>CM061538.1:313546063-318546063 GCA_030864215.1 Capsicum pubescens
TAACCATGATTTTGAACAAGTACAACCTGATTTGTGGACGGCTACGGCTGATGCAAAGGATTCCATAGAAAAATTATATAATCACTATGCTGATTTATTTGATTTAGCCGTACCTACAAATATCACTCCAACTGTCGCTCCTCATCCTCCCGAGGATCCATCATCTTCTAAAAGGCCGGCACATAGTAGTTTTTTTGATTCGTTTTATGATTTAAATTGTTGGAACAGTGTTGATGAGAGAACTTACACATCAACTTATCGGGAAGAGCTGAAATATTATCTTCGGACGGCACCAGAGGATCGCAGACGACGGATCAACACGTTGGATTGGTGGAGGAGTAATGAAACACAATATCCTGTGCTTTCAAGATTAGCTAGAGATATCTTGAATGTTCCAATGTCAACCGTTGCATCAGAGAGCGCCTTTAGTCAGGGACGACAGCAGCTTGGAGACAACCGACACTCATTAGGAAGCAATGCAATGAATGTTCTAGTTTGCCTCAGAGATTGGATTAGAGCGGAAAGAAGAAACCAAAGAATGGAACCGGTGCCGAGCGACGAGCTGAAACTTGAAGAAATTATGACTTCACGGGAGAACTCAGCAGAATCAAGTCCAATGCATGATTTTGACCCCGTTGACTTCGACTATCCTATGCAAGTTCCCATTAATATTAACATGAATGAGTTGGAAAAAATGATGCATAATTTATAGATTTTTCATTCATGTAAATTATAAATTTTGGATCATTTTGCAATCAATAAAATTCCCCAAATTCATTCACTCCTTAGTCCTTGCTTTTTATATTTTTTCATTTAATGATTTAAAATTTTAAATTGAATTTCTAGTTTTCTACTTTAAATTAAAAACTTACTTCTAATATGTTATTAATTTACTACCAAATATTATTAATTTATTATATTAAGTAGCATATGTTTTGTATATTTGTGTATATATCTTCTATAGAAGTGTATATTTAACGTATACATGTGTATATGTTTTATAAATTAGTATATAAGTATATCTATATATATTGTAATGTATATATAATGTAGTATATTTTATAAGTAGTAGTATATATACATTGAATGGTGCGTATACACGTGTATATATCTTCTATAGAAGTGTATATTTAACGTATACATGTTTATATATTTTATAAATTAGTATATAAGTATATCTATATATATTGTAATGTATATATAATGTAGTATATTTTATAAGTAGTAGTATATATACATTGAATGGTGCGTATACACGTGTATATATCTTCTATAGAAGTGTATATTTAACGTATACATGTGTATATGTTTTATAAATTAGTATATAACTATATCTATATATATTGTAATGTATATATAATGTAGTATATTTTATAAGTAGTAGTATATATACATTGAATGGTGCGTATACACGTATATCTTTAACGTATACATGTGTATATGTTCTATAAATTAGTATGTAACTATATATATATATATATATATATATATATATATATATTGTTGTATATATATATATGTATATTGTAGTATATATTTTATTTAAAGCATTACATACATATTGAATGGTGCGTATATATGTGTATATATCTTCTAAAGTAGTATACATTTAACATATACAAGTGTATATGTTTTATAAATTAGTATGTAAGTATATATATATATATATATATATATATTGTAGTATATACTTTATTTAAAGTAGTACATATATATTGAATGGTGCGTATGTATGTGTATATATCTTCTATAGACGTATATCTTTAATGTATACAAGTGTATATGTTTTATAAATTAGTATGTAACTATATATATATACATATTGTTGTATATATATATATATATATATGTATATTGTAGTATATATTTTATTTAAAGTAGTACATATATATTGAATGGTGCATATATATGTGTATATATCTTCTAAAGTAGTATATATTTAACGTATACATGTGTATATGTTTTATAAATTAGTATATAAATATATATATATATATATATATATATATATATATATATATATATATATATATATTGTAGTGTATATATATATATTATACTATTATAGCATATGTTTTATTTAAAGTAGTACGTATAGTCATATATAATTATATATTGAATGGTACGTATATATGTGTAATTGTTTATATATTTTTTTAAAAATATATATTGTATATTGGAGTGTATATAGTGTATATTGGAGTGTATATTGGATTTTTTATTTATTTTTTAAACGGGTTTGACCGATTTTTAACCGGGTTTGACCGGGTTGGGTTAGTGGGCCGGGTTAGGGTGGGTTTTAATTTTTTTACTGTTTGGCTGGCCCGGCCCGGATAGCCTCTAAACCGACCCTCAACCCAGTTAAAAAGGAAGGGCCGGTTCCGGGTTGGCCCGACCCGGCCCGGCCCGTTTGACACCCATAGTTGAGGATCACGATAAGAATCTAATGTTCACTGGACAGAAGAAAACTTGTACTCTAAGACAAATAATCATCCATTGCCCTATGTAATATTTTTTTTCTTTTTATTCGGTCAGAGAAAATAATAGCTTTATTTGCTTAGTAATAATTTAATTTTAGACTTTCTATTGTTACCCGGCTGCTGGATATTTGTGGTTTAGGGTGCAACATTCTTTGCCAAACAATACGATACTTGTATTGCTCTCTCACAATCTCATTTTCACAATTTAGGCAGTTTTGATTTTGTTCGCTGCCATTATAGTTCGAAAGGTTGCCCACACAAATAACTATCAGTTACTCCTGTTAGATCACAAGTTTCAAAAATTAGCTTTTGACATTAGGAGTATGCTAGGAAATTAGAAGAGAGAGGGGAGGATGAGTTGGAAACTCTTGAAGAGATTGGGCGATTAGATACACATATCAAAACATTGAAAACACTTGCAATTTGGTGGATAACTGAAGAAAACAATGTTTCAAATATGAATTTGTCCAAATCAATATATAAATTGTTCATTTCTATGATATGATACAAGTGCATTAATTCAAAAAAATTATTCTCCATGTCACAATCATCTCTATCAATCTCAAATAAAAAAAACATAATTATATATCTTGTGAACTAATTATGTCACTGGCTTCAACACATGTTTTGTCACAAGGATAAGGGTCATCAATATGTTGAAACTGTTTTTTGTCCAAAACCCAATCTCCTATTGCTTCTGCTATTGTCTGCAACAAGGAAAAACAAGCAGTTGCACTTTAGCAGCTATTAATTAGTCATTGACTCTAGTATATACAAGCTTTGAAGCAATGGAATAGTATATTTATTTTAAATCCAAAATGACAATTATTAAACAAAATTGTATTAGGATAAAAAGGAAAATTTTGAAGAAGCAACGGAGTTTAACAATAACATCTTTGGCCAAACTTCTAAAACCATTTTATTTTGAACAGTGTTTTTTCTTAAAGTACTTTTTGTGACAAACAGTTTGTAGTTGACTAATAAATTCAAAAAACATTTTTAAGCTACAATTAGTGTTTGACAAACTTTTAAAAAGTACTTCTAGAAGTTTATTTTCCTCAAAAGTGCTTAAAACTATTTTTGAAACAACTCCAACCACCTTTTTTGTTTAAAAAAACAGGAATTGTTTGAAGTCAAAAATTTAGTTTTACCTTGTTGAACAATCTAGGTGAATTGGGACCAAACCAATAGGCTTGTTGTTGAGTTTGGCAATGTGAATCACAAGAGTTGATGTAATATCCTCTTATTGAAGATGGCCCAAGCTTTTTCAATTCCTTTAGAAAGTCCAATCTGAAACCTAAAAGAATTGTTCAACAATTACACAAATTAATTGTTTTTTGAGACTTAGACAAAGAAAATAAATAAACTGACGAATAAATAATGCTTTGAAAAATATGAACATATTATTATTAACCTTGAAGAACTTTGAGCTGGTCTGGTGTGCAGTTTTTTATATGAGCTTTGCAACTTTCCCAGGTACCCTCAGCATCAGCACCAGGAGCAACCAAAATGTTTCTTACCTGTCAACGATAGGGGAAAAAATGCTAATGAAAAGAAAATGTTAATGATAAAGTGAAAAAAACATTATAAAACATATTTGGAAAATCTTAGTAAATATAATAAACTGACCTGCCAATGATCATAGGCTGCATTTAAAATAAAAAGTGGTGTTTGAATTTGTTGAGCCACATTTTGTGGGAAAAAGCACTGCACCATTTTTAAAAAAAAAATGTGATATGAAATTTCATTAATTTGTTTGATAATTTGTAATATATGTAATTACCTCTTGGAATTAAATTTCAAATTTGAAAATAATTATATGGTATCACACTTACCAAACCTGGTTTCATTCCAGAAGTACAAGATGGAGGCAAATTCTTGGCAGAGCCCTAAAAATTTATTTTGAAAAAACGTAAGAGCATAAAATACATTTTTCAAAATATAATAGGCAATTGAAAAGTAGAAAATAATAACATACGTGTAAAGTGACAATATCACTGAAGTACTGTTCAATATATGCTTTTCCTGAAATATCCATGCTGAGAATATACACATTAAACTGTTAATACGAAATTAGATCGATAAATGAAAATAATAGTTTTAGTTAACAGAATTAAAAATAAAATATTTATGAGAATTGTAATATATTGAGGAAGAAGAACACTTACTGATCAACAAAATAACCAGCATCTGAAAAACATTTGACTTTAGCACTTGTCGATAATAGACCTCTAAAGTTGTCACAATGCAAGATTGTTGTCAATCCTCCTGCTGAACATCCAGATAATATAGCCTACCATACAATTTTTTTTTTAGTATAAATAACATAAGTGTCAATCTTTTTGGAAGTAATTATACTCTCTACCACTTTTTTAATTACTTTATTCTCTCTCCCTATTAATATACATAATATAGTCGACATATACATAGCATTTTGTGTATATGATGAAATTTTTGTAATATACTTAGGGAGTTGGGATTTTTTGTAATATTGAAAACATAAATTTTGTATTTTTGTAATTTTTAGATTTTTTTAAGACACTTAGGAAATAGAGAGTTAAAAATAAAAATAAAAGCATTATTGAGTTAGTTCTTTTTTCCCCTCCCTCTTGGGTAAGAGGGAAAAGAGGACACTGTTGTGTTTCACTACCATCATTAGACTAAAAAGTTTAGATAGTTCAATAGAGGTGTTGTATGTTGTGTTTCTATTGAAAATCTAACTAAATCCCTATAACAATATTGTCAAATCAAATAGAGTCAAGCTTTTGTAGACTCTTAAGAAATAGAGAGTTAAAAAGGTGGAAATAAAAAAAATTGCATTTGGTTCTTTTTTCTCTCCTTGCATACCACACATATTGTTAAGAGTTTCACTAGTAGTAGTACCACTACACTATAATGGGTCGTTTGTCGGAGTGTATGAAAAATATAATACATGCATTAGTTAATGTGTATTATTAGTACCTTATTTGGTACGTCTTTTTTCCTATGTATAACTAATGCAAGCATGAGTTACACACTCTATTGTGTATTGGAGTGTGTATTAGTAGGAGTGTTCATGGTTTGGTTTTTAACCACACCGAACCGCGATCCAAACTAAACCGATTAAAAAAAATGATATTTGGTTAGGTTTGGTTTTGGTTTGGTTTTGAATTTTAAAAAATCGATACTAATTTGGTTTGGTTTGGTTTTACTCTGAAATAACCGACAAAATAACCAAACTGAACCGATATATATATATAATATAATTATTTATGTATTATTCATAAATACAATATAAATATTTGTTACATTTTATATTTTAATCATGATTTAACTTTAGTCGTAACACATTAAGTCATTTCTTCATCTAGTTGATAGTACCTTATGAGATTCTAGGTGAATTTTGCACTTTGAATGACAAATGATACTAATTGTGAAAATAATATCTTGTTGTATATTGAAATTTATAGCTAAGATTCATTTGACTATAGAAAATCACTAATTTTAACTTTCTTTTTGAACCTTGTTGAGCAAGAAGTTTATGTGTTCATCTTTTGGAGGATTTATCATATCATTCTGTTAAATGTAATTTTAAAATATTTTTTTTAGAAGCGTTCATATGGTGTTGTTCATAGCTTTGCTGAAGTATAACACTCAGTTGACATCTTAGTTTCAAGGTTGAGATACAATATTCGGTTAACATCTCATATGTTAGATTGGATTTGTTTTTTTAATTTTCAACTTTTATCATTAGCTAAAGTTATAAACCGAAAAAATCGAACCAAACCGAACTAAACCAACAAGAACCAAACCGACGGTTATTTTTGTGTTTGGTTTGGTTTTAGAAATTTAAAAACCGACACTGTTAGTTTGGTTATGGTTTTGACCAATAACCGACTCAAACCGACCCATGAACACCCCTATGTATCAGTAAAACACTCCATTTTCTATGTAATAGTAATACAAAGACTTTTAACACATGCATTAACTTATTAAATGACCTTAATACCCCTCAATTTCTCTCTCAAAATATTTCACAATTTCTTTTCCCGCCATTTTAATTTTCAACATTGAATCTTCTCAAAACATTTAACAATTTCTTTTCCCACCATTTTAATTTACAACAATGAATAGTTGATTTAAATAACCACAACATATTTTTGCTTTACTTCGAGGGTCTTTAAAAAGATTTTAAAAAATTCTTGAGACTATTCCTTAATTTTACATCTTGTATTTTATTTTTGTTTCGACTATGTTAAAACGTCGGCGTAACATTTCATGCACAAAGATGAAGGTCTTGCAGTTAATCCTAAATCTGTATATATTAGTTCAACAATACTAATTATGTTTGAGATGGCAAAAGAACTTTGTTGCAAAAAAAGTGTACAAAGTCAAAAAAGGATATTTTTGTAAACAAACACTTCTTTTATAGAAATTATATAAGATATATTATTTCTTATACATCAAATCAAATAATATATAAGAAATAATACATGTATAACTAATACAAGCATAACTAATACAAGCATTACTAATGCAAACATTACTAATACACTATATTCTGCATTATTCTTAAACACTACCAAACGACCCCTAAAAGTTTGGGTAATTCGATAGAGGTATTGTGTAGCTATTTCTATTTAAAACAAATTAAATCACTATAGCCTAGAAGATTACTACTAGTTTATAAAGTGAAATTAATAACATAAAAAATAAAAAAATATTTTATTTACTACGATAGATTATATATGGAGAACATGGACTAAGTTAGATGACTAGTAAGTAGGTAGCAATACATTGTGTTGTTATCCGTCCCTATTAGTTGTAGTATTGCTTTCTATAGTTTCTTGTCCTTCGACTTGTGTTATTATTTGTTATCTTATCCTTTGACTATTATTATGTTGTTGTAATTATTGTTCTGCTACTATTTGTTATTCTTCGTATTTCTTTACTACATTTTCTAGATTATTTTGGACTTTTTCTTTTGAGCCGAGGGTCTTATCGGAAACAACCTCTTTACCTAAAGTAAAGGTAAGATATGCGTACATTATACTCCCAGACTCCACTTTATGAAATTATATTAAATATTTTATGTTATGTATTTGTTACGATATGTTAAGAGTAATTTTGGTATAAACGTTCAAGTTTTTTTAGTGGAGAGTGTATAAGAGTAAAGAGTTCGATATGATCATACATATTGAGATGTATTCATTCCTTGGGCCAATAATTCCTCCATAATAACTTTGAATATCCTTGCCCCTCTATAATGAAGTCCAGTATCCTGTCAAATTTGGAGTTTTAGTTAGAAAAAAAAATCCCTTTAAATATTACAATTAGTACTAATTAACAAGTTAGGACCTTTGAAGAATGTACTTGATGTGACTTACAAGATCAACTGCTTCCACATCTCCCGTAAAGGATCCTCCATCGCAGTATCTAACATAAACTCTATTCCAATTGTAAAATTCTACAAATTTCAAAAGCACCATAGTAGTATTAATTAAAAATTAAAGAAAATTTTATTCTATCCACTATCTATCTATTGGTAGGTGTTCACTCTACTCTCCCGAGTCCCACCTAGTGGGATTACACTAGGTTGTTACCAATAAAATGTGCAAACTCACCTTTAATCAAACTAAGTTGTATAACAACAACCTAGTGTAATCCCACTAGGTGGGACCCAGCCGGAAGAGTAGGTGAACACATACCTTATATTCCTACCTCATAGAGTTGTTTCCAAAAGACCAACTCATAACAAAGCATCAACGTTTAAAATTAACATAGAGAGACAATAGGGGCATAACAGTTTACCTGGATTACGCTTGGGATCATTACTCATCATCCCAGAGAAAGCTACTTGGTTACCCATTTTTGCACTAGATCCCAACTTACTATTCTTCCTCTGAAGACAATGTGTAACATTTTCGCACCATCCACCTCCCTTAAATATCCAAATTTAACAAATTTATTTAATTAATAATTTGTTAGTCTAATACAGAAGAAATTCACGAGAATAAATGTTATAATCTAAACTGAAATTTTATTAATAAATCTCAGGGATGGACAATTGATTTTGGAAATTAAAATTTAAAGTTCTTTCACTATTATTAAAATAACTTTCATAGATATCAATAGGGTTCTATAACAAAACTAACCTCAATTGATAGTACCCAATTATTCACTCCTGTGCCTGATCCTCTATCAAGATGGTATGCTGGCGGAGTTCCATCCAAGCAAACTATAAACACAACATTAACAAGTGATAAAGAAATAATAAAGACATTGCAAATAAAGAATCGCACATGCACCTTTAGTTTTTAAATATGTAAATTATATTTCAAAAACTTGAAAATTCATGTTTGAATCTACAATCAAATTAAACTAATTGCCTCTCGAAATCTAACTTGTGCCACATAGAAAATTAAGACAAAGAATATAAATATATACGCGTGCATGTGTGACTATATGCACACCCAAAAGAGAGGTTAATAAATAATATGAACGAATACAAACATCAATAGATTGATAGTACCTAGGACGAACTAGGTGTGTTTATTTACACCTCTATGTGTCTATAGTACACACAAATCGAGAAAAATTCTAAAGAGTTTAAAAAATCTGTATAAACTATACACACACAAATCGAAAACCATTCTTCAGCCAAAAGAAGAAAGGAAAAAAAAGAAGTCAAAATAAAAGGAACAAAAAGAGAAAAGAAGAGGAAAATCACCGGCTCCTTTTGCAACGGCACTTTGAAGTATGGTGATATTAACAAAGTGACTTTCAATTGAAACAAAAATCAATGAAGAAACAAAAAAGAATAAAAAAGTGGTCATCATTCTCCTATATTTCTCCTAAAATAATATGTTGTAATGGCGGGCAGAAAATAAATATATAAATATAGAGAGAGATTTTTTTCACTTTTTTTTTCAAACAAGGAACTGATTTTATATCAAGTAATGAAGTGTGAACTAAAGCCGTATATGGAATATTTGGGATGTTGAAATATGTAGAATTTAATTGAATGCTAAAATACAGAGTTAGGTAATTTTGGAAAACTTTTGAAATATAGGATTGAATATTTTTCTCCTTATTTTCGGACACATAAATCTGCTGTACGTAACTAACACCATATTTATAAATAAATACCAAATCTAACTTTGGTAAAAACTTAAGTATTTACCTCCATATAGATCGCTATTTTTTGTGATTTCAAATGTATATACTGAAACTTTAAACACTCTGTCCATTCATTTTTAATTGATCCTTTTTCTTCTTTTTTTTTTTAAATCAAACGATACAAATTAGGATCTTTAAGATGTATTTTGTTTTGACTATCTAAATTTAATTTTAAAAAATTAAATTAATCTAATCTAATTTATTTTTGAAACTTAGTTAAATTGATTCAAGAAAAATGAGGGGATCAATTAAAAAGGAATGAAGGGATTATAAGATTATGAAAAATAATTGACATTAATGGGTTAGATGACTTTCAAGTTTTGACCCCAAATAAAAAAACTTCATAAAAATAGCCTTCAGCTATTAAGTGATATGTTTTCAGATAAAATTGTCTCTGACCAATGGAGTAAATTAATAAATGATCTTTATAATGAATAATAACTCCATACTTATTCATCTTTCAATTTTTTTTTCTCTTTTTAATTTTACTTTGATTTTTATTTTTATTTTTGATTTTTTATTTTTTTATTTTTTATTTTTTATTTTTTTCTCAACCCTTACTTTTTTCTTTTTTTTTCCTCTCAACTTCTTTGTTTTTTCTTTTTATTTTACTTTGATTTTATATTTTCTCTTTCCTCTTTTTTTTTTTTTTCTATTTAGTTTTTCTGAACCCTTACTTTTTTTCTTTACTCCTCTCAACGTCTCCTTTTATAAAAAATACTTTTTTTTATTTTTCTTTGGTTTTTATTTCTTCTTTTCTTTTTTTCTTTTTTCCTTTTTAAAACTTTCTCGGCCTTTATTTTTATTTTATCTTTTTATTTTATTTTTATCAACCTTTATTTTTTTTCTCTTTCTCTCTCAACATCTATAATTTCGTTGATTTTAATCTTTTTAATATTTTTCTTCTTTTTTTTTTTTGCAATTTTAATGATTTTTGTTCTTTTCTTCGATTTCTTCCAATCAAGTTACATCTTATGAGCAAGAGCTGACACTATCACATTATAAAGGTAATACTTATGACTTTCAAACAATAAGTTACGTTTCATGAACAAGAATTGATACTACCACATTGTAGAGGCAACATTTATGACTTTCAGACAACAAGTTATGTTTCATGGGAAAGATTTGACACTATCACATTGTGTTTTGATTTAAGAAATATTCTATAACTCTTACCTTAGAGGCAAGACTTATCTCAAGGACTTTCAAACAACAAACTATGTCCCACGGGTAAGAGTTGACTCTACCACGTTATGTTTTCATTTATGAGATGTTCTACAATTATTGCCTTAGAGGCAAGACTTAGATCAAGGGCTTTCAAACTACATATTATGCCCCACGGGCAAGAGTTGACATTACCACATTATGTTTTTATTTATTAGATATCTACAACTCTTGTCTTAGAGACAAGACTTAACTCAAAAACTTTCAAACTACAAAGTATGCCCCACGGGCAAGAGTTGACACTACTATGTTATGTCTTTATTTATGAGATGTTCTACAATTCTTGCCTTAAAGGCAAGACTTAGCTCAAGGACTTTTAAAGAACAAATAATGCCTAACGGGCAAGAGTTGACACTACCATATTATGTCTTTATTTATGAGATGTTCTACAACTCTTGCCTTAAAGGCAAGACTTAGCTCAAGGACTTTCAAATAACAAATTATGCCCCCATAGGCAAGAATTGACACTACCACATTATGTCTTTATTTGTGAGATGTTCTACAACTTTTGCCTTATTAGAGATACGACTTATACCATAATTTTCAAACAAGTTACATATATTGGGCAAGAGTAAACACTAACACATTGTGTTTCTTACTTATAAAATGCTCTATAACTCTTGTCTTAGAGGTAAGACTCAAACTAAGGACTATCAAACAACAAGTTATGCTCTATGGAAAAGAGTTGACACCATCAAATTGTGCATTGATTTATGAGATATTTTATAACTCTTTCCTTAGAGGCAAGACTTAGACCAAGGACTTTCAAGTAACAAGTTGTGCCCCATGGACAAGAGTTGACATTACCAAATCGTGTTTTGATTTATGAGATCTTCTATAACTCTTGTCTTAGAGGCAAGAATTAACCTCAAGACTTTCAAATAACAAGTTACACCCCATGGGTAAGAATTGACACTATCACATTATGTTTTGATTTATGAGATGTTCTATAACTCTTTGCTTTAGAGGCAAGACTTAGCCCAAGGACCTTAAACAACAAGTTACGCTCCATGAATAAGATTTGACACTACCATATTGTGTCTTAATTTATGAGATGTTTTATAAATCAAGGACTTTTAAACAATAAGTTATGCCCCATGGGTAAGAGTTGACACTACCACATTATGTCTTGATTTGTGAGTTATTCTATAACTCTTACCTTAGAGGCTTGAATTAGCCCAAGGACTTTCAATCAGCAAATTACGCCCCATGGGCAAGTGTTGACACTACCACATCGTGTCTTGATTTATGAGATATTCTATAACTCTTGCCTTAGAGGCAAGACGTAGCTGACAAGTTATGCCCCATGGATAAGAGTTGATACTATCATATTGTGTCTTGATTTATGTGATGCTCTATTAGTCTTGCCTCTAAGACAGAACTTAGCCCGAGAACTTCCCAAAAGAACAAGTTACGGCTAATGGACAAGTGTTGAAACTACCACATTATTTTTTTATTTATGAGATATTCTATAACTCTTGCCTTAGAAGCAATACTTAACTCAAGGATTTTCAAACAACAAGTTATGCTCCACAAGCAACTTGACACTACCACATTGTGCCTTGATTTATGAGTTGTTCTATAATTTTTGCCTTAGAGGCAAAACTTATCCCAAAGAACTTCATAACAGCAAACCATGCCCTTAAATTTGCTTTGATTTCAAAAAAAGAAGATCCCTTTGTGGATTATTTAATTTTCTATTTATTAGCAAAATATAATCGAAGTTGAGAAAAAAGAGATCAAACAAAATAGAGAAATAAAAAAAGGGATTGAGGAAAAAAAGACAAGAAAAAAATAAAGATTAAGAAAAAAGAAGAATTAAAAAACTTGGGAAAAACAAAAATGAGAGAAAAAAATAAAAATAAAGTTTGAGAAAAATGAAGAAAAAAAGAAATAATAAAACACAAAAATAAAAGAAAAATAAAGGTTGAGACAACTAATTAAAAAAATGAAGAAATAGACAATGTTTGAGAAAAAAAGAAAAAAGAAAAAAAATAAAGGTTGAGACGGATGAATTAAAATATGAAAATAAAATTAAAAAAAAAATAAAAAGTGAAAATAATAAAAATAAACATAGAATTTGAGAGAAATGAGTATGGAAAGTTTAAAAATATTTGAGATGTAGAGAGGTCAAATTGTACTTGTATTATACTTAAAAGGGAAGGAAGACTAGTCTTTAAAGATTTTTTTTTATTGGGGTCAAAAATTCAAAGTCACCAACTGTTGGGGCTATACCATGTAATTTTCTGAAGATTAACTATACTTGTCAAAAGATTGGGCCTGTTCAAAAAGAAAGAGTAAATTTCATTCATAGTCATTCAACTTTTTATTTATCACATAAAAGTCACTTTTCTATTTTTTATTACATAAAAGTCATTCAACTTTACGAATTACACACAAAAGTTATTTTTCTTGTTTATAGCATATAAAAGTCATTTAACTTTAAGTTTATCACATCAAAGTCATTCTATAGACATCTAAAATTTATAGACTCTACAAGAAGAATTCAAATTCTGTTAGAGTTTGGAGGCTACTTTACCCTAACCTAGCTTGGAGGCTACTCTACCCTAAATCTTGAATTATGCCTACATAAAGGGGCAGATATTCCCTTAAAAAGGTATCTCCAAGATCTCGAATATCCCACAAAATCATGGGATATTCATAAAGAGATCATCTTGCGTTCGAAAAATACGCTACTAACAACCCTCGAATGACGGAGAGAATCAAGAGAGAAGAATCAAGGGAAGAACAGATTTGTACCCACATCGTTTATCATTAAAAATTCTTTGTTTCTTTATATTTTTATTTGTGATTGTAATTTATTTCTGTCACTGTAAAAATTTGTTGCAAACAAAACTGGAACGCCCAATGCGATCAAATCTGCCCGTAATCTCTTCTCGCATAAATCAAATATGTAAATCCGTAGCCGCAAGATTGTAGAGATGGAAGCTCTATGGGTACTTCAAGACTAGTCTTTGAGTTTCATCAAGCTTACACTCCGACAAGCCTTGAAGTAGGGGGCATTTATAGACATTAAAATTTTGTGAACTCTACAAGAAGAGCTTAATTTTTGTTAGAGCTCTTGGAGACTATTTTACCCTAAATCTAGCTTGGCGGCTACTTTACCCTAAATTCTAAATTACACCTATATAAAAGGGAGTAAATATCTCTTTAAAGAGCTATCTCCAAGATCTCCAAAGTCCCAATAAATTTATGGGATATTCATAAAGAGATCAAGATCTCAAAAATTTATAGAATATCACAAAGGAGGTCAAAAACCTCTCTTCTTGAGAATCAAATAAATCAAGAGGATCCACAAATCCTTTTTTTCATGAAGATCAAAATCTAAATATGCCTTCGTTCGAGAAATACGCCACTAACGACCCTATAATGATGGAGAAAATCAAGAGAGAAGAATCAGGGAAGAACAAATTTGTATCCACACCGTTTATCAATAAAGAAAATCATGTTTTTTCATATTTTATTTGTAATTGTAATTTATTTGTCACTATAAAATTATGTTGCAAACAAATTGACACGCTCAGTGGGACTAAATCTGTCCTTCATCTCTTCTCTCATAAATCATATCTGCAAATCTGTAGCCGCTGCATAAAGATGAAAGTTTTATGGGTACTTCAAGACTTATCATCAAGTCTACACTTTGGCAAGCCTTGAAGTAGGGGACATTTGTAAACATCTAAAATTTGTGGACTCTACAAAAAGAATTCAAATTTTGTTAGAGTTCGGAGGCTACCTTACCCTAACCTAGCTTGGGGGCTACTCTACCCTAAACCCTTAAATTATGCATATATAAAGGAGAAGATACTCCCTTAAAAAGGCATCTCTAAGATCTCAAATATCCCACAAAATCATGGGATATTCATAAAGAGATCATGCTACGTTCGAGAAATACGCTACTAACGGGCCTCGAATTACTGAAAAAATCAAGAGAGAAGGATCAAGAAAAGAACAGATTTATACCCACACCGTTTATCAATAAAAACTCTTGTTTCTTCATATTTTTATTTGTGATTGCAATTTATTTCTGTCACTGTAAAAATTTATTGCAAACACATTCTTTTCATTTTTTTTTAATCACATAAATTTATTTAATTTTTCCTAAGCTAACAAAAAATAGATTTCACCTAATTTTTAAATTTTATATTGAAAAAAATAATATGACACTAAAAAATAAGTTAATTACATTTGAAATAATTTTAGAAACCTAGCTTAATGTTTCATTTCATAAGACTTATCTTTGTTGTCTTATGATATTAAGTTTATTACCTTTATTTTAATTTCTTTGTAATAAATTTAACTCATTATCACTAACTTAGACAATACAATTTAATTATTTTGGCCTTACTAATATGCTTATTAGATTAATGAATTTTGTAATCACATTTTTTAATTAACAAAGAATTGTTCTTAGAGATATGTTCAAAGACTTCAAATTCGTAGTCAAAGAATTCAATGACGAACACAAAATCTACTATCTAAATATGGTCAATGACTTCAAATTTGTAGAAAAAGTTGAAATTAAAAGGTTAACAAGATTTAATAAACTCTTCGAGGAAGGTCTCTAAAATTAATTCACCACATTTAATAAGTTTTATTGAGCTAACTAGTTATGTTGGAGTGTCATATCATACTTTGAATACAAAATTAAAAAAAAAAATAGGTGAAATTTATGTTTTGTTAATGTAAGAAAAATTAAATGACTTTATGTGATAAAATATTTTTAAAAAAATGAATTTGATATGATAAACTTAAAGTTAATGACTTTTATGAGGTATAAACTACAAAAGTGATTTTTGTGTAATAAACTTTAATGTTGAATGACCTTGATGTAATGAAAAATAGAAAAGTGACTTTCATGTGATAAACGAAAAGTTAAATGATCATGAGTGAAATTTACTAAAAAAAAAATTCTAACTTGATCGTCTGGTAGAATAAGGTCTCTGTATACATCGAAATTTTGTGGACTGTAAAAAATTTAATTTTTGTTACAGTTCTTATAGACTACTTTACCTTAAATCTAGCTTAGAGGCTACTCTATCCTAAATCCTAAATTACGCCTATATAAAGGAGCGAGTATTCCCTTAAAAACCATAGCGAGTATTCCCTTAAAAACCATCTCCAATATCTCAGAAATTCATGGATCAAAACCTTCTCTTCTTGATAATCAAATACATCACGAAGATCTACAAACTCAAACCCCCTTTTCATGGAGATCAAATCCAAATATTCGTATGTTCGAGAAATACTCCACTAACTACCCTCAAATTACGGAGAAGTCCAAATATTTCTACATTCAAGGAATACTCCACTAACAGCTCTCGGATTATGGAGAAACTCATACCAAGGAGATCAAATCTAAATATTCCTATGTTTGAGAAATACGCCACTAACGGTCCTCAACCCTCAAATTACAGAGAAATTCATATCAAATTCAAATACGCCTGCGTTCGAGAAATACGTCACTAACGGACACGATCCTCGAATTACAGAGAAATTCATATCAAATTCAAATATGCCTACATTCGAAAAATATGCTAGGGCCCTCAAATTATGGAGAAAAATCAAAAGAGTTAATCAAGGAGGAACAGATTTGAACCCACATTGTTTATCAATAAATAAAAGTTCATGTTTCTTTCATTTTTTTATTTGTGAGTGCAATTTATTTATGTCGCTGTAATAATTTGTTGGAAACACTCTTATCTCCACCTAGATCCGTTCATGCCTTAAGAAGTTCATAACCTACCAATTGTGTCACACTACGGAACTAAGTTTTCTACAAAATAGGGCAATTTTTTTTAAACTTATGTCTAGTAAGTTAAATACTACATAATTTATGCCAAATAAGAAAAAGTGCTCTAAACTAATTATGTATATATCGAAAATTAAAGACCACTCCCAAATAGAGGCAATCCGTCCAAAAATGTGAAAATATGAAGTGAAACCGCTGATGGTATTCGGGTGCAAGAGTTTATATTTTTATTGCTTTTTTAACAATAACAAGTCTCTTTTTCGCAAATTCTCACATTTAATATATTCATATGAGAAAAATAAATAATATTTAATATATTCATTTATAGTCAGGTAATGATTACAATGATTTGTTTTGTACCATAAGTTATAAAAATCTTCTTTTTTATAATGAAATTTTATGTCTAATTAAATATTAAGTGTAGGTGACTCAAGTTTTAATAATTGAGTGTAGGTGACAATTAGTTTATTAATGATTAAGAAAGTAAGAAAAATTTGAAAATAACCCACACGTTTTTTAATTTACACTTTGATCCAATGTAAAAACCTAATATAACTAGAAACGGAGGGGAAAAAAGGCACGTTTCTCTCTTTTCTCATTTATTGAAGTTTTCTCTCTCTTCGCAATTTTTGTTGTTCATTGTTGTTGCTTTATTCATCATCTTCTTCTTCATTATCAACATCTTGCTCTTCATTATCGTCTTTTCTTGTTCATTATCATCATCTTCTTGTTGTTGAACATTGTTGTTGTTACCGCTACTGTTGTTACCTGATCAAATTTTTTAGGTCAAATTTTATTCGTATATCACTTGAGCATTACTTATAAGTGATTTTAGTAAGTAAAATTATAATTTTTAGTTGAATTTCTCATCTGATTGTATCTGTTACTATTGTTTTTTCAACAATGGATAAAACATGTAACGTGAATCCAATAGATGAGTAATCTGTCGTAACATATATGACTAATCTGTTGCAACAGATGAGTAATCTGTTGCAACAAATGAGTAATCTGTTGCAACATATATGACTAATTTATTGCGACAGATTACTCATCTGTTGGATTCGTATAATAGTGTTGTAACATGAATCCAACTTATGGGTCATCTGTTGCAACAGATTAGTCATATGTTGCAACAAATGACTCATATGTTGGATTCATATTGCAGGTTCTATCCATTGTAACAGTAGCAGATATACCAAATAAAAAATTTAACAAAATCATAATTATACTTACAAAATCACCTATGAAGTAATGTCGAAGTGATATAGGAACAAAATTTGACCTAAAGAAATTTCAAAAATTTCAACAGAGGCACAACGCATAAGTGAAACACATGAAAATTTTCATGAAACAGGTAAAAATGACAAAAATAGTATATCATACATCAAATGCAAAAGGATCAAGGGGACAAACGTTTGAGTTCTCCTAAAAAAGTTTAAGTTCCCTAGTATTTTAATTTCTTTCTAATAGATGATTCATCTGGTACAACAAATTTTCTATCTGTTTGATAATTTCTAACAGATGAATCACCAGATGCAACATGTTAGTCATTTATTGATTCAAATTAAGCAATTATTAGTGGTAACTAAATTGATTTATCTAAAATTAAAGACGACTTTAAGACAATGGGACAAACATTTGAGTTCTCCTAAAAATGGTTGAGTTCTCTAGTAGTTTAATTATTTTTCAACAGATGGCCTATTTGTTGCAACAAGTTAGTCATCTGTTACTACAGATGTTTATAATAGGTTAGTCATTTGTTGATTCAAATTAAGTAATTATTAATAATAACTAAACTAATTTAATTAAAATTGAAGACAAGACCTTAGACAAGGGGGGGAATGTTTGAGTTCTCCTAAACAAATATTTGAGCTTTAGTAGTTTAAATTGCTTTTCAACACATATTATTTCTATTTAATAATTTTTGACTGATGAGTCATATGTTGCAACAACTTAGTCATCTGTTGCAATAGATATCTATATCTGTTTGATAATTTTCAATAGATAAATTAGTTGTTACAACGAGTGAGTCATCTGTTGCAACAGATGTCTATATATGTTTGGTCGTTTTCAACAGGTGTTTTTATCTATTTGGTCATTTTCAATAGATTACTCATATGTTGTAACATGTTAGTCTTCTATTGAATCAAATTAAGCCATTATTAGTAATAACTAAATTGATTACTAAAATAAAACATGAATTAATAAGTTCAACTACAGTTTCAATTAATCTAATGGTTAGGGGTGTACAGACCAAACCATCAAATCAAACCAAACCAAACCGAGAAAAAAAACCGACTTATGGTTTGTTTTGGTTGGTTTGGCGTTTGAAAAAAAAATCGACCATTCTTGGTTTGGTTTGGTGTTAACCAAAAAAAGTCAAACCGACATAATATATATATATATATATATATATATATATATATATATATATATGTATGTATGTATGTATGTATGCATATATATAATTTAACTTTTTATATATAAAATATTAATTATAATCTACTTTTTCAATTAGTTTTATTAATTTTCATTATTTAGAAAGTAGGTGTGTGTGTGTGTATATATATATATATATATGCTTATAAAATGATCCAAAACCCAATATAAACTTAAAACTAAATTTTTCACTCTTCATCTTACTTTTTAGTTTCAAGAGCGTTTTTTGCTCCTCAATTTTTCATAATTGAGTTTTTTCATTAACACATGAGTGAAAACATACTTGATCTAGTCTTCAATCACAATATAATTGTAAAGAATAAATATTATAAAAAATTGAGAAAACCCTAAAACAATAAAAAAAAACAAAAGAACCAACTAAAACCTAAACCAAAAAAATTGATTTTATGTTGGTTTGATTTGGTTTATAGTTTTAATAAACTGACATAATTGGTTTGGTTTTTATTCAATAAAAAAACAAATCAACCCGACCTATGTACACCCTTACTCATGGTAATTACACGATCAACTAAGTATGTTCGTCCTGAGTAGAGTGATCAATTGACCAATTTTATTTGAAATGATTCAAACTAAGTCATCATTAGAAATAACTATATTGATTTAACTAAAATTAAAGATGAATTAGTAAGTTCAATTACGATTTCAATTAATCTCATAGTAATTACATGATCAATTAAGTATTTCGTACTGAGTAGAATGATTAATTGATCAATTTTATTTGAAAAAATTTAAATTAAATCATTACTAGAAATAACTATATTGATTTAACTAAACTTAAAGATGAATTAGTAAGTTCAATTACGATTTCAATTAATCTCATAGTAATTACATGATTAATTAAGTGTTTCATCCTTAGTAGAATAATTAATTGACCAATTTTATTTGAAATAATTCAAATTAAGCCATTATTAGTAATAATTATGTTGATTTAACTAAAATTAAACATGAATTGATGAGTTCATTTACAATGTCAATTAATCTCATAGTAATTACATGATTAACTAAGTGTATTCGTCCCAAGTAGATTGATCAATCTACCCATTTTATTTGAAATGATTCAAATTAACTCATTATTAGTAATAACTAAATTGATTTAACTAAAATTAAAGATAAACTTATAATTTCAATTAATCTCATTGTAATTAAATGATCAACTAAGTGTATTCGTCATGAACAGAGTGATCAATTGGCCAATTTTATTTGAAATGAATCAAATTAAGCCATTATTCGTAATAACTAAATTGATATAACTAAAATTAAAGATGAATTGATAAGTTCACTTATAATTTCAATTAATCTCATAGTAATTACATGATCAACTATGTGTATTCGTCTCGAGGAGAGTAATCAATCGATCAATTTTATTTGAAATGATTTAAATTAAGTCATTATTAGTAATAACTAAATTGATTTTGACTAAATCAAAGATAAATTGATAAGTCCACTTACAATTTCAATTAATGTATTTGTCCTTGATAGAATGATCAATTGATAAATTTTATTTGAAATAATTCAAATTTAGCAATTATTAGTAATAACTAAATTGATTTAACTAAAATTAAAGACAAGACCTTAGACAAGGGGACAAACATTTGAGTTCTCTTAAAACATCTGACGTTTAGTATTTTAAATTGTTTTCCAACATATATCCTATATATTTGATAATTTTAAACAGATGAGTTCATAGTTGCAATAACTTAGTCATCTGTTGCAACAGATGTCTATATTTATTTGATAATTTTCAATAGATGAGTCATTTGTTGCAATAAGTTAGTCATCTGTTGCAACATATGCCTATATTTGTTTGGTCATTTCCAACAGATGTCTTTATCTGTTTGAAAATCTCCAACAGATGTCTTTATCTGTTTGGTCATTTTCAACAGATTACTCATTTTTGCAACATGTTAGTCATCTATTGATTCATATTAAGCCATTATATCAGTAATAACTAAATTGATTTAACTAGAATTAGACATGAATTAATTAATTAGTCTCCTGGTAATTACACGATCAACTAAGTGTGTTCGTCCTAAGTAGAGTGATCAATTGACCAATTTTATTTGAAATGATTCAAACCAATCCATAATTAGAAATAACTATATTTATTTAACTAAAACTAAAGATGAATTAGTAAGTTCACTTACAATTTTAATTAATTTTATAGTAATTACATGATCAACTAAGTGTTTCGTCTTAAGTGGAATGATCAATTGACCAATTTTATTTGAAATAATTAAAATTAAGTAATTATTAGTAATAACTAAATTGATTTAACTAAAATTAAAGATGAATTGATAATTTTAATTACGATTTCAATTAATCTCATAGTAATTACATGACCATTTAAGTGTATTCGTCTTGAGTATAGTGTTAATTGACCAATTTTATTTGAAATGATTCAAATTAAGACATTATTAGTAATAACTACATTGATTTAACTAAAATTAAAGATGAATTGATAAGTTCAATTACGATTTTAATTATTCTCATATTAATTACATGATCATCTAGTGTGTTCGTTCTGAGTAGAGTGATCAATTGACTAATTTTATTTGAAATGATTCAAGTTAAGCCATTATTAGTAATAGCTAAATTGATTTAATACTTACAATTTTAATTAATCTCATAGTAGTTATATGATCATTTAAGTGTATAACCTATTGCAACAGATTTAACCTGTTGCAACAGATGAGTCATCTGTTGAAAATTATCAAACAGATATACACATATGTTGCAACAGACTGGTCATCTACTGTAACAAATGTCTTTATCTGTTGGTTATTTTCAACAGATGACCACTTGTTGCAACATATGACTTTATCTGTGTGTCATTTTCAACAGATTACTAATCTGTTACAATGGATGTCTTTATCTGTTTGGTCATTTTCAACATATTACTAATTTGTTGCAACAGATGATCAATCTGTTGCAATAGATGTCTTTGTCTACTTGGTCATTTCTAATAGATTACCCATCTGTTGCAACAGATGAGTCATCTGTTATCAATCTATCTTTAATATTTTTTGTAATAGTAAATAATCTTGTGTTGTTATTTAATTTTAGTCAATGACCTTGCTCTCAATCAAACACTTTCTTTCTTGTAATTGATTCTTTCCACCCCCGAACGCTCAAAAACCTACACCTCTCAACATCTTTAAAAAAAATAGGTAGAAAAAAAAATAAGAATAAACTCAGTCGATCAAATTAAAATTTTCTCATTCATTACATAAAAAATATTTACAACATTAGGTAGATCCGATAAAATAAATTCCATATGATAAAAAAAATATATAACCTAATTATTATTATTATTATTATTATTATTGTTGTTGTTGTTGTTGTTGTTGTTGTTGTTGTTGTTGTTGTTGTTGTTGTTGTTGTTGTTGTTGTTGTTGTTGTTGTTGTTGTTGTTGTTGTTGTTGTTGTTGTTGTTGTTGTTGTTGTTGTTGTTGTTATTGTTGTTGTTGTTGTTGTTGTTGTTGTTGTTGTTGTTGTTGTTGTTGTTGTTGTTGTTGTTGTTGTTGTTGTTTTTGTTAATCGAAAATCCATGGGGCAGCAGACCTCTCAGTCTTCGAATCCCACGAAGTACCCTTGCTCTCGGGGCGCCCAACTCTCACTCGAGTTCATAAACCAGCCTTTCAAGTTCCAATACGGTGTCAAACAGAATCGCCATGTACCAAATCAGATCAGTCATATCTAGAACATGCATGAACAAATAACGTAAAACACTAAACCACATATACTACCAACTGGTAGTTTAACAAAAAAAAATGTGAAACTTAACTAGAAAATAGATGCATGTTAATAATTTTCATATTAGAACAAGAAAATAAAATATACCTCAATGGACGAACAAGAAATTTATTTTTGAAGATATAATGACGGTTTTATGCAAGACAAGATGCAAGAGATAGAGCTGAGGAGACCTATTTATAAAAGATTGAATGAGTGAGTAGTGCGGTGTGTTAGGCAAAAAATCACGACCGTTCACCTCTTTTTTAATAATTATATCTCTTAATTAAATCAAACTTGGTGACTTTTCGATTATTTAAATTAAAAAAATAGATTTAAACACAAAAAAGGTTAAAAGTCATAACTTTTCACCTTTTTAATAATTTAGTTATTTAAATTAAATAGCTACAAAATTGTGTTTATCATATTTTTTCATATTATTTATTTACGAATCATTTTTGTTTAATTAAAAGATCGAAAAGTCATGACTCTTAAGTTCTTCCAACAGATGATCTATTTGTTGCAACATATGGTCCATCTGTTATAACAGATGACCCTTCTGTTGCAACATATGACTCATCTATTGGTGTAATTTATTCATTTTTGCAACATATGGTTCATCTGTTGCTATAGATTATTCATTTGTTACAACAAATTGTTCATTTGTTGAAAAAAAAATCAATAACAAAATTTGTTCAATGGAAATAATAACAAATCATCATTTATCAATACACCATTTTTACCATAAGATTAATTAAAATCGTAATTGAACTTACTAATTCATCTTTAATTTTAGTTAAATCAATATAGTTATTTCTAATGATGACTTAGTTTGAATCATTTCAAATAAAATTGGTCAATTAATCACTCTATTCAGGGCAAACATACTTAGCTGATCGTGTAATTACCATGAGATTAACTGAAACTGTAATTGAACTTATTAATTCATAATTTATTTTAGTTAAATCAATTTGTTTATTACTAATAATGACTTAATTTGAATTAATAGATGAATAACATGTATTTGAATTAATAGATGAATAACATGTTGCAATAGATGAGTAATCTGTTGGAAATGACCAAACAGTTAAAGACATATGTTGAAAATAACCAAACAGATATAAACATCTGTTGCAATAGATGACTAACCTGTTGCAATAACTATATCATTTATTGAAAATTATCAAACAAATATCGACAACTGTTGAAACAGATGACTAAATTGTTGCAACACATGACTCATCTGTTGGAAATTATTAAATAGACAAGATATATGTTGAAAAATAATTTAAAATGCTAAAGCTCAAATATTTTTAGGAGAACTCAAATATTTGTCCCCTTATCTAAGGTTTTGTATTAAAGACTTGTCTTCAATTTTAATTAAATTAATTTAGTTATTATTAATAATTGTTTAATTTGAATCAACAAATGACTAACCTATTATAAAAATCTGTTGTAACAGATGACTAACTTGTTGCAACAAATAGGTCATCTGTTGAAAAATAATTAAAATACTAGGGAACTCAAATATTTTTAGGAGAACTCAAATGTTTGTCTCATTGTCTTAAATACGTCTTTAATTTTAGCTAAATCAATTTAGTTACCACTAATAATTGCTTAATTTGAATCAATAAATGACTAACATGTTGCATCAGATGATTAATCTGTTGGAAATTATCAAACAGATAGAAAATCTGTTGTAACAGTTGGGTCATCTATTAGAAAGAAATTAAAAAACTAGGGAACTTAAACTTTTTTCGGAGAACTCAAACATTTGTCTCCTTGATCCTTTTACATTTGATGTATGATATACTATTTTTGTCTTCTTTACTTGTTTCATAAAAATTTTCATGTGTTTTACTTATTCGTTTTGCCCCCGTTGAAATTTTTAAAAATTTTTTAGGTCAAATTTTGTTCGTATACCACTTGGACATTACTTCATAGGTGATTTTATAAGTAAAATTATGATTTTTGTTGAATTTCTTATTTGGTGTATCTGCTACTGCTACAATGGATAGAACCTGCAACATGAATCCAACATATGAGTCATTTGTTGCAATAAGTGAGTAATCTGTTGCAACAGATGACCCATATGTTGGATTCATGTTACAACACTATAATACGAATTCAACAAATGAGTAATCTATTGCAACAACTGAGTAATTTATTGCAATATATGATGCATCTGTTGCAACAGATTACCCACATGCTGTTGCAATATATGACTCATTTGTTGCAATAGATTAGTCATATATGTTGCATCAGATTACTCATTTATTGCAATAGATTAGTCATATATGTTGCAACGGATTAGGCATATATGTTGCATCAGATTACTCATCTGTTGCAACATTTATTCATATATGTTGCAACAGATTACTCATCTGTTGGATTCACGTTACATGTTTTATCCATTGTTGAAAAAACAGCAGTAGCAGCAGATACATCCAAATGAGAAATTCAACTAAAAAATAACAAACATAAAAAAAATAACAAAAAACATAAAAAAAAATAACAAACACCAACAAATCAAGTTCCTCATTTTCGTCATAACTAAAAAGCCCTAATTTTTTACCTGTGAAAATCGAAAAGAAATGATGAAGAACTCAAAGTTATTGTTGCTGGAGAATGTTGTCACGTCGACTGATGGTTGAAAGTAAAAAAGGAATGGGCAAGAACTCAAAACTATTTGTTGCCAGAGGTTGAAGTTGCACAAGATTGAAGGGCGAAATTTGGAAAGTTGTTGGTTGGGAGAAGTTAGAGAGAGAAACTATCGAGAGAAAGAGATAAGAGAGATTGATTTGCAGAGAGACGAAAGTTTTGTGGGTGTGGGTTGATTTGTATTTTTGAAAAGATTGAAAAGTTTGAAAAATATTAATCAAGTCCACAATTAACCTAATAAGGTTTGTTAATTATGTTTGACCCTTTAAGTAGGTCAATGTTATCAATCCTTCATTCAAGACTTAAATGACACCTTTCCTTCAATTTACTCGAGTAACTTGATGTAATATGAAATAGAGAAATTAGTAGGAGTGTGCATTGATCGATTTGGTTCAATTTTGTATAGTATCAATTTGGTTCATCGGTTTTTAGTTTGTAAAATGGCTAAATCGATAATCAAATCAATAAGATATTCTTTATCGATTTTCGGTTAATCTTGATCTTTATTGGTTCGATTTTTTATTTAACCGATAAGAAAATACCCTTCTATTTTTTTTCTCTTATTTTCATTTGTTCTACTCTACCTTCATGAATAAATTCTAGCCAAATTATAAGCACTAAGACAACAACTATAAAATTCAAAAGACAATAAGGTATGTATTGAAATCCAAAGTCACTATTATACTATTATGAATAAACAATATAATTTTAATATAATCTTATTGGGTTATCATTTAACCATTAAATAAAATCTTAAAATTGAAAATCGAACTGATAGCTTAGTAAAAAAAGTATAAAATCATTTAAAAGTCATTAACCCAATAACCCAATACCAATAATTAAACCAATAATAATTTTATCGGTTAAATCGATTTTTGCACACCCCTAAATATTAGTTAACTTGTGCGCTATCATATTCCAAGATCTAGAAATGTGCACAACATGTACCTTTACGATGAAATTTATATGCTTCCAAATGTCTTCACATATTATTTTTATCTTCCATGAAATTATATTTTTTTCAGTACTAGCATGTCCACCACATTTTCACATCGGATAAACGTTGCACCTTTGACCATCTTTTTTCCTTAGCGCTTTCCAATGCCTTGGGGATTGCTATTGCTTCAGCAGTTATGACCCTTTTACCGAATTGAATTATGATATCAAAGGCTTGTAGTATGTTACCACAACTATTCATAGCCGTCATTCCAATTCTTGTCACCTTTTTTTTACTTATGTAAACTAGCATCTGCCAACATAACATCATCTTGTGCCACAATAATATTTCTATTATTAGTACTAGCATTTATAATCATAGGAGAAGAAGTAGAAAGTAAATTATTTTCATACTCATGTAATAATCCTTGTACAATTATTATTGTTTGTTAAACAAACAATAATGAAAGAAAGTGTGTGCTAAAATTCAATTATAAGAAGTTAAATATTTTTTGAAGCAAAATAGATTTTAAATTTTTATAAAATTTGAATAAGCAGAAAAAAAATATTCAAGGTGAAATAGACAAAAGATATATATATATATATATAGATGATAAATTTACTAGCATATTAAATATGGTTAGTCACTTTTTTTTAAATCTTTTGGTAACAATGCCAATGGAACCAAAAGCAATTGGTAATGCGGCCAATGAAACCAAAAGCAAAAAATTGTAACGTGCAAAAACGCACTCGGGTGCTAAGGTATAGGAATCGAAATCGGGTGGAAAGCGTGAATTTGAACCCACTTGGCCACTGCTCGGCGACATACATTTACCCTATGTGGGTTTAAATTAAATCCTTATAGGAATTTCGCAATATTCTTCCTTGTATAAATAATAAATTTTCCGACGAAGTGGGTTCAAATTAAATCCTTATAGGAATTTCGCAATATTCTTCCTTGTATAAATAATAAATTTTCCGACGAAGTGGGTTCAGTTGAACCCACTTAGCACCATGTGGATCCGCCCCTGGATACAATACTTATACTATATTGATACACTTTTTCAAAAGAGAGGGAACCTATACATGCATATACAGTCCCTATACCAAACTGATACAATGCTTATACCACTTTGACATATTTTTATTTTTTTTCTAAAATATAGTAGTGAATAAAAAATAGAAAAGCCGAATTCCTTTTTCTTAAGAAAAATATATAGCGTTTTTTTTAAATGGAATAAAAAAAACTTAAAAAGGCAGAAAAAAGGAGAAGAAAACGAAGCTTTCAGCGAAATGACTAAGAGCGTGTTTGGGTTGTTGTTACAAAACTGCTTATTTGAGAAGCACTTTTATAAAATAGCTTTTCAGAAAAGTACTTTTAGAAAAATAATTTATGCTTGGTAAATTCATTTGAAAAGTGCTTTTGATAAACAGATTGTATTTGAATAATTTTTTTTCAAGAAGTGTTTTTTTGAGACAAATAACCAAAAAGGACATGTATCAATAGACTTTTACTACTAAAATCATTTCATAGAGAAAATTTATTTTAATATCTATCATAATATTTTTACTTTTATTTAATTAAAAAGTACGTACTCTAAAATTTTCAATCAATATTTATATACAAAAGTACATTAAAAATATTAAATAATGATATATTACTTAAATAATTTAAATATTACTTAAAAACATCAAACACAAGTGAATATAATAATTTTTTCATAAATTAAATCACTACATATGAAAAAAATTAACGAAAAAAATAATTAATCCTTCATACATCACAAAAATTCTCAACGATTTCATTTTTAATTTCATCGCGCAATGTCTCCATAGAAGTAGAAGATCTGATTTGTATTTCTGAAGGTATACCAGAAGACTCATCTCCTTCTTTTATCTTTATGATGATGTCTTCGTTAGCGTAATAGATAAAGTCTTTATCAACAGCAGAACATTGTCGTATGAAATTATGTATAACCATAATAGTTGTAACAAGATGAACTTTAGTGTCGAAAATTTACTAAAATTAAGCAAATGCCATATTTATACACCACATGTTACAAATATCTAAATTAGATTATACATATTATTTGTTACCTTTTCTTTTGAGTGTATTTTTATTGTGTCAATACTAAAACTAAGCAACAACATTTATTTACATACACTACATGATAACAAATATTTAAAATAAAATTTTATATGTTATTTGTTATCTTTTTTCTTGTATACATTTTTCTTGTATACATTTTTCTTGTATCAAAATTTACTAAGAATAAGAAATCATCATATTCATATATGCACACTACATGATAACAAATATGTCACTTTTCATAAATTAATTATTTAAAATTAAATATTCGAGAAAAAATTTATAAGTGTTGTCAAAATACGATCTTATAACATGATTCATCTGTCATTTGTTCTCATTAATAATAAAAAATAAAAAGTTATATATTCTTCGGTCATCATCATCAATGATATTTTTAAATTTATTTAAAGAAAATAAGAGAAATTAAAATAATAATATATAAATCATAAAATAAAATAAAAAATATAATGTAAATATGAAGTATAAAATTTTAAACTCAAATTTTAATCAAACTTATAAGATATGTTAATTAATTAATAAGGGATATATATATGTGTGTGTGTTAGGGATATTTTTGTCACGAGGAAAAAATGATTTTCTACTTCTGCTTCTGCTTCTTTTTGAAAAGCAGAATGTTTCTGCTTCTCCTCAGAAGCAGAAAAACTACTTCCGCTTCTTTTTAAAAGCACTTTTACAAGTTTACCAAACACCCTTCTTTTCAAAATGAGTGCTTTTTCTTTTTCTTCAAAATAAGTGCTTATTTTGGCAATCCCAAACAGATACTAAAGTAGGAGTTAGTTTAGTGGCATTGCAGGTAATTAATTCTGGATGACTATTATGGTAAAATTATTTTTGAGAGAAGTGATATTTTGGTCCTTTCCTCCAATTTATAATGAAAAGTGGCGTTTAAATATTTTAAGCCACATTTTGAGAGAAAAAACACTGCACCACTTAGACATAAAGATCTTATATTTGGAATTTCATAATTTGTTTGATAATTCATAATATATGTCATTACCTTGAGAAATTAAATTTCCAAATTAAAAATTATTATTAGTAAAATTTGGTATTGCCATGATGGAATTGGTTAACAAGACCACTAGCTATAACGCCAATGAAAAATTAGTTCTTGATATAACATATATATATATATTTATTTATTTAAATTTTGTGATAAGGGAATGGGAATTCGTAGTTACTATCCTTCAGGTGCGCTTGTGATAAACCCCACTCCAATGTAATGTTTGCAAATCATATAAAAGAGATAACCACACTCGACAAGTCTTGTATGATTAGCTTGACCAAGAAAACATGCAAGGAATTGAACTTGAGTATCCCTACTCAACCAACTCAGCTACCTTTGCGGGTATTAGTTCTTGATAATATTTTGTGTGCACTTATCAAACCGGGATCCAATTTTGAAGTACATGATGGTGCCAAATTCTTGGCGGAGCCCTAAAATTAAAATTAAAATTAAAATAAATGTAAGAAAAAGAACGCATTTTTCAAAATAATGTTATAGGCAATGAACAAGTGGGAGGGAAAAAACATATATGTAAAGTGACAAAATCATTGAAGTACTGTTCGAAAGATGTGTTCCCTAAAATATCTTTGCTGAGAATATTCGGTGTCTAGGTCGCACTTTCTTGTTTCAAGCCCTTGCCTACACACAATTAAATTGTTAATATGAAATTAAATCGTCAATTAAAACTAATTCTTGAACATAAATAGTTAGAATTTAATTACCAAAAGACTAAACTATTTTTTTTTATGAGAATTGAAATATAAAGGGGAAGAAAAATACTTATGGTTAACAAAAGAACCATCATCTGAAAAGCATTTAACTTCGTCACAACGCAAGATTATATTGTCAATGCTCCAGCTGAACATCGAGAGAGTATGTACCATTTTAAAAAAATAAAACTTAAATTTTTTTTAACTCTCTTAAAAAATACATAGTTAGATAGTGGAAATAAAAAAGAAATATTGCACTTCTAATAGACCATTGAGTCCACAGATGTTAGAGTTTGCTGTAAGAATATTACGTATTAATGACTCACATATTTTTGGTTAGAAATTTACATTGTCTCCCAAATAATATATTAAATCAGTCAAATACTTTTCCTTCAAGTTATGTATATATGATATTTTTTTGATGACAAGAAATAACTATGAAAGTCCCTAGGATTAAAGTTATTTGCCTAAGAATCCCTAGCCTACTTATAAATATGTTTGTGACTCCATCAATCTGACATAACTTTTGATAGACATAGATTAGAAGATTCTTAGGTGCCTCTTTGTATCTTTTCATTTTAAGGTTTTGACAAGGGTGATTCTTCACAACACTTGAATAATAATGACTGAAGGTACGTTTCTATTTATTTTCCCGTTGCGTATTGGCTCTGTGTATGTGTTGAAATATCAACATGTGGTATCATGAGCCAGCTTTAGCCATATTGCTCAGTGTTTTGTTATACTCACAAATAGTAGTATTGTTTTAATTATACATTCAATTATTGTATCATATTCTTCTTACAATATCTCGATTAATTATAAGAAATATGAATGAGATATATGTAGGCTCAGCCGATTCCCTTATCGTATGCAAACTATTATCACTATGGCTAAAGAATTACCGTTTTAACGAAGGACATGTAGGCTCAGTCTATTTCTTTGTTTTCTCCAATTAATAAAAGATGTTTATGCAACAGATTGCTTTGATGTAGGCTTTGCCTATTCAATCCGATTTACATTTTAAGAATTAACACTTTGTTTAAGTTAATTATTAAAATTAACTATTGTGAGATATCATTCTGAGTTCTTTTTATCACATGTTTGGGTTAGACACAACATCCCAAGCATATCATATAAAGAAAATAATTTCTGTAATCACACAAAGTTAAGTGATTGAACTATAATAATGACATCTAATAAAGTCCTATTATCTTATTAAAATAGTAACATTACCCCACAGGGAGGTAACTAGTTTGGTTAGATTAATTGAAATAGATAGTAAACCTTTCTGTTTAAAAGTTATCCCATGCCCATAGGTATGAACTATTTTCTAGTTTTATTCAGTTTACTAGTCTAATGAGGTTAAGTATTCTATGCATGGCTGCAACCTCTCCCCACAGGAAGGTTTAGAATTTACTTAAGAATCGATATTTACACGATTTATTTTGATGGTTATGTATTCCATAGCTTATACATGTGTATCATTGTTTTGCATAACTTTTCCTACTGCTCTATTTAACGAAAATGCTTGAATTTCATGTTATTTAGTGACTACTTTGCTGAATGGAAGGAGAACGTCCTTCTGTCTTTAGGGTGTTCAGATCTGGATCTGGTACTTCGTATGGAAGAACCGTCTAAACCCATGGAATCAAGTACGCCAGAGGCTAAGGCTTTTTATGAGCGGTGGGAGCGATCTAATTACTTGAGCTTAATTCTCATAAAGGCTCATATAAGTCAAAATATTAGGGGTTCTATTCCTAACAACGACAATGTCAAAACTTACATGAAGGCAATTGATGAACAATTTGTAAGCTCTGATAAGGCGTTGGCCAACACCCTTATGAAGAGGATCTCAAGTATGACATTTGATAGAAGTCGTACAGTGCGTGAGTACATTATAGAGGTGAGAATTATTGCTACTAAACTCAAGTCCCTTGAGGTTGATATGTCTACACTATTTCTTGTGCATTTTATTCTCAACTCTTTTCCTACGGAATATGGTCCGGTTCAAGATATTTTATAACACACATATAGATAAATGGTCAATCAATGAACTCTTGAATATGTGTGTGCAAGAAGAGGAGTGGTTGAAACACGAGGCACCCGAAAGTACAAATTTAGTGACACTGCAAAGTGCTTTTATGTTGAAGCCTAACTAGGAGTAACAAGGTGATAACTTAAGCTATAGGGCCCTGTACTTTACATCCCATTAAGAATATTACATCGCCTTATCACTATCGTTAAACACCCTCAGGTTTTAATTCAGGGAATACTAACCACATAGTACATGGGTTGTGTTTTCATCAATCACAACATTCAAGCCTATCATTACTACACTTACTTCATGGATTTCCCCCACTAAGACCAGCTAATTTAATCACTTTTATAAAGATTTTTGCCATATATATCCTTCATAACTATTTCTCATAATGAAAGTTCATTCCCCTTTTCCCCCCTCACCAATAACCTTAACTAAAGAGTTTAAATCAAAATTTTTACATTCAAGAACATCTACTCCCCCTTCCTAAGTCACTATTACTTTTTCATAACAACTATCATACTATCATTTGGAGGGTCAATGAAGGACCCAAGCATATGCCTCAAGAAAAGGAGTAACACTATTCGATTATAACATATACTTATTGCACTACTCAAGGTGGGATATGAGATGAAGGTACAGTACAATAGACACGAAGTGCTCCATATATTAAGTGTCTGGAGCATAAATAGAGAGTCGCTCTGGTATAAATGCAACATAGCACGAGTCCTCACATCCTGAGTCATATAACATAAGTTTGGGATTTATGAAGTCAACGATTTAAACAAGGACTTCTACTCGAAGCTACCGTTTATCATTTTCAGAGCTGAAATAGTCATGAGTTCGCACAACTTTATCATTTTGGGTAATCCTGACATAAAATAAACCAATAACATTTAGGAATCATAGTTTCTTAGAACCAAGCATTTTGTGAGACATGAATTTTTATGGATCATGAGCAACATAACATAGAGCTTGAATATCTGAAATATTAGATTACTGAGGGACATTATTGCTTCTAATTTGGAGGACAGAACATGGCATGATTTACATAGAGATCTCAAACCTTAGATATAGGCAAAACTTGAATACATAAGACTTTGGTAGAATGACCTTTTAAATTAGAGTAGGGGGAGCTTGCTTGCATAGGAATTGATTTTATCATGATTCTTAATTGAAACTTGACACCATAAAAAAATTCGGGAACTAATTTAATTCATCATCTCCCCCTTAGATCAAAGTTACAATCCTAACTTAAGGACATATCTTCTCATTAAATCTTACAGGCACAACACTCAACACAATGGGGTATCACCATACACATACATGCTAAACTTCCCCTTTTTATCTATATTCTAAAGGCATTGCTTTCCAAGAACGCTACTCTTAATTTTCACTATTCCCTATAGCAATCAACCTACAACTTGCAGTCTCATGAGAATACCCATCCTCACTCCTTACCACTTAAACAAAATCCACTCTTCACTACTTAACATTCTAATATTAGATTGTTAATCACATAACTTACATCATAATAATTTTTTTTGAAGACTATACCAAAGGCACATACTTCCTACTTATATTTATTCCATTCATCTCTAAAGAACATCACATAACAACTCCTTAGTCTTCTCCATACCACGAGATTCGAGAACAAAATCTAGGTACATGTGACACTCATTCACATCACACTTTATCTAATAACATGCTACCTCCGGGTTCAACTTATTTTTATATACTCATGCTCTTATACACTTAGTGACTCAACCACAATTCATTATTTTACCACTAGTCTTTATGTACATAAATATCAAAATTATCCACTCTTTTTTTCCACAAGTTGCCAACCTAAGCTATTTCACACCTTACATCAAGCCTACTACTTACTCCTACAAAACATGATCACTTATCTTAAGCTACTATCCTTTTTACCACTACCCACATCTCAAGTTCAATCCTATAGTCTACAATCAATAATGTACCACCGATGAAGCAGGTCACATACCATACAATTCCCGTAAATTGGGCAATCAACCCAACTACGCCATTTAACTTAATTACTACCCACAAGTTCATTCTGTCCACAATATTACTACCATACCTTAGAATCTACCACACACCTTCTCACGTGCAATACTAGCATATAACTACTAGAGAAAAGACAATTAAGGGTCACATAATAAAGATAGTTGACCTTAATCTTATAATATAACCCGTAATGCTCTTATCAACATATTCCGCTTTCTCACATCATAGTTACTTACCTACGCATACATCATAAATACCTTCAAAATTTCATATACAAAAATGAGTCTATACCTATAACTTATTGGCTAATCTAACCATTTCCATTTGAAGCCTACAAGAGATTTCTATAACCATCATCACTATCCACTCTAGGCTACTTTCCTATTTTGGATAGATAATAATCCTATCCAAACACTTCCTTCACAACTACCATAAAATCTATAAATCTTGCTATAACATTAGCCAACCACCATAAAAGGAAAAACCACCCCTCAATCAAAGGGTTATACAACTAAAACTACTTATTTACGCAAAAGTCACCCTCACTCTGACTGCTAACCTTGTGACTATAAGTCACCAACTTCTAGACCATCTCACTACCAATGGATCATGACATATACTACTACTTAGGTGGAAATACAGTTCCAACATTCTTCTACATATCATTACCCTTATGCATGACATCCGCAACACAAATTTTTTGAAAGGGGACTGAATACACTTCGGACCTCAGGATGAAAAACACGATTTTATTAGGTTAAAGGTATGCACTCGAATCAATACACCTTGAAGCACTAACGGAATACACCTTGAAGCACTAAAGGACTCCTCTCAAGTCCTTGTGCTATCTCAAAACTTTATGGATAACTCAATCAGGGAGAACCGCTGGGGGAGCTAGCCTCTTAGACTTGTATCACCTCAACAATGAGGCATGGCCCATGAACTTTGAACAAGGAAGGAATTTGGATAACTTTATTATGGAAAGTGGTATAGCAAAAACTAAAGTATAAAAGAATAAGAAACAACTCCTAAATGCCCGGTAGCCTCCTGATTATAAGTGTGGTGCACAACACACGCATAAGCAAGACTCTATTAGATGCGATTTCACAGACACCTTGGGACCATGAACCGCGCTCTGATATCAAGTTTTTCATGACCTAAGCCGAGGCCCTAGCCGCAACGAGCATCCCAAACCATAAAGGCCTGGGCGCCCATTTCTATCTGGAAATCATGCACACCTTTCATATACTATAAAGAAATGCAGAAATATAATAAGACGGAAAAATGGTCAATCTCTTAGTTCAACTGAACAATTCAAAAGAAAGTTCTTAACATTCAAAAAATATGACACTAGTCTGCGAAATCTCTAATAATACAAGAACCAACATATGTAATAAAATTGGGACAAGACCCCCAATCAGACCATGCATCAAAATAAAATAACAATAACTCATAACTAGGCCTTCTGAAATAAGAAAAGCTCACCAACTGCAACTTCTGACCAAACAACTCTACTTCTTAACGAAACCCCGGGGCTGTGCCTCAAATCCTGAAATATAGGGGGGTCAATACATATGTACTGGTATGTGAAACAGCCCAAAAATAGCATGATTTTATACAAAATAGGTGAGAGCATTTCACGATAACAGTGAACATTTTGTAAGTAAAAATACATGGTCATATTTGATAAATTTCAAATCAATTCTTGACAACCTTGACTCACTCTTTGTTATTCTTCTGAGCTAGTCGGTACACCCTATAAATCTATAATCCCACGGGCTATGTGGGACCCATTCTTGACTCAGCGACCAAGCCTCCAATCTAAGTAACTGCCAGGATTAAAGTGGTGATACCCCCATATGAGCACACAGTAGGAAATACCCTAAAAATATATCCTTTCATGTAGGATCATATATCATAAGTCCCGCATCGGCAACTACAGTTTCCAGCGATAAGCCCTTATACTCAAATGCCTTCTTCGAGTAACCAACTAGCTCTCTTAATCCCAACTTTTAGTTCTTTAAAACAAACATGCTTCATACTATCAAAACATTCAATACTTAGCTTGTTAAGGGCATATAATTATCGGGTATCGTCATACCCTAACTTGCAAGTCAATCAAATCACATCACATCATATCTGCAGCCTTTTTCACTTATTATCATATTAATGATCACCCATAGCTTTTAAACATCAAGTGGGGGAGAGTAATGCAATAGGTTTTCATTTGAGTTTACATCAAAAACACTCTCCTTTCAATAGTACAATCATAAGGTGGTCATGTTATGTTTACATTGTTCTATACCCATAGAAATTGTTAATTTTTACACAATAAATATTTTCCATTCACAAACCCTCTCTCAACACGTCTCAACCCATATCATTCCATGATTATTAGTAAAGGATTCACTCACTAGTTTTCTTTGAGAAAATTCATGCATTTAAATAATTCACAATACTTGAAATCAAGGATATCATAAAGGATAGGGAGTTTAGTCATTCATGCTCTCAGTCAACTTTACAAAATAGATGAAATCATATATATATATAGTTATAGTTCAATTTCCATGAAAAGTGGTTCAAGACAATATATATTTTCATCAAAACAATCCCATGATACATACTTTTCGAAAACAATATCGAACATTTCATTATAAAACATAATTGGTGATCTTTAATCTTGATAAAATATTTAAACTTACCACCATGGTTTTTAGAGTAGTCCCACATACCTTAGGTTGTTTAATTTAAAAAATGAAACCTTAATCTTGAAACCTTTCTTGAGAATCTTGAATTGAAAGGCTTGAATTCTTGATCTTTGGGAGGAAAGTTTAGGGTTTTGTTTTGAGAGGATTTTGAGTAAGTTTAATTGATGAAATAGGAGGAAAATACCGCTCCTTGAGGGTTATTAGGCATGGGCTGGGAGTTATAAGGTTAGAAAAGACTAAAAAGCTCTTAAATACATAGAACCAATAGCTATAAACTAGGGATGGACTGGAGCATGCATGGCACGCTAATCACGTGACCTCACTGCCTACCTCACAAAAAAGTCCACAACCTTTTGCTCGGGTATTGGATTAAGGAAAAATTAGTATCATTGGAAAGCTAATTCAATTATATACAATTTGGTTGGTCTTGAGCTGCAAAATTCTACATGCATCAAAAGTTATACACGTTCAAAGTAGACCCTTGTAGAATCGAATATCAAACTTTGGATGAATGAAATCTGAGCAAAATCAACGCTTATGTGAGTGTTCTATCCTTGTTGGAAGCTTGGATTGCAGATTTTGAAGTTGGTTGCAAGATTTGAAGTGTTGGCTGAGAATTTGAACAAATTATGCTTGTAATATGTTTATAATGTTTAAAATAGCCTTGGTTCAAACTTCCGTCGCATTACGATCAACAGTTTAAGAGATAGAGATTTTTGTAGTTTTGGTATTCCTGAGTGTTCTTGGAGAAATACAAATCTTCAAGAGGAACTGTTGAAAAAAAGTGGTTGTTTGAGCTCAAAAGTGAATAAAAATATTCACAAAAGTGTGTGTACAAACACCTTTTTGAAAATCCTAAGGATATTCTATAAGAGAGTACAAAAGGGACTATTGGGAGGGCATTTTCGCCAATTCAAGAGGTTGGTTTGGCTGACCTGCACCTGACCTACTAAAGCAGGTCCAAGGCAGCTCAAAATAGTGAGATATCAAATAGATGCATCCAGCCTACCCTCCATCTAGTTTGACCTGCTGCAACATCCCCAGTGCAGCTCAAAATAGTAAGACAAGGACTATCTGCGACTAGCCTGCCCTTCATCTGTGGCTGAGATGCTTCAGCATCCCCAGCGCATCCCAAAATAGTAAGAAACACCCTAACCTACGTCCAAGGTGCTCCATACCTACTGGAGCAGGTCCCAACACAACGTAAGCACAAATAAGCCTTCCTCAATGCAAATTTACCTCTCTAACGCAAATCAAATTCCAAAACATAAAATTCAAATTTCCAATTTGTATTTTAACACTTTAATTACTCCATTGCTCAATGTTTGATTCTTTAGTTTCATTTTATTGATTCCTATCTCTTTTTTTGATTCTTAAACCAATAATCAACTAGTAATTCATCTACTATGTTGATCGATTAGTTATTGAGTCCGGATTCTTTCATCATCCTTTTTATTTGTGTGCTTTTCTAGTTTTAATTCATTGTAACTTCTTTATTTCAAGTCCGTAAGTAGATTTTTTATTTCTTTGAGTCTATCAAAAAAGAATCCACTCTGGTCGTAAAGTATAGATTGACACCTTATTTTCCATCGGAGTATAAGCAACTTTCAATATTTGCCGCTCCAACTGTGAGGATCACAAAAGGTGAGTTCATACGAGTGTTGATGTGTTGCTTTACTACTAATATTGTTTTTTCAATTTTATAGGTACAAGGTGATATAAAGGGAACATCTCTTTGATAGCCTCGGATAATTATGACTACAACATAGGAGACTATGATTGTGGTGAAGAATGTTATGGCTATGAAGAAGATGGGGACTATAGGGGCTATGAATATAGCCATGATCAAATGTGTTGAAGCGGGAACCAAGGTATAAATGAAGGGTATAGTAGGAGTCATTGTTTTCCTACTCTATCCATCTTTAAAGGAGCACAAGATCCAAAAGTTTACCTTAATTAAGAATGGAAATGTGAAAGAGTCTTCGAGGATTATGCTATGAGCAAAGCTGAACAAGCTACATATGCCCTTAAGTACATTCAAGGTACAACCTTAGAATGGTGTAAACTTGCAAGGAATCCCACTCAAACTTGGGGTGCCTTGAAAGAGCTTTTGAGGACAATCTATGTGCCGAAGGGTGTAATACCCCGTACTTTTCTTAGTTCAGTTTAGCTCCTAGTGCTTGCATAAGAGGTTAAAATCTTGAAAATTTAGCTATGTGTTGAGGACTTAGCCATTTTTAAGACCTTCTAACTTCAAAGAATTTAAGTTTACCTTTTGGACTCCGAGATAATAGTTCTTATATTGATTCGTGATCAGGGGAGTTAGGAATAACATCTCAAAAAGATTTCGGATTTTTAGATTTGGTTTGGATTGGAATTCCTATAGCTCACATGATTCCATCGCATCACAGTGAGTATAGTGCCAAGAGATCCACCGCGTCGTGGTGGAGTGTGAAAAGGAAATTGTCAATTTCCAGTGACTCACCACAATTGCACTGCATCGTGGTGAGAATAGCGATGGGGGGATCACCGCATTGTAGTGAAGTTGTATTTGTCATGTTCTTGATGCATAATTTGAATGCATGTGTCATGACCTTTATCCTATGTGTGTGAAGTTCTTATTAGGTCAAAAGTGTTCAGAGAAATAACTTAGAGCCAAGTTGAGCTATGATCCTTTGATTCATCTAATGTTTGATATTCGATTCTACAAGGGTCAACTTTGAAAGTGTATAACTTTTGATTTATGTATAATTTTTCAGCCCAAGACCCACCAAATTGTAGATAATTGAGTTAGGTTTCAAATGATACCAATTTCGCCTTAATCCTATACCCGAGTTAAAAGTTATGGTATTTTTCGTGTTAGGCAGTAAGCCACCACGATTACACCACATCGCGGTGGCCCTTCAAACGGCAATCCGAGTTACGAAATTTTGATTTAAATGATGGAGGGGAAATGGGGTATTTTCCCACCTCAACCCAGGTCGTAAAAACACAATCTAAGGCTTCAATTGGGATATTATTTTCCCTCATTCTCTAATTTTTCCCTCAAGAACAAACCCTAATCAATCCCCTCAAGAATTATCAATTCCCTCTTCTTCTCTTCAACAAAAAGATCAAGAGTTTAGGGTTCCTAATCAAAGAACTTAAAGAATGTTTTCGACCATCTCCAAAGGGTTCAAAGTCAAGATATTACATCAAACCAAGCATAATAAGGTATGTGGGATTTTGAACAAGGATAAATCTTTCATCCTTGTGTCCAAATCTAGTTTTAAATTGCAAATTTACATAACTTTACACGAATTTCAATTTAGGGTTCATACCCACGTATTGCTATTTGAAGATTATGATGTTTTAAATGTTTTTGATATTGAATTACATGTCTACTTTTGTAAATTTATGCGTATGATTATATTTTTCAGATTTTGAGTTGAATTATGAATATTTACATTATCAAGCATGAACATTATGATGTTTTGACATAAATTTGAAGCATGGGTTATCAAGCTCTTGTTGAATATTACTATTTCAAGAATGATTATGCTTTTAAGCATCCCATGATATGTTTATAGACAACTTTTAATAAGGATTTGATCTTTTGATCTTAAGCTAAGATATGGAATCCACTTTACAACTTAAATTCAGTTTTGAATGAACAGATGCACAGTTAGCTTTTAGTATGAAACATTACAACTTTTTAAAGTGGATTTTCCTATAGAATGAGCATATAGATTAAAGGGAGTAGTATTTAGCACTGAGCGAAAAGTGTGGGTTTAGTGCATCCTACTTTCCTAGAACTACATGCCAATGTAGGTACAAATTCAGTATTTCTATTTCTATATGGATGACAATTAATGATTTTGATCACTTAGCTCAGGTTATACTCCTTGCCAAGAGTATGATACCTCTCCACAACGTGAGGTTTTATCCTTAGGGGAATAAGACGTTGGACTCCATGATAGCTCACATGGTTTATGTCGGTTAGAAGAACCTTCCTACAGAATAGAGTAATCCTAATAGAAGAGATTTTAAAAGAATTTCCTACATCTAACAGTAAAGAATAACATAACAAATTTTAGAAACTAAGTGTAAAGGTTCACAATTTATTTTAGATATTGTTTTACATAAGATATTAAATATGAGATTTTAGCTTTCACTTTACAAATATAAAGGTGAATCCTTTTTACACTTAGATTGCATGATTTGAAAACAAACTTGAATTCAGTCCTACTTATTCCACCAATAGAAAGAGTAAAAGTGCAGCTTTTAGAACTAAGTGTTATAGCTCACAAGATTTATACAGTATTCTTTGTTATTCATGACTTATGATTTTCAACTTTCAGTTATTCAAGCCAATGTGAGTTATTTACACTTAGCATGCATCATTTTACAAGTTTATATAAATATAAAAATATTGTTTTACTTATGTATACACCTCCACATGCTCAGTACATTCCAAAAGTACTGATCTATGTATCCATCTATATGCTACATTGTTTAATGATGTAGGTACAAGTTATAGTGTGCATATCAGAATCAAACAGTTGCAGCTTCCAGTTAGCAAGTGACGAGTCCTTTTGATTCAAGGGCTAGAGTCAGTTAAAGTTTGTGTAGTATTTTATTTTGTTCATTCAGTCGTATTAATTAGGGATAACTGGGGGTCATGTCCCAGCTACCTATAGTCAATAATAGTAGAGGCTTCATAGATAGTTAGTAGAGTTGATGTATTGGATTTTCAGTTTTGTTTTTATAAGCAGAGTTGTAATCATTTCAATATAGTTTTTTTATTGATCATATTAGGAAAAGATTATCTTCTTCATTATTCTTTCAAACTTATGTATTTTATTCAGTTGCTTATGAGCTATACCAGTACAAGGGTTAGATTGGGATCACTTGTGGTCCTAAGCACTGTGTGACGACTAGGGGTTATACGAAGCTTTATAATAGTGATCCAAGGAGACAACCTTATTCAAGATGGGTAGAGATTTGTGGACTTTCGAGATATGTTCTTATTCTTGATGATTGGTTTCATGCAAACTACATAACTCCTCATTTGGTTGATTATCTAAAGATACCTCGAGTGTCCAAGCATTTCCCATACTTCTTGGAAGGCTATAGTCTTCGAGAGCGTGAAGGTTTTCTTCACCTGAGATGGGTACTATAAGGAGGTGTGGTGTGACATATTTCCCTTGGAATGTTGACACTTACATTTGGGTGCTGATTGCTTTGCATAACACAAGATTCTAAATATGCAAAATTAGTCTAAGTTTGCAAAATACTAATGGGGAAATAATCTCTTTCCACCTACCCTTCCCAAATATCAAGGAAAGATAACTACTTACTCCAAGTCGAATGAAAATGAGAGACAAACTATTAAGAGGAGTAAGGGAGTTCTAGGTGGCAATCCAAGAGAGAAAAAAAAAGAGGTTGAGAAGAGTGAAGTGAGGAGGTTGCCACCAACTAAAGTTAACATTGTTTGTCGTTCTATTTATGAGGATATTTCTATAGGTACCAAGATAACAAACAACAGAGGAAAAGTGCTAAAATAGATGATTCGCTTTGAAGATTTGATGAGGGTAATCTTCGATGATTCCAAATCTTATGGAGGTCCTTCATACCAAGGTAAAGAAGAATGTACTCAATAACTTCAAGGTAACATAGCAACTCTTACACTTTAGTGCATGTGAATGATGAATATAAGGCTAGTAGCCCATTGAGTATGAGTAGTAGCTTACCTATATTTGAGTCTAATAATTCTTTACCTTTTGATTATGATGTACTTATTGTGAGTGTGGATACACTAGTTGATCCTATTGATGACCGCATTGACTCTTCTTGTAAGATTAATTTGTGTCCACTTAGTGTTGAAGCCATTGTGTTGGATGATACTACATCATCTTATTGAAATTGTATTGATTAACTTGTGTGCGAAACTAGTCCATCACTTGAGGATGTCTGTAATATAATTAGAGAACCTCAGGTAAGTGATGAAATTAAGAATGTTGGTTAAGAAAATGGGAGTGGACCTTTGAGCTTGTCCTTTAGTGAAGATCCTAATGCTTGCTTAGCTCATAGGGATGATCATGTACTTGAAACAACTTTGACACTTGATGATGTTCTTTTAGAGAATGGACTTGAATATTCTACATCTTTTCCATAGATAGATCCTTCTCTCTTTAAGAATAATATCTTATTTGAAGATGATGAGTTCACTCCTAATGAATTACCTAGTGGTATGGATAACATTGTTGATATAGCTCATCTTAAGGGCTACATTCCACATGATAACCCACTGTGGTGTGACAATATTCCTATAAATATGGAAATCTCTTCTTGGAAGATGAGAGTACTCTTAAGGGAAAGAAATGTGAAGTCTTAGAAAAGAATAATCAATTGGGTGATGATAAATTTGATTTGCTTGAATCTTTAATAAACCCAATAAGTGATTGTTCCTTAGAAAATGATTGTGGATGTGATACTTTATATGACACCCCACCCTTGTTTGATATTTATAAGGATGAATTTCGTACTTCTTGTTAAGGCCTAAGTAATAATCCATTTGATATTGGTGGTGGTACGTGCCCACTTGAGGATTCCTCCATTGAAAAAGAAAGTATCAATTGTTTGGAAATTTCTTCCTCTTTTACTTTATGTGACCTTATTATTGAGAATACTCATGGTGATGATTTTGAATCTAATAGTGAGTACGTGCATGAGGGAACCTTAGTTGAAGTTGACTTGAGTGATACCTTTCTCTACTCTCTATTTGCTTTTAATGATGTTTATGCTAATGAGGAGAGTATATCTTTTAGTTTGGGTGAAGCTAATGGGGAAAAAAAGTGTTGTCTAGGCCCATGTATATGGCCACTCTTTCCATTTGACCCTAGTGCCAATTTTGTATATGGTTATTGTTGCACACCCAACTTATTGCTTGGTCCACACGACAAGAAAAGTTTGAATGAGTATGTTGGTGTCCTTCCTTATGATGGAAAGTCTTTCTTGGGGATTCACAATCCGCTTGAGGGACCAATATTGTGTAAGGGAAAGAACTCCAACCAAGATGAAGGGTTTTTAAAGAAGGGGAGCCATGAAAATATCCAAGTGAGTGCACCATTGTGTGTTTCCATTCTTGACTAAGGTTTTACCACTAGTAGGTCAAGGAGAGAGTCTTTTCTTGAAACTACTTTGGATAAACTCCATTTGTGTGATACCCTTCTTCAATATATGTGTAGGTATGATGACCACCTTCTCAAAGGTGGTATAATTATTGAGAACTCGAGGACATATGTGTCATTGTCTCCTTTAGGTATTGCTTATGAATTTGCATACTTGCTTGTCACACTTGTGCCTAAATTGTGTAACTCCTAACTTGTGGATGCTAAGTTGATAATTTACTTGAAGGGAAGAAGTCTTTTGGGCTTAAGTGTCTTGACTCCACTCTTGTGTGCCATATGTGCTAAGTCTTTTGAGCCAAATGGCATTCTTATAGATAATAACACCTTTGATGAAGTCTTTACACTTGATTCCTTTCTATACTACCGCTTTGCCTATGATGATATCCATGCTTGTCTTGGATGTGTTTTATGTAGGGGTAGGAAAATTGTTGGTTTGACCACTTGTTTGAGTGACAATGATATATGGTTCTGTGGACTTTAGAACCAATAGAGGAACCACCCTTGGTGTGGTCTCTTGAAGAGATAATGAAGTAATTGTGTCTTATGGCTCATCAGGTGAAGGTAGTTCTACTTTTTAGATTATTTGATGCTTAGTACCTTGGTAGTTTCCTTATCTCTTGATGATTTAATTAACCAAATCCATTGGGCATTTTTAATTAGTTTCTAATGTTTAACATGAATGATCCTTGGTTATATCTTAAGTGTGTAAAACCTTGGCATGATGCGATGATTGTTTGTGCTAACCCTAACCATCATATCATGAGGATGTTATATTTGTTTGTCCTTCCTTTGGTTTTGAAAGATTTGAATTCGAGGTTGAATCCTTCTCATGAAGGGAAGGATGATACAAGTCAAATGGGCATCAACATTTTTGATCAGACAACTCGATGCCAACGTAAGGAGGTCCAAGCATTGATCGCCCTAAGGATCCAAGAATTTTCTTGGAGGCCCTTCTTCGAGCTCCTAATTAAGCAATGTCATGTTTGGAAGATATCTTAGAGTTGAGGAAAGCCATGGCACACGGAATTAAGAGAGACCTTGTGGGTTATTTTCGGAATAGCCACTTTGGGCTATTTTTGTTGTAGGCTAGTTGTGCAAAGGCAACTATTATAAATAGGTGACTTAGACATTTCATTTGTTAGTTTTTGGATTATATTTTTCCATGATTTATTCATGAGACTCTTGGGAGTGTTTGAGTGCTTGGAAAAGCATTTATTGAACTTTGCTTAGAAATGATGGTTGTAAGGCTAATCTAATCCCCTTGGCGGTCACCGTAAGAGTTAGGTGCCTATTGACAGTCATTAAGGGAGGTTTTAGGATTTGATACATCCTTCGATTGCCCTTTTGGTATCATTTTCGTGCCTATATTTCTATCCTCATTTTCCTATCTATCTATCTTTACTTTACGCGTCGTCGATTCGATTCTCCGAGGCTTGGATTGTATCAGAGTACATGGCTTATTGAGAAAATAATGGAGAGAAATAACCAACACAAGCCCCAAATTAATACTTAATATGAAACCCTAGATTCCTTTACCCAGGAACTTTAGAGAGGATTAGAGAGTGTTTTCTAAGTGTTAATGTAAGACCCCGCAAAAAATAATATTGCGTTTCTCATGTTAGACCTCCGAACTTTAGGGATTTATTTAACGACCTTCCCGACCTCCATTTTCCAATTTTCAAGTTGCGTTTCCATAGAGCAAGGTCGCAGTACTTCACAGGTGAGTTTTGGAATTTTTGGAGTAGTGTAAGGGTATGTTTGGGTGTACAAACCCATAGCTCAGGGCGATCTACCCATGCCGCCCAGCCCAGAGCACCGCTCTAAGAAAGGCGCCGCCCTGTCTAGAGCGGGGGACTAGCTAGGCGTCGCCCTGTAACTCCGGTGGGTGCCTAGTTATTCAACATTCCACCTCCATGTTTTAAAGGGACTTTTAGTCCTTTTCCACCCATATATAAAATCCCAAACACGTGATTAAGGCCTCAAAACACCAAAATATACTTCTTTTCATCAAATCCTCTCAAGAACAAGTGCAAGGGTTTCAAATTGAAGACCCAAAACTAAGCGATTTCACCGATAGTTTTCGGAGAACTTTCAATTAAGGTATGCATAGTGTTCATCCACGGATTCCTTTCATCCGTGGATCTTAAGAACAAAGTTTTAAATAAAAATTGTGATTTTTATGTGTTGTCTGATTATGTTCATTTTGATGGTTGTTGTTGGTGATTCAAGATGGCATCTTAATTTGTTTCTATGAAGTATGCGAGCACGTTAGTTGAAACCCATGAGTTTTGGGGTGGTTTAAGATGATTAAATTAATGATTTCACCCAGTGTGTATGTAAGGTGTTTGATAAAATGCCTAGAATGATAAATTCATGTTTCTTGTGACTCAATATTACTTAAAGGACAAGTCCATGCTACCCTTTATGATTCAACACAATTTCCATGCTATTGTTGGGTAGTAATTGTTGTGTTATGAAATGTTAATGATATCAAAATCATGCAAGTATTTACATGCTATATTCTTTCCCTTCCATGTACAAGATGTGGAGAATTATGTTTAGTATGAAATTCCTTATCTATGGCATTAAGAATTATGAACTCTATTTCTATTATCAAGAAGTGTCATGTGGTGTCGGTTTCCTTCCATCGAGTCTCGGGGGGTACTTGTACCCAAAAAATATAGATGTGTTCCTAGATCCAAGTCATGTTTTCATGAAAATATCAGTCAAGCCATGCTCCATAGAACTCAGTCAGTCATGTGACTCAGGAAATCTCAGAAATCTCGTGATCTCAGTCAATTATCAGATAGCAATAGTATTCCGCCAGTCAGTGGAATTCAGTAAACTCAGTCCATGTATAGTCAGTTAACCATGTTCAGTATCTTCAGATGGGAGTTGAAATTAGCATCGAGTAAACCCAAGGATGGGAACATACACTGTCAGATGAAGGTGTGATTCTTAGCAGTCACCCTTGCATTCCAGAACTATGTAGCCAGCATAGGTTGAGACATCAACACAGTCATATGAGGGTTGATGAGGTAGATAAGCATTGTCAGATGAGGGCCCCACTATTCTCTTTTGGGGACACTGTCAGATGATGGTTACCCACAGTTTGTCTTTATCAGTGGCACAGTATTGACACCCTTCCAATCAGGGCACAGATTGGACCCCAGCTAAGCTATTATAGCGCACTTGGGGCATGTCGGTTAAATAACTATTTCCCACAATTTCAGTATCATTTTTAGTAAAATAACTTAGATAGTTTTTCAAATTTTAGGACTGTCAGATACAGTCAACTCAGATACAGTACGGAACTCAGATAGTTCCCTTAGATCAAGGACTGTTAGATACAGTCACCCATGTTAGAAGTTATATCAGTTATCAATACATCACGTCATCAGTATTCAGTATCAGTAATCATGCATTCATGGTATCAGTGTCAGTTATCCTATCTCATGCATGTATTCTCACGCTCATGATAATCAATCAATTATTATTATTGTTCATGCATATAAACCCCATGAATTCAGCCTACCTCACTTGTATACTCTGTACATTCCAACGTACTGACACATTTGCGCTATGGTGTTTCTTTTTATTTTACACCATAGGTTTAGAGACACGACTTCCAAATCAGCAGTAGCAATAACATTCCAGTACTCAGAGTTTTAGCAGTGAGTCCTCATTCTCCGAGGACGTGATTTTATTTTATCATTTCCGTTCAGTTTTCAGTTGATGGAGTTAGTTGGGGACATGTCCCATCAACTCCTTACTTAGAGTATTCAGACAATAGAGGCTTTCCAGATTATCATGTTCAGACTTCAGTATTTTAGTTTTGTTTTGGTATTGCGATACCACTTTGATCAGATATTATTATTCAGATTTATGTTCAGTAGTGAACCTTATGGCCTTCAGTTCATGTTTCCACATTTATATTCATATATTATGCAGTGTACAGGGACATATATCAGTCATGGGTTGACTGGTGGTCCTTCGGGGTCATGAGCACCGTGTAGAATTCTAGTTTTGAAAATTGGGGCGTTATAGTTAATGAATAAAATAATAAGGAAAATAACCTCCCAAGTGTATTAAAAGTCATGAGGATTAAATAGGATAAGTGGGGAAATATCCAGATTGTCCTCACTTAAACTGCATAAGATTCCTACCAGGGGGTACGACTACCCATACTAGTCATACCCTCCAATACGAGTGGTAACCACCACTCGTACCCTAGATCTCACCCTTGGACTCAACACTGTCTGTAATACCCGTGCCTTTCCTTAGCTGGAAATCATTAGTAGGATGTTTGAAATTGCTTTGAAATATGAATTTAGTTTTGTACACATAGTATTTTTATGATTTTAAATTTTTGTCATGTGGGAAACTGTTTAAGCTGTCGATCGATACCAATTTCATCAAAATCCAATGTCAAATGAGAAAGTTATGTCCAAAAAATAGAACGCAGGAAATTCGCCCAGTTCCGATGGCAAGACCCGACGGGCTGTCGCAGGTCCTATGGACCGTCAGAGGTCACCGTCGGAGAAAACCAGTAGACCCAGTTTCTATTCTTATTCGACGGCATGGCTCGATGGACCTCAGTCAAGCTATGTTCCATAGGACCCAGTCAGTCATTTGACTCAGGAAATCTCGAAAATCTCATGATCTCAGTCAATTATCAGATAGCAGTAGTATTCCGTCAGTTAATGGAATTTAGTAAACTCAGTCTATGTACAGTGAGTTAACTATGTTCAGTCTCTTCAGATGGGAGTAGAAATTAGCATCGAGTAAACCCAAGGATGGGAACATACACTGTCAGATGAAGGTGTGATTCTTAGCAATCATCCTTGCGTTCCAGAACTATGCAGCCAACATAGATTGAGACATCAACACTATCATATGAGGGTTGATGAGGTGGATAAGCACTGTCAGATCAGGGACCCACTATTCTCTTTTAGGGACACTGTCAGATGAGGGTTACCCACAGTTTGTCTTTATCAGTGGCGCGATATTGACACCCTTCCAATCAGGGCACAGATTGAATCCCAGCTCAGCTATTATAGTGCACTTGGGGCATGTCAGTTAAATAACTACTTCTCATGGTTTCAGTATTAGTCTCAGTAAAAGAACTTAGATAGTTCTTCAGATTTCAGGACTTTCAGATACAGTCAACTCAGATACAGTACGGAAGTTAGATAGTTCCATTAGATCCAAGACTGTCAGATACAGTCACTCATGTTAGAAGTTATACTAGTTATCAGTACGTCATGTCATCAGTATTCAGAACCAGTAATCATGCATTCACGGTATCTGTGTCAGTTATAACATCTTATGTATGTATTCTCACTCTCATGATAGTCAGTTAGTTATTATTATTGTTCATGCATATAAACCCTATGTATTCAGCCTACCTCACTTGTATAATCAGTATATTCCAACGTACTGACACATTTGCGCTATGGTGTTTCTTTTTATTTTACACCATAGGTTTAGAGACACGACTTCTAGATCAACAGCAGCAGTAGCATTCCAGTACTTAGAGTTTTAGCAGTGAGTAAGGACGTGATTTTATTTTATCATTTTAGTTTAGTTTTCAGTTGACGAAGTTAGTTGGGGACATGTCCCATCAACTCCTTACTTAGAGTATTCAGACAATAAAGGCTTTCCAGACTATCATGTTCAAACTTCAGTATTTCAGTTTTGTTTTGGTATTGCGATACCACTTTGATTAGATATTATTATTCAGATTTATGTTCAGTATTGAACCTTATGGCCTTCAGTTCATGTTTTCTCATTTATATTCATATATTATGTAGTGTACAGGTACAAATATCAATCATGGGTTAGCTTGTGGTCCTTCGGGGTTATGAGCACCGTGTAGCATTCCGGTTCAGAAAATTGGGGCACTACAAACTTAGTATCAGAGCCTAAGGTTCAATAGAGTCCTAGGAAGTCTAAAAGCCGCATCTAGTAGAGTCTTGAACATGGGTGTGTTGCGCTCCACATTTATGTGCAGGAGGCTATGCGGTGTTTTAGGAATAGTTTCCCTTCTTTTAGTATTCATGTCATGCCAGCGAGCATAATATTAAGTCAATCTCAGTCTAATCCACTTATTCTCTTTATTTCAGAACATGCCTCCCAAGAAAAGAAATCAGTTAGCACCTTAGCCCAAAGAACCTTTGGGCATTCATGTTTCTCATGCGGAGTTCAGGACCGCATTCACCATTCTTGCTCAGTTAGTTGCTGCCCAAAATAAATGACCAGCTATCATTCCGGCCAACCCAGTGGCCCATTTAGCTGTAGCAAGGATTCGGGACTTTACCCAAATGAACCCTCCATCCTTTTTTAGGTCTAAGACAGATGAAGACCCTCAGAAATTCATTGATCAAATTCAGAAAGTGACAGATATCATGGGGGTGACTATTGCTGAGAGTGCTGAGTTAGCCGCATATCTGTTGCAGGATGTGGCTCATACTTGGTACAAATAGTGGAAGTCTAAAAGGGTAGATGATGCAGGTCCTATAGAGTGGGAGGAGTTTTTCATGACTTTCTTAGACAGATTCTTTCCCTAAGAGCTGAAGGAGGCGAAGGTTCTAGAGTTCATCAACCTCAGGCAGGGCAATTTGACGGTGAAAGAGTATTCTCTCAGGTTTACTCAATTAGCCAGATATGCCCCACATATGGTTGCAGGCAACAAAGCTAAGATAAGTAAATTTATTTCAGGGGTGAATGACAGCGTGGTAAATGAGTGTAGGTCTGCGATGCTGAATAGCGACATGACTTTAGCCAGGCTTATAACTCATGCTCAGTAGATAGAGAAACAGAAAGTTAGGATGGGGGAGAAGCAGAACAAGAGAGAAAAGATAGGTAGTTTCAACTTTGCTCAATAAAAATCAAAAGGAAGAAACCGTTCTCAGTTTCATCCCAACCCATCAGTTCCAACTCCCTTTACAGCCAGTGCTTTAGTTCTTAAGTTCAGAGAGGGAAATAATGATAGATCACCAGGCTCTAAAACCTAGGGCAGTGTTAGCAGTGCCCGAACAAATCCTCTTTATTATACTTGTGGTAAGAACCACAAGGGTGTGTGTAGAGCGGACAGTAATGTCTGTTTCAGTTATGGCAAGCAAGGACACAGAGTCAGGGACTTCCCTCAGTCAGGTTATCAGAGTAATTTTTGCTTTTCATCTCAGTCTGGTCGCCCAAATCTGTAGGATGCCACTTCCAGTGCTACTAGTGGGCAACGCCCAAATCATCTCTATGCTCTTCAGACTCGATAAGATCAGGAAAATTCTCTTAACGTAGTTACTGGTACATTACAGATCTTTCATATTTATGCTTTGATAGATCCAGGTGCATCCTTGTCTTTTGTTACTAATTATATAGCAGGCGATTTCGGAGCCAGTCCCGAAATTCTAGCAGATCCCTTTTCAGTCTCTACCCCAGTGGTTAAAACTATCATAGCCCAACGGGTATACAGGAACTGCCCAATTATGATATTTCAGAAAGTCACTTCTGCAGATTTAGTCGAGTTAGAGATGACTAATTTTGATGTCATTCTCGGCATGGATTAGCTTCATTCCTACTATGCCACAGTCGACTACAGAAATAGAATAGTTCAGTTTTAGTTTCCGAATGAGCCTGTCTTAGAATGGAAGGGTAGTACTTCATCTTTTCGGGGTCAGCTTGTTTCCTACCTTCGGGAAAGGGAAATGATATCTAAAGGATGTTTTTACCATCTCGTTCATGTTAAGGACTTTGGTTCCGAATCCCTTAGTCTTGAATCAGTCCCAGTTGTTAATGAATATTTAGATGTCTTTTCTGAAGATCTTCCAGGCATTCCTCCCGAAAGGGAAATAAACTTCGATATTGATCTCCTTCTAGATACTCAGCCTATCTCTATTTTGCCATACAGAATAGCACCAACAAAACTCAAAGAGATGAAAGAATAGTTAAAAAATCTCTTAGATAAGGGATTCATCAGACCCAACATTTCCTCGTGGGGCGCACCAGTCTTATTCATGTGCATGAAAGATGGTTCTCTTAGGATGTGCATAAATTACCGCCAGCTTAATAAAGTCACAATCAAGAACAAGTATCCTCTTCCCAAAATTGATGACTTGTTTGATAAACTTCAGGGTGCCAGTTATTTCTCCAAGATAGACCTCAGATTAGGCTACCATCAGCTCAGAATCAGAGAATGTGACATTCTGAAGACAACTTTTCATACTCGGTATGGTATCTTCGAATTCTTAGTCATGTCCTTTGGCCTTACCAATGCCTCTGCAGCTTCCATGGACTTGATGAACCAGGTGTTCAAGCAGTACTTGGACATGTTCGTGATAGTCTTTATAGATGACATCCTTGTTTACTCCCGTAGTGAGCAAGACTATTCAGACTATCTTTAAAATATTCTTCAGACTCTCAGAGATCACCAGTTATTTGCCAAATTCAGTAAGTGTGAATTTTGGCTACGGTAAGTAGCATTTCTTGGTAATATCATTTCCAGTGATGGAATTACTGTAGATCCTAAGAAGATCGAAGCGGTAAGAAACTGGCCATGCCCCATGTCTCCATCAGATATAAGGAGTTTCTTAGGTTTGGATGGCTATTACAGACGGTTTTACAAGGTATTTTCTTATATTGCATCCCCTATGTCTAGATTAACTCAGAAGAAGGTCAAGTTTCACTGGTCAGATCTTTGTGAGAAGAGTTTTTAGAAGTTGAAGACTCGACTCACCTCAGCTCCAGTTCTAGCATTACCAGATGGTACAGATGGGTTCGTAGTGTATTGTGATGCATCCAGAGTGAGTTTAGGTGGTGTACTTATGTAGCATGGTAAGTTCATAGCCTACACCTCCAGACAAAGCCCCATGAGAAGAATCATCCTACTCATGATCTTGAGTTATCAACCGAAGTATTTGCCTTGAAGATTTGGAGGCATTATCTCTATAGATTTTCATGTAGATGTCTTAACAGATCATAAGAGTCTCCAGTATGTCTTTTCTTAGAAAGATCTCAATCTTTGTCAGAGAAGGTGGTTAGAGCTCTTGAAAGATTATGACATGAGTGTCCTATCTCATCCGGGCAAGGCCAATGTAGTGGCCAATGCTCTCAGTAGACTGTCCATGGGTAGTGTTTCTCATGTTGAGTATGGTAAGAAGAAGTTAGCTCAAGAAGTCCATCATCTTGCCAGACTAGGCATTCGCTTAGTCGATTCTTCAGAGGATGGTGTATGTGTTCAGAGTAGTTCAGAATCATCTCTAGTTTCTTAGGTGAAAGAAAAGCAAGACAGGGATCCTAGCCTTGTCAAGCTAAAAGAGTCAGTCAGAGATCAGAAAGTAGTGGTTTTCTCCCAAGGGGGAGATGGTGTTCTTCGTTGTCAGGGTTGTTTGTGTGTTGCAGGTGTAGATGACTTGAGGCGGTGAATTCTTGCAAAAATGCATGGTGTGCGATACTCTATTTATCTAAGGGCCACTAAGATGTACTGCGACTTGCAGGAGATCTATTAATGGAGTGGGATGAAGAGATATATTGCAGAGTTTATGGCAAAGTGCTCTACATGTCAGCAGGTTAAGATAGAGCATCAGAAGCCTAGTGGTTCCATGTAGGAGTTCACCATTCCTACTTGGGAGTGGGAAGCAGTGAACATGGACTTCGTGATGGGTTTGCTTTGAACTCATCATCAGCATGATTCAGTTTGGGTCATTATAGACAGAATGACCAAGACAACTTATTTCCTTCAAGTTCATACCTCTTATTCGGTCGAGGGTTATGCCAAACTCTATTTTAGAGAGTTGATCAGATTACACGGTGTTCCTTTATCCATCATCTTAGACAGAGGTACCCAGTTCACCTCTCACTTCTAAAAGCATTCCAAAACGTTCTTGGTACCTAAGTTCATCTCAGTATAGCATTTCATCCTTAGATAGATGGTCAAGCAGAAAGTACCGTTCAAACTCTAGAAGATATGCTAAGGGCGTGTGCAATTGATTTTAAGGATAGTTGGGATGACCACTTGCCTTTGATTGAATTTGCATACAACAATAGCTATCATTCCTGTATTCACATGTCTCCATTCAAAGCTCTCTATGGTAGGATATGTAGATCTCCAGTTGGTTGGTTTGAAGTTAGTGAGGCCTCAGTTATAGGGCCTGACTTAGTATTCGATGCCTTAGAAAAAGTCCAGTTGATCAGAGAAAGTTTGCGGGCTGCTCAGAGCCGACAAAAGTCTAATGCAGATGTGTGTAGAAAGGATCTCGAGTTCGATATTAGTTATTATGTCTATCTCAAGATCTCTCCCATGAAGGGAGTGAAGAGATTCGGGAAGAAGGAAAAGTTCAATCCCCGATATATCGGTCCTTTCAAGATTCTCGGTCGTTTTGGCAAGGTAACTTATGAGCTCGAGTTGCCTTTAGATCTAGCCTCAGTTCATCCATTCTTTCATGTCTCTCTGCTTAAGAAGTGCATAGGTGACCCATACGTCGTAGTCCCTAATCAGAGCATTGATGTTCAAAACAGTCTCTCCTATAAGGAAATTCTGATAGAAATTCTAGACTATCAGACTCGTAGACTGAGGAAAAAAGAAGTTTCTCTAGTCAAAGTTCTTTGGCGAAATCAGTCTATTGAGGGAGATACTTGGGAAGCAGAATCATACATGTGTACAAAGTATCCTCACCTCTTCACCGCTAATCCAGATCAAGCTCAAGGTAATAGTTCTCTTTAAGCTTATTCAGCTTTACGTTCAATATTCAGTACAACTTGGTATTCAATTTCATGCTCATGTTTCATCACCAACTTGGTATGTAGTGCCATTGCATATTCAGTCATACATACATGTATTAGTCAATTATATAATCATGCATCAGATATGAATTCTCATTGCGAGAACTTCAGTTATCAGAAACCTCAATCATGCATTCATGAATCAGTTACACATACATCAGGTATGCATGTTCAGTACGATTTATTCAGTTTGTCAGCCATGTCAGTCATGAGATCATGTTTCAGTCATTTATGTCTAGGTTATGTTCAGCTTATTATTTCCCCTCTCAGTCAGTCTTATTCGAGGACGAATGTTCTCAAGGGAGAGATATTGTAAGACCCCGCAAAAAAGTGTTGCGTTTAAATTCAGCTCGTTTGGCTTCTTGAAGCTCAATATAAGGTCCAACACTTAGAAAATTTTAGAGAAGTGTTCAACACTTAGTCTCATTTTAGACCTCTGAACTTTGGGGATTTATTTGACGACCTTCCCGACCTCCGTTTTCCAATTTTCAAGTTGTGTTGCGATGCATTCCACCTTCGGTGGGTGCCAAGTTTTTCAGCATTCCACCTTCTTGTTTTGAAAGGCATTTTGGTCCTTTTCCACCCATATATAAGCTCCAAAACACGTGATTAAGGCCTTAAAACACAAAAATATTCTTCTTTTCATCAAATCCTCTCAAGAACAAGAGCAAGGGTTTCAATTTAAAGACCCAAAACCAAGCGATTTCATCGATAATTTTTAGAGAACTTTCAATTAAGGTATGCGTAGTGTTCATCTACGGATTCCTTTCATCCGTGGAGATCAAGAACCAAGTTTTAAATAACAAATTATGATTTTTATTTGTTGTATGATTATGTTCATGTTGATAAATGATGTTGGTAATTCAAGATGGTATCTTAATGTGTTTCTATGAAGTATGTGAGTACGTTAGTTGAAACCCATGAGTTTTGGGGTGGTTTAAGATGATTAAATTGATGATTTCACCCAGTGTGCATGTAAGGTGTTTGATAAAATACCTAGAATTATAAATTCATGTTTCTTATGACTCAATATTACTTAAAGGACAAGTCCATGCTACCCTTTATGATTCAACACAATTTCCATGCTATTGTTGGGTAGTGATTGTTGTGTTATGAAATGTTAATGATATCAAAATTATGCAAGTATTTACATGCTATATGCTTTCCCTTCCATGTACAAGATGTGGAGAATTATGTTTAGTATGAAATCCCTTATCTATGGCATTACGAATTATGAACTCTATTTCTATGATCAAGAAGTGTCATGTGGTTTCAGTTTCCTTCCATCGAGTCCTGGGGGTACTTGTACCCAAAAAATATAGCTTTGTACCGAGAGCCAAGTCATGTTTTCATGATAACCTCAGTCAAGCCATGTTCTATAGAACCCAGTCAGTTATGTGACTCTGGAAATCTCAGAAATCTCATGATCTCAGTCAATTATCAAATAGCAATAGTATTCCGTCAGTCAATGGAATTCAGTAAACTCAGTCCATATACAGTCAGTTTACCATGTTCAGTCTCTTCAGATGGAAGCAAAAATAAGCATCGAGTAAACCCAAGGATGGGAACATACACTGTCAGATGAAGGTGTGATTCTTAGCAGTCATCCTTACATTCCAGAACTATGTAGCCATCATAGGTTGAGACATAAACACTATCATATAAGGGTTGATGAGGTGGATAAGCACTGTTAGATGAGGGCCCCACCATTCTCTTTTGGGGACACTGTCAGAAGAGAGTTACCTACAGTTTGTCTTTATCAGTGGTGTGGTATTGACATCCACTGTTAGATATCAGTCATGGGTTAACTTGTGGTTTTTCGAGGTCATGAGCACCATGTAGTATTCTGGTTTAGAAAATTGGGGCGTTACAGTTAATGAATAAAATAATAGGGAAAATAACCTCCCAAGTGTATTAAAAGTCATGAAGACTAAATAGGATAAGTGGGGAAATGTCTAGATTTCCCTCACTTAAACTGAATAAGATTCCCTCCAGGGGGTACCACTACCCATACTAGTCATACCCTCCAATACGAGTGGTACCCACCACTCGTACCCTAGGCCTCTCTCTTGGACCTTACATTGTATGTAATACCCATGCCGTTTCTTAGCTGGAAATCATCACCAGGATGTTTGAACTTACTTTAAAATAATAATTTATTTTTGTACACGTGGTATTTTTATGATTTTAACTTTCTATCATATGGGAAACTTTTTAAACTTTCCATCAATACCAATTTCATCAAAATCCAGTGTAAAATGACAAAGTTATGTCCGAAAAATAGAACGCAGGAAATTTTCCCAATTTTGATGGCAAGACCCGACGGGCCGTCGCAGGTCTAAGAGACCGTCGGAGAGAACCAGAAGACCCAATTTTTGTTCCTATACGATGGCATGGCCTGATGGACCATTGCAGGTCCGATGGATCGTCAGAGGCTTCCAGTGACTTCAAGTTCTGCCCAGGTTTGATGGCATGGCCCGAGGGACCATCGCAGGTCCGACGGACCATAGGAGGCCACCATCGAACCTTATGTTAGCAATTTTTAGGTCATTTTAATAGGGGTATTTTGGTCATTTAGCACCCGTCTATATATACCCATTTATTCACGATTTTAGCCACTTTATCCATTATTATTTCACAAACAAACTTAGGGTTTCTCTCTAAATTTAATCACCAAGAACAAGATCTAATCCTCTTCAAGAATTTAGCGATTTTCCATTCTCCAAGATTAAGAACATCCAGAAATAATAACCCAGGTATGGATAGTGTTCATTCATGGACCCCTTTCGTCCATGAAGTCCAAGAATCATTTTTCTAAAACTTAAGTTATGGATTTCCTTCATGTTTTCTTGATTTGGCTGCTCATGTTCATGTTAATAAATGTGAAATTTGATTCTACTTCATGATTGTTGATAATTTCTATGTGGGTTTAATTACTATAGCCATAGATTCATGTATTCCTAAGATTTAAACCCTTGAATGATGAAATTAGAATTAAACAATGATGTTTACATGTTCTATGCCTACAATATGTTTGATTTAATGCCTATATGAAGGAATATTGTCTAAACTAGCATGATATCATGAAATCTCCAAGTATGTACAAGTTTATGACTTTATATGCTTGATAAAATTCTTCTATGAATGTAGTATGTATTATTATGTTAGTTAAGTCTTCAAGTAAGTCATGCTATGTCAGTTTCCTTCTATCGAGTCCTGGGGGTACTTGTACCCAAAACATTAGCTGTGTGCCTAGAGCCATGTCATGTTTTCAAGATACTCTCAGTCAAGCTATGAATTCTTAGACTTTAGATAGTCTTATGACTCAGGAAAAATATCCATGATCTCATGACTCAGTTAGTTGTCAGATATTAGTAGTATTCTGTCAGTCAGCGAAACTCAGTAACTCGGCTCATGTTCAGTTCAGTAAAGCATGTTCAGTTCAGTAAAGCATGTTCAGTTTCTATTCAGATGGGAGTAGAAATTAGCACCGAGTGAAACCAACGATGGGAATTCACCTGTTATATGAGGGTGTGATTCTTAGAAGCAATCCTTGCGTTCCAGAACTATGTAGCCATCATAGGTTGAGACATCGTAGCCTGCTATATGAGGGTAGATGAGGTTGCTTAAGTTGTTATATAAGGTTTCTCACCGTTGTCACTAGAGTTACCTGTTATATGAGGGTTATTCACATATTGTCCTTACCAGTGACGCAATATTGACACCCTTCCAATCAGGGCGTAGATTAGACCCTAGCTCAACTATTATAGAACCTTTGGGGAATATCGGTTCGATACTACTTCCCACAATTTCATGTTATAGAATCAGGACTATCAGATACAGTCAATCAGTCTCAGTAATAGAACTCAGACAATTCTTCAAATTTTAGGACTGTCAGATACAATCAACTCAGATACAGAACGGAACTCAGATAGTTCTATCAGATTTAGGACTGTCATATACAGTTACCCCTATTATCAGTTCTATTCAGATATAGTTATTCATGTTTTCAGTATTCAAATTCATTAATCATGATATCATGTTGTCAGTTACAGTTATGTATTCATGTATGCATTCTCACGCTCATGTTAGATAATCAGTTAACATCAGTTATGCATGAAAACCCTTGCATATAGTCTACCTCACTTGTGTACTCACTACATTCCTTCGTACTGAAGCATTCACTCTATGGTGCTTCCTTTTTATGTTACACCATAGGTTCAGAGACACGAGCTCCATATCAGAAGAAAATTCCAGATCTCAGTAGTTATATTAGAAGTGAGTCCTCATACTTTGAGGACATGATTATTTCCTTATTTCGTATTAGTCAGTTCTTTAGATGGGATTAGTTGGGGACAGGTCCCATCAATTCCTTATTCAGATTATTCAGATAGTAGAGGCTTTTAGACTAGTTTCAGACTTGATGTAGACTAGATATAGATTATCATATTTCAGACTTCAATTTTGTTTTGGGAATTCTATTACCCCATACAGATGTTATGTCATTTAGTTACGTTTAGTATTGAATCTTATGACCTTTTAGTTCATGTTTCAGCATTATTATGTTATCTTATGCAGTATACATGTACAGGTATTAGTCATGGGTTAGCTTGTGGTCCTTCAAGGTCATGAGCACCATGTAGCATTGCGGTTCAGATAATCGGGGTATTACAAACTTGGTATCAGAGATAGGTTCAATAAAGTCCTAGAAAGTCTGAAATCCGCATCTAGTAGAGTCTTGTACATGGGTGTGTTGCACGCCACATTTATGTACAGTAGTATATGAGATTTTTTAAGAATAGTTTCTCTTTTTTCAGCATTCATGTCGTGCCAGTGAGCATAATCACAAGTTAGTATCTCAAGCTAATCCGCTTCTTTTCTCTATTTCAGAATATGCCTCCTAAGAGACGAAATCAGTCAACCCTTCAGCCCGAAGAACCTTTGGGAGAGCATGTTTCTCATGAGGAGTTCAGGACCGCATTTATCACTCTTGCTCAGTCAGTCGCTGCTTATAATAAACGTCTAACAGTTATTTCGGCCAACCTAGTGGCCAACTTAGTTGCAGTGAGGATTCGGGACTTTACCCGAATGAATTCTCCAATCTTCCTCGAGTCTAAGGTAGATGAAGACCCTCAAGAATTTATTTATTAGGTCCAAAAAGTGATAGAACTCATGGGAGTGACTACTGTTGAGAGTGCTTAGCTAGCTGCATATCAGTTGTAGGATGTGGCTCATGCTTGGTTCAAACAGTAAAAGTTCGAGAGATTAGATGATGCAGGTCCTATAGAGTGGGAGGAGTTTATCACTATATTCTTAGATAGATTCTCTCCCTAAGAGCTTAGAGAATCCCAGGGTGCTAGAATTTATCAACCTCAGGCAGGGCAACATGATGGTGAAAGAGTATTCTTTAAAGTTTATTCAATTAGCCAGATACACCCCTCATGTGGTTCCAGATAGTAGATCCAAGATGAGTAAGTTCGCTGCAGGAGTGAATGACAACCTGGTTAATAAGTGCAGATCTGCCATGCTGAATAGTGATATGACCTTAGCTAGACTTATGACCCATGCTCAGCAGATAAAGGAGTAGAAAATTAAACAGAGGGAGAAACAGAATAAAAGAGCGAAGATAGGTAGTTTCAACTTCATTCAGTCTAAATTAGAAGAAGAAAATCGTTCCCACTTTCGTCCTAAGTCATCAGTTCCAGCTCCCTCTCCAGCCAGTGCTCCAGTTCCTAAGTTCAGAGAGGGAAATAAAGACACAATGCTAGGATTTATGACCCAGGGTAGTGTTAGCAGTTCTTGCACCTATCTTCTATGCCAGACTTGCAGTAAGCACCATCAGGGTGTGTGTAGAGCAGGTAGTGGCATTTGTTTCGGTTGTGGCAAGAAAGGCCTCAGAGTTAGATAATGTCCTCAGCTAGGTCCTCAGGGTCAACAGAATCACTCTTCATCTCAGTCCGGTCGCCCAAATCAATAGGGTGCCAATTCCAGTGCTACCAGTGGGCAACGCCTAAATAGACTCTATGCTCTTCAGACTCGTCAGGATCAGGAAAATTCTCCTGATGTAGTTACTGGTATGTTACAAATTTTTTAAGTGCATGTTTATGCTTTGCTAAATCTAGGATCTTTTTTATATTTTGTGACTCCCTACATAGCAGTTGATTTCAGAATCAGTCCTGAAATCCTAGGAGATCCCTTTTCAATCTCTACCCCAGTGGGTAAAATCATCATAGCCTGGAAAGTATATAGGAACTGCCTGATTATGATTTTTTAGTAAGTCACTTCAGCAATCTTAGTCGAATTAGAGATGACTGATTTTGATGTTATTCTTGACATGGATTAGATTCATTCCTGCTATGACCCAGTCGACTGCAGAAATAGAATAGTTCAGTTTCAGTTTCTGAATGAACCCATCCTAGAGTGGAAGGGTAGTCTATCCTCTTTTAGGGGTCAACTTGTTTCCTACCTTCAGACAAGGAAATTGATATCTAAGGGATGTGTTTATAATGTAGTTCATGTTAGAGATTCTAGTTTTGAGACTCCTAGTCTTGAGTTAGTTCCAATTGTAAGTGAGTATTCAGACGTCTTTCCCAAAGATCTTCTAGGAATTTCTCCCGAAAGGGAAATAGAATTTGGTATTGATATCTTTCTAGATACTCAACCTATCTCTATTCTTCCATACAGAATGGCACCAACAGAACTAAGAGAACTGAAAGAACAGTTGAAGGATCTCTTAGATAAGGGATTCATCAAACCCAGCATTTCCCCATGGGAAACACCAGTCTTATTCGTGCGCAAGAAAGACGGTTCTCTCCAGATGTGTATAGATTACCATCAACTCAATAAAGTCACGGTCAAGAACATGTATCCTCTTCCCAGAAATAATGACTTATTTGACCAACTTCAGGGTGCCAGTTGTTTCACAAAGATAGACCTCAGATCTGGCTATCATCAACTCAGAGTTAGAGAATGTGACATTCCAAAAACAGCTTTCCGTACGCGGTATGGTCACTTTGAATTTCTAGTCATGTCATTTGGTCTTACTTCAGCTCCAGTTTTAGCTCTTCCAGATGGTTCAGATGGGTTAGTAGTAAATTGTGATGCATCCAGAGTGGGTTTAGGTTATTTTCTCATGCAGCATGGTAAGGTCATAGCCTACACCTCTAGACAGCTTAAACCCCATGAGAAGAATTATCCTACTCATGATCTTGAATTAGAAGCCGTAGTATTTGCCTTGATGATTTGGAGGCATTATTTATATAGTGTTAATGTAGATGTTTTCATAGATCATAAGAGCCTTCAGTATGTCTTTTCTCAGAAAAATCTCAATCTTTGTCAGAGAAGATGGTTAGAGATCTTAAAAGATTATGACATGAGTGTCCTTTATCATTCGGGCAAGGCTAATGTAGTGGCCGATGCTCTCAGTAGACTATCCATGGGTAGTGTTTCTCATGTTGAGGATTGTAATAAGAAGTTAGCTCAACAAGTCCATCATCTTGCCAAACTAGGCGTTCTCTTAGTCGATTCCTCAGAGGGAGACGTATGTTTTCAGAGTAGTTCAGAATCATCTCTAGTTTCCGAGTTGAAAGAAAAACAAGACAGAGATCCCAACCTAGTCAAGTTAAAGGGTCAGTTCAGAATCAGAATATAGAGGTTTTCTCCCAAGGGGGAGATGACGTCCTCCGTTGTCAGGGTCGTCTAGGTGTTCCAGGTGTAAATTACTTAAGGTAGTGAATTTTTGCAGTAGCAGATGGTGTGCGCTACTCTATTCATTCAGGGGCTATTTAGATGTACTGCAACTTATGAGAGATCTATTGGTGGAGTGGGATGAATAAAGTTATTGTAGAGTTTGTAGCTAAGTTCTCTATATGTCAGCAGGTTAAGATAGAGCATCAGAAGCCTAGTGGTCCTATACAGGAGTTCAGTATTCCTACTTGGAAGTGGGAAGTTGTAAACATGGACTTCGTGATGGGTTTACCTCGAACTCGTCGTCAGTATGATTCAGTTTGGGTCATCGTAGATAGAATGACCAAATCAGCTCATTTTCTTCTAGTTCATACCTCTTATTCAGCCAAGGATTATGCCAAACTCTACATCAAAGAGTTGGTCAGATTACATGGTGTTTCATAATCTATTATCTTAGACAGAGGTACCCAGTTCACCTCTCACTTTGGAAATCATTCCATAAAGGTCTTCATTCCCAAGTCCATCTCAGTACAGCCTTATATCCTTAGACATATGGTCAAGCAGAAAGGACCATTCAAACTCTAGAAGATATGCTAAGGGCATGTACAATCAATTTCAAGGATAGTTGGGATGACCACTTGCCTTTGATTGAATTTTCATACAACAATAGCTATCATTCCAGTATTCAGATGGCTCCATTTGAATCTCTCTATGGTAGGAGATGTAGATCTACGATTGGTTGGTTTAAAGTTAATGAGGCCTCAGTCATAGGTCCTGACTTTGTATTCAACGCCTTAGAAAAAGTTTAGTTGCTTAGAGAAAGACTCTGGGCTGCTCAGAGCCGACAAAAGTCTTATGCAGATGTACGTAGAAAAAGTCTCGAGTTCGAGATTGCTGATCATGTTTACCTCAAGATCTCTCCCATGAAGGGAGTGAAGAGATTCGGCAAGAAGGGAAAGCTTAGTCCCCGATATGTCGATCCCTTCAAGATTCTCAGTCGCTTTGGTAAGGTAGCTTATGAATTGCCTTCAGATCTAGATTCAGTTCATCCAGCCTTCCATGTATCTTTCCTCAAGAAGTGCATAGGTGACCCATCAGTCGTAGTCCATATTTAGAGCCTCGATGTTCAGGACAACCTCTCTTATGAAGAGATTCTAGTTGAAATCTTTCACTATCAAACTCATAGATTGAGGAACAAAGAAGTCCCCCTAGTTAAAGTCCTTTGGCAAAATCAGTTAGTCGAGAGAGCTACTTGGGAAGCAGAAATAGACATGTGTACCAAGTATTCTCACCTCTTCCCCGACAACTCAGATCAAACTCAAGGTAATAGTTCTCTTTAAGCTTACTCAATTTCATGTTCAGTATTTATCACAAGCATGGTATTCAGTTTCATGTTCATGTTCCCAGTATAAACTTGGTGGTAAACACCATTGCATATTCAGTCATGCATTCATGTATTAGCTTAGTTATGAAATCATGCATTCTCATTGTAAGAAACTTAGTTCTTTAGAACTCTCAGTTATGTATTCATGAATCAGTTATGCATGCATCAGATACACATGTTCAGTATGTTATGTTCAATCATGTCAGTCATGAGATCATGTTCTAGTTATTCATGTCCAGTTCATGTTCAGTTATTGTTTCCCCTTTCAGTTAGTCTCATTCGAGGATGAATGTTCTCAAGGGGGAGATAGTAATACCCGTGCCTTTTCTTAGCTAGAAATCATCACCAGGATGTTTGAACATGCTTTGAAATATGAAATTATTTTTGTACACATAGTATTTTTATGATTTTCACTTTCCATCACATGGGAAACTATTTAAGCTTTCTATCGATACCAATTTCATCAAAATCTAGTGTCAAATGAGAAAGTTATGTCCAAAAAAAACGCAGGGAATTTGCCCAGTTTCGACGGCAAGACCCGACGGGTCAGCGCAGGTCCGTCGGACCGTCGGAGAGAACCAGTGGAACCAGTTTATATTCTTATCTGATGGCATGGTCCGACGGACCGTCGCAGGTCCGACGGACAGTCGGAGGCTTCTAGTGACTTCAAATTCTACCCAGGTTCGACGGCGTGGCCCGACGGACCGTCGGAGGTCACCGTTGAACCTTACGTCAACAATTTCCAGGTCATTTTAACAGGGGTATTTTGATTATTTATTACCCGTCTATATATACCCATTTATTCACGATTTCATCCACTTTATGCATTATTATTTCACAAACAAAATTAGGGTTTCTCTCTAAATATAATATCCAAGAACAAGATCCAATCCTCTTCAAGAATTTAGGGATTTTCCATTCTCCAAGATTAAGAACATCCAGAAATAATAACCCAGGTATGCATAGTGTTCATTCATGGACCCTTTTGGTCCATGAAGTCCAAGAATCCTTTTTCTAAGATTTAAGGTATGGATTTCCTTCATGTTTTCTTGATTTGGCTGCTCATGTTCATGTTTATAAATGTGAAATTTGATTCTACTCAATGATTGTTGATAATTTCTATGTGGGTTTAATTACTATAGCCATAGATTCATGTAACCCTAAGATTTAAACCCTTGAATGATGAAATCAGAATTAAACAATGATGTTTACATGTTATATGCCTACAATATGTTTGATTTAATGCCTAGATGAAGGAATATTGTCTAACTAGCATGATATCATGAAATCTCCAAGTATGTACAAGTTTATGCCTATTATATGCTTGATAAAATGCTCCTATGAATGTAGTATATATTATTATGTTAGTTAAGTCTTCAAGTAAGTCATGCTATGTCAGTTTCCTTCTATCGAGTCCTGGGGGTACTTGTACCCAAAACATTAGCTGTGTGCCTAGAGCCATGTCATGTTTTCAAGATACTCTCAGTCAAGCTATGAATTCTTAGACTTTAGATAGTCTTATGACTCAGGAAAAATCTCCATGATCTCATGACTCAGTCAGTTGTCAGATATTAGTAGTATTCCGTCAGTCAACGGAACTCAGTAACTCAGCTTATATTCAGTTCAGTAAAGCATGTTCAGTATCTATTCAGATGGGAGTAGGAATTAGCACCGAGTGAACCCAAGGATGGGAACTCACCTGTTATATGAGGGTGTGATTCTTAAAAGCAATCCTTGCGTTCCAGAACTATGTAGCCAACACAGGTTGAGACATCGTAGCCTGCTATATGAGGGTAGATGAGGTGGCCTAACCTGTTATATGAGGGTTCTCACCGTTCTCACTAGTGTTACCTATTATATGAGGGTTACTCATATGTTGTCCTTACCAGTGGCGCGGTATTGACACCCTTCCAATCAGGGCATAGATTGGACCCCAGCTCACCTATTATAGCACTTTTGGGGTATATCGGTTAGATACTACTTCCCACAGTTTATGTTTCGGAATCAGGACTGTTAGATACAGTTATTCAGTCTCAGTAATAGAACTCAGACAGTTCTTCAGATTTCAGGACTGTCAGATATAGTCAACTCAGATACAAAACGGAACTCAGATAGTTCTATCAGATTTAGGACTGTCAAATACAGTCATCCATGTTATCAGTTATATTCAGATACAGTCATTCATGTTATCAGTCTTGTCATGTTATCAGAATTCAAATTCAGTAATCACGATATCATATTGTCAATTACAGTTATATATTTATGTATGCATTGTCACGTTCATGTTAGACAATCAGTTAACATCAGTTATGCATGAAAACCCTTGCATATAGCCTACTTCACTTGTGTACTCAGTATATTCCATCATACTGACTCATTCGCACTATGGTGCTTCCTTTTTATGTTACACCATATGTTCAGACACACGAGCTCCAGATCAACAGTAGATTCCATATCTCACCAGTCAGATTAGAAGTGAGTCCTCATCCTTCGAGGACATGATTATTTCCTTATTTCTTATTAGTCAGTTCTTTAGATGGGGTTAGTTGGGGACATGTCCCATAAAATCCTTATTCAGATTATTCAAACAGTAGAGGCTTTCAGACTAGTTTCAGACTCGATGCAGACTAGATACAGATTATCATGTTTCAGACTTCAGTTTTATTTTGGGTATTCTATTACCCCACACAGATGTTATGTCATTCAGTTACGTTCAGTATTGAACCTTACGGCTTTTTAGTTCATGTTTCCGCATTATAATGTAATCTTATGAAGTATACAGGTACAGATCTCAGTCATGGGTTCGCTTGTGGTCCTTTAGGGTCATGAGCACCATGTAGCATTTCGGTTCAGCTAATTGAGGCGTTACACTATCCAAGGTACAACTTACCCAAACCACATCGTACTCAAATCATACGACTAGTACCCTTGACCCGTACCCCTAGCATAATAGAATCACAAGAGGTTTGAACACTATCCACTATACGAGTCCATGGTATGACTCGTACCCTAATTTACAGCTCATGGTGAGCCACTCGTACTCAGATCCAAGTTAAGCTACTAAGTCTAAGATTAAGCGAAGGAGAGAAACAAACCCAACAGCCCGTATCCACTAACGAGTCGTACCAATTAAGTCGTATCCATTCTAGAAACCAAACTCAACCTACCATCAATTATATGTCAGAATACGACCAACCCATGCCACTCGTGCCCCAGTAGACGAATCATTTACCCCTAGTTATAATTTGACCTAAAACTAGAAATCTAGGAAATTTTCTAAGGGTCTAAAATCCAGGGTGTTATAGTATCCCCCACTAGGAACATTCATCCCCGAATGACGGACAAGGTAGGGTAAACACAAGCATAATTCATTTGCATTATCAAAAATCAATCCAACATCTAACCAAGTTAGAAAATAAAGATACAATGATATTAATCTTCCTTTAACAAAGTTTGAAAACAATAGTATGTTGAAGAACTCATACCTTCTGCACGAATCCCAGAAGCAGAAAAAAGATGTATATACTTGGACTTCATGTCCTCTTCTGCTTCCCATGTAGCCTCTTCCACCTTGTGGTTCTTCCATATAATCTTAACCGAGGCCATATCGTTGGCCTGTAACCGATGAACCTGCCTATCCAGAATCTTAATCGAGACCTTTTCTTAAGATAGAGAATCTGAGATACCCAATCTCTCCAAAGGTACAACCAAAAAAGGATCACCAACGCACTTCTTCAACATAGGATAATGAAATATTGGATGAATGGAGCTCTAACTAGAAGGCAACTCCAATTCATAAGCCACATTACCAACCCTCCGCAAAATTGCATAAGGACTAACAAACTGGGGATTGAGATTCCCCTTCTTACCAAACTACATTACTCCCTTCATGGGAGATACCTTTAGGAACACCTTATCCCAAATGTCAAACTCCAAGTCTCTACACCTCACATCCGTATAGGACTTTTGACGACTTTGGGAAGCCTTAAGCCTACCCCGAATCATCTTTACCTTTTCCACGGCCTGATAAACCAAATCTGGACTGAACATATCCACCTCACCAAGCTCAAACTAACCAATAGGAGATATACACCTCCTACCATACAATTCTTTAAAAAGGGCCATACCAATACTAGAATGATAGCTGTTGTTGTAAGCGAACTCCACCAAAGGTAGATGCTCAACCCAACTGCCACCATAATAAACCACGCACGCCTGAAGCATATCCTCCAATGTCTGAATAGTCCTTTCTGCTTGTCCATCCATCCGAGGGTGAAAAACAGTACTCTGACTAACCTTAGTCCCCAACCCATTCTGAAAAAACTGCCAGAAGTGAGATGAAAACTGCGTACCATGATCAGAGATAACCAAAATAGGTACCCCATGTAGCTTTACAATCTTATGAAGATACAACCTCGCATAGTCCTCGGATGAAATGTTAGTCCACACCGACAAGAAGCGAGCAAACTTAGTCATCCTATCCATGATGACCCAAATCAAATCAAATCAATTTCGAGACCGAGAAATACCGGTAATAAAATTCATATTGATCACCTCCTATTTCCATTCGGGTAAATTAATTTCTTGATAAAACCCACCAGGACTCAAGTGCTCAACTTTGACTTGTTGACACACCATGCATTTAGCCACAAAATCAGCCACATCCCTCTCCATACCACTCCGCCAATACATCTCTATGAGATCATGATGCATTTTTGTCGAACTGTGATGAACAACATAGCATAATTCATGCACCTAAACCAAAATCCTTTGTCGTAAACCATTGATATCAGGAACACACAACCTCTCTTGGTACCGTAAAGTACCATCGCCACTGATCTCAAAGATCATAACCTTTTTCACAGCAACTTCCCTCTTGATTTTCATTAATACAGAATCCAACACTTGTTTCTCCTTAATCTCTGCACCAAGAGACGACTGTACCACTTCCTGTACCATCAGACCACCATCATTTGAGTCCGAGAGATAAACTCCAAGATTAGCCAAGTGGTGAAATCCTTAACTAATTCCCGGTTATCCTTATCCACATGAGATAAACTCCCCATGGACAACTTGCTAAGAGCATCAGCAACCACGTTAACTTTACATGGGTGGTAGTGAAGACTTATATTATAGTCCTTGAAAATCTCCAACCATCTCCTTTTCCTAAGCTTTAGCTCTTTCTGAGTGAACACATACTGTAGACTCTTATGATGAGAAAAGATGTCCATACATACTCCATATAAATAATACCGCTAAGTTTTCATAGCAAAAACCACCGGTAAATACTCCAAATCATTAGTATGATAATTCTTCTTATGCACCTTCAACTTCCTGGAAGCATAGGTTATAACCTTCCTATTTTGCATAAATACACAACCAAGCCCCACCCAGGACACATCACAATAAACCACAAATCCCTCATTACCTTCAGATAATGTCAAAACTGGAGCCGAAGTTAGCTTATTCTTAAGATTCTCAAAACTCCCTTCACACACGTCCGACCAAGAAAACTTCACCTTCTTCTGAGTCAACTTAGTCAATGGGGAAGCTATCATCGAGAAAATTTCCATGAACCGCCTATAATACCCACCCAATAGTTTTGTGGATCCACCACGATCCCCTCGTTAGAAATAATATGGTCCAAGAAAGTTATAGCGTTAAACCAAAACTTACACTTAGAGAACTAGGCATAAAACTATTGCTCTTTCAAGGTCCGTTACACCACACAGAGGTGAGTAGCATGATCTACCACATTCTTATAATAAACAAAAATGACATCAATAAACACAATGACAAAAATATCAAAAAACTGCCTGAAAAACCTGTTCATCAAATCCATAAATGCTATTGAGGCATTAGTCAAACCAAATGACATAACCAGGAACTCATAGTGCCTATACCGAGTATGAAAAGTCATCTTAGGGATATCCTCCTCCCTAATCTTAAGATGATGATACCCAGATCGCAGATATATCTTAGAAAAGAACTTGGCACCTTTAACCTGATCAAACAACTCATCTATCCTTGTACGAGGATACTTGTTCTTAACCGTTACCTTATTCAATTACCAATAGTCAGTGCACATACGAAGGGAACCATCATTCTTGGGCACAAATAATACCGGTGTACCCCACAGGGATACACTAGGATGAATACCCCTTATCTAGAAGATCTTTAAGTTTCTCCTTGAGTTCCCTCAACTCAGCCAAGGCCATTCTATAAGGAGGAATAGATATTGGACGAGTGTCCAGAACCAAATCAATACCAAACTTAATCTCCATATCTAGAGAAACGCTAGGAAGATCATCTGGAAAAACCTCAGGAAATTCATTCATCACTAGAAATGAATGTAAAGAAGAACCTTTTGAGTTAGAATCTTTAAACCTGACCAAGTGATAAAGACATCCTTTTGAGATTAATATCCGAACTCTAAGATAAGAATAAACCTCCCCCAGTAGTTAGGGAACCACCCTCCCACTCAATAACTGATTCACTAGGGAACCTAAAAACAACCTTATGGGTTCAACAATCTAAGGATGCGTAACAAGAGTGTAACCAATCCATCCCCAGAATAATAAAAAAATCCATCATATCCAGTTCAAACAAATCCACCAAAGCCTGCCTCCAACCAACAGATACCACTCCCCTTATAGACTCTTTTTGAAACTACAGAGTCTCCTACCGAGGTAGAAATAATAAAGAATAAAAAATAACCTTAGGATTAAAACCAAAATACACAGTCACTAATAGGGTCACATAAAAAAATTGGAACCAGGATTAAGAAAGCAATACACATCATGAGAAAAGAGCTATAATATACTAGTTATGACATCAGGTGATGCCTTAGATTCTTGTCGAGATATAAGAGCATATAACCTATTCTGACCAGCGTAGACACCAGAAGTAGGAGTAGAAGCCAACGCAGAACCACTAGGTGTAGGAACAGAAGATGAAACAACCAGAGCTTTGAACGATCCCAAAGAACCCTTACCAACCGAATAGTTTCTAAGCATATGGCCTGGATGACCATATTTAAAACACATGTCCCTCTCTTTATCATAAAATCCCCAATGAAGACGACTACAAAACTGATAAAGTGGGTATAAAAAATCTAACTGTGCCTCGTTCGCTTGAGATTGGACACCCTGTGCCCAAAAATTATCGCCACCCTACTGACGCCTATCATCAAAGGCTTAAGGTAAGGAGCACTAGCAGAAGATAAGGTACCAGAGCTCCCCCAATTCTTCTTCGGCCACTTATTGCTATCTCGACTACCTTGCTATCGCCCACCACCTTGTTCAGAAGACCTAAACTTCTTACCCTGCCTTTCCCCGAACTCTGCCTGTTTTCTCTTTTCTTTCTCCACCTACTGCATATGAACCACCAACCTAGACATATCCATATCCTTAATCAATAATGCAGTCTTGCTTTCAATGATTAAATCATGAGATAGTCCAGAATAGAACTTTCTCATCCTCGCCCTCATATTAGACACCAATTCTGGAGCATACCTTGATAGCTGATGAAATTTCAAGGCATATTCCTTGACTGACATTTTCCCTTGTCTCATATTGACAAATTTCTCCGCCTTTATTTCCCTTAGCTCCTGAGGAAAGAAGCAATCCAAAAGAGCATCTGATAAAGTCTCCTATAAGGATAACTTCTTAACCTCACCTCTTTCCCTATCCTACTCCTCGTACCACTGGCATACAACATCCTTGAGCCGATAAGCTATAAAATTCACCCTTTTCATATTTGTAGCCTGTATCACCCTGAATATTTTCTCTATTTCATCCAAGAAACCCTATGGATCCTCCTCCACTTTCACACCAGTAAAAGTATAAGGATTCATCTTCATGAACTGGCCAACCCTTGCATCCTCAATAGATGAAACACCAAATACAGCCTTCTCAACTTGAGCTATAGACAACTGAGTAATAGTATGAATCGATTGATGAAATTTTGCATTCGTCACCTCACCCTGAAGAGGATTAGTAGCAACCGGTAGAACTCTAGAAATATTAGGGACCGGACCACTAGATGAAGTATAGATCCCTTGTGTCCCTTCCACGTTGTTCCTAGATGGGATAGAAGAGTTTTCTTGTGTTCCAAATCATTGAGGCATGATCTGAAAAGAGATAAAACCAAGATTAGAGAAAATTCTAGGACTTGGATTCCAAGATTGAGAATAGAATACCAAGAAAGTGAAACATTCCTAAATGCCTTATCTCCTCTCCCTTATGAGTGTGGCACTCTACTAGACACGACTTTATGGTCTCCCAATTAATAATGAACTTAAGGATCTGATTCCAACTTGACCCGACCTGACCAGGGGCCTTACCATAATGGGCATCTCAAGTCCATCCAGGACTAAAGACCACTCCCTATACCCAACCCAACCCAACCATCCATCATATACACTGAGTCAGATAGATTCCAAACATATAACAAGACAATGTCAACTGATAATTTAAAAGGATGGAACAACCAATAATACCATCAACTGACATCATCCTTAATACCAATGCCAATACCAAGGCTAATACTAATATTGATCCTGCCCATACCAACCCATAGTTGTTCCATAAAAGCCTCTAACCAAAAGAAAACCAATATTCGGTTGGGACATGCCACAACCATCGCTAAAACTAATATACATAAGTAAACCAAAGTATATGAAAATGTCCATAACATGAAATGGAGCCTTTCAGAAAGATTGAAGCTCACCACTTCAATCCAAAGTCGATCTCAAAATTTAATCACTATACAGAAGGAGTAGAATTGTCGATTCCTGCATTGCATGGGGATACAACCTCCTAAAGATGGGTTAGTAGGTGAACGCTGGCATGAACTCAGGATAAGGATAAAATAATGCCATCCAGTAAAACTAAGTAAACCAACCATATGCATACAAACCATACATATGTATATTTAACCACGTAGGGAAAGGGAATTGGGTTTAGCATGCATTAAAAACCATTACCTGGGTATGTGTAGCTTAACCGTCATTAACCAACCATGGGATATATGGGTCAAGTGTAATCCCCTGAACGGTCCCCTATGCATGTAGCCGCACGAACCGGAGATACCATAAGAGCAAGGCATTCCCATGTACCCTTCGCTCTCCATGATACATATGTACAGTGTACTTAGAGGATTATCATGTACCTTGTAGTATCATATATAGTCACCATGACCAACCCCTCATGTTGGTAAACATGAGTTTCCAGTATTCATTCATTGAACTCCTACCTTCACGAATAACTATCACACCCTGCCATTATTGCCCAATTAAAAACTATTTCCAACCAACCAATCCATTATTCCATTTATTATTATTCAAGGATATTAATAATGGTATCGTCATATCAACTATAACTTGCAAGTATTTTCCTAAGACAGACATTTTTGGGTAAAGGGATTCCCGTGTACCCATTTACCAAGTTAACTTGGAGGAGTCCTATGTACCCCACAAGTGTTCCATTAGTATGTTTTCTTGGGGGAGTCCTATGTACCCCACAAGGAGTTCAATTAACCATAACCATGAACACCAAACCATTCTATTTAACCATTCCAAACCATTTATACCGTTTAGGTTCTATTACCAAACCATACCATGCAATAGTTCCATTAAAAAGTTCGACAATATAGTAAAAGAATTTTCATTAGCATCTTATCAAACATATTGGGGGTACGAATTGTATCCTGGCTTACGACTTACGGTGAGCCACTCATACTTAGATCTAAGTTAAGCTACTAAGTCTAAGATTAAGTGAAGGAGAGAACCAAACCCAATAACCCGTATCCACGAATACCACTCGTACCACCTAAGTCATATCTATTCCAGTAACTAAATTAACCCATAATCAATCACTATTTAGTATACAAACAATTCATACCACTCATACCCAAATGTACGAATCATTTCACCAAGTCACAACTTGACCAGAAACCAAAAATCTAGGAAATTTTCTAAGGGTCAAAAATCTGGGGTGTTCTAATGGAGTTCTAAGATATATTAATTTTTTTAACGTTGGTACTTGTGTGGACTAAAAAAAGGGTAAGCAAACCAACAAATCCACTAAAGGCACCAAAAGGAGTTTTCAATTACTTGAGATCATACATACAAATATTTGTGGACCTTTTCCTACCCCTTGCTTGAATGGTGAAAGATATTTCATCTCATTTATTGGTGACTATTAAAGATATATGTATCTATATTTTTGTTTAATAAATTACAAGTACTTAATGCTTTTAAAGTTTTTAAAACAAAAGTAGTGAAACAAATTGGAGCTCAAATCAAAATTTTAAGGGTTGATAAGGGCGGAGAATGTTATGGTAGGTACACAGAAAAGGGACAAGTTAAAGTTCCATTTGCTGAGTTCCTAAAAAAGAAAGGTATAACTGCACAATACACCATGCCAGGAGTACCACAATAAAATGGTGTGGCTGAAAGAGAGAATCGGACATTAATAGACATGGTAAGAAACATGATTAACAGATTAAGTTTATCTTTATCCTTATGGAGTGAAGCCTTAAAAACTGCTGTGTGTATTTTAAATTGAGTTCCATCCAGGGATGTCCCCAAGACACCTTTAAATTATTTAATGGATGGAAACCTAGTTTAAGATACTTACACATTTGGGGATGTCCAATGGAAGTGCGGATATATAATCCACATCTAAAAAAGTTGGATGAATAAACAATAAGAGGTTTCCTTATAAGATATGTGGTTAACTCTAAAGGATTCAGGTTTTATTGTCCTTTTCATTCTCCTAAAATTGTTGAGGCTAGAAATGCTAAATTTCTTGAGGAACATGAAGTAAGTAGGAGTGGTTTAACTCAAGTGGAGGAATTAAAAGAGATAAGGAAACCACTTATGATACCTTTATATATTGAAAACTTAAATGCAAATTAGTTAAATTCTCATGAATTACCAGAAGAGCAACACGTTCAAGAGCCACCACCACTTGATGAGCCACATGAAGAACAACCTGCTTTACCTGAATCCATTGTTGAAGGATCACCTGAATTAGTGGAAGTAAGAAGTAATTAAGAGTTCATAGATCAGTAATTTCTAATGACTCGATTGTATATCTTCAAGAGTCTGGTTATGATATTGGACTAAAAGATGATCTATGTTCATTTTAACAAGCTATGAGTGAAGAAAACTCCACACTTTGGTATGATACCATAAAATAAGAGATAGAATATATGTCTAAAAATAAAGTTTGAAATCTCGTTGAATTACCAAAAAGAGTCTCTACTATAGGATTTAAATGGGTTTATAAAATCAAACGAGACTCATCTAATAATGTTGAGAGATATAAAGCTAGACTTGTAGCCAAGGGTTTCACTAAAAAGAAGGTATTGATTATCATGAAACTTTGTCTCCTGTGTCAAAGAAGGATTCATAAAGAATAATAATAGCATTGGTGGCTCATTTTGATTTAGAACTACATCAAATGAACGTGAAAATAGCTTTGTTGAATGAATATTTGAAGAAGAGGTATGCATGCGTCATCCTAAAGGATCTAGTGATAAGAATGAAAGTCACCTTGTTTGCAAGTTGAATAAATCTATCTATGAACTAAAATAGGCTTCCCGCCAATGGTATATTAAGTTTCATAATATTGTTTTTTCATTCAAATTTATGGAGAACATCATTGATCAATGTATATACCTTAAGATAAGTGGGAGTAATTATATTTTTTTAGTCCTATATGTGGATGATATTTTTCTTGCTAGTAATGATTTGGGGTTGTTGTATGAGAAAAAATAGTTTCTTATCTAAAATTTTAAAATAAAGGATATGGGTGAAGCCTCATATGCCATTGTCATAGAGATTCACAAAGATAGATCTCAACGATTTCTTGGACTATCTCAAAGAGCCTACATTGAAAGAAATTGGAAAGATACGTAATGAAAAATTGTCAACCTATAGCAGCACCTATCACTAAAGGTGACAAATTCACATTAAATAAATGACCATAAAATTCATTGGAATAAGAGCAAATGAAAGGCATTCCATATGATTCACTTGTTGGGATCCTTAAGTATGCACAAGTTTGCACTAGACCTAATATTGCCTTTGCAGTAGGAATGCTTGAAAGATATCAAAGTAGCCTTGGTCTTGATTATTGAAAAGCTGGCAAAAAGGTTTTGAGATATTTACAAGGAACCAAGGATCTTAATCTTACATACAGATATTCTAACTCACTGGAAGTCATTGGGTATTTAGTCTCTGATTTGGGTGGATGCAAAGACATCGGTAAATCTACTTCTGGATACATTTCCTTCTTGCTAGAGGTGTTGTATGTTGGAGAAGTGTTTAGCAAACCATTGTTGTAACATCCACAATAGAAGCTGATTATAGCATGCTATGTAGCTACATCACAGGCATTATGCTTGAAGAGCTTTGCTTCAGGTTTCAAAGTTGTCGATTCTATTGCAAGACCATTAAGATTATTTTGTGATAATTTCAGCTAAGGTATTCTTTATAGAGAATAATTAGAGTGGCAGCCGAAGTAAGCACATTGACATAAAGTATTTAATTCTTAGAGACCATGTCAAGAAGAAAGATGTGAGTTTTGAATATGTTAGTACTACTTTGATGATTGCAGATCCTATGACTAGAGTTCTACCAACTAATATTTTCAAGGATCATGCAACCCATATGGGACTTAGTAACCATTGTAATTTTGTTATACTGTCTAACAAATTTGTCTAGACATTATCATTTTTATATACATGAACGTGTACATTTTTGATTTTCATGTAATATAAAGTGATCATCGGATCAAATAAAGTTGGACTCTGAATGACTTATATTAAGCTCATTTAAAAAGTTATTGTATACTTTATTTAGAATATATTATACATCATAATACATGGAAGGAAATGTTTGATTAAGAGAATGACCTCCATGATTCTTGTATTAATATATTCTTGATAAAAGTGATTTTTGCATGACTATTAAGTTGAGTGAATATGTGTTTATGGCCATATTGTTTATTTTCACTCATAAAGGATTGTCTGATTTTGATATGTGGGTCAAGTGGCAGAATGTAAGAATATTACTTATAATATTATGTATTAATGATCCACATATTTTTGATAAGAAATTTACCTTGTCCCCCAAGTAAAGTATTAAATCAGTCAATTACTTTTTCTCCAAGTTATGTATATATGGTATTTTTTTGGTGGCAAGAAATAACTATGAAAGTCCATAGGATTAAAGTTAATTGTCTAAGAGTCCCTAGCCTACCAATAAATACACCTGTGACTTCATCAGTCTGGCATAACTTTTGATAGACATAAGCTAGAAGATTCTTAGGTGTCTCTTTGTATCTTTTCTTTTTAAGATTTTGACAAAAGTGTTTTTTCACAATATTTGAACAACAATGGCTGAAGGTACATTTCTATTTATTTTTCTATTGTGCATTGGCTCTGTGTATGTATAAAAATTTCAACATTTGCCGCTAAACTGTAGCTAGTATGATTGAGGAACAAGTTATCTTGAGATTAATTATTCAGGAATTAGTTATACAACAACTACATATCCAATGTATTCCCACAAAGTTGGGTCAGGGGAGAGTAGAGTGTACGCAATCCATACTCTACCTCAAAGGTGAAGTAGAGAGGTTGTTTTTGATAGACCATTGGTTCAAGACAAAATATGTTTAGAAAAGTACATAATATAAGAACAAAAAGTAAAAAGTAGTATCACAACAACAGGAAATAACCGTAACAAGACTAATGATAATACCTTGATTTATTTGAAATAACAAATACCATCAAAAGTACAAGAACAAGAATGTAAAAGCACAACATTACGACTACTATATGGACAATAACGACAAAACACACTTTTCTACTAACCTTCCGCATATTATAATACCCCGTATTTTTGAACTAGTCTATGGACCGACATTCTTATGAGTATAAGCTATAATCCAAGTGATTCCCAAGTGAATACAAGTTTTAAAATCTTTAACCTCATGTCTTATTTGCTTTTGACGTTAAAAATGTTCATAGGAATCAATTAGAGCCAAGTTGAGCTAAGATCATTTGATTCGTCCAAAATTTGATATTTGATTCTACAAGAGTCTACTTTAAATGTGTCTAACTTATTATATACATAGAATTTTACATCTCAAGACCCACCAAATTGTAGATAATTGAATTAAATTTCCAACGATATTAATTTCGCTAAAATCCAATACCCGAGTAAAGAGTTATGCCATTTTTTGTGTGAGGCAATAAGCCGATGCGATTTCGACGCGTCGCATTGACTGCGCCCTAACACAAAAAACTGAAGCGGATCCAAAGCTGTTTTACATGTTAATTCAGTTCCTAAAAGGCCTAGTAACACTTTGGTCTATTCCCCTCACCCAAATACTTACCTGACTCTTAATTTCAACCCCAAAAACATTAGATACATTATTAATCATCTTTTATCTCTCTAACAAAACCCTAGCCTCCTCAAGAACACCAAGAACTCCATGAAATTTTCTTTAAGAAAAGAATTAAGAATCAAGTTTCCTAATTAAAGAATGCTTTAAAGATTGTGATTATCCTTCAAGATTAAAGGTTTAAGGTATGTGGGAGTTCATCCATGGGTCCTCTTTCACCCATGGAGCCCAAAAACTTGAATTTGAAGTTTAAAGTTATAATTTTTACACGTTCCCATGAATTTTGTTTATAAATTTTCATGAATCTCAAACTTTTATCATGTTTCCATGAAATTGTGGGTTATATTAAACCTTACATGTTTTAATGGTATTTTTTGCCAAATTTAAACTCTAATTGATGATTTTAGAGGTGAAATCATGCTATTACTACTATTTTTAACTACTCCCATGCTTAGCCTAAATCATGAATTACAAGTGTTGATGAAATGCCGACAAGAATGATTTTGAACAAAGGCTTACATATCATGTCCTCAGAGTTTTAGTTTGATTCCATGGTGGATCCTATATTAAAGATAATTAGAAATAATTCCTTATTTTAAGTTCATGTTTTCCATATGTTTGATCCTTACATGTTGTGATGAAATGCCCATGTCCTATTTTAAGCGAATTTTATGTAATTTCCCCAATTCACGGTGTTGGTTATGAAACCTTGCTATGCTCTCATGTTTTTAAGATATTCCTATGTACAAGTATTAATTTCCACGTGTTTGATAGAATGCCCATGTGAATTCAATAGGGTAATCATGACACATTACCATGTGTTCTCATTCATGTACAAGTCCATAACCTACAAATGTTTGACAAAATTTCTAAAGGAAAGCATTGTTGATAATTGACTATTGTTATGCTATTATTATAACCATGTACTTCATTAAATCCTCAACTTATTATATTACGAATTGTGGATGTTGGTCATGTATTCAAGAATGTCATGCCTTGTCAATTTTCTTCTATCGAGTCATGAGGGTACTTGTACCCGAAAATTTAGGTGTCTGCCCAGAATTAGTGTCATGTTTTCAAGATACTCTCAATCAAGCCATGATCCATAGATTTCAGTTAGTCATATGACTTAGGAAAGCTCAGTAATTCAGTAATCTCAGTAGTATTTCATCAGTCAATGAAACTCAGTTAACTCAGTCCAGATCAGTTCAGTTAATCATGTTTAGTGTCTATTAAGATGGGAGTAGGATTTAGCACCGAGTGAACCCAAGGATGGGAACTCACCTTCCAGTAGAGGGTGTGATTCTTAGAAGAAATCCTTGCATTCCAGAATTATGTAGCCAGCATAGGTTGAGACATCTAACCTGCCAGTTGAGGGTTGATAAGGTTGCTTAACTAACTGTTGAGGGTTCCCCCCATTCTTATTTGAGTGCCTGCCATTTGAGGGTCACTCATAGCTTGTCCTTATCGGTGGCTCGGTATTGACACCCTTCCAATTGGGGTTACAAATTGGACCCCAATTAAGCTATATTTCTTTATTTGGGGCATGTCGGTTAGATGACTATTTCCTATAGTTACAATTTCAGTGTCAGCTTCAGTAATAGAACTCAAATAGTTCAAAAGAATTTAGGACTGTTAGATATAGTCACCCAGCTCAGTATAGAACTCAGTTCAATTCTACAAATTCAGGATTGTCAGATACAGTCACTCAGCTCAGTACGAAACTTAGTATAGTTCCATAGAAATAGGATTGTCAAATACAATCCCCTATTTATTAGTAATAAAGTTATCAGTAATCCTAAATATCAGTCACCCAGTCATCAAAAATCAGTATTCAGTTCCAGTATGATTCTCAGTTACAATATTAGTTACAGTCTCAGTCACAGTCTCAGTCTAGTAATCAGATCAGTAACTCAGTTCAGTTTTAGGTTTTCTTGACCGTAGCATACTTTTATCAGTTATCTTGTTATCAGTATTTTAGTACCTCAGTTTACATACTATTTCAGAATCATGTTATACGCTTGGTCTTGTATTCTAAAAAAATACAGTTTTCACGAATTTATGCTCAGTTATCTCATAATACTCAATCAGTCCCTTTCTTATATGCATAATACTCTATAGTTTTAGTCCAGTTATTTATATTAAGTACAGTCCAGTATTACATACCCAATATTCATAAAATATCTACGTGTTATCATATCCCAGCTCCAGTTATACTTATATCATTAAAGTAAGTTTTACAAAAACTAAGTACAGAGATTCACCAGCTTATCAGATCTTGTTTATTACTCATGTTTTAAGATATGTCATCTTTCAATTTATTCCATCCTATTGGTGAGTCTACTTACACTTAGCATGTATATTTTACGATTATATATGAAATCAGTTTTGCTTATTCCATTCACCTCTGCATACTCAGTACATTTCTAAAGTACTATTCTATATATTCACCTGTGTGGCTACATTTCCTCATAATGTAGTTACTAGTCATATCCTACACATCACGATCAGACAGTTATAGATTCTAGCCAGCAGGTGATGAGTTCTCCTACTTCTGGAACTCCAGACAGTTTTTAGTTCATGTATAGTTTATTTACTTTTATGTGTATTGATTAGTGGTAGTTGGAGGAATGTTCCAACTATGTATAGTCAGTATAGTAGAGGCTTCATAGATGTCAGTAAGAGTCAGTTATGTAAATTTTTGTTTTATCCTTCAGATTTATCAGATTGTAAAGATTCATCAGTATTGTATCTATTTTAGATCTTTAGTATGACTATGTTTCCGCACAACAAATAGTTATTTTTATTCCATAATTCAGTTGCTTAACAGTATGCCAGTTCATGGGTTAGCTTGGGATCACTTGTTAGTCCAAGCACCGCATGACATCTCGGGATAGATTTTTAGGGCGTTAAAAACATGGTATCAGAGCATAGAGTTCAAGTATCCTAGGATTTCTATGATGCCGTGTCTAGTACAGTCTTGCAGAATGGTGATGCCTATACTTTTCTTTGAGAGGCTACAAGGCATTTAGATAATATTTCCCTTCTTTCAAGTTTCAGATCGTGCAGTAGAAGTATTATCTAAGAAATTTATGTAGTTCCTAATCTTGCTCTATTCATGCTAACTCTACCTTAGTTTTTAGGTGACAGAAACAGTGAAGCTTAAGTCCTTACAGATAGTGTTTCCTCAGAAAGTATCCCATCAGTGCCCTTATGTCCTAAATTTTGAAATATTTCATTTATATTCATGAAAATCATGCATTAAGCCAAAGTCAGATGTGCTTTCAGATTTCTTCTCAGAATTCTTTTTTCAGTATGTGATCTAGAATTAAAATCATGAACCCAGGTTTTTAGCAGTAGTAGGGTTGGGATAGTGTTATTCATATTGAGAGATTATTTATTCAAGGGTCTAGTTGTACGAAAGGTGAATCAGTAGGCTTGAACAGTATATGCAAGGATTTAAGTTTGTTGAATCGATATTAAGTATGATGGTGTGGATGAATTTATCTTTTATGTGTATTATTATACCCTAGATTCTAGAGTAAAGTTGTTGTAGTTCAGTTAGGAGTTTATTAAAGTGGCCACAGATTGGAGATAATGGCTTAAAGCTAAGGGGGAGATGATAGAACAAGTAACCAAGTCAGGCCCTCAAATTCTAGTAGTAGTGCCAGTGGGTTTAGAAAAGCAGTAAGAGAGGATGATTCCCAAACTATTCTTATCTCAGTGCAAAGTTTTCCAGCCATCATGATATCTACTTATGCCTAAAATGTCAGCTCCCTCATCACAGCTCATATTTATGCACTTTATAGAAAAACCATGTACGCTTTCAGTTTCTAGTATGAGGATCCCCAGTTCACTCAGTAGTATAAATTAAACTCAGGTCATGTAGCTCATGACTCACGTACTCATGTTTTACAGTATGATTAGATCAGATACTCATACCTCACTCATAATGATCAACGAAATTCATTTTATGTCATGAGTGTCCTCAATTCGGACCTCTCTGGCGAATTCATATCATTGACACTTTATTCCTCAGGCCTCAGTTGAGTGTCAAAGTTATTCATTTGTGCTTCAGGTCCTCATGTTCTAACTTTCAGTGACTTCTCCTTATGTCATGATTAGTTAAGATTCTATGTGTGTTTTCTTGGGCTAGTATATAAAAGTTTTAGGGATAGAGTTTAGAGAAAATGAGAAAGATGATTTTGTAGTTGTTTGACTACAAGTTCCTGTGTGGTTATGAAGATAGGCTTGAATGTCATGTTGGTGTACAAGTGGAATGTATAGTTAAGTATATGATTTCAGTATAATTCAGTCCGTATAGCCAGCAATCCAGTTTAGCAGTTAGACAGACAAGTTCCTATGGTTTTCCATCTTTCCTATTCATGAGGTAATTCATTCATGACCATGAAAGTCATAAATTCAGTTTAGTTCATGCTCAGTTTATAATCCTAGATATTCATTCATATTTCAGTCTGTAAGTTTTCTATGCATCATCTCAGTCTTTCTTTAGTATTTCAGTCAAGTTAGTATCATTCGGGGGATAAAGTATCCCAAGGAGGAGATGTAATACCCCGAGTATTCATGTCTTGAATCTTTTATATCTTCCTCAAGAAAAAAGATCCATCTTGAAGTAATGGTTACTCATCGATTGACTCTCTTGTTTCTATCCAGGCCCTATATTATTCTCATGTAAGTGCATGTATTCACGAAATAAGTTCAATTCATGATATTCAGGTCATATATCATGTTTCAGAATCAGTTATGCAATCATTTTTTTCAGTCATGCACGTTTAAAATATGATTTTAGTTACCTTCGTACAGTACTTTCAGTCTAACCAGTCTCATTCGAGAATGAATGTTCCCAAGGGAGAGATAATGTAATACCCCATATTTTTGATGAGTTTATGAACTATCGTTCTTACGAGTATAAGCTATAATCCAAGTGATTCCTATGTGAATACAAGTTTCAAAATCCTTAACCTCATGGTTGATTTGGTTTTGAGGTAGAGATTCACCAGCTTATCAGATCATGTTTATTACTCATGTTTTAAGATATGTCAGCTTTCAGTTTATTCCAGCCTATTGGTGAGTCTACTTATACTTAGCATGCATATTTTACGATTACATATGAAATCAGTTTTACTTATTGCATTCACCCCTACATACTCAGTACATTCTAGAAGTACTGATCCATATATACACCTGTGTGGCTACATTTTCTCATAATTTAGGTACCATTCATAGCCTACACATCACGATCAAATAGGTTTTTGAGTGATGTGAATTCTTGTTGTCTTTGTGGGTAACCACATCATGAGGCTTATTGTCCAAATGCAAGTTGGTGTTTGTCTTGTGGTCAAAGTGATCATTTAGAAGATATGTGTGCTAGAAATCCCAATTTAGTAATGTTTGTGGGCTATGATCAATTACAGAATTATAAAAACTACTGCAATTGAATGGGGTTGACTCAGTCATAGACCAACCAACAACAGTTTTAGCAGCAACAACTAAACATGCAGGCCACAACTCAAACGAGCCATTTGGAAGAGATGCTTAAACAATTTTTAGTGTCTCAAACACAGTTGTTGGTAGATCTGAATAACCATTGTGAAGCTATAGATCAAGAGTATATCCAACCAGTTGTAGAGAAAGTTGTTGATAATTCGAGGAAGTCTGAGTACTCAAAAACTAAAATTATTAAATATTTTAAGGAGTTTCCACTGCCACCATGTATATAGTGGCTAAGGGAAGAAGACTATGAGAAGGACATTAGCCAACTTGTGGAACAAACACAAGAATCATAGCCACTCGATTGTCAACTTGATCTTGAGACTGAAATTGAGAAGGTGAATAAAAGTGAAGGTGTTGAGGATAGTGTAAATTATGAACTAGGATTGGTTGGGCCTCACTTGAAACACTTTTTTACATTATGTTTAGATGATGTCTTGTCGGTGGAATCATTTAAAATAGTGGAAGAGTGTGAAGATGAGGAACAAGAATCTTATATTCTTGATTTTACACTAGATAAGCAATATAAAAATACACCTCACCTCAAGGCCGAGTGGTTTATCATGCATCATCCATTACTCGGTTCATTAATGTCTGTACCACCTTGTAATATCCCGTATATTTCTAAGCTAGAAAATGAACCGTTGTTCCTACACATGAAACCTCCTATCCTATGATTCATTTTTGAGTACATAAATTAGGATAAGTATCCTAGTGATAATAGAGCTTATGTTGTGTTAATCATGTTCATAAGAGTCATTTAGAGTAAGCCAAGCTAAGAACTTTTGAATCCACCAAGTTTTCGTGTGTGATTTCACATAGCTCATCTTGGAATGAGCATACCTTGGTTTATAGGTGGTATTTTTGCAAATTTATACCCTCCAAATTGTAGAGAATTGAATAAGCTTTCCATCGATACCAAATTTTCCTAAAATGAACACCCGGTGAAGAAGTTATGGCGATTTAAAGTTTCAGCAACGTCATTTTAGTTAGTGGCACGTCACGCCGTAAGACAAAATGACATTCATCAATTTCCAGTGTCTCTCCGTGATTTCAGCGCATCCTGGTGAGTTTCCAGGTCTCAAACGGGTGGAAACGCGATGTCTCCGCGTCGTGTCGGGGGCCTAAATCGGGTAATTTTCACAGAAATTAAATGATGCATCTAGAGGGATATTTGGGTCATCTTTCTCCCCCTATATAAGTCCCAAACATGGGATTTAGGCCCCAAATCATCTCTTTGCATTACTTTTAATCAAAATTCACGCAAGAACAACCAATACCAAGTCTAGGGTTCAATTGGGGGTTTCAAATTCCAAGCTTATTTCACTACTATCTTTAGGATTTATTAATCTAAGGTATACGTAGTGTTCATCTATGGATCCAATCCGTTCATAGAGCTCAAGAACCATGTTTTAAATACTATTTTGTAAACTTTTTTATGGTGATATGAGCATGTACATGTTGATGATTGTTGTTTAAGTTTTAAGATGACATCTAAAGGTATTTTCATGGAATATATATGGTTGTTAGTTGAAAACTATGAACTTTAGGTGGTGTAATATGGTGCATGTTCTGAAACACACCTATGCTTTAAAGAATGAATTCTAGGTGTTTGGTAAAATGCTTGGGATGCTAGGAATTTATGTTTACATGGTTCCATGATATCTAAATGACAAGTCTATGTTAGCTATATACTTAAATATGAATTCCATGCTATTGATGTGTTGCTATTATTATGGTATGAAGAATGTATGATAATGGATATGTATAATATATACACGAAATATATCCATGCAATCCCTACAATGTTTAAGATATTGAATAACTACATGAAGTATAAGATCCCCTACCTATGATATTATGAATTGTGGACTCCAATCTTGTGATCAAGTCATGTCATGTGTGTCAGTTTCCTTCTATCGAGTCCTGGGGGTATTCGTAATCGAAAAATATAGCTGTGTGCCTAGAGCCATGTCATTTTGTCACGATAATCTCAGTCAAGCTATAATCTATAGAACTCAGTCAGTCATGTGACTCAGGAAACCTCAGAAATCTAATGATATCAGTTAACTCTCAGATAGTAGTACTATTCCGTCAGTCAATGGAAGACAGTTAATCAGTCCATGTACAGTCAGTTGAATCATGTGCAGTCTCTTCATATGGGAGTAGAAGTTAGCACCGAGTAAACCCAAGGATGGAAACTCACCTACCGGTTTAGGGTGTGATTCTTAGAAGTCATCCTTGCGTTCCAGAACTATGTAGCCAACATAGGTTGAGATATCTTAACCTGTCAGATTTGGGTTGATGAGGTGGCTTAACCTGTCAGTTCAGGGTTCCCACTGCTCTCATTTTGAGTAACTGGAAGCTAAGGGTCACTCACAACTATCCTTACCAGTGGTGCGGTATTAACACCCCTCCAGTCAGGGCAGAAATTGGACTCCAGCTTAGCCATAATAGCACACATAGGGTATATCGGTTAAACAACTACCTCCCACAGTTTCAGACTCAGTCTCAGTAAAAGAACTTAGACAATTCTTCAGATATCAGTATACTAGGACTATTAGATATAGTCAAATTTAGTTATAGCATGAGACTGAGAAAGTTCCATCAGATTCACGACTGTCAGACCCAGTCGCCTATGTTATTAGAAATATAGTTTTAGCCATGTCAGTTATCAGTAAACCATGTATTAGCATACAGATTTAGATATCAGGTACTCACGATCTCAGTTACTATGTATGTATGTTTGTACTCTTACGTTTATATCAGTCAGTCAGTTAGCATTATTAATGAATGTATACCCTTTGCATTAGCCTACCTCACTTGTATACTCAATACTCTAGTTGTACTGACATATTTGTGCTATGGTACTTTTTTTTCATGTTATACCACAGGTTCAGAGACACGAGTTCCAGACCAGCAGTAGCAGCTGCATTCCAGTATACAGAGTTGCAGTGAGTTCTCTTCATTCGAGGATGATACAATATTATTTTATTTATTATTTCAGCTCAGTTTTGCTAGACGGAGTTAGTTGGAGACATGTTCCTTCAACTCCTTATTCAGACAGTATTTAGAGGCTTTCAGATTTAGTTCAGATTTGATTCAGTTTTAAGTTATTTTGGGTATCTTTCACCCACACGGATGTTACTATTTTACAGATTCTTTATTCAGTTGAACCTTATGGCCTACATGTTTATGTTTTCCGCATTATTAAATTATATATTGCATTGCACAAGTACAGATATCAGTCATGGGTTAGCTTGTGGTCCTTCGAGATCATAAGCACCGTGTAGCATCCCGATTCAGAAAATTGGGGTGTTACACACCTCCATATGATCGAGGAAAAAAGATGAATGCGATGTTGGGGGTGAAATTCATATCCTCAAGGTGGAGGAAAAAGTTGATTAGGTCGTGCTGCAACACTAAATTAGGCACTTCTTGGGAGGCAACCCAAGGTAAGTAGGTTTTATTTTCAGTTTTTAGTTTTTATTTCACGTAGTTTTTTTTTTTTGGTTGAGTCCCAGGTTAATGGGAAGTCTGAGTACCGTAAACTTGAGCTTGAAGCATGGAAAAGATGGACTGTGGGGTTCCATGGATCCCCTCTTTATGTGAAAATGCTACTAGCTAGGCCTAGAGGCCTCAGGGAGTATTTCTATTTCTTACTTTTAAAATTCACTTTGGGGACAAAGTAGATTCTTAAGTGTGGGGTGGGGAAATTCCCAAATTTTGACTCAATTTTAAAATTTTTTAGGTTAGGAATAAGTGAGATATTCTTGGTGGTTCTATTTTTTGATTACATTATGCAAGTATTTTGTTTGGTAAAAGCATGTTGATTGTGTGAATTACTATTTTTGAGACTCTTAGGTTCAAGTTTGTGACTTAATTTTGAATTTATGTTATTGTTTGGTTGAGAGTGTATGATGATCCTATTGAGTTGAGCATGTGCCATGTGCGTGTGAGGTATTTTGTATATTCCTTGTTGTATGTGATGTCTAAAACTTGTCCGGTGTGTGTGAAGCGAAATAAAAAATGTGGGTTTAGGAGATGATATAGGCTTTTCTTCGATAGCCTTATTTTATACTGTATGTTTTACCTACCCTTGTACGTTATCCTAGTTAAACCTCATTGAGCCTTTAGCCTTTTCTTTGGTAACCATATAGGTAGCCTAATCCCTTCTTTGATACACCATTATTTGATCCAAAAAAGCTCCTAAGTGCTTTAATTGAAAAAAAAAATTGAATTTGAGAAAGGAGTTTGAGAAATTGAAAAAGAAGAAGGTGAAATTGATGCCCCGAGGTAATAGTTGTTGGTGTATAATTGATGTGTGGTGGATAGTTGTGATATAATTTATGCTAAAAATATTGCCATGATTGTGAAAAAAGAGAAAAATTGATTCTTGTGGTAGTAAACTATGTGTACACCAAGTGTTTGTGAAAATGCTTAAAAGAGATAGGGCAAAAATAAAAGAGATGGGTAGACAAAAGTGGTGTAATTTGGTTGTTGGAGAGTGGTTTTAAATGTATAATGTAGTGTATTAAAGCGCTTAGAGAGGTTAGTCACTATTCTTGGCCAAAATAGTTCCTACCCGTCCCTTAGCCTACATTACAACCTGAAAAAGTCCTAATTGATCCTAAGTTCATCATTCCGATATTAGTGGAGCATTACACTAAGGTCAAGCCTATGGTTCATTATGTGTAACTTGTGAATTCTTTGTGAGAGTGAGCGTAATTTGATTCTTGTTCCCATTACGTTATAAATTGCATTATTGTGAGAGATTATGGGCAACTCACTTGTTGTGAGGGGCACATGTTTGACGAATGTGGGTGATTTGTATGATGTCCTTGATTGAGCCATAAGCATGAGTTTGCCAACTAGGTGAGCCAATTCTTGAGGCTAGGATGTTTTGGAGTAGTATTCATGAGCTTTCAATTGTGTATAACATGCTTAGTGTTGTAAACTTGCATTCATGTAGTCATTGTAGTTATAGCTTGAGTGTCTTGCATGTAGTAGAAGTGTGGAGTCTCTTCATCTCATGGGGTTTGTAGTTAATAATTGTTTGAGGACGAACAAGGATTTAAGTGTGGGGTGGTGATGTTGGGTGAATTTATACATTCTAGAGCTACTATTCTAGCTTATTTAGCCTTGTTTTGAGGATAATAATTATTCTATATGTGTTAATAATGATATAAATTAGAAATTATGTGTCCAAGTACGTGTATACATTGTTTAATGGTGTTTCCACACGAGTTTTGATTCAATTTGACCATTTAGAGTTCAACCGAGAAAACTAGTGTGACTAGCTTAAGTTAGGTATTTTTCTAGTCTATTTGTGTTGCGTTCTAATGTATTTTAATGAGTTATTAAGGTTTTTATTATGTGTTTATATGTGAAACAACTTATTTATAATGTTCAAGGGTCAATTGGATCAAGAAAGGAGTGAAAACAATGAGTTAAAGCTCAATGTGAATTTATCCTATGCTTAGCTAGTGTTTCTAGTTCATCGGTGAGGATGTTGTGTTTTTTTGACCTCTTAATTGATGTTTTTAATGATTTAGGATGCTTGTTCCATGGATTATGATGATATATTAAAGATATACAAGCTTCAAATCAAGTGGAAACAACTCAATAAGGCTCGGAATGCTCAACAAAAGCACAAGACGCAAGTTGGATGCAAGTTGGACCCCTGAAAAGTATTGGGTGAGTGTAGACTGTATAGGTGTCCAATGGAGGATTTAGAAATACCAATGGATTCATAAGAGGACCAAGTTTATGGAAATATGGCGCGTGTACCTTAATTGGGAGTTTAAAAGGACCGCACGATGCGTTGAAATCGCAAACAACTACTGGAATTTGACAGATTTTTGACAATTATGAATTTGCATGTCTCCGCGTTTGCGTCGATGCCAAAAATCGGGATAATTCTGCCCATCTGAAGTAAAATAGTATGGAAATCCAATCCAAGTCAGTTTATTACTTGTATACTACAAATATAACGTCCCAAACTCCGTTTTAATCATCTTGGGACCTCTTGAAAACCCTAGATCAACTTGGAACATCATTGGAGGATACCACAAATTCTTTTTAGGTTTATCATTCTTTAATTTAGTTCTTTTAAGGTTTGTATCATCATTCCAAGGGATTGGATGATGAATATTTCCATTAAAGGCTAAAAACCCTCTTTCCGGGGTTGAGGCCAAGAACATGAATACTTTTTAATATTCTTTATTGTAGTTTAATTTTGAATTATCATGTGGGTTGTTCTTAATTTCTTGAGCCTACTATTTTAATTATTATCTACCATTAGAATAAATCTATATTTTTATGTGAATCCGGGAGGAGAATCATAAGATAGAATGAAGAAATTAAGGAGCAAGGTTCTTATTCTTTTATAAAATAAGGGATTTGAATTAGCATCTAGGATAGGGATATACCTAGAAGCCTTGTTTGATTCACTTGCAAGAAGACAACTTCATGAATCTAGAAGATTTGTTGTAACTCTACGGGAGTTGTAGTTACAACACTCAATAGATAGAAGATTTGAGGTCGTGAGACCAAGATCGTGGCATAACCCTTGCGAATCATCAATCCGATAACCAACTAAACTGCGATAGGAATAGAGATTTGTATGATTGTTCGAAATGCCTCAACCCTGGGATTTCTTTCATTGATTGTCCTAAGTATTTTATTTTTATGCATTATTTATTTTATTTTTAATTTGCAAAATTACAAACTCTCTCCTTGTTTACTTTTTCTCAATTAGTTAAACTAGAATTAGATAGGCGGCGAACGTAAGTCCCTAAGAGATTGATACTTGGGCTTCCTTAAAGCCACTATATTACTTGATAAGACCATGTACACTTGCGTGTGCGCTTGGGCGCTGTCACTTTTCGCACCTTATGGTCATTTTGAGTTCCTGGTCATGTCCTTCGGGCTAACTAATTCCCCAGCAGCTTTCATGGACCTCATGAATCGGGTGTTCAGATAGTACCTGGATATGTTTGTTATTGTGTTCATAGATGATATTCTTGTATACTCCCAAATGAGAACGATGATGTAGATCATCTTCGAATTGTCTTGCAAACCCTTAGAGATCATCAGTTATTTGCCAAATTTAGCAAGTGCAAATTTTGGCTAAGGTCAGTTTCTTTTCTGGGTCATATTGTTTCTTCTAAAGGTGTTTGAGTTGATCCTTAAAAGATAGAAGCTATGAAGAATTGACCTAGACCTATTTCCCCGTCTAACATTAGAAGTTTCTTGGGTATAGCTGGCTACTATCGTCGTTTTGTTAAAGGTTTCTCTTCTATTGCATCTCCTTTGACTCGGTTAACCCAAAAGCAAGTTAAATTCCTGTGGTCAGATTCATGCAAGAAGAGTTTTCGGGAGTTAAAGACTCGACTCACTTTGACCCTTGTGTTGACCCTTCCTAATGGTGTAGATGAATTTGTGGTATGCTGTGATGCTTCTAGAGTTGGGTTGGGTTGCGTGTTGATGCAGAAGGGTAAGGTTATAGCCTATGCCTCCAGACAGTTTAAACTGCATGACAAGAATTATTCGACCCATGATCTCGGGTTAGCTGCCGTGGTTTTTGCTTTAAAAAGCTGGAGACACTACTTGTATGGTGTGCATGTTAATGTATTTACGGATCACAAGAGTTTGCAGTATGTGTTTAGTCAAAAAGAGTTGAATCTTCGACAAGGCAATGGTTAGAATTATTAAAGGACTACGATATGAGTTTGTTGTATCACCCGGGAAAGGCCAATGTAGTGGCGGATGCCCTTAGCATGTCGTCCATGGGCAGTGTAGCGCATGTAGGGAAAGATAAGAAGGAGTTAGATCGCTACGAGCATCGTTTGGCGAGGTTGGGTGTTAGATTGCTTGATTCAGCTGAGGGTAGTGTTTGGGTCCAGAGTAGTTCCGAGTCTTCTCTAGTTTCGGAAGTAAAGGAGAAGCAAGATATGGATTCTTGTTTGGTCAAACTGAAGGAGTCAGTTAAATACAAAAATGTGGAGGTTTTCTCCCAAGAGGGAGATGGCGTATTAAGATTTCAGAATAGATTATGTGTGCCTAATGTTGATAATTTGAGGCAGAGAATTATGGATGAAGCGCATGGCGCGCGGTATTCTATTCATCCCAGTGCTACCTAGATGTACCGCGATATGCGGGAAATATATTGGTGGAACGGTATGAAAAAGGATATAGCAAAGTTCATAGAGAAGTGTGAAACTTGCCAACAAGTTAAGATAGAACATCAAAGACCCGGTGGAATGATGCAAGAATTTAGTATTCCTACTTGGAAGTGGGAGGAAGTGAATATGGATTTTGTGACCGGTTTACCTCTCTCTCGTTGTCATCATAATTCAATTTGGGTCATTGTAGATAAGTTGACTAAGTCCGCATATTTCTTGCCAGTGCATACATCTTTCACCGCTAAGGACTATGCTAAGATGTACATCCGAGAGTTAGTTAGGATGCATGGGGTTCCTTTGTTTATTATCTCCGACAGGGGTACTTAATTTATTTCTCAGTTTTGGAGGGCCTTTCAGAAGGGTCTTGGTACCCAAGTTCTTCTTAGCTCCTCTTTTAATCCGCAGACCGACTGTCAGGCGGAGAGGACTATTCAGACATTGAAGGATATATTGAGGGCATGTGTTTTTGATTTCAAAGGAAGTTGGGATGAACATTTGCCGTTGATTGAATTTTCTTATAACAATAGTTTTCATGCTAGCATTGGAATATTTCCATTTGAAGATTTATATGGAAGGAGATGTAGATCACCCATAGGTTGGTTCGAAGTGGGTGAAGCTACTGTGATTGGACCTGATGCTGTGTTTGAGGCTATGGAGAAAGTTAATGTAATACCCCGAGACTCTAACCAATAGTGAAACCATGAATCAATCTCATGAGAAATAAATTATAGTGCTTTGGTTGTTTTTTGATCAAGGGTGATGTGTATTAAGGCCTCAAAGATGTCCCAGCGATTAGTTGAATCAAAACATCCCTTACCGATTAAATTCTTGAGAAGGATTTTGGCATAGTCAACTTCAAACAAGCATATATATTTCTACCCTAAGAATTTTTAAGCACATGACCCACCAACCGATAGATAATTGAATTAGTTTTCCAACGGTACCAATTTCACCCAAATCCAGTATCCGAGCAAAAGGTTATGCCTATTTTACTCCAGCGTGTCAGCCTGAAAACTGATTGACGACATTTTGTGACGACTTGTCACAAAATGTCATCACCTTAAGCAGAAAGTCACAAATTTCAACCTTTTGTGACGACTTGTCACAAGTCTGACGGCTTGTCACAAAATGTCGTCAGCCTTAAGCAGAAAGTCATAAAATCCACCCTTTTGTGATGAAAAGTCTGACGACTTGTCACAAGTTTGACGACTTGTCACAAATATCGTCAGCTATTTTTTTTCAGCAATTAAAGGACGTTTTTCCAAGGGTATTTTGATCTTTTCCCATCTTTTGGAGGACCCTATATATATGAGAATCCCTATTCAAACCCTAATTTCTTCATTCTCTCTTCCAATTCTCTTAAGAAAACATATCTAGGGTTTCATTCAAGAACATTAATCTTCCAAAAAATCATCCATAAATCTTCAAGATTTCTTCAAGAATCAAGTTCTTCATAGTGTGGGCTTCGAGAATCATTTACTACAAGTGCGGATAGAGTCTCAAGCACTAGAATTCATCCAATTTAAAAGATTAAGGTATGTGGGGTTTTGAACAAGAGAAATCCATTCGTTCTTGTGCCCAAAGCTTTGATTTCTATTATGGATTTATATGATTTTGCAAGTGGGTTTGTACCCAAATTACTTCATCATGAGACTATGAGAATATAAATTGTTGAATATTTGTTATACATGATTATTTTACTATCCCAAGCTATGACTTGATATTTAATATTGGGAATTTCATATTTCTACCATGAGTTGATATTTCAAGTGCTTTCAAGATATGTGTCAAGCTTTAAGCATCCTTATGAAAAATTGGATTATTGAGTACATTGATTCATGAGATTGAGTTGTTACAATGAGTCTTGATATTTCCTCAAAGTTATGGATGTTGCCATGATTTAATGAATTGATACATTTTGATATTGAGAAACATTGATTTGATTTGAGTCGAGTTATGAATCCAAAAATTGATTATGATTTAATAAATGAGAAAGAGATTTGATTTGGTCTTCATGATTGACCCTTGTGATATTTGTGGTGGATTTCCTAACTCGTTCTGAGCTTGTGTCTGGGAGTAGTATTTAGCACCTAGCGGGAAATGTGGTATTTCCCCAAAACTACGTGCCACTGTAGGATTGATATTAAAAATTGTGGGCCAGAGGCCTAGTATGAGATTGTGATCACTAAATTGAGGTTGTACTCCATGGCAAGAGTACGCAGCTCCCACCAATGTGGGGTTCTCTCCTTAGGAGGGTAAAACGTTGGACTCCATGTAGCTGACATGGTTTATGTCGTTTATAAGAACCTCCCATGTCCATAAGAGTTGAGTTTCTTGAATTACCGTGTCACTCCAAGTCTTGAGTTTAGTTATTTATGATGATTTAGGAGGGTTTTATCATATGATTTATTTACTATGAGATCATGAAAAGTATGTTTAAATCTAACTCAAGCCAAGTGAGCCATCATTGTACACATGCATATTTTCATGAAATTGATGATGACATTTACATTGTTGCATGGACCCCCACATACTCAGTACATTCCAAAGTGCTGACCCATATATTTTTCCTATGGGCTACATTTTCTCATAATGTAGGTTCAGGTACTCAGCTGCGTTAGCAATATTTGAGTGCCTAAACTACGTTCCCTCTGTGGTGAGACCTCATGGTTCGAGGACCGTGTCTATATTTTTGGTGATATAATTCTGTTGTTATAACTTTTAGTACTGTTGGAGTCAGTTGGGGGTTTGTCCCAATGGATCCTTGATTTTGATGTATAGAGGCTTTATCAGTATAGAGGGTTGGTATGTATAGACATTCAATATATTTTGATTGTACAGTCTAGTATTCTCCAGTATTTCTCCTGAACCCGATGTGGTATATCTCTTTGTTGTGCCTGACTATTATTGAATTGAATTCCTTGAGGTAGTGTCTGGCTCCGAGGGTTATCTTGGGGCTACGTGTAGCCCTAAGCACCATGTGACATCTAGGGATGAAACTTTGGGGTGTTACAAAGCTTGGTATCAGAGCTTAAGATTTAAGAAGTCCTAGATCCTAGGGAGTCTTACAAGCCGCGTTACATAGAATCTTGATTATCGGTGTGTAGCGCGTCACATCTATGAGCAAGAGGTTACGGGACGTTTTAGGAAAAGTCATTTCTTTCTTCCTAAAGTTTATCGTGGCTACAACTGTCTCTTTATCTGTGATTAACTCGTGCTCTCTTATGACAGAAAATGCCTCCTCGTTGAGCGCATAAAAACAATGAGCGACCTTAACCCGTTGATATCTTGAACGAGCATGTGTCTCATGCATAATTTCGGGCAGCTTTTCAGGCGCTAGCCCAGGCAATTACCGCCAATGCTCAAGATAACACCCAGTCTACTGTTCTACCTACGCAAGAGAACAATTCTACTGCAGCTCGGGTTTGTGACTTTATACGGATGAATCTTCCTGAGTTCTATGGGTCGAAGGTAGGTGAGGACCCACAGATGTACTTGGATAAAGTGAGAAAGATCACCCAGAGTATGCACATGATTGGGGAGGAGAGTATTAAATTAGATGCCTATCGAATGAAAGATGTTGCATATAATTGGGTGGAGATATAGAGGAAGAGTAGAGGAGAGGATGCTGCTCCTATGACTTGACAGTTATTACAGGATGCGTTCTTCGACAAATTCTGTCCTCTTGAGATGAGGGAAGCAAAGATAGAGGAATTCATGAATTTGAGACCAGGCTCTATGACTGTTAATGAGTATTGTCTTAGATTCAATCAGTTATCCAAATATGCTCCTAGTATAATGGCTGACTCCAAGACCATCATAAGCAAGTTCGTGACCGGTGTGTCGAGTTACATTGTGAAAGAGTGTAGATCTACTATGCTTAATATGGAGATGGACCTTTCTGGATTGATGATACATGCCCAACAAATTGAAGATGATAAGGTAAAAGAGAAGGAGAGAGTAAGAGGGAATAAAAGAGCTAGATCAGAGCAGCAGAGATTTGGTCAGTCTAGATTCCATGGAGGGAACCGTTCTCAATTCTAGATACGCCCGTTTATGCCCATGCCTTCCTCAGTTAGTGCTCCTACACCTAGAAGCAGGTAGGAGCAGGGGAACAGGCCTATCCCATCCAGCTCTCAGGAAAGTGTAAGTAATAAACCTCGTCCTCCTTCATGTGCCAAGTGTGGTAGAGATTATTTTGACGAGTGTTTTGTTGATCAGAGGGGTTTCTTTGGTTATGGAAAGTTGGCCCACCGACTTAGAGATTGTCCATATTCTATACAGGGGAGTCGAGATGCTCGTCCCCAGTACCCCCGCTCCTGTAGTCCGCCCAGTTTCTCCTCAGGGCACCTCTTTTAGTACTACTGGCGGTTCGATCCAGAATCGTTTCTATGTTATACCACCTTTCCAGGAGCAGGAGGACTCTCCAGATGTTGTCACTAGTATGCTCTGTGTCTTTCATATCGATGTGTATGTATTAATGGACCCCGATTCGAGTTTCTTTTATGTGACACCTCTGGTTGCTGTAAATTTTGAGATGGACCCTGAACGGATTCCTAAGCCTATTTTGGTTTCTACCCCGGTAGGATAAACTGTTATTTCTAAGCGGGTTTATAAAAAGTGTCCTGTCACTATCCTTCATCGGGTCATATATGCTGATTTGATTGAGCTAGATATGGTTGTTTTGACGTCATTCTGGGTATAGATTGGCTTCACTCGTGCTATGCATCTATAGACTGTCGTACCCAAGTGGTCAAGTTTCAGTTTCCTGACGAGCCTTTTTTTGAGTGGTCCGGGAGTTCTGTAATTCCTAAGAGCCATTTCATATCCTACCTCAAAGCTAGGAAGTTGATTTCCAAGGGTTGCATCTATCACTTAGTTTGAGTTAAAGATATCAAGTCCGAGACTCCGACTATTCAGTCAGTTACCATTGTTAATGAGTTTCCCGATGTTTTCCTGAAAGATCTCCTAGGGGTCCCACCTGATAGAGAAATAGAATTCGGGATTGATATCCTTCCCGACACTCAGCCTATTTCCATTCCTCCATACCGTATGGCTCCAGTAGAACTTAAAGAGTTGAAGGATCAACTCAAGGATCTCTTAGACAAAGGCTTTATCAGACCCTGTGTTTCCCCGTGGGGTGCACCTATTTTATTCGAGCGTAAGAAAGATGGTACATTGCATATGTGCATTGATTACCGTCAACTCAACAAGGTAACTATCAAGAATAGGTACCCTCTTCCTCGAATTGATAACTTGTTTGATCAGTTTCAAGGTGCGAGCTACTTCTAAAAAATAGACCTTAGATCCGGCTATCACTAGCTTAGGGTTAGGGAATGTGATATTTCGAAGATAACCTTCCGAATCCGTTACGGTCATTTTGAGTTCTTGGTTATGTCTTTTGGGTTAACCAATGCTCCAACGGCTTTCATAGATCTTATGAACCGAGTATTCAAGCGGTATCTGGATTTGTTTATTATCGTGTTCATAGATGATATTCTTGTATATTCACGAAGTGAGGATGACCATGCAGATCATCTTCAAATCATGTTGGAAACCCTTAGAGCTCATCAATTGTTTGCCAAATTTATCAAGTGTGAGTTTTGGCTAAGGTCCGTGGCTTTTCTGGGTCATATTATTTCTTCCAAAGGTATTAGGGTTGATCCTCAAAAGATAGAGGCTATAAAGAATTGGCCTAGACCTATTTCTCCATCTGATATCCGGTGTTTCTTGGGTCTAGCTGGTTACTACCGTCATTTTGTTGAGGGCTTATCTTCCATTGTGTCTCCCATGACCCGTTTTACCCAAAAGAAAGTGAAGTTCCTGTGGTCGGAATCTTGCGAGGAGTTTTCAGGAGTTGAAAACTCGACTCACCTCAGCCCCTGTGTTGACTTTGACTGATGGTGTTGATGGTTTTGTGGTATACTGTGATGCTTCCAGAGTTGGTTTGGGTTGTGTGTTGATGCAAAAAGGTAAGGTTATAGCTTACGCCTCTAGACAGTTAAAGCCTCACGAAAATAATTACCTAAGCCACGATCTTGAATATGCTGCTGTGGTGTTTTCTTTGAAAATCTGGAGACATTACCTGTATGGTGTCCATGTTGATGTCTTTACGGCCCATAAAAGTTTGCAGTATGTGTTTACTCAGAGGGAGTTGAATCTTAGACAAAGAAGATGGTTAGAGTTGCTAAAGGACTACGATATGAGTGTGTTGTATCACCCGGGCAAGGCCAATGTTGTGGCAGATACTCTTAGCATGTTGTCTATGGGTAGTGTAGCTCATATAGAGAATGATAAGAAAGAATTGGCTCATGATGTGCATCATTTGTCTAGGTTGGGTGTTATATTGCTTGATTCTGCTGAAGGGAGTATGTTAGTTCAGAGTAGTTCTGAGTCCTTTTTGGTCCGGAGGTAAAAAAGAAGTAAGACAGGGATCTTAGTTTGGTCAGATTGAAGAAGTTAGTTAAGGACCAAAAGGTAAAGGTTTTCTCCCAAGGGGGAGATGGTGTGTTGATATTGTAGGGTAGATTGTGTGTTCCCAATGTTGATAATCTAAGGAAGAAAATTATGGCTGAAGGGTATGGCGCACGATATTCTATTCATCCCGGTGCTACCAAGATGTACCGCGATTTATGGGAAATTTATTGGTGGAACGGTATGAAGAAACACATAGAAGGATTTGTGTCAAAGTGTTATACTTATCAATAGGTTAAGGTAGAGCACTAGAGGCCCAGTGGTGTAATGCAAGAGTTTAGCATTCCTACTTGGATGTGGGAAGAAGTGAATATGGATTCCGTAATTAGTTTGCCTCCTTCTCGTCATCATCATGATTTGATTTGGGTTGTTATAGAACGGTTGACTATATCAACTCATTTCTTGCCAGTGCATTCGTCTTATACAACTGAGGATTACGCTAGATTGTATATTTGAGAATTCGTTAGACTTCATGGAGTTCCTTTGGCTATTATCTCAGATAGGGGTACTCAGTTTACTTCCCAGTTTTGGAGGGCTTTTCAGAAGGGTCTTGATACCCAAGTTTTTCTAAATTCTGCTTTCCATCCGCAAACAAATGGTCAGGCTGAGCGGACCATTCAGACTTTAGAAGATATGTTGAGGGCATGTGCGCTTGATTTTAAAGGTAGTTGGGATGACTTGCCATCGATTGAGTTTGCGTATAACAATAGTTTCCATGCTATTATTTAGATGGCCCCGTTTGAAACTTTGTATAGGAGAAGATGTAGATCGCCCATATGTTGGTTTGAAGTAGGAGAAGCAGCTGTGATTGGGCCTGATGCTGTGTTCGAGGCTATGGAAAAAGTTAAGTTGATTTGAGAAAGATTGAGGACCGCTCAAAGTCGTCAAAAATCATATGCGGATGTGAGAAGAAAAGATCTTGAGTTTAATGTTAATGATTTGACGTACTTGAAGGTTTCACCCATGAAAGGGGTGAAGAGATTTCGGAAGAAGGGAAAGCTTAGTCCCCGTTATGGTGGTCCATACAGGATTCTGAACCGCGTTGGGAAAGTAGCATATGAGGTGGAGTTACCCGCGGAGTTGTCTAGTGTTCTTCTAGTATTTTATGTTTCTATGCTTAAGAAGTTTATTGGTGATTCTGTTGTGGTTGATCCTTCCGAAAGCTTTAATATTCAGGATAGCCTTTCATTTGAGGAGTTTCCGGTTGAGATTTTGGATATTCAGATTCGTAGGCTAAGGAACAAAGAAGTTTCTTTGGTTAAAGTGCTTTTTCAAAATCAATCTGTTGAGAGTGCTACTTGGGAAGCCGAAGCTGATATGCGAGCTAAGTACCCTCACCACTTTTCTGGGCGTTTGGAGCGAGCAGAAGGTACCATTCTTTCTTAATTCCGCCCTCTTCTTATTAAAGATTCAGCTGTGTGTCTACTTCTATCACGACTTCATGCATTTTGTATAGTATCTGAAGGTATAGAGTGAAGTAAGCCCTTTGAGTGAGTTGTTCCAGCTATACGTCTTCATTTTCTCTTGTTCTTGGCCTATCTGGCAACATTCGAGGACGAATGTTTCCAAGGGGGAGATATTGTAATACCCCGAGACTCTAACCAATAGTGCAACCATGACTCAAGATCATGAGAAATAAATTATAGTGCTTTGGTTGTTTGTTGATCAAGGGTGATGTGTATTAAGGCCTCAAGGATGTCCTAGTGATTAGGTGAATCAAAACATCCCTTACCGATTGAATTCTTGAGAACGATTTTGGCATAGTTAACTTCAAACGAGCATATCTATTTCTACCCTAGGAATTTTTGAGCTCATGACCCACCAACAGATAGATAATTGAATTAGCTATCCAACGGTACCAATTTCACCCAAATCCGGTATCAGAGCAAAACGTTATGCCTATTTTACTCCAGCATGTCAGCCTGGAAACTGTGTGACGACATTTTGTGACAACTTGTCACAAGCCTGATGGCTTGTCACAAAATGTCGTCACCTTAAGCAGAAAGTCACAAATTTTAACCTTTTGTGACGACTTGTCACAAGTCTAACGGCTTGTCACAAAATGTCGTCAACCTTAAGCAGAAAGTCATAAAATCCACCCTTTTGTGATGACATTTCATGACGACTTGTTACAAGTCTGATGACTTGTCACAAATGTCTTCAGCTATTTTTTTTCAGCAATTAAAGGACGTTTTTGCAAGGGTATTTTTGTCTTTTCCCATCTTTTGGAAGCCCCTATATATATGAGAATCCCTATCCAAACCCTAATGTCTTCATTCTCTCTTCCAATTCTATTAAGAAAATATATCTAGGGTTTCATTCAAGAACATTAATCTTCCAAAAAATCATCCATAAATCTTCAAGATTTCTTCAAGAATCAAGTTCCTCATAGTGTGGGCTTTGAGAATTATTTATTACTAGTGAGGATAGAGTCTCAAGCACTATAATTCATCCAATTTCAAAGATTAAGGTATGTGGGATTTTTGAACAAGAGCAATCCTTTCATTCTTATGCCCAAAGCTTTGATTTCTATTATGGATTTATATGATTTTGCAAGTGGGTTTGTACCCAAATTACTTCATCATGAGACTATGAGAATATAAATTGTTCAAGCTTTGTTATACATGATTATTTTACTATTCCCAAGCCATGACTTGATATTTAATATCGGGAATTTCATATTTCTACCATGAGTTGATATTTCAAGTGCTTTCAAGATATGTGTCAAGCTTTAAGCTTCCTTATGACAAATTGGATTATTGAGTACATTGATTCATGAGATTGAGTTGTTATAATGAGTCTTGATATTTCCTCAAAGTTATGGATGTTGCCATGATTTAATGAATTGATACATTTTGATATTGAGAAAAATTGATTTGATTTGAGTCGAGTCGAGTTAGGAATCCACAAGTTGATTATAATTTGATAAATGAGAAAGAGATTTGATTTGGTCTTCATGATAGACCCTTGTGATATTTGTGGTGGATTTCCTAACGCGTTCTGAGCTTGTGTCTAGGAGTAGTATTTAGCACCGAGCAAAAAATATGGTATTTCCCTGAAACTACGTGCCACCATAGGATTGATACTAATAATTGTGGGCCAGAGGCCGAGTAAGAGATTGTGATCACTAAATTGAGGTTTTACTCCCTGGCAAGAGTACGACGCTCCTGCCAATGTGGAGTTCTCTCCTTAGTAGGGAAAAACGTTGGACTCCATGTAGATCATATGGTTTATGTCGGTTATAAGAACCTCCCATGTCCATAAGAGTTGAGTTTCTTGAATTACCGAGTTACTCCGAGTCTTGAGTTGAAGAGTTGAGTTGTTTATGATGATTTATGAGGTTTTTATCATATGATTTATTTACTATGAGATCATGAAAAGTATGTTTCAATCTATCTCAAGCCATGTGAGTCATCTTTGTTCACATGTATATTTTCATGAAATTGATGATGATATTTACATAGTTGCATACACCCCCACTTACTCAGTATATTCCAAAGTGCTGACCTATATATTTTTCCTATGGGCTACATTTTCTCATAATATAGGTTCAGGTACTCAGCCGCAGCCGCGTTAGTGATATTTGAGTGCCTCAACTATGTTCCCTTAGTGGTGAGTCCTCATGGTTCGAGGACCGTGCGTATATTTTTAGTGATATTGTTCTGTTGTTATGGCTTTCAATACTGTTTGAGTCAGTTGGGGGTTTGTACCATTGGCTCCTTGATTTTGATGTATAGAGGCTTTGTCAGACTAGAGGGTTAGTATGTACAGACATTCAATAGATTTTGGTTGTACAGTTTAGTATTCTCCAGTATTTCTCCTGAACCTAATGTGGTATATCTCTTTGTTGTGCATAAATATTGTTGAATTGAATTCCTTGAGGTAGTGTCTTTCTTCGAGGGTTAGCTTGGGCCTATGTGTATCCCTAAGCACTGTGTGACGTCTCAGGATAAAATTCCAGGGCGTTACAGTTAAGCTGATTTGAGAATGGTTGAACATAGCCCATAGTCGTCAGAAGTCATATGCAGATGTGAGAAGAAGAGATCTTGAGTTTATAGTTGATGATATGCTGTACCTGAAGATTTCTCCTATAAAAGGGGTGAAAAGATTTGGTACGAAAAGAAGCTTAGTCCCTGATACGTTGGCCCTTATAGAGTTTTGCATCGTATTGGGAAAACAACTTATGAGATTGAGTTGCCTGTAGAGTTGTCAGCTGTCCATCCTGTCTTTTATGTATCTATGCTTATGAAGCACATTGGTGACTCTGTTTTTGTTGATCCTTCATAAAGTTTTGATGTTCAGGATAGCTTTTCGTATGATGAAGTTTCGGTTGAGATCCTAGATTATCAAGTCCGTAGACTAAGAAACAAGGAAGTTCCCTTGGTCAAGGTTCTGTGGCGAAATTAGTCAGTCGAGGGTGATACATAGGAAGAAGAAGCATATATGTGAGATAAGAATCCCCACCTCTTCTCCGCAAGTTCGAATCAAACCAAAGGTATTACTTCTTCCTTAATTCATTTTCCTCCTAATACAGTGAATTCAACTATATAGTTATCCTTTCTATGATTCGTGCATTCTGTGAGGTATCTGAAAGTCTAGAGTAAAGGAAGATTGTTTCAGTAGAGTATTCTCAGTTCCTCTTTGATCTTGACTCTGACTAGTAATATTCGAGGACAAATGTTTCCAAGGGGGAGATATTGTAATACCCCGATCATTTCATAAGCCTAAATCTGTATTTTGAGCAAATGGGAAATACATCCAAAGTGAATGATGTTTAAACCATATTGTATTTCCCTAATTTATACTTTTTATCATGTGGAGAATTGAATAAGCTTTCCATTGATACCAGTTTAGTTAAAATCAGAGATCGGAGTAAGAAGTTATGGCCTAATTTGCAAAAAAATAGAAAGCAGTTCGAACGCCCAGGTGCGACGGTGAGGTCTGACGTCCCGTCGGACTAGCGATATCCCATCTCCTAGCACCGTCGCATCGAGATAGAAATTCAGTCCACTGGAAGTGTCCGACGGTGGGGTCCGACATAACGTCGGACTATCGATGTCCTATCACTCGGCACCCTCGAACGTTGGCAGGGACACCCTTCTCTGGAAACGACGGTAAGGTCCGACAACCGTCACACCTGCGACGTCCCATCGGATTGCACCGTCGTACACCCGATCTGGAAATTTAGCCATTTTTAAAAATGGCATTTTTGTCTTTTCCGACCAGTTTGGCCCTCTATATATATCCCAAATAGAGATGATAAATCCATTCTTCTCTATTTCTCTTCCAAGAAAGATCTAGAACTAGGGTTTCTCTTCCAATCGAAAATAAATCTAATCTCTTCCAAGAAAATTCAAGAACCTTCCATAAATTCCTCCAAGTGGTTCAAGATTCAAGATATCTATAAGTCAAAGGCATCAAGAAACTTAGCTCAAAAATTTGAAGAAGAGTTTCAATCAAGTTTCTTCATCTCAAATTCATAATTCAAGGTATGTGAGGTTTGAACAAGAACACTTCTTTCGTTCTTGTGCTCAAAGATTTAATTTCCACTATTGAATTTCATGAATTTGCAAAGTAGGTTTACACCCAAATTACTTTATTAATGATTTATGAGATTTGAGATGTTCAAGTTTGATATACATGATTATTTCATTATCTTATTTCTTAAATTGAGAATTTATGCCATGGGTCGAATATTACTATGATGAATTGATGATTTTCAAGTGCTTTTAAGATGAATGTCATGATTTTAGCCTTTTTCTATGAGAATTTTAATTATTGAATGTATTGATATTTGAGCTTGAGAGTCTAGAATGAGTCCTTTGATGTTTTCCTGAAGCTTTGACATTTGATATGATTTAATGAGCAAGTACACTTGATGTTGAGAAAGAATGTTTTGAGTCTGAGTCGAGTTAGGAATCCTCAACTGTTGTTGATTTAAAGATGAGAAATATTTATGATTTGGTCTTTATGATGGACCCTTGAGTTGACTAAGGTGGATTTTCTAACGCATTCTGAGCTTAAGTTTGGGAGTAGTATTTATCACCGATCGGGAAGTGAGGGTTTAGCGCATCCTACTTCCCCAGAACTACGTGCCACCGTAGGATTGAGATTAAGGGCCAAAGCCCAAGATAGTGATCACTAAAGCTAAGATTCTACTCTGATGGCAAGAATAGAATAGCTCTCCCCAACGTGGACAAGACGTTGGACTCCATGTAAGCTCACATGGTTTATGGCGGTTATAAGAAACTCCCAAGTCCATAAGAGTTAAAGTTTTATGAGTTACCGAGTCACTCTAAGTCTTGAGTCAAAGAGTTTGAGTTGAGTATTTTGAGTTATGAGATTTATGAAGAATGTGTTATTATTGATGATTTATGGGAACTATGTTTCTGTTAACTCAAGCGAAGAGAATCATTATTGTCAGCATGCACGATTTTCTTATACATTTATGATATTATTTAAAATATTGCAAACACCCCCACATACTCAGTACATTCCCAAGTATTGATTCACATACTCGTTTGTGTGCTACATTTCCTCGTGATGTAGGTTCAGGTGCTCAGTCCCATCAGTGATAGTGATTTTTCGAGTACCTTCATCTACATTTCTGCAGTTGGTGAGTCCTCATGGTTCGAGGACCTATGTCCCTGACTTTTATTTTGTTAGCAGATGATTACTTCCTTTCAGTTGAGTATGAGTCAGTTAGGGATCTATCCCAATGGATCCCTAGTCTGGATTAGTAGAGGCTTGGTCAGACTAAAGTGTCAGTATGTACAAAATTTCAGTCTTTTGATTGTACAGGCTAGTTCTCATCTCATTTCAGTATGCTCATGATATGTCATTCTCTCTTATTTTAGCACAATTACCGTCAAAGTGAGTTCTAGATGTGATGACGGGCTTAGCGGGTTAGCTTGAGGCTACGTGTGGCCTTAAGCACCGTGTGAAATCTCAGGATGGGATCATGGGGCGTTACAATTTCACTAGCTTAATTTAGTAGAAGATTGTACTTGAGTTCCTTTTCTTTGATCTGATTAAAAGGGTATGTTATTTTTCCAAAAAATTATAAATAACACAAATCCCAGAATTTCTAACTATAATTATCTTCTCTCCCAGATTTATTAATAAACACACTACCTTTTGGATTTTAATATTACGTATACATCACAAAGCAGCCTTGTACATTACTTTGATATACGTAGCAGCAACTAATTTAATGATATTTAAGGAAATAATGGTTTTTTCATAATTGTGATTGCCATTATCACTAAAGTTATTAAGCTATAATCAATGAATACCATAAAATCAGTAACGGTTTTTGAATATCAAAATTTTGAAACATCAAAACAAGGGATTCGATAAAAAAACCATTATTTTTTCAATTAAAAATTATCTATTCTTTCCTGCTTAATTTTTCAAACGAATTTCATAAGAAGATGCACATTGTAATATTGTTAAGAAATTCTGGTGTATGGGAATCTTAATGGCTATACGAACCATGTAAAAGTAATGGAATTGTTGGAACAACAAGTATTTCATATTTGAGGTTGATTTTAACAATTGCGGCTGAATTATATATTGAGAAATCTCAAAAAAAATTTGACGTCGGATACATTGTTGAAGGTAATTCATCACCAATGATTATAAGAAATGATAATGGAGTAAAGATTTATGTTGAGTTGTGATTTTTTTTTTTAGAATTTGTAATGCATCCTTTGTGTATAACTGATGATGTCCAAGTAACACCTCCTTTTTGGTGATGATAATGTCACTTCAAGATATAGTAACCCAACTAAGGTTGGGGTCAAATCCCAAGGAAACACGTGGTTTGTAGGTATTAGCAGTTGTAGTTTAAAGGCAGTACTGGAAAGTAAATGAGGGGATTTGTTTGTAGTAGTCTCGAGCAAGTAACAATATTAACTCTAGATGAAATCAGTTATGGGTGAACACTAGGATTGTGTTCCCCATGGCATCTCAACTTTGTAGGTTTATGCGAGTTGTTGAACCAACTCAATACCTTGCATCCAAAATTGAAAAGTTATGTACCTCCCACACACTTTCAGACGAGCAGGAGGATTTCACCCTTTACTTATTGAGTCTCAAAGTGTCGTGTTACTAACCCTTGCCCTGTTCCCAGTTAACTATCTCCTTTTGAGTCAAGTTATTAGGTGAAGGCTAATAATCATTCGCATATACCGTTGTGCTGCAACGGATCGACTATTAACTACCCAAATTACAGTTGTTTTTATCTTTTCCTAGTTACTACCACTTTGTTAGAGCAAGTAGTAGTATCTAGGCGGGATCCTAATGTTTGCATCCGCTAAGAAAACTATTATGATGAAGATAAAGCAATGCATGCCATGGGTATTAGTTTCCCATCAACAATTGCACTTCCCCTACTTTGTCAATTTGCTAGGGTTTCTACAACCCTAGCTATGGGCTTTAGACCCTTATGATTGTGAAGAAATCAATGACATTCATATTCGAAATCAAAGATAAAATCACAATGATATAATGACAGAAAATCCACAACCCTAATCTCAATAATCAATCAAAATCAATACAATGAAATCCCAAGATCAAAGATGGATCTTGAAATCAAAATATGTTACTAAGTGTTAAAAGTGTCAAACCTCTCTCAATCTCATATCTCTGACTAAAAAGTACATGAAAGGTATTATAGTACAAGAGAAAACCCTAAAAACTAAGCCCCAACAAAATAGGAGAAAAATGGGTCAGTGGCCACTACTTCCTGTACCTACAGTCTGGTAGGGCGCAGGTACTACCTGCGGCCCAAGCATAGGGCGCAAGTAGTAGGAGCAAAATCCTGCAATATTCAGCTCTTGGGATTTTGACTTTCTGTCACCTGCTTTTTGTACATGTGGTTCGTAGGAACTTCTTGCATCCACATGTTAACTTGGTAGGTTCCGGGAGTCAGTTTTTCAGCTCTTCTTTGAATCTCAAACATGTATTAATCATGATAAAGCCGAAAAACATTCCAATCATTCGTAATCTCTCCAAAAGTAACTTTTCACAAACTTTTCATCCAAATCATGGAATTCTATAAAACATACCCAAAACAAATTAAATCTAACAAAAGCCCTCAGAAATTTGCGTATTTTCCTCGTTTGAAGCGTCAAAAGGGCTATATTTCTATAGCACATCAACACCCTCAATTTAGAATATTTGCATGTCCTCAGGTAACAAAAACACAACACAACACAACAAAAATGATGCTTAATTAAGAGAATTTAAGATATTCAAGGCAGTCAGTCATCACATCAAGTTCAAATCACAACATCCCCTCATATACCTATTTTCAAAATCAACTGTGTGTGAATATGAATCACAGCAATGTGACACAAAGGGATCAAGGTGTGGAAACTACATTAGCAACAAACAATCACTCATATGTACAAATCACACTACCCAAAACAAGAATAAAGCTAACAACATGACTTAAGTTCCCTCACAACAAGAATGTCTCACTCACTCATAAAAAATCATGCATGTCAATGCAGGGATGGTCAAAAGACACTCACACTCAACAAAGAAGTTCCCACTAATGTATGTCAAATACAATAGGTTTTCCTTTATTTTCTTTATTTCATCATTCATGTAGTTTAGTCAGGATCACTATAGGTATTTTCTCGTCTTGTAATGTAGGCTTGGGGGCTGGTATGATAGATATGGTTATTTAATGTGACTAAGACTCCTTGGCACTATACTAACTAAGCCTTCTTGGCACTACACTAACATTGGAGTTCACTTATTAGCCAATTTCCTTCTATTCCACCCTCATTTCTCCCTTTTGTTCTTTTATTGCACATTCAAGTTGGGCGTAGTCTTTCATTCCCTCTTTTTTTTATTTTTAAGATTTTTTTATTTTTTTTACCACACTTAGACCTACTTTATTTTTCTCTCATTTTACCCTTCTTCATACCCATTTTATACTACACACTCCTATGATAGCCACCCTTAACTTAGGCTTTTTGTCTGTGTAGAAATGCATACTGTCCAAGGAGGAATAGGGCCAAAATAAGAAAATTGTAACATAATTGGTAAGGTGAAAGGTTTGACTATAAAAATATGCTTATAAGTCTCAAAATAGGGATCAAGGGATACAATTCACATATGAAAGGTCATTTAGGCTAAAAGTGGACTAAAATACAAAACGACCTATGATCCTTTCCTAACCGACTATCGTTCAAACTAGGCAAGAATAACAAGGCAAGTTCTGAATTTTACATACAAAGGAAACTAGGTAGTATCTCACACTCACATAGCATAGAGTCAATATTACCGACTGCTACCTATTCAGTTTATGCAATTGTCAACAAATGATTATCATGTCCCTAATACTAATGCCATAACAAGAACTAAAAAGTTCACACATATGTATATCAAAATAGTCTAAAACATAAATTTTTGGAGGGATATCACAAATCAGTCAAAATATGTCTGCTACCCTACATACTCAAAATCTCCTAATTACAAAAAACACCACGAAACAAAACACAACACGCCTAAACATGCCGGCTCTACTAGGAACAAAACTCCAGGGAAAAGAGGCACTTCAAAAAATCTTGGAGGACATCAAGACCCATAAGAAGACCCACCCTTAACTGAACATCATGTATTATTCCCAATGCATCAAACTAAAATGTGAGAGTTAGGAACATACCTGTGACACTGTAGGTGCAAATATCCAACGTCAATTACACCATATGAATACAAAACACATACCTTAGGCTGCCTCCTAAGAAGAGCCTGATTTACTGTCGCGGCACGACTCAACTCCCTTGACTACCCAGACTTTGTCAAGGTCCGTCTCTTCACAAACTCTAACTTCTTCTAGGTTTCCTATGTAATGTTTCACACGCTAGCCATTCACTTTAAATGGGATATCACCTTCACACTTTACCTCAATAGCACCATATGGGAATACCTTAACCACAGGGAATGGTTCGGTCCATCTTGACCTTATTTTGCCAGGAAACAAGCGTGGTCTTAAATTATATAGCAAGATCAAATCACTGAGTTTGAATATTCTCTTCACTATCTTCTTGTCATGATACAACATCATTCTCTCCTTGTATATGGACGAATTCATATAAGCACGGACTAAGGATTCTTCCAACCCATTTACCTTGCTCAGCCTCAATTTGCTGTATCACGTCATTCAAAATTCAGCCTTTACGGCGTCCAAAGTGCTTTATGCTCCAGCTCAACTAGTAAGTGACATTCTTTTCCATAAATAAGATGATACAGAGAGGAACCTATGGGATTTTAATAAGCTGTCCAATAGACCCACAATGCATCATCTAGCTTCCTAGACCAGTATTATGTTGGCATTGACAATCTTTGCCAATATGGACTTTATTTATCCATTGGAGACTTCCACGTGCCCGCTAAACCATAGATGGGAGGGCCACTCTATTCCTCACACCATATTTATAAAGTATGGACTTGTGATAACGCTCAACTTACATGTCAATTTAGTACAAGGCAGTCGTCGTCAATATATTTACCCAACTTTGGAGTTGGGGTCGAATCCACAGGGAACAATATGAGTGACGATTAAATCAATTTGATACTGTAGCTACAAGTTGAATTCAAACAAAAGATACGAAAAGATAAAATCAGGGTTTTTGATGATCAAACAAATGTTAAAGTTTTAACTTTCTTGAAAGATCAAAGCTAAAACTTCAATGGTTCAAATCAATGATAGAGAGAAACTAGGGTTGTGATCACTATGATTATTAATCCCCATTAAATAATAACTATAGTATTGGGTTCTTATGACTTGTGGGAAACACCAAATTATGAGTTTCGACAGTCCATCTAAGTGTTTCTCAACATACTTAGATGTTTAACTCCCTAATTCTCTCAAACTTAGGAAAGTATTCTATTCATACTGATTTTATCTCAAGTTGATCAATCTTGTTATAGCATTAATCATTAGATGAGAACTTAAGCTTCCCAAATCCTCGTTGATAATTCGCTACCTTTAGTTTATTTCTCATTTCGAGCAAATCAACACAAGGCTAGATCTATTGTTTGCAACCAATAGAAAACAATCATTATAATGGAATTATCAAGATGTTCCCACAATCACTCAAACCCTAGCCAACTATTAAATCTATGGAGGAATAATTATCAATTCCATAACCCTAGTTGTGAGTTTTAGTTCTACATGAGAAAGAAAGAGATAGCAACAATTATATTCATTATTCAAAGTAATTAAACTTACAAAAGATGAAGTATGAAGTTAATTATCTTCCAAGTTCAAGAGAAAATTCCCATAACTAAATCAACGAGTTGAAAGTTGAATTCTAAGTTCAGAGCCCCAAAGAGAGGTTACTCGTTTGGAATAAGTTTTTCCGCCCCTTATGAAACCCTAAAGCCTGCTATTTATATCTGTAACTTAAGAAAATTTTGAAATTAAAATTTTAGAATTTCCTTGACTTATCAGGAGTGTGACGACTTATCACAAATGTCGTCAGCTCCTCCTCTACTTCAGTGTTTGCTGCCTTAGGCTGACGATGACTCGTGATGGCTTATCATACCTTTGATGAATTATCACGGATGTTGTCACATTTTCACTTCAATTTCTCAAGAACTGACCAAGCCTGATGATGAGCCTAACGACTTATCACAACTCTGACGTCCTATCACAGGTTGTCGTCACTTCTTCCAGCTGAATCTCATTCTTTGTCTAAGGCTGACGATGAAGCTGATAACCTATTAGAGTGCTGACAACTTATTAGGAATGTCGTCAGCCACACTTATCTTCTATTTACTTCAGATTTCAACTCTTTTACTTCCATTATTATTGGTTCTCTTGCATCTTGACCTTATCTACAATATCAAAGAGAAAACAATAAAAAACGACAAAAGTTGCTTAAGACTTTGCAATTATTCTTAGTTAAAAGCCTCAAAAGTGTTAGCATCTGCTCACACATCAACACTCTCAACTTAAAACAATTGCTTGTCCTTAAGCAACTACATGACACCACACTACGATGCTTAACCAAGAGACACATACGATACCTATGACAATTGATCATCAATTTTAGTTCAAAACACATTACCTTCTCCATTTTCAATCACTTTAAACCCAATTGTGTATATCAATAAAGATCAATACTGTGACATAAGGGAATAAAGATATGGCATCAACTTACCAACAATATCCATGCCTATATACAAGTTACACTACCCAAGCATGTAAGCAGCTAGCAACGCCACCAATGTTCCCTAACAACAAAGAAGTCCCTCTTCATTCATATAAGAAATCAAGTATGTCAATGAGGGGAAGGTCAATAAAAACTCACTCTCAGAAAAAAGTTCCAATCAATGTATTCCAAATACCATAGGCTTGCCCTTATTTTCATTACCAAAATTTTCAGGCAGGTCAGCTAAGATCACTATAGGTCTTCTCTTTGGCTTGTAATGTAGGCTAGGGGCTGGTATAAAACTCGATAATATTTAAAGTGACTAAACCTCCTTGAAACTACACTAGATTCTGGAGTCTCACTTATTAACCTTTTTCTATTCTTCTCTTTTCTTGATCACACATATTCAGGATGGGTGCGGTTTTTTCTACAATCACTTTTTTTACAACTTTTTTTTTCTTTTTTTTTCCACCGCACCCAGTTTTTTATTCTTTTCTTTTATTCTACCTTTATTCATAGTCATTTTACATCACGTACCCCTATGATAGCCACCCTCAACTTAGGCCATTTGCCTAAGTCCAGGTTCACAGTATCCAAGGAGGACCAAGGAAAAAATAGGCTTATTGTGATACAAATGGGAAGGTGATAGGTATAATAAAAAGAATAGGCATTCAGGCTCAAAATCACGATCAAGGGATATTATTCACACATGGAAAGTCATTTAGGCTAAAAATGGACTAATATCAATAACAACCTATGATTCTTTCCTAACCGCTATCCTACAACCAAGGCAAGATCAACCGGGTAAGTTCTGGATTAACACACAATGGAAACTAGGTAGTGTCTCACATACACATAGCACAAAGGTACATCACAAGCTGCTACCCATTCGGTTCATGCAATTGTTAGCAGTGATTATTATGTCCCTAATACCAATGCCATAAAAAGATTCACAATAGTCACATATAGATGAACATCACACAATTACAAAATAGACAATTGGAGAGGTATTTATCATTCCCAAAAATCAACAAAAATATATTAACTATCGTAGATACTTATTTTTCTCCCAGTTAACCATAATACATCACAAAACAAATACAATACGCCTAAATATGCCGGCTAAACTAGGAACAAGACTCCGGGGAAAAGAGGAACGATACCAAAAACCCCACGAGGAAATCGACACCTATAAGTAGCCCCACCCTCAACTTATAATCATGCAATGTCCCCAATGTGTTGAACCAAAACAAGAGAGTCAGAAACATACCTCTGGCACCATGGGTGCGAGTATTTGATGTCTATCACAAAATATGAATACAAACAACAAAATACCTTGGGTTGCCTCCCAAAAAGCACCTAATGTAGTGTTGCGGCATGACCCAACTCAACTTTTTCCTCCACCATGAGGATATGAATTTCACCCCTAACTTAGAGTCCATATTCTTGCCTCGCTCATAGGGGGTGGAACAAAAATTAAGAAGTCGAGTAATGGATTGAGCGTGGTAAACCACTCGGCCTTAAAGTGAGGTGTGTTTTTATGTTTCTTATAAAGTGTAAAATAAAGACTATAGGATTCTTGTTCCTCATCTTCACACTCTTTCACTATTTTAGATGATTCCACAGACAAGATATCATCTAAACATAATGTGGAAAAATGCTTTGAGTGAGGCCCAAATAATTCTACTTCAAAATTTACACTATCTACTACACACTCACTTTTATTCACCTTCTCAATGTCAGTCTCAAGAACAAGATGACAATCAAGTGGTTGCAATTCTTGAGTTTTCTCCTCAAATTGGCTAATGTCCTCCTCATATTCTTCTTTATTTAGCCACTGTAAACATGGTGGGAGTGGTAAATCCTTTAGCTCTGCCCACAACTGTTCTGGATTCTCTAAAATTTGTGTCATCAATTTGTTTGCTTTAATCGTGAAAGCACACATATCTTCAGTATGATCACTTTGACCACAAGACAAACACTAAGTTACAGTAAGTAGGACAGTATCCGCATCATATTGTGAAGGTCTAGTCCATGCACTTCTAGGTAAATTTGGACAACAAGCCTCAAAATATGGTCCTCCACAATAATAACAAGAATCGTCACAAGAATCGTCATCACTCAAAAAACCATCTATCCAGGATGATATCTCAAGAAAGGTGTGAGAAAAATAAAATAAAACAAAATAAAAAAAATAAACTAAACAAATATTTACAAGTTTGAATTCAAGAAAGTAAACTAAAATTCCAAACAAACTCAATACTCTAAATTGTTCCTCGACAACGGTGCCATTTTTTATAATGCTTAACTTACACGTCAATTTAGTGCAAGGCGGTCATCGTCAATATATTTACCCAACTTTGGAATCGGGATAGAATCCAAAGGGAACAATGTGAGTGACGATTAAACCAATTTGAAACTGTAGCTACAAGTTGAATTCAAACAAATGATACGAAAAGATAAAATGGGGTTTTCTAATGATCAAGCAAATGTTAAAGTTTTAACTTGCTTCAGATCTCAAAGCTAAAATTTCAATGGTTCAAATAAATGATAGAGAGAAACTAGGGTGTTGATCACTATGATTATTAATCCCCATTAAATAATAACTGTAGTATTGGGTTCTCATGACTTGTGGGAAACACCAAATTATCAGTTTCGACCATCCATTTAAGTGTTTCTCAACCTACTTAGATATGGAACTCCCTAATTCTCTCGAACTTAGGAAAGAATTCTATTCATACTGATTTTATCTCGAGTTGATCAATCTTGTTACAACATTAATCATTAAATGAGAACTTAACCTTCCCAAATCCTGATTGATAATTCGCTACCTTTAGTTTATTTCTCAGTTCTAGCAGATCAACACAAGTCTAGATCTATTGCTTGCAACCAATAGAAAATAATCATTACAATGGAATTATCAAGATGTTCCCAAAAGAACTTAAACCCTAGCCAACTATTAAATCCATGGAGGAATAATCATCGATCCCACAACCCTAGTTGTGGGTTTTAATTCAACATGAGAAAGAAAGAGATAGCAATAATTATACTCACCATTCAAAGTAATTAAACTTACAAAAGATGAAGTATGAAGTTGATTCTCTTCCAAGTTCAAGAGAAAATTCCCACAACCAAATCAAAGAGTTGAAAATTGAATTCTATGTTTAAAGCCCCAAAGATAGGTGCACTCATTTGGCATAAGTTTTTCCGCCCCTTATGAAACCCTAAAGCCTTCTATTTATATCCGTAACTTAAGAAAATTTAAAAATTAAAATTTTAGAATTTCCTTTTCAGCTGACGACGACCCTCTGACGACTTATCAGGAGTGTGACGACTTATCACAAATGTCGTCAGCTCCTCCTCCACTTCAGTGTTTGCTTCCTTAGGTTGACAATGACTCATGAAGGCTTATTATACCTTTGACACTTTATTATGGATGTCATCACATCTTCACTTTAATTTCTCAAGAGCTGCCCAAGCTTGACGATGAGCCTAATGGATTATCACAAATCGGACGGCCTATCACAGGTTGTAGTCACTTCTTCCAACTGAATCTCATTCTTTGTCTAAGGCTGACGATGAAGTTGATAACCTATTAGAGTGCTGATGACTTATCAAAAATGTCGTCAGCCACACTTCTCTTCTATTTGCTTCAAATTTCAACTCTTTTACTTCCATTATTGCTGGTTCTCTTGCATCTTGAATTTTACTGCAATATCAAAGAGAAAACAATCAAAAATGACAAAAGTTGCTTAAGACTTTGCATTATTCTCATTTTAAAGCCTCAAATGTGTTAGCATCTGCTTACACATCAACTTGAACAACCAATTGCAGAAGTGAGAACCACCATCACTAATAATTGCACTTGGAGTCTCAAAAGATGTTTCTTTTTAGAAAAATAGTGACACTTATTCCTTCGTTGTCTGGAAGTGCAACTGCCTCTACCTATTTTGATACATAGTCAACAACTACCAAAATGTACCTTATGCCATAGGAGCTCACAAATGGACCCATGAAATCAATTCTCCATACATCAACTAACTCCAATTCCAAGATAGGTGTCATGGGGAGTTCATGGCATCAAGAAATATTTCCTTAACATTGACATTAGTCACAGGCTTGTGAAAAATCATAAGCATCCTTGTAGATTGTAGGCCAATAGAACCCACATTGTATAATCGTATATGATGTCCATGTACTATTATAATGATCCCCAACAGGTGATGAATGATAAGCCTCTAGAATGCTTAGCATCTCTACCTCTGGTATATATCTCCGAATCACACAATCAACACAAAACCTAAACAAATATGGCTCATCCTAGAAGAGTTTCCTTACCTTATGCATAAATCTCTATCGCTTCTGGAAGGATAAATCTTCTATAATGAGATCACTTGCCAAGTAGTTGGCAAAATAGTAAACCAGGGAATCAGATCATGAGATGCTGCTAGAACACACTCATCTGGAAAATAATCTTCTATCTCAAGATCATACCTTAGTTTCTAGATTGTCTCCTCTCCAAGTTTGGAGAAGTGATATGGTACTTGATTCTCTTTCCCTTTTAGGTCCTTGACCTTAAAATCAAACTCTTGCAGTAAGAGTACCCAAAAAATCAATAAAGGTTTAGCATATTTATTCATCATCTAGTACCTCAATACTTCTTGGTTAGTGTGAACTATCACCTTGGTCCCGATCAAGTAGGACCTAAACTTCTCAAAAGTGAAAACCACCATGAGTAGATCCTGCTCTATAATAGTGTAATTTTTCTACGTAGGGTTTAGAGATTTGCTTGCATAATAGATGGGATACAAGATCTTCTCTCTTCTTTGGACAAGGACAATATCCAAGGCCACTTCACTCTTATCACACATTACCTCAAAAAGTGCAGACCAGTCTGGTGATATAATAATTAACATCAAAATCAGCCACTTATTTAGGTATTTGAAAGCCTTAAAACACTCAAAATCAAACACAAACTTCACCTCCTTCTCTAAAAGTTTGCATAGTAGGGCTACAATTTTAGAGAAGTCCTCGATGAATCTTCTATAGAAACCAGTGTCAAAAAACTTTGTATACATTTAAATGATACTAGCAGAGGAAGTTTCTCAATCACCTCTATCTTTGCTTTGTCTGCCTTGATGCTAAGTTTGGAGATCTTATGCCCTAGTACTATTCCTTCATTCACCACGAAGTGACATTTTTCCTAATTCAGCACCAAGCTGCATTTTTCACATCTCTGTAGTACACTGGCTAGATATACTCAGCAATCATCAAAACAATCTCCGACCACTAAAAAGTAATCCATGAATACCTCAAACGTATCTTCCGCCATATCAGAGAATATGGACATCATACATCTCTGAAAAGTGGCAGGTGCATTTCAAAGTCCTAACGACATCCTCTTGAATGCAAAGGTCCAATAGGGGCAAGTAAAGGCAGTCTTCTCTTGATCTTAAGGAGAAATCGTGATTTGATTGTATCCCGAGTACCCATCAAGAAAACAATACCAACCCATACTGACAAGTCTGTCCAACATCTGATGCACAAACGACATCAAAAAGTGGTCTTTTTGAGTCCATTTGTTCAACTTTCTATAATCCAGGCATACTCTCTATCAAGTCACTAGCCTCATTGATACTAACCCTTTCTTTGGTACGCATTGAACCGGGCTAACCCACCTACTGCCTGTAATAGGGAAAACCACCCTAGTATCTAACAATTTAATTATCTCCTTCTTTACTACTTCTTACATATGAGGGTTTAGTCATCTCTGATGCTTACTACTGGGAATGATATCCGATTCAAGCTGTATCTTATGTGTGCATATACCTGGTGGGATCCCGACAATGTCAACAATGGTCCATGTAATAGATTTCTTAAATTTCCATAATACCGATATCTATCATGACCCAAACTAGGGCCTAGACGTAATAGGCATCCCAAGTCTAACTAGGATCGGGGACCTCCCCTTTAACTCAATCCAACCACCTTATACAACCTCAAATAAGCTGAATTTCAAACATATAACAAGATAGTGTTATTGTTCATATCAAGACTATGGGATAGGATCACGACTGTGACTGACCCAACTGAGTCTAATCATACCAACCCAACTATCCATACCATACCAAACGAAAGAGAATATCAAAACATAACATGAAAATCAATCCAAAAATGTAATATGATGGAACAATGAGAAATTATGTCCGATGATGCCAACCTCCTAACTTATTATAATGCCAAGGCCGACACCAATACCAATCACACCCATACTAATCTCGAAAAGTACCACAAAGCCTTTATCCAAATTAATACAAATATCTTGTTGGGAAATTCCCCCAACCATAGACAAACCAAAGTCCAAAATGAAAACAAAATGTCTAAGAGTGTCCATATCATTAAATGGAGACTTCCAGAAAGATAGAAGCTCTCCATTTCAATCCAAATATTGTCCCTGAGTCAATCACTATGTAGGAAGAGTCGAACATCTGGTTCCTGCATAGCGTGGGTATACAACCACAAGTAAATGGGTTAGCAAATAATCGTTAACGTGTATCCCAAGATAAGGATAAAGTAATGCCATTTAAAGAACCAAGTAAAACCATCCATTATGCATACAACCATACATATATATAACTGCAGGGAAATGGAATCTATGTTTACCATGCATTTAAAACCATTACTTGGGTTGTGTAACCTTGCCGTTTAACCACACCTAGTGCATATAGACGCACGACCAGGAAATATCCCATAGGATAGCTAGTACATCCCTCCAATATAAAATGCGACACTCGCATGTAGACATCAAAGGCCCCTCGTATCGACAAATATGAGTTTCCCATTTCGATTCCCCTAGAATCTCCACCTTCTACGGCTTAGTTACATATCCCGCCATTAATTCCCAAATTAAAACCATGTCCAACCAAAATCCATTTAACATTTATTTACCAAGGCCATTTATTAGTGGTATCGTCATACCAACTATACTTGAAAGATTTATCCATAGCCAAACTATTTAGGTTAAAGGGACTCTCAAGTGCCCTTTTCGTTTACCATATTAACCTCTTGGGAGACTTCCATGTACCCCAAAAGCAAAACCAATGAGACTTTAACCTTTGTGAACCATATATAATTTCATGCATAAGCCGAAAACAAGCAAGAGTTTCATTTAAAGAAGTCAATGCAATAAACATATCTTTATAAGCATTTTATCAAACACCTTGGGGGTATAGTATAACCATAACCAATTCTAAAGACCATTAAACAATTACCATGAAAACAAATTACCCAAAACCATCATTGATGCATAGAAAAGCATAATTAAACCATAGGAAACCATAATTAAACTATTTACTCCAAAACCCTTGATTATTAGTGAAAAACCATAACCCATGAAATATTGAAATCATGAAAACAACTATAAAATCAATTTATTTTTAGAAATAAGAAGTAGGAAAGATACACATGCATTAAATCAAGAAAGATGATGGAAGAAAATCACCAAAGAAATTCCCAAGTTGAAACCCTTGCTCTTTTTCCCGAAAAGCTCTTAAAAGAATTGTTGAATGTTTAGGAATAGTTTTTTATATGTTAATGAATAGAATAATAGGAAAAATAACATCCTAAGTGTATTAGAAGTCGTGGGTCATAATTATGGTAACTAGGGAAATATACAGAATACTCCCCACTTAAGTCTCTTAAAAACTCGTCACAGGGATACGACTGACCCTCTTACGAGTGTACCCTTCCTTATGATTGGTTCTTACCAGTCGTACCCAGGCCTTAACCTTGGATCAGATACTGTACAGTATACGACTCATCTAACCAAGTCATAATCTTAGCATACGATCTGTATCCCTGGCAGAATGAATTACCAAGAGGATTAAACACTTCCCACCATATGAGTCCCTGATACAACTCATATCCAAGCCTTACAACTCACACCCTTAAGTCATGACCATTCTAACAATCAAAACCATCCCACGACCTAACACTAACTAACATTGGTCAGCTTATGACAGGACCATACCACTCGTACACTAATATACGACTCATATCCATGAGTCATATTAGGTCTGGAGAATAGTTTTCAAGGAAAATTTCTAAGTCCAAAACCCAAGATGTAACAATATCAAAGCCTATCCCAAGATGCAACAATATCAATGCCTTTACCTGTGCCTCTACCAAATCTACTGTAATGATCACTAGTAAGGTATTGTTGGTCCCCAAAAATACATACTACAAGTGTGGAGGACGGACCTTCAATTCCAATATCGGTGGTTCTTCAATGATGGTCTTGAAGAAGGTGTTGTTTTATTGTTCAAGTCAAGATCGAGCTTCTTAGGGTAATACTTGTAAGAGCCTATGCCATGTAGGGCCTGAACCATCTCATCATAGTCAGTTATTCCATCACTCTAAAAGTTCATGATTACCATGACCAAGGATTCTATGCCTAATCTTTTCTCAATAGGCACATCAACTATGATAATGTCATCATCCACCACATATATCACTGCCACAACTCTTATCATCTTGCTATTGTACTGTCATGCATATATTCAACACAATTTGCTCGCTGTTCCACGTGGAAGTGATATCTTCTAAGTCCATGTCAATCAATACTTTACCTGTATTTAGAAAGGTTCTACCCAATATAATTGGAGAATGGGCACCCCCTTTACAATCTAAAATCATGAAATCCGTTGGATAAGTGAACGATGCTACATTGACTTACATGTTACGCACAATACCTACTGGCTTCTTTATCGATGAATTCTCTATTAATAGCCTTGCTGAGGTAGGCTGTATTTTGCCTAACCCCAAGACCCTGTATATCACCAATGGCATGATATTTAATCCATCTCCAGAATCATAGAGGGTTTGACAATATCATATAGTCCAAAGGAACATGGGAAGTTGACTGCACCTGGATCCCCCTTCTTTTCAACTGAAGTTCAATAAAAACTTGAGCTAAATTCATTGACTACATTTTGGAGCTCTTCGCCAATCCAGTCATTATCAAAATCATTATCTGTATAGCTCAGCTTCTTAGACTCTGTCTCAGGTGGATTATCTGCATCAACGTCCTTCTTTTTAGGCTCTTCAGTAGAAGGTAAATAGTGTAACTAAGTTAAGGAGTCATCCCAAGTATTAATGGCCATACAGTGAACAAGTATCTGAGGGCTCTACATATTATTATTAGGTACTACTTCTGACTGTCTCTCTAACAAAGTGACAGAGATTTACCCATATTGCTGCTCCAACTGTTTGAGAGCAGTTTCATGTAACTCCACATTTTGTGCAAGTCTTGAAATTTTATCTTTAAGTTCGTTTAAGCAAGCTGCTTAACTCTCTTGTCCCCTCATCAACATAGTCAACATCTCTCCTTTTCTAGAATCTGTCTCTCGTCTGCCAGATGAAACATATCCATCCTTTCTATCATGATTGTTCTAACCTTAATTCCCTTGCCCTTGGGCTTAGAAACCCAACAACTGAAAATCCACACACTTTGCCTCCTCAAATACCCCAACTTCATACACTTTCAAAGAATTAATGGTTGAAAATTTCTTGAACAACTCACTAATTTCCATCTATAATAATGAAATCTCCTGACGTACAACGTCCTCAGCTACTCCCTATATACTGGAAACTTCAATGTCACACATATCAAAACCTCTCTCAACCTCTTGACTTTGCCACCCCTAGTTAGTTAATGAGATCTGATCCTTAATAACTGGAGCCATCTTCCATCGTAATCTCATGAAGTCTCCTCCAGAAATAGTGTCTACCATCACTCTTAAATTAGTAGTCAGGGCTCTATAGAATATTTCTGACAAGCTTATTCCTGATATCTGGTGGTTAGGTACCATACTCAGTCTTTTCTTGAATTGGAATCACGCATTATTCATAGATTTTGAGTTCAGCTTTCTGAAATTATCAATCTCATCCTTGATATGAAATACCCTGGATGGAGGAAAGAACCTATTCAAGAACTATCTGCGTAGTTCCTTCCATGTAGTAATATCTTATCTTGGCAGTTCCCCGATCCATAATGATGCTTCTCCAATAAGCTAGAAAGGAAAAAGTCTCAGTATTAGTGCCTCATGATCTACCCCTGGTATGGTATATGAAGTACATATCCTAGAAAAATTTGACAAGTGCATATTTGCATCATTTGTCGGTAAGCCCACAAACACACCCTTTTAAGTATAAGAGCCAAAGCATAGCACTTGAGATATTGAACTTGATATCAAGAGATAAAGCAGGAGGAATAATGGATTATGTATCAGCTGGCTCATCGTATCCCAAATATTCTTAATCATCAACATATGGTTGAAAAAACTAATATGCTAGGATCACTGGCTGTTGGCTTCTGGTCTGATTTCCATGGAGTTCTGCTTGGCAGTCTGCTGTTTGTCTCTCAACAGTATCTTGAATTTCGTCTTCAAGGAGATTGTCCTTCTTTTCTTCTGACATCCTACTATGTAATTGTAGGATCTTCTATGAAATCAGTGGGAGTAAAGGATTGCCTCTACTCTGATACGCATGTGTATCCCAACTAAAAAAAAAGAAAAATCTAAAAACTGCTACGACTTTAATCCATAAGTCATCACTGCACTCCTCGGCAATGGAGCAAATTTATTTGATGATATCCAAGCAACATATCCTTTTAGGTGATGATACTGTCACTGTCAAGATATAGTAACCCAACTAAGGTTGGGGTTGAATCCCAAGGGAACATGTGGTTTGTAGGTATCAACAGTTGTAGTCTACAGGCAGTACTGGATTGTAATAGAGGGGATTTTTTTGTAGTAGTCTCGAGCAAGTAACAATATTAACACTGGTTGAAATCAATTATGGGTGAACACTAGGATTGTGTTCCCCGTGGAATCTAATCTTTGTAGGTTTATATGCATTGTTGAACAAACTCAATACCTTGCATGCAAAACTAATAAGTTATGCACCTCCTATAGTCTTTTGGCCGAGCAGGAGGATTTCACCCTTTACCTATTGAGTCTCAGAGTGTCGCGTTACTAACCCTTACCCTGGTCCCAGTTAGATATCTTCTTTTGAGTCTTAAGTTATTATATAATGGTTAATAATCATTCGTATATACCGTTATTCTGCAATGGATCGACTATTAACTCCCCCAATTACTGTTGTCTTTATCGTTTCCTAGTTCCTACCCCTTTGTTAGAGAAAGTAGTAATATCTTGGCGGGATTCAAATGTTTTCTACCACTAAGACAACTATTATAATGAACATAAAGCAATGCATTCCATGGGTATTAGTTTTCCATCAACAATTGCACTTCCCCTACTTTGTCAGTTTGCCAAGGTTTCCACAACCCTAGCTATGGGGTTTAGACACTCATGATTGTGAAGAAATCAATGAAATTCATATTGGAAAGCAAAGATGAAATCAAAATGATAAGATGAAAGAAAACCCACAACCATAAACTGAATAATCAATCAAAGTCAATACAATGAAATCCCAAGATCAAAGATGGATCTTAAAATCAAAATTTATTTCTAAGTGTTAAAAGTGTCGAACCTCTCTCTATCTCATATCTCTAACTTAAAAAGTACATAAAAGGTATTTATAGTACAAGAGAAAACCCTAAAACTAAGCCCGAATAAAATAGGAGAAAACTGGGTCGGTGGCCACCTACTTCCTACACCAGCGGTCTGGCAGGGCGTAGGTACTACCTGTGGCCCAGGAACAGGGTGAAAGTAGTAGAAGCATAAATCACGCAATGTTATCTCTCAGGATTTTGACTTTTTGGCACCTGCTTTGCGTACATGCGGTCCATAGGTCCTTCATGTGGCCATATATTGACTTGGCAGGTGCTGGGAGTCAGATTTTTAGCTCTTCTTTGAATATCAAACATGCATTAATAACGATCAAGCTGGAAAACATCTTAATCATCCATAATCGATCCAAAAATAACCAAAACACTTTTTTTCACCATTTTTACAAGCTAATCATTCAAATCATGGTTTTCGGCATAACATACCCAAAACCGATCAAGTCTAAAAAAAAATCCTTAGAAACTTGCATATTTTCCTCATTTTAAGCATTGAAAGTGTTATATTTGCATGGAACATCAATAACGATGATGAATAAGTTACACAAGAGTTATAGTTTGACGGAGAGATGGAAGCTGTAGTTTGTGTCAAAGGAATGAAATTGGATACGCGTGCACTTTCGATTGTTGATTTGTAAAATGAATACTTGTTATATGTCAATGAATTGTAAGTTAAAAAATTCATTACTGATACCAAAAATAAAAAAAGTGAAGGTCAAACAACTTTATAAGGACAAATTAACTCTTGTTTCTACAATGGCGAGATATGCCTTATAACATAACTTTAAATCCAGAGCTAAGCGATCGGAGAAAGAGAGGTATGTGTTCAACGTAATAGTTTTTACATTTAAACTAATTCTTATACATAACTGGTTGTTGTGTTGCTATGTTTTGTACATAAAATATTATTCTTATACATTCATTTTTTATGTATAATCTTGAGTACAATCTTGATTATCAGTTTATTTATTTATGTTTGTTATGCTGATTAATGTTTAATTTTGAGTTGTGTATACCATTTAGGATTGTGATGAAGGGACATTTATTTCACTACGTATACAAAATAAAAAATGCGGATTTGATTGATGCAAAAATAGAATCCTGGGTTGTGAACAATGATTCGTTTGAGGATGAAGAAAGAGAATTCTTGGTTCAGTTCTCCACCTTAACGACAGAAAATATGATTGATCAAATTCTATTAATCATGTCTATGTATATTAAATAACTGCTAAACTGTTTTATTTACCAGCCATATACATAAGAACTGCTAGACTACTTTACCAGCCATATACAAAAATGTATGCATGAAATACAATATAGCCATGTTCTAAGTGTCTCGATTAATGTTGAAATTTCTCATTTTGAAAAGTTATACCAAATTGAGTTTGGTTGTTCCAGTTTTAGCCTTTGAAAAATATTTCTCCATCAATCTAGATTTGAACAATTCAGGATAAACAAAATCCTGAGTACTACCGGTGCATTTAAGACCGGTAATGATAGCAAACTCAGTAATACTAAACCTAAGAATTATTCCCGTGACATATACATAAATTTCATTTGGATTGTTGTGCTCAATCTTAAAGCATCAACAAGCACTTTGATATTTGCCCTTAAAAGTTATATTGAGGCACATTGAGAAAAACTCTAAAAATGATTGGCAAAAAAGCCCAAATACTATTTCACCAACATATTCTTTGATATCTACCCCAAATCCACGGTTGCTAGAACTACCAATATAAAAAGGATGTTATAGTACTTTCTTGAATACCCAAAGTGTTCTTGACTTGGGGTTTTGAGAGAAGAAAGAATTGTAACTGATGTGTTTATGGATGATAATGATGTCCCCACAGGGTTTTAAGGTCGTAGGTTACAATTGAGAAAAGAGAGAAATGACCAAATCCTTAAATAAAACACCGAAAAAACTATCGTTAGTCATTACAGATCACGTCACGACTCGTGGAGATTGGGTAAAAGTGAGTGCCTGGACTCGTAGTCTGGCAAGTGACTCAGGGCATGCTTACTGGTATCTTCATGAGTCCCATCCCACGACTCATAAGGTCCAATTTGTGACCTCAACAGAAACCATGGGCCATCATACTGGTGAGACTACGAGTCCACCTTATGACTCGTAATGTCTCACCACGACTCATATGGCCTCAATCGTACTCAGGACAAAAACCTTGGGCAACCTACTGGTCATACAACAACTGGCACCCTGCAACTCGTGAGGACTCCTCATGACTTATCACCTAAGTCGTACCCTGCATAGCTATCTCAAAACTCATAAATTTTCAGAGGCAAAAATTTAGGGTGTTTCATTACCCCCTCTCCCAAGATCATTCATCTTTGAATGAGGAGTCAAGGCATCAATTAGCATGAACGTAAGACATGAATGCAATCACAAAACCTTTAACAAGAGTAGCAAAATGCGTAGCAAAATACGTATCTTAAGAAAGTAACCCAGGGAACAAGAATCGAAATTTGGACTTCATGTCATCTTCGGTATCCTAAGTAGCTTCTTCCACCTTTCGGTTCCTCCAAAGGAATTTCACCAAAGCCACATCATTAGTCCTCAAATGATGGACTTGCCTATCTAAAATCTCCACCAGGACTTTCTCATAAGACAAGGAATTCAAAATACCAACATTCTCAATCGGTACCACAAAAAAGGCATCACCCATGAACTTCCTCAACATCGACACATAGAAAATCGAGTGAATGGAACCCAAACTCAGAGGCAAATCCAAATCATAAGCGACGTTGCCCATGCTCCTCAAAATCAAGCAAGGACCAACATAACAGGGACTGAGCTTCACCCCAAACTTCATCACTCCCTTCATAGGAAATACATTCAAGAACACCCAATATCCTTTAAGTCGTGTTCCATCTTTATTGAACCAGGATGCACTATATATCTCGACTCATGAGCCTCAGTCAAAATCCTTTCTTGCAGCCCATCAACATTCGAAACACATAACCTACCTTGGTACCACAAAATACCATCATCATTAATCTCAAAAGACATAACCTTCTGCTGACCCATATTAATAGAGGATCAAAGACCTATTTGTCCTTCACCTCATCACCAAGAAATGACTTCACCACCCCTTGAATAATCACACTTCCATCTTTAGAATTAGAAAGATAAACTCCAAGGATAGAAAACTAATGAATATCCTTCACCAATCCTCACTTCTCCTCATCCACTTGAGCAAATATACCCATAGACAACCTGGTAAGAGCATTAACAACCATATTAGCTTTACCTGGGTGATAATGAAGACTCATATCATAGCCCTTGAGCAAATCAAGCCATATCCTTTACCAGAGATTCAAATCCTTTCGGGTGAACACATATCGCAAGCTTTTATGAACTGAATAAATATCAACATGCACCCCATACAAATAATGGCACCAAATCTTCAATGCAACTACCATAGCCGTGAACTCTAGATCATGAGTTGGATAATTCCTTTCATGAACCTTAAGTTGTCTAGAAGTATAAGCTGCCACCTTACCATGATGCATTAAGGCATAGCCTAGTCCCACACGAGATGCATCATAGTAAATAACAAAGCCACTAGTACCCTTGGGAAGGGTTAAAATTGGTGCAGAAGTCAACTTATTCTTCAAATTCTCAAAACTACCCTTACAAGAATCGAACCACAGAAACTTAACCTTTTTCTGAGTTATCTTAGTCAACAGAGTAGCAATAGAAGAGAAGCTCTTCACAAACCTCCTATAATACCCAGCTAAACCGAAGAAGCTCCAAATATTGGTTGTAGTCGTGGGTCTAGGTTACTTCTTAACCGCCTCAACGTTTCGTGAATCTACCATGATCCTTTGACTGGAAATAACATGAACCAGAAAGGTCATAACATTAAACCAGAACTCACACTTCAAAAACTTGGCATACAATTGTTGATCCTTAAGAGTCTGCAATACTACTCAGAGTTATCAGCATGATCCTCCTCACTCTTAGAATATACAAATATGTCATTAACAAACAAATCCAAAAACTATTTGAATACCCAATTCATAAGATCCTTTAATTCTGCAAAGTATTATTCAACCCGAATGACATACCAGAAACTCATAATGACCATATCGGGTATGAAAAGCAGTCTTAGGGATTTTTCCCTCCCCAAGCTTCATCTTATGACAAATCGATTAAAGACCGATCTTAGAGAAACATCCAGCACCCTAAAGCTGGTCAAATAGATTATCAATCCTAGGAAGTGGATACTTATTCTTCACAGTCACCTTATTCAACTTCTTATAGTCTATGCACATCCAAATAGACCAATCCATCTTATGCACAAAAAACACATAGGCACCCCAGGAAGAGACAGTAGGATGGATGAAACCTTTATTAAGAAGATCTTTTAATTACTTCATAAGTTCTTTCAACTCAGTTGGATCCATTATATACAGAGGGATAGAGATTGTAAGAGTATTCGGTAAAAGATCAGTCCCAAAGTCTACTTCCCTATCGAGAGGAATACCAGGAAGATTATCGAGAAATACTTTAGGAAATTTGTCACCACTGGGATAGATTGTAAGGAAGGACTTTTAGAATCAGATTCCTTAACTCAAATTAAATGAAATAGACACCCTTTGAAAATCAAATTTTGGGATCTAAGAGAAGAAATAAATCTTTCCTTAGGTACTAGAGAAATTCCTTCCCATTCAATCACCAGTTCATTCAGGAATTGGAAATTGATCTTACAGGTCCGATAATATAGAGAAGCATAGCATAAATGAAGCCAATCCATCCCTAAGATCACACCAAAGTCCACCATATCCAACTCTATTAAATCCACCAACGTCGCCCTACCAAAGATAGATATCTCATAACCCCTATTAACATTTTTAGATACAATAGAACCACCCACCAAGGTAGATACAAAGCAGGGATCAGAGACACTCTCGGGACCAAAACCAAAATAAACATCCATAAGGGGTCACATAATAAAGGGTGAACCCCAGATCAAATAGATAATATATATCAAGAGAGAAAAGTTTTAACATATCGGTGATAACATCAGGAGATGCCTCTAATTTATGACAGGTGTTAAGAGCATAAAGACGATTTCAACTAGTGCTGGTACTAAATGTAGCACTCATTGGTGCAGGAGCTAAAAAAGTGGAAATCAAAACCTTATTATCTCCAGTAGCAACATTAGCTGAAGGATAGTTCCACTAGATATGGCCAAGATGTCCATATTTGAAACACCAATTCCTCCCCTCATTGTAATAACCACAGTTCGACCATCCACAAGCTCTACATAGAGGATAAGATAGGGTTGACTGAGCTCTACATGCCTGAGATTGGGCACCTTATTTCTTAAACCCACTATTAGTTTGAAAGTGACAATTACTAGATGGCTTAGGATATGGGGTACTAGCAATAGAATATTAACCTGAGTTTCCCCAAGTCCTCTTCTTGCTCCACTACCTACCATATATACTACTATTCTATTATTTTTTACCCTACTTTGAATACCTAAAATTCTTACTCTGCCTATCACTTATTTCTACCTTTTTCTTTTTCTTGTCCTCAACCTACTGCATATACACCACAAGTCTAGACATATCCATATTATTATTCAATATTACTGCCTTGCACTCTAATACCAAATCTTGTGACAAGCCCGAAGCAAACTTCCTCATCCTAGCCCTCATGCTAGACACCAACTTAGGATCATAGTGAGTCATCAGGTGGAATTTTAAAGCATACTCTTTCACACTCATACTCCGCTGCCTCAGATTTACAAACTCCTCTACCTTAGCTTCTTTTAACTACTAAGGAAAGAAATGATCAAGGAAGGCACTAGAAAACTCATCCCATAATGCAAACTCTGCATTATCACTTCTTGACTGCTCCCATTCATCATACCACTGATAAGATATATCCTTCAACTGATATGCGATAAACTCCACACCCTCCACATCAGTAGCATACTTTACCCTAAATATGTTTTTCATTTCATTTATAAAACTTTCTTGAGAATCCTCCTCAACCTTAGATCCAGTAGAGGTCAGAGGATTCAACCTCATAAACTATCTAACCCTAGTGATCTAAATAATGGAGCAACAAAACCAACACAGTCAAGTTGATGAGATTGAGAAGTCACCAACTGAGTCAAAAAAAGAATAGATTGATAGAACTCGGCATTAGAAATGTCATCTTCAAGCAGTATGGCATGAACATCATCAACCTGAGAAACTCGAGAAGGACTGGTAGGAATCGGTGAAACTCCACGAGGGGTAGTACAATCAGGAGTAGGGACCCTAGACCGGGTTTGAACTCCATAAATAGGGTGAGTTCCATTCATATTATCCTCAAGTCGAATAGAAGAGTTTCCACGAGCATCAGATATTTGAGGATGCATGATCTGAAATATGAACAAATGAAATTAAAGGAGTTTTCAAGACCTTAGACTATATAGCCCAAAAAATAGACCACAAGAAAGGAGAAACATTCTGAAATACCTTATGTCCTTTCCCTTATAAGTATGAAGTAGTACACACTCATAAAAGAGACTCTACTTGACATGGCTTTGTGGACACCCAATGAACATGACCTAGGATTTGATACAAACTTTTTCATGACCAGAACTAGGGCCTAGCCAACCAGAATATAATACAACTAGCAGCGGATAAATTTTGAACATATAACAAGATAGAGCCATATCTTGAACATATAGCAAGATAGATAAATCAACTAAATATGATCTAAGAATCCAAAATACCAAATCCACCCGTATCCTATCCACAAAAGACTCTAAGAAAACCAAATGTCAATCAAAGTGGGGACATACGCCGACCATAGCCAAAAACCTTTTGATATAGTCTATGACATAAGTAAAGACAAGACTATGTAATGAGGGCCTTCTAGAGAATGAAAGCTCACCACTTCAAAGCTGATTCATGAACAATATATAAATCACCTACCACTACATAAGGAAACAGAAATATCTTTGGACCATGCATCACATAGGGATACAACGTCAATGGATGGTTAGCGGGATGAGCGCTAGCATGTAACTTAGGGAAGGAGTAAAATAATGTCATGATCAATCAGTCTAGAATTAATTCAAAACCATATGAATGTAAGCATAAATATGTATATATAAGATATCGGGATAGGGAACAAGACTTAGCATGATATTTAGAACATTAACCTAGATTGTGTAGTTTTTACCATCCTAAAAACACCGATGGCTATATGGGTCCAACTCTCCCTTGCTAGTTGTGTTTAGCTCTCTCCCTGTTAGTTAGGCCCCAGCGCGTGTTAGCTTCACGAACCAAAGGTATCTAAGGAAAGGTCAAGGAATCCACAACCCTTCTCCAATCTATGATAAATATATATAAGGTGTGACACCAGAAGACAACAATTAAAACCAACCCTATGCCCACAAACTTGATTTCTAATATCGGTCCCTCGAGACCTTTACCTTTACAGTCATCTACACAACCCCCTCAAAGCTCAATTAAAATATTTACAAATTCATATTAATTAAACAAAGGACCATCCATTAAGGCACATACCGTTGGTATTGTCATTCCAATTATGCTTGCGAGCAAATATCATAATGTCATTTTCATTGAACTTCAACTAGGGGGAATCCATGACACCCATGGTTCAATTAAAATTAAGTCATGGCCATAAACACCTTTAAAAACTATTCATGTTTCAATAGCCTTTTTATGTAATGCCATAATTTTAAAAGTAGTTTTAATAAACATATACTCATGTTTCAAAGCCAATTATGATAGAGGGTTGAGGTTAACAATAATACCTCGTAAAATTTCCAAGTCATTAGAGCTTTCAAAGCATGCAAAGAAAGGCTTAACACTTAAAATATTTGGCTAAGTGTTGGAATTTTTCCATTTCATAAGCCTTTGAAACTATGACGAATCATTTTATAACCTTCTCGACCTCCATTTTATGATTTTCAAGTTACATTACGGTGGGGGCAAGGTAATAGTACATCCCGGGTAAGTTTCAAATTTTTGGAATCCGTTTAGAGTATTTTTGGATTTCGAAACAGTAGCATCATGCGTTTAGCATGCGACACCTGCTCTATTGCATGGTCCTAGCATGCAATATAGCATACGACTCATGCTCCAGTGTAGAGGACTAGAGCATGCGACACACGCTCCATAGCATACTGCTGAAATTTTCAGTTTCCAGCCCAAAGAATTTAAGGGAAAATTAAACTTTTTCCTCACCTCTATATAATCCATAACACGGGATTAAATATTATTTTCAGCCAAATTACATTGTTTCTCTTCAAAATCTCTCAAGAACAACCTAGGGTTTCAACCCAAAGGTTCAAGAACTCAAAAACTCCTCCATCAAGTCTCTCCAAATTAAGAAACTAAGGTATGCAAGTGTTGATACTTGGGTCCCTTCAACCCAAGAATCTCAAGAACCCCTTTTTAAAATTCAAGATTTATGTTTTATGAGATTTCATGATGCATGTGAATTGAGGTTGAAGTTTATGTTGATATTGATGTTTTAATTCATGTCTTGATTATAAAGATTCAAGCTTTGATCTTAGTAGGTGTTGGTTATGTGATGTTCATGATAAAAGTCCTTTAAGAAGCATGTTGAATTATGTAATTATGTTAATTATGTGTATTGGATGTTGTATGACAAAAGTATGCCTCCTGTGTGTTTGATAAAATGCTTGTGTGAAGGAAAGTGAGTCATTATAGAGTATTGCCTAGAAATACCCAAATTTAGTATAAGCCATGCATGCCAAGTGTTTGTTAAAAATCTTTAATAAATGAATTGTGACATGTTAGCATGAAATCCTCCATTATGTACACTTGAATGCATGTTATGTGTTTAATGCAAGACCTTGTGGGATGAGTTATGAAGTATTGACATGCTTTCCCTATGTAAATATATTTTAGTATTTCCATGTGCTTGAAGAGATGTCTTTTTAAGTGTCTGGTGAATCTATTGCTATGATGTTGATGATTGATCATGAATTCAAGAGGTCAAGTTTTGTTAGTTTTCTTCTTTCGAGTCCTGGGGGTACTTGTACCCAAAAAATATAGCTGTGTACCTAGAACCAAGTCAGTCTCAAGATAATCTCAGTCATGCTGTGATCAGTAGAACTCAATCAGTTACAAAATTCAGAACTCTCAGACAGTTATAGAACTTAAAAAATCTTAGTAATCTAAGTATCGTTAGCATTACCACTTTAGTTCAGTAAGCTCAGATCTCAGTAGTATTCAAGAAATTAATTTAGAACTTAGTATCATTTAGCCGGATAATAGATTTAGTAGTATTTCATTAGATAACGGAACCAAGTGAACTCAGATTCAGCTCAGTCTAAGTATAGTTCAAAGAATCAAGTCAGTGTCTTTCAGTTGGGAGTAGGATTCAACACCGAGCGAGGGCAGGGATGGTGACTTCCCCGTTATTTAGGTAGAGTTGTTAGTAGAAATCCCTATACCTCCAAAACTGCATAGCTAGCACAGGATGAGGAGTCACTAGGTATTTTAGGCTAGACTACCTCCCCGGAGTCACCCATCATATTAGGCTTGGCTCCTACTAGGTGTCACCCATCATATTTGGCATGGCATCCTGGGTTCAGATAGCAGTGTCTTTACCTGTGGCACGGTACTGACACCCTTCCAACTGGGGTTATAGGTTGGACCCCAAAGAAGCTAGAAGGGGCATGTCGGTTAGATGAATACTTCCTATAGTCTCAGTTTCAGATTCAGTCTCAGAAATAAAATTCAGTTGAGGAGTCACCCGTTATATTTGGCTTGACTACCTCTCAGAGGTCACCCATTATATAGGCTTGATCTCAAATTTCGAAAATCTTAATTATTATCAGTAAGCTTAGAGGTCACCCGTTATATAGGCTTGATCTCAGATTCAGTTTATCAAGTATCAGATATCATTATCAGTAAACTCCGAGGTGACCCGTTATATAGGCTTGATCTCAGATATAATAAATCAGTATCAGTTTCAGCAAGAATAGACATCAATCTAAATAGACTCAGTTATTCAGTCTCTCAGTATTAGTAAATTCAGACATCAATACTAGCAGATTTAGTCATCAGTATGTCAGTATTCAGAGACCAGTATTCAGAACTCAGTATTCAGTGTTATCACGATTCTAGTTTTGGTTCATGCATCATGCAAATATTTCCATTCAGTACCCTCATGTTATTCAATTAAGTAATGTTCATGCATAAGCCCTTGCATTTAGCCTTACCTCATCTTGCATACTCAGTACATTCCCATGTACTAACGTATTTGTGCAAAGCTTCAACAATCACTTTGATATTTTCCCTTAAAAGTTATATTGAGGAAAATTAAGAAAACTCTCAAAAACGCAAAAAATCTCAAGTACTTTTTCACCAACTTATTCTTTGATATTTTTCCGAAACCCACAGATGCATGAGCTACTAATATGCAAAGGATGTCATAGTACTTCCTTTATTCTGTATTTCATGTCCTATAATAATATGCATTGCAGACCAATTATTAGTTTAAAATTCAACAAACCTTTAAAACTTTAAATGACCCTATCATATGCATGGCTAACATTTTTTTTATATATATAAGTGTACTATGTATATAGGTTAAAATACACACACATCAGCATGTCTAGCAGATTTCTATGTATAACTCAGCTATATTTATGTTATGTCGATACAGACAATCAAGTGCTAACACATGACATATATATATCATACATATGTATATGTGTCTAAATATAACAACTCTGTTATGTATATGGAGTTGGAATAATATAGCACAACATTGACTAAGTCAACTATATACCCAAACAAAGTTATGTCCAACAGTGTTTAGTCAATAGCATATACATAACATAGTGCTGAAAAAATAACTAGACAAATATATACATAATATAGTTATGTATATGGGTTTGAAAATACACATTTCAGGCCATAAAAATATACATAACAGTGCTATGTATAATCCGTCATGTACATAACTTAGTTATGTGTAAGACATTGACTAGGTCAACCACATACATACCAAAGTTATGTCCAGTAGTAGCTAGTCAATAGAATATACATAACTATGTTATGTATATAGTGCGTTGATACAAAGACCAGATAAACTATTATGTATATGAGTTTGTAAATAAACGTCCCAGGCCACACATATACATAACAGTTCTATGTATAATCCACCCATATACATAACTTAGTTATGTATAAAACTTGAAATAACATCAAATCTCGATGGCATTTCAAACCCTATACATAACTCAGCTATGTATTAGGGTTGAAAAAACAATACCCGATACTTCTTGGCTATGTATAAGCATATGAAATCGACAAACATATTTAGATTACGCAACAAAAGCATTGTACTTTTGACAGACGGGGTCGTGATGTATCTTTACTTTTTGCCTTCCTTGAAGATTCAACAATGGGCTTTTTAGAGCTTCTACTAGGAACTTTCCTAAGTTTCTTCATCTTACTGGGGTTTTTGTAATGTTTACATCTATTTTCTTTGAAATTGAGATCCTCATTATATAAATTTGTAAGAACAAACCCAATAACACGATTTGTTATTTATTATGATCTAATTGAGTTAGTCATTAACTATACAATGGAGAAAACTCCATTACTAAGCTTAATTTAGTGAATGAAACACATGAAACAAAGTAATTTGTGAATTTTTGATTTATTAAAGCTAAAAAAATAGTAAAATTTTACTAACCTCCAAAACAAAATTGAAGAAGAATTTTAATGGAGTTTGTCACTAAGTTTAAAGTTGAGGTTGAGCAATTTGAGAAGAGCACGTTTGTATATTCAAACTTGAAAATCGCTTGATTAAGGATCCTTGATTATAGACACTTTTTGGAGAGCAATAAACATAAGAATGAGGATTTTGATATATGTATATGAAGTTTGGAGAGAGAAAAATTTAAAAAGGGATTTTTGTAATTAGTTTTTGGATTTGAAATTTTATGTAATAATAGAAAGTATGGTGGTAATTTAAAGTAATACTTAGATTAAATTTTACTTATTTCACCATCCCAAAATGAATAATAATTTATATCCCTAATTTTACTTTAAAAATCAAACTCCCTCTACTTTGAACAATAATCTTTCTCTCTCTTTATCCAAACTGACTTTTTAAAATGCTTATTTTACTCTTATATTGTAAACCTTTGTATCTTTTTCTTTAAATTCTTTATAATGATAATTTTTAGTTTTTAAAATTTATATAACATATATTTTATAGAAAAAATAAATATTATCTTATAGATGAAAAAAGAAAAGTAAAAAATACAAATTGAGTATATAAGTAAGCAAAATAAAAAGAACATTTTTATTAATAATAGTCAAAACTCTAACACAACATATTCTAAAAATTACTTAAACTTCAACCTAACTTTTTATTATTACATAAAATCTCAAACTCCCAAAATTAATTACAAAAATCTCTTTTTACTCTTTCTCTCTCCAAACTTCATAAACATATATCAACATCCCTATTCTTACACTTATTGCTCCTCAAAAAGTGCCTATAATGAAGGAACCTTAATCAAGTGATTTTTAAGTTTGAATTAACAATGTGTTCTCTCAAATTGCTCAATATCAACTTTCAACTTACTGACAAACTCCATTAACATTCCTCTTCATTTTTATTTTGGAGGTAAGTACAATTTTAGTATTTTTTCAACTTTAATAAATCAAAAATTCACAAATTATTTTATTGCATGTGCTTCATTCACTAAATTAAACTTAGTATTGGGGTCTTGTCCGTTGTATAGTTTAGGACTAACTCAATTAGATCATAATGAACATATAATCATGTTATTGGGTTTGTTCCTAAAAATTTTGATAATGAGGATCTCAATTTCAAAGAAAATAGGTCTAAACATCGCAATGACTCTACTAAGATGAAGAAATTCAAGGAAGTTACTAGTAGAAGATCTAAAAAGTCGTTGCTAAATCTTCAAGGAGGGGAAAAAGTGAAGATGCATTACGACCCTGTCTATCAAAGGTACAGTGCTTTTGTTGTGTAATCTGAATATGTTTGTCAATTTAATATGCTTATACATACCCATGAAGTATCGGGTGTTGTTATTTCAACCCTGGTACATAACTAAGTTATGTATAGGATTTGAAACGCAGTCAAGATTTGATGTTATTTCAAGCCTTATACATAACTTAGTTATATATATGGGTGGATTATACATAGAACCGATATGCAATGTATATGTGTGACATGGGACGTGTATTTCCAAATACATATACATAACTTTATTATGTATATATTTATCTGGTCTTTGTTTCAACACACTATGTACATACTATAGTTATCTATATGCTATTGTTTCTGTTGGAGGTAAATTTTTATATGTATATGATTGACCTAGTCAATAGGATATATATAACTAAGTTATGTATATGATGGATTATACATAGCACTGTTATGCATATTTTTATGGTCGTGGATGTGTATTTTCAAATTCATATGCATAACTATGTTATATATATATAGTTGTCAGTACAGGCTAGCCCAGCCCATCCGGGCTAGCCCACATAGGCTTTGAAATTTGATGGGCCTGTCCGAGCTGGCCCATCAACATGACGGGTCAGTAAATAGTAAGTCTAACTTATCATACTGTGGAATACGAGCCTCCATGGGCCAGCTCACTTTTTAAAATATATTATTTTTATAATTTTAAATTATTAATTAAATAAATAATTACAACATAATATTACATGAAGTTACTACTTGTTAATAAAGTCACAAATTTACAAAAAAAAAACTAATAATTTGTAAAATTAAATAACTTTTGATACCAATTCAAAGCAAATAGAGACGTTGAAAGACAACAAAACTATTAATGCGTAATACTATAACTAGATAAATAGCAATATTAACCTAATTTTGTATTTATTGATCACAATAAAATACAAAGAAATGTCGATATTTAGTTCATTAAAAGTGAAAATAAACTTCTAAAAAAAATCACATGACACTTATGATGTGTTCAACATCGCCATATCATCTTCATCAAACATATTTAATTCCTTTAAAAATTTAGTATTTTAATTATTTATATATTTTATAAATATATTAAATATTTAAATATCTATGATGGTCCAAATAGACTTTGAGATTGGACTCTTCTTTTTAGTACTTTATTCTATTTTTAATCACTTTTTGTTTGGTCCGGGGGCCAACCCAGCCTATATTGGTAAAGACCACGGGCCAATGGGCTTATACGGGCCAGACTAAAAAGCCCTGTTCTTAAACTGACTGCAAAAATTATAGCCCAACCCTAACAATTTATGAGCTGGGCCGGGCAAGCACAACGGGCCTGGCCTATATATATATATATATATATATATATATATATATATATATAACTACTTTATGTATATGATATTGACTAGACACTGCTGGACATAACTTTGTTTTTGTATCTGATTGACCTAGTCAATGTTGTGTTGTTTTATTCCAACCTCATTCACATAACAAAGTTGTTATATTTAGACACACACATACACACATATATATGTGTGTGTGTTTTATGTATATGCGATACATTAGATTTTAATCATCTATATTGACATAACATATACATAGACGAGTTATGTATAGGAATTTGCTAGACATGATGATATGTGTGTATTTCAATCGATATACATAGCACACTTATATATGAAAAAATGTTATCCATGTATATGATGTGTTATTTTAAGTTTTTAAGGTTTGTTTCATTTTAAACTAATAATTGATTTGCAATGTATATTATTACAGGGTATGAAATATAGAATAAAGAAAGTACCACGACATCCTTTACATATTGGTAGTACATGCAACCGTGGATTTGGGGTTGATATCAAAGAATATGTTGGTGAAGAAGTACTTGAGCTTTTTTGCCAATTATTTTTTGGGGTTTTCTCAATATGCCTCAATGTAACTTTCAAGGACAAATATCAAAGTGCTTGTTGATGCTTGAGATTAAGCAGAAAAATTAAAATAAAATTCATATATATGTCAAGGGAACAATTCTTAGGTTTAGTATTACTGGGTTTGTCACTGTCACTGATCTTAAATGTATCGATAGTACTAGCTTTTTGTTTATCCAGAATCGTCTAAATCTAGTTTGATGAAGGAGTATTTTTTCAAGGGATCAAACTAGAATAACCAAACTTAATTTTGTTCGACATTTAAAAATGAGAAATTTTGACACTAATCAAGACGTTTTGTACATGGCTATATTGCATTTCATGCATACATTTTTGTTTTCACAATTACAAGGTGCACCAATTAGCCAAGCAGACTTTTTGGTGGTTAAGGATGGCTATTACAAATAGTTCACATGAGAAAAGGTTACTTTTGAGAAGCTGATGAAGATATGGAGATAAGAATTTTTTTATAGAAAAAAAACTTTACCGTCTGGGAGGTGTGACATACGTACTTAATGTGAGAACGTATGAATGTTATTTTGAGGTCTACAGAAAAATAGCTACATATTGAAGTAATATTATTCCAAGGATGTTTAACTAGTCAGTTGTGTGAAACAAGCCAAAATACGAGCAGTTCATGGCTAGGATGTTTAGTAAGGTACATCACAACCACAATCTATATTTTCTTATTTTTCTCCATAAATTTTTACTGATTAGGTTTTCTTTTTATTATACAATAATACTTATGTATACTGATAGTTTCTTTTTTTTTTCTTATGAAAGTATATGTAGACCAACCTACATCCCACAATCGAAGAAATTGAGAGACTTGATTTGCAAGCCAAATTGGTACTCAAACAGTTGATCCTGCTATATTACCCCAAACACATTCGGTGGATATGACGACAAATTTGTCTTTGATGGTAAAATGGAAGTTTCGCAGTTAGAACTGACATGTTTTGAGGATTTTAGTATCAAACCATCAACTGAAATTCTTAACAAGGCAAAGCATTGTCACGACTCGAGGCTATCCCCTAGTCATGACAACGGTGCTTATGGTCACAAGTTATCACACGCTAACCCATGAGCTGGTACCTGCCGTGAGCACTGAGTAAAGTAACAAAATACACATGTGTGAAAGTAAACTATCAATGCCATAAGTTTTTAAATACTAATAAGATAATGTAAAATTGGATACTGAAATACGTATCAAAATGTGTTTGAAACATCTGATAAAACTAATTGACTATCTAACTGACTGACTGTGGAGTTTATGGGATAAGTCCCCAACTAACTCCGACTGACTAAATGATGTTGAACTACTAAATAACTAAAATAAACTATCATGTATTAGGAAGATGAGGATTCACCACTCCTGTTGCTGAGTAATGTTGGCATGTCTAACTGCAGTTGGGAAATCGAGCGTCTGAACCTATGTTATAAGACATCATAACAAAAAGAAAGTATGAGGTTAGAACTTTTAATAAACTGGTATATGAGATGAGATTAGGATGAAATATATGGGTTCATGTGTATGAAATACTGACTGACTGAATTGCATGAGATGGTGACTGACTAAATAACATGAGATAACTGATGAATAAATTATGCGAAAGGTATAAAATCTGAGAATATATGACCAAGCATATAACATATTATTGGAAGAGTATGTAAACTGAAATACTAAAATCTGGTAATTGAATAATTGATGAATTGTATGCTATGGCCAAGCAAACCTGAACTAAACTTTGTACTAAATACTAAATTAAGACTGTGAGAGGTATCATCTAACCGGCATGCCCCAATCTAAGCTAAGTGGGGTCCAACCTGTAACCCCAGTTGGAAGGGTGTTAGTACTGTGCCACGGGTACTAACAATGTCTATGTGGATCCACTGAGGCACCCTCATTTGGAAGGTGATCTAATGAGATATTTGTTATCCTTAACTGGCAGGTAAACACTTTATCAATACTTAACTATAAGGTTGATGTAACACCTCAAAAATGGTCTCGAGACGTCACACAGTGCTTAGGACCACAAGTGATCCCATGCTAACCCATGAACTGGCATACTGGTAAGAAACTGATTAAATATACATAAAATGACTGATTTTACTGTGTGGAAAAAAGGAACTAAAATTACATGACTGACTCTAACTGACATCTATGAAGCCTCTACTATACTGACTATAGATAGCTGGAACGCAACTCCAACTACCACTAATCAATGCAGATGAATAAGAAAGTAAAGTACATAAATAACATCTAACTAAAGTCCACGAAGTAGGAGGACTCATTATCTGTTGGCTGGAATCTGCAACTATATAATTCAGACTCTACATACTACAACTTGTACCTACATTATGAGACAATGTAGCACATAGACATATATGTGGATCAATACTTTTGAAATATACTGAGCATATGGGGTTGAATGCATAAATAAAACTGTAACGTATATATATATATATATATAAATTAAGTACATATATTTTATAAACAATGCATACTAAGTAAAAATGACTCACCCTGGCTTGAGTAACTGAAAGTTGAGAAATCATATATCATGAATAGTTAACATGATGTATAAATATCATGAGTCATAACACTTAGTTCTAAAAGTTGTACTTCTATTCTTTTTGCAAATCATGTAAGATAAGTGAAAAGGGCTCACCTTTATCTTCTAAGAACAGAAAACTGTAAGTCTGTAACTGAGGCTTAAGTAAAGCAATATCTGAGTAAATCTATGAGTGTTTACACTTAGTTTCTAAAACTGTTCTATTTTTCTATTTATAAGACTTTTAAACTTTAGTGATAAAAGCTTTATTATATATATATATTCGATGTAGGTAAAATACTTTATCTGAAGGAAGGTTCTTCTAACCAACATAAACCATATGAGCTAACATGGAGTCTAACGTCTTGTTCCCCTAAGGGAAAAACCTCACGATGGGGAGAGATGTCATACTCTTGCCAAGGAATATAACCTAACATAAGTGATCCCATCTGTATCTGTCATCTGTATAGAAATGAGAATAATATAAATCTGTACTGACATTGGCTATGTAGTTCTGTAGAAGATAGGGAATCTAATCCCACACTTCCAGCTCGGTGCTAAATACTACTACCTTTTAATATGTATGCTCATTCTATTGGAAATCCACTTTAAATGTTAGCATAAGGGTTATTACAAAACCAATTATGCATTTATATGATTTAATCTGTGAATAAAACTATGCTAATTTCTGAAATCTGTAATAAATCTGTAAGGTGGATTCCAAATCTTATCTGAAGATTAAGGGATTAAAGCTTTGTTGAAAATCTGTAAATAATCTGATCACAAGATGCTTAAAGCATCTTCTTTCTGAAAATATCAACATACAATCTTGGGCTTAATAACCCATGCATCATGTTCATGTCAAAACATCATAAAGTTCATTCTTGATATTGAGTATAATGATAATTTAATTCAAAATCTGAAATTTACTATAATAGGCATGTAAATATGAAAGTAGTCATGCAATTCAACTTCTAAAACACTTGAAATCTCATAATCTTGCAATTACCAATAGTGGGTATGAACCCTAATTTAAAACACATGTATAATTATTCAAAATCATATAAATTTGAAATAAAAACTTGGTTTTAGGTACAAGGATGAAAGAGGATCATTGTTCATAAACCCCACATACCTTAATTGCTTAAATTGATGAAGAAGGTTGACTTGAATTTCTATTTATGTTCGTGAAGATTGTTCCTTGAAGAAGACGAATCGAATTGATGTTCTTGAGAATGTTCTTGAATGTTTTTCTTGAACTTCTTGGAATAAAAATCTTAATTCTTGATTGTTTTCTTGAATAGGAGGTAATGGAATGGATAAATCTTGAAGAAGATTGATTAGGGTTTGTTCTTGGGAGTAAAATAGGATTATGAGGCAAATAATGCCCTAATGAAGGCTTAAGATCGCATATTTACGACCTGGGTTGAGGTGGAAAAAAGACTCCATTGCCCCTAATTCATTTAAAGTAAAAATTCATAACCCGTATTCCAATTTTTCTCCTTACCGCGATGCGGTACCATCGTGATAGCTTATTGCCTCACACAAAAATGGCTATAACTTTTCGCTCGGATATCGGATTAAGGTGAAATTGCTATCGTGGAAAGCTAATTCAATTATCTACCATTTAATGGGTCTTAAAATAAAAGATTCCGCATATATATAAAGTTATACACATTTAAAGTAGACCTTTGTAGAATTGAACATCAAATGTTAGACGAATCAAAGGATCTTAGCTCAACTTGTCTCTAAGTGACTTCTAAGAACATTCTTAACCTAATAAACACTTCTCACACTTAGGAAAGTCACGAAACATGCCTTCAATTTATGGATCAAGAACATGGAAATTACACCGTCACCGCAACACGGCGGAATCGCATTGAGCTACTGAAATTTGCCATCCAAAGGACGAGTATGATTGAACACTTCACCGTGACACAGAGCAATCGCGGTGAGCCACTGGAAAGGGACGAGTGGGAAATTGAGATTCACCGCGATACAGGCTAATCACGGTGCTTCACTAGAAAATGGGCAATTGTAAACTGGAACTTCACCGCGATGCGGTACTATGGTGGTGATCCACTGGAAACTGAATGAATGTCATTTTGCATGTCACCACGACGTGGTACTATCGTGGTGAGCTACTGTCTAAACAAAAAATGCAATAACTTCTCACCTGAAAATTCTGAAACTTTCTTGAGACATGATCCTTACTCCCCTGAACATAATTCAACTAAAAAATCCTCATCTCGGAGTTCGGAAGGTCAGTTTAAAATTCATCAAAGTTAAAAAGTTTTAAATATATGACTAAGTCTCCAACACTTAGTGAAATTTTTAGGTTCTAAGCTTCTTAAGTACGCTCTAGGAGATGAACTAAACTAAGAAAAGTACAAGGTATTACAGTTGATGTCTCTAAACTATGCTGGCTACGTAGTTATGGAACTAAGGGACTGCTATTAAAGGTCATACCCTCTACTGGCTGGTACGCCCCATCCCTGAGTTCACTCGGTGCTAAATTCTACTCCCTAATGAATGACACTGATTACTGCACTTAACTAAGCTTAACTAAGCATACAATTGATCATAAATAACCGACTGAATGATCATGCTCATGGTATATCTGAATTCATTCTAAAGATACTGAATTTATGTAAACAAATAGGTATCAGGTGTTTATAAAACACTAGCAGTGAATAAAAATAACAATAAAGACATGTGAAGCTTTAAAAAGCACAATGAAGGATCATTGATCAAAACCCAATATTCAGACATTTTATCAAATACATGAAAAACATGAACTTAAGCATGGGAATGGGTAAAATATGTGATTCAAACCATAGTTACCATACTAAAACCATTAATTAGGGATTTAACATGAAAATTGCATCATTCAAACGTGTAAAAGGCTTATTCCATTGAAAAATACTTGTAACATAACTTATAATCAAAATCAATAACAACTTCATGGGAGACAATTCATCATAAACATGTAAAAACACATACTTTGATATAATAAAGGGGATTGTTGGACTCCATGAGTGAAAAGGGCCCATGGATGAACAATACACATACCTTAAACCTTAAATCTTAAAAGAGAAACACAATTCTTTAAGCTTCCTTGAAGGTTCTTGGATTTGGTAACTTGATTTCTTGGTTTTCGTGGAAAGAAAGGAATGAAATTGATGAACTTGAGGGAATGATTAGGGTTTGATTTTTTTGAGAGTTAATTGGAGAATATAGGTATATAATGCCCTAACTGAAGCTTTAATTCATGTTTTTACGAATCAAATCAATGGGAAAAGACCTAACTGCCCCACAGGAGATTAAATTCATAATTGTAACACTGATTACAAGGGTACCACGATGCGGTGATTGCTTCATCTCTATAAGTAGTGTGATGCAATGCTATCGTGGTGAGCTACTGGAATCAAAATCCAAACACAGACCAATCCTCATTCAAAAAATTCAAAACTTCCTTGAGACATGCTCCTTACACCCCTAAACATGAATTAATTCAAAAACCTATGTCTCGGAGTCGGAAAGGCCATTTTAAAAATCCTCAAAGTTAAGAAGCCTTAAAAATGACTAAGTCCCTAACACTTAGCTAAATTTCCAAGCTTTAAGCCTCTTATACATACAACTAGGAGCTGAACTAAGCTAAGAAAAGTATGAGGTATTACAAGTATCTTTCTAACACATCAATTTCTCTCTCTTAAAAAGAAGAAAGACATTAAGTTTGTTGAAAAAATCAAACATAGAGCCAGTAAGGGAGAAGAAATCTACAACTTCTAAATCCATGAAAAAAGTCTCTGGGTCCCTTAAAAGTCTCCAGCTGAACCAACATTTGAAGCACACAAAGATGCATAATATACATCTTCTTATGAACAACAAACAACAGTAGGAGATCCTCAGTAGGGCGAAGCTGAAAGAATATTATTTGGGTCTTGCAGCACACATCAGGAGAACATAAATGTGAAAGTTGATGTAGAAGAGATAAAGTTGTACGTTCATGCGTAAGTTCAGTAACCACTCTGTTAATTTTTTTACACATTTCAATCAACAAATATTATCATTTTCGTTATGTTCATGTAGGTTGGCAAAAAAATCACCGAACTACAAACATTGATCACTAAACAACGTACGGAAGTTATGAAAGCATTGACATAAAAGTAAGATTCAGTCAAAATGGTCAGTTTTTACCAAAAAAAAATATTTGTTATAAAATATACATTCTGTTGAGGCTGCATTTACTATTTGTATAGGTCGAGAATGTCACTGATATCCAATCAAGGATAAGTCTACATAAGAAAAAGTCCACATAGAATGCTCGATGAAATTGAACAATCCAATAAATCCTACTCAGTCTAATAAGGTTGCTCAATTGATTTTTAGTTTTCAGATTTTACTTTCAATATAATCATCTAATGTATGTTGATTCTCAGTCTGAAGATCAAGATACTATTTCAATAAGTGAAAATTCGATGTATGCACAACACGATGTTGAAGAGACTCTAAAAAAGGATCAATTTATCCATTCTAAACTCAAGGTCAACACTATCTCTTCAAAGTAGTGTAATTTATACATTACTGCATAATATTTAATGTAGAATATTCATTCTTAACAATACACCACTGTATAGATTAAGTATAAGGTTAATAATTGATTGAGATTGATTATTGATACATAGCAAAGTTATGTATATTTTAATGGGTAGACATTCCTTTGCCAATTTATTAATATCCTTAGAATTAAGTTTGTAATATATAATATCTGCTAACATTTACATAACTATAAATCTTAGACTATTAGTTAGTGTAATAGTTTATCTTAGAATATTTTTTACTATTACTATGTATATGTACGTGATGGAAGTTTGATGATCATTATATTTCTAACCATACACATAACATAGATATGTATAAGAATGACATGCAAATTGCTAACTACATATACATAACATGGACATACATTTGCATGACCTACAAATTTCTTTGCATTAATATTTATTTTTTCCAGATGATTTTTCAGATACAATATCATAATCTGTTCAAGACATGATAGACACATTCATAGTAGGAATGGTATCTCGTCTGGATACACTTTCACTAAAGTCTGTTAGTGTAATACCCCATATTTTGAAGTCACTATACAACATACAACTCATGCCTTTGAGTCGTATAGACATGTTCGACTCGTACCCATGATAGTATATGATGGGTGATATATTGTTTAAGGTATTACTTAAACCTTGGAAGTCGTTAGGTGATCATATGAGTTGTACATGGTATGTTGTAACCAAGTCAGTGGGAGGTGAGACGAATTCTGTCTAGCTTACGAGAGGATGAGTGCTAGTCGTTTTTCTTGTTACGAGTCGTAAGTATGACTCATATCCTGATCACTGAAGGATCCAAGAATCAAGCCTCATGTTTTTATATCTTTATAAGTTACTTAGACATATATTAAGTCCTCAAATATCTCCTAGATCATGAACAAGATGAAACATCCCTTTGCGATTAAGATCTTATGAAGAATATAACTATAGTCTTATTCAAACGAGCATAACTTTTGTTCTACTAAGAATTTCTAAGCTCACGACCCAAAAATATATAAATAATTGAATTATCTTTCTAACTATACCAATTCTGCCTTAATATGATATCGGGGTGAAAAGTTATCATAAAATTACCAAAGCTTTGTCAAAGTTACAAGTAGGGTACGACTCGTACCCAGAACATACGAGTTGTCAGGAGAAGTCATACCCACAATAGTAAGGGTCAAAATTTGGGTTATTGGTGATGAATCAAGGTATGACTCTACCCAGAACATACGAGTCATACCCAAACACGTTGGTACAACTTCCAATAATTTTCGACAGGTTTCTAAGTTTTTTTTTTGTTTTTTTCTCCCATTATAACCCCCAACCCATTAAATTTAACCCGAAGTGGCATTATTTTTCCTCTATTTTCCATCAATTAACCAACAAAAAATACCTTTTTCCATTCACAAGAACAAGATTAGGGTTTCTTCTCAAGACCATCTCCTAAGTCTCAAAGGTCAAGTTTACGTCACCAAGCCAGGAACTTTAAGGTATGTGGGGTATTCATCAATGAGTTCCTTTCACCCATTGATCCCAAAAATCCTCTTTTATTTTTAAAAGTATGAATTTTATTCTACTTTATGGAACTATACAGTTTATGAATCAAATCCATGAACTTCTTAATAAATCAAATTCTAGTCATGTCAATATATGTTCCCATGTTATTCAAGTCACTTCATGTTTGAATTTCAATTTCCTTTGTCTTAACCCCTTAGTTTCATAATACATCCTCAAGTGATGAATTAAACCATGTAAATATATTATTTTCCCCATGTTAACATATCCCCATGTTCAAATTCATTTGTTCTAATAGTTATTGAAATTTACTATCTTTTGGGACTCTAATTGTGACTTCCTCCTATTGCTTAAATTTTGTTATCGTATTTTGTAATCATTCAGTGCCGGCCGATTATGAACACCTGATACCTATGTGTTTTTACTTGATTTTCGTTTCCAACAAATAAGTCAGTTAGACTATGATTTTATTACCACATTCAGAATATCATATTCATGCTGAGCATTTACAAATACCATACCATGTCATATTAAACAAATAATAATACTAAAGTTTTTCAGTTCGGAGTAACACTTAGCAACAAGTGAATGCAGGGATGACATCTCCCCCGTCAGTTTAGGCAGAGTTGTTAGTAGCAGTCTCTAAATTCCAAAACTAAGCAACCAACGTAGGATATGAGGGGCCACTTATCAGTTTAGGCTTGACTTTATCTCAGGGGTCACCCATCAGTTTAGGCTTGACACTCTAGTCCTTCGAAACAACAAATTAGTAGATCCACATAGCCATGTATTATTTCCTATGGGAAGGTACTGATACCCTTCCAACTAGGGTTACAGGTTAGACCAAATTAGCTCAAATTGGGGTATGCCAGTTACATGTTAGCTCCCACAGTCTTAGTATAGTATTAAGAATAGATCAGCTTAGGCATGCATGACCAAGTATACAGACTTCTGTTTTTTAGTTATGTTATAATAGTGATTAAGTCACTCAGATTTACTCTTATTTCAGTACATGCTTATGCTTGATCTTTCATTCTCAGTGTTACATGTTCATTTATTCATGTTCAGTTGCCATATGTTTTTCAATTAGTCTTTGCCTCAAGTACCAGTACATTCAAAGTACTGACCGCATACTTTTCTCTTACACTATGTTGTATTATAACATAGGTTTGAACGTTCAGTTTCTCGACTATTCTTAGAAAGTCCAGCATCACCCAGCAGCAGTAGTGGTGAGTGTTTTTCCATCGAGGACATGACATATTATACCATTATTTCAGTATCTATTTATGTTTCATCAGTAAGAGTTAGTTGGGGGTCTATCCCATCAACTCCTTATGGTTCTTAGAGGATTTAAGATAGACAGCCATTCAGTTTTTAGTTATTACCAATTGCTTCAGACAAAAATTTTAGTTTTTAGTATTTTATCGGATACTTCTGACATGTCTTTTATATATTTTAGTATTCAGAGTGACCGTACCTCATAGGCTTATTTTTCGCATACGTTGTTTTACTTTCATTTCATTTAGTGCTCATAGCAGGTATCAGATCATGGGTTTGCTTGGGATCACTTGTGGTCTTAAGCACTGTGTCGCGACTAGGGATAGCCTCAGGTCATGAAAAAACTTAGTATTAGAGCCTAAGGTTTTAACGTATCCTAGGGTGTCTGAATGTTGCATTCAGCATAGACTTATGCATGGGTGTGAAGCAATCCACACTTATGGACAAGAGTCTACAAGACATTTTTAGGAAAGTTTCCCTTCTTTCAGTGTTCATATCATGCAAAAGAGCATGAGCTCTATTGAATTCCTATTTCAAACTCATCCTTTGTTACATTTACAGAAAATGAACGAGATCAAACCACACCACCACCTATTTAGAAAGATCCCCTAAACGTACATGTGTCTCACATTGAGTTCAGGGCCGCTTTCATAGCCTTGTCCTATTCTATAGTTGCTCAGAACAATCAAAAGGTTGTTGCTCCAGCTAATTTGGTGATGAATACGACTGCAGCTAGGATTCGAGACTTCACCCAAATAAATTCCCCTTTGACTTCTAGATCCAAGTATGAGGAGGATCCGCAAGATTTTCTGGATAGAGTGCAAAAAGTGAAAGACATCATTGGTGTCACTTTGAGTGAGGGTGTAGACTTAGCTACTTACCTGTTATAGGGAGTGGCTCACACTTGGTTCAAGCAGTGGAAGAAGGACAGAGGTGTTGAGGCAGGGACTATAGAGAGGGAGAAGCTTGCCATGGCTTTCCTAGATAGGTTCTTCCCACTAGAGTTGAGGGAAGCTAAGGTTCAGGAGTTTATAAACTTAAAGCAGAAAAGTATGAGCGTAAAGGAGTACTCACTCAAGTTCACTCAGCTGGCGAGGTATTTTCCTACTATGGTGTCCAACAATAGGTACAGTGTCACAACCCGAGGCTACCCCCTAGCCATGATAACAATACTTACGATCCCGAAAGACCACAAGCTAACCCATGAACTGGTAGCTGTTATGAGAAGTGAATAATATGGTAATAAGATACACATGTACAAAATTAACTGAATAATGCCAAAGGTTTAAAGTACTGAAATTAATACAATGAAATTCTTAAGTCTGAAATATAAATGAACATACTGAAAATCTGACTAAAAAGATTAACAAATTAATTGACTGTCTGAAATAACTGAAAGCCTCTAAAACTGACTGAAAAGAGTTGATGGGAAACGCCCCAACTTACTCCAACTGACAAACTGAAAGAAAGTACTATAATACTGAAGCAAACTGAAATAAGCCACCATGTCCTCAATAGATGAGGACTCACCACGACTACTACTACTGATAGGTTGAATTGTCTATGCCCGGTCAGGAGCCTGAGCGTTCGAACCTATGATATTAAACATCATAGAGTAAGAAAAGAGTATGTGATCAGTACTTTGAATGTACTGGTATAAGTGATGAGGTTAGGCTGATATGCATGAGTTCATGTACATGAATAATAACTGACTAAATAAATAACATGAGATAACTGAATATAAATGCATGAAAACTGTAAAATTTGAGAATGCATGACTAAACATATAATATGATTCCAAAATAATCTATAAACTAAAATATTGATAACTGAATAACTGATAACTGTATGCTATGGTCAAAGAAACCTGAAACTGAATTCTATACTGAATACTGAGCTGACACTGTAGGAGGTATTATCTAACTGACATTCCCTAATCTGAGCTGATTGGGGTCCAACCTATGATCCCAGTTGGAAATGTGATAGTATCGTTCCATGGGTACTAATAATGGCTATATGGATCCACCAAAGTGAAGTCTCGAAGGACTAAAGAGTCACCCTCTACTAGAAGGTGCCCTAGTGAGATATATGTGTCAACCCTCAATTGGCAGGTTAACATCTCAGACCTATGCTGCTACGTAGTTCTAGAGCGCAGGGATTGCTACTAAGAGTCACAACCTTTACTGGAAGGTGATCCACCATCCTTGGATTCGTGCGGTGCTAAATCCTACTCCCAACTGAACTGACATAGATTACTGAACTGACATAGATTACTGAACTGATCTAAGTTTAACTGATTATGATAACTAATTGAATGAATAATGCTCATACATATCTGAAACCATTCTGAAAGCTACTGAAACAAAGTAAACAACTAAGTTTTGGGTATTCATAACCACCAACACTAAATAGAAGTATCACTAAGGACATATATATAGCTTTACAAACCATAATAGAGATTATTGTTCAAAATTCATCTCTTAGATATTTTATCAAACACACGAGGGTCATGAGTTAAAGCATGGGAATAGTTAAAACATGTGACAATAGCGGTTAAGGATTTAACATGCGAATAATCATCATTCAAACGTGTCAGGGGTGAATTGCAACAAAATTCACATGGTAAACATGATTTGAAATCAAAGTTAATATGACCTTCATGGATATAATTCATAGTAATATGTAAAAACCATAATTTAAACTTAAAAATGGATTCTTGAACTCCATGTGTGAAAAGGTCCCATGGAAGAACATCAAACATACCTTAAATCTTTAATCTTGAAAGAGGATTAACTTTTCTTGAACGTTCTAGGATTGGGAAGCACAATTTCTTGGTTTTCTTGATGGGATGATGCTTGAACTTGATGAACTTGGGGAAGGGTTAGGGTTTAGTCGAGAGACAAAATGACGAATTTGGGCATATAATGCCTTAACTTAAGGTTAATCCTATGTTTTTACGGATTGAGGCGATGGGAAAAGAAAAGAATGCCTCTCTGGGATTAAATTAATTGAACATCACCGCAATGCGATGACCCCTCATCGCTATACCCACTTCGACGCAATGCAATTGCAGTGAGGTTCTGGAAATGAAATCCAAACGTGCCTCAATGTTCGTCCAAAATATCCAAAACTTCCCTAAGACATGCTCCTTACACCCCTAAACATGAATTAACTCAAAAAACTTACGTCTCCAAGTTAGGAAGGTCACTTTAATTATCATCAAAGTTAAGAGGCCAAAAATAAAACTAAGTCCCCAACACTTAGCCAAATTTTCAAGTTTTAAGCCTCTTATGCATACACTGTGAGTTGAACTGAGCTAAGACTAATACGGGGTATTACAATATCTCCCCCTTTGGAATATTCATCCTCGAATGAGACTAATAAAGTTGAGAATACTGAGGTAACCAAAATCACATACTGAACATGCATAACTTAAAACATGGTTACATAATTGAGTCTGAAACATGATACATGATTTAACTGATTCTTGAATGCATACAATGATAGGAATATGATTATATATCTAGAACTGAGAATGAAAAAGAGACAATCTAAGGAAAATTGTTACCTTAAACTGAGTTTGAGTTTGCGGAGAAAAGATGAGGGTACTTGGTATGCATGTCTGCTTCTGATTTCCAAGTGGCTTCCTCAACGAACTGATTCTTCCAAAGAACTTTGACCAAAGGAACTTCTTTGTTCCCTAGTCTACAAATCTGAAGATCAAGGATTTTAACTGGGATTTCTTCATAAGAAACACTATCTTGAACATTCGTACTTTCTAAAGAGACTACTACAACTGGGTCGCCAGTACATTTCTTTAACAAAGAGACATGGAGCATTGGATGTACTGATGCCAAATCTGCAGGTAACTCAAGCTCATAAGCTAACTTTACAAAGAGGGTCAAGATCGTGTACGGGCCAACATATCGGGACTGAGCTTCCCCTTCTTGCCAAACCTCTTCACTCCCTTCATGGGAGAGATTTTCAAATAGACTAAGTCTCCAATCTCAAACTCAAGACCTCTTTTCCTCACATCTGCATAGGATTTCTGATGACTTTGAGATGTCTTAAGCCTCTTCCTGATTAACTGAACTTTCTCCATTGCATCAAATACCAAATCTTGCCCTATCAATGCAGTTTCACCTTTTTCCCCTATTAAGAGCCTCAAGTGGAGCCATCTGAATACTGGAATGATAACTGTTATTGTTGGCAAACTCAATCAAAGGCAAGTTATCATCCCAACTACCCTTAAAGTCGATAACACATGCTCTCAACATATCCTCTAGGGAATAAATGGTCCTCTTCGCTTGACCATCTTTTTGAGGGTGAAAGGTTGTACTGAGATAAACTTGGGTACCTAGACCCTTCTAAAAAGCTTTTCAAAAGTGAGAGGTAAACTAAGTACCTCTATCTAAAATAATATATAATGGGACTCCATACAATCTAACTAACTCTCTAATATAGAGCTTGGCAAATTCTCAGCTGTATAGAAAGTATGGACTGGCAAGAAATGGGCTTATTTGGTCATCCTGTCTATAATAACACATATCAAATCATGCTGAGAAAGCGAATGGGGAAACCTTATCACAAAATCCATGTTTACCTCTTCCCACTTCCAAGTGGGGATGCTGAACTCTTGTATAGTACAACTAGACATTTGGTTATCAACCTTAACCTGCTGAGAGTTAGAGAACTTATCTACAAACTCAACAATACCCCTCTTTATACCACTCCACTAATAGATCTCCCGCAAATCATGGTACATCTTAGTGGCCCCTGGGTGAATAGAATAATGTGCATCATGCACTTCTGCTAAAATCCATTATCTCAACCCATTAACACATGGCACACACAGCCTACCCTGACACTGCAATATGTCATCTCCCCCTTGGGAGAAAACCTCTGCTTTCTGATCTCTAACTGACTTCTTCAACTTAACTAGTCTGGGATCCCTATCTTGCTTTTCTTTCACTTCTGCAACCAAAGAATATTTTTAACTATTCTAAACTCATACACTACCCTCAGCTGAATCCACCAACTGCACACCTAATCTAGAAAGTTGATGAACCTTCCTGACTAAATGCTTCTTATTAACCTCTACATAGGCAACATTACCCATAAACAATCTACTAAAGGCATATGCCACTATATTGGCCTTGCTCGGATGATATAAAATACTCATATCATAATATTTTAAAAATTCAAACCACCTTCTCTGAGAGAGATTTAAATATTTCTGAAAAAATACATACTGCAAAATTTTGTGATCCGTGAACACATCAACATGAACCCCATACAAAAAATACCTCCAAAGTTTTAAGGCAAACACAACAGTTGCCAACTCTAGATCATGGGTAGGGTAATTTTTTTCATGGGGCTTAAGTTGTCTAGAGGAATAGGCTATGACCTTACCTCTCTGTATCAAAACAAAATCCAAACCAACTCTAGAAGCATCTCAATAAACAACAAACCCATTTGAACCATCTGGTAATGTCAAAATTGGGGTTGAGGTGATTCGAGTCTTCAACTCTTGAAAACTCTTCTCACAAGAATCTGACCACCAAAACTTGACTTTATTCTAAGTTAATCTAGACATGGGGGATGCAATAGATGAAAACCCTTCAATAAGCCGTCGATAATATCCAGTCAAACCCAAGAAACTCCTGATATCTGATGGGGAGATGGGTATGGTCCAATTTCTCACTACTTTGGTGTTTTGAGGGTTAACACTAATGCCATCACCAGAAATAATATGGCCAAAGAAAGCTACTAATCTTAGCCAAAATTTACATGTACTGAATTTGGAGAATAACTGATGGGCTCTAAGAGTTTGCAATACAATTCTGAGATGGTTTGCATGATTATTTTCATTATGGGAATAGACAAGAATATCATCAATGAAGACTATGGAGAATATGTCCAAGTACTGCTTGAACACTCTGTTCATTAAGTCCATAAAAGTTGAAGGGGCATTCATTATTCCAAAAGACATAACTAGAAATTCAAAGTGACCATACTGAGTTTTGAAAGTTATTTTCAGAATGTCACATTCTTTTACTCTGAGCTGATGATAGAAGGATTTGAGGTCTATCATAGAGAAGTAACTGGCACCCTGAATTTGGTCAAACAAGTCATCAATTCTGGGAAGTGCGTACCTATTCTTGACTGTGACTTTTTTCAACTGACGATAATCAATACACATTCTAAGAGAACCATCTTTCTTTCGCATGAAAAGTATTGGAGCGCCCCATGGGGAAACACTTGGCCTGATGAATTCCATATCTAAGAGGTCTTCAACTCTCTAAGCTCAACAGGAGCCATTCTATAGGGAAAAATAGAGATAGTCTAGGTATCTAGAAGAAGTTCTATTTCGAAGTCAATTTCCCCTTCAGGAGGAACTCTGGGAATATCTTCAGGGAGCACATCTGAAAATTCACTTACTACTGAAATAGAATAGAGACTAGGAGTCTCAGGATTAGAGTCTTTGACTCGAACAAGATGGTAAACACATCCCTTGGATATCATTTATCTCGCTCTAAGGTATGAAACAAGATTACCCGTAAATGCTAAAGTACTACCCATCCATTCAAGGACTGGTTCATTCAAAAATTAAAATTGAACAACTCTGTTTCTATAATCAACTGAAGCATAGCATGAGTTGAGCCAATCCATGCCGGGAATGATATCAAAATCAGTCATTTCTAACTCTACAAGGTCTACTGAAGTGACTTTTTGAGATACTATAATTGGGAAATTTTTGTATACTCGCCTGGATAGAGTAGATTTACCTACTGGGGTAGACACTGATGAAGGCTCTACTAAAGTTTTGGTACTGAAACTAAAATTAACACCTATGTAAGTGGTTACAAAATAAAGTAAAGCTCAGGGATATGACAAACCATAAACATATAAATAAAAGACCTATAAAATACCCGTAACAATATCAGGAGAACTTTGCTAATCCTATCGAGACTAGAGTGCATACAATCTGTTTGGGCGCTGACCACTGGTTGCGCTGGAAGCGGCACCCTACTGAGTTAGGTTACCATATGGAACTAGGGAATAGTTGGGATGATCCTGCTGACCACTCTTTGGGCAATCCCTGACTCTACACACACCCTGATAATTTCTACTATATTTTTGGCAAAGAGGATTAGTGCGACCATTATTTATGATGCCCTGGGACATAGAGCATGGAGCTCTATCTCGATTATTATTTTTGAACTTTGGCACTGGAGAAATAGCTAAAGAAGGAGCTGGGGATGAAGATTTCTGATAGAATTAAGGATGGTTACCACCCTTTAACCTTGACTAAACAAAGTTCAAGCTATCTGTCCTAGCCTTTTCATTTTGTTTTTCTTTCTCCTTTACCTTCTCCTTCTTAATATGTTGAGCATGTATCATAAGCTTAGACAATTCCATCTTCTTAATAAACATTGCGGTCCTACACTACTTAACCACACTATCTTCTACACCAAAGACAAACTTACTCATTCTAGATCGGTTATCAGCCACCACCAAAGGAGCATACCTGGCCAACTGGTAAACTTAAGTGAAAACTCCCTCACACTCATATTACCCTGCTTCAAAATTTATGAACTCCATCACCTTAGCTTCCATCAACTCTAATGGGAAGAACCTGTCTAAAAAGGTTGTGGCGAACTTCTTTAACTCTCTAAACCCTGCATCTATGCCTCTATCCCCCTTTCACTGCTTATACCAGGTGTGGGCTATATCCTGAAGTTAGTAAGCAGCCAACTGTGCACTCTCACTAGATGTTACACCCATAATATCATTCACCTTTTGAACAATATCAAGGAATTCCTATGGATCCTCATCAGACTTGGATCCCATAAACAATGGAGGGTTCATTCGCATAAAGTCTCGAATCCTAGCTGCGGCAGTATTAGCCACTGTATTGGCTGGGATAGAAGCCTGCTGATTATTTTGAGTTTCTACTGAGTGATCTAAGGTAGTGAATGCAACTCTAAACTAGGCATGAGAAACATGCTCATCTAGGGGATCTTCCTAAATAGGCGGAGGTGCGGGCTGATTCCAGCTTCTTCTTCCATTACTCTTTCTAGGAGGCATGTTCTGTAAATAGGAGAAATATTGAATTAGAAAGAGAGTTAAAATTGTTCTCATGCTCATTCGTACAACATGAATACTGAAAGAAGGAAAACTTTTCCAAAAACATCTTGTATCCTACAGTCCATAAGTGTGCCGTGTTTCACACACATGCAAAAAACACTACTCAACATGGCTTTCAGACTTCTTAGGACACTTTAAGACCTTAGGTTCCAATAACAAGTTTTGTCATGACTCGAGGCTACCCCCTAGTCGCGATAATGGTGCTTACGGTGCCGAAATACCACAAGTTAACCCAAGAACTGGTACCTGCTATGAGCACTAAATAATATGGTAATAAGATACATATGTGTGGAAATTACTGAATAATGCCAAAGGTTTTAAGTACTGAAATTAATATAATGAAATTCTCAAGTCTTAAATATAAACGAACATACTAAAAATTTGACTAAAAAGACTAACAAATCAACTGACTACCTAAAAGTGTCTAAAAGCCTCTAAAATTGACTGAAAAAAGTTGATGGGATAGGCCCCAACTAACTCCAACTGACAAACTAAAAGAAAGTACTGAAATACTAATATAAACTGAAATAAACCACCATGTCCTCGATAGATGAGGATTCACCATGACTACTGTAACTGATAGGAAAAATTGTCTATCGGTCAGGAGCCTGAGCATTCGAACCTATGATATTAAACATCATAGCGCAAGAAAAAAGTATGCAATCAGTACTTTGAATGTACTAGTATAAGAGATAAGGTTAGGATGATATGCATGGGTTCATATGCATGAATAATAACTGACTGAATGAATAGCATAGGGTAACTAAATATAAATGCTTGAAAACTATGAAATCTGGGAATGCATGACAAAGCATATAATATGATTCCAAAATAATCGATAAAATGAAATACTGATAACTATATGCTATGGTCAAACAAACCTAAAACTAAATTCTATACTGAATACCTAACTGAGATTATGGGAGGCATCATCCAACTGATATATCTTGATCTAAGCTAATTGGGGTCCAACCTGTGACCCCAGTTAGAAAGGTGTTAGTATCATGGACAAGTACTAACAATGGCTATGTGGATTGACTAAAGTGAAGTCCCAAAGGACTAAAGAGTCACCCTTTACTAGCAGGTGCCCTGGTGAGATATGTGTCAACCCTCAACTAGTATGTTAACATCTCAGACCTATGCTAGCTACGTAGTTTTGGAATACAGGGATTTCTACTAAGAGTCACTCCTTCTACTGGTAGGTGAGCCCCTATCCTTGGGTTTGATCGGTGCAAAATCCTACTCCCAACTAAACTGACTCGGATTACTGAACTGATCTAAGTTTAACTGATAATGATAACTGAATGAATGAATAATGCTCATAAATATATAAAACCATTCTAAAAGATACTAAAACTAAGTAAACAACTATGTTTCGGGTATTCATATCCCCCAACACTGAATAGAAGTATCACTAAGGATATATATATAGCTTTACAAACCATAATAGGGATCCTTGTTCAAAATTCATCTCTTAGGAATTTCATCAAACATACGAGGGTCATGAATTAAAGCATGGGAATAGTTAAAACATGTGACAATAGCATAATTGCATTATTAAAATCATGATTTAAGGATTTAACATGCGAATAATCATCGTTCAAACTTGTCAAGGGTGAATTGCAATGAAAATCACATGGTAAACATGATTCAAAATCAAAATTCATATGATCTTCATGGATATAATCCATAATAACATGTAAAAACCATATTTTAAACTTAAAAATAGATTCTTGGACTCCATGGGTAAAAAAGGACCATGGATGAACATCAAAATACCTTAAAGCTTTAATCTTGAAAGAGGATTAACTTTTCTTGAACGTTTTTGGATTGGGAAGCACAATTTCTTGGTTTTCTTAATGGTAGGATGCTTGAAATTGATAGACTTAGGGAAGGGTTAGGGTTTAGTTTAGAGAGAAATTGAGGAATTTAGGTCTATAATGCCTTAACTGAAGGTTAATCTCGTGTCTTTATGGATTGGAGTGATGGGAAAAGACATGACTAACTCTGGAATTTATATTCATAACTGGAATGCCAAACTGAATATCACCTCGGCTCGATGAACCCCTCATTGTTATACCCACCGTGATGCGATGCAATTTCAGTGAGGTTCTGGAAATGAAATCCAAACGTGCCTCAATCCTCATTCAAAAATTCCAAAACTCCCCCGAGATATTCTTCTTACACCCCTGAACATGAATTAACTCAAAATATTACATCTTGGAGTCGAGAAGGTCACTTTAAGGAAAAATGTTACCTTAAACTGAGACTGAGTTTGTGGAGAATGGATGGGGGTACTTTTTACGCATGCCTGCTTTTGCTTCCCAAGTGGCTTCCTCAACGGACTGATTCCACCAAAGAACTTTGAACAAGGGAACTTCTTTGTTCCTTAATCCATAAATCTTAAAAAAATCAAGGATTTCAACTGGGATTTCTTCGTAAGAAAGGTTGTCCTGAACATTCATACTTTCTAAAGGGACTACTAAAGTTGGGTCGCCAGTACACTTCTTTAACAAAGAGATATGGAACACTGGATGCACTGATACCAAATCTACTGGCAACTCAAGCTCATAAGCTACCTTTCCAAAGTGACTCAAGATCGTGTAAGGACCAGCATATCAGGGACTGAGCTTCCCTTTCTTTCTAAACCACTTCACTCCCTTCATGGGAGAGATTTTCACATAGAATAAGTCACCAACCTCAAACTCAAGATATCTTATCCTCATATCTGTATAGGATTTTTTTATGAATTTAAACTATCTTAAGCCTCTCCCTGATAAACTAAACTTTCTCTATCACACCAAATACTGAATCTGGCCCTATCAATGTAGTTTCACCTACCTTAAACCAACCAATCGGAGATCTACATCTCCTCTACAGTTGTAAAGTTTAGTGTTAATCTATAAATATTACCAGAGCCTTTCTTTGTGTCTACCCTAATGGGCAAGTCTATTGTGGCCAGACGGATATACAGAAATTGACTGTAATACTCCATATTTCTCTAGCATAATCTAAGTCCCTATACATGAGTATTTGTACATAGCATTTTCAAAACACTCATTATTTTCTAGTTTAAAGACTTCCATTGCATAGGAAATTCAATTAGCTTTCCAACGATATAAAATTCACCCAAATCCAATAATTGGGAAAGAAGTTATGGCAATTTTAAGTTTCAGTCATTTAACACCATCATTTTAACACTTAGCGCATCGCGGAGCCATCATAAACGATAATGCCACATCGCGCCAAGGGTGAATTTAATAATCAAAAGGGCACCGAGATTCCTCCACTTCGCGCCAAGCCCTCAGTTCCCAGATGTCCAATTCCAATGACACGGCGCGATAGCGCCGTGTCGCGCCAACTCATAAAATTGGGAATTTTTAGTAATTTTGAGTTTTAAATACGAGGGCATTACAGTCTTTTTCCCCTCACCCCAGCCAGCCTTTAACACAAAATTCACCCTTATTTACCCATTATTTTATTATTTTAATAACTTTTTCCCCAAATCAAAGAAGATTCTCTCCCAATCAAAAATCATAGCTCTCAAATTCAAGGTCAATCCTCAAGAATTCATCAAGAACTTCAAGAAATCCATCAATTAAGGTATGTTAGATGTTCATCCATGAAATCGTTTCACCCATGGAGTCAAAGTATCCATTTTAATTACAAAACCATTATATTTTCAAGTTTATTTGATTTTAAATTATGATTTCATCTATGAATCTCCATGTACTATTTATTTTATATCATGTTACCATAAAATTATTGTTATTATTTAATTCCCCATCTTTTAATATCATCATTTATTGACCAAAACTATGATTTAGCTCTATTATGTCAGATTCATGCTATTTCTATATGTTTTAGGACATTCCTATGATTGCTTTGAACCATGAACTACAAGTGTTTGATAAAATGCCTACAAGAGTGATTGATTTAATAAAAACCTTCATGCTTGGTCCCTTAAGCTTTAGTGTCTTTTCAGTATTATTTGTTTTTAGTCTTGGGGTATTGAATACTGATACGCCCAAATTACAACTCTCGTTAGAAAGTGTAACAATGAGATGATATGCGTAATTATATTTGATCACAGAGAATGACAAGTTAGGGTTATGTCCACCTTGTAGCTTCTACTTCTCTATTAACTATGGGTAATACGGATTTTATACATGTATGCACTTATAGAGAGGCGTATTCTAATTCTAATCCAAGTGTTTTTCAACCATCAAGGATTTATTCACCTTAGTTCTCTCGAACCTAAAGTGTACAACAAATTATACGAACTCTCCAAGACGTTAATCCTGCTAGGGCATTAACGTGTAAACTAGAGGTTGGAAATCCTAATTTCTTGTCACACTCTCTTTTCCAAACAGTAACTTTTCTATCGAACAAGTTATTGCTATAATGGCATATTCCCTATGTTTGCAACCACGAGAATTCAATCAAAATGAAAAGAGTAATGATATAAGTGGATTACACATCATAAATTCACGAACCCATAGCAATAGAGAGTATACTACAAGGTTTCCATAACCCTAGTAGATAAGTTTACCTACTCATGAATACAACGAAAATCAAAATAGACATAATCATCATACCAAAACTTAGAACAATCTCTAGCGACAATAAGAGAGGAACGTGTTTCTCTCTCTCCGTTGCTCAAGCTAAACCGTTTTCTGCTTTGAAAAATATTACCGAATCTGAATTATGTGAATAATGGCTGAAAATTCAGCAATAAGGTTTTTAATAACAACCTTCTCTACTAAGTTGCTACTGCATCTTTAACTATTTAAAAATGTTGAGTTTGCCCGGGAAAAAGTTCCAATGCATCACATTTAGTCCAAAAGCTGCCTTCCCTTTTATGTGAAGTTTTCCTTTGCTGTCCACAGGTCCCCAAAGTGCTGAAATCTTCCGCATTAGTACCTGAAAAGCATGCTAATCACATAGGTCAGCTCACTTAATTGAAAGTAGACTAAAGGTGCAGGAATTATGTATTTTATCCTCAAAACTTAGCTAAAACATGGGTAAGTTATGGTGCTTAGACGTATAAATACGCCCAACATCACCACCCCACACTTAAAGCTTTGTTTTTCCTCGAACAAAATAGTACATCCATGCGAATACCTAACTAAACTTCACAAGAGCAACACAAAATTTTCAACAAGACATACACTGCAATTATTAACAAAGAGTAGATTTCTTGATCATTACTAGAAACAACTCACCCTCCAACATAGACTCATTAAGTTGGTTAATTCGTATACACAAGTTAAGCCAAAAAAAATCATATAAAACTACCCAACAATCATCAACCATGTGCCCTCACAACAAAAGAGTTACCCATAATCCCTTACAATCATGCAATTTCTAACAAAATGGGTACAAGAATCAAGTTGTCCTGACTCTCAGAAAGAATTCTCAAATTACAACTGATGACCATATGCTTGACCTTAGTGTAATACTCCACTAATATCAGATTGCTAAGATTAGGATCAAATAGGTCTTTTACGGGTTGTAATGCAGGCTAAAGGATGGGTAGGAACTATTTTTGCCAGAAATAGTGACTATCTTCCCTAAGCGCTTTAATACACTACATTATGCAATTAAGATCAATCCCAAACAACCAATTTCCACTTCTTCTATCTTCACAGATTTGCTTTTAACCCCAACTCGTTAAGCTTAATTAATAACACTGTGGTGGGAGTATGTAACCATTTCAAGTATTTCCTTTTTTTTTTCTTTTTTTTTTATTTGCACCCTTTTCAAGTTACGCACACCTATACTAGCCACCCTCAACTTAAGCACTTTGCCTTAGTTGAGGTGCACAATGTCCAAGAAGGACCAGGGCCAAAACAGGTTCATTGTAACATGTCCGGGATAAAATTTTGAACTTTCTCAACAATTTTAGCTACTCCCAACCACATCAATTGCTCACGCCAATAACTAGACTTTGGGGCATCAATTTCACCTTTTTCCTCTTATTCTCAAACTCCTAACTCACATTGATTTTACATTAAAGCGCCTAGGAGCTTTTTGGATCAAATTATGATCTATTAAAGAATGGATTAGGCTACATATGAGGCTAACAAGAGAACAAGCTAAAGGCTCAATGGGGCTATCTAAGATAATGTACAAAGGTAGGTCAAAAGAAGATAAAAAAATATCAGGGCTGCCAAAGAAATGCCTAAATCATCTCCTAAACTCACAATCTTTATTTCGTTTCATACACACACTAGGCAAGTTCTAGCATCAGCCGCAACAAAGAATATACAATAACCTTACACACACATGGCACATGGTCAACTTAATTGGGAGCATTATAGATTCTTGACCCAACAGATAAATGAATTAAACCACAAACAATTATCACAGAGTGAGTCACAACTTGGAGCCTAAATGTTTCAATAGTAGTGATTCAGCACAAACTCCTGTTATAATGCCATGCCGTCTATCAGAACAATTTTATGCAAAATTTGACTAATTACAACTAACTAACTACGACTAAATCAAAATGACTATAGATTTTTAAGAAAACAAGGGTGGTGTTCAAAGGTAGAGGATATATTTAAAGGATGAGCCATGGGTCGGGTTGGTCCATTCACAAACGGGTTAGTAGGAAAAAAGCATAAGTAGGCGGCGCCTATAGCATTGCCTAAGCATAAGTAGGCGGCGCCTAACCTATTGCCTACCTTGGCATAGGCGGCGCCTAGCCTATCGCCTATGTGAGGCAGTGAGCATAGCCAATGGCATAGGCGGCGCCTAGCCTATTACCTATGTTGGTATAGGCAATTGGAAAAACGGTGCACTCTTGGTCGAAAAGGTCCATACTGCGGGGGCTTCGCCCGATCCCTACGCTACCACCACAGACCTCATTGAAAGTCACAAAATAAAGTTTCACCGCGAAAGTTTTTGGGTCGAATCTTCATAATTCGAGGTACGAATCTAATGCAAATCATACTTGAGCCTTACACATTTGACCACTCAAACTTACCTGTAATGTTCCCATCACTCCTAAACTTACCACCATTTACATGTCTCGCTTCCAAATCAAAATTGGTACTAATATTCTCCTTAGTACTTCGTGCACCTACACTTAATCAAAAACAACAAAAATGATTAGAAAGATGGGTTTCCTCCCATGCAGCGCCCAATTTAACGTTGTGGCACGACTCGATTATCTTGACTACTCAGACTACGTCAAGATACATCGATGATACCATTTGTACCTCATTTGTTGGATCAAGACAATGCTTTATTCTTAGTCCAACCACTTTGAAGTCACTCACATCCTTGCTTGTAAGTCTAACCAAACCATCTATGGTCTCCACAAAAGACATATCCTTAACTGGTACATATCGCTTATCTTCATAGAATACATCAACTATCGAGAATACACTCATCTCTTTTTGTTGTTTCATAGACCGACATACTTCAAAGCTAACTTCTTTCTTATTGAGCCTAAATTTTAGCTCATTCAGCTCCATGTCAACTAACACCCTTCCAGTTGCTAAGAATGGCCTACCCAAAATTATGGGTACTTCAAAGTCCACTTCACATTCAAGAATTACAAAATCGGTAGGAAATATAAAATCAGCAACTTTTACAAGTACATCGTGTAGAATCCCAATCGGTCTTTTTACTGATCTATCCGCCATTAGAAGCCGCATATTAGTGGGCGTAGGATCTCCCAAACCCAATTTCTTGAAAACCGTCAATGGCATAAGATTGATACTTGCCCCAAGATCAGAAAGGGCCTTTTCAAACTTTAGCAATCCAATCGTACATAGAACAGTAAATGCTCCCGGATCAGCTTTCTTATGGACAATAGATCTTGTAGCAATAGCACTACAATGATGAAGATTGTCTACCATTTCATAGCTCACAGTATTTTTCTTTGTCAACAGGTCTTTCATAAACTTAGCATATCCGGGCATCTGTTCCAGTGCTTTAACTAAGGGCACATTCACTGTCAACTGCTTTAACATAGCCATGAATTTGCTAAACTTGCCATCATCTTTTTTTTTCTTGAATCATTGTGGAAATGGAGGTGGCGGCCTTGGAATTTCAGTTGGAGCAACTTTTACCTCCTCTCTTATGCCTTTCTCCACATCACTAACATGCTTCGGGTTAGTTGGTTGTTCAACTTCCGCACTTTTCTTTTTCAAACCTCCCAACTCCACAGGCACCACTAGAGATTCATCAACCATCTCCCAATCTATTTCAACCTCATCAGTATAAGAGGAAGCTCCCAAAGCTAGACTAGATAACATCTTACCGCTCCTAGTGGTAATGGCCATACACGATCCATCAGTCCTCGAATTCTGAACTGTATCACTTGGTAGAGTCCCATTCTTTCTTTGGTTGAATATTGCAGATAATTGGCTCATCTGCTGCTCCAATTGTTTAATAGCAACTGAGTGTGAATTTACAAGTTGACTTATGGAAGATACGTCACTCTTTATTGTAGTCACCCCAGAATTTGCCGCCTCAACTCCCTTTAATACTTTCTCCATCATGTCCTCCATAGACATTTTGCCTAAACTGGTAGCAGCATTATCACGTCTTCCAGGAGGTACATACAGTCCACTCCTGTCACTTTTATTCATCCAATCTCCTTGATGGTTCCAACCTTGGTTTCCTTGGCCACCACCTCGGAAACCCATCTGATTGTTCAAGTAATTGGCTTCTTCCTCAGGATCGGAGTCAGCCCTTCCCTGTGATGATACAGCTTTAACCTTCTCTGTCTTTCCTGATAATAAATACTTAGTGAGAAGGTCCATCTGTGTTTTCATGTGAGCCATATCCTGTTCACGTCCCTCTTCTCTTTGCCTCTGTTCTGCCGTCATGCCAATAGATACAGTAGAGCTTTCTACCTCAAAATCCCTGGTATGCCAAGCTCTACTCTACTTTGTCATACGATCCAGCATGTCAGATGCCTCAAGAAAAGTAAGGTCCATAAATGATCCACCCGCAGCATTATCTACCACTGGCTTAGTCACCGAGTTCAAAGCCCTATATAATATTTCCATCAAGTGGACATTGGTCATCTGATGGTTTGGGCACCGCATAAGCTTCTTCTTGAACCTCTCTCAAGTCTCGTGGAGAGCTTCATTTGGAAACTGTCTAAAATTGCTTATCTCATCTCTCAATTGTGCCCTTTTGGATGGCGGAAAGAATCTTTCTAGGAAAGCGTCTTCCAGGTTCCTCCAATTGGTAATAGAGTTAGGAGTTAGCCCATTTAACCATAGAGTTGTCTCTCCAGATAGAGACAGTGGAAATAAGCATAGTCGGATCGCATTCTGTCCAACCTCTGGATTGTCAAATGATTTACATGTTGAGATAAAATTAATCAGATACATATTCGGATCGTCTCCTACAAATCCACCAAATAACCCTTTGAGTTAAAATAGCTGGATCATGGTGCTAGTGATATTAAACTTGGCTCCGGGTGCCAAGGGCGGAGGAATAATAGCCCCTGTGGCACCAGCCCCGTCCAAGTCGTCATCATCATCATCAAAAGCGACTTGCACCGCTCGATGTTCGGGTCTCATTCTAGCTTGACGATCTCTGTTGACATTTCTGTTTACTGGTGCAGCCACATCATCTGCACGCCTTGGATTTAATAACTCATCATCACCCAGGTCCTCATCATCAGGATTTGGTACCCAACCTGGGTTATCAACATTCTGTTGATTTACTTGCGCAACTGCCAATGCAGCTAATCTAGCCTGCTCCTGTTGAGCAGCTATCCTTTCAGGGTCTTGTTGCGCATCCATTCTGCCAATGAGATGTGGTTCAGGATTTATAGGTAATAAGGGATGACCAGAACTTCGTGTATTTGGCATGCACTCCACTAAACCTGAACAAAACAAAAACAACAAACAAAAAGTAAAATTTGAGAATCTTTGACCAAAGGGTCTATTAACTATCAAAAACTTAGTTGTCAACCGTATTCCCCGGCAACGGCACCAAAATTTGATACGCCCAAATTACAACTCTCGTTAGAAAGTGTAACAATGAGATGATATGCGTAATTATATTTGATCACAGAGAATGACAAGTTAGAGTTATGTCCACCTTGTAGCTTCTACTTCTCTATTAACTATGGGTAATACGGATTTTATACATGCATGCACTTATAGAGAGGCGTATTCTAATTCTAATCCAAGTGTTTTTCAAACATTAAGGATTTATTCACCTTAGTTCCCTCGAACCCAAAGTTTACAACAAATTATACGAACTCTCCAAGACGTTAATCCTGCTAGGGCATTAACGTGTAAACTAGAGGTTGGAAACCCTAATTTCTTGTCACACTCTCTTTTCCAAACAGTAACTTTTCTATTGAACAAGTTATTGCTATAATGGCATATTCCCTATGTTTGCAACCACGAGAATTCAATCAAAATGAAGAGAGTAATGATATAAGTGGATTACACATCATAAATTCACGAACCCATAGCAATAGAGAGTATACTACAAGGTTTCCATAACCCTAGCAGATAAGTTTAGCTACTCATGAATACAACGGAAATCAAAATAGACATAATCATCATACCAAAACTTAGAACAATCTCGGCGATGGAGACGACTAGCAACAATAAAAGAGGAACATGTTTCTCTCTCTCCGTTTCTCAAGCTAAGCCATTTTCTGCTTTGAAAAATATTACAGAATCTGAATTATGTGAATAATGACTGAAAATTCAGCAATAAGGTTTTTAATAACAACCTTCTCTACTAAGTTGCTACTGCATCCTTAACTATTTAAAAATATTGAGTTTGCCCGGGAAAAAGTTCCAATGCATCACATTTAGTCCAAAAGCTGCCTTCCCTTTTATGTGAAGTTTTCCTTTGCTGTCCACAGGTCCCCAAAGTGCTGAAATCTTCCGCATTAGTACCTGAAAAGCATGCTAATCACATAGGTCAGCTCACTTAATTGAAAGTAGACTAAAAGTGCAGGAATTATGTATTTTATCCTCAAAACTTAGCTAAAACATGGGTAAGTTATGGTTCTTAGACGTATAAATACACCCAACATCAAATACCCAAGAAACCGTAGCTATTTATTTGGTGTAGTCTTAGTTTATAAAAGAATAGTCTTCAGATTATACTATGAGCATTCTCAGAATAATCAGATATCAGTCATTAAACTCAAAATAGTCTATACCTAAGTGTCTTTCAATTTGGAGTAGGATTTAGCACCAAGCGAGTGGAGGGATTGCGGCTTCCCCGTTAGATAGGCAGAGTCGTTAGTAGCAGTCCCTATACTCCAGAACTACGTATCCAGCATAGGATATAAGTAGTCACCCATTAGATTAGGCTTGCCTATCTCGCAGGGGTCACCCGTCAGTTCAGGGTTGACAACCTTAGTCCTTTGGACATTAATCAGTTTAGTGGATCCACACAGCCAACATTAGTACTTGTGGCACTATATTAGCACCATTCTAACTAAGGTTATAAGTTGGACTCCAATTAGCTCAGATTGGGGAATGTAGGTTAGATGATACCTCACACAGTCTCAAATTCATTCTCAGTTATAGCTCCATTCAGTCATTCAGATTTAGTGTTGTTTGACCAAAGAATATAGAAACCAGTTATTTCGGTATTTTAGTTTACAGATTTTACTCAGTTCATGTTATATTCTTGGTCATGTATCCTTAGTGCCTACAGTTTTTCATGTACTTTCAGTATTTACAAACTCTCATGCATATACAATATTTACATGCTTTATATATCTCCAGCATCTATAGACTTCATGTCCTATACTCAGTACTCCATGCATTACATGTATTTCTAGATAGTTTATTACTCCTAATCATGAAACCTTGCATGCCAGCCTGCCTCATTTAGCATACCAGTACATTAAAAGTACTGATCGCATACCTTTTCTTTTGTGCTATGATGTCTCATATCAGAGGTACTGACGTTTAGTTCCTGGATCGCACATAGATTCTCAGATTATCAGTAATACAGTAGCAGTGTGAGTCCTCATCATCCAAGGACAAATTATATTACTTTATGTCTTTATATCCGTAGTTAGTAGAGTTAGTTGGGGGCCAGTCCCATCAACTCACAGTATCCATTTTAGAGGCTTTTTAGACATTATAGTTAGTTATTCAGACTATTTAGATTTCAGTATTTTTATTAGATTCATAATTCAGTAGTTATTTTATTATTAAAACCTTATGGAAATGTTAGTATTTTTCCACATTTATTATATTATTGTTCAGTGATCAAAGTAGGTACCAGCTCATGGGTTATCTTGTGGTCTCTCGAGACCATTAGCACCATAAATGACTAGGGGTAGTCTCAGGTCGTTACAAACTTGGTATCAGAGCCTAAGGTTTTAAATTTTCCTAAGAAGTCTGAAATCCATGTTAGGTAGAGTCTTCTGCATGGGTGTGTAGCATGCCAGACTTATGGAAGAGAGGCTACAAGGTGTTTAGGAAAAGTTTCCCCTTTTTTAGTATTCATGCCATGCCATTGAGCATGAGCTGAAGTTAAACTCTTAGTCTAATCCGTTTTCTCTTTCCATTTACAAAACATGCCTCCCAAGAAGAACAAAGGAAGAATAGGAACTCAGCTAGCCCCTCAGTCCATCCAGGAAGATCCTCTGGATGAGAATGTCTCTCATGCAGAATTCAGGGCTACGTTTCCCAGCACAAAATGAATGACTAGTTGTTTCGGCCAACCCAGTGGCCAATACTGCTGCGACTAAAATTCAGAATTTCACCCGGATGAATCCTCCTTCTTTCAAGAGATCTAAGTCTGAATAGGATCCATAGAAATTCTTAGATATGGTTCAGAAAGTAACAGATGCTATGGGGGTGACTTCTAGTCAGAGTGTCGAGTTAGCTACATTTCAATTGCAATATATAGATCATACTTGGTTTAAGCAGTGGAAATTTGATAGAGGTATTGATGCAGGACCTATAGAATATGAAGAGTTTTCCATGTTTTTTTTGGACAGATTCTTTCCATTAGAGTTAAGAGAGGCCAAGGTGTTAGAATTTATTAATTTAAGGTAAGGAAACATAAGTGGGAGGGAGTATTCTCTCAAGTTCACTTAGTTAGCTAGATATGCTCCTCATGTGGTAGCTGATAGTAGGTCCAAGATGAGTAAGTTTGTGTCTGACATGTCTAATAGTATGGTCAAGGAGTGTAGGACCGCAATGCTGATTAGTGAGAAGGACTTCTCTAGGTTGATGGTTTATGCTCAATAAATAGAGGAGCAGAAGATTAAGGAAAGAGAGAGAGGAAACAAGAGGGCTATGACGGGTAATTTTAATTTAAATCAGCCAAAGTTAAAGGTGGTAACTATCCTCAGTTTCATCAAAGGTCTTTATCCCTATCACCCTCTTCAGGCAGTGCTCCAATACCCAAATTCATAAACGATAATAGGGATAGGGTCCCAGGTCAGTGTTAGCAGTGCTCATACGAATCCTATATGTCAGAAATATGGCAGACATCATTAGGGTGAGTATAAAGTGGGTAGTGATGTGTGCTTAGGGTGTGGCAAGCCAGGATATCAGATTCAAGAGTGTTGAGTAGTTGCTCAGAAAGAAAGGTATGTACGCCAATAGGGCCAGTCCCATCAGTCGTCAGTTCCATTTGGTCGCCCGACTCAGCAGGGTGCCACTTCCAGTGCTACCAGTGGTCACTGTCCGAATAGATTATATGCTATTCAGTCCTGCCAAGATCAAAAAAATTCTCTTGACGTATTTACTAGTGTATTGCAGGTATTTTACTTACATGTTTATTCTTTTCTATACCCTGAAACTTCTCTTTTTTTGTAACTCCATATATAGCCGTCAATTTTGGAGTTAGTCCCAAAAATCTAGCAGAGCCCTTTTTAGTATCCACCCTAGTAGGTGTTTCCATTGTACCCAGGCAGGTATACAGGAACTTTCCGATCACAATATCTCAAAAGGTTACCTTAGTTGATCTCGTGGAGTTAGAGTGATGAATTTTGACGTCATTCTCATCATGGATTGGCTCCACTCATACTATGCCTCACTTGATTGTAGAAATAGAATAGTTTATTTTCAATTCCTGAATGAACTAGTCCTTGAATAAAGAGGTAGTACTACAACTCTTAGGGGTTAGTTGATTTCATACCTTAGAGAGAGAAAGATGATATCCAATGGGTATGTCTACCATCTTGTGCGAGTCAAAGACTCTAGATCAGAAACTCCTACTCTTGAGTCAGCCCCAGTGGTAAATAAATTCTCAGATGTGTTTCCTAAAGATCTTCCCGGAGTTCCTCCCGAAAGGGAAATCGACTTTGAAATAGACCTTCTCCCTTATACTCAGCCTATATCTATTCTGCCATATAGAATGGCTCCAGCTGAACTCAAAGATTTGAAAGAACAGTTAAAGGATCTCCTAGATAAGGGATTCATTAGGCCCAGCATCTCCTAGTGGGGCACGCCTATTTTATTCGTGCCTAAGAAAGATGGTTCCCTCAGAATGTGTATTGACTACCGCTAGTTGAATAAGGTCACAGTCAAGAATAAATACCCACTTCCTAGAATCAATGACTTGTATGACCAACTTCATGGTGCCAGTTACTTTTCCAAGATACACCTCAGATCAGGTTATCATCAACTTAGAGTCAGAGAATATGATATTCCAAAAATATCTTTCCAAACTCATTCTGGTCACTTCAAATTTCTAGTCATGTCCTTTGGTCTCATGAATGCCCCAACAACCTTCATGGACTTGATAAATCGAGTGTTCAAGCAGTACTTGGCCATATTCATCATAGTTTTCATTGATAACATTCTAGTCTATTCTCGTAGCGAAAACGATCATGCAGACCATCTCAGCATAGTACTTCAGACTCTTAGAGCTCACCAGTTGTTTGCTAAATTCAGTAAGTGTGAATACTATCTAAGATCAATAGCTTTCCTTGTCCATATTATTTCTGGTGATGGAATTAAAGTTGATCCTCAAAAGATTGAGGTGGTGAGAAACTGGCCTAGGCCCATCTCTCCATCAGACTTTAGGAGTTTCTTGGGTTTAGCTGGATATTTCCATCGGTTTGTTGAAGGGTTTTCTTCTATTTCATCTCCCATGTCCAGATTGACTCAGAAAAAACTTAATTTTCAGTGGTTAGATTCCTGCCAGAAGAGTTTTCAAGAGTTGAAGACTCGACTCACCTCAGCCCCAGTTCTTACTTTACCAGATGGTTTCAATGGGTTTGTTGTGTACTATGATGCATCCAGAGTAGGTTTGGATTGTGTCCTCATGCAGAGAGGTAGGGTCATAGCCTACGCCTCTAGACATCTTAAGCCTCATGAGAAGAATTATCTAACTTGTGATCTTGAGATACCAACAGTAGTATTCACTTTAAAGATTTAGAGGCATTACTTGTATGGAGTGCATGTAGATGTGTTCACAGATCATAAAAGCCTTTAGTACCTGTTCTCTCAGAAAGATTTGAATTTACGCGAGAGAAGGTGGTTAGAGTTATTGAAGGATTATTACATGAGTGTTCTGTATCATCTGAGCAAAGCCAATGCATCGGCTGATGCTCTCACTAGATTGTCTATGGGTAGTGTTGCTCATGTTGAGGATGGTAATTCAGGATGTTCATTATCTTGCCTGACTAGGTATCCAGTTAGTCGACTCAATAGAGGGTAGTGTGTGGGTGCAGAGTAGCGCTGAATCATCTCTAGTTTCTGAGGTAAAGAAAAGCAGGATAAAGATCCCAGTCTAGTTAAGTTGAAGGAATCAGTCAGAGATCAAAAAGTAAAGGTCTTCTCCCTAGAGGGAGATGGTGTGTTGCACTATCAGGGTAGATTGTGTGTGCCTGATGTAGATGATTTGAGGCAACGAATTCTTGCAGAAGCACATTGTATGCGTTGCTCTATTCATTAAGGGGCCAATAATTAGTACCACGATTTGTGGGAGATCTATTGGTGGAGTGGGATGAAGAGAGATATTTCAAAGTTTGTAGCTAAGTTCTCTATATTCCAGCAGGTTAAGATTGAACATCAGAAGCCTAGTTGGTCCATGTAGGAGTTCAATATTCCCATGTGGAAATGGAAGGAAGTGAACATGTACTTTGTAACAGGTTTACCTCGTACCCATCATCAACATGATTCTATTTGGTTTATCGTAGACAAGAAAACCAAATCAACTTATTTCTTACCAATCCATACCTCTTATTCAGCTAAGGAATATGCCAAACTCCATCTCAGAGAGTTGGTTAGGTTGTATGGTGTTCCCTTATCTATCAACTCAAACATAGGTACCCAATTTACCTCTCATTTTTTGAAAGCATTCCAAAAGGGTCTTGGTACCCAAGTCCACCTTAGTACAGCCTTCCACCCTCAAATAGATGGCCAAGTAGAACAGACCGTTTAGACTCATGAGGATATGCTAAGAGCATGCGCAGTTGATTTTAAAGGTAGGAGATGTAGATCTCTGATTGGTTGGTGTGAAGTAGGTAAGGCTGCAGTAGTAGTGGATGACTTGGTGTTTGATGCATTAGAGAAGGTTCAATTGATCAGCGAAAGGATTAGGGATGTCCAGAGCTGACAAAAATCATATGCAGATGTGAGGAGAACGAATCTTGAGATTTAGGTGGGTGATTTCATGTATTTGAAAATCACTCCTATGAAAGGAGTGAAGAGATTCGGCAAGAAAGGGAAACTCAGTCCCCGATATGTCGGTCCCTTTACAATTCTCAATTGTTTTGGAAAGGTAGCTTATGAGCTTGAGTTGTCTTCAGATTTAGCCTCAGTACACCCAGTGTTCCACGTCTCATTGTTGAAAAAGTATATTGGTGATCCAACTATAGTCGTTCCCTTAGAAAGTGTAGATATTAAGAACAATCTTTCTTTTAAGGAAGTTCCAGTTAAAAATCTTGATCATCGAGTTCGTAGACTAAGGAACAAAGAAGTTCCACTAGTCAAAGTTCTTTGGAAAAATCAGTCCGTTGAGGGAGCAACTTGGGAAGCAGAGGAAGATATGCAAACCAAGTACCCTCATCTTTTCTCCGCTAATCCAGATGTTATATAAGGTACTAACCTTCTTAAGATTTCTCTCTATCATGCTCAGTTTCAGTTGCACATCATGTTCATGTCAGTTGGGCATTCATGAATTAGTTCAGTCATGCATTACATGCATCATATATGCATGTTCACTGTGTAAGCTTAGTCCATCAGTTTCTTCAGCTTAACCATTTTCATTTTAGGATGAATCATCCCTAGAGGGAGATATTGTAATACCCCATATTTCCCTAACATAATCTAAGTCCCTATACATGATTATTTATAAATAGCATTTTCAAAACACTCATTATTTTCCAGTTTAAAGCCTGCCATTTCATAGGAAATTCAATTAGATTTCCAATGATATAAAATTTGCCCGAATCTGATAATCGGATAAAAAGTTATGGTGATTTTTTAAGTTTCAGTCACTTAACACCGTCATTTTAACCCTTAGCGCATCGCGGAGCCAACATAAACGACGATTGTCAATTTCAAGTGAAGCTCCGCAAAACCACCATGTCGTGCCTTCAGCCAAAATCCTAATTGTCATTTTTTTCCAGTGTCCTGTCATGATAATGGCGCTTCGCGCCAAGGGTGAATTTCATAATCAAAAGGGCACCATGATTCCTCCGCGTTGCACCAAGCCCTCAATTCCCAATTGTCCAATTCTAGTGACACGACGTGATAGCGCCGCATCACGCTAGCTCACAAAATTGGGAATTTTTAAGTATTTACCCTCACGTCAGTCAACCTTTAACAAAAAATTCACACTAATTAACCCATTATTTCATTATTTTAATAACATTTACCCAAAATCAAAGAAGATTTTCTCCCAATCAAGAACCCTAGCTTTCAAATTCAAGGTCAATCCTCAAGCATTCACCAAGAACTTCAAGAAATCCATCAATTAAGGTATGTTAGATGTTCATCCATGGATTCCTTTCACCCATGGAGTCCAAGTATCCATTTTAATTACAAAACCATCATCTTTTCAAGTTTATTTGATTTTAAATTATGATTTCACCCATGAATCTCTATGTACTATTGATTTTATACCATGTTACCATGAAATCACTGTTATTATTCAATTCCCCATGTTTTAACATCATTATTTATTGAACAAAACTATGATATAGCTCTATTATGTCGGATTCATGCTATTTTTATATGTTTTAGGACATTCTTGTGATTTCTTTGAACCATGAACTACAAGTGTTTGATAAAATGCCTACAAGAGTGATTTATTTAATAAAAACCTTCATACTTGGTCCCTTAAGCTTTAGTGTATTTTTAGTATTATTTGTTTTGAGTCCTAGAGGTATTGAATACCCGAAAAATCATAGCTATTTATTTGGTCTAGTCTTAGTATATTAAAGAATAGTCTTCAGATTATACTATGAGCATTCTCAGAATAATTAGATATCATTCATTAAACTCAGAACAGTCTGGTACCTTAGTTTCTTTCAGTTGGGAGTAGGATTTAGCACCGAGCGAATGGAGGGATGGAGGCTTCCCCATCAAATAGGTAGAGTCGTTAGTAGCATTCCCTATACTCCAGAAGTATGTATCCAGTATAGGATATGAGTAGCCACCTATTAGATTAGGCTTGACTATCTCACAAGGGTCACCCGTCAGTTCAGGCTTGACACCCTTGGTCCTTTGGATATTATATCAGTGTAGTGGATCCACACAGCCAACGTTAGTACCCGTGGAATGGTATTAACACCCTTCTAACTGGGTTTACTGGTTGGAACCTGATTAGCTTAGATTGGGACATATCGATTTGATGATACCGACCACAGTCTCAGATCCATTCTTAGTTATAGCTCTAGTCACTTATCGAATGATCTAGTTATCAAATGGAGGGGTAGTACTTCAGTTCTTAAGGGTTAGTTTATTTCCTATCTTCAGGCAAGAAGGATGATATCAAAAAGGTGTATTTACTATCTCATATAAGTCAAGGACTCAAATTTTAAGACTACTAAGTCTTGAGTCGGTTTCAGTAACAAGGAAATTTCCAGATGTATTTCCTAAAGATCTTCCCTGAATTCATCCCAAAAGGGAAATTTACTTTGAAATAGTTCTTCTTCTAGATACCCAGCCTATCTCTATTCCACCTTACAAAATGGCTCCAACTGAGCTTAAGGAATTAAAAGAACAGTTGAAGGATCAATTAGATAAGGGCTTCATCAGGCCTAGTGTTTCCCCATGGGGTTTCCCAATTCTATTCGTGTATAAGAAACACGATTCTCTTAAAATATGCATCGCCTATTGCCAGTTGAACAAAGTCACTATCAAGAATAAGTATCCCCTACCCAGAATTGATGACATGTTTGACCAACTTTAGGGTGCAAGTTATTTCTTTAAGATAGACCCTAGATTTGGCTATCATTAGCTCAATGTCAGAGACTATGACATTTTAAAGAAAACCTTCAAAACTCGATATGGTCACTTTGAATTCCTAGTTATGTCTTTTGGAATAACAAATTCCCTTTCAACTTTCATGGACTTGTTCAATAGGGTGTTCAAGCAGTACTTGGATATGTTTTTCATAGTCTTCATTGATGCCATCCTTGTATATTCCTCTCGTGAGAATGATTATACAAACTATCTGAGAGTTGTGTTGCAGGCCCTTAAAGATCATCAGTTATTCGCTAAGTTCAGTAAGTGTAAATTTTGGTATAAATTAGTACCCTTTCTTGGTCACATTATTTCTGGCATTGGCATTCAAGTTGATCCTCAAAAGACCAAAGAAGTGAGAAACTAGACTAGACTCATCTCTCCATCCAATGTCAGAAGTTTCTTGGGTGTAGCTGGCTATTATAGATGGTTTGTTGAGGGGTTTTCTTCTATTGCTTCCCACATGTTGAGGCTAACTCAAAATAAGGTCAAATTTTAATAATCATATTCCTGTGACAAGGGTTTTTAAGAGTTGAAGACTCAACTCACTTTCGCTCTAATCTTGACTTTTCTTGATGGCATAGATGGGTTAGTAGGGTATTGCGATGATTATAGAGTTGGTATTTCTTGTGTATTAATACAGAGCGGTATGATCATAACATATTCCTCTAGATATCTTAAACCCCATGAAAAGAATTGTCCAACCCATGATCGTGAGTTGGCAGCTGCTGTCTTTGCCTTAAAGATTTAGAGGCATTGCCTTTATGGGGTTCATGTTGATATGTTCATGGATCACAAGAGTTTACAATATGTATTCACGTATAAAGACTTGAATCTTTATTAGAAAAGGTGGCTTGAACTATTGAAAGACTATGACATAAATGTGTTGTATCTTCCGGGCAAGGCCAATATAGTGTCGGATGCCCTTAGTAGACTGTATATGGGTAGGGTTGCTTATGTTGAGGATTATAAGAAGGAGTTATGTCATGAGGTTCATCATCTTACCAGGTTAGGAGTTTAGTTAGTCGATTGGGCAGAAGGTAGTATATGGGTTCAGAATGGTTCAGAATCTTCATTGGTTGCTAAAGTAAAAAAAGAGCAAGACAGGGATCTAAATTTGGTCAAGTTAAAGAAGACAGTTAGAGTTCAAGAGTTGGAGGATTTCTCCCAAGAGGGATATGGTGTGCTTCATTGTTAGGGAAGACAATGTGTTTCGTGTGTTGATAGTCTGAGACAACGAATATTAGTTGAGGCGCATGGTGCGAGATACTCTATTCACCCAGGGGCTACTAAGATGTACCGTGATATGCAGGAAATATTTTAGAGGGGTGGTATGATGAAAGATATTGCAGAGTTTGTGGCTAAGTGTTTAAATTATTAGCAGGTTAAGGTTGTGCACTAAAGGCCTAAGGGTACATTGTTGGATTTTAGCATCCCCACTTGGAAGTGGGAGGTGGTGAACATGGATTATGTGATAGGGTTTCCTCGTATACATCTCCATCATGATTCAATATGGGTCATTATAGATAAAATGACTAAGTCAGCTCATTTCTTTCCAGTTTATACTTTATTTTCAGCTGAGGATTATGCTAGACTCTATCTTAGGGAGTTGGTAAAGTTTCATTATGTTTTGTTGTCTATCATTTTAGATATAGGTACTCAATTTATCTCTCACTTTTGGAAGGCATTTCAGAAGGGCCTTGGTACCTAAGGTCATCTTAGTATAACTTTTCATCCTCAGACAGATGGTTAGGAAGAACGGACCATTCAAACTTTAGAGGACATGTTGAGGGCCTGTGTTATTGATTTTAAGGGTAGTTGGGATGACCACTTACCTTTGAATGGGTTTGCCTACAACAATAGCTATTAATCCAGTATTCAGATGGCTTTGTATGAGGCTCTCTATGGGAGGAGATGTAGATCTCCTATTGGTTGGTTTAAAGTAGGTGAGGTTTCTTTGATAAGGCCAGATTTAGTGTTTGAGGTGATGGAGAAAGTTTAGTTAATTCAAGAGAGGCTGAAGACAGCACAAAGTTTTTAGAAATATTTTGCAGATGTGAGGAGAAGAGATCTTATGTTTGATGTTAATGACTTGATTTATTTGAATATTTTTCCTATGAAAGGAGTGAAGAGATTTGGAAAAAAGGGGATACTCAATCCTCTCTATGTGTCCTATGTAAAATCTTGAGTTGTTTTGGGAAGGTAGCTTATGAGTTAGAGTTACCTGCAGATTTGGCATCAGTGCATCCGGTATTTCATGTCTCTTTACTATAGAAATATATTGGCGACCTATCTTTAGTCGTGCCCTTAGAGAGTGGAGGTGGAAGATAATTTATCCTATGAACAAATCCCAGTTGAGATCCTTGACTATCAGGCTCGTAGGTTGAGGAACAAATAGGTTCCCTTGGTGAAAGTTCTATTGTAAAATCAATCTGTTGAGGTAGCTACTTAGAAAGTAGAAGCAGATATGCGAGGAAACTACAGTCATCTTTTCTCCACAACTTCAGACTCAGATTGAGGCAATGAATTTCCTTAAATCGACTCTTTTTGATCTTTATTTCAGCTATGTAACCATTCTCTGTCATTACATTCATTCATGAAATCAATTCAATCCATGTATGATGTCTCAAACTCAGTCACATTACAGTGGATGAACATTCAGTGTATGGTCTCAAATTACCTTAGTACTCTTAACCTAACCAGTCTCATTCAAAGACGAATGTTCCCAAGGAGGACATATTGTAATACCTCGTGTTTTAAAGAAACTATACAATAGAAGACTCATGCATTTAAGTCTTAATGACATCATACAAGTCGTATGTTCAACTCATACCCATGAAAGTGTATGATGGGTGATATTCTGCTCAAGGTATGACTTAGCATTGGAAGTTGTAAGGTGATCATACGAGTCGTACATGGTAAGCCATAACCAAGTCAGTGGGAGGTGAGATAAGTTTTGTCTAGATTATGAGAGGATGAGTGCTAGTCGTATGACTTGCTACGAGTCATAAGTATGACTCGTATCTTGATTAGTGAAGGATCCAAAAATAAAGCCTCGTGTTTTGATAACTTTATAAGTTACTTATACATATATTAAGTCCTCAAATAGCTCCTAGTTCATGAACAAGTCGAAACATCCCTCAGTGATTTAGTTCTTATGAAGAATATAACTATAGTCATATTAAAATGATCATAAATTCTGTTCTACTAAGAATTTTTGAGCTCACAACCCACCGATAGATATATAATTGAGTTAACTTTCCAACTATACCAATTTTGCCTTAATACGACGTCAGGGTGAAAAGTTATGACCAAATTACTCAAGCATTATCAAAGCTGCTAGTAGGGTATGACTCATACCTAGAAGATACGAGTCATCAGGAAAAGTTAACTCCATAATAGTAGGGGTCAAAATTTGGGTTCCTAGTGATGACTCAAGGTACAACTCATACCCAAAAAATACGAGTCATACCCAAACACGTTGGGATGACTTTTAAATAATTTCCAGAAGGTTTATAAGGGTTTTTTGGTCTTTTCTCCTATTATAACTCCTTGCCCACGACATTTAACCCCAAGGGACATTAGTTTTCGTCTCTTTTCCATCAATTAATAACACAAAATCCATGTTTCCATTGTCAAGAACAATATTAGGGTTTCTTCTCAAGATTATCTCCCAAGTATCAAAGGTCAAGTTTACTTCACCAAGCCAAGAACTTTAAGGTATGTGGGGTATTCGTCAATGAGTTCCTTCCACCCATTGAGCCCAAAAACCCTCTTGTAGTTTTTAAAGTATGAATTTCATTCTACTTTATGGAATTATCCTTACAATTTATGAATCAAATCCATGAACTTCTTAATAAATCAAATTCAAGTCATGTCAATATGTGTTCCTATGTTATTCAAGTCATTTCATATTTGAATTTCAATTTCTCTGGTCTTAACCCCTTAATTTCGTGATACATCGTCAAGTTATGAATTAAACCATGTAAATATGTTGTTTTCCCCATGTTTAACATATCCTCATGTTCAATTTCATGTATTCTAATATTTATTGAAATTTACTATCTTTAGGGACTCTAAATTATGACTTCCTTGTATTGTTCAAATGTTGTTATCATATTTTTGTAATCATTAAGTGCTGGCGGGTTATGAACACCCGATACCTATGTGTTTTTCTTTTACATGATTTTTATTTCCAAGAAATAAGTTAGTCAAACCATGATTTTATTACCATATTCAGAATATCATATTAATGTTGTGCATTTACAAGTACCTTACCATGTCATATTAAATAACTAATAATACCAAAGTATTTTAGTTGGGAGTAATACTTAGCACCAAGTGAATGCAGGGATGAAAACTTCCTCATCAGTTTAGGCAGAGTCGTTAATAGCAGTCCCTAAATTCCAGAACTACATAGCCAGCATAGGATATGAGGGGTCACCCATCAGTATAGGCAGAGTCGTTAATACTAGTCCCTAAATTCCAGAACTATGTATCCAGCATAGGATATGAGGGGTCACCAGTCAATTTAGTATTGACTTCCTCACAAGGGTAACCTGTCTATTTAGGATTGACACCCTGGTCCTTCGGGATAATAGATTAGTGGACTCACAAATCCATGTATTAGTACCCGTGGCAAGGTACTGACACCCTTCCAACTGGGTTACAGGTTGGACCCCAATTATCTCATATTGGGGCATGCCAGTTACATGTTAGCCTCCACATTCTCAGTATAGTAGACAGATTAGATCATCTCAGGCTTGCATGACCAGGTATACAGACTTCAGTTTTTCAGTTATGTTATAATAGTGATTAAGTCACTCAAATTTATAGCTTATTTTAGTACATGTTTATGCTTGGTCTTGCATTCTCAGTGTTACATGTTCATGCATTCATGTTTAGTTTCCATATGTTTTTCAGTTAGTCCTTACCTCACGTACCAGTACATTCAAAGTACTGACTACATACTCTTCTCTTGTGCTATGTTGTCTTATAACATAGGTTCGGACACTCAGTTTTTAATCATTCTTAGACAGTCTAGCATCACCCAGAAGCAGTAGTGGTGAGTCCTCTTGGATTAGGGACATGAAATGTTTTACCATTATTTCATCATCTATTTATGTTTTTTCAGTCGGAGTTCGTTGGAGGTCTGTCCCATCAACTCCTTATGGTTCTTAGAGGCTTTCAGACAGTTAGACAGTCATTCAATTTTCAGTTATTATCAGTTGTTTCAGATAGATAGTTTAGTTTTCAGTATTTTATTGGATACTTCAGACATGTCTTTTATATATTTCAGTATTTAGATTGATCTACCCCATGGATTTATTTTCCGTATACGTTGTTTTACTTTCATTTCATATATTGCTCATAGCAAGTACCAGACCATGGGTTTGCTTGGGGTCACTTATGGTCTTAAGCACTATGTCATAACTAGGGGATAGCCTCAGGTCTTGACAGTTAGTCCAGTTAAAATAAAGGCCAGGCAATCTGTTAGTTTGATTAAAACAAAGACCTGCCAATTTTTAATCTTTGATAATCAGTTTCCTTTAGATTTTTTTTATGCAAGCATGGTTTCATATAAAGTTGCAAAAATACTTCCTCAGATAATTTGATAGAAATTAAGGATATTCAAGTCATCACACTTGATAGATTTTGATTCCAGTTAAAAAAAATTAGGATGAGCCTACAGATTTAAAACGAAGCTATGCGTTTGATGGATTCAAAATATCTAACGATATGCCAAGTGGATTAATTGAGTTTTAAAAATAATGAATAGAGGAAGAAATATTAAAATACCATGCTAACAAGTAAGTTTTTTAAATCGTGAAAGTCAAAAGTTTTCACATAATAATAGTGTGCTTTTTCAAACTTGATACTACTAAATTTTAAAGATGACATAAAATTGAAAGATGATCACGATAGATCTAAAGCAACCGGTCTTGAGTTCAGATAACTTGATTTCATCATTGTTCATACACAATCAAATAACTAATTCTACGTGATGTCCCAACACAATATATTCTGATACAACAAGATAGATATTTATTGAATGTTTTATATTTAGGTACATATATTTTGGTAGCTTGATTATGAAATAACTAGATGGTATTGTGTTTATGTTGAAGGAATATGTTTCATATTTATTTTGACATAAAAATCAATCAATTATATTATGTATTTTTAGTTGTTACGTAGTACATAAACTACAATATAGAATATCTGACATGTTTTTACTTATTGGCATATACATCACAAAGTTATGTATAGGGATGTTTTGTCATAATCAGGTTTTTGTGATTTATATTTTTTATTCATATGAAATTTTATATAGAGAGTATTATAAAAATAATCATTTATTTTGTTGTCATACTAATACACAAAATAGTCATTTATTTTGTGATGGTTTGCAATTTTACAGTGGTTGTCTTGCCATTTCAGATACAATTCATAGATATGTATTGCAATCACATATACATATCACTGGTATGCATATGAATTTACAATATTAATCATCTGTTGTCATATCATATTCTAAAACTTATTACATTCTAGTATATAAGATATTAGTCATTCAAGTTAAATTGCCACATATTAATAAGTTGATATGTATTTTCTTATTGGCAGGATTAACTCTTTCTTTACTTTGTAATTTGTGCAGCATATTGATGCGATGTTCTACCACTTGCGCAAGAAGTTCAAGCAATAAAGTGCTTAACAATATAGGTACACAACTGCAAACTGCTTGTTCAAAATGTACATAAAGAAGTACAATAGAAATTATCCTGTAACGCCCCAAAAGTACACCCTAGACGTCGCCTGGTGCTTACGATCCCAAGGGACCATAAGCTAACCCAAAAACTAGTACCTGTTGTGAGCACTGAATAGTATACTCATAATAAAAAATCATGTGCAAAAATTAATTGAGAAATGTCATAAGGTTTTAGATGTTGAAAATAATTCTGAATAGTAAGACTGAAAGAAACTGTCTTAAAATAGATAAAAACTGATAATCTAACTAACTGTATGAAAGTGTCTGAAAGCCTCTAACTGACTGAGGATTTGATGGGACAAGTCCCAACTAACTCTGACGGATTACTGAACTAAAACACTGAATTAGTCAAAAATAGTCCTCGATATATGAGGACTCACAATTGTTGTTGCTGTTGATGCAGTGGAATGTCTAAGTATGGCCGAGACCCTAAGCATCCGAACCTATGATGTAAGACATCATAGTGCAAGAAACTTGTATGAGATTAGTACTTGGAATATATTGGTATACTAGATGAGGTTCGGTTGTTATGTATGGGTTATGTGAATGAGTAATAACTGATTGAATGGGTAGCATGAGGTGGCTGAGTAACAGCTATGAATGTGTGAATACTGTAAAATATGAGAATGGATGACCAAGCATATAACATAATTCTGAAATTGTCTGTACACTAAAATACTAAAATCTAAAAACTAAATAACTGATAAACTGTATGCTATGGCCAAGGAAAACTGAACTGAGTTTTGAACTGAATACTAAAACTGAAACTGTGGGAGGTATCATCTAACCTACACGCCCCAAAGCTAAGTTGATTGAGGTCCAACCTGTGATCCCAGTTGGAAGGGTGCTAGTACCTTACCATGGGTACTAACAACGGCTGTGTCAACCCCAAACTAGCAGGAAGACATCTTTTCAACCCTAAAATAACATAAAGACTCATGAGATATGTGTCAACCCTAAACTAGTAGGAAGACATCTCAAACCTATGTTGGCTATATAGTTTTGTATTTTAGGAATTGTTACTAAGGGTCAAACCATATACTAATAGACAAAACCCTATCCCTGGGATCGCTCGATGCTAAATTCTACTCCCAACTGAACTGACACTAATTATGGGATTGAACTAAGTTTAACTAAAGAAGGAATTGACTCAAATTACCAAATTGACCTCATTTTGATAGATAAGATAATTGACTAAATTTATAATGCTCATAGGTGTCTGAAACCATTCTGAAAATACTGAGACTAAGTAAACAACTAAATTTTGGGTATTTATAACCCCTAGGACTTAATGAAAATAGCGATAGGGACACATGAAAGCTTTGAAACCATGGAAGAAAATCATTGTTCATAATTATTCACTTAAGTATTTCATCAAACACGTGGGCGTCAAGAATTTAACATAGGGGTGTTTTTAAATCTGATAAGATAGCACGAACACATGACCAAATCATAAACTGAGAGTTTTATTCTGAACTCACATGAACATGATGTGAAAACTACAATATTTAAAACATACTATAGTGCGTTCCACGTGAAAACAATTGAAATCATAACTTGAAATCAAATTACCAAGGTATAGATAAACACACTTCAACTTTCGAATGTGTAAGAACTCTTTCTATCAAAACTCTTGCAAACGTAATACATGATCGAATTTCATAAGAGTTTCATGGAGGTAATTCATTGTAAACATGTAATTTCATTGTAAACATATAATAAGTAGTGATTGTTCAAAACCCAATCATTTAGGCATTTCATCAAACACATGCAATTCATAGTTTAAGCATGGGAATAGATTTAAACATGTAGTAATATCATGGTTGAAATACTAAACTCATAAATTTAGGTGTAAACCAACCAATAAGCACCATTAAAACATGTAGGGTTTAACTTCAATAACAATTTCATGTAAACATGATACAAAAATCGAAATTCATGGGCGTTCATAGATAAAATTCATATTAAAATGCAAAAATCATAATTTTTATACATAAAATTGGGTTCTTGGACTCCATGAATGAAAGGGACCCATGGATGAACATCTAAAATACCTTAAATCTTTGATCTTGAAAGAGAATTAACTTTTCTTGAACGTTCTTGGATTGGGAACCTTAAATTCTTGATTATCTTAAAGAAGGGCTTAAATCTTGTTCTTAGGAGATGATCTTGAGAGGAAATCCTAATCTTGTTGTTGAGAGTAGTATATGAGAGGATTTTGAAATGTTTAACTGATGAAATAGGGGAAAAGTAACGCCACTTGAGAGTTATATGTTATGGGAGAGGTAGGTTTTGAGGTGAGGAAAAGACCAAAATACCCTTTTGAAGCTAAATAAGAGTTGCTGAAATTTTAGTTGATAACTTATCAACTAGTTGATGGCTTATCAACTCAAGTCGTCACTTTTGTAGCTGAGATGGTTGTGGGTGACGACTTGGTTGATAAGTCGTTACTTAGTTGAGACTTATCACCTAAAGTCATCACTTTGAAGATGAAGTTGATGACTTTCTGGGTTAGGCTGACGACCTTGCTGATAAGTCGTCACTTAGTTGACGGCTTATCACCTCAAGTCGTCACTTTGTTGGCAGACATACATGCTGAGGTAAAATAAGTATAACTTTCTACTCTGATATTGTATTAAGGTGAAACCAAATGCATTGGAACTAAGACTCAAAGATCTTCCTTTTGGTATATAGTAGGCCATGTAAATCTTTATTTACAAGGATTAATAGTAGTTTAAAGTTTACCCAAGCTGAAACGTTCACTAAAACTTAATCAATAGAAGTGTTCTCAACTAGTCTTTGAGTTAGGAGATTTTTATGACTTCGACTGATATAATAGGACATTTCCACACTATATAATTGATCATAACACCTCTATATACATAGAAATATTGGATTCAAGTCTATATGTATAAGAACAACAAACTAAATTCTAGCCCAAAAATGTGGGGTGTTACATATCCAGATGCATCTAATAGGGTACTTTCTACACAACAGGATTATACATAATCATGTATTATTGTCCAAAATAAAGAGTCGATAACCAGCATTATTAAAGTCTTCAACGTCCTTACTGGTTTATTGTAGCATTTGGTGGATGAGGTATACGTCCCTCTAAATTGTGATATAGAGTTTCACTGGGTGTTAGCTATTATTATTCTCTAGAAAAGGCAGGAACACATGTATGACTCACTATCGAATCTACGGTATAGGGAATCATCGCTTGATATTCATAGTTGGTAGTGATGTTGTCGACATAATTGTCTGATAGTGATTTTATAAGAAACTGGATATACAGACTGGTCAAATATTTAAGCATATATGGATAAAATTAGTCAATGGGCACAGATAGTGAACCAACACCCATTCGAGGTTAAATATGTAGAAATCATTATGTAGAAAGCAAGTGGTAGTTTGTAAGTATCTTTTTATTGTAATCATGTATGGACAAGATACACATACTTATATTATTATTGCACAATTTTTGTTAACTCAAGTTACGTTACTATTCAAGGACTATGAAGTGTTCGTAGCTGGCTATGTAGAGTATTTGAGTGATGAAATTGCAGTGTCTTTTGATGAATTTGAAGCAAAATATCATCAATTGAGATACGCTTCACTTTTATGAAATTACGGAGTGGTAAAGGCAAAGAAAGTCTATGTTAACAACAAAGAGGATCCTCCAAGACCAATTCCAAATTATGTTTTACCACTTGATGAATCAACAATAGTTAGCATAGAATAGATTTAAAGATCCCTTTGTTCAAGAATAATTTTTTTGTGAAAATATTTTTTGTAAAATATTTGTGATGGTGCGTTTTGAAACTGCATACTTAAAGACTTTGTGTTTTTGTGTTGTACAAAGTAATCATAATATATTAACTTCTTTTTTGTATCATCATATTTAGTGAAGTATGTTATGCTTTGGTGTGCCTGATTAGTTGTTATATATATGTATGGACTACCAAATAAATACTCCCTTCATTTCAAAAAGAATGACCTACTTTTCTTTTTAGTCCGTTTCAAAAAGAATGACCCCTTTCTTTTTTTGTCAATACTTTAATTTCAACTTTCCACATGGCATGTTTAGGATCACAAGATTAAAGGACATTTTGGTACATTTGATAAAACTTTAAATCAAGGCCACAAGATTCAAAAGTCTTCTTTATTTTCTTAAACTTTGTGTCAAGTCAAAGTAGGTCATTCTTTTTTAAACGGGGGAAGTAGTGTTTTAGTTCAAATCATATACATGACAAACTTATGTATAAATATGCTTTTGCTAAAATTCAAAATGCTTAGCTAAAATTAAAAATGTGTAGTTGTTTTAGTTATTATGTATTTTTATGACCTATCAAATAAATAATGTTTTAGTTCAAAGCATATACATGACAAACTAATGTATAAGAATTATCTATAGATTGCTTAACTGAATTAACTCATTGCATATACATAACTTTGTTATGAATATTTATAACTTAATATTTGGTGATTTTATATGTTCAACTCATATACATAACTGTGTATGTGGTTGTACTATTTACTTAATCTGATTCATATTATTTTCTTGATTTAACTATGTGTCCGAAATAATAATATATATGTATGACCTACAGATTGGATATGCATGTATGACCTACATATTGGATATGCATGACATACAAAATTGCATAATATTTTAGTTCACAGCATATACATAAAATAGTTGTGTATATGTTCTTAAAATTCAAATTGCTTATTTGTTTTAGTTCATCCTTTATCATAACATAGTTATGTAGAAATATGAAAGACAAATATGAACAAACATCAAGGAGACAAACTTATCATAAATTAATTGTTCTCGTCAAATAGCTTATAGCTTAGTCGTTGTTAGTTCACCTCATATACATAACTATGAATATGTATAAGTATGACCTACAAGTATATATGTTCTTCTCCTCAAATAATATATATATATATATATATATATATATATATATATATACATATATATATATATAGCATAGTTATTAATGCAATAGTTACTGATATGTATATGTCACACGGTGATTTAGCTTAATTTTGCTATAGTACAATGTATGATCGTTGAGCATTGTATATGTAGATAACAATCAATCATTTTATTTAAGCAACAACAAATTGTGAAAATACATCTGATATGTTAATTTAATAAAACACCCAAAACTATTGCTATAGTCATTACATGAAATCTCGTTAAAGAAGATTTAACAAATATAGAAACTACACAAATGAAACTAATTATTAAGTAATGCAGGTGAACCATGCAATGTTCTGGCAACAACAATTTCAATTATCTTTGAAGAAGAAATTACAAGTTCTCTGTTATGACTCGTACTATCACACTTTTCACAACATTTTATGTTTGATGATAGTGTTTCACTTGATTTCTTATATATCTCTTTCTTTGGACTTTCGGGTGGTTTTCGATATTTAGGTGGTAATACTTCTTCCTCGTCTACAAATTTTGGCATATGCCAATATTTCATATCTGGCATTAGAATGATTGGCCATTCATACATCTTCATTAAAGTATCAGGACCGATTTCCTCTAGACTTTTGCTCTTCAAAACTACAATTGTGTGAGGACATGGTATCTCATAAAGTTGAAAACGTTCATAGTTGGATGATATATACCTTCTACTAGATTCGTATATAGATAACACATAGTTTAAGAAAGCTTTAACCTAAGAAATATATGACCAAGAAATCAACTAATAAATAAAAGTCATATCAATTTAACAAGTATTTCAAAAACAAACTAATAATCAAAAACAAAATAACAATTGCATGTATTTTTAGACCATTCTGCCATGCGAGAAACTTTCGCACCATTAAGAGTTAGAATTTCTTCAAACATTCTTCCAAACATTGTCTTTGTATATGATTCTATTTCTTTGGTTTTGCAGTTCTAAGACAAACAATATTCTAACTTTTTTCAAAACTGTCAATATAGGCAGTTGTCATGCCTCTACCAAACAATCATTTATACATTCAACAATATTAGATGTCATCATCCTCCCTCTATTTAATGGTGCATGACATCACCATTTTTCAAAACCAACTTCATCATGGTAATTCTTTACCCTATGATCCACCTTGACCACCTTTGCCAGAAGGTCATCAAAATCCTTTTTTCTATAAACTTTTGCCATGGAATAGTACAAATCACTAAATCTATCCTTGCTTTTTTTAAAGTTAGTGTAAACATTCTTTCAAAGATGTCAAATGCATGCAATATGGGGGACATTAGAATACAAAATACTCACATTTTTTTATGATTCTTTTATTGAGATCTAATACAACACATATGTCATATTCACCAAATGCATGTCACGACTAAAGATTACCACCGAGTCGTGACACAGTGCTTAAGGTTATAAGTGACTCCAAGCTAACCCATGATCTAGCACAAGATGTAAATACTAAAGGAATATAACAAAATACTGAGCAGAAGTCCTTTAATAAATGTTTAACTAGGTTAGTCAATAATAAAGGAGCTTGAAACACATCACTGAAAAACACAACTAACTATCTGACTGTCTGAAAGCCTCTAAATATGATGAGTTCTTAGGATAGGTCTCCAACTAACTTCGACTATCGAAATAAACATGAACCAAAATACTAGAAAGCATTATAATTAATACAATTAGTCCCCAAATGATGAGGACTCACCAATGCTAAAGCTGAGGAACACATTAATAGTCTAAGTAAAATCGGGGAACTGAGCTTCCGAACCTATGTTATAAGACAACATAGAGCAAAATCGAGTCTGCGGTTAGTACGTTGAATGTACTTGTATGCAAGAAGAGGACTTAATGATATATATGTAAGTTGAGCATGAATGCATGAACATGGAAAATAGAATTCAAGACCAAGCATAAATATGTACTTAAATAATCTGAATAACTGGATACTGATATATGGACACTTGACCATGCAAACCTAACCTGATGTAGTCTGAATACTAAACAAAAACTATGGGAGCTAATATTTAACCGATATGCTCCAATATGAGCCAATCGAGGTCCAACCTGTAACCCCAGTTGGAAGGGTGTCAATACCTTGCCACGAGTACTAACATTAGCTCTGTGGATCCACTAAACTGGTGTCCAAAAGGAATAGGGTGTCACCCAAAATTGGAAGGTGCCCCTAAGAAAGTGTCAACCCTATACATATAGGAAGACCTCTCATAACCTACGCTGGCTACGTAGTTCTAGAACTTAGGGACTTCTACTAAAGCTCTCACCCTAAGATGGCAGGAAAGCCTTCATCCCTAAATCCACTCAGTGATAAGTTCTACTACTAACTAAACTAACATGAAAGCATTAACTAGTACATGCACTGATAACTGATATGCTGAAATATGGTATTTTGAAAAGAATAGAGCATGCATAATCTGAAGTAATCATGAACATGTTAACTGATATATTTAGAATGATATAATACTAGTGAATGCTTATTATGAAAATGCTATAAATTTCATGGTATAAACATGGTATGAAGAACTTGAAATCTTGAAAATTGTTGCATGCATTATTATCTAGGTATCAGGTGTTAATAACCCACCAACATGGAAAAATACAATTAAATACAATAATTTTAAAGTAATGACATGGTAAGAAATTTCATGACTTAAAATCAAGAATCGAACAATTTCATCAATGTAATGAATTATCATGACTAAGTACAGAAGAATACTTGAAATTATGAGGGAACACTATACATGGTTGAATTCAAGAATTACATAGAGGAATCATGAAATTTATAATTGTCATGGAGGCTTAAATCAAAAGGGGAACTAAACTTAAAATTTGGGGAAACTTTGGGACTCAACGGGTAAAAGAAACCCATTGATGAATATCCCACATACCTAAGGGGAAGACCTTGGGAAGATTGCTTGGACTTGAACTTGGATAGAAGAACCCTATTTTTTCTTGGGAGAGGACAAAATCTCCCCTTATAACTGTCTGGGTGGAAATACCATTGACTTATAATTTGGGGGAGTTTGGGTCTTTTATACCACCCCATATGAATCCAAAACGACATGGGTTAGGCTTTAAAGGGAGTAGAGAAATAAATAAAAGCCCCTAGAATAATATTTAGGAAAATACGCTCCCAGTCGTTATGACTCGCCCTACAACTCAGTGGGATTGACTATGAGTCGTAGTCTGAGTTGTAACCTGGGATCATGGGATCCTAGGTTCATTCTGTTATGACTATGACTTACCACCTAACAAATCATTATGACTGACTACGAGTCATTGGGTGAAGTAGTAGTCGGAAACTGGATCCTTGGATCATACACTAGTCAGGCAACGGGTCCACACAATGACTCATAAGGTCTGGTTGCGGGTCGTATGATGGATCATAGCCACTGAATGAGATTCTTGGTTACATACTATTGTGACTACGAGTCCCTCCTAACAACTCGTAGCCATTGATTACTGGTCTTACGGAGTTTTCATAGGCACTGGGACAAAATATGGAGCCTTTACTCAAATGACTACGACTCACTTGTGACGACTCATCACAGGTGGTTATGACTTATTTTCCTGAGTCTTAGTCATGGCATTGTATCAGGTCCTTAGGGGAAACTTTCCCTAACTTTTTCCCATGACATTGGAATGAGGTAAGGTAACTTTGCGGCTTTGCGGCCTATATTATAAGGATTCTAGATCTTTAAAAAAATTAGGGTATTACAATATCTCTCCCTTGGGATCATTCGTCCTCGAATGAAACTAGATAAGTTGGAGTACTAGAAAGATTGAGATCATATACTGAGTACTTATGAACTAAATCATGATTAAATATCTGAAATCTCAAAACATGATGCATGGATTAGATTGAACTCATAATGCATGATAACATAAGGATGGCTGAATAGCTGAGATAGAAAATGAGAGGATTACAATAATGACATTCTTACCGAAAGTTGAATCAAAATTGGTAGAGAAGAGATAGAGATACTTGGTGTACATATCAACTTCTGTCATACACGTAGCTCCTTTAACAGACTTATTTCTCCAAAGAACCTTAATCAAGGCAACCTCTTTATTCCTCAACCTAAGGATCTAACGGTCAAGGATCTCAACTGGGACTTCTTTATAGGAAAGACTATCATCCACACCCACACTTTATAAAGGAACGATAGAAGCTGGATCACCAATACATTTCTTTAGTAGAGAGACATGGAATACTAGATGCACTGATGCTAACTCTGCAGGCAACTCTAGCTCATAAGCTACCTTTCCAAAATGGCTCAGAGTCCTATAAGGGCTAGCATAGTGGACATTGAGCTTCCCTTTGTTACCAAACCTCTTCACCCTTTTATGGGAAAAATTTTTAGATTTACAAAATCACCAGCATCAAATTCCAGCTCTCTTCTTCTCACATCCACATAGGATTTCTAACGATTTTGGGTTGTCTTTAGCCTCTCACAAATTAATTGAACCTTTTTCATTTCCTCAAATACTGAATTTAGTCCTATCAAAGTAGCCTCAACCACCTCAAACCATCAAATAGGAGATCTACACCTCCAATTATAGAAAGCCTCAAACTGAGCCATATGGATACTGGAGTAATAGCTATTATTGTAGGCAAACTCAATCAAAGGTAAGTGATCATCCCAACTACACTTGAAATCGATAACACAAGCCCTCAACATATACTCTAAGGTCTGAATGGTCTTCTCTTTCGGACCATCTGTCGACGGGTAAAAAATCGTACTAAGATGGACTTAGGTACCAAGGCCCTTCTGAAAAGCCTTCCAAACATGAGAGGTAAACTGAGTACTTTTATCTGATATGATGGTCAAGGAAACTCCATGAAACTTTACCAATTCCCTGAGATAGAGTCTAATATAATACTCAACTGAATATAAAATATGGACTGGCAAGAAATGAGTTGACTTGGTCATTCTATCCATAATGATCATAACAGCATGCTGATGAAGCATATGAGGAAATCTTGTAATAAAGTCCATATACACAACTTTCCATTTCCAAGTGGGAATGCTGAACTCTTAAAGTGTACCACTAGGTCTTTGGTGCTTAACCTTGACCTACTAATAATTCGAACACTTAGCAATGAATTCTACAATATCCTTCTTCATACCATTTCACCAATAAACTTCCTACAAATTGTGGTACATTTTAGTGGCTCTTGGATAAATAGAATATCATGAACCATGCACTTATTCTAATATTCTCAATCCCAAATCATCTAAATTTGGAACACATAACCTTCCCTGAGAATGAAGCACACCATCTTCCCCTTGGGAGAAAAGCTCAACCTTTTTCTCCCGAACTGCCTCCTTCAACTTAAGTAAAATGGGATCTCTATCTTACTTTTTCTTTGCCTCGAAAACCAAAAAATATTTTGAGCCATTCTAAACCTATATAATACCTTTTGTTGAATCAACCAACAAAACTCCTAATATGGAAAGATGATTAACCTAGAAAACTAACTCCTTCTTACCCTTCTCAACAAGAGTAACGCTCACCATAGACAATCTGCTAAGGGAGTCATCCACTACATTGGCTTTACCTAGGTGACACAGAATTCTCATGTCATAATCATTCAACAATTCCATCCACCTTCTTTAACAAAGATTTAGGTCCTTCTGCATGAACACATATTGCAAATTTTTATGATCGATGAATACAAAAACATGAACACCATAGAGGTAATGCTTCCAAATACTTAGGGAAAAAAAACTGCTACCAACTCGAGATCATGAGTCGGGTAATTCTTCTCATCAGATTTGAGCTATCTAGAGGCATAGGCTATCACCTTACCTCGTTGCATCAAAACATTACCAAGGCTAACTCTGGAAGTATCACAATAAACCACAAAACCATCTGAACCCTCTAGTAGAGTCAATATTGGGGTAGATGTGAGACGAGTCTTCAACTCCTGAAAAATCTACTCACAAGAATCATACTACTGAAATTTGACTTTTTTTGAGGTAGTGTGGACAAGGGAGAGGAAATAGAAGAAAATAACTCAACAAACCATCTGTAGTCTTTGGCTAAACTTAAGAAACTCTTGATATCTTATGGAGATATGGGTCTAGGCCAGTTTCTTACGTCTTTACTCTTCTGGGATCAACTCAAATACCATCACCAGAAATGATGTGACTAAGGAAAGCTACTAACCTCAACTAAAATTCACACCTACTAAACTTAGTGAATAACTGATGATTCTTAAAGGTTTTCAAAACAATCCTCAAGTGGTCTGTATGATTATTTTCACTATGAGAGTAGATAAGGATGTCATCTATGAAGACTATGAAGAACATGTCCAAGTACTGCTTGAACACCCTGTTGATCAAGTCCATGAAAGCTACAGGGGTATTAGTTAGTCCAAAATACATAACTAAAAATTTGAAGTGACCATACCACATTTTGAATGTTGTCTTCAGGATTTCATATTCTCTAACTCTTAGCTGATTGTAGTCGTATCTAAGGTCTATCTTAGAGAAATAATTTGCACCCAGAAGTTAGTCGAACAAGTCATCAATTTTTGGGAGAGGATACTTATTCCTAATTGTGACTTTGCTAAACCATCGGTAGTCTATGCACATTCTGAGAGCACCATCTTTCTTGCGCATAAAAAGGACTGGAGTTCCTCATGGAGAGACACTTGGCCTGATAAAACCCTTATCTTGGAGATGTTTCAACTGTTCTTTTAATTCCTTAAGCTCTGCTAAATCCATTTTGTAAGGTGGAACTAAAATAGGCTGGGTATTTGGACGGAGATCTATTCAGAAGTCGATTTCCCTATCGAGAGAAACTCTGGGAAGATCTTCAGGGAATACTTCTAGAAACTCACTCACCCCTAAAACTGACTTAAGACTCAGGATTTCAGAACTTGAGTCCTTAACTTAAATGAGATGATAGTTACAACCCTTGGATATCATCTTTCTTACCTTAAGGTAAGAGATAAATTGACCTATAGGCACAAAGGTACTACCCCTCCATTCTATGACTGGCCCAATCAAAAATTAGAGTTGGACGATTCTATTTCTACAATCAACTAAGGTATAGAAAGAATGGAGCCAATCCATGCCAAGAACGGCATCAAAATTTATTATCTCTAAATCTACAAGATCTACGAGGTAACTCTTTCGGATACTGTGACTGGACAATTTCTATATTCACATATAGCTATGATAGAACTACCCGTTGGAGTAGGCACTGAGAAGATTTCTACTAGAATTTTGGGACTGATGCCAAATTCTATGGCTATATATGGATTCATGAAGAAAAGTGAAACTCTAGAGTCTAAAAATGCATAAAAATAAAGGTGTAAGACTTGCAACGTACCAGTAACCATATCAAGAGAACTTTTCTGGTCCTTTTGAGTCTGGAGGGCATAGAGTCAATTCTGATGTTGCCCATGGGCGGCACTTGAGGTGGTGCCCTGCTAAGTCAGGAGACCTACTAGAGCTGAAGAAAAATTAGTCTGACCCTATTAACGAAAATATTTACCCTTTTAGCCACTACTGGACACATCTAGATTCTATGGCCTGACTTGCCACACCCAAAACATGTGTCAGTATTGTCCATGCACTCACCCTTGTGGTTCATACCACATCTCCTACAAACTTTGTTGGTGCGACCACTATTAATACTACCTTAGGAAACAAATCCTAGTGTTTTATACCGATTGTCCTATCTGAATTTAGGAACTAGAGCACTAGCAGAGGATGGGTCTGAGGCTAAAAAAATTTTCTAGAACAGAGAACGATTTTTGCCATCAAACTTCTGCTATGAGAACTTGAAGCTACCAATTCTTGACCTCTTATTCTCGCTTTTTTTTCTTGAGCTTCTCCTCCTCAGTTTGTTGAGCATGGATCATCAATCTAGAAAGGTTCATTTCCTTAATCAACATAGCTATTCTACACTCCTTGACTACATCATCTGACATACCAGATACAAATTTGCTCATTCTGGCCCTGGAATCAACCACAATAGTGGAGCATACCTTGCCAACTGTGTGAACTTAAGTGAATACTTTTTTACACTGATGCTACCCTACTTTAAATTAATGAACTTCTGAACCTTATCCTCCCTCAACTCGAGTGGAAAGAACATGTTTAAGAAAGTAGTAGAAAACTCATCCTACTGTACAGGCCCTGGATCTGTACCTTTGTCCTCTTTTCACTGCTTAACCTAGGTGTGAGACACCCCTTGCAATTGGTAAGAATCTAAGTCAACACTCTCACTAGAAGTGATACCCACTATATTTGTCACCTTCTACACATAATCCAAGAACTCTTTTGGATCCTCCTAAGACTTGGATCCAGAGAACACTAGAGGATTTATACGAGTGAAGTCTCAGACTCTAGATGCGGCCGTATTAACTACGAGATTGGATAAATCAACAACCCATTGATTGTTCTGAGCATCCATGGATTGGGATAGTACTATGAAGGTATCCCTAAATTTGACATGAGAGACTTGCTTATTCAGCGGGTCTTTGGGAGTAGATGGAGAACGTTGGTCCCTATTGCTCTTTTTATTTTCCCTTATAAGAGGCATTTTATGTAAATAATAGAGAATGAGTTAGAATAATAAGTTTAATAGAGTTTATGCCCTATCGCATGACATGAATACTGAAAGAAGGGAAATATTCCTAAAATGTTTTGTAGCCTCTTTCCCATAAGTGTTGCGTGCTTTACACCTATGAACAAGACTCTACTTAATGCGTCTTTCAAATTCCCTATAAAAATTTATACCTTGTGATCTAATACCAAGTTTGTCATAACCCGAGACTACCCCTAATCATGACACGATACTTAAGGCCATAAAGGACCCAAGCTAACCCGTGATCTGGAACAAGCTGTAAATACTAAAGAAAAATAACAAAATATTAAGCGGAAGTCATTTAATAAATGTTTAAATAGTCAAGTCAATAATAAAGGAGTCTGAAATACATTACTGAAAAACATACCCAATTGTTTGACTGTATAAAAGACTCTAAACATAATGAGTTGTAAGGACAAGTCCCTAACTAAATCTGACAATTAAAATAAACATAAACCAAAATACTAGTGTGATGCCCCGAGTCTGTACCCCGGATGCTACACGGTGCTTATGACCCCGAAGGACCACAAGCTAACTCATAACTGATATTTTTTGTGAGCACCAAATAATAATCATGTAATAAAATGCAAAAAATAGGCTGAAATTCCATAAGGTTAAAAAATATCTGAAATACTAATAAAGAATATCAACTGATAATAATAATTTTTAAAACTGAATACTGTCTGAAAATCTAGTCTGAAAAGCCTCTAAACTGAACTGTCTGAATGTGGAGTTGATGGGACAATCCCTTAACTAACTCTATCTACTGAAATATTGCATCTACTGTGAAACTAAAATAATAAAATATCCTCGATAGATGAGGACTCACTACTAACTTTGATACTGCTGGATGAATCTTAATCTGTCTATGTGCGGTCGAGAATCTGAGCGTCTGAACCTATGATATGAGACATCATATCATAAAAAAAGAGTATGTGTCAGTATGTAGAATGTACTGGTATGCTTGATGAGGTAAGGCTAAATGCAAGGGTTCATATGCATGAACAATAACTGACTGAATGATATAGAGTAACTAAATATGAGAGTACATAGATAATTGATACTGCTGTAAAACTGAGTATGCACTACTGTGCATATAAATAAATATTATGACTGAGCTTGTTTGAAGCCAAGTATTGAGTTCTGATACTGAGTAACTGATATTTGAAGTTACCGATAACTGAGTTACTGATACTGATTGACCATATTTGATAGTCCTGATTCTGTAGAACTAAACTGAGTTCTATTCTGAAGATTAAAACTGAAACTGTAATTGTGGAAGGTAATCATCTAACCGACATGCCCCAAATAAGATAACTGAGTTGGGGTCCAACCTGTGACCCCAGCTGGAAGAGTGTCAGTACCGTGCCACGGGTAAGGACACTGAAGAGTTACCTTCATCTGGTAGGTACTCTAATGAAAATGGTGAAACCCTTAACTGGCAGGTTTGATGTCTCAACCTATGCTGGCTATGTAGTTCTGGAATGCAATGATTGTTTCTAAGGATCACACCCTCTACTGGCAGGTGAGCCCTCATTCTTAGGTTCACTCGATGCTGAATCCTACTTTCAACTGAAAGACACTCAACTCAGTATACTGATCTGGACTCGACTGATACTGAGTTTACTAAGTTTTCCTAAGTTCTGTAACTGACTGAGTTCTATTGAGTTCTGTAACATACTAGATTCTACTGATTGGGACATGACTGATACTATTCTGTAACTGACACTGGCTCTAGGTACACAACTAAATTGTTGGGTATTAAATACCCCCTAGACTCGATAGCATAAAAAGAAAGGCATAGCATAATCTTGAATAACATAAAAATACTTGCCTGGTCATAATTCATTCATAGAGGCATTTCACCAAACACTTGTAATGCATTAACTTGTACATGAATAGGGAATACATACTATCATAATATAATGGCACTATTTCACCCACATAGGCATATTATCAAACACATGGGGAGCATGCTTAGGTTATACAATAATCAACACATATAATTATCATGGTTACATAAATCAACTTGCAAATTGAAGGGTTTATCATGAATATTATGTAATTCAACACATATGATGATTAATTTCATGAAAACTTGTAATTCAATCATGGACTGAGACCCAACAATAACATGAACATGAATTCAATTCAATTTCAAGCATGTCCTTCATAAATCAACAATCTTGTAGTTTTAAAATGGATTTGTGGACTCTATGGGTGAAAGGAACCCATAGATGAACACCTAACATACCTTAATTTTTGAGATTCTTGAAGTTCTTGGCGAATCCTTTGAGATTGCTCTTGGTTTCTTAAAGTTAGGGTTTTGCTATTTGGGAGAGAATGCTTAGATTTGGGGAAAAATTAAGAGAATAATGACTTTAAGATATTTTTAGGGATTAAATCCCATACCTGGGCCCGTTAAAATAATGGGAAAAGACCAATTTAACCCTGGATGACTCATTTAATTTTTATCAAAATTTTTCGAACTGGGACCTTGGCGCAATGACCATTATCACATTGGGCCACTGTAAATTGACGACTGGGAATATGGCTGGTGGCGCGACACGGTGGTATCGTGTTGCCACACTAGATGCGACCTGAAAGCTCATCGCGATGCGGTGGAATCGCATTGGTACACTGGAAATTGACAATTCTGAATTGAGGGCTTGGCGTGATACACCAATGTTGCAGAGAAACACTGAAAATTGACCATTGCCATTTGGCTGGCCTCCGCGACATGTTGATGGCCAAATTGGCACACTGCCATACTAAAATGGCTCTAACTCTTCACACGAGTATCGGATTTGGGCGAATTTTATATTGTTGGAAAGTTAACTGAATTTTCTACGCACTGGCAGACTCTAAGCTAAAAAATACTGAGTATTTCAAAAAAATTATATTGGATAACTCATGGACTGAGAGTTAATTTAAGATATGGAAATACGGGGTATTACAACTAGAAAGCATGATAATTAATATAATAAGTCCTTGACTAATGAGGACTCACCAATGTTGCAGTTGAGTGGCACACAAACTGTCTAAGTACGATTGGGGAAGTGAGCATCCCAACCTATGTGATAACGCTCAACTTACACTTCAATTTAGTGCATGGCGGTCATCGTCAATATATTTACCCATCTATGGAGTCGGTGTCGAATCCACAGGGAACAATATGATTGGAGATTAAACTAATTTGAAACTATAGCTACAAGTTAAATTCAAACTACTGGCATGAAAAGACAAAATGGGGGTTTTGGAGGTTATTAAATAATTGTTGGTCACTTTGGTTTCAGTGTTCGTAATCAAGAGTTTATGGAAAACCAGAATTATGTTCACTAGGGGTTTTGGTACTTGACAGATGATAATAGAGATCCAAGATTCTCATTGTAGGTAGGAAAACTAGTTATCTTTGTCGAAGTTATGCTTAAATGTTTCTCGACCTACTTAAGCATTTAATTACCTAATCCTCTCGGACTTAGGGAATTTATATTCAATGCCCAGATTTTTCCTCAGGTTAACCAACCTTGTTACAGTGCTGATTATTAAACGGAAGTTTAGTGTTTCTAAATCCCTGTTGATAATTCACTTCCCACTATATTTGATTTCTTTCTCAACCAAATCAAAGAAGGTGTTATCTATCGTTTGCAACCAACAGACAATAATTAAAACCTCAGAATTATCAAGGAGTACAATTACCTTTTGAATCTTGAACACTTAGCACCTTATCAAAACTTAACCCTAGATCCCATAATTCAGGTTAATGGAATTTAGCCGCTCATGGTGTAAAAATTGAAACAACTAATTGTATTCATGCTTTGAAAGATAAACTTACCATAGGATGAATAGTAATCAGTGATTCTCAGATTAGATCACAATGGAAATCCCAAAATAATGATAATAATCTCTTCCAAGTAATTGCTTTTTTCAAGACAAGAAACTAGAGAGAAAATATCAAAATATCGTGTCTCAAAACTCAAGTTTCAAACTTCCAAGAAAACCCTAAACAAGGCTTTAAATAGTTTACCCTAATTATGGAAACAAAATAGTAAAATCCAGAAATTCCTCAGATTAGGTGACGCCATTTGTGATAGCCTATCAGGAGGCTGACGACTTATCACAAATGTCATCAGCTCCTTCTTCAGTTTTGGGTCTTCCTGCTTAAGGATAAAGCCAAACTTGATGACTAATCATCTTCGTGACAGCCTATCACAAAATATCGTCAAATCTCTATTTCAGTTCTCATGTGCTGCCTTAGGATGACAACATTCTTGATGACTTATTATCTCCTTGGTGACCTATCACGAAATATCATCACAGCTTTCAACTAAGGCCAATTCTTTGTCTACAGATGACGATGATCTTGACAGCTTATCATAGGGCTGACGACTTATCTGAAATGTCGTCGGCCACACTTTGCTTCTATTACTTCTAATATCAACTCATTTTCTTCCATCCATGCTAGTTCTCTATCATCTTAGCTTCTACTGCAAAATGAAACATAAAATAATCAAAAACGACAAAAGTTGCTTAAGAATTTACAATTATTCTTAGTTAAAAGCCTTAAATGTGTTAGCATCAGCTCACACATCACTATGTTATAAGACAACATAACACAAAAGAGAGTATGCGGTCAGTACTTAAAATATACTGGTATGTGAGATAAGGACTGACTGATATACATGTAAACTGAGGATGAATGCATGGACATGGAAAATGGAATGCAAGACCAAGTATAAACATGTACTAAAATAATCTGAATAATGAGATACTGAAATGTGGACACTTGATCATGCAAACCTGAGTTGATGTAGTCTAAGTACTGAACCAAAATTGTGGGAGCTAACATTTAACCGAAATACCCCAATCTGAGTCAATCAGGGTCTAACCTGTAACCCTAATTAGAAGGGTATCAATACCTTGCCACAGGTACTGACACCAGCTGTGCGTATCCACTAAACTGGTATCCCTAAGGACTAGGGTATCACCCTAAACTGGCAGGTTCGCCAAAGAGAGTGTCAACCCTATACTATCAGAAAGTCCTCCCATAACCTATTTTGGCTACGTAGTTCTAGAACTTAGGGACTGATACTAAAGGCCTCACCCAAAGCTAGCAGGGAAGCCTTCATCCCTAAATTCCCTGGGTAACAATCTCTACTCCTAACTGAACTTACACAGAAGCATAAACTAGTGCATGCACTAATAACTTAAATGCTCAAATACGGTATTCTAAAAATTACATTGCATGAATAATTTGAAGTAATCATGATCATGTTAACTGATGTATTTAGAATGATATAATACTGGTGAGTGCGCATAATAAAAATGTTATAAATTTCAAGGTACAAGCATGGTATGAATAACTTGAAATCTTGAAAACTGTAGCATGCATGATCATTTAGGTATCGATGTTCATAACCCACCAGTATGGAAAAATACAATTAAATACGAAAATCTCAAAGTAATGACATGATAAGAAATTTCATGACTTAAACTGAAGAATCCAACAATTTCATCAATGTAACGAATTATCATGATTAAGTGTAGAAGAATACTTAAAATTATGAGGGAACACTATTTCATGGTTGAATTCAAGAATTACATGGAGGAACCATGGAATTTATAATTGTCACAAAACCCTAAATCAAAAGTGGAATTCAACATAAAATTTGGGGAAACTTTGGGACTCAACGGGCGAAAGGAACCCATTGATGAATATCCCACATGTAGACACGTAATTTTTCCCCTACCAAAACAAATTTATGCATTTTACCTACTTTACCATACACCTCACCCATGGGACCCACCCCTCACTCATTCATATTTTTTCACCTCACATACCTCACCTAACCCACTACCCACGTACCCTCTTCCCCATGCCCTTTCTTTTTCATATTTTCTTTTTCTTTTTCCCTAGAGAATACAGACCTCACAATTCCACAAACACAACCATAGACATCATATACAGCAACATAATACAATAGACACCACACATACATATGATTCTATACATACACTACCAGAAAATAAGGAAAAAATAAGAGAATAGGCATGAACAGAGAAGAACAGATGTAGATAGAGAGAATAGACAAAGATCAAAGAGGGTGAACAGAGGAGAAGAGATCGAGAAAGTGAAAAACAAGGAGATAAATTAGACGCGAGAGAGGGAAAATAAGAGAAAACCAATGATAAATAGTTTTTTCTGTGAGTTTTCATCAGAAAAAGTTATGTCTACCAGTCTTCTTTTTTATTTGCATCATTATCGAGCTTGCTAAAGCTTTGAACAAGCGAGAATAGGAAAAACAACTCTATTTCGACTAACTTCACATCGAAAGCCAACCCCACCACCCAAAACTCACTAGAAAACAACCTTTCACATCACTGCTGAAGCTTAGGAAATGCAACCAACTTCACCCATCACCAAAAATCTAAAAAAAGAAACCACCAAGATCATTGAAAAAACCACCCCACTGGAAAACAAATCCAAAACTCTAAAATCTGAAAAGGGTATATAGAGGTTGGAAAGTAGTTCATGACTGAGGTTCGAATCGAGATTTTTCAAACGTGGTTCTAACTTCTAATTTGGTAGATCGGTATATTAAAATCTTCAAGCGAGGTCCAATACTTGAAATCTGTCTCTTTCTATTTTATTTTATTATGATGTAGTTGGTGATATGTTTTGACAGTGTGTTTGAACAATTTTGATTATCGTGGTTGTGACTTTGATTTCTTGATTTCCTGTTAACATTGATTAATCATGTGATTGGAAATGGAATTGGAGTGGAAGTTGAACAATTGATAAGAGTAAATATTATTGGTTTGGATTTATTGATAGTGGTTTAATTCGGAATAAATATTGATGTTGTTGAACGTGATCATATCATGATTAGGCCGTGGTAATCAAATTGTAGGTTTGGTAGGCAAACTTATGAATTATAGGTTATTGAATGTTTCTTTGAATGGTTTTTGTTTTTAATCGCATTTGAAGTAGTTGTACATATTTGGTCGGGGAATGCCTCGAGAAAAATTATCTTTATTCACCGGGGAATATCCCAACATAGTATTTCTTTGAGGGAGTTTTGTGATCAAGGTCAAGGAATCGGGTAAAGCATAGCTGTGGTGATTAGAATAGCTTAGGTTTTTATTTTGGTTTGTAATAAATTAGACTGGACACTATTTTTAAATTTTTGATTGTTTTGGCTATTTGTTTTCTTGTTTATGTGTATTTTTGGTTTATACATTTCATAGTGTCATACTAGCCGATATACTTCATGATGTGACCACGGTTGAACCATGGGATCGAGGGGTGCCTAACACCTTCCCCTCGGTCAACAGAGTTCCTTAATCTGAATCTTTGTTTGTGGACCAATTTTAAAGAGTCAATAATTGTTTTGAAAAAAGATTTTCAAAGGTTACTAGGTACACCATATTTATGTCAAATGGAGACTTTGAGTTAATTGTAATAAATCTTTTTTGAAATAAATTTTCATTTTTAGTCACTTTAATAATAAAAAACCTTTTCAAACTTACAATTATCTTTTTTTTTTGTTAAAAGAAGGGTGTGACAGCTCTGGTGACTCTATTGGGGATTTTTATCTGAATTTGAGCTTATCTTTTTTAGTTGTATCAACATAGTGTGACATTATAGGTGTATATATATTTTATTTGTGTTATTGTTTTATCATTGTTGGATGTCTACGTGCTCTTTGTTTACAACTTTTTGTTATGTGTTATCTCTTTATATCTGTCATCATACGCATTACCTAGAGTTATTTCTTTCACAACATGTTGTAACTCCCCAAAAAAGTGTCCTGAGATGTTACACAATGCTCAAGGCTACAAGTAGCCTCAAGCTAACCCTTTGAGCCTACTTCTAATTTTGAAACTCATAATATAGGTAACCTAGGCATGTGCGTCCACTAAAATACTGAAATGAGACATTTATTGTCTTAACTTATCTGAGTTTAGATAACATAAAGTTTGAAAGTACTTGTCTTATAGATCTAAATAACCAATACTGAAAATCTGGCATATTACTAACTGTCTGACAAGCCTCTACTTCTAATAACTAGAGAGTCGTTGGGACAGACCCCAGTTGCTGAAAGTCTTAATAAATGGATCTGCGAATCATAAGGACTCACTAACTGTCAGGATGTAGCAAGATAGTCGCGGTCAATCTCACTACTGGAATTGAGCACCTGAAAGTAAAAAAATGATTTAATGTACGTATAAACTTTTAAACAATGCATGCTAAGTGCAAATGACTCACCTTGGTCTTGAATAAAATAAAGATGTAAAATCATAAATTTGAGTAATGAACCATAAGAATAACTTTGTGAGCTATAACAATTAGTTCTAAAAGTTGTATCTTTAATATTTCTAGTGGGAGTTTCTTCTAACTGACATAAACCATGTGAGCTATCATGGAGTCCAATGTCTCTTACCCACATTGGTAGAGTTGTTCTACCCTTGCTTTCGAAATAGAACCTAGCTAGAGTGATCACTAAATGAACCCCTATAGGGACTTAAACCTACGGTGGCTCGTAATTCTGGGGTATGAGACCTTGGATTCATACCCAACTCGGTGTTAAATACTACTCCCATACTTATTGCTCAGAACTTTAGGAAATCCACTTTAAAACAACACAAGGGTTTGTAATTAAAACCAATTATGTTTCTCTTCATTAAATCTCAAACTTTATGAACAATGTGGATTCCTAATCTTAGCATAGGATCAAAAGATCAATCTTTTCTTTTAAAAGCACTTATCAAAATGATGTGTGAGCCGATGCTAACACATTTGAAGCTTTTAACTCTGAATAATTGCGAGGTGTTAAGCAACTTTTATTATTTTTGATTGTTTTTGTGTGTTAATGCAGATACAAGTGATCGAGGAGGAAACAAAAGTAAAGAAGAATAAAACAGTTGAAATCTGGTGGAAATAACCTGAAATGTATATGCCGATCATTTTGAAGCGCCTTCATACATGGGACAGGCTGTCAAAGTCACCGTCAAGATTAGACAGAACCTGAGAAGATTAGATGAACTGTGATGATGATTCGGAAGGGCAATCAAATATTTGACATCTCATCAAAATCACCATCAACCTGAGGGCAGAGTATGCTGATTTCCAGTGAAGTGTGACGCCAGTTTGCAAGCACTGTCAGGTTTTCCATCTGAAGAGTCAGAAAATAACAATTCACTAGAACCTTTGACGACATCTCGCACATGTCATCAGACATCTAACACGCCGTCAAGATCATCGTCGTCCAATCCGAAGAGAAAACTAAAACTTTAATTTTATTTCCTTATTTAGGGTTGACTATTTAAAGTCTTGTTTTAGGGTTTTTAAAGGGAGAATCATTCATTATCTATCATACATTAACCCTGAGAAGAGAGGGACGTACATTGCTCTCTTTCATCAATAATTCTTCTTGTTTCTTATCAACTATTTTTGGTTTTCCACCTTGTGATTAAATTGAAGGAACTACTTGTTGTTTTTTTCATCCATTCATAAGTTTATCCTTATCATCATGAATTCAACTTGTTATTTCATTCATCAAATCATTAGTGAATAATTCCATTAGCCGAAATTATGGGATCCATGGATTAGGGTTTGATATGATGCTAGGTGTTTAACGGATTCAAAGAGTAGTAGAACATCTTGAAATTCTGTTGTTTTAACTGAAATCTAGTGGTTGCAAACATTAGATTATGCCTTAGGTTTTATTTTCTTCTAATAGAGAAATAGACTAGAGGTCGTGAATTATCAACAGGGACTCGAAAGCTACCAACCTTCTATTTAATGATTGATGTCATAACTGGATTAATCTACCTGAGATAACATCCTATTGGAAATATATAAGTTATCTAAGCTCGAGAGAATTAGATAATAAATTGTCTGGTGAGGTCGAGAGATAAGTCAGAAAGTATCATAGTCAAGGATATTTTGTTGTTTCTACTTACTCCAAGAATCCCAAGAATTACTTAGTATTTGTTAACTCCCAATACCCATGGTGAACATAACTCTGGTTTCTCATTTATATTGATTACAACACTAAAATATTGAAAGTGACAATTGACTCTCTGTGAAATTTAAACCCCCACCTTCGGAAATAGTAAACTACCAGTAAAGCATTTCGTAAACAAATCGAAGTTCACACCCTATTCCCTGTGGGATTCGACCCCAACCTAGTTGGGTTTTATATTGTCAATGATCGCTTACACCCATTCTAGAGTGTAATTTGAGCGTTATCACAAAACTTGTCAATAGAACTTGAGATCATAATCTCCTTATAAAATCATCATTTGTACTTAGGACTCAAAATATAAAGCTTTAATGCATCAATAAAGAAATAATCATATTTAAACTTCATGCTCAATAATCATCTTAAAGCTTTCAACAATCTCAATCAAGCTAGTGGAATATAACTCATAATATGAATCTCATGATTTTAAACATGGACATATGTAAATCTCTTGCAATTGAAGCCTTAAATAACATGATACTTCCATAAACTAAAAGTAATAACAATTGGGTATCAACCCTATTTTCATTTTATGCATAATTGGTCAAAAGGATGGAAGAAAACCCTCGTTCATACCCCCGCATACCTTATTTGGCTTAATTCGATAGAACAAGTTGACTTTTGAATCTTTGAGAACGTTCTTGGAGTCTTTTCTTGAAGTTCTTGTCATAGGAACCTTAAGTTATTGATTATCATAAAGAGAACATAATGGGATCTTGAAACATTTTGAAGATGATATCAAGGAGAAACCCTAATCTTATTCTTGAGGATGAAGAGAATTAAGGGTTTTCAAAACTTATTTATGATGTCTTTATGCGTGTTTTTGAAGATTTGGATCGTGGGAGGCGAAGTAAAAGTCCAAAATACCCTTACAAAAATAATCACAGTTGCTGAGATTTTTCAGTTGACGACTTCGGTTGATAAGTCATCACTTAGGTGACTGCTTATCACCTCAAGTCATCACTTTTGATCAGTTTTTTTGTGCCCTTTCTGGTCATGGGTGACGACTTGACTGATAAGTCATCACATAGTTGATGGGTTATCAGCTCAGGTCATCACTTAGGAGCTTAATTTGATGGGTTCTGGTCATGGGTAACGACTTGGCTGATAAGTCATCACATAGTTGACGGATTATCAGCTCAGTTTGTCACTAGTTGACAGACTGACATACTGAAGTAAAATAGGTATAACTTTTTGCTTCGATATCATATTAAGGTGAAACCAAATGCATTGGAGATAAGATTCAAAGATATTTCATTTGATATAATGTAGTTCACGTAACTCGTTATGTACAAGGAGTAATGGTCATTTAAAGTTGAACCAAGATGAAATGTTCGCTTAAAACTTAATCAATGGAAGCATCCTCAATTTTTCTTTGAGTTGGGAGGTCTTTATGACCTCGATTGATAACAAAGGACATTTTCACACTATATGACTGATCATTACCCATATATAGACATAGAATCATTGGGTTTTGTCCTGAACGCTTGATAACAACGGTTTGAATTCTAATCCAAAAATGGGGGATGTTACCTTATCTTCCCTTGGGAACATTTGTCCTCGAATGAGGCTAGCTAGCTGAGAAAACTAGGAAATCTGAAAGTATATACAGAAAATGATTACATAACAAAAATTAAGAACTAAAGAGAATTAATCTGGGGAGAATCGTTACCTTAGGCTGAAGCTGAACTTGTAGGGAAAGGATGGGGATACTTGGATCACATATATGCCTCTGCTTCCCAAGTGGCACTCTCAATGGACTGATTCTGTGAAAGTACTTTTACCAAGGGAACTTCTTTGTTCCTTAGCCTACGAGTCTGGTGATCAAGAATCTCAACTGGAATCTCTTCGTAAGAGAGGCTATCATGAAGTTTAGTGTTTTCCAAAGGAACTACTAGGTTGGGTCTCTAATACACTTATTTAACACCGAGATATAAAACACTAGTTGAACGGCTAATAATTCTACAGGAAACTCAAGCTCATATGCTACTTCGAACTCAATATTCTATAAGGACCAATATATCGGGGGCTAAGTTTTCCCTTCTTGCCAAATCTTTTCACCCCTTTCATAGGTGTAACCTTCAAGTAAACTAAGTCATCCACTTCGAACTCAAGATCCCTTCTCCTCACATTCGTATAGGATTTCAGAAAACTCTGGGTGGTTTTCAACCTTTCTTAAATCAACTGACCTTTCTCCATGGATTCAAATACCACATCTGGCCCAATCAAAGTGGCCTCACCTACTTCAAACCAACTAACTGACGATCTACATCTCCGCCCATAAATAGATCCAAATGGAGCCATATGAATACTAGAATGATAACTATTATTATAAGCGAACTCAATCAATGGCAAATGCTCGTCCCAACTACCCTTGAAATCAAGAACACAAGCCCTCAACATTTCCTCTAGAGTCTGAATGGTCCTCTCTACCTAACCATCTGTCTGCGGATGAAAAGCAGAACTAAGATGAACTTGGGTACCAAGACCCTTCTGAAAACCTCTCCAAAACTGAGAGGTAAATTAAGTACCCCTATCTGAAATGATGGACAAAGGAACTCCATGCAATCTAACTAACTCTCTGATATACCGCTTAGCATAATCTTTAGCTGTGAAAGATGTGTGAAATAGAAAGAAATGCACTATCTTAGTCAATCTGTCTACAATAATCCAAATCAAATCATGTTGACGACGTGAATGGGGTAACCCTATTACAAAATCCATGTTCACCTCTTCCCACTTCCAGGTAGGAATACTAAACTCCTGCAATATACCACCAGGTCTTTGGTGCTCTAACTTAACCTGTTGACTAGTTACACACTTGGATAAAAACTCTTTTATAGCTCTTATCATACCACTCCACCAATAGATTTACGGTAAGTTGCGGTACATCTTGGTAGCTCCTGGATGGATGAAATAATGCTCACCATGCACTTCGACCATAATCCACTGCCTTAAATCATCAATACATGGCACACACAATCTACTCTGGTATCTCAACACACCATCTCCCCATGGTAGAACCTCTATCTTTTGGTCTTTAATTGACTCCTTCAGTTTGACCAAACTAGAATCCTTATCTTGCTTCTCTTTCACTTCCAAAACTAGGGAAGTTTCAGAACTACTCTGAACCTAAATATTTCCTTCATCTGAATCAACCAATCTCACACCCAAACTAACTCTTTCTTATTATTCTCTACATGAGCAACATTGCCTATGGACAATCTACTAAGGGTGTATGTCACTACATTGGCCTTGCCCGGATGATATAACACACTCATATCATAATCTTTCAACAATTCTAACCACCTTCTTTGATGAAGATTCAACTTCCTCTAAATAAACACATACTGCAAACTCTTGTGATTCGTAAACACATCAACATGTACTCCATACAAATAATGTCACTATATTTTCAAAGCAAACACAATAGCAGCTAACTCAAGATCATGGGTCGGTTAATTCTTTTTGTGAGGCTTAAGTTGTCTAGAGGCATAGGCTATGACCTTACCTCTTTGCATTAACACACAACCCAAACCAACTCTAAAGGCATCACAATACACAATGAAGCCATCTATACCATCAGGTAATGTTAAAACTGGGGATGAAGTGAGTCGAGTCTTAAACTCTTGAAAACTCTTCTCGCGAGAATATGACCACTGAAACTTAACTTTCTTTTGAGTCAATCTAGACATAGGCGATGAAATAGATGAAAAGACCTCAACAAATCATCGATAATAGCCAGCTAAACCCAAGAAACTTCTAATGTCTAATGGAGAGATAGGTCTAGGCCAATTTTTTACTGCTTTGGTCTTTTGGGGATCGACTCTAATACCATCACCGAAAATAATATGACCGAGGAACGCTACTGACCTTATCCAAAATTCACACTTGATGAATTTGGCGAACAACTGGTGATCTCGAAGAGTTTGCAACACGATTCTAAGATGGTCTTCATGGTCATCCTCACTACGGGAATAAAAAAGAATATCATTGATAAAGACTATGTCAAATATTTCTAGGTACTATTTTAACACTCGGTTCATCAAGTCCATAAAGTCTGCTAGGGCATTTGTTAACCCGAAGGATATGACTAGAAACTCAAAGTGACCGTAATGGGTTTTGAAAATTGTCTTTGGAATATCACATTCCCTTACTTTAAGTTGGTGATAGCCGGATCTAAGGTCTATCTTAGAGAAGTAACTTGCACCTTAAAGTTGGTTAAATAAGTCATCAATCCTAGGAAGAGGATATTTGTTTTTGATTGTGACTTTATTTAACTGATGGTAGTCGATGCACATTCGGAGAGAGATATATTTTTTACGCACGAATAGGATGGGATCACCCCATGGAGACACATTGGGCCTTATGAAACCTTTATCTAAGAGTTCCTTGAACTGCTCTTTTAACTCTTTAAGCTTGGCTGGAGATATACGATAAGGAGGGATAGAGATGGGCTAAGTATTAGGAAGAAGGTCAATACCAAATTTTATTTCTCTATCAGGAGGCATCCCTGGCAGATCTTCGGGAAAGAATTTAGGAAACTCATTGACTACACGGACTGACTGAACAGTTGGAGTCTCTGACTTAGTGTCTTGGACTAAAACTAAATGATAGATGCACCCTTTTAATATCAACTTTCTGGCCTTAAGATTGGAAATGAAATGACTCTTGGGAGATACTAAATTACCTTCCCACTCAAAAATTAGCTCATCGAGAAATTTAAACCTCATTACTCAGGTGAGACAATCTATAGATGCATAACAGGAATGAAGTCAATCCATACCCAAAATAAGGTGAAAGTTGACTATATCTAATTCTATCAAATATATTAACATGATCATATAAAGGACACTGATAGGACACTTCCTATAGATGATTTTTGCAACAACCGACTGACCTACTGGGGTAGAGATTGAGAAGGGCTTAGAAAGCTTTTTCGGATTTATTCCAAAGTTTACTGCAACCAATAGAGTCACATATGAGAAATTTGACCCTAGGTCTAACAACACATAAACATCAAAATGAAAGACACGAAGCATAGCAGTAACTACATTTGGTGAACTCTCTTGCTCCTGGAGGGATGGTAAAGCATAGAACTGATTCTGGATCTGACCGCCTATGGTACTAGATGATACACCCTGGGGAGGGGTTGGGAAACCTAGAGAGGATGGTAACTAGTGGCCTGATTTTGAGGACGAGCATATTGGCTTCCCTGCTTAGCATAAGGACTCTCTTTTATTTTGTGACCAAACATACCACATATATAGTAGCCCTTTGTTCCCTGCAAACACTCACCAAGATGGTTCCTACGATACTTCGCACATGGGGGTAAATGGGCCTCCCACTCACACTACTTTGAAACCTAGAAACAGAAGTTCTACCCAACTGATCTTGCTTGGTTTTGGGTGCAGGAGCGCTGGCTGAAGAAGGCACTAACATAAATGAGTGACTCTCAAGCTGCGAACAATTTCCCCCTTCAGACCTAGCTTGGTCAAACTCAAACTATTTGACTCTAGACTTTTTGTTTCCCCTTTCTCTCTCCTTTAATTTTTCTACCTCAATTTGTTGAGAGTGAATTATCAACCTAGAAAGATCAATGTCCCTAATAAGCATGGCAGACCTATACTCCTTGACTACCAATCCAGACACTCCAATAACAAACTTACTCATACTAGATCTACGATCAGCTATCAAATCTGGAGCATACTTAGACAACTGATTGAACTTAAGGCAGTACTCCTTCACTGTCATCGATCTCTGCCTCAGGTTCATACACTACTCTATCTTAGCTTCCCTTATGTCACGCTAAAAAAACATATCTAGGAACGCATCCTGGAATACCTGTCAACTTATGGGAGCTACATTCTCACCTCTTTCATTCTTCCACATAGCCACCCAATCATAAGCAACATCCTTCAGCCTATAGGATGCTAATTCTATAATCTTCTCCTCAGTAACATACATAATTTAGGTGATCTTTTTCACCTTATCAAGATAGACCTGTGAGTCCTCACCTACTTTTGACCTAAATAATTCAGGAAGATTCATTCTCATGAAGTCACGGACCCTAGCTATAGCTAAATCACTATTTTTCTAAAGTGGGACTGTAATCTGATGGCTACCCTAAATATTGGTAGAAATAGCTTAAGCCAATGCTTGAAAGGCATCTCAAAACTTAGCATGGGATACGTACTCGTTCAAAGGGTTAGCGAGTTGGGACGGCTGGATATCATTTCTACGTGTGTTAGCTCAGTGAGGAGTCATATACTATCAGGTAAGAGCACGAGTTAAAAGCAGATAGAGACAACTAAAAGAACTATAGAGCATAAAAGAAAAAGATATTTTCCGAAAATGTCTCGTATCGTCTAGTTCATAAATATGGCGTGCTTCACATCCATGATCAAGACTTTACATAACGCAGCTTGTCTGGCTCCCTCGGACTCTTTAAACCTTAGGCTCTGATACAAAGTTTATAACGCCACAAAAATGTATCCCAAGATGTCCCATGGTGCTCAAGGATAGAAGTAGCCTCAAGCTAACCCTTTGAGCCTACTTCTAATTTTGAAACTCATAATATAGGTAACCTAGGCATGTGAATCCACTAAAATACTAAAATGAGACATTTATTGTCTTAACTGATCTGAGTTTAGAGAATATTAAGTCTAAAAGTACTTGGCTTAAAGATCTAAATAAACAATACTAAAAAACTGACATATTACTAACAATCTGATAAGCCTCTACTTCTAATAATTAGAGTGTTCTTGGGACAGACCCCCAGATGACTCGAACTAAATGGAAAACAACTGAGCAAATACTGCATAAAGCTGAAACTCTGAATAAATGGGTCCTCAAACCATGAGGACTCACCAATTGTTAGGATGTAGATCAAGATACCCGCTGTCAATCTCGCTGATAGAACTAAGCATATGAGCCTACATTATTAAACAATGTAGCACATAGACGTATATGTGGGTCAGCACTTTTGGAATGTACTAAGCATGTGAGGGTGAATGCATAAGTAAAATAATGAATTAATGTACATATAAGCTTTTAAATATTGCATGCTAAGTGAAAATGACTTACCTTGGACATGAATAAAACAAAGCTGTAAAATTATAAGTATGAATAATGAAGCATAAAAATAACTTTGTGAGCCATAACACTTTGTTCAAAAAGTTATATCCTTAATCTTTCTAGTGAGAGTTTTTCTAACCAACATAAACTATGTGAGCTATCGTGGAGTCCAACGTCTCTTACCCACGTTGGTAGAGTTGTTCTACCTTTGCCATCGGAATAGATCCTAGCTAGAGTGATCACTGACTAAAACCTTATAGGGACTTAAACCTACGGTGGCTCGTAGTTCTAGGGAATGAGACCTTAGAGTCATACCCAACTCAGTGCTAAATACTACTCCCATACTTATTTCTCAGAACTTTAGAAAATCCACTTTGAAATAGCATAAGGGTTTTTAATTAAAACCAATTATTCTTCTATTCATTAATTCTTAAACTGTATGAACAATGTGGATTCCTAATCTTAGCTTAGGATCAAAAGATCATTTTTTGCTTTTAAAAGCACTTATCAAAACTTGTCAATAGAACTTGATATCATAATCTCCTTATAAAACCATTAGTTGTACTTAGGACTCAAAATATAAAGCTTCAATGCATTAGTAAAGAAATAATCATCTTTAAACTTCATGCTCAATAATCATCTTAAAAGCTTTCAACAATCTCAATCAAACTAGTAGAATATAACTCATAATATGAATCTCATGATTTCAAACATGGATATATGCAAATATCTTGCAATTGAAGCCTTAAATAACATGATACTTTCATAAACTAAAAGTAATAAGAATTGGGTATCAACCCTATTTCCAATTTATGAAAAAATTATCTTAAAATCAAGATTTGGGCACAAGGGTGGAAGAAAACCCCCGTTCATACCCCACATACCTTATTTGTCTTGATTCAATGGAACAAGTTGACTTTTGAATCTTTGAGAACGTTCTTGGAGGCTTTTCTTGAAGTTCTTGTCTTAGGAACCTTAAGTTCTTGATTATTTTGAAGAGAACGCAATGGAATCTTGAAGCTCTTGGAAGATGATCACAAGGAGAAACCCTAATCTTATTCTTGAGGATAAAGTGAATTAAGGGTTTTCAAAACTGATTTATGATGTCTTTATGCGTTTTTTTGATGATTTGGGTCGTGGGAGGCGAAGTAAAAGTCCAAAATACCCTTACAAAAATAATCACAGTTGCTGAGATTTTTCAGTTGATGACTTCGGTTGGTAAGTCATCACTTAGGTGACTGCTTATCACCTCAAGTCATCACTTTTGATCAATTTTTTTGTGCCTTTTCTGGTTATGGGTGACGACTTGACTGATAAGTCATCACATAGTTGACGGTTTATCAACTCATTTCATCACTTAGGATCTTAATTTGATGGGTTTCTAGTTTGGACTGACGACTTGGTTGATAAGTCGTCACTTAGTTGACGGCTTATCAGCTCAGGTTGTCACTTAGTTGACAGACGGACATGCTGAAGTAAAACGGGTATAACCTTTTTCTCTGATATCGAATTAAGATGAAACTAAATGCGTTGGAAATAAGATTCAAAGATCTTTCATTTGATATAATGTAGGGAACGTAACATATTATTTACAAGGATTAATGATCGTTTAAAGTTGACCCAAGATGAAATGTTTGCTTAAAACTTAATCAATGGAAGCATCCTCAATTTGTCTTTGAGTTGGGAGGTCTTTATGACCTCGATTGATATCAAAGGACATTTTCACACTATATAAGTGATCATTACACATATATAGACATAGAATCATTGGGTTTTGGTCTGAACGCTTGATAACAATGGTTTAAATCCTAATCCGAAAATGGGGGATGTTACACATGTCCCAAAGTACATATCGTATACACAAACTTTAGTTGAGTCACCTTTATTTTAGGAGGGGGAGTCATAGGATGTATGGAGTGGGTGGAAAGCTGTCACTGCCACTACCGACCATACGCTCCCTCGAACAGTCTTATTAGTGGATCCAAACCTAGTTCAGTCTTTATGTCATGCTTATCTGCATCATATTGAGACCTAGAGAGACCCACTTGGTCCTTTGTAGGAGTCTCACCCTTAAAGCATCCTAACATTCTAATTATTGCATTTTTTTAGGGTAACAGGGTCATTTAACGGACTAATTTGAGGGATACCTGTACTAGAAGTAAGGGCAAGAGTGTGTTTAGGTAACGTTAGAAAAAAGGTAAATAAGAATAGGGAAAAAATAAATGAGTCAAAGTAAAGAGTTTAGTAGTGTTTAGGGGTTCTTTATCGTTTTTGTTTTCCACAATTCAAAATTGAAAAAAAAAATTACCTTTTGCATGGCTCTTTCTCAAAAAAAGAAGATCAAAAAGATTTTCCCCTTTGTTTCCTTTAGCATGCATTCATAATTCAAAATTTTTTTAACAAAAATTTAATAGAAGCTTTTATAAAGGAAAAATTCAAAAAAGATGGTAGAAGTTTTGCACATTTCATATAATGAAAATGTGAAAAGGTTTTTCCTTTTAGTGTCATCATATTTTTCTGCATCGAAAATTTCATAAAAATACTTCATTTTTGTTGTGTTTTATTTTAGAACAATTTCAGCTGAAAATACTAGAAAAAAATTTCTTTCATAGTTATTGGTTTCGTATCAACGTTTTCATTTTATATGTTTGTCTTAATCGTCTCTCTCAAGTAGTGGTTCAGTCTGTCTATTATTATTTAATTGTCCAATTCGGATTAACTACGCACACCTAATTCTCCTCTCTAGGGGGTGAGATACGTCGACAGTCCTTCTTGGGTTTGGTGATCTTATTTAAAAAAAAAAAAAGATTTTCTTCACTCTTCATTTTAGAGTATGTGTTTTATATATGCATTAAGAAAATACAAAAAGATTTTCTTTAATAGTCTTAAGTTTAATTTTGGTATGAAATTCAGAATTGAAAATATAAAAAGATTTTTGTCAATATCTTTTGAAAATAATGATTAAAAAAAATAAAAAAGATTCTCTTCATTTTAGATTAGTTGGTTACACATGTTGTTTCATTCGAAAATTCAAAAAGATTTTTCTTTGATAATTCTAGGTTTCAAAATCAAAATTTAAAAAGATTGTGTAAATATCTTTTGAAAATAAATTATTAAAATCATTTGGTAATAGGTTAGTTAAGCCATGCTTTTTCCATATGAAAAATACAATAAGATTTTTTTCTTTGATAATTACATGTTTCATTTTGCATAGGGCATTTAAACATGACAAATTTAAAAAGATTTTCGTCCATTCTTTTGACAATTTCTTCTAAAGTTTCAAGAAAAAAAAATAAAAAGAGTTTGATTGGCCATTTTGGGAAGACTTCACGAACTGCGCAATCTGTTTCTCCTCTCTCGGGGATGAGATACGTAGACGTCCTTCTAAAGTTCAGTAATCTTTTTAAAAAGAAAAAAGATTTTTAGGAAGTGTTGAACTCTAACGCATTTTTTATCTTATTTTTCTGTTAGTTTAAGGTATTTGGTTTATGGCATTTTGACTAGTCCTCCATATTACACCAAGTGTAGGGAAGAGAGTCAAGTCTTGCAAGGATATAGAGAGTGAAATCATGGATCAAACAAAGAGTCAGGAAAAGTAGAGTTTAAAGCAAGAGATTGTGAGACTAAGGAAACAAATGATGGATATGTATCGAGCTTGGGACAATAGGCTGCCTCCTCTTCCATTCCTCACTATTGACCCCATAGATACCTTGAGTTTTTCATCACAGTTGCAAAGTCAGTTTCTTACTGTTGATGATGCACCACAACATGCCTCAGAATTCACTCCAAGCCAAAAGCATCCTAAAGCTTCCATCACTCATTCTCTACCTCTTTAGTGTAAATCTACCAAATTGATAGCACCACCTACCGTCCCTGCTTTTTTTTCTCAACCATTTACCAAGTCTCCCACCTTAGATTTTCGTCCAACGATTGTACTTTCCCAATCTTCTAGTGAGTCAATGTTTCATACTCTTAATGATCACTATTATACTCCTGATCCCATATCTATGTTAATTGAACCACCAAAATGTTTTTCCAAGAAGTCAGACATGGCAAAAGAGCAAGAGAAAATGGCTAGGAAAATGAATAGTGTAGAAAAGGCTATGAAAAATTTCTAGGACTTGCGAATTATGAAGATGTTTCATATAAGGACTGGGGTATGTCGTTAAGTGTTAACCTCCCTCCTAACTTTGAGGTATCAGAATTTGAGGAGCATGATGGGTACAAGGATTCTATAAAATAATTGGGACTATATTACCATCAATTGATGGGGATTGAAAGAAAGAAGAAAGAGAATATATCTATTGTTGTGTCGGGGCCACAATGGAGCTTGAGAGAGTCAACTGAACAATACCGCCAGTCTCAACCCCGAACCTATACATCATCCACATAACCACCTACAATAAGGTTCCTCTTTTCTAAATCCAAGATATTCCATTTCACTTTCTCAGTATCCTTTGAACAATGTACAACCGTATACTCATCCATCTTCTTATCCGCAATGTCATGCATCGGTCCCTCAATATCATCCTTGACCCTCTCATATTTACCAAGGAACTTCTAAATCCAAGTTTCAATCGAGGCCAGAGTTCGTAAAGAGGAGAAAGTCAAAGGATAATTTTTCACGAATTGGGGAATTGTATGCCAGTTTATTCCAAGGATTAAGAGCATTGGGCATGATAACTCCTCTCCTTGGATGTACTCCTGACCCACATTCTATAAATTTTGATTCCCATTATGATGTACATATCATTCTGATGTTTAGGGTCAAAGTGTTGAAGGCTGTAGTGCTTTGAAAATAAAAATAGAAAGGATGATTTAAGAAAAATGATTGTAGTGAAAAACATTTACACTATAAAGGTCACACAAAGTCCTTCACCAACACACAGTAATGCACAATATATGGAAAGCAATGAGTTAAGAATGGGAATCCAGAACTTATTTGTTGAAGGGAATGTTTGACAATGGTGGAAGCTCTAGTCATGCTGATATGCAAACCAGTGACTAAGATGTCAAGCTCAACAATTAGGAAGGTACTCCTCTCCTTACTAGGAAGGAGTTTTGCTAATTTATTTTGTTTTCTATTTTTTTATCCGAATTATTTCAGGGTTGTAGTTCAAAATCTATCTTATTTTGTTCCTTGTCATTTATGTTCAAACCCTTCTATCTTTTATTTTAACTAAATGGAGTGTCCCTTTTCCTTTGTATTTTAAATATATGTTGCTTGTTTGTTTTCTTTACACAGTACATTTTATGTTGGTTCTTGTGATATGACATGTTGCTGGGTTTTCAGCTAGATCATAAAATCCAGTTTAAGCATGAACATTGAATCAGAGGGCTAAAGTTAAAAAGATAAAGCATATGAGGAAATAGGTAGGGTGTTGAGATATTTAGTGACCAAGTTGAAGCCTTCTTTGAAATTAAGGCAATTATTTTGGGAATCATAAGAATAAATTAGTCATCAATTAAAAAACATATCTCATTTAGGTCAAACAGTAGATGCATAATCCTATATCCAGAGAATAGAAAGAAAATTAGCTCTGCGAAAGAATGGGTCATTCGATGTGAGGAATGTACAATAAAGGTGGAGCTTTATGCTGGAAAAATACAGAAGAAGTATTGGCGCTAGACTCAGTTAAACTTAGTGCTGTAAAAATTTCATAAATGATCTTTATCTCTCACTTTCATAGTACATGTTATGTACTTGAATTGGTAAGGATTGATATGACGAAGACATTTCATTCTACTATCCAAACATTATGTCAACCTTTGTTTACCCCATTTGAGCTTTAATTCTATTTTCTTTTATACCCCTCTTTTTGAATAAAGAGAGAGTCAACAAAGTTTAAAAGACAAGTGTCGAGCAAAAGGATAGAGTCAAGAGTAAAAAATGTTCCAAAAAAAAAAGTGTCAAAAATAAAGAAAAGAGATGAGTGTCTAGAAAAATAGAGTCAAAAAAATTCCCAAGAAATGAGTTGCCGAAACTATGTTTGGCCTGATTCTTCTCTTTTGGAGGTGAGATCCATAGGTAGCCCTACGCTGAGTTTGGTCCAACCAAATAAACAATTTAGAATTATCCAGTCAAAAAAAAATAGGGGCATGAGTTAATTTTTGTTGTTTGAGGTGATTCCAAAAGTTGTAAGTCCCACCCCACTTCAAGTGTTGTTTGGGCCTCATGTCATCCTTTTCTTTCTAACCCTATCCAAAAGATAAGTTACAACCAAAGAAAGACTTCAGATCAATATTTGAGAATATTAAGACTAAGCATGCAATGGATATGATGATACATTTTAGGAACTACTTGTTTATCTTAGCATAAGGAATCGGGAGAGAAATGAAATGAGAGAGTCGTATTGGTGAAAACCCTCACGAGCATCGTAAGATGATTGTGAGTTAAGAGAATGAAATGAGGGAGTCTTATTGATAAAAATCCTCACAGGCACCATAAGATGATTGTGAGTTAAAAGAAATAAATGAGAGAGTCTTATTAGTGAAAACCCTCATGGGCACAGTAAGCCAATTGTGAGTTGGAAAAAAATGAAAATGAGAGAGTCTTGTTGGTGAAAACCCTCACAGACACCGTAAGCGATGGTAAGCTAAGGAAAATACAAACAAAAGAGGCTTGTTAGAGAAAACTTTTAAGGTGTCACTAGCCGAATGAGAGTTATGAGTGTAATTGGCTTAAGGAAGCGACTCAATTTCAGGATCAATAACTCAACAACAATTGATAGAAAGTTTGGATAGAAAGATCAGGCAGCTTAATCAAAAATACATGGCATAATCATTAGAGTTGACTGTCATTTTCAGATGAAAAAAATTTCTTTGTTTCAAATGGGGACAGTCATTGTCTTTTCTTTCTTCTCTATATTTTTAATTTTTGTTTTCTTGAGTCAGTTATCCTAATAAAAAATTATTGTCATTTTTTCATGTCTTTGAGTCAAGTCCATGTCAAAACAAGTAAGAAAAGATTTCAAAACTTACTATCAACTTCTTCAATTGCACAAAGCAAGACAAAAAGCTATCACATGGAAAAAGCATGATTGTAAGTCAGAACACAGCATGCAGAAAGTTTTGTCAACAGACAAGTTTGGGGGATTTGTGGAAGTACCAAGGTTCAAAGAATTTATTTTAGGAACATAGTAAAAATAGAGATATTGTGATTGTTTCAGAGTCACTCTTAATAATATTAGTTTTTATCAATAGTGGAGCAAGTCAATGACTAATGATAATGGTTGGAAGCAAGATTAAATGTGACAAGTACAAGAGTGATTGCCTCGAAAGCAAAGCCACAAACCAGCCATCATGTTTTTAAACTCACAAGTTTCTTTGTATGAAATAGAAACATATGTTACCTCCAAATCAAGGACTTCAGAGTCTAAATATCAAAGCCTGCAATGCCTCACTTCTACAAATGCAAGAGGCAATGTTGTTTAACAGATTTGGTAATCAAGATCATGGTAAAACTAATTATCCCTATAAGACGTACTTTCTTATATGGGTATTTCAGTTTTCAATGATTAGGTGACGCACTTCCTAAATTGAATCTTTACTCCTAGAAAATGCACTTTCTAGTCGAGTCATTCCAGTTAGCCCTTAGGAGATGCACTTTCTTGTCTGGGTAATTCATGTTTTTCTTATTAGGTGACACACTTCCTTACTTAAGTCCTTACTCTAAGAAGATGCACTTTCTATTAGAGTCATTATATTTAACCCTTAGGAGATGCACTTTCTTGTCTGGGCAATTCAAGTTTCACTTGTTAGGTGAGACACTTCCTAAATTACTCCTTTACTCCTAGAAGATGCACTTTCTAGTCGAGTCATTCCAGTTAGCCCTTAGTAGATGCACATCCTTGTCAGGATAATTCAAGTTTCACTTGCTAGGTGACGCACTCCCTAATTTAAGCCTTTACTCCTACAAGATGCACTTTTTAGTAGAGTCATTCCAGTTAATCCTTAGGAGACGCACTTCTTTGTTTGGAAAATTAAAGTTTCTCTTGTAGGTGACACAATTCTTAAATTAAGCCTTGACTCCTCGATGATTCACTTTCTAGTCAAGTCGTTCCACTTAACCCTTAGGAGATGTACCTCCTTATCTGGGTAATTTAGGTTTATTTATTAGGTGATGCACTTCCTAAATTAAACCTTCACTCCTAAAAACCTTATTTTCTAGTTGATTCATTCCTTTTAACCCTTAGGAGATGCACTTCCTTGTCAGGGTAATTCAAGTTTTGTTTGCTAGGTGGTTCACTTTCTAACTGAAGTCTTGACTCCTAGAAGATGTACTTTCCAGTCGAGTCATTTCACTTAACCCTTAGGAGACACACTTCCTTGTCTAGGTAGTTCAAGTTTTTCTGGTTAGGTGTTTTACTTCCTAACTCAAGCATTGATTCCTAGAATATGCGCTTTATGGTCGGGTTATTTCACTTAACCCCTAGGAGACCTACTTCCTTGTTTGGGTGTTTCAAGTTTCATTTGTTGGGTGACGCTCTCCCTAACTTGAACCTTCACTCCTAGAAGTCGCACTTTCTAGTCAAGCCCTTCCATGTAACCCCTAGGAGACACATCTTTTTATCTTTAAAGATATGCATTTACTAACCAGAGTCCTGATTTACCTTTACATTATGCATGTCGCAGGTAGTTGTGATTGAGTGTGACATCCACAAAGTTTTAATCTTTATTTTTCTAGGACCTTCCTATAAAATGAGACTTTATTATTTTTCTTAAAAGTTTTAATCTTTTGTTATTATAATCTTTGTTAGGGATAATTTTTGTTTGTCTTGCAAATGATTTCAGGAGCCCATCTGGATAACAGGGTGATGAAAGTGAAAGTCCAAAGCCCGCCTGAGGAGCAGTGTGATTAAATTGCAAGTCAGGATCCTTCCTCAAGAACAGGGTGACAAAATTACAAGTTGGGAGCCTATCCAGAGAAAAAGGTGATGAAAATCAACAAAGTGGGTAAATTGCAAGTCGGGAGGCTGCTAGAAGAACAGGGTGATGAAATTGAAAGTCAATAGATTGAAGAAATATCAAGTCAGGAACCTTCCTAGAGAACAGGGTGAAGAAATTAAAAGTCAAGCAACAAGGTGAAGAAATTGAAAGCAAAGCAACAAAGTAAAAAAATTGTAAGTTAGGAGCTTGCATGAAGAATAGGGTGATGATTTTCCAATTTAAGTTAAAAGTTCAGAAATCCCACATGAAAGAACATGGTCAATGTTTGAGTTCATCTCCAATACCAAATTTTGTATGGAGAAAGAATTAATTCTCAAGTTTAACCCAAACAAGATCGATCTTTTGTCACTTTGAAAGCACCGGATACCTAAGACAAGCATCAATAGATGGTGCATAGATAGAAGTTTTGTAATTTCATTTATCTTTTAACTTATAATTTTCATCTTGATGTAATGACAAAGCCGCAGACCAGAACCTCGATAGGACCTCACTCGACTCTCCAACTCGGTATAGTCTCTTCTGTTCAACCTAGAACTACATGTGACATAATTCTCACATAACCTGGGATAGGTAGGATGTCCAAAATCAAGATTCAATCTGACTTTATATTTCTTCACTATTATTTTAAATAATGGTTAGGTTAAAATTCTGTCTCATTTTCTACTTCTTTATCTGAAAACACTTTGTGTTACATCCAAAGAGGGGCATGATGTAGACATGTAATTTTCCCCCTCCCAAAATCAAATTTACCCATTTTACCCATTTTACCATATACCTCACCTGTGGTCCATACCCCTCACTCATTCATTTTTTTTCACCTCACCTAGACCCCTACCCACGCACCCCCTTCCACATGCCCCCTTCTTTTTCACGTTTTCTTTTACCTTTTCTCTAGAGAATACAAACCTCACAAATCTACATACAAAACCATAGACATCACACATAGAAAGACAAAACAATAGACACCACACACACATAAGCTACTACACATACACACCGCTGAAAAATAGGGAAAAAATAGAGGAACGGGTGTGAACAGAGAAGAACAGATAGAGATAGAGAGAGTAGAGAAAGATTGGATAAGGTGAACGGATGGGTAGAGATTGTGAGAGTGAAAAACAAGGAGAGAAGTTATCTTTACCAATATTCTTTTTGATTTGTGTCACTGATGATCGCGTCGGAGTTTTGGCAAAGTAAGAACAGAAAAACTAGCTCTATTTTGACCAAGCTCATGTCGAAATCCACCCACCTCCACCGGAAAATAACCTTTCTCATCGTTTCTAGAGCTCAGGCAAAGAAACCAACTTCACCCATCACCGAAAATCCAATGAAAGCAACTGCCAAACTTATCGGAAAACCCACCCCACCAAAAAACTAATTCAAAACTCTAAAATCCAAAAAGGGTATATCGAGGTTGGAAATTAGTTCGTGATTGAGGTTCGAGTTGGGATTTTTCGGACGCGGTTCTAACTTCTAATTGGGTAGGTCGGTATAATGAAATCATCATTTGAGGTCCAATTTTTCAACTCTATGTCTTTCTATTTCATTTTAATATGATGTGCTTGGTGATATATTTTGATAGTGTATTTGAACAATTTTGATTGTCGTGGTTGTGACTTTGATTGTTTGATTTTCTATTAATATTGAGTAATCATGTGATTGGGAATGAAATTGCGAACAGTTGATAAGAGTAAATAATATTGGTTTGGATTCATTGATAGTGGTTTAATTTGGAATAAATATTGATGTTGTTGAACGCGATCATATCATGATTAGGTCGTGGTAGGTAAATGGTAGGTTGGGCAGGCAAACTTAGAAATTGTAGATTGTTGAATGTTTGTTTAAATGGTTTACCGTTGTTATCGCTGAAGTAGTTGTACATATTTAGGCGGGGAAGGCCCCGAGGAAAATTATATTTATTCTCCGAGAAATGTTCTGACGTACTATGTTTTCGAAGGAGGTCCATGATCAAGGCCTGAGGCATCGATAAAGCATAGCTAGGGCTATTCGAATAGTTTAGGTTTTTATTTCAGTATTTTTATTTTGGTTTGTAATCAATTAGACTGGACACTATTTTTGAATTTTTTATTATTGTGCTTTATATACTCCATAGTGTCATACTAGCCGATATAGTCCACAAACCGACCGTGGTTGAACCATAGGATTGAGAGGTGCCTAACACCTTTCCCTCGGTCAACAGAGTTTCTTAACCAGAATCTCTATTCGTGGACCAATTTTAAAGAGTCAATAATTTTTTTGAAAAGATTTTTCAAAGGTGACTTGGCACACCAGATTTATGTCAAGTGGGGACTCTGGATTAATTGTAATAAATCCTTTTCGAAATAAATTTTCATTTTCAGTCACTTTAATAGTAAAAACCCTTTCAAACTTAAAATTATCTTTTTTTGGTTAAAAAAAAGGGTGTGACACCACATACCCAAGGGGAAGACCTTGTGAAGATTGCTTGGAATTGAAATTGGAGGGAAGAACCCTAATTTCTTCTTAGGAGAGGAGAAAATTGCCCCTTGTAACTGCTCTAGGTGGAAACACAATTAATTTATGATTTGTGGGAGTTTTGGCTTTTAAGAGAATGAGAAAAGACATAAAAATCCTTGAAAAACGTACAGGAAAACATGTTTCCAGTCATTATGACTCATCCTAAGACTCATTGGGACTGACAACGAGTCATAGTCTGATTCGTAACCTGGGATCTTGGGATCATAAGTTCATTCTGTTATGACTATGACTTTCCACCTAATGACTTGTTATTACTGATTAGGAGTCATTAGGTGAAGTCGTAGTCGAAAGATGGGTCCTTGGATCATACACTAGTCAGGCTACGGGGCCACACAATGACTTGTAAGGTCTGACTACGAACCACATGTTGGATTCATAACCACTGAAATGTACTTTTGGTTACATACTTTTGTGACTACGAGTCTCTCCTAACGACTCATAACCACATATTACGGGTTTTAGGGAGGATTCGTAAGCACTGGGATAAACACATGAGGCCTTCACTGGAATGACTACGACTCACTCATGATGACTCATCATGGGTGGTTATGACTTGTTTCTTGAGTCGTAGTCATGGCAGTGTATCAGGTCCTTAGGGGAAACTCTCCACAACTTTTTGTCACAACACTGAAATGAGGCAAGCTAACTTTTTGGCCTATCTTATAAGGGTTCTAGAGCTTGAAAAAAATTCAGGGTATTACTATGTACATCTAAATTGCTGAAAAAATTATGTCCAAAAACAATCATTCTCCGTATCCATAGCCCCATCGTTATTGGAAAAATACAACTTAACCATAAAAAAATAATTAGTTTATTAGAACATTGTTTAACAAATATTTTAATATATAAGTAAAATATTTAATTAATGTATAAGTAAAATATTCAACACATCAAAAAGTAGTATCATTAATTATTATGAAAATAAATCATTAAAACAAGAATATTTCTACCACTTGCACCATCGAGAGTGTTCCTTGAATGAAATGTTTCTTCGTATGGTTCACTCAAATGATCTTCGTCAATCACTACTACAAGTCTACAAAATTCAAAATCGCTTATTATTGGATGTAAGGCAATAAGCAACTAAATAATTCATGTTGTGCTGACTTGTGCATTCTAATGTGAGAGTTGGAATACACAATAATTAACATGTGTTTGTATCTCGATATTTTTCAATATTTATCAACCGATTCACCTCTAAGCATCTCTATAGCATGATTCTTAGCTTGTCATGCTTTCATATAGTTAATATCAACCCCATAAACTTCTTTTATTTTTGTAATTATATCTCTAGGTGTGTGTATTCACTTAAGATTAACTAACTTGGGTGTTGCAAAATCACTAACAAAAGATGTTATTTTTAAGGACCCTATCACTTAATCGGCATATATGTTCAGCATTGAGCTTCCTAATCATAAAAACCTTCGATTTATTGAGACTAGATGCCTTCAATATTCAGTTAAAATCTTCATTATAACAGTGAATGACATAGCTGCAAAAACTCCAATCATGTATAACAATAATACAACTTATACAAAAAAAAATACATTCTACAATAGCAAAAATTCTACTTAGCAAAACAAAATAGAATATACAATCATGTTATATATAAGAACTGATCAATCTGAAATAGATACATAGCAGATTAACAAAGAACACCATATAATAATATCAGAACAACAAAGTCTAGCAGTTGTAGAACATATATATACATAAGAAACATATATATCAGATTTGAAATAATATATTCTATCACTTTTGAAACATGCATTTACATAAGAGAGCTATGTATATGCATCAAAATAAATAATGGCCTTTCATCACTTAATCTATATGCAGTGAAATAACATAGGAACATACATACATTCATTATGTATTTGCAATTCTAGAAAATAGCAAATTTATAAAATATTTAACTATGCATAACAATTTTAAACATTCATTAATTTCTAGTAGCCATATACTTAAGATACATATGTATTTGGTTTGTACGAACATACATATACGCAAGAAAGTTATATATATGACTGGTAAAATTGTTTAACATTCTTATATATATGGCTAATAAAGAAACAGTCTAGCAGTTATTTAGCATACATATACATGATACACTAATGTATATGTAGTGAAATAAATGTCCCTTCATCACAATCCTCAATAGTATACACAATTAAAAATTAAACATTAATTAGCATAACAAATATAAATAGATAAACTAATAATCAAGATGATACTCAATATTATACATAAAAAATGAATGTATAAGAACAATATTTTGTGTACAAAACATAGCAATTCAAAAACCAATTATGTATAATAATTAGTTCTAATGTAAAAACTATTACGTTGTACACATACCTCTCTTCGTCTGGTCATTTAAATCTGAAGTTAAAGTTATGCTCTAAGGCATATCTCGTCATTACAGAAACAAGAGTCAGTTTATCCTTATAAAGTTGTTTCACCTTCACTTCTTTATTTTTTGTATCAGTAATGAAGTTTTTAACTTTCAATTTAGGGACGTATAATGAGTATTCATTTTGCGATTCAAAAACAAAAAATGCAGGTGCATCTGATTTCATTCCTTAAACACAAACTACAAGTCCCGTCTTTCCATCAAACTCTAACTCTTTTGATAACTTATTCGTTGTCGTTATACACATTGGATACATTACAAATCTCAAAATACTTTTCAACAACTCAACATAAAGTTTTACTCCATTATCGTTCTGTATAATTATTGGTGGTGAATTACCTTCAACGATGTATCGAAAGTCAATATTTTTTCGAGATTGCTCAATATCTAATTCTACCGCAATTGTTGAAATCAACCTCAAATACAAAATACCTTCTACGACAATAGTTCCATCATTTTTATATCATTTGTATTGCAATTCAGATTCTCATACACTGATATGCCTCAACAATATTGCAATGTTCATCTTCTTGAAAAATTTATTTGAAAAAACTAGAGCACGAGGGAGTAGATAATTTTTTATCGAAAAAAGCAAAACTGATGTTGTTTGATCGAATCCCTTATTTTAGTGTTTCAAAATTTTAAAATTCAAAAGTTGTTACTGATTATAAGGAATTCATTAATCATAGCTTAATAACTTTAACATTAATTGTGATCACAATTTATGAAAAATATTATTTTCTTAAATAATATTAAATTAGTTGTCGCTATGTATACGAAAGTAATGTAAATAGTAGCTTTATGATGTATATGTAATATCAAAATCTGAGAGAGAGAGAGAGTGTTTATTAATAAATTCAGGAGAGAGAATAATTATAGTTATAAATCCTGATATTTATGTTATTTATACAAATTTAATTGAATGCCAAAATATAAATTTAGGTAAGTTTTGAAAACTTTAGAAATATAACGTTGATTTCCTTTTTCTTTATTTTCAGGAGATAAATTTGTGATAATAAATACCACATCTAAAAGGTAAAAACTCATATGTACCTCTTAATAGAGAAGCTATTTTTTGTGATTTGAAATGTATGTATGGTTAGTATTAGTAGCGGTGTAAATATACCAAGTTGGTTTAGGTTTTTAAAAATCAAATCAAATTATTTTTGTCAGATTTTTTAAATCAATCAACCAATTCAATAAAATTCAGGGTTTTTATTCTCATCATTTAAAGGCTTCTACACATAGTTTAGAATTTCTACCAGACCCATTCAAAGTGTGAAATAAATCATAAGATTTTGAATCGACCTGACCTCGATTAAATATTTTTACGAATTCATAAAGATTTTGATATTCACATATGTTGTAGTTCTTGAAGTTCTCTTTGCAAATAAAAAAGTGTCTCGTAATTCAGAGGATCCTACACCGAGTTATGAAATCTATTAGAGCTGCCCAAATCTACAAAATGGACTATCTAATTTCGAATTGAGCTGGCCTCAATGACATATCTATAAAAATTCATAAGGATATTTATAGTGATTCTTACAACTACAATAGTTCTTGAAGTCCTCTACGCAAAGACAAAAATAACTTGTGATTCAGAGACTCCTACACTGAGTTATGAATTTTCTACTAAAGTTGTTTAAAGCTACGAAACTGACATGTGAGATTCAAAATTCAACTTCATTAATTAATTTTGATCAATTTAAAAGGAGTATAAATCTAAACTTCTAATATATCGCATACTATTGAGTCCTCTTTCTTTTGGATTAAGCGGTTTGCAGTTCGAAATACTCCTAGCTTGAGATATAATTTTTATGATGCAAGGGTGAAGAGACATTAAGGTCATGTAACAGTAGGCAACTTTTCCGCACTCATCAAGCCATAGTTGTTACTCATCTAGCACTGCATGTCGAATCTTTTGCTCCATACAGCTTCTCAAGCTCGACAAAGGTTATCATTAAACAGTGTCATTTTACATTAATTATTCTTTGCTAAGTTGCAAGAATAATTTTTTCATGCCAAATCCTGAAGGTTAAGGCACTTTATAAATTTCTTTGCCAAGATGCAAGGAGCTTTCTACACCAAGACCTAAGGAATAGGCATAAATTTTCTCATCAAGGATAGACAAAAAAAATATAAACTTCTCCAAGTTTCTTGTTGCCAAGTCGTGAAAGGGGATGCGCCATATACTGCTCACTAAAACCTCTACCAAAAAATGACGCATTAAATAGTTCCTCGCCAACATCAATAATTTTTCTTGGTCAATCCTGGCTAATTTAATCATCCATCTTTAGCATAGTGTACTTCTTAAAGTCATGTTTTTATAAAATCAAATAGCTGGTGATTTGAAAATCCTAAGTTCAAGATACTGACGTTTTGGTGAGGGTGCACAAAGCTGTGAAATTGACATTATAGTACTGTAGTCAACTCAAAAATTAATTTTCAGCAATCCAGAATGAATTTTACTAGCTCTAGATTTCACACATATTTCAATTCTTGGAGTTCTTTTTGCAGTGAAATAAGAAGCTCATTGTTTCGTCACCTTACACTGAGTTACAGATTTTATATCACAGAAGCTTTAACCTGATTTAAAAAGAGTTGAATTAGGCAGATTCAAGCTTAAACTGAAGCAATATCTATACAAATTTTGAGATCTTTTCACCGTAATTTTTATACATATAGTAGTTCTTTGAGTTATATTTCAAACGGAATAAGAATCTCATGATTCTGGTACTCTTACTCTGAGTTATAATTTTTCCAATGGCAAATGTGCAAAGCAGAAAAATTGGGGGAGGAAAAATTTGAGATGATCATGAAAACAATATATGTATAAACTAGGAGATATTTTGGACATAATTTATACATATATGGTGTTGGGTTCAACGTGTGTGTGAATGGAAAATGGAGGAAAAAAAGTGGAGGAAAAATGAGTCTACACTAAAATTGAAAGTGTACTAAAAAATGGAAAGTCCACTAATTCTCCCACATTAGTCGGAGAAGGGAACTTTCAAGTGTTTTAATAAGGAACACTTACTCCACATGGTAAGTGAGGCAAGAACCAAGAGGTGCCTCGCACCATCGTCGTCACTCGACTCGGCTTTGAATTTGGATTTGGAAAATGATTGAAGAAATCTATGTTTTAGACAAATTTTATTTGGAAACTTGAAAAACAAGTAAAATTTAATCCAAAAATCTGATAGAATTATTTTTCTCCATGTGCGGGCAAATTTCGGACACCATGCCAACGCATGCACAACACACCTCGAAGGGATGCGACTCTTCGAGGTAAAAGACATACTGATTCGTGCAATAGCATGACCTGCGACGCATCTAGGCGACCTGCGGGTGCATATGCGGCGCATTTAGTCACTGGAATTCGGATAATGTCACCTGCGGCCGCAGATCAGGTGCAGTTCCAGCACAGACTGGGCGCAGCCGACGTGACTATACTGAATATGTGCCTTTTTGCTGAACCAATGCTTCCTTTCTGAAGGGACACCTTAAGTCTATAAATACCTGACATATTCCTCAGGTATACATATAATTTTTAACAGCATAAACACTCTTGTTTTCTACAAAACTCAATGTGATCATAAGTTGTTGAGTGAGTTCAACGAATCTAATAATTTGAGGTACTGCTATTGTTGGATTGAAAGTCATTTTATCCTGGGAAGAAAATTCCATAACCTCGAGTACAGTGAGGGAAATTATTCTTTAAGGACACTCCATAAAGTCGGGGGACTTGGCTTTAAATTTCTGTTTCATCTTATGTCTGAAATAACAACATATTTTTTGGATAGATTATCTTTAATCCTATGTTGAAGGTGTTGTGTAACGTCATAGGTGTTCTTGTTTTGTACTTGAACTTGTGTTGAAATTGGTTTGTGCCTAAATACAGATTTGTGTATCTGAAAACATTGAAAATAACAATCTTAAGGAATAATTCAAAATCTGTATAGCTTGATTTCTGGAGATTAAATCTTTAAGCTTTCTACTCTGTTTGAACTTAAATAGTGATTTGAAGATATAAAATCTTCATCACAAGTTAAAGATCACTCAGTTGGTGATTGAAAGTCATAAAAACTTTATCGTTAAACTAGAAACAAGAGTTGTTTAAAGTTACTACAACTTTATTAATAGTATTTTGATATACTAAAGTTATCATCTTGTTGTGACAGGAAAATGACTATGCATAGTCAAGTGCATGATGTTGCAACGACTGTGGCAGCAACTAGTGGTGCCAAAATAAGTCGTACGAATGCTCCACCGACAATGGCACCAGCAAAAAAAACTCAAAAAGTTTGCTGGTATTGACTTCAAAAGGTAGGATTGTCTTTTATTCAGTTATTCAAAATAGATGAGGTTGCTGAATCATTTGAGAAAGCAAGACGAATTTTGAAACAGGAGTGTGGTCCTTTTCCTCAAGATATACTTGGTGTCTATAACAATGTTGCAATAACTTATGATGCATTGGGAAGGTAATGTCATTTTCAAAAAATATTGCCTTAAGTACTTTGATGAACCTTGTTGATTCATCCACTAATTTATTAAAACGCATTGCATATATACTACTTTTCTTGTAACATTTGGAAACTAATTATCCCCTAATTGATTAGCTTTCATTTTGGGAAGCATTATTATAATAGCTCTTTAGTGTTTATGGTATCATGTTTCTTCCGATGGAATTCTGACTATAAATTTGAGGCGCCAAAACTTCTGTATTTTTAGTTTCTTTTCTTCTTGCTACAAAGATTGGATATTATTCATTGGGGTGTTTGACTTATCTCTCTTCATCGACTTTTTATGGACTCTTATGTATTCGTCAATTTGTGAATGAATAGTTGTTGTCAGTTACTATTTAATTTAAACTCATGGTTGTATGGTTTACCAGCATGCATGGTTGTATGGTTTACCAACATGCAGGTCATCAATGGTAATGATCACCCTCCAATTCAGCCAAGAATCATGTGAATAACCTTACTGCTGCTTCTGCAATGTGTAGAAAACATGTCTCAAAAATAGTTGTCATGGGTCATGGCAAAACCCAGCTTGAATCAACATATCTGGTAAATTGCATGTTCAATGAGATTTGTTTTGATGATTAAGAAATTCATCTAGAGCAGGTTATTTGGATCAGTCGTGACCATAGAAGCTCGAGGATAAGGGCTACTCCCTTGTACCTTCACTTAATTACGAAATATAATTCATTTACTAAATATAATTCTCCATTATTTGTTTGTTAGTTTGTAGTTGTATATCAGAATGCAAGTAGTTTAATCCCTCGATGTTCTAACATATCTAAACCTTTTGCAATTCATATTCTTAGTTGTAAGATAATTGATTGAGTTAAAATCTTTTTAGTCGCATAAATGAGTATTTCAAATTGATTCTAATTCATTTCTCCTCTTCCTCCGCAGGTACTTTTTGTCAGATGCTACCTCTTAACACTATAAAGAAGACAAAATGAAGCACTATGTAATAGTTTAGGATGTAGATAAGTAATGTGAAAAATGCAGTCAAAGGTAAATTAACGATTGCCAATCATATAGTATCTGTGTAAATAAATATATATATATTTATCTAGCAAAAGTATTTCAATAAATAATATATTCACATTAAGCTAGAAAAAAAGTCTCACCGTTGGGACCTAACAAAAATATTTTAACTTCTCATCCATGTCAACTGCATCAACCATGAAGGTGTTGACTTTTGTTGAAATTGGAGAATTCGTTAAGTCCTCAGATTCTTCAAAGTTACAGACAGTTCATCTGATAATTTAGATGCAAAGTTGCTCCATAAATAATATATTGGAGTTTAGCTAGCAAAAAGTTCTCAATGTTGGGCCCTAGCAAAAATATTTCAATAAATAATATATTGACGTTTAGCTAGAAAAAAAATCTCAATCAGTGACGAACCCAAGATTTAAGAATTGTGGGTGTTTACAACAACAAAAAAAAAAAAATTCACCTCAATCTGGTTTGAACTCAGGGCACACCTACTAATGGAGAGTCTTAAGATCAACCTAAATGTTAATACACCCAAATAACTTCCTATTTCGATGAATACTTTTATATAATTTATACTTATTTTCGTATATCTTCTATGTAGTTATACTTATTTCGTATCGAATTTAATGGGTGCCCAAACACCCCAAAAATATGACCGCCCCTAGTCTCAATGTTGGGCCCATACCTAGTATGGAATTATTAAAAATGAGTTATAATTTCAACATGTCTGTTCTCAGAAAATGTTAAAAAAACCAAGGGCATATCTGACCCTTCACATAATTGCTTACTTTACGTGTTTTTTACCTTGCAAACCCAATATCACGTATCACTTTCTCCCATCTTTGACGGCTACTCTATTCGATTCAGGTGCTCCGGATTTTGGCACATCTTTCACATGGAGATTTATTCCACCTTCTAGATTTTCAAAAATTTCTCTCTTCTCGGCACTTCCAATCGTAAGCTTTACCAACTTTTCTTTTGATATTGTTTTTCCTCTTCGATCCTCATCCTTGCCCCCTTTTTTGCTTAGTTTTATCTTCGAAAGTTAGATTGATTAAGTTTGATATCTGAAAACAAGAAAGTAGGATTTGGCCACTTCATATTTTCCCTACTCAAGGTAATTCCATCCTCAAAGTTAAGTTAGTTTTTCTATCAATTTTATCACTATAGATTGAAACTGCGATTATACCGAGTAGAGTTTTGCAATTTTGGCCTAGGGTGTTAAATGTTGAATTATTTTTGTTCACTGTTGTGATTTCCTCTATTTGTGCATGTTCTGATTGGTTTTAAAAAACTTTAAGATAAATATGTTGTGTGTATACTATCAAGATTGCCTCTAATGTTTGCTGCTGAATTTGCTTATAGGAATCAAATTTAAATAATGACATATAGGTTAAGCATAACTACCCAAGCGAAGCTTCTTTATCAGCAACAAAAATCTACCCCTGCATTTTCTTATTTTTATAAGGATGATGATTGATGATGATCGTAAGAACCCTGAACTCAGTTTTGAAAATTAAAGAATTCCCAATTTTTCCCAACCTCGCTGCATGGGAAGTGCAAGTGGAGTTAACAACTTCATTGGCTCAAGAAATCCATATCAACACATGAGGTTTTGTGCTTCAGGACCTAGAATATGTCAATTGATATTGATGGTGGAGCAGATAAAATAGATTACATGACTGATGTTGCCGAAGTACTTGCTGATAAGGCTGTGTAGGCTATAGTTTCTCAACCTCCAGCTATGAACGAGGTGGAAATTTTTGTAACTGATTGTTATTTGCCTGTGAAGGCATTGATGTGTTTGGTGAATTACAACCATATATTTATGGGGTTTAATTGATAAGAGTAAATGTTGTTGCCTCAAATTTTTCCTGTTATCGCATCGTGGTGTCTTTTTATAGTACATTTGGATTGGCTTAGTAGGAAAGAGAAACAAGAGTATGGTTATCACCTTTTGATTATATTTAGGTAGAGAGAGTGATGACTAGATGTATAATCAACTTAATGTACTCTTGGCTTGGGCTGGAAGGGGTGGAAGAATCATGATTTAACTCTTTGTTATTCACGAAGTCCTTTTATTCAATATATATACATTTTTTCACTGAAAGACTTCATAGAACCTTCAAATAAAAAGGTTTAAGTTGAGGTTATCATTGGAATTTAGTAGCATCTCACATGTACTCAATTTGGCTTGCAGAGTTTGTTCTTGTATAATCTGCATAAATCTTTTATAATCTGCATAAACTTAGTTGGGCTCTGAAGCTGCAAATCTATTTCATTTAAAATACTTGAAATTGCATGGAGTTAATGTTGGTAGTGGTTGTAGGTTAAGGAAGTTGGTGACCTAATGACAGGGGAGTCGGTTAGCCGATGAGCAAAGCCCTGGTAAGTGACGGTTGTAACTATACTGGTAGTAGTTCTTGTTTGAGAGATATGATTAGAAGTTTGAGTTTTGCATTTTAGCTGAATCTTTAGGACCTTTAGGTCCTTAAGAGTTACTCTCTCTCTTTCACTCTTTCATTCTATCCACCTCACTTGCATCCAAATTTCTTTGTAATTCTTGTTTGGAGAAGTTAAAAATTAAGTAATTGTGCTTTGTTAGTTATTAAGTGACGACTCTTAGGTCTTGACTTCAGCTTGAAAATTTGATGTTTTTCAGGTGGGTATCCATAGTTGCCACAAGTATTATGATTCGGTTATTCACTCTGTGTCATGACCCGAGTCGAGACCCTGGCCGAGACGGACATTCCAAACTATCAAGGCCCGAGAGACCCCTTAGCATGTAATCATAAGCATGAGCCATGAGAGATAAATTGCAGAAGATAAATGCAACATAGCAATCCCATTATTCAATATTAATACTTCAGGACATAACCCATAAGAAAAAAACCCAAATCCAAAATGAACAAGTCTACGAAGTCTATACTGAAATGAAAATCATAACCTGTCAAAGCCAGGACAAGGTCCCCCAGCTGGACCATAAAGCCAAAACAAAATAACGCATGGAATAGATGCCTTCCAATGTAAGGGGGCTTACCAATCTCTGAAAGTCTGGAAGTAATCTACTGGTTTGCAAGACCACGGGACTGGGCCTCAAAACCTAAAATATAAAGGGTGGTCAATACTCGAAAGTACTGGTATGTAGAGCAATCCAAAAATATAATATAATTTTTATAAAATAAGTGAGAACATTTCATAAAGCAAGTTAGCATAGGACATTTGAAAATACATAAGCATGATTTGATGAGATTTAACCATTCTTGTAAAACAATGACTCAACTCATTATTTTACTTCTGAGCTAGATAGTATACCCTACAAAACAAGAATACCCACATGCTATATGGATCCGCCGTTGATTCGGTGGTCAAACCCCCAATCCAAGTTTGCCGCAAGGATTGGAATATCATGACAAAGTATGTCCAAATTGCCAACATACCATGTTATCCCACTTGTCGAATAGCATATATAAAATCTGTATCGTTAAAACACGGTTTTGAGCTAAGAGTTATCTAAACACGAGCCTTCTTCTGGTAACAAACTAGCTCTATTTAAGCCCAATTTTAATCCTTTAAAGCTATGATTCATGCTTTTAAAACATTTATCTCTTTCATCATAAGGGCGTCCTTGATAGGTATCGTCATATCTAGACTTGGAAGTCATATCATGTCATGTCATAATCGAAGCTCCTTTCACTCAAAATCTGGTAGATGGCCACCCAAAAGTTTCAAACATTACACAAAAGAGTCCTTATCTAAAAACACAAAGGCATATGCAAAATAATCCCTTTTAATTAATTTATCATGTGGCAGCCAATCCTTTCATAAACACATGCAATCCATTCCATTAATAGGATAGACAATTGTAAGTAAGAAAGATACCCTCTCATCGTATCACAAACAATGTCAACCCATAATAATAATAAAGCATTTACTCTCAAGCTTGTAATTCATGCATTTGAACAACCCACTAAACATTAAAGCAAAGGATTTTACAACAAGAGAGGAAAGTTCGTAAAATCTTTCTCTCATACAACTTGTCAAAACTCATAACATTCATACATATGAAAACAATTTAAGTTCAGGGAAAACAACCTCATGATTTATACCAGATTTCATCATAAAATGGATTCACAATGCACGCTCTTAACCATTTCAAAACCCATCTCATGTATGAAATTGTATACCTTAAAAGCTTGATTAAATGAAAAATTTATGCCCACGGAGTTTAGGGTAGTCCCACATACCTTAAGCTTCTTGATTTGTGAAGAAAACTTGAATCTTTTGGGACTTGAATGATGAATTTGTGAAAGAAACCTTATTCTATATGTTTTCTTAATGATTCTAGAACTTGGACGTTTGAAATCTTGGATCCTTGGGGAAAAATGTTTGAATTTTGTTCTTAGGAAGGATGAAGATTTACGTAAGGATTTAGAGATGAAAAGTGGGCAAATAATGCCCTTTTGGGGTCTTAATCCCCCACTTGGGTGTTTGGAGACAAAGAAAAATGACTAAAATGCCCTTTGGTCTTGTATTTACGGATGCAGGAAAACCATCCTCCGCGTCGCGGTAACTTAAGCCCGTGTCGTGGAGCTATCGCTATAACTTACTGTTTCTGACAAAAATGGTCATAACTTTTTGCTCGGGTGTCGGATTAGGGCGAAATTGGTATTGTTGGAAATCTAATTATATTATCTACAACTTGGTAGGTCTTGAGATGAAAAATTTCATATATGTCAAAAGTTATACACATTCAAAGCTAACCCTTGTAGAATGGAATACAAAAATTTGACCAAATCAAAGGCTATTAGCTCAACTTTGTTTTAAGTGATTCCTATGTATATTATTCACCTCATAAGCACTTCACACACTAGGATAAAGATCACAGAACATGTATTCAAATATAAATCGTGGGATTGGAGTTTACACACATAGGAACAACGGTTCAATGCCTAGACTAAAAAAGTGTGGGGTGTTACATTATCCCCCCTTGGGATCATTTGTCCCCGAATGAATTTCCTAAACACATTAAGAATGATTTTTAAGCATTACATGAACTAAAATGAGTAGGATATGACCAATACCTTCCATATAATCATCCAAAAATTCAAACGTGATAGGTATTTTTCACGCATATCATTCTCTGACTCCCAATTAGCTTTCTCCACTCTATGATTCTTCCACAACACTTTAACCGAAGCTATTTATTTACTCCTCAACTTTGAACTTGCCGATCTAGTATAGATATGGGTTCTTATTCATACGATAAGGAATCCTTCACACCAATTTCTTCAATAGGCAACACAAGCGAATGATCTCCAATACATTTCTTTAGCATTGATACATGAAATACAGGATAAACAGAAGATAGACTAGCGGGTAGATCTAACTCATAAGCAACTTCACTAATCCTTCTCGTAATTTGATAAGGGCCTATATAATGAGGACTGAGCTTTCCTTTCTTTCTGAATCTCTTGACTCCCTTAATAAGGGAGACCTTTAGAAATACCCAATCATCTACCACAAACTCTAACTCCATTCTCCTAAAATCAGCGTAAGACTTTTGGAAACTTTGATCTATCTTAAGTCGCTCTCTAATGACTTTCACCTTCTACATCGCCTGATGAACAAGGTCAGGTCCAAAAAAATAGGTTTCACCCACTTCATACTAACCAATCAGGGACCTACACCTCCTCCCAATAGAGCCTCAAAAGGAGCCATCTGAATGCTATAGTGGTAACTATTGTATAGGCGAATTCAATCAATGGCAAGTGATCCACCTAACTACCCTTAAAATCTATCGCGCAAGCCCTCAACATATTTTCTAAGGTTAAAATGGTGCATTCTGTATGCGCATCCGTTTGAGGATGGTAGGTGGTGATAAGGTTTACTTAGGTACCTAAACCCCTCTGAAAAAACTGCCAAAACTAAGAAGAGAATTGCGTACCTCGATCGGATATAGTAGATACTGGAGCCCCATGCAAATGAACTATTTCCTAAATATACAACTTAGCATAATCATCTCTTGAATAATTAGTACGCACTGGAAGAAAATGGGTAGACTTGGTTATCCTATCTACAATCACCCAAATAGAGTCGTATTGGTTTCGGGATCTCGAAAGTCCTGTATTGAAGTCCATGTTGATCATCTCCCATTTCCATAAAGGCAAAACTATCTCTTGGGAAATGCCACCTGGTCTCAAAGGCTCCACCTTAACTTGTTGACAAATTAAGCATTTAGCCACAATGTTAGCAACATCTCTTTTCATATTATTCTACCATCCTTGAGATCATGATACATTTTCCTAGAGCCAGGGTGAACCCATACTTAGAAGTATGAGCTTCATCAAGGATCCTTTCTCGCAACCCATCCACATCTGGTATACATAACCTACCTTGGTATTAATTGTAAAGGTCGTGACCTTTTGTTGACCAATATCTTCCTTAATTTGCATCAAAATGGGATTTCTTGTCTGTTTTTCCTTAACTTCTGCACAAATGGAAAATGTATCTACCTCTTGTATAAATACCCTTCCATCCTCAGAATCCAGGAGTCGGACTCTCAAATTAGCAAGACGATGAATGTCCTTAACCATATTCCTCTTTCCTTAATCTACATGAGAAAAACTGCCCATGGACAACCTGCTAAGGGCGTTAGCCACCCATTGGCCTTACCCGGGTGATCATGCAGGCTCGTGTCATAATCTTTCAACAACTCCAACCACCGCCTTTGCCTAAGATTTAGTTCTTTTTGCGTGAAGACATACTTCAAACTTTTGTGATTAGTAAAGATGTCAAAATTCACCCCCACAAAGATGATAACACTAAATTTTGAGTGCAAACACCACAACCGCTAACTCTAAATCATGGGTGGGATAGTTCTTCTTATGCACCTTTAACTGTCTAGATACATAAGACACCACTTTACTATGCTGCATAAGTATATACCTAGTCCCACCCAGGACACATCGCAGTACACAACAAAACCCTTTGTGCCTTTAGGAAAGATCAAGATCGGTGCAGTAGTCAACTTGTCTTTCAGTTTCTCAAAACTATTCTCACAAGAATCAGACCACAATAATTTCACCCTTTTTTAAGTCAGTCTAGTAAGTGGAGCAGCTGTGGATGAAAAAATCTCTACAAAACTCCTATAATACCCTGCCAAACCCAAGAAGCTCCGAATGTCGGTTGGAGTCATGGGTCTGGGCCATTTTCTCACTGACTCAACCTTTTGGGGGTCCACTTAATCCTCTCACTAGAAATAATATGTCCAAGAAAAGCAATAGTACTAAGAAAAAATTCATACTTGGAAAACTTCACACACAACTCATGGTCCTTAAGAGTTTGAAGGATGATTTGGAGGTGATTGACATGCTCCTCCTTACTCTTATAGTAAATCAAGATGTCATCAATAAAGACTATGATGAACAGATCTAGAAACTAACGAAACACCCTATTCATTAGGTCCATAAACACTGCAGGGGCATTTGTCTGCCTGAAGGACATAACTAAGAATTCATAGTGACCGTATCGGGTTCAGAAGGCCTTTTTGGGAATGTCAGCCTCCCTAACCTTCAATTAATGGTACCCTGAATGAAGGTCTATTTTAGAGAAACATTTAGCACCTTGGAGTTGGTCAAAGAGGTCATCAATTCTGGAAATAAGGTTCTTATTTTTAATTGTGACTTTGTTCAACTGATGGTAATCTATGCACTTAGGGAGTGATCTATCTTTTTTATGCACAAATAGCACCAGAGCACCCAGGGAGAGAAACTAGGATGAATAAAGACTTTGTCAAAAAGGTCTTTTAACTGTTCTTTTAACTCTTTCAATTCAGCAGGAGCCATTCTGTATGGCAGAATCGAAATAGGCAGGTGTCTGTTAACAGGTCAATGCCAAAATCTATCTCCCTATCTGGTGGTATCCCAGGGAGGTCATCAGGAAAGACTTTTGGGAATTTATTGACTACAGGGGCTGGCTGGAGAGAAGGACTTTTAGTACTATAATCTTTGACCCGAACAACATGATACAAACAACCTTTAGATATGAGCTTACGGGCTCTAAGATAAGATATGAACTTCCCTTTAGGTGTAAGAGAATACCCTTCCCACTCTATTACAGACTTATTTTGAAAAGAGAAAGTGACCTTTCTGGTTCTACAGTCTAATGTAGTATAACACGAATGGATCCAATCCAATCATAGAATAGCATCAAAATCAATCATGTCCAGCCCTACAAGATCAACTAGAATATCACGACCAGAAATAGACACCACACAATTTCTATAAACTCTCCTAGTCATAATAGATTCCCCAACGGGGGTGGAAATGGAAAAGGGTTTAGAAATATTTTTGGGTTCAAAACCAAAGTTGTCTGCCATGTAAGGGGTCACGTAAAACAAAGTAGACCTGGTATCAAGTAACACATACACATCACGGGATAAAATTTGTAACATACCGACGACAACATATGGTGAAGACTCTGAATCCTGGTGTGTAACTGTTGCATACAACCAGTTACGGCTACCCCTAGAGCAAAAGTAGTGCCCTTAGCTGAAAGAGCTGCTGGAGTAGTTTGGGTTTTCAAATCCTTGGGGTTCCTTCTAGTCACGAGACAAAATCTCTGGATATGGCCCACCAGACCATAATTATAGAACATATACTTCCGAGATAGCATCTCCCCAGTTGATTATTTCCACACAAACTACAACAAGGGTGTGACCTAGTAGGCTGAGTCACACTTTTATGGGACTGAATACCCTGCATCTTCGACCCACTGTTGGGCTAGGAATTATAAAACTGTTGATCGACTGGAGGCCTGGGCGTCGGGGCGCTAGCTGAAGACTAAGCGTTGCTACAAAATTTCTTCTTATACCACTTCTTATCCTATTTTCCACCTTACTGCTGACTGACATTCTGATCTATAGACCTATCTCTCTTAGCCTGTCTTTCTCTTTCCCTTACCTCTAGTTGCCTCTCCTTCTTCTCTTCCACCTGTTGCGTAAGCACTGATAACCTAGAGATATCCATGTCCTTGATCAGCATTGTCCCTTACATTCAAACGACAAATCATCCAAAATACCAGATGTGAATTTTCTCATATGATCCCTCATATTGCCCACCAATTCCAGGGCTTAACTGGACAACTGGGCAAATTTCAGCGCATATTCTTTGACGGTCAACTTCCCATGCTTCAGATTAATAAATTCTTTAGATTTTCTTCCCCCAGCTCCAGGGGGAAGAAACGGTTTAGGAAGGCCTCAACATAGTCACCCCATATAGCAGGTTCTGCATTCTCTCCCCTCTAATCTTCCATTCATTGTACCACTATATAGCTTCGTTCTTCAGCTTATAGGCTACCAACTCAACCCCTTAATCTTACTAACATGCATAACTCTGAATATTTTCTCCATTTCCTCAATAAATCCTTGGGGGTCCTCCTTAACCTTGGTGCCCAGAAAGGTGGGTGGGTTCAGCTTATGAACTGGCCAACCCATGTGATTTCAGATGAACCAGGCACAGAACTCACATCTCCAGAAAGATGAGACTGAGAAGAAAAAAGTTAAGAAATCATATGGATGGGCTGATGGAACTCGACATTCAAGAACTCTTAGAGGAGACTTATAACGACCTGAGACTACCCCCAAGTCGTCATAAGGTGATTAGGACCACAAGTGATCCCAAGCTAACCCTTGTACTGGCATAACTCAAGAGCAACTGAAATAAATGCATAAGTCTGAAAGAATAACGCGGAAGATGAATCTTTTATAAATATGATCAATACAAACTATATTAAAATGATACAGCTCTGATTATACAAAACAAACTGTAATCAAATACATCAACTTCTACTAACTGTCTATGAAGCCCTTACTTGTATTGACTATAGGTATCTGGGACATGACCCCCCCCCCGCTATCTCGAATTAATATCACTGAATGAAGAAAATAAAATACTATACATTCTTTGATTGACGCAAGCCCTTGAATAGAAAGGACTCATCACCTACTGACTTGAAGCTGCAACTGTCTAATTATGATGTGCATGCTACAACTTGTACCTATATTATAGCACATAGACGTATATGTGGATCATTACTTTTGGAATGTACTGAGGATGAATGCATAAGTAAAATAATAGATGCAATAATTCAAATAAACTTTAAAATAACATGCTAAATGTGAGTGACTCATAATGGCAAGAATAATAAAAACTGAGAAATCATAAGTCATGAGAAATAAGGCATAATGAAACTATTGTGATCCATCACACTTAGTTCTAATAATCTGTACTCTTGTTCTATTCTTCAAGTCATGCAAGCTAAGTGAAAATGGCTCACTTTTATCAATCTTAAAACTTAAATCTGAAATTTTATAACTGTAGTCTTAATAAAAAAAACACTGTTTGATTAAATTTGAGAGTCCTTACACTTAGTTTTCTCAAAACTGTTCTGACATTTTGATTTAAGACTTAGGGACTTTGGGAGGTTCTTCTAACCGACATAAACCATGTGATCCGTCATGGAGTCCAACGTCTCGTTCCCCTAATGGAAAAACCTCACGTTGGGGAGAGGTGTCTTACTCTTGCCAAAGAGTATGACCTTCTCTTAGTGATCACTATCTTAGCCCAATATGGGCACTCAATCTTAATCTTACGGTGACACATAGTTTTGGGGAATAAGACCTTGGAAACATGCCCAACTTGGTGGTAAATACTACTCCCATTATTTTGCTCAGAACTTTAGGAAATCCATATTAAAATAGCACAAGTGTTTGTAATGAAAACCAATTATGCTTTTACTTACTTTAAATCATAAACATTCTGATTAATTGGAATTTAATGTTAAAATTAGCAATATGTAATATGTGTTACATAGATGAATATACTTGCGCATTTAAAGAATATTATTATAAAGGAGCATATAATATAGAAGGAAGTAAAGAAATAAGAAAATTATATTTTAATAAATTACCTGAACCATTTAGTTCAAAAATAATAAAAAGTTGGGATGAAACAAAAATAGTAGATACTCTAGGAGCAAGAATAAATTTTTTACAACAATGGTATAGAAACCTGTGTGAAAAATATAGAGAAGAAATAAAAATGGAAAAAACATTAATAAGAAATTTAGCATGTTGCAAAGATAAGATAGCACCTCAATTTGGATGTGAAGATAGATATTATAAGAAAAGAAAAAGACACAAGAAATATAAGAAATACAAAAAATCAAAATATAAGTATAAGAAACCAAGAAAAAGATATTATGTAAAAAACTATAAACATAAAAGACCATATAGGAAAAAGAAATCTATAAAAGAATGTACTTGTTATAATTGCGGAAAAATAAGACATCTAGCTAGAGATTGTAAATTACCTAAAAACCCAAAAAATAAACAAATATCAGAAATAAAAATAGAAAACACAGAATATATGCAGATAGATTACATAGATTACGAATTAGAAAGTGAAGACAGTATATATGAAATTTCAGAGAATGAAACAGATAACGAAATAGATAGTGAATTAGACGAATTAAATGACTGAAGAAGATATAAAAATATTAACAAAAGAAGAATATTTAAATGACGAAGGAACAGATCAAAAAATAATATTTGATAACAATGTATTTGATGAAATAAAAGGAAAAGAGTTAGACATAAGTGTAGAAAAAATATTTAAAATACCAACAATAAAAAATATATTTACTAGAAAAAAGGAAGAATATTATGTAGTAAGTCAAAAAGAACATGTAATAGACTGTAGATATGCAAAAGGTAAAGCCAGTATACCACTAGTAACAAAAAGAATAATTAATAAAGAGATAAACGATATAAAAAGTAGAGACCCAATAAAATATGTACACCTTGGAGGTACAGAATTATTAATAAAAGCATGTTTTAGAGAAGGAATTGATACACCAATAGAATTATATTTAGCAGATGATAGAATTATAAAACCTATAGAAAAAAGTATAATAACTGCCATAAAAGGAAATTTAATATACCAAAAATTTAAATTTATAATAAGTGCAAATTATTCAGTAGCAGTAACAGATAGAAATATAGATAAATCACTAGTATTATATTGGAAGATATCAGGAATAGAATTAACCCCAGGAAGTAAAATATTTACAGCAAGATGCAAAAATTTATATGTATTAACAACAAAACATAAAATAACAGGAAAAAATAGAATTAATAAGATACAAATAGATAGCCCATTCGAACAATTTGTAAAAACAATAGATTATAATGATTATAGTTATAGAGACATAGATGTAGAAGAAAATCTAGAAATAATAAATGATAGGATAAGTACAACAAAAAGAACAGCTTATGATAAACCGGAATCGTCAAGCTCATCAAAAAGAATAAGTTATGAAACAAGTTCAATGGATAATTCAAACCATTATTACATAACAGGAAAGGTAAATGAAAAAGAATATTTAATACTCTTAAATACAGGACAAGAAGAAAATTATATAGCAAAATATCTAGTAAAAAATGAGGAAATAAAAACCGACAATAATATATGCCCAGATCTACCAAGAAGTTTAATAAACACTAAAAATATAGCAGAAAAAGAAATAATAATAGGAATAAAAAAAAATAGAATTTGAAGTAAAAGAAGAAATGCAAAAAACAGACATAATATTAGGAATAAAATGGCTAGAACAAGTAAAACCATATAATATAGAACATACACAATTAACTATAACATATAACAGAGAGAAATTATTCTTAAGAAGAGCATTAACATAAAATGAAAATATATGTATTAATGAAGATAGTAGTAGAAGGATATTACAGTAGATATTATACGCCTATGATAGATACAGGAGCAGAAGCTAATTTATGTAGATATAATTTCTTACCAGAAAGTAAATGGGATAAATTAAAAACACCAATAATAGTTAAAGGATTTAATAACGAAGGAAGCTTAATTACTTACAAAGCTAAGAATGTAAAAACACAAGTATGGGATAAAATATTAACAATAGAAGAAATTTATAATTATGAACTAACATCAAAAGATATACTTTTAGGAATGCCGTTTCTAGATAAATTATACCCACATATAATAACTAGAACAGACTGGTGGTTTACAACACCATGTAAACAGAAAGTAAGAGCAAAAAGAGTTAATAATAAAATAAGAAAGAAAACTGATTGGATAAAAGGAAATGAAAAAATTACACAAAAGTTAGAAAATATAAAAAATACTGAAGATACAATAGAACTAGTCGTATTTTCGATAAATAAAACAGAAATAACTATATTTTCAATAAATAAGATAGAAATAGTTAACAGAAAATTAGAACAATTATATAGTGAAGATCCATTAAAAGGATGGGAAAAATATAAAACTACTATAAAAATTGAATTAATAGATAAAAATAGCATAATAACCCAGAAACCATTAACATATAATTTTGATGATTTAAAAGAATTTAAAATGCATATAGAAGAATTATTAGAAAAACAATATATACAAAAAAGTAATAGTAAACATAATAGCCCAGCATTTATAGTAAATAAACATAGTGAACAAAAAAGAGGAAAAAGTAGAATGGTTATTGATTATAGAAATTTAAATGCAAAAACAATAACTTATAATTACCCAATACCAAATAAGATATTAAAAATAAGACAAATACAAGGATATAATTATTTTAGTAAATTTGATTGCAAATCAGGATTTTACCATCTAAAGTTAGAAGAAGAATCTAAGGATTATGAATGGAATGTACTACCATTTGGATATAAAAATGCACCAGGTAGATATCAACATTTTATGGATAGTTATTTTAAACAACTACCTAATTGTATAGTATATATAGACGATATACTATTATATACAAAGACCAAAGAAGAACATTTAAAATTATTGGAACAATTTACGGATATAATAGAAAAATCGGGAATAAGTTTAAGTAAAAAGAAAGCTGAAATTATGAAAAATCAGATAGAATTTTTAGGAATACAAATAGATAAAAGTGGAGTAAAAATGCAACAACATATAATACAAAAAATAATAAATTCGAAAGAAGAATTAGATACGAAAAAGAAATTACAATCATTTTTAGGATTAGTAAACCAAGTAAGAGAATATATTCCAAAATTAGCAGAAAACTTAAAACCACTACAGAAAAAACTAAAAAAGGACATAGAATATAACTATAATGAAGAAGATAAAAAACAAGTCCAAAAAATAAAAATACTTTGTAAAGAATTACCAAAATTACAATTTCCAGATGAAAATAAAAATTTTATATATATAGTAGAAGCAGATGCTAGTGAATATAGTTACGGAGGAGTACTTAAATATAAATATGAAGCAGAAAAAATAGAACACCATTGTAGATACTACTCAGGTACGTTCAACGAGATAGAAATAAAAAGAGATAAAGACGCCAGCTGGAAAGATAAGACTAGAGCAATAATAGAGATACAACAGATATGACAAAATAGACGGAAGACTTATTGTAAATTACATTTACGTAAAAAGTCTTTGTAAAATACTATTCTTGTAAAGACTACTTTTTAGATTTACTTTTTAGGCTTAGACTTTTAGGTAGTCTAGAAAATAGGCTTTAGGACTTTTTTAAGTCTATTTTTGTTTTTAGCTTTTTTAGAAAACATGTAAAAAACGTGTAAAGAACTTTGTAAAGATCGTTCGCTCTATAAATAGAGAAGCAAGAAGGCATTGCAAAGCAAGCCTTCATGCGTTGAAGCAAATATTCTCTCAAATCCACAAAAAATATTTTGCTCAGTTAATTAAAAACAAGTATATTTCAATGGAAAAATCTATGGATGAACAAAGCTCAGAAATATCAAACCTACCCAAACAGGTATATTTATTTATGATTATGAATAGCTAAATTCATAATTCCCAACAATCATGGTATGATAAAATAAATTCATGTTAGTTGCTTTATAGTAGAATTATTCGAAGAATAATATGTTAAGAAGTTTATTAGCAAAGTGGAAAAGGAGAAAAATCCCTAAGAACTATGCCATCCTAAAGGTTTCTGGTTTAAGCAACGTGATAATCCATTGCCTGATAGTTTCCATATCTGTTTCTCGTAACTCTTTTGAATTTGAATATATTAGTACATGATTTCTTGAATAGTAGCTCCATATGGGATTTTGTTTGCAATATGTATTTGCTAGCTCTTGTAAAATTGTAGATAGTCCGATAATCCTTTTGTTTGCATAAAATTTTGGTATCTCGATTCTAGGTATCTCTGGTTGTGAAATAATATCTTGTGGTATAATCATATCTCGTGTCATTCCTATCTTTACAACTTGTATAGGTTTTTTAACTTCATCAAATAATATCTCTGCTGGTGCCGTGTAAATTTTTATAAAAAATAAGGTACCTCTGGTTATTCTTTTAAAAGTGATAAATGCTTCATATATCTCTGGTATAGTGGATATCTCAGTTCCGTCCGTGGTATATACAGTACTAAGTAGTCCATATTCGTAGCAAGTTTTAACTAAGTTTGGTTTGGTTTTAGGTAAGGCAATTAGTTTATTATATCTGGTCAATCTCTGGGTTATATAGTTTGTATCTGGTTCTTGGATATTTGTAGCTTTGGGGTTGCTATTTAAAAAGGTTTGTACATTGTAGATATTTTCTATGTATGTACGGGCTGTGTAGTTGTATGTCTTTTTGTCTTGGTTTAGACTATCTCGGTATGTGGTAACTTGTGGGGGTATAAACATGGGATCTTTTGATGTATTTGGGGTATATGGTTTTTCAAATAGCTTATTTAGGTTCATATTTTTTCTAACTCCTTTTCTTGTACCTGCAGAAGTAGATAGATAAATGTTATGGGTTTTATGGAGTGTCCCAACGTCTCCTTCTAGCTCTGGAATTTTACTGTCTTCCGATCGACATAGCTCTGCGCATTGCTGAGTTAGCTGATTCATAGCTATAGACTTCAGTTTATCTTCACTAGTCTTTAGCTTTAGCTCTTCTATCTCAGTACCCATACTGTCCACTTTTAATGAAAGCGTAGTTAGGGCGTTGAGTATTTTTTCATGTATATTTTCTTCTATCAGTTCAGTCTGTGTAGCTTTGTCTTGATATGTAATCTGCAATAACATTTTTGTTAGTACTGATTACTTCTATTATAAATGTAAAATTTAATATGTTTAAAACTAGTCTCCGAATCTCTTTTGTTGTAACTGAATTTTGTATTTTCTTTGTTAGCCACCAGCGTACTTGTGTATTATCTGTTCGCACAATAAATTTGTTATATACAATATATGGCTCAAATGCTAACAAACATTTATATAATGAACATAATTCTTTTCTATTTATTTCCCATTTTATTTCTGTCTCGTTGAACGTACCTGAGTAGTATCTACAATAGTACTACTCAGGTACCTGATTCTAATTATGAATAGCTAAATTCATAATTCCCAACAATCATGGTATGATAAAATAAATTCATGTTAGTTACTTTATAGTAGAATTATTCGAAGAATAATATGTTAAGAAGTTTATTAGCAAAGTGGAAAAGGAGAAAAATCCCTAAGAACTATGCCATCCTAAAGGTGAAACCAATAAGGCAAGAAGCCGTGGTGGGGAGTAACCAGAGTAGAGGCGCTGTTTAAGGGAAAATATCCAGATTACCATGCTAATAGTGACCGAAGAACATGTTATTTAAGAATATCTAGTATATAGTAATCTAAGATGACCATATTTTGTTATGAACATGGTTGAAGGGAATATTTTGAAAAAAGCAATTTTATGAAAATGAATAATTATTTATCTGATGAGATGGTAGATAAATTTAAAATACTTATTTTGTATGCACTTAAAGATATAAAAGTAGTAGATATAAGAAAAATCATATTAGAAAAAGCATTTGGTAAATATTACATGGCTAGAGTAAATTATATATCATGCCTACCTAACTACTCTTATAAATACTTAGCATGATAAATTACATAGAATTTCTTAATAAAAATATACAAGAACTACTAAGCCTGAAACAAACAACTACAAAATATTATAATAAAATATTTAGTCAATTTTAAATGATAGATAATCTTAAAGTTTTAATCTTATATATACTTAAAGACATAGAAATTATAGATATTAAGAAAATAATATTAGAAGAAGTAATAAACTACGAAATTGAAACAATAAATACGTTAGAACAGATATACGAAGACATTTACCCAGAAGGATATTATTCAGATCAAGACTGTGGATGTTAGAATATATTAGAAAAACTAGGGAAAACCAAGATAATCTAAACAATGAAATTAATTACAGAAACCGAATTAAAAAAATAATGGAAGATCTAAAAGAAAAGTTAATATGAATAGAAAAAACCTTAGAAAATTTAGAAAAAAGTACATGTGATAGTTTACATAATTTAAAAAACTCACTACGAGAAGAACAACACAAGATAATAAATGACATAGAAAATCTAGAATTAGATATATACTACAGTACAGATAGGATAAATTATTATACAGAAATTTGTAACTCTGCAGTTACTACAGGATAAAATAATAAACCAAATAAATTAATGACATCTCACGAAAAGAATAAATCATTAAAAGAAATAGAAACTCAACTATATAGTTTATACCTAGAATACAAAAGATTACATATTACTAACGAGGATCCTAAAATACTAGATAATCTAATCACGATAATATCTAATTTAGAATATGAATTAATAAAACATCTTAAGTCAAGAAGATAAAAATGAAAATTATTCCAATCAATAATATTCATTATAAAAATAAATACATACGTATTTATTATCTAGTTGAAACTACGCACCTAATCCGCACCCCCCACCAAATGATCTATCTTTTGCTTTTAAAGAACTTTTCAAAACTTGTCAATAGATTTGAGATCATAATCTTCTTATAAACTCATCATTTGCAATTGGGACTCAAAATATAAAGTTTTAATGCATCAATTATCATTTTTAAACTTCATTCTCAACAATCATCTTAAAAGCTTTCAACAATCTCAATTAAGATAGTGGAATATAACTTGTAATATGATTCTCATGATTTCCAACATGAATATATGTAAATCTCTTGCAATTGAAGCCTTAATTAACAGGATAATTTCGTAAACTAAAAATAATAAGAATTGGGTACTAACCCTATCTTCAATTTATGCAAAATTTAACTTAAAATCAAGATTTGGGCACAAGGGTGGAAGAAAACCCTCGTTCATACCCTACATACCTTAATAGACTTGATTTGATGTAGAGAACTTGACTTCGAAACCCTAGGAGATGATTTTGAAGATTTCTTGAGATTCTTGAATTATGGAACTAAATTCTTTTTTTCTTTCTTGAAGAGGATGAATTGAATTCTTGAATTCTTGGGGAGAAACCCTATTTTTGACACTTTTCTTAGGAAATCTTGGATTGAAAGGCTTGAATTCTTGCCTTGAAGAAAACCCTTATTTCTCTTTGATCTTGAGAGTGGAGAGGATTATGAGTGATGATAAAATGATATTTTATCAGTTAATAGTGTTTAATGCTGGATTTAAGTCTTCAAATGTGAGGGAAAAAACAAAATACCACTCCGAAACTATTTAAGGGTGATGTTGATCGAGGGAGGTCATAGGTGACGACTTGGACTGATAAGCCGTCACTTAGGTGACGGCCCGTCACTTAGGTGACGGCCCGTCACTTAGGTGATGGCCCATCACCCCAGGTCGTCAATTGGAAGATGAAATTGATGTTTTTATGCCCAAGGATGATGACTCGGGATGATAAGTAGTCACATAGGTGACGGCCCGTCAGCTCTGGTCGTTACTTTGTTGATAGGCTGACATGCTAGAGTAAAATGGGTATAACTTTTTGCTCCAATATCGGATTAAGGTGAAACCAAATGCGTTGGAAAGAAGATTCAAATATATTTCATTTGATATAAGGAAGGACACTTAAATCTTTATGTACAAGTATTAATGGTTGTTTAAAATTTACCCAAGCTGAATCATTCACTAAAACTTAATCAACAGAAGTGTTCTCAACTCGTCTTTGAGTTAGGAGGATATTATGAACTCGATCATCATAAAAAAATATTCCCACATCATATATTTTATAATCACACATGTATATACATAGAATAACTGGGTTCAAGTCCATACGTATAGGAACAATGATTTAAATTCTAGCTCGGAAATGTGGGGCGTTACATTATCTCTCCCTTGGAATCATTCATCCTCAAATGATGGGTAGGAACTTGTTGAAGCTTTAGAGGTATGGAATAACGTGGACAAGATGTATTTTCTACGAAAGGATATAATTGAGTTAAAACGTTAAAACCTTTATCATGAAATTGATTTCTGAGCTGACTTGCCTTTACTTACTATAAGGAGATGATTCATGCTAAGAGTTTAGAATTCGTTTGAAGGGTTCATGATACAGTCATACATATAGAAATGTGAAGTGATAATTATGCAAGAACGAATCATGAGACAATGAGACTAAGATTGTACAACTGGTATTACATTATCTGAGCTGGAATACTTGGAAAACGAAGATCATTTACTAAACACTTATGAACTGGATCATGACTAAATATCTGAATCTAAAACGGATGCATGATGCATGAACTAATCTGAATTTGTAATTTGCATAAATGCAAACATTTTACCTCATGAAATGGCCTTACTCGTGAAACTTTTGGTAGTAAGAATAGATGGAAAGTTGGAAATTTATAGGAGTTTATCTGCTTGATTGCTAAACTAGATTGCAGGCTATACAGCTAAATCACACTGAGAGCTTATACTCAACTGGAGTATTTCTTTAACATTCTTTGCAAGAAGTTCTAATAAAATTTAGAGAGAAAAGAATTTTAGGCATGATCTGAATACAATATCTGAATAAGGAATCAAAACATTGATACAACTCTATAATATGGAACATAGACGTTTAACCCATAAGCTAGGATAGAATTACTAGGCTTTAGGCAATGCAACTTCTTACTTCCAAGTTCAAAAACACTTGTCAAATACTCCCTCAACTATACTATTCCCCTTAAATATCATACTCATTTGATTCAACTTATAATTCTCACATGGGCATTGATAAATCCATCTACTAAAGTCTAAACTACACTAAATCCTCTCACCATGATCAAGCCTAACTCGAAATCACAAGGTACAACACATACCATAATACTAGTCTAAACCACATGATTCAATCTCCTATGTCTTTTTAGAGCTCACAGCCTAAGTATAAAATGCCTTACCACTTCAATGACTAACTTTGAACTCATACTATGGATTCACTAGCGCATATTGCATTCCTCCACTTATATCCCAACATGACATTCAAGCCTATCCTTATATCCATATATGAACTTCAAGACAACCACCCATAAAGGCACTCTTCTCATATTATCTAAACCTCTATCAACAACAACTTTCTTGCACTATGCATTTAGAAGACATGCCCAGAATTCTCAACAAACTTTGACATATACCAAAGATTTACCTCAATTTCCCTCATCCTCTAAACTTAAATTGAAAAGCATAAATAATCTTTCTTATTAAGGGTCATCGACTCCTCTCATCTAAACCATTGCTTATCCATTATCATCATCACTATCTTAACTTAATAAGAGGTCGCTGAAGGGCTAACATATAAGGACCTAAAGCACGAAAGAATACTATACATAACTTTGACACTTAGCTGAGGCCTAAGGAATAGAATTCATTAAAGAGATCTATACTGAGGACATACAGGATATAAATCTAAATTTCACTGATCATTAAGAGTGTTGCATGAGTACTAGAACTGAACATACTGTAAAGCATGAGTACATGAGTCATGAGTTGCATGACCTGAATTTGGAGTTCTAATTTAGGGAATATGACTTCGACTACTGAGTGAACTAGAGTTTCTTATACTGGGAATTGGAAGCGTACATGATTTCTCTATAAGGTACATAAATATGAACTGTGATCATAGAGCTAACACGTAGGTCATGAGAAGATATCATGATTACCGAGGTATAAGACTTTGTACTAAGATTAGAATGGGTTGAGTATCATCCTTCCTTATTGCTTTTTTACACTACACCGGTATCACTACTAAAAATGAAAGCCAGACTGGGTTACTCATTCTACCATCCCCCTTTAGCTTTAAGCCATTACTCTAAGTCTATGGAACCCTCTACTAAACTCTAATATAAACTACAATCACTTAACTCTAGATTCTGGGGTGTAAGAATACACATAAAAAAATAATTAAACTTACCTTGAAAGACTATTTGTAACGCCCACTGCTACTCCCTCCATCTGAGATTCAAATCTTGGATTCCTATAGCCCCAAAAATCATCATGAAATAACTTGTACACTTACTAGCTTAGAATATTCATGAGTATCACCATACCCTGAGTTCATACCATTAGGGCTTTCAACTTTTATTTCTATTAGCACAATCCTCAAAAATTCAAACTTAGGTTCTAACACTTACTATGGATATCCCTAAACCTTTAATGAACCATACTAACTTCATTCTTGGTCAATCTCTTAGTACATACCATCCTTAACTTCCTTTAGCTTCAATAGTCATCATCATAGACTTAGACTCTATCAACTCAACAAACATACTTGCCTTACTAAACACATAATCACAGCCTACCAAGATCACACTTCTATACTTGTATTTTTTTCAAATCGTAAGAATCAAAATCATACTTAAAAGACCCAACACCATCTATCCACAAATCCTCAACTTAGCTATTAAGAACACCATGTACTAAATAACTAGCCTCCTTCCACTTAGCAACTAAAGGGTACTACTAATTACACATAACACTTAATAACCTTAGAAAATAATGAAACCCCATATCACCTTGGGCACACCTATACATCATACCTACAACATCATACTTAATCTCAAATCAATAAACTTAATTTCTTGCATGTCATGTTCAAGCCTACTAGATCACCTCCATAGAACTAGCATCACTAACCAAACAATCATTATTTCCACCTTGATAGTAATTCACTATTCCAACTTAGTGTCTAGTGCTAGGCATGATTAACAACCCAACCTCACATACTAATCTCACTTGAAATCTATAAAACAAAGCATTTAAAAACACTAGTACACTAGAACCTCATAACAACGATAATCAATCATAATCCTATGACATACATTATTAAAATATGTTAATGCATCCTCCTTCTACACATTTTGACTATTCACCCATCGATACACCTAAATATCTTTCTTAGCTCTATAAGCCTAAATTCACAATACTCAATGACCCAATACTTTCATCAATAACCTATACTTTTCTAACACAACAAATACCATCAAAAACTCTTTTCATATTTCAAGCAAACAACAATTTACATTGACTAATAACCCCTTCTCTACCTCCAACCAAGGAACCTATACCACATTCATTACCTCTAAACTAATATACAAGGACCTATAACCTCACCACTAACTCGATCATATACAAAGTTCATATATACACATTCGATTAACCACCATTACCACCTTTCTTGCCACTACACTTCTATACCCATACTTCCAACTATAACAAGGTTCTTCTACTTATGAATCATAACACTCTAGGTTTCAATATCGCTTGAATAAAAACTCTATTAAGCAATCTAGGTTCATACTATCTCCTCTTATGAGATCTTTCTGTATCAAAAGGAATAATGAGGAATCTGAATACATATTTTATTCCGTCTTAACTGAATAACTCATAAGGATAAGGACATAAGCTTTCAACTTGAGGAAATTATAACACACTAGAGAGGTCCTCTCAAGCCCCTTGTGTGACTTCTGAAGTTACTGATAGTAAATCTTAGAATGTTATCTTGGGAGGAATTGGAACTTAATAATTGTGTTATCTCGAGAATAAGTCATAGATGGAGATTTATGGAGTAACACACAAATTGACAGAAGTTTCTGAGAGAACAAGTTTACTACATGATCTAGAGTATGAAAGAAAGGATACTTTTCTTAAATACCCTATAGCATCTTGAAGAAAAGTACAGACGTCTTCATATCGTTCCGCAAGACTCTATAGACACTGTTTCACGGATACCCTAGGACTCTTGAATTCTTTGTTTTAATACCAAGTTTGTAATGACCCAAGACTAACCCCTAGTCGTCACACGGTGCTTAGGACCACAAGTGATCCAAGCTAACCCTTGTACTGGCATAACTCATGAGTAATTGAAATAAATGCATAAGTCTGAAATGATACAACTCCGATTATACAAAACAAACTGGAATTAAATACATCAACTTCTATTGACTGTCTATGAAGCCTCTACTAGTATTAACTATAGGTAGCCGGTACATGACCCCCTCACTATCTCGAATTAATATGACTGAATTACGAAAATAAAATACTACATAAACTCTGACTGGCTCAAGACCTTGAATCAAAAGGACTCTTCACCTGCTGACTGGAAGCTGCAACTGTCTGATTATGATGTGTATGCTACAACTTGTACCTACATTATTAAACAATGCAACACATAGACGTACATGTGGATCAGTACTTTTGAAATGTATTGACCATGTGGGGGTGAATGCATAAGTAAAATAATAGATACAATAATTCAAATAAACTTCAAAATAGCAAGCTAAATATGAATAATAAAAATTGAGAAATAATAAGTCATGAGCAATAAGGCATAATGAAATTCTTGTGAGCCATTACACTTATTTCTAATAATTTGTACTCTTGTTTTATTCTTCAAATCATGCAAGCTAAGTGAAAAGGTCTCACTTTTATCAATCTTAAAACTTAAAGATCAAATCTAATAACTGTAGTCTTAAGAAAAAAAACACTGTCTAAGTAAATTTGAGAACCCTTACACTTAGTTTTCTCAAAACTGTTCTGACATTTTGATTTAAGACATAGGTACTTTGAGAGGTTCTTCTAATCGACATAAACTATGTGAGCCATCATGGAGTCAAACGTCTCATTCCCCTAAGGGGAAAACCTCATGTTGGGGAGAGATGTCATACTCTTGCCAAGAAGTATGACTTTCTCTTAGTGATCACTATCTTAACCCACTATGGGCACTCAATATTAATCCTACGGTGGCACGTATTTTTGGGGCATGATACCTTGGAAACATACCCAACTCGGTGTTAAATACTACTCCCATTCTTTTACTCAGAAATTTAGGAAATCCACATTTAAATAGAACAAGTGTTTGAAATGAAAACCAATTATGCTTTTCTTTACTTTAAATCATAAACATTCTGATTAATGTGGATTTCATAATCTTATATTCGGATCAAAAGATCTATCTTTTACTTTTAAAGCACTTTTCAAAAAGTGTCAATAGATTTGTGATCGTAATCTCCTTATAAACTCATAATTTGCAGTTGGGACTCAAAATATAATGCTTTAATTCACCAATAATGATATTTAAACTTCATGCTCAACAATCATCTTAAAAGCTTTCAATTATCATCTTAAAAGCTTTCAATAATCTCAATCAAGATAATGAAATATAACTTATAATATGATTCTCATGATTTCCAACATAGATATATGTAAATCTATTTCAATTGAAGCCTTAATTAACATGATAATTTCATAAATTAAAAATAATAGGAATTGGGTATCTATCTTTAATATACGCAAAATTTAACTTAAAATCAAGATTTGGGCACAAGGGTGGAAGAAAACCCTCGTTCATACCCTACATACCTTAATAGACTTTATTTGATGTAGAGAACTTGACTTCGAAACCCTAGGAGATGATCTTGAAAGATTTCTTGAGATTCTTGGATTATGGAACTAAATTCTTGTTTTATTTCTTGAAGAGGATGAATTGAATTCTTGGATTCTTGGGGAGAAACCCTAATCTTGACACTTTTCTTAGGAAATCTTGGATTGCAAGGCTTAAATTCTTGCCTTGAAGAAAACCCTTATTTCTCCTTGATCTTGAGAGTGGAGAGGATTATGAGTGATGATAAACTAATATTTTATCGGTTAATAGTGTTTAATACTTGATTTAGGTCACGGAAGGTGAGGGAAAAAACAAAAATATCCCTCCAAAACTATTTAAGGGTTATGTTGATCGAGGGAGGTCATGGGCTGATAAGACGTCACTGAGGTGACGACCTGGGGTGACCCTAGGTCATCACTTGGAATCTGGAATTGATGTTTTTTTGCCTAAGGCTGATGACTTGGGCTGATAAGTCGTCACATAGGTGATGGCGCGTCAGCTCAGGTCGTTACTTTGTTGACAAGCTGGAGTAAAATGGGTATAACGTTTTGCTCTGATGTCAGATTAAGGTGAAACCAAATGCGTTGGAAAGAAGATTCAAAGATATTTTATTTGATATAAGGTAGGACAAATAAATCATTATGTACAAGGATTAATGGTCGTTTAAAATTGACCCAAGCTGAATGATTCACTAAACTTTAATCAACAGAAGTGTTCTCAACTCGTCTTTGTGTTAGGAGGATATTATGACCTCGATCATTATAAAAACATATTCCCAGATCATATATTTTATTATCACATATGTATATACATAGAATAATTGGGTTCAAGTCCGTACGCATAGGAACAATGATTTAAATTCTAGCCCAGAAATGTGGGGTGTTACAAGACTGGATACGATTGACACCGGTCTAAGGATCCCGAGGTGGAATAGTTTGGACTAGAGGAACTCCTAGAGTATAAACATATTATGGTCTATGGGCTCTGTAACGGGTCTGCATCCCATGAGTAGGTCGAACATCATTCACATTGGTGTTCTGCTCATTGGATCTACGGGGAGGCATGATCTGAAATATAGAAAATCATGAGTTATGGAACATTCAGACTCTATAGCATGAACTAGAACATGAAGAAAAGATAAATATTCCTAAATGTCAAGTAGTATCTCCCTTATAAGTGTGGCGCATTACACACCCATAAAAAGGAATCTATTAGACACGACTTCATAGACACCCTGGGACCCTAAATTGTGCTCTAATACCAAGTTGTCATGACCCAATCCGAGGCCCTAGCCGAGACGGGCATCCCGAACCATCAAGGCCCGAGAGACCCCTTAGCATGTAATCATAAGCATGAGTCATGAGAGATAAAATGCGGAAGATAAATGCAACATAGCAATCTCATTAGTCAAACTTAACACTTTAGGACATAACACATAAGAAAACCCAAATCCAAACTGAACAAGTCTACGAAGTCTCTATTGAAATGAAAAACCATAATCTATCTAAGCTAGGGCAAGGCCCTAGGTTGGACCATAAAGACAAAACAAAATAACACATGGAATAGATGCCTTTTGATATAAGGGAGGCTCACCAATCTCTAAAAGTCTGGAAGTAATCTATTGGTTTGCAAGATCACAGGACTCGGCCTCAAAACCTAAAATATAGGGGGTTAATACTCGAAAGTACTAGTATGTAGAATAATCCAAAAATATAATATAATTTGTATAAAATAAGTGAGACCATTTCATAAAGTAAGTTAGGATAAGACATTTGAAAATACATGAGCAAGATTTAATGAGATTTAACCATTCTTGTAAAACACAGATTCAACTCTTTATTTTATTTCTGAGCTAGATGGTACACCCTACAAAATATGAATACCCACAGGCTATATGGGTCCGCCCTTGACTCGGCGTCCAAGCCCCCAATATAAGTTTGCCAGAAGGGTTGGAGTATCATGAAAAAGTATGCCCAACTTTCCGACATACTATGTTATCCCACTTGCCGAATAACATATATAAAACCCGTATCGACAAAACACAATTTCGAGCTAAGAGTTATCTAAACTCAAGCCTTCTTCAAGTAACCAACTAGCTCTCTTTAAGCCCAATTTTAGTCCTTTAAAACTATGCTTCATGCTTCTAAAACATTTATCTCTTTCATGATAAGGGCGTCCTATGATAGGTATCGTCATACCTAGACTTGCAAGTTATATCATGTCATGTTATAATCGTAGCCCCTTTCACTCAAAATCATCTAGATTGCCACCCAAAACTTTCCAACATTACACAAGAGAGTCCTTATCTTAAAACACATGAAGGAGTTTGCAAATTACTCCTTTTTCATTAATTTATCATGTGGCGGTCAATCTTTTCATAAAACACATGCAATCCTTTCAATTAACATGATAGACAATTGTAAGTAATGTAGATACACTCTTATCGTATTACAAACATTGTCAACCCATAATGATAATAAAGAATTTACTCTCAAGATTGTAATTCATGCATTTGAAAAACCCACAACACATTAAAGAAAAGGATTTTATATCAAGAGAGGGAATTTAATAAAATCGTGCTCTCATACAACTTGTCAAAACTCATAACATTCATACACATGAAAACAATTCAAGTTTAGGGAAAATAACCTCATGATTTATACCAAATTTCATCATAAAATGGATTCACAATGCACGCTCTCAACCATTTCAAAACCCATATCATTTAGAAATTATATACCTTAAAAGCTTGATTAAATGATAAATTTATTCCCACGGAGTTTAGGATAGTCCCACATCATCTTAAGCTTCTTGATTTGTGAAGAAAGTTTGAATCTTTTGGGACTTGAATGATGAATTTGTGTAAGGAACCCTATTCTTGATGTTTTCTTGAAGATTCTAGAACTTGAAAGTTTGAATTCTTGGATCCTTGGGGAAAAGTGTTTTGTTCTTGGGAAGGAGGAGGTTTACGTAAGGGTTTGGTGATGAAAAGTGGGCAAATAATGCTCTTTTTGGGTCTTAATCTGTCACTTGGGTGCTTGGGGGCAAGGGAAAATGACTAAAATGCCCTTTGGGCTTGTATTACGGATGTAGGAAATCCATCCTCCGAGTCGCGGATGTTGGCGCGGTAACTTAATCCCCCGTCGTGGAGCTATCGCGACAGCTTACTGTTTCTGAAAAAAATGGTCATAACTTCTTGCTCGAGTGTTGGATTAAGGGAAATTGGTATCGTTGGAATGTTAATTCAATTATCTACAACTTGGTGGGTATTGAGATGCAAAATTCCATATATGTAAAAAGTTATACACATTCAACATTGACCCTTGGAGAATCGAATATAGAAATTTGACTGAATCAAAGGCTCTTAGCTGAACCTTGTTCTAAGTGATTCCTATGAACACTTTTCACCTCATAAGCACTTCACACACTAGGATAAAGATCACAACACATGTATTAAAATATAAATCATGGGATTGGATTTTACACACATAGGAACAACGGTTCAATGTTACCTAGCCAGAAAAAAAATGTTGGTTGTTACATTCTTCCATTTATGATTAATCAGCTTAAGGCTACTTCAAAACTTACGGTAAGCTTATGTACTACATTTTGAGCTACAAAAACACTACATATTTCTCCGTCTTCATTTGATATATGTGATGTTAAACTGATAAACTTATCAAATTCATTTCCTTTTCATTTATTAGGTGGGATATTAGCCAAATTTATTGGCTCCCTGATTACATGAAAATCAGTTACAAAGCACTTTTAGATCGCTACAACGATTATAAAATGGAGTTGTCAAAGTATTGCAAATCCGATGTAGTTAACTATGCAAAAGAAAGAGTATGAACCATTTGTACCAGTTAATTCAATATTAGTGAGTTTATCAACCAGTTGTGAAGCTTTTTCTTCCATTTTTTTTGCTTAAAATGAAATTTATTTTTTGAGTATGTACTGATGGTTGGATGTCTTTGCTTGTTGTTGATGGATAAAAGAAATAGTGAGAAACTACTTTGTGGAACAAAAATGGTTCATAAAAGGATGTGTTCCACCTTTTTCCGAGCATCATAGCAATGCATTAGCGTCTAGAACTTATTACTTGCTTATGACTACTTAGGTGTGAAATGTGCTTCATGTTGGTGTTTGTCCTGACTTTCTTACCATATTTGGGTTTTCCTTTTGGGAAAAGGAAAATATATTCTCAATATTTGGCTAATCCTTATTCTAGTAGGAAAAGGTTATAAACTCTATAAATAGAGACTCCTTTCTTCTAGTTTTATAGCATCCACAATGTAGTCCTAGGGGTTTGAGAGTTTCGTTTGGGAGAAACTTTGTGAGACACAAGTGTTGCGGGATGACTTGTGTGAGCCTCTTTTATTCTGAGTGAATTGTGTGAAGTTGTCTCTCTTGACCGTTTGTACTCTCTTTTATATAGTTGATTGCTCATCTCCTTTTGTGGATGTAGGTCGACTGACTGAACTACGTTAAATTATTGTGTCTCTTTTGGTGAATTTCTCGTTTATCTTCATATGTGGCTTCTTTCGAGGTTTGCTTTGCTAGCTTTCTCATGACACCTGATTATTTTGGTCCTAACAAGTGGTATCAAAGCGAGGTTAAAATCGCGTGTTCATCTTGGCAGATTCAGTTCTAGTCGCATCTTATTTGACGATAATAAAGATTTTAGTTAAAGAAATTTTATCAGAGTGTTACTCTGTGTAGAAGCAAGAATTAATGGAGGAAATTTTGGAGATGGAAATTTAACTTATTAAAGACTACATGAAGAAGGTGGAGGGAATTGTTGGTGTTTGTCCTAACTTTCTTACCATATTTGGGTTTTCCTTTAGGTACCATAATTGGGTTTTCCTTTTGGGAAAAGGCAAATATATTCTCCATATTTGGCTAATCCTTATTCTCATAGGAAAAGGTTATAAACTCTATAAATAGAGACTCATTTATTCTAGTTTTGTAGCATCCACAATGTAGTCCTAGGGGTTTGAGAGGTTCATTTGGGGAGAGACTTTGTGAGACACAAGTGTTGCGGGATCACTTGTGTGTGCCTCTTTTATTCTGAGTGAATTATCTGAGGTTGTCTCTCTTGACAGTTTGTACTCTCTTTTATATAGTGGATTACTCATCTCCTTTTGTGGATGTAGGTCGACTGACTGAACTACGTTAAATTATTGTGTCTCTTTTGGTGAATTTCTCGTTTATCATCTTATGTGGCGTCTTTCGAGGTTTGCTTTGCTAGCTTCCGCATGACACCTGATTATTTCGGTCCTATCACTTCCAAGGTAGATTTTGAATGGTTGGCCAAGAACCCTAAAATTCTTGAAGCCAATGTGACCTTATGCCGAGTCATTGATTAAATAGCCACATATGAGGTATATATTGCATTGAATAAATTAAGATATATATGTTTACCTAAGTTGCAGCCATAAATTGATTTTATACTTATACCAACACATTTTGATTTCCAATCCAGGTTGAGAAGGGTAGAGGTCAGATTGCAACCGGAATTGAGTGTTACATGAGAGATTATGGTGTATCAATAGAAGAGGCAATTGAAAAATGTCAAGAAATGGCTCATATAGAATGAAAGGATGTAAATAAAGGAATTCTACGACCAACTCCTGTCTCTACTAAGATTCTCACTCATATTCTCAATCTTGCTCGCATTATTGATGTCACTTGCAAGCACAACCAAGATGAATACACTCATCCTGAAAAATGACTAAAACCTCATATTATAGCCCTTTTGGTGGACTCTATTGAAATTCAAAATCATCATTTATTGTGTACATTTGAGCACTTAGTTCACAACCCCTTAAATAAGCATTTGATCAACTGATTTCTTGTGTGCAAAAAAATAAATTTACCAAATTTTCTTGACAATCTCATCCATCTTGTCTTCTCTTAATGTTATTCCTACGAGACTAACATTAACAATCGACTATGTAGGTACTCCATCTTGCTAAATGCTGCCAAGAATCTGTACACACTACCCTCTTCTATATGTATATCAGTATAGCATGTGAATATATGATGTAAATAATGCATCATGTATGTAAACACTATAACACTTGCAACCATATATTATCCACGTGTAGAAATAACTTGTTGTTTAATTAAGAAAAATGTTCCAAAGTTAGGCCCGTGCCTAATATTAATATAAGTACAAGGTAGGTTGGCAGCAGAGCCGTTATCATCACAGTACACAGTTAATTTTGTTGAAAAATTATAGTCATTTTACTAATGAACTGGCTGCTTTAGTCTTACAAAAATAGTTCCCGCTTTGTCTATTTCCAATGCGCGGATAGTAAAAAAGGCAAAACTAGCCATTCTACTATAATACCGTAGCATCTAGTCTGTGCTTCTTTTTTAGCTAGGACATCTTCCACCTGATTTGCTTCCCCAAAACTATGTTGAATGGGGTGGGTGAGTAGGGGTGAGGGCAGAGGCGAATCTAGAATTTAAAGTTTATGGGTTCCTATGGAAAAAATAAAATTTAATATAGTGGTTGAAGGGGTTAGAACCCATTACAAAGAAGTTTACAAAGCTTTAGCATTCTCTTCTCTTCCACTAGACTAACAATACATTTTGTTTATGGGTTCCCAACTTATTATTCTTATATATTTCCTAAATTTCTTAATATAAGTATGGGATCCGCACGAAAGTTACTGGACTCCCGGGAACTCCCACTTATACCCCTAAATCCGCCCCTGGGGGAGGGAGAGGTCCTAGGCCTCACACAAGTTCCCTGCATTCAAAAATTATATTAGTGTAGGTTGGATGATCCTGTTGGTTAGTAATACGATTACCTTTGAACCAAGTTCAATTGTTAAGGGCCACAGAAAGCGTTTGACTACAATCCTTCGACCATATAGAAGTGTCATTAATTCTACACTAAGGTTAGTATTTTGAGCATAGCTGCCCATATAGCCTAGCACCCAATTGCCATTTGAGCCACGTATCCCCCCCCCCCAAATCTCCCCCCGCCCTCCTCGATGAAGATTGCCTAGGGAGGAGCCATCTGTATTAAGTTTTTATCCTATTATTGAAGAATTTCATTTAATGTACTGACAGGTGGAAGCTACGTAGTTCCAACAAAATTTGGTCTTAGGCTGTACTAATTCTAGACAACACTTGAAAATATTGCCAAAATTTTATACTCTTTGTGTCTCTTTACCAAATATCATTAATGTTAGGATTTGTGAAGTTTTATTGATTGATAAGAGGCCATGGAACAAGTAAGCGTAGTTGGTTCATGAAAAACCGCTTTAAAAGAATTTAACTTGCAAGAGTATTTTTTGTTGATAAATTCATATGAGCAAAAATCAAAGAAAGAAAGTATGTTACTTCAGATAAACATTAAGAGATCATCATGTGCAGGAAAAAAGAGTTAAATACACCAACCTGCTACCAACATGGGCAAAAAGAAATTTGATTCATCCATTTGATCATAAGAAAGGACCCAAGCTTGTCTAGGTACCTAAAACTAGCCTTTGATTCAGTTGCAGGAAAAAGTGAGAGGAAACAAGCAAAATTGGTACATGATAGTGCTTGCTCAAACCATATTCTAGAGATAAATAAAACTTTATCTCACTTACCAAAAAAAGGAATGAAAAAGATAGCATGTGAAGAAGATTGAAGGATGAAGATGTTGACACTTAAATGAGTACACTGGAATAGGTTGTGTCACCTGTTTCATCAAATAAATAAGAGAGAATATCATTGAGAGGGGGAACATCAAATCTATATGCAGGGTTACCAAGCACATCATCGCATGTTTACAAGAGTAACCCAGTACTTCACAAGAAAGGGCATTAAGAAGACTGGAAACGTTATGATGAGGGGAACTATAAATGGAACATGTGGATGAATCTAGTCCATTGAAGGAATCTAATTGGGGATGAGTAAGATTACTTGAGTATCCCCAAATATTGGATAAAAAACACTGTACAAAATGCACATTAAGTTTAATTTTAGGTTCAGTTTTGTACATTTAGTTGTACGTGTCTATACAATTTTCAAGTTCAAATAGCTCATGCAATATAACATTATATTTGCCTATATCACATGAAAATGGCTTAAAACTGGAAACAAGATCAATTATTGGAATACTGATTGAGGTATGTACACCAAAAGTTTTATCAAATATAAAAAATATTATAAAACACTTGTACCCCTTTCTTTGCAAATATCCAAAAGAGACTGACTCCTATAAAAACTCCATAGACATCACTTTTTCAAAAATAAAAAGTCCAAAATAATGATAACCTTTTTTCCAAATTATCAGTCTCATCTCATCACACCTCTTCTCAAAGCCAAACTTGATTTATGACTGAGAAGTTGTTCATATGAATAGTAATTCTGAGATAGTAGCTACTATTAGAATTATTGTAGACAAACGTGCTCTTATTGTGTATGATTGATAGAAAATTGAGGTATCAAGTGAAGGGGAATCATCTGGACTGTGAATTAGGAAGAATGTGTCTATGAGACTGTTAATATTATTGGGGGAGTTAAGAGGGATGTATCTTGTTGGGGGGAATATTTGGGTGACCTCATAGTTGAATTAGATTCATCTGTTGAGCTCAATTTTATTGATGCATCTATTTAGGAGGAAATATTTAAAGACTCCCCCAGTAGAACCAAATTCTCATGCAGAGCTCATTTTAGAAAAAGATTTAGGATTGGTGAACAAGGATGGATAATTGAGGGTTGGGTATGAAATATCTGCACATATGGAAGAGGTTGAGGCACCTGGTTCTTCTTTACCAGTGAACAAAGTTGGTGGCAGTGGCACTAATATTTGCACATTAATTTTAAAACACGTGTTATCTCATCTCTTAGAGAGGAATGTTAATGCCTTAATGATGAACCAAAAAAAGGAAAGGCTACAAACTCTGCAGTATACAAGGCTTTGACTGACTCAAGAAAGATTCACCTTTATATATGATGCTCCAACTTTATCAAAAGCCCAAACCTCCTATCCTTAGACTCTTCCAAACCTTTTCTACTCTCATTACAAGTACTTTAATATTATTTTTAATTTTTTTAAGAATCTTTGGTCTATCTAATGAATGTTCAATAAAATGTTTGATTTTAGTTTCTTGCTTTTGGCTATTTTCTTGTCTCTGCAATACTTTGCTATATCTAACTGAGTTTTTGGATTGTATGTATTTGTATAGATGATAGATCATGTGGACATGAGCTTTGAATTTCTAACTTAAGAGACCTGCATTGTGTAATTGATGCAGTATTTTTTATGATTCCAAAAGGGGTAAGTGTGTATACTGTGTAATATTTATAACCCATGATTCTGACCTAGTTCATTTAATGTGTGTCTTTTGATACTTTGCTTAGACTTTAAACTGACTAAAACAGGTTGAGTACAGTACATAAGGTTCATTAGTTTGTCATCATCAAAAATGGGGAAATTATTGAGCTCGTGTATATTTTAATGATTGACAAAACATTGGAACACGCACATAAAATAGGTTTATCAACATGTTCCTGCATCTAGAGTCTAGTTGTATATGGACTTTTTGAAATAAATAAAGTCTCGAAAATAAAAGAACACAAAGTCTGTATAAAGCATATGTCACGACCCGAGACTACCCCCAATCATAATACGGTGCTTGGAACCACAAGTGATCCCCAGCTAACCCATGAACTGACATACTGTTGAGCAACTGATTTAATATGTATATAACAAAACATAATTTGTTGAGATGAAGCATAATCATGAGAAAATATATTTGAATGTAATACTGACTAAGTTTACAAAATGATATATCTGAAGAAAGAACTTCGTTTACAATATCATGACTATGACTGACCATTTATGAAGCCTCTACTATATTGACTATAGATAGCTTGTACATGCCTCCAACTACCACTAATCAATATATATGAATAAATACAATATAGTACATGAATTACAACTGACAAGAGTCCCCAAAATAAGATAACTCATCACTTGCTGACTGGAAGCGACAACTATCTGATTATGATGTGTAGGCTACAACTGGTACCTACATTATGAGAAAATGTAGCACATAGACATATATGTGAATTAGTACTTTGGAATGTACTGGGTAATTGAGGGTTGAATGCAATACGTAAAAATGAATAGGTACATAATCTTAAAAACATGCATGCTAAATGTTAGTAGACTCACAAAGAGACTGAGATAAACTAAACTGGAGTATCTTAAAACATGCGTAACAAATATAATATGATAAGCTGGTGAAGCACTACTCTTAGTTTCTTAAAACTTCACTTTTGTAGAATGAATAGAACTAAAGCTGGGAAGCGGTAAATGATGAATATTGTATATAAATCTCATGTAAAGCTGAACATATTGTAGAACTATATTGAGAATCATGTATGAATTCTGGGTCTGAAATTATAGGATGGAAACTGACATAACATGAGGATTTGAATATACTAATACACTGAGTATGAATGCATGAACATACAAAACCAACATAACATGTATTGAGCTGATCTGATTAACTGAATAACTGATGTCTGTGTGACAAAATAATTGAAATCTAAGTAAAGGGATAACTAATATTTATATACTGAGTAGCTAATATCTGAATGTGGACTAACTGATTTACTAAAATTGAATAGTTGATGACTGAATACTGAATAACTAACATTTGGATACTGATCTATTGACATCTGAATATTTATTAACTGATAACTGAATGTTGATTATGTAATACTGAACTATACTTAGTCTGAATAACTGGACTGAAATTGTGGGAGGTATCATGTAACTGACATACCCTAATCTAAGCTAATCAGGGTCCAACCTGTAACCCAGCTGGAAGGGTGTCAGTACCATGCCACGGGTATTAACACTGGAAGTGTTGATCCCCTAAACTGGTGTCCCAAAGGACTAAGGAGTCACCCTCTACTAGCAGGTGCCTCTTAAAGAGTGTCCACCCTCTATTGTCAAGATGACCTCTCATACCTATACTGGTTATGTATTTCTAGAGCTCAGGGACTACTACTAAAGGTCACACCCGCTACTGGAAGGTGAGCCCTTATACCTGGGTTTGCCCAGTGATAAATAATACTCCCAACTTGTCACAACCTGAGGCTACCTCCTAGTTGCAACCACGGTGCTTACGATCACAAGTGACCACAAGATAACCTATGATCTGGTACTTATTCTGAGTACTGAATAAAATATAAACATAACACATGTGCGGAAGATAAACTAAGAAAGAAAATATAAATCTGACTACTGAAATAATGAATCAATCAAAAGTCTAAAATATCTGATAAAAACTTAAAGTAACTGCCTGCCTGCCTATCTGATTGTCTGAATGTCTGAAAGCCTCTAAACTGATTGAGGAGTTGATGGAACAGACCTCCAACTAACTCCGATTGGATAAACATAATGAAGTATTGAAATAACTAAATAAGGGATAATATGTCCTCGAAGGATAAGGACTCATCACTATTGCTGCTGAGTAGCTCTAGGCTGTCTATGTATGATTGGGAAACTATGCGTTTGAACCTATGATATAAGACATCACAGCACAAAGAAGAGTTTGCAGTCAGTACTATGAATGTACTGATATATGACGTAAAGTTAGGTTGATATACATGGGGTACTATGCATATGAAATAAGGACTAACTGAATTGCATGAGATAACTGAACATAAATGCATTAAAACTGTAATATCTGAGAATGAAAGACCAAGAATAAATTTGTAATATGAAAAAAGTCTGAAATCTAAAAGACTATAAACTGAATAACTGAAGGTATGTACACTTGATCAAGAAAACTTAAACTGAGACTACACTGAAGTACTGTATTGAGACTGTGGGAGGTATCATCTAACCGACATGCCCCAATCTGAGCTAATTGGGGTCCAACCTATAACCACAATTTGAAGGGTGCCAGTACCGTGCCACAGGTACTAACACTGCCTATGTGGATATAGTAATCTGATGTCTCAAAGGACTAGGGAGTCATTCCTAAACTGGCGAGTGACCTATAAGAGAGTGTTAGTCCTAAACTGGCAGGGGATATCTCATAATCCTACGATGGCTACGTAGTTCTAGAACTTAGGGACTGCTACTAAGGACCCAGTCCTAACTGGTGGGTGAGACCCCATCCCTAGGTCTCTCTGTACTAAATCTTACTCTTAACTGAACTAACACTGGTACTGGACTGAACTAAACTTAACCGATTGTCATTATATAACTTATAGTGCTCATCATAAATATGAATATCTAAGTATACTGATAAGATTCATGATTAACTGCCTGTATACTTGAAAAGCAAAATTTATGTAAATCGCATAGGTATCGGGTGTTCATAATCCACCAGCACTGAATGAAATTAAAAACTATGCCATATAAAAGCTTTAAAAATCATAGTAGGGGATCATTGTTCAAAACCTATAAACATAGGAAATTCACCAAAGACATGAGAGTCATGAACTTAAGCATAGGGATAAGTAAAGCATGCGAGAATGGCATGATTACAAGATTAAAAATCATAACTTGGGGATTTTAACATAAAGCTTTCAACATTCAAAACATTTAATGGTTCATCCCACTTCAAAACACTCATAAACATAACTTGTAATTTAATTAAGAAGAGATTCATGGAGATATTTCAACTAGAACTTGAAAACTCATAATTTAAAACCAAAAAAATCTTTTGAGGACTCCATGGATGAAAGGAACCCATAGATGAACATCACACATACCTCACTAGGTGAATTAGTTAAGATTATTGAGATTTTCTTAAACTTGAAGCTTCGAATCCTTAATTTCTTGTAAAAGAGTTAGGGTTTACTCTTGTGGAAAGAGGGGCTTTTCTTGAGAGAATTTATGGGAAAAGGGGCAAATAATGCTACTTGGGGTCCCCAAATTCGTGTTATGGACAAATTAGGTGAAGGAAAAAGACCTAAATACCCTTCAATGATGAGGATAAAAAGCTGGACGACACCACTCTAACGCATCGCGACCCTTGGTCGGGTCAAGCAGCCAACGCGGTGCAACCCCCATCTTGGGTCAAGCAGCCAACGCAGCGCTGGTCCATTTTGATACCCTTCTATTTTGGACATTCAAACATGCCCAAACCTTATTTAGAAGTCCTAAAATTCTCCTGAGATGTACTTTTGACCTCTCTAAACATGAATCGGTTTAAAAATTAATATCTCGAGGTTGGGAAGGTCGATTTAAATTCATGTAGTTTAGGGGTCTTGAAAATGGCTAAGTCCTCAATACTTAGTGGAATTTTCAAAGCTTCTGACCCCTTAAACATGTCCTAAGAGCTAAAATGGGCAAAGAGTATTACGAGATATTACAATATCTCCCTCTTGGGAACATTAGTCCTCAAATAAAACTACTTTAGCTAAAAGCAATTGATTAACTAAGATCATATAATGAATATGCTTGACTAGAAACATGATTACACAACTGAGTCTGAAACATTATACGTGAACTAAATTTAATTATTGTAATGACATCAGATCGATTACATAGCTAAAATTGAGAACAAAAAATAGTCAATCTTAGGAAAATTGTTACCATAAGTAGAATCTGAGTTTGTACAGAAAAGATGAGGGTACTTGGTTCACATATTTGCTTATACTTCCCAAGTGGCTCCCCCAATGGACTAATTTTCCAAAGAACTTTGACCAAGGAAACCTCTTTGTTCCTTAGTCTACGAACCTGTCAATCAAGGATCTCAAATGGGATTTCATCATAGGAAAGGCTATCCCGAACATCTATGCTTTCTAATAGGGCAATAACAGTTGAGTCACCAATACATTTCTTCAGCAGGGAAACATGGAACACTGGGTGCACTAATGCCGAATCTGCAGGCAACTCTAGCTTATAAGCTACCTTCCTAAAATGACTCAAGATCTTATATGGGAAAACATAATAGGGACTGAGCTTCCCCTTCTTGCCAAATCTCTTCACTCCCTTTATGGGCAAGATTTTTAGATAGATGAAATCGCTAATTTCAAACTCAAGATCTCTTCTCCTCACATCTGTGTACGATTTCTGACTACTTTGGGTTGTTTTCAACCTCTCCCTAATAACCTGAACTTTTTCTATGGACTCAAACACAAAATTTGGTCCTACCAAAGCAGCTTCACCTGTTTTAAACCAACCAATAAGAGACCTACATCTCCTCTCATAAAGAGCCTCAAGTGGAGCCATCTAAAGATTAGAGTAATAGTTGTTGTTATAGGTAATTAATGGTAAGTGGTCATCCCAAATACCTTTAAAATCAATAACACCTGATCTCAACATATCCTCTAAGGTCTGAATGGTACTCTCTGCCTGACCATCTATCTAAGGGTGAAAAGTTGTACTAAGATGAACTTGGGTACCAAGACCTTCTGAAAAGCCTTTAAAAAGTGAGAGGTAAACTACCTCTATCTGATATAATAGACAACAGAATCCGATGAAACCTAACCAACTCCTGAAGATAGAGCCTAGCATAATCCTCAACTGAGTAAGAAATATGAACTGGCAGGAAATAAGCTGACTTGGTCATTCTATCTACAATGACCTAATCGAATCATGCTGACAAACGTACAAGGAAAACACATCACAAAATCCATGTTCACCACTACCCACATCCAAGTGGGGATGCTGACCTCCTACAATGTACCTCTAGGCCTCTGGTGCTCAACTTTTACCTACTGACAATTTGAACACTTAGCCACAAACACTACAATATCCTTCTTCATACCATTCCACAAATAGATTTCCCGTAAGTCACGGTACATCTTAGTGTCTCTTGGAAGAATGAAATATCGCACACCATGTACTTCCGCCAAAATCTATTTCCTTAAACCATCAACACATAGAACATACAACCTGCCCTGATAATGAAGCACACTATCTCCCCCTTAGGAGAAAACCTCTACTTCCTAACCTCTTACTATTTTCTTTAACCTAACTAAAATGGGATCCCTATATTGCTTTTTCTTTAATTTGTCAACCAATAAAGATTATGAACCATTCTGAACCAATATACTACCTTCAGATAAATCAACCAAATCAACCAACCAAATACCTAATCTATTAAGTTGAGGAACCTCCCTGACTAACTTCTTCTTATCCTCTTTAACATGAGCAACACTACCTATAGATAATCTACTAAGGGCTTGTGCCACTACATTGCCCTTTCCCTGATGATATAACAACCTTTCTGATAAAGATTTAAATCTTTCTAAAAAAATATATACTGCAAACTTTTGTGATCCATGAACACATCAATATGAACCCCATAAAGATATTGCCTCCAAATTTTTAAGGCAAAAATAATAGTTGTCACCTCAATATCATAGTCAGGGTAGTTTTCTCCATGGGGTTTAAGTTGTCTAGAGGCATAGGCTATGACCTTACCCCTCTGCATCAACACACAAGCAAGACCAACTCTAAAAGTATCACAGTAAGCTACAAACCTATATGAATCATCTGGCAAAGTTAATTCGAGGGATGAAGTGAGACAAGTCTTCAACTCCTGAAAACTCTTACCACAAGAATTTAACCACTGAAACTTGACTTTCTTCTCAGCCAATCGAGACATGGGGGATGCAATAAAATAAAAACCCTCAACAAACCATCTGTAATAGCCAGGCAAACCCAAGAAACTTTTGATATCTAGTAGAGAGATGGTTCTAGTCCAGTTTCTCACTGTTGCGGTCTTTTACAGGTCAACTCTAATGCCATCATTAGAAATAATATGTCCAACAAAAGCTACTGATCTTAGCCAAAATTTGCACTTACTGAATTTGGAGAACAACTACTGAGCTCTAAGAGTCTGCAACATAATTCTCAGATGGTCTACATTATGATTCTCATTATAGGAAGAGACAAAGATATCATCAATGAAGACTATGAATATGTCCAAGTACTTCTTGAACACTCTATTCATCAAGTCCATGAAAATTGTGGGGGTATTCTTTAGTCGAAAAAACATAACTAGGAATTTTAAATGACCATACCAGGTTATGTAGCTGTCTTCATAATGTCATATTCTCTGACTCTAAGATGATGATAGCTGGATATGAAGTCTATCTTAGAGAAATAATTGGCACCCTAAAGTTGATCGAACAATTCATCAATTTTAGGGAGTGGATACTTATTCTTGATTGTGACTTTGTTCAATTGATGGTAATCGATGCATATTCTGAGAGAACCATCTTTCTTATGCAAGAGCAACACTAGAGCGCCCCATAGGGAAAAACCGGGCTCGATAAATCCCTTATGTAAGAGATCTTTCAACTATTCTTTCAGCTCATCTAGAGATATTTTGTAAGGTAGAATAGAGATAGGCTGGGTATCTGGAAGAAGATATATTTTGAAGTTAATTTCCCTTTCGGGAGAAACTCCGGGAAGTTCTTTAGGGAACACATCTGGAAATTCCCTTACTACTGAAACTGAATCGAGACTTAGAGTCTCAAAAGTAGAGTGTTTTACTCGAATAAGATGGTATATGCACCCCTTAGATATCATCTTTCTTTCCTTAAGATAAGAAATAATTTGACCCCTAAGTACTGAAGTACTACCCCTCTATTCAATAACTGGTTCATTGGGAAACTGAAACTAAACAACTTTATTTCTGCCATCAATAGAGGCATAACATGAGTGGAGCCAAACCATCTTGAAAATGTTGTCAAAATCAGTCATCTCTAACTCCACGAGGTCAATTGAGGTGACTTTCTAGGATAATGTGATCGGGCATTTCTTGTATACCTATTTGTCTACCATAGAGACATCTACTAGAGTAGACACTCAGAAGGGTTCTGCTAATATTTCAGGACTGGCGCAGAAGTTGATCGCTATATAAGAAGTTACAAAGGAGAGTAAAGCTTTGGAATCTAATAAACCATAAACATGAAAATGAAAGACCTATAACGTACTCGTAATCACGTTAGGAGAACTCTCCTGATCTTGTCAAGACTGGAGTGCATACGATTTATTTTGGCCCTCTTATTTTCCCTCTATTTATCCTTAAGATTTTCTTCCTTAATCTACTGAGCATGAACCATAAGCCTAGATAGTTCCATTTCCTTAATAAATATAGCAGTCCAACACTCCTTGACCACACTATCAGATACACCAGAAACAAACTTACTAATTTTAGACCTATTATCATCCACCATCAAAGAAGCATACCTTGCCAACTTAGTGAACTTAAATGAGTATTCCTTCACACTCATATTACCCTACTTCAAGTTAATGAACTACTGCACCTTAGCTTCCCTTAAATCTAAAGAAAAGAATATATCTAAGAAAGCCGTGGAGAATTTTTCCCACTCTACAAGCCCTACCTCAATGCCCTTATCCTCCTTTCACTACTTACACCAAGTATGAGGGACATACGGCAAACTCTCACTTGAAGTGGCACCCATAACATCTGTCACTTTCTGAACCATATCAAGAAACTCCTACAGATCCTCCTCATACTTGGATCCTGAAAACAAAAAGGGATTTATTTGGGTGAAATCTCAAATCCTAGGTGCAGCTATATTTACCAATGGATTGGCTGGGGTAGAAGCTCACTGTTTGTTATGATAAACTACTGAGTGAGCTAAGGTAGTGAAAATAGCTCTAAATTTTGTGTGAGAGACATGTTCATTCAAGGGATCTTCCTGAACAAGCGGTAGTGCGGGTTGATTCCTATTCCATCTTCCATTATTTCTTTTAGGAGGCATTTTCTGTAAATAGAATAAAGGATAAGTTATGAAGAGAGTTAAAGTATAGCTCATGCTTATTCGCAAGACATGAATACTGAACGAAAATAAACATATCCTAAATGTCTTATAACTTCTTGTCCATAAGTGTGGCGCACTTCAAACCTATGCATAAGACTCTACTCAATGTGGCTTTCAGACTTCCTAGGATACTTTAAAACCTGGCTCTAATACCAGTTTTTTCAAGACCAGAGGCTACCCCCTAGTTGCGATAACGGTGCTTATGGTCACAAGTGACCACAACATAACCCATAAGCTGGCACCTGCTATGAGCAGTGAATAAAATACGAACATAACAAATGTGAAGAAGATAAAATGAGAAGGAAAATATAAATCTGAATAATGAAATAATGAATGAATAATAAGTCTGAAACATTTGATTATCTAAATATCTGAAAGCCTCTAAACTGATTGAGGAGTTGATGGGACATGTAATACCCCATATTTCCCTAGCTTAATTTAACTCTCAGTACATGAGTATTCCTATGTAAAATTTTTGAAATACTTAGTATTTTTCAATTTAGATCTTACCAATGCATAGGAAATTTAGTCATCTTTCTAATGATATAAAGTTTGCCCAAATCTGATACCCGGGCGAAGAGTTAGAGCCATTTTAGTGAAACAGTGTACCACCTGGTACTTCAGCGCATCATGGAGGTGGTCCAAATGGCAATTGTCATTTTCTAGTGAGCCAACACAATACCACCACATCACGTCACTAGCTAATTTCCCAATTGTCAATTTCCAGTGTTGTCTGCGATAATGGTGCGTTGCGCCAAGGGACAGATTCCCATACAGTGAGGCAATGCAATTGTACCACATTGTGTCAAGCTTCCATGTTAGAGTCATCAAATTCTAGTGACACGTCGCGATAGCACCATATCACGCCAGGTGCCCAAATCGGGTTTTTCAGTTCAAATTTTGATATCTTTTCCAGGGGTAATTGAGTTTTTTTCCACGGTCCTAATCAGTCCAAACATGAAATTAAACACCTAAATAACCTATTGACTTATTATTTCCTCACTTTGTCTCAAGAATAAAATATTATCTCTCAAGAGGCAAAAACCCTAGCTTCAAGAATCAAGACTAATCCTCAAGAATTCCTACAAGAACTCTTCTTCTCAGGTATGTTAGGTGTTTATTGGGCTCCTTTCACCCATGAAGTCCAAGAACCCTTTTTCAAGATACCAAGATTATGTATTATGAATTTCCATGATTTAGCTGAATTGAATTCATGTTTATGTTATTGTTGGGTTTTAATCCATGATCTAAATTACAAGTTCCAAGAATTGATCCTAGTATGTGTTGATTTTCATGATATTTATGATAAACCCTTCAATTTGAAAGTTGATTGTTGAAACCATGTCAATCCTAAGTGTTTAGGATTTAATGGTTCAGTTGTGTCTCCCATGTATTTGATAAATTATCCATGAGAATGAAATAATGCCATTACACCATGCTAACATGTCTTCCCCATTCATGTACAAGTTAATTCATTATAAGTGTTTGATGAAATACCTCTATGAATGAATTATGACCAAGTGAACATTGTTATGTTACTCAAGATTATGCTATGCCTTTATTTTTGGAATAAATAACATAAATACCAACCCCTTTGGAAGTAATTACACTCTTTCCCACATTTTTAATTACTTTACTCACTCTCCCTATTAATATACATAACATAACTGACATATGCATAGCATTTTATGTATATGATGGAATTTTGTAATATATTTAGGGAGTTGGGATTTTTTGTAATATTGGAAACATAAGTTGTGTATTTGTGTAATTTTTCGTTCTTTTATGCCATCGAGTCCTGGAGGTATTTAATACTCGACAATCTAGATGTTTACTTAGAGCCAGTGTAAGTTATAGAATAGTATCAGTCATGTCACGATCAGTAGAACTCAGTCAGTTATTAAACTCAGGAAAACTCAGTATCAATCCAGTCCAGTTTAGTATAAGCAGTTCACTGTCTTTCAGTTAGGAGTAGGATTCAGCACCGAGCGACCCTAGGGTTGGGGGCTCACCCATTAGTTCGAAATGGGTCCCTAGAAGTAATCCCTAAGTTCCAGAACAACGTAGCCAGCGTAGGTTATAAGGTGTCATCCGTTAGATAGGACTAACATACTCAGGGATCACCCGCTAGTTTAGGACTGATATCAGGGGTCACCCGCTAGACTAGGACTTACCCCAACCAATGTTAGTACCCGTGGCATAGTATTAGCACACTTTCAACTGGGATCACAGGTTGGACCCCTATTAGCTCAAATTTTGAGCATGTCGGTTAAATGATTATCTCCCACATTCTCAGTTTCAGTCTCATTCTAGAACTCAGTTCAGTCCTACAGAATCAGGACTGTCAGACACAGTCACTCAGTATCAGTAATTCAGTTATTAGTAACTTCAGATATAAGTTACTCAGTTATCAAAACTCGGGACTTAGATTCAGACAAACTCAGTCATAGTATTTATTTATATGTACAGTAGTGCATACTCAGTGTTTACAGTAGTATTAGTTATCCATATACTCTCATGTTTAGTTACTCTATATCATTATTTTTCATGTATATGAACCCTTGAATTTAGCCTTACCAGTACATTCCACGTTCTGACGCATACCTTTTCTTTGCGGTATGATGTCTCATATCATATGTTTGGATGTTCAGGTTCCCGACTGCGCTTAGAAAGATCCAGTCAGCAGTTGTAGATTTAGTAGTGAGTCCTCATTTATCGGGGATATAATTTTATTTCAGTATTTCAATAGTTGGAGTTAGTTGGGGGCTTATCCCATCAACTCCACTTTCAGACAGTTCAATTAGAGGCTTTTCCTACTAGACTAATTCAGACAATATTTATGATTTCCAGATGTTTTACCAGATGTTATTTTCTTTTATCATTATTTAGATTTGAACCTTATGGTAATTCAGCCTATTTTTCTGCATTTGTTACAGTATATTATTTAGTGCTCACAGCAGATATTAGTCATGGGTTTGCTTGTGGTCCTTTAGGGTCGTAAGCACCATGTAGCATTTGAGGTACAGACTCGGGGTATTACAAAATAGGTATTAGAGCCTAAGGTTCAACAGAGTTCTACCGAGTCTAAAATCTGCATCATGTAGAGTCTTGTGCATGGGTGTGTAGCGTGCCACACCTATGCACAAGAGGCTATGAGATGTTTTAGGAAAGGTTTCCGTTCTTTCAGTATTCATGTCGTGCGAGCGAGCATGAGCTCTAGCTAAATTCTTAGTCAAATCCTTTCCTTTCTTTCGATTATAGAACATGCCTTCCAAAAATACTAACGGAAGAAGAACTAGAAATCAGTTAGCACCTCAGCCCGTTCAGGCAGATCTCTTGGGCGTGCATGTCTCTCATACAGAATTTAGAGTTGCTTTCACTACTTTAGCCAATTCAGTAGTTGCTTAGAAAAACCTACAGGTTGTTGTCCTATCTAGGTTTGGGGTTCATATTCAGTAGAGTAAGGGAAAAAGTATAGGAACAAAGATAGAAAGAATAAGAGAGTCAGAACAAGTGGTTTTAGGCCAAGGTCAAAGGGTGGTAGCCGGTTCTAGTTCCGTCAGAAATTCTTAGCCGCAAATCCTTCAGTATCTAATACTTCAGTGCCAAATTTTAGAAATGTCAGTCGAGATACCACGTCATACTATAAGTTTCAGGGTAGTATTATAAGAGGTTGTACTCACCCACTTTGCCAGAAATGTAGTAGAAATTATCAGGGTGTGTATAGGGCTGGCAGTGATGTGTGTTTTGGATGTGGCAAGTCAGTCCATAGAATTCGAGAATGTCCTAAGGATGGTCTAAGAAGTCAGCACAGTCATCTTTCAGCTTAGTCCGGTCGCCCAAATCAGCAAGGTGCCACTTCCAGTGCCACTAGTGGGCAACACCCAAACAGGCTTTATGCACCTCAGTCAAGAAAAGATTAGGAAAGTTCTCCTGATGTGGTCACTGGTACATTACAGATCTTTCATCTACATATTTATGCCTTATTAGGTCCCAGAGCTTCTCTATCTTTTGTAACTCTTTACATAGCAGTCAACTTCAAAGTCAAACCAGAAGTCTTAACAGAACCATTCTCGGTCTCTACCCTAGTGTGTCAGTCTATCATATCCAGAAAAGTATATAGAAATTGCTCAGTTTTAGTGTTCCAAAAAATTCCTTCAGTTGATTTCAATAATAGAGTCATTCAGTTTCAGTTTCCTGATGAACCAGCCCTTGAATGAAGGGGTAGCACCTCAGTTTTAGTTGATTTAAGTTTGAATCTCTAGATTGAAATATTATAAAGAGAAGTTGAGAATTCTAAGTTAGCCAGTGTTGAGGTTGCTATATGATGATTTTTGGGGCAATAGAAAGCTAACTATCATATATCAGAAAGAAGTACTAGTAATGGACTTTACATTATTAGGAGTAGTCCTTCAGAAGTAGTTTAGTGTTTATGAGCATTGTTATATCTCAGACTCTAGAGTAAAGTGGTTTCAGTTTGATTTAGAGTTTATTAAGTGGTTCACAGACTTAGAATAATGGCTTTAACCGAAGGGGGAGATGGTAGAACATGTAACCAAGTCAGACTTTTAGATTTTAGTAGTAATGTCAGTATGTGTAGAAAAGCAGTGGGAGAGGTTGATGCCCAACCCGTCCTTACCTCAGTGCAAAGTTTTGCACTTTAGCTATCATGATATCTACTCATGCAGTACATGTCAGCTCTACGATCATAGATTTTATTCATGCACATTATTAAAAATCATGTACGCTTATATTTTCAGTTCACTCAGTGTTACGAATCATGTTACATAAATACAAAAACTCTAATCTTAGGTCATGCAGATCATGACTCATGACCCATGTACTCAAGCTTTACAGTATGCTCAGTTTCCATGACACCTGCTACACTCCTAATGATCAGTTAAATTCAGATTTCATCATGTATATCCTCAGTTTAGATCTCTTGACAAAGTCCAGGATATTGATGTTCTATTCCTCACGGGTCAGTTAAGTGTCAAGTTCAGTATAGTGTCCATTTATGCTTAAGGTCCCCATGTATTAACCTTCAGTGAAATCTCCTTATGAAATGATGTAGTGATGAGCAGTTGTTTAGAAGGGAGAGAATAGATGTTTCATGTTAAGAAAATATTATTGCATTCTAGTTTTACACGAGGCTATAGTTATGAAGATAGGCTTGAATGTCATGTTTATGTGTAAGTGGATAAATGCATTTCGGAGATTTGAGTAGGCTTGAACATAATGGGAGAATTCAGTCCAGCTAAGACCTCAGTAGGTAGAGTTATTAGTGCCCATATTACAGAATTTTAGCCATGTTATGGCTTCTTATTCAAATGTCTTATTCAGACCATACCAAGGTTCCTCACTCCCTAAAGTCAGTAGAACTTTAGAGAAAGAGTGTCAAGAAATGCTCCAGTTGAATATAAGTTTTAGTATGTGTTAGTCCGTAAAGCCAAGAATTCAGTTTAGCAGTTAGCACCAAGTGATCCTAGGGTTGGGGGCTCACCCGTTCATTAGGAATGGGTCCCTAGAAGCAATCCCTAAGTTCCAGAACTACGTAGCCAGCGTAGGTTATGAGTTGTCACCCGTTCGATAGGACTGGCATACTCAGGGATCACCCCCTAGTTTAGGACTAATCTCAGGGGTCAGCTGCTAGACTAGGAATGACCCCATAGCCAATGTTAGTACCCGTGGCACAGTATTAGCACCCTTTCAACTGGGGTCACGGGTTGGACCCCTATCATCTCAAATTTGGGGCATGTTAGTTAGATGATTACGTTCCACAGTCTCAGTTTCAGCCTTAGTCTAGAACTCAGTTCAGTCCTACAGAATCAGGACTGTTAGACCCAGTTACTCAGTATCAGTAATTCAATTATCAGTAACTTCAGATATCAGTTACTCAGTTATCAGAACTCGGGACTTAGATTCAGACAAGCTTAGTTATAGTATTTATTTATATGTACAGTAGTGCATACTCAGTATTTATAGTAGTATCAGTTATCCATGTACTCTCATATTCAGTTACTTTGTATTATTCTATCAGTTATTTTTCATGCATATGAACCCTTTCATTCATCCTTACCTCATCTAGCATACCAGTACATTCCACGTATTGACACATACCTTTTATTTGCGCTATGATGTCTCATATCATATGTTCAAATGTTCAGGTTCCCGACTGCGCTTAGACAAATCCAGTCAGTAGTTGCAGATGTAGTAGTGAGTCCTTATCTATCGAGCATATGCTTTTACTTCAGTATTTCAGTAGTTGGAGTTAGTTGGGGGCTTGTCCCATCAACTCCACTTTCATACAGTTCAGTAAGAGGCTTTTCAGACTAGACTAGTTCAGACAGTATTTTTGATTTCCAGATATTTTACCAGATGTTATTTTCTTTTATCAGTATTTAGATTTGAACCTTATGGTAATTCAACCTATTTTTTTGCATTTGCTACAATATATTATTTAGTGCTCACAGCAGATATTAGTCATAGGTTATCTTGTTGTCCTTTGGGGTCGTAAGCATCGTGTAGCGTTCGGGGTACAGACTTAGGATGTTACAGGACAGACCCCCATCTAACTCTAACTAACTAAACATAATGAAGTAATAAAATAACTTAATAAAGGATAATATGTCCTTAAAGGATGAGGACTCACCACAGCTACTATTGAGTAGCGCTGGGTTGTCTAAGTATGGTCGGGAAATTATGCGTCTGAACCTATGATATAAGACATCATAGCTCATAGAAGAATACGTAGTCAGTACTTTGAATGTATTGGTAATGAGGTAAGGTTAGGCTGATATACATGGGGTACTATGCATATGAAATAAGAACTAACTGAATGGCATGAGATAACAAAACATAAATCCATGAAAACCATAACATAGGAGAATGCAAGACCAAGCATAAATCTATAATCTGAAATAAGTTTGACATCGAAAAGACTGTAAACTATATAACTGAATAACTGAAGGTATGTACACTAGATCAAGCAAACCTGAACTGAGAATACACTGAAGTACGGTACTGAGACTGTGGGAAGTATCATCTAACTAATATGCCCCAATCTGAGCTAATTGGGGTCCAACCTATAACCCCAGTTGGAAGGTGTCAATATCGTGCCATGGATATAAACAGTGGCTATGTGGATCCACTAATCTGATGTCCTGAAGGACTAGGGAGTCATTCCTAAACTAGTGAGTGACCCTAAGAGAGTGTCAGTCCTAAAATGGTGGGTAATATCTCATAATCCTATGCTGGATACGTAGTTCTGGAACTTAGGGACTGATACTAAGGACCTAGTCCAAACTAGCGGGTGAGCCCCCATCCTTAGGTTCGCTCGGTGCTAAATCCTATTCCCAACTGAACTGACACTGGTACAGGACTGAACTAAACTCAATTAAATGTCATTATATAACTGATAGTGCTCATCATGAATATGAATATTTATATATACTGATATGATTCATAGATTAACTGCCTATATACTTGAAAAGCTAAATTTATGTAAATCACATAGTTATCAAGTGTTTATAACCCACCAGTATTGAATGAAATTAACATTCATGCCATATAAAAGCATTAAAAACCATAGTAGGGGATCATTGTTCAAAACCCAAAAACTTAGGCAATTCATCAAACACATGAGAGTAATGAACTTAAGCATGGGAATGAGTAAAGCATGCGAGAATGACATGATTACAAGACTAAAAATCATATGTTGGGGATTTTAACGTAATGCTTTCAACATTCAAAACATGTAATGGTTCATCCTACTTGAAAACACACATAAACACAACTTGTAATTTTATTAACAAGAGATTCATGGAGATATTTCAACTAGAACATAAAAACTCAAAATTTAAAACCAAAAAGGGTTTCTTGGACTCCATGGGTGAAAGGAAACCATAGATGAATATCACACATACCTCACTAGGTGAATTAGTTAAGATTATTGAGGATTTTCTTAAACTTGAAGCTTGGAATCCGTAATTTCTTGTAAAAGAGTTAGGGTTTGTTCTTAGGGAAAAATGGTCTTTCTTTGAGAGAATTTATGGGGAAAGGGGCAAATAATGCTCCTTGGGGTCCCCAAATTCGTGTTATGGACAAATAGGGTGAAGGAAAAAGAACTAAATACCCTTAAATGACGAGGATGAAAAGCTTGACCACACCACCCCAATGCGTCATGAGCCTTGATCGGATCAAGCAGCCAATGCAGTGCGAACCCTGCTCGAGTCAACCAGCCAACACTATGCGACCCTCAGCTTGGGTCAAGCAGTCAACGTGACGTGGGGTCATCACGATACCCTTCTATTTTGGACATCCAAACACTCCCCAGACCTTTTCTAAAAGTCCTAAAACTCTCCTAAGATGTACTTTTGACCACTCTAAACATTAATCGATTTAAAAATCAACTTCTCGAGGTCGGGAAGGTCGATTTAAAGATTGGTAAAGTTTAGGGGTCTTGAAAATGGCTAAGTCCTCAATACTTAGTGCAATTTTCAAAGCTTTGGACCTCTTAAGCATGTACTAAGAGCTGAAATGGGCTAAGAGTTGGGGTATTACACAACTGAACTGACACTAGTACTTAACTGAACTAAGTTTAAGTGAACATCATAACTGATAGTGCTCAACATGATCATAAAGACTGAGTATAATGATGAGAATCATGGTTTAACTGACTTTTTTATTGAAGATCTGAAACATGAGTAAACACATAGGTATCAGGTGTTCATAACCCGCTAGCACTTAATGAAACTTCAAATATGATAAAAACATCTTAAATATTCGTACGAAGTCATAATTTGGGGAGCCCAAAATTTAATGCATATAAATAACTAATAATCTCATGACTCACAACATGGAGGTGAGTGAACTTAAAAAAAGAATCATGTTTACAGGTTAAATACGTGATTTTAATGATTTGACTTGGTAATGACCAACCATGACATGTAAGTTTGGGGTTTGAATCACATATAACCATAATTTACATGATAAAGCGTATAACATAGCTTGAATGTAAAATTAGTAAGGAAACATGGATATAAGTAAATCTTGATGAACTTAAATCCTTTAATCTCATGGAAATATCATAATTCAAGAATATGGATAATTGAGTATGAACCCTAATTGAAAATCATGAACTTTAATTTTAAAAAAAGTTTTAGGCACAAGGATGAGAGAGGATCCTTGTTCATAAATCCCACATACCTCACTAGGTGAATTCTTGACGATTCCTTGAGGATTTCTTGAACTTGAATCTTGAATTCTTTGTGTTATTGAGAGAAGAAACTAGAACTTCATTCAAGGAGTAAAGGGAAGGGTTTTTACGTGAGTTGATTTGAAGAAGATGGGTAAATAATGCTCTTTTGGGTGCTTTAATTCGTGTCTTGGGCATTTGGAGTTGAGGGGAAAGGACAAAAGTGCCCCTTAACCCTTAAGGAGTTGAAACAAATGTGGGAATAGATCGGGCATCATTCCCCTTATTTTGGAGGAGTATCCCTCACGACGACCACCTTATCCTGGGGAATAACCCGCGCGGCACGGGCATAACACCTTCCCTTACTACCTCTCACAAAAAGGCCATACTTTTTGCTGGGGTATCAGATTAAGGGAAAATTTGTATCGTTGGAAATATGACTCAATTATCTATCATTTGGTGGGTCTTGAGCTGAAAAGTTACACATATATAAGAAGTTATACACATTCAAAATTGACCCTTGTAGAATCAAGTACAAAGATTTGGCCGAATCGAAGGCTCATAGCTCAACTTTGCTCTAAGTGATTCCCATGAACATTTTTCACCTCAAAATCATTCTTAACACTAGAATAATGATCATGACACATGAATTCAAATATAAATAGTGGGATTAGAGTTTACATGCGTAGGAACGATGGTTCAAAGTCTAGCCCAAAAATGTGGGGTGTTACATTATCTCCCTCTTGGAATCATTTATTCTCGAATGATGGATAGGATATTGTTGAAGTCTTATAAGTATGAAACAATGTACACATGACATGTCTGATAATGAAGGCTATAGCTGAGCTGGAATATTAGAACTTTCATCGTGAAACTGATTCCTTAGCTGACTTGACTTTACTTACTATAAAGAGTTGATTCATACCGAGAGTTTAGAACATAATTGAAGTGTTCATGATACAATCATGTACATAGAATAATGAGGTAATAACTTATATAACCACGAATGGTGAGATAAAAAGACTAAGATCGTATAAGGAATAATACACTGTCTGAGCTGGAATACTTGAAAGATTGCGATCATGCATAGAAAACTTATGAACTAAGTCATGAATAGATAGTTGAATCTGAAACATGATGCATAGACTGAACTGAATTCGCAACTTGAATGGACGTGAATGAATTAACTCATGGACTAGCCACATTTCTAAAGCTTTGAATAGTAAAACTAGATGGAAAGATGGAAAACCATAAGAACTTGCTTGACCAAGCGCTAAACTGAATTGCTGACTATATAGGCTGAATTATTCTGAAAGCTTATACTTAACTGGAATATTTCTTCAACACTCTTTGCAAGAAGTTCTAGTAACATTAGGGAGAAAAGAATTCTTGGGAATGATCTGAGTGAGATATTTGAACAAGTAGTCTTAATATATCTATAACCTTTTAACATAGAACATACACCTACAAAACATAAGTTGGGGTAGAATTACCAGGCCTTAGGCAATGCATCTGCCCAATTCAAACTTAGTCTCCTCCTTAAAAACTTGCATGGGTACATGTAATTACTTTAGTCAAAGTTTGAGTTGAACTGCGTACTCTCACTATGTTCAATCCTAACTCGAAATCACACGGTACTACACATAACACCATAACACTGTAATACTAGTTTGAACCATAAATTCAATCCCTGTGTGTTTTCATAACTCCACATCTCAATAATTATTCTTCTTACCACTTCAATAACTAAATTCAACCTCTTACTAGGAATTCACTAGAACATAATGCACCCAAGCCTATCATTATAACTGCATATGAACTTCTAGGCAACAACCCATAAAAGAATTTTTCTAATATTCTCTAAATCCCTGTCAATAACAACTTTCTTTCACTATCCTCAGGAATACATACATAGAATTTCCAAACTAACCAGGACATATATCAAAAGCTCTTCCTCAATCTTTCTTCACACTTATAGCCTTATCTAGAACAAACATACGACAATCATTCTCCAACATGAAATATTTACTCTCTCCCATCTAAAAAATTATTCATCACAACTATCATTTCAGAAGGAAAGGTAACTGAAAGGTTAGAACATAAGGACCTGAAACATGAAAGAATACTATGCATAGTTTTGAAACTTATTCTCTATGATGTGCATGAACATGAACTATGATTATAGAGTTAACATGTAAGGTGTGAGTATATGTTATGATAAATGAAAACTTTACACTGGGATAAGAATGGGTTGTGCACCATCCTTCCTTACCGTTGTTCTACAATACTCTGGCATCACTACTAGAATCTGAAAGCCTGACTTGGTTACTTGTTCTATCATCTCCCCCTTAGGTTTAAGCAATCATTCTAAGTCTGTGGACCCCTTAAATAAACTCTAAGCTGAACTACAACCACTTTACTCTAGAGTCTAAGATACAACAATACACATAAATAATAAACTTACCTCTAAAGACTACACCTGAAAGTGTAAAATCCACTACTAATACTTTCTTTCGAGATACAACTCTTAACTTTATATAGCCTCAGTAGTCATCATATAATAACTTAAACACCTACTAACTTATAATCTTCATTAGTATTACCATACCATGAGTTCACACTATCTAGAATTTTAATTCTTCTTACTATTAGATCAATCATCCAAGATTTAAACTTAGATTCTAACACGTAACATGGATTTTCCAAAAACATTAATGAACCATACTACTTCCATAATAGCATACCAATATCATATCTCTAAACTTGTAGTTTCCCTAAACAAGGAGAATTACCATTACACCAATATTTCCAACATCATCATACCAAATCTTGAATCAACTAACTCAAATTCTTTCATACACTGTTTCAAGCCTACAGATTCAGCTTTCATACAACTATCCCCATGGATACATAACCTACTAAATTCTGATAAATACTATCCCATTTTAATGCTTCTAAACTCTGGGTTCATGCTTCTAACTCTAGATCATATGCTATCAGAGGATTTTGGGAAGGGATTTGAGGGAACATCTGACTTTGTCTTAGTGCATGATTTTCATGAACATGAATGAATTCTTTCAAACTATGAAACTTAAAAGCACTAATGGATACTTTTAAGCCTGCGTACAATCCCATTACTATCTATGGGGACTATCTGAGGAAACTCTATTCGTAAGGATCTTAGCTGGCTATTTCTGTTTCCTTAAGAATAAGATAGAGATGGCACAAATGGATTAACGTAAAAATATACATAAGTTCCTCAGAGAATATTTCTACTGAACGATCTAAGACATGAAAGAAGAGAAACATTTTGGAAATTCCCTATAGCCTCTCGAATAAAAGTACAGACGTCTTTGTACCATTATGAAAGACTCTACTAGACATGACTTTATGGACACCCTAGGATACTTGAACTCTGTGCTTTGATACCAAGTTTATCATGACTCGGTACTACCCCTTAGTCGTAACATGGAGCTTGGAACCACAAGTGATCCCAAGCTAACCCATGAACTGGCATACAATTGAGTAACTGATTAAATATGTATATAACAAAACATAATTTGTTGAGTGGAAGAATAATTATGAGAAAATATATTTGAATGTAACACTGACTAAGTTTACAAAATGATACATCTAAAGAAAGAACTTGATTTATAATATCATGACTATGACTGACTATCTATGAAGCCTCTACTATACTGACTATAGATAGTTGAGGCATGCCTCCAACTACCACAAATTAATACATATGAATAAATACAATATAGTCCCTAAATTATAACTGACTGGAGTCCCCAAAATAGTAGAACTCATCACCTGCTGGCTGGAAGCTGCAACTGTCTAATTATGATGTGTAGGCTATAACTGGTACCTACATTATGAGTCAATGTAGCACACAGACATATATGTGGATAAGTACTTTGGAATGTATTGAGTAAGTAGGGGGGCAATGCAATACGTAAAACTAAATAGGTATATAATCTTAAAAACTGCATGCTAAATGTTAGTAGACTTACCAAGAGACTAAGATAAACTAAAAGTAGAAGTATCTTAAAACATGCGTAACAAATATAATTTGATAAGTTGGTGAATCACTACACTTAGTTTCTTAAAACTTTACTTTTGTAGAATGAATAGAACTGAAGCTGGGAAGCAATAAATCATGAATATTGTATATAAATCTCATGTAAAGATGAATATATTATAGAACTATACTTAGGATCATGTATGAATCCTTGGTCTGAAACTATGGGATGGAAACTGACATAACTTGAGGGTCTGAATATACCAATAATGAGTATGAATGCATGAACATACAAAACCAACAAAACATGTATTGAGCTGATCTAATTAACTTAATAACTGATGCCTGTGTGAATGAATGATTTAAATCTAAGTAAAGGGATAACTAATGTCTCTATACTGAGTAGCTGACATATGAATATGGACTAAATAATTTACGAACACTAAATAGTTGATGACTGAATACTGAACAAATGACATTTGAATACTGATCAACTAACATTTTAATACTGATTAACTGATAACTGAATGTTGATCATATAATACTAAACTATACTTAGTCTAAATAACTAGACTTAAACTGTGGGAGGTATCATCTAACCGGCATGTCCCAATTTGAGCTAATCAAGGTCCATCCTATAACCCTAATTGGTAGGGTGTCTATACCGTGCCATGGGTACTAATATTAGCTGTGTGGATCCACTAAACTATTGTTCCAAAGGACTAAGGAGTCACCCTCTACTTTCAGGTGCCCTAAAAGAGTGTACACCCTCTACTGGAAGGAAGACCTCCCATACCAATGCTGACTACATAGTTTTGGAACTCAGGGACTACTACTAAAGGTGTAACAACCCGAAAGTACACCCTGGATGACACATGGTACTTATGGTCACAAGTGACCACAAGCTAACCCATAAGCATGTACCTATAGTGAGCACTGAATAATATACTGATAATAAAGACTTTTGTGAAAAGTAGTTTAAAATGCCAAAAGATTTTAGGTACTAAAAAATATAACTGAAGTCATAAGTCTAAGAAAAAAGAAACATCTACAAAAATAGTGCAATATGACTGATAAAACTAATAAACTAACTGACTGTCAAAAATGTCTAAAAAATCTCTAAGACTAACTGACTCGGGAGTTGTTGGGACAAACCCCCAACTAACTCCGACTGACCATATAACTGAACTGCTAACTCAACTGAATAAAGGTAAACTCATCCTCAATGTTTGAGGACTCACCACTGCTGCTGATGCTCTCTAACTAATCCTGTCTAGGCCCGGTCGGGAAACTGAGTGTCCAAACCTATGATATAAGACATCATAGCGCAAGAAATAAGTATGCAATCAGTATTTTGAATGTACTGATATATGAGATGAGGTTAGGATATAATGTATGGGTTAACTAAACATAAAGTAATGACTAGCTGAATAACATGAGATAACTGTATAAGCATGCATGAAAACTAAAATACTACAAGTACAAGGCCAGGCATATAATGTTTCTGAAATGATATGTAAGACTAACATACTGAAATACTAAAATACTGAAGTATGATAACTGAGTAACTAATCATATATATGCCTTGGTCAAGAAATCTATACTGAATTCTTTACTGAGTACTGAACTGAGACTGTGGGAGGTTATCATCTAACCGACATGTCCCATTCTAAGTTGATTAAAGTCTAACCTATGACCCTAGTTGAAAGGTTATCAGTACCATGCCAGGAGTACTAACAATGGTCATATGGATCCACTAAGATACTGAAGAACCAGGGTATCAAGCCTAAATTAACGGTTGATCCCTGGGCAGATTCAAGCCTAAATTGACAGTTGACCCTTGGGAGGTAGTCAAGCCTAATATGATGGGTGACTCGTCATAACCCATGCTAAATATATAGTGTTGGAATACAGGGATTGCTACTAACGACTTAACCCAACTGATGGGGAAAAAGCTGTCCTGCATTCGGTCGGGGCTAAATCCTACTCCCAACTAAAAGACACTGATTACTGAACTAAATTGTGCTTATCTGAGCCAACAACTGAGCAATGATACTAATTGAATAACAAGGCTCATGGTTTATCTGAAACCATTATGAAGATTCTAAAAACTAGGTAAACAGCTAAGTTTCGGATGTTCATAATCCCCAACACTGAATGAAAATAATAATAAAGGCATGTAAAAAGCCTCAAAACCATAATGGGGAAATCATTCTACAAAATCATTCTCTTTGGCATTTCATCAAACACTTGGAATTCATAGACTTGAGCATGAGAATAGTTAAAACATGTGCTACTAACATAATTGCAAAACTAAAATCCTGGTTTAAGGATGCAACATGCAAAAATCACCATTCAAACGTGTCACGGATAAATTCCAACGAAAACACATGGTACACATAATTTGAAATCAATGTTCATAATAGCTTCATGTAGATAATTTATAACAATATGTAAAAATCATAACTTGAAACTTGAAAATGGATTCTTGGACTCCATGGGTGAAAAGGGTCTATGGATGAACATCACACATAGCTTTAATACTTAAATCTATAAAGAGAACAACTTACTTGGAAGCTTTCTTAAATTGGAACACTTGATTTCTTGGTTTTCTTGAAAGGAAGATGATTTAACTTAATAAATTTTGAGGAATGTTAGGGTTCATTTGAGAGAGAAATTAGGAAATTTAAGCATATAATGCCCTAACAGCAGTTTAATCCTATGTTTTTACAAATTAGGGTACTGGAAAAGACAAAACTACCTCTCTGGAATTTAAATTCATAACTGGAACATCGATTGAAGCCTTGCCGCGATGCGATGAACCCTTCATCGCTATACCCACCGCGACGCAGTGTAATCGCATTGGGTTGCTAGAAATAAAATCTAAATGTGCCTTAATCCTCATTCGAGAAATCCAAAACTTAACTGAGACATGCTCCTAACACCCCTGAACATGAATGAACTCAAAAACTTACATCTCGGAATCGGGAAGGTCACTTTAAAAATCATCAAAGTTAAGGTGCCAAAAATAAGGCTAAGGCCCCAACACGTAGCTAAATTTTCAGGTTTTAAGCCTCTTATGCATGCACTACGGGCTGAACTAAACTAGGAAATATAGGGTATTACATTATCTCCCCGTTAGGAACATTTGTCCTGAAATAAGACTGATTAAACTAAGAATACTAAGGAACTAAGATTACATACTAGACATGCATAACTGGAAACATGATTACATGACTGAGCTATAACATGGTACATGACTGAATTGATTAGTGAATGCATGTAATGTCATGAGTACAATTATATGGATGAAACTGAGAATGGAAAAGATACAACCCAGGGAGAAATTTTAACTTAAGCTATCTGAGTTTGCTGAGAAAATGCAAGGGTACTTGGTTTGTATATCTGTTTCTTCTTTCAAAGTGGCTCCCTCTACAGACTGATTTCGCCAAAGAATTTTGACCAAGGAAACTTCTTTGTTCCTTAGTCTACGAATCTGGTGATCGAGAATTTCAACTGGAATTTCTTCGTAAGAAAGGCTATCCTGAACATCTATATTTTCTAAAGGAACAACAACAACTGGGTCACCAATACACTTCTTTAACAGGGGCACGTGGAACACTAAATGCACTGATGCCAAATCTATAGGCAACTTAAACTCGTAAGCTGCCTTTCCATAATGACTCAAGATCCTATAAGGGCCAACAAATCGGGGACTAACCTTTCCCTTATGGCCAAATATCTCCATTCCCTTCATGGGAGATATTTTCAAATAAACTAAATCTTTATCTGCAAACTCGAGATCTCTCATACGCACATCTGCATAGGATATCTAACGGCTTTGGGCTGTCTTAAGCCTCTTCCTAATTAACTGAACCTTCTCCATTGCAGCAAATACTAAATCTGGCCCTATCAACGCGGTCTCACCTACCTCAAACCAACCAATAGGAGATCTACACCTTCTTCCCTAGAGAGCCTCAGACGGAGCCATCTGAATATTAGAATGATAACTGTTATTGTAGGCAAACTCAATCAAAAGCAGGTAATCATCCCAACCACCCTTGAAATCAATAACACATGCCCTCAATATATTCTCAAGGGTATGAATAATCCTCAATTCCTGACCAGCTTTTTAAGGGTGAAAGGTTGTACTGAGACGAACTTGGGTACCAAGACCGTTCTAAAATGTTTTCCAAAAGTGAGAGGTAAACTGAGTACCTCTATCCAAAATAATAGACAACGAGACTCCATGCAATCTAACAAACTCTCTAATATAGAACTTGGCATAGTCCTCAGCTGTATAGGAGTATGAACTGGCAAGAAATGGGCTAATTTTGTCATTCTGTTAACAATAACCCATATTGAATGATGTTGACGACGCATATGGGGCAACCCTATCACAAAGTCCATGTTCACAATTTTCCACTTCCAAGTGGGAATGCTGAACTCCTGCATCATGCCACTAGGCCTCTGGTGCTCAAGCTTAACCTGCTGACAATTAGGACACTTAGCTACAAACTCTGCAATATCTTTCTTCATGCCACTCCACTAGTAGATTTCCCTTAAATCATGGTACATTTTAGCGGCTCCTGGGTTAATAGAATAACGTCCACCATGTGCTTATGCCAAAATCTATTGTCTCAAACCATCAACACACGAAACACACCCCTACCCTGACATCGCAACACGTTATCTCCACCTTGGGAGAAAACCTCTACTTTCTGATCTCTAATTGATTCCTTTAACTATACCAAACTGGAATCCCTGTCCTAATTCTCCTTTACTTCAGCAACCAATAAAGATTCTAAGCTATTCTAAACCCATACACTACCCTCAGCTGAATCGACCAAATAAATGTCTAATCTAGCCAACTGATGAACCTCTTGAACCAACTTGTTCTTATCATTCTCGACATGAGTAACACTACCTATAGATAACCTACTAAAGGTGTCTTCCACTACATTGGCCTTACCAGGATAATACAACACACTCATATCATAGTCTTTTAACAACTCCAACCACCTTCTCAGGAGAAGATTTAAATCTTTCTGAAAAAATACATATTGTAAACTTTTGTGATTCGTGAACGCATAAACATAAATCCCATACAAATAGTGCCTCCAAATTTTAAAGGCAAAAACAATAGGTGCCAACTCAAGATCATGGAAAGGGAAATTTTTCATAGGGTTTAAGCTATCTAGAGGCGTAGGCTATGACCTTACCTCTCTGCATCAAAATACAACCCAAACCAACTCTAGAAGCATCACTATAAACAACAAACCCATCTGAACCATCTGGCAACGTCAAAACTAGGGCTGAGGTGAGTTGAGTCTTTAACTCTTGAAAACTCTTCCCACAAGAATATGACCACTAAAACTTTACTTTCTTCTAAGTCAATATGGACATGGGGGATGCACTAGATGAAAACCCTTCAATAAACCATCAGTAATAGCCATCCAAACCCAAGAAACTCTTGATATCAGATCAAGAGATGGGTCTTGGCCAATTTTTCACTACTTTGATCTTTTGTGGGTCAACTATAATTCCATCACTGGAAATAATGTGGCCAAGGAAAGCTACTGATCTTAGCCAAAATTCACACTTGCTAAATTTAGCAAACAACTGATGGACTCTAAGAGCCTATAATACGATTATAAGATGGTCTGCATGATTATTTTCACTACGGCAATAGACAAGAATATCATCAATAAAGACTATGACGAATATGTCTAAGTACTACTTGAACACTAGGTTCATCAAGTCCATGAAAGCTATTGCGGCATTTGTTAGTCCAAAAGACGTAACTAAGAATTCAAAATGACCATACCGGGTTTTATTTTTGGAATGTCATATTCTCTGACTCTGAGTTGATGATAGCTAGATCTGAGGTTTATCTTAGAGAATAACTGGCACCCTGAAGTTGGTCAAATAATTCATCAACTTTGAGAAGTGGATACTTATTCTTGATTGTGACTTTGTTCAGCTGATGGTAGTCAATGCACATTCTAAGTGAACTGTCTTTCTTTCGCATAAAAAGGGCTAGAGAGCCCCATGGGGAAACACTGGCCTAATAAATCATTTACCTAAGAGATCTTTCAACTATTCTTTCAACTCCCTAAGATCGAATGGAGCTATTCTATATGGAAGAATGGAGATAGGCTGGGTATCTGTAAGGATGTCTATTTCGAAGCAATTTACCTTTTGGGAGGAACTCTGATAAGATCTTCAGGGTACACTTCTAGAAACTCCCTTACTACTGAAACTGACTCAAGACTTGGGGTCTCAGAATTAGACTTTTTGACTCGAACAAGATGATAAACATAACCCTTGAAAATCATTTTTCTTGACTTAAGGTATGAAATAATTTTACACCTAAGCGCTGAAGTACCACCCCTCCATTCAATGACTGGTTCATTAGGAAACTAAAATTGAACGATTTTATTTTTGCAATTAACTATAGAATAACATGAGTGGAGCTAATCTATGTAGAGAATGACATCAAAATCAGTCATCTCTAACTCTACGAGGTCAGCTGAGGTGACTTTCTGGATATTGTAATAGGATAGTTCCTATATACCTACCTGGCTACAATAGAGACACCTACTAGAGTAGATATTAAGAAGGGTTCTACTAAAAACTCAGGACTGACACTAAAATTAACAGCTATATAGGGGGTTACAAAAGAAAGCGAAGCTCCGGGGTCTAACAAAACATAAACATAGAGGTGAAAGACTTGTAATGTACCAGTAACCATTTTAGGAAAACTTTCCTAATCCAATCGAGACTGAAGTTCCTAAAGCCTATTTTGAATCTATCTACTGGTGGCATTGGAAGTGGCATCCTGCTGAGTTGGGCGACCTACTAGAGCTAATGACTGGTTAGACTAACCCTATTGGTGCAAGTTTCTTTCCTTCTGAGAAACTAATTGACACTTTTTGAACCTGTGGACTGGCTTTCTATATCAAAAAAATACATCACTGCTAGTTGTACACACACCTTGTGATTTCTACCATATTTCTGGCAAAGAGAATTAGTGTGACCACTGTTCATACTTCCCTGGGGATTAGAGACTAGCGCCCTATCCTGATTTTCATTCCTAAACTTTGGTACTGGTGTACTAAATAAAGATGGAGGTGGGGCTGAAAACTTCTAACAAAACTGAGAACGGTTACCACCCTCTGACTTCGGTTGTGCAAAACTAAAGCTACCTATTTTTTCTCTCTTATTCCCCATTTCTTTCTCCTTAAACTTTTGCTCCTCAATCTATTGAGAATCTACCATAATCCTTGATATGTCCATCTCCTTAATCAACATCACGGTCCTACACTCCTTGACCACACTATTAGATATACCAAACACAAACTTACTCATTCTAGACCGGTTATCAAACACCACATGAGGAGCACACTTTGCCAGCTGAGTAAACTTAAGTGAATACTCTTTGACACTTATATTTCCCTGCTTCAAATTAATAAACTCTAGAACCTTAGATTCTCTCAACTCCAAGGAAAAGAATCTGTTTAAAAAGGTTGTATCAAACTCATCCCACTCTTAGGACCTGTATTTATGCCTCTATCCTCTTCCACTACTTAAACCAGGTGTGAGATATATCCTTCAACTGGTAAGTAGCCAACTCTGCACTCTCACTAGACGTAATACCCATATATCAATCACCTTCTGAACCATGTCAAGGAACTCTTGTGGATCCTTATCATACTTAGATCCCAAAAGCTGAGGGGGATCTATACAGGTGAAGTCCCAAATCTTAGTTGTGGTTGTATTAGCTACTGAAATGGCTGGAATAACAACCTTCTAATTTTTTTGAGATTCTACTGAGTGGGATAAAGTTATGAATGTAGCTCTGAACTTAGCATGAGATACATGCTCATTCAGGTGATCTTTATGAACAGGCGGAGGTGTGGGCTGATTTTTGTTTCATTTTTTGTTAGTCTTTTTAGGAGGCATTTTCTATAATCAGAAGGAAGAGTAAATTATAAAGATATTTCTAATAGAGCTAATGCTCATTTGTACAACATGATTACTGAAAGAAGGGAAACTTTTCCTAATACGTCTTGAAGCCTCCTGTCCATGAGTGTGGTGCGCTTCACACACATAAACAAAACTCTACTCAATGAGACTTTCAGACTTCCTAGGACACTTTAAAACCTTAGGATCTGATACCAAGTTTGTAATGCCTTGGAAGTACACCCTAGATGCCACACGGTGCTTACGGTTACAATTGACCAAAAGCCAACCCATGAGCTGGTACCTACTACGAGCACTGAATAATTTACTGATAATAAAGACATTTGTAGAAAGTTGCTAAAAATGCCATAAGGTTTTAAGTACTGATTGATAAAACTAATAAACTAACTGACTATCTAAAATGTCTAAAAAACCTCTAAGACTAACTGATTGGGGAATTGATGGGATAAACCCCCAACTAACTCCGACTGACCATATAACTGAACTGCTAAATCAATTGAATAAAGATAAACTCATCCTCAAAGTTTGAGGACTCACCACTGCTGCTGATGCTGGCTAACTGATCTTGTCTAGGCTTGATTGGGAAATTGAGTGTCCAAACCTATGATATAAGACATCATAGCGCAAGAAATAAGTATGTAATCAGTACTTTGAATGTACTGGTATATGAGATGTGATTAGGCTGTAATGTATGGGTTAACTAAACATAAAGTAATGATTGGCTGAATAACATGACATAACTATATAAGCATGCATTAAACCTAAAATACTACAAGTGCAGGGCCAAGCATATAATGTTTCTGAAATGATCTATATGATTGACATACTAAAATACTAAAGTCTGATAATGGAGTAACTAATAATTTGTATGCCTTGGTCAACGGATCTGAACTGAATTCTATACTAAGTACTGAACTAAGATGTGGGAGGTATCATCTAACCGGCGTGCCCCATTCTAACCTGATTGGAGTCCAACCTGTGACCCCATCAGTACTGTGCCACGGGTACTAACAATGGTTGTGTGGATTGACTAAGCTACTAACGAACTAGGGTATCAAGCCTAAACTAATGGGTGATCCCTAGGAGGAGTCAAGCCTAAATTGACAGGTGACCCCTTGGAGGTAGTTAAGCCTAAACTAACGGGTGACGCCTCATAACCCATTATAGCTATGTGGTTTTGGAATACAGGGACTACTATTAGAGACTTCGCCTAACTGACCGAGAAGCTGCCATTCTGCATTCACTCGATGCTAAATCCTACTTCCAGCTGATAGATATTGATTACTGAACTAAACTATGCTTATTTGAGCCAATAATTGAGCAATGATACTAATTGAATGACAAGGCTCATGGGTTATCTGAAACCATTTTGAAAATTCTAAAAACTTAGTAAATAGCTAAGTTTTGGGTGTTCATAACCCTCAGCACTGAATGAAAATAACAATAAAGGCATGTAAAAAGCTTCAAAACCATAATGGGGTAATCATTCTACAAAATCATTCTCTTTGGCATTTCATCAAACCCTTGGAATTCATAGACTTGAACATGGGAATAGTTAAATCATGTGCTACTAATATGATTGCAAAACTAAAATCATGGTTTAAGGATGCATTATGCAAAAATCATCATTCAAACATGTCACGGACAAATTCCAAAAAAAGTACATGGTAAACATGATTTGAAATCAAAGTTCATAATAGCTTTATGAAGATATTCATAACAATATGTAAAAATCATAACTTTAAACTTGAAAATGGATTATTGGAATCCACGGGTTAAAAGGAACCGTGGATGAGCATCACGCATACCTTTAATACTTAAATCTAGAATGAGAACAACTCTCTTAAAAGCTTTTTTGAATTAGAACACTTGAGTTCTTGGTTTTATTGAAAGGAAGATGATTTAACTTGATGAATTTGGAGAAAGGTTAGGGTTTATTTGAGAGAGAAATTGAGAAATTTGGGAATATAATGCACTAAAAACAATTCAATCTCGTGTTTTTATTGGGGTGATAGAATGCCGATTGAAGCCTTGCTGCGACGCGATGAACCCTTCATCGCTATACCCGCTACGACGTGGTGCAATCGCGTTGAGCTGTTGGATAAAAAATTCCAATATGCATGAATCCTCATCCAAAAAATCTAAAACTTACCCATGACATGATCCTAACATACATGAACATGAATAAACTCAAAAACCTACGTCTCGGGGTCGGTAAGGTCACTTTAGAAATCATTAAAGTTAAAGGGCCATAAATAAGGCTAAGTCCCCATCACTTAGCTAAATTTCCAGGCCTTAGGCCTCTTATGAATGTACTATGGGCCGAACTTATCTAGGAAATATGGGGTATTACAAAAGTTCACACCTTCTACTGGCAGGTGAGCCCCCATCCCTGGGTTCGCTCAGTGTTAAATCCTACTCCCAACTGAACTGACACAGGTACTGAATTAAACTAAGTTTAACTAAACATCATAATTGATAGTTCTCAACATGATCATAATGACTGAGTATAATGATGAGAATCATGGTTTAACTGGCTTTTTACTTAAGAATCTAAAACATGAGTAAACACATAGGTATCAGGTGTTCATAGCCCACCAGAACTGAATAACACTTTCAATATGATAAAATCATCTAAAATATTTGTAGGAAGTCATAATTTGGATAACCCAAAACATAATGCATTTAAATAACTAATAATCTCATGACTCACAACATGGAGGTGAGTGAACTTGAAAAGGGAATCATGTTTACAGGCTAAATACATGAGTTTAATGATTTGAATGGTATTTACTAACCATGACATGTAAGTTTGGGGTTTAAATCACATATAACCATAATTTACATAATAAATCTAACAATATAGCTTGAATGTAAAATTAGTGAGGAAACATGGATATAAGTAAATCTTGATGAACTTAAAGCCTTTAATCTTATGGAAATATCATAATTCAAGAATATGGTTAATTATGTATGAACCCTAATTGAAAATAATCAACTTTAATCTTAAAATAAGTTTTAGGCACAAGGATGAGAGAGAATCCTTGTTCATAAAATCCACATACCTCACTAGATGAATTCTTAAAGATTCCTTGAGGATTTCTTGAACTTGAAACTTGAATTCCTTGTGTTCTTGAGAGGAGAAACTTGAACTTTCTTTATGGGGGAAAGGGAAGGGATTTTACATGAGTTTATTTAAAAAAGATGGGCAAATAATGCCCTGTGGGGTGCTTTAATTCATTCCTTGGACGTTTAAGGTTGAGGGGAAAGGACCAAAGTGCCCCTTGACCCGTAAGGAGTTGAAACAATGTGGGAATATACTGGTCATCACGCCCCTTAGCCTGAGCGAGTATCCCCCACAATGCCCGCCTTATTTTGGGGGAATAATCCAGGAGGCGTGAGCATATTGCCTTCCCTTACTACCTCTCACAAAAAAAGGCCATAACTTTTTGCTCGGGTATCGAATTAAGGCAAAATTGGTATTGTTGGAAAGCTGACAGAATTATATATCATTTTAGATATTAAATGTTATACACATTCAAAGTCGACCCTTATAGAATCAAATACAAAGATTTGGCTGAATCAAAGGCTCTTAGCTCAACTTTTCTCTAAGTGATTTCCATGATCATTTTTCACCTCAAAAGAATTATTAAAACTAGGATAATGATCATGACACACAAATTCAAATATAAATCATTAGATTTGAGTTTACACGCGTAGGAACAATGGTTCAAATTTTAGCCCAAAAATGTGGGGTGTTACAGTATATTCAATACAGGAGTTCAAAAATGTACAAACTCAAGCGTCGAAGCAAGATGGGAGTTTGTCATGAAAGAGTTCTATCTAATTTGGAAAAATCGTATCCACATAAGGAATCCACAAACATGTAGGCTCAAGAATCCAAGAAGATAAGAGTCCTTGTTAAAGCCCATAATTCTTTATCATCCATATGATAAAAATAATTTTTTATGATGCCAAAAGGAGAAAGATAAAGGTTGTGCAGATTTTATAATCTTGTTCACTAATCTAGCTCGTTCAATTGTTCCATGCTTTAGCTTTCAAAGTCAAGATGTCTGTATTGAAATGGGTTGCATAAGAGCGTGAGTTTTTATTCAACTATTCCATGCTTTAGTGTTCATAAGTTAAGATGTTGATATCAAAATGAAATAAACAAGGGCCTGAGTTTGTCATCATCAAAAAAGGATAATTGTTAGAACTTGTAAAGTTTTGATGATTGACAAGAGGCCATGGAATAAGTAAGCATAGCTGGTTGATAACGCTCAAACTACAGCTCTCGTAAGAGTGTAAGCGGTCGTCGTCAAATATAGAACCCAACTGGGTTGGGTGTCGAATCCCACAGGGAATACTTGGCCACTAAGTATTGCAACTATTATTAGACTATTGGTCGAAAATTCTATGGAAAGGGGGGATGGTTTAGGCGTGAAGTAAAAGTATCAAAATAGCAAAGTAAAAATGGAATGCTTGGTATGTTTTAATCAATGAGAATTGTAAGTTAGGGTTATGTCCACCTTATGAGTTCTACATATCTATTGGCTATGAGTTATGCGGAATTCAGACATGCATGCGCTTATAGAGATTCGTATTCTATGGTAAATCCTAGCGTCTTTCGACCATCAAGGATTATATCACTTTAACTCTTTCGAGCTTAAAGCGTATACTAATGGTACGAATTCTCCAAGAGGTTAATCCAGTTACGGCACTAACTTTTAAACAAGGTTTAGTAGCCCTATTTCTTTGTCATTTTCTCTTTTCCAGACATGTAACTTTTCTTTCGAATAAGTTAATGTTATACTGGCGTATTCTATATGTTTGCAACCACAAGAATTCAATTAAGATGAAGAGAGTAATGATATAAGCAGCATACGTATCAAGAATTCACAAACTCATAACAAAAGATAGTATCTCATAAGGCTTCCATAACCCTAACAGAGAAGTTTAGCTACTCATGAGTGCAACGAAAATCACAATAGACATCATCATCATACCAAAATCTAGAATAATCTTCGCAATAGATGATGTTAACGTCAACTAGGGTTGTACGTTTTTGCTCCTTCCGTTGATCAAGTGTTTGCCGGCCTTTCTCTGTTTTGGACTTACAGAATCTGTAACTTGAATAATAGTAAAAGTCGAATGGAAAATAATTGAATTAATGAATGAATGAATTGTCAAAAGTTTGAATTAATTGAAAAGCATGAATGCTGAAAAATTCAGCAAAATAGGGTATTTATAACACCCATATCCTATTCCTACTAGGCTACTGCGTACTTATCCTAATCCTACTAGGTTACTGCATCCTTATCCTAATCCTACTAAGTTACTGCTGATCCCCAAAGTCTTTAGAAATGTTGTTTTTGCCCGGAACAAGTTATCCATGCATCACTTTCAGTCCATAGGCGTCCAAACACTGCTTTCCTTCTTTCGTGAAGCTTCCTTTCGCGTTAAGTTATCCATAAAGTGCTGGAATCTTCATCATTTATACCTGAAAACTTGCTAATCACGTTTGTTAGCTCACTTACAGGAAAAAGGACTAAAAGTGCAGGAATTATATATTTTGTCCTCAAAACTTAGCTAAAATATGGGTACATTAAGGTGCTTTAGGCGTGTAAATACGCCTATCATCACTGGTTCATGAAAAACTACTTCAAAAGATTTCAACTTGCAAGAGAACTTTTTATGGATAAATTCATATGAGACTTTTCAGATAAACACTAGGAAATCATCATGTGTTGAAAAGAAGAGTTAGTGTTTGACTACAACACTCAACAAAAGAGTCCAAGAAGCATGGGAGTCCTTGTGGAGTAGAAAGTCTACTTGGTTGTGAAGAACAATAGAAGTTATAAATATTCAAGGACTTTCAAAATGAAATACATGCACAAATACTGGGAAGAAAAAGGAGAACATGAGGAAATAAGTAAGAACAATTTTTGAGAGAGTTCTACCTAACTATCGAAGTGCAGCCTAATACAGTGAACCATATTGAAGAACCCTTTTCATCTATGTGTTAAACAGTCTTCTATTCTAGTTATTATGTGTTTAGAAGTTTATTGAGTTGTAATTTTCATGTTTTGTTAGTGCCAGTATGTTATAAACTGATTTAGGAGTTTAGTTTTCGAGTTGGGATAACTCAAAGACTTGAGATCATAAACCTTGGGAGGTTTGTGTGTTATTAGGAACTAGAATTAGTTCCTAGGTTTGCTGCAATTTTGTAATTTGATTTTCAAGTGGGGAAACTTGAAATGGGTTCCAATAGTCTAAGGAGATTGTTGAACATTAGGAATTAGAGTTTATAATTCCTTATGTTACAAAATTTGTAATTTTTTGTTGAGAGGCTCATTGTGTTAAGTGATTTTAAATCCTATAGAGGTACTGGTTGTGGTTTTTTTACACCTTTTGTGAGTCGGGGTGATTTCCATGTAAAACTATCATGTTCATTATTTGTTGTCTTCATTGCTTTTATTGGAACACATTAGGAAACCCCGTTTCATCTGTAGGCAGAAATCGATCATAACTCACATGAGATATTAGGACGTGTAGAAATAACAATTATGTACTCGATCGCTCTGATAAATGAAAGGTGGACAGATGTATTAGTGTTAAGTTTGTTATGGAAATTGTCATTTCTAGTAATCTTAATGTTTCACATGTAGAAGGGAAAGAGTTTACATAGTTTTATTGGGTTAAAATATCTATTTGGGGAAACATATATAGAAGGTATAGCCTATGACCGTTATTTGTTCTAAGAGTCAGGCCCATCCAAATTCTTTGTTCACTAATGTTGGGCCCCCATATTATATTATTCACGCTCAGTTAACAAGTTCTGGGTGTGGAGGAAAGTGTTAAGAGTCCCACATCGAAAGAAGGATGGGTACATGGTCTCTTTATATGGACTTTGGAAATTCTCTCCTCATGAGCTAGATTTTGGGGTTGAGTTAAGTCCAAGATCCATTTCTTAAGATGGTATCATAGAAGGTAGAGGTCCTAGGATTGAATGTCACCGTCACTCATTATTAAAAAAAAATTCCACGTGCTTGGCCCATGAAAAAAAACCAGGACCGCACATGAGGAGGCGTGTTGATAATATAATTAAATAAAGATGTATTCTCTCTAAGAAATTAAACTTTCTAATTATATGGTCGCACACTTCAAAACTACTAATTCTTGACCCCTAGTGTCCTTTAGTACTCTTTTCCTTTTTCACAATATAGGAATATATGTTTGATGGTTTCAGTCCTACCATAGCTATAGCAGATGGAGTTAATGTCTAGTACTATTGACTTTGTATAATTACAAATAGTTAATCTATTATGACTACAAAGACATGCGTAGTGTTTAATCTTATCAAGGCAACAAAGTTTCCATATCAAGTTGAAGGAGTGGCCTTTATTGTTGCCTGTGTCATCAAAAGTTTTGATATGCTAGTAGGCTGAGGTTATAGAAAATAGTCTTGTGGATGTATTTTTTCATAAAGTTTTGTCAGCAGTAGCAGGGTGTGGTGCTATGTAACACCCAAAAATATTTAAGTAAGATTCGTATCATTCTTTAAATATATATATATAGATCTGAATCAAATGATTCCTAATTGTATATAGGTGTTAAGTTTAATTCTTTTGTGTGGAAAGATCTTTAGATATGAATTAATTCCATAAGGAACCTATAGCACAAAGTAAGTTGAAAGCTTCTTTACCAATTAAGTTTTTGGTAAGTTCTTACTAGGATCAATTTAAATGATCATCTCTCCTAGAATATGAAGATTTTTGCATACCAAGACCCACCAAATTATCTTTAAGTGTTCTTCCAATGCAACTGCTGTTTGTTAATAAAATTTTGAAGTATAAAGTTATGATCATTTTATCAAAGAGTGTCAGTCTTCAGAGATCGATGGACAAAGTGACGAATCGTTACTTGGATGATGGCCCATCACAGTGAATCATCGAGCTTATCTATTATGCTAAAAACATATGTACATAACTCGATAATTTGATCCATGGTCCATAGGGAGACCCACAATTCATCACTTAGACCATCCAGTGGGATTTTTATACACCTTTGAATAGTTTTGTAAGGATTAGTTTAGTCCTATCCTTACCCCAAGACCTCTCCCCACATCTTTACTATAAAACCCCATAAGTTTGAAATCTCAAAATTAAATTTTATATATTATTTTGGTGGATAATATTCTTACTCGAGTTGGATCTCTTAATAATGACTTGATAAGTATGATCTTAAATTATTATTAGTAAATATTTTTTAGGTCTCATGATAGTTATAAAAGTATTTTGTTAGTTACTTCACTAAAGTAGTATTACAAAAAATATTTTTACTTGGAATATTAAATATTGGTATTCTTTTATGCGTATCCATATAATAATAAGGTTAAGAGAAAATAGGAAGAGGGTACAGTACTTACCCACATATCTATTAAACATTAGCTATGTATTTCTTGATATATCACTGCCTCTTCATTTTCTTTCAAGTAACAAGTATAGTGATTCCTATTAGCTCTACATGGATCCAAAGGATTTCCAAGATCTAGTAAATTTGATAACTAGTTAGCTATTATACACGATACAAAATCCCTTATATTATTCTTATGATTCAAACTCAAACAAAGACAAAGTGTGGATTGGATGCCCTTTAAGCAACAATCAGATGAGATCAACTTTAGTGTTAGCCAAGGTAAGTTAAGTTTAAGATTAAGCATGGTGATCCTTAAATCTATAACATAGTGTTATTGTTGATTCTCTTTCATATTATAGAGAGAGTTAAACATAAGTTTTGTGGAGAATCATATCAATTAAAAGGGCTTGCAAGCTTGTCGCTTCCCTAGTGTTCGATCTATTATCGTTGTGACCCGAGCGTGTTGTTGAACAGGTTGTAATAGCTATTGTACTTGAAATTTATATATATTTCATGCCCTAAATTAATGAATTCTTAATAATAAGTGTTACAAGGCAAGGCCTGGGGTAAGATCCTTTTACAGTTTAGGTTGGATTCTAGCTCGTTATTAATATATTGCTAATGAAAGCTGCTCCTTTTGTTTCTAGTTTTGGAAGTGAGATTTGCAGCAATTTTTTAGTAAGGAAATCAATAAGATTGACTAAAAATATAAATTTTGGCTATAGGGTGAAGGGGGATTGGTATGTCATGATATTGAGGAAAAACTCGAGGTATGTAAATGTAATCCCCCGGGAGTTCACCCTGGACGCCACACGGTGCTTACAGTCACAAGTGACCACAAGCTAACCCATGAGATGGTACCTACTGTGAGCACTAAATAAAACTGATAACAATTACATGTGCGAAAATTAACTGAAAAGCGCCATAAGGTTTTAAGTTCTAAAAACCATACTACTAAATCGATGAAACTGAAACATAAGCAGAATTACTGAAATCTGACTAATAGGACTGACAAACTAATTGACTGTCTAAAGTATCTAAAAGCCTCTAAACTGACTAAGGAGTTGATGGGACAAGCCCCCAACTAACTCCAATTGACTACTGAACTGAAATACTGAAATAAACATAAACAGTCCTCGATATATAAGGACTCACCACTATTGGTGCTAATTATGCGTTGGAATGTCTAAGTATGGTCGGGAACCTGAGCATTTGAACCTATGATATAAGACATCATAGCTTAAGAAAAAAGTATGCGATCAGTACTTTGAATATACTAGTATGCTAGATGAGGTTAGGATGATATGCATAGGTTATGTGCATGAGTAATAACTGACTAAATGAATATCATAAAGTAAAAAAATAACTGATATAAATGCATGAAGGCTGTAAAATCTGTGAATACATGACCAGACATATAACATGATTCTGAAATAGTCTATAAACTAAAGTACTGAACTCTGATAACTAAATAACTGATAACTTTATGTTATGGTCAATGGAAACCTGTACTGAGTTATACTGAATATTTGACTGAGACTATGGGAGATATCATCTAACTGACATGCCCCAAAACTGAGCTAATAGGGATTCAGCCTATGTCGTGCTATGGTTACTAACATGTGGCTACATGGATCCACTAAGTTATTAAAGAACCAAGGTATCAAGCCTAAACTGATAGGTGATCCCTGGGCGGAGTCAAGCCTAAACGGATAGGTGACCCCTAGGAGGTAGTCAAGCCTAAACTGATGGATGACTCTTCATAACCCACGCTGGCTATATGGTTCTGGAATACGGGGACTGCTACTAATGACTTTGCCTAACTGATGGGGAAGCCTCAGTCCTACATTAGCTCGGTGCTAAATCCTACTCCCAACTGAAAGACACTGATTTCTGGTCTGAACTAAGTTTAACTGAATATGAAAACTGACTGATATTGCCCTTACATATTTGTAAATGTTTTGAAAATACTAAGACTAAGTAAACAGCTAAATTTTGAGGTATTCATAACCCCCAGGACTTGATAGCAATAGCAATAGAAACACATGAACACCTTTAGAAATAACCATAATAGGGATCATTGTTCAAAACTATCTCTTAGACATTTCATCAAACACATGGGGGTCATGAATTAAAACATGGGAATAGTTTAAAACATATAGTAATAACATGTCTATAATACTAAACCATAAATTAAGGATTCAACATGAAAACATCATTATTCCATTGTGTAAGATTTAATTTCAACAACAATTACTTGTAAACATTATGTAAAAATCAAAATTCATATGGATTCATGGAGATAATTTATTGTAAATATGTAAATTCATGAATTAAATCTTAAAAATGGATTCTTGAACTCCATGGGTGAAAAAGACCTATGAATGAACATCACACACACCTTAATTGAAGAATTCTTGAAAGTTCTTGGTTGTTTCTTGAAGCTTTGAGCTTAAATTTTAAAGAGGCTAGTGTTTGTTCTTGGGAGACAATTGTTTTCTTTTAAGAGAATTGTGAATAGAATGATCATTTTTTCTATTTAGGACCATTAATACCATGTTATGGACCAAATGTGTGAGGGGAAAAGATCCAAATGCCCTTAGAAAAACGTGAATGAAAGATGGAATTTAAGAAGGCTGCGATAGAGCACGCGCCGCAAGCTCTAGTCAGCCGGACTGGAGCACGCGACATGGGATTATCCCAGTGGTGATACTATTTTATAAGTCTAAACACATCCTTACACTGGTCCAAAAATACCAAAACTCACCTTAGATGTACTATTGACCACACCAATCATGAATCAACCTAAAAATTGATGTTCCGATATCGGGAAGGTCGAAAATAAAATCATCGAAGTTTGTAAGCTTTAGAAATGTCTAAGTCCCAACGGGGAGCTGAATTGAGCTAGGATCTTATGGGGTCTTTCAATATCTCCCCCTTGGAAATATTTTCCTCAAATGAGATTGATTAAGCAAAGAGTACTGAAGAACTGGGATTACATGCTGAATATACATAACTGAAAACATGATTACATAATTGAGCCTAAGACATGATGAATGATTGAATTGATTTGTTAATGTATGCAATGAAATGAAGATAATTATATGGTTGGAACTGAGGCTAGAAAAGAGATAATCTAAGGAAAACTGTAACCTCAAGATGAGTTTGAGTTTGCAGAAAAAAAATGAGGGTAGTTGCTTCGCTTGTCTAATTATGCTTCCCAAGTGGCTCCCTCAATGGATTGATTCTGCCAAATAACTTTGATCAAGGGAACTTCTTTGTTCCTTAGTCTACGAATCTGACGATCAAGGATCTTGACTAGAATTTCTTCATAATAAAGACTGTTCTGAACATCTATGCTTTCTAAAGGAACAAACACAGTTGGGTCACCAATACACTTCTTCAATAATAAGACATGGAATACAGAGTGTACTAATGCCAAATCTGCAGGAACTCAAGCTCATACACCACCTTTAGTTGGTCGAACAAGTTATCAATTCTGGGGAGTGGATACTTATTCTTGACTGTAACTTTGTTCAGCTGACCGTAATCAATGCACATTATAAGTGAACTATCTTTCTTTAGTATGAAAAGGACAAGAGCGCCCCATGGGGAAACACTAGCCTAATAACTCCTTTACCTAAGAGATCTTTCAACCATTCTTTCAACTCCCTAAGCTTTGTTGGAGCTATTCTGTATGGTGGAATGGAGATAGGCTAGGTATCTAGAAGGATATCTATTCCAAAGTTGATTTCCCTTTTGATAAGAACTCCGAGAAGATCTTTAGGGAATACATCTGGAAATTCCCTTACTACTAAAACTAACTCGAGTCTTAGGGCCTCAGAATTAGAGTCCTTGACTCAAACAATATGGTAAACACAACCCTTGGAAATCATTTTTCTTGCCTTAAGGTATGAAATAATATAACCCCTAAGTACTGAAGTACTACTCCTCTATTCAAGGACTGGATCATTGGGAAACTGAAACTGAACAATTCTATTTCTGCAATCAACTATAGCATAACATGAGTGGCTCTAATCCATGCTAAGAATGGCATCAAAATCAGTTATCTCTAACTCAATGAGGTAAACTGTGGTGACTTTCTGAGATATTGTGATCGAGCAGTTTCTGTATACCTATCTGGATATAACAGACACAGCTACTAGGGTAGACACTAAAAAAGGTTCTGCTACAGACTCGGGACTAACTCCGAAATTAATAGCTATATAAGGAGTTACAAAAGAAAGCGAAGCTTCGGGGTCTAACAAAGCATAAACATAGAGGTGAAAGACTAGTAATGTACCAGTAACCATATTAGATGAACTCTTCTGATCCTGTTGGGACTAAAGTGCATAAAACCTGTTTTGACACTGTACACTGGTGGCACTGGAAGTAGTGACCTACTGAGTCTAGTGACCAATTAAAGCTAATGACTAGTTGGACTGACTCTGTTGGTGAAAGTTCCTTCCACTCTGAGAAACTAATTGACACTACCTGAACCTGTGGCCTGTCTTGCCACATTTGAAACATACATCACTACTAGATCTCCACACACCTTGATAATTCCTACAATATTTATGGAAAAGAGGATTAGTGCAACCACTGTTCACACTACCCTGGGGCTTATAGCCTAACGCCCTATCCTGATTGTTATTCCTAAACTTTGGTTCTGGTGCAATAGCTTAAGATGGAGCTGGGGTGGAAATCTTCTGTCAGAACTAAGAACGGTTACCACTCTCTGACTTGGGCTGAGAAAAATTGAAGCTACCTATTCTGGTTCTCTTATTCTCCCTTTCTTTCTCCTTAAACTTCTACTCCTCAATTTGTTGAGCATGGACCATAAGCCTAGATATGTCCATCTCCTTAATCAACATCGTAGTCCTACACTCCTTGACCATATTATTTGATATGCCAAAAATGAACTTACTCATTCTATATCGGTTATAAGAATCCACGTGAAAAGCATACCTCACCTGCTGAGTAAACTTAAGTGAATACTCTTTCACACTGATAAACAATATATGATGAGCATACCTCATAGGCTAAGTAAACTTATGCGAATATTCTTTCACACTTATATTGCAATACTTCAAAGTAATAAACTCTAATATCTTAGCTTACCTTAACACTAAGGGAAAGAATCTGTCTAAAAAGGCTATAGTAAAATCCTCCCATCCTATAGGCCCTACATCTACTCCTCTATCCTCGTTCTACTATATAAACTAGGTGTGAGCTATATCTTACAACTGGTAAGCAACCAACTCTGTGCTCTCACTAGATGTAACACCCATAATATTTGTCACCATCTTGTAATGCCCCAGATTCTGATCCCTGAACGCTATGTTGTGCTCAAAATTCCAAAGGACCATAAGCTAACCCATGAATAGTACCTTCTGCAAATTTGTACATTAACACTATAATCATATGCGGAATAATGGGTTAAACTGCCATAAGGTTAAAATACTTGAAATAATACTTAAGTATATGGTATAACAATACAAAAACAAACTGAAATATAAATACTGAGCATACTAAAGTCTGAATATCTAGTGTGAAAGCCTCTAAACTGTCTGAGTAAGGAGTTGATGGGACATGTCCCCAACTAACTCCAGCTGTTGAAATAAACTAAGTACTGAAATGCTGAAATGATAAAGTATCCTCGCATGATGAGGACTCACTGCTAGTCTACTGCTGTTGACTGAAACCTGAAGCTGCCTATGCACGGTCGGTGTTGAATCCTACTCCCAACTGAATAGACATTGAACTGATTATACTAAGCTGAACTAGACTGAGTTCACTGAATTTTATTAACTGACAGAATAATACTGAGTTTTGTTAACTAACTGAGTTTACTGAGATTATTGAGTAGGACTGGACTGGTACTAAATTTACTGAGTTTTCCTGAGTCTTGTGACTGATTGAATTCTACTGATCATGGCTTGACTGAGAGCATCTAGAAAACTAACACTGGCTCTAAGCACATAGCTAAATTTTTGGGTACAAGTAACCCTAGGACTCGATAGCATGAAACTGACAAGACATAACACTTCTTGAATACATGACCATAGTCAACAATTCATAGTACAATCGTTGGGGATTTTCATGAACTATTTGCTTCTCACAAGCTTACATATGAATAGGAACACATATAAACATGTCATAATTTCATAACTCAAATCTCATGCGCATTCCACCAAACCATTATAATGCATAACAATAACATGGAGGTCATTGTAAACATAAGGATAAAGCATGGATTCATCAATTTGGTCGCAATTGAGTCATAACGCATAATTCTTATTCTTTTAGGCATTTTATCAAACACCTTGCATGCATAACTTGAGTCTTAGGCATGAACATTAAAATAATACATTATGGCAACATTATTCACTTCAAATACAAGAATTCCAACCACATGCTAACATAATTTCATTATATGTATTAAAGATTTCAACTTTGTAATCATACAACAACATAAACATGGATGTGATTCAATTCATAACATGGAATTCAAAATTTATATTTTTGAAAGGGTTTCTTGAGCTTCATGGGTGAAAGAAACCCATGAATCAACACATTACATACCTTAGAACGTAAATCCTTAAGGATTCTTAAAGGAATCCTTGAGCCTTGTTCCAAAATTTTGAAACTAGAGTTTCTTGGTTTTGAGAGAGAATGATGAACTTTTGGGAAACTTGAGTGAATAATGATATATTTAGGTTATTTAGGGATGAATCTCGTGTTTTAGAGCTGAATAGGGTGGGAGAAATGACCCTTTTACCCCTAAAACCCGTAATAAAATTTCTACAAAATGGGATTGGCCTCGCGACGTGACACATAGAAATATGAACTCACCCTCACGACACGATATCTAGAAATGGGACTGGACCTCATCATGCAGTGCTATCATGAGACTTCACTATTTTGGGCAACCAAACTTGCCCTTACGCTTTTCAAAAAATCCTAAAACTCACCCAAGATGTACTATTGACTTACCCCATCATGAATCAACTTGAAAATCGACAAACGGAGGTCAGAAAGGTCATAAAATCAATCCTCCAAGTTTGAAGTCTTAAAATGAGACTAAGTCCTTAACACTTGGCCAAAATTTTCTAAGTGTTGGATCTTTTATTGAGCTTTAAGGAGCTTAATTTGACTTAGACTTTTATGGGGTCTTACAATATCTCCCCTTTAGGAATATTTATATTCGAATGAGATTGAATAAGAGGGGAGAAATGATAATTGAAGTACCCACTGAACATGAAAAATTGAAACATGATTACATGACTGACATGATTGATTTACTAGAACTCATACCGGACATACATCTATGATGCATGGTTTCATGGCTAAACTGATTCATGAATGCATGACTGGTATTTTTGATAAACTGAGTTTCTCAGAAGAGAATGCATACATGATACATGAATACATAAATGATCTGATGCATGAACATATGACTGAATATGCAATGGTAATTGATACCAAGTTTATGATGGGAATCTGAGCGTAAAACTAGTTTGTAACTGAAATCTGAACATGAAATCGAATAAGCTTGAGAAAATCTATTACCTTGGGCTGAGTCTGAGTTTACGAAAAAGAGGTGAGGATACTTGGTTCGCATATCTGCTTCTGCTTCACAAGTAGCTCCCTCAACGGACTGATTCTTCCAAAGAACTTTAACTAGAGGGACTTCTTTGTTTTTCAGTCTGATAGTCAAGCATTTCGACTGGAATCTATTTGAAAGAGGGGTTGTTTTGAATGTCTATGCCTTCTATAGGGACTATAACTTCTGGGTCCCTTATGCACTTCTTAAGAAAGGAGACATGAAAGACTGGATACACTGAAGCTAGATCTAAAGGAACCACTAGCTCATAGGCTACTTTGCCGAAGCAACTGAGAATTTTGAAAGGACCGATATACCGGGGACTGAGCTTTCCCTTCTTGCCGAATCTCTTTACTCCCTTCATGAGAGATATTTTTAAGTACACATGATCACCAATCTCAAACTCGAGATCCTTTTTATGCACATCTGTGTATGATTTCTATCGGTTCTGAGATGTCTAGAGCCATTCTCTGATCAACTGAACTTTCTTTAAGGTGTCGAATACCAAGTCAGGCCCTATCACAGCGACCTCACTAATTTAGAACCAACTGATTGGAGATCTGCATCTCCTACCATAGAGAGCTTCGAATAGAGCCATCTGAATACTGGAATGATAGTTGTTGTTGTATGCAAACTCAATCAAAGGTAAGTGGTCATCCCAACTACCTTTGAAATCAATTACACACGCCCTTAGCATATCTTCCAAAGTCTTAATGGTCCTTTCTACTTGACCATCTATTTGAGGATAAAAGGTTGTACTGAGACGACCTCGGGTACCAAGACCCTTTTAGAACACTTTCCAAATGTGAGAGGTGAACTAGGTACCTCTATCTGAGATAATGGATAATAGAACACCATGCAATCTGACCAACTCCCTGATATAGAGTTTGGCATCTTCCTCGGCTGAATAAGAGGTATGGATTGGAAGAAAATGATTTAATTTGATCATCCTATCTACAATGACCCAAACTGAATTATGTTGATGATGAGTACGAGGCAAGCCCATCATAAAGTCCATGTTAACTTCTTCCCACTTCCAAGTGGGAATATTGAACTCCTGTATGGACCCACTAGGCTTGTGATGCTCAACCCTAACCTTCTAACATGTAGAGAAATTAGACACTAACTCTGTAATATCTTTTTTAATCCCACTCCACCAACAGATCTCCCTTAAATTATGGTACATCTTTGTGGCCCCTGGATAAATCAAGTAATACACATCATGCGCTTCAGCAAAAATTCGTTTCCTTAAGTCATCAACACCTGGCACACACATACAAGCCTGACAACGTAATACATCATCTCCCCTTTGGGAGAAACCCTCAACCTTCTGATCCTTGACTGATTCTTTCAACTTGACTAGACTGGGATCTCTATCTTGTTTTTCCTTAACTTTTGAAACTAGAGATAATTCTGAACTATTCTGAACTCATATACTACCTTCTGCTGAATCGACTAAGCGGGCACCTAGTCGGGAAAGATGATGGACTTATTGATCTAATTTATTATTATTGTCCTCAACTTTAGCAACACTACCCATAGACAATCTACTGAGAGCGTCAGCCACTACATTGGCCTTGCCCGAATAGTAAAAGACACTCATGTCATAGTCTTTCAAAAGCTCTAACCACCTTCTTTAATGGAGTTTAAGATATTTTTGAGAGAATACGTACTGAAGTCTTTTGTGGTCTGTGAACACATCTACTTACACCCCATATTAGTAATGCCTCCAAATCTTTTAGGAAAAAATTACGGCTGCTAACTCAAAATCATGAGTCGAATAATTTTTCTCATGGGGTTTAAGTTGTCTAGTGACGTAGTCTATGACCTTACCATGGTGCATGAGGAAATAACCCAAACCTACTCTAGATGCATCACAGTACACTACGAACCCATCTGAACCACCTGGAAGAGACAAAATTAAAGCTGAGGTGAGTGGAGTCTTCAACTCTTAAAAACTCTTCTCATAAGGATCTGACTACTAAAACTTGACTTTCTTCTGAGTCAATCAGGATATAGGGTATTCAATCAACAAAATCCCTCAAAAAACCGTTTGTAATATCCAGCCAGACCCAAGAAACTCCTAATATCTGATAGAGAGATAGGGCAAGGCCAGTTTCTTACTACTTCGGTCTTTTGAGGATCAACCCTAATACCATCACCGGAAATGATATGACCAAGAAATGCTACTGACCTTAGCTAAAATTTTCACTTACTAAATTTGGCAAACAACTGATGATTTCTGAGAGTCTGCAATATGATTCTAAGATGGTCTACATGATCACGTTCACTATGGGAATAGACAAGAATGTCATCGATGAAAACTATGATAAACATGTCCAAGTACTACTTAAACACACGACTCATCAACTCCATCAAAGTGGTTGGGGCATTCGTAAGACCAAAGGACATGACTAAGAATTTGAAGTGACCATACCGAGTTCAGAAAGATATTTTTGGAATGACACATTCTCTGACTCTGAGATGATGATAGCCTGATCTAAGGTCTATCTTGGAGAAGTAACTGGTACCCTGAAGTTTGTCAAATAAGTCATCGATTCTGGAAAGTGGATACTTGTTCTTGACTGTGATTTTGTTGAGATAATGGTAATCTATACATATTCAGAGAGAACCATCTTTCATGCGCACGAATAAGACTATTGCACCCCATAGGGACACACTGGGTCTAATGAATCCCTTATCTAGGAGATCTTTTAACTGTTCTTTCAATTCTCTAAGTTCGGCTGGTGTCATTCTGTATGGCGGATAGATACAGGCTGAGTATCTAGAAAAAGGTCAATGCCGAAGTCTATTTCCCTTTCGGAAGAAATTCCTGAAAAATCTTTGGGAAAGACATCTGAATATTCGCTCACTATTGGGACTGATTCAAGACTGGGAGTTTTGGAACTAGTGTCCTTAACTCGAACAAGATGATAGACACATCTCTTAGATATTATTTTCCTAGACCGTAGGTAAGAAACAAGTTGACCCTGAATTCTGAAGTACTACCCTTCCACTCTAGGATGGGTTCATTCGGAAACTGGAATTGGACCACTACCCTTCCACTCTAGGACGGGTTTATTTGAAAATTGAAATTGGAGCACTCTGTTTCTGTAGTCGACTGTGGCATAGCAGGAATGAATTCAATCCATGATGAGAATGATATCAAAATTAGTGATCTCTAATTCGACTAAGTCTGCTAAAGTGAATTTTTAAGATATCATAACCGAACATTTCTTGTATACCCGCTGGGCTATGATGGTTTTACCCATTGGGGTAAAGACTAAGAAAGGCTCTGCTAGAATTTCGAGACTGACTTCGAAATCAACTGCTATATAAGGAGTAACAAAATATGAAGAAGCTCTTTGATCTAGCAAAGCATAAATATGTACATGAAATATCTGTAATGTACCAGTGACCACATCAGGAGAATTTTCCTGATTCTATCAGGAATGAAGAGCATATAGTCTATTTGGGCGTTGCCCACTGGTTTCACTGGAAGTGGCACCCTGCTGATTCGAGTGATCGGACTAAGCTGAGGAACGATTCAGCTAACCCTGAATACCCGGCTAAGGACAATCTATGACTTTGTGTCCTAGCTTACCACATCTAAAACACATATCACTGCCAACTCTGCAAATACCCTTGTGGTTCTTACCATAAGTCTGATAAAGAGGGTTGATTTGGGCACTGCTAACGCTGCCCTGAGATTTAGAGCTTGGCGCCCTATCTTGGTTACCATTCTTGAACTTAGGAACTGGAGCACTAACTGAGGAAGGAGCTGGAACAGATGACTTTAGGCAAAACTGAGAACGGTTTCCACACTTTAACTTAGGCTGACTAAAATTGAAGCTACCTATTCTAGCTCTCTTATTCTGGTTTTCCCTCTCCTTAATCTTCTGCTCCTCTATCTGTTGAGCATAGATCATAAGTCTTCTATGGTAATCTCACTAATCAATATGGAGGTCCTGCACTTCTTGCTCACACTATCATTCACCCTAGAAATAAAATTACTCATCTTAGCGGTGCTATATGCCACCACATGAGGAGCATATCTAGCTAATTAAGTAAACTTAAGGGAATACTTTTTCACCATCATGTTTCCCTGCCTAAGGTTGATAAACTCTAACACCTTAGCTTCTCATAGTCTAGGGGAAAGAATCTATCTAAGAAGGCAGTGGCAAACTCCTCCTACTCAATACCTGCATCTATAGCCCTCTCTGCTTTCCACTACTTGAACCATGTGTGTGCCACATCCTACAATTGATATGCAGCTATTTCAGTATTCTCACTAACGATAACCCCCATGATATCTGTAACCTTTTAGACTTGATCAAGGAATTCTTGAGGGTCCTCATCTAACTTAGACCAGAAAAAGAATGGAGGATTCATCTGGGTGAAGTCTCAAATCCTAGTTGAAGCCTTGTTGGCCACTGGTTAGGCCAGAACAGTAGCTGGTCGTTCATTCTGAGCAGCAACTGAATTAGCAAGAGTGGTGAATGCAGCTTTGAACTCTGCATAAGAAACATGTTCGTCCAGGGGATCTGCTTGGATGGGCTGAGGGGCTGACTGATTTCCGTTTCTTATTTTGGGAGGCATGTTCTGTAAACAAACAAGGAGAAACAGATTAGACTAAGAGTTGAGTTTGATCTCATGCTCACTGACATGACATGAATACTGAAAGAAGGGAAACTATTCCTAAGACATTTTATAGCCTCCGGTACATAAATGTGGTGCTCAACACACCCATGCACAAGACTCTAATAGATGCGTCTTTTAGACTTCCTTAGACTCTATTGAACCTTAGGCTCTGATACAAAGTTTGTAACGCCCTAAATTCTGATCCTCGGACGCTAAGGCTTAGGTATGCATAACTTAAGGCTTAGGTATGAACATTAAAATAATACATCATGGCAATGTTTTTCACTTCAAATACAAGAATTCCAACCACATGCTAACATAATTTCATTATATGTATTAAAGATTTCAACTTGGTAATTATACAACAACATAAACATGGATATGATTCAATTCATAACATGGAATTCAAAATTTATATTTTTTAAAGGGTTTCTTGAGATTCATGGGTGAAAGGAACCCATGAATCAACACTTTACATACCTCAGAATGTAAATCCTTAAGGGTCCTTAAAGGAATCCTTGAGCCTTGTTCTAAAATTTTGAAACTAGGGTTTCTTGCTTTTGAGAGAGAATGATGAACTTTTGGGAACATGAGTGAATAATGAAATATTTAGGTTATTTAGGGATTAATCTCGTGTTTTAGGGATGAATAGGGTAGGAGAAATGACCTCTTTACCCCCAAAACCCATAGTAAATTTTTTGCAAAATGGAATTGGCCTCACGATGCAACCCACAGAAATGTGAACTGGCCCTCGCGATGTGACAACTAGAAATGGGAATGGACCTCACGATGTGGGGCTATCGCGAGACTTCACTATTTTGGGCAACCAAACTTGCCCCTACGCTATTTGAAAAATCTCAAAACTCACCCGAGATGTACTATTAACTTGCCTCATCATGAATCAACTTGAAAATTGACAAACGGAGGTTAGGAAGGTCATGAAATAAATTCTCGGAGTTTGAAAGCTTAAAATGAGACTAAGTCAATAACACTTGGCCAAAATTTTCTAAGTGTTATCTTTTATAGAGATTTAAAGAGCTTAATTTGACTTAGACTTTTATGGGGTCTTACACTTTTGAACCATGTCAGGGAACTCCTATGGATCCTTATCATACTTAGACCCTACAAACTAGGGGGATTCATACGGGTGAAGTCCCAAATCCTAGTTGCGGCTGTATTATCCACTGGATTGGCTGGAACAACGGTATGCTAATTGTATAAGCTTCTACTGAGTGGGTTAAATTAGTGAATGCGGCTCTGAACTCGACATTATAGATGTTCTCTTACAGGGAATCTTCCTGAACAGGAGAAGGTGCGGGATGATTTATGTTTCTTCTTCCGTCAGTCTTTCTAGAAGATATTTTCTATAAACGGAAGGAAGAGTGAATTAGAAAGAGAGTTCAAATAGAGCCCATGCCTATTTGCACGGTATGAATACCGAAGGAAGGGAAACTTTTCCTAAAACATCTTGTAGACTCCTGTAAAAATCAAAATTCAAATGGATTCATAGAGATAATTTACTGTAAACATGTAAATTCATGATATAAATCTTAAAAATGGATTCTTGGACTCCATGGGTGAAAAGGACACATTAATGAATATCACACATACCTTAATTTTAGAATTCTTGAAATTTCTTGGTGGTTTCTTGAAGCTTTGAGCTTGAATTTTGAAGAGGCTGGGGTTTGTTCTTGAGAGAGGATTATTTTCTATTCAGAGAATTGTGAATAGAATGATCAATTTTGCCTTTTGGGACCCTTAATCCAGTGTTATGGACCAAATGAGTGAAGTAAAAAGACCCAAATGTCCTTGGTAAAATGTGACTGAAAGCTGGAATTTAAGGAGACCACGATGGAGCATGCGTCGCGGGCTCTGGTCCGCCAGACTGGAGCATGCACTGCGGGTACCCCTACCAGGGGACTGAGGCGCGCGATGCAGGATTATCCCAATGGTGCTACTATTTTGGAAGTCCAAACATACCCTTATGTTGGTCCCAAAATTTTGAAACTCACCTGGATATTACTATTGACCATCCCGATCATAAATTAACTTACAGATTAATGTTCCAATGTCGGAAAAGTCAAAAATAAAATCATCAAAGTTTAGGAGATTTATAAATGACTAAGTCCCAACACTTCGTTAAGTTTTCTAAGTTTTGGACCCCTTTTAACATATAACAAGGAGCTGAATTGAGATAGGATCTTACGGGATCTTACAGTAAAGCTAAAACCTCCCTCGTTGTTAAGTCACAATCTATTGTCACTTGTTTCTCTTAAAAGAGTCAACATTACCCACTTCAATAGGTGAATAGGGACTTCACTTTCTATATGTTTAGCACACGACTACATGTGTAATATGCACTCGATATCTACATGTTTGTTTCATTTGAAATTACTTGTCATCACACTTCCTGCCTCTATTTGATTAAGTCATAATATTCATATTTCTCTTGTCAAGCCAAGCATCAATAGAGTTATGCATAATGGTATTCACATTCATTATAAATTCCTAGAAATCCCATGATATATATGTGTCGCATGCTATAAATAGAGTAAATGGACATAACACAGTCGTACTAGTATACTTGATCACATAGCGACATATTATAAATTTAAATAATTAAAGGACTGATGTTTAGATATACGGATCACATTAAAGAAGTTAGTTGTATATGGAAAATACTATTGAATGGCTAAATAAACATCATTATAATTTACTTGTATAGCCACATTAGACGTTATATTCTAAAAGTTTATCATTATCGAAGGAGGGTACTAGGTTTTACTTGGCACACGCACCACATAATTTTGTGCACAGAATTGTGACCGGACCATTATAGTGAACCCAAACATTGTGGTGTACCCTTCCTTATGGCATCATTTGTATTTGGGTTCAACTAAAATTTCATGCACAATTTCCCCTGACTCGAGCCAATATACGGCACATATGGCCTGTGGGAAGACCCTCATAGTGAGACCCTAAGGAAGGGCGTACCCTACATCAGACTGCAGTTCATTAACAAAAGCATACATAGATATGAGGAAAAATTGACGTCCATTTGACTCAAAATACCTTCGGTGGGTCATCTTATGATTATTTGTATTTATATACGCATAGGACATCACCTATGCAAATTTCTAGGTGACTTATAATGAAGAATAACTTTGAGGACACATGTATAAACTAAAAAGGTTGCTTACAAAAGTCATACTATAGTTTCTGATAATATTGATTCTTAATTGCTCATCCATAATACATGAATTATGACATGTCAGTTAGACTAGTGTATAGGCCACTATTTCATATTGTATTAGCTATCTGCGTGCTCATAAGTCCTTCATCTTGATAATTTATCCATATAAGCATCCATACTTATAATTGTTTATTATGTATGCCTTACATACCAGTACATGTGTTATATGTACTGACACCCCTTCGTTCGGGGAACTGCATTTGTATTAACACAGGATCAGGTATGTTGATAAGCAGACTTTCATACTAGGCACTAGTCCTGTGTTCTGCAAAGTTGTTGGTGAGTTTCTCTCTCATCTAGAGATAATAGATTTTTAGTAATCTTTAGTCATATTTGTAGTTATAGTTTGGGTATGTTAGAGTCCCTATTCCAACCATATTCCATTGTACGGATAGAAATTCTATTGAAGGCTTTGTAGACCGTATTGAGTTTCCTCGTGTGGTTATAGTTTCACTTGTCTATATCAGTTGGGCTCAATGAGATATACTTATACATTTACGTAGGCCCTCATAAATTTTTTAGAATATTAACTCTTCTTCTTAGAATATATGTCAGTTTTATATCACATACTTATACAATTCTTATTCGCTTATCTAAGCTTATATGTGTGACATTTACGCACCCAATAAGGGTTATTTTGTTAAAATAAACCATCAATAGTCTCTCACAATTTCTTTCCCTTCTCCTAATATTCAAGAACTCAAGAAAGGGCTTCTCAATCCTATGCTCGAAAGGCTCCAATGTTAAGAATTTCTCTAAGAATCTTCTTCTTTCAGATATGCAGGACTTCAATGGGAGTTACCCTTCATCCCATGTCCAAGACTTTCCTAGTTTCGTGAATTAAAGTTCATGGTTAGGGTTTATAAACACAATTTTAATTCTCTCCTTATTTAAGAAAATTTTATAATTTTATTGAAGTTCTTACTTATGATTATGGTTTCTATGAATATTTTATTTACTTTTATGCTTAGTATAGTGTCTCCTTGTTTGGATTTCTTATTCTTTATATGATTTCTACTTATTGTTTATGAAGATTATGTTTTAAAGTATGAATTGTTGAACCTTATGATAGTATGAATACTCAAAGAATAGTATAAACCCATAAAAGAGTTATTTTATGAAGTTATGAACGTTATTTTAGCATCTATAAAGTTATGCAAGTTCTAGAAAGTTTTTTATAATTGAGACAATGAAGTATAATTAAAATATATGTTTTAGAGCCCGTTTGGATAAGCTGAAAAAAAGTGACTTTTAAAAAGTTCTTTAAAAGTACTTTTGAAAGTACTGAAACTTATTTTAAAAATAAGCAGTTACATGTTTGGTTAAAAGTGCTGAAACTAAAAAAAAGTTGTTGATGTGTTTGGTAAACAAGTGTTGTTAAACACTTTTTTTGGTCAAAATGTTTGAAATAATCTTAAAGTTGTTAACAACATGTAGAGTTGATTATTATTAATTTTTATTTCTAAAATGATTCAAATTAAAATTAATATATATATATTTTTAATTCATTTTCAATATATATATATATATATTGTTAATATAATATTCAAATTTAGTGTTTATACATCTATTAATTTTTATTTTAAAGATAAATTTTATGCAACCTTAGTTTTTCTCTCCAACTTTTGATAACACTGTACATAGTGATGCAATTTTATAATTAATGTCTGGAAGACATTTATCAATACAATTGCAATTTCATATATATATATATATATATATATATATATATATATATTCTAAAGACAATAAAAAAATTGTTACATTTCCACCTCAAAGTGAAATATAGTATTTAGTTCTTTCTTTCATTTAAAGCCTATTGGTGTTCCAAAAGTTCCCTTCCGAGGTCCTGGAGAGGCAAATCCACTTTGAGTTGACGTATTGTGCGACTTGTCAGATATATTGGGTCATATGGTATTTTTCCGTTCTCTCCCCTATCGAGATATCCCCCGTTTCACCCAAGAATGATAAAATGATAAATTGAATCATCAAAAATTTGGAGCATGAAGTGCAATTAGATCCATTTTTTAGGGGATTCATATTACTATTATCAATTAGAATAATTTATGGTTGGCTTGGTTGGACTAAAAAAATGAAGTATCCGGGATCCGTTTAGAAAAAATCCAACTAGATTGGTAAGATATCTATGATTGCTATTCATATTTTTTCTTTGTAAAGAGATCCTAATTGTCAAGAAAAGTTATCTCAACTCTAATAAATACTTGTATAAAATAAATTGAAAAAAAAAAGAAATACAAAAGAAATGGTAATGGGAGCATTTATCCTATATGTACAAATTCAAATCGGGCGGATCTTTACCCGGAGTAGAGCATAAACCTAAAAAGATGAAATGAACCCATTCAGGAACAAGAAACTACCATCGCAGTTTGGATTAAATCTCGATGAAAGAATATATCAATGAGAAGTTAATTTGATAAGTTTAATGACCCTTTCTTATAAATTCTAATTTTATACTGGAAAATCAAAAATAGAAATATAAAAAGGAGTCAAAACTCCTCTTTATTGAAAAATCAAAGAAAATTCCTTTCGTTAGAAGTAAGAAAGAACCTTTCCAGAAAAAAACAAAGAGGACTGGGATCTATACATTGATTCATAATTTTTTTTGAACCGTATGCATCAAAAGGTACATGTACGGTTCCTAAGGAATACAATTTTACCCTAATCAACCGAATTTATCGAGAAAGATTACTTTTTTTAGGCCAAGGTATTAATAGAGATATTTTGAATCAACTTATTGGTCTTATGGTATATCTAAGTATCAAAGATGAGACCAAAGAGTTGTATTTGTTTATAAACTCTCCTGGGGCTGGGTAATACCTCGGGTAGCTATTTATGATACTATGCAATTTGTGTGACCAGATGTCAATACAGTATGCATGGGATTAGCCGCTTCAATGGGATTTTTATCCTGGTCGGAGGAGAAATTACCAAACGTCTAACATTCCCTCACGCTTGGGGACAATGAGGTTTTTATTTGAGAGAAAAAAGAAGATTATGCCTTCTCCATATGAATACTAAGTAATAATAGCATGACACTTCGAATTCGATATGAGAAATTTCTGTATTGTTTTTTTTTTCAAAAATTAGATTCTGTATCGAGAGAGTAGTATAAGATAAGGGGTATTTTTTATTTTATCTTATCTATCGGGAGTTTGGTTCAGCGTCACAAACTTTTTTGTTTTCATACCGTAGAGTTCTTAACAATATTTATGTTATGAAAGAGTACGAAAAAAAAGATTTTTTCCTTATTTGATCGGATTAAAAAGAAACTTTGAGATTGTTGAATCACAGACAAAAAAAAAACATATAAAGCAACGGAGCCATCATAGTATTGTTTAACTCCTCCGAAAGAAAGGATGGCAATTTGATTATTTACCCATTGAAGTCTGATAGATTCTATTCTTCTCTTACTTCAATAGAAAGGAGGGAGGTCAATTTTCTTTTAGAGTCGTATGCACAAAATATGCCTGTACGGTTGTTCAATTCTATCATTTTTCTAATCTTTTTCTTTTTTTTTTGCTTTATCATACAAGATAGGAGGAGCTTTTATTTTGTTATATCATCAGAGTAATGATGCATCAACCTGCTAGTGGTTTTTATATGGCACAAGTAACCGAATGTGTCATGAAAATGGACGAACTGTTGAAACTGTGTGAAACCCTCACAGGGGTTTATGTAAAACGAACGGGCAAACCCTTATGGGTTGTATCCGAAGATATGGAAAGAGATGTTTTTATGTTAGCAATAGAAGCCAAAGCTTATGGAATTGTTGATCTTGTAGCGGTTTAATAAAAATAACATGGATTTTGCACAAATCATAGATTTGCGATTTTATCTTCGAATTGAATATTCTATTAAATAAAAGTAATTCATCATCATTCAGTTAGGACCAATCTAAACCAACCCATCATATTATGTATACGATTCAATATGCCACTATTAAACAACTTATGAGAAATACAAGACAGCCAATCAGAAATGTCAAGAAATCCCCTGCTCTTCGGGGGTGCCCTCAGCGCCGACGAACATGTACTAGGGTGTATGTGTGACTCGTTTAGATCATGATCTGGCATAAAAAAAATAAAATGACTTTACAAGTATCAATGATCAGTACCGGTGAATGGGATAGGATGGAAAAAGGAACTCTATTCATTATTAAAAAAAACTCTATCATATCCCTCTATTGTGTATGAAGTTTATGGTTTCCGTTGGTGTAAATCCAATCACCTGAATTTAAGATGATAAGAAATTCTCCATTGGTAACAAATGGTTATCTATTAAGCGGAGGAAATCTTATTTTAAAAGCATAAAACATAAAGATTAGTTAGGCTCTCAATCTGGCAAGAATTGACTAAGAGGGTCAGCTACCCAGCAAACTTTCATAATTAAATACCGTTACTGTATAGGTAGATCTGATTGTGAAAGACCTATTATTGGATAATTCATGGGTAGTGCCAAAGCGTGTGAACTATACAAGTTCTCAAAAATATCAATTAGTTGATTAAATATATATTAAATTAAAGTATAAAGTAAAGGCTCTGGTATATAGAGAAGACCTCGCCGTTGAAGAAGTAACCATAGAAACAAAGGAACCCACTATTTCTTTTTTTATTTCTTTTATTTACTATATTTTTTATACCTAGGAAAATACAATTTCTTATTTATTTCTTATTTCGCAGTGAAATACCTAAAAAAAACAGTGGTCGGGAAGGTTAGAGTAGCCAAAGCCATTAAAATTTTTATTTTATACATTAAAAAATTTGTTTTGTTATTAATAGACTAGGAAGGGGAAAAAGAATAACTCAAAAAAAGGTAATCAATTAGTTATTCGTCAAAGTTTCATTTATTCAATGACCATAATTAAACAGGGCTATATAGCTCGGAGACGTAGAACAAAAATTCATTTATTTCCATCAAGATTTTGAGGGGCTCATTCAAGGTTTATTAGAACTATTACTCAACAGAAAATAAGAGCTTTAGTTTTGGCTCATCGGGATAGGGGTAGGAAAAAGAGAGATTTTTGTCGTTTGTGGATCACTCGGATAAACGCAGCAATTCGAAAAGGGGGAGTCTCCCATAGTTATAGTAAATTAATACACAATTTGTACAATAGACTGTTGCTTCTTAACCATAAAATACTTGCACAAATAGCTATATCAAATAGAAATTGTCTTTATATAATTTTTAACAAAATCAACCTGAAGTCCTTACCGGATTCTTTAAAAACTCCCCAAGCTCTCCTAAGAATAAATGGAAATTTTTTCTACCGGGCGAGTTAGAAATTAGTATGAGAAAATATGCTAAAGTAGTCAAAATGAATGAACAAGTTCAATTCAATAAAAACAGATTTCTTTTTTTCCGATTAATTTGTTTCTTACGACACGGTACTCAAATCTAGATTCACGCAAATATAGATTTGACTAATTATGATTCAAGTAAATAAAAAGTAAGCCTATTTATTTCGGGCTTTAAAACCGGTAGTTGTAGCGGTTGACTCTGTTCTTTAAAATTATTTCTCATTATTAAGAAAAGATAACAAAGATAAAATACGAGCTTGTTTTGTAGCAAGAGTAATTAATCTATTCATGCATCTTGATAATATTTTTTCTTGTTCACTAATAAATCAACTAATTAAACTCATATTTCTATAATCAATTCGATCCCCCGATTGAATCAGTGGCAAACGCCTACGAAAAGATCGCTTGAATTTAAGAAAAGGTCGCTTGGATTTATCCATGGTTTTTTCTTTTTTTTTACTATCAGAAACTAGAATATAGTTAGAATCTTCATATAACCATCATAACGCAAAAATATATTGGAACAAAATGTAACACAATAGAACCAACATCCAAAATAACCAAAGCTCTCAACATTGCAACATAAGAGAAGACAAAAACGGAAGTTCTTGGTGACTTCATAGGCAATCTAGAAAAGAGAGGTTCCCTTTTCTTTATTGTCCCCACCAATTTCAAAATGCTTGCACCTCTTGATTGGGTGTTGTGAAACATGTTTGCAGCCTTGGGATTGCAACCTTAACACAATCTTCTTTGTGGTCTTTGCCTTTTTGTGGAAGACAGGCTTGGTCTGACCACCATAACCAAACTGCTTCCTGTCATAACGACGCTTTCCCTGAGAAGCCAAGCTATCTTTCCCTTTCTTGTATTGTGTGACCATATGCAAGATGTTCTATTTGCACTCCTTGGACTTACAGTAGGTCTTCTTCATCTTAGGAACTTTCACCATTTTCGCAGACAGAAATAGCAGAGAGCACAATCACCATAATTGAACACACATGTTGACATCCAGATGTGTGCTTCTTTATTGTCCTTTCCCTTTTATTAGTAAGTAATATATTCATCGTTTGTTTGTTTAATTTATTCCTTATCCCTAAAATCCTATTTATTAATTCTAATTCATTTTAAATCCATCCAAAAATAAAATAGGATTTTTGAAAAATAGGATTTGTTTTGTTTGTATTTAAATATGTTATATATAATGTCATTTTTTCCCTTCCTTGAAACGGTAAGGCACAAGTACTTGGTTCGCTCTATTTTTTTATCTCCCCATGAATCGTATGTTTGTAACAATAGGGACCGAATTTTTTCAATTCTAAGCGATTAGGCGTATTGTGTCGGTTCTTTTGAGTACTATATCTAAAAATACCTCTTGATACCTTATCAACACTGTTTCGGACACAACTAGTACATTCCAAAATCACCGTTACTCGGAAATCTTTCCCCTTGGCCATGAACCTCCTTTGAATTTTTTATTTACTCAACTCTTCTATTTTCGATTCAAAACGAAGAAAGGATAAAATAGAAGTTACTAACTTGAAATCCAATTCGAAAAGTAAAAGATTAAAATTAAGAAAATAAAGTAATAGTAAAGCAAAGTCATAGTAAAATACAACGATTTTTCTAAAGTATATTACAAATTTAAGTAATCATTTAAATATCTTGTATAATACTCTTGCCCTAGACCCCCATTTCTATTCTACCCCCATTCCTCTATGATTAATATTCTGTTAATTCAAACTTGAGCCCGAATGTTGAATCCACTTTTTTATTCTTTCTCTTTCCTCCCTTATTCTAAAAATGGAAAAAGGAGAAAAGAGAGGGAGAGGGATTCATCACCAATATTTGATTGGATCTCTAATTTTCTTCATTCCTTCCCATGATAATAACTAGAATGAAAAAAAGGAGAATATCAACGCATCTGGGAAAAATGATTAATCTCTATCAATAGACCTGCTAAAGCCCCAAACCATAGCGTACTTAGTACTGGTACCACAAAGAGAGATATTTTTAGATCTCGCATTAAAAAATCTCCTTCTTTTGTATTATTTGTTGGAATAGATAATACATATATGATCAGATGCATATGTAGTTAAGGGATATTTAGAGTTGGACACATAATTCCTAATTCAAATTGAAATGTACAATGATTTTGGAAAAAAGATTTTTCTTTTCTTAAAACAAAAAAAAAATACATCCCCTTTTTTCTTACGGAGAATTTCTGAAGAATACTAATTTATTTTTATGACGGGTTCTATATTTATATATTTATTTTGTATATAATTGTATATAAGTATTTTCTATATAATCTATAAGAGAAGCCTTTTCCCTTTACTATTATATGTTAAGTGATACCAAAAAGAAGAAATGAGCAGAAATTTTGTATATATCAATGGAGGAAATAACCATGTGGAAAACAAGACAGGAATTCTCTACAATTACACTATGGAATAATTGAAGGGATGTGGCGCAGCTTGGTAGCACGTTTGTTTTGGGTACAAAATATCACGGGTTCAAACCCTGTCATCCCTACCTATTACTGCTCCTTTGAGCAGTAACGTGGGATCAATTGAGATCGCTTCAAATTGGACATAATCTTTTATTTTTATCATTCTATTCTAGTATATGCATACAAAATGTATTGGGGTTATGAAAAGAATCCTTTTGTTTACAGTCTTATCTATTCTGATAAGAAAGTGCTCTTAGTTCAGTTCGGTAGAACGTGGGTCTCCAAAACCCGATGTCGTAGGTTCAAATCCTACAGAGAACGGTTTTTTATTCTTAGATCGAATTAGAATAAAATAGATTCATTCAGTAACTTTCACAACAATCGAAATTTGACTCTTGTGCCCGTGAATTAAAGAAAGGAGGAGGTCAATCAAAAAGAAATGTTAATTAATCAAAGGTCCAATTGATCACCAAGCCTATATTATAAATATGCATTTACGAATAAGCCAGCCAAAGTAATAGGAATCATACCTAACACGATTCCAAATAGAAAAACTTCAATCATTTTTATTTGTTTGAAAGGAGAAAAAAAAAAGGTAATATCGATACCTAACTATTAATCCGAATTGACTTAAATCTCAATTTCAATGCGAATGAACAAGAATTGACAATTGGTAACGTAAATATAGAATACACGTAATTCCAGAGAAGGATTTCTAGTAAGAAATAAGAGTAGTAGATCATATTCGATGAAAGAAAAAATAGAATAATTAGAATTCATAGTTGTGATGCATTGTTGTGGATCTCAATACAAAGGTTCTTTATTGATCTAGCTACAAGGATGGGGCAGTGTGGAAGGATAAAATGTGTAACCTAATAGAAATTACTAGTTTTAGAATATAGTTGACCAAAAAAAAAAAAGATTTATCAAGCGATTGTGTGATAACTTTTTCTTCTTCTCCATCATTCAAGATATAATGTGAATTAATATATTACTGAATCTAATAAGTTAAACTTAAATTAAAGTAAAAAGAAAAAGTTTTATAAGGTAACTGTTCGCTTTAAAATTGAAAATGGATTCGATACAATTCAACAGAGTCTAATAAATGATCAAATTCTAAAATCATTTCTATTTTGATTCTAAAAAAATTCAAGTTTCATTTTTGAATGAAGTTAGACGATACAGCTCTTATTAGTTTAATATATATATATATATATATATATATATATATATATAATATTTTCATGAATGACTTTTAAATTTGTGCGCTAAAATAAATCTTTTTTCTAGGTTAAAAGAGTTTAAATCATCAAACAAATATATATGTTACTAATCATTATAACTACATTAATAGATAAATAATTGATCACAAATATAATACCCGTGCCTTTTCTTAACTTGAAATCACCACCGGGATGTTTGAACTTTCTTTAAAATATGAATTTATTTTTATACACGTGGTATTTTCATGATTTTCACTTTCCATCACGTGGAAAATTGTTTAAGCTTTCTATTGATACCAATTTCATCAAAATTCGTTGTCTGATGAGGAAGTTATGGATATTTTACATAAACAGTCAGGCTGCCCATTCCGATGGTAGAACCCGATGTACCGTCGGTAGCCCGACGGACCATCGGGGACCTCCGTCGAATGGAGGCAGTGGATCCAATTTCTGTTCATGTCCGACGGCATGGCTCGACGGACCATCGCAGGTCTGACGTACCGTCGGAGGTCACCAGTTTCTGTCTATGACCGACGGCGTGGCTCGACGGACCATCGAAGGCCCGATAGACCCTCGTAGGCCACCACCAGAGGCTTCCAGTTGCATCAGGTTCTGCCTAGGATCGACGGCACGACCCAAGTGACTCTCGCAGGTCTGACGGATCGTCAGAGGCCACCTCGATTTTTTCGTTTAATTTTTCCAGGTCAGTTTAACAGGGGTATTTTGGTCATTTAGCACCCACTATATACCCCTTTATTCACGATTTCAGCCAATTTATCCATTATTATTTCACAAAAAAAATTAGAGTTTCTCTCTAAATTTAATTTCCAAGAAAAAGATCCAATCTTCTTTAAAAATTAAGGGATTTTAATTCTCCACGTTTGAGAATATCAAGAAATCATAACCCAGGTAAGCATAGTGTTCATTCATGGACCCCTTTCGTCCATGAAGTCCAAGAATCCTTTTCTAAAACTTAAGTTATGGATTTCCTTCATGTTTTCATGATTTGGCTACTCATGTTAATGTTGATAAATGTGAAATTGGATTCTACTCCATGATTGTTGATAATTTCTATGTGGTTTTAATTACTATAGCCATAGATTTATGTAAACTTAAGATTTAAACTCTTGAATGATGAAATTAGAATTGAACAATGATGTTTACATGTATTATGCTTACAATATGTTTGATTAAATTCCTAGATGAAGGAATATTGTCTAACTAGCATGATATCATGACCATCCCCGTGTATGTACAAGTTCATGCCTGTCACATGTTTGAGGAAATGCTCCTATGAATGTAGTATGTATCATTATATTAGTCAAGTCTTCAAGTAAATCATTCTATGTCAGATTTCTTCAATCGAGTCCCAGGGGTACTTGTACCCAAAAAAATTAGTTGTGTGCCTAGAGCCATGTCATGTTTTCACGATATTCTCAGTCAAGCCATGAATTCTTAGACTTTAGATAGTCTTAGGACTCAAGAAATATCTCCATGATCTTATGACTCAATTAGTTGATAGATATCAGTAGTATTCCGTCAGTCAACGGAACTCAGTAACTCAGCTCATGTTCAGTTCAGTAAAACATGTTTAGTGTCTATTCAGATGGGAGTAGGAATTAGCACCGAGTGAACCCAAGGATAGGAACTCACTTGTTATATGAGGGTGTGATTCTTAGAAGTAATCCTTGTATTCCAGAACTATGTAGCCAGCATAGGTTGAGACATCGTAGCCTGCTATATGAGGTTAGATGAGTTGGCTTAATCTGTTATGTGAGGTTTCCCATCGTTCTCGCTAGAGTTATCTGTTATATGAGGGTTACTCACATGTTGTCCTTACCAGAGGCGCGGTATTGACACCCTTCCAATCAAGGCATAGATTGGACCCCAGCTCAGCTATTATAGAACCTTTAGGGAATGACGGTTAAATACTACTTCCCACAGTTTCATGTTACAGAATCAGGACTGTCAGACACAGTCAATCAGCTTCAGTAATAGAACTCAGATAGTTCTTTAGATTTCAGGACTGTCAGACACAGTCAACTCAGATACAGTACGGAACTCAGATAGTTCTATCAGATTCAAGACTGTCAGTTACAGTCACTCATGTTGTTAGTTATATCCAGTTATCAGTCATGTCAGGTTATCAGTATTCAGATTCAGTAATCACGATATCATGTTGTTAGTTATAGTTATGTATTTATTTATGCATTCTCACGTTTATGTTAGACAGTCAGTTAGCATCAGTTATGCATGTAAACCCTTGCATATAACCTACCTCACATGTATACTCAGTACATTCCATCGTACTGACGCATTCGTTCTATGGTGCTTTCTTTTTATGTTACACCATAGGTTTAGAGACACGAGTTCCAGATCAGCAGTAGATTCCAGTTCTCAGCAGTCAGAGTAGAAGTGAGTCTGCATCCTTCGAGGACATAATGATTTTCTTTTATCTCATTGATTAGATTATTAGTTGGTGTTAGTTGGGGATATGTCCCATCAATTCCTAATTCAGATTATTTAGACAATAGAGGCTTTCAGACTAGATATAGATTTTCATATTTCAGACTTCATTTATTTCAGTTTTGTTTTGGGAATTCTATTACCCCACCCAGATGTTACGTTATTCAATTATGTTCATGCTTGAACCTTATGGCCTTTCAATTCATGCTTCCGCATTATCATGTCTTACTATGCAGTGTACAAGTACAGGTATCAGTCATGGGTTAGCTTGTGGTCTCTCGGGGTTATAAGCACCGTGTAGCATTCCGGTTCAGCAAATCGGGGCGTTACAAACTTGGTATCAGAGCCTAAGATTCAATAGAGTCCTAAGAAATTTGAAAGCCGCATCTAGTAGTCTTGTACATGGGTGTGTTGCGCACCACATTTATGTACAGGAGGCTATGAGATATTTTAGAAACAGTTTCCCTTCTTTCATTATTCATGTTGTTCCAGTGAACATAATCACAAGTCAGTCTCTCAGTCTAAACCGCTTCTTCTCTTTATTTCAGAATATGCCTCCTAAGAGAAGAAATCAGTCAGCCCCTCAGCTCGAAGAACTTTTGGGTGATCATGTTTCTCATGCAGAGTTCAGGACTGCATTTACCACTCTTGCTCAATCAGTCGCTCCTTATAATAAACGGCCAATAGTTATTCCAGACAACCCAGTGGCCAACTCAGCTTCAGCGAGGATTTGGGACTTTATCCGAATGAATCTTCTAACCTTCCTCGAGTCTAAGGTAGATGAAAACCCTAAGGAGTTCATTGATCAAATCCAAAAAGTGACAAACATCATGGGGGTGACTACTGTTGAGAGTGTTTGGCTAGATGCATACTAGTTACAGGATGTTGCTCAGGCTTGGTTCAAATAGTGGAAGTCTGAAAGGTCCGATGATGCAGGTCCTATAGAGTGGGAGGAGTTTTTCACTGCTTTCGTAGACAGATTCTTTCCCCAAGATCCTAGAGAAGCCAAGGTGCTAAAATTCATCAAGCTCAGGCAGGGAAATATGATGGTGAAAGATTATTCTCTAAAATTTACTCAATTACCGAGATATGCACCTCATGTGGTTCCAGACAGTAGATCCAAGATGAGTTAGTTCGCTTCGAGGGTGAACGACAGCGTGGTTAATGAGTGCAGATCCACCATGCTGAACAGTGACATGACCTTATCAAGACTTATGACCCATGCTCAGCAAATAGAGGAGAAAAAGATTAAACAGAGGGAGAAACAGAATAAGAAAAAAAAGACAGGTAGTTTAAACTTCGCTCAACCTAAATCAGAAGGAGGAAATTATTCTAAATTTTGTTCTAAGTCATCAGTTCCATCTCCCTCTATAGCTAGTGCTCCAGTTTCTAAGTTCAGAGAGAGTAACAGAGATAAACTGCCAGGTTCTAAGACCCAAGGCAATGTTAGCAGTGCCCGCACCTATCCATTTTGCCAGATGTACGGTAAGCACCATCAGGGTATGTGTAAAGCGGGTAGTGGCATTTGTTTTGGTTGTGCCAAGACAGGTCACAGAATTAGAGACTATCCTCAGTCAGGTCCTCAGGGTCATCAGAATAGTTCTTCAGCTCAGTCTAGTCACCCAAATTAGCAGGGTTCCACTTCTAGTGCTACTAGTGGGCAACGTCCAAATTGTCTCTATGCTCTTCAGACTCGACAAGATCATGAAAATTCTCCTGATGTAGTTATTGGTACGTTACATATTTTTCATGTGCATGTTTACGCTTTGCTAGATCCAGGAGCTTCCTTGACTTTTGTTACTCCTTATGTAGCAGTTGATTTCGAAATCAGTTCCGAAGTCCTAACAGAGACCTTTTTAGTATCTACCCCAGTGGGTAAAACCATCATAACCCAGCGGGTATACAGGAATTACCGGGTTATGATATTTCAGAAAGTCACTTCAGCAGACTTAGTCAAATTAGAGATGACTAATTTTGATGTCATTCTCATCATGGATTGGCTTCATTCCTGCTATGCCACAGTCGGCTGCAGAAATAAAATAGTTCATTTTTAGTTTCCGAATGAACCCATCCTAGAGTGGAAGGGTAGTGTATCCGCTTTCAGGGGTCAGCTTGTTTCCTACCTTCGGGCAAGGAAAATGATATCTAAGGGATATGTTTATTATCTTGTTCATGTTAAGGATTCTAATTTCGAGACTCCTAGTCTTGATTCAGTTCCAGTTGTAAGTGAATATTCAGACGTCTTTCCCGAAGATCTTCCAGGAATTCCTCCCGAAAGGAAAATAGACTTCGGTATTGATCTTCTTCCAGATACTCAGTCTATCTCTATTCCACCAAACAAAATGGCACTAGTAGAACTCAGAGAGATGAAAGAACAGTTGAAGGATCTCTTAGATAAGGGATTCATCAGATGCAGAATTTCCCTATGAGGCGCACCAGTCTTATTTGTGTGCAAGAAAGATAGTTCTCTCAGGATGTGTATAGATTACCGTCAACTCAATAAAGTCATGGTCAAGAAAAAGTATCCTCTTCCCAGAATCAATGAATTATTTGAACAACTTCAGGGTGCCAGTTATTTCTTTATGATAGACCTCAGATCCGGCTATCATTAGCTCAGAGTTAGAGAATGTGACATCCCGAAAACAACTTTCCGTACTCAGTATGGTCACTTTAAATTTCTAGTCATGTCATTTGGTCTTACCAATGCCCAACAACTTTCATGGACTTTATAAATCGTGTGTTAAAGCAGTACTTGGACATGTTCATCATAGTCTTCATAGATAATATTCTGGTCTATTCCCACACTGAGCCCAATCATGCAGACCACCTCAGAACAGTACTTCAGACTCTCAGAAATCATCATCTATTCACCAAATTCAGTATGTGAAAATTTTGGCTAAGGTCAGTAGCATTCCTTGGCCATATCATTTTTGGCGATGGAATTAGAGTAGATTCTCAAAAGACCGAAACAGTAAGAAACTGGCCCAGACCTATCTCTCCATCAGATATCAAGAGTTTCTTGGGCTTGGCTGGGTAATACAGATGGTTTATTGAAGGATTTTATTCTATTGCATCCCTTATGTCCCAATTGACTAAGAATAAAGTCAAGTCTCAGTGGTCAGGTCCTTCCGAGAAGAGTTTTCAGGAATTAAAGACTCGACTCACCTCAGCTCCAGTCCTTGCTCTTCCAAATGGTTCAGATGGTTTCATTGTTTATTGTGATGCATCCAGAGTGGGTTTAGGTTGTTTCCTCATGCAGCATGGTAAGGTCATAGCCTATGCCTCCAGACAGTTAAAGCCCCATGAGAAGAATTATCCTACTCATGATCTTGAGTTAGTAGTCGTAGTCTTTGCCTTAAAGAATTGGAGGCATTATTTATATGGTATTCACGTAGATGTCTTCACAGATCATAAGAGCCTTCAGTATGTCTTTTCTCAGAAAGATCTTAATCTTCATTAGATAAGGTGGCTAGAGCTCTTGAAAGATTATGACATAAGTGTCCTCTATCATCCGGGCAAGGCCAACGTAGTGGAAGACGCTCTTAGTAGACTGTCCATGGGTAGTGTTTCTCATGTAGAAGATAGTAGGAAGAAATTAGCTCAAGAAGTCCATCATCTTGCCAGACTAGGCGTTTGCTTAGTCGATTCCTCAGAGGGTGGCGTATGTGTTCATAGTAGTTAAGAATCATCTCTAGTTTCCGAGGTGAAAGAAAAGCAAGATAAGGATCCCATCCTTATCAAGCTAAAAGAGTCAATTCAGAATCAGAAAATAGAGGTTTTCTCCCAAGGGGGAGAAGGCGCCCTCCGTTGTCAGGGTCGTCTATGTGTTCTATATGTAGATGACTAGAGGTAGAAAATTCTTGTAGAAGTGCATAGTGCACGCTACTCTATTCATACAGGGGCCACGAAGAAGTACCGTGACTTGCAGGAGATTTATTGGTAGAGTGGGATGAAGAGAGATATTGCAGAGTTTGTGGCTAAGTGTTCTACATGTCAGTAGGTTAAGATAGAGCATCAAAAGCCTAGTGGTCCTCTGCAAGAGTTTAATATTCCTACTTAGAAGTGGGAAGTTGTAAACATGGACTTCATGATAGGTTTGCCTCGAACTTGTCGTCAGCATGATTCAGTTTGGGTCATTGTAGATAGAATGACCAAATCATCCCATTTCCTTACAGTTCATACCTCGTATTCAGCCGAGGATTATGCCAAACTCTACATTAAAGAGTTGGTCAGATTGCATGGTATTTCATTGTCTATTATCTCAGACAGAGGTACCCAGTTCACCTCTCATTTTTGGAAAGCATTCCAAAAGTCTCTTGGTACTCAAGTTAATCTTAGTACAACCTTTCATCCTCAGACAGATGGTCAAGAAGAAAGGAACATTCAGACTCTAGAAGATATGCTAAGGGCATGTGCAGTTGATTTCAAGGGTAGTTGCGCTGACCACTTGCCTTTGATTGAATTTTCATACAACAATAGCTATCATTACAGTATTCAGATGGCTCCATTCGAAGCTCTCTATGGTAGGAGATCTAGATCTCCAATTGGTTGGTTTGAAGTTAGTGAGGCCTCAGTTATAGGGCCTGACTTAGTATTCGACGCCTTAGAGAAAGTCCAGTTGATCAGAGAAAGACTTCGGGCTTCTCAGAGCCGACAGAAGTCTTATGCAGATGTTCGTAGAAAAGATCTCGAGTTTGAGGTCGGTGATCATGTCTACCTCAATATCTATCCCATGAAGGGAGTGAAGAGATTTGGCAAGAAGAGAAATCTCGATCCCCGATATGTCGGTCCCTTCAAGATTCTCAGTCGCTTTGGCAAGGTAGCTTATGAGCTCAAATTGCCTTCAGATCTAGACTCAGTTCATCTAGTCTTCCATGTCTCTTTGCTTAAGAAGTGCATAGGTGAACCATCAGTAGTAGTCCCTATTCAGAGCATCGATGTCCAGAACAGTCTCTCTTATGAAGAGATTCCAGTTGAAATCCTAGACTATCAAACTTGTAGATTGGGGAATAAAGAAGTCCCTCTAGTTAAAGTTCTTTGGCAAAATCAGTCCGTTGAGGGAGATACTTGGGAAGAAGAAGAAGACATGAGTACCAAGTATCCTCACCTCTTCCTTACCAACTCAGCTCAATCTCAAGGTAACAGTTCTCCTTAAGCTTACTCAGTTTTATGTTCAGTATTCATCACTAGAATGGAATTCAGTTTCATCTTCATGTTCCAGTATAAACTTGGTGTCAAACACCATTGCATATTCAGTCATGCATCCATGTACCATCTCAGTTATGAAATCATGCATTCTCATTGTAAAAAACTTAGTTCTTTAAGAACACTCAGTTATGCATTTATGAATCAGTTATATATCCATCAGATGTGCATGTTTAGTATGTTATGTTCAGTTTCTCAGTCATGATATCATGTTCCAGTTATTCATGTTCAGTTCATGTTCATTTTATTGTTTCCCCTCTCAGTTAGTCTCATTCGAGGACGAATGTTCTCAAGGGGGAGATATTATAATACCCTTGCCTTTTCTTAGCTTGAAATCATCAAAATCCGGTGTCTGATGAGGAAGTTATGGACATTTTATGGAAATAGTCAGGCTGCCCATTCCGACGGTAGAACCCGACGTACCGTCGGTATCCCGATGGACCATCGGGGATCTCAATCGAATGGAGGCAGTGGACCCAATTCTATTCATGTCCGACAACATGGGCCGATGGACCATCGCAGGTTCGACGGACCATTGGAGGTCACTGTCCGAGAGAACCAGTGCGACCAGTTTCTATCCCTGAACAACGGCGTGGCTCGACGAACCGTCGGAGGCTTTCAGTAGCATCAGGTTATGCCTAGGATCAACGGCAAGACCCAACGGACCATCGCAGGTTCGATAGACCGTTGAACCCAACCGTTGATTTTTACATTCAGCATTTCCAGGTTGTTTTAACAAGGATATTTTGGTCATTTAGCACCTGTCTATATATACCTCTTTATTCACGATTTCAGCCACTTTATCCATTATTATTTCACAAACAAAATTAGGGTTTCTCTCTAAATTTAATCTCCAAGAACAAGATCCAATCTTCTTCAAAAATTAAGGGATTTTAATTCTCCAAGTTCAAGAACATCAAGAAATCATAACACAAGTATGCATAGTGTTCATTCATGGACCCCTTTCGTCCATGAAGTCCAAGAATCCTTTTCTAAAACCTAAGTTATGGATTTCCTTCATGTTTTCATGATTTGGCTGCTCATGCTCATTTTGATAAATGTGAAGTTGGATTCTACTCCATGATTGTTGATAATTTCTATGTGGGTTTAATTACTATAGCCATAGATTCATGTAACCCTAAGATTTAAACCCTTGAATGATGAAATTAGAATTGAACAATGATGTTTGCATGTATTATACTTACAATATGTTTGATTAAATGCCTAGATGAAGGAATATTGTCTAACTAGCATGATGTCATGACATCCCCTTGTATGTACAAGTTCATGCCTGCCATATGTTTGAGGAAATGCTCCTATGAATGTAGTATGTATTATGATATTAATCAAGTCTTCCAGTAAATCATTCTATGTCAGTTTCCTTCAATCGAGTCCTGGGGGTACTTGTGCCCGAAATATTAGCTGTGTTCCTAGAGCCATGTCATGTTTTCATGATATTCTCAGTCAAGCCATGAATTCTTAGACTTCAGACAGTCTTAGGACTCAGGAAAAATCTCCATGATCTCATGACTCAGTCAGTTGTCAGATATCATTAGTATTCCATCAGTCAACAGAACTCAGTAACTCAACTCATGTTTAGGTCAGTAAAATATGTTTAATGTCTATTCAGATGGGAGTAGGAATTAGCACCGAGTGAATCCAAGGATGGGAAATCACCTATTATATGAGAGTGTAATTCTTAGAAGCATTCCTTGCATTCCAGAACTATGTAGCCAGCAGAGGTTTAGACATCATAGCCTGCTATATGAGGGTAGATGAGGTGGTTTAACCTGTTGTGTGAGGGTTCCCACCATTCTCGCTGAAGTTACCTGTTATATAAGGGTTACTCACATGTTGTCCTTACCAGTGGCGCGGTATTGAATCCCTTCCAATTAGGGTTTAGATCGGACCCCAACTCAGCTATTATAGTACCTTTGGGGCATGTCAGTTAAATACTACTTCCCACAGTTTCATGTTACAGAATCAGGACTGTCAGACAGTCAATCAGCTTCAGTAATAGAACTCAGATAGTTCTTTAGATTTCAGGACTGTCAGACACAGTCATCTCAGATACTGTACGGAACTCAGATAGTTCTATCAAATTCAAGACTGTCAGTTACAGTCACTCATGTTGTTAGTTATATCCAGTTATCAGTCATGTCAGGTTATCAATATTCAGATTCAGTAATCACGATATCATTTTGTTAGTTATAGTTATGTATTTATTTATGCATTCTCACATTTATGTTAGACAGTCAGTTAGCATCAGTTATGCATGTAAACCCTTGCATATAGCCTACCTCACATGTATACTCAGTACATTCCATCGTACTGACTCATTCGTGCTATGGTACTTTCTTTTTATGTTACACCATAGGTTTAGAGACACGAGTTCCAGATCAGCAGTAGATTCCAGTTCTCAGCAGTCAGAGTAGAAGTGAGTCCTCATCCTTCGAGGACATAATGATTTTCTTTTATCTCATTGATTAGATTATTAGTTGGAGTTAGTTGGGGATATGTCCCATCAACTCCTGATTCAAATTATTCAGACAGTAGAGGCTTTTAGACTAGATACAGATTTTCATATTTCAGACTTCGTTTATTTCAGTTTTGTTTTGGGTATTCTATTACCCCACCTAGATGTTACGTTATTCAGTTATATTCATGCTTGAACCTTATGGCCTTTCAGTTCATGTTTCTGCATTATCATATCTTAAAATGCAGTGTACAGGTACATATATCAGTCATGGGTTAGATTGTGGTCCCTCGGGGTCATGAGCACCGTGTAGCATTCCGGTTCAGCAAATCGAGGCGTTACAACATATGATACTATTTGTTTGCTAAAATGACTCTTTATTGAAAAATATATTACTCGTTGATTGAGTAATGACTATATCACTATTAAAATATTATCGAATACGAATATTGCATCGTCAAATATACATGTATCGTTCACTAATCTTTCATGAAGTTGTATATCTTCAGTGAGTGTTCTCCATATATCTTGGTTGGTAAGTATTTTCCTTAGAGAAATTCATATGTTGTACAATAATAATTGTCTAACTTTAAAAGAATATATTAAAGAAGGGGAATAATACTTAAAAATCATATTTCATAAATTAGAAGTTTCATACAAAAGAGGTACTAATATGGCTCTTAAATACCCTTATAGTTGTTAACATTATATAAAAATGATTACTATTAGATTTTTAATTTTAAAATAATTAAATTAAAAATAATTTATATTTTAATTCAATTTCAATATAAACTACTTAATACATTTATTTATAAAAATATTTTCATGAATGAATAAGTTATTTGTGTTCCATTTTTCTTCTTAAAATTGAACAAAAGAGATCCAAAAAGAAGTAAAATTTGTTGTTTTAGCTATATGGATCCGTTTTTCTTTGTGAATTTTGCCACACTAATTAACCCATTTTTGTTTTACGAGATTTTTTCTTCTGAAAATTGAACCAAAACACTCAAAAAGGAGCAAAAATTATTGTTTCAGCTAAATAGGTTTATTGATTTTCCATTTTTCTTCAAGAAAATTAAACAAAAGTCGCCCCAAAAGAAGTTGAATTGCTAAAGATACATTAAAATTTGTTGTTTCAATCAAATAAACTATCAAAAAAAAATTCTTCTTGATTCCTCCCATAAGCATCAAATTATTAGAAATCCATTAAAAAAAAAGAAATAAAGACACAAAATGGAGAAAAAAATACAAACGTTAAGACAAAAAACACAAAAATGGTAGAAGAGAATAAATGTTTTAGAACAAACATGATGGCTATTTTAAAATATGTGAGAATTACAAGGGATAACTATGTCTTTTAATTGGTCAAACTAGAATGACTTATAAGCCAAAAATAAAAAGTAGGGGTAATGGTGCTTTTGGCTTTTGGCTTAAAAAAGGCAATTTTTAACTTTTTTAAAGTCATTTTTGAAGTTGCCAAACACTTTAAAAAGTGAAAAATGCCTTAAAAGCTATTTTAACGAGCTTTTAAGCCCATCCAAACACCCTCTTAGAAAGAGATTTCAACATATGATTTTGGAAAGAGAGATTTGAGCTTCGTCTCACTATTTAAGCAAAGTGTCACAACAAGATATGTTTTAGTAAGAGATTTTGAGCAAGACTCGTGATGAGCTTAATATTTACAGATATGTAATGAGTTATATAGATAACATGTTTTGGATGAATTATTTATCACCATGTATATACGGTTTAGAGAGCTTAAATTTCAGAACTACGTGCCACCGAATGATTATATTTTCCCGCAATATTAGAGGATTTTAGCCTAAAAGACTCACTTAGTGAATCCACGTATGGATAGATAGGTCCCTTATCCTAAAAAAGTTTGGGGAGTTCATCCCAACTGAGTAAGAAGTTGGACATCATTAGCTCAAGGTGATGTATGTTGGTTGTAAGAAACTCCCACCTAAAAGATTTTACTTTACTTTGAAAATTGGCTTGATATAGTCATTGTATGATTTCAAATAGTAGATTTTTGGATATGTATTTTTCAAAATCTCTACTTTTGGCATTAAACTGTACTTACTCTAAGTGACAGTTATGTTTTTGAATTTTCCATTTTGATAAAATCCTCTTTTTATGATATAGATATGATTTTAGTTATTTAGCATTATTCCCACATATTTAATACATTTTCTGTATTGGTCGCATACCTCTTCTGCATATATTTTTAATTTGATGTAGCTATGAGTGATCATTCTTAGAAACATGGCTAGTTATTAGCAGTTCAGAGTCCAGTAGGGGTGAGTCCTCCTTATTTATGGACCTAGATTTGTTCCTCCTTTCTTTCATCCATATTAAACATTATTTTATGGATAGTTGAGGCCTTGTCCTATCACAATCCAAAATCCAAAAAAAAGGATCATGATGGTACTTGTCATAACGAACCTTGATAAGTAAGCCTGTCACCCTAACCAATACACAAAGAGGGGAAAGACAATAATAACCCCAAGGTAAGACTTACAGAACGAAGATGAATCATACAAGTATAATAAATGTGGAAAGAAACATAACAATATAGTCATAACTCCCAAAACCAATTATTAATAGTATAAGAACGTATCTAATGCAACTCGAATCGAAATGGAATACATAAGATATCCAAATACAAGAAAACTTTGTCTCTGAAATAAAAGTAAGGATATAGTTTATAAAGAAAGGTAGTAGAAGACATTTGGATGCCTAAAAATCATCAACTACCTTGAAAGCTCCAATAATCACCCGAGTCAAGCAATGTGGGGCGCACCCGAACCTGAATCTGCACCAGAAGGGTACAGTAGGAGTCAGTACGGTCCACTTGTACTCAGTAGTTATCGTAGGTCGATCGAGCAAAGTAGAAAATAAAATACACATAATACATATATATATTATGTATATATCACAAATACAACAAGTATAACAAAAGTATACATTATATCACATGCAAATATAAACAGAGAAGGACATGTATATACAAGATGATCAAGTATAAGTAACAAGATATAGAGAAAATAGACATATAAAAAGTCAATATGAAAATTCAATCACAACATAAACCCAATATAGCAAAAGCAATGTATAATATAATGATGTTGATGATGATGATGACACATGAGGTTGGCACACAGCGATGAGCTTGACACACAGCCTTAAGGTTGGCATACAGTCTAGAGTTTGGCACACAACCTTGAGGTTGAAGCACAACCATCGAGTCTTCTCTAGTATAATCTTTCCGAGAAAGTCCATAACATCCAATAGTTGATACCAATATTCAATATTTTGAAGGTTTACCATATTTTTAGTGTTTCCAATATTTTCAGTATTTCCAAAGTATATACATAACATAATACATAAATCAAGTACACATACATGACAACAAACAAATCCAAATCAATAAAACAAACAAGTAGAACGATATGTATGATGACATGAGAATGATGATGCAATGTTCACAATCATACAAAATAAGTATTTTCATAACCAATCTACATGGTGTATTTCCATAACCAATCCATATGAGGTATTTCCACAACCAACCACAATGTTACAATACTATTTCAACTATCCATGAAATTTCCACATGATTCATATGCCCATAAAGTATGAATACACCAAATAAGCCAAAGGTACCACAATAGACATTTCTTACAACACAATACAATTATTCGCATGTATTTCAGACTATCAAAAACACATAAGACCCAGCACGATCACACATATCACATGATATCTCAGATTAAATAATTACATCACATAGTCCCCACACGATCACAACATATAGATAGACATATTTCATGATTAGTTCCTACCCTTAACATGTATTTTGAACCAACATTTACTACTTAATCTCGTCTGAAAGAGTTAAGCCATAACCTACCTCGAATGTCAAAATTGGTCCTCTACACTACAAATCTAAAGCCCTAATTCTCACTAATGGTCTCGAAATCAACTAAAATTAAGAAATATAGAATCTACACGTTAAAACGAAGCCAATGATATACATATTGCCTATTTATTTTGGGGTCAAAACGGACCCCCAAAATGAGTTTTCAAGAAAGAAGGGAAAAATCATAACTTCACTTTAAAATGTGTTCCCTATATTTTTAGGAATCTACAACTGAAAATTCAAGTCAAATCGAGTCAAAACGAGGTTCAAATCAAAGAAACATTATTTTTTAAGTTTTACCGGGTGAAATCTTTGAAATTCGTGTTAAAATAAGAATCGAAGTTGTTTTGAAAGTTAAATTGATAAAAAAAACTAGTAATTATAAAACTAAAAAATTATTCAAGTAAAAATGAGTGAAATTTGGGTGTAAATCAAGAAATATGATTTGGGGGGTTTTAAAAATTAATCAAGGATAAGAGTAAGAAAAGCATGAACTCTCACCTAAAATCCATAATAGAATTAAGAAATAGATGTTAATCTAGATTTTCAAGCACCCACAAGCTTTATTTTTAAGCTCTCAAACTATTTTAGGGTTTAACTCTCAAGAGGCAAGGTTAAAGAATGAGCGAAATCGAGTAAAAGGGGTTATTTATACTACGCCCGAGTTGCCAAATGTGATTACCCTATATTTAATCCAGGTTGCACCAGCAACCTGATGCACCAGATTTTTAAGTCCAAAATGGACTTCGACGAGGTGCCCGAGATTCATTTGGAGTATGATATACGCAAATAAACTATGTAACCATTCTAAATTCAATGCTCCGAACTTAATGGCGAAATCATAATTTCAAAAAAATATCGTTTTCACAAAGTTGACCCCCGAAATCCAAAACCACAATTTTTCAAATCGAGGATCAAAATGAGACTTAAAAGCCAAGAAACTACACCAAACATTTTATAATCCTAAGATTGGCGTTTCTAATCTACTGGTGCAGTCCATTTAGCCATCCATCGTATAAATCAAAAGATAACCACAGAAGTCCAGAATAAGCCTCTCGAAGACACTAAAAACCATAATATTGCATAAATGGCACCAAAATTCATCGAAAATCGTGCCAATCATCCTAGAAATACCATAATGCAACTATAAAGTATAGTTAAATCCCACAAAAACACATATTTCATCAAATTTTTAGGTCGTTATATCATCCACTACTAAAAATCTAGTTCGTCCTTGAACTAAATGCAAAAGAAATACATGAATCAACAAAGAACTGGGAATAAGAACTACGCACATCAGACTCTACCTCCCAAGTAGCCCCATCTACAGGTCGATGTTGCCACAGAACCTCCCACAGATAACACTAGAGTACAACTGCATAACATCTAGAGCCAAAATGGAGATCGAGTCCTGAACAAAAAAAAATGCTCATTTGATTGAACCGATTCCAAACGAATGACATGAGACTCATCAGAAATATAGCGGCGAAGCATAAAAACATGAAAAATTAAATGAACAGTTGATGAATCTGGCAGCAACGCTAACTCATAGGCCACATCACTAACAACCCAAAGAATCTCAAAAGAACCAATATACTTGGGTCAAGCTTTCCCCTCTTTACAAACCTCATCATACCCTTCATGGGTGCAACGCGGAGGAAAACACGATCACCAACACCAAATCTCAAGGCACGAAGTCTAGGATCAGCATACCACCTCTACCTATTCTGAGTCGCCCGAAGTCTATCCTGAAAGATCTGAGCTCAATCCAAGGACTCACGAAGCAAGTTCATACCACGAGGCCCAACCTCAGAAACATCAAACCAACCAACTGGAGAGAGACAACACCTACCATACGACGCCTAAAAAAGAGCCATATCGATACTGGAATGGTAGATATTACTATAAGTAAACTCTGCTAGAGACAAATCTTGCTCCCACTGGCCACCAAAATCCATCACACAAGCGTGGAGCATATCCTCTAAAACCTGAATAGTTCGTTTTGACTAACCGTCAGTCAGGGGGTGAAATGTCACGCTAAGATCAACTTAAGTACCCAACTTATCCTAAAAAGTCTTCTAAAAGTGAGATATGAACACAAAACCTCGATCTGAAATAATGGATAGCAGTGCACCAGAAAGACGTAAAATCTCATGAATGTAGATATAGGCCAACTTGTCAGTACTAAATGATACCAGAATTGGAATAAAATGATCTAACTTGGTCAATCAATCCATAATAACCCAAAAACTGTCAAAACCATGAGATGTGAGAGGAAAATCAGTCATAAAGTCCATGGTGATCTGCTCCCACTTCCACTTGGGAATGGGTAACATCTGAAGCAAACCACCAGTTCTCATATGCTTGGCCTTCACCTACTGACAACATAGGCATTGAGCCATAAAATCTCCTACATATTGCCTCATACCACCACACTAGTAGTGTTGTCTCAAATAACGATATATCTTAGTCATACCTAGATGGATAGAATATCTAGAAAGATGGGTCTCCTCCAAGATCAACCTAATCCAATTACCCACTCTCGGCACACAAGCTTGGCCTCTAATCCAAAAAACTCCATCTGCATAAAGTGAGAATTCCTTAGCCTTCCCACTCAAAATCTTATCTCGAATCGACCTCAACCCAGGATCATTAAATTGATGAGCTCGAATCTGCTCTATTAAAGAAGATCTAGCCTCCATAAATGCCCAGGTATCGAAATATCAAGTCTAACCATATGGTTAGCTAAAGACTAAACCTCTAAGGCTAAAGGCCTCTCCTAGGTCAAAATATATGCCAAGCTACCTATGTTAGTCTACTTTCGGCTTAAGGAATTTGCAACTAAATTAGACTTGCTCAGATGATAAAGAATGGTCAATTCATAATCCTCAAGCAACTCAAGACAACAATGTTGCCTCATTTTAAGAATTCACTGAGTGAAGAAGTACTGAAGGCTACGATAATTCGAGAAAATCTCACAACATACTCTATACAAGTATTGCCTCCACAACTTTAAAGAAAACACAATTGCGCACAACTCCAAATCATAGGTAGGATAATTTCTTTCATGAGGCTTCAACTGACAAGATACATATGCAATCACCTTACTCTTCTACATCAACATAGCACCTAATCCAACTCTTGAAGCATCACAAAGCTCACCTCACAAGCATTAAACCATTGAAAAAAAATCTTCCTCTGAGTCAACTTAGCCAACGGAGATACAATAGATGAGAAACCCTCAATAAAATATTGGTAATAGCCTGCCAAGCCAAAAAAACTCTAAATCTCGATAGGCAAAGTAGGTGTAGCCCAATCATGAACTGCTGCAACCTTAGCTAGATCAACCATAATACCTTCTTTAGTTACTACGTGACCCATGAAAGGAACAAACCCCAACCAAATCTCACACTTAGAGAACTTCGTTTACCACTTCTCTTCCCTCAATCTCTTAAGCAGAATCTGTAAATGCTCCTTATATTCAGCCTTACTCTTAGAATACACCAAGATATCATCTATGAATATAATAACAAAGGAGTCTAGATACGGTCGGAGCACCCGATTTATCAACATCATGAATGCGGCAGGGGCATTGGTCAACCCAAAGGACATGACTAAGAACTCATGATGACCATATCGAGTTTGAAAAGTTTTCTTCAGAATATTCAAAGCTCTAATCCTCAGTTGGTGATATTTGGATCTCAAATTAATCTTTGAAAATATTGTAGCACCCTAAAGCTAATCAAATAAATCATCAATACAATAAAAAGGACACTTATTCTTAATTGTACCTTGTTTAGCTTCCGATAATAAATGCACATCTGTATATACCCATCCTTCTTCTTCACAAACAAGACAAGCTCACCCCAAGGCGATACATTAGGTTAGATAAATCCCTTATCCAATAACTCCTGCAACTGATCCTTCAATTCCTTCAACTCAGCTAGGGAATCCTATAAGGAAGAATAGAAATGGGCTTGGTTTCTGGCTTAACATCAATAGCAAAATCAATATCATGATCTGTATGTATACTAGATAAATCCATAGGAAACACATCCATAAACTCATGAACAACACAGATAGAATCTAAGGAAGGAGGTGAAACAACACTAGTACTATGAATATGATCCAAATAATCTAAATATCCCCTCTCAACCAATCTACGAGCCTGAACATAATAGATAACCCTCTTAGGACTCGAATGAAGCACACCCTTCCAAGCTATCCTTGGTACACCCTGTGAAGCTAAAGTCATGGTCTTAGAAAAATAATCTAAGACAATATGATAAGGATCCAACCAATCCATACCCACAATAAGATCAAAATCAACCTTATCTAACTCAAGTAAATTTACCCAAGCCTCATAACCAGGGAAAATCACAATACAAGATCGGTACACCCAATCCATCACTAAGGAATTAACTACTGAGGTAGATACACAAATAGGCATGGCAAGAGTCTTACCAAAAGAACCAAAACCCAAACCAAAATATACAGACACATAAGAGAGTTTATTCGGGGTTAAATAACATAGATCCAATTTTGAAACATATGGGGATGATACCAATGATTATAGCATCAGAATCCTCTGCCTCAAGCTTGGCGGGTACAGCATAATGCTAACCATGACTACTAACAGGGTGAGTAGCCCCACGACCTCCACTATAGGTTCCACCACCTCTACCACTCGCTCATCTGGTAGTACACATGCCTCTTACTACTACAATAGAAGTGGCCCTAATCACACGAAAGGGAAGTCCTTGGTCAAATGGCTAAATTCGCGGCACACAAAATAAGTCCTACGGCCCACATCAGCAGAAAAAGGTACCACTCGACCCGAATGGTCCCTCTGCACTGCCGAACCTAAAGATCCACCACTTGAAATCTATAAGGCCATCTGCACTAGCCTACTATGATGACCATGAGAACCTCTAAAATCTCTACCATGATAAGAATGACCTTTGAACTCACCAAAAGAGTGCACCTTCTTGGCACAACCCTGAGATACTCGAAGGATACCCTCTATCATCTTTACATAATCCACAATGCTCTGAAAAGATGCCCCAAATATAACCATCGATAAGTTACCAACTAAAGGAAAACATATAAACCCTTCACAAACTTCTGAATCTTCTCAGACTCGATAGAAATACTGGCATAAAAATACCTAGACCAGGCATGAAAGTATGTCTCATACTCTACAACAGTCATGGAAACCTACTCCAAATGATCAAACTCATTACACATTCGATGTCTCAAACTATAAGGCACAAATTTATCTTGAAAGGAATTAGTAAACTGATCCCAAGATAATTAAGGAGAATTAAAAGTTCTACAACCACAAATGACCTCCACCAAACTCTCATAGTATCTCTTAACTGATAGGTAGTATAAGCCACTCCATGCGACTCAAGAGAACCCAAGTTATGCAACCTATCCCAACAATCAATCAAGAACTAGCAGGCATCCTCACCCATAGCACCACTAAATCTTGGAGGACCCAAACGATTAAAATTTATTGAACCTCTTTTGATCTTCATTAGATATCACTGTACTAGCAACAAGAGGAGGCATGGTAAATCTAGCAGGCTAAGATCTTGTCTGGGAAGTAACATGAGAAGATTTGGGTAAATAGACACTTTGAAAATTTATTTTGGAGAATAGACACCAATTTTTTCTTGAATTAATTTTCTAAGGTTTGGAGAGAGAAAATAGAAAAGGAGTGGCGTATAGGTTAAAGTGTAAATACCAAAAAGTTATTGGCACCCCTTGTGTCTTTCTTAAATACTTTTCATACCCCACTTTTCTATAAAATACCAAAAAAATTCTCTCTCCTCACTCTTACTCCCAACCCAATGATATTTTCCCTTCCTCTACCACTATTTTTTATTTCTATCTTCTCTAAATCTCTAAGATCTTTCATATTCCACTTTAAGTAATTTCTCTTCATCTCCCGAGTAATTTGTGTTCCATATTGATGGGTTTTTTTCTTTTTTCAGTTTTGGTTTGTAGTGATTAAGTTATTTTTTCCAATTTTGATTTTGAACATGATCAAGTGATATTTAAGGCATGCTATAGTCATAAATTAGTGAGATAGAACTAAAAAGGACAGAAATAAAATAAAATAAAATAAAATAAAATAAAATAAAATAAAATAAATAACATCATTCAAACAATGAAAAGTGACTAAGTATCATCATATGAGAGAACAAAATAATTGAACACTCAATCAACTGAGTATAAGAAAGAATAATTGTACTAACAACCAATTACTCAAAACAAACATCTGCATTGAGAAGGACTAGTTGTTCTCAAACATTACTTGTCCCTTGAACACCCATAAGTCACAACCATCACTCTTCCTTATACACATTAGACACGTCTAATCTCATTTGATGTTATCTAGTTATTTTGCATTGCTTGCATGGTGCTTATTTATTTAATTTCATTTTATTTCTCGCCTTTTTAGTGTCATCTCACTGATTTATGACTATAGCATGCCTTAAATATCACTTGATCATGTTCAAAAATGATTTGGTATCACAATTAATGTATCTAAATTGCTTTACAATGTTTGAAAGGTGTTAATTTCTATACTTTAATTTTTTTTATTTAATTTTTCTTTTTTTGTCATTATTTTAACTTATCCATATATTTAAATAGTTTATCATAAACCTACGAGTTGGTGAATAATTGACTTCTCAAAAAATTGATAACCTATCTATCATGTGTAGAAATCAACAACAACGTTAGTATATATCAAATAATTTGCATAGTCTAGTATTTCTTCAATCTTTTCTTACTTAAAATTACATAAACATTCTTTTCCTTAAATGTTCATCCTACACAAATATCGGTGCCATCTGAGAAAGAATGGCTTGCTTATGGTCTACACCGCCCCTCCTCAGCTCGTTCATACTCCTCTTCTTCAAATTCTTTAGAATTATCCTATTCATGACCACCCATGTACTCGTATTCCATTGACCTATCATCCACTGGTGGGGATGGGAGTGGGGATAATATGAAAGCTTCTTTCTGGGACCTTTCAACAACTTTAACCCACAATATAGGCCTGAAATTATCGAAATCAATGCAAAGCATATAAAATTCCACGTGTCTATCATTCTTTATAAATGTTGGATATATTTTATCCTCCCATTCATCAAGTAACTAATGACCACATCGCTTGGATCACAACTTAATTCTCTGCTCTCCTTTACGCTTTTAACCAAATTATCGTATGAATCATTGAAATGAAGGGTAATGGACACAGTCTCCTTAGACATGGTTTTCCAAATCCAACATTTAGGAGTCTGCTTTCATTCACCAAAAAATTCACCACCAACAACCACATATTCTATAATAGACATAATATACCTCGATGATAGTATTTAATAGACATGAACAGTGGTTTATAATCCTAGACTTAATAGACTGTAGTCGTCTTTTTCTTACCTACTATTCGTACAGTACGTGATTTTTCCTTTTTCAATGACCACCAAAATAAGGCAACGGATTGGAGCTTAGAAACAAGCTAAGGAGTGTTGAAATATTTCTATTGAGTCTAGAATTGATTTCAAAATGTTGAACTGATTTTCAAGATTTTTGAATGAAAATGAATGAAAATATAGGGATAAAAATATTAGAAAATGGCTTAAAACAATGGGGGTAATGTCACTTTTTGATGGATGACGCAAAAATCGATGAAAAATGATCGGAAAATCGGCAAATAGTGGTTGGTAGTGGATCTTGGTTGAGAAATTTGAGCTTTTTACTTTTAAAAAATTAAATATCTAATATTTATATTTTTGGACATGGACTAAAGTATAGTTTTTAAAAAATAGGGATTAAAATGGGAGTGGGACTAAAGTGCACATTTTTAAACTTGTGTGCTAGGGTTGACACTTTTTTTAGTGGACCCATTAAGGTGTCTATTTTCCCAATTTTTCAACACTTGTGTCTAATTGTCAAAATAAGTTGTCAAACTGACCTTTTAACAAATTGTCTCAACTAACATAGATGAAGACAGAACTCCTAATCTCGGTGCAACATAGTCAGATATCGACATTGAAATAGGAATAGGACTCGGGCTCTGAGGAGTACACACTAAGGGCACGTCACCTGCAATCAGAAAATATTCCACATCATGTGTACTTATATATATATATATATATATATATATATATATATATATATCACAAATACAACAGCAATACAATAAGTATAACAAAAGTATGCATTATATCATATGCAAGTATAACTAGAGAAGGACATGTATATATAGGATGGTCAAGTATAAGTAAAAGGATATAGAGCAAATATACATATAACAAGTCAATATGGAAATTCAATCACAACATCAACCCAATAAAGCAAATGCAATGTATAAGATGATGAGGATGCTAATGATCATGATGCATGAGGTTGGCACACATCCTTGAGATTGTCACACTACATTGAGTTTGGCACACAACCTTGAGATTGGCACATAACCTTGAGTTTGGTACACAACTTTGAGGTTGACACACAGACATCGAGTCTTCTTCGGTATAATCTTTCAGAGAAGGTCCATAATATCTAATATTTGATACCAATATTCAGTATTTTTTAGGTTTTCTGTATTTTCAGTATTTCCAAAGAAAATACATAACATAAGACACAAATTAAGTACACATGCATAATAACAAGTAAATATAAAAAAAGTAAAAAAAACAAGTGGAATAATGCGTATGATAACATGAGAATGATGATGCAATGTTCACAATTATACAAAATGAGTATTTGCACAACCAATCTACATGGTGTATTTCCACAATCAATCTATATAAGGCATTTCTACAACCAACCACAATGTTACAGTACCACAACCATGTGAGCCAATATCCACTCACTATTTCCATTATCTATGAACTTTACACGTGATTCATATGACCACAAAGTATGAACATATCACAATACACCAAATGCACCATAATAGACATTTTTAACAACATAATACAATTATTCGCATGTATTCCAGGCTATCAACATCACATAAGATCCTGCATGATTAGACATATCACATGATATCTCAGATTTAATAATTACATCACATATAGAACCCCACACGGTCACAACATATATATATCCATATTTAATGATTAGTTCTCACCCTTAAAATGCATTTTGTGCAAACATTTACTACCCAGACTGAAAGAGTTAAGCCATAACTACCTCAAATGCCGAAATTGGTTAGCTACACTTTAAATCCAAAGTCCTCACAAACGGTCCTGAAATCAACTAAAATAAAAAAATATAGAATTTACATGTTAAAATAAAGCCAACAATACCCATATTGCCTACTATTGGTTTGGGGTCAAAACAGACCCCCCAAAATGGATTTTTAAAAAGAAGAAAAAAATCATAACTTTACTTCAAAAATGCTTTCCCCATATTTTTAGGAACCTACAACTGAAAATCCAAGTCAAATTGGGTAAAAAAAAATGAGGTTCAAATAGAAGAAAACCCATTTTTAAAATTTTATCAAGTAAAATCTTTGAAATCCATGTTAAAATCAAGAATCAAAGTTGTTTTGGAGGTCAAATTGATGAAAAACTAGTACTTATAAGATTAAGATATTATTTAAGTGAAAAAGTGTGAAATGTAAATCAAGAAATAAGATTTTGGGGGTTTTGAACAATTAATCAAGGATTAGAGTACGAAAAGGATGAAATCTCACTTTAAATTCTTTATCGAATCAAGAAATAGATGTTAATCTATCTCTCCAAGCATCCACAAGTTTTACTTTTAAACTCTCACAATATTTTAGTGTTTAAACCTCAAGAGGCAAGATGAAAGAAAGAGCAAAATCAGGCAAAAAAGGGTTATTTATACTGTATCCAAGTCACTAGGCATTTTAGGCATAAATCTTTCTTGCCAAATGTGATTTACCCTATATTTTATCCAGGTTGCACCAGCAACCTATTGCACCAGATTTTTTAAGTCCAAAACAAACTTTGATAGGGTGCCGAAAATACGTTTGGAGTTCAATATATGTAAATGAACTATGTAATCATACTAAATTCGATGCTTCGGACTCAATGGCAATATTAGAATTTCAAAAAATATTGTTTTCACAAAGTTGACCCCCAAAACACGAAATCACAATTTTCCAAATCGAGGATCGAAATGAGATTTAAAAATCACGAAATTACACCAAACATGTTATTGATAATGCTCAACTTACACATCAATTTAGTGCAAGGCGGTCTTCATCAATATATTTACCCAACTTTGGAGTCGGGGTCGAAACCAAAGGGTATAATGTGAGTGGTGATTAAACTAATTTAAAACTAAAACTACAAGTTAAATTCAAACAACTAACATGAAAAGACAAAATGGGGGTTTTCAATGATCAAACAAATGTTAAAGTTGTAACTTGCTTCAGAACTCAAAGCCAAAATTTCAATAGTTTAAATCTATGATAGAGAGAAACGAGGGTTGTGATCACTATGATTACTAATCCCCATTAAATAATAACTGTAGCATTGGATTCTCATGACTTGCGGGAAATACCAGATTATCAGTTTCGACAGTCCATCTAAGTGTTTCTCAACCTACCTAGATGTTGAACTCCCTAATTCTCTCGAACTTAGGAAAGTATTCTATTCATACTAATTTTTTCTCTAGTTGATTAATCTTGTTACAGCATTAATCATTAGATGAGAACTTAACCTTCCCAAATCCTCGTTGATAATTTGCTACCTTTAGTTTATTTCTCAGTTCGAGCAAATCAACATAAGGCGGGATCTATTGTTTGCAACCAATAAATAACAATCATAACATAGGAATTTTGAAGATGTATCCACAATCACTCAAACTCTAACCAACTATTAAATCCATGGAGGAATAATCATAGATCTCACAACCCTAGTTGTGGGTTTTAGTTCCACATGAGAAAGAAAGAGATAGCAACAATTGTATTCATCATTCAAAGTAATTAAACTTACAAAAGATGAAGTATGGAGTTGATTTTCTTCCAAGTTCAAGAGAAAATTCCCACAACCAAATCAAAGAGTTGAAAATTGAATTCTAAGTTAAGAGCCCCCAAAGAGAGGTGAACTCCTTGGAATAAGTTTTTCATTTTTTTATAAAACCCTAAAGCCTACTATTTATATCCTTAACATAATAAAATTTCAAAATAAAAATTTTAGAATTTCCTTTTAAGCTGACAACGACCCTCTGATGACTTATCAGGAGTGTGACGACTTATCACAAATGTCGTCAGCTCATCCTCTACTTCAGTGTTTGTGCCTTAGGCTGACGATGACTCATGATGGCTTATCATACCTTTGACGACTTATCACGGATGTCGTCACATCTTCACTTCACTTTCTCAAGCCCTGCCAAAGACTGACGATAAGCCTAACGGCATATCACAACTCTGACGGTGTAACACCTCGAAAAATAGGTCCCGGAGCGTCACACGGTGCTTGAGATTACGAGTAGCCCCAAGCTAACCCTTTAAGAAATTTTCATTCAGTTCAACACAAATCAACGGGGTTTCCATAAAATACCCTCAAATATCAACAGAGTAATCATCATCCAAGAATAAAAGAATTTCAGAAAGATAACAAAATACGACTTATTAGTCAACTCCCAACATCTATACTAGTCTAAGAAGCCTCTAAGAAAATCAATAAAACCAGCGAGCCTTTGAGACATGCCCCAACTGACTCATACTCAGTTATCAAATGTAAACAATTTCGTGAAACCAACATCAGACATCACGTCCTCGGAACATGAGGACTCACCACAACAGAGGATGTAGAACAACATGCCCGAAGAATCACTATCGAACCTGAAACTGAGCACCTGAACCTACATTTCGAGAAAATGCAGCCCACATCCGAAGATGTGGGTCAGTACCATGGAAAGGAACCGAGTATATGGGGGTGTATGCAGTTGTATAAACATCATCATCATAAATATTTATAAGAAATATGCAGGATGTATGAAAGACTCACATAGCCCGAAGAAAATCATCATAATCATGAGAGGATGAAATAAGTATAATAACACATGTGAGTCATCATATAATTTATCAATCACTTTCAATTCATCAAGAATATCAATTCTCATAATGTAAATATCATTTAAATCTTTTGAAAGAATAACTTTCACAATTCCACTTTCAAATCACTTCACCATTCACCATAGACATAAGGAAACACACACACACTGGGAGATCCTATAACCGACATAAACCATGTGAGCTACATGGAGTCCAACGTACAACCCACGTTGGAGAGAGTCGTCCTATCCTTACCATTAGAGTAGGACTATCGATATAAAATCCACACAAACTAGTGATCACTATATAAATCAGCCTCAGGCTCACTCCTACGGGGGCACGTAGTTCTAGAGAAGTAAGGTTGCTTTATACCTCCCACTGGGTGCTAAAGATTTCTCTCGGACTTAGCTCAGATCATTTCAAAGACAATCCACAACAAAACAATTTCAGTGATATATAAATATACATCGGGAGCCATCATGCTTCCCATCTATCAAAATCAACCACGTTGTGGATTTCTTCCACACTCGAGTTCAAAACAACTCCATTAAGACCAAAAGGTCAAATCATTCAAAATATCTCAAATATTCAATATCAACGTGCTTATAACACACACTTTCTCAAAAAAACACAATTTCCAATGGAATTCACGACCCAAATATCAAAATCATGATAATATCATTCAAGATTCATGCTTTATATCACCACAAATGTAAATTCATCTTTTAAAATCATAAACATCAAGATTTTATAATAATCATCATAAGATATGGGTTCATGCTTCAGATCCATAAAAATCAAATAAAAATCATGCCTTTGTAAAGAAAATTACTTTTGGGCACAAAAACGAAAGAGAGTTCTTGCTGAAAAACCCCACATACCTTGAATGATGAACTTTAGATCGATACTCGTTTTTGAGATGTTAATCGTGCCTTTGAATGATGGTTCTTGGAGTTCTTGAACTAGGAACTTGGAATCTTGAATAAATTTGCAGAATTAATGGTGAACTTTGGAGGTTCTTGAAGTTGGATGTAGGAGCTTAGGGTTTTCTTTTTGAGGGAATTTGATGAAATATAACATATAATGCTTCTAATAGGCTTTAATATAGGGTTTGGACGGATTTTGGGCGAGGGGAAATGACCAAAACGCCCCTAAAAATCAAATAATTCTCGAATCTGTTCTTTGGTGGACTGTTTTGATAGTCTGAAGTAGATCAACCATAACATTTTACTCCGATATCCAAATTGGATGAAACCAATTTCATTAGAAAGAGGACTCTCATATATTTTCGTTGATATATAGTATCTCACCCATATTATTGTGTACGAGGAGTTATGATCGTTTAAAGTTGACCCAAAAATTCACTTTTGATAGGCTGAAGTAGATCGACCATAACTTTTTGCTCCGATAGAAAAATTGGATGAAACCAATTTCATTGGAAAGAGGACTCGCAGAGATTTCCGTTGATATATAGTAGATCACCCAGATCATTATGTACAAGGAGTTATGATCATTTAAAGTTGGAGAAAAAATACGCCAGGCCTCAGTACTTTTTCCTGCACTTTTTACTGTTCACTACTATTCACGGTTCGATCGGAATGTTCATAACTCGTCGCTCGGGTGTCCATTTTGGATGATCTACATATAGTTGGAAATGTTATTCGATACTCTACGCAATGGTGGGTCATAATCTAAGACATTACACATGGAAAATTTATAGTTCATTCTAGAAGATAGAGAACCCAACACGTTTATGCACAAAATTTCAACGAAAAATTTCCTGGGGTATTACATCATCCCTGCTTGGAAACATTCGTACTCGAATGACGCTATACATGCCAAGATTAGATAGGGAATAGTGCATACAGCTGAAACCATTCGTTAGACTCATCACCACATCGTTTCTCACTCCGAATGCAACATAGAATGCATAAATTCAAGAAACTACAGCTGAACACATAATAAATGACAGCTGAACTGCTGCAACTTTTATCAAAAGTGCATGAATTAGGAAAGAACGGTACCTTCGGCTTGACCGGAGTTCGCGGAAAATAGGTGCGGGTACTTGGATCGCATATCCACCTCGGCTTCCCAAGTTGCACCCTCAACAGATTGGTTTCGCCACAACACCTTGACCAAGGGAACTTCTTTGTTCCTTAGTCTTCAGACACTAAAATCAAGAATCTCTACAGGAATCTCATCAAAAGAAAGATTTTCTTGAATGTCAGCACTCACAGAGGAATCCACTACCACAGCATCGCTAATATGTTTTCTAAGCATGGAGACATGGAATATTGGATGAACAGTGGACAACTCGGAAGGCAACTCGACCTCATAAGCTACCTTACCAACACGGCTAAGAATTTTGTAAGGACCAACATAACGGGAACTAAGCTTCCCCTTCTTTCCGAATCTCTTCACCCCCCTCATGGGTGAAATTTTCAGATACACTAGGTCACCAACTTCAAATTCAAGGTCTCTCCTTCTAACATCCGCATATGACTTCTGACGACTCTGCGCAGTTTTCAACCTTTCCCTAATCAACTTAAATTTTTCCATAGCCTCAAATACCAAATCAGGACCACTCACAGCCGCTTCACCCACACCGAACCAACCTATGGGTGATCTACACTTCCTCCCATATAAGTCTTCAAACGGAGCCATGCCAATACTAGAGTGGAAACTATTATTGTAAGCAAACTCTATCAACGGTAAGTGATCATCCCAACCTCCCTTAAAGTCAAGTGCACAAGATCTCAACATATCCTCTAAGGTCTGGATGGTCCGCTCAGCCTGACCATCGGTCTGCGGATGGAAAGCAGAACTCAAAAGCACTTGGGTACCAAGACCCTTCTGAAAAGCTTTCCAAAATTGCAAAGTGAACTGAGTACCCCTATCCAAAATGATAGACAAGGGAACTCCATGCAGTCTGACTAGCTCTCGGATATACAATCTAGCATAATCCTCAGTAGTATATAAAGTATGAACAGGCAAGAAATGAGCAGACTTAGTCAATCTATCAACCACAACCCAAATGGAATCATGATGGCGTCAGAGAGGAGGTAAACCAATCACGAAGTCCATATTTATCTCTTCCCACTTCCAGGTGGGAATACTAAACTCTTGCATCATACCACCAGGTATTTGGTGTTCAACCTTAACCTTCTGGCATATTGCACACTTAGCTACAAACGATGCTATATCTTTCTTCATGCCACTCCACCAATAGATTTCCCGCAAGTCTTGGTACATCTTGGTGGCACCAGGATGAATAGAATATCGTGCCCCGTGCGCTTCAGCCATAATTCTTTGTCTCAGATCATCAAAATTAGGGACACACAATCTACCCTGCAATATCAACACACCATCTCCTCCTTGGGAGAAAACCTCTACTTTTTGGTCCTTGAGTGACTCCTTCAGTCTGACCAAACTAGCATCTAAGTATTGTTTTTCCTTCACTTCCGAAACCAAGAAGGATTCGGAACTACTCTGAACCCCTATACTACCTTCAGTAGAGTCAAACAACCAAACCCCCAATCTAGCCAAACAATCTACATCACGAGCCAACTTTTTCTTACCTTCTACCACATGCGAAACACTACCCATGGATACTCTACTTAGGGCATCCGCCACAACATTGGCCTTTCCCGGATGGTACAGCTCACTCATATCATAGTTCTTTAACAATTCTAACCATCGTCTCTACCTAAGATTTAATTCTCTCTGGGTAAACACATACTGCAGACTCTTATGATCAGTGAAAACATTAACATGGACACCATACAAATAGTGTCTCCAGATTTTCAAAGCAAACACAACAGCAGCCAACTCAAGGTCATGGGTGGGGTAATTTTTCTCATGAGGTTTCAACTGTCTAGAAGCATAAGCTATCACCTTACCCTTCTGCATCAATACGTAACCCAACCCAAGTCTCGAAGCATCACAGTACACCACAAAACCTACAACACCATCAGGCAAAGTCAAAACAGGGGCTGAAGTGAGTCGAGTCTTCAACTCCTGAAAACTCTTCTCACAAGATTTGGACCACAAGAAATTCACTTTCTTTTGGGTCAACCGAGTCATAGGAGACACTATAGAGGAGAAACCCTCAACAAAATGGCAGTAATAGCCAGCTAAACCCAAGAAACTTCGGATATCAGTCGGAGAAATAGGTCTAGGCCAATTTCTAACTGCTTTGGTCTTTTGGGGATCAACTCTAATACCCTCAGAAGAAATGATATGACCCAGAAAAGAAACTGACCTTAGCCAAAACTCACACTTACTGAACTTGGCAAACAACTTGTGATCTCTAAGGGTTTGCAAGACAGTTCGGAGATGATCACAATGTTCATCCTCACTACGGGAGTACACCAGTATATCATCGATGAACACTATGACAAACATATCCAGATATGGTCTGAACACTCGATTCATGAGGTCCATGAAAGCTGCTGGGGCATTAGTTAACCCAAAAGACATAACAAGAAACTCAAAATGGCCATAACGAGTTTGGAAAGCGGTTTTCGGGATGTCACACTCCCTAACTTTGAGTTGATGATAGCTGGAATGAAGGTCTATCTTTGAGAAATAACTTGCACCTTGCAATTGGTCAAACAAATAATCTATTCTCAGAAGGGGGTACTTATCTTTTACGGTGACTTTATTCAGTTGGCGGTAATCAATGCACATACGCAAAGAGCCATCTTTCTTTCTCAATAACAACACAGGAGCACCCCAAGGAGAAACACTGGGCCTTATGAAACCCTTATCTAGTAGATCTTTGAGTTGCTCTTTCAACTCCTTAAGTTCTGCAAGGGCCATATGGTAAGGAGGAATAGAAATGGGATGAGTATCAGGAAGAAGATCAATCCCGAACTCTATCTCTCTATCAGGAGGTATCCCTGGGAGATCATCTAGAAAGACATCAGAAAACTCATTGACGACGTTAACAGACTGGAGAGTTGGAGTCTCAGACTTAGTGTCTTTGAATCTAACCAAATGGTAAATACACCCCTTGGAAATAAGCTTTCTAGCTTTGAGGTAAGAGATATAATGACTCTTGGGTGACACAGAATTCCCAGACCACTCAAACACGGATGCACCCAAAAACTGAAACTTGACCATTCGGGTCCGACAATCAATAGAGGCCTAAGAAGAATATAGCCATTCCATACCCAGAATCACATCAATATCTACCATGTCTAACTCAATCAGATCATCCAACAAGACTCTATGAAGAATGGTAACAGGACACTTTTTATACATTTTCTGGGCAACAATCTTATCACCCACTGGGGTAGAAACTAGGATAGGCTTAGGAATAATATCAGGACTCATTTCAAAATTCACAGCAATCAAAGGTGTAACATATGAGAAACTGGATCCAGGATCCAACAAAGCATACACATCAAACTGAAATATACGAAGCATACCAGTAACAACATCGGGAGAGTCCTCCTATTCCTGGAGGGACTGTAAAGCATAAAATCTATTCTGGCACTGCCCGCCAGCATTGCTAGAAGAGGCACCCTGAGTTGGGGCTGGGCGAGTCGCTGGAACTGGAGCACTAACAGTCTGAGTCTGGGTCTGAGAGTGATAGTCACGACGCCCTTGTCCATCCTGTGGACAATCTCTAACTCTATGACCCATGTCACCATACCGTAAATAACCCCTCTTCTCACCCCAACACTCACCCAAATGAGCCCTACCACACTTAGGACACAGGGGACGATTTGGCTTACTGCCAGCACTGTACTGGGACCTGGATGCATATGACCTGCTACCTTGCTCCTGCCTACCTCTAGGCACGGGAGCACTAGCAGATGACGGTGCTGGCATAGAAGAACGATCCTGATACTGAGGGCGACTCCCTACCTGCATTCTAGTCTGACCCTATCTGTGCTGCTCAGACCTAGCTCTCTTATTCCCTCTTATTCTATCTCTCTCCTTAATCTTGTCTGCCTCAATCTATTGGGCATGAGTCATCAGCCTTGAAAGATTCATCTCACTATTCAGCATAGCAGACCTACACTCCTTAACCACATAACTAAACACTCCAGTCACAAACTTACTCATACTAACCCGATTATCAGCTACTAAGTCAGGAGCATAGTTGGCCAACTGATTGAACTTTAGACAGTACTCCCTAATAGTCATAGAGCCCTGTCGCGAGTTTATAAAATCTTCCACCTTCGCCTCCCTCATCTCCAAAGGGAAACACTTATCCAGGAATGCATCCTGGAACTCTTGCCAAGTTGTAGGGGCAGCTCCCTCACCTCTACCTTTCCTTCAAGCAACAACCCAGTCATAAGCAAGGTATTTCAACCTATACTCAGCCAACTCCACACTATGCTCCTTAGATACATGCATCACCTGAGTAATCTTCCGCAACTTCTCTAAAAACAACCGTGGATCCTGATCAGACTTGGACCCATAGAATTCTGGCGGAATGATCCGCATGAAGTCACGGATCCTGGCAGCAGTTGAATCACCTCCCTGCTGTTATGGATCCGGGGCTGGGTTGGCCTGAACATTTGCAGTAACAGCTTAGGCCAGCGCCTGAAAGGCTGCCTAAAATTCAGCATGAGACACGTTTTGATTCAATGGGTCAGTGGGTTGAGGTTGTTGACCATCATTATTTCTTCTCACTTGACGTGGAGGCATATTTCTGAAAGAGAAGAGCACGAATCAATAGCAGAGAGAGACACTTTAAGCACGATAGACTTCTGAAAGAAAGAATTACACTTTTTCCTAAAATGTCTTGTAGCCTCTTGCTCATAGATGTGGCGTGCTACACACTGATGATCAAGACTCTACTTAACGCGGCTTGTAAGACTCCCTAGGACACCATAAAACCTTAGGCTCTGATACCAAGTTTGTAACACCCCAAAAAATGAGTTCGGGAGCGTCACACGGTGCTTGAGGTTACGAGTAGCCCCAAGCTAACTCTTTGAGCCATTTTCATTCAGTTCAACACAAATCAACGGTATTTCCATAAATAACCCTCAAATATCAACAGAGTAATCATCATCCAAGAATAAAAAAATTTCAGAAAGATAACAAAATACGACTTATTAGTCAACTCCCAATATCTATACTAGTCTGACAAGCCTCTAAGAAAATCAATAAGACCAGCGAGCCATTGAGACATGCCCCAACTGACTCATACTCAGTTGTCAAATGTAAATAATTCTGTGAAACCAACATCAGACATCACGTCCTCGGAACATGAGGACTCACCACAACAGAGGATGTAGAACAGCGTGCCCGAAGAATCACTGTCGCACCTAAAACTGAGCACCTGAACCTATATTCTGAGAAAATGCAGCTCACATCCGAAGATGTGGGTCAGTACCATGGAAAGGAACTGAGTATATAGGGGTGTATGAATTTGTATAAACATCATCATCATAAATATTTATAAGAAATATACAGGATGTATGAAAGACTCACATAGCCGAAAGAAAATCATCATAATCATGAGAGGATAAAATAAGTATAATAACACATGTGAGTCATCATATAATTTGTCAATCTCTTTCAGTTCATCAAGAATATCAATTGTCATAATGTAAATATCATTTAATTCTTTTGAAAGAATAACTTTCACAATTCCACTTTCAAATCACTTCACCATTCACCATAGACACAAGGAAACACACACACACTGGGAGATCCTATAACCGACATAAACCATGTGAGCTACATGGAGTCCAACGTACAACCCACGTTGGGGAGAGCCGTCCTATCCTTGCCATCGGAGTAGGACTATCGATATCAAATCCACACAAACTAGTGATCACTATATAAATCAGCCTCAGGCTCACTCCTATGGGGGCACGTAGTTCTAGGGAAGTAAGGTCACTTTATACCTCCCACTCGGTGCTAATGATTTCTCCCAGACTTAGCTCAGATCATTTCAAAGACAATCCACAACAAAACAATTTCAGTAATATATAAATATACATCGGGAGCCATCATGCTTCCCATCTATTAAAATCAACCACGTTATGGATTTTTTTCACGCTCGAGTTCAAAACAACTCCATTAAGACCAAAAGGTCAAAATATCTCAAATATTCAACATCAACATGCTTATAACACACACTTTCTCAAAAAAACACAATTTCCAATGGGGATTCACAACCCAAATACCAAAATCATGATAAATATCGTTCAAGATTCATGCTTTATATCACCACACATGTAAATTCATCTTTCAAAATCATAAACATCAGGATTTCATAATAATCATCATAAGATATGGGTTCATGCTTCAAATTCATAAAAATCAAATAAAATCATGCCTTTGTAAAGAAAATTACTTTTGGGCATAAGAACAAAAGAGAGTTCTTGCTGAAAAACCCCACATACCTTGAATGATGAACTTTAGATCGATACTCATTTTTGAGATGTTAATCGTGCCTTTGAATGATGGTTCTTGGAGTTCTTGAACTAGGAACTTGGAATCTTGAATAAATTTGCAGAATTAATGGTGAATTTTGGAGGTTCTTGAAGTTGGATGTAGGAGCTTAGGGTTTTCTTTTTGAAGGAATTTGATGAAATATAACATATAATGCTTCTAAGAGGCTTTAATATAGGGTTTGGGTGGATTTTGGGTGAGGGGAATGACCAAAACAGCCCTAAAATCAAATAATTCTCGAATCTGTCCTTTGGTGGACTGTTTTGATAGTCTGAAGTAGATCAACCATAACGTTTTACTCCGACATCCAAATTGGATGAAACCAATTTCATTAGAAAGAGGACTCTCATATATTTTCGTTGATTTATAGTATCTCACCCAGATCATTGTGTACGAGGAGTTATGATCATTTGAAGTTGACCCAAAAAATCACTTTTGATAGGCTGAAGTAGATCGACCATAACTTTTTTCTCCGATAGAAAAATTGGATGAAACCAATTTCATTGGAAAGAGGACTCGCAGAGATTTCCGTTTATATATAGTAGATAATCCAGATCATTATTTACAAGGATTTATGATCATTTAAAGTTGGAGAAAAAATATGCCAGGCCTCAGTACTTTTTCCTGCACATTTTATTGTTCACTACTATTCACGGTTCGATCGGAATGTTCATAACTCGTGGATCGGGTATCCGTTTTGGATGATCCACATATCATTGGAAATATTATTCGATACTCTACGCAATGGAGGGTCATAATCTAAGACATTCCGCACGAAAAATTTATAGTTCATTCTAGAAGATAGAACCCAATACGTTTACGCACAAAATTTCAACGAAAAATTTCCCGGAGTATTACAGACGGCCTATTGTCGTCACTTCTTCCAACTGAATCTCATTCTTTGTCTAAGGATGATGATGAATTTGATAACCTATCAGAGTGCTGACGATTTATCAGGAATGTCGTCAGCCACACTTCTCTTCTATTTGCTTCAGATTTCAACTCTTTTACTTCCATTATTGTTGGTACTCTTGCATCTTGACTTTTACTGCAATATCAAAGAGAAAACAATTAAAATCGACAAAATTTGCTTAAGACTTTGCAATTATTTTTAGTTAAAAGCCTCAAATATTTTAGCATTTGCTCACACATTAGTTACCACCCTAAGATTAAAGTTCTGGATCTGCTGGCATTATCCATTGAGCCATTCATCACACGAATCAAAATATAACCACAAAAGTCAAAAATAAGACTCTCAAAGCCACCAAAATCCATAGTATAACATAACTGGTATCAAAATGCATCAGGAATCATTTCAATCACACCCATACCCTAAAAATACCACAATGTAATTATGGGGAGTGGTGAAGTAGTAAAAGCATACAAAAACACATATTTTACATATTTCATCAAATTTTTAGGTCATTACATATTCCAACATATTATTTTATTTATACTTAAAGGCTTGACTGACATTAGAGTATGGTTCATGTTAGTCCTTTGAGCTCAGTGCTTTATTCATCTAAACTATTAGTCATTTTTTAAAACTTCTAACTATGCTAGATTTCAGCAGCCTGCTCCTATCATAGACTCATAAAGGCTTCACCAGTAATAGTGTATGCTACAGCCTTAGTGTTAGCATTCAAGGCTCTATAAAAGATTTTAAGCAAGTTTCTTCTAGTAATTTTATGATTTGGCACACTCTAAAGTTTCCTCTTGAACCTCAAACATATCTCATTTAGTGTGTCTGAATACCACTGTTGGAAGTTATATATATGATACCCCATAAAATTTTAATTATTTTATTTTTAACCCTCTCATGTGCGTAATGTTGATTTTTGACTTAAATTATATTTAGAGATGTTAAAAGGGTGCTTTGGAAAAGGTTTGAAATTTTTAAAAGTTATTCGAGGTCATTTTGGGACCCCGAGGCAGTGAGGATCTGCGATATTAGCTTGTCACGGAGGATAACCTCTGCAATAGTAGAGTGGCACGGAGGCTAGCCTCCGTGATATTGGTGTGCCATGCTGTTGTGATAAAAACACCCAATTTTAATTTTTTTCACTTGGGGTGAGGGTTTTTTTTAATCTTTTTATCCCTTGTATGGCTTTTAAACATCAAATAATCCTTTCTTTTCAGTCTTTAAAGATCAAAAAACCATCCACTCTCTTTTAAACTCAAAATCCAAGAACATTCAAGGATTTTACAAAGAATTCTTCATCTGGGCTCCACACTTTGGATTGTCTACGGATCCTTGTGTATTTCAGACATGTTTCTCTTTCCTAACTTTAATGTTACATTGTGACATTAATTGAATGGATTTTCATGTGATTTAAATTGTGAGTTTTGAAGTTGGGTTGAGGGGTTTTGATTTTTATTGACTGAATTACTTGTCTCATATTTTAAATTTATTGTTCATGATTTAAATTGATGTTTTGGGTACTTAGTTGGTGCGTAATTTAAATGGTTGGAGTAAGGGACATAGGTTTTCCCAAATTGATAGAATTTTTGCTTGATAATGGCATTAATCTCAACCCACCTTGTAAACTTGTTTTGGATATGGAAAATTGCATGGTTTAACTTATTTTTAAACCCAATGTATTGCATTAAAGGATAAATAAATAAATAAATAAATAAATAAATATGGTTTTGGATAGCCTTGGTGTCCTTGGTTTTGGTTTTTAAATGAAACTTGGGAATCAATTTGGTTATATGGATTGGTTTCGCATATTTGATTTAGATTGCAAGTGTATTGGTATGACGATACCAAATTGGTACATTCCTTAATAAATGACTCCTCGGATGCTGGTTTATTTATGTGGAAATTATTTTAATTTAGGCTTAAAAGGAATTTTGTAGCCAACAATAAAGGTGCAGATCCGGCGGGTATCAACATTATAAACCATTTTTACTGGTGTTGGGGGTTCATGTGACCGTGATCTTGGTGAATACATTGTATATATATTTTAGGAGGTCTATGACTTTGATGTCTTTAGCCTTTTCATAGTTTTTCCTCGGTTTGTGTGGCTAACATGCACTAGGGCTCTTCCAGCATGGGGAGCTGGACACATATAGCACATGGGTTCCTTTAGGATGGAACGAGCTACATAGTTCAGGTTAAATATTTAAACTCTTATATTCATGATCCTTGTCCCTATCTCGACATCCTATATAAATGTGGTGCATATGGTTTATGAATGGAATTTGGTAATTGCATTATTTTATCCTTATTCCCTGAGCTATATGTTAGTGTTCGCTGCACTGAACATCCCTAGATTCTACATCATTTCATGATGTAGGGTTCGAAAGATTTTCTATTGCTCCTATGCAGCATTAGGTGGTTGAGTACTTCTATGGATTTGTTGTGAAGTAGTGAGCTTTCATCTTTCAAAAGGCATGGTCATTTCACTAGTTTTATTTCTATTTTTAGTATTTTATTTATATCCTTTATTGGTCATAGTCGGGGGCATATCCCAACTTCGTTGGTATTTCTACCTTTTGAGGCTTTTGTGGACAAATGTGGGTTGGATTGTTGATTTTAACACTTAAAAATTTCATTCGACTTATTATGTTTTTGTTACTATATTTAATGGCTTCCACTTTATTGTTATTATTATGCTCTTAAGGTTAGGTTAAAGGGGTGGTCTCTGTTCCATGGTGGGCTTGAGATTTCCATCATGACGAGTCCCTACTTTGGGTGTCGTGACAAGCTTCGTATAAGAGCACAGTCAAGGTATTTAGGTATCTAAGAAGTTGTGTCGAGTAGAGTCTCTTTTATGGGTATGTAGTGCACCACACTTATAAAAAGGAGGGTATAAGGCAATTAGGAATGTTTCCCATTCTTGTGTTCTATTTCAGTCTATAAAGTCTAATGTTATAAAACTTCTCTATCTCCTAGCTTCCATGTATTTCAGATCATTCCTCCCCAAAGATCTGATGGTCATAGGAATTTTGCTAGAAACTCCATCCCACCCGAGGAGAATGTAGAGGGGATTCACCCTATTTATAAAGTGAAAACCCGGTCTAGGGTCCCTGTTGTGGATTGTACCACTCTACGTAGGGTTCCATCGGTCCCTACTAGTCCTTCTCTGACTTCTCGAGCTAGCATCACTCATTCTCAGTCTATATAGGGAGATATCTCTATTACGGAATTTCCTTAATCTATTCATATATATTCTTACTCAACTGGTGGCATCACAGTCAGTCTAATCTTATCGTTCCTACTGTTAAATCACCTGAGGTCACTCGGGTTGGCCAGTTCATGAGGTTAGATCCCCAAAACTTTGCAGTCTCTAAGGTTATGGAGGATCCTCAGTAATTTATTGATGAGACGGAGAAAATATTTAGGGTGATTCATGCTTCTGAATTACAGGGTGTGGAGTTTTCTGCATATCAGTTAAAAGATATGTCTTATCAGTAGTATGAGAAGTGGGAAGCGATGAGGGGTGATGATACTGAACATGCAATGCGGGATGAATTTCCAAGAGCTTTTCTTGTTCACTTCTTTCATTAGGAGTTGGGGGAAGCTAAGTCTAAAGAGTTTGTGAACTTGAAGTAGGGTAAGATGAGGGTTAAGAAGTATGGACTAAAGTTCCAACAGTTGTCCCATTATTCTCCAGAGTTGGTGTCTAATAGGAGGTCCCAAATAAGGATATTTGCTTTTGGTTTGTCCCCTGATTTGGTGCTAGAATGTAAGGTTGCTATGTTAAATAATGATATGGACATCTCTAGGTTGGTGGTTTATATGCAATAGCTAGAGGATGAGAAAGGGCAGCAAGAAGAGATGGGGGAGAGGCAAAATAAAGAGTTTAGATATTCAAAGTATGGTGGGATTAATCAGAACAGTGGGAGAGAAGGTAGGCAGGGGACTAAAAGAAGAATTAGGGAAATTTGTATTTGTCTACTAGTGCTCCTTATCCTAAGGCTTTAGGTGATCGTCATTTTCAGGCTAGTAGTGGTCCTAAGGCACAGGATGCCCAGTCTCAAGCTAGTAGCACTAAATCAGCCCCACCTTATCCTCCATGCCATTTTTGTGGGAATCTTCACTGTAGATATTGTGAGGAAAGGAGAAATCATTGCTATAGTTGTGGTCAGCTTGGTCATATACAGCGATATTATCCTTCAGAAAGGATTGCCATTGGAGCTAATAAGGTTTTGGTCGCCATTTCTTCGGCTCTGGTACCTAAGGGAACCACTTCTGGTACCTAAGGGCACCACTTCTGGTGCCAACACTAGTCGAAATCATCTCTATGCACTTGCTACTCGTCAGGAATCTGAGGCATCCCCCGAAATGGTCACTAGTGTGTTACAACTCTTCTCCCATGATATTTATTATTTGCTTGATCTGGGTCCTACCTTATCTTATGCGACCCTTTATATGGTTGTACACTTTGGTTTTGGTCTTGAAAATATTTTCGACCCCTTTTATGTGTCTACTCCAGTGAGTGAGATTATTATTACTAGAAAGATCTATAGGGGTTTTATGGTGTCCATCTTTCATAAGGAGACATTGATGGATTTGATAGAGCTTGATATGGTGGATTTTGATGTTATCTTGGAGATGAATTAGCTTTATTTGTGTTCTGCTTTTATGGATTGTAGGACCCGAAAGGTCAGTTTTCACTTTTCTAATGAACCGATACTAGAATGGGAGGGGAGTTCCTTAGTACCCAAAAGGAGGTTTATCTAATATCTTAGAGCTCGAAAATTAATTTATAAAAGGTGTTTATATCATCTAGCACAGGCTAAAGAATCTAACTCTGAGGGTCCCTCTTTGCAATCTATCCCTGTGATTAATGAATTTTCTGAAGTTTTTCCCTATGATCTTCTTCGAATTTCTCTCAATAGGTAAATAGATTTCGGGATAGATCTTCTAAGGATACTCGTCTTATTTTGATTCCTCCTTATAGAATGGCTCTAGCTGAGATAAAGGAGCTTAAATAGCAGTTAAAGGTAAGGGTTTCATTCGTCCTAATGTTTCTCCAAGGGGAGCTCCTGTGCTTTTCATATGAATGAAGGATGGGATCTTCGGATGTGTATAGACTATCATCAGCTGAATAAGGTCACAGTGAAAAATAAGTACCCTCTTCCTAAGATTGATGATATTGTCTACTAGCTTCAGGGTGCTAGGTGTTTCTCTAAGATTGATCTCCATTCGGGATATGATCAACTAAAAATTAGGGAGGTTGATATTCCAAAGATTGCTCTCCAAACCTGATATTGACATAACCCAAACCTGGTCCTTGTCGTAATGCGTATCCCAAGTCCAAACAGGACTGGAGACCACCCCCGTTACCCCAACCAACCTACGCACATCCTGAGTCAGATGAATTCTAAACATATAACAAGATAGAGTTATTGTATAATCCATGACTCTAAGATAGGTATATATTTGTGACCACCCAAACGAGTTCAACCAACTGATACCAAAACGATAATTAATACCAACCAAATCATAATCCAAACCATAACCATATGAGTTCCATAATAATTATATATAATCACAAAATAAAAGTGGATGGAACAGTGAGAAATTTAGTCCTACTGTGTCAGCCCCAATACCAAGGCTGAAACTAATACCGATCCCGCCCATACCAACCCATACTAGTTCCACAAAATCCTCTAACCAAAAGAATACCAAAATCTAGTTGGGACAAGCCCCCAACCATATCCAAAACCAATATCCATAAATAAACCAAAGTATGAAATAATATCTATGAAATGGAGCCTTCTAAAAAGATGAAAGCTCACCACTTCAATCCAATAGTTGATCCCAAATTTCAATCGCGAAGCAGGAGAAGTAGAATGATCGATTCTTGTATCGCATAGGGATACAGCCACCCAAAGATGGGTTAGCAGGTGAACGCTAGCATGAACTTAGAATAACGATAAAATAATGCCTTTTAACAAAACCAAGTAAACTATACATACATATATATATAACCATGTCGGGGAAAAGAAAACGGGTTTAGTATGCATTTTAAACCATTAACCTGGTATGTGTAGTATAATCTTCCTTAACTACCCACGGGCTATATGGGTCTAGTGTAACACTCTAAATGGGCCCCAATGCATGTAGCCGCATGAACCGAAGATAATATAAGAGTAAAGGATTTCTAAGTACCCTCACCCTCCATGATACATATGTACGATGTACTTAGAGGATTCTTGTTTACCTCATAGTATCATATAAGGTCGCCATAACCTACCCCTCATGTCGGCAAACATGAGTTTCCAGTGTTCATCTGTTGGACTCCCACCTTTACGGTTAGCTATCACACCCCACCTTTATTGCCCAATTAAAACCATTTCCAACCACCAAATCATTATTATTAATCGAGGCTATGTATAGTGGTATCGTCATACCGACTATAACTTGCAAGAATTGTCCTTAGCCAAACCTTTTTGAGATCAAGGGATTCCCATGTACCCATAGATCACATTATCCAATTAACTTTGGGGAGTCCCATGTACCCCACAAGTGTTCCATTATTACGATTACTTGGGGGATTCCATTGTACCCTACAAGAATGATTGTTAAACCCAAAACCGTTCTATTTTGACCATTCCAAACTATTTATCCATTTAGGGTTCCAATACCAAGTTTAAACCATGCATAAGTTCCATTAAAAATTCAACAATGTAGTGAAAACATTCTCATAGGCATTTTATCAAACACATTGGGGGCATAGTATTTCCAAAACCAAAGCCAATTATGAAATACCCATTCCCATGCAACCAATTATCCACAACTTCCATTAAAGCATGTAAAGCATAATTAAAACATGGGAAAACCATAACCAAGCATTTATAACCAAAGCCCCCAAATTATATTTGAAACCTAAAACCATACAATAATCAATCCATGAAAATATTGTATAAAACTATGCGTTTAGTTGAAAATAACAATGAGGGAATAGAACATTCCTTAAACCAAGAAGATGATAGAGAGAAATCACTAACGCAAGCCCCAAATTAATCCTTAAGAAAAAAACCTAGCTTCCCTTGCCCAAGAACTTTAGAGAGAATTAGAGAGGGTTTTTCTAAGTGTTAAAGGATAGAATACTAGGAAAAATAACCTCCCAAGTAATTTAAAAGTCAAGGGGACTTGTTAGGTTAAGTGGGGAAATGTATAGATTGCCCTCACTTAAACTACACCAAAAGCCTGTCAGAGGGATATGACTATCCATACCAATTATACCCTCCAATAAGAGTGGTACCCACCACTCATACCCAAGTCCATGGATTATACCCTCCAATAAGAGTGGTACCCTCCAATGAGGTATCAAGGAAGGTTGTGTGTTCCTGATATTAATGGACTACGATAATGGATTTTGACTGAAGATCATGAGTCTCGATATACAGATAATTTTATCTTGACTAAAATGTATCATGACTTAAAGAAAATCTACTAATGGAATAACATAAAGAGAGATGTGGAAAATTTGTGGCTAAGTGTACGGTTTGTCAGCAAGTCAAGGTTGAATATCTGAGGCTTGGTGGCATGTCTCAAGAGATAGATTTTCCCATATGGAAGTGGTGGATGATTAATATAGACTTTGTTATAAGTCTTTCGCCGTCTCAAAATTAGTATGATTCTATTTGGGTCATTGTGGATAGGATGACTAAGTTTGCTCACTTCTTACATGTGAGGACTAACTACTCAGGAGAGGATTATGCTAAGTTGTTCATTCAGGAGATTGTAAAGTTTCATGGTGTACCGGTGTCCATCATTTTAGACTGAGGTATGCAGTTTTCTTCTCACTTCTGGCATTCATTTCAAAAAGGTTTGGGTACTCAGGTGAACCTTAGCATCACTTACCACCCTTAAATAGATGGACAAGCAGAACATACTATTTTGACTTTAGAGGATATGATAAGGGCATGTGTGATTGAATTTAAAGGTATTTGGGTTGACCATTTGCTTCTTATTGGGTTTGCTTATAATAACAATTATGATTCTAGCATTCAAATGGCTTTTTTAAGGCTCTTTATAGTAGGAGGTGCATGTCTCCTATTGGATGGTTAGAAGTAGGTGATACTAGGTTGTTTGGTCCTGACTTGGTTCACCAAGACATGGAGAAGGTGAAGGTGATTAGAGAAAGACTTAAGACTGCTCAAGGTCGCCAAAATTCTTATGCGTATGTAAGGCAAAGGGAGTTGAAGTTTGAGTTTAGTGATTGGATATTCTTGAAGGTGTCTCCTATGAAGGAGTCATAAGATTTGGGAAAAAGCGGAATCTATGTTCCCATTACGTTGGTCCATATTTGATTTTGAGGAGAATTGAGAATGTTGTTTTGAGCTACATATGGCTACATGTTTAGCTTCGATTCATCCGGTTTTCCATGTGTATGTTGAAAAAGTATTTTGGTGACCCTTCCTGGATAGTTCCTATTAATGATGTTGGTGTTACAGATTCATTACCTTATGAGGAAGTTTCAGATAAAATATTGGATAGAAAGGTTCGTAGATTGAGGACCAAGGATGTGGCATCGGTGAAGGTTTTATGGAAAAATCAAAAGGTAGAAGAGGCTACATGGGAAGGTGAAGAAAATAAAAGATCAGTGCACCCTTTTTTTTTTTCATCTTGAATGAAAGTGCCTAAGGTATGAGTCTCGTTTCTCCAAATTAATGGAATTTTTGCTTGATAACAGCATTAACTTTAACCCACCTTGTAAACTTGTTTTGGATATCAAAAATTGTATGGTTTAACTTGTTTTTAAACCCAATTCATTACATTAAAGTATAATGAATGAATATGGTTTTGGATAGCCTTGGTGCCCTTGATTTTGGATTTTAAATGGAACTTGAGAGTCAATTTCGTTATATAGATTGGTTTAGCGTATTTGATTTAGCTTGAAAGCATATTAGTAAGTGATACCAAATTGGTAAATGCCTTAATGAATGACTCCTGGATTGTTGGTTGATTTATATGCAAATCATTTTAATTTGGTCTTAAAGAAAATAGTCTTTCTCACCATTAAGGTGTATATCCCGGGGGGATCAACACTGGAAACCACATTTTCCAATTTTGGGGGTCTATGTAAATGTATGCTTGGTGCACACATTGTATATATATTTTGGTAGGGCTATGACCTTGATGTCTTTAGCCTTTTCATGATTTTTCCTCAGTTTGTGCGGCTAACACACACTAGGACCCTTCCAGCAAGGGGAGCTAGACCTATATAGCCCATGGGTGCTTTTAGGATGGAACGAGCTACATAGTTCAGGTTAAATCTTTAAACTCTAATGTTCATGACCCTTGTACCTATCCATACATCCTATAAAAATATATATGAATGTGGTTCATATGGTTTATGACTAGATTTTAGTAATTGCATTATTTTACCCTTATTTCCTTAGTTACATGGCAGTGATCGCCTAATTGACCGTGCCTAGACACTACATTGTTTTATTATAGAGGGTCTGAAGGGTTTTTTGTTGCTCCTGTGCAGTGTTAGATGGTTGAGTACTCCTGTGGATTTTCTGTGAAGTGGTAATCTTCCATCTTTTGGAAGGCCCTATCATTTCACTAGATTTATTTTTATCTTAAGTATTTTATTTGGATCCCTTTTTGGTCATAGTCGAGGACATGTCCCGACTTAGTTGGTATTTCTGGCTTTAGAGGCTTTTGTGGATAAGTATGGGTTGGATTGTTGGTTTTGACACTTAGAACTTTCATTCTGCTTATTTATATTTTTGTTACTATCTTGATTGGCTTTTTCTTTATTATTATTATTATTATTATTATGCTCTTGAGGTTAGGCTAAGGGGGTGGTTTCCGGTCCATGGCAGGCTTGAGATACCCGTCACGACTAGGCCCTGGTTCGGGTCATGATAGTATATCTCATCTTTCAATTGAAAAATTCTATAAGGTAGAAAGAATTGAGTCCTCAACTCATTCTAAGTAATGATAGATCCACAGGGAAACTCACCTAACTACAAAGTAGCTTCCCCAATCAGAGAGAATGGGAAGATTCTCAATCGTATCGCCTCCTGACTCACCCCAAGAAAATTGTATGAAGTAAATATCCCCATAAAGTTCATAATATGCATGTGTGCATCATCAGTAGGTAGGCCATCAAACATCCCTTTTAGAGTTAGTACATGAATCGTCATACTAGTGATATCAAACTTAGTACCTTGAGGTAATTACAGAGGAACGATTGCGCCAATTTCAACAGCATTCCCCAAATCCATTTTTGGATCATCATAAACTGGCATATATTATTGTATGGGATGTTTTCCCCTATTTTTCTCAATTTTTTCCTCACATCAAGTGTAGATAAACGCTTTTTCTCTTCTTGTCTAGATCTTGATTTCCTTGTTGCTCGTCTGGCATCTACTTGACAAGCATTTTTCTCATCCATTAGCCGAGAAGTGACCTATTATGTAGTTTCCTAAACCTCATGATGGAGTGGCCGATTCACAATTTATGACTCATTACGAACCCCTTTGAGCTGGGCTCCTTGATCATGAACCCCCTCTCTCTCCAACCTTTGATTTTTTCTTAGAGTTTTCTCAAAGTTTAGGATCAAGAGGTTCCCTTGACTCTAAGTATTGGGTATACACTAGTGTGTGCCCTAGAAACAGTAAAAAGGTACAATCAACAAATGAAAATAACTCAACAAACATAATAATTCAGCTTTGTAACTATATTTCCCGACAATAGTGTCAAAATTTGATGTTGCCCAAATAACACCTCCTAGAAGTATAAAGAGATCTCTGATCAAATATAAAACTCAACTAGGTTGGGGTCGATCCCACAAAAAATAGGATGAAATTCGATTAAGTATATGTCTAAGTAATTGGCACGTAAGTAAATATGGGGGTATGAAACAAAATATCACTCGTAACAAGCATTGATTTGTTGGATTTGTAATCAATATGAGACAAACACTAGGATTGTGATCCTCATGGCTTCATAACTCCATAGGTTATTCGTGCTAACAGACTATCCCAATGTGTTGCATGCAAAATCTAACAATATATGTATCACCTAAACGTCTTCCGACCTTGTTATAGATGAATTTCACTCATCTCCTTCTGTACTAAGAGCATTGTATTACTAACCCTTGTTCTTAATCTTAGATAAACTATTCCTATTAGGGATTTAGTTATTAGATGAAGGTTGATAGCTTCAAATCTCGATTGTTATTCTTGTTTCCTAATTTATAATCTCTCAAGCAAGTTTAGGATATAGGTGAATTCCTAATATATACATCCATTAGAAGAGCAATCATACCAAAAAAAAATACATGTAAGCACATCATTCTAGATTGATAACCCATTTTGCTAATTCATCATGGTTCCTACAACTTTAGTTATGGAGTTTAATTACTCATAATTGAAAGCACATAACAAGAATTCATAGATGAAGACATAATCATGAACTTACAATATGAAATAAACTCTAAAACTCAGCTTTAATTAAACACTAGGAACAATGTTCATACAATCCCAAGAAGGTGTCTTAGAATTCTAAAATATGAAGTAATGTTTGTAATAATTGTGTAACTTCATAAGAATATCCCTATAAGAGTATTTATAGATAAAACAAATCTATCCTAAAAGAAAAAGGGAATTGTGTCGGCTGCCTCGAAGGGAAGAAAGTGCAATCATGGTTAGGAACCACAATCGTCCTTTGCTTGTCATAGTTTGTACTTAGACTTGATAACTTTTAGGTCTTTAAAGGTACGATTCTCAGTCTCATATTACCATTTGATCATTGTGCTATTAAAGTTCTGAGACTTATCAACAACTGGAGTATTTTCCCACGACCATATGGTACGATTATTTTTCCAAGGCACGATCGTAGATTGCTCTTGTTCGATCATCTTACACTTAACTCCTGCAGATGTGAATTTTACTTTACACTCATGATCACATGGTACGATCGAGATATCAATTCACGATTGTGGTTCCTTCCATCTAAGAGACTTCTGACTTGTAGCATCTCTAATTCAATGGTATAAAATCCTAGGTGCGACCTTGGTTTGATCCCACGATCATGGTAGGAGTCATCTGATGCCAACTTTGTCCAATCTTAAGCATTTTCCTTCTCTAAGTCCAAAAAGTCTGCAAACACGAAAATAAACACATAAATCCATAAAGTACCCTTATTATTGCAAATATTTCTTGTTTTAAGCATCTTAAGTGTTGTGTGTTCACGACACATCACTAAGAAACCCCTTGACCACTACCCCGAGCTCCCTTATCTCTTTCTTGAGTACCTCTAGTATCACCTCTGCCACGAACCACCTCTTACTATAGATATAGAAGTAGGGAAAAGATGAAGTTAAGAACCCTACTGAGTAAGACCAAACACGAACCAGGGATAATTCTTGGACAAATGACCAACCTCCTCACAAACATAGCATCCTCTATGGTCGGACTCAATCTGAGGGAGCACAGATGAACTAGAACTACTTCCTTGGCCCGAAGAACTAGAACTAGAACCTCCACTCACTTGACCTGATTCCTAGCTTCTTAGAGTCACAGAAATTAAAAGCCTATCACCTGCACCCTCTAAAATAGCTTGAACTAGCCTATCATGATAACCATGAGAAACTCGGCCTTAAAATTCTCTACCTTGGGAGACATGTCCATTAAAATCCTCGTCAGTGCACTTTCTTGGTTCGATCCTATATATCATGGGTAATCGACTCTACCAACATAGCACACTTTATAATACTCTAAAAAGAAGCACTTAAAACTATCATCTGGGTTGTAGCTAACTGATAAAGACCGTCTAACCCCTTAACAAACTTTTGAATCTTCTATGACTCAATGGAGATACTTGCATATGAATATCTAGATAGTGCGTAGAAATAAACCTCAAAATCAGAAATAGACATAAAACCCTACCTCAGGTTATCAAACTCATTTCTTATTTGATCCCTTAAATTGAACAACACAAACCTCTTCAACGAAGCCTCGAAAAACTGAGCCCATGTCATAGTAGGTGAACCTAATAGTCTACAACTAGGAAGAGACCTCCACTAATGTTTGGTTACATCAGTGAACTGATAAGTCATGAAGTAACTCCATAAGAATTAAGAGATCCAAGATTATGTAACTTCTCCTAACAGTCAAGCAGAAACTCGTAAGTGTCCTAGCCAATCAAACCACTAAACCTAGGAGGAGCCAAATGAATAAACATCTTCTGATCATCAGAAGACATCACAGTACCCGAAGTAACTAGAAGAATGGTAAGTACGGTAGTTAGTAAATTGTACTCATGAAGTGGAAACACCATAATAAGAAGTTGGTATTGACGGTGGAACATCACTCAAAGTTTGTGGAATAGTTGATACACTCAAAGGAACACCATCCAAATGACTCAAAAGATGTATCAATATATCATGTATCCCTAGGGTGTCAACTGAACTCTATGGGATCTAAGCTGGTCTCTCACCCCCTGTCTAATACTCATCCTTAGTATACTCAACCTTAGCTTGGGTGAGGTATTCCTAGCACATACTCTGGATGGGGAAGCTCCTTATTTTCGTAATCTACTTCTGAGTCGACCTTAACTCCTACCTCGCACTCTGATTGAGGCTCCCACATCTGGTGCTAGCTTAGCGTCCCTGGCATATCTGGACCTAGCCCTCACCATATGCGCAAAAAATAATGAAATAGAAGTTTAGAATAATCGGTACTAATAACCCTCACGAAAAGGAATCAAATTAGAAAAAAAATTCATAAAGACATTGTATAGACTCTCGAAGATAGAAATGGAAGTTAGCGTACCGATCTATGAGACTCTACTAGACATCATGCTCGTACACTTATAATATAAATGAACCTACCTCTGATCCTAACTGTCACGATAAAAAAATTGAGGTCATGGAACGTATCGAGACACCGCCTTGGTAAGAAAGTCGATTCCCCAAAATAAAAAGAAAATTAAAAATGCAAATAAAATGACACAAATGAGATTTGTAGAACGAAGTCAAGTCAACAAAGGTACAATAAAGTGGATGTATGAACAAAATACCATAAATCCCAAGAAAAAGTGTCACAAGTATAAGAGAATCTAAATATGATATCCAACTATTGAAAAGTACATTAGTTTGTCACCAAAAAAAATAAAAGACAACTAGGATATGAAGAGATTTAGATCCTGACCTAAACTCAAGAGTGCACCAGTACCTCAAATGTCAGCTCCAAATAGCACGAATCAGTTACCGCATCTCGTAATCATTCTAGAAACTACATCAAAAGGGCATAGTGGGAGTGAGTACAATCCACTTTTACTCCATAGGTATCATAGACCGATTTTGCAAAGTAGAAAAATACAAGTAAAAGATACTATAAGCACGTAACTTATAAGCAGAAAAGTTCCCAAAGGTAGTTCACTGGTCTTCACTAACAGTTCTAATATGTATATATAAAGAACGAATAGAAACAGATACACACTAAATGCATACAAAAACTAACTACATGTCAAGTACATAAAAAATGCAAAAATGCATATGCAATGCAATGTAATGAAGATGGGATCATAATGAATGATTAAAAGTCATCACATGACTTTCTGTATATACCTACCGAGCCTTAACGCTCCCCAGATAGGACACGTTGGGGTTTGCAACCCATATATTACCTTAAATCTCAACTTTCATCTACAGCTAGTGTTCACGGATCAAAGATTTTTCATAAAAATGTCTCATTCACCTCTTCGGCTATGGTTCACAGATCAAGGGTTTTCATAAAAATATCTCAGTTCTCTTTATATCAGTATTTCTCAATGGTACTAATATCTCATGGATGGGGATATGATGCTCACAACTAAATTAATATAAAGATAATAATCCATTCAATACATATATATGTGAGATCAGAATCAACTTAATATGTTAATAACTCATGATAACAGTTCTCTCTTGGCACCATCGGAATAATTGTCATGTAGAACATTATTAATATCATATCAAACCCCTAACTCGGGTATGTCTATCATGATAGAGGCAAACAATACTTAAATAAGGCCTATATATCAATTCATGAAAAACCCGTGCAGGCATCACATTAGGAATAGGCAATTAATGCACATATAAGGCCTATCTGCATGGGCAACACATAATAAAGATATCTCAAGTCAATAACCATAACCATATAAGCCCCCACATGAGCTTACAACATCAAATAATCTTGAAATACAACTCTTATGGCTAATTTTCCCAACCCATAGCACGTTTTACTCATTTATTAACTCTCTAGCCCAGTCTAAAGAAAGTTAAGTCATAACCTACCTCGAAGTGACAAAACTCGAGCCTAAAGACTTCAACAAGGAGCCTTTTCCTTTTGAACGGTCTCGAAATCAACTAAAACATACAATGTATTAAAACAAAACTAACGATACCCATATTGGCAATTTAAGTCTAATCCAAAATGGGTTCGAAAATGAAAGGGGTAAAATTGAAATATTATTTAGAAAAAAGTTCCCTAAGATTAAATAAGTCTACAGTTGAAAGTCCAAGTACTATCAAAGTTCAAATCGAAGAAAATCCATTTTTATATTTTACCAGCAAAACTCCAAAATTCCTTTTGAAATCTGTATTAAAGAGTTTGAAGATTACCAAAGTTCAATTGGTAAAAAAAACCATTAAAATTGTTAAAAATCAAAGATTTAAGGTCCAAATATGAAAGAAATTGCCAAATGGACTATATATAGTGCTTCAGCGATGGCTGCTTTAGTGGCTGAATAACCACTAAAGAGGTCACCGCTGAAGGGGAGACATGCCACTAAAGCAACTACCACCGAAGTAATCTTTGGCCACCTAAGTGGTTATACCAGATATCAGTTGCATCAACAACTTTGCTAAGTTGCAAAGTTATCGATCAACCCCTTGGGATTCATTTGGAATCCCATGAATGCAAACGAACTATGGTACTAGGCTATTTTGAATGTTCTGGACTCAATAACAACATCGAATTTTTTAAAAGAAATATTTTCAATAATTTAACCCCTGAAACACCTAAAATCTTATTTACCTAGTTTTCACAACAAGGATCAAAAAGAAAAATAAAGGTCCTGAACCCGAACCAACCTCACTACTAACTCAAATTCGATATTTTAGACGTAATAGAACTGTCCAAATTATCATTCGATACTCAAAACACAAGATATTTACCGAAGTTAAACTATCAGATTTTTAAAGCCTCTAAGAGTCTCAAACTCGCACAAATCAATCTCGAATGCACAAGGGTCCGTGTCAACCATCCCCCCACATCTCATAATTAAAATGTAACAACTATGAAAAAGTGCAAAATTATCAAATCACACAAAAATAAAAGGTTTCACATATTAGGTCATTAAAATATCACCCTCGAAGGGTTGAGGAGGTGCATGCATCGACCTTTAGAAGTTTCCCAATTTTTTTACCATCCTTTTAAAGATATTCATATCATAAAATTACATTGGTAGTTGGGGAAGTTGGATCCAAATTGTCGTGGAGGTGATGTAGGATTCACTTGGAATGAAATTTGTTTCCCGATTCCTCATCGAAAGGAAACTTCCTGCAATGAACCAAGGACCGCCTTGTAAAGCCCTTACTTGGTTTTCGGGTAGCTTGAATTTGACAGTGTAGAAATTGAACCCCAAATCAATAAGAAAGAGGGGTTCGATGGGTTTTCAGAGTTTCTCTAACTTTGTCTTAAGATATTGGTTATTGAATTTCTTTTCAAAGACCATAATGATGATCGAAAATCTCCATGGAGCGTAGAGGAATTGGTTGTCCTCCATCATCAGATTTATTCAGGTCGTCGCTTAGTTTGCTAATGTCCTCTTCTTCTATGCTTGAGTCGAGGGGGATATGATTTGTTGTGTTAATCATCTTTTCCACTACCTCTTCCTTGTAGGTGGGTAATACATCTGGCATTTGGAGGTCATTTGAAGTCTTGAGGTCTGTTGATCCAAGGGGTATCCAAGGGGGATAGAATTGCTTGATCTGGGTTTTAGGTCATACTTCTTGCAAATTGAAAAGGAAAATTTTGGGAAGTTTAATTTGAGAAATTTTAGAGAGAAGAAGGTACTTCTCACTCTAAAACATTTAGAAGTCTTAAATAAAACTTAGAACTAAAATGTTGATAAGATAGAACAAAACCATTTAGGAGAAAGCTTGTACCATAGTAAAAAATCATCCATTTTTTCAAATTCTGTAATATATTTTTCGTTATTGTCTGTCCAAAGAAAAAAAACTAATATCCTTATATATTTAGGCCTCATTTGTTTGCACTTAATGGAGGTCTAAATCTGAATGGTTCAGACTTCAGACCATTAAGTGCATTTATTTTTTATTAAGGTTTTAACTCTTAATAGGTCTGAATAGGTCTTAATCATTCAGATATAGAACCAAGTCTTAATAGGTCTGAAGGAATATTCTGGTGTTGGATAATATTCACCACTCTATTCATAATCAACAATTACCACCACTAACCATCTCTGCCACCGTCACCATTGTCAACCACCACCAACCACCTTCACTATCACAACCACCATCGATAAAAAATACCGCTACCAACCACAATTGTCAACCGTTATCACACCTACTACCTCTTTTATTCTAATTATATTCACCACCACCAATACAGTCAACAACACCACAATCAGCAACCACTAGCAGTCAATCCCTATTACCAACCAACTCATCTATCACAACTAGCACCACCACTAACTACCACTAATACATCACAACCTCTACACATTCTTCGTCTGCCATCACCATTGTCACTAGTAATGCCACATCTACCACTACTTCAATCAGTACCATCGCTACAATTTATCTCTACTAACAACCATCTCCACCATCACATCAAATAACATCTCCAACTAGCACCAACACATCGTCAATCATCATGTATTCATATTTCAGCCAACACAATCAACACCTTAAACTATTAACATCAAGCAACGCCACATCACAACAATCACCACCACCATCAATCGTCACCATCATAACAGTCACTACAATACCAACCATCACAATTATCACCACCAACAATATTAATCACTAACATCAATCATTGTCACCGCAACCACCATTATAAGCCATCTCTACTATCACTAACAAACATAAATATTTTTTTCTCAATCAAATACTAATAATTTTATTGTATTAAATAACATACTTTTTTAATATATAATTAATTTTTAATTTGAATTTTATTTTTTATTTTATTATGTATACAAATAAAAAATTTTACACATTCAGATGTTGAAAAACAAATAGTCTTAATCATTCAATTTTCAGATCTAGGGACAACATCTTAATCATTCAGATGTGTATTCAGATTCAGACGTCTGAATCTTAAAAAAAAAAAAAAATGAAGTCTTACTCAGTAATAGTTTAATTTTTAAACTTCTTTTTTTACTTTTAATTAGATGATTTATACACAAAAATAATTAGTATGATTTGTTTCAAACCACAAATTTCAAAAGTTTTCTTTTCATTCTAAAATATCGTCTCCAATTTCAAACCACAAGCTTCAAAAAGTTTCTTTTCATTCTGAAATTTTGTCCAATTAAACACTATCAAATAAATTGAGACAAAATGAGCATGTTAAGAAATTTGAAGAGAGGGAGAATATGAGTCGGAAACTCTTTATGGGAGATACACATAAAAGGAAATTATCAAGGAATTCAATTGCTTGGGGGATCAAAACATTGAAAACACTTGCAAGTTGATGGATAAATGAAGAAAACATAATGTTTCAAGTAGTATTTTGTCCACATCTATATATAAATCTCACTTCTATGATGATACAGTGTGTCAACTCAATGAATTTATCCGTCTTCAGTTATCACAATCCTCTGTATCAATTTCAAAGAAAGAGACATATAATAATTATATATCTGATGAACTAATTATGTCATTGCCTTCACACACTTTCTTTGTCACAAGGATAAGGGCAATCAATCTGTCGAAACAGATCTCTGTCCCAAAACCAATCTCTTACTGCTTCAGCTATTGTCTGTAACAAGGAAAAACGAGCGATTTAGACTTTAATAAGTTACTAGTCTACTGACTTTAGTATTCACAAACTTTCAAATAATAAATTATTATAATATTCATCAAGTTCAAAACAACAATTATAAACAACATTATGTAGGAAAGAAATATTTGAAAAAGAGTTTAATAAGTCAACTAATTAGTTTTACCTTGTTGAATAATCTAGGTGCTTTGGGACCAAACCAACGGGCTTGATTTGTTGTTTGACAATGCACAAGGAAAGAGTTAATATAATATCCTCTTGTTGAAGATGGCCCTAGGCCCTCGAATGCCTTTAAAAAGTCCAATCTGAAACCTAAAATAATTATTCAACAATTAGTACCAAAATCTGAAATTTCAAAAAATTAATTGATGAATTTTTCTGTTTCTTTTTTAAAAAATATATTGATGTACAAATAATGCATCAAAATGTTTGAAAATATTACTGACCTTGAAGAACTTCGAGTTGAGATGGTGTGCAACTGTGTATATTAGTTGTGCAGCTTTTCCAGACACCCTGAGGATCAGTACCAGGAGCCACCAAAATGTTTCTTACCTAAATTTAAAGTAGACATATAATATTCAGGAAAAAAAGGGAATAAAATGTGAAGGAAAAATTAAAAAATATATATATTATGAAAAACTATAGTAAATCTAATAAACTGACCTGCCAAGAATCAATGGCTGAATTTATAAAGAAAAACGGCGTTTGAATTTCTTGAGCCACATTTTGAGGGAAAAAGCACTGCACCATTTAAATTTTAAAAAATCTTATATATAATTAGTTTGTTTGATAATTCATAACATATAATTACCTTGAGGAATTAAGTTCTAAAATTTAAAACTATTATTGATAAAATTTGTTATTGCCATGGAGGAATTGATTAACAAGACCCCTAGCTATATATTTTGTGATAAGGAATTCCGCAATTGCTATCGTTTGGATACACATAGGATAAACACCACTCCAATATAATAATTTGCGAATCGCACTAAAGAGAACCATACTAAACAAGCTTTGTATGATGATCTCGATGGAGAAAACATGCATGGGATTAAACATAAGATCCCTGCTCAACCAACTAGGTTTAGAGCCATCAATATGGGCCAGGTCCATTGGGCCGGGCCGACCCAGCCTGTAATTTGATGGAGTTGGGCTTCAATTTTTGTAGTCCATTTAAGAACATGAATTTTTAGCCCAGCCCCGGATAAGCCTGTGGCCCGTGGGGCTTGAGCAATGTGGGTTGGGCTAGTCCGTGGGCCGGCCTGTAAGTCAAATACATGCAACTATTTAGATTGTTTATTAGTATTTTTATTTGGTTTGAAGGATATCATGTCAAAAGTTAGTTAATTTGCAATTAAGAATATTTTTTCGAGGTGTTGGAGACTTGATTAACAAGTATTAATACTATGTAATATTGTCTGGTAATATTTATGTTTATTAATATTCTAAAAAATATTTTTAAAAAAAATGGGTTGACCTGTGAGGCCCGCGCCCACAGAGTAATGTTGTGGGCTTGGTGTTTTTTAGCCCATCATTTTAATGCGCCAGCCCGATCTGACCCGTCAAACTCAAAGCCCGAATGGACTAGTTCGGATGGATTGGGTCAACCCGACAGCACTAACTAGGCTATTCTTATAGTTATTAGTTTTAGTTCTTGATATTATATTACATCCACTTACCAAACCTGGTTTCAACTTTGAAGTACATGATGGTGGCAAATTCTTGGCGGAGCCCTAAAATTAAAAATAAAATTAATTGTAAGAAAAAGAATGCATTTTTAAAAATAATACTATAGACAATGAAAAAATGCGAGAGAAAAACGTACATGTAAAGTAACAACATCATCGTAGTACTGTTCAAAATATGTGTTTCCTAAAATGTCTTTGCTGAAAATATACATATTAAACAGTTAAAATGAAGAATTAAGTCGCTGATTAAAAATAATTCTTGAACTTAAATTGTTAGAATTTAATTACCAAAAGAGAAAAATAAAATATTTATGAGAAATGAAATATAATGGGGAAGAAGAATACTTACTGGTCAATAAAATAGCCAGCATCTGAAATGCATTTAACTTTAACACTCATTGATAGTAATGCTCTGAAGTTGTCACAATGCAAGATTGTTGTCAATCCTCCTGCTGAACATCCAGAGAGGATCACCTAACATTTTTTACAAATAAAATGAAAAGATTTGGACTATAAGCTCGTTTAGTTGGGAAACAAATTATTTCAAACTTGATTATTCAAGGATTAGTTAGCTCGGGATTAATTATTTTCACCTTGAATGTGAAGTAAAAATAACTCTACAATACTCAAGAAAGGTAAACAGTTCACTCATTGTCAGATCCTCTAAAAACTAGTTGTTGGTAACTATCCATAAGAAATGAGATTAATAACTTAGAAAATAAAACCTGTTATGACATTATATATATATATATATATATCGATGTCATCGTACATTTTGAGATGTTCTCATTCCCTGGGCCAATAATTCCTCCATAATAGCTTTGAATATCCTTGCCCCTCTATAATGAAGTCCAGTACCCTGTCAAACGTGGAGTTATAATTTAAAAAAAAAAAAAAAAAAAATTTAAATATTATAATTAAGAAATTAGGAGCTATGAAGAATATACTTAATATGACTAACCGGATCAATTGCTTCAACATCTCCGGTGAAGGATCCACCATCACAATATCTAACGTAAACTCTATTCCAATTGTAAAATTCTACAAATTCCAAATAATTGCAATAATTAATAAGTAAAGACATTTCTATCTTATTCGTTCATCAAAAATAATAATCAATAAATATATATATCTTTTATATATTAATGTATATAATATAATAGTGCATATTATTAGTATATTTGGATAGCGAATATAATCATTTTTAGCAATCCAACCAAATGCATAAACTCGCCCTTAATCACTAAAGGGTCATTTGGTAGAGTGTATTAAAAAAATTAATGCATACATTAATTAATGTGTATTATTAATACCTTATTTGGTATATCGTTTAGCCTATGTATAACAAATGCAAGCATTAGTTATACACTCTATTATGTATTGAGGAGTGTATTACCAATACCTCAAAATCCATGGTATTAGTAATGCAATGGATTCTAATATATGCATTATCATGATTAAAGACACAATTATCCCTCAAAATCTTTTCTACATCCTTTCTATCATATATAGAGGGTATTTTTATATAAAATAAAAAATAAAAAAATAATCTACAATTCATATATTTTTAATACACCAAACCAAATACTGCATAAGAATAATGCAAGTGTAACTAACGCAAGCATAGCTAACATAAGCATTATTAATACAAGCATTACTAATACACCATATTTTGCATTATTCTTATACACTCTACCAAACGACTCCTAAGTTGTATAACAACAACAACACACCTAGTTAAACTCACTAGGTGGAATCTGAAGAGAGTAGGATGTACACATATCTTATTCCTATCTCGTGGACATAGAGAGATTGTTGTAGAAAGATCTGGACTCGAGTGACTCATAACAAAGCAATGTTAAAAATAATACATGCATAGCAGATAATAACGAAATTATAACATAGCATTCAGTCAAATGAAGCTGTATATTTACATAAAATATAAAATTATAAATAGATGTGACCTGAATTAAAAATTGAATTAGAAGAATACCTGGATTAAACTTGGAATCATTACTCAAAATCCCATTGAACAGAAATTGGTTTGCCATTTTTGCACTAGATCCCAAATTAGTATTCTTCCGCACGAAACATTGGTTAGCATGTTGGCACCATCCACCTCCCTTAAATATCCAGATTTAACAAATTTATTTATATACAATAAGTTGCTATTCTAAGATAGAAGAAACTTCACAAGAATAAATGCTATAATCAAAACTGAAATTTTATTGTTCCCTCCGTCTCAAAATAGTTGATCCAAGCTGACTTGGCACTTTCTTAAGAAAATATTTATCATGCGTTTATTTTATCAAATTAGTCTTATTAGTTATGCTTTAAAAGTATAAATTTGAGTATATACACTTTAGTTAGTCATTTCATGATTTAAAACATAATAAAAATCTCTTGATTTCATAAATGGTACATCTAGGGTGTGTTTGGTATGATGGAAAATGTTTTCTTGGAAAATATTTTCCTGGAAAATAAGTTGGTTTTCTACTTATTTTCTCATGTTTGGTTGGTGAATGAAAAATATTTTTCGGAAAATATTTTATGGTGTTTGGTTGGTGAGTAGAGAATATTTTTTAGAAAAATATTTTCTAGTGTTCGATTGATGAGTGAAAAAATATTTTTTAGAAAATACTACTATCTGTTAACTAGTATATCAGTGTCTCTAGCAACTCAACAATTTGTAAGAACTAATTTAAGCATAATAAATAATATCAATATCGAATACTAAAATATTACAATCACTAAATTTAAGCAACTATTAATTAACAAATATAGGAGACACTTTTCAATATTTTGTTAGGACAATTTCAAGATACTACAATTAATAGAAATATAACAGAACGACAAACTTATTCAACCTCGTGAAACAAGTTACATCGATAACAAAATGAAATATGCAATTAACAAAAGTAACTTAAGTAAGTTTTCCTCTATGCATATAAAAATAACAATGTATTCAACGAATTGAAAATGGAAAAAATTCGGGCTTCATTATTTTTTATTTCAAATAGAGAAAAATTGAAGCAAAGTACAGTGAAAAACATTTCCGAGTAATGTAAATTTTTTAGAAATGCAAATTTTTAGAGTCATGTGAATATAAGTGTTATTGGGGTGGGAAGAGGGGTGAGGGTGAGGTCATAAGTCACATTTGTCATTTTCTGGAAAATAACTTTCCTTGGCCCATGAGGGAAGTCATTTTCCAAGGGAAGTCATTTTCCATCAAATGGTGGAAAATAAGTTGTCTTGGAAAATATTTTCCTAAACTTTTGTTGCCACCAAACAAGGGAAAACCGGAAAACATTTTCTAGAAAATATTTTCCATCATACCAAACACACCCCTAAATTAAAACAAATACATTTAGAAAAGGGGGTCAACTATTTTAAAATTGGAGAGTGACAAATTTCAAGGATAGACATTTGGTGTTTCAAATTAATATTTAAAGTTTTTTAATTTCATTATTATTGAAATAAATTCCATAGATATAATCATATATACAGAGTTTTATGACAAATCTAACCTCAATTGATATCACCCAATTGTTCACTCCTGTACCTGATCCTCTATCAAGATGGTATGCTGGTGGAGTTCCATCCAAGCAAACTTTAAAGTATAAACACAACATTAATAATAGATAAATAAATAAATATATACTCGAGCATGTATGTCTATATACACACATAAAAGTGAAGTTTAAATAGATAATTGGAGCAGATAGATCAATAAATAGAACGAGTTACTACTATTTATGCTTACGTATATAGAGGTGTATAAATATGCATATACACAAATGAAGAAACATTCAAGTGTTAAAAACATTAAACTGGAGGGTAAAGGGAGTATTTTTCGAAAAAAAAAAAAAAAAAAACTGTGTACAAACACACAAATGAAGAAACATTCTTCAGCCCCTCAAAAAAAAGAAAGAAAAAAAGAAGATGAAGAAAATCACCAGCTCCTTTTGCAACAGCACTCTGAAGTATAGTGATATCAACAAATTGACTTTCTGTTGTAATAAAACTCAACAAAGAAACTAAAAGGAACAAAAAAGTGGTCATCATCCTGCAATTTTATTCTCTTAATAATAATATTGCTAATGGTGGGCTGAAGAAATACATATATAGATTTTTTTTTTTCAAGAAAGAAAATACAAAAATACAAATTTAGATAACCTTTAAATAAAAACTTTTTTGAAATATAGCATTAACTTTTTTACTTGTTAAATAAATGAAACTATAATGAGTATTTTGACTCAAATCCTTTACAGTCAAATATTTGATTAAAGCTCCTCCCCACCCCCCTATTTTCAAGCACAAACAATTATAAATAAATATCACATCTAAATAGGGTAAAAGCTTAAGTATTTACCTCAAATGGAGAAGCTGCTTTTTGTGATTTCAGGTGTACATACTGCAACTTTAAATTTGAAAATATAAGATAATGCAAATCAGTTGCGTTTAACTATACCTGCCAAGGGTCAGGCTGGTGCCAAAAAAGAATAATTAAACCTGAGGTGGGCAAAGTGCATAAATATCTATTTTAAGAGCCGTCATTTAACCCTATCTATTATATAAATATATATTACTTACTAATAAAAGGGAAAGAACAAGAAAGAAGCACACATTTGGATGTCAACATGTGTGTTCAATTGTGTACTTCCTTAATGAATAAGTTGTTTTGACCAGGTGGTTAAAGCTGACATTTCATGTGTGAGATCTTGAGTTCAAGCCTTAATTATAGGCGGTCTCTTAAATTTGACTGTGTATTTATTGAAAATATAGGTCAACTAAATTTTGTATTTATCACTTTTTATTTGTCTTTTAATTTGTGAATATTGTGGCTCTCAATAGTTGTATTTTTACTTGCATAAAAAATTTCAATTGTTAAAAACTTTTTCAAATAATTTATATATTTGCAAATGATATGAAAGTTACTCTCGCAATAATTAAAAATTTTAAATATAAATTAAAAATTTACAATTAAAAAAAATTATTTAACTCTCAAGATTTTATTTGTGTCAGTTATAATTTATATACACAATTCAAACTTCCAAGTTAAACATTCACTTGAAATTTGGACATAAAATTTTTAAATTTTTAAAAATAACATCTACATAGTTGACCACTACGTAAATAATACGACAAGTCACAATAATTGACAATTCAAAATATTTGAAAGATATAGATAAAAAAAGTTTATGATCAAATAAAAACTAGATGAAAATCACAAAATTTGAAAGGTGTCACATAAATTGGAATGAAAAAAATATTATTTTCATTTACAAATATAATTAACAGTGAAATTTGTCACGACTCAAATGGTCATGAGTGACACCCACACTAATCATCATGTGGGAGAACCATTTAAACCTCGTCATACTCAATCACTTAGTCAAAATTCAAGAAGAAATTATCATAAAATCAACGTAATAACTATAATTCAGAGCTAATCATTGTTAGTACGGAGTCAAGCAAACTACTTATTGAAATATCCAGGACCTGAAAGTCACCGTACAAGAACTTATAATGCAAAAATCACGTCTAGAAAAGATATTCGAATAAAGTAAATAAAAAATATTTTATTGCCCGAAAGATGGACAAGAATAAATAGGGTGACCCATGGTAGCCTGGAGACGGAGTGTTCACCCTTAGATTGAGATCTGCTATCAAACTTTAGAGGTGAGGTCGTGTCTGAACCTCTGAAACACTTTTTGCACTCAAAAAAAGAAGAGTACATGGTAGTATTAGTACAAATCTCTATGTACTGGTTGGTATCATAGGCCAACTCAATTTAATAGCATACTGTAGACACCTAATTTCGTCCCTCCCCGATATCGTTTTTACCTATTGTTTATCCTATCCTACCGTGTACCCTCACCCGTGTGATAATCCCTCCACAAAATGACAAAAATAACTAACCCTATCTTATCCTAACCACCTACCCAATAAAAACATAACACCTCACCACTACCCCCTAACCCACGTTACCCCACCCCCCTCTCTTTTTCTTGTCCAAAAAGAAAGAGCACAATATATACCCACACATACACCCAAAATAAAAGGAGGAAAACCAAAAAAAAAAAAAAGGAAAAGGAGTAGATCTAAAAAAAAAATTTCCATCATCATCGCCGACTTCACGCCGCCTCTCCGTCCGACCAACTACAGCGGCAACAACGCCGTCACCACCGTCTTCCTCCCCTCTCTAGCGTCGCCGCCTCACCCACCGGAGAAAGCTCTGTCGCCGGCGAACCAATAACGATCAGCAACACCAGCGCCGCTCCGCGTCGGCCAGCTCCGGCCACAGCTCATCCACCGGTGACAACACCGTTCGCCGGTCGAGAATCCGACTAGCTCCGCTGCTCCGATCTCTTTCTCCGTCGGCGACAGTCACCGAAAATAGTGACGCCGACGACAGGCGTCAACATCCGACCCATTTCCCATCACTCCGTCACTGATTTCGTGTACGGGTCTTCTCAATTTTTTACAAATTCAGTCTCGTTTATTCGGATTTGTGGATTATTCATCGTGAAGTTTTTGTCGTGGTTTTCCGATCTGTCCGGTTGAACTCGATATCGAGTTGGGAGTTGTTCGTTGTGAGGTTCTCCTATCGAGTATTTTGGTCTTCGGATTTCTTTATTATCGACAAGGATTAGTTTCGTCAAGGTCTATTTCTTCTAACCGAATCTTTAATTTATTTTGACTTTTATTGATGTGGTTGGTGTGGATGATTTATTTGTTGTGTGTTTGGTTTGAATCTTCGTTGTTTGTGTCATGTTTGATGTTGGTTTCGGATTATGAGAGTGAATTGATAAATCGAAGAATGTTTAATCGTATTGTTTGAAATAAATTTGGGGACGGGAATCGAAAATTGATAAAAGTAAATATTTTGATATTTTTGATACATTGTTGATGTTGAATGCGGAATGTCGACGAGCGGGTAGGCAAACGTAGGCTGGATAGGCAAAGTTTAGGAATAAGTATTTCGTGGGATGTTTGAATGTGCGTGTGAATGTCTCTTTCTAGATTATCGTGTTTAAATTCAGATGTATTTATTTAGCCGGGGAATGCTTCGAGATCATTTATATTTATTCACCGGGGAATGCCCCGACGTATCATGTTGGCGGAAAATAATCGTGATGAAGGCCCGCGGCGTCGGGTAAGGCATTGGAGCTTAGTCTAGATTTAGTTTAGACTAGGATTTATATTTTTGTATTTTTTCTATTTTTCGGACTGTATAATTGGACTGGTCTTTTACGTTTTTGGATTGTTTTGTTTATTGTTTGATTATTTTGTGCTCTTTTGTGTGGTTTATACATTTCATAATGCCAAAATAGTCGATGCACTCCACCAAGCGACCGTGGTCGAACCACGGGATCGAGGGGTGCCTAACACCTTCCCCTCGGTCAACAGAATTCCTTAGCCGGAATCTTTGTTCGCAAATCGGTTTAAGAGTCAAATGGTTTCGAAAAGGATTTTTCAAAGGTGACTTGGCACACCGGATTATGCCAAGTGGCGACTCTGAATAAAAAATGCAAATAATCTTTTTCCGAAACAAATTTTTATTTCTTGTCACTTAAATAATAAAACCCTTTCGCGCTAAAACATAATATTTTGGAGTACGTAAAAAAGGGGGTGTGACAGCTCTGGCGACTCTGCTGGGGACTTTTCAGAATCCGAGCTTTTTTTGGAGTCGTATCGGCTTTGTTTGGCATTACGAGTGTATAAGCGTTGTTTGTAATTTTTGTTCGTAATTTTTGTTTGTGTTTTCACTTTTGTGTATTTTCGTGCTCTTTGTTTACAGTATTTATCCTATGTGTTACCGCTTTTATATCTGACATCATGTGCATAACCCGAGTCATTCTTTATGCAACAAGTCTCGGAGCGAACGTCGTGCGCACGAACTCTAGTTGAGTCACCTTTATTTTAGGGGGGGAGCCGTTGGATGTATGTAGTAGGTGGAAAGCAAAGCAGCCACTATCGACCATATGCTCCCCCGAACGGCTTTGTTAGTAAACCAAAACGTAGGTCAGCCTTTAGGTCATCCTTATGTGCATCATATTGAGACCTAGCGGGGCCTACACGGTCCTTTGTAGGAGACTCACCTTTAAAGCATCCCTACGTGCTAACTGTTGCTTATTTGAGGGTAACGTGGTCATTTGACGGACTGATTTTTTAAAATATATATATATATATATATATATAGAAAGCGAGTCGAAAAGAATGAATCAAAAGGAATGTCGTAGTTTATTTTAGAATTCTTTATGGCTTTTGTTCTTCACGATCCAAAAACTCAAAAAGATTTTTTTTTTTTTTTTTTTACATTTTTGCATTTGTCTTCTCAAAGTACCGTAAATTCAAAAAAAAAAAAAGTTTTTTGTTTGCCTTTTCTACGTATTTGTCAAAAGCAAAAATACCAAAAGGATTTTTTCCATAATTGATGGCGTCAGTCTTAGTTAAAGTGTCTAATTGAAAAATCCAAAAAAGTTTTTATTCGTTTGTTTTTGGTTGTGTCTCTTAAGTTAGGGTCAATTTATTTGTTAATCGTTAGTTGTCCAATCTGGACGAACTACGCATACCTGATTCCCGTCCCTCGGGGCGGGATACGTAGGCAACCCTCGGTGGGTTCGGTAACCTTTATTTTGGCCTTCGTCTTAGTATTAGGCTAGGTCTTTTACCCCATAACCTAAAGTTGTTAGCCAAGTAGGCTGATTTTATTCAGCGTTACTGTTCGGCGATTAAGAGTCATGAAGCGGTCTGTCCCATCGACGTATGTCCGCATCAAATTCCTTTTGGTTGTGAACCTTTTGCTCTTATCAAATTTTTGAGATAATTTCTTATCTGTTACTACAGGATGGATCTGTCCACAAAGTCTAGAGTCTTTATGGTAGTCAAGGTACCCAAAAAGTTGATCAAGTGGTGGGGCACGTTCAATTACTCTGAAAAGCACGAAGCGAGGAAAGTGTTAGGCAATCTTGTAACACTCATGGATCTCACGCCTCGTCCGGATTTAATAGAAGCTGCGTTGACTTTCTGGGATCCAAATAATTTGGTGTTTAGGTTCGGAAGTTGTGAATTGACTCCTACCCTGGCAGAAATATCTCGTTTGTTTCGATTGACTTACATGGGTCAGCAGATGATTTTAGCCCGCAATCATACTCGTAAGAAATTCCTTTGACTCTGTGGATTAAAATATAACAAGCATCTGGGATGTCTCAAACAATCTTGGATTTCCTTGGACTATTTATTTGCTAGATTTGGGTCTTTAGAGGGTTTCGACTGCTTTTGGGATGAATTCTATACTACCAAAAAAATCTGGGAACAACGTCGTCTTGAGGTTTTCTGTCTGGCTTTGTTGGGTATCTTAGTGTTCCCGTTAGATGAGAGGTGTATCAATACTCGTATACAATCAGTGGTGATAGCTTTATTCAAGAAAAAAAATGAGGTCACCATTGTACCAATGATCTTACCAAAAATATATAAGGCTTTAACTGAAGTGAAAGGAGGGGTACGATTTTTTGAGGGGAGTAATCTGATATTGCAGTTGTGGATGATGGAGCACTTGCATACGCCTTCTTTGATTAGAGCAGATGTGATCGACCGTTGTCTGAATGATCGAGTGCAAGTCATGCAATAAAGAATGCGTTTTGACAAATTTTCTTTTCCTATTGGAGTCAATTCTTGGATCGAATTTCTCGAATCAAGAACTCCGAACAACATTCTTTGGTGCTATATGTGGTTTCGTCCTAAGAAAATCTTGATTGGATCTCAAACGCAACTCTTTCTAGTTTTGATAGGACTTAACTGCACTAGGCCTTACAGTCCAAGAAGGGTGATGCGTCAGTTGGGTAGGATGCAAGACGTCCCCCCAATAATGGACCTTCTAAAGTATGTAGAGTACTTTAAAGACCAAGCCGTGGGGGAAAGCAAATATGAGAAATTCTGGAATAACGCGATAAAGTTAGGTGTCGATACTCTCGAGGAAAATCCAGGATGCACTCAAAACTATGAAATCTGGCTACAATCTCTGCCCCGTGGCATTAGTAGACCCTTACCAGCCCAACTTAGAGGGCGAATACGGGAAGCAATCATGGTAGAAGATGATGAGCAGGAAGATCCGGGTGCCAAGGTGGAGTTTTTGAGAGTTCAGTTGTCGCGTTTGATCACAACTGTGGATGGGTGTCAGAGAAACCTTTGCGGGTGTACTCTCCAAGAGGCGGGGATACGGGCAAGAAATTATTTCCGGGTATCAAAACGTCATTGCAGGATATGTTGCAAAGTCTGAGTGGAAAAGTGGGGACTTCACTGATGGGTTCATCTCAGCCGGGGACATCACACAGAGCACCAGTTTGAAAGAGCATGTCTTATCTTTATGTAGTTTTGAGTCTTTTATGTTTCTGTCATTGTAGGTTGATGTCTGTGTTAAGTCGTAGTCAAGTTGTTTTTTATATTCGGGTCTTTATTGCACGCATGTCGTTAGGGGTTTAAAGTGTTGTTTTGTATTTGTTGTTTAGTTTTAAAGTGGTCCTAAATTCGTTGTATGTTTTGCTGTCTTTCATCGAAATGTTAGGATGTTACGTCTTTCTTTTGTTTACTTGTTTTCGTGTTTCGTGAAGAAAAAAAAAACCTTCAATTGTGTAATGTTTATGCATAAGCTGCCCGAACTACAAAAGATCTGATTCATGTACAACATGATACGTAGGCAACCTACTTTTGGGTTCGATCTAATCATTTTGTTTCGTTGTTTTTCATTATTTTTCCTCTTTTAAAAAAAAACAAAAGCCATAAAGAATAATAAAATAAAGGTAGATAACGAGAGAAGTGGAAAGAATAGAGATGGATACGAAAAAAAAATAATAAAAAAAAAGGTAGATAAAAATTGGGATGATGTTGAAATGACCTCGCTACCCTCAAAAGATGGTAGAAATGAACATGAATTTAGGACAATTTTACCAATGTGATTCCCATGCTTGTTGTGTGCCCTAATCCTAACGGATGTCGTCTTTGATGAGCATATTCTTTCAGATAACAATGGTAGGTTTGCAGCACTCTAGCTAGTCACCCATACTTCACTAGATCCAAAGCAAAGCTTGTCATGGCTAGCAGGGAGATTGAAAATTAGCTCATTGACCCGGATCAGGATCACAGGGAAGAAAGTTCAGAACACAATGATGAGGTAGTAAGGCTCAGGCAACAATTGATAGATTTGCACCGGGCATGGGCCAGCGGAATGCCTCCTCCTCCGCTCCCTGAAGATCTTGGGAATATCTCTAATTGCCCACCGCTCTCTCAGGCACAATTCTCTGCTCCTACTGAGTCACCTGAGCACGCGCCAGGATTCACTCCGCGACATTATTATCCTGGCAATTCTGGTGTGCCCTTGGCAGCTCCCCAATCAAGACCAGCTGCTCAGCCAGCGCCACCGATCACACCGGTATTCGTGGCCCCGCCACCACATAAAACTCCCATATATGTTGTGCATCCCATAATGAGGCTTCCTCGGTCTGCCAGTGAGCCAGTATTGAAGGTTCCAGATAATCAGTATTATGCCCCGAAGCCGACTTTGAGAATGAATGAACCGTATGGGTACACTCAGCCACCTGCATTTCCATTTGATTCAGAGAAACTTGTCGCAACAGAGGAACAGGAAGTCATAGCGCGGAAGTTGAAAAGTTTAGAACAGGCCATGAGAAATTTACAGGGGATCGGAGGTTATAAGAGTGTTTCTTATAAAGATCTGTGCATGTTCCCAGACATCAACCTTCCCCTCGGTTTTAAAATGCCTAAGTTCGAGAAGTATGCAGGACACGGTGATCCCGTGGCCCACTTGAGACGCTATTGCAACCAGTTGAGGGCTGTAGGAGGAAGAGAAGAGCTGCTCATGGCTTTCTTTGGCGAGAGTCTTTCTGATCTGGCTTCAGAATGGTTTATCGATCAAGATATCGACAAGTGGAACAGCTGGGACGACTTGGCTTCTGAGTTTGTGCAACATTTTCAGTATAACATCGACCTGATTTCGGACGAAAAATCTTTGGTTAACATGAAGAAGAAAAGCACTGAAGGTTTTAGGGAATACGCGATAAGGTGGCGTGAACAGGCCGCCAGGGTAAAGTCTCCGATGAAAAAAAGTAAGTTGGTAGAGGTTTTCATTCAGGCAAAGGATGAGACTTATTTTCAACATTTACTCCTGGCAATGGGAAAGTCTTTTATTGAAGTCCTCAAAATGGGGGAGATGATAGAGGACGGAATCAAGACCGAAAGAATAGTGAGTTTTGCCGTATTAAAATCCACCACACAAGCGATTCAAGGTGGATCTGGCAGCTTTGGCGATAAAAAGAAGAAAGAGGACGTGGAGACTGTTATAGCTGGAACCCATTCCTATCCCAAAAGACCACCTCGCCCCTATCGCCAATCCCAAGCCCAAGTCTACGCCCAAGCTCCATATATTCCTCCCCACCATTACTACCCTACACAAAACCCTTTATATTCCATTCCACCACCCCCTTACCCAGTATATAGCGTGCAACCATATGCCCAAACCCCTTCTTACCCGCAGTGACGCGCGCAAACTCCATAAAATCGCCCATTTGCTCAACCAAATTACCAAAACCCTTCCAGACCTAGTTTTCAACGTAGGCCCAAGTATAAGAAGGAGAAGGCGGTCAAAAATCAATTCACACCTCTTGGGGAGTCATATGCTAACTTGTTTGATAGGTTGAGATAGTTGAAGGTTTTAAGCCCAATTCAAGGAAGGCTTTCAAATCCACCACCAAGGAATCTCGATTATTCTTTAAGGTGTGCGTACTGTTCTGATATGTGATGTTGGGTGTATTTACACGCCTAAACACTATAATTTACCCATGTTATAGCTAAGTTTTGAAGATAAAATATATAATTCCTGCACTTTTAGTCCATTTTCCTCTAAGTGAGCTAACCTACGTGATTAGCATATTTTCAGGTATTAATGATGAAGATTTCAGCACTTTGTGGACCTTTGGGCAGCAAAGGAAAACTTCACAAAAGAGGGAAGGCAGCTTTTGGAAGCTTGTGGACTGAATGTGATGCATGGAGAATCTGTCCTGGGCAAAATCAGTATTTCTTAATACTTAGGGGTGCAGCAGTAACTTAATAGGACTAGGACAAGGATGTTATAAAAACCCTAGTTGCTGAATTTTTCAGCATTGATGCATTCATTCACGATTGCTTTTTAGAATTCAGTCGACACTTTTTATTTATTTAGTTTACAGATTCTATAACTTTAACACAGAGAAAACACGGCTCTTGTGAGCTACGGATAGGAAGAAAACATCATCCCTCTTTGACGTTAAAATCATCCTCTCGCGAAGATTGTTCTATTTGCGGTATGATGATGATGTCTTCATTGTTTTCCTTTACAATCATGAGTAGCTAACCTTCTCTGTTAGGGTTATGGAAGCCTTTTGATATACTATCTATTACTATGAGTTTGTGAATTCTTGATGCGTATGCTACTTATATCATTACTCTCTTCGTTCTAATTTAATTCTCGTGGTTGCAAACATAGAGAATAGGCCATTATAGCATTAACTTGTTCGAGAGAAAAGTTACATGTTTGGAAAAGAGAGTGTTACAAGGAAATAGGGCTACCAACCCCTATTTACACGTTAGTGCCGTAACTGGGTTAACCTCTTGGAGAGTTCGTACCGTTAGTTATACGCTTTAAGCTCGAGAGAGTTAAAGTGAAATAATCCTTGATGGTTGAGAAACACTAGGATTTACCATTAGAATACGAATCTCTATAAGTGCATGCATGTCTGAATTCCGCATTACTCATAGTTAATAGATACGTAGAACTCATAAGGTGGACATAACCCTAACGTATTTTTCTCCGTGATTAAATCTTACTAAACAAAGCATTCTGTTGTTACTTTGATAGCATTAATTCACGCCACAATCCAATCCCCCCTGTTCCGTGGAATTTTTTATCAACAGTCTAATAATAGTTGCAACACTTAGTGACCAAGTATTCCCTGTGGGATTCGACACCCAACCCAGTTGGGTTCTATATTTGACAGCGACCGCTTACACTCTTACGAGAGCTGTAGTTTGGGCGTTATCAATATGCCAGGCCATGAAATCGAGAAATGCTGGCATTTAGAGAGAGCTGTCCAAGATTTAATTGACACAAATCAGATGCTGGTCCAGGCCCCGGAGGGTCCAAACATTAACCAGAATCCGCTGCCAACCCATGCTGAAGCCAATATGTTATAATTGATATATGCTGGGAAAGAGTCTTCGAGGGGTTATAAGCCTATTGTCAAGATACAGACCATTGAGGAGAAATCGGTGAATGTAGGGGAGTCTTTAAAAGCAATGTCATTGAGCCAGGAAGGAATGAGAGAAGATAAAGCCCAAGAAAGCACAAAGAAGCCCCTGATCACAGTATAAGGTGCCAGAAGGTATGTTGATTCAAGTCAGGATAAACCTAAGTTGACGGTGGTGGGAGCTCTGAGTCAGCCCATCTTGACGGTGAATGGAGCACTGGCAGCGCCTATTGTCCTTAAACCGGTGACCCAACCTCCGATAGTTGATACGAAAAGAATTCCCTGGAATTATGGGCGGACCGTGATGACCTATCATGGAAAAGAAGTAGTGGAAGATGTAGATGAGGTAGGGGGTTTGACTAGGTCAGGAAGATGTTTCGTGCCTGAAAACTTAAGAAAGTCCAAGCCAACGGTGAGTGGACTGTCATCTATCAAAAAGCCTATCACCGAAGAAGAAACCGAAGAATTTTTGAAAAAGATGAAATTGCTAGAGTATTCAATAGTAGACCAGCTGAAGAAAACCCCTGCTCAAATTTTCTTTTATCTTTGTTGTTGCACTCCAAGGAGCATCGTGATGTTTTACTGAAGGTATTAAATGAAACATATGTTCTGAGGGAGATTACAATCAACCAGCTTGAGAAAATGGTTGGAAAAATCTTTGAGGTCAATCGGATCAGCTTTTCTGACGATGAATTGCCTATTGAAGGTACATGGCATAACCGGGGCCTTTACATTACAGTGAAGTGTGAAGATTTCTATGTCACTCATGTGATGATTGATGGAGGTTCAGGAGCAAACATTTGCCCTATTTCTACTTTGCAAAAGCTGAATATTGGTGCTGAGAAGATCAGGCCCAACAATGTATGTGTCAGGGCTTTTGATGGTGCAAAATCAAATTCCATCGGCGAAATAGAACTAATGTTGACCATAGGGCCTGTTGAGTTCGCCATAGAGTTTCAAGTATTGAATGTAGACTCCTCTTACAATCTGTTGTTGGGAAGGCCGTGGATCCACAAAGCCAAGGCGGTTGCATCTACACTGCACCAAATGATTAAGTTTGAGCATAACAGGCAAGAAGTAGTTATTCATGGTGAAGGAGATTTGTCAGCCTACGAAGATTCTCCCTTATCTCTTATTGAAGCAAATAACGTAGAGGAGACATTCGTCTATCAAATTTTTGATACAGTGCCAGTGAATCGTATCCTTGAATGGCAGGCTATACCGGGACCGCAATTGTCTTCTGCTTCTATCATGATAGTGAGTGAACTTTAGAAATACGGATTTGAGCCAGGAAAGGGTTTGGGAGCGTCTCTGCACGGTATAGTTCATCCCATATGTCTGAGTGAGAACGTGGGCACGTTTGGTCTGGGATTTGAGCCTACAGCTGAAGATCTGAAGAAAGCCAAGGGAAGCAAAAAAGAAATATGGTCACTCCCTCGCCCAATGCCACTACTCAGTGAATCATTTGTTAAGAGCGGTGTCACGAAGCATGTGGAATTTGAGGTTGAATTGGTTGATGACTTCCAAAACCTTTATATGGAAGTTGATATGGTCAAAGCAGGAAAAGGTACCAGTATGGCAGACGTGCAATTCATAGGTCCAGTTGTCCGGCTCAATAATTGGGAAGTCACTCCTCTCCCCGTCAGGAGGGAGTTTTGGTAGTTTATTTTATTTTTCTTTCTGTTTATCCGAGTTATTTCAGGGTTGTAATTCGGATTTTAGTTTGTTTATATTATGTTGGCATCTGTGTTTAAACCCTTCTATCTTTTTATTTAATGAAATGCAATGTCCCTTTTGTTTTGTGTCTAATATATTTTGTTTTTCTTTTCTTACACAGTTCTCTTTATGCTGATTCTAATGACATGACATGCATGCGGAATTTTCAGCCTGATCTTTAAATCCAAACTAATCAAGATGTAATGAAGCAGGATGGGGAATATAATGAAGAAGGAGCACTAGAAGAAATAAGCAAAGAGTTGGAACAGTTTGAAGACAAACCGAATCCTAATTTGAATGAGACTGGGCCAATAAATCTAGGGGATCAAGAAGATGTTAGGGAAACTAAAATCAGTGTACATGCTTTGGCAAAGATAAAAGAGGGAATGATTCAAGCATTAATTGATTATAAGGATGTTTTTGCATGGTCTTATGATGATATGCCCGGTTTAAGCACAAAATTAGTGGCTAACAAGTTGCCAACTGATCTCGCGTTCCCCCCTGTCAAACAGAAGTTGAGGAAGCTTAAAACCGATGTAAGTATTAAAATCAAAGAGGAAATCATGAAACAACTTGAAGCCAAAGTAATTCGAGTGTCTCGTTATCCCATGTGGTTATCCAATGTTGTTCCCGTACCAAAGAAAGATTGCAAAATTCGAGTGTGTGTTGATTACCGCGATTTGAACAGAGCAAGTCCGAAAGATGATTTTCCACTGCCCAACATCCACATTTTGTTAGACAACTGTGCTAAACACGAGGTTGCCTCTTTTGTGGATTGCTATGGCGGATATCACCAGATCATTATGGATGATGAAGACGCGGAGAAGACTTCTTTTATCACACCATGGGGAACTTATTGTTATCGAGTGATGCCGTTCGGTTTAAAGAATGCTGGAGCAACATACATGAGAGCCATGACCACTATGTTTCATGACATGATGCATAAGGAGATTGAGGTCTACGTGGATGATGGGATTATTAAGTCAAAAAGTCAGGCCGACCATGTTAATGATTTAAGAAAGTTCTTTGAGAGGCTTCGCAGGTATAATCTCAAACTCAACCCGGCAAAATGTGTATTTGGAGTTCCATCTGGAAAACTGTTGGGGTTTGTAGTCAGCCATCGGGGAATTGAATTGTATCCCTCAAAAATCAAAGCCATTCAGGATTTGCCCCCGCCCAAGAATAGAACGGAGGGGATGAGTTTGCTTGGTAGACTAAACTACATTAGCAGGTTTATTGCTCAACTCACAACCACTTGTGAGCCCATATTCAAGTTGCTGAAAAAGAGTGCTGCGGTAAAATGGACTAAAGAATGTCAGGAAGCGTTCGATCGAATCAAAAGATATTTTTCAAATCCGCCCGTGTTGGTACCCCCAGAGCCTGGTAGGCCTTTGATCTTATATTTATTAGTCATGGACAATTCTTTCGGTTGTGTCCTGGGTCAACATGATGTCACAGGAAAAAAGGAGCAGGCTATTTATTATCTTAGCAAGAAGTTCACCGCATATGAGGTCAGGTATACTCTTCTTGAAAGGACGTGTTGTGCCCTAACTTGGGTAGCACAGAAGTTGAAGCACTATCTCTCATTCTATACTACTTATCTCATCTCCCGCATGGATCCTTTGAAGTATATCTTTTAGAATCCTATGCCGACAGGTCGATTGGCAAAGTAGCAAATATTGCTTACCGAGTTTGACATCGTATATGTGACTCGAACCGCCATGAAAGCCCAAGCCTTGGCAGATCATCTTGCTGAGAATCCCATTGATGAAGAGTACGAGCCATTAATGACATATTTTCCTGACAAAGAAGTGTCGTGTCTCGATGAAGTCGTTATAGATGCTGATCCAGGTTGGAGGTTATTCTTCGATGGAGCTGTCAATATGAAAGGAGTCGGAATAGGTGCGGTTCTTATCTCTGAATCGGGATAACATTTCCCGGTAACAGCACAACTTCGATTCTACTGTGCTAACAATATGGCAGAGTATGAAGCCTGCATCCTTAGTTTGAGGTTAGCTGTTGATATGGGAATCCAAGAATTATTGGTGTTGGGAGATTCGGATTTTCTCGTCCATCAAATTCAAGGTGATTGGGAGACGCGAGATTTGAAACTCATCCCGTATCGACAATGCTTGCAGGAGCTATGTCGACAATTTGTGTTAGTAAAATTTAGGCATATTCCAAGGATTCATAATGAAATTGCTGATGCTTTAGCCACTCTGTCTTCAATGTTCCAACATCCTGACAAAGCCTATGTCGATCCAGTGCATATACAGAGTCGTGATTAGCATGCTTAGTGTAATGCGGTTGAAGAAGATCTCGATGTAGAACCTTGGTTTTTGGATATCAAGCGGTACATTCAGTCAGGAAAATACCCAGCATATGCCACCAACGATCAAAAGAGGACTATTAGGTGTTTGGCTAGTGGATTTTTCTTAAGTGGGGGAATCTTGTATAAGAGGACCCCAGATTTGGGACTTTTAAGGTGTGTAGATGCAAAAGAAGCCTCGGCAATCATGGTTGAAATACACTCTGGAGTATGTGGGTCGCATATGAACGGTCATGTCTTGTCAAAAAAGATTCTTTGAGCAGGTTATTACTGGCTTACTATGGAGAGGGATTCTATTCAATTTGTTCGAAAGTGTCATCAATGTCAGGTGCACGGCGATCTGATACATTCTCCTCCTGTTGAGTTGCATGCAATGGCCACTCCATGGACGTTTTTGTGGCTTGGGGAATGGATGTGATTGGACCGATTGAGCCGAAGGCATCAAATGGACATAGATTCATTTTGGTAGCCATTGACTACTTCACAAAGTGGGTGGAAGTAGTAACTTTCAAGTCAGTGACAAAGAAGGCTGTGGTAGATTTTGTTCATGCCAATATCATTTGTAGATTTGGAATTCCTAAGATGATCATTACAGACAATGCTGCCAATCTCAATAGTCATTTGATGCAAGAAGTGTGTCAACAGTTTAAGATCGCACATCGAAATTCTACTCCATATCGCCCAAAGGCCAATGGTGCTGTAGAAGCCGCCAATAAAAATATAAAAAAGACACTGCGAAAAATGGTACAAGGTTCTAGACAGTGGCATGAAAAGTTGTCGTTTGCATTGCTAGGTTATCGCACCACTGTTCGCACTTCAACAGGGGCAACTCCATATTTATTAGTGTATGGGACAGAAGCAGTCATCCCTGCAGAAGTTGAAATTCCCTCTCTTCGAGTCATTGTAGAAGCAGAGATTGATGATGATGAATGGGTAAAAACCCGACTGGAACATTTGAGTTTGATCGAGGAAAAAAGGCTAACGTCCGTGTGTCATGGCCAGTTGTATCAGAGGAGGATGACTCGTGCGAATAACAAAAAGGTCCGTCCCAGGAATTTTGAAGTTGGTCAGTTGGTATTAAGACGTATCCTTCCTCACCAGGTTGAAGCGAAAGGCAAGTTCTCCCCTAACTGGCAAGGTCCCTTCGTTGTGAAGTGTTACCCAATGGAGCCTTATATTTGACAGATATTGAAGGCAAAATGGCAGAAATGGCTATCAATGCTGATGCGGTCAAAAGATACTATGTATGATATTTGGTCCTTTGTTTGATTTTATTGCATGTTTAGTACTTGCATTTTTGAAGATTGCTATGATGAAGGCATTTTATTCTTCTATCCAAACATTGTGTCATCCTTTGTTTACCCGTTTGAGCCTCGTTTATTTTTCTTTCATATCCCTCTTTTGGAATCAAAATAGAGTCAAATATAAATGTCAAGAAAATAAGAATAAAAGAAAGAGTTCGAAAATAAAAGAAAAAAAAATCAAATCAAAACAAAGAACAAGCTGATGGAACTACGTGCGACCTGATTCTCCTCTCTCGGGAGTGAGATATGTAGGCTGCCCTATTTCTGGGTCGGTCCAACCAAATAAAGATCTAAGATTCACCCAGTCAACAAAAATTGGGGCATGAGTTAATGTGTTGTTTGAGTCGATTCCAAAAGTTGTAAGTCCCACCCCCACTTCAAGTATCGTTTGAGCCCCTTACCATCTTTTCTAACCTTAACCCAAAAGCCAAGTTACAACCAATGAAAGTCCTTCAGATCAATTTTTGATAATGTCAAGGCTAAGCATGCAATGGATATGATGATACATTGTGAAGTGCCACTGGTCTCCCTCAGCATAAGAGATCAGGAAAGAAATACAAAAATGAGAGAGTCTTATTGGTGAAGACCCCCGTGGGCATCATAAGGCAGTGGTGAGTTGAGAGAAAATAAAAATGAGAGAGTCTTATTGGTGAAAACCTTTGCAGGCACCATAAGGCGATGGTGAGTTAAGAGAAATACAAAAATGAGAGAGTCTTATTAGTGAAAACCCTTGCAGGAACCATAAGGCGATGGTGAGTGGAGAGAAATAAAAATGAGAGAGTCTTATTGGTGAAAACCCTCACGGGCACCGTAAGGCGATGGAGAGTTCAAGAGAAAGGCGGAAAGTGAAAAGAAAGAGATTTGTTGGCGAAAGACTTTTTAGATGTCGTCAGTCGAATGTGATGTATGAGTCCAATGGATTTGAAGAAGCGGCTCAGCGGTAAAAGGCACGAACTCAACAACAAATGGGGAGTTTGGATAGGAAGATCAGGCAGCTCAATCCATAATGCATGTCATACTCATTGGAGTTGGTTGTCGTATTCAGATAAGTTTTCTTTTTGAATATGGGACATTGCCCTTTTCTTTCATTTACATATTCATGTTTTTGTCTTGTCTTATGTTATTTATCAAAACAAAAGTCACCATCATTTCTTTACATTTTAAGACAAGTCTGTGTCAACACAAGCGAGGAAGGACTTCAAAATTTACTACCAGTCTTTCCAATTATATGAGGAAAAGCCAAGGAACAGCACAGGAAAGAAATATGATCGTAATTCAACACGAAGCAAAGGAAGTCTATCAACCGACAGGCTATTGGATTCGTAGAAGCATTCAGATTTGGAAAAGTGCACCTCAGGGCATGGTAAAATGGAAACCCATTGTTTGAGTCAGAACTCATTTCCCTCAATCTGGATCCTGGTCAATGATGCGGCAAGACAAGGCAAATGTTAGCAATTTGGAACAGAGATGAAAGGAACGAGTGTTGGGGCAGATACCCGAGAAGCCAAGAGCTGCAAGCCACCACTAAGTTTTTAACTGACAAATTTTCTTTGTTGAAATAGGGGGAAATTCGCTTCACTTAATTCAGCTACCATTGGAAATGTACATCCGTGGATTTTACTTTCTGTTCAGGACCCTCCTGAAAAATGGGATTTTACTTTATGTTCAGGACCCTCCTGAAAAATGGGATTTACTTTCAATTCAGGACCCTCCTGGAAAATGGGAATTTACTTTCAATTCAGGACCCTCCTGAAAAATGGGATTTTACTTTATGTTCAGGACCCTCCTGAAAAATGGAATTTACTTTCAATTCAGGACCCTCCTGGAAAATGGGACTTTACTTTCTGTTCAGGACCCTCCTGAAAAATGGGATTTTACTTTCAGTGCAGGACCCTTCTGAAGAATGGGATTTTTACTTTATGTTCAGGACCCTCTTGAAAAATGGGATTTTACTTTATGTTCAGGACCCTCCTGAAAAATGAAATTTTACTTCATGTTCAGGACCCTCCTGAAAAATGGGAATTTACTTTCAATTCAGGACCCTCCTGAAAAATGGGATTTTACTTTCAGTTCAGGACCCTCCTGGAAAATGGGAATTTACTTTCAATTCAGGACCCTCCTGAATAATGGGAATTTACTTTATGTTCAGGACCCTCCTGAAAAATGGGAATTTACTTTCAAGTTCAGGACCCTCCTGGAAAATGGGAATTTACTTTCAATTCAGGACCCTCCTGAAAAATAAGATTTTACTTTCAATTCAGGACCCTCCTGAAAAATGGGAATTTACTTTATGTTCAGGACCCTCCTGAAAAATGGGAATTTACTTTATGTTCAGGACCCTCCTGAAAAATGGGATTTTACTTCATGTTCAGGACCCTCCTGGAAAATGGGAATTTACTTTCAAATTCAGGACCCTCCTGGAAAATGGGAATTTACTTTCAATTCAGGACCCTCCTGAAAATGGGATTTTACTTTCAGTTCAGGACCCTCCTGGAAAATGCGACAACGCTTTCAAAAGTGAAATACTATTTTACTATAATTTTTGTTTGGGATAATTTTGTTCTAGTTTTAATGTTGGGTTCCAGGAGCCCGCCTGAAGAACCGGGTGATGAAATAGCAAGTCAGGAGCCCGCCTGAAGAACAGGGTGATGAAATAGCAAGTCAGGAACCCGCCTGAAGAACAGGGTGATGAAATAGCAAGGCAAGAGCCCGCCTGGAGAATAGGGTGAAGAAATGAAAAGTCATGCAACAAAGCGAAGTAATTGAAAGCCAAGCAACAAGTCGAAAGAAATTGCAAGTCAGGAGCCCGCCTGAAGAATAAGGTGATGAAAGTCGAGTCAAGAACCAACAGAAGCTGTATAGATAGGATTTTTGTAATTTCATTTATGTTTTAGCTTGTAATTTTTATTTTGATGTAATAACAGAGTCGCGGACCGGAACCTCGACGGAACCTCACTCGACTCTCCAACTCGGTATAGTCCATCTCCGTCCAATCCTTGGAGATACTTATCACTTGATCCCTTCATAACTTGGGTGGGTAAGCTGTCCTAATTCAAGACCCGGTAGTCCTTCTTTCTCCTGTTTCTTTCTTTAAATAATGGTCGGGACAAAATTCTATCTCGCTGTCTACTTCTTTGCCTAAAAACACTTCATGTTTACATTCAAAGGGGGCATGATGTAGACACCTAATTTCGTCCCTCCCCGTTATCGTTTTTACCTATTGTTTACCCTATCCTACCGTGTACCCTCACCCGTGTGATAATCCCTCCACAAAATGGCAAAAATAACTAACCCTATCTTATCCTAACCACCTACCCAATAAAAATATAACACCTCACCACTACCCCCTACCCCACGTTACCCCACCCCCCTCTCTTTTTCTTGTCCAAAAAGAAAGAGCACAATATATACCCACACATACACACAAAATAAAAGGAGGAAAACCAAAAAAAAAAGGGAAAGGGAGTAGATCTAAAAAAAAATTTCCATCATCATCACCGACTTCACGCCGCCTCTCCATCCGACCAACTACGGCGGTAATAACGCTGTCACCACCGTCTTCCTCCCCTCTCTAGCATCGCCGCCTCACCCACCGGAGAAAGCTCTGTCGCCGGCGAACCAATAACGATCAGCAACACCAGCGCCACTCCGCGTCGGCCAGCTCCGGCCACAGCTCGTCCACCGGTGACAACACCGTTTGCTGGTCGAGAATCCGACCAGCTCCGCTGCTCCGATCTCTTTCTCCGTCGGCGACAGTCACCGGAAACAGTGACGCCGACGACAGGCGTCAACATCCGACCCATTTCCCGTCACTTCGTCACTCATTTCATGTACGGGTCTTCTCGATTTTTTACAAATTCAATCTCGTTTATTCGGATTTGTGGATTATTCATCGTGAGGTTTTTGTCGTGGTTTTCCGATCTGTCCGGTTGAACTCGATATCGAGTTTGGAGTTGTTCGTTGTGAGGTTCTCCTATTGAGTATTTTGGTCTTCGGATTTCTTTATTATCGACAAGGATTAGTTTCGTCAAGGTCCATTTCTTCTAACCGAATCTTTAATTTATTTTGACTTTTATTGATGTGGTTGGTGTGGATGATTTATTTGTTGTGTGTTTGGTTTGAATCTTCGTTGTTTGTGTCATGTTTGATGTTGGTTTCGGATTATGAGAGTGAATTGATAAATCGAAGCATGTTTAATCGTATTGTTTGAAATAAATTTAGGGACGGGAATCTAAAATTGATAAAAGTAAATATTTTGATATTTTTGATACATTGTTGATGTTGAATGCGGAATGTCGACGAGCGGGTAGGCAAACGTAGGCCGGGTAGGCAAAGTTTAGGAATAAGTATTTCGTGGGATGTTTGAATGTGCGTGTGAATGTCTCTTTCTAGATTATCGTGTTTAAATTCAGATGTATTTATTTAGACGGGGAATGCTTCGAGATCATTTATATTTATTCACCGGGGAATGCCCCGACGTATCATGTTGGCGGAAAATAATCGTGATGAAGGCCCGCGGCGTCGGGTAAGGCATTGGAGCTTAGTCTAGATTTAGTTTAGACTAGGATTTATATTTTTGTATTTTTTCTATTTTTCGGACTGTATAATTGGACTGGTCTTTTACGTTTTTGGACTGTTTTGTTTTGTTTATTGTTTGATTATTTTGTGCTCTTTTGTGTGGTTTATACATTTCATAATGCCAAAATAGTCGATACACTCCACCAAGCGACCGTGGTCGAACCACGGGATCGAGGGGTGCCTAATACCTTCCCCTCGGTCAACAGAATTCCTTAGCCGGAATCTTTGTTCGCAAACCGGTTTAAGAGTCAAATGGTTTCGAAAAGCATTTTTCAAAGGTGACTTGGCACACCGGATTATGCCAAGTGGAGACTCTGAATAAAAAATGCAAATAATCTTTTTCCGAAATAAATTTTTATTTCTTGTCACTTAAATAATAAAACTCTTTCGCGCTAAAACATAATATTTTGGAGTACGTAAAAAAGGGGGTGTGACACATACACACAACATAAATCAAATAACAAGTAGGCAGGCATCGTCACATAACAAGTATTCAATGAATCCATAATACATCAATAACAGGTCAAACAGTGCTTACAAATAAGCCACAGAGTATCAACTGTACTGTAACGTCCACAGAATCAATAACAATACCATAAGTAACAGCCACGTCCTTCTAAATCTTGCAATTAGAACACCATTAGCTCGTTATATGCTTAATAACCCATACAACCTATCAATTTCAACATAAATATGTACACAAATTCTAAGGGACTTATTTTTGCCCAACTAGTCATGACCTGCCGGGAACAATCTATGTTCATGTACCCTACTGGCATGGTACGCGATCCTCCATAAAAAAATAATATCAATATCATATTCATACCAACATAGTACCGATCCTCCATAAATAATTTATCAATATCGTATTCATACCGTCGTGGTACTCGATCCTCCATAAACAGGTAATATCAATATCATATCTGTACCGGCATGGTTCTCAATCCTCCATAACCATATTAGGTATGTTTTATCAAGTTCACACTGCCTCTCAGAATACAATATGATGTACTAAGTTTTCAAGTTCACTTAAGGTTATAAGACAATTCCATCAAGTAAATTTTTAATAATTATTTATACACGTTTCAACAATTCAAATATCATCAAATTCAAGCATGTTCGAATATCAATCAACAAGCATTCAATTTAGGAGCATACACACAATTAAATCGAGTCTAAACTCTAATTAAACCGTAACCTACCTCAACCAAATAATTCAAACGCAAGCTAATTTGTCAAGGTCTTGTCCTTCCATAAAGTTTCTGATTATTTTAAATCTGTTCAAGTGTATAATCCCTAAAAAAGTACGAAACTAATGACACTGATTTATAATGTCTTTACTCTAAAAATTTTAGACCCGATAATTCAATTTCTCTAAGCCTCGAAATCGAAAGCATCATACGGAAAAATAATTACTGAATATTTGATTTCATAATAAACTAAACATGCATATTTCAATCATTGTTTTGTCCACTTACCTTAAGGAAAGTGGACAATTTGATAACATTATTATGTGGTTTTCCTCACTGTCCAGTAACGAATAATACAGCAATTCATTTTTTCCTTCTTTTACACTTTAAATTTAATCCACTAATATTCATACTATTTATTAGTGGAATCTAAGATATCAACTACAGCCTATTACTATATATAACTGAACACGTGCAATGACTACTATATAAACTTGAACATTACCTGGATCTATTCATGCCTCCCTTCTCCTGGCATTATGATTTTATTGCTATGTATATTGTAAACCCTACCCATTTTAAATCATCCTTATAACGGCCACATAAATAAATAAATTATGGTTTTGACCCATTAACTAATTAAAAATTAATTATCTAACATATGTAAAACTTCACATTGATCCTTAAAATTTATTTGGAACCCCATAAAAATAATTAAATATGTAAGTTGACTAAAAAGTACATTCTGGATCTATTGAATTTACTAAAATACTAATCCGGAGTCATCTTGACCGAATGTTGACTATGATCAAACTTTAAATTTATTAAAAACTCAATAATCCAACTAATGACTTAAATTACTTTTGAACACCTCAAGAATGGGTACTACTCATCCCATGAGCCATAATTCACGTACATAAACTACGAGAAGATACCAAATAGAGAAGATGAGAAAATTTTACTAACGATCGTGAGAGTCGTTACATCAGATACCAATTAAACAACTATTCATCCCCGAACGGTCATACAAGTGACAAGAAGGGAAAATAAGGAATTACTTGAATCAACAAAAAGATGTGAATACTTGCTATGCATGTCTACTTCGATTTCTCAAGTGGCCTCCTCAACAAGACGATTCTTTCATTAGACCTTACAGACGCAATCTCCTTAGTCCTCAACTTATGGACATTTCTATCAAGAATAACAACTGATTCTTCTTCATAAGAGAGGTTTTCATCTAACAAGACTGAATACCAACGAATTATGTAGTTACCATCACCATAAAACTTCTTTAACGTAGATATATGAAAAATAGGATGAACTCCCAACAAGCTCGGAGGCAGTGCCAATTTATAGGCCACCGGCCCCACATATAGAAGAATCTCAAACAGCCCAATATTTCTAGGACTAAGCTTACCTCGCTTCCCAAAATGCATGACACCCTTCACGTGTGATACTTTGAGCAATATTTGCTCACTCTCCATGAATTGCATATCTCTCACTTTCCGATCTGTATACTCCTTCTACCTGCTTTGAGCCGCTATAAGTTTCTCCGGGATTAACATAACCTTCTCCAACGAGTCTCTCAACAGATCAGTACCTCACAGTCTTATATCAAAAGCATCAAATCACCCAATAGGAGATTTACACCTCTTTTAATACAAAGCTTTGAACGACGTCATACCGATACCCAAATGATAACTATTATTATATGCAAACTCATCCAAAGGTAGAAACTGATCCCAATGACCTCCAAAATCCATCACACATGCACGAAGCATATCCTTCAATACCTAAATTGTTAGTTCGGATTGCCCATCGGTCTGAGAGTGGAAAGTTATACTAAGGTCCAACCTCGTACCCAACTTCTCATGCAACTTCTCTCAAAAGATAAAGGTAAATTGAGTACCCCTATCCGAGACAATAGAAATCGTCACCCGATCGAACAATCTCCTAAAGATAAATCTTGGCCAACTTCACCAGATGATAAGTCACCTAAACTAGGATAAAATATACAGTCTTAGTCAACTTATCCACAATAACCAATATAGAATCATACTTCCCCAAAGTCTTAGGAAAACCAACAGCGAAATCCATAGCTATCCTCTCTCATTTCCATTCAGGAATAGGCATTCTCTGAAAAGTACCAATAGGCTTCTGATGCTTATACTTTATCTGCTGGCAACTCTAGCATTTAGCAACAAAATCAACTATATCACGCTTCATCCGACCCCACCACTAATGTTGTCTCAAATCAAAATATATCTTGGTTGCACAAGGATGTATAGAATACTTTGGACAGTGAGCCTCACCTATAATAGTAGGAATAAAATTGGCAATAAGGTGTACACAAACTCTCTCGTTAATCCACAACACACCCTCACCATCAAGAATGGCCTCTTGGTCCCTACTCTACAAAACCTTATCACGAATCTTTCTTAACTTAGCATTCTCAAATTGCTTAGCCTTGATTTGATCAAAAAATATGGACCTTACCTCTATACTAGCTAGAAATTCTCATATTTTAGTCACCTCAAGTTGCATAAACTTGTTAGCTAGATTCTGTATCTCTCTAGCCAATGGATGCCTGCTAGTATTTAAATAAGTCAAGCTACCCATACTTGCTGACTTTCTGCTCAATACATCAGCTACCACATTAGCCTTTTTCGGATGGTAGAAAATGATGATATCATTATCTTTAAGAAAATCCATTCACTTATGTTGTCTCAAATTTAAATCCCTTTGCATAAACACATACTGTAAACTACATCTTAGAGAAAAAAACCACACACAGCCAACTCCAAATCATGAGTTAGATAATTCCTCTGATTAGGCTTCAATTGCCTCAAAGCATAAGCAATCACATTCCTTTCCTGCATCAAAACAGCACCTAAACCAGAACGTGAGGCATTACAATAAATAATAAAATCCTTACCCTCTACTGGCAAAGCAAAAATAGAAGTGGTGGTCAACAAGGTCTTGAATTTTTTAAAGATCTACTTACACTCATCATACTAAATAAAAGGTACATTCTTCTGAGTCAACTACATTATATAAGTAGCAATAGAAGCAAACCTTTTCACAAACCTGCGATAATAATATGCTAACCCCACAAAGCGACAAACCTCCATCACTTAAGTAGGCCTAGCCAATTCTTAACTACTTTAATCTTTTGTGGGTTTAACATCACCCCTTCCTTCGAAACCACATGCCCCAAAAAGGATACAGAATCCAACCAAAATTCACACTTAGAAAACTTTGCATAAAGCTTTTCCTTTTTTAACAAACCCAAAACAACCCTTAAGTGCTTGTCATGTTCCTCTTTACTCTTAGTATAAACCAGAATATCATTAATAAAGACAATTACGAAAGAATCTAAGTAGGGTTTAAATATCTCATTCATCAAACTCATAAAAATAGTTGGGACATTACTCAACCCAAAAGACATCACAAGAAACTCATAGTGCCCAAACCTAGTTTGAAATACAATCTTAGGAATATCATTAGGCCGAATCTTAAGTTGATCATACCCTGACCTCAAATCAATCTTAGAAAATACGGATGCATCATGTAACTGGTCAAATAAATCATCGATATGGGGCAAAGGATACTTATCGAGGATAGTAACTTTGTTCAACTTTTTGTAGTCTATACACATACGAAAACTACCATCCTTATTCTTTACAAACAAGATAGGAGCCCCCCATGGAGAGGTACTCAAACGAATAAATCCCTTACTCAATAAATCCTGCAACTGAGCCTTTAGCTCTCTCAACTCAACCGAAGCCATCATATAGGGGGAATAGAAATAGTACAAGTACCCAGATCTAGATCAACATAGAAATCAATGTCACAATCTCGTGTCATGCTAGGCAAATCTGTGGGAAAAAACTCATGGAACTCACACACCACAGGAACTAACTCAATAGATGAGACCTCTACATTAGTGTCCTAGAGATATGCTAGGAAGTCCAAACAACCCCTCCCAATTAACCTCTTTGCTCGAAGAAAGGAAATAAGTTTCATTGGAGCAAGACTATAATCATCCTCCTACTCAAGTCTACCATTCCAATCATAGACACAGTCACTATCTTAACATGACAGTCTAATATAGCATGATATAGAGACAATCAACTCATACCCAAAATTATGTCAAAATCTACCATGTCTAGATTTACTAAATTTGCCCAAGTTTGAAACCCTATAAATATACAGAACAAGAATGATAAACCCTATCAACAACAACAGAATCACTAATAGAATAGAAAATTCAAGTAGATCACACGTCATGTTCAACCCCACAACAAAATTGAAAGATACATATGAGAAAGTAGAGCCAGGATCAAATAATACAGTGGTCATCCAGTCACAGACAAGAATAGTACTTGTAATAATAGCGTTTGATGCCTCTTCCTCGAGCATGCTTAGAAAAACATAAATATGAGTCCTACCACCAATCTGAGCGTCACCTCTGCCAAGTTGAGAACCACCAAAATGGGGATGATTACTACTCCTACCATCTTGGTGACCACTATGCGCACCTTGTGGACAACATCTACTATTACCACCACCTCTCCTACCTAAGATTATTATAACTATTAGGATGAGATTTAATCAATTTATTAAAATATTGATTCACGGATTTCTAAGAATAATATTCTTACCCGTGAATATCTTCTACATTAATTTTGAGTTTTGCATATCATATTTCACTATTTAACTTGAGTTCACTATTCGGAAAAGGGTGGTAGAGTTGAGGATAAGGAGGATCGTGACGACCTCTGAGAATCAGTTTGGTTCCATGCCAGGTCGCTCAACCACTAAGGCCATTCACCTTGTGAGGAGATTAGTGGAGCAGTTTTGGGAGAGAAAGAAAGACTTTTACGTGGTGTTTACTGGTCTTGAGAAGGCTTATGACAGAGTTTTCAGGGAGATTTTGTATAGGTGCTTAGAGGTTAGAGGGGTTCTCGTGGCATACACTAGGGTGAGGATGGTAGGTAGAGATTCGAAGCACTTCCTAATTTTGATAGAGTTGCACCAGGGATCGACTCTTAGCCCGTTTTTATTTGCCTTAGTGATGGATGTTTTGACGCAACATATTCAAGGAGAGATGACTTGGTGTATGTTATTTGCAAATGATGTGGTACTAATTGACGAGACTCGGAGTGGAGTTAATGATAAGTTGGAGATTTGGAGATAGACACTTGAGTCTAAAGGATTTTGGTTAAGTAGAATCAAGATAGAGTACTTGGAGTGTAAGTTCAGTGATGTGTCGCAAGAGCTGGAGTGGTTGTGAAGGTGGACTCCCAGGCCATTCGGAAAAGGGAGAGTTTCAAGTATCTGGGATCTATGATTTAGGGAAATAGTGAGATTGACGAGGATGTCAGGCATCGTATTGAGGCAGGGTGGTTGAAATGAAGGCTCACTTCAGGATTTCTATGTGATAAGAAGGTTCCCCCGAAGCTTAAACGTAAGTTCTACAGAGTGGTATCCCAACTGGCTTTGTTATACGGTGCAGAGTGTTGGACAGTTAAGAACTCCCACATCCAAAAGTTGAAGATGGCAAAGATGAGAATGTTGCGATGGATATGTGGACATACCAAGAAAAATAGGGTGTGGAATGAGATTATTCAGGAGAAGGTGAGAGTTGCCTCAGTGGAGGACAAGATGCGAGAAGTGAGATTACGTTGGTTCGAGCACATGATGAGGAGGGGCTCTGATGCTCCAGTCAGGAGATGTGAGACACTGACTATGGATGATTTTAGGCGGGGTAGAGGTAGACCAAAAAAATATTTGAGAGAGGTGATTAGGCGTGATATGGAGCAGTTACAGCTTACGGAGAACATTACCCTTGATGGGAAGGTATGGAGGATGCAGATTAGGGTAGAGGGTTAGGAGGTGGGAGTGTGTCGGTAATAGTAGAGAGCGTTCTTTTGTGTCTGGAGTTTCTTGTTCATGGTGTTGTGGTTGTAGTATTATCTTGTAGCTAGCGGAGTTAGTTTAATTTGCATACCGTACTAGTTTATATGCACTTATCTTTTGTGTTTGTTATATTGTTAGTTTGTTTTGCATACCATACTAATTTATATACACTTATCTTTTGTATTTGTTATACTGTTATCGGTCCTAAGCCGGGGGTCTATCGGAAAAAACCTCTCTACTCTACCTGAGGTAGTGGTATGGTCTGCGTACACTCTACCCTCCCCAGACCGCACTATGAGGGAATACACTGGGTATGTTGTTGTTGTTGTTGAACTTGGTGTTCATCATTTTTATTTACTTATTTGCTTTAGCTTGGAAATTCAATTTAATTCTATATTTTTTGATAAGACATATTTGATTTTTGTACGTAATTTGAAGGTGCAGAAATAGAAAATTTTTTTGATTTTCTATTTAGATTTGGTTGTAATTGCTTTTGCTTATATTGATTAAAGTCGTGTCAGTAATTTTAAAAAAAAAATTGTCTATAGAAATACTTTAAACATATATAGTGATAAGGATGATGAAATATTAATAATCCAATATCTTTAAATTGTGGATAGTAAAATAAAAAAATATTTAACATAATATTTTTTCGTATGGATGGTTAGAGTAGGGGGATTGGGGTAGGAGAGGGGTGGTGGGGGAAGAGGCAGGAAGGGGGGTAAAAAAAAGTTAAATATATATCTTAAAAAAATTGAGGGGGGAGGGTAGTAGGGTAGGGTGAGGGGTAGAATATTTTATCATATTTCATTAAGAAATAATATAAATAGCTGAACTTTTTAAAGGTAATATAATTTAACATGTTCGAATAAGGTATTTTAATATGAAACGATTAAAAATAATATTTAATATTATTTGTGCATCACACGGGTGCGTATTCTAATATATAGAAAATACCTGACAAATATTTTTCATATACTTTTGTTATTATGATGCGGTAATACAATTAAAGGATTATAATAATTACAAATTGTTACAAGACTTATTTGAACATATGAAATATATTTATTTACTTTATTTTATTTTAAAAATTAATTCAAAGTATAATATATGTCACGACTCAAAAACCAAGGGTCATGATGACATTTGTCGCGACAAACCTTAACAAGTTAGCCTATCACACAAGCTGATACAAGAAGGGAACATAACAATAATAACCCAATGTAAGACTTTTAGAATAAAGCCGAACCACAAAATATAATGAAAGTGAAACATAACCAAAGATATCATACCATAATCCCAAAATCTGGTGTCACGGTATAAGAACTAACTAGTACAACTCAAGATCAAAATACATAAGGTATCCAAAACAAGACAACTTTATCTCTAATGCAAAATAAAGACACCATCTAAATAAAGAAAGATAGTAGTCAACTTTGGAAGCAAGAATCCAATCGCTACCTCTAATAGCTCCAAATGTCGCTCGAATCAACCATCACGAGGCGCACTCGAATCGGAATCTGCACCGAAAGAGCGGTAAGGGTGAGTACGGTCCACTTGTACTCAGTAGGTATCATAGGCCGATTGAACAAAGCAGAAAATAAAGCATACAAAATACACACTAAGGGCACATCATCTACAACTAGAAAATGTCCTACAGGGGTAACCACACCGTCTCCACTAAAAGTTCTATAATATCCACATACATCATAGCAATAAAAAAGAGAAAGGCAAGTAGACAAGTATCACACAAACGAATATGAAGGAAGAAATACACAGGCAGGTATCACATCGAGGAAAATAAACACATCACAGAAATGTACAAAGTAAGTACAAATGCAAATAGAGATGATAATGATAATGATAATATAATGATGATAATGCCCGAGGTTGTCGCACAACCTCCGTATAAACCAACGGAGCTAAAGCTTCCCGACGTAGGACCTATGGGGGGTTTGTCAACCCGTATACAATCAATATCCAATACCATTATTCATAATCCTCTCCAGCACATCCTTTAGTAGAGGGTTTTAAAGATGTCACATTTTCTTTTAGAAAAAGCTAGTATTTCTAGTATTTTCATGGTGGTACCAAAGTTTCACGAATATGTATGATATGAGGATGTAATGCTCACAACCAACCAACATGAGTATTTCCATATCCAACCAATATGTCACAACCCGAACTAGGGTTTGGCCGTGATGGGAATCTCCAATCCACCATGGATAGGAGACCACCCCTTAAACCTAACCAAACACCATACACAGTCCAACAATAGCTGAATTCCAAACATATAACAAAATAACACAAGATAAGTTCAAAGAATAAAAGATATGTCTATAACCAATAACCGGAAATCAATCAAACACATCCAACCAACATCACCCAAGTCCACAGTAATCTAACAAAGCCTTTATGCAAAAAAAAAAAAACTGAAAACCAGTCTTAGTCAGAATATATCCCCGACTCTGACAATAAAAATGATAATGTTAATGATAATGAAAACTCTCAATTCTAATGTATAATAAGAGCTAATGAAATGTCTAAGCCATCCGGAGAATGAAAGCTCAACACTTCACTACAACAAATCGACAACCAAGTCACTCCACCTAACTCTACACAGAAAAAGTAGAGATATATCTGGCGACTGCATCGCGTGGGGATACAACATTCGAAGACAGTTATGGGTTGAGAACTAGCATATAACTTAAGAATAAGGATAACATAATGTCGTGATCAACAGTTTCAAATCATTCAAATCCAATGCACACAATCAAATACATATACATATCTATCACATGTCGGGATAGGAAACAAGGCTTGATATCCACTTTAAAACTTTAGCCTGGATTGTGTAGCTCAACCATCATAACATAAGAAGCCGCCCAGGGCTTTGTCCGAGCTAGTAGAGCCACAGTACGTGTGGTCGTACGAACCAAAGGGTATACATATGCACTTTAGGATTGATCCTCTCGGCATATCAAGGTGACGCAAACATCCAATTATGTAATATAATATGGGGGACTTGAACCTCCCAATCATATGATAATAACAAGGGGGACTCGAACCACCCAGTCATTTAGACCCCTACATCGGCAATTGTGGTTTTCAGTATTGTTCCCTCGGGACCTCCACTTTCACGACTCATCTACATAACCCTCATTAAATCATTTATCACACTTTCCCATTCATTGAACCATGATACACATTTAGACATACATTGTTGGTATCGTCATACCAACTACACTTGAAAGATAACATCAATATGCCAAAATATTTTCATTATTTGGGAAAAATCATAGCCCCCTTGGTCCAATTATACATTAGCTTGGGGAATTACACAACCCCATAAGGTTTAAATCAATAACATTATGCTTCATTGACCTTTTCACATTATGCAATAGTTGAAGAATAGTTCAATATGCATACTTTTCATATTCAAAACCAATTTCGCAATATGGAATTGAGGTCATTACCACTTCAAAAGTCACAAGTTGAGGGAAATCACAATCCTCTTATTTATTCACCATACCCATGCATCCTACAAGTTTAAAACCATAATTAAAGCATGAATACTCATAGGTAAACCATGGAAAACATTGTTCAATAACAAATATTCAAAACCCTCAACCCATGTTTGAAAACCACCATCAATACCATAAGAGCAACACTTTAAAACATATGTTTTTAACAAATTAGCAATTTGAAAAGAGTAACATGCCTGAAATACCCAAGATTATGAAGAGAATCCAACCCTTGAGCCTTTGGATGACCTACTTCTTGAAAACCATAAGTATCTTGCTTGAGGGGATTTAGAGAGAATAAAGAGAGTCTTTGATATGTTAAAGTATGGAAAGAATTCTCCAAAGGTGTTTTATAGACGTGGGGTCTAAGTGGTTAAAGTGGAAAATGCCCAAAGTGCCCTCAACTTAAAAGCTGAAAAAGTGCCGCCAGAGACTACGGGTCACATGATGCTCATAACAACACCTTACGACTCGTGGTAATGAGTCGTAAGCAAGATAGTGTCAGGGAGCACCTATATTGTTAACCCAACGACTTATATTATACAACTCATAATGGGACCTTACGACTCATATGGTCTAGTCGTAGTCAACACAAAAACCATTTGGGGTAAACACAGGACATCATATGATTTGCACTAAATAACGCGTAATGAGTCCTTACGACTCATAGTGAGCCACTCATACTCAGAACAGAACTTAGCCACACACGCACGCTGTTTAGGCTATGATTTGAGTCCAACGACTCATCATGTGTCTTTACGACTCGTGATCCCAAGTCGTAATCAGGACAACAACTCAAGCACCATTCGCTGGCCACCTTACGACTAAGGTCATATAACTCGTCAAGACACCCTACGACTCTTAGGTGAGTCGTAGTCATGACAGTGAGGATTAAATTTTAAAATAATTTCAAGGACCAAAATATGAGGTGTTACATTCTCCCTCATTGGGATCATTCATCCTCGAATGATGGGTCAAGACATAGGTTAGCATGATTTAACGCAGAAACACTCCCACCTTACTTTTAACAAAAATAGAAAACAAATATGTTAAAATCACGCATATACCTTAAGCACAATTTTCCAAAATAAGAAATATGAATGGATACTTGGACTTCAAGTTATCGACGGCTTTCTTGGTAGCTTCCTCAAACTTTTGGTTCCTCCAAAGACCTTTATCGAAGCCACATCCTTTGTCCATAACTGATGGACTTGTTGATCCAAGATCTCTACTAAAACTTCCTTATAAGATAAGAAATTTTAAAATTCTCGCATCTTCTGAAGGAACAACCAAGGAAGGATTACCCACGCACTTCCTCAACATCGAAAAATGAAAGACCAGATGAATGGAACTCAAGCTAGAAGCCAATTCCAATGCATAGGCAACATTGCTAACCCTCTTCAAAATCAAATACGGACCAACATAATAGGGACTGAGCTTCCCCTTCTTCCCAAATCGCATCACGCCCTTCCTGGGAGACACCTTTAGGAATACCCAGTCACCAACATTAAACTCTAGCATCCTCTATCTCACATTCCGCATAGGATTTTTGGCAACTTTGGGCGATCTTTATCCTATCCCGAATTAGCTTCACAGTTTCTATAACTTGGTGAACCAAATCAGGGCTGAATAACCTATTTTCACCAACCTTAAACCACCCAAAAGGAGATCTACACCTCCTACCATACAAAGCTTCAAATGGAGACATACTAATGCTAGAGTGATAATTGTTGTTATATGCGAACTCTATGAGAAGCAAGTGATCAACCCAACTACCACCGAAATAAATTACACAAGCCCTAAGAATATCTTTCGAGGCTTGAATTATCTTTTCCGCTTGCCCAGATATATGCGGGTGAAAAGCAGTACTAGGGGTTACCTTTGTCCCCAAACCTCGCCGGAACGACCTCCAAAAGTGAGATGAGAATTGGGTACCATGACCGAAAATGATAGAAACTAGAACCATGCAACTTCACGATCTCCTCAATTAACAACTTAGCATAATCCTCAGAAGAGAAATTAGTCCTTACTGGTAAAAAGTGTGCATACTAGGTCATCCTATCCACGATAACCTAAATTGAATCAAATTGTTGGCGAGACCGCAGAAGGCCGGCAATAAATTCATATTAATTATTTCCTATTTCCACACTGGCAGCTCAATCTCTTGAGTCATCCCACTAAGCCTCAAGTGCTCCACATTCACTTGCTGACACACCATGTACTAAGCCAAAAAATTGGCCACATCCCGCTTCATATTATTCCACCAATAAATCTCCTTAATATCATGATACATTTTCATCGAACCAGGATGAACCGTATAGCGCGACTCATGAGCCTCTGCCAAAATTCTTCCTCGCAACCCATTAACATCAGGAACACATAATCTACCTTGGTACCTTAAGATACTATCACCACTAATCTCGAAAGCCATCACTTTCTGGTGACCCACCCCATCCTTGTTCTACATTAAGATAGGATCCAAAACTTGTTTCTCCTTCACCTCCACACTAAGAGATGATTTTGCCACCTCTTGAACAATCATACCATCATCCTCAGAATCCATGAGATGGACTACAAGATTAGCAAAACGGTGAATGTACTTCACCAAATCCAGCTTCTCCTTGTCCATATGAGATAAGCTCCCCACGGATAACCTGCTAAGAGCATCAACAACCACATTAGCTATACCTGGATGATAGCTGAGACTCATGTCATAGTTATTTAGCAACTCAAGCCACCTTCTTTGCCTGAGATTTAGCTCCTTCTGAGTGAACACGTATTGTATGCTCTTATGATCAGAATAAATATCTACCAAGACCCCATATAAATAATGTCACCAAATCTTTAATGCAAATACCACAACTAACAATTTCAAATCATGGGTTGGATAGTTCTTCTCATGAACCTTTAACTACCTAGAAGCATATCCAACCACCTTTCTATGCTGCATTAATACATAACCCAGTCCCACCAGGGACGCATCACAATAGACAGCAAAACCATCAGTACCCTCAGGTAGAGTGAAGACCGGAGTTGAAGTCAACTTATCCTTCAACTTCTCGAAACTACCCTCATAAGCATCAGACCGCAAAAACTCCACCTTCTTCTGAGTTAACTTATTCAATGGGGCAGAAACTTTCCACAAACCTTCTATAATAATCGGCTACCTAAGAAGCTCAAAATATCAATTGGAGTCGTGGGTATAGGCTACTTCGTAACTACTGCAACTTTTTATGCATCCACCATGATCCCTTTACTAGAAATAACATGATCCAAATAGGTCACAACATTCAACCAGAACTCACACTTTGTAAATTTTGCATACAACCGCTGATCTTTCAATGTTTGTAACACAAGGTGGAGGTGATCGACATGATCTACCTCACTTTTGGAATACGCCAAAATATCATCTATAAACAAAATTAAGAATAAATCCAAGAACTGACGGAATACTTAATTCATGAGGTCCATAAATGTTGTCGGGGCATTAGTCAAACCAAAGGACATCACTAAAAACTCAAAATGACCATACCAGGTTTCAAAGGAATCCTTACGGATATCTACTTCCCTAATCTTCAACTGATGGTAACCCGACCGAACATTAATCTTGGGGAAGTACTTAGCACCTAACACTGATCAAAGAGATCATCGATCCTATAAAGCGGATACTTATTCTTCATCATCACCTTATTCAAGTGGTGGTAATCTATGCACATTCGAAGGTACTCGTCCATCTTACACATGAAAAGAACCGAAGCACCCCAAGGAGAAGCACTAAGGCGAATGAAACCCTTATCTAGAATCTTTCAACTACTTCTTGAGTTCTTTCAACTTAGTCGAAGTCATTCTATAGGGTGGGATAGAAATAGGACGAGTGTTTGGGAGAAGATTAATCCCAAAATTAATTTTCCTGTTAGGAGAAATACTTGAAAGATCATCAGGGAACACCTCAGAAAACTCACAGACCACAGGAACAAATTGCAAAGAAGGACCTTCGAATCTAGAATCATTAACATGCACTAAGTAATAAAGGCACCCCTTATAAACCAATTTTCAGGCTCTAAGATACGAAATGAACCTTACCTTAGGCACTAGGGAGCTACCTTTCCATTCAACCACTGGCTCATTAGAGAATTGGAAACTGACCCATGGGGTCCAACAATCTAGGGAAGCATAGTTCGAGTGCAACCAATCCATCCCAAAAATAACTTCAAAGTCTAGCATATCCAACTCTATCAGATCTACTAAGGTTTCCCTACCACAGACCAACATCACACAACCCCTATAGACCCTTCTAGCCACAATGGAGTCACCTACTGGGGTAGACACAGAAAAGGGATCTGGAATACACTCAGGATTAAAATCAAAATAAATAGCCACGTATGGGGTCATATAACAGAGAGTAAATTAGGGATAAAGTAGGTAATACACATCACGAGAGAAAAGTTTGAGTATACCAGTAACAACATCTAGGGATGCCTCAGAATCCTGGTGAGTGGCAAGAATGTACAAATGGTTTTGACCAGTGCCAAATCCAAAAGCAGAAGTAGCAGCCTTTGGTGTAGGAGCTAACAAAGTAGCAACATGGATCTTATTTGCCCCAGAAGCAAGCTTGGAAGGACAATCCCTCTGTATGTGACCAATCTGACCATATTTAAAGCACTTATTCCCCCGTTTTCACAAATACTAAGATGCACCTGACCACAAAATCTACAAGGGCGATATGATGGAGATGACTGAGCCCCACTAGCCTGTAGTTGGGAACCTGCGCCCTGGATCCAACACTATTCTGAAAATAAATCACCCGACGGCTTCGGATAAGGAGCACTATCCATAGAGTAGGAACCGCAATTGCCCCACTTTTTCTTAGACCATTTTCCACCATCTCTACCACTCTGCTGCTAACCTCTACCCTGATTCGAATACCAAAACTTTTTATTTTGTCTTTCACTCATCTCTGTTTGCTTCTTCTTCTCATCTTTCACTTATTTCATATACATTATAAGTCTAGAGATGTCCATGTCCTTATTCAACAAGGCGGCCTTGATCTTCAAAAGTAACTCATGGAACAATTCAGAAGCAAACTTCCTCATTTTAGCCCTCATGCTTAATACTAATTCTGAAGCATATCGCGACAGATGATGAAACTTCAAGGCTTACTCCTTAACTGTCATTCTGCCTTGCTTTAAGTTCACGAATTCCTTAGCATTTGCCTTCCTCAACTCCTGAGGAAAGAAGCGATCAAAAAAGCACTAAAAAAGTCATCCTACAAAGCGGCCTCAGCATCATCACCCATAGACTGATCGCATTTCTCATACCACTGATACGCCATATCCTTTAACTGATAGGCAACGAACTCCACACCCTTCACATCAGTAGCATGCATCATACGAAAAATCTTTTCTATCTCATCAATAAAATTTTGAGAATCTTCCCCAACTTTAGAACCAATGAAAGTCAGAGAATTCAACCTTATAAATTGGCCAACTCTAGTGACCTTAGGGGATGGAGCAACAAAAGTAACATGCTCAGTCAAAGCGGCCACCAACTGGGTAAGCAAATAAATTGATTAGCGAAACTTATCATTAGACACGCTAGCTTGAGATACCTAAGAAGGGCTCCGGGGAATCGAAAACCAGTCTTGGTCGGGACATGTCCCCGACTCCGATAATGACAATGATAATGTTAATGATAATGAAAACTCTCAATTCTAATCTATGATAATAATTGATTAAATTTCTAAGTCTTCCAAAGAATGGAAGATCACCACTTTACTACAACGAATCAACATACCAAGCCGATACACGTAACTCTGTACAGAAAAAGTAGAGGTATCTCTGGTGCCTACATCACATGGGGTACATCATCTGGAGATGGCTAGTAGGTTGAGCACTAGCATGTAACTCAAGAACAAGGATAACATAATGTCGTGATCAATAGTTTGAAATCATTCAAATCCAATAAACACAATCAAATGCATATATATATAAAAATGGATAGGAAACAACGATTAACATGCACTTTAAAACTTTAACCTGGATTATGTAGCTCAACCTTCATAACATAAGAAGGCGTCCATGGTCTATATGGGCCTAGCTTGCCCCTAACTGGTAGTCCCTAGTGCATATGGTCGCACGAACCAGAGGGTATACATATGTACTATAGGAGACTCAAACCTCCCACCATATCAAGGTGACGTAAGCACCCAGTCATGTAATATAATATGGAAACTCAAACCTCTCAATTATATGATACTAATAGGGGGACTCAAACCACCTGGTCATTTAGACCCTCGCGTCAGCAACTACGGTTTCCAGTATTGTTCTCTCGGGAGCGGCCCAACTACATAACCCTCATTAAATTCCAATTAAATCATTTATCACACAGTACCATTCATTGAACCATGATACACATTTAGACATACATTGTTGATATCATCATACCAACTACACTTGCAAGGTAACATCAACATGCCGAAACACTATCATTATTTAGGAAAAGTTATGCCCCCCTTGGTTCAATTATGCATTAGCTTAGAGAATTACACAACCCCATAAGGTTCAATTCAAAATCATTATGCCTCATTGACCTTTTTATGTTATGCAATAGTTCAAGAGTAGTTCAATATGCATACTTTCATATTCAAAACCAATTTCGCAATATGGGGTTAAGTTCATTACCACTTCAAAAGTCACAAGTTGGGGGAAATCACAATCCCCTCTTTTACTCACCATACCCATGCATCCCACAAGATCAAAACTATAATTAAAACATGAATAGTCATAGGTAAACCATGGAAAATATTGTTCAACAACAAACATTCAAAACCCTCAACCCATGTTTCAAAACCATCATCAATACGATATGAACAACACTTTAAAACATATGCTTTTAACAAATTAACAATTTGGAAAGAGTAACATGCGTAAAATACCTAAGATTATGGAGAGAATCTAGCCCTTGAGCCCTTGGATGACCTACTTCTTGGAAATCCTAAATATCTTGCTTGAGGGGATTTAGAGAGAATAAATAGAGTCTTTGATGTGATAAAGTGTGGAAAGAATGCCCCAAAGGTGTTTTATGGGCATGGGGTCTAAGTGGTTAAAGTAAAAAATGTCCAAAGTGCCCTCAACTTAAAAGCTGAAAAAGTATCGCCAGTGACTACGGGTCACGTGGCGCTAGTAACAACACCTTACGACTCGTCAGGGGGCACCCATACAGTTGACCAAACGACTTACATCATACGACTCATAGTGTCCGGGCGTAGTCAACATAGAAACTATATGGAGTAAACACTGAACATCCTATGATTTGCACAAAATGACTCATAACGAGTCCTTATGACTCATAGTGAGCCACTCGTACTCAAAACAAAATTTACCCCCGCACACACTGTTTAGGCTATGATTTGAGTCCAATGACTCGTCATGGGTCTTAACGACTCATGACCCCAATTCGTAATTAGGACAGCAACTTAAGCACCATTCACTAGACACCTTACGACTAGGGTCATATGACCCATCAATACATCATGCGACTCATAGAGTGAGTCATAGTCAGGACAGTGAGGATAAAATCTTAGAAATTTTTCAAAGACCAAAATTCAGGGTGTTACACATTATACCAACCAAGTGAGCCAGTAATCCACTCAATATTTCCAACCATCTATGAAACGACAACATAAACCACATGCCAAGAGAGTAAATTGTAATTAAATACACCATTGATACGATATTAGGATTTTTCATTAAACACGACATAATTAATTTCACCTATACACAACCAGCAATAACATATAAGACCTCACACGGTCACACATAGCAAATAATATTCCAAAACCACTAAATACAACAACATATAAGCCCCCACATGGGCACAACACAATAATTATAGCCATTTTGATGATTAGTTCTCACATCCTTAACATGCTTTTGTATCAACATTAACTATCCAATTCAATTTGAAGAAAGTTAAGCCATAACCTACCTCGAATGCCAAAAATCGGTCTAAAAGCCTTCAATCCAAAGCCTTACTCCTCACTAACAGACTCAAAATCAACTAAATCATATAAATATAGAATGTATGAGTCAAAAGAAAGCCAACGATACTCATATTACCTATTTTTAAGTTTGGGTCAAAACGGACCCCCAAAATGAATTTAAAAAAAAGAAGGGTAAAATCATAATTTTATTTTTTGAAACATATTTTCCATATTTTTAGGAGTCTACAGCTGAAAATCCAAGCATAAATGAGTTTAAAATGAGGTCTAAATCTGCAAAAAAATCATTTTTAAATTTGTGAAAATCCTCGAAATTCATTTTAAAATCTAGAATTGAAATTGTTTTAAACACTAAATCAAAAGAAAAGTGATCACTATAAGATTAGAAACTCACCCAATTAAAAATGGGTTAAAATCAGGATTAAAATCAAAGAAATTTAATTTTTACGTTTTTCGAACCAAAATCTCCAAATTTTATTTTTTAATCTGCGTTCAAAACAAGAATTAAAGGACGAGATTGAAGGAAATTAGTTGAAATAGGTGTTTTGGAGCATACCCAAGCTTAGAAATGAAAGAAATTGCTCAAAATCACGAAACCCTAAGCTCCAAGTCTCAAAAATGGTGAAAAATAGCAAAAAATGATATATACATAGTCCAGATATCGCATACGCGACCAGGTGTCGCGTACGCGGTACCTGGCCTGATGGCGAGTATCGCTATCGCGACTAGGTCCTTGCTTACGGGGGACTTGCGATCGCGATCGAGATGTCGCACACGCGACGCTCGCGCTTGATATGCTGAGTCGCGTTCGCGGCTTTTGGTTCAAGAAAGTGCGTGCACCAGCTGAGAGTTGGAAAATTTCAAGTCTCCGCTGACCTTTCGGAATTCATCCGGAATCTCGTGAATGTAAACGAACTATGCTACCCTATCAAATTCGATGCTTCGGACTCAGTAGCAATATCAGATTTTATAAAAAAAATATTATTTTCACAAAGTTGATCCCCAAAATTTAATTTCACAGTTCTTCAAACTGAGGGTCGAAATGAGATTTAAAAGTCATAAAACCTTACCAACCATTTTATCAACCTAAAATCGACGTTCCGAATCTACTGGCGCAGTTCGTTTTACCATTCGATGCACAGATCAATAAATATTGATCGAAGTCAGCTATAAGGTTTTTCAAGCCACCAAAAACCACAATGTCGCATACATCACACTGAAATACATCAAGAATCGTGTCAATCATTTCCCACACTGAAGAAATACCATAAAGCAACCACAAGAAGGGGTAAAATGATCAAATCACACAAAAATGGATATTTCACATGAATCATCAAATATCAGGTTGTTACAATATCCTCAGATTATATATCCCGCTCTTTGTTAATTTTACCTGCATAATATTTAAATTAGTATTTTTTATTTAGTGTTTTATCTTTAACTAGAATATGTCATATTTTAGTAAAATTTTGTTGGGATCTAGCATCGTCCCCAAAGAAGGGTCCAAGAATTTGTAAATCACAATTTAGTCGGACTTCAATGTGGATGGAACGAACCTACAACAATATACATATTTATGTATAGTTTATCTTTTTCCATTAGCTTCAAAATATAGTTTTTACTAGCGCATATTTTTCAATTCATCTTTTGGGGATCCATCAAGTGCTTCCTGTGAAACTTATACAACTTACCAGTTGTGTTAGAGAGCCCTTTTTCTTAATATAAGATTTTTCTAACATAAATTTAAATTTCATTAGATTCAATTACTTGTATTGAATATCGAACGACAAACAAAAAAAATATACTTACTAGAGATGAGCCCTAAATTTTTCTTCTTCTTTTTTTCTTTAAACTTTTAAAACATGCAATATGTTCATGCATTTGTTTTTGGGAAGTTTCAAAAATAGCGACACTTTGGCACAAAATTCACCTTCTATAGCTACGCTTTACAATGTTACCATTTATATTCGTTGTATTTGATTCACAACCGTCGTATTCACTTTTACTCAGTAGTCTGTATTTATAAAAATACATAAATACGCGACCATTTTAGTTGCGCCAAAAACACTACCATTTCTTTTTTTTCTTTTCCATTTTTTATATTTTTTCTTTTTCGTGTTTTCCCCTTTTTTTCTTCTTCTTTTTTCTTTTTTTTTCTTATCTTTATTTTTTTGTTTCTTTCTTTTCGATTTTATTTTTATTTTTTTCTCTCGTTTATCTCTAGCTTCTATTTTTCTTTCTTCTTTGATTTCTTTTAGTTTCTTTTTTGTGCTTATTTTCTTTCTCATATGTTTGTTCTATTTTATATTTTTTGTAATTTCAAAAAATATGACTAATAACAAAAAATATGGCTACTCGAGCACAAGTCATGAATTATAACGTAAATTCCACAATTGTTTATCGTATTTGTGTTCACACTTTCATTTACATTTTTATATTCGTTGATACACTTGTACTTATATTTGTGTTTTAAAGTTTGATCTTGTATTTGTTTTTATAGTTCACATTTGTATTTGTATTTTATAGTTCGCACTCGTATTTATATTTGTTAGTTCGCACCATCATTTATATTTTATACAATTCGCACTTATATTTTAAAGAATTATTTTGTATTTGTATTTTATAATTGACTGCATATTGTATTTGTAGTGTGATTTTATTGTGTTTGTATTTGTATTCTATTTTCGTTGATGCATGTATTTTTAAAGAATTATTTTATATTTGTAAGTTGATCGCATATTGTATTTGTATTTGTAATTTTATTTGTTTCATTTATTTGTATTTGTATTTGAATTTGTAGTTGACAACATCATTTGTATTTCTGAACAATAGAAAAAGAATTGTTATTTTTCTTTCTATGAAGAGTTGTATTTCTATTTATTGATACTATTTGCATTTTATTAATGCAAATTGAACAATAAAAATGAAAATAATAAATTATATAAATACAAATGTTAAATTTGTATCAATGATACATGTTTATACAACTTGAACTATACACATACAAAATGATACTTGTTTATATACAAATATAAATGACACAAATACGAATGATAAAATATACATATTTACGGCTAAACTATTCAACTATTACTAATAAATTTATTTAAAATATATAGTATGATAAAAATAAATATAAAATATATAATAAAATATTAAATACAACAAAAAATGATAAAAAAATATAAAAAGATAAAAAAGAAAGAGAAAAATGACAAAAAAAGAAAAAAATGAAAAGAGAATCAAAGAAAATATTAAAAAAGACTTTTAAAAAAAAAAAGAAATAAAGAAAAGGATGAAACATAAAAAGAAAATATAAAAAGGAGAAAAAATATAAAGGAAAAAAATAAAAGAAAAAAAGAAGAAGAAAAACTGGAAAAGAAAAAAGAAGAAGAAAGAGAAATAGAAGGTAGAAAAAGAGAGAAAACAAACGACAGAGATTATGAATTATATTTAATTGGCAAGATAGGTTATGAATTGTAATTAATTGAAACTTAGATTTAATAGAATAATTAAGAGCATGTGTTTGTTAAGCCACATAGTTATTTAAAAGAAAAAAAAAAAACTCTAGTTGCTCAACGCCCCTTAGAAATTTAACCAATTTAAATTTATATCGAAAAATCTCATTATGAAGGAAAAATTCTCTTTATCACATGTAATTTCATTTTCATTACTCAAACTCCAGACTTGTATTAAGAATAGAACTAAAAAATTACCAATTTAACACAACTTTTGGTGGTCCACGTATATTTATAGTTCATTAACCTAAAGTATGATAATAAAAGCAAAGCATGTGAATATACAAAAAGCAAGCACTGCCAGAACTTAGTGGATATACCTACCTAATTATTATTTAATCAAATTGATTAATTAGCTTTACCCACAATAACTTATCTTCATCAAAGCAAAATCAAACTTGTATTCAACTTAGTGTTATATAAGTTTTTAAATCAGTACCGTGTAATTTAATATTTTAAAGAACAAAAAAATAAACTAATTAAGTTTAGCGGATGTGCTTTTCTAGGTGGTGGACAACAAATGAGTGTGCAAAAAAAATAATTAAATCTTAATTAACTTTCGATTTTAAGATTCTTTTTATTAATTTGTTTATTTAATTAAACTCACTAGAAGCAAGCTCCGAAAACAATATTAATAATCCACCATCTTTAAATTGTGAATAATATTATAAAGAAAAATATGAAACATAATTTTTCTTTACAATTAGATGATTATTTTTTTTTAGAAATTTAGTTAGTGATGGGGGTATTGTGTGTGGGGGAGGAGTGGGGGAGGGTGGAGGCATGTGGAGATTTATATTTAAAAAAAATTGATTGGGGGGTGGGAGTGGAGGGAGATGGATAGAAAAAGATTTTATTTTATTTTTTTATTTCATTGAGAAATATGATGATAGATGAACTTTTTGTTTTAAGATAATATAATTTAACAAGATTGAACGAGATAATTCAATATGAAGCAATCAAATATATTATTTTAATATTATTCATTCATCACACCTGTACGTATAGTAGTAATAATGAATCATATTTCATTCAATTTTAATTCAATTCAAAAAAAATAAGACTTAATAGGTAAATGTATGTGAATTCATATGTTGTATACAGTCTGTCAGAGTTGTGTATAAATATAGTATCTAGTAAATTTTTCCGTATCTGATTCATATAAAAGTATGTACTTTCTTGAGAAAAATTTTGTGTATGAAATATGTATAAATAATGTATTACATATGTATATATGGTAGAAAGGAAAAATATTAAAAAAAATATGTCTGTATTTGATTTCAAAAATTTATTTTATACAATTATCTATAATCTATAATCAATATCTATAATCTATAATATATTAAAAGTGTGAAAATCTTAAAAAAAAAAAAAAAAAAGTGATATGAACGTTTTGTCCTTCATTAAGATAATCTATAATAGATAAAATTATCTTTTTACTATTATTTACTAGTATTAGTACCCGCGCGATGCGCGGTCGGTATTAAATGAAATTAATTATAGAAATAATTATCTTATTGATTTTATTTAATAAAAAATTTATTCAATATGATTCACATATTTGAAATTAATAAAGTTATGCAATATGAAAAATAACTATTAAAATATTGAACTTAATATCATTAATTACATAAAACTTAAACATTTTTTTCAAAAGTTAGTATCCGCGTGCAAATAATATTATATTGTAATATAATTATTTGAGAATATTAGATAATATTGTGATCTATATTGATTTATTTTGTAAAACAATCATATAATTACAAAAGAAAATGCATATTTAACATAATTATGATTAGTTATGTGACTTACTTCTAACTATGGTTAGAAAAACAAAGAAATAATGAAAGATATGTTTTAGAGTTATGCACATGAGGCTTCTCTATAAAATTTTAATTTGAAATTTAAATTCTCTTATATTAGATATTTAATTTGCACCCTCTTATCAAAAGGAAGAAAGGAGTTTCCCCTTCTCTTTTCTTGTCTTAATAGATTTTTCTTTCAAAGTAAATTTTGTATTCCTTTGCATGATTTTAGTCATAGTATATTTTCTTATAAATTTAAAATATTTTTGTGTTAAGCCAAATATTTTGAGCAAAGTGTTAATAATAGTCAATTTTTCTCTCTCATATTTTTTTATTACCATTTTTTCAACAAATAACTTATAACATTATCTAAAGTCCTAACCTGTTTGCACAATTTCACAATATTCACTTATTCTCTTATGATAATGGACCAACAAATATTAATGAATCTTGTTGTATATTATTTTTTCGAATAAATGGTTTAGTCCTTCATAGGTTTTAATATTCACTCTTCAACTCTATTTTCGATCAAGCCTATCATACTTTCTCAATTTACTCAATTTGAATGAAATTATAAATATTAGTCACTATCGAAATTGAATTACCTTCCATCTTAGAACATTCAACCAATACTTAACCCCTCTTGTTCATCAGTACAATAAGATATTAATCTTATTCATCTTTATCCTTGATATTGTACAAAGTAGATCAAAATAATTATTGCACCAAAATATCTATAATATGCTAAAATTGGAGTTACAAATATAAATATAAAACATGATTGAAGTCATTGCCTGTTTATATCAACTAAAAGAAAAAAATAAGAAAGTTTGTAGCATAATGTTTATAAATAACAAATGATAAATGACCTTTACTTTTACATTAGTACACTATGCTACGTAAAAGTACAATAATATTTGCAGTAAGAATTTAAATATAATGAATTTGAAAAAAATCAATATTCATAAGTATTTGATTTATTGAATTTGAGCGTTGCCGATTGAGCATCGGCCACGAGATACTCACCCAAATTTTGATCTTCGATTTGTAGCTTTTGAGATAGTAATTCTAGTGTCGGATAAATTTCATAGATAGTTATACAACTATCATTTTTTTACTAAGGTCACTTAAAAATCATTCCTAATACAATAGCACAAAGCTTTTAATATACTATTAAAATCACACAATTTAATTTATAAATTAATTGTTAATCATAACATATAGAAATATAGTATAGACAAATCAAGTGTTAATCCTAATATATAGAAATATAATGGATTAGTAATTTAGTATCATAGTTTATTAATTTTTGAAACCATATTATCATCTCACTAAAATCTAAAGCAACAATATTTGCAATGCAAGAAAATCAACTATCTAATATCAATATTAGTTTCTTCATATTTAATGTATAACTTGTAAATTTTTATGTTATTGCTAAAATTCTCATTGCACATTTTGACCAAGATAAATTTTTATAAGTCTTTAAGAATGTATGACATATTAAAAGATCACTAACTTAAATTTTCAAAGAGTACAGATTATATTTTTTTATAAAACATAAAGTACATGAATACTGGCTCATAAAATTTTCACCAAGCATGTAAAAAATAAAATGAATATGCAACATAACTTGTATATTTAGTTAGCTTGATAAATCAAGAAAAATCTATTCTATAACAATACTCACGGTAAATTGAGGTTCTAGCGATTATCATGACAAGATAAGTTGTGGAAGAAATCACTTGCACAATTCACCTTCTCCAACATGTTATGGCAAAAATTAATTAGCTTTTACTGAGTGTAGCCTTCTTATATAGTGATAAATTGTTATGACATTAGAACTTCTAGATTAATTGCAGTTGGTACAATATTCTTTTTCATATATATGTATATAATTGTTAATTGATTATTCATTGTCTATTTATATTTCTCAATCAATTTTGTCATGCTTATCATAAATACTTTTTGTCATATAAATATTCATTTTATGGCAATACTTCAATTGCATATATTCTAATTTATTAGTAACTTCCACCTACATTTCATCATATAAAAATTATTATAAATTTTTATTGATGTTATTATTATTAAGAAATATTTATTCCTAATTCATTTTATTGATCTGCACGTTTAAATTTTTATATAAGATAATTTAATCTTTTTTAATTAATTTTTGTTCATCAAAACGAAGTATCTTTTTCAAATTTGATTATTTGAAAATCCGAAATTATTCTTACAGACATATATAAGGTTATATAATTGATCAATTAAAGAATAACTTTGTAAAACAAAAATTTATTTGACTTCGAATATTAATTAGGACTATATAATTTAGTAGTTATTTTCGATAAACATTATGCAATATTTTCTGTGTAGTAATGTTCATTTTAAAAAAAAATTAATATTTATTTATTTTCAATCTACCCTCCTTTTAAATTCAAGACTATAATTTATTTATTTTCTAACATAGAATGATAGTGTAATTACTCATTGATAGTTATTCTTAATTATGAAAATCCTTTCATTAAATATGAATGCATATTGTTTTAAATATAGATTACTTAAAATATATCGAATGAAAATTCTTCCAATAAATATAAATACATATTTTTTAAATAAAATTTCTTGAAACAAATTTCTTTCACTTTATACTCCAAAGTTATAATTTGAGTGATTACATCTTTTTCATAATATTTTTAATTTTGCAATAACTCTTTGATTATTATTTTTTTTTTCATATAAGTTGTTTGATTACTAATTGGTTATTCTCTTAATTGATATTTTTTTATACTTTCTTGATTTAGTCAAATTGTAGTCAAATCATAAATGTTCTTTTTTATATAGTATTGTTACTTAAATTAATTATATACACATTTTGAGTGATGACATCCTTTTCAGAATATTTTTAATTTTGGAAGGACATTTGTCATAATAATGTTTTTTCATATAAGTTGCTTGATTATTAATTAGTCATTTTCTAATTGATTTTTTTTTTTGTAATACTTTCTTGATTTACTAAATTGTAGTGAAATCATAAATGTTTTTTAAATAATATTATTATTTAAATTAATTGTGTATATTTTTTTAGGGATAACATCTTTTTCATAATATTTTTTTTATTTTGAAATGACTTTTTGATTATTATAATCTTATTCATATAAGTTACATGATTACTATTTATTAATTAATTTTATTGTTTTGGCATTAGAACTTCTAGATTAATTGCGGTTGGTACAATATTCTTTTCATATATATGTATATAATTGTTAATTGATAATTCATTTTCTATTTATATTTCTCAATAAATTTTGTCATGCTTCCTTAATTGACTTACATTGAATTAAATCATAAATACTTTTTGTCTTATAAATATTCATTTTATGACGATACTTCAATTGCATATATTCTAATTTATTAGTAACTCACACCAACATTTCATCATATAAAAATTATTATAAATTTGTATCGATATTTTTATTATCAAGAAATATTTATTCCTAATTCATTTTATTGATCTGCACATTTAAAGTTTTATATAAGATAATTTAACCTTTTTAATTAATTGATTCTCCGAGATAGACATTATCTTCCCCAACCTCCGCTCCACCACCCTCTCCCAAATCTTCATCGTGTGACTTAACAACTTAATACAACGATAGTTGTTGCAACTTTGAATGTCACCCTTGTTCTTATATAAAGGAATCATTGTGCTCCGTGGAGATGGACCACAATGATTCCTTTATATAAGAACAAGAGTGACATTCAAAGTTGCAACAACTACCGTGGTATTAAGTTGTTGAGTCACAGATGAAGATTTGGGAGATGGTGGTGGAGCGGCAGTTGAGGAAGATAGTGTCTATCTCAGAGAATCAATTTGTATTTATGCCTGGCCGCTCGACGACTGAGGCAATTCACCTAGTGCGAAGACTGGTTGAGCAGTATAGAGAGGGAAAGAGGGATCTGCACATGGTGTTCATTGACTTGGAGAAGGCGTATGACAAAGTCCCTAGAGAGGTTCTTTGGAGATGCTTGGAGGCGCGGGGGTCCCAATGGCATATATTCGTTCGATTAGGGACATATACGAAGGGGCGAAGACTCGGGTAAGGACTGTGGGAGGGGATTCCGAGTATTTTCCGATCTTGGCATGGTTGCACCAGGGATCAACTCTTAGTCCATTTTTATTTGTCGTGGTGATGGATGTGTTAACACGGAGTATTCAAGGTGAGGTGCCTTGGTGTATGCTTTTTGCGTATGATGTAGTTTTGATTGATGAGTTACGTCGAGGTGTTAATGATAAGTTGGAGATTTGTAGACAAACCCTGGAAGCTAAAGGGTTCAGGTTGAGTAGGACCAAGACGGGGTACCTGGGGTGCAAGTTTAGTGACTCAAAGCAAGAGGACGAGGTGGTAGTAAAGTTGGAGTCTCAGGTGGTTTGTAAGAGGGATAGTTTTAAGTACCTTGGGTCTATGATTCAGGGGAATAGAGAGATTGATGAGGATGTATCTCACCATATTGGGGTAGGTTGGTTGAAATGGCGGCTTGCCTCGAGAATTTTATGCAATAAGAAGGTGCCTCCCAAGCTTAAAAGCAAATTCTACAGAGTTGCAATCCGACCGGCTGTATTGTATGGAGCGGAGTGTTGGCCTGTTAAGAATTCTCACGTCCAGAAGTTGAAGGTGGTGGAAATGAGGATGTTGCATTGGATGTGTGAATTCAGGAGGGCTGAGAGGGTTAGGAATGAGATTATTCAGGAGAAGGTGGGGGCGGTGTCGGTGGAGGATAAGATACGAAAAGTAAGGTTGAGATAGTTTGGTCATGTGATGAGAAGGGCACAGATGCCCCAGTTCGTAGGTGTGAGATGTTGGCCTTGGATGGTTTCAAGCGGCGTAGGGGTAGACCGAAGAAATACTAGAGAGAAGTGATTAGATATGACATGGAGTAGTTACGGCTCACTGAGGACATGAACCTCGATAGGAAGGTTTGGAGGAGGAATATTAGGATAGAGGGCTAAAGTGGGTGGTCAAGTCATAGGCTATAGTTAGGAGAGTTTGGTGTAGCTTAGTTGGTAATGCTAGGGTTGGGGTGAGAGGGTGTCCTTTGTTGGTTAATGTACTTTATTTTTGTGGTTGTTGTATCTCTTTTATTTTTATCATGTTGTATGCTTGCCATGTTTGTCTACGGTCCTTTGTTTTGAGTCGGGGGTCTATCGGAAATAACCTCTCTACTTCTTCGGATGTAGTGGTATGTATTACGTATATTTTACCCTCCCCAGACCCCATTATGTGGAAATATACTGGGTTTGTTGTTGTTGTTGTTGTTGTTGTTGTTGTTGTTTGTTCATCAAAATGTAGTATCTTTTTCAAATCTGATTATTTGAAAATCCAAAATTATTCTTACAGACATATATAAGGTTATATAATTGGTCAATTAAAGAATAACTTTGTAAGGTAAAATTTTATTTGACTTCGAATATTAATTAGGACTATGTAGTTTTAGTAGTTATTTTCGATAAACATTATGCAATCTTTTCTATGTAGTAATATTCATTTTAAAAAAAATTTAGTATTTATTTATTTTCAATCTACCCTCCTTTAAAATTCAAGACTATTATTTATTCATTTCCTAATATAGAATGATAGTGTAATTACTCATTGATAGTTATTCTTAATTATGAAAATTCTTTCATTAAATATGAATGCATATTGTTTTAAATATAGATTAATTAAAATATATTGAATGAAAATTCTTTCAAGAAATATGAATGCATATTCTTTTAAATAAAATTACTTGAAATATATTTAAATAAATTTTTTCCATTTTGTAGTCCAAAGTTACCATTTGAGTGATCACATCTTTTTCAAAATATTTTTAATTTTGAAATAAATCTTTGATTATTTTTTTTTCATAAATATTTTTTTTATATAATATTGTTATTTAAATTAATCATATACACATTTTGAGTGATAACATCTTTTTCATAATATTTTTAAGTTTGGAAGGACTCATTTTTCATAATAATCTTTTTCATATAAGTTACTTGATTATTAATTAGTTATTCTCTAATTGATTTTTTTTGTAATACTTTCTTAATTTACTAAATTGTAGTGAACTCATAAATATTTTTTAAATAATATTATTATTTAAATTAATTGTGTATATTTTTTCAGGTATAACATCTTTTTTATAATAATTTTTTTATTTTGAAATGACTTTTTGATTATCATAATCTTATTCATATATGTGTACATGATTACTATTTACTAATTGATTTTTTTGTAACATTTTCTTGATTTACTCAATTGTAGTAAAATCATAAATATTTACTTTTTATAATATTATTATTTATGTTGTTTAAATTAATTGTTCACGTATTTTAAGGAATGACATCTCTATTTAAATATTTTTTATTTTGGAATGAATTTTTGGTCATAGTAATTTTTTTCATATAAGTTGCTTGATTACTAATTGGTTATTCACCAAAATAATCACCAATATAAATTTTGTTGTCAACAAAATAGATTCTTGTTGCCAAAATACCAAGTGGTTAATTCTCATTATGTCACTTGGCTTAATTTTAGGCCACCTTTTTTGCTTTATTATATATATAGATTTTATAATATTTATTATAATAATTATAATAAAAATAAATGAGACACTCCTAAATATATGGAACTCCTAAGTTTTTGGGCGTCTAATGTTGGCTATGGACTCCTAAATTTGGTTGTCTACTGGTTTTTAAATATTTAAGAATAATAATTTAATTCTTAATTTTTCTCTTATTTGAGTTGTATAATTTAGGGTATTATTTTTTCATTAGAATTCTTTATATAGAGAGAGGAAACACCAACATCACAAACATCAAGGTACGTTTCTCAATCTCACACTTTTTTTTCTAAAAAAAAAAAATATTTAATTTAAATCGATGTATATATATAACATGGTGTGTTGTTTGTTTCATGGATATAGGGTTTTTATTTTAACGAAACTTAAGGGAAGAGGATTTTTTAAATTTTATTGAGTTGTTTTAGAGAAATACATTAGCTTGACTCAAATTGAAAGCTATCATAGGTAGGGTCTTTGTTCTAATGAAATTTAATGGAAGATATGTTTTAAAATTTTACAGCATTGATTGATTAAGCAAAAGTGCATATTGTCTGGAAAATCACGTAAATTAATATTTTCACATTAATGATAAATAGGTAAAAGATTTTTTATAGAAATTAAAACACGAAAGGTAAGTATAATATTGTAAATTATAAGAAAAGTAGCACATAATTTAAATTGTTAATATTCCTATAAATGATAAATAGGTAAAAGATTTGTTATATATAGAAAAAACTAAAACAAAAGGGAAACTTAATATTAAAAATCGTAAGGTCAGAAATTTGTGTTATAGACGAAACCTAAGAGTGGTTTTCACTTAATCATTAGCCAATTTACTTAAAGATAAGTACTATCATGTGTTATTATATTACAACTGTTTAAATTAGAGATAATAGTAACATTTACTTTAATAACAATTGCTAATTTTTAACAATTTTGTTAATGTAATTTCATAAATTAACGTGAGACACACGTGCAAGTTTGAATTTTCATTAAAGTCTCTCCTTTAGGAAAAATCATCTTTTCACTATTTCTTTAAATTATATTTGAACTTTGTGTCCTTCCTTAAAAGACCTCCTTTAGAAAAAACTGTTTTTTTCTATTTTCTTTAATTTATTATTTTATTATTTTTATTATATTAACTTACACTCCTAAAATATATGGGACTCCTAAAATGTATGAAAGGAGAATCAATTAATATTTTTTTGTACTGATCAATTAGAAAAATACTCCTAAAATAGGATAGAAAAATACTCCTAAAATAAGACTGTATTAAGGAAATACTTCTATAAATATTAAGATACACATTAAACTAGAGAAGAAACTGGTTTACTTATTGAAAAAAATATGATTGATGCTCATCTAACTTGATTCAGTTGCATGCCAGATTGGTGGATGCTTAATTTTCTAACTCTCAACTTCTTCACTATTTTTGTCAACATAATAGAATTCAACATGTGTGTGTGTATATATATATATATATATATATCTTCTTTGTTTTCATTCAAGTCATTTTTTAGGGTCAGAATTTTTTCTCAGATAAGAATTATTTTCATCAAAACTGAAGTTTTGTGATCACTATTGTATTATTTTATTGTAGTTTACAGGTTGTAGATGAATTTACAGGTGGTAGATGAATGTCGTTCGGCTTTGAGAAATTTTTTAGATAAAGGTTAGGTTTAATTATATTGTATTTATATCTATTTTTAAAAAAAATTATGTAGAGGTTAAATTCAATTGTATTACTTTGATATCTCTATTATCGTATTATTTTGTTATAGTTTACAGTGGTAGGTCAGTGTAAGACGGCTTTGAGGAAATTTTTGTGTAAATGTTAGATTTAATTATATTATTTTGATGTCTCTATCATCGTATTATTTTGTTGTAATTTACAGGTGGTAGATAAATGACGATCTATTAAATTATATTGTTTTGATGTCTCTATCATCGTATTATTTTATTGCAGTTTACATGTGGTAGATTAATGTCGATCGACTTTGATAAATTTTTTTATAAAGGTTAGGTTTAATTAAATAAATTCTCAAAAGATGTTGAATTTAATTATTGTATTCATCTTTATTATTTTAACAAATATTCTATTTAGTGAAACGTTTGAACTCAATAAAGTGAGGTACACGCGCGAGGTGCTTACACCTAAACTAGTATATTAAAAGTTGTATATAAATATGTAAAATTTGAGTGTTAACTTCTATCCTCTTTTTTGTCATATGTATATAAATAGCATAATATATGTATGTAAATTGTATGTTTCGTGTGTAATATGTGAATTAATCTGTAATTTGACATGATTTTGTGTGAAATTTATCAGATGAAATATGTAAAATTTATGATTTTGTATGATTTGATTGTTTTACTCCTCTCCGTAGTTGCATTATGATTTTTCTGGGGTGTGGAAGTGATTAACATGATTTTTGATGCATTTTGGTATCATTTATGTGATATTGTGTTTTTTGATGGCTTCGAGAACCTTGTTTTAGACTTATAGGGATATCTTTTGATCCGTGCGGTGAATGGCCGAACGAACTATGTCAGCAGTTCCGGAATATCGATTTTAGGCTAGGTAGACCTCTGGTTCGGGTCCCGGTGCACCTGAGCTCATTTCGACCTATTGATCGGAAAGTTGAAAAATTAGAAATATGAGTGTGGGATCCACATTTGATCTAAACGACCTTGGATGGAAAATCCGACTTCATCAGCAGATCTAGAATGTCGATTTTAGGGTGTTAGCATGTTTGGTATAATTTTACAACTTTTAAATCTCATTTCGACCCTCGATTTGGAAAATTATGATTTCGGGTTTTGGGGTCAATTTTGTGAAAACAATATTTTTTTGAAAATTTGATATCGCTATCGCATCCGTAACTTCGAATTTAGTATGATTTCATAGTTAGTTTGCACATATCGGGCTTCGAATGAATTCCGGGCACCCCGTCGAAGTCCGGAGTGAACTTTAAAAAAGAACTACAACTTTTTATTCTTTGCTGGTGCAGATTTTTCTGCACCACTAAATCAATTTTTTGGTCCATTTTTGCTCATTTTTCATCTTGTCTCTTCATAGTTAAACCCTAAAATGGTGTGAGAGCTTAAAAGTAAAGTTTGTGAGAGCTTGGGAAGCTAGATTAACACCTTTTTCTTGGTTTTATTACGGATTAAAGGTAAGAATTCACCATTTTTTTAGTAACTTCTTGATTAATTTCTCAAAACCCCAAAAATCTTAGGGCTTGATTTTAAACCCCATTTTTCACTTCTTTGCACTTGAATAATGTTTTTATCTTATAATTAATAGTTTTTCATCAATTTAACCTTCAAAACAACTATGATTCTTGATTTTAACCCGGATTTTAAAGATTTTACCCGGTAAAGCTCAAAAATAATTTTTCTTCGATTTGAACCTTATTTTTGACTCGATTTAACTTGAGTTCTCAGCTGTAGGTTCCTAAAAAAATGGAAAACATGTTTTGAAGTAAAGTTTTAATTTTTCCCTTTTTATTTTAAAACTCATTTTGGAGGTCCGTTTTGACCCCGATCAAAAGTAGTCAATATGGGTGTCGTTGGTTTTATTTTGACGCGTAGATTTTATATTTGATGTTTTTAGTAAAGTTCGGAATTATTTGTGAAAAGTAAGATCGCGGGTTCAAGTGTAGTGGACCGGTTTCGGCTTTCGAGGTAGGTTATGGCTTAACTCTTTCAGACTGGGTTGGGTAGTAAATGATGATACAAAATGCATGTTAAGGGTGGAAACTAATCATGAAAAATGAATATTTATGTGTTGTACTCGTGTGGGGTCCTATAATGATGTGATTGTCAAAATTTTGTTATTATGAGATATTTGTGACTGTGTGGGGTCTTATGTGCTATTAATAGCCTTGAATATATGTCAATAATTGTATTGTGTTGTTAAGATGCTTAATATGGTACCATTGGTGTATTATGATTATATTCATACTTTATTTGGCATATGAGACATGTGGAAATTCGTGAATAAAACTGAAATAATGAGTGAATATTGGCTCACATGATTGTGAAAATATATCATTGTGGTTGGTTGTGAAAATACTCATTGTGATTGGTTGTGAGCATTATATCCTCATATCATATTCATTCATAAAACATTGGTACCACCGTGGCAACATCTGAGAAACATTGGCAACACCTTTTTAAAACCCTCTCTAAGGGATGTGCTGGGGAGGAGATATTGTAACATCTTATAAAACCCTTTTCGAGGGATATTCCATAAAGGATCTATGAGATATGTGGATTGTATACGGGTTGACGAACCCCCTATGGGTCCTATTTCCGGAAGCTTTAGCTCCGTAGGTGTATACATGGATTGTGCAATGATCTCGGAGGTTGTGCGATGACCTCGTGCATCATCATCATCATATACATTGCACTCACTTTATTGTGTTCATGTTGTGTTGTATTGCCTTATTGACTTGTCATCTATGTATTTGTCTTACCTTCCTTTACTTGTATTTGATGATCTTGTATGTACATGTTCTTTCTTGTTCTATTTATATGTGACATAATGTATTCTTGTATTTTATATCTTGGTGTGTTGTTGTAATATACGTGAGATATATTAGAACTATTAGTGCAAGCGGTGTGGGCTACCGTTATGGGATATTTTCTGATTGCAGGTGAAGTGCCCTTAGTGTATATTTTGTATGCTTTATTTACTACTTTGCTTGGTCGGCCTATGATACCTACTGAGTATAAGTGGACCGTACTCATGCCTACTGCGCCCTTTCGGTGCAGGTCCTAGCTCGAGTGCGCCTCAACTTGATTGACTCGAGCGATTGTTGGAGCTTCCAAGGTAGCGGTTGGACATTCATGCGTTCGAAGTCCACCTCTATCTTTCTGTAGCAGTTATGTCTTTATTAGTATTCGGAGACAGTTTTATTCCTTTGTGGTTATTTTTCTGATGTATTTGACTCTTGAAATGTATTAGTAGTTCTTACACTATTGACACCTGATTTTGGGCATGATTGGTATTTTGAATAAGTTTTTTCCGCATTGTTATGATTACTTATATGGTTTAGCTTCGTTCCAGAAGCCTTACCTCGGGATATTTCTATCTTTTCCTCTTTTTGTATAAGTTTGGGTGATAGGCATAGGCTGCATTTGTTTTTTTTAAGATTCAGACGTCTAAATCTGAATGCACGTCTGAACGATTAAGATGTTGTCTCTAGATCTGAAAACTAAATGATTAAGACTGTTTGTTTTTCAATATCTGAATGTGCAAAAAAAATTTATTTGTATATATAATAAAATAAAAAATACAATTCAAATAAAAATAATTATATATCAGAAAAGTATGTAATTTAATACAACAAAATTATATTATGTGATTGAAAAAAATATTTATGTTTGTTAGTGATAGTGGAGATGGTTTATAATGATGGTTGTGGTGACAATGATTGATGTTAATGATTAGTAATATTAGTGGTGATAGTTGTGATGGTTGGTATTATAGTGATGTTATGATGGTGGTGGTTGATGGTCATGGTGGTGGTTGTGATGTGACGTTACTTGATGCTAGTAGTTGGAGGTGTTGATTGTGATGGCTGAAAAATAAATGCATGATGGTTGACGATGTGTTGGTGCTAGTTGGAGATGTTATTAGTTGTGATGGTGGAGATGGTTGTTAGTAGAGATAAATTGTAGCAATGCTAGTGATTGAAGTGATGGTAGATGTGGTGTTACTAGTGGCAATGGTGGTGGCCGCCGAAGAATGTGTGGAGGTTGTAATGTATTAGTGGTAGCAGTTAGCGGTGGTGTTAGTTGTGATAGATGAATTGGTCGATAGTAGGGATTGACCAATAGCGGTTGATGATGGTGGTGGTGTTGACGACGGTGGTGGCAATAAATATAATTAGATTAATAGAGGTAGTAGGTGTAGTAGTGGTTGACAATAGTAGTTGGTAGCGATATTTGTTGTCGATGATGGTTGTGATGGTGGAGGTGGTGGGTGGTGGTTGTCAATAATGGTGGTGGCAGAGGTGGTGATTGATGATTATAAAAAGAGTGGCGGTGAATATTATCCAACACCAGAATACCTCTTCAAACCTATTAAAACTTGATTCTAGATCTGAATTATTAAGACCTATTCAGACATATTAAGAGCTAAAATCTTAATAAAAATAAATGCATTTAATGGTCTGAAGTCTGAACCATTCAGATTCAGACCTTCATTAAGTGCAAACAAATGAGCCCTTACTTGTCAAGGTACGTCGCGACAAGTGCCATCATGACCCTCGTTTTTGGGTCGTGACATAATCGTTTGAAAAAAGGGCCAAAAATACCCCGCTACTTTATTAGTTAGGTTTACCCCTAGTCATACTTTAGGGCTAAATATACCCTACCGTTAGCAAACTTAACAAAAATGCCCCTATATTTAACACTTTTCCACATGATTTAACATTTGGATAAGGTGGATGCCATGTGGCACGCCGCTTCACTATCTGTTTTTTATTTCCTTAATGAAAAAGGCTAAAAGATGCCCTTGAACTATCTGAAATAGCTCAAAAATACCCCTCATTAGATTTTTGGCTAAAAACTACCCCTCCGTTAAATGTTATGCTGAAAAATATCCTTTTCTCTAACAAAATTCTACCAAAGACGCCACCTGGATAAAAAAAAGTCACCTGGATTTTCCACTTCACTTTCCATATGTATAATCCTTTTTTAAAATTTATCAACCCATAAGCTTAATAGATGGATCCAACCCGGCCCAATAGCTAAAAGAACCGATCTAGCAAGCAAGTAAAAAAGGGTATCATTGATCAGAATCCTAAGTTGTTGGTAGAAGTTCCTGGGAATTCAGCCCTAAAGGACAGAAAGAAAAAAGAAATGGCATATCGTTGTTGTTATCACAGAAAGCGTGATTATCATAATTGTTGTGTTGTCAATTCTATGTTTCTTGATTTTCCAACAGAGGAAAAAGGGGAAAGACCTGCATACAAGTGTTACAAAATCATCGTAGATCCCTTTATCAACTACATAGGATTCAATCCAAAGGACCAGCAGCTTAGGCTCATCATTATTACCGTCCAATCTGTGCCAACACTTCTTACTGGAAGAGATAAAAGTTGCATCAAAAAATTTTGATGACAATTTTGTGATTGAACATGGAGGTTTTGATAATGTGTACAAAGGGAACATAGACAACGGCGCAACCATAGTTGCTATCAAGAGATTAAATCCTTCGTCAAAGCAATGAGTTTGCAAGTTTGAAACAGATATTCACATGTTATCAAAGTTAAGACGTCTGCATTTGGTATCCTTAATTGGTTATTGTGATGATAACAATAAGATGATTTTGGTATATGATTACATGGATTATGAAATTCTCCGTGATCACCTATACAAAACTGATAATGCTCCTCTTCCATGAAGGAAATGCCTTGAGATTTGCATTGGTGCAACAAATATTTAAAAAAGGATTATACATGTGGATAATAATGTGGAATATCCAGGTGAATATTTTTTATCTAGGTGGCGTTCTTGGTGGAATTTTGTTAGAGGAAGGGGTATTTTTGATCCAAATATTTAACGAAGGGGTATTTTTGAGCCAAAAATCTAAGGAGGGATATTTTTGAGCTATTTTAGATAGTTCAAGGGTATTTTTGAGCCTTTTCCATTTTCTTACTAAAAATTTTAATTATCAGAACTTAGTTTATTTTGAGATTTTCATATTTGTACCAAGGAGGAAAATACAGAAAGTTGAACGAGAGTATGCATTTTCCCCTATTTTGAAAATTAGTGTCACAGAACTTTATTGATTAGCGATCAAAAACTAATTCTTTATCGCTTTGTAATCTATTAATACAAGGTCGACTTTATAAAAGTTCACAACTAAAGCTTTGATTCAGTTGAAAGCCTTCATTGTGTTGTGCATTGGCTCTGTGATTTCTGCTCTGATGTCTTTTCCTTTTAATTAAATTTATCATACGGCAGTCTTGACTGAATTTATCGTTATATTCAGTGACTATTTTGCTTCTCTTTCAGCATTGAGCGAGTTGAGTGTGGCTCCAACCCCCTGACATTGAAATTTGAGGAGAGAAAGATAAAGAAGAAGAAAGAAAATTTTACTTTTGTATTTGAAATTTTGTAAATGGATAAAGAGAAAAAGATTAAAAAAAATTAAAACTGAAAATGGAAATGGAAAAAAAATATTAAGAAAATAAAAATCAAATGTTGAGGTGGCTTGCCACATGACATCCACCTCATCCAAATGTTAAACCATGTGAAAAAGTATTAACTATAAGGACATTTTTGTTAAGTTTGTTAATGGTGGGGTATATTTAACCCTAGAGTATGATTAGGGGTAAATCTAACCAATAAATTAAACTAGAGGAATATTTTTAACCCTTTTTCCCCTTTTTAATTGCAGATACAAGTTTCAACTGAATTTGTATATGCAATGATAGATTGCACCAACATGGAAAAGATTATTGTTCTAATTTCATAACAATAAAAAGTTTCTCGATGCACAATATTGATTGATTTAAGCTCGATAAAAATACAAGGATATCAAATTATATATAAATTTCATAGACTCCAAAAAATTTAATACTGAAACCCACTCAAGAAAAAACTTGAAAATGAAAATAGAGCATCACTTTTATTGGAAGAGATTGTGCAAGATATTTATCTTCCTTTTTTAAAAATTGAATATATATTGAGGGAGAGAGAGAGGGGAGTGGAGGAAGGGGTAGGGGTGGGGAACATGTATAGGAGTTCCAAAATTTTAGCACACTTGTCAGACCTCTTTTTTATCAAAAAAAATTATTTTTTTAGGTTCGAAAGAGTATTTTAATTATTAAAAGTGACAAAAGAAAATGTTTCGGAAAAGGATTTTATTATTAAAAATTAGAGTCTCCACTTAGCATTAATTTGGTGTGCCACCTTTAAAATATTTTCTTTTAAAAAATGATTTGACTCTTAAAAAATATTTATCTGCGAACAGAGATTTCGATTTAGGAATTCTATTGATCAAGGAAAAGGTGCTAGGCACTCCTAGATCCCGTAGTTTGAATACGATCGCTTTGTAGAATTGTGCCGGCTAATTGACACTATAAGGTGAACAAACACACAAAAAAACAAACAAGAAAAATCAAACAACAAACAAACAAGAGTTTCAAACAAAAGTAGACTGAAGTCCAATTATATAGTCCAAAAATTTAAAAGATACAGAAAGGCAAACCTATACTAATCTATGCTATATTGAGGCTATACTTTACCCAACATCCCAGGTTTTTGTCCACGAATGACCATTAAGTACAGAATCTAACGGGGCATTTTTTGATAAATGAATACATATGACTTCGGGGCATTTCTCGATAAAATGAATACATTCGGATTAAATACGATAAAAGGGAAACCATCCATGTAAGTAGTTTAAACATTCAAAAATCATGAGATCCTAAAGTTTGTTAGGGGTTATGGGTTGTTATTTTGTTTTTTTGTGGATAAATTATTGAATAAGGTAAGCGTGCATGGTAAGGGTGTCGGGAATGGGATAAATTTTGGACCAATGAAATCACGCCAAGTGGAATGATTTTATTTGTCATTATTTTTTTGATATTTTTGAATTCTTATATGAGGAAATCACATTAAATTAATCCAATGAAACTTGAAACACGAAGTTTGGGAGGGTAAAAGTTTATGTGTCTATATCATGCATCTCTTTGACTGTAAACACAAAGTGTATTAGTAAGAAGTAGACTATGAGACAAATGACCCAACCATTATTCAAAAGGTAGAAAAAGAAAGATAGAGTGCGAGCGAGTTCTGATTTTGGACATTCTACGTCTTCCGAATTACATGGGAATCAAATTACGTGTAGTTCAAGGGGTAAGAAAGGAGAAAGAGTATACTGAGGTAGAGGATCGAGTGAGGTCTTGTCGAGGTCCCAATCTACGGCTCCTGTCGTTACATCAAAAATAAAAACTACAAATTAAGAAGAAAAATGAAATTACAAAAATCCTATTTATGTTGCTTCTCATGATTCTTGACTTGAGTCTTTAATGTTTTCTAAAGTGATAAGATATCTGAATTTCTTTGGGTTGAACTTGACACTAAAATTTTTTTCTATGTGAATTTTTATATTGGAGATGAACTTGAAAAATTGACCTCGTTCTTTAGGTGGGGCTTGTGAACTTCAACTTCAAAATTTTCACCCTATTCTCCAGGCGAGTTTCTGAATTTGAAATGGGGAGTTTTCAACCTATTCTCTAGGCGGGATCCTGAATTTGAAATTGAGAGTTTTCACCCTTTGCTCCAGACGGGTTCTTGAAGTTGTAATTTAAAACTTCACCCTATTCTCCAGGCGGTCTCCTGAATTTGCAATTTAAAATCTTCACCTATTCTCCAGGCGGACTCCTGACTTACAATTTAATATCTTAACCCTATTCTCTAGGCGAACTCCTAACTTGTAATTTAATTTTTGCCTTGTTCTCCAGGCGGGATCCTAATTTGCAATTTGAAATCTTCACTTTATTCTTTGGGGGGGCTGACTGGCAATTTAATCTTCACCCTATTCTCCCAACGGGATCCTAACTTGCAATTTAAAATCTTTATCCTATTTTTTAGGCGGGCTCCTGACGTACAATAATCTTCACCTTATTCTCCAGGAAGGCTCCTGAACTTGCAACTGATAATATTCACCCTGTTCTTCATGCGAACTCCTGACTTACAATTTAAAATCTTCACCTTATTCTCTAGGTAGGCTCCTAACTTTAAATTTAAAATCTTCATCCTATTCTTCAGGTGGGCTCTTTACTTGCAATAATCTTCAGCCTATTATTCAAGCAAACTCCTGAACTTGCAACTGGTAATCTTCACCCTATTCAGGCAAGTTCCTTACTTGCAATTTAAAACTCTTCACCCTATTCTTCAGGAAGGCTACTAACTTGCAATTTTAAATCTCCATCCTATTCTCCAGGTGAGCTCTTAATTTATAATAATCTTCACCCTATTCCTCAGACAGTCTCCTGAACTTGTAACTGATAACTTTTATCCTATTCTTCAAGTGGGCTCTTGAATTGTAATTTAATCTTCTCCCAACTCTCTACGCGGGCTACTAACTTACAATTTAAACCCCATTCTCCGAGTAGGCTCCTGAACTTGCAATTTTGAAATCTTCATCCTATTCTTCAGGCAGGCTCCTGAACTTGCAATTTTAAAATCTTCATCCTATTTTTCATACGGACTCCTGAATTATAATTAAACTCTTCACCCTATCTCCAGGAGGACTCCTGAAGTCAAAGTCAAAACTAGAACAAAAATTATCTCAAAAGGGGTTATGATAAAAAAATATTTCATTTTTCCAAAAATAAAGTTCATTTTTAGAAGGGTACTGAATAGAAAGTAAAGTCTCAAATAATATGAATAAAATTTTTACTCCAATTTATCATCAAAAAAAAATTATGAGTGTCAAATCAGATCATAACTACTTGCAAAATACAAAGGTGAACCAACACTTTAGCCGATAAATGCATCTCTTGAGGGTAAAATTGAATCACCAAGAATTGAAAGTGTTTCTATTAAGAGTTAATGTGAGAGATCGTGACTAAAAAGTGCATATTTTAGGATTAAAGGTTTAAATTAGAAAGTACACCTCCTAGCCATGAAACATGAAAGACCCAAATAAGAAAGTGTGTCTCTTAAGGATATAGGATGATGATTTTTACCATAATTGTGATTACCAAATATTTTTAGCAATATTGACTCTTATATTTTTAGAAGTGAGAAATTGCATCTTTGATATTTAGGCTTTGAAGTTCTTGATTTGAAGGTAACATGTGTTTCTATTTCATACAAAGAAACCTTTTAAGTTTAAAAACATGGTGGTTGATTTTTTGCTTTAGCTTTTGAGGCGATTGCTCCTGTACTTTTCACACTTAACTTACTTCAAACTATTGGCATATGTTATTGGCTTGCTGCACCATTGATTCAAACTCAGACTATTAAAAAGGACTTTGAAAAAAACACCGTATTGCTGTCCCACAGTATCTCCAAACTAAACTCTATCAAAACGTTATATTGTGATGTTTTTTCTGTTAGGCTAGATCTTTTAACAAGTAGTTTAATTTAATATATGGTTCCCGTATCACTGATGCTAATATAACATGCTAGTAAAGTAAAAACCTTTAAATATTTGATTTTTTTAGTAAATTATTTTAGATTTCTAATGGATGTTGTTCTTACAACTTTTCAGGCTGCCAACTATTTGAACATCAAGAACCTACTTGATCTCACCTATCAGACTGTGGCTGACATGATCAAAGAAAATACTCCAGAAGAGATCCACAAGACCTTCAACATCAAGAATGACTTCACAAGTGAAGAGGAGGAGGAGGTCAGGAGGGACAATTCTTGGGCCTTTGAGTAAAGAAGTGCTCGTATTCTGATATTATAAATACTTTCTATTAGTAGTAAATATGTTTTCAATGGATGTTTGCTTTTGGAATCTTTAGATTTCGTTGTTTTTAACTTTTGTGTCACAACTTTTAAGTGGTGGTTGTTCAATGAGAAGATTTGTTAAAATCTATTTATGCGATGCTTATATATTTACTTGGTTTATTGGGCTGTTATGTTTTTATTTGATTGTTGCTGGAGATTTATATTGTTTCTGATGTTACTTCTAAGTATTGTTGCTTGTTTTTTAGCTAGTGGCATATTTGTGTTGTGTTAGGCACTTCTCCTCCTCCTCATTTGGAAGTGTTGAGTCCCCACATCCTGACTTCAATGTTGACATCAATATTCTAAATGATTCTTGGTGTATGCTATTTGAGTGTGTAATCTAGAGGGATTTGAAATGACCCAGAAAATAGACACTGTCAAGGGGCCAACAGGGTTGACTATGGTTTTGCTGCAAGGCTTGAACATCTGATGTTGTTTGCTTGTTTTTATGATGGTTTTGCTTGTTTTCATTGTCGCAACTAAGTTATTCAGTACTTTATCGCTAAGACTGCAAGTATGCTTCGAATCAAATCTTTTTATCACAAGCATTTTCGAATGATTCATACTAGACGCCTTCAACACCCACTTGCAGTCTTTGTTACGACAATGAAGTACATAGCTGCATCAAATTTTTACACCGAGTTATTATATTATACAAAATTTCTAAAAAACATAATTTCTGAAAAAAATGCAAAATTTGGACCTGACACAGTTTCATTATACATTGACTCGAATGTATAATGACATGTTATACATTCAATCGAATGTATAATCATATGTTATACATTCGGAAAATTATGATTACATTCATCAGAACACAAAATCAAAACATGAACTTGTTCAATATATCTGATACAAATATTACCATACATACTAGAGCCCCTGTTTCTCTATCAAACTCAATTTCCTCATTTGATTTGTCGAAAATGGAAATACACAGCAAAAAATTAACCAATTCAGAAAATTGCTTCATAAACTAGATGAAAATTGTCACTCCATTGTCATTCGTAATGACAATTGGAGAAGAATTACTTTGAACGACATATTTCACTTCAATTTTCTTACGTACTTCGTCGAGATCCAATTCCATTGCTATCGTAGCAATCAATTTCAAGAAAGTTATACTTTCTGAAACAATAATTGTGTCACTTTTGTGTCATGACCCAAACCGAGGCCCTGGACATGATGAGCATCTCAAACCATGAAGGACCGGATGCCCCTCTTTATTTGGCAGTCATGCACAACGTTCATACAATAAAAGAAGATGCAGAACAAAACGTAATACGGAATCATGGTCAAATCTGAATTCAAAAATAATGATGAAACTGTAATTCAACAACATCTAAATAACATCTGACTCAGTCTGCGAAATCTGTACTATATCTCAAAACAATACTATCTGGAAATACGGGACAAGGCCCCCAGTAGACCAAAACTATGGAAATGACAAATAACTATACGACATTAGGCCTTCCAGAATATAGAAAGCTCACCACTGAACTCTGCTCTGCTGTCCAAAATATCTACTGCTTATCAGGACCCCTAGATTGTGCCTCAGAACCTGAGAGGTAGGGGAGGGGGGTCAATACAGATGTACTGATACGCAGAGCAAATCCAAAATGATCATTTATATTTAACATATATGAGAGCAATTTAAAATAGTTCATAAACATATCATATAGTAAGAAATCACATGGGCATTTTTATAAGACTCTAGGAAAATATCTGAACTCTGTGACATTCTTTGTATTACTTTTGCGCAAGGTGGTGTACCCTACAATTTGTAATCCCATGAGCTATATGGGATCTACCATTAAATCGGCAGCCAAGCCCCAACCCAAGTGTGCCGCAAGGGTTGGAGTCTCTGAATCTACTACGCCGCACGGCCGTCGCCAGCGTACAATAATAATCTACTCGTATCGGCAAATTCAATTTCAGGATAAGAATTACTTGAACTTACGCCTTTTTCGGGTAACCACCTAACTCTCTTTATGTGTATTTTTACTTCTTTAAACATGCAGGCTCTGAAAACATACTCTGAAATCTTTAATTTTATTATGGCATATACACATATATGGTATCGTCATACCATTGACTTGCAAGTCACATTCTCTGAGCCATTTATAGCAAATTATATCTCTGTTTTCAAATCATGAAATTCAGGACCACCATATCAACAATTCTTTAAAAAAACTCATGCTTTAAAATTCAAGTAAAACCATGCAAGCAATTCTCTTTATCAACAATTCAACAAAACAATGGTGGTCATGTCCAAAGTCTCTATCTCATGCACTTCTTCTCTTTAACACAAAACATAGTTATATCAAGACATCCACTCAATAATTTTAAATCAATATTCAAATACTATGACATCGAGAAAACATCTTTCAAATCACAAAACATGCATTTCAACTCTTTTCCAACAAAACCAAAATCTTTAATTTATCACATGACAGGGAGTCCATAATTTATTCTCTCAAGCAATCTTAAATCTCCAATTCCATACATATGCATATACATGTAAATCAATTTAAGGAAAAAAGGCCTAAAGACCAAATCAACAATACAATTAAACATTCATAATGCATAATAAAATCATTTATTTCAAAACCCCTTTCAAAAATTCATGCTTGAAAACCTTTAAATCATGTTTTAGTGTTTACAAGCCTATGTAGTTTTTAGGATAAACCCCACGTACCTCAAATTAATTAGTTTAAAGAGAAGAACTCGAATCTCGATTCGTTCCTTGGAAATCTTGAACTTAAGGCTTGATTTTCTTGAATTTCTTGTTCTTGGAGAAAACCCTAGTTTGATCTTATTTTGAGAGTGAAGAGGAAGTTTTTGATGTTTTAAAACTGATAGTGATTGATTAATAACGCTTAAAGGGTGATTTAATTCGTGTAAAAGGTTTTTGGAGTGAGGGAAAGACCAAAATACCCCTAAGTTCAAAACAAATTGCATAATTGCATCAGTTGACGACCAGGGTTGATGGGCCGTCACTCAGGTGATAAATCGTCTCCTAGGTCATCACTTTTGGGATGGTTTTCACCATTCACTTCCTTAGGCTGACGACTAGGTCTGACAGTCCGTCACACAGCTGATAAGCCGTCAGCCTTGTCGTCACGTTTTGGCAAACAGACACTTCGAAGTAAAATGAGCATAATTTTCTACTCCGATATCGAATTAAAGCGAAACCAGTGGCGTTGGAAAGAGGACTCAAAGAAATTTCATTTGATATATAGTAGGCCTCCTAATTCATTATATACAAAGAGTTATGGTTGTCACACCCCTTTTTAACCCCCCCAAAAGAATATAGTTTTAAGTTTGAAAGAGTTTTTATTATCAAAGTGACAAAAAGATGAAAGTTTATTTCGAAAAAAGATTATTTATAATTTTTTATTCAGAGTCGCCACTTGACATAAACTCGGTGTGCCAAGTCGCCTTTAAAAATCCTTTTCAAAACTATTTGACTCTTTAAAACTGGCTTGCGAACAGAGATTTCGGTTAAGGAATTTTGTTGACCGAGGGGAAGGTGTTAGGCACCCCTCGATCCCGTGGTTTGACCACGGTCGCTTGGTGGAATGTATCGGCTAATTTTAACACTGTGAATGTATAAACCACACAAAACACAAATAAAACGATCAATCAAACAAACAAATACAAAACAATGTCCGGTCCAAATTATATAGTCCCAAAAGATAAAATGCGAAAATATAAATCCTATTCTATACTAATCCTAGACTAATGCTCTATTCGATGCCTCGGGCCTTCATCACGAACGTCCTTTGAGTACAAGATACCTCAGGGCATTCCCCGGTGAATAAGTACATAAGACCTCGGGGCATTTCCCGGTTAAATAAATACATTTCTTCAATGCGAGAGAACCAAACTATTCAATAGAACTTCAAATATTCAACAGAATTTCAAACATTCAACAAAACACTTAATCCTAAATTTTGCCTACCCGAACCTGTATTTTCCTATTCTGTTTCAACACATCACAATTCTATCACGTTTAACATTCACATTTTGCTCCAAAATAACCAACGACAATAAATCGGGACTAAACAATATTCATTTTTTTTATCAATTCCTTCCATCAAACCCCACATTTCTTTTTAACACCAAAATTCCACAATTCAAGATTACTATTTTAATAATCCACAACTATTTCTTCTACGAAACTAAATAAAGAAAATCGATATCACCCAACATTCAATCATGTCTCACACAAATCAAACACGTATGACTAAATAAAATAAGAAGAGATAGAATTGGACCTTTCGGTGATTGATTTTCGTTGATAATAATATTTAAGAAGGTCCGGACTCGGAGTTTCGAATAGAACACCTCAAAAATGAACTAAGATCCAACTCGGTATCGCAAACCCGACCCTATTTCACCTGTTTCCATCAAATGTCACCGAAATCAGATCGCAAGAAGTCAATTTCAATCGATTGGAGACCGATTTTACTAGTTCCAGTTGGTTGAACTGAGTTTTTCGATGGGAAACCAGTCACCAAAAAGATCAAACCATGGGAATTTTTATTTCTCCATCGATCTCTCTTTGCTTATCTCTCTCTCGCGCTCGATACCTTTTTCAACCTATTTTCGATCCCTCCTCCTCTGTTTTTTTTCAAGCAAATTCTTTCTCCCTTTTGAAATCTTGAATCTATCTCTTCCTTACTGTTCAACCTCTCTCCCTTTTTAATTTTGTGTATGTGGGTGTTTTTGTTCAACTGTGGGTCTGCCTAAAATTCGTGTGTGGTGGTGTATTCGTATGTGATGGTGAGGAGTGTATGTGTGTTTTAATTCTAGTGAACTCTCCCCTGGATGTTGTAGTGTGCGCCTTCTTTTGTGAATGGAGAATTGGGTCTCTCTCGTATGTGCCTATATTAAAAAATGGAGTCTCTCTTCTCTCACGTCATTTCAGTGTTTTTGTGTATCTGTATATGGTAGTTTGTGTTTATGGTCAGCTTTATTTTTCCTATGAGGTGTATAGTGTATATACTCCCCCTTTTTTTGTAGAAAAGAAATATGGAGGGAGGAGGGGGGTTAAATGGTAAGGGTAGGGGTGTGGGGTGGTGTGAAGGAGGTGTCAAAAGTTTGTTATTTTTTGTCCTTTTGTGAAGGGATTATCACACGAGGGAGGACACATGGTAAGACGAAATTTAAAATGGATAAATTGGGTTTTCGAGGGAACAAAATTAGGTGTCTACAATGGTCGATTGAAGTTGACCCAAGTTTCGACGCTCACTCAAACTCGAACGATAGGAAAGTTTTCAACTTGTCCTTGAGTTAGGGGACCTCTATGATCTCAATTCATGCTCAAATAGGTTCCCACACTACATAATTGATTAACATACCAAATTTGCATAGGATTTATGGCTTTTGGATTATCTTACGCATAGAAATGACGATTTTCCTTCTAACTCGAAATGAGGGGTGTTACATTATTCCCTCCTTGGGATGATTCATCCCCGAATAATGACACGTAACACAGTCAAGCACAATCTCAAGTATACTAAGGCATAGGAAAAATAAGACAAAGATTGTACCTTCTATTTCGTCATTCGCCGGATCAAACAAGTTTGGGTATCTAGCTCGCTTGTCATCCTCGGATTCCCAAGTAGCTTCTTCAATTTTCTTGTTTCTCCACAACACTTTAACTGAGGCTATCTCTTCTCCTCAATTTTCTAGCTTGGCGATCCAAGATTGCCACGGGCTCTTCTTCATAGGATAAGGAATCTGACACTTTGATCTCTTCTACGGGTAATACTAGAGAATAGTCTCCAATAAACTTCTTCGGCATGGATATGTGAAATATTGGATGAACAGAACCCAAACTTCCAGGCAACTGTAACTCATACGCAACTCCACCTATCCTTCTCAAAATCTGATATGGTCTTATATAAAGCGAGGACTCAGCTTACCTTTCTTCCCGAAATGCATGACTCCCTTCATGGGAGAAATTTTGAGAAACACCCAATCACCAACCTCAAACTCTAAATCTTTTCTTCTAACATCGGTGTAGGACTTCTAACGACTCTGAGATGTCTTGAGTCTTTCTCTAATGATTTTCACATCCTTCATTGCCTGATGAACAAGATCAGGCCCAAACAACCGCATCTCACCAACTTCGTACCACCCTATAGGCAACCTACATCTTCTTCCATACAATGCTTCAAAAGGGGACATATTAATACTGGCATGGTAGCTATTATTATATGCAAACTCTTTTAGTGGCAAGTGATCTACCCAACTACCCTTGAAATCAATTACACAGGCTCTCAACATATCCTCAAGGGTCTGAATAGTGCGCTCAGCTTGCTCATCCGTCTGAGTGTGAAACGCAGTACTTAGGTTTACTTGGGTACCTAAACCTCTCTGAAAAGACCTCCAAAACTGTAAAGAAAATTGCGTACCTCAGTCAGATATGATGGATACAGGTGCCTATGTAAGCGGATTATTTCCTCAATGTAGATCTTAGCATAGTCTTCTCCCGAATAGTTAGTTCTAACAGGAAGAAAATGGGCTGACTTAGTCAGCCGATTAATAATCACCCAAATGGAATAATACTGGTTTCGAAACCTCGGAAGTCCCGTAATAAAGTCCATATTGATCATTTCCCACTTCCACAAAGGCAAGGCTATCTCTTGAGAAGTACCACCTGGACTCATATGTTCCACTTTAACTTGCTGATAATTTAAACAATTAGCAACATAGGTAGCCACATCACGCTTCATATTATGCCACCAATAAATGGTTTTCAGATCATGATATATCTTGGTAGAGCCTCGGTGAACAACATACCTCGAAGTGTGAGCTTCATTAAGGATTTTCTTTATCAGACCATCAACATATGGCACACATAATTTACCCTGATATCTCAAAATACCATCACCACCAATTTCGAAGAACATCACCTTCTGTTGACCCACATCTTTCTTGATCCGTATCAAGATGGGATCTTCGATTTGCTTCTCTTTAACTTCAGCACAAAAGGATGATTTAGCTATCTCATGAACAACCACCCTTCCATCTTCAGAATCTAAGAGTCGCTCCAAGATTTGCAAATCGGTGAATATCCTTCACCATCTCTCTTTTCCCTTCTTCAACATAAGAAAGGCTACTCATTGACAACCTGCTAAGGGCATCGGCTACCACATTCGCCTTGCCCGAATAATAGTGCAGGCTCATGTTATAATTCTTGAGCAATTCCATCCAGTGCTTTTGCCCGAGGTTCAATTCTTTCTGTGAGAAAACATACTGTAAACTCTTATGGTCAGTGAAAATATCAACATGCACCCCATAAAGATAATGCCTCCAGATTCTAAACGCAAACACCACAGCTGCTAACTCCAAGTCATGAGTGAGGTAATTCCGCTCATGCACCTTTAACTGTCTAGATGCATAAGTCACTACCTTATCGTGCTGCATAAATACACACCCAAGTCCCACACAGGATGCATCACAATACATAACAAACCCCTTTGTACCTTCCGAAAGAGTCAGAACAGGTGCAGAAGTTAATTTGTCTTTCAACTTCTCAAAACTACTCTCATAGGAGTCAGACCACACAAACTTTACCCTTTTCTGAGTCAACTTAGTAAGTTGAGCAGCTATGGAAGAAAAGCTCTCTACGAATCTTTTGTAATACCCTGTCAAACCCAAGAAGCTGCGAATGTCGGTTGGAGTCATGGGTCTGGGCCATTTTCTCACTGGCTCAACCTTTTGGGGATCCACCTCAATCCCATCACTAGACACAATATGCCCCAAGAATGCAATAACACTTAGCTAAAATTCATATTTGGAGAATTTTCCATACAGCTTATGATCTCTGAGAGTCTGAAGGATAATTCGAAGGTGATTGGCATAGTCATCCTCACTCTTAGAATAAACCTAGATGTCATCAATGAATACTATGACAAACAGATCCAGAAACTGATGGAAACCCCTATTCATTAGATCCATGAAGGCTGCAGGGGCGTTAGTCAACCCGAAGGACATGACTAAGAATTCATAATGACCGTATCTGGTTTGGAAAGCTATTTTGGGAATATCTGACTCTCTAACCTTCAACTGATGGTATCTCAAATGAAGGTCTATCTTTAAAAAACACCTAGCACCCTGAAGATGGTCAAAAAGATCATCAATCCTGGGAAGAGGATATTTGTTTTTAATCGTGACCTTATTCAACTGGCGGTAATCTATGCACATACAAAGGGAACCATCTTTCTTTCGCACGAAGAGTACTGATGCACCCCAAGAAGAAACATTGGGATAGATAAAACCTTTATCTAGAAGATCTACTAGCTGCTCTTTCAATTCTTTCAACTCTGCTGGAGCCATTCTATATGGCGGAATAGAGATGGGACGGGTATCTGGCAATAAATCAATGCTAAAATCTATCTCCCTATCAGGTGGTATTCCCGGGATATCATCTGGAAAGGCTTCTGGAAACTCATTTACCACCAGGACAGACTGAAAGGAAGGACTTTCGACATTAGAATCTGTAACTCGGATAAGATGGTACAAACACCCTTTTGAGATGAGTTTACACACTCTGAGATAAGATATCCTCTAGGTGCTAAAAAAATGCCCCTCCCATTCTAAGACTGGCTCATTCGAAAAAAAAAAGTGACTCTTCGGGTCCTACAATTTAGTGTGGCATAACATGAATAGAGCTAGCCTATTCCTAAGATGGTATCAAATTCAACCATCTCAAGATCTATGAGGTCTGCCACAGTATCCCAGCTACAAACAGTCACAACACAATCCCTATACACCCTTGTAGCTATGAAATAATCTCCCACCGGAGTGGAAATAGAGAAAGGTTCAACAATCACATCTGGTTCAAACCTAAAACCAACAGCCACATAAAGGGTCACATAGGATAAGTTAGACCTGGGATCAAATAGAATATAAACATCACGAGTAAATATTTGCAACATACCGGTAACTACAATTGGTGAAGCCTCTGCCTCCTCGCGGTTGGTCAGGGCGTACAACCGGTTGCGGCCATTCCCGACGGCTGAAGTGACACCCTTCTGAGGTGGTGGTGGTGCAAAAGAATTCGCCCGTGAATTGGCTCCTCCAACATTACTCCTTGATACCGGATAGTCTCTCTAGATATGGCTTAGCTGGCCACACGAATAACACACCAAAGCGCCAAACTGACATCGCCCTGGATGATTCCTCCCGCATCTCCCACAGTATGGGTAGGACCGAGAAGTCTGAGCTACACTTCCCTGTGACTGCACACCCTGCATCCTCGGCCCCTGACTAGACTAAAAATTCTAGGTGCACTTCTCAGTTGGGGTTCTGGACACCGGAGCACTAGCTGCAGACTGCGCATTACCCCAATTCTTTCTATTTTGCCATTTGTTACCCCAATTACTGCTCTGCTGCTGAATGTAGCTCTAGTCTGCTGTTTTGGCCCTCTTTGCCTGCCTGTCCTTCTCTTAAGATTCAGCGATCTTCTTTTTATTCTCCTCAACTTGTTGCATGTGAACTGATAGTCTGGCGAAATCCATGTCCCTGTTCAGCATTGCTCCCTGACATTCAAGCACTAAATCATCTGAAAGGTTGGATGCAAATTTCTTCATTCGGGCCCTCATATTACCAGTTTTCTCAGGAGCATAACAGGCCAGTTGGTTGAACTTCAGAGTGTACTCCTGGACACTCATCTTTCCTTGCTTCAGGTTTATGAATTCTTCAACTTTGCCTTCCCTCAGCTCTAGAGGGAAGAACTGATCAAGAAAGGCCTCCACGAACTCACCCCAAACTGTGGGCTCAACACTCTCACCATTCGCATCCTCCCACTCATTATACTATTGGTTTGCTACATCCTTAAGCCGGTATGCTTCCAATTCAACCCCTTTCCACCTGGCCTACATGCATTACCCTAAGAATCTTCTCTATTTCGTCCACAAAATCCTGTGGATCCTCTTCTACCTTAGTGCTAGAAAATTTAGGTGGGTTCATTGTCATGAACTGACCCACCCTAGTAGTGATGATAGGCGAATTTACGCACCTATATCAATATATTTTGCCCATATTTTAGCCTAGTTTTGAGAACAAATTATATATTTCATGCACTTTTAGTCCTTTTTCCTGTAAATGAGCTAACGAACATGATTAGTAAAGTTTCAGGTATAAATGATGCATAATTCAGCATTTTATGGCTTACTTGACGCTAAAGAAAGCTCACGAAGGAAGGGAAGGGAGTTTACACGCCTAAGGACCAAAACTGCTGCATGGAAAATCTGTCCCGGGCTAAAACAGCATTTCTGAAGACTTTGGGGGACCAAACCTGCTGCATGAAAAATCTGTCCCGGGCTAAAACAGCAATTCTGAAGACTTTGGGGACTTACAGACACAAAGCTGGATTTTGACAATGATACATTAACCTAGTACAATTAGGTTATGTATTTCATTATTTTATGTGGATTATGATAATGTTACCTTAACCTAGTACATTTGGGTTAAGGATTTCATTAGTCTAATAGGATTTGGTTATTTATTTCATTAGCTTAGTAGGATTAGGATATGGGTATTATAAATACCCTATCATGCTAGAGATTTTAGAGAACAAGGAGGGAGGAAGGAGGGAGAACACAATACTTCCTTCCATCCCTCACATCTTCTAACATCTTCTATCATCTTTTTACATCTTCTACTCCTCTATTATTCTACACTACAAACAATTCTACAACTCTTCTAATCTTTCTATTAATTCTAGTTTTCTTCTTCTATTCATCTATTCTTAATTTCCGCAACAAGAGAATCGTTACCTTGCTAAGGAATTCACGCCTCACGCCTACCACTTACGCTACACGAAATTAATCAATCTTGTGGTATAACAACAATGTCAATCATGATCTCCTTCGCATTCATGGGTAACTAAACCTCTCTGTTGGGGTTATGGAAGCCGAATGAGTTACTATCTATTGCTGTGAGTTTGTGAGTTCAAGGCATGTATATTGCTTATATCATTATTCTCTTCATCTTAATCTACATTCTTTGCGGTTGCAAACGCAAGAATACGCCAGTCTAACATTTAACTTGTTCGAGAGAAAAGTTATTTGTCTGGAAAAGAGATAATGTCAAGGTAGTAGGACACCCTTTCCTATTAAAAAGCTAGTGCCGTAACTGGACTAACCTCTTGGAGAATTCGTACCGTTAGATACGCTTTAAGCTCGAGAGAGTTAAAGTGAAATAGTCCTTGTTTAGGTCGAGAGACGCTTGGATTTACCATCGACTACAATCCTCTATAAGCAATTGCATGTCAGAATTCTACACACTCATAGCCAATAGAGACGTATACCTCAGAAGGTGGACATAACCCCAACGCTTCAATTATCATTGTTTACAACCAACGTAACAATCTCTCTATTTTTACTTTATTATTTTCAGCTTTTGTTTACATTACTTGCAAGACAAGAATCCCCCCTTCTTACGAGACTTGCACCAAAAGTTTAGTAATTTTACTTACTTGTTGGCCAAGCTATTCCCTGTGGGATCGACACCCAACCCAGGTTGGGTTCTATATTAGCTAACGACCGCTTTACACTCAAACGAGAGCTGTAGATTGAGCGTTATCAAAAATTGGCGCCGCTGCCGGGGAATACAAGTGTCAATCAAGTTCGTGATAATTACTAGACCCTTTGGTCAAAGATTCTCGTACTTTTACGTTTAGTTTTCTTTTTTGTCTACTGCAGGTTTTTATTTTAGTGCATGCCCCATACTCGAAGTTCTGGTCAACCGTTATTACCAATCAATCCTGAACCACAACGCATTGGTAGAATGGAAGCACAAGCTGAAATCGCAAGGATGGCTGCTCAACAGGAGCAGGCGAGATTAGCTGCTCTTGCCGCCGCCCAAGTACACCAACAAAACATTGATAACCCTGGGCGAGCAACAAACCCTGACGATGAAGATTTAGGTGATGACGAGTTACTAAACCCAAGGCATGATGCTGAAATCACAACACCTGCCAACAGAAGAGGTCGACAAGCTCGGTATAGACATGATCGCCAACCTATGCAGCCAGCTTTCGACGATGATGATGATGATCTTGATGGTGCCGGAGCCACTGGAGCTATAATTCCACCACCATTAGCGCCCGGAGCCAAGTTCAGCATCACAAGCACCATGATTCAGTTATTGCAACTCAAGGGATTGTTTGGTGGACTAGCAGGCGATAATCCGAATATGCATCTCATCAACTTTATTTCTACATGCAAGTCTTTTGACAATCCTGGTGTTGGTCAGAATGCAATTCGATTACGTCTATTTCCATTGTCTCTGTCTGGGGAGGCAACACTATGGTTGAATGGGCTGACTCCTGATTCAATTACAAATTGGAGGCAATTGAGAGACGCTTTCCTAGAAAGATTCTTTCCGCCTTCCAAAAGGGCACAATTGAGAGATGAAATCAGCAACTTTCGTCAGCTTCCCACTGAAGCTCTTCATAAAACATGGGAGAGGTTCAAGACAAATCTAGCGAGATGCCCAAACCATCACATGACTAATGTTCACCTCATGGAGATATTGTATAGAGCCTTGAATTCAATAACTAAGCCAGTGGTGGATAACGCAGCTGGAGGATCTTTTATGGACCTCACCTTTGGTCAAGCAAGCAATATATTAGATCGTATGACGAAACAAAGTAGAGCTTGGCATACCAGGGATTCTGAGGTAGCAAGCCCCACTTTATCTATTGGTATGACTGCAGACCAAAGGAGAAGAGAAGAAGAACGTGATCAAGATATGGCGCACATGAAAACACAAATGGATCTTCTTACAAAGCATTTATTATCAGGGAAGACCGAAAAAGTGAAAGCTGTGGCGCTAAAAGGAAGAGACAAATCTGATTCGGAAGAAGAAGCCAACTACTTGAATAATCAGGGGGGTTTCCGAGGTAATACCCAAGGAAACCAAGGTCGGAACTATGACGATAATTCTAGAAACAAGGACCAAGGTAGTTGGAGAAAAAATAATGAAAAGAGTGGTGTATATGTTCCCCCTGGAAGACGTGACACCACCACATCTAATTCAGGAAGTATGGAAGACATGATGGCTAAACTACTGAAAGGAGTGGAAGCAACGAGCGCGGGAGTTACTGAGGTAATTAATGATTTGTCCTCCATGAAACAACTAGTTGATTCTCATTCCACTTCAATCAAGCAAATAGAGCAGCAATTGAGCCAACTCTCAGCAGCACTCAATCAAAGAAAGGCTGGCACTTTACCTAGCAACACTGTGCAAAACCCAAGGAATGATGGGTCATGCATGGCCATTACTACCAGAAGTGGTAAGGTGCTGGAAACTTCAGAAAAAGGCAAGCAAGTGGCTGACGAAGAGGAGAAAATTGATGATAAGGCGAAAGGGGAAGATACCGCAGCAGCCGATCCTAATGTCCTTAACGTCACTCCTCACGACGTGCAGCCTGGAAAAGCTGAAAAACGGAAGCAGGAGGAGAAGAAAGCCGTGGAGAGAACAATGCCATACCCACCACCACCTTTTCCCCAAAGATTGAAGAAGGTGGCGGATGATACAAAGTTCAGCAAATTCATGACCATGTTGAAGCAGCTGACCATTAATGTTCCGTTGGTAGAGGCGCTAGAAAAAATGCCTGGGTACGCTAAATTCATGAAGGACCTGTTGACAAAGAAGAGGGCAGTAAGCTATGAGCCGACAGATAATATTCATCATTGCAGTGCAATTGCCACAAAGTCCTTAGTATAGAAGAAGGCAGACCCTGGTGCTTTCACTATTCCTTGCACGGTTGGATCTATGAATTTTGCTAAGGCATTGTGCGATCTGGGTGCTAGCATCAATTTGATGCCACTATCCGTCTACAAGAAGTTGGGGCTAGGAGATCCAACACCAACCAATATGAGGCTCGTGATGGCTGATAGGACGGTAAAACGACCTGTGGGTATCTTGAATGATGTGTTGGTGAAGGTATCTTCATTTATCTTTCCTGCAGACTTCGTTATTCTGGATTGTGAGGTGGATTCTGACGTTCCCATAATCTTGGGACGCCCCTTCCTCGCAACTGGAAGTGTGCTTATTGACATGAAAGATAATGAGCTTTTGTTTCGAATTAATGACGAAGTGGTCCGCTTCGATATATGCAAAGCCATGAAGCATCCCAGCGATATGAATGAGTTATCTGTAGCTGATGTTCATCATGAGGATATGAAAGCATTATCTATAGAGAAACAGCCTACTGTTGAGCCATTGACTGCTGCGCCACTGAAAGTTGAGCATGAGGATAATGAAGATTATGAAGAACTTATGGGTGCTCTAACAGAAATAGAGTCTTATACTCCTAAGCAACCGGATTGTGATCCCAAGAATCAACCAACAACGAAGACTCCCATTGACGAGACACCAACACTAGAATCGCAAGAGCTCCCCGATTATCTAAGGTATGTGTTCTTGGAAAGTATAAAGATACTTCCGGTGAGTGCGGATGATTTAAGTAAACAGCATGTAGACGCTCTCATCTCTACTCTGAAGAGATACATGAGAGCTATGGGTTGGACTATTGATGATATAATTGGTACCCCTCCTACAAGTAAGCCTCATTGTCGTCTGAATCCATTCAGAAAACGATCCACCATCTATCCCGACGAAGTCTGAGTACTCGAGGTAACTATGTCGAGCCACGACAATAAATAAGGCGCTAGATGGGAGGCAACCCATCGTACTAATCATTTTCATTTTTTTTGAGCGAATATAGGTGCAAGAAGTAGTCAACGAGGAGATTGATTTCAATTGACGATTTGGACGCATTGTATGGTAAAGTTGGTAAGTTAGGAAGGGTGATGCATAAGGCTATGGATTAAGCCTTTCTCACGCCAAAATAGGCTTCGAGGAAGGCTAGGCCTTGGTAAAACTAGGTCACAAACGATGCACAACCTATCCTATAGCCTAAGGTCTCGGAATCTAGTGTGCTATACACTATGCACCGCCTATTCCTAGGTATGCTTTTGACTATGCGCCGCCTATGCTATGGCATTTGGTCTCAGTATCTCATATGCCATAGACTATGCGGCGCATATGTCTATAAATTCCATAGACTATGCGGCGCATATGTCCCATTATGCTATAGACAATGCGCCGCATATGTCATATCTATGCCAAGCATTATGCGCCGCATATGTGGGATTTTTGTCTCCAAAACCGATTGTAAATGGGTCATAACCCGACCCATTCTCTTCCTATATAAAGGGGACTTAGTTTTATAACACAACACATTGCAAAGTGACCTAAAGGTGCCGCATATTCATCCAAATCCTCTCAAAATTTTCTTTTTTGCTCTTCCAATTCACAAAACCACCTCCAAAAGCTTCAAGTAAGTAAGTACTCTCTTATTCTTCATTTATTTCTCGTAAGTACTACGTTGCTATGTCTATTATAAATTGCTACATATTGAAAGATTGTTGGTGAAGTTCATGTGTTTGGAATGTTAATGCAAAATCATGTGAGTGAACGTATACGTTAGAATCATCTTGACTTGTTTCCGACTTGAATTTGGTTTTAATAGCATTATCATACTATTTGCGGAATTGCTATAGTCTTGAACATTGTTTAAAATTGCTACTTGGATACTTACATGTTAGGCTATCCCGTTCATCGGGATAAGACTTATAGTGCCTGCCGACATATGAGGTTGTGATTGTTGAAAGTAACTATATTATGTGGTAACCCCTATGTAGTAGTGTTGTTATATCTAACATGAAAGTAATTCAATGGCTGCAAGTAGTGATACATCACTGATTTTCTTGCCGGAATACAACTCCTAAAACGTATGTCGATGAAATCTGAGTAATCGACCACTTTCACTTCACTGATTTGTGTCAACAAAACTAAGTGTGGGGTGGTACCCCTACTGCTTGTGCATAGATTGTATCCATTGATATTGTGCTACCACTAACACTATTTCTAGTCTCAGGTACAATGGTACCTAAATCGAGACAAGGCAAGGAGAAGGCTACCACCTCCCAAAAGGGCAAAAAGAGAAGTCGCAAGGACCAAGGAGAACCCTCCTCGCTGCAAATACCTCAACTCACGCTTGGAATTAAGTGGGATACTTATGAGGAACTTCTGAGGATGAAGACTCTGATGATGATTCCAATACAAGGGGTATGACCCCAGACATAGAGGATAAGTCCGACCAACCAGGTTCCTCGTATTTATTTTCCACTGAGGACAGTGTCCCGACTAAGTGTGGGGTGGTGGTATTGCATGCTATACTTCTCTATTCGCATCTATGTTTGTTTGCTTTTGTTTCATTTTTGTTTCGTTTTGTTTTTTTAGTAGTTAAAATTTTTTTTTTAGCTTCGCATGAAATTATTTTGATAGGCAGCATGAGATTATAACAAGAGTATGTGCTAAAATTGTGACTATTGAGACGTTTAGGCTCTAGTTGTGACTCAATATGTGATATTGTGTGATTCAATTCCTTCACTTGTTGGGTCGAGAGTCTATATTACTTCCAATCAAGTCGACCATGTGCCTTGTGTGTGTGAGATAATAGTATATTCTATGTTTGTGGCTGATGCTAGAACTTGCCTGGTATGTATGCAAAGCGAAAATAAGGAGTGTAAGTTTAGGAGGTGATTTAGGCATTTCTTTGACAACCTATATTTATTTACCTTCAGTTTTACCTACCCATGGACATCATCCTAGTTAACCCCTTTTGAGCCTTTAGCCTATTTCTTTGACAACCTTGTATGTAAGCCTAATCCATTTTGTTCAAGACCGTAATTTGATCCAAATTCCTAAGTGCTTTAAAGTGAAAAAGTCATGTGACAACATAAGAGGAAATTGGGTAAGTATGATGCTTTAAATTGTAAGGGTGCTTGAATGTGTTATGAAAAAGAAAGTGCTATCATAAGAGGTATGTTGTGAAAAGAAAAAGGAAAAGAAAGCTGAAAAGCGAGTTGTGCTTAAAATTGAAAAACAAAAGAGGAGAACAAGGGTGGTATAACAAAAGAAAGAAGAAAGGTTGAAAGAAAAAAGTGTCAATGATACAAAGTGATGTATTAAAGCGCTTAGGAACTTAGTCACTATTCCTGGCCAAAATAGTCCTACCCGTCCCTTAGCCTACATTACAACCATCAAAAGACCTACTTGATCCTAATCTTAACATTCCAACATTTAGTAGAGTATTACATTAAGGGCAAGCCTATGGTCATCAGTTGCTTCATATGAATTCTTTGTGAGAGCGAGAGCAAGGATATTTTGATACCCATGTTTGAAAAATATGCTATACTTGTGAGTGATTATGGGTACTATAGTGTGAGACACACATGGTTGATGAGTTTTGGGTAGTTATATATGATTCCTTGTACCTTAACGTTTGCATGCGAGTTGATCACCATCACGAGTCTATACTTGAGGTTAAATTGTTTCTACTTATAATTGGAAAGCTACTCTTTGTTGATAATTGTTGTGTTTGTCTTGACGAATATTTTGTGTTGTTGCTGTAAAATCCTAAGTTGATGTTTAGAAGGACATGATAGTTTGTTCGAGGACGAACAAAGCTCTAAGTGTGGGGTGTTGATGATAGGCGAATTTACGCACCTATATCAATATATTTTGCCCATATTTTAGCCTAGTTTTGAGAACAAATTATATATTTCATGCACTTTTAGTCCTTTTTCCTGTAAATGAGCTAACGAACATGATTAGTAAAGTTTCAGGTATAAATGATGCATAATTCAGCATTTTATGGCTTACTTGACGCTAAAGAAAGCTCACGAAGGAAGGGAAGGGAGTTTACACGCCTAAGGACCAAAACTGCTGCATGGAAAATCTGTCCCGGGCTAAAACAGCATTTCTGAAGACTTTGGGGGACCAAACCTGCTGCATGAAAAATCTGTCCCGGGCTAAAACAGCAATTCTGAAGACTTTGGGGACTTACAGACACAAAGCTGGATTTTGACAATGATACATTAACCTAGTACAATTAGGTTATGTATTTCATTATTTTATGTGGATTATGATAATGTTACCTTAACCTAGTACATTTGGGTTAAGGATTTCATTAGTCTAATAGGATTTGGTTATTTATTTCATTAGCTTAGTAGGATTAGGATATGGGTATTATAAATACCCTATCATGCTAGAGATTTTAGAGAACAAGGAGGGAGGAAGGAGGGAGAACACAATACTTCCTTCCATCCCTCACATCTTCTAACATCTTCTATCATCTTTTTACATCTTCTACTCCTCTATTATTCTACACTACAAACAATTCTACAACTCTTCTAATCTTTCTATTAATTCTAGTTTTCTTCTTCTATTCATCTATTCTTAATTTCCGCAACAAGAGAATCGTTACCTTGCTAAGGAATTCACGCCTCACGCCTACCACTTACGCTACACGAAATTAATCAATCTTGTGGTATAACAACAATGTCAATCGTGATCTCCTTCGCATTCATGGGTAACTAAACCTCTCTGTTGGGGTTATGGAAGCCGAATGAGTTACTATCTATTGCTGTGAGTTTGTGAGTTCAAGGCATGTATATTGCTTATATCATTATTCTCTTCATCTTAATCTACATTCTTTGCGGTTGCAAACGCAAGAATACGCCAGTCTAACATTTAACTTGTTCGAGAGAAAAGTTATTTGTCTGGAAAAGAGATAATGTCAAGGTAGTAGGACACCCTTTCCTATTAAAAAGCTAGTGCCGTAACTGGACTAACCTCTTGGAGAATTCGTACCGTTAGATACGCTTTAAGCTCGAGAGAGTTAAAGTGAAATAGTCCTTGTTTAGGTCGAGAGACGCTTGGATTTACCATCGACTACAATCCTCTATAAGCAATTGCATGTCAGAATTCTACACACTCATAGCCAATAGAGACGTATACCTCAGAAGGTGGACATAACCCCAACGCTTCAATTATCATTGTTTACAACCAACGTAACAATCTCTCTATTTTTACTTTATTATTTTCAGCTTTTGTTTACATTACTTGCAAGACAAGAATCCCCCCTTCTTACGAGACTTGCACCAAAAGTTTAGTAATTTTACTTACTTGTTGGCCAAGCTATTCCCTGTGGGATCGACACCCAACCCAGGTTGGGTTCTATATTAGCTAACGACCGCTTTACACTCAAACGAGAGCTGTAGATTGAGCGTTATCAAGTAGCCTTAGAAGTAACAGATATAGACCCAATATCCTCCGACCTCTGAGTTTGTGCGGCTACCAGTTGTGCAAGCATGTGAATGGACTGTCTGAATTCTGTATTAGATATGTCCCTTTGAGAAGACTGGGGACGGTTAACATTTGTTCTTAGAGCTTGAAGAGGACTGGTCGGGACTGGAGGTATTCCCGGAGTGGGAACAGGTTCTGGGGTGTGCGCTCTGTTACGGGTCAGCATCCCATGGGTGGGGCGAACTTCATCATTCTGAGTATTCTGATTGTTGGAGCGACGGGGAGACATAGCTGTTTTTTCTGAAATATAAGAGATCACCTGATTAGGGGACTAATTAGACTCCAAAGCACGAACTAAATCATAAAGAGGGAAAACATTCCTAAATGCCTAGTAGTCTCCTGCTTATAAGTGTGGCGCGCTACACACCTATACATAAGACTCTACCCGACGCGATTTTGTAGACACCTTGGAACCATGAACCGTTCTCTGATACCAAGTTTTTCCAACCCGAACCGAGGCCCTGGCCATGATGAGCATCTCGAACCATGAAGGCTCGGACGTCCCTCTTTATCTGGTAGTCATTGACAACATTCATACAATAAAAGAAGATGCGGAACAAAACGTAATACGAAATCATGGTCAAATCTGAATTTAAAAATAATGATAAAACTGCAATTCAGCAACATCTAAATAACATCTGACTCAGTCTGCGAAATCTCTACTATATCTCAAAATAATACTATCTGGAAATCTGGGATAAGGCCCCCAGTAGACCAAAACTATGAAAATGATAAATAACTATAAGACATTAGGCCTTTCAGAATATAGAAGGCTCACCACTGAACTCTGCTCTATTGTACGAAATATCTACTGCTTATCAGGACCCCTAGACTGTGCTTCAGAACCTGAGAGATAGGGAAGGTGGTCAATACGGATGTACTGGTATGCAGATCAAATTCAAAATGATCATTTATATTCAACATATATGAGAGCAATTTAAAACAGTTCATAAACATATCATATAGTAATAAATCACATAGGCATTTTTAAAAGACTCTGGGAAAACATCTGAACTCTGTGACACTCTTTGTATTACTTTTGCGCTAGGTGGTGTACCCTACAATCTATAATCCCACGGGCTATATGGGATCTGTCATTAACTCGGTAGCCAAGCCCCCAACCCAAGTGTGCCACAAGGGTCGGAGTCTCTGAATCTACTACGCCACACGGCCGTCGCCAGCGTACAATAATAATCTACTCGTATCGGCAAATACGGTTTCAGACTAAGAGTTACTTGAACTCATACCTTCTTCGGGTAACCACCTAACTCTCTTTATGCCCGTTTTTAGTTCTTTAAACATGCATGCTCTGAAAACATACTCTGAAATCTTTAACTCTGTCATGGCATATACACATATATGGTATCGTCAGACCATTGACTTGCAAGTCACATTCTCTGAGCCATTTATAGAAAATTATATCTCTGATTTCAAATCATGAAATTCAGGACCACTATATCAACAATTCTTTAAAAAAAAATCATGCTTTAAAATTCATGTAAAACCATGCAAGAAATTCTCTTTATCAACAATTCAACAAAACAATAGTGGTCATGTCCAAAGTCTCTATCTCATGCAATTCTTCTCTTTAACACAAAACATAGTTATATCGAGACACCCTCTCAACAATTCTAAATCAATGTTCAAATACTATGACATCGAGAAAACATCTTTCAAATCACAAAACATGCATTTCAACTCTTTTCCAACAAAACCAAAATCTTTAATTTATCACAAGACAGGGAGTCCATAATTTATTCTCTCAAGCAATCTTAAATCTCTAATTCCATACATATGGATATACATGTAAATCAATTTAAGGGAAAAAGGCCTAAAGACCAAATCAACAATACAATTAAACATTCATAATGCATAATAAAATCATGTATTTCAAAACCCCTTTCTAAAATTCATGCTTGAAAACCTTTAAATCATGTTTTAGTGTTTGCAAGCCCATGTAGTTTTTAGGATAAACCCCACGTACCTCAAATTAATTAGTTTAAAGAGAAGAACTCGTATCTCAATTCGTTCCTTGGAAATCTTGAACTTAAGGCTTGATTTTCTTGAATTTCTTGTTCTTGGAGAAAACCCTAGTTTGATCTTATTTTGAGAGTGAAGAGGAAGTTTTTGATGTTGTAAAACTGATAATGATTGATTAATAACTCTTAAGGGGTGATTTAATTCGTGTGAAAGGTTTTTGGAGTGAGGGAAAGACCAAAATACCCCTAAGGAGCCCAAAAAAATTGCATAAATGCATCAGTTGACGACCAAGGTTGACGGGCCGTCACTCAGGTGATAAGTCGTCACTTTTGGGATGGTTTTCACCATTCACTGCCTTAGGCTGACGACCAGGTCTGACGGGCCGTCACATAGCTGATAAGTCGTCAGCCCCGTCGTCACGTTTTGGCAGACAGACACATCAAAGTAAAATGAGCATAACTTTCTACTCTGATATCGGATTAAAGCGAAACCACTGGCGTTGGAAAGAGGACTCAAAGAACTTTCATTTGATATATAGTAGGCCTCCTAATTCGTTATATAGAAAGAGTTATGGTCGATTGAAGTTGACCCAAGTTTCGACGCTCACTCAAACTCGAACTATAGGAAAATTTTCAACTCATCCTTGAGTTAGGGGACCTCTATGATCTCAATTCATGCTCAAATAGGTTCCCACACTACATAATTGATTTACATACCAAATTTGCATAGGATTTATGACTTTTGGATCATCTACGCATAGAAATGATGGTTTTCGTTCTAGCCCGAAATGAGGGGTGTTACATTTTGTAGGATTTATAACTTATTTCCGACTCCCAGAATCCAGAATGTCGCAACAATATGAGGATATTCATATTGATTTTCGTATAATTGAAGAATGATGTAGAATAACAATTTTTTTCCCAAATCGTAAATCAACAACCCAAAATGAATTTACTATAAAGTTTAAGAAAATTTTTGAAATTTAAATTTCAGTTACTATTTTTATTCACACATTGCTTAATGTTAGCTAATTATTGCCGTTAATTAAGGAACTGTCAAATAAATTCTGGATTATCTTGTCTTAAATATAGGATTAACAGTTTTATCATACATTCGAGCTATGCATAATGGATAAACAAATGTATGAGTATATTTGCAAAAAAAAATAGGGAGAGAGAAAATTTGAAGGGATTTTATATAAATAGTTTCACTAGGTAGGGGATTTATGTTGTTTACATATCTTAAATTAAAATGTAACTTATATTAACGTTGAATCAGATTGATTCAAATATCCAATTCATAGTTACGTGACATTATGATACCAATCAGCCCAGGCCACCGATTGACAAACTTGTGGGATTGGTTCAGTACAACCCCCAACCTAGCTAACCTCTTTTTTCTTGGGCCAGTCTGATCCAATTCTAGATCGGTTCGACCCATCTAATAGGCTGTATGAACTCTATTATTATCTATTCAGTCTGGCTTAAATTAGGATACAAATTATTTTGATGAATTAGGATTGTGAATTGTCAAATAAATATTGTCGAGAATGAAATTTTATTGAATTTAAGTTCACAAGAAAGTTGAATTTTTTTAAATACAAGATATTAAGTTAATATATAAATAACATAATCTTAATTAGTTAGTATATACATTCCCATTTCAATTAAATTATCTAATTATAATAAATAAATATGTTCTGATATTAATATTAGGTGCAAAAAAAAATTTATCATAGAGTTTAGTCGAGAAGCTATTGAATTTTTTTTATTTTTAATGAGATGATTTATAGTCAAATAAATAATTACTACTATATGTTTCAAATCAAAAGTTTTAAAAGTATTTTTTTCATTTTAAAATTTCTTGTCCAATTAAACACTTCACATAAATTGAGACGAAAAGAGCATGTTAAGAAATTCGAAGAAAGGGAGAGTATGAGTTGGAAACTTTTGATACGTTAGCTGATTAGTTACACAGACAAAGAAATAATCTTAATTACCAAGGAATTTAATTACTTGGGTGAACAAAAGCTTGAAACACTTGCAACTTGATGGATAATAATAACTGAAAAAAAATACAATGTTTGAAATAGGAATTTGTCCATATCTATATATGAATTTCTCACTTTTATGATGATACAATACCATTTGTTCACTGAATTAATCCTTCTTCCTATATGACAATTAATCCTCTCTATCAATTTCAAAGAAAAATACATAAGAATTATATATCTTGTGAGCTAATTATGTTTACCTTCAACGCATGTGTACTCACAAGAATAAGGGCAATCGATTTGTTGAAATTGATTTCTGTTGAAAAATCAATCTCCTACTGCTTCAGCTACTGTCCGAAGCAAGAAAAAATGATTGCTTTATGCTTTTGTAATTACCGATCTACTGACTTTAATACTCACAGACTTTCAAATAATTGAATATTATATTTATTTTAAGTTCAAAACGACAATTATTAACTTCATTTTAAATCCAAAACGATAATTATAAACAAAATTATATAGGGAAAAACATTTGGAAAATGAGATTAATGAGTCAACTAGTTAGTTTTACCTTGTTGAATAACCTAGGTGACTTGGGACCAAACCAATGTGCATGGTCTAGAGTTTGGCAATGTGCATAACAAGAGCTAATGTAATATCCTCTTGTTGAAGATGGCCCTAGCCGTTTCAATGTCCTTAAGAAGTCCAATCCGAAATCTAAAATAATTGTCCAAAAATTACCACTTAAAACAAAATTTAATATTCAAAAAATTGTTTGATGAATTTCTCTATTAACAATAAATTGATGAACACATAATGCATCAGAAAAATTGAAAATATTGCTTACCTCGAAGAACTTTGAACTGCTGTGGTGTGCACTTTTTTATATTAGTTGTGCAGCTCTTCCAGGCACCCTTAGGATCAGTACCAGGGGCCACCAAAATAGATCTTACCTAAATTTAGTGAACATATAAAATTCAAACAAAAAACAAATAAAATGTAACGGGAAAATTGAAAAGAAATATTATGAAAAATCGTAATAAATCTAATAAACTGACCTGCCAATAATCATAGGCTGAATTTATAATGAAAAGTGGCGTCTGAATTTTTTGAACTACATTTTGAGGGAAAAAACACTGCATCATTTAAATAAGAAAAAAACTTACATTTGGAATTCATTGCTTTGTTTGATAATTCGTAGTATATGTAATTACATTGAGGAATTAAATTTCAATATTTAAAATTATTATAGGTAAAATTTGTTTTTGTCATGGAGGCATTGGTTAACAAGACTCCTAGATATAATGTTAAAATGAAAATAATTCTTTAAATTATTTTTTCGTCGTGATAAGAAAATCCATTGTTGCTACTCTTCGGGTGCACATAGGATAACTTCACTTCAATGTAATAATTTGCAAAATACACGAGAGATAATCATATTAGACAAACCCCGTATGATGAATTCAATAAAATAAACATGCAGAGAATTAAACTTCAGAACCCCTATTCAACCAACTCGACTATCCTTACTAGTTTTAGTTCTAGTTATTATATTGTATGCACTTACCAAACCTGATTTCAACTTTGAAGTACATGATGGGGGCAAATTCTTGGCGGAACCCTAAAATTAAAAAAAAAAAATATATAAGTAAAAGAATATATTTTTCAAAATAATATTATATACATTGAAAAAGTGGGGAAAAAAAGAGAAATTTTATTGTGGGTGAGGCTTACCACTTCATATTTGTAGGAGGGCCTTTTTTTAATAAAAAAAAATTGTGGACCCCACATTTTTTTATTATTAACCAATTTTATATTCATCCTACTCACACCCAGCCCCCTCCCCCAAAAGCCCCCAACCGCATCCCCAGCCATTCTTTTTCTTTCCCTTCTTATTTACTCCCCCTTTGTTCTTCATCCATGTATAGGCATGGTGTTTAACAAAACCTTCTTATTTTTCTATCCATTCTTTCTATTCTTTTCTTTCAATATTTTTCTCCTTTTTTCCTCTTTCAATATCTATAAAGTTCTTTACTCCCTCTGTTATTCTTCACCATATCCATTATTTAACAAACATGTTTTTTGTGTAATTACTCTGAAAATTGATCTAAGAATTTCATGAATTGGTGTAAAATTTAAATGTTCTTGATAGGTTATAATTTTTTTTGTGTGTGCGACATGAAAATATTTTTTTTCCGTATATATTTAATATCAAAGTGATTTTTAACATTTTAATTTTAATTGTTTATTTTATATGAAATATGGGATAACACCATAGCTGATAGTTGATAAGAAAGTGAAACTCATCATTTCTTTTACCTTCACCTCTTTTGTCTTTGAGGTACTCATAAGGTCTTAATGACATTATTAAAAATTAATAACAACCTCTTATAATAGAGGAAAAAGGGAGAAAAAGAAAAGAAAGAACTTTATGGATATTGAAAGAGGAAAAAAGGAGAAAAATATTGAAAGAAAAGAATAGAAAGAATGGATAGAAAAATAAGAGGATTTGAAATTTGTTTAAACACCATGTCCATACATGGGTGAAGAACAAAGAAGGAGTAAAGAAGAAGGAAAAGAAAAAGAATGGCTGGGATGCGGTTGGGGGCTTTTGGGGGAGGAGGGCCGAGTGTGGATGAATATAAAATTAATTAATAATAAAAAATATTGAACCCACGGTTTTTTTTCATTAAAAAAAGACCCTCCCACAAATACGATGTGGTGAGCCTCACCCACAATAAAATTTCTCGGAAAAAAACATACATATAAAGTGACAACATCATTGTAGTACTGTTCAAAATATGGGTTTCCTAAAATATCCTTGCTGAAAATATAAATATTAAATAGTTAATATGAATGAATTAATTCGGCGATTGAAAATAATTCTTGAACTTAAATTGCTAGAATTTAATTACCAAAAGAGAAAAATAAAATATTTATTAGAATTGAAACATAACGGGAAAGAATACTTACTGGTCAATAAAATAGCCAGCATCTGAAAAACATTTAACTTTAACACTCATTGGTAGTAAAGCTTTGAAGTTGTCACAATGTAAGATTGTTGTCAGTCCTCCTGCTGAACATCCAGAGAGTATCGCCTACCATTTTTAAAAAAATTAAAAGTTAAGAAATTTCTTTTAGATTGTAAGTTCATTTGGCTGGGGAACACGTTTATCCTGAGATTAAATATTCTAAAATTAATTGTCTTGAGATTAATTATTTTCAATTTTAGTGTGAGATATAAATAACACTATCCTAAATGACTACTTAAAATAACATTATATACCGTAATTTATCTCAATCAAATATGAGATATGATTTTATCGCAAAATTAATTATTCTTTATCCCTTATACCAAACACATCTAATTCTTTATCCCTCATATCAAACACATCTAATTTGATAGAGGTATTGTGTTAGTGTTTTTATTTTTATTTGAAAAGAAACTAAATCACTATAAAAAATAGCAGCATGTAACTTTCCATAAAATATGAGATTTATTACTAGAAAAATAAAAGCTGTAACAATATTATAATGTTGATTTTTTCTTTAATTTTCTGGAGGAGAGTGTATATATAAGAGTAAAAAGTTCAATGTGGTCATACATTTCGAGATGTATTCATTGCTTGAGCCAATAAGTCCTCCATAATAGCTTTGAATATCCTTGCCCCTCTGTAATGCAGTCAAATTTGGAGTTATAGCCAAAAAAAGAAAATCTATACATATTATAATTAGTACTAATTAACAAATTAGGAGTTATGAAGAATATAATGTGACTTACAGGATCAACTGCTTCAACATCTCCGGTGAAGATCCTCCATCACAATATCTAACATAAACTCTATTCCAATTATAAAATTCTACAAATACAAAAAGCAATATAGTTGAATTAATTAATAATTAAAGAGATTTTTATTCTATTTGTTCATCAAAATAATAGCCGATAAGTGTATATATATAATTTAATAGCGTATATTATTTATATATTTGACTAGCGAATATAATCATTTTTAATCGACCAACCAAATGTGTAAACTCACCCTTAATCAAACTAAGTTGTATAACAACTTCCGGAAAACCTCGGCACAAGAAATTCATAACAAAGCAATCATCAATATATATATATGTGGCATGTGGCATGCCTAAGAATCAAGGAATTCTATTTATCTTTTTTGTGGGTTTTTCAAGTTTTTTTTTTTTTTTTAAATTCTCCTCCTTTAGAAATTTATAAAATACTATCATTCAATGATATTAAATTATAAGCTAATAACTATACAATTACATCTACAATTACATCAAATTAAATTCAATAAATGTTAAAAAATGTTTCTAACCCCTTTGTATTCTTCTTTGCACATATACATACACACTAGGACTTCTTTTTGCTCATACACTCTGATTTGTGAGCTTCGAGCTCCTAAAAGTTACTCCCAAACATGAAAAAAGAAAAAAGCACATGAATTTCTATATACTAAAGTTTGTCTGCATACATTCAAAGCATGTTAATTCAATTGTATTGAGAAACTCTCAAAAAGAAAAATTTCTATGATTTTCTCCTCTCATAATTTTTATTATCCTTTCTTTGTATTCTTAATATTATAATCTTAATCTTATTTTGGATTCAATCAATTGCTTATTTTGTTATTTTTGTAATTTTTTGATTTTTTAATTTTTTAAGTTATTCCACCTATATGATGTGATAATTAATTTCATGATATATCTCAATTCATGAGACTACTTTGTTTAAGAATTCAAGTTTTACAATGGATATCTGTAGATATTGTTGATGCTTTTTTTTTAAATAAGCACGTTCATTGGTAGATCTATAACGTGCACGGATCATTGTTTCTGTCTTTTTTTTTCACATGTAGAACTTTGAGGAAGTATTGATTAATTTCTTACATTGAAATGACATGTACTTATTAAATTAGATGTTGAAAATTTATCATTTCTTCATGTGTTGTTGTTATGCAGAAAGCAAGTTTTTATTGAGGAGTAATATGAGGAGCTATGTAGGTAAAGTTTTGTTGTTGTTTTTTCTTAATATTGAAATTTACATTTTATTTCTAAGAAAAATGATTACACACGTCAAATTAGATGTTAATTTACTTATGGTGATTATCAATTCTTTATGTCGTTGTTGTTATGTAGCAAGTAAGTTTTATTGAGGAGTAACATGATTAATCTATGGAAGTAATATTTGTTGGCTTAATTTGTTTTCCTTAAGATTAGAATTTACATTTTATTTTTAAAGAAAATAATCACACACGTCAAATAATACTGTTTTAATAATTTAATTTTTGTAAAGGAAAATAATCACATACATCAAAATACATTTTTTTGATTAATTTATATATCTATATAAAGAAGCGACATATACAAGGTGATATGACACCTCTCTATAGCCTTTATTCTCTTTTTTTTCTTCTTGTATGATTTTTCTCTCTCATTTTTCTTAATTATTTTTCATTAAAAACCCATCTATATAACTCAATTTTTTTCATCTTAATAACATCTACTCTTAATTAATATTAGTAATATCCATAATTTTTAAAGCTTTCACGTTTATAACTTTATTTATTTAATAAATAATTTTATGACATCTTAAACTCACATAAATATTATTCCTATTTAAGTAAAAAAAAATTGAGTCATACTGTTTTATATATATTTAAGATATATATATTAAATTTTCACAGCTTCACCCATTATTATTTGACATTTAAGAAAAAAATAACTTACATGAGAATTCTAAAAGAAAAAAGTAAAAGACATATATATAAAACAGAATATGATTAAGTAGAGGAAAGGATTGACCAAATAATTATCAGTGATTAAGTATCATAGAAAAATTGATTGTACGTGAGGCAAAGAATGATTAATTGAAAAAATTATTGCAACATTATGTACTTAGCCGTTTCACAGTCTCTTTAAAGAAATAAATAAATGTAATAAAGGCGAATAATAAAGAAAGAGATTTTTAAAAAGATTTTAAAATAGTAAATGAGGAAAAAGTTCAAAATTATGAGAAAATGGATGAAAATGTGTTATGACTTTGAATACACTGAAAAATAAATTGTCTTTTGAAGTCCACAATGCAAATAATATATGAGTGCTTAGTATCGTAACTATTTCATTAGCTAAGATTTAATGAAACTATTTAGGGCAATTTTAATTGATACATTGTTGCAATTTTTAGTTATTCACGTACAAGTCAATCCAAACGATTTTTCTCTACATAATGAAAGCAAACGATAACCTCTTATCTAACACTTTGGTTATATATATATATCATCGTTTAAAAAAAATATTAGCTAAACTTGAGTATCATCATCATCTTTTGTTAAAAGATAAATAAATTTCCACCATATATATATATATATATTATCTTTTAAAAAAAAATCAAAATAAGAAAATTGTCACGCCCCAAATCCCATTGGAGCGGACTGGCACCCGTAGCCGAGGAGGCCCGGGAGAACCCGTTCATAACCTATACTTTCACACTTACATTACTTATGAAAATTAGAAATTTGGGCAGCACTTCGTTGTAAATAGAAGAAAATAGTACCTGTATCAACCCAGCAGACACGCATATATATATATATAAACAGTAATTGGCCGTCAGAGCCATCACGTCTATCAACCAAACACTCCTATGGCTGTACAATATGTCTACAAAAGCCTCTACATAGATACACAACTGAGTTAGGATCGGGACAAACTCCCGCCCACAAAAGACTTTTATACAAATACCAAAAGTACATATAGAAACGACTTGGGATGCCCCGAAACAACTGGAGCTCACCACTATCAACAGAATGTCCTGGCTCTTACTGCGGAGGTGTACGACCTGAAGTACCCGTTCCTGCAGGCATGAATACAGGTCCCCCGTGAGGGACGTCAGTACGGAAATATGTACTGAGTATGTAAGGCAGTGAGTATCAAGATGAGATACAAAAGATCAACAGAACCCAGATACCAGTGAATAAACAGTATGAGTAGACCACACTTAAAAGAGCTGATGGGATACCTGCACATTACTTTCATATCATTACTTCCCGTATTCCTTATCAATACATAACATATGTCATACAATGGCCAACTGATCAGTGGTACTAATACAATACATCAGGGACCACCCCTGGAATAGCATATATACATAATCTTTATAATACAATGGCCAACTGATCAGTGTTACTAATACAATACATCATATCATCAATTTAAAATAAAGACATTTCATTTCTTAATTCAATTAATCTTTGAGATTGGTTACTTTGTGGTCACACCTTATGGAACTTGAAACCATGATACCTCAATAGGAAAAACATGTAAATAGGTAATCAATATCATGAAAATGAAGTAGAGAATCATGGATACCTCATTAAACCATTTCGGAGTCAACAATAGTATATGGACATTTTTTTGACTAGCCGGACATCTTAAAAGTGAAAACAAGTTCAATTGGTAGTGTCGAAGATCATATGATGTTATTATGTGTCATGTGTCGTAGGACAATGCTGGAAGCTTACTTGAGAGTGCCATGGGTCATTGTTCATGCCAAAGATTAGATAGAGTATGTCTTACATACCTTGATATAACCACTTCAATACAAGTCCAACTTGATTTCCCGTACTCTTCGAACACTTATCTACAATAAGTCATTTGTGGCAAACTAGTATTAGCAACCAAACCTTACCATTTAGGTATTAACTTCACCAAATAATGTCTAGGAAGTAATTCTTTAACTCATCAATAAGAGTGCTACATACATCCTCTTATACTCTTATTACATTCACATATCATGCATTTTCATGCAATATCCCTCAACATCACTCTTAGCCTTTATTTCCCCTCTTAATCACCATCCAATACCAACATGATCACTAGGCATACATAACCACTAATATAATGATATATCACCACAATTCATCCTCCATAATCCAATACAACAACTTCCATAATTTACTACAACAATTTATACAAAACAATTCATAACTATGTTTCTAGTTATCTTCCAACATCAAGACAATACTCATAATCCTTTATCAATACTTATTCATGGATAAGAATCAAGAATAAACAATATTCATACCTTAACAATGAACTCTTGTATTTAGAATCCTCCTTACATAACCATGGGGTGCTTCTCGAAGCTTTCGAGATGGTGAACACAACTACGGAACCAATTTGAATTTTCTACGGTTGAATCACAAAATATTTGAAGTTGAAATTAGGCTAGGGTTTCACCTTCTCTTAATAATTGGATGATATATGATATATATGAGGCTAAGTGTATGTTTATAAAGACCAATTTTCGTCCAAGAGGTAATAGAAAATGACCATTTTGCCCAAAAAATTTAAATAAATCCGAATCTGTCCCCAGTGGACAGTTTTGACAGGCTGAAGTAAATAGATCATAACTCTTTGCTCCAGTATCGGATTTGGGTGAAACCAATTGCATTGAAAATATAATTCAAAGGGATTTCATTTTCATATAAAGTATACCACCCAGTTCTTCCTGTACAAGGAGTTATGGTCGTTTAAAGTTGACCCAAAAATCTGTCCCAAAATTCTGTTTTTTTTTATAGGCTGTAGTAAAACGGGTATAGCCCCTTACTCAGACATTGGATTTGGATGAAACCAATTTCATAGGAAAGAAGACTCTCGGAGATTTTCGTCGATATATAGAAGCTCACACAGTTCTTTTTGTACAAGGAGTTATGATCGTCTAAAGTTGATCCAAAGAAAATTTCCTAGCTGCAGTAATTTTCCTGCAGATTTACTGTTCACAGGCTTCCCGGCCATCGTTTTGAAATTTCGAATGTGCTCGCTTATATGAAATACTCCTCTGTTTTGGGCAAACTTTAGATCGTTGGAAAGCTTATTCCAATACCTACACATACAACTATTGACGGGATACTTCCGAACACCATAAACTTAATTTAACCCATACGCAAGCCTTTAGGACTCCATATAATCGCGATAAGTGTACGAAAAAATTTATGGGGTGTTACATTCTCCCCTCCTTAAGAACATTCGTCCTCGAATGTTAGCATAGTTACTCAATTAAGACATGTCCAAGCTTACAATTAACATATTCATCATCATAACATACTTGCATAAAAATATACACTTACTTGTTATTGTTCTTCTTCCGTCTCATGAACTTCCTCCTCATCGTTGAATAGGTAAGGGTACTTAATCTTCATCGCTTCCTTGGCTTCCCATGTGATCTCCTCAACTTGTTGATTCCTCCAAAGTACTTTTACCGATGCTATCTCTTTATTCCTTATCTTTTTAATTTGGCGATCAAGAATAGCAATAGGCATTTCTTCAAAAGTGAGATCTTCTGTAACTTGTACATCTTCCATAGTAGTGATGTGCGATGGATCTCCGATGTACTTGCGAAGCATCGAAACATGAAATATGGGATGAACTGCTGAGAGCTCTTGAGGTAGCTCTAACTCATAAGCAACTTGTCCAAATCTTTGAATGATCTTGTACGGACCTATGTATCGTGGACTTAACTTTCCTTTCTTGCCAAACCTCATCACTCCTTTCATTGGTGATACCTTCAAGAATACCCAATCGTCGATAGAAAACTCAAGTCCTCTTCTTCTAACATCCGCATAAGATTTGTGTCGACTTTGAGCTGTTTCAAGCCGTTGTTGGATCACTTTAACCTTCTCCATTGCTTGATAAACAAGATCCGGTCCAAACAAGACCGCATCACCTGCTTCAAACCATCCTATTGGCGATCTACACTTTCTTCCATACAATGCTTCATATGGTGCCATTTTGATACTTGAATGATAGCTATTATTTTAGGCAAACTCGATAAGAGGTAGGTGATCATTCCAGTTGCCTTTGAAATCTAATACACATGCTCGTAGCATATCTTCAAGTGTCTGGATGGTACGTTCCGCTTGTCCGTCCGTCTGAGGATGAAAAGTCGTACTTAGATTTACTTGTGTCCCCAAACTCCTTTGAAAAGACTTCCAGAAATTCGCGGTAAATTGGGCTCCTCGATCAGATATAATGGAAATTGAAACTCCATGTAACCGAACGATCTCCTTAATATACAACTTCGCATACTCTTCCGCCGTATAAGTTGTCTTAACTGGTAAGAAGTGCGCGGATTTGGTAAGCCTATCAATGATCACCCATATGGAATCAAACTTCCGAAATGTACGAGGCAAACCCGTGATGAAATCCATATTGATCTTGTCCCACTTCCAGACGGGAAGATCTATACATTGCATGTAACCACCGGGTTTCTGGTGTTCTACTTTGACTCTTTGACAATTCGGACATTCAGCTACAAATTCGGCAATATTCTTCTTCATGTCATTCCACCAATATATTGCTTTCAAATCTTGATACATCTTAGTCGACCCTGGATGGATGGAATACCTTGAACAGTGTGCTTCTGTCATAATTCTCTTTCTTAGCTCGACTACATCAGGTACACATAAACGACTCTGACACTGAAGCACTCCTTCTCGCGTAAGCTCAAATGCCTTTGTCGTGCCACTCTGCACATCCTCCTTAAGCTGCAATAAAATTGGATCTGCATACTGCTTCTCTTTCACTTCAGCTATCAATGAAGATTCCGCTGTGTTACGTACAATAACCTCTTCATCTGGAGTTTCCAGAAGTCGAACTCACAAATTAGCTAGTTGGTGAAGATCCTTAATCATCCCCTGCTTTCCTCTAGATGCTATTTTAGACTTACGACTCAGTGCATCCGCTACCACATTCGCTTTCCCTGGATGATACAAGATATCAACATCGTAATCTTTCAACAATTCAAGCCATCTCCGCTGCCTCAAGTTTAGATCTTTCTGACTGAAGATATATTGCAGGCTCTTATGATCGGTATATATGTCAACATGAACCCCATATAAGTAGTGGCGCCATATCTTCAAAGTAAATACAACTGCAGCTAGCTCAAGATCATGCGTGGGATAATTCCTCTCATGTGGTCGCAACTGTCTAGAGCCATAGGCTATTACTCTACCATGTTGCATTAATACGCATCCTAAGCCAATTCTCGAAGCATCACAGTACACTGCATACCCTTCTGTGCCTTCAGGAAGCACCAATACCGGTGTAGAAGTCAACTTGCTCTTCAGATCTTGGAAACTCTTTTCACAGGCATCATTCCATTGAAACTTGGAGGCTTTATGCGTCAACTTAGTCAAGGGTGCATAAATAGAAGAAAAACCTTCAACAAACCTTCTATAATAACCTGCCAACCCGAGGAAACTACGAATCTCCGTAGGCGTCGTGGTTCTTGGCCAATTCTTCACAGCCTCAATCTTCTGAGTGTCAACTTTCATGCCTTCACTGGATACAATATGGCCCAAAAATGCCACTGACTTGAGCCAAAACTCACATTTAGAAAACTTCGCATACAGCTTACAATCACGAAGAATCTGCAACGCCTGCCTTAAGTGATTAACATGATCCTCTTCTGATCTAGAGTAGACCAGAATATCATCTATGAAAACTATCACGAACACATCTAGAAACGGCTTAAACAACCTATTCATCAGATCCATAAAAACTGCGGGTGCATTTGTCAGCCCGAATTACATAACCAGGAATTCATAATGACCATACCGTGTTCGGAAAGCTGTCTTGGGTATATCTTTATCCTTGACTCTCACTTGATGATAGCCTGATCTCAAGTCAATCTTGGAAAAACACTGGGCACCCTGCAACTGGTCAAATAAATCATCAATTCGGGGAAGAGGGTATTTATTCTTGATAGTCACCTTATTCAATTGTCGATAGTCAATACACATCCTCAGCGAACCATCTTTCTTACACACAAACAATACTGGTGCTCCCCAAGGGGACATACTAGGCCTTATGAATCCCTTCTCTAACAAATCTTTCAATTCTCGCAATTCTGTTGGGGCTATTCTATATGGAGGAATGGAGATTGGTTGGGTGCCTGGTATTACATCAATACCAAAATCTACTTCTCGTTCAGGAGGTAAGCCTGGAAGATCTTTAGGGAATACATCAGGACATTCATTTACCACTGGTACAGTGTGAAGATCCGGTGATTCCGATTCCGTATTCTTTACTCTAACTAAATGACATATGTATCCCTTGGAAATCATTTTTCTCGCTTTGAAATAAGAAATAAATCTACCTCTTGGTGCGCCAATCTTACCTTGCCATTCAATAACTGCTTCATCAGGAAAATGTAAATACATCTTTTTCGTACAACAGTCAATTTTGGCATAACAAGACGCCAACCAATCCATACCCATTATAACATCAAAATCTACCATTTCTAGTTCCACAAGATTGGCCATCGTGTCTCGACCACACACAGTTACTACACAATCTTTATAAACTCTTCTAGCAATAATAGATTCCCCAACCAGGGTAGACACTTCCAACGGTTTATCTAACAATTCGGGGGTCCTTTTGAACTTTCCAGCAACCAAGGGAGTAACATATGATAATGTAGAACCGGGATCAATTAGAGCATATACATCAAATGAAAATATGGACAACGTACCCGTAACCACATCTGGGGAAGCCTCTAGATTCTGTCGATCCGCTAAAGCATAAGTGCGATTCTGAGTCCCGCTGGAACTGGCGACTCTTGTTTCATTTCTAGCGTGACCCGCAGGTCGTGCGCCCCTACCAGAATAAGATACCGGTGATGATGATGCAACAGCTGATCCCGAAGGTCGTGCTACGCCACTTGCGCCCCTTCGTGGGCATTCTCTCATCATATGCCCCATCATACCGCACCAATAACAAACATTTGTTCCCATTCGACATACGCCCATATGATGCTTTCCGCATCGATTACATATCTCTCGAGAAGGTCTCGATTGGCTCATGTTCGCTTGCCCACGATAACCCACTGATCGCGAACTATGACCCTCACTTCTTTGCCCAAATTGACTGCCTCTGAACCCCTGATGCTGTGGTGGAGCACTAGCTGCAGAATAAGAAAATAATGGCCTAGGTGGTCTAGCAGAAAATTGAGGTCTAAAACCTCCCTGTGGCGCCATAAACTGCCCTGTAGATTTGGCCCTCTTAGAAGACCCGCTTTCAAATTCCTGTGTTCTTCTTCTTTGCCTCTGATCTTCCATTTTCTGTGCAAATGCTTGGATCCTAGCTATATCCATGTCTTTATTTAGTGCAGCAATAGTACAATCCCTAACCAAATACGAATCCAATCCATTCACATACCGATGAACTCTGTCATCCATAGTAGCTATAACATTAGGGGCATATCTGGACAAGGAATTAAATCGAAGACTATACTCCCTCACACTTGTATGACCTTGTCGAAGATTTAAGAACTGATCCGCACGGGCCTGACGAGTCTCATATGGAAGATAATGATCAATAAATGCCTCTTTGAACTCTTTCCAAGTAGCTGGGGGTGCATCAATGCCCCTTGACCGTTTCCAGTCTTCATACCAATATATAGCCTCACCTTTGAATCTATACGCGGCTAACTCCACTGTCTCTCTGCCCGATACATGCATCACCTCTAGGGCCCTTTGGATCTGATCAATAAAATCCTGCGGATCTTCATTAAGATCGGATCCGGTAAAAGTAGGCGGATCCATCTTAAGAAAATCTTGCGTCCGAAGACTAGCCGCCCTATCAGTACCGCTAGAACCCGCGGTAGGAATGGCTTGCCCTTGGACTTGCCCAGCAACTATACGAGTCAAAAGTTGCACTGTATTTCTAAGATCTTGATCAACAACATTAATAGGTGGCTCTGGGGATATAGTTCTCCTCCCCCTTATTTCTTCCGGACTGGGGGAAGTTTCTGATGCATGCTCAGCTGGAGCCTCACTTTGATTAGCTGGTATAGTGGGTGACTTACTAGTCCCCTCTCCGGCAGCCACATCTACTTGCTTACCGGTATTCTTGCTTCTGAGAACCGGCATCATTACTATAATGAGAGAAACAAATGGATTCAGTGGTCAACTATGACTTCATATACAATATAAGCTCTATCGCACGATCTAAGACATGAAGAAAAGAAACAATTCCTAAATGTCCATAGCCTCCTGTTTATAGATGTGGTGCACAACACACCAATAAACAAGACTCTACGTAGACACGGCTTTGTAGACTCACTAGGACGAACCTCTCTGATACCACTTTTGTCACGCCCCAAATCCCATTGGAGCGGACTGGCACCCGTAGCCGAGGAGGCCCGGGAGAACCCGTTCATAACCTATACTTTCACACTTACATTACTTATGAAAATTAGAAATTTGGGCAGCACTTCGTTGTAAATAGAAGAAAACAGTACCTGTATCAGCCCAGCAGACACGCATATATATATATAAACAGTAATTGGCCGTCAGAGCCATCACGTCTATCAACCAAACACTCCTATGGTTGTACAATATGTCTACAAAAGCCTCTACATAGATACACAACTGAGTTAGGGTCGGGACAAACTCCCGCCCACAAAAGACTTTTATACAAATACCAAAAGTACATATAGAAACGACTTGGGATGCCCCGAAACAACTGGAGCTCACCACTATCAACAGAATGTCCTAGCTCTTACTACAGAGGTGTACGACCTGAAGTACCCGTTCCTGCAGGCATGAATACAGGTCCCCCGTGAGGGACGTCAGTACGGAAATATGTACTGAGTATGTAAGGCAGTGAGTATCAAGATGAGATACAAAAGATCAACAGAACCCAGATACCAGTGAATAAACAGTATGAGTAGACCACACTTAAAAGAGCTGATGGGATACCTGCACATTACTTTCATATCATTACTTCCCGTATTCCTTATCAATACATAACATATGTCATACAATGGCCAACTGATCAGTGGTACTAATACAATACATCAGGGACCACCCCTGGAATAGCATATATACATAATCTTTATAATACAATGGCCAACTGATCAGTGGTACTAATACAATACATCATATCATCAATTTAAAATAAAGACATTCCATTTCTTAATTCAATTAATCTTTAAGATTGGTTACTTTGTGGTCACACCTTATGGAACTTGAAACCATGATACCTCAATAGGAAAAACATATAAATAGGTAATCAATATCATGAAAATGAAGTAGAGAATCATGGATACCTCATTAAACCATTTCGGAGTCAACAATAGTATATGGACATTTTTTTTACTAGCCGGACATCTTAAAAGTGAAAACAAGTTCAATTGGTAGTGTCGAAGATCATATGATGTTATTATGTGTCATGTGTCGTAGGACAATGTTGGAAGCTTACTTGAGAGTGCCATGGGTCATTGTTCATGCCAAAGATTAGATAGAGTATGTCTTACATACCTTGATATAACCACTTCAATACAAGTCCAACTTGACTTCCCGTACTCTTCGAACACTTATCTACAATAAGTCATTTGTGACAAACTAGTAATAGCAACCAAACCTTACCATTTAGGTATTAACTTCACCAAATAATGTCTAGGAAGTAATCCTTTAACTCATCAATAAGAGTGCTACATACATCCTCTTATACTCTTATTACATTCACATATCATGCATTTTCATGCAATATCCCTCAACATCACTCTTAGCCTTTATTTCCCCTCTTAATCACCATCCAATACCAACATGATCACTAGGCATACATAACCACTAATATAATGATATATCACCACAATTCATCCTCCATAATCCAATACAACAACTTCCATAATTTACTACAACAATTTATACAAAACAATTCATAACTATGTTTGTAGTTATCTTCCAATATCAAGACAATACTCATAATCATTTATCAATACTTATTCATGGATAAGAATCAAGAATACACAATATTCATACCTTAACAATGAACTCTTGTATTTAGAATCCTCCTTACATAACCATGGGGTGCTTCTCGAAGCTTTCGAGATGGTGAACACAACTACGGAACCAATTCGAATTTTCTACGGTTGAATCACAAAATATTTGAAGTTGAAATTAGGCTAGGGTTTCACCTTCTCTTAATAATTGGATGATATATGATATATATGAGGCTAAGTGTATGTTTATAAAGATCAATTTTCGTCCAAGAGGTAATAGAAAATGACCATTTTGCCCTAAAAATTTAAATAAATCCGAATCTGTCCCCAGTGGACAGTTTTGACAGGCTGAAGTAAATAGATCATAACTCTTTGCTCCAGTATCGGATTTGGGTGAAACCAATTGAATTGAAAATATAATTCAAAGGGATTTCATTTTCATATAAAGTATACCACCCAGTTCTTCCTGTACAAGGAGTTATGGTCGTTTAAAGTTGACCCAAAAATCTGTCCCAAAATTCTGTTTTTTTTTATAGGCTGTAGTAAAACGGGTATAGCTCCTTACTCAGACATTGGATTTGGATGAAACCAATTTCATCGGAAAGAAGACTCTCGGAGATTTTCGTCGATATATAGCATCTCACACAGTTCTTTTTGTACAAGGAGTTATGATCATCTAAAGTTGATCCAAAGAAAATTGCCTAGCTGCAGTAATTTTCCTGCAGATTTACTGTTCACAGGCTTCCCGGCCACCGTTTTGAAATTTCGAATGTGCTCGCTTATATGAAATACTCCTCTGTTTTGGGCAAACTTTATATCGTTGAAAATATTATTCCAATACCTACACATACAACTATTGACGGGATACTTCCGAACACCATAAACTTAATTTAACCTATACGCAAGCCTTTAGGACTCCATATAATCGCGATAAGTGTACGAAAAAATTTATGGGGTGTTACAAAAATTAGCTAAACCTGAGTATCATCATCATCTTTTGTTAAAAGATAAACAAATTTCCAGCATTCATTTAGTAACCTTCTAAGAACTGAATTAAAAGAAAATAAATTCATTAGATTTGTGCACAAATACAAAATCTAAAACTTAACTTACTAGTACATCTTCAAAAATATATCTTAATTGAGATTAATTATAATATTTTTCAAACGTCAAAATCACATCAAGAACATATTCTATGTGAAGGGAATATATTTTCAAACTCTTAAATGTTTTGGGGATAAAGTGAAATTGACTCTTCACTTACACATACTCTCTTTCTTTTATCTCTTTTTTTAATATATGTCAATAAAAAATAATGTTCATTTAATATCAATATCTAATGATTTAATAAATTATATACAAAAAAATAGTTAGCATATGAATGTACCACTAAAATTTTATTTATTTTATTTCTGAATAATTTAAATTATTAACATGATAAAAATCACGCGAAGCACGATCTATTTCTCTAGTATTAAAAAATAACATACATACATAAACTATGTCTAGCAGATAATAACAAAATCATTACATAGAATTTAGTTAAACTTAGCTGTATTTACTCTTAATAATAAAGGAGGATAAACAGGCAACTGTTCGACATGTCTGCTTGTGCTGCCTGCCTGATTCAGCTGCTTCAATCGTAATTTTACTATTTCATCCCTAATTAATTATTATAAGTCATTTAAGTATTAAAAAGTTAATAATATTTAATAAATTACTCTTAATAATAAAGAGAGATAATCAAGCAGTTGTTCAACATGCCTGCCTGCTTCAACCGTAATTTGACTATTTCATCCCTAATTAATTATTATAAGTCATTTAAGTATTAAAAAATTAATAATATTTAATAAAAAATAGAAATAAAAATAATAAATTAAAAAAAGATACCTTTTTCAGCTACTCCAATCGTAATTTTACTATATCACCCCTAATTAATTATTATAAGTCAGTTGAGTATTAATAAATTAATAATATTTAATAAAAAAATAAATTAGACATAAAATGATAAATTAACTCTTGATGTTTTAGATTAATTTGATGTCTTATATGAGACTCATTTAAATTTTATTCACACTTTGACATAAAATGATAAATTAACTCCTGATGTTTTAAATTAATTTGATGTCTTATATGAGGCTCATTTAAATTTTATTCACATTTTGACATAAAATGATAAATTAACTCTTGATGTTTTTAAATTAATTTTGTGTCTTATATGAGACTCATTTAAATTTTATTCATAAGTATTTTTATAATAATTTTATCTTATCACTTTTAATTAATTGTTATAAGTTATTTAAGATATGTTTGCTTTGTTGTTTCAATCGTAATTTTATTATATCACCCTAATTAATTTTTATCGTCTTCTAAGCATTAAAAAAACTAATAACATTTCATAAAAAAAATAAAATACACACAAAATGATATGTCAACATAAAATATTTATTTGATTATCAAAATTATATTAGTGCCACAGAAATTACGATGGAACAGAAGAATACATAAAGTAACATATATTATTTCAAAATGAGAACACCCGTAAATTGGGATTGAGAGAGTATTAATATTTTATTGAAAAACTATACTGAAAGCATTATAAATCACATATTTAACAACTTAAAAATGTAAAAGATATAAAATATTCAATTGACACTCAAGCTTATATTAGTGTCACTTGAATTGAAATAGAAGAAAAAGAATTGTAAATCACAATAATTAAAATTTTAAATTATTTTAATGATTGATTATCTAAATTATATTTATGTCACATAAATTAAGATAAATAATTAATATATATTGGGCACGGGCAATGTCTAGTATGTAGATAAAATACAAAAATAATAAGTAAATGTGACAAGAACTAAAAATTGAATTAGAAGACTACCTGGATTAAACTTGGAATCGTTACTAATATCCCAGTGAAAGGAAGTTGGTTTCCATTTTTGCACTGGATCCAAATGAGTATTCTTCCTCACGAGACATTGGCTAACACGTTGGCACCATCCATCCAACGTTTACAAATTTATTTAATTAATAAGTTGCTATCTAAGATAGAGGAAACTCACAAGAATAAATGTTACAATCTAAAGTGAAATTTTATTAACAAATTTCAAGGATGGACATTTGGTTTTGAAAATTAAACTTCAACATTCTTTTATTATTAATGAAATAAATCCCATATATATAAACAAAATTTTATAACAAATCTAACCTCAACTGATATCAACCAATTGTTCACTCCTGTATCTGATCTTCTATCTAGATGGTATGCTGGTGGAGCTTCATCCAAGCAAACTAAAAACAACATAAACAATAGATAAATATATAAATAAACATATACATATATATAAATGAGGTTCAATAAATAATTAATAATTGGAACAGATCGATCTATAAATATAACAAATTACTATTTGTGTTTGTGTATATACTATATACACATGTACACATATGCATACACAAATCATGAAGTGTGAGCTAAAGCCATAAATGGAGTATTTGTTAATAGCGGTGAAATAAGTGGAACTTAATTGAATACCCCTAAATACAGATTTAGGTAATCGTGTATTGAATATGAATACTCTTCAAGAGTCAATTTAAATAATTTCTAAAAATAAATCATATTAGATTAATTCAAATATTGATCAAACTTCATATTGCTTTGACTTTCAAATAGGAACCCTCCCGCTTTCTCATAGTTTTCTCTATTCAGTAGTCAATAAATTCACCCAGATTCTCTTCTCCAACAATCCGTGCAGCAGACAAATTAAAATCCACCACATATATTGTAGCTTGATTTTTCTTGTTGTGATTCTTATTCCAACGACTAATTAAGTGTTTTCTTTTTAAGAGTCATTTGAATCCTCAATTTGACAATAGTAAATTCTTTCGATTTGTTAATATCAACAAGTAGAAGATAAATTACTTTTAGTATAAGAGACACATAAAGGTGCATACACAAACACTTCAGGTAATTAGTTAATGATATGGATATGTAATAGGGTATTTTATATAAATTTCTATATGTTTAGCTCTAATTAAATTGTATTCCAATATTTAACAAAATTTCATAAAATTCTGAATTTCTGTTTCTCCGATACATCCATTAACAAGATATACATCTCATCTGAGACATCAGTTAAAACTACTATGACGCACTAAAAAGGGAAAATAACGGAAATTTACTTAATTAAGGAGAAAATCATGCTTCATAACTTAAAAATTACTATCAAAATCTCCAAAATATCGTAATTAATTACAATGTTAATATTCAAAAAAAGGGCTCTCATTCATCTTGCTTAAACATTTTTCTCCTCTCTTTGAAATTCAAAAAAGTATCACCCCTCGTCTGACCGAACAACTCCACCCCCTCATCTTTCAAAATTTCTTTAAAATCTTCTAGAATTTTAGCGTTGCAAGAATTGTCAAACCTTAACAAATGTGGTGGAACTTCTTATCCTACATTGAGATGCATAAAAAATTAAGCAGTTAGTAATTAGCTTAATTAGTAGTCATATTGACTGAGATACATCTATTTTTTGAAGTTACTAGGTAGAGATACATAATTTTGTTCAATATTAAAGAGAGATACATAATTAATATTATGTCTCATTCATGGAATTAATGTTAATTATGTATCTCACCTGACCAACATATACGAATCTCCTCTGCCACTTTTTTCATTGCTAATAGAATATCCTTCACTATTTTACTGCAAATGGTACATTAAAATTTATTACTGAGATACATTTATTTTTAATTTATTTGATCAACATACATAATACAATAATTAGACTGAAGAACAATACATAATTAAAATTATGTCTCATGCATGGAAACAATGTCATTTATATATCTCAACAACAAAAATTATGTATTTGACAAATTTTTAATCCGATTCATACGTATAATACCTTTTGGATTGTGTCTCTTTGAATTTTTTCAACAACTTTGTGTTTTGAAGGACTAACTATTCCTTTCAATGAAGCAGAATCCTCTTCCATGGCGAATAATTATTTTTGTTGTTGTTTCTCTCTGGTTCAATTTCTTTGTGAGATAATAATAAATACATGATGGAATTTAATAGGAACAACAATTGAAGATTTCTTGATTGAATTCATGATTTCTAAAGAAAGAAATGTGAGCTATGGAGGGGGGGGGGGGGGATTTGCGTGAGAATTGGAGTAGTAATTGCAAAATTTATTTTCTGAAAAATAGTTAAAAGGAGGAGAAGGTTAAATGTTAATAGTAATAAATTTGGCTGAGAGAAGATCTTCAGGCAAATTTTTAGGGGAAAATTAATATATCTGAATTTTTAAGGTGGAAGTGATGTATCTGGAAATTTAAAGAGAGAGAGAATGTAAATTAAAAAATTTAGTTATTAATCAAAAGGGTAAGAATTTTAAATAATTTAGGTAAGTTAAGTTGTGGTATTAGATAATTTATCCTATATAATATCGGTAATTATATCTCCCTAGCTAAGATCATCTCTTGCAAAGCTAAAATTAAATCAGTTGTTTGTTTATACTGATATTTATTACTACTAGCTATCAACATTACTATTGAGCCTAGTGATGTGGTAGTTAGTTAGGAGGTTACAAATAACTTAACGTACGATTAGTTAGACAACTTTATTACTAGTTAGTCGTAAGATGAATTAGGATAGTGGATTACATCTAGGATATTTTTCGACAAAACAACTGTATGAGAAGTTAATTAGTTCATTTTTATGTATTCAATCAGATTTTTTTTTCATGTGAATGGAAGAACTTTCCTTTCTTCTTTGTTTGAACTCCAAGCTTATTCAGCTCTAAATTCGTGACTTTTCTCATGGTTGCTCAACTTTACATGGTATCAAAGTCAGTGATCTAGTGTTCTTCTTCTTCACCATTTTTTATTTTTATTTTACAAATCTGAATTCGATGTTTTTTTAAAAGCTGCAGTGGGATATATGACGGCTAACCGCAATGCCCTAAAAATAGATCATAATTATCCTCTGTATTTACAACCTATAGATACATTAGGCATAACACTGATTGCAATTCAGTTGATCGAAGCAGAAAATTATGTGTTGTGGAGCAGGTTTATGAAAATTACATTGTGAGAGAAGAACAAGATTGGTTTTATAGATGGTAGTTGCATAAAATCTACATACATTGGAGCATTATTGAAGCGATAGGAAAAATGCAATGCAACTATTCTGTCCTGAATTATGAACGTTGTGTCAAAAGAGTTAATGATTAGGATTACATATGCAATAGATTCACGGAGAGTTTGGGAGAATTTAAGGGAGAAATTTGACAAAGAGAACAGTATGAGAACATTTCATTTTCACAAGAAGATTGCCTTTCTTACTTAAGGTACCAACACAGTTTTAATTTATTTCTCTAAACTCAGTGATCTTAGGATGAATTTGGTGCATTGATTCCCCCTCCAACTTGTGATTGTGGGACATCTCAAGCCTTTACTAAGCATATTTAGAGGTATATAATCTTTTAGTTTCTTATAAGATTGAATGACTCATATGCTAGGGCTAAGAATCAGATCCTCGTGATATAGCCATTACTTGGTTCAAATCAAATCTATGCCCTAATCATCCAAAAGGAGAGTCAAAGGTCATTATCTAAGACTATGCAGGAAGTCAATATTAATGAATCTACTGTGTTAGTGTTAAATAGACCAGGTCAAGGTTTTAAACCTAATAAAATTGATTAGTACCGTGATTACTGTGAAAATCCTGATCACACTAAAAATGTATGCGTTCAGTTGCATGGTTATCCAAATGAGAAAGAAGATCAAAATAGTAAACCTTAAATTGAGAGAGGTTATCAGAATACATGGAGCTATCACAATACTAGATGATTTTAGAATGATAGATATTCTAATGACATGAGGTATAATAATGAGAAGAGAAGTCATAAAAAATATCATCAGCATGATAAGAATTCCTTTGATCAGAGACGAAAGGTAAGGTATAATCCCAAAGCTGCAGCACACTATGTGAATGAGGAAACACTGAGTGGGAATTCAACTCAATCTACTCATGATCAATTGACACCAATTTTTTCACCTGAGCAATGCCAACAGATTTAGCATATGATCAATAGTAGAAATAAAAGTGATGCTAAGTTAATATAGCTAGCACTTCAGGTTCAAACACATATTCTATGTCTCTGTTGTCTAGATTGATGGAAACACAATGGGTAGTAAACACTGGACCATCTAATCATGTGTCCTCAAGATTAAATCTATTGCATGACTCTAATTTATTAGCTAAATTTGGCTCAGTATATTTTTCAAATAACGAAAAATCTGACATTACTCACATAGGTTCTGTGAACATATTGAAGGATCATCAAATCAACAATGTTCTTTATGTACCTAACTTCAAGTTTAACTTGCTCTCAGTATTTAAGCTTACTAAAGAATTGAGATGTATAGTGGAATTTTAACCTGAAATATGTATCTTTCAGGATCTCTACAATGGCAGGGTATTGAAAATTGGTAGAGAATCAGATGAATTGAACTTGTTTGGAGATATAGCTCAGAAGAACATGACCACAACTTTTACTTCTAATAAAATGATTTTGTCATCAGAACTAGCTGCTAAGAATTCTATTCCACTGAATATTGGGCACAAAAGGCTTGATCACATACCCTTTTCAGCTCTGCAGAAAATTAAGAGATTCAAGCATAGTAAAATCAATAATTTATGTGATTTCTGTCTTGTATGTCGCTTAGCCAGATAGAATAAACTTTTTTTTCCTAAATGTGCCAGTAATCTAGTGCAGTATTTGATTTATTATATGCAAATATTTGGGTACCACATAAAGTTACCATTAATGATGGCAAGAGATTATTACTTATTGTAGTAGATGATTTTTCTAAACTTACTTAGGTCTTCTTAATGAATTTCAAGGAAGAACTTGTTGGATATTGCAAATTATTTTCTCTATGATTCAGACTCAATATAATTCTGTTATTAAAATACTTAGAACTAACAATAGCACAGAGTTTACAAATCATTCAGTGATGAATTTTCTGACTTTTCAAGGCACCATCCATCAGACTACATGTGTGTACACACCTCAACAAAATAATATTATGAGAAAAAGACATAAATACATCGTAGAAACAGCTAGAGAATTGAGGTTTAAAGTTGTTATACCACTGTATTTATGGGCTGCATATGTACTTACTGCAGTTCACATCATAAATAGATTATCTTTCACTTTGTAATGGGATAAATCTTCTTTTGAGATATTCTTCAAGATTGCTCCTTCTCTTGATCATTTAAGAGTATTTGGCTGCTTAGCTTATGCAGTAAATGTCAAGAGACAGATAAGTTTGCATCTAGAGCTCTACGCACTATTTTTATGAGATATTCAGCCATCAAGAAAGGTTACAAAATATTCAATCCTCATTCCAGAGAGTTTTTATTCAGTAGAGATGTAGTCTTTTATGAATCAATTATCCTTTTTAAACATATGAAGATTAACCATGGATATTTATTCCCTAATTTGGATATTGTTGATGCTCCACTTGATTTATCCTTTTTTTCTCTTCCTTCATTTTCAATTGTCCATAATGATGATCTTTTACCGATACATGCAGCTGATATTCTTGCAGAGTAACCTGCTACACATATTAATGATTTACCACTTATTATTGTTGAACCTGGTCCTCGTCTTCCTTCTTTGAGGAATTTTCATAGAGTCAGAACTATTCTTTCTTGGTTCAAGGACCATGTAGTGACTCTTTGTGCCTATACCATGACTCATTATTTAAGCTATAGCTTTGTGACTCCCACTTATACTAAGTGTCTAGATGCTAAAAAAATGAATTAGAGCCTCAACATTACTATGTTGCAGCCAGAGATTCCTGGGTTCATGCCATAAAGATAGAATAACTGTTCTAGAAGAAAATGGTACTTAGAACATTGTTGATTTACCTCTTGGTAAAGCTGCTATTGGATGCAAATGGGTATTTAAATTAAGTATAAAGCTAAAAAGGATGTAGAGAGGTTTAACACTATGCTTGTTGCAAAAGGTTTTATCCAAAAGGATGGTCTTAACTACACATACACATTCTCACATGTGTCTAAGATAGTGACAGTCAGATCTATTATTTTTGTTGCATCTTCTCAGCTTTGTCACATCTATTAGATGGAGGTGAATAATTCTTTCCTTCAAGGTGATCTCCTTGAAGAAGTGTATATGCAATTACCTGTTAGTCTTGCTTCCTCATCCCCATATTCATCTTTTCATAGAGTCTGCAGGTTAAAGAAATCTTTGTATGACCTAAAATATGCTTCAAGACAACAGAACTTGAAGCTCACTGCTACCTTGATTGATTTGGGCTTTGTCCAAAGTCATTTTGACTACTCTATTTTTACTCAACCACATGGTTCTAATGTTGTTGTGGTTCTTGTATATGTGGATGATCTTTTGATCACAGGGTCTAATCCTAACCTACTTAACTTTACCAGAACTAAATTGCTCCAGAAATTTAAGATGTGCAGGATTAAGGACCTTTGAATTTTTTTGTGTGGAATTGAGTTTACTAGAAATGAGTCTGGTATATTGATGAACCAGCGAAAGTATGCCCTTGAGTTGATTGTAGACTCAGGGTAATGAGGAGTTAAGCCTGCATCCATCCTTCTGGATTTTAATCATCATATTACCTCTTATGAATTTAATATAACCACAAAGATGATAAGTTGTTGATTGATGTTGGGAGAAATCAGAGGCTGGTAGGAAGGTTGTTGTACCTCACCATGACCAGGCCAAATATAACATACACTGTCTAAGTTTTGAGTCAGTTCATGCATAAGCCTAAAAAGCCACATATGCTAGCTTCCCTTAGAGTGATAAGATACATTAAAAATGCACCCAGTCTTGGCTTGTTTATGTCAACAACCAAAGCTTAATGTTTGACAGCACACTGTGATTCAGATTGGGTTACATGCCACAAATAAGGAAGTCAGTCATAGGATACATGGTGAAGTTTGATAATTCTCTTATATCTAGAAAATAAAAAAATAGAATATCATTTCAAGGAGTCCAACAGAATCAGAATTTAGGAGCATGACATCTACTGTTGCAGAGTTGGCTTGGTTGACAGGTCACTTTAAAGAACTAGGCATCACAATTATTCAATCCATTGATCTATATTATGACAGTAAGGTTGTTATTCAAATAGCTGCCAATTCTATATTTTGTGAACAAAAAAAGCATATTGACATTTATTGTCACTTCATAAGGGAAAAATTGCAGCAAGAATTGATCAAAACTCATCACATAAGCACAAAGGAGCAACTTGTCCATCTGTTCACTAAAGGGCTAAAAAACATTTAGCACCATCATCTGATTGCCAAGCTGGGTGTTAAAAATATCTTTTTACCCTTCATTTTGAGGGGAGGGTATTGCACCTAGTAATGTGGCAGTTAGTTAGGAGGTTATAACTAACCCAATGTATGATTAATTGATAGCTTAATTACTAGTTAGTTAGTCGTAATATAAAGTAGAGTGATGGATTACAACAAGGATATTTTCTCTCTCTCTCTCTCTCTCTCTCTATATATATATATATATATATATATATGAAAAGTTAGATAGTTCATTTTTGTGTATTCGATCAAATATTTCTTCATGTGAATGAAAGAGCTTTTCTTTCTTCTCTGTATGAACTCCAGCTTATTCATCTCTAACTCCACGCCTTCTCTCATGGTTGTTGAACTTTAAAATTACATAGAGTGGCCCTTCTGGGACATACAGTTCATAATATCATTTCTAAAAACATCAATGTCTAATATAGAGTAGTAGTACATAGGAAGTCCTTTTTAAAAGAATTTCAATGAGCCATTTACTTAAATGATTGATAAAAGACTAACCAATTTAATCATAAGTTGTTTAAAGGAGATGTCTTATTTCTAAATTACTTGAAGAGTTGTTTCAACATCAATTTTTAAGTCTAAAAAAAAGCAGCCCACGGTGCACTAAAATTTTTATTTTGCGCGGGGTCTGGGAAAGGATCAAACCAAAAGGGCCAATTGTATGCTGTCACAATCCAAAATAAAGGATCATGATGGCACTTGTCGCGGCGTACCTTGACAAGTAAACTTATCACCCAAACTGATACAAAAAATAAAAAAGACAGAAATACCCCTAAGGTAAGGCTTTTAAAACAAAGTCGAACCATATAGTATAATAAATGTGGACAAGTACAAAATCAACAGTACAACCATAATTCTCAAAACATGATTTCAATATTATAAGAACGTATCTAGTACAACTTGAATCCAAGAGAAATATATAAAATATCCAAATACAAGAGAAACTCTGACTCGAAAATGAAAGTAAAGGCATAGTCTATAAGAAAGGTAGTAGAGTACATCCGGACGCCTAAAAGTTAACCATTACCTTGAAAGCACCAAATATTACTCGAATCAACCAAGTTGGTGCGCACTCGAACTAAGACCTGTACCGAAAGGGCGCAGTAGGCGTGAATATGGTCTACTTGTACTCAGTAAGAATTATAGGTCGACCGAGCAAAGTAGAAAATAAAGCATAGACAATACTTACTAAGGACACGTCACCTGCAATCAAAAAATATCCCACAACGATAACCCACATCGATTATACTAACAGTTCTATAATATCCACATATAATACAACACACCAGATAGGGACACAAATATACACAATATCACATACAATTAGATTAAAGGGGAAACATGTATAATCAAGATCATCAAGTACAAATAAAGAAAGATAGAACAATTAGACATTAACAAGTCAAGATTTAAAACAAATAGATAGATGACAAGTCAATATGGCAATACAAGCATAACATAAACACAATAAAGAAAGTGTAATGTATATGATGATGATGATGATGCACGAGGTCGTCGCACAATCCCCGTATACATCCACGGAGGTAAGCCTCCCGACGTGGGACCCATAGGGGGTTCGTCAACCTATATACAATTCATAATCCATATCCATATCTCCTTTCCAATACATCCCTCGGGAAGGATTTTATAAGGTGTTGCAATATCTTCTCCTCGGCACATCCCTCGGGAAGGGTTTTATAAAAGGTGTTGCTATTATTTCTCATGTGTTGCCAGGGTGGTACCATTTGTTTCATGAATGAATATGATATGAGGATGTAATGCTCACAACCAATCACAATGAGTATTTTCATAACCAACAACAATGATATATTTCCACAACCACGTGAGCCAATATCCACTCATATTTCTGTTCATCCATGAATTTTCACATGTTTCATATGCCAACAAGCATGAATATATCACAATACGCTAACGGTACCACAAAAGACATTTTCAACAACATAATATAATTATTCACATGTATTTTAGGCTATCAAAATCATATAGGACCCCATACAGTCACACATATCACACAATATTTCAATTTCAATAATTATATCACACATAGACTCCTGGGCACAACACATAAATAGATATTTATAATAATTAGTTCTCACCCTTAATATGCATGTTGTACCAATATTTACTACTCAACCCAGTCTGAAAGAGTTAAAAGTCCTAACCTACCTCGAAGGCTGAAACTAGTCCGTAATACTTCAACCATAAACCCCTACTTCTTATGAATGATTTCGAAATGAACTAAAATCAAGAAATATAAAATCTATGCATCAAAATAAGGCTAACGATACCCATATTGCCCACTTTTGGTTCAAGGTCAAAACGGACCCCTGAAATAGATTTTCAAAAAAGAAGGGCAAAATTATAACTTTACTTTAAAAACGTGTTCTTCATACCTTAGGAATCTACAGATGAAAACCCAAATCGAGTAAAAAATGAGGTTCAAATTGAAAAAAAAAAACCATTTTTGAACTTTATCGAATAAAATCTTTGAAATTCATTTTGAAATCAAGAATTAAAGTTGTTTTGAAGATAAAATTGAGAGCAATTATAGGATTAAGAACACTATTCAAGTGAAAAAGTTTAGAATTTGGGGCTAAATCAAGTACTAAGATTTTGAGAGTTTTGAACAATTATTCAAGAAATTTGATAAAGAAAAGGGTGAATCCGTAAGAGAATCAAGAAATAGATGTTAATATAGCTTTTCGAGCACCCACAAGCTTCACTTTTAAGCTCTCACACTATTTTATGGTTTATCTTTCAAGAGGCAAGATGAAAAATGAGCAAAATTGGTTAAAAAGGGCTATTTATACTCATACCAGATTACCAGGTGCATAAGGCATAAAACGCATGCCTCAAATACGTTTTACCCTTTGTGATCTAGGTTGCACTAGCAACCTGGTGCACCGAATTTTCTAAGTCTAAAATGGACTTTGACGGGGTGTCCAAGATTTGTTCGAAATCCGATATACGTAAATAAACTATATAACCACATTAAATTTGATGCTCTAGACGAAATAGTGATATTAGAATTTCAAAAAACATCATTTTCACTAGCTATATAAAGCATAACTCTGTCTCAACAATATCAACAGTAACAGTCTCCAAATGATCAGAAGAACACAACACTATTATACTAAAGAAAGTCAGATAAAACCAACTTAACAATAACGTTAATACTCTAGCCGTAAATGAATATGTCATAGTAAATCCAGATAAAAAACAGAAGTAAGACAACATAAAAAGAAACACAAAGAGAAGGCACGATGAAAAATATGTCAATCCTTAGTTCTTTGTTCTAACACAAATGACATGGCAGAGACAAGCATGCAATCACCTGGACTAGCGCAACAGCCTCCATACGAATTGTATGATGGAAAAGCTTGATAGATATACCTGAGACATAAACTTCCTTACCTTTTTTTTCATTTTAGGGTGGATTGGGGGTTAGAAATAAAGGGAATAAAATAACTAACTATAAATAAAAGAAATCATAAACCTCCTTTCAATTTTCTCTTCTTTTTTTCTCCTAAAAACTTGACTATATATAGTTCTGAAATTAGCTCCATACTACGAGAACAATCAATTCCTAACACTATCACATTTTCGTCATAATGTAGTCTTAACATGCAAAAGAAAATTTTGCATTTAGAAGAAATCTTATGCATGTGGTTGCCCAGACAGGTGCCGGGGGAGGGTGGAAAGGAGAGGAACTTGAATAACCATCGTGTGTAACCACCTCCAGGGTCATGTGCATTTGAATCAGCTACAATCCTGCAGACATATCAAATAAGAAGAATCTAATGTAACGTTGTTTTGTCATACAAATAGTGGGATCCTGCATAAATATAGTTGTGACAACCTAAATAAGCAAATAAATAAAAAAGGAGTCATCAAATCACAATTATATCTGAGGAGCTAAAAGATTAACCACAAATTATGAAATCTTAAAAACTCGCAAACATTGAAATAAAAATTAATACAAATCAGAAAAAGACATAAAACTGCAGAGGTGAGGAAGTCATCAAAGTTAACTTGATTTATAGTACTTATTTTTGAAAGAACATCACTGAAGTGCCCCAAAGTATTTTCCTCTTTGTTCATCTTCATAAATAGACAAAAACAAAGGAATCTTTCACTCAGTTTAAGCATATACGACTTAAACGGTCAATTCATCTTCTTCCACCCTAAAAATTAAAATCAATCTGAAAAAATAACTCTTAAAATTTAGATGAAAGATAATAATACATATTAAGGGAAAAGGGATATAAAATAACAAAATGAAAAATAAAAATAATAGATACAGAGAAGAGAAAAAAAAATTGGGCACAATTGAGAAGAGCAAACCTTGAAATTACAACAACCAAGCTGAGAAAGTAGAAGAAACTCAGAAGAGGAAGAGAATTGAAACTGAAAAGAAAAATATTTAGCTGAAGTGAAAGGAAATACTCAGAACCCATTTGTTGGATATTTTGGATAAAAACACGTGGAGAAGAACACAATTTTAGATCCTGAAAGAAAGAAGGTAAAATGTCACAAATGCCATCATTTTGCATTCTAATTACAAATAAGCACACATGTTGAAATCAAATTTTAACTCACGCTTCTGTAATTGTAGAAATACCAAGTGCAAGAATACAGAAACCCAAAGATGGTGCATGATTCATTACACTTGAAAATTAACGTGTCTTGAAAGATCAAAAAGTAACTCGTTGTGCCTCGCTCTTTAGCGGAGGCGGAATATCAGTGATGGCTAGTTTGAGTGAGGATCATGAGTGTCCAGTTTAGGTGTATTATGACAGTCAAGCGACACACTATATTGCTTGAAATTCGGCCTTTCAAGATAAAACCAAACACATTGAAATCATTATGTTTGAAATGAGCTGCAATCCATGCCAATAGTATCCCTCTGAGCTTGTTTTAGCATATGAGCAGTTAGCTGGTATTTTTACAAAGGTATTGGCCAATTCAGTGTATAAACACTTAGGAGTTGTCTGGTTGCGAAACAAGTTATGCTGGGATTAGTTATACTGGGATTAGTTGTCTTGAAATTAGCTATTCTGGTATTATTTTTCAATAATTATTTGATTTGTGGTACTAAAAATAATATGCATTGCATTCTTTTTAAGAATTGATAGTTTGTTTACAAAAATACTCTTCACCTTATTTAGCTTAATTATTTCCTTTCGTACTAAACCATACAAAAGAAATTGAAAAGTTACTAATTTTATTTTTAAACTTTAGTAGTTTCTTTTTCCTAAAATACATGTTAAGAAATTTATGTGAATATTTCTTAAACTTGTATGAAGCTTTAATATTTCATGTAAAATTACTTATTTTGTCTAAATTCTATAAAATGTTGATAATCCTATTTTTTGTCAAAAAAAATCATCATCAAAAAATGTGTAAAAAAATGGCTCTTATTATTCATTAATTTGTATCGTTGATATTTGAGAGTTAATTGTATTTTAAAAAAAAAAAAACAAATATTTTTAGCTATATATAAAAAATATATATATATTTAATATTAAGCATTTACTAAGTTAGAAAGGGAATGTCAAGATATTAATTATTTGTCCATGATACATTTGTTAAGAAACATGAAAATTTGAAGATTAAACAAAATTTCTACAAAATAGAAAGACAATAAACTTTGGATCAATTTTGAATTTAATTGTATAAATAATTTTTATGGTGTCACTATTATTTTTACATGACTGATCACTTTTGTAGCATTTAATAAGCTCATATAGTTGTTCAAATTTATCAAAATGGATGAAAAATTGTAGAGTAATTAAAATTTAAATTAGGGATAAAATGATAAAAAAAATTGATGTGAGGACTATCAAAATCTCATATTCTCTCTTATATATAATAGTAAAGTGTGTTTGAATGTGTGGGTGTGGGATTGTTATACCACCAAATGTGTGGATAACTTATTCCGATACTATTTATTAGTCCCGGGATAAGTTATCCCAAATATTAACAACCAAACAATACACCAAAAATTTTATCCCGAGATTATTATTTTATCTCGAAATTATATACTTTAGTACCTCACACCAAACGAACCGTTACTTCACAAGTTCACATCAGGGATCTTCATGCTTCTAACTTTTTTTATGTGTGGGTCTCTGTGTGTGTTTGTTTGGGGGGGGGGGGGGTAAATAGATGTAAATTATGATAAATAATCAGAATAAGGTTAGTCTTAACTTGTATATAAGTACGTCATATTTATATATATTATAAAGTAGAGAACGAAGCACTACAATTAGCTAAGTGGCAGCATAAAATCTTACCAGGTGTACAAATTTAGGACAAGACTAATAATATTGTAATAGAAATTTTAAATTAAAAATATTTGAATTTGAAAGTATTAGTTTTTTAAAAAAATAAAATTATCATTAGCTTGAAATTAGGAACCAAGAGTTATAAGTGACTCTTGTTTAGCATTTGCTGTAGCGACAATAACAGCAACAACAACAATAATAATTATAATATCTATTTACAGTTACAATTATGTATATTTTAATAAATATTGATTTATAGTGTAGACCCAAACCCCCTACTTTCAATTATTTTAAAATTATTAATACAATTCAGATTTTCAAATCGTTATTACCTTTAATAAAGAAAATATATATGATTTTTTAACAAACAAATAAAGGAAAAGAAGATAAAAAGAAACAGAAATGTCGTGCACGTCTCTTACCCCTTATGTGATAAAGATTACTATTAAATTTGAATTGAAAATCAACATTTTGACTTCTCCTTTTTAATAGCATATTTTTGTGTCTGAAAAATTGTAATCCTCTTTAGCTCCTTATTAGTAATTATAAGTTTTTTCTCCTTTATTTTTTAAATCTATATTTATCCAAATCAATATCCTAATTAATTGATTTTTTTTGAATTCAAATTTAAATAAAATTTGAGTTGGAAAAAATTTCTAGCTTCTTAACTTTTTCTATATATACTTCTATACTGATATATATTGCCAAGCTTTCTCCTCCTTCTTTTTAAGTTATTTTATATTTTATATTGATCATCAAAATTAATTTACTTCATTCTTTATATTCTTCACTTTCTTATAAACTTTTTAAATTTTAACATTTTCACTTTTTATTTGCGGATGAGTGATGATGAAATTGCATGCTAATCTATTTTTCTATTATATTCAGGCCTAAATTCAAGTAAGTAATATTTTTCAATATGACTTTGTTGGTTTGATTTTGGATAACAACAAATACATTCAATAGCTTTTGTTTTGATGAATTTTCTATATACAAAATTTTTGTATTGAAATATATATATATATATATATATATATACACACACACTTTTCTTATTATTGTCTGGGAGAACATTTATTTATTTATTCATGAATCTACTGATGTCCTTGCTCCAATTTCTATTTTGTTCTCTTATTTGTTCAAAGAATTAATCTGCTCATCAATCTACTTTCCTACGATCATAAATTATACATTCAGATATAAATTTTAATAAAGTTGTTTTTGCCATTCAATAATTTAAAGCAAATTCAGAATCTTGCATGATATTTCTGAAATTTATTGTTCAACTGTTAAATAATATAACATTGATACCATAATAACTAAAATTATACTTTTTTAATAAAAAAAAATTACTCACGGCAATGTGCAAAATGGTAAATTACTTTTAATAACTCTTCTGTCTATTAATCGTTAACATTTCAAGTCTTCCTAATCATATATCTATATATAATATAAAACAATCTTCTATATCTATATATATTATAAAGCAGAGGACGAAGCACCAGAAGAAGTCAAGTGACAGCATAAGAATAAGCCACTTGACAGATTTTAGGACAAAACTTATAATATTGTAATAAAAGATTTGAAATTATTTGAATTTAGAAATATTAGGCTTTTAGAAGAAAAAGAAATTTTCATTAGTTTAAAATTAGAACTTCATAGTTGAAGAGTCTAAATAAACTCTAAATATTTTATAATGATAATAATCTATAAATAAATAATATTAGTAGTAATAATAGTAGTACATACGTGTGATAGTGGTAGTATACTAATAATAAGAAAATATAACAATTTAGAAATATTAGGCTTTTAGAAAAAAAAGAAATTTTTATTAGTTTAAAATTAGAAATTCATAGTTGAAGAGTTTAAATAAACTCTAAATATTTTATAATGATAATAATCTATAAATAAATAATATTAGTAGTAATAATAGTAGTACATACGTGTGATAGTGGTTGTATACTAATAATAATAAAATATAATAATATTAGTAGTAATAATAGTAGTACATACGTGTGATAGTGGTAGTATACTAATAATAATAAAATATAATAATAGTAATAATATAAATAAATAACTAAATAGTATATTTAGGTTTAAAAGTTTAAACTTATGTTAGACATTATAAGATAAGTATGTACTATATTTAAAAAATTATGAATAAGCAAGAATAATAATTCATCTGTTTTTAATAAATAGATATTATATTTGAATTTGAATATAAATTTGAATTTGAATTTAAATGAAATTTAAATTGAAGTGGAGTTCTATTTTATTAATATCTCTTTTATATCTATATAATCAGTAGTAGTGGTAGAAACAATAATCACGACATTTAAAATTGATGTCCTTCGAGGGGAACTAACTTTCAGTGCTTTGCTACTACTGGTGATGGACCAGATAGTTGTTAGTTCACTTGATGGCAAGATTAGGTTGTACTCAAGCAGTTCCATGAGAAAGGCTAAAACTGTTTTTCCAGGGTTTGGTTTCCTATCACTCATGTCGATGTTACCTATGATGAGAAGTGGATATTAGGGACAATTCATACTTATTTGATATTGATATGCACCTTATTTGTTGACAAGAATGGAAGTACTAAAACTGATTTTGCTGACCGCATGGGGAATAAGATTTTGGCTCCAAGATTGTTAAATCTAAACTCTCTTGATTCATATATGGCTAGAGCTAACAAGTTTCACAGTGCTCAATTTTCATGGGTATGATTCTTCTTTTCTTTTGACCTTCTCATTTTTACTTTGCAACAGTATCTTTGACTATCATGCCTATTTATTTTCCTTTGTACATAATAATTTTGCTTAGTCGATTCCTTATGATGTGTGTTAAAAGTAAAGGACTTGACATTAAGGTGTTTGTGACACATATATATTAAGTGTCTATGTTTTCATTTTCGCTTAAATAGGAATATGACAACCATAAATTTCTAGATGTCAATAGCTATTGAATGTGGTACAGTTTGTAGCTCTAGAATGACTTCTACTCTTTCACAAACTTATCTCTTTTAAAATTTAAGTTATATAATATATTTAAATATAATTTATTTAAATATTAAATTAAAGATGAAACTATAATAATAATAATAAAATAAAAAAAATAAAAAAAATTATAGTTTTAAGGAAACATGCAAAAAAATAGGGCATTATAGTTTTGTGTTAATAATAACTTTACCATTGAATCTTTAAAAAAATACGTTCAAAAAAAGGTTAAACTATCAAAAGATAATTAGACCAATAAATTGTTAATTTTAAATTTAAAAATTATAAAATAAAATTGCATATTAGAAGTATTTAGTTATCACATTTGAGAGTTATAATTGGACTCTTATCAAATTTTGAATTAAAAAATTAAGTATTTGAATTTGAAATAAATTATCCTTTTAATAAAAAGATTTTCATTATCTTAAAAATAGAAACCCATAATTGAAAGGAAAGAAAACAAAACAAAATAAAATAAAATAAAAAACGTGTCAAAAAAGAAGAAGATAAAATATCAAAACATAATTAAGACTAATAAATTATTAATATTAAATTAAAAATAATTATAAAATAAAATTACTTATTAGAAATGGTTAGTTATCACATTAGAGAGTTCTAATTATCAAGTTTTGAATTGAAAAATTAAGTATTTGAATTTGATGTCATTATCCTTTAAATAAAAAGATTTTCATTATCTTAAAAATAGAAACTCATAATTGGAGAGTTCTAATAGATACTTGTTATTTCGAACTTATCTATTTAAAATTTAAATGCAATAAAATATAGTTAAATATAATATTATATTTCATAACTTATGTATATCAAATATAATGATAAATATATTATTATTATTATTATTATAATTTATAAATAAAAATAACGTATATTTGTGTGTATCTAAAATTTATCCTTACTCGCGATTATTTTAACATTGTAAATATAAATAAAAATTTAATAATTAAATTCAACGTATATATCTACTTGAAATACCTTTATATATCTAAGTTGTCAATTTTTTTAAAAAAATTAACAAACAAACAAAAGAAAAAAGAAAGGAAAGAAAAGAAAACAAAAGAAAGTAAAATAAAAAAACGTGCCAGACAAAAGAAGATAAACTATCAAAAGATAATTAAGACTAATAAATTATTAATTTTAAATTACAATAATTATAAAATAAAATTACTTATTAAAAATGGTTAGTTATCACATTAGAGAGTTCTAATTGGACTCTTATCAAGTTTTGAATTGAAAAATTAAGTATTTGAATTTGAAGTCATTATCTTTTAAATCAAAAAAATTTCATTATCTTAAAAATAGAAACTCACAACTTATCTATTTAAAATTTAAATGCTATAAAATATAGTGAAATATAATTTTATATTTAATAAGTTTATCTATATTAAATATAATGATAAATATATTATTATTATTAACTAAAATTTTGATAAATGGTAACTAAAATTTTGATAATAATAAATTAAAGAAATATCAAAATATAAAAATTGAAGTAACTTAAATTTTAAATCAGCATTGTATGTTTTGAAATAAGCAAGAACATAAATATCAAAATATACAAAAGAAAATAATTAAATATAGTAGGAAAAAATATGAAGATGGGAGAGTGGGGGTAGGGTGGAGGTAATATTTTAAACTAATTTTGAGAATATTATTTAGTAACTAGATTATACATATATTACTATCTATAAAGTTTAAATTGAAAAGATGTGAATAATAGAATGAAAATTTAAAAATGGAAAAAGTCACAAGTAAACAAAATCAATATATTTATTTCATAATTAATCAAAAGGACACTTAATAACTACATTATGCCAAGTGATAAGCTATTGAAAATTAATATTAACAAGTTAATAATAAATTTAAAAATTGAGTAGTGTAATAAATAATATATGAAATATAAAAGTTTTTAATATTTTGTGATTTATTATCACTATGTGTATAGCTTTGGCTATGGAATGGTGGGGTGGGGAAGGGGGGAATAATTTGGGGTTGGGATTTAATTCATTAAGGAATAATATGATAATTAAATTCTATTTAAGGTAATATGATTTAACATGCTCGAACATCACAATCCGAAAAAATTAGAAATAATATTTTTATCCGCGCATCGCGTGGGTATGTATACTAATATATTGTAACGACCTAAAAATTTGATGAAATATGTGAAATTTATGATTTTGTGTTATTTGACTATTCTACCCCTCCTCGTAGTTACATTATGGTATTTCTAGGGTGTGGGAGTGATTGGCATGATTTTTGATGCACTTTGGTATCATTTATGTAATATTGTGATTTTTGCTGGCTTTAAGAGTCTTATTTTAGACTTATGTGGATATCTTTTGATCCGTACAACGGATGGCCGAACGGACTGTGTCAGCAGCTCCAGAATGTCGATTTTAGGCTAGGTAGACCTTGGGTTCGGGTCCTGGTGCACCTGAGCTCATTTTAATCTATTGATCGGAAAGTTGAAAAATTAGAAAGTAGGGTGTGGGATCCACTTTTGGTCGAAATGACCTCGTATGAGAAATACGACTTCGCCAGCAGATCCGTAATATTGATTTTAGTGTGTTAGCATATTTAGTATGATTTTACGGCTTTTAAATCTCATTTCGACCCTCGATTTGAAAAATTGTGATTTCGGGTTTCGGGGGTCAATTTTGCGAAAATGAATTTTTCTGGAAAATATGGTAGCTCCATCGGGTTCAAAACGTTGAATTTAGTGACGTTGCATAGTTCGTTTACATAAATCGGACTCTGAACGAATCTCTAGCATCCTGTCGAAGTCCGAAGTGGACTTAAAAAAAAAAAACAGCAGCTATTGTAGATTTTTCTGTTATAAATATAGCAGATTTTTCACTTTTTGGGTTCATTTTGCTCATTTTTCATCTTGCCTCTTGAGAGTTAAACCTTAAATATTTTGGGAGCTTAAAAGTGAAGTTTGTGGGAGTTTGGGAAGCTAGATTAACACCTATTTCTTGATTATATTACGGATTTAAGGTAAAATTCACCCTTTTCTTAGTAATTTCTTCATTAATTTCTCAAGATCCAAAAAATCTTAGGGCATGATTTTAAACTCAAATTTCACTCATTTTCACTTGAATAATACTTTTATCTTATAATTACTAGTTTTTCATCAATTTAATCTTCAAAACAACTCCGATTCTCAATTTTAACCCGGATTTTTAATATTTTACCCGGTAAAACTAAAAAAATGGTTTTTCTTCGATTTGAACCTCGTTTTCGACTCGATTTAACTTGGGTTTTCATCTGTTGGTTCCTAAAAATGTGAAAAACATATTTTTGAAGTAAAGTTCTAATTTTGCCCTTCTTTTTCGGAAACCCATTTTGGGGGTTCGTTTTGACCCCGAACCAAAAGTAGTCAATATGAGTGTCGTTGGTTTCGTTTTGACGCGTAGATTTTATATTTGATATTTCTAGTAAAGTTCGGGATTGTTCGTAAAAGGTAAGATTGCGGGTTCAAGTGTAGCGGACCGATTTCGGCTTTCGAGGTAGGTTATGACTTAAATCTTCAGACTGAGTTGGGTAGTAAATGATGGTGTAAAATGCATGTTAAGGGTTGAAACTAATCATGAAAAATGGCTATCTACGCATTGTGCCCGTGTGGGGGCCTATATGTGATGTAATTGTCAAAATTAAAATATTATGTGATATGTTTGACCGTGTGGGTCCTATATGACATTGATAGTCTTGAATACATGTGAGTAATTGTGTTGTATTGTTTAATGTGGTACAATTGGTATATTATGATCATATTCACACTTTATTGGCATATGAGACATTTGGAAATTCATGGATGAAATGAAAATAACGAGTGGATATTGGCTCATGTGGTTGTGAAAATGTACCATTGTGGTTGGTTGTGGAAATATATCATGTGGTTGATTGTGGAAATACTTAGTGTGATTGGTTGTGAGCATTACATCTTCATATTATACTCATTCATGAAACATTGGTACCACTGTGACAACATCTGAGAAACACTGGCAACACCTTTTTAAAAATATTATAACACCTTATAAAACCCTTTTCGAGAGATATGTCGGAAAGGAGATATGAGATATGTGGATTGTATATGGGTTGACAAACCCCCCATGGGTCCTATGTCGGGAAGCTTTAGCTCCGTAGGTGTATACGGGGATTGTGCGACGATCCCGGAGGTTGTGCGACAACCTCGTGCATCATCATCATCATCATCATATATTGCACTTACTTTATTGTGTTTATGTTGTGTTGTATTGTCTTATTGACTTGTCATTTATGTGTTTGTCTTACTTTACTTGTATTTGATGATCTTGTATCTACATGTTCTCTCTTGTTCTATTATATGTGACATAATGTATACTTGTGTTTCGTATCTTGGTGTGTTTTTGTAATATATGTGAGATATACTAGAACTGTTAGTGCAAGCGGTGTGGGCTACCGTTGTGGGACATTTTTTTATTGCAGGTGACGTGCCCTTAGTGTATATTTTGTATGCTTTATTTACCACTTTGCTTGGTTGGCCTATGATACATACTGAGTATAAGTGGACCGTACTCATGCCTACTGCGCCCTTTCGATGCAGGTCCTAGCTCGAGTGCGCCTCAGCTTACTTGATTCGGGCGATTGTTGGAGCTTCCAAGGTAGCGGTTGGACATTCATGCGTCCGAAGTTCACCTCTATCTTTCTATACTAGTTATGTCTTTATTAGTATTCGGGGACAGTTATTATTCCTTTGTGGTTATTTTTTCGATGTATTTGACTCTTGGATTATATTAGTAGTTTCTACACTATTGACACCTGGCTTTGGGCATGATTGGTAGTTTGGATAAGTTCTTTCCGCATTGTTATGATTATTTATATGGTTCGGCTTCATTCTAGAAGCCTTACCTTGGGGTGTTTCTGTCTTTTTCTCTATTCATATCAGTTTGGGTGATTGACTTACTTGTCAAGGTACGCCGCGATAAGTGTCATCATGACCCTCGTTTTTGGGTTGTGACATATATATTATAAAGCAGAGGACGAAGACCAGAAGAAATCACGTGGCAAACTATTGTTAAGCCACGTGGCAGTTTTTTAGACAAGGTTTAATAGTATTGTAATAAAAAATTTAAATTGAAAAAAGTTAAATGCTTGAATTTGACATACATTATCTTTTTTTGGAAAAAATCATTATCTTAAAAATAAATTCATAATTAAAGAGTTCTAATAGATTTTTACTACTTCAAACTTATCTTTTTTTAAATTTAAATACTACAAAACATATCTGAATTTTAATTTATTTAAATACTAAATGAAATATATTAATAATAACAATAATAATAATAGTAGTAGTACTAATACGCAGTAGTAATAATTAGTTACTCTAATATTATGAATTTAAATTAAAAATAATTGTCCATTTGAATAAAAGTGGTTGAGTTAAGTTTATTCATTAAATTAAAAATAGTTGTCTATTTAAATTAATGTTAGACTCAGTCTAATCTATATCTATATCTATAATATATTAAAAGTGTGAATCTCCTTTTAAAAAGGTGACTTGAATTTTTTGGCCTTCATTAAAAGACTCCATAATAGACAAAACTGTTATTTACCATATTACTAAATTATTTTGTAATATTTTAGGTGTTCCATTAAAATTTAGTTATTAATCTTTCCTTATTTAAACATAGTTAAAAATACTATTAATTTTCAAGATTATTAATCTTTCCATGTTTAAACATAATTAAAAATATTATTAATTTACATTCGAGGAACTACTAATAAATTAATCTTTTATGTAAAAAGACGTAATCAAATACTAACAAAAAAACAACAACTAAATTCCTTATTTGTAGTAACAACTACACGTTTTTATCTTCTTTTTTTTTACTTTATTTGAATATTAGTTGTTTAGTTAAGAGAGATTCTAAATAATTACTTCTTTTTATCTCCTTTAATAATTATCCTTTTCTTTTTTACTTCATTTGAATATGTATTATCAATTTACATGATTTGTATAATAATAATAATAATAATAATAATAATAATAATAATAATAATAATAATAATAATAATAATAATAATAATAATAATAATAATAGTAATAGTAATAATAATAATAATAATAATAATAATAAAATAGAAAAATAGTAGTGAATAATAGTATATATCAAAAAAAATAATACATAGTAATAGTGAGGTGAATACTGGTGATAATAATTTTAAAAAAAATTAAAACAATGATATAGTAGTGGTACGTGGCAATAGTAGTAACAACGGTAATAAATAGAAAATATAAAAAATAGTAGTAGTAGTAATGATAATAAATTAAAAAAAAAAATAAGACGTAGTAATTATAATATAATAATAGTAATAGAAATAGTAGAGTTCATTTAGAACTCTCTCATATCTTTCTTAAGCTTATCTTTTTGTAATCTCTCCTAATCTCTTATTTTTAAAATTTTAAAATTTAATTTCTTTTTATCCAAATCTATATGTATAAATGGGATGTATTTTATTCTTTCACTATTTCTTTGCTATTAACAAGTAACTTCTTCTTTTTAACTTTTATTTTATAGGTCAATTTATTTACTTTCTTCAATGCCTACGATTTTATTCATGTGTAGTTTTGTATTTGTCTTCTTAATTGTTATTGTATTGATTAATTTGCTTGCAGATGACAAAAATAAATTGACAGGAAGTACTAAAAAAATTATATTTATATGCAACAATAACAAATGAATAACCTTTTCATGTGCTTTACTTTGTTATTATCGACAAGAAACTAAATGAATTTGATTATTTTGTTCAGGGAAGCAGCGTATTGAATTGATCAAAATATAAAATTTGGAGATCTTAAATGAAGGTATGACATTAATTCTAAAAGTTTCATGAAAGTAAAATGTTCAATGAAATATGCAATCAAAATTGCCTAAAATAAGATTTTTATGTGAAATCTATTGAAATTTAGTGAATCAAAAAAGTGATAAACAAACCATGTACTTGGAACATATAATAAAAATATATGTTAAATGTTTAAAATTTTTGTCGTTGCTATTATGTTGTTATGGTTGTTTACAATTTGCATAACATTTATTTTTGTATAGATGTAATTAAGAAATTTTAAGTTTCTATATATGGGGTATACAAATATCTCATGAATATGAAATGAATATTCAAACCTTTTCTTTTCTTATAAGATAATATAATTTAACATGTTCGAATTACTATTAAGAAACAATAAAACGAATAGGATCGAGGGTAGAGTTATGGATGTTATGAAGGGTGGGGGTGGGGTGGGTGGGTAGGTGAGGTGGTGGACGTAGGTGGCGTTTGGGGGGTGCGGGTAAGAAATTAATTTTTTTTTTTTTTAAAAAGCTAAAGATTTAAATTATATTTTTTTGTATGGGGAGGGGGGGTGTAGGGGGTAGGGTAGGTGGAGTGGGAGGTACAAAAACTGATTTTAAAAAATAAAAAAATAATTTTTGCATGGGTGTCGAGGGTGGGGGAGGAGGTGTTGGATGGGGGGTTGGGATGGATGGTGGGATTAGGGGTAAAGTAAAAAAGTGAGGTTAAAAAAATATTATTATTTTTTCGCTAAGGGTGAACTTTTTTTTAATAAAAATTTAAAAAGGTAAAAAAATAAAATTGGGGTTGGAATGGGGTGGGCAAAGGTGAGAGATGGGGTGAGATTTGATGGGGTGGGTGATTTTGAAAGTAGCATGATAGTAATTTTTAATTGACTTAATTTAAAAGATATAATAATAAGTATAAATAAAATACTTAAAGATATTAATGATGAAATTAAACAATGAAAAAATTATAAATAATAAGTATGAAAAATTAAAGACAAATAATAAATTATATGTGCTTAATTTTTGAATTAAGAGTTGTGATATTTAAATTTGGAATAAGAAATTTTGTAATTCACACAATTAAGTACTTTTAGTATTTGAAATGAAATTGAAAGATATTTTTTTTTAAAAAAAATTAGTTAGTAGTTAATTTTGAATTGATGGACTAAAAAACCAAAAATTAGAAATGAAAGGTAAGGAATATTATTATATGCCTTAATTTATTAAAAATATAAAGATAAAAATTCAACAATAAAATTAATAATTATTTAATATCTAATATTTTATTATTTTGGAAAATCAATTAATGGAATATGATTGAAACAAATACTAATATTATTCTTTTCATATCAAAATATCTAAAATAATTAAAATTGGTATTAGTTATCGTGTTTTAGTGGTAATTTCATATTCGCAATTATTTTTAATAGTTCATTGTCTTTTGAAATATGTTAATGTGACATAATAAAAAATAATTAGTTTCATAATTTCAAATTGAATAAGTTAATACTTTTAAAAGAATATTTCGCGCACAATGCGGGTACCTATACTTGTTATGAATACAAAAGCGGAGAAAATTCTCCAAAAACATTCTTGTCTCTGTACTGCTTCTGTCCCTTTCAAATTTAGCAAAGATATTTAACCTTTCAAATTGAATTCCACAAAATAATATTTTTTGTAATTATTATGAGTAAGTTCCTTGGTTATGAATATTTTTAATAATCGATGGTAAATATGGTTACTTATTTCATTTACATTTATTATTTTCCCTTCTAATAATCAATGTCATTTACACTCATTATTAATTGTTAACATCAATTGTTTATTCTCTAAACTAATTCAAAGACATAATAGTAACCATCAATTAATAGGGGTACTACAACGATAAATTATTTTCTTAATAGTTATGTCAAATTAAAATGTGACGAATAAAAGTGAATGAATGAACTATTTTTATTTTTTTAAAAGGTGGAATGCTGAATTGTCAAAATATATATTTTTTTAATAAATTAATGAGACTTCATTAATATCTCATTTGTAACGAATGCGTGAAGAGAGATCAATTCATCTGAACATATGAACCTTTTCAGTTCTTAAAGAGCACACATTTTTTTTATTATTATTTTTCTTTCTCTGTTTATGGGAAAGACTAATCTTAGGGTTTGTATCTTTTTCATAAATAGACATATACAATATATGATAAAATAGGTATTCACTATATATGATAAAGTAGACATTCACTATATATGGTACATTTATAACATTACTAGTGTTTTAGAAGATGTTGCATTTTCATGTATTAGATGAAATAGAAAAATTGTTGAGAAAAGGGTCAAATGTATTTCTTTGTTTTGAAAAAATTGGTTAAATATATTCTTTGTCATATTTTGGGATTAAATTTATCCCCAGTGTCATACTTTGGGTCCAAATTTATCCTTCTTTTGAAAAATTGGTTAAATATATCCTTTGTCGTTCATTGGGGTCAAATTTATCCTCGATTTCATACTCCGGGACCATAGTTACCCTTATTATTAAGAAACTTTTCATATGTATCATTCTGTTTACAGAAAATCCCAAACGATAAATTACTCAATTTTTTTAAAAAATAAATCACACCCTAATCTAATTGTCGATTTGACCCACAAAAATATTTTAAAAAATATACACTCCCTCAGTTCTGTTGGTCGAATTTTTTCAACGAACAAAAATACTTCTCTTTCAACATACAATGCTGGTAGGTTATTCACAAATGAACAAAACGTAAAACGAAATGTAATAACGCAGAAGCATGAAACTAGAGAAAATATCTATTACAAACTCTGCTCTTGTTTGATTATGTTCAAATTTTAAAATTTGGTATGAAATTCTATGTGCATCTAGATTCTAGAATCAATGAATAAATTTTCTGAGCAAATGACATGATGAAAAATTTGTATAAAACTAAATTGCATATAAAGATATATGATTGAAAAGATGTCATGATTGACACATAGAGAGTCCTTTTATTTCAATCATCCAGAAAAAATATTCAATAGGCCTAATCCAGTGCATTTGACCGTCAAGTGTCATTTTTCATGAGCTATGCTCTAATGCGGATCCATGAATTGAGAGAAGAATACATTTCTTTTATTTTTGCACTAATGCAGATCAATTTTACTTTTGCACTGATGCAAATCAATTTTACATGGGCTATGCACTGATAAATATTCAGTGTTAATCTCGTTGAAAAATTTTGACCAACACAACTGAATGGGCATATTTATTTATATTTTTTTTATGGCTCGAGTCGGATTAGTCGGGTTATATTAAGGTATATTTTATTTTTTTTAAAAAATGAGACATTTAACTTTGAGTTGAGTTTTCTATTAAGAAAGGGTATATATGAAAAGTTTCTTAACAACGAGGATAAATTTGACCTCGCCCAAAGTATGATATCAAGAGTAAATTTGACCTCAAAGTATAACAAATGATATATTTAGTCAATTTTTTAAAGTAAAGGGATAAATTTGGTCCCAAAATATGACAATAAGGATAACTTTAGCCTCAAAATATGATAAAAGATATATTTAGCTAATTTTTTAAAGTAAAAAGATAAATTTGATCCTTTTCCCAAAATTATTATATTAAATATTATTGTAAATTCTATTTAAGATTATGAAAGACAAGAAAATGAAGAATGTGAGCGCAATAATGACATCGGGGCACAAGCACAAATAAAAATTGAAATGCCACGTAAAAAATCAATGTGAGTTTTCTTTTATATAATATCTTTGAGAGGATTTTTTGAATGCTTAATACTTTATTATAAGTTAGGTTTAAAATCAATCCTTATTGTTCAATAATTAATTAATCAATTGAATATTTATACATACGAGTTAGTAACTGGTAAAGTTATTGTCATGTGATCAGAAGATCACGATTTCGATCCGTAAAAATAGTCTCTTGCAGAAATTCAGGATAAAATTGCATATAATAGACTTTTAGAGTCCGATATTTGTCTAGACACTACACATAATGAAAACTTTAGTGCATTCGTTTGATTTTTTTTTTTTTTTATTTATTCGCATAAATGCACTTTCCATTATTGATATATAGTATGTCTACGGAGCTTATCTTTATAGGAAATTTACTATTATATATAAGTGCCATCAAGCAAGCACTTCTCCATTATCCTCCCTGCTTTTTCACCTACTTCAATCCGTGATTTTATTATATCACCCCTAATTAATTATTATAAATTATTTATAATTTAAAAATTAATATTATTTAATGAAAAAGTAAATAACTATATATGACATCTCTGTTTCAGCTGCTTCAATACGTAATTTTACTATATCACCCTTAATTAATTATTACAAATCATTTACACATTTAAAAATTAATAATATTTAATAAAAAATAAATATTACTATTATATATAAGTTTCATCAAGTAAGCACCTCTCCGTTGTCTTCCGTGCTTCTTCACCTACTTTAGCTATTTCAATCCGTAGTTTTAATATATCACCCCTAATTAATTATTATAAATTATTTACATATTAAAAAATTAATATTATTTAATAAAATAAAGTAAATAACTATTTATGACATCGTTGTTTCAACTTCTTTAATTCGTAAATTTACTATATCACCCTTAATTAATTATTATAAATCATTACACATTTAATAAAATAACTAAATAACCATTTATGACATCTCTGCTTTAGCCGCTTTAACCCGCGGTTTTGTTTTATCACCTCTAATTAATTATTATAAGTCATTATTATGACATGTTTTTTCAGCTATTTCTACCAGTGATTTTAGTATATTATTCCTAATTAATTATTATGAATTATAATAATTAACAACTTAAATGTCAAAAAATATATTAAAAATATGATTAATTATCTAAATTTTATCTTTGTCACATAAATTAAATAAAAAAATATACATTGACCCCGTGCTAGCACGGGGCATCGTCATCTAGTATAAATAAAATGATGGCTTGTAACTGGATGGTATTGGAGCAAATTTGCTTTCTCTTTATATTGTCTTGTCTGTAGCATTAGTAAATTGTAAAACTTACCCTCTTATATATATATATACTAGTCCCGAGGGCCTGTGCTAAGCCTGGGCCCAACCTCAAGATATAAATATATTATGTAATTTATCAAATAAGTATAATTTATTTATATTTTCAACAATATTATTTAGATTAATCATAACTAGACAATAAAATTTCAGAACTATTAGAGTTTTACATTTGCCCGATGCTTATAAGACTAGATTCGAACTAATATAAAAGAATAAATTTGTAATTACTTTTTTTATCTTTTTGTGACATTAAGTTATTGAAAGAATAGTTTAAAATTTCCTGCAAACTCTTAAAATTAAATCATTGTATAAACGTATTTGTAAGTTAAAAGAAAAAAATATTTGTATTGTTAAATCAATATGTAATATAAAAGTTGTTTTCATGGAATGTTTTGAGAATATAACATCTAATAATTCAAATTAAACTTAATCATATGTTAGATTAATTTCTTGAATAGTTGCACTCCTATGTAAATCAATATATATTTTGAGATTAATTTTTTCTTGAGGTTAGAGATTGAATTTAAGTCTTGCAAAACAACTTTAAAATTTTCTTTTTTATTAAATTATATAAGGATAATTGAAACTAAAGTAGTAATTTTCCTACTCCCTTTAAAAAAAATATATAATTAAGCAATTGAAACGCAATGAAAAACTCAATAGTAATTTTTCATATTAACACCATCAAGTGCAAAGATTCATGTCGCAAGGAGGAAATACTTCATCTTTATCAATCACATGCCATTGTTTTATAGATTAATTAATTTCCTAAAATAAATTAAAAAATAATTAAATTTCAATATAAGAAATATGTACAAAAAAGAACAAGTAATCTAATAGTAAACAAGAAGCGATTTACAAAAAAAAATACTATATATAATTCAATTATAGAGGTCCAAATGAAAATAATCATTAAATAATGAATGAGGTCAAAAATAATAATGTATTGAAAAAAATAATAGACACATGTAGCAATTTCATTGTATAAATATTTTTGTGAGGACTATCAAATCTTATCTTATTCTCTCTTATATATAAGTATATAATATAAAAATAATAATTATTAAAATTTCAATTAGCGATAGAATAAACGAAAAATTTCTTGTGAGGACTAAACAAATTAGGTCTCTCTTATTATTATTGTTATTTTCACATAAAAAAAGATCACAAATTTTGAATTAATTTTTAATTGGTTAGATAAAGATCTCTTGTGGTGTCACTTTCACTTATTTTATGACTCATCACTTTTTGCACGGCATTTAATAAGTCCATATAATTGCTTAAATTTACTAAAATGGGTGAAAGCTTGCAAAGTCATTAAAATTTAATTAGGGTTAAAATGGATAAAAGAAATATATGTGAGGATTATCAAATTCAAAGATCCTCCCTTATATATAGTTATAAAATGAAGTTTCACAAGGTCAGTGCTAAGTCCGGACCCAAACTCAAAGTATAAAAATAATAATTTTAATCTAAAAATATAATTTATATTATCTATTTTTACTTTATAAGCAGTATATCTAATGATCCATTAAACAAGTCTTGTAGATAAATTTTCATAATTATTAGAGTTGTTAATCACATAATTGAATAATTTTAAATAAAAAATATTATTTATGAGGAAGAAGATATTAACAGAGAATTGAAATATATCAAAAAGCTACAAGTAATATATTGTATAATAACATAATTTAAAATATTTAATAATAACGCTTTGATGAAGATCATAAATAAATAAAAATATTGCTATTTTTATAAAATTTGCGACTATTTATTTCTTAGCTAGAGATAAAAATAAATTTATTTTGATATTTATTGTATTTTAGTATTCCTCATGATTTTAGTGGCAATAGTTTCTGCAAATTACATTTTTTTCATCTTATAGAATCATCTAGAAAAAAGTCAATATTTTCAAATTTATATTATAATAATTATAACCTTAATTAAGAGCCTTTCTATAAATTAACTTAATGAGGATATTAAATGCTAATTGTATTACATTAATATATTTCTCCATTCGATCTATTTATTTTTTACACACCCCTCACAAGAGTAACCTAATCGTCCCATTTTAATTATTGGTCTATACTTTTTACATGTCCACTACGAAAAATAATAAATACAAGATATTATTTATTATACTATAATATAAAAAAGAACTATAAGGTCATAGTTGAAATTATTGATTTTTTTTTTTTAATTAAAAGTTAGCTTGAATTTTTATTTTTTTGAGTTAAAGTGATTGTTGATTTAAAATGAAAGGGGTTTTAATTAAATAGTAATCTAACATGTGGCAAGAAGAAATCAATTATAAAAACACAAGTGGAATGGTCTTAATTAATAAAAAGAATAAGGGTGAAAATGAAAATATGTAATACAAAAACACTTTTAGTTGTCATGTGTAGTACTTTCATTTCACCAAAAAATTAAACTACCAAAAAAGTCCTTGTGAGGACTACCAAATCTTAAGATCCTCTCTTGTATATAAGTATAATAATAATATAATCTTAGATATAAGTATATATAATATGGGTTAATATATCCCCGCAAAATGTAAATATTTCTTATCATGTTTATTTTTTCACGCCTCTTACAAGAGTATTCTATTTATCCCATTTTAATTATATATTTTGAGAATCGAATAATATCAAAAAGAACTATGTATGAGGTTGTTGTTGAAAATCATTGCAAATTTTTATTTTGGATTAAAAGTTAGCTTGAATATTTTTTCAGTTAAAGTAATTATTGATTTAAAATAAAGATAGGTTTAACTAATTATCTAACAAGGGATGAAGGGAGGTTTAACAAGTAAATTTTTGAGTTAAAGTGATTGTTGATTTAAAATAATCATCTAACAAGTGGCAAGAAAAAGTCTATTATAAAAATCCAAGTGGAATAGTTTTAACAAAAAGAATAAGGGTGAAAATGGAAATATGTAATAAAAAGACATTATTAATTGCCATATGTAATAATTTTCTTTTACAAAAAAATTAAAATACCAAAATTAAGATTCTCTTATATATAGGTACTAGTATGCCCGTGCCCGTGCGATGCACGAGCGAAAATACTATATAAGAGCATTTATTGTTACAATAAGTGTTGTTGGTTGATTGTAGAACTATAAACTTCTTCTCACCAATGTTATTTTATCTTATATCTTTGTGTACTATTTTAGATACTACTTTTGAGTTAGCTGATACTTGTGAGTCTCTTGTTAATGTGTAGAAATTGTTTATTCCAATTCATACAATTTAGTCTATAATATACATGGAAGCAATCCGATAATGACAAACATATGTATATGTACTATAAATACAAGCTTCATTGAGTCAAACTATGCAAAATATATGTACATAAAACACAAAATTACACAAAATTCAGAGAGTTAAACAATGACAAACATATGTACTTGGTACACAAGATTCATCAATTCAAGAAGTTAGCTGAATCTATGGCAAAAGGAGAAAACATTACTAAAGGACCTTCACCACCAGACCTTTTCTCAATTCAACTTAGTCTCTTACCAGATCCTACTGGTAATTCACCTCCACCGGGGATAAATTTTGGCGACATTAAACAAGATGTAATTGTACCAAAACCGGGAACATTTACTAAGGGAGAGAGCAATTGCCACATTCTGGAGTGCAAATCCAAGATATGACTTATTGAAGGCACATTTGCTGTTGTGGAAATGCTTCAAGCCAAAAGTTGGTTGCCTGCATATGATGATGACGATTTTTGTTTGTTCTTCAAATGACAAGCAGAAAATATTACAGGTATTGCTCGTGCTGATGCTAATGTTAATGTGAATAGTTATGGTTATGCTACACTTGAATGGGAAGTACCAGAGGAAGCTAATCCTGTTGTTTATCGTTTAAGGTATTTTTGATCAATGAAGGAAACTAAAGAATCATCAAACTCGTATTACACTGGTGTGTCTGGTGCTTTACTGTATCATAGAGCCGTCAAAGATCCTAATGTGATGTCTTCATTTCCCATGACTTAGTCGTTTGGGAATACGTAGAGATAATAATGTGCTCAAGTACCTGTCTATCAAAATCATGCACATAAAGGCTCTTATTATTTCTGAGAGCATATTTACACAATCTACAGTAATATGTCTGCTGTAATAATATTTTTTGGACTTAAACTCGAGACTAAGTAAACTGAAATAAAACATAGTTTATGTAAGTTGAGATTCAATAACTAAAACAATGCATAAGGTGCAGTAAGATAAATCACTTGTCCATCTAAATAACACAGCGTAGGCACTTTCCTTGAATGAGCAACTCGAACGCGTTATTGATATCTTCAAAATTCACTTCATGTGTGACAAACTTGTCCAACTGAAATTCATGAGAAGCCACATAAATGTGATACTAAGGGTTAATTTTGTGTATGATCACTGAATATTGTCCGATGTAACAGTTAAATTACAAAACTGTATTTTCCAGTAGAATGATTAGGTACCTTGTTAAGGTAATGTTTAGCAAGGATAGGAACATCAGTTTTGGGTTCGAGACCCCCAAAGAGTGAAGCAGTTAAGAGTTTTTCGACTCACCAGCCAAAGGTTATTATGTATGAGTGTGCTTTGAAAGAGACTGAATAGACATGCCAAAAAGGGCAGTCTGGCGCACTAAACTTCGTACTATGTGCAACGATAGTACAACGTCTGGGAAGGGCCGAACTATGAGGATCAATTGTACACAGCCTTATCCTATATTTCTGCAGGAGGCTGTTTAACTCGTGACCTTTAGTTCACGTGGCAGCAGGACATTTGTTCTCTTTATATTGTTGATTAGTTAAGAAGTTATGAGGCGATACCTTTCTGCAGTAGGCAAATGGTTCTTGCACCAGTTTTGCCAGACCAACACATTCAAAGCAATAATCAGCACCTCCCATTGGTCATCTCAATTATAACCCGCTCAACTAAAAGAACAATAAATGTATATAAAAGCTTGAGCACGAGATAAGAATCATCGTCATATTTAAGTTAAATGCGTCGTCAGTGTCAAAACTCTTTACACCATCGGATCACCTTTAGTAACAGGTATTCCGTCTTATTTTCAAGATTACGAATCTCACATTTTAAGAAGGCTTACGTGCAGATATAAACAACCCAACCAATAAAACACTTACCTGGCTAACAGGTTTATCCCCACAGCTTTCGGAATTGACAAATTCAGTAATTCCAAACTGCTTCCCTGTGTCAAATAAGAAGGTAAAAGATTACAAAAAAGAGAAGAAACAAGAATACTATTGTTAATCGATTTCTCAAGATTCTACATTTATGCTTACCTACTTCAAACTTGTCAGAGTTTATATCAACGCCAATAATTCTGTTAGCACCACATAGCCTTGCCCCTTTGGCAACCTAAAATATTCTACAGAGTTATAAGAGCTTACACGATATAGACATATATAAGCAAGAAAAAGCCAGAGGAGAAACTTACTGCTAATCCAATTGATCCTAAACCGAAGATCACTACTGTCGAACCTGGTTCCACATCTGCTGTTTTCCAGGCAGAACCTACTCCTGAAGTTCAATGTAAATCATATCAGACATGAACCTGTTAGGAACTCTTAACACAAACAGCTGCAAGGAAAATTTGAGTCACCTATCCGCTGAAAGGAGAAATTGAATTATCCTAATTCTTCCAGTTGATTTGATCACTTAACTGTTTACAATAGATGAACAGTCACTTTTCCTTTGTATCGGAAAAGTCACTTATCTTTAACCTATTTCAGTCAAAAGTTTACTCATGCAGGAACGCAATGTATACCATCACTTCTAATCCTTTAAACAAACAAATAGAAAACATGAAACGCAACACATTTTAACCAAAAATCTCCAATCTGACACAGTATTTGCTTGTTATCACATAGATTGTATAGAAAAAATTGAAACAAACGACATAAACATACAGATAATGACTTCGAGTGGTTAATAAAAAGTTGAGCGTGAATACAACTAACTCTAAAAATGATTATTATACACACAAGGGTCATGAAATTACCTGTTGATACTCCACAGCTGAAAAGGCATGCCTTATGAGGTGGGATTTCAGGATCAATCTTTCTGACATTAACAACATCAACAACTGTGTAGTCGAAAAAACTCGATACATACAGGAAATGGTGTAAAGTTTTTCCTTCAACAGTAGTGAATCTGCTTGTGTCATCTCTATGCATCAATGGAGTGATTTGAAATGGAAATTTGGAACAAAGGTTGCTTTTCTTGGATTTACAGTCTACACAGTCCATACAGTCAGGCAAAAATATTGGTACGACTTAATCTCCTTCCTTCAACTCCTCAACACCTTCTCCAACACTCTCCACAATCCTTGAATTCAGTAAAAGTTAGTATAGTCAATCAGAATGTCATATTCCTCTTTAGTGTGCTCCAAAAGAACGATAACTTTCTATATTTCGAAAATTTCAATCTTTAATGTCATACCTTTATAACCATATTTCTGATCACAAATTCTAAGGATACTTTTAGTACGTGCAGAAGTCTTTCCGTAGTTCTTAAATTTCGTGTTAAGTCAAACATTAATATTATAAAATGAAATGCAAGGAGTAAAATTTACCCGAAAGCTTCATGGCCCAAAATTCTTGGAAAGCAGCCAGGAATTTCCTTACCAGAACCAAAAAATCAGTTGATACAAAAATTAATATACAAGAAATTAAGATACTTTGAGTAGTTAATTGCTTCAGATCATCTAATTTAGAAAGAAATACCTTCAAATGGATCCACTAAGTCACCTAGATGATGTACTACTTCTTGCAAACCATATAGAAAAACAAGCGCCTGTCATGGCAGCACTTTAACACATGGTTCTATCAAAATTCAAAAAGTATTTTCCATTCCTCAGATGGAAGAACAGGTAGTAATGAAGCTCCAGAAGTCAAGTCACTCAGTACACATTGACACATGAAACCAAATCGGATGTGACTACAACCAACAAAATTCAAATCTAGTGACTATAGTTGAAGCATCAAATAAAGCAGCAAAATCGAAACAAGAATAAAATCAATCATACGGAAAATCAGCGAATTGAAAATTCTGAGACTCTTACCCCTTTGACAAATTAATTTGAGAATTCACTTGACTCGGAAATTGTAAAAGGAAGTGATGGAGTAAGAAAGTGGAAGATAATAATCAGTCAATCACCAATACAATTAGACAACCTACAACTAAGACCAAAGAACTACTTCAAAATCAAGAATCTAAAATTCAAAAAGATTTAAGCGAAAGAAAGAGAATAAGAATATTTCAGAAGAATCAACAATCATTACCTTCCACAAAATTGAAGCTTCGATATAGGATGAGCATTTTATTACTCACAAAATCAAGCTTGTTATGGATGCCACAAGCATGAGTTATCCATTCCTACAAATCAAATTAAGTGGAAGATAAAGTTACTTTTACTTCTATTGAAATTATGAATTGTAGCCATAATTTGGTAGCTGAAGAGAAGAGAGGCATAAAAGGTTGTCCAAACAGTGTGAAAAAATCTTACCTCCTGAGGACCCTGGTCGCGAAGAGCATCATCTATTACAGATCTAAATAATGATCTATCATAACCCAGTTTGGGGGTCATAGACCTGCTTGCATCCCATCTAAAAACACAAAAACAAAAGAGGAGAAAGATCAAAGAATTAAAAAATAAAATTAGAAATAATAGCACAAACCAAATTATCTGAACATCAACCAACGAGAACTAAAGATACCAAACCAAATCATACCATTTATCATCCTGAGGTACTGTATATACTTAATCCTCATGTCAAGCATCTAGCTATTTTTCAAAAACACTATGGAAGATGGAATGATTCAAACAGATACCAATCATGATAGATGCAAAGAATTGGCATTTATCGCCTTGAATAGAATCAAAGTTTTGTCAGTTCAAAGATTAAGTTTCACAACCGTGGCCATGTTACATGAACTGTTCCCATATTTGTCCATAATTCCTAGAGATCTCCTCATACCAAAGCGACAAATTGTATTTTGACCAAACGTCAGACAACAAATTGGGAGAAACAAAGCCATGACATATGCTTCCGGTAAATGCTGAACTAACTCCTCTAAGATGAGATTCAAAGTCACTGCAACATGCAAGAGAAGGATCATGCACAAAAATGAATCTAGGCTTTAGTCAGATAAAGTTTGGTAGCAACAACAGGAGATATATTACTGCCTCTACATACCTATGACAAAAGGTTGCTTAACACTTCCATCTATAGAAGTTGGTTGATCAATCTCTGAAGTATGCGACTCTTCTAAATGGAATCCAGAATAATGTGTACTCCTGATGACGCCTCTAATGAATCTTCATCTGCTTTTGAACCCATTTATAAATTGTAGACTCTGCATTTTACATAACAATCAGCTGTTGGAATAAAAACGTACAGAAGATTGTACCAACAACATAAAGTCATCCACATAATAGCTGACATAATTTCGAAAAGTTTAACCTTTCCTTTCAAGTGATGTTTTGTCCAACATAACCCAAAATAGTAAAGTCCATAATTCATGATTCCTCGACTTAGATAAAGCTGTTTATATTTTTTGGCACTTTGCTTTAAGCAAGCATGCATGATGCATGACCACTTTACTGGTGCATTGCCTAGTTTTTCTTCTTTGTTTGAGTCGGGAGTTTATTTATCGAAAACACTTTTTCTACCTTCATAAGGCAAGGGTAAGCCTACGTACACACTATTTCCTCTCAGACTTCACTTATAGGATTTCACTAAGTATGTTGTTGAATTTGAATAAAAAATTGATGATGTTAGTATCTATGGAATAAGTGAAATCTTGCATGCCTTCCATATGACGGATTATCTAAAACTTTAATAAACTCACAGAATCCAAATATATTTATAACAAAAGAAGATGAAGATCGGAGAATACAAAAAATAGGAAAGTAAACATGTTCATTCTTCATATTACATTGCAAATATCACAAGACAATTTGGGCTACAAAAGCAAAAGGTTCACTGGGCTCCTTATAAAAGGTTCCCCTCCTAATAAACCCTTGTTACAATCAGAGTAATAATGCTACTCAAAGGACAATTAAGAAGAAACTATCAAATTGGACAGAGCAGATAGCTATCTCTGTCGCCACTTTCTGAAGTATAAGACAGTTTTGTGAAAGAGGAAGGGAATGCGGAAAATTATAAAAGTGAAAAAAGCAACCTTTGCACGGTATTAAGCTTTTTTTGTTGTTGAAATCTCTTATAAGCCTATGCATTTCTACCATCTACACCAGTCACAGAAATTTTACAACTGTACACCGCGGGTTGATCAGAATAGAAGTAGACATAGGATAATGCAACAGAAAAGAAAGATGGATAATCTGTTAAGAGATTTTTCTACCTGCCTAATTCTAGAACCGCCACTTCCTGGAATGGAGGAGGTGCTTGGGTGAGGATAAGCTAATAAACTTGTGTCTGAGTTCCCAAACAAACAACAATAACAATACCTCAGTCCCAAATGATCACCCAGATTCTTGAAAATTTAATTCAGTGGATCTCAACAGCAAAAAAATATGAAAAGAATTACTCCTTTGCTGCAACAAAATCAAGGTTTCACAAATTCGTACATGTCATAGTAAATTAATAAAAGAATCTCTCTAAATCTTCGTTATTGTGTATTCATGACTTGGTTGTATCAAAGTTCAATCTTAAGTTGCGCAGACTCTTGTTGAAATTGCCGTATCTGTGTCGGAACCTTCAAAAATGCACTATTTTTTAAGGGATCCAACAGGCAACATATGACACTTTTGAAGAGTCCGAGCAACATGGGTTCAAACATCCTCAACTTAAATACAAATGTTCACCACAGTGCTAAAAAATCAATTCAGCATCTCAGCAGCTAAAAAGTACGAAAAGATTGCTCCTTTGCAGCAACCAAATTAAGGTTTCACAAATTCTTATATGTCCTAGTAAATTGATAAAAGAAACTTATCCAAATCCTAACCACTGCACATTCACGACTTTGCTGTATCCTAGTTCAAACATCCTCAAATTGAGTACAAAGGGTCACCACAATGCTGAAAAACTAATTCAGCATCTTAGCAGCTAAAAGAGTACTAAAGGGATTGCTCCTTTCCTGCAACCGATCAAGGTTAAAGAGCATGAATGTGGTCTATCCTTTCATAAACTGTACAATTTATGGGGAGTTTTAATGACCACAACAACTTGAGATCAGATATATGATTAAGGTAATGTACATTTAAGTTAATTTTTTAGGAGAACAATGCAAATGAGCAAAGCAGCACAAGGAAGGTATATGACAGTCAGCTGTGTGTTTTCCCTACCATTGTGTTTGCATCCAATAATTTAGGAGAACAATCCAGTGAAAAAAGAAACATAAGAAAGGTATCTGACAGTCAGTTGGGTATTTACCCTGCAATTGTGTTTGCATCTTCTACAAAAGATCTATCACCTCTTCCTTTTCTATTTGTAATATCTTTAATCGCCTTAGACTAACATCAAACATCTCTAAATGATAATGCTTCAAAATAATTTACTTCCAATCTAATGAATAAAATAACATCACTTACTTTGAAATACTACTTGATGTGTCGGAATCATCCTAACCTGAAGATCGAATTTCCATAGCTTTCCATTTCCAGTCATCAAGCTCCATGCTCCTACCTGGAATTTGAGCTTTTTGTTTCTTTGACAACCTGGTCACTGTAACCCATTCATCAATGAGAGCATCTCTAATTTCTGCTTTAGAAGAAGGCACACTTCGCAATTCTACAACAACAACAACAACATTCCCAGTATATTCCCACCAATTGGGGTCTGGGGAGGGTAAGTGTACGTAGTCCATACCACTACCTCAAATGCGAGATAGAGAGGTTGTTTCCAATAGACCCCCGGCTCAATATAAAACATTCTAAGATAAGACAAACAACTCAAGCACAAATGGTATCCGAACAGCAAGTAATCAACCAGCTCAAAAATATGGCAAACCAAAAATAAATCATTTGAGTGTCTTATAGGAGATGAGGAAGGGCTTTCCTTGGGGCTCATTTGGGTGGCCGTATGCCTCAACAAAATCATAAGAATAAGCTATACACTCAATCAAACTATACACTCAATCAAACTATACGACTATATGCGTTAACCAACAAGAACGGATGCAAAGAACTGAAAAGAACAACAATTAAAACCCAAAAATCTATACATGCAACAGGATTGAATTAAAATTCCAAAATAAATAGACGCAATAGGATTAAACCCTCATAACAAGAAAAACAACAAGAATTAACAGAAACAACAAAACCAATCAAACAAAAAGTAAACCACAAAGACAGTCCAAAATAGCATAATCAAAAGAAATACTAAAATGAAAATTAAACTGACCTCACCGGAAAACCAAGAGATTATCGAGCTCAATTTCGATCTGATAGGAAAACAGTAAACAAACTTGAAGGCTGTGTGTTGGTATGAAGGCGATAGAGAAAAATAGAAGTTAAGGCTGTGTTTTGGTGCGAAGGCTGTGTCTTTATCAAAGCAAAAGACACGTGGAAGTCTGACGACCACAGATCTTCTAGTCACCTACTTTTATTTTTAGTCTGTTTAGTCTGTTTTAAAAATAATGACCTTTTTTTCATTTTTAACAATTTTTTACTTTTAACTTTCCACGCAGCATGCTTAAGACCACAGAATTAAAGTATCCTTTATTTAAGACCATAAGATTTAAAAATCTTTTTTATTTTTTTAAATTCCGTGCCAAGTCAAAATAGGTTATTCTTTTTTAAACGGAGGGAGTATTATTGATGAAAGGTTAAGTTACGAAAATACCCTTATCATTGATATTATTTACCAAAATGCCCTTCATCGTCCAAAAACTTTCACATATATATATGTTAAAAATATTTATCAGAATGCCCTTCATCTTCCAAAAACTTCCACTTATATATATACAAGATGATAGATTAGATCCTTAAACACATAAGAAGGGACCATAATTTAAAAGCGCAAAGGGAATAAACGATGACAACAATAATCCGATATTCACTTAAACACTATGTTGCTCCGACTCTTCAAAGATACTGTTTGGTCAGGTGTGTGTCGAATCCTCCAAAAGCTATGCATTTTCCGAGGAACTGACACAAGCGTGGTAGCATTTTCGAAGGGTTCGAGCAACGTATGATAAAATTACGCAATTCATTCAATAATAAGTTTAGGTGAGCAAAGGATACCTAGACCTCCGAAATTCAATGCAAGATAATGTTTAGCCTTGGCAATTGCATCAGCAGGGAATAAGAGTCCAACATTAGGATCATCCAGTAAAAATGGAGCTTGGCACAGAGCAATGACCTGAAAATAAAGAGTACTAATGCCTTACGTACACCAAAATTATAACCATCTCATAGAACAGATGTTCGGCTAAATGATAAATAGCAAAGGCAACACTAACATTTGAAAGCACAATTTGATTACCAGAAGTTTCTTTTGTCTACATTCATTGCAAGGAAACTATAGACACTCAAATAGTAGCTAACAGTCAACGACACTTTTTCTTGAAGCTAAATTTCAGGTTTAATTCATCCTTTCTATACTATACCTAGGGCTTATGACCCAAGTGTCAATATTCTCAAACATCACATCTCGTAGTCATTCTATCCTTATATCTAATATTTGAAATAAACCTTTACTATCATATAAGATGCGCACACTGAATATTCTAGTGCATTACCTAAATATGTGAAGACTTTTATTTATTTATTTATTTATTCTTTTCTAAGGAGGAACTGAGGGAGAAACGGAGAACAGATCGAAACAAAAAAATATTAACCCCTGAGCATAAAGGGTAACTTTTCCCTTTTGTAATAGATATAGACAGTTCTGTCTTAATATGTATCATATTTCTAGAACTAAAACTCTGTTGTACTTTCATTTTTTCTTTGATCTTAAAATTAGCTTATGAATTGAATTAATAAAATTCAGAAACGACTTTTCAAGGAAGCAAGAAATCGAATATAGTGGGAGACCGAGAGTAAATGAGTGTGGCTTTCTCAGTAGCCTTACCTGGATGTATAACACTCAGAATCAGTCGTCTTCTGCCAAATAAAAGTCTCATCTTGCTGTGCCAAAAGAGACCAACAGAGCTTCTTAATTAATTCTTACTATGCTGCTGCTGGGTTGTTGCCGAGGTCACCACCACTTCCTCTACCGCCGTCGTGGTGCTGATTAAAGCTACAGGATCAACCATTTCTTCTATATTGTGACGACGACTCGCGCGTATCAGTCGTTGATTGATTATGGGAACCCTCAAAAATCACTTTTGCTCTATAATATTTTCTAATCAATATCCTACAGATCCACCAAATCAATTGACAAAACCAAAACAATCAAAATCAAAACTTTCATCAAAAAGAAAAAATATCCACAACACAAAAATCAAACAAAACCGCTTTAATCAACAAACCCCACCGCCTCCTCAACCACCGTATTCACCACTACCACCTGCGGATGAGCTGCTGCATCTATTGCCGCCGAAACCACCATCAGCAGGTGGTGGAGTGGATTTCCCATCATTGTAGCCATGTGTATTTTTTTTCTTAGAGATATCTATGTGAATGATGTATAATATACAAAAGGACATGTGGGAATAGACGTACCACATATTCTCTTGTTGATTGAAAGTATTATTTACCAAAGTAACCATCATGTAAGACAAAATAGTAGTAGCCATCATGTAAGACAAAATAGTAATAACCAAGTCTTCATTTATATATATAGGAGTAATAATATATAATACAATCAAGTTTTTGTGATTATTAATATCACAATAATATATATAGTTAGTAAGAAATATTATTATACTCATAATATCCCTGATGTAATTTAGTAGTATAATTGTTATATTCATAATATTATTGGTATAAGTTACTGGACTCTATGTCATTTTCTTTTACAAAATATAATATTTTTTTTAATAAAAAATACTGTATAATATTTATTTAAATCTAAGTCTTCAAACTGAGATTGTAATCTATAAAACATGTTATCACAAGTACAAGAGTTACCGAGACAATCAAGGCAAGCATTTTCATTTTCATTTTCATTTTCATGATTACTATTAGAAGATTCAGGCAATTCAATATCATTTTCTGATTCAGATTCATATTGGTAATCTGACTCAGAACCAGAAGTATATAACAAACCATAGATTTGATCATGGAGTTCATCAAAATGTCCTAGAGACTTGATTTTTTGGAGCTTACAATTTGGAGCAATATGCCAAAACTATTTACAGTTATAACACTTGATTTTTGCTAAATCTCTCTTAGACCTATTTTTGGTGAATCTAGTGAACTTCTGATGGTTTTTTCTAGTTTCCCTTTCTTCTTTAGACCTACGACGGTAATTCTTTTTCCTATATGATTTAAAAGACTTAGAATATCTATGAGTTTTTGGTTGAGAGGTGGAAGCCTGTTGGTTCATACCAAATTGATCACAAAAATCTCCTAATTGAGATTTTTATCTAAACTTATCCATCTTAATTTGTCTAATCAACTTCAATTCATTGTATAGAGATAAACCTTCATCAGTGGTAACTGTTATAAGCTGACCATAAGTATAATCTTTCCAGGGTATATCAATAGATGATCCCCTAAGTTTTTTTCTAACCCTTTTACCAAATAAAGGGGGGAGTCTATCTATGAATTTGGCCTTCCAGAATTGTAGGTTATTTTCAGGTAGGTCCATAACTCGACTTAGAAAGGTATCTTTATACCACCTAAATTCTCCTAGATGTCTATATCTAATACCATTAAGAAGAGTACGAGTATTTTCATACTGGTTGGTAAACCTACCTCTAAAATATTCCATAATAGTTAACATAAGAGTGTAGACGACATCTTCCCTTCCTGCTGGTAGATCCCTTCCTAGGTTTTTTTTTCCAGCAGTGGCAGCTTTGGAGTTGAAGATTTTTAATCTATCTTCTTCATTTAAATAACTGTCCCACTAGCCTCGAAGTTCGCCAGTAAAACCAGTAACAATCATTTTACAAACTTCAGAATCAGTTCGTTTGTCTTTATTTTTAGCAGATGTTGTGGCTTTTGCTATAGTAGAATACATAAGCATACGATGAACTTGGATCGAGATTTGTTTCTCACTCAATCCATCAATATTCCATTCATAAATTGATTCTCCACAATGTGACGTATTAGTCATATTCCATTCTCTTTCCTCTATTAAAACATTTGGAGAAGTGGGACGTGGATAATACGTAGAAGGCATACGGGAAAGATCAGCATATCGTTTGGGTTGTTTTTTAATTGTGACTCTGAGATTATTAAGCTCTGAGTAATTGGTATCCATAATAGGAGAAGAGTCATTCTGAAAAGTATTTTCAATTTTCTGTAGATTAGAAAATTCGTTAGAAAAATCCATTGGATTGATGTTTAATTTTGAAAACTTTTCGTCAAGTAATTTTTCTATTTTTTCCATATGAGAGAATTTTGCAAAACCTTCAATATCAGGGGGTCGTTGAACACAAGGTTTAATAGTCAATTCTTCAGACTTATTTTCTGAAGTAGAAGCAATATTAGAAGCTTTTGGACCATCATTAAGATTTTTCACTATTTTAATCAATTCATCAAGTTTTTTGTCAAGAGAGGAAATGTGTTCCCCAAGAACTTTCACATAGAGACTTAAAGAATTATTTTGAGCAATCAACTTATTAATTTCTGCAATAGTGATTCGACCAACATCATTGTCAATGAATTTTTGGAAAGCAGAATAAGTAATACCCATATTATTAGGAAGAATAAAAGGTGACTGGGGTGGATAAAAACATTCAATAATATTACCACTAGTATCTCGATAAGATCTTTCTATCACATTGATATATTTAGGCAAATATGCAGATATAAACCATGGTAAAAAACAAATAATCTAATTATGCAATGCACACATTTCATAGAATTCTTCAGAAATATTTTTTATATTGTCAGGACTATATGTTTCAAAAAACCATGTTCTAAAGCTTTTCCAGTTTTCACCAAAAAATTCTTTTCTAACATAATTTCTTGCCTGTGAACCAGGACTAAAATCTATTTGATGTGGAATTATTTAAATACTGTTGACATCAAATTCCATCTCCGAAGGATTTTGATTGTCCTTTTTAGAAATATTATCATTATCTTGAACTATATGAGTCCTAGGATTGATTTTAACCTTTTTAACATTTCTAAATGAATTTTTCAAATCTGCAGAGTTTAAAGTTTGTAATGATGCAACATGATTCCTAGTTGGTCCATAAACAGGTGGTTCAATAGGAGAAATATATTGTCTAGTAGGCATACTATAAGACATAGCAAAGGAATTTCGATAAGAGATGGTAGAATTGTCATCAAATTGAAGACAATTTTTTTCATCTGAGTTTTGAGTTACATGAGTTAACTCTGAATTGGTCACTTCATCGGCAAGCTGTTTTGGAGAAACAACTGAATTTAAAACTCAGGTGTCAGGGAAGTTAATTTCTTCCCATCTTATAGGCCTTCTAGTGCTTACCTTGGATTTTAGAAAATTGGTTTCTATAAGAATGGTATAATCGGAAAGATCTTTAATTAATTTACATTTAGGAGTCATAGTAGTCATAAGACGATAATAAATGCAATAAGATACTCTTATGAGCTCAGATCCAGGGGTATAATTATAACCATGGATTTTTACATTTAAAGTCAGAACATCAAGAATATTTCTATCAGTCAAAGATAATTGTAAATTTGATTGCATATTAAAATATACAGGGCTATAAGCAAGAGTAGATTCAATAGTTTCCATTAAATATTATTTAAAATTTAGATTTCTAGCATCACGAAGTGCAGTTAAAAATGTTTCTGGCAGACCTCTCAGAGTAAGATGTTTAAAAGTAATTTGTACTAAACCTATATGCATGAAATTATAACGATTTTTAAAAGTATCAACATCATTTTTATTAAGCAAATGAATAGCTTGTTCATTAGCATTTAAGGCAATAGATTGCTCGGTAGTTTTAACTATTTGTTTATGTAGAATTTTATCAAAATATCCATACTCATAGATAGTCTTTACGTCGATTTTTGGAAGAGTTCATTTATTTAATAAATCAAGATTTTGAGGTAAATCTACCTCTTCAAATTTAGTACTTTTTGTACTTACTTCTCCCAGATCCATAATTATGAGAATTCATGCCTATGCCTAAAATCAGTCACACCTTCTAGCAGATAACTATGAAATAACCAGGCTCTGATATCATTTAAGCAGGATCTGTAAGCAGGGGTAAGACACACTGCATTCAGACTTACTTTTGAATATCGGCTTAAGCTTTAGTCGAAATATCGAACCAAAAGCACCAATCAAAAAAATAAGAGAATGTTAAATAGCTAAATAACTGTATGAAAATCTTTTACCCAAACAAGGGGCCTGTCAAAGATTTAATAAGCTTTAGGTTGAACTCATGTGTCTAGAAGTTCTAATTGTGCAAAAAGTTGCCCTTTTCTTCATCAAATTAGCGGGATAAAAAGGCACAACTTACTAGACGGAGTCAATGAGACAAAGCCAACCTAGCACTTATTAATCTCGACTGTACTACCATTTTGGAACCAAGTTAGAAGCTATAGAAATATTTTTTCATATTTAGATAAATTTTGAATTCTTCATAATTATCTAATAATCAGAGTTAGATTTTTAACATAGACATGAGAATTTTCTTAGCCGGACATGGTCACAGCTGGCAGAAAGAAGGAATATAAAAAGTAGTTCAAAATAAGAAGAACTATGTACCTTAAAGCTGGCCGGATGCGAGGCCTGAACAGTATTAAACGATGGCTATCTGACTTTTATTTAGCTTCACAATATATTACAAAGTAGAGAGGAGAGAGGAGAGAGAGTTGAGCTTAGAGAGAGAAGGGGAAGGAAAACTCCTGCCTCTTATATAGAATGAGGTGTTCTTATATAGAAAAGAAAATGAATCTGTGCACAGTACTATGGACCCTACCGTGGGTCCTTACGCATAGTGCTTTTACTATTACAGATAGGCCCTATACATAAAAGCATATAAAACATAAAAGCATATAAAACAGGCATAATTTAGCTACTGGGCCTGCTTGTCCCATTTTGTCTTTTCCCTTTTTCTTTAGCTGATAGAGGAATGCTTCAGTTCTTTCAATTTCTTTATTTGTGAGGATATGATCAGGAGGTAAAGGCCGTGAATCAAGAATATCTTTTGTGTTTTCTATTTCTTCACTCGTAATGCTTTTCATAGAGGTGTCTGAATTTTGTTCCACCATTTTTAGAAATTTACTCCGAACTTTTGCTAAGTATTTTTCAATCATTTCCATTTTATCGCCTACCTGGACGGAGATTCTTCTGGAGATATAATTTAGTCCTTTATCGTTGATAATTTTATTTTGCGGAGCATGAGCATATTCAACGTTTTTTCTAATAATGGCTTCTCGCAGGTCTTTTTCATAAGGGATTTTTGTAACCGGATCTATGCGGGTTAATTTGTCCCAAAAGTTAGTATAAAAAAACCTATAGAGACCAGGTATTTGTTCTTTAGTGTATCCGAATTCAACACCCCATTTATGAATTCATGAAATGAAAAACTCTATAAAGAAGTACATTTGGTCAATGGTGTCTAATTTGCAGACGTGTTTAGAAAGGTATAATTCTGTCAAAAAATGGTGAAGTCTTTTTCCATTCTTGGTAGAGATGAAGATATTCGGGTGGCAAGATTTTAACTGTGGGTCCATGAAACGACCACCATTGGATAAACCAGTTAGGAATGTGATTTTCAAAGACTTTAGCACAAACTTTCAAAAACCATGTATGCTTGTGTTTTATATTATTGTAATATAAGGTTTGGGTAAACACTTTAACATAATCCCAGTAAGTAAATTTTTTTTTTGAATCTTTCATGGCCATGGTCTTTTCATACATAGAGGTTATACCCCAATCATCAATAGAAATGAGCTTTTTGATCACCATTTTAGAGTATCCGTGAACATGTTCAGTCGTTTCTCCTGATTGATGACGTTCTATTTCTGCGCTTCCAGTAGCAATTAGAATGGATTCATAATAGGCTCTTGTTTTAAATGTTTCTCCTGCAAAATATAGGTAAGTTAACAAATATTTTTGGAGCAATCTCCATGGATCATCTTATTTTCATATTTGAGAATTTTCAACACGAAGTATTAGTTCTCTTTCTTCCAGCTTTTCATAATTGGGCCTATCGACAGTGTTTTAAGAAGCAATTGCAACAAATGAATCAACCTTCTTGGCGGATATATAAGATTGTATTTACTCATATAGAGGATGATCTTCTGGAATATCGTCCAGACAGATTGAAGGGCTTATATGAGGATTTTTCGAAGATAATGATTCTGTAATATGCTGGATTTTCGTATTAATCAAGCTCATATTTCCTCTTTGTAATACTGGGGAATTAGATGAGCTTGAAGTATATGACGAAGATGAGGATCCTCTTCCTCTAGTATTTTGAATTTGGCTTCTGCCGATATTTCCTCTGCCTCCTACCACTTGCCATAAAGGGTCTGTACCCATACTGCATGTGTAAATAGAATCAGAATCTATCAAATGATGAAGCAATATCATACCATTCAATTTCATCACGTATATCTTCAAAATTTGGAAGATATAAGTCTTCCTTTATCATATCGTGGATAATTTTTTCTAGTATAATAAAATGAATGTCTTCATATAGAGGAATTCATTTTATGATAGCAATAATCATTTTTCAGAGAGATAGAGAGTGTAGAAATTCTTTCTTCTTTATTTTTGTTCTTTATTCCAAGAATGACCTGCAAAAATTTTGTTAGGAATTATTGAAGAATTATTGATATATTCTCGAGACAGGAAATCATGTAAAGAATTTTCACTGCCTTTTTTGTATTGAATTTTAAAATGAAAAGGGGTTAATTGAGCCTGCCATCTTGCAAAGATTAATTTAGAAGTATCATGTTTAAAGTCTTTATCAAACATGTATTTAGCTGATTGCGCATCAGTTCTAACAATAAGCGTTCGATTATACAAATCGTCTTGAAATTTCAGAACACATTTAACGATCGTTAACATTTCATGAGCCACCGTGGCGTATTTTTTCTGGCTTTTAGACCATTTTCCTGAATGAAATCTAATAAGACTTTCAGTATTAGTATGGGGATTCACTTGTTTTAGAATTTCACCATAACCTATATTAGAAGCATAGGTTTTCATGATTTTTAACCATGCAGAATTTGCAAGGGTTACACAAGGTAAAGACTCAACACGTTTTTTAATCATTTGAACTAGCTTAGTATGAGTAATAGTCCAGAGTTCTTTGTGATTCCTTTTTAATCTATTATACAAAGGTGCCAAATTACATGATAAGTTTTGGTAGAAAGGGAAAATATAATTAAGACTTCTTAAAAATCTTTGTAATTGAGTTTTATCAGTAATAATATTCGGAAATTTTTTTGAAGAATCCAAAGATCTTTGTATTGGTTCAATTTGACCTTGAGAAATATTATGTCCAAGGAATCGAATTTTAGTTTGGAATAAAGACATTTTTGGTTTGGAAATAACTAAACCCTTTTGCATCACGATATGTTTAAAAATATTCAGGTGTTTAAAATGTAATTCTATTGTTTTAGAAAAAATAAGAATATCATCTATATAAATAATTATAAAATTCATGTAAGGATTAAATATGTCATTCATGATTTTTTGAAATTCAGAAGACGCATTTTTCAAATCAAAAGGCATAACATTCCATTCATATTGACCAAAGGGCACATTGAAAGCAGTCCTATAAGTATGTTCATTTTCAATACGAATTTGTCAATAACCAGATTTTAAATCGAATTTTAAAAATATATTTGCATCATATAGTCTAGATAACAAGTTTTTTTTATTAGGAATTGGACATCTAATTCATTTTAAAACTTTATTTAAAGGTTTATAATTAATAACAAGTCTAGGCATACCGCGTTCTTTTTCGGCAGCATTATTAACATAAAATTCAGTGCATGATCACGGGGATTTAGAAGGTTTAATAAGACCTTTTTCTTGAAGATTATCAATCTCCTTTTTTACAAAATTCTACTAATTCTGTATTCATTTGACAGGGTCGAGATTTTGTTGAAATATTGGCTTCGCTGAAATCATTTTCATAAGGAAGAGAGACAACATGTTCTTTTCTTTTCCAAAAGGCATTTGAATGGTCTGCACAAATATCATTAATCAACTGGCTCGAAATCATTTTTATTTTTTCTTGTATTTTCACAGAACTCAAAGTATTTTGAACATTCATACTCATAATTTCAAATTGTAAGAAGTTTAACTGTATTTGTTTCATGTCAATCAAAACATTTATATCTCGAGTTACTGGATCAGTAATAAAGGAATATGAGATTTTTTGATTTTTATAAGTAGTTTGAAAATCATTTGCATCAAGATGAGTAAAAGGGTAAATAACATTTATAAAAGGTGTTCCTAAAATAATAGGGGGATATAATTAATTTTTTACTAGAAAGAAGAAGTGTGGAATGCAAGTCTTATTTCTACAAACATGTGCATTAGGCAATTTATAATTAATATCAAGAGTATGTCCAGATGCCTATCCAATGATATGAGTAGTTTTTTGAAAAAATCTACTAGGGATTAATCCTTCTTGAATGCAACTAACATCTGCCCCGCTATCAATCATAGCAATATTATTTATAGAAATATCATTATTAATTAATATAGAGCAGTTAATATACCATTTATGAGCGGTAACAATCTGCATCATTCCTAAAAACAAATCATTTTTTTTATATCATGAGCTTGAATATTATTATCAATGTCAGGTTCAACAATTTCTTTACCTTTAGAAGTAGAAGTAGAAGGAATATCATGAGGAAAAATATGATGAAGAGTATTTTCTTCAATTTTTGAAATCCTGTGATCACAAATCATTTAATTTTGTTTCAATGAAATAATTTTTTTTTTTCCAGATTTTCAACCTCGATTTTTAAATCATCAAGTTTGTTTCAGGATAATCTACCTCTTCAAGTTTAGTTCTTTTTGTACTTACTTCTCCCAGATCCATAATTATAAGAATTCATGCCTATGCCTAAAATCAGTCATACCTTCTACCAGATATTATACAGTATTTTTTTTTTAAATAGTAATATAAAATACTTGATATAAATATGTTCTAGTAATTTTTAAATATTGAGAGAAGTTTACACTTGTTGTGTTTTAAAAATACTTTAAATATGAGAGAGAAAGAGCTGAGATTTTGATCATGTATTTCGTTTTAGAATGGGAAAAAATTCCTTAATTGTAGTTAAGGTAACAATTTGTTATAGCATTACTTTAGGAATTATAATTATCGATTTTTATTTTTTTAAAACTACAATATAAGGGAAAATAAAGTTTTTCGTGTTTGTAATATTGATAAAGTATTGTTATTTATGTAGTTAAGTCTTAAGAATGATCATATCACATAGTTTTTCGTAAAAGTTAATTGGGTCATCTTATCCTTACTAAATTTGGATCATGTATTAAACCCAAAGTTCATTTCATTTCAAAGCCCAGAATCATGTCACGTATTCAATGACATTGTATTGCTGATTTTAATGAAGGGGGGAATGACATAGACAACATTTTGATGAAACTATAGACACAAAAATGACCATTGAATTTTAATTTTATTTTCTAGCCATTTGCTGACAGTTTTATACAATATTGATATGTATTCTATACAATAAAGATACAATTTCTATATACATTACAATTTCTATATACATCTTATATATATATATCATAATAAAAAATGCATATTATATACACATCATAATAAAAAATGCATATTATATATAACAATGATATGATTTTTACCCATAAATTTGATGTTCTATTTTTTTTACGAATTGTATCAGTATGATATATGACTTGTAGAATATGGTATCTGGACTGTATCCAAACTACTTGAGCCAAAATAACCAATATTATGAAATGACTATAATATGAAATTTGTTTGGGCCGACTGACTATGAATATTCAATGGCCCAAATCTGGTCAATTGTTTTGAAAAGGGCCAACTCATGTACTTTTTCCTTTAATAAAAGCAGGTCATCAGGCCTTTTAGTTTTAAAAAATAAAAAATTCTTAAATGACATGTCATCTTAGTCAAATCCAACACCAACAAAATGATGCCATGTGTTCAAATGACATAGTAACTCATAGTCAAAACAATAACCAATCAAAAACCACCAAGTATTCAAAATAATATGTCTTGACCAATCATAAGCAGTCTTGTGGTCAAATAACATTTGTGATACACTTGATGACTCATATGAACCAATCAGAAAGCGCCATTTACACTTGTACTGTCTATTTGCTACAACTATAAAGAGGGTGAGGTAGGGCGGGGGCTTATATAACTTTCTAAGGACATTGGAGAAAGCATTTTCTGTTGATGAAGGCATCCACAAGTAGAAGTTTTTCTCTGAGATCAACCCGTGCTGCTTGAAGTTCTTGACAATCAAAAACATCTCAAAGAGGTCCAAATCATCTTACATTATAAACTTATTATTCTCCCTATCTCCATTTTATCAATCATCAAATAAGTTATTCAACACTTTATTTCTTTAACCCCTAAATGTTAATACTCATGTTTGTGACGTCATTTATTATTTTTAATGTAATTCTATAAATAAAGATATTTAGAATCATGGTGGATATATTTTTCAATATATTCTCTAGTTTTTTTTTTCTGATCTTTAATGTTCAAACAACAACTCATTTTATAAAACCTCTCTTTTTATTTTCTTTACTGAAACACCAAACATCACTCCTAAGAAATCTTAAATGAAGTGACTAAAAAGTAGAGGCAACTTCCGATCTCTCTCAGCGAACTTTGGTATAGGTAATCCTCTCTGGACTCAACTCTATTTTTATATATGTAAAAGTGAATCCCAATAGGGGAACAAATTTAGAAACTCAGTAGATAACAGATTTGGTCGTATATTCTTCTCAGCTTAAATACTAGGCTTTCATCTGTAGCAAACCTATGATGTATGCCTAAACCATTCACCACCAGTGGCGCAATTACCACTAGACCAAATCCCCAGGAAGAGAAATTTATCAATTTTTGGAGCCTATTTCTATTTACTTACGATGTGCTCATAGTGCATATGGAAATAGGGGTTGATTTTGGTAAAGAAATTGCTAGAATAGATGTCTCATATGTTAAGGCATAATTTCTACAAAATCTTTTTATAGAAATGAAAATAGTTGCCTGACATTCCAAAGATAGAGCATGAGCTAATTGCTCAAATGAAAGTTTTGTAATCTTTTTGGTATTTCACCTCAAGACTCTTTTTTGGTACTACTATTTAATAAAATTTATCTCATTTGATGCTCCATCTTTTATTTCTAATATGTTATATCTCATTTTCTTTTAAGTCTCTTTTATCTACTAAAACTTCTTTGATGAGATATGATTTACCTTCTCAGCTCTTTACATTTCAGAAACTAAGATATTTGGATCTTGAAACGTGCTTGTTCCACCCTCTCTCAATTTCAAAGGGTTTGCGAAGTTTACAATAACAAGATACCCAGTGTTATCCCACAAATGGAGTCTAAAGAGGGTAAAAATGTACGCAAACCTTAACCCTACCTTAGCAAGTAGAGAGGTTATTTTTGATAGACTCTCGATTGTTTACATTATCAATAAATACAAGTAAAATCCTTCCCAAATTAGAGGCTTATACATAATTGAAGCAATAATGAATACAAATTTACGTATATATGTCTTCATTATTGCTTCAATTATGTATATAACTTCTAATTTAGGAATGATTTAACTTGTTTACATAATGTAAGCAACTGAGGGTCTTTTGAAAACAACCTCTTTACCTTTACAAGGTAGGCGTTAGGTTTGCGTACACAACACCCTCACCAGACCCCACTTATGGGATTTCACTGTGTATGTTGTTTGTGTACATGACAAGTCTTTGGGAGTACTGTAACTTTGGTTCTTGTGGATATATGATGAGTTCTATGAAGGTCAGTATTACATTTGCTATGTTTACTTTAAACCAGTCAAGTGGGTCGGGTTTGGCTTAGATCGACCCAAATAAAGGTCCAAATCGATTTGACCCGGAACCGGCTAAGGGGTAATGGTCTTGAGCCGGGTACACGGGCTGGGCCATCTGGTCCAAGGAGCCTGGTGGATCAACCCAATTGAAAAAACAGACCAGGTCCTTCGTGCACCAGACCAAACCGACCCGATTAATTTTTTTTAATAATGGCCCACGCCCAACAACCTAATGTTGAAGCTGATTTTGGACCGTTGGTAACAACTATATAACCATTGGCCCAACGGCCAAAATCAGCTTTTGGCTGATTTTTTTTTTAAATTTAAATTTTTTCTTATAAATACATGATATTTTTGAACCAATCTTTCCCACAACTTACAATCTCATTCTCTCAAACTCTCTCAATTATTCTAATTATCTCTTAAAGTGCTTAATTTTATTTTATTTTGCAATTACAAATATCAAGTGAAAATTTTCAAAAGTCTCTCAACTTTTGAATACTTCAAAAATTTGGTATTGTCGTTTCATCTCTTACTTTTAATTTTTAATTAGTGTATTATTTGTTGATTATTCATTTTTATTTTTTTAAAAAATTTGGTAGTTTAATTTGTAATATGAATAAATTAAGAAAAGTTTGTACAAGTGTTAGAAGTTTCTTTCCAGAAAGTAGTAGTGGTAATAAAAAACTAATTGGTTTCAATTTCGGTAGAGGTTGTTCAAGTACTAGATATACTCGTGTGCCTCCGGTACCAATTAGCGACCCTTTAAGAATGAAACAGGTGTAGGTGCTCAGAATATGAATTTTGTAAACATTATGGTATAGAAGAAAAGAATGAAGTAGACACAGTTGACTTAAATGTAAATAATGATGCTATTAGTGATACACCCAAAATCCGTAATGTTAATATTAGATTTGAATCGGTTAATCTTTCTCCCCGCCCCCTGTAAGATCTCATAAAAAAGTAGTAATGTGTGAAAATTTATACAGATGTAAAAGGAACTACTAAGGTCCAATGAAATCTCTGTCAGGAATTATATGAGCATAAGATCGGAGGTAATAAGGGTACGGGTTCGTTGACGATATATTTGAAAAAAAACAAAAGAGTTAGCCATGACAAAAGGTGGTGGGGCTGTAATAGGGCCAACTCAAACTAGATTGAACCCAAGAATTGATTAATTAGTTCAGAATTACAATTAAATAAAAGATTAGGAAGAATTACTAAAAATGATAGTTATAGGTTATTTGCCTTTCTCTTTTGCTTCTTCTGAAACTTTTATTCATTATATTCAAACAATTTATAATTCTATCTTTACAGGTATTCCGAGAAGTACTTGTCAGTCCTATGTTTTTAGACTCCATGCACAATATGTTTATCATTTATCTGTATTATTAAAAATCTTTCATGCAGTGTTGCTTTAACTTCTGATCTTGATTGTGTTGTTAGTAAAAATGATTATTCAACAATTACTTGTCGTTGGATAGATAATAATTTTATTATTCAAAAACATAATTTAGCATTTTTGTATGATGAAGACCGTAGACACACTAGAAAATTTATTTTTGAATCTATTACAACAGTTGTAAAATATTATGATATTGAAAAAAAGTATTATGTATATCTTTTGATAGTGCATCTAACAACAAGATTTTTGTTGACTTGTTAAAAGTTGAACTTTCTCCACCATTACCCAAAATATTTCATGTAACTGTGCTTGCCATATATATATAATTTAATTGTAAAAGATGACCTTGAATTTTTTGAGTTTATATTGAAAGGTTAGGCTTGCGGTTGACTTTATTTGAGAAAATCATAGAAAAGTTAGATATGTAGAGTTTAAAAGAAAATATCATCAAAGTGGACTTAGACCTATATTAATGCACGAAGAAATAGATTGTAGATGAAATGCTACTTATAATTTTTTAAAAACATGCATTATTTATAAAGTTTCTATTACTATGACTTTTAATCAATTTGCTGGTTCTTTTTCTTAGTGTATGTTACACGGTTCTGATTAAGCTATGATTAATGATGTTGTTAAATTTTTGAAATTTTTGTATATTGCTTCGATTGAATTTTTTGGCGTTTATTATCATATTGTTTGTAATATTTTAGTTTATTTAGTTGACATTTCTTGTTTGCTTGACAAATATAAGGATAAACAAGGTTACGAAGATGCTATTGCTGTAATGACTGATAAATTTAAAAAATATTTTTATCTTCTTTTTTCTATTTACTTGATTAATGCTATAATAAATTCATGTATGAAATATAATACTCTATCCAAATTTAATTGTATTATTTATAATGCTTTAACTATAGAACCTAAAGAAGAATTTTCATTGTTTACGGCTATAAGTGATGCAAACAATTACATGGAAGTATTATACAATCATTATGCTGATTTACTTGATGATGCTTGACCGGTACACATCACTCCAACTCCCGCTCCCCATTCTTACGAGGAGACATAATCTTTTAAAAACAGGCATATAATAGTTATCCTAATTACTTTTTTGATTTAAATATTTGAAATAGGGTGCCGCCTTAGCACACAAAGCCGTATGTCAGTAAGAGCTTAAGTATTATCTTAGACAACCTATAAAAGATCGTAGAGTAAGAATCAACATGCTGGATTGGTGAAAAATAATGAAAGACAATATCCTGTACATTCCAGATTAGTTAGAGATATATTGAATGTTTCCATGTCAATCGTTGGATCAGAAAACACTTTTAGTCAAGGACGACAACATCTTGGAGATAACCAATACTCATTGGGAGGCAATGCCATGTTTTAGTTTGCCTTAGAGACTAAATTAGAGCGGTACTAAGAAATTAAGAAATGGAGGCAGAGCCGGCAGACGAACAAGATCTTGAAGAAATTATGACTTCAAGAGAGAACTCAACACAATCAAGTCTAATGCATGGCTTTGACCCTATTGATTATGACACCCCCCAGGCAATTCCTATTAATATTAACATGAATGAGTTGAAAAAAATGATGCAATTTTTTTGTAGAATTTTTAATTAATCATTTAATCTATTGAATTTTTTATATTTCATGTTAAGTGAGATGTAACTACAGTCTTGCAACTTATAAGTTTTGATCATTTTGGAATCAACCAATATAAGATTTATTCACTCTTTACATATTTTTTTCATTCAAATTGAATATCTAATATATTACTATCAAACTTTACACAAACATAACAAACATATATACATACAATGAAAAATAATATTAGCAAATATTACTTAAACTACTAGTATTGATATATAAAAATTCTATATAAGTTTATCTTTTAAAATGGTATATGTTAATATTTGAATATATATTCAAGTATTATTGCATTAAGTAGTATATATTGTATGTATATGAGTGCATATTTTCTAAAGTAGTATAATATGTAGTGTATATATGTTTTGTATGTATATTGTTTAAAGTAGTATTTTAATTTTTAAATAGTATATATTGTATGTATATATATGTGTATATATTTTCTAAAGTAGTATATATTGAATGTATATATGTGTGTGTGTTTTCTAAAGTAGTATAATATGTAATGTATATATGTTACATGTATATTGTTTAAAGTAGTATTTATTGTACGTATATATGTGTGTGTATCTTGTAAACTAGTATAATATGCAATGTATATACGTTGTGTGTATATTTTCAAAAGTAATATAATATATAATGTATATATGTTGTATGTATATTGTTTAAAGTAATAAATATGTAATATATATATATGTGCATATTTTTAAAATTAGTATAATATGTGACGTATATATGTTGTATGTATATTAATTACAATAGTATTTTAAGTAGTATATATTGTATGTATATATGTGTATATATTTTGGAAAGTAGTATAATATGTAATGTATTTTCAAATTAAAAGATACAAACTTAGATAATTTGATAACATTACATGCTTAGATATTCATAAACATACAAACTTAACTTAAATTGATAGCATTACATAATTGAAATTTAAAAATATACAAACTTAAAATCTTAAATTGATAAAATTATATAAATACAAATTAAAACAACAGATTAAGTTGTCCTAACTAATTCCTTATCAACTATTGAATGTATGTATGCATAATCCTTACACTAACATTTTAAGTAGTATATATTGAAAAAAAAGAAGAGAGAAGTAATAATTACCCCCCTGAACTTGTCGACTTTTATTCATGGTACACCTGAACTTTCATTAGTCCTAAGTACCCCCCTGAACTTGTTCTTTTAGCACATCGCGTGACCCCTTTTTGCTAAAAGTCCACTGCGTGTAATACACGTGCGGACACGTGTAAAAAAACGCTGATGTGGATGTCCACGTAGATAAATACCATCCACTTCTCTTATATTTATCCTATATTAAAAAATAAGCCTATTCTACCCTTAATAATCTGATTTCTCTCTAAAAAAATTATATTTTTCAGTTTTTCTTTACTCCAAAATAGTGAATGGTTGAATTTTCGTCGATCAAGTAAGTTATTATCTAAAAATTTATATTTTTTGGTGTGTGTTAAAAATATGAAATTATTTTTTTCCGGTTAGTGTTTCGTATTAGTTTTCGATTAATGTTTCAATTAGAACTTTAAGGAGATCCACTTGCTCAAATACATTTCTTAGTATAATTAATGGAGTAAGAAATTGTAATTTAAGTTAGGGACGTACAAAAATCAAACCGATAAAAATGTTATTGATTTATCGTTATAGGATTAACGATTGTTTAATGATTTTATCAAAAAAATTATTGGGTTATTGATTCGATTTTTTGTTTTACTACTTTATTAGGTAAACCGATATATTTCAGCAAAATTCAAAATTGGGTAAAATTGAATTTTGAATTATTTCACAGTCCATGAAATAATTGACTGTACATATATTTCAAAAAATTGAACTGAATTCAATTATTTTTAATTGAACTTAAAATTGAATAATTGAACTTAAAATTGAACTGTACAGTCAATTATTTTAATTGAACTTAAAATTGAATTCAATTACTCTTGACTCTTGAGTAATTGAATATTATTCACAATTTCGAACATACATTCCTCGGTTGTATGCATTATGGTGTATGTAGTTATATTGGTTAACGATTTTTAGTCCCTAACAATTCGATTTTCGATTTAACCGATAGAAAAATACTCATAAAATAGAAAAGTAAAAATTAACATGAAAAAAATCGAATCGTTAGTTACAATAACTCATATGATATATATAATTAAGATTACAAAATTGAAGGAGTTTCATAAAAATGAAAACTGAACTTTTAGATTGAATTAATAAACGGATGAATTTTTTTTTTAGATTAATAAACAAAAAATTTACAAAATTAATAAATGGATGAAAGTTTTATTTCATAAACTAATTAAGAGATAAACATGAGTTTTACAAAATTAATAAATAGATGAATTTTTTTTTAGATTGGAAGTAATGGATAAAGAGGGATAATTGAATTTTGTTGAAAAAATTAAAGAAAAATGTTTTTTTTTTCATTTTTTTAACCATTAAAAAAGTTGATTTGGCTTAAAAATACTCCATCACGCGCGTGATGGAGTGTGAAACACACACATTTCGCCACATCAACAAAAAAGGCCTCACGACGTACTGAAAAAACAAGTTCAGGGGGGGTACTTAGGACTAATGAAAGTTCAGGTGTACCATGAATAAAAATCTACAAGTTCAGGGGGTAATTAATATTTCTCTAAAATAAAAGGAAAATTCAAATTTAGCCTTTTTTTTTTTGAGTAACTTACATAAATCCCGGATAGTTTCAGCAATATTACATAAAATCCCTGATAGTTTGCTAATTACATCTTATCCAGGAATTTCAAATTGTGATACATATGTTAAACAGTGATACATATGGACTAGTGATACATATGTATATGTATCACTAGTATATACATATGTATACAGTAGTGATACATATAGCATATGTATCACTAGTAAATATGAATCTGGGATTTTATGTAATTTTTTAAAACATTAAGGGATATTATGTAATATGATGTCTTAAATATGAGATTTGTGTAATTTTTCCTTTTTTTTTTTTTACGTTAGGACCAATAACCGACCCCTTAATTGAATTGGACCGGATTGATCCGATTTAGGATCGATTAGACCAACCACATAGTTAACTGGGCTAGTGATGGACCTTAAACATTTTTTTTATTGTTGGGCTCAAGAAGGACCAGCCTATTAAATTAGGCAACTAGACCGGACCAACCCCGACCTCGATAAAAAAAGTGTGCTAGTGCCGGGTTGGGTCGGACCGACCCGGTTGACAAGTTTAGTTTACTTAGCTAATTGTGTTGCATTGATGTTTCAGTCCATTACAATTGATCATCATGTAATGTTGCGCTTCAGTATTCTTGAATTACGGGTATGGGTCACCCATGTGGACTGACCCGACCCGACCCGACCCAATTCGTTTCTTAGTTAGGAAAATAAGATTAACATATAATCTTAATTCAAAAGAAAAGGGGGGAACCGTTATAACTGTTCCCTCCCCAAAAGATTCCATATATGATCATGATCTTTTTTTCCTTTTCTGACAAGAGGCGAGAGAAAATAATACAGAGAAAATTGAGTCGTAACAAAAGATATCGAAATTCGCCAAAATGAGAGCATTTAGTTTGTGATTCAAGTTTTGTTTCCAAGAGATTTAAAACAGACTTTGGGCAAGTACTTTTCAATAGCAAATTCAATGATTTTCGTTGCGAATTAAAGGTACACAATTTATTGTTTTGCTACGAATTTGCTAGCAAGTATTACTAATCATTCCTAATTAATGTTTTTTAAAGGATGCCTAAAAAAGAACCATAACAAATAATTTGACATGGAGGAATAACTCAACAAAATAATTTTTGAATGACAATATGAGGGGTTGATCAATGTCATACTCTGACATGGAGGAAATACTCAAGAAATGAATTTTTGAATGACTATATGAAGGGGCTGATCAATGTCATAGTCTATAAGTTTCTTTAAAGAATTATTTTTCTTTGATAGAAACCAATATTATAATTTAGGTATAGTGGTTCTTCTAGGAAAAATATTTTCCATAAATACAACATTGCATTGGTTGAGCCTTCTATATCATTTTGATGGGACATGTACGTAAAACTCTTTCACTAGTTCTATTCAAATAGTAAAAAGGCAACATATGCCATTTCCTTAATATTTTGCTTATAAATAGAAGTGAAACCATACCATCTCATTCACATCTATTTCTGCAGTATGTTCATAAGCATTTCTCTGCTTTCATTCATTTCAGCCCTTTGGGAAGAAGAAGTTTTATGCTGATAAAATATAGTAGTATTTATTCCACATGTCTTTGTTCCTATGTGTCGCTTTGTTTTCATTTAGAATAATCACATTAATTATACTCCTTTATGAAGTAGTACAAGGAGTATTTGTTTGTTTCATTAACTTTTTATTTTTTGAGTTATCAGTATGCTTGGATGAGATTCCACCTGCATATTATCTTGACAGGGGATTTGATATCGGACTTTCCAGATGAATTATCTTCCTTGAAGTATGAACTAAAAAAGATGAGAAACTCACAAAAGGAATGAGGGAACATCGACTCTTCATAACAATTCGCATAAACCATTCTTTCTCATCCATCATCCTTTTAGCTAATTGTTTAGTGGGTTCGGTCCAAATCAACCTTTGGGTCCAAGCTTTACCTTTCTTTTTGAATAAAAGAAAACCTTTGAGAAGGATTTCCGATTTTATTTCTTCTTCTTGGCTAATATGTAAGGGCATGAGAATATCCGCTGGGCATCACAGAGCTTAAGACTATGAATAATTCCAAGCTAACCCGTGATACCTACTCATTACTGAACTCTCATAAATGTAAACTCAAAACATGAGTATACTGAAGAAAAACTTTAAGCGGAAACCAAATAAATAAATAATCTCAACTAAAACTTTGTAACTCAGAAATATTCAAACCTATGGAAGCTGAAAGAAACACAACCCAACTAATCTTGACAAGCCTCTAATCTGGATACTGAAGAGCCACTGGGATAGACTCCAGTTGAGCCGAATTGAAAATTAAATAACTGAAATAACTGCACTGAACATCGAAAATCATTATAAACTTATCCTCGAACAATGAGGACTCACCAACTGTCGAAATGTCAGAAATGATGCTCCCGGTCAACCGTGCTGATGAGGACGAATACCAAAACCTACATTATGAAAAATGTAGCATAGAAACATATATGTTGTCAGTACTTCTGAAATGTACTAAGTATATGAGGGTGAATACATAAGTAAAAACTGGTTTAATGCAAAATCTCAAAACATGCATGCCAAGTGTAGATGGACTCACCTTGATTAAGAATCAAACTTGAAGCTGTAATAATATAAGCAAAATCATAAACAACACATGAATAAGATCTATGAGTCACTACGCTTAGATTCTAATATCTTTAATTCTATTCTTCTTTGTTGCGGTGAAAAGATGAATTTTTTGCTATTTTACGAATTCAAATACTTTTGAAAAAAGTTTTCAAACTCAATTTAGAGTCGCCAATTAATTTATTTAGAAAAATTAAGAAGACCTTGAGAATTTAGCTAAAAGATTCAAAACAGGAAAAATCTTTTAAGTTTGAAAATTTAGAGTAAGTAGTCCCTATTATTATTCTTGGAAGGTTGTTCAGGCACCAAGAGTATCCACTAACTTGTGGTTATTCGAACTATTTGAAAATAACTTAAAAAAAGAGTTTGATTTTTTGAAAAGAAATCGATTAAGGAAAAAGTTTCTTTTCAATATTTGTGCAAAACAAGTTTTGTCGACTTAGTGGGAATTTTAACTAAGCCTACGAAAACCAACTAGCATATAAAGGGGAAAGGGGAAACCTAAAGAACTTAGACCACTATGCGTAAACCATAATCTCTGTCCTAATCTAATTGGACTTTCGGCCCACAACCTGTCTTAATCTAATAATTTGGGCTTTTGGCCTACTTGCACCTGTCCTAATCTAATTATTTGGTCTTTTAACCCACAACTTGTCCTAAAATAACTCATTTGGGCTTTGACCCATCTTTGTCACACCCCTTTTTTATGCGTACTCCAAAAAATGGATACATTTTTAAAGTTCGAAAGGGTTTTATTATTTAAGTGACAAGAAATGAAAATTTATTTTGGAAAAAAGATTATTTGCATTTTTTATTCAGAGTCGCCACTTGGCATAATCCGGTGTGCCAAGTCACCTTTGAAAAATCCTTTTCGAAACCATTTGACTCTTAAACCGGTTTGCGAACAGAGATTCCGACTAAGGAATTCTGTTGACCGAGGGGAAGGTGTTAGGCACCGCTCGATCCCGTGGTTCGACCACGGTCGCTTGGTGGAGTGTATCGACTATTTTGGCATTATGAAATGTATAAACCACACAAAAGAACAAAAAATAATCAAACAATAAACAAAACAAAACAGTCCAAAAACGTAAAAGTCCAGTCCAATTATACAGTCCGAAAAATAGAAAAAATACGAAAATATAATTCCCAATCTAAACTAAATCTAGACTACGCTCCAATGCCTTACCCGACGCCACGGGCCTTCATCACGATTATTTTCCGCCAACATGATACGTCGGGGCATTCCCCGGTGAATAAATACAAGCGATCTCGGGGCATTCCCCGGCTAAATAAATACATCCAAATTAAACACGATAAACTAAAAGAAACATTCACACGTATATTCCAACATCCAACGAAACACTTATTCCTAAATTTCGCCTACCCGAACCTACGATTGCCTACCCGCTTGACTTACCATGATACTATCACAAAATTGATAATTAGACGTAAAAGTAACAATAACGAAGAATCGAAACAACAACAAATCAAAATTAATCTTAATTCACTTTAACGATTTTTTTTAACTCGCGCCCCGAATTCCCTTTAAATCACATGATTAGTGCATGCTTCGATTTTTCAATCACATCTCATAATCCGAAACCAACATCAAACGCAACACAAACAATGAAGATTCAAACCAAACACACGACAAATAAATCATCCATACCAACAACATTAATAAAAAGTCAAAATAAATTAAAGATTCGGTTAGAAGAAATGGACCTCGATGAAATTGATCCTTGTCGATAATAAGAAATTCGAAGACCAGAATACTCGACTGGAGAACCTCACAACGAGCAAACAGAACTCGGTATTAAAATAATAACCAGACAGCTCCAAAACCAGTGAAGACAAACTTTTATATACGAAAACCAACAGAGAACGACAACACGATTCGATAAAGATGACTCGAGATCCACTATCGACGACGAACAAAGAAATAAACGAAACCAAGATTAACCAACAAACCGTAGGAAACCAAACCCAATGCGGATCGAGATTCGGGGAGCTCCGGTGACGGAGAGACGACGTTATCGCCGGAGAGGGAAAGAGGAAGAAACGACGGCCGGAGCTGGCCGACGCACCGCAGCCGGAGATCCGACTGCTGGCGGCGGCAGATCTGGCGGCAGTTCTCCGACGAGGATGGGGTTTTGTTGTTTCGCCGGCGGAACCGGCTGTCGTTGACGGTGACTGCTGTCAGCGGGGGAGGGAAGGACGACGACGGTCGGTTCGGGTCTCTGGCCGACGAACGGTGACGACGGCATTATTGTTGCCGTCGTCGGTCAGACGGAGAGGCGAGGGGACGGCAGCGGCGAATCTGGCAGTCTTGGTCGGACGAAGTGACGGTGGTGTCGCGGATTTTCCTTTTTTTTTTTCTTTTAGTTTTGGGGAGAGAGAGATGGTAGAGAGAGGGAGAAGATGGTGGTGTTGTGGTGGCAATCAGAGCTCCGGTCGGTCGCCGGCGACGCTTTTGAGAGAGAGAAGGTGAGAGTTTAGAGAGAGAGAGAGAAAGTGCTGATGCTTTTTCTTCTTTTCTTCCCCTTTTTTTTGTTCTTCTCCTTTATTTTGTGTGTATGTGTGGGTATATATTGTGCTCTTTCTTTTTGGACAAAAAAAAGAGAGGGGGGTGGGGTAACGTGGGGTAGGGGGTAGTGGTGAGGTGTTATGTTTTTATTGGGTAGGTGGTTAGGATAAGATAGGGTTAGTTGTTTTTTGTCATTTTGTGGAGGGATTATCACACGGGTGAGGGTACACGGTAGGATAGGGTAAACAATAGGTAAAAACGATATCGGGGAGGGACGAAATTAGGTGTCTACATCATGCCCCCTTTGAATGTAAACATGAAGTGTTTTCAGGCAAAGAAGTAGACAGCGAGATAGAATTTTGTCCCGACCATTATTCAAAGAAAGAAACAGGAGAAAGAAGGACTACCGGGTCTTGAATTAGGACAGCCTACCCACCCAAGTTATGAAGGGATCAAGTGATAAGTATTTCCAAGGATTGGACGGAGATGGACTATACCGAGTTGGAGAGTCGAGTGAGGTTCCGTCGAGGTTCCGGTCCGCGGCTCTGTTATTACATCAAAAAATGAAAATTACAAGTTAAAACATAAATGAAATTACAAAAATCCTACCTATACAACTTCTGTTGATTCTTGACTCGACTTTTCATCACCCTATTCTTCAGGCGGGCTCCTGACTTGCAATTTCTTTCGACTTGTTGCTTGGCTTTCAATTACTTCGCTTTGTTGCATGACTTTTCATTTCTTCACCCTACTCTCCAGGCGGGCTCCTGCCTTGCTATTTCATCACCCTGTTCTTCAGGCGGGTTCCTGACTTGCTATTTCATCTCCCTGTTCTTCAGGCGGGCTCCTGACTTGCTATTTCATCACCCTGTTCTTCAGGCGGGCTCCTGGAACCCAACATTAAAACTAGAACAAAATTATCCCAAACAAAAATTATAGTAAAATTGTATTTCACTTTTGAAAGCGTTGTCCCATTTTCCAGGAGGGTTCTGAACATGAAGTAAAATTCCATTTTCAGGAGGGTCCTGAACATAAAGTAAATTCCCATTTTTCAGGAGGGTCCTAAATTGAAAGTAAATTCCCATTTTTCAGGAGGGTCCTGAACATAAAGTAAAATCCCATTTTTCAGGAGGGTCCTGAACATAAAGTAAAATTCCCATTTTCCAGGAGGGTCCTGAACATAAAGTAAATTCCTATTTTTCAGGAGGGTCCTGAACATAAAGTAAATTCCCATTTTTCAGGAGGGTCCTGAACATAAAGTAAAATCCCATTTTTCAGGAGGGTCCTAAACATAAAGTAAATTCCATTTTTCAGGAGGGTCCTGAATTGAAAGTAAATTCCCATTTTCCAGGAGGGTCCTGAACATGAAGTAAAATCCCATTTTTCAGGAGGGTCCTGAACATAAAGTAAATTCTCATTTTTCAGGAGGGTCCTGAATTGAAAGTAAATTCCCATTTTCCAGGAGGGTCCTGAATTGAAAGTAAATTCCCATTTTCCAGGAGGGTCCTGAACATAAAGTAAATTTCTATTTTTCAGGAGGGTCCTGAACATAAAGTAAATTCCCATTTTTCAGGAGAGTCCTGAACATAAAGTAAAATCACATTTTTCAGGAGGGTCCTGAACATAAAGTAAATTCCCATTTTTCAGGAGGGTCCTGAATTGAAAGTAAATTCCCATTTTCCAGGAGGGTCCTGAACTGAAAGTAAAATCCCATTTTTCAGGAGGGTCCAGAACATAAAATAAAATCCCTTTTTTCAGGAGGGTCCTGAACTGAAAGTAAATTCCCATTTTTCAGGAGGGTCCTGAATTGAAAGTAAATTCCCATTTTCCAGGAGGGTCCTGAACATAAAGTAAATTCCCATTTTTCAGGAGGGTCCTGAACATAAAGTAAATTCCCATTTTTTAGGAGGGTCCTGAACATAAAGTAAATTCCATTTTTCAGGAGGGTCCTGAATTGAAAGTAAATTCCCATTTTCCAGGAGGGTCCTGAACATGAAGTAAAATCTCATTTTTCAGGAGGGTCCTGAACATAAAGTAAATTCCCATTTTTCAGGAGGGTCCTGAATTGAAAGTAAATTCCCATTTTCCAGGAGGGTCCTGAACATAAAGTAAATTCCCATTTTTCAGGAGGGTCCTGAACATAAAGTAAAATCCCATTTTTCAAGAGGGTCCTGAACATAAAGTAAATTCCCATTTTTTAGGAGGGTCCTGAACATAAAGTAAAATCCCATTTTTCAGGAGGGTCCTGAACAGAAAGTAAATTCCCATTTTTCTGGAGGGTCCTGAACATAAAGTAAAATCCCATTTTTCAGGAGGGTCCTGAACAAAAAATAAATTCTCATTTTTCAGGAGGGTCCTGAACATAAAAATAGTATCCCATTTTTCAGGAGGGTCCTGAACAGAAAGAAAAATTCATGGATATGCATTTCCAATGGTAGCTGAATCAAGTGAAACGAATTTGCCCCTGTTTCAATCAAAGAAAGATTTGTCAGTTAAAAACTTAGTGGTGGCTTGCAGATCTTGGCTTTTCAGGTATCTGCCCAGCACTCGTTCCTTTCATCTTTGTTCCAAATTGCTAACATTTGCCCTATCTTACCGCATCATTGACCAAGATCCAGATTGAGGGAAATGAGTTCTGACTCAAACAATGGGTTTTCATTTTACCATGCCCCTGAGGTGCACTCTTTTCCCAAATCTGAATGATTCCACGAATCCAATAGCCTGTCGGTTGATAGACTTCCTTTTCTTCGTGTTGAATTACGATCATATTTCTTTCCTGTGCTGTTCCTTGGCTTTTCCTCATATAATTGGAAAGACTGGTAGTAAATTTTGAAATCCTTTCTCGCTTGTGTTGACACAGACTTGACTTAAAATGCAAAGAAATGATGGTGACTTTTGTTTTGATAAATAACATAAGAATAGACAAAAACATGAATATGTAAATGAAAGAAAAGGGCAATGTCCCATATTCAAAAAGAAAACTTATCTGAATACGACAACCAACTCCAATGAGTATGACATGCATTTTGGATTGAGCTGCCTGATCTTCCTATCCAAACTCCCCATTTGTTGTTGAGTTCGTGCCTTTTGCCGCTGAGCCGCTTCTTCAAATCCATTGGACTCATACATCACATTCGACTGACGACATCTAAAAAGACTTTCGCCAATAAATCTCTTTCTTTTCACTTTACGCCTTTCTCTTAAACTCTCCATCGCCTTACAGTGCCCATAAGGATTTTCACTAATAAGACTCTCTCATTTTTGTATTTCTCTCAACTCACCATCGCCTTATGGTGCCTGCAAAGGTTTTCACCAATAAGACTCTCTCATTTTCATTTTCTCACAACTCACCATCGCCTTATGGTGCCTGCAAAGGTTTTCACCAATAAGACTCTCTAATTTTTGTATTTCTTTCCTGATTTCTTATGCTGATGGAGACAAGCGGTACTTCGCAATGTATCATCATATCCATTGCATGCTTAGCCTTAACACTATCAAAAATTGATCTGAAGGACTTTCTTTGGTTGTAACTTGGCTTTTGGTCAAGGTTAGAAAAGATGGTAAGAGGCTCAAGCGATACTTGAAGTGGGGGTGGGACTTACAACTTTTGGAATCGACTCAAACAATGCATTAACTCATGCCCCAGTTTTGTTGACTAGGTGAATCTTAAATCTTTATTTGGTTGGACCGAGCCCGAAATAGGGCAGCCTACGTATCTCACTCCTGAGAGAGGAGAATCAGGTCACACGTAGTTCCATCTGCTTGTCCTTTGCTTTGCTTTGATTTTTTTTTCTTTTATTTTCGAACTCTTTCTTTTATTCTTATTTTCTTGACATTTATCTTTGACTCTATTTTTATTCCAAAAGAGGGATATGAAAGAAAAATAAACGAAGCTGAAACGGGTAAACAAAGGATGACACAATGTTTGGATAGAAGAATAAAATGCCTTCATCATATCAATCTTCAAATATGCCCGTACAAAACATGCAATAAACTCAACAAAGGATCAAATATCATATATAGTATCTTTTGACCGCGTCAGAATTGATAGCCATTTCTGCTATTTTGCCTTCAATATCTGTCAAATATAAGGCTCTATTGGGCAACACTTTCTTCACAACGAAGGGACCTTGGCAGTTAGGGGAGAACTTGCCTTTGGCTTCAACCTGGTGAGGAAGGATACGTCTCAATACCAACTGACCAACTTCAAAATTCCTGGGACGGACCTTTTCGTTATACGCACGAGCCATCCTCCTCTGATACAACTGGCCATGAGACACGGACGTTAGTTTTTTTTCCTCGATCAAACTCAAATGTTCCAGTCGGGTTTTTACCCATTCGTCATCATCAATCTCTGCTTCTACAATGACTTGAAGAGAGGGAATTTCAACTTCTGCAGGGATGACTGCTTCTGTCCCATACACTAATAAATATGGAGTTGCCCCTGTTGAAGTGCGAACAGTGGTGCGATAACCTAGCAATGCAAACGAAAACCTTTCATGCCACTATCTAGAACCTTGTACCATTTTTCACAGTATCTTTTTTATATTTTTATTGGCGGCTTCTACAACACCATTGGCCTTTGGGCGATATGGAGTAGAATTTCGATGTGCGATCTTAAACTGTTGACACACTTCTTGCATCAAATGACTATTGAGATAGGCAGCATTGTCTGTAATGATCATCTTAGGAATTCCAAATCTACAAATGATATTGGCATGAACAAAATCTACCACAACCTTCTTTGTTACTGACTTGAAAGTTACTTCTTCCACCCACTTTGTGAAGTAGTCAATGGCTACCAAAATGAATCTATGTCGTTTGATGCTTTCGGCTCAATCGGTCCAATCACATCCATTCCCCAAGCCACGAACGACCATGGAGCGGCCATTGCATGCAACTCAACAGGAGGGAGGAGAACGTATCAGATCACCGTGTACCTGACATTGATGACACTTTCGAACAAATTGAATAGAATCCCTTTCCATAGTAAGCCAGTAATAACCTGCTCGAAGAATCTTCTTTGACAAGACATGACCGTTCATATGCGACCCACATACTCCAGAGTGTATTTCAACCATGATTGCCGAGGCTTCTTTTGCATCTACACACCTTAAAAGTCCCAGATCTGGGGTCCTCTTAAGCAAGATTCCCCCACTCAAAAAAAATCCACTAGCCAAACGCCTAATAGTCCTCTTTTGATTGTTGGTGGCGTATGCTAGGTATTCTCCTGACTGAATGTACCGCTTGATATCCAAGAACCAGGGTTCTCCATCAAGCTCTTCTTCAACCGCATTACAGTAAGCATGCTGATCACGACTCTGTATAAGCACTGGATCGATGTAGGCCTTGTCAGGATGTTGGAGCATTGAAGACAGAGTGGCTAAAGCATCAGCAATTTCATTACGAATCCTTGTAATATGCCTAAATCTTACTGACACAAACCGTTGACATAGCTCCTGCAAGCATTGTCGATACAGGATGAGCTTCAAATCTCGCGTCTCCCAATAGCCTTGAATTTGATGGATGAGCAAATCCAAATCTCCCAACACTATAAATTCCTGGACTCTCATATCGACAGCTAACCTCAAACCAAGAATACAGGCTTCATACTCTGCCATATTATTAGTACAGTAGAATCGAAGTTGTGCTGTCACCAGGAAATGTTGTCCCGATTCAGAGATAAGAACCACACCTATTCCGACTCCTTTCATATTGACAGCTCCATAAAAAAATAACCTCCAACCTGGATCAGCCTTTATAGCAACTTCATCGACACACGACACTTCTTCATCAGGAAAATATGTCTTTAACGGCTCGTACTCTTTATCGATGGGATTCTCAGCAAGATAATCTGCCAAGGCTTGGGCTTTCATGGCGGTTCGAGTCACATATACGATGTCAAACTCGGTAAGCAATATTTGCCACTTGCCAATCGACCTGTCGGCATAGGCTTCTGAAAGATATACTTCAAAGGATCCATGCGGGAGATGAGATAAGTAGTATAGGATGAGAGATAGTGCTTCAACTTCTGTGCTATCCAAGTTAGGGCACAACACGTCCTTTCAAGAAGAGTATACCTGGCCTCATATGCGGTGAACTTCTTGCTAAGATAATAAATAGCCTGCTCCTTTTTGCTTGTGATATCATGTTGACCCAGGACACAACCGAAAGAATTATCCATGACTGATAAATATAAGATCAAAGGCCTACCAGGCTTCGGGGGTACCAGCACTGGCGGATTTGACAAATATATTTTGATTCGATCGAACGCTTCCTGACATTCTTCAGTCCATTTTACCGCAACACTCTTTTTCAACAACTTGAATATAGGCTCACAAGTGGTTGTGAGTTGAGCAATAAACCTACTAATGTAGTTCAGTCTACCAAGAAAACTCATCACCTCCGTCCTATTCTTGGGCGGGGGAAAATCCTGAATGGCTTTGATTTTTGAGGGATCCAATTCAATTCCCTGACGGCTGACTACAAACCCCAACAGCTTTCCAGATAAAACTCCAAATACATATTTTGCCGGGTTGAGTTTGATATTATACCTGCGAAGCCTTTCAAAGAACTTTCTTAAATCTTTAACATGGTTGGCCTGACTTTTTGACTTAATAATCACGTCATCCACGTAGACCTCAATCTCCTTATGCATCATGTCATGAAACATAGTGGTCATGGATCTCATGTATGTTGCTCCAGCATTTTTCAAACCAAACATCACTCGATAACAATAAGTTCCCCATGGTGTGATAAAAGATGTCTTCTCCGCGTCTTCATCATCCATAATGATCTGGTGATATCCGACATAGCAATCCACAAAAGAGGCAACCTCGTGTTTAGCACAGTTGTTTAACAAAATATGGATGTTGGGCAGTGGAAAATCATCTTTCGGACTTGCTCTGTTCAAATCACGATAATCAACACACACTCGAATTTTGCCATCTTTCTTTGGTATGGGAACAATATTGGATAACCACATGGGATAACGAGACACTCGAATTACTTTGGCTTCAAGTTGTTTCATGATTTCCTCTTTGATTTTAATACTCACATCGGTTTTAAACTTCCTCAACTTCTGTTTGACAGGGGGGAATGCGGGATCAGTTGGCAACTTGTGAGCCATTAATTCAGTGCTTAAACCGGGCATATCATTATAAGACCATGCAAAAAAGTCCTTATAATCAATCAATGCTTGAATCATTCCCTCTTTTAGCTGTGGTGAAGCATGTACACTGATTTTAGTTTCCCTAACATCTTCTTGATCCCCTAGATTTATTGGTTCAGTTTCTTTCAAATTAGGATTCGGTTTGTCTCAAACTATTCCAACTCTTTGCTTATTTCTTCTAGTGCTTGTTCTTCATCATATTCCCCATCCTGCTTTATTACATCTTGATTAGTTTGGATTTTAAAATCAGGCTGAAAATTCCGCATGCATGTCATGTCATTAGAATCAGCATAAAGAGAACTGTGTAAGAAAAGAAAAACAAAATATATTAGACACAAAACAAAAGGGACATTGCATTTCTTTAAATAAAAAGATAGAAGGGTTTAAACACAGACGCCAACATAACATAAGCAAACTAAAGTCTGAATTATAACCCTGAAATAACTCGGATAAACAGAAAGAAAAACATAATAGACTACCAAAACTCCCTCCTGACGGGGAGAGGAGCGACTTCCCAATTATTAAGCTGGACAGCTGGACCTATGAATTGCACATCTGCCATACTGGTACCTTCTCCTTCTTCGACCATATCAACTTCGATACAAAGGTTCTGGAAGTCATCAACCAATTCAACCTCAAATTCTACATGCTTCGTGACACCGCTCTTAACAAATGATTAACTGAGTAGTGGCATTGGGCGAGGGAGTGACCATATTTCCTTTTTCCTTCCCTTGGCTTTCTTCAGATCTTCAACTGTAGGCTCAAATCCTAGACCAAACGTGCCCAGGTTCTCACTCGGACATATGAGATAAACTATACCGTGCAGAGACGCTCCCAAACCCTTTCCTGGCTCAAATCCGTATTTCCAAAGTTCACTCACCATCATGATAGAAGCAGAAGACAATTGTGGTCCCGGTATAGCCTGCCATTCAAGGATATGATTCACTGGCACTGTATCAAAAATTTGATAGACGAATGTCTCCTCTACGTTATTTTATTCAATAAGAGACAAGGGAGAATCTTCGTAGGCTGACAAATCACCTTCACCATGAATAACTACTTCTTGCCGGTCATGCTCAAACTTGATCATTTGGTGCAGTGTAGATGCAACTGCCTTGGCCTTGTGGATCCACGGCCTTTCCAATAACAGATTATAAGAGGATTCTACATTCAATATTTGAAACTCTATGGCGAACTCAACAGGCCCTATGGTCAACATTAGTTCTATTTCGCCAATGGAATTTGATTTTGCACCATCGAAAGCCCTGACACATACATTGTTGGGCCTGATCCTCTCCGCACCAATATTCATCTTTTGCAAAGTAGAAATAGGGCAAATATTTGCACCTGAACCTTCATCAATCATAACATAAGTGACATAGAAATCTTCACACTTCACTGTAATGTAAAGGCCCCGATTATGCCCTGTACCTTCAATAGGCAATTCATCATCAGAAAAGCTGATCCGATTGACCTCAAAGATTTTTCCAACCATTTTCCCAAGATGGTTGATTGTAATCTCCCTTGGAACATATGCTTCATTTAATACCTTCAGTAAAACATCACGATGCTCCTCGGAGTGCAACAACAAAGATAAAAGGGAAATTTGAGTAGGGGTTTTCTTCAGCTGGTCTAATATTGAATACTCTGGCAATTTCATCTTTTTCAAAAATTCTTCGGCTTCTTCTTCGGTGATAGGCTTTTTCATAGATGACAGTCCACTCACCGTTGGCTTGGACTTTCTTAAGCTTTCAGGCACGAAGCATCTTCCTGACCTAGTCAAACCCCTTACCTCATCTACATCCTCCACTACTTCTTTCCCATGATAGGTCATCACGGTCCACCCATAATTCCAGGGAATCCTTTTCGTATCAACTATCGGAGGTTGGGTCACCGGTTTGAGGACAATAGGCGCTACCAGTGCTCCTTTCACCGTCAAGATAGGCTGACTCAGAGCTCCCACCACCGTCAACTTGGGTTTATCCTGACTTGAATCAATATACCTTCTGGCGCCTTGTACTGTGATCAGGGGCTTCTTTGTGCTTTCTCAGGCTTTATCTTCTCTCATTCCTTCCTGGCTCAATGATATTGCTTTCAAAGACTTCGCTACATTCACCGATTTCTCCTCAATGGTCTGTATCTTGACAATAGGCTTATAACCCCTCGAAGACTCTTTCCCATCATATATCAATTCTAACATATTAGCTTCAGCATGGGTTGGCAGTGGATTCTGGTTAATGTTTGGACCCTCCGGGGCCTGGACCAGCATCTGATTTGTGTCAATTAAATCTTGAACAACTCTTTTTAAATGCCAGCATTTCTCGATATCATGGCCTGGCATATCAGAACAGTACACACACCTTAAAGAATAATCGAGATTCCTTGGTGATGGATTTGAAAGCCTTTCTTGAATTGGGCTTAAAACCTTCAACTTTCTCAACCTATCAAACAAGCTAGCATATGACTCCCCAAGAGGTGTGAATTGATTTTTTACCGCCTTCTCCTTCTTATACTCGGGCCTAGGTTGAAAACTGGGTCTGGAAGGGTTTTGGTAATTAGGTGGAGCGAATGGGCGATTTTGTGGAGTTTGCGCGCGCCACTGCAGGTAAGAAGGGGTTTGGGCATATGGATGCACGCTATATACTGGGTATGGGGGTGGTGGAATGGAATATAAAGGGTTTTGTGGAGGGTAGTAATGGTGGGGAGGAATATATGGAGCTTGGGTGTAGATTTGGGCTTGGGATTGGGGATAGGGGCGAGGCGGTCTTTTGGGATAGGAATGGGTTCCAGCTACAACAGTCACCACATCCTCTTTCTTCTTTTTACCTCCAAATGCGCCAGATCCATCTTGAATCGCTTGTGTGGTAGCTTTTAATGCAGCAAAACTTACTATTCGACCGGTCTTAATCCCGTCCTCTATCATCTCCCCCATTTTGAGGACTTCCATAAAAGACTTTCCCATTGCCGGAAGTAAATGTTGAAAATAGGTCTCATCCTGCGCCTGAATGAAAACTTCTACCAACTTACTTTCTTTCATTGGAGGCTTTACCCTAGCGGCCTGTTCACGCCATCTTATCGCGTATTCCCTAAAACCTTCAGTGCTTTTCTTCTTCATGTTGACCAAAGATTTTTCGTCTAGAATCAGGTTGATGTTATACTGATAATGTTGCACAAACTCAGAAGCTAAGTCGTCCCAGTTGTTCCACTTGTCGATATCTTGATCGATAAACCATTCTGAAGCCAGATCAGAAAGACTCTCTCCAAAGAAGGCCATGAGTAGTTCTTCCTTTCCTCCTGCAGCCCTCAACTGGTTGCAATAACGTCTCAAGTGTGCAACAGGATCACCGTGCCCTGCGTACTTCTCGAACTTAGGCATCTTAAAACCGGGGGGCAGGTTGATGTCTGGGAACATGCACAGATCTTTATAGGAAACACTTCTATAATCTCCGATTCCTTGCAAATTTCTCATAGCTTGTTCTAAACTTTTCAATTTTTGAGCTATGATATTCTGTTCCTCTGCTGCGACAGGTTTCTCTGTATCAAATAGAAATGCAGGAGGCTGAGTGTACCCATACGGTTCATTCATTTGCAAGGTAGGATCCGGGGCATAATACTGATTATCTGGAACCTTCAGTACTGGCTCACTGGCAGACCTAGAAAGCCTCATTCTGGGACACACAACATATATGGGAGTTTCTTGTGGTGGCGGAGCCACGAATACCGGTGTGATCGGTGGCGCTGGCTGAGCAGCTGGTCTTGATTGGGGAGCTGCCAAGGGCACACCAGAATTGCCAGGATAATAATGTCGCGGAGTGAATCCTGGCGTGTGCTCAGGTGACTCAGTAGGAGCAGAGAATTGTGCCTGAGAGAGCGGTGGGCAATTAGAGATATTCTCGAGACCTTCAGGGAGCGGAGGAAGAGGCATTCCGCTGGCCCATGCCCGATGCAAATCTATCAATTGTTGCCTGAGCCTTACTACCTCATCATTGTGTTCTGAACTTTCTTCCCTGTGATCCTGATCCGAGTCAATGAGTGAATTTTCAATCTCCCTGCTAGCCATGATGAGCTTTGCTTTGGATCTAGTGAAGTATGGGTGACTAGCCAGAGTGCTGCAAACCTACCACTTTTAGCTGAAAGAACATGCTCATCAAAGACGACATCCGTTAGGATTAGGGTATACAAAAAGCATGGAAATCACGTTGGTAAAATTGCCCTAAGTTCATGTTCATTTCTACCAGCTTTCAAGGGTAGCGAAGTCATTTTAACATCATCCCAATTTTATCTACACTTATTTTTATCTACACCTATTATTATTATTATTATTATTATTATTTTTTTCGAAAACGAAAATAAACAAACCAAGGAAAGACGTAACAATAAAACATTTTGAAGAAAGAAGACAACAAAAACGTACAAAAGTTTGGGACCACTTTAAAACTAAACAACAAATACGAAACAACATTATAAACCCCTAAGACGACACAGGTGAAATTACTAGTAAAGACTCTAATACCCAAAACAACTTGATTTCGACTTAAAACCGACACCACTCTACAGTGACAGACACATAAAAGACTCAAACTAAATAAAGATAAGAAGTGCTCTTTCAGACTGGTGCTCTGCGTGATGACCCTGGCTGATATGGACCTGCCTCTGAAGTTCTCTTTCTCCCGTTTAAACTTTGTAGCATATCCTATAAAGACACCCTGATACCGGGGAAGAAGCTTCGGGCCCGTAGTCTTGCTTTATGAGGAGTGCACTTGAAAAGATTATTCTGGCACCTTTCTACTGTCTTGAACAAGTCTGCTAGCTGAACCCTCAGTTTTTCCACTTTAGCCCCTACACTTTCATCCTGATGATCGTCTACTATGCATTCCTCCTGTATTCTCCCTCTAAGCTGCGCTGATAAAGGTTGAGTGATACCCCGAGGGATAGATTGAAGCCAGACCTCATATCCCTGAGTGTACCCCGGATTATCCAAACTTTCTTTGAGTGTGTCCACACCTAGCTTTGTTGCATGCTTCCAAAACTGCTCGTACTTGCTCTCACCTAAGGCCTGGTCCTTGAAGTACTCAACATTCTTCAGAAGATTCATTGCTGGTGGCACGTCCTGCAGCCTACCCAACTGGTGCATTACCCTAGAAGGACTGTATGGTCTAGTGCAATTGAGCCCTAACATGAATAAAGGGAGCTGCGTTTGATAACCCAACAAGATTATGTTCGGTCGAAGCCACAGATAAGTCCACAAAATGTTATCCCCGGTTCTTGATTCAAGAAATTCGATCCAAACCTTGACTCCCACGGGTAGCGAGAATTTATCCAAACGCAACCTGGAGTCCATGGCTTTCACTCGATTGGAAATACAATGATCTACCACGTCTGGTCTAACTAAAGAAGGCGCATGCAAATGCTCCATCATTCATACCTGCAATATCAGGTTACTGCCCTAAAAAAATCTCATGCCCCCCTTCACTTCGGTTAAAGCCTTATATATTTCTGTCAAGATCATGGGTATGAGAGTGAATCTGCCCTTTTTATTAATGCCCTTGTCATTTTGATCCTTATGAAATTAGGCCATCACCACAGATTGCAAACGGGTATTAATACGTCTTTCTTCTAGTGGAAACACTAAAATGCCTAACAAAGCGAGGGTAAAGACTTCAAGACGCTTTCTCTCCCACTTCTCCTTAGTCACATGAAATTCATCCCAAAAGCAATCAAAACCTTCAGAGGGCCCGAATCTAGAGAAGAAAAAGTCTAAGGAAACCCACGAATCACTTAAACAACCCAAACGGATACCCTTACTTTTTAAACCACAAGACTGCAAAAATCTCACGCCAGTATGATTTCGTGCTCGGATCATATCCTTCTCGATATAGGGCAAATGCGACAAACCGGATATTTCTGCCAAAGTAGGAGTCATTTCACATTCCCCAAACCTGAACACCAAACTACTTGGATCCCAAAAGGTCAACAAAGCCTCTATTAAATCTGGACGAGGGGTAATATGCAAAAGTTCCGGAAGATCACCTAATATTTTAATTAGTTTCTGCTGATCAACATAGTTAAACATTTCCCACCACTTGATTAACTTTTTGGGCACCTTGACAACCATCAGAACTCTAGACTTGGTGGACAAATCCATCCTGTATAACATATAAGACGTTATCTCAAAAATTCGACAGGAGTAGAAGATTCCCAACCTTTGGGATTTTCGACGCAAACATATGTCGAAGGGACAAACCACATTCATGACTCCAATTTGCCGAACAGAAGTACTGAACGAAATTAGTCTACTTGGCAAACAACTCTAGATTACGGGGCGAGAGACCTAGGCTAATAATAAGAAAAAGGCCAACACAAAGAATTACCGGACCCACCGAGGGTTGCCTACGTATCCCAACCCGAGGGAAGGGAATCAGGTATGCGTAGTTCATTCAGATTGGACAATTAACGATTAACTAATAAATTGACCCTAACTTAAGAGACACAATAAAAAACAAACGAATAAATTTTTTTGAATTTTCAACTAGAAACTTTAACTAAGACTGACACCATCAATTATAAAAAAATCTTTTTGGTATTTTTGTTTTTGACAAATAAGTAGAAAAGACAAACAAAACCTCCTTCTCTTTTTTTTTTGAGCTTACGGTATTTTAAGAAGACAAATGCAAAACGTAAAAAAAATCTTTTTGAGTTTTTGGATTGTGAAGAACAAAAGCCATAAAGAATTCTAAAATAAACTACGACATTCCTTTTGATTCATTCTTTTCGACTCACCTTTTCTATTTTTCTTCCTTTTTTTTTATTTTTTTCGTTTTTTTACCTACGCACCTTACTCCTAACAAATATTTTTTTTTCTTTCAAATCAGTCCGTCAAATGACCACGTTACCCTTAAATATGCAACAGTTAGCATGTAGGGATGCTTTAGAGGTGAGTCTCCTACAATGGACCATGTGAGTCCCGCTAGGTCTCCGCATGATGCACATAAGCATGACCTAAAGGCTGACCTACGTTGTGGTTCACTAACAAGGCTGTTCGGGGGAGCATATGGTCGATAGTGGCTGCTTTGCTTTCCACCTACTCCATAACACCGACGGCTCCCCCCTAAAATAAGGGTGACTCAACTAAAGGTTGTGTACAACACGTGTACTACGGACTTGTTGCAAAAAGAAGGCCGGGGGGCGGACTCATGATGACAGATATAAAGCGGTAACACATAAGATAAATACTATAAACAAAGAGCACGAAAACGTACAAAAGTGAAAACAATAATACCAACAATAATTACAAACAATGCTTATACACTCGTAATGCCAAACAAAGCCGATGCGACTCAAAAATAAGCTCGAATTCTGAAATGTTCCCCAGCAGAGTCGCCAGAGCTGTCACACCCCTTTTTTACGCGTACTCCAAAAAATGGATACATTTTTAAAGTTCGAAAGGGTTTTATTATTTAAGTGACAAGAAATGAAAATTTGTTTCGGAAAAAGTATTATTTGTATTTTTTATTCAGAGTCGCCACTTGACATAATCCGGTGTGCCAAGTCACCTTTGAAAAATCCTTTTCGAAACCATTTGACTCTTAAACCGGTTTGCAAACAGAGATTCCGGCTAAGGAATTCTGTTGACCGAGGGGAAGGTGTTAGGCACCCCTTGATCCCGTGGTTCGACCACGGTCGCTTGGTGGAGTGTATCGACTATTTTGGCATTATGAAATGTATAAACCACACAAAAGAACACAAAATAATCAAACAATAAACAAAACAAAACAATCCAAAAACGTAAAAGTCCAGTCCAATTATACAGTCCAAAAAATAGAAAAAATACGAAAATATAAATCCCAATCTAAACTAAATCTAGACTACGCTCCAATGCCTTACCCGACGCCGCGGGCCTTCATCACGATTATTTTCCGCCAACTTGATACGTCGGGGCATTCCCCGGTGAATAAATACAAGCGATCTCGGGGCATTCCCCGACTAAATAAATACATCCAAATTAAACACGATAAACTAAAAGAAACATTCACACGTACATTTCAACATCCAACGAAACACTTATTCCTAAATTTTGCCTACCCGAACCTACGATTGCCTACCCGCTTGACTTACCATGATACTATCACGAAATTGATAATTAGACGTAAAAGTAACAATAACGACGAATCGAAACAACAACAAATCAAAATTAATCCTAATTCACTTTAACAATTTTTTTTTAACTCGCGCCCCAAATTCCCTTTAAACCACATGATTAGTGCATGCTTCGATTTTTCAATCACATCTCATAATTCGAAACCAACATCAAACGCAACACAAACAATGAAGATTCAAACCAAATACACGACAAATAAATCATCCATACCAACAACATTAATAAAAAGTCAAAATAAATTAATGATTCGGTTAGAAGAAATGGACCTCGATGAAATTGATCCTAGTCGATAATAAGAAATCCGATGACCAGAATACTCGACCGGAGAACCTCAGAACGAGCAAACCAAACTCGATATTAAAATAATAACCAGACAACTCCAAAACCAGTGAAGACAAACTTTTATATACGAAAACCAACCGAGAACGACAACACGTTTCGATAAAGACGACTCGAGATCCACTATCGACGACGAACCAAGAAATAAACGAAACCAAGATCAACCAACAAACCGCAGGAAACTAAACCCAATGCGGATCGAGCTCTGGGGAGCTCCGGTGACGGAGAGACGACGTTATCACCGGAGAGGGAAAGAGGAAGAAACAACGGTCGAAGTTGGCCGACGCGCCGCAGCCGGAGCAACGACTACTGGCGGCGGCAGATCTGGCGGCATTTCTCCGACGAGGATGGGGTTTTGTTGTTTCGCCGACGGAACCGACTGTCGTTGACGGTGACTACTGTCAGCGGGGGAGGGAAGGACGACGATGGTCGGTTCTCTGTCCGGCGAATGGTGACGACGGCGTTATTGTTACCGTCATCGGTCAGACGGAGAGACGAGGAGACGGCAGCGGCGGATCTGGCAGTCTTGGTCGGACGGAGTGACGGTGGTGTTGCGGATTTTCCTCTTTTTTTTTTTCTTTTTCTTTTTTAGTTTTGGGGAGAGAGAGATGGTAGAGAGAGGGAGAAGATGGTGGTGTTGTGGTGGCAGCCGGAGCTCCGGTCGGTCGCCGATGACTCTTTTGAGAGAGAGAAGGTGAGAGTTTAGAGAGAGAAAGTACTGATGCTTTTTCTTCTTTTCTTCCCTTTTTTTTTTGTTCTCCTCCTTTATTTGGTGTGTATGTGTGGGTATATATTGTGCTCTTTCCTTTTGGACAAGAAAAAAAGAGGAGGGGTGGGGTAACGTGGGGTAGGGGGTAGTGGTGAGGTGTTATGTTTTTATTAGGTAGGTGGTTAGGATAAGATAGGGTTAGTTGTTTTTTGTCATTTTGTGGAGGGATTATCACACGGGTGAGGGTACACGGTAGGATAGGGTAAACAATAGGTAAAAACTATATCGGGGAGGGACGAAATTAGGTGTCTACAATCTTCATCTGTCCTAAACTAGTTTTTGGATCTGTAGGCCCAAAAATCCACTTCACCTGTATTAATTTATAACTTTAGCTTCGAGGCCCCAAAATGAATGAATAAATAGATAACTAAATAAATAAAATACAAAAGAAAAAATATCAAAACCTTTTCAAGAAAAAATATCAAAACCCACTTTTCTTCCACCATCTTCTTGCACCCGTACGCCCTATGGTCGACTTTTGGACTTTCTTTCGGAAGAGATGGGCCTCGTCGACCCATTATGTAATGCAAAGGGGAAGAGTCCATTGGGACTCCAAGGTGGGTTCATGCAAAGAAAAAAAGATGAGTGAATTAATATATGTTATTGACCCGACCCGACCCAGAGACCTTTCGTAATGGGCATCCGAAGTCCTACCAGGATCGGAGATCACCCCCATTACCCAAACCAACCTCCAGTCGCCTGCCCTGAGTTGGATGAATTTCGAATATTTAACAAGATAGCGTAACTATCAAATTCCAAACTCTGGAATAAGTTTATAACCGAGACCAACCCAATCGGGTCCAACCGTCCGAACCCATCTGATAACCAAACCATAAACCAACAACCAAACAATAACCAAACCAAGTTCCATAACATAACATAAAAGGATGGAATAGTGAGAAATTTAGTTCAACGGTATCAACCCCAATTCCAGTGCCAATACTAAGGCTGACACCAATACCGATCTTGTCTATACCAACCTATAGTAGTTCCACATAAACCTCTAACCAAAAGAAAACCAATATCCGATTCAAATATGCCCCCAACCATAGCCAAAACCAGTATCCATAAATATACCAAAGTATATATAAATATCCATGATGTGAAATGGAGCCTTCCAGAATATGGAAGCTCACTACTTCAATCCAATAGCTGATCCCGAAGTCCGATCAATATGCAAGAGGAGTACAACAGCTGGTTCCTACATCACGTGAGGATATATCCGTCTGAAGATGGGTTAGCAGGTGAATGCTAGCATGAACCCCGGATAAAGATAAAATAATGCCATACAATAAAACCAAGTAAATAAACCATATGCATAAAAACCATATATATATATATATAAGGTTTGGCATGCATTAAAACCGTTAACCTGGGTATGTGATGATTAACTGCCCTTAACCACCCATGGGCTATATGGGTCCAGTGTAACCCTCTTAATGGGCCTCGATGCGTGTAGACGCACGGAAAGGAGATGCCATAAGAGTAGGGGATTCCCGAGTACCCTTCGCTCTCCATGATACATATGTACAGTGTACTTAGAGAATTCTACTGTACCTCATGTGTATCATATATAGTCACCATGACAAACCCCTCATGTCGACAAACATGAGTTTCCAGTATTCATCCAGTAGACTCCTACCTTCACAGTTAGCTATCACACCCCACCATCCTTGCCCAATTAAAACCATTTACCACCCAACCAATTTATTATTAACGAAGGCTATAATTAGTGGTATCGTCATACCGATTATAACCTGCAAGTATTGTCCTTAGATCACATTATTAAGTTAACTTGGGGAGTCCCATGTACCCCACAGATGTTCCATTATTATGATTACTTTGGGGATTCCATTGTACCCCACAAGTGTGTTTATTTAACCAAACCATTTCATTTAACCATTCCAAACCATTTAGGATTCCATTAACAAACTATACCATGCAATGGTTTTCATTAAAAGTCCAACAATATAGTAAAAGCATTCTCATAGGCATTTTATCAAACATATTGGCGGTATAGTGTTTCTAAAACCAAAACCAATTACTGATTAACCATTCCCATGAAACCAATTTATTCAAATCACAATTAAAGCATGTAAATCCATAATTAAAACATGGGAAAACCATAACCAAACATTTATAAACAAAAATTCCCAACATATATTTGAAAACCAATACCATACAATAATTATGCCATGAAAACAATACAAAATCATGCCTTATATAAAAGATGATAGAGAGAAATCATGAACATAAGGGTCTATATATTCTCATTTATTCACTATTTCAGCCACTTTATCCATTATTATTTCACAAATAAAATTAGGGTTTCTCTCTAAATTTAATCTCCAAGAACAAGATCCAATCTTCTTCAAGAATTAAGAGGTTTTAATTCTCCAACTTCAAGAATCAAGAAACATAACCCAGGTATACATAGTGTTCATTCATGGACCCCTTTCATCCATGAAGTCCAACAACCCTTTTCTAAAACTTAAGTTATGGATTTCCTTCATGTTTTCATGATTTGGCTACTTATGTTCATGTTGAAAAATGAGAAATTAATTTCTATTCCATGATTGTTGATAATTTCCATGTGGGTTTAATAACTATAGTTATAGATCCATGAAATCCTAAGATTTAAAACCCTTGAATGATGAAATTACATTGAATAATGATGTTTACATGTATCATGCCTGCAATATGTTTGATTAAATGCCTAGATGAAGGAATATTGTCTAACTAGCATGATACCATGAAATCCCCATGTATGTACACATTTATTCCTATTACATGTTTGATGAAATGCTCCTATGAATGTAGTATGTATTATGATGTTAGTCAAGTCCTCCAGAAATTCATGCTATGTCAGTTTCCTTCTAGTCCTGGGGGTGCTTGTACCCGAAATATTAGCTGTGTGCCTAGAGCCATGCCATGTTTTCACGATAATCTTAGTCAAGCTATGAACTCTTAGACTTCAGATAGTCTTATGACTCAGGAAAAATCTCCATGATCTCATGACTCAGTCAGTTGTCAAATATCAGTAGTATTTCGTCAGTCAACAAAACTTAGTAACTTAGCTCATGATCAATTTAGTAAATTATGTTTAGTGTCTATTCATATGGGAGTAGGAAATAGCACCCAGTGAACCCAAGGATGGGAACTCACCTGCTATACGAGGGTGTGATTCCTAGAAGTAATCCTTGCATTCCAGAACTATATAGCCAGCATAGGTTAAGACATCGTAGCCTGCTATATGAGGGTAGATGAGGTGGCTTAATATGTTATGTGAGGGTTCCCACCGTTCTCTCTAGAGTTACCTATTATATGAGGGTTACTCACATGTTGTCCTTACCAGTGGCGCGGTATTAACACCCTTCCAATCAGGGCATAGATTGGACCCCATCTCAGCTATTATAGTACCTTTGGGGCATTTTGATTAGATACTACTTCCCACAGTTTCATCTTACAGAATCATGACTGTCAGATACAATCAATCAGTCTCAGTAAAAGAACTCAGACAGTTCTTTAAATTTCAGGACTGTTAGACACAATCAACTCAGATATAGTACGGAACTCAGATAGTTCCATCAGATTCAGGTCTGTCAGTTACAGTCACTCATGTCATCAGTTCTATTCAGATATAGTCATTCATGTCATGTTGTCAGTATTCAGATTCTATAACCACGATATCACATTGTCAGTTATAGTTACGTATTTATGTATGCATTCTCAAGTTCATGTTAGACAGTCAGTTAGCATTAGTCATGCATGTGAACCCTTGTATATAGCCTACCTCACATGTATACTCAGTATATTCCATCGTACTGACGCATTCGCGCTATGATGCTTTCTTTTTATGTTACACCATAGGTTCAGAGACATGAGCTCCCGATCAGTAGTAGATTCCAGATTTCAGCATCCATATTAGAAGTGAGTCCTCATCCTTCTAGGACAGGATTATTTTCCCTATTTTTTTCTCTTTAGTCAGTTCTTAGACGGGGTTAGTTGGGGAAATGTCCCATCAACTCCTTATTCAGATTATTCAGATAGTACATGCTTTCAGACTAGATGCAGACTAGATACAGATTATCATGTTCCAGACTTCAGTAGTTCCAGTTTTGTTTTGGGTATTCTATTACCCCACACAGATGTTACGTTATTCAGTTATGTTCATGATTGAACCTTATGCCTTTCAGTTTATGTTTCTGCATTATTATGTTATCTTATGTAGTATACAGGTACAAATATCAGTCATGGGTTGGCTTCTAGTCCTTTAGGGTCATGAGCACTGTGTAGCATTCCGGTTCAGCAAATCGGGGTATTACAATACGACTAGTAACCTTGACCCATACCCCTAACTGGATAAAAACAGAAGGGGTTTGAACACTGTCCGCTGTACGAGTCCATGGTACGATTCGTACTGTGGCTTATGGCATATGATGAGCCAATCGTACTCAGATCCAAGTTAAGTTACCAAGTCTAAGGTTAAGTGAAGGAAAAACCCAAACCAAACGGTCCGTATCCAACCATACGACTCGTACCACCCAAGTCGTACCCATTCCAAAAACCAATCCAACCCACCAACCATCACAGGTTAGCATATGACCAAGGCATACCACTTGTACCCTATTATACTATTGGTACCCACCACTCTTATGCTGTATAGAACCCAGAAATCCAAGAATTTTTCTAAGGGTTAAAAACTAGGTTGTTTCAATCTTCCCCACTAGGAACATTCATCCCCGAATGATGGACAAGGTAGTACATAAACGTCCATCCCTTAGATGCCTTTACTCTTACCTTTAAGATAGAAAACAAATATCCAAGGAAATCAATCTTTTCTTTAATAAAGACAAAAAACAAAGATGTGTTTAAGAACACATACCTTCCATACGAATATCCAAAGCAGAAAACAGTTGTGGATACTTAGACTTTATGTCCTCTTTCGCTTCCCATGTATCCGCTTCCACCTTGTGGTTCTGCCATAGAACCTTACTCGAGGCTACTTACTTGGTCCGTAACCGACGAACCTGCGATCCAATATCTCAACCGGGATCTCTTTATAAGACAAAATACGAGATATCCAAACCTTCGTAAAGACAACCGAAGAAGAATCACCAAGACACTTCCTCAATATAGAGACATGAAATACCGGATGAATGGAGCTCAAACTAGAAGGCAACTTCAACTCATACGACATATTACCAACCCTCCGCAAAACCACATAAGGACCAATATATCGAGGATTGACCTTTCCCTTCTTACCAAACTGCTTCACTCCCTTTATGGGAGATACCCTTAGGAACACCCTATCCCTAATCTCAAACTCCAAGTCTCTCCACCTTACATCCACATAGGACTTTTGGTGACTTTGGGCATCCTTAAGCCTATCTTAATTCACCTTCACTTTTTCCATAGCTTGATAAACCAACTTTGAGCCAAACATATCCTCCTCACCAAGCTCGAACTAACCAATAAGAGATCTACATCTTCTACCATATAATGTTGCAAAAGGGTCCATTCCAATACTAGAGTGAGAGCTATTGTTGTAAGCAAACTCTACCAAAGGTAGATGCTCAACCCAATTGCCACCATAATTAGTCACACATGCGCGAAGCATATTCTCTAATGTTTGAATAGTACTTTTTACTTACCCATCCATCTGCGGATGAAAAGCTGTACTCAGACTCACCTTAGTCCCCAATCCCTTCTGAAAAGACCGCCAGAAGTGAGATAAAAATTGCATACCATGATCAGAGATAATCAAAATAGGCACCCCATGCAACTTTACAATATTCTAAAGATACAGTCGCGAATAATCCTTATCCAAAAAGTTAGTCCTCACTGGCAAGAAGTAAGTGGACTTTGTCATTCTATCCAAGATGACCCAAATTGAATCAAATTGATTCTAAGATCGAGGAAGATCGGGTAACGAAATCCATATTGATTACCTCCTATTTCTATTCAGGAAAATCAATTTCCTAATACAACCCACTAGTCCTCAGGTGCTTAACTTTCATCCATTGGCACGCCATACACTTTGCCACAAAATCGGCCACATCCCTCTTCATACCATTCTACTAATACATCTCCTTGAGATCATGATACATTCTAGTTGAACCGAGACGTAAAACATAGAGTGATTCATGCACCTAAGCCAAAATCCTTTATCATAAGCCATCGACATCAGGAACAAATAGTCTTCCTTGGTACCACAAAGTACCATCACTACTGATCTCGAATACCATTACCTTTTTCCCACCTACCTCACCCTTGATCTCCATCAAGATAGTATCTAGCACTTACTTCTCCTTGATCTCTACACCAAGAGATGATCAAACAACTTTTTGTACCATCATACCTCCATCCTCGGAGTCTAGAAAATGGACCCCAAGATTAGCCAAGCAGTGAATATCCTTCACCAATTCCCCCTTCTCCTTATTCACATGAGCTAACTCCCCATGGATAACCTGATAAGAGCATCAACAACAACATTAGCCTTACCTGGATGATAGTGAAGACTCATATCATAGTCCTTAAGCAGCTCCAACCATCTCCTTGCCTGAGATTTAGCTCTTTTTGAGTGAACACATACTGTAGACTCTTAAGATAAAAAAGATGTCCACGTGCACTCTATATAATTAATGTTGTCAGATTTTGAAAGCAAAAACCATTGCTAAAAGCTCTAAGTCATGAGTAGGATAATTCCTCTCATGCACCTTCAATTACCTGGAAGTATAGGCAATCACCTTCCCATGCTGTATCAAAATGCAATCAAATGCATCACAATAAACCACAAACCCCTTATTACCTTCAGGAAACATCAAAACAAGAACCGAAGTCAGCTTATCCTTAAGCTTCTAGAAACTACCCTCAAAAGCATTCGACTAAGAAAATTGTACCTTCTTTTGAGTTAACTTAGTAAATGGGGAAACTATCGCCGAGAAACCTTCCATGAACCACCTATAATTCCCAGCCAATCCCAAGAAACTTTGAATATTGGTTGTAGTCGTGAGTCCAGGACACCTCTTCACCACCGCCACCTTTTGTGGATCTACTATGCCCCTCACTAGAAATAATATGACCAAGAAAAGTTATAACATTCAACCAAAACTTACACTTAGAGAACCTCGCATACAAATGCTGCTCTTTCAAGGTCTGCAACACAATCTGGGGGTGATTATCATGATCCACCTCACTCTTAGAATAGACCAAGATGTCATCAATAAACATAATGACAAAGAGATAAATTTTTTTCCTAAAAACCCTATTCATCAAATCCATAAACGCCGTCGGGGCATTAGTCAAATCGAATGACATAACTAAGAACTCAAAGTACTCATACCGAGTATGAAAAGCTATCTTAGGGATATCAACCTCCCTCTTATGCTGATGATGCCCAAATTGAAGATCTATCTTAGAAAAAAATTTGGCACCTTGCAACTGATCAAATAAGTCATCTATCCTTAGAAGAGGTTACTTGTTCTTTACCATTACCATATTCAACTGTCGATAGTCAATGCACATCTGAAGGGAACCATCTTTCTTGCGCACAAATAAAATCGCTGCACCCTACGGGAAAACACTAGGACGAATAAACCCCATATCCAAAAGATTCTTAAGTTGCTTCTTGAGTTTTCTTAACTTAGTCGGAGCCATTCTATAAGGAGGAATATATATTGGATGAATGTTCGGAACAAATCAATACCAAACTCAATTTCCCTATCCGGAAGAACACTAGGAAGATCATCCGGAAAGACCTTACGAAACTAATTTACCACTGGAATCAAATGGAAAGAAAGGCCTTCTGAGTTAGAATATTTAACCCAGTCCAAGTGATAAAGACACCCTTTAGAGATTAACCTCTAAGCTCTAAGATAGGAAATAAATCTTTCCCTACAAGCTAGGGAACCACCCTCCCACTCGATAATCGGTTCACCAAGGAACCTAAAGATATCCTTACGGGTCTAAAAATCTATAGATGCATAACAAAAGTGTTACCAATCCATCCCTAGAATAACATCAAAATCTGCCATATCAAGTTCAAATAGATCCACCCAGGTCTGCTTGCTACCAACAGACACCACACCCCCTATAAACTCTTTTAGCAACAATCGAGTCACTTATCGGGGTAGAAATAGAAAAAGGATCCAAAAATAACATCGGGATCAAAGCCAAAATATACAACCACATATGGGGTCATATAAAAAAGAGTGAACCCCGGGTCAAGCAAGTGATACACGTCACAAGAAAAGATTTGTAACGTACCAGTTATGACTTCAGGTGATGCCTCAAACTCCTGTACGGATGCAAGAGCATATAACCAATTCTGACCCATGCCGATACCAGGAGTAGGAGAAGACACAGAAGTAGCACCACTAGCTGCAGGAGAAGAAGATGAAGCAACTGGAGCTTTGACCGCTCCAGAAGCACCCTTGCCAACCATACAATTTCTGAGCATATGGCCTAGCTGGCCATATTTAAATACTTGTCCCTCTTTTAATCACAAAATGCTTAATAAAAATGACCATAGAACCGGCAAAAAGGGTATGATGAGGCTGGCTGAGCCCTACTCGCCTGAGATTGGGCACCCTGTGGTAAAACATTATTGTCTCCCTACTAATGACCATCACCCGACTATTTTGGGTAAGGAGAACTAGTTGTAGAGAAGGAACCAGAACTCCCCCACTTTTCTTTGGCAACTTTCCATCATCCTTACCGCTTTGCTCATCTCTATGTTCAGAGAACTTGAACTTTTTACCCTTCCTTTCCCAAAACTTAGCTTGCTTCCTCTTTTCTTTCTCTACCTATTACATATGAACAATTAACCTAGAAATATCCATATCCTTGATCAGCAATGCTATCTTTCTTTTAAGGATCAAATCTCAAGACAGTCCCGAAGCAAAATTTCTCATCCTAGTCCTCATGTCAGACACTATTTTGAAGCATACCTAGATAGCTGGTGAAACTTTAATGCATATTTCTTGACAACCATTCTTACCTATTTTAGATTAACAAATTCCTCTGCCTTGTCTTCCCTCAACTCCTGAGGAAAGAAACGGCCCAGAAAAGTATTTGAAAAGGCCTTCCACAAAGACAACTCCTCCATATCACCACTATCCCTATCCTATTTTTCATACCACTGGTACGCAACATCTTTGAGATAATAAGCTGTAAAATTCACCCCTTACACATTTGTGGCCTGCATCACCCAAAATATTTTCTTCATCTCATCCAAGAAACCCTGAGGATACTCTTCCACCTTTATACTAGTAAAATAGGAGGATTCATCTTCATGAATTGGCCAACCCCTGTGGCCTCCGAAGATAGAGCACCAAATATATCCTGCTCAGCCTGAGCAGCAATCGACTGAGCAATAGCGTGAATCGATTGATAAAATTCTGCATTCGTCACATTAGGGGCTTGACAAGGACTGGAAGGAATCAAAGAACCTCCAGTACCATCAGGGATGGGACCCTAGGACCGAGTATAAACTTTAAATATAGGGCGTACCCTATCCATATCGTCCCCTGGTTAGACAAAAGAGTTTTCTTACATTCCAGATCATCGAGGCATGATCTGAAAAGTGAACAAACAAAGACTAGAGAGGACCTTAGAGCTTGAAGATTGAAATAGAATACCAAAGAAGTCTAATATTCCTAAATGCTTTGTAGCTACTCCTTTATGAGTGTGGCGCGCTACACATCCCTAAAAGAGACTCTACTTGACACGGATTTGTGAACTCCCAATTGACTTTGAACCTAAGGCTCTGATACTAACTTGACATGACTCGACCCAAGGCCTTGTCATAATAGAATCCCAAGTCCGACCAGGATCAGAGATCACCCCTGTTAGCCAAACCAACCTCCAGCCGCCCACCTTAAGTTTGCTGAATTTCAAATATTTAACAAGATAGCGTAACTATCCAATTCCAAACTCTGGGATCGATCTATAATCGAGACAAACCCAATCGAGTCCAACCATCCAAACCCATCCGATAAACAAATAAAATCATAAACCAACATCCAAACAATAACCAAACCAAGTTCCATAACATAAAAGAATAGAATAATGAGAAATTTAGTCCAACGGTATCTGCCCCAATACCAATACCAATACTAAGGCTGACATCAATACCGATCCCGCATATACCAACCCATAGTAGTTCCACAAAATCCTTTAACAAAAAGAAAACCAATATCCGGTTGGAGCATGCCTCGACTATAGCCAAAACTAGTATCTATAAATAAACCAAAGTATATGTAAATATCCATGATTTGAAATAGAGCCTTCTAGAATATGGAAGCTCACCACTTCAATCCTATAGCTCATCCCAAAGTTCAATCACTATGCAGGAGAAGTAGAATGGTCGGTTCCTCAATCGCGTGGAGATACAGCCGCCAAAAGATGAGTTAGCTGGTGAACGCTAGCATGAACTCAGGATAAGGATAAAATAATGCCATCTAATAAAATCAAGTAAACCAAATATGAGTACAAACCATACATATATATATAACTATGCTGGGAAAGGGAACGGGGTTAGCATGTATTAAAACCATTATCTGGGTATGTAAAGCTTAACCGTCCTTAACCAGCCATAGGATATATGGGTCCAATGTAACCTATTGAATGGGCCCCGATGCATGTAGCTGCACGAATCGGAGATACAATAAGAGTAGGGGATTCCCAAGTACCCTTCGCTCTCCATGATATATATGTACAATGTACTTAGAGGATTCTCATATACCTCATGAGTATCATATTTGGTCACCATGACCAACCCTTCATGTCGGAAAATATGAGTATCCAGTGTTAATCCATTGGACTCCCACCTTCACGATTTCCTATCTCACCCCGCCATCCTTGCCTAATTAAAACCATTTACTATCCAACCAATTCATTATTAACCAAGGCTATAATTAATGGTATATCCATACCGACTATAACTTGCAGGTATTATCCTTAGCCTTTTCTTAAGAGGTCAAAGGACTCCCATGTATCCATAGATCACATTATCAAGCTCACTTGGGGAAGTCCTATGTACCTCACAAGTGTTCCATTATTATGTTTACTTGGGGGATTCCATTGTATCCCACAAGTGTGTTTATTTATCCAAACCATTTAGGGTTTCATTACCAAACCATACCATGCAATAGTTTTTATTGAAAGTCCAACAATATAGTAAAAGCATTCTCATAGGCATTTTATCAAACATGTTGGGGGTATAGTATTTCCAAAACCAAAATCAATTACCAATTAACCATTCCCATGAAACCAATTTATCCAAATCACCATTAAAGCATGTAAATCCATAATTAAAACATGGGAAAACCATAACCAAGTATTTATAACCCAAAATCCCCAACACATATTTGAAAACCAATTTTATACAACAATTATGCCTTGAAAATAATTCAAAATCATGCCTTTTGTTGGAACTAACAATGAGGGAAGAGAACATGCCTTATATAAAGAAGATGATGGAGAGAAATCACCAATAAAAGCTCAAAATTTGATCCTCTAGATGAAACCCTAGCCTTCCTTTACCCAAGAGTTTTTGAGAGAATTATAGAGTGTTTAAGAGAAGTTTCTATGTTTAAGAGAAGTTTCTAAGTGTTTAATGATAGAATAATAGGGTAAATAACCTCCCAAATGGGATAGAAGTCATAGGGACTTAATTGGTTAATTGGAAAAATATTTAGATTGCCCCCACTTAAACTGCATAAAAATCCTATCATAGGGTATGATTGTATCATACCGGTCATACCCTTCAATATGAGTAGTACCCACCACTCGTACCCAAGGCCTCTCCCTTGGACTCAACACTATCTAACATATGATTTACCTAAATCCATTCTTACCCAAGCTTATGGCTAGTGCCCTTGACTCGTACCCCTGGCAGAATAGAATCACAAGGGGTTTGAACACTGTCCACTGTACGAGTCTATGGTATGACTCATACCTTGGCTTATGACTCATGATGAGCCACTCATACTTATATCCAAGTTAAGTTACCAAGTCTAAGGTTAAGTGAAGAAAAAACCCAAACCAAATAACCCGTATCCAACCATAGGACTCATACCACCCAAGCCGTACCCATTTAAGAAACTAATCCAACCCACCAACCATCACTGGTTGGCATACGACCAAGGCATACCACTTGTACCCCATTATACGACTGGTACCCACCACTCGTATGCTGTCCAGAAACCAAAAATCCAGGAAATTTTCTAAGGGTCAAAATCTAGGGTGTTTCAGTTATAAAGTAGTAGCTAGTCATGTATAAAAGTTTTCTAATACTATAAAATATACTCACACACTGATTCATGAAATTGAAAAAAATATACATGTTAATCAAATAAATCGGTAAAAATAGAAGATTCTCATGAGTTCGAGCAAAGCGAAACTTAAACAATTATATTTTAAGGACACAGAGAAAATTTGGTAAAGTAAAGACATGAACTGGATATCTTAAGAAATTTAATGAATAGGAAAAAGGGGAAAGGGTAGTTAACAGATACAAACTAAAACGAACCAGACAACAAATAAATTTCTAAGCCAAGAAAATCCCATATTATAAGAGTTACCACCTCATTTCTAAGGTACCACAAAATTTAGCTAGATTCAAAAAGATTCAGCTTTTACAAATCAGAGAAAAGTAGAGGAAGAAGGGATGATTTAAACAAGCAAATTACTAATCAGACATTACGAACCACAAAATAATTTAGAAGCAATTTCAATATACTCGAAAGGAAAAACAAACTCAAGACAAGTTTGGATATTTATATTGCCAATACAATAAGTGAGAGGACTAAACATATGGTATTTGATTCGACACAACCACATATGAACTAATGATCCTAAATTACAACAATCAACATCAAATTAGGATAGTAAGATTGCAATTAGCAAAAGTACCCAAGGAAAAAAAATACACGGTGATGAGATACAAAACTTGAAACATTAAGATGAAAATAGCGAGTTACATATTGATCTCATTGAGAAATTAAAACTGAAACCAAGAGCTAATAAGTGAAGGTAAGGGAGTAATAAAGTAATAATGGCATCAGGAAAAAAGAGGGGAGAAAGAATAAAAGGACCTACTACCCACTTACAGGAAGCAATATAAAAAAATAGAAACGTTCGAGGCTATTTTTTTATTATATCAAAATGCATTTTTTTCTTTCTACTATTGCTATGCTACAAGAACATTAAACACATTCTCACTATAAAATCAAGACTAGTATTATGACACCAAAAAAATGTTACCATATCAGTTTCCTTCGCCTTTTGTTGACACTTTTTGTCAATAGGAACTTGAGGAACGTCTTTATTTGAACATGAAAATTTGAAGATGAACACGAGACAAAGAAAGGAGAAGGCCCATCACTAGCAACATTGAACTATGATAAAAAATAAAAATCAAAGCACCAAATAGTCAGCTAGATACTAGCAAATTAGACCCTCATGTTCAAATATAAAATAATATACTGGTGACTAACAAAACCTACATTGCAGTAACTTTGAAGGAAAAACTAAGCTCAAATTATGAGACGAAAGCATTGATCTTGCAACTGAATCGATGAGCAATAAGTTGAAAGAAAATCATACATTGAATTTTTGACAAAACAAAGTTAAGACCAAAACGGTGGTCGAAATCCAATGACAGAAAGCATTGAAACAAAACAGTGACCTAAACAACATATTCATGATAAATATATAGATGCTAAAAAAACATTAACAATTAACCAACGACATTACCATGAGACAGTAAATTCAAACCAATTGAGTTAAAATGTACGAAATTAACAATGAATCAAAGAGTTATTTTATGAATAGTGATGCAACAAATAATATGGCGACAATCATTACAAGCAACTCCTATGGCCATCAAAGCCATCTACAACAAATAGTCCCGACATACACAATTACCAACAATGCGATATAAGGCTAAAACTCTAAAAAATTGACAAGAAGAAGAAGAAGAAAACACTGAAACTAAAAAGGATAAAGTATTACCCATTTTAGAGAATCAAACGGGACATCGAGATTCACCGAAATCAGCCACCACTGGAAGCAGCGTTTTTAGACTTCTGATCCGTCGAATAATTTGTTTTTTACTAAAAATCTTCGACTTATTGCTCAAAAGTTTCTTAACTCCTTGATACTTAGACCATCTTTGCTCTAAATAGAGCCTTTTATAGAAGGTATTGGGGGATTGTGTTTTGGACTTCAATCGATGTGGGAAAAAGGGAATTTCGAGGGTAGTTTAGGTATTTTCTAACTGAGATATTTTTAAAATTAGGATGAGGATATACATTTTCCCTCAATTTCGTACTGATTCTTGGATTTTTTAAGAAATTTTAAATTTTGAGAATACTGCAAGAAATTGTTTTTTCCCCAACCAATTGAAAACAGGCACACATGTACTTTCATGGTACGAATTCAACGATTTCAAGTCGGATTTTTGGTGGAATATTTGTTTGTACCTCACCTAGCTGCCACCTAGCAATTCTTAGAAGTTTCTTGACCTTTACTCATAAAAACCCACATGGGGGTCATGTGATGAGTATAGGAAGAGAGAAAATAGCTGGATTAGAGGTGGGTTTCTCCGATCGGGGTAGGTCGGAGTTGTATGCGGGAATTGGGTTTGTTCGTTATTGGTTATCGATGGTGTTATTGTTCCTGTTAAGGAGAGAAGAGGTTAAGGATGTGGGTCAGGTAGGGTATGAAATGGGCTTAGGCAGTTGATTGGTTTGCTGGATTGGATAAAAAGGGAAAGGGTGGAGGTGGGCTGATCGTCCAGATGGGTTGATTTTATCTGTTGTTTATTAAATTATTGTGATGATGTTGTGTTGGGTTAGGTAGAAGGTTTTTGGAGTATTTTTTTAAATAACACCAATTTAGGATTAAGTCATCTCATTAAATTTTGGCCAAATTAAAAATCAATTGACCAATTACATTGCAATTATGACCAATTTGATTTCAATTATGGCCGAATTTGATAGATTGGCTAAATTAAATTTAAATTCGATACAAATTAATACATTATTTAATTTTGAGAGTCTTGATTAGATAGAATATAATAAATACTTCTCCAAATAAATTATTTTTTGAGAAAAAATATATTTAAATCAAGATTTTACCATTTTGAATTAATTTTCTAGCTTAATCTCTATAAAAGTCCAATTTTGATAAAATGTTCAATTAAGTAACAAAATTTATTCAAACTTGCATATGTAAATACAAAAATGTATAATCGTCACTTAAATGACAAAATTGACCTACATAAATATTTTAGAGCGCATTTATTCAGATGAAACAAATATTTCAATTTATTAAAAATTGAAGAAACTTAGGATTAAATTTAGTCGTTAAGGAAAAAAATTAGGTGTCAATAGCTGCCCCCTCCCTTTGGATAGGGTCAATGCAAGTAGCCCTGGGAAAAGGGATTTTGACGTTCCTAATTTTTGTCTGACCTCAAATTCGTTTATCAAAAAAGTTGATTTTTGCATGAGCTTCATGGAGTTATGGCCGTATCCTAGTATCAGGTTTCCTACATATCCTAGGTTACATGGGAAGTCAGGCCACTTGTAGTTGATAAAGCTTGATTTTAAATCATGATTTTTAGAAAATTCATAAGGTATCTCGATTTTTGAATCTTAATAAAATCGAAAAGCTGGGGAATAAGAGGACTGGTGGGAGGTTGGAATGCAGTCGAATTTTAATTCATAAAGACCAACCTACATATCCCCGAGACTAAGGGAATCAGATTGCTTGTAATTCAACTTGATCAATGAGAATGATAGTCTTTTATTTTAGACGATCTTTGGGTCGGGATGAGTGACAAGTCACTTGAGTTTTGAAAAATAGGCTTGTAACCTCTTAAAAATAAATGTAGATCTCCTCACATCCATAGGTAAGAATCTACTCCAATTTGAAGGAAGGAGAGGGTTACCTCCGGTATGAATTTAGAAATATCCTGAAAGTAAAACTGAAACTGAAATATCCCAAAATACTCATATGCCTTTGAATAGGGGTGTGGTTTGATGGTGGTGGAAATCATCCTTTAGCTCAAGTTCAAAGACTTTGACGTTTCTCTTTGGACTACGTCCCAGTTTGCTGCTAAGAAAAGTTCCATGTTGTGCTGCATCTTTTTTGGAGTCATCTGCACCTACGATTTTGGTTTGAGATTTTCATCCTCTCAGATGCTCTTGAAAATATCTCAACAGAAATTGCTAGTAATAAACATAATTCATGAGACAGGTTATAGTCTTTTACCATATCATCATGTGAGTTGCTATTTGAAAAATGAAGTCGTCCCTTCATGTACCTATTTGGAGGGAAATAACTTGCAATAAAAAGCACAACACCCTCTTTATTGTCGAATAAAATAACTCTTTTGTCGATTGAATATGTATTCAAAGTGGGGTGGCCCTCTCAGACACCGACGATACTTTGTGTAAAACGGTCCCTGCAATCACTTAATCTTATGCTAATGTGGCAACCCTTGTGATAACCTATAATGCATGTCGTATATGAAATTATAACCTATTTAGCTATTTACAATAGTCTTTTTCATATGACCTCTTGTAAGTCTCGCACATCTTTCGTATCGATACGACTTATAGATTTCTTTTGAATTGTCAATCTTTGGATAATCTTGCACATTATTTGATTTTGGATATAAGGTAACTTAAAGATATCCTTTGAGATGCTAGATTTTAAGGTAATCCTGCACATTATCCAACCTTGGATAGGAGATTTCTTACAGATATCCCTCGAATTGCTAGCTCTCAGGTATTTCTGCACATTATCTGACCTTGGATACAATATTACTTATAATATCTCTCAAACTGGTAGTCTTTAGGTAATCCTATGCATAATCGATCTTGGATATGACACGGCTTATAGAAAATCCTTGTACCTATCAATTTGATAATCTTGCATATTCTACGGTACGAATTTAGTTGCGACTTACAGATAAACTTCAAACTATCATTTGGGTAACCTTACACACTATTTGGTTAAGATGTTGTTGTGGCTTACGAATGACCTATGAACTATCAACTCATAGTTAATCTCACACACTATCCCATTTTAAATAATGTGACTTATAGATGACCCTTGGATTGTCAATTTCTAAAAATCTCATATATCGTCCGCTTTCAGATAGTGACTTAAAAGACATCTCTTTGAATCACGCGATTTTGATTCATTCTGATACTGGTTCATAAAATAATTAGATATCCTTGACGTCGGGCTATATATCCTTTGGGTTGTCAATAGATATAAAATGCTGAGATATTCTTGACGCTAGATTATGTTATCTTTGAGTGGTCAATGGATATTGGTGCTCCAAAGCATCTTCTAAGGCCAGACCTTATCGTTATGCATGGAAACCAATTATGGAGACTTAGTTGAATGACATGATGGCCCTCTTGGTGATGAAATGAAATGTCCCTCTCAGCAATGGAATGAAATGGCTCTCTCGACCTAGTATAAAATGACCCTCTCGGTATGGCCCTCTAAAATGAAATATACCTTGCAAAAATGGCATGAAATGGACCTCTTGGTGATGAAATGATATGAAATGGATCTTTTAGCGATTTGAAAATAGTTTCACCTAAGGCTGTTTGTCTGCGTTTTTGCTTTCTTCATGTACTTGTACTCAAGGTAGACACTTACTAGACACAATGTCGCTCTTACTAGCGACCACAATCATACTTTATAACAGGTTGAATGACAAATACTCAACATCATAATCTAAATGGCATAGTCCACTATTGATCTTCTTTTTAAAGAAATAATTAAATAGCAGATCCACTGAATGCTAGTAAACAGGGAAAAATCCTTTTATGGGAATTACTCAAATACTGTTTGCTTCACTTCAAGGTGAATTTTGAGGATGACTTTCTGCACTTCCTCCCATTGAGTGATCCTTTTGATTGTTGTATTTATTGTGCCAACTCTATTGAATTCACCTGCGCTCAAAGTGACATTTAGTAGATGCAACGTCGCTTTTGCTAGTGACTATTTTTGTAGAAAAATTTTAAATAAAATATTCATAAAGAGGATAAGGTGCCTTTGTTTGTCATTCACTATCTCTAGATAACTCAAAAGGTCCTTGATGGATGGGTGTTGAACCCGTCTTTGGGGCTACCCAAAAATACCATTCTTGAGCAATATACGCTTGGGGTGTGGTTCATAATTCGCTTGGGGACGTTTGAAAAAGATTTCAATATTTGTGTATTGATCCCTACATCCACAAAAAAATTGTTAGTTTTGAGAGAAACAACTCCGCGTTGACCTTCTTAGATCTTTGGTTTGATCCTTGCCATCTTTCGGGTGCTCCATCCAATTTGGAATTTCGTCTTGACTCCTCGTTCCAATGGATGCTTGGCAAATCACTAAGTAAAAAGATGTGTAGAGATTTTCTAAGTAAAAAGATGTGTAGAGATTTTCAAAAATAGTCTTAATTTTTAAAAAATATGTTCAAAAACTTTTGTAAAAACTTTTAGAAAATCTCTGCCACCCATGTCATGTACTAGCTCAATGAAATTCTTCCTCTTGAGGTTCATCTATGTTAGACATCCGATGGAGAATTTCCAAAAAATCATCATTATTACTGGAAAGTTCTTCCAAATGTCTTGTCATAGCTGGAGATTTAGTCTATCTAGACTTTGTCGTAGCTAGTAATTTCTAAAGCTTGCCATTGACCTTTGGTGCTGGGGAATTTTGAAATATATTCCAGCGTTTGGTGGAAATTTTGAGGCCCTCCTCCAAATTTCTGCCCCAGTTTAATGTTGTTTGAGATGATCTCAGCTTGAGAGGATTTGAAGTCTTTGTTGTCTTTGTTGGATAATGATTTTTTTCGTTTGAATTTTCGAAATTTCTTCTCAAAAGTTTTGCCTTAGTTTCCATTTCTTGGGGTGATATGACCGAGTTGTTGGGGTACCTACATATTCCATTGAAGCAGGAATAAGGTCAAACATAGTTCAAGACTACACTAGGGATATATAGAAAAATCTAATGGATTGATCAAAGATGATATAGGACGCCTATCTATCCCTTTCTTGGGAATTCAGGTCAAACATATTTGAACATGAAAGAGAAGTATAAATTCTCCTAAGGGGTTGATTGAAGCTGACATAGGTAGTATACATATACCTTTCTTGGGAATTCAGGTCAAACTTAGTTTGTACATAAAAGAAACAGGATTCTAGGCAATTACATATCGTAAAAATAAATACTTTCATAGAAGCGATTAAAAATAAACAAAGGAAACAAAAGATAAAAAACATCCTACAAGATTAGTACCTCTTTACCGTATCAAAGTTGATTGGCATGGTACACTCTTGACTTTCCATCTCAGATAAGATCAGAGCTCCTCCAAATAGCACCTTGTGAACTATGTATGGTCCTTGCCAGTTCGGATCAAACTTGCCTTTGTACTCTTCTTGATAAGGAAATAAGCGCATGAGAACCAATTTCCATCTTTAAATATTTGAACTCTTACTTTCTTGTTGAAGGCATGGATCATTCTATGTTAGCGCAACTGTCCATGCCACATGACAACCATTCTCTTCTCATCGATCAACATGAGTTTTCGTAGAGAGCACAAACCCATTCTTCATTGCTTAATCCGGATTTTTGAATAATCTTTAAGGAAGGTATTTCAACCTTAGAATGTATCATAGCTTCAATCCCATAAACAAGTAAATAAGGAGTCGCCCTAGCTGAAGTTAAAACTGTTGTGTGATACCCTAGACGAGCATAAGGCAATATCTCATGCTATGATCTATCATTTCAGCTATTTTTCTCAAGATCTTTTTGATATTCTTATTGGTGGATTTCACATCTCATTCATCTGTGGATGATATGTGGTCGAGTTGCGATAAACAATCTTGAACTGATCATAAATCTTATTCATCGAGTGAAAGTTTAGGTTAGCCCCATTATCAGTAATAATTGATTTTGGTACTCTAAATCAGTAAATTAGGTTGTTCTTGAAAAAATCTTCAAATACCTTTTTGGTCATGACTCTATATGAGATAGTTTCCGCCCACTTGGTGAAGTAATCAATAGCAACCAAAATGAACCTATACTCATTAGATACCGGCGGCTCTATTTGTCCAATAATACCCACACCCCAAGCTACGAAAGGCCAAGGTGAACTCATCATATAAAGCTTATGTGGATGAAATTCAAGGGGGGGGGGTGATTTGAATTTTTCTTCTGTGAGTCGACAACTTACTCCTCACAGTCGACTCGCCTTCAGATCAGAACACTTCATAAATAGATTAAATTTAGAAAATTTAAGTAAGTAAATAACAAAACGTAAAGTAATAACACAAGGATTTATCCTGGTTCGGAACACCAATATGGTGCCTACGTCCAGTACCCTTGGGTTTCAACATTTCCTTAGATCAGTGAATGTTTGGTTCGAGTACAATGATAGAAAATAAGTTCTAAAGACTTATTTGACACAGATTCAGTTGATGTTACAAAGTTGAATCGATCCTATTCTTTATATAACAATTGTAAACTAAAGTTACAAAACCTTGTAAGACTAAGATTTAGACACTTTGAATTTTCTGCTTAAAGTTGCGTGAAAAGTGTCTATCTTCTGTCTTCATCATTTATAGTCTTCAACTGGTACTCTTCACAAGGAAACCTAAGATATTTCTTCTCAATCAAGGATTTAAATTGATTCCTTGATTGAGGAATTTTGTCGTTGATATGTCCGTATCAGATATGTCCATATACAACTTTGGATGACATCCATATCAGATATGTCCGTGACCTATCTTTACTTTTAGTCTTGATGTCCATGTGACAGTTGCGACCTTCCTTCTTTTGTTTAGATTCTAATTAATTTTTTGATTGGTATAATTGATCTAATCTGAGGTTCTGGGATAGTGATTCTCCTTCCATTTTCAAGATATTTGACTAATTTAATTTCCATGCTTTTTTGAGTGACGTGATCTTCTTATGATTGGATGTCCTTCCATTCCTAGGCCGGTTTCCTTTATCAGTGGTCTTGAATATCCTGCAAGGATCTACTTGTTAGTTTGTCATTATTAAAATATAGACTTTGGAGGCTAACAATCTCCCCCTTTTTGATAACAACAAACACGAGTAAATATCAATTGACTTCTCTATCAGTCAGCTTGCTCCCCTGACTTGTAAGCATCATTCGACCTTTGTGCACTGAAAGTCGACTTTGATCCCCCTGACTTGTGACATTTTTTGTTGGATTTTCTTGGATTTTCAGTTGACCTTTGTGTGTTGACAGTCGACTTATTTCTCCTAACTGATGGGTGCTTCCCTTCCCATCTTTCTCCCCCTTTTGGCATAATAAAAAAGAATAGCTGCAAAATAAAAATGGCACACATAGACAGAGCAACACATAATACATATAGATCGAGGTAGTAGATAACCATAGATAGTCAGAACTAGGCATTGCAAAAGAAATTGCCAGATAGTATGATAAAAATTATCTTATAAGCCATAAACGTAAGGGACAGGACCCCATTTTGAATGAAAAGTTCATAATTCACCATTTCCCCAGAAAGTAGGTAAGAGTGTTATGCATATTTTGACAGAACTTGCCATAAGATTTTTCAATATTCTTCACAAAGAAAGAGTAGGAGTTTTGAACACAGACAACCAGATCATCATTCGAGGAAGAGACTTGGGATTTCAAAGATTCCATGAGAGAGAGTACTCGAGAGAACGACTTGCCTCCTTCTTGTTTGAACCCATCAAGTCCTAGCCGGACCACACTTATGTTGGAGCTTGTACTTTTCCTAACGTCTAAGAGATTGGCAGTAGACTCTTAGAGTTGCATGATACCTTCCCCGATAGCTTTGAACTGTTGTTTAAACTCTTCAAGTTCCTTTATCGAAGAGACATAGGGGTTAGAGATAGATTTACTTACCTTTGGAGGATTAGACTTAGTACGGGCAGACTCCTTCCTGCACCTTTCATCTTCCACAGAAACATATCCATACTGCTTATAGTTCTTGAATCATAAGTTGTAACAAATTTTATAGGGGATAACTAGACAGATCAATAGAGTAGAACAAGAGGATTCGGGTGATAAGCAATCCATACGGCAAACTGGAAGATGCATTGACTTCCCATACGCTCTCATGAATGTACTTGCATATCCAAGTAGCCCAATTTATTTTGACCCTTTTGTCCAGTCAGTAAAACACAAAGACATCACAACAAGTGATATTGCTTAGGGATCCTTTTCGCGGAATCAAAGTGGTAGCGATGATATGGGCCATAATGCAAAATTTAAAGCATAACAATAGAGGACCAAAGTTGGTTGATATGGAGTTAGGTTCAGATAGAAATTTCTTGGCTTTCTGAAACCCACTTCAAAGTCCTCAGGCCAGTTATTGTTCATAAAAGAGACCACACCGAAAATTTAGTATCAAAAATATTCTCAAATAGAAAGTTGTTCAAGACAATTCTTATGCCTAGAACAAGAGTCTCAAATTCACCACTATCTGGGGAAAGTCTAAGATTGGCATAAAACATGCGAACAGGGTCTTCATAATCTAGAGATCTATAGAGGCAAAAAAGCAAGGACAAATTTTGAAATTTGAAAAAGTGGCTAATATTGCAAGAGGCATCTTTAAGTTGGCTAAGATTGATAACATATCTAGGAATAATTGAGTGCTTTTTGAAGAAGAGGAAATTTTCTTTGTGAAGTTTTGTCCAGAATTGGTGAGTCTCTTTTAGAGAGAGAGAGAGTTAAAAGGATTTGGATAAGGTTTCTTAGCAGAAGAGACAAGGTTGGAAGAGGGTCATCGTATCTTAAGAAGAATGGACTGAGACGAGGACTCATCGGAGTATTATGTATGAGGAATAGGGCCATTAGAGGAAATTCAAGCAATGTTAGCCATGGAGATGGTTTTTGTCATGAGAGAGAGAGAGGGTGAGATTTAAAGAAGGAAAGAGAGGGAGAAGGAGAACCGGTTAAGAAAACCTAAAGAAGGATAGGAATGAAGAAATAAAGGGGCATGAAAGGGAACTAATGGAAGTGAAAGGACTTTGCATGGGGAAGAGAGAAGGGAGACAAAGGCAGCGTAGGAAATGGTGAAATAATGATGACAACCTTTTAAAAGAAGATTTTTTGGTAAAATGGGTAAAATTGGACTAAGCAAAAAAAAAATATTGTAACAAAAAATATGACTCATAAGTCATTAATGCTAAATATTTTTCAAGATCTTTCTTCCAGTAAAAAATAAAATTAGATCAAGTAAAATGATTTGTGTCCAATAATATGACTCATGAATTATTAAAACCAAATCTTTTTCTAAGAAATCAAGATTTTTTTGGATAAGAACCAATATTCGTTAAGATCATGGACAGAAAATACTTAAAGCTAATATACTTTGACCTAAATACACATAACATTTAGCACAATATTATCACATGTTCTGGAAATAATGTCAAAAGATTCATTAAAATCAAGTAGTTGATGCAAGATTCAGAGAATTTAAGTACAACAACTTCTAAGAGTTGTGTATACTGCTTCGATTGCTGGCAAGTCAACTAAAGTTTTGTTCCTTGCAGAGTCATGAGTTTGGGGCATCACTCATGAGAAGAAACTTTCATCAAAATAGAAAAGTTCTCACAAGAAAATGTTAGAATTGTCAGGAATAATGTTAAAGCATGAATGGTAGAAACAATAATTAATTTCTAAAGGCTTAAAAAATGCCCCCCCCTTTTTGAAAGTTTTAAAAATATATTTTCATATTTTGGAGATTATTCATGCAAATTTCTTCATAAAAAAAGGAAGCTTAAAATATTTGAAAGTATCAACTGATAAAGTCAATTCATATTTGATTCTGACCTTGTCATATGGATAAAATATTTTGTTGAGGTCAGTACCCTCCGGGAGAAAATCTCTCTTATGCAAGAGTCGACTCTGAAGGGGGTATAGTCGACTCTGGTGACATTGTCTCCAACATTGTCACTGAATTTGAGTGTTTTTCCGTATTCATTCATTTAAAATAGAAAATACCCTTTTCTTTCTAGCTATACTTTTGGAATATCCACTATCAATCCCTCCTTTTTATAGATTTTGTGGACATTTCCCTGCAAAAACAGAAGATCAATTCTACTTAGGTACCCAAGCGGTCTTGGGTACTTGCGGGTTAGATGTACTTCCTTTAGGATTCCAAACCCACACACTTTTAGGCTTATGCCTGAAACTGTAGGATTTGTTCCTTCTCTATCCGCAGATGAAACAAATAGTTCCTTGACAAGAGAAAGAGTTTTTAGATGATTTAAACAAACCTGATGAGGAACTCAAATAGTTTTTAAAGGAGTTTGTTCTTATGAAACTATGGCTTGGGAATGTCTTAAAATTGTTTAATTTATTTTTGCATCATCAAGCTGTTCTTGAAATAGGTCAATTTCAATTTTACATGCTCTAATTTCTATTTGTCAGTTTCGTCGTTCCTCTTTGAGTTTTTATTTAAATCAAGCTTCACAACTTTTCTTCTATTGAGAGAGTTTTTTATATTCATCTATAACTTTTTGAAGCTCATTAGTAATCATATCTAAATTCTATTCAAGAGTGTTACAATTATGATGATCGTGTAGTCTTACCTCACTAGACTTACCTGTTGCCATGAAGCACATATTTACGGCTTCTAATTCTTTTTTGATTTCATCTTCATCACTTCAGGCTCCAAACTTTTCATTATTCCTGGATGTTCCTCTTTTTAATTTTGGACAATTCTATTTGAAGTGGCCAGGCTTTCCACAGTAGTAGCAACATTCATTATTTCTGATGGAATCATTATTTTTGCCTTCTTGGGATCTTTGCTGTCTCTGTCTCATGATATAATTTACTCCATGATTGATGAGGGATATTCCTTTGCTATTATCATCTTCCAAAATGTCTTTCTCTTCAATTGGAGCAGCGTTAAAGGCTACTGGTTTCTTCTTTTCATCCTTGTGAAACCTATTGATATAATTTTTCTCATATACGATAAGGTTACCTCATAGTTTGTCGTATTTCATGTTATTTAAATCTTCATCTTCTAGAATGGTAGCCTTGGTTTCCTAAGTCTTTTAGAGACTTCGAACTAGCTTTTGGACTTACAGGCTATGTGAATAGATCATTCCAGTGATTTCAGTTCGCACACGACTTTACTGAACCTGACAAAGATTATTTCAATGTCCTTATTTTCTTCCATTTTAAATATCTTGTATTCATTGACCAGGGCAACAATTTTAGACTTTTTGACTTTGGTGGTTCCTTCATAGGTTACCTCTAGTTTGTTCCATATTTCTTTTATGGTTTCACACGTTGATATCTTGTCGTATTCATCTCCGATAACTGCATACAAAAGCAAACTTATAGCACATGCGTTAGTTTGAATTACTGCTTGTTGTTCTTTGGTGTCCTTAAAGCTTTCAAGGTCTTTTATATTAGAACTACTAGATTCTTTATCTTTGTCCTTTAACTTCTTCTTTAGTCCTGGTATTGGCTTTGGACCCTTCTTGATGACAACCCAAGCTTAGAAGTCTTAATTAGACAAAGATCCTGAACCTATTCTTCCAGGTAGAGTAATGTTGTCCATTAAAGTATGGTGGTCTTATGAAGGACTGACCATCTGAAGAAGAGCACCGAGAATTTGTTAATTATCCATTTGATCTTTGCTCACTTATGGTTAAGCAATGGTATCTATGAGACCTGATCTGATACCAATTGAAATTCAAGGGGGGGATGAATTAAAATTTTCTTCTGTGAGTCGATTGCTGACTCCTCACAATCTACTCACCTACAGATAAAAACACTTCACAAAATTAAATTTAGAATAGTTAAGTAAATAAATAACAAAATGTAAATTACTAACAAAATGATTTATCATGGCTCGGAACACTAATGTGGTGCCTTCGTCCATTCCCCTTGGGTTTCAAAGTTTCCTTAGATCGTTGAATGTTTGGTCCAAGTACAATGTTAGAAAACAAGTTCTAAAGACTTATTTTGCTCTTCAAATCTTGTGACACAACTTTAGTTTATGTTACAAAGTTGACTTGATCCTACTCTATATGTAAAAATTATAAACTAAAGCTACAAAGCCTTGTGAGTCTAAGATTGAGACACTTTGAATTTTCTGCTTGAAGTTTCATGAGAAGTGTCTATCTTTGGTCTTCATCATTTATAGTCTTCAGCTGCTACTCTTCACAAGGAAACCCAAGAGATTTCTTCTCAATCAAGGATTTAAATTGATTCCTTGATCGAGGAATGTAGCCGTTTGATATGTCCATGTACGACTTTAGATCACGTCCATATCATATTTATCTATGATTTATCTTTCCTTTTAGTTTTGATGTCCATGTGATGGTTATGACCTTTCTTTTTTTTTTAGATCCTAATTGATTTTTTGATTGATCTAATTGATCTAATCTGCTGTGATTTTGGGTAATGATTCTCCTTCTATTTCCAAGATATTTGATTAATTTGATTGCCATGCTTGTTTGAGTGTTGTGATCTTCTTATGATTGGATGTCCTTCCATTCCTAAAGCTGACTTTCTTTATCAGTGGTCTTAAATATCCTTCAAGGATCCTCTTGTTAGTTTGTAATTATTAAAATATAGACTTTAGAGGCTAACAGTGGAGGCATCTAAATCAAATCTCCGTGTATCTGACTTTTTGGGCACTTCTGTACATACTTGCTACAATAATCTTCACAGTCATCCAAAAGTAATCAGTTCTCAGAATCTTTCTAACAAGGGAAAACCCGTTCATATGGGGCCCGCAAGATTTGACATGTACTTCTTTTATTAGTTTCGTGGCTTTTGTGGTATCAACACATCTTATAAATCCTAAGTCTGGAGTCCTCCTAAAATAAATTTCCCCACATGGATAATAATTCTTTGCTAAATGTCGGATTGTCTTTTTTTGATTGTTGCTAGCCTCTTCAGGGTATGTTCTAGATTCTAAATAACTTTAATATCAAAGTGCCATGGATTTCCATCAGGTTCCTCTTTGACATGTGCATAATGTGCAGGCTGTTTCTCTAAGATTATTTCCAAAGGATCGATGTAACTCTAATCTGGGTGTTGAATCATGGAGGATATAATATCAAAAACATCAACAAAATCACATTGTATCCTCGAGATATTTTTGAAATTAACTTCTTTGAATCTTTCACACAAATCCTGCACCAGTTCTACGTAAGGGGTAATCTTAGAGTTCGTCACAGCCCATTCTCCCCGTATTTGGTAAATCAACAAATCTGAGTCTCCAATGACTAGCAATTCGCGAACACCCATATCAAGTGCTAACTTGAGACCTAGGATGGAAGCCTTGTACTCATCTATGTTATTGGTGTACGGGAAGTGTAACTTAGCGCTTGTTGGGTAGTGTTGGCCTGTTTTTGACACCAAAACTACTCTAATTCCTGAGCCTCTAAAGTTGACCACTCTATCAAAGAACAATCTCTATTTGAGTATATTTCTGCAATGTATTCTCCCACAAATAATATCTCATCATCTGGGAAGTAAGTTTGAGGTGGCTCGTATTTATTATCAACCGGGTTCTCAGCCAAATGATCTACTAAGGCTTTCCCCTTGAATTTCTTTTGAGTTATGTACACGATGTCAAACTTACTCTGCAACATTTTTACTTGTCTAACTTTCCCGTGGGCATGACTTTTTGAAATATATATGTAATACCGCGTATACTTCTAAGCTAGAAAACAAATCATGTTCCTTTGTGTGAAACCTCTATTTCTATAATTCATATTTGAGTGCATGACTTATGATGATTATCCTAGTGATAAGAGAGCTTATTATGTGTAAAACATGTTTATAAGAGTCGCTTAGAGCAATATGAGCTAAGAGCTTTTAAACCAATCAAGTTTTGGTGTTTGATTTCACTAGGGTCATCTTTCAATGAGCATAACTTTGTATATATGTGGATTTTGTTTGATTAATACCCACCAAATTATAGATAATTGAATTATCTTTCCAATGATACCAATCTTACCTTAATTCGATACCCGAGTGAAAAGTTATGTCATTTTTTGTGTGAGGTAGTAAGGGATCACGATAGCCCTGCGCACAATGGCTATTCAACCAAACTAGGGTTTGTGTCATGAGGGATACTAAGCCCAACTAGGTGTCGTGCTGCGGGGGCTATTCCTCCATAGTTTTAGCTTCTTAAGGGTCAAGGGGCACTTTGGTCCTTTCCCCTCAACCCCAAGCGTCCAAAGCACGAATTATAACACCCAAAAGGGCATTATTTTCCCACATTCTTCAAATCAACTCACATAAAAACCCACTCCTTTTCCAAGATCAATAATTCAAGCTTTTACTCTCAAGAACACAAGGATTCAAGCTTTAATTTCAAGATTTATTCAAGAATCCATTCAATTAAGGTATGTGGGGTTATGAACAAGCATATTCTTTCATCCTTATGCCCAAAACTAGTATTAAAGATTGAATTTACATGAATTTCAATTTAGTGTTCATACCCTATTATCATTATTTGAAGATTATGATGTTACAAGTGATTTAAATGTTGAATTGCATGTCAATTTTCATATCTTTATGCGTGTGATATGATTTTATAGATTTCCAATTGAGTTTTAAGCATGATAATGTGAGTTTGATTTCTTTACTATGATATTGTTGAAGTATTTCAAGAAGTTTTATTGACCATGATGTTTTTCCATGAATTTGCATGAGTTTAAGGTATGGGTTTTAAAGGCCTAAGTGTAAGTGTTAATATCTCACCAAAATTATAATTTTGAGCCTCTTTTAGAAATTGTTTACCAAGGTTTAAGAAAGAAAGTTGATATTTGATCCTAAGCTAAGATAAGGAATCCACATTGTTCATACAGTTTGAGATTTAAAGAAGAGAAGCATAATTGGTTTTAATTACAAACCCTTGTGCTGTTTTGAGGTGGATTTCCTAAAGTTTTGAGTGATAAGTATGGGAGTAGTATTTAGCATCGAGTGGGGTATGATTAAAAAGCTCTCATACCCCAGAACTATACTCCACCATATGTTTATAATTTGCCTAGAGTGGGCTAAGCTAGTGATTACTTAAGATAAGGTTCTATTCTGATGGCAAGGGTATAACAGTTCTCCCCAATGTGGATAAGACGTTGGACTCCATGACAGCTCATATGGTTTATGTCGATTAAAAGAACCTCCCAAGGCCCTTAAGTCTTAAATCAAAATGTCATAACAGTTTTGAGAAAACTAAGTGTAAAGGCTCATAAATTTACTCAGACATTGTCTTACTTAAGACTTAAGTTATCAGATTTTAGATTTAAGTATTAAGATTGATAAAGGTGAGCCCTTTTCACTTACACTGCATGATTGGAAGGACATTATAAGAGTACAGTTTATTAGAACTAAGTGTGGTGACTCACAAGAGTTTCTTTTACGCTTCATTACTCATTCTTTATGATTTGTCAGTTTTATTATTCAAGCCAAGGTGAGTCACTCACATTTAGCATGCCATTTTGAAAGTTTATTTGAATTATTACTTTTATTATTTTACTTATGCATTCACCCCCACATGCTCAGGACATTCCAAAAGTACTGATCCACATATACGTCTATGTGCTACATTGTTTAATAATGTTGGTTCAGGTGCTCAGTCCCAGCAGCGTAATTGAAAGAAGACATCTCTAGCTACATCCCAATAGTTGGTGAGTCCTTATGGTTCGAGGACCCATTTATTCAAACTTTCAATTTTATGCAGTATTTGCTCGATTGTTTTCAATTCAATTCGAGTCAGCTGGGGGTCATTCCCAGCGACTCTTTAGTTATTAGAAGTAGAGGCTTTTGAAACTGTTAGACATATTTCAAATTTCCTATGTTAGTTGATTAGATTTTTAAGTTAAGCACTTTCAGACATTATATTCATTTAAACTCAGTTCAGTTAAGATAGTAAATACAGTATTTTAGTATTTCAGTAGATTCATATGCCTAAGTTGCCTTTATTATGAGTTTCAAAATCATTAGAAGGCTCAAAGGGTTATCTTGGGGCTACTCGTAGTCCTGAGAATCGTGTGACATCTCAGGACATATTTTCGGGGCATTACAAACTTGGTATCAGAGACTATGGTTTAAAGAGTCCTATGGACTCAGACAAGCCACGTTATGTAGAGTCTTGATCATGGATGTAAAGCACACCACATTTATGAGCAAGAGGCTATGGGACGTTTTAGGAAATCATCCTTTTCTTTCATGATCTATCATGCTTACAGTGCCTTTATCTGCTTTTAACTCGTGCTCTTATATGACAGTTGAATATGCTTTCTCGCTAAGCTAATGCACGCAAAAATAATAACTAGCCACCACAGCTTACTGACCTTTTGAATGAGAATGTATCCCATGCTGAATTTTGGGCTGCCTTCCAGGCGTTGGTCCAAGATGTGACTGCCAATGTTCAAGGAAACCATCAGGCTACAGTCCCACTTCAGCAGAATGGTGATTTAGCTACAGCTAGAATTTATGACGTCTTGATAATAAATTTGTCTGAATTCTTTGGGTCAAAAGTAGGTGAGGACCCACAACTATATCCTTATGAGGTGAAAAAGATCACCCAAATTATGCATGTTACTGAGGAGGAGAGTTTAGAATTGGCATCCTACAGGCTAAAGGATGTTTCTTATGATTGGGTGTTGAAGTGGAAGAATGGTAGAGGTTAGAATACAACACCCATAAGTTGGTAGGTATTTTAGGATGCATTCCTAGACAGGTTCTTTCCACTTGAGATTAGGGAAGATAAGATAGAGGAGTTCATGAACCTGAGGCAAGGCTCGATGACAGTGAAATAGTACTGCCTTAATTTTAATCAGTTATCTAAGTATGGTCCAGATTTGATAGCTGACCGTAGATCTAGTATGAGTAGGTTTGTTACTGGAGTATTTGGATTGGTAGTCAAGGAGTGTAGGACTACCATGCTTATTGGGGATATGGATCATGCTAGGCTGATGATTCATGCCCAAAAAACTGACACAGAGAAGTTAAAAGGGGTGAGAGAAGGGAAATAAGAAGGCTAGGACCAGACAGTTTGAGTATGGCTAAATACGATTTAGAGAGGGAACTCGTTCACAGTTTTAGGGTCACTCACATATGATAGAGCCATGTTCAACTAGTTCCCCCGCACCTAAAACTAGGCCGGAGCTGTAGGGTCAGACTTCTATGTCTAGGTCTCAGAATAGTGTGAATGGAATGCCCAATTACCCGACATGTGCTAAGTGTGGTAAAGCTTATCTTGGTGAGTATTTGAGGGGAACTAAGGGTTTCTACATTTGTGGTATGTTGGGTTACAAAATCAAAGAATGTCCGTATGCTAAGTAAGAAAACAGGTATATTCATCTCCAGATGCAGGCTGCTAGCACACTAGCTCCACTAGGTTGCCCAGCCCCTTCTCAGGGAGCGTCATCCAGTATTAGTGGTGAACTATGCCAAAATCGGTTTTATGCCTTACTATCCTATCAGGAGAAGGAGAGTTCACCAGATATTGTTACTGGCATGCTTTGTGTCTTTCATCTTGATGTTTATGTGCTTTAGATCCCGAGTAAAATCTCTCTTTTGTGACCCTGTTAGTTGCAATGAATTTTGAAGTAGGTCCTGAGCAGTTCTCTAAGACCTTCTTAGTTTCCACTCTAGTGGGCGAGTTAGTTATTGTCGAGTAAGTCTATAGAAAGTATCCTATCACTGTACTTTATAAGATCATATTAGCAGACTTAATAGAGTTAGACATGGTCGATATTGATATCATTCTGGGCATGGATTGGCTCTATTCCTGCTATGCATTTATATAATGTTGCACTCTACTAGTGAAATTTCAATTTCCTAATGAGCCAATCTTCAATTGAGAAGGTAATTCAGTGTTTCCCAAGAATCATGTCATATCCTATCTTAAGGCCAGAAAGTTGATATCAAAAGGGTGCATTAATCATTTAGTTCAAGTCAAAGACACTAGTTTGATGCTTCAACAGTTTAGTCAATCTGTGTAGTCAATGAATTTCCTGAAGTCTTTATCGAAGATCTGCCAGGGGTACCTCCCGATAGAGAAATAAAATTCGGTATGGACCTTTTTTCAAATACTGAGCCTATCTACATTCCTCCTTATTGTATGTCTCTAGTTGAGTTAAATGAGTTAAAAGAGCAGTTTAAAGACCTCTTAGATAAAGGTTTCATAATGCCCAGTGTATCTTCATGGGGAGCTCTCGTCCTATTCGTGCGTAAGAAAGATGGCTCTCTTCGAACGAGCATCGACTATTGTCAGTTGAATAATGTAACAATAAAAAAATATCTTCTTCATAGGATTGACCAACTCCAAGGTGCAAGTTACTTTTCTAAGATAGACCATAGGTCCGGCTATCACCAGCTTAAATTAAGGGAATGTGATATTCCAAAGACAACTTTCAGAACCCGTTATGGCCACTTTGAGTTTCTAGTCATGTCCTTCGGGCTAACAAATGCCCCAGCAACCTTCATGGACCTGATAAACTGAGTGTTCAAATAGTACCTAGACATGTTTTTCATCATCTTTATCGATGATAACCTTGTTTATTCCCGTAGTGAGGATGACCATGCAGACCATCTTGGAATCCTGATGCAAACTCTTAGGGATCACCTGTTGTTCGCCAAATTTAGCAAATGTGAATTTTTTCTAATGTCAGTAGCTTTTATCAGTCATATTATTTCCGGTGATGGAATTAGAGTTGATCCTCAAAAGATCAAAGCAGTAAAAAACTGGCCTAGACCCATCTCTCTATCAGACATCAAAAGTTTCTTGGGTTTAGCTGGCTATTACCAATGATTTGCTGAGGGTTTTTCCTATGTTGCGTCCCTATGTATAGATTGACTCAAAATAAATTTAAGTTTCAGTTGTCAGATTTCTGTGAGAAGAGCTTTCAGGAGTTGAAGGCTCGACTCACTTCAGCCCCAGTTTTGGCGTTACCTGATGGTACAAATGATTTTTTTGTTTATTGTGATGCTTCTAGAGTTGTCTGGTTTGTGTTTTGATGCAGATAGGTAAGGTCATAACCTATGCCTCTATACAACTAAGCTTTACGAAAAAACTACCTTACCCACGATCTTGAGTTAGCTGTTGTTATTTTTTCCTTGAAAATCTGGAGGCACTCTCTTTATGGGGTGCAGTTGATGTGTTCATGGATCACAAATGCTTGCACTATGTGTTTACTCAGAGAGAGTTAAACCTTTATCAGAGAAAGTGGTTAAAATTGTTAAAAAACTATGACATGAGTTTTTTGTATCATCCGGACAAGGCCAATGTTGTGGCAGATGCCCTTAGTAGACTATCTATGGGTAGTGTTGCTCATGTGGAGAATAATAAGAAAGAGTTAGTTTAGGAAGTTCATTGGTTGGACAGATTAGGTTCGTGATTGGTTGACTCAGCTGAGGGGAATATTTGGGTTCAGAGTAGTTCAGAATCTTCCTTAGTTTTTGACGTGAAAGAGAAATAAGGACTGCAATTTGGTTAAGTTGAAGGAGTCAATTAGGGATCAGAAGGTTGAAGTTTTCTCCCAAGGGGGAGATGGTGTGTTGAGATACCAGAGTAGACTATGTGTGTTGGGCGTTGATGGTTTAAGGCAACAGATTATGGCAGAAGTGCATAGTGCACGCTACTCTATTCACCTAGGAGCCACTAAGATGTATCGCGATCTGTGGGAAGTATATTGGTGGAGTGGTATGAAGAAAGATATCACAGAATTTATGGCCAAGTGTGACATTTATCAACAGGTTAAGGTAGAGCATCAAAGGACTGGTGGTACTTTACAAGAGTTTAGTATTCCCACTTAGAAGTGGGAAGAGGTGAATATGGACTTTGTGACAGGGTTACCTCATTCGCGCCGGCAACATGATTCAATTTAGGCCATTGTAGACAGATTGACCAAATCAGCCCATTTCTTGCCAGTTCACACATCCTACTCATCCGAAGATTTTGCTAAGCTATATTTTAAAGAGTTGGTAAGATTGCATGAAGTCCCTCTATCCGTCATTTATATAGGGGTACTCAATTTACCTCTCACTTTTGAAAAGCCTTTCAAAAGGATCTTGGTACCCAAGTTCACCTCAGTTCAGCTTTTCACCCTCAGATGGATGATCAAGCAGAAGGACCATTCAGACCCTTGAGGATATGTTAAGGGCATGTGTTCTTAACTTTAAAAGTAGTTGGGATGATCACTTTCTATGTATTGAGTTTACCTACAATAACAACTACAATTTGAGCATTCAGATGGAATAATTTAAGGCTCTCTATGGAAGAAGGTGTAGATCACCGATCGATTGGTTTAAAGTGGGTGAGACAGCTTTGATAGGGCCATATATGGTATTTGAAGCCATGGAGAAAGTGCAGTTGATTCGAGAAAGGTTGAAAACACCCCAAAGTCATCAGAAATCCTATGCGGATGTGAGGAGAAAGGATCTTGAGTTTAAAGTGAATGAATTAGTTTACTTGAAGGTTTCACTCACGAAGGGGGTGAAGAGATTTGGCAAGAAGGGGAAGCTTAGTACCCAATATGTAGGCCCTTTCAGTATCTTTAGTCGTGTTGAGAAGGTAGCATATGAGTTTGAATTGCCTGCAAATTTGACATCCGTCCAACCAGTGTTTCATATCTCCATGTTAATGAAGTACATTAGTGATCAAACTATTGTAGTACCTCTAGAGGGCTCAGATATTCGAGATAGACTTTCATATGAAAAACTTCCAGTTAATATTCTTGATCACCAGAATCATAGACTAAGGAACAAAGAAGTTCCCTTGGTCAAAGTTCTTTGGCGAAATTAGTCCATTGAGGGAACCATTTGGGAAATAGAAGCAGATATGCGAGCTAACTACCCTCACCTTTTCTCCACAAATTCAGACTCAGTTTAAGGTAACAAGTTTCCCTAGATTTTCTCTTTTCCATTCTCAGTTCCAACTTTATATAGTTAGTTTCATGCTAATTTGTGCATTCACAAATCAGTTTAGTCATGCAGTGATGTTATGAATTATGCAATGTTTAATATGTAATCTCAGACCATCAGTATTCTCTGTATAGCAAATCTCATTCGAGGACAAATGTTCCCAAGGGGGAGATATTGTAATACCCCGTATACTTCTAAGCTAGAAAACAAATTGCGTTCTTTTATGTGAAACCTCTATTTACATAATTCATATTTGAGCGCATGAATTATGATGATTAGCCTAGTGAGAAGAGAGCTTATGATGTGTAAAACATGTTCATAAGAGTCACTTAAGAGTAATGTGAGCTAAGAGCTCTTGAACCAATCAAGTTTTGGTGTTTGATTTCACTAGGGTCTTCTTTGAATGAGCGTAACTTGATGTATATGTTGAATTTGATAGATTAAGACCCACCAAATTGTAAATAATCGGATTAGCTTTCCAACTATACCAATTTTGCATTAATTTGATACCCGAGTGAAAAGTTGTCATTTTTTGTGTGAGGCAACAAGGGGTCGCGATAGATGGATATTCAACCCAACTAGGGGTCACATCATGAGGGCTGCTTAACTCAAATAGGGGTGACAACGTAGTGGCTATTCCCTCACATTTTTAGATTTTTAAGGGTCAAGGGGAACTTTGGTCCTTTCCCCTCAACCCCAAGCATCCAAAAACAAATTATAACACCCAAAAGGGCATTATTTGTCCATCTTCTTCAAATCAACTCACGTAAAAACCCTTTCCTTTCCCAAGAAAAATAATTCAATATTTTACTCTCAAGAACATAAGGATTCAAGCTTAAATTTCAAGATTTCTTTAAGAATCCAATCAATTAAGGTATGCGGGGTTAAGAAAAAGGATATTCTTTCATCCTTGTGCCCAAACTAGTTTTAAAGATTGAATTTACATGACTTTCAATTTAGTGTTCTTACCCAATTATCATTATTGGAAGATTATGATGTTACAATTGATTTAAATGTTGAATTGCATGTCTATTTTCACATCTTTATACGTGTGATATGATTTTACAGATTTCCAATTGAGCTTTAAGCATGATAATGTGAGTTTGATTTGATTACTTTGATATTGTTGAAGTATTTCAAGAAGTTTATTGAGTATGACGTTTTGCCATGAATTTGCATGGGTTTTAAATCCCTAAGTTTAAGTGTTTATATCTCAACAAAATTATGATTTTGAGCCTTTTTTACAAATTGTTTAGCAAGGTTTAAGAAAGAAAGTTGATATTTGATCCTAAGATAAGATAAGGAATCCATATTGTTTATACAATTTGAGATTTAAAGAAGAAAAACATAATTGATTTTTTAATTACAAGCCCTTGTGCTGTTTTAAGGTGGATTTCCTAAAGTTCTGAGTGATAAGTATAGTAGTAGTATTTAGCACCTAGTTTTGTATGATTACAAAGGTCTCATGCCCCAGAACTACATGCCACTATAAGTTTATGATTTGCCCATAGTGGTGTAATATAGTGATCACTTAAGATAAGGTTCTATTTTGATGGCAATTATAGAACGACTCTCCCCAACGTAGGTAAGACATTGGAATCTATGGCATCTCACATGGCTTATGTTGCTTAGAAGAACCTCCCAAAGCTGTAATTCTTAAATAAAAATGTCAGAACAGTTTTGAGAAAACTAAGTGTAAAGGCTCACAAATTTACTCAGACAATGTCTTACCTAAGACTTCAGTTATCAAATTTCAGCTTTAAGTTTTAATATTGATAAAGGTGAGCCCAATTCAGTTAGCCTGCATGATTAGAGGGACATAATAAGAGTACGGTTTATTAGAACTAAGTGTGGTGGCTCACAATAGTTTCTTTTATGCTTCATTATTCATTATTTATGATTTCTCAGTTTTATTATACAAGCCAAGGTGAGTCACTCACATTTATCATGCCATTTTGAAAGTTTATTTGAATTGTTGTATTTATTATTTTACTTATGTATTCACCCCCACATGCTCAGGACATTCCAAAACTACTGATCCATATATACGTCTATGTGTTACATTGTTTAATAATGTAGGTTCAGGTGCTCAGTCCCAGCAGCGTAATTGACCATGAAACTCTCTATCTATATCCCGACAGTTGGTGAGTCGTTATGGTTTCGCGGACCCATTTATTCAAACTTTCATCTTTATGAAGTATTTGATAGATTGTTTTCAATTCATTTCGAGTCAGCTGGGGGTCTGTCCCAACGACTCTTTTGTTATTAGAAGTAGAGGCTTGTCAGACTATTCGACATATTAATTTAAGCTCAGTTTAGTTAAGATAGTAAATGCATTATTTCAGTAGATTCACATGCCTAAGTTACTTTTATTTTGAGTTTCAGAATCAATAGATGGCTCAAAGGGTTAGTTTGGGGATACTCATAGTCCTGAGCACCGGTGACATCTCGGTACATGTTTTTGGGGCATTACAATATACTTTAATGGATCTATTCTGGAAATGAGATACATTGTATACAAGGATAGATAATGCCTTTTGTGCGACCCAGGTCATTGCAAAGCATGTTCTTTCTACAAGAGTATAACGATCCTTATATGGCATGAACTTTTTACTCAAGTAGTATATTGCTTTCTTTTTCTTACCGGTCTCATCATGTTCCTCGAGGACACACCCAAAAGCATTTTCTAAGACTGACAGGTAAAACAATAATGGAATTTATTCCCTTGGTGGAACCAAAATCGACAGAGCGGACAAATAATCCTTGATTCTGTCAAAAGCCTTCTGACATTTTTCTGTCCACTCATTTAATGCATATTTCTTCAACATCTTGAGAATTGGATCACATATGACCATTGATTGGGAAATTAATCTGCTAATGTAATTCAAACAACCCAGGAAACTCATAACCTTTTTCTTGGTCCTTGGTGGTGGTAAATTCTGAATTTTATTGATCTTGGATGGGTCGAATTCGATGCCCCTTCTACTGACTATGAGCCCTGGTAATTTTTTGATTGGCACAGCAAAAGCACATTTGGTAGAGTTCAATTTCAAGTTATACTTTCTCAGTCGGTTGAAGAACTTTTCCAAGTGTATCAGAGATATAATCTATTATAAGATTTGATAATTACATCATCCACGTACACCTCAATTTCTCTATGAATCATATCATGAAAATCATCATCATAGCTCTCATGTACATCCCACCAGCATTCTTGAGACCAAAAAACATTACCTTACAGTGATAAACACCCAGGGTGTAATTAAAGCCATCTTTTTGTGTCTTCCTCATCCATTAATATCTGATGATACCAGGCAAAACAATCCACGAAAGACTGCATGTCATGCTTCATACAACTATCGATGAGGATATGGATGTTGGGTAGTGGAAAATTATCTTTAGGACTGGCTCTATTCAAATCTCTGTAGTCAACATAAATTTCGATCTTGCTATCTTTTTTTGGCACTGGAACAATATTAGCTAGCCAAATTGGATATATTGAGACCTACACAACCTTATATTGAATTTGCTTTGTCACTTCTTTCTTGATCTTCAAACTCAAGTTCAACTTGAATTTCTGCATTTTTGCTTTACTGGGTCAGACTCAGGATTGATTGGTAACTTATGTGACATGATGTTAGTGCTTAACCCAGGAATATCATCGTAGGACTACGCAAATATATCAATGTACCCCAAAGAAAGTGGATGAGTTCCTATATCTGTGCCTGTGCTAAGTGAACACTAACCCTTGTCTCCTTGACTTCATCGTGGTCTCCTAGGTTTACTATTTCAGTTTCCTCCATGTTAGGCTTCTCCAAATTTTCAAATTCTTCTATATCTTCCATTAACCACTTTGCATCATAGCCTTTACTTTCATCATGAATCACCTCACTCTGTTGATTTAGCCCTTGACATGACATGACATTGGTAGGTTTAAATTATTGTTACTTAAACAAACAAACAAACCAAGTTAGATGATAACAAGTTAATAAAAAATGGTAACATAAATATACTCACATTTCAAAATAACTTCTTAGATAAAGGGAAGCCCTTTCATTGAAATTCGAGAAATATTTAGAAGCTATGGCTCATGACCCGCACAAATACGGGCCCATGCCTTTATGAAAATAGTAAAACACGAGAAGTGTTGAAACCTGGGGGTTGCACCACACTGTAAGGGATCAAATCCTTCAAAGTCAATCATAGGAAAAAACACAGTAAAGCAACCAGAAACATAATACAGTGCAGTAAGAGTAAATGACACAAGATTTAACATGGAACCCCTTGCTAAAGTGAGGAAAAACCACGACTTGCCCTTATAAGCTCTCCAAAATCCACTATAATCAACCTCTTGATTACAGACTCGAATTGAACCTAAATCTAGGCTCCTACTTGTAATAACTTTACTACAAGCTCAACTTGACAACTCTGCAAAGACCCCTCAACACTGATTAACACTAATCAGTATCAAACTTAGGCAACTCTACCTAACCATTCTCTAAGGAAAGAAAGAAAAAGAACATTACTCTTATACACTGAGCAATTCAGTTAGAAATCAAGCTTCAATCAAGAACACTTTCTATTTTAGAACACATATATAGCTAAGAGCTTGAGCAATGTTGAATATGAGTTTTTTCCTTTTTCTCTCTTCAACACTCTTTTGAATATGCAAAAACTACTTGATAGAGAAACATACTTTTTATTTTATAGATGAGTGATGATTAGGGTTTACATGATATTTGACCAAGTTTCCTAAGTAGTACAAGCAACACCTGCACAGTTTGTTACACAAGAGCACAAAAATATGCAGACGCATCCCAACTGTATTGTTGCCTTGAACATCCAGGGACCTGTTCCTTTGTAATCATTGCTCATCATCAAAATAATATACAACAATTTCCCCCTTTTAAGGATGACAAACCAACCACAGAGTTTTGAGCATCAATGCTTATGCTTATTTATCACATTTAGTCAATTTGATTACCACTACTGAAGATAAATGTCCACCCTATCAAGTAACACCATGCTTTCACAACTTAGGGACTTGGTCCCTTATCATCAGTTGCTATCAATATTTAATTAATTCCCCCCTATCATCATGAACCATTGGTCATTTAGTGCATTTTCATACTTTCCCCTGTCACTATGCCTCCAGATCTTTTCCTCAAACACATCATCACACATGTGCACTTGGTATCTGGTCCCTAAAATCATTAGTACATTCCTTAAACACACACACACCTACATACACTTGGTTCTTAACTCATGAAATCAATCTTTCCCCCTTTGGCATTATATAAAAAGAACAACTGTAAACCAAGAGTAAAATAAGCACAGGTTAGTTAACTCATGGCCATTGGGGCAACACTAACATAAAGAATAACTTTAAAATGAAGGAAATAGATGAGGAAAATGAGGAGAAATTCATTCATTGTTAGCACCATTACAATATCCCAGAGACTGACATAGAAAACTAACACACTAGGACTCAGGTAGAAGGGGGCTTAGGGGAGAGTGATATTAGCAACTTATCTATTCTAGCATCCTCAATAGCATGAGCATCCAATAACTATTTAGTGAGGGTTTTAACTTCAGTATTCAACCCTTGAACCTCACCAGTTAATTCTACAACCATGCCCTTGAGCTTTGCATTTTTTCCTGCAAGTTCTTCAATAGCACTAGGTCCCTCTGAGGATAACTTTTGATTCTATAGTTTCAGGTGCACTATTCAAATGTCCTTTCCTGCTAACACAATCCTCAACTCCTCCATTTCATTGGTTAAGCTTTCTTGAGCAGCCAAAAGCTCTGACACTTGGGACACTGTTCCCACTTTTCCTTTAATGCATTCATTCTCCACCAAGGTTGTTAGACTAAATTTTTGTTTGATTGTTCCTGGTGTTACCTTTGTCCCTATTACTCTAGAGTGATCAAATACCTTGTTTAGGAAGTATCCATAGGCATCCCATGTTTCTCTTTCTTTCTATAGATCACCTTCTTCATGTGCTCTATCATAAGAGCAGGTAAGCTTATCAACTTAAACTTACTTACATATTCGATCAAGAACAAGTCAACACCATAGGCACTAGTCCTTTTCTTTGATCTGGGAAGAATGACTTTGTTCACAAATTCAAAATCTAACTAGAACTCACTTGTGAGAATTTTTTCTTTACACCAGCTATTGAAGTTCCACCTACTTTTGAGGCTTCAATCATGAATTCTGTTGAGGGTTGCTGTTTTACAATAGTCCTTACACCTATTATAGGTACATCAAGGATTTTTACCAAGCCCATTTCATCTAGATATATCTCCTTTCCTTCCACTAGACTAGTTAAACTCATCTCATCTTCTGAGAAATTTATAGTGTAATAAAATACTCTAACTTCACTTTCAGACATCATGGGAGCTGATTCTTTAAGTAGGTGCAACCAACCTTGGTGTTCACATATTCCACCAATTCCACCATACCAGGTTTGTCATATATCTTTGGATCAAACACTTTTATAGACATCACTTCTAGGTTTCCAAGACAACATTTCTTGCTTCTCTAGGGACAACCTTCTTTTATTCTTCTCTTTGAGTCACTACTTGGTTTTTATTCAACAGACTTTCTCTTCTTGGGAACAGGTCCCTCAAAGACTTTCTTCTTCTTCTTCACAATTTATATTTTTTTCCTTTCCTAGAAGGCTTCCAGATTTTGAACCAGAGGACCTGGTACTTTCAGCAACATGAGCTTGTTTTCTTTTCTCGATTGCAGCAGCAATATCAGAATAAATGTCCTTAGTTTAACCAACTTCTATTACTTCAACATTTTCTTCCTCCACCATAACAACTTACCTAAGTCTTCATTTTTTAGTGGTAGAAGATTTACTAGCCTTCATAGCATCATCCAATATTTTTTTTAGTCCCTTTAGTAGAATAGGATCTAGTCACTTGTTCACTAGAGTCAATCAATTTCCCTTTTTCTTCACTGTCCCTTAGTCTATTCATTTTCCAATTTAGAGGTTTTTTATTCTCATCCTCTTTATCTTCCTCATTTGGAGGTAATATAAACTCCTCATCCTTTGTCAAATTATCTTTTTCTCCTACAATGTTCCTTTCTGTATTGATAAAGTTTTTCTTCAGATCATATGCAAGTAGAAGAAAATTTTTTGCCACTAAATTTGTGTTGCTAAGTGAATCAGATTTCTCTACATGAACTTCTTCATCACACAATTGGGAAAAGATGGGGTTTGACTCATAAAGGTTAGGGGAACCAGATACTGGTAAGTTCTTTGACATTTCAGTACCTTTCAATTTTTCAAAGTGAATAGATATTTATGCAACTTTGGAGGATTTTGGTTCTTTTGAGGAAGGGGGAATTTTTGATTGAGAAGTTTCTTGTTAAATTAGTGAGTCAGATCCTTGATTTAAGTCAACTTTCAAAGCTAACTCAGCAAGATGTTTAATGGATGCAAGATTTTTGACAGGAACGATTTCACTTGGGATTTCTGGAATATCAGGTAAAGGTGTTATAGGTAAGACACTTTTTGATTCTTGAGGAGGATCAGAGGATAATTCTTTCATGGGCATTGAAGAGGATGGAATTTCTACTATTTTGAATTTTTTTGTGAGAGAAAAAAAAGGACCAGTTTAGTTCAAGGACGGAATACTTTAGAAGGATACTCTAAGTTGATTAAGAGGAGAATAAAAAATATATAAGATTTGATTTTTTAATTAAGGAGATGACCATTTGACATTTAAGAGGTGTCTTCTTAGATTGACATGTTTAATCACAAAAGGTGTGACTCTTCACATTTGTTTTTTAATTTGAATTTTTTTTAGATAGGAGATGACATGTGGCCTTTTTAAACAAAAAATAATGATTTTTTAAGGCACATTATTTTGGGGCCAGGTCCCTCTCTTTTTGACTGAATTTTGTACATGTGTTTATTTCAACTGTTCTTCTCCTAAGATATTCCCATGGGTATATACCTGGAAAGGTATGAAACTGAGTTATATTAACATGTACCTACTTTTACATGGATATCTATCTCTTAACATAGCCAATTTTGAGGAGGGACACTAACTGAAATATTAGGTCAGGGTATTTTGATCAAGCTCAGTCTCAACTTGCTTTTTAGAATAGGTTTGAGGACCAGGTCCCAGACTTTGCTTCACTCATACTACCTAAATTTACTTATTCTAATATGAATTCCTTTAGGAACTGGCATCAACTATTTCAAAATGAGACACTTCCACCTTGAAGTGTCTTAAGAAAGAGAATCCAGCCAGATCTTCCAATATTGAGCTTAGAACACATACTATCAACAACCCATTCCTGACTGGAATCCCCTTTCTCATACCTTAAGTTGGATTTGGGAACCCACTTAAGTTTAAGATCCCAGTAGGAGGACAATGGTGTGATCAAATCCTTATTGGCCCATCTAGGTAGAGACTTTCTTTTCACATTTTTTAAAAGTTTGGAACCCTTAGGATGTGAATTCCTTTGCTGAATGTCTTTAGTACTGCTTATTTTTAATTTTAGCCAATACTGGCATCTTTCCTTCAACTGCCCATCTCTTCCATAGTGAGTACATAAAGGTTTGTGAACCTTATTTCTAGCATCATGAGAAACTTTTCCTTATTACCCAAGAGGTTGTTATTCTCCTTGATAACCAAGCACCTTGACATTATTTGCACCTTGACTAGTCAAATTAGAAAGGATCTGTGAAGATGCAGTCCAATTAACAGATCTATTAAGCTCTTCTTTTAAATGGACCAGGTCCCTTTCTAACTTGTCATTCTTGTGAATTGCAGACCTAAGGTGTTTTTGATAATCCATCAACCTTTCCTCAAAATTAATTTAATGCCTTAAAGGTTCTTTCTTCCCTTGTCCATCTACCTGATTACTTGATACGCCCAAATTACAACTCTCGTTAGAAAGTGTAAGCGGTCGCTGTCAAATATAGAACCCAACTGGGTTGGGTGTCGAATCCCACAGGAAATACTATGATCACTAAGTATTGCGATTATTATTAGACTGTTGGTCGAAGATTCCAAGATAAGGGGGTTTTGGTTTAAGTGCACAATAATACTATTAGTGTAACGAATGAGACGATATAAGTAATAAGATTTGATCACAGAGGATGATAAGTTAGGGTTATGTCCACCTTGTAGCTTCTACTTCTATATTAACTATGGGTAATACAAATTTTATACATGCATGCACTTATAGAGAGACGTATTCTAATTCTAAATCCAAGTGTTTTTCAACCATCAAGGATTTATTAACCTTAGTTCTCTTGAACCTAAAGTGTACAACAACTTATACGAACTCTCCAAGTAGTTAATCCTGCTAGGGCATTAACGTGTAAACTAGAGGTTGGAAACCCTAATTTCTTGTCACACTCTCTTTTCCAAACAACAACTTTTCTATCGAACAAGTTATTGCTATAATGGCGTATTCCCTATGTTTGCAACCACGAAATTCAATTATAATGAAGAGAGTAATGATATAAGTTCATTACACATCATAAATTCAAAAACCCATAGCAATAGAGAGTATACTACAAGGTTTCCATAACCCTAACAGATAAGTTTAGCTACTCATGAATACAACGTAAATCAAAATAGACATAATCATCATACCGAAACTTAGAACAATCTCGGCGATGGAGATGACTAGCAACAATAAGAGAGGAACGTGTTTCTCTCTCTCCGTTGCTCAAGCTAAGCCATTTTCTGCTCTCCAAAAATATTACAGAATCTAAATTTTTTGAATTATGTGAATAATGGCTGAAAATTCAGCAATAAGGTTTTTAATAACAACCTTCTCTACTAAGTTGCTACTGCATCCTTAACTATTTAAAAATGTTGAGTTTGCCCGGGAAAAAGTTCCCATGCATCACATTTAGTCCAAAAGCTGCCTTCCCTTTTATGTGAAGTTTTCCTTTGCTGTCCACAGGTCCCCAAAGTGCTGAAATCTTCCACATTAATACCTGAAAAGCATGCTAATCACATAGGTCAGCTCACTTAATTGAAAGTAGACTAAAAGTGTAGGAATTATGTATTTTATCCTCAAAAGTTAGCTAAAACATGGGTAAGTTATGGTGCTTAGACGTATAAATACGCCCAACATCATTACTCATTAAACTCAAAATTTTAGATTTTATCTTTGTGAACAATTCTTCAGCTTCAGAAATATGGGGAGTTAAAGAACTCAGTTCAAGCTTTTGGTATCAAATTTTTCTTCCAATGCAATTTTGTCAGCAGTTAGTTCGCATACAGAGTGAATCAAGACACTAGCAAGCTTTTTTTATCTTCTTATTAGAGTAGTTATCTAGGTTATCCTTAATGTCAGAAAGAGTTACCTCTTTTTCTTCTTCATCTTTTGTGTTGGCCATAAAGGAAAACAAGGAATCATAAATAATTGGACTATCTTCCACTACCAACATAGACATATCTCTAGGGTTCTCATCTCCAGCATATTTACTGGAAGAATTTCTCCATGCTATAAGAGATTTATTTACAACATAATCAGCTGCAGCCTTTGTTCTTGAATTTTCAGGGACCAGGTCCCTGTTCTTTCCCTTGTCACCTCCAGTCTTGAGCTACTCTTGATAATCCAATTTGTGCATTGGACAGTCCTTAATGAAATACTCATAGGACTTTCACATTTGTAAAATACTTCAACATTTCTTCCTCTTTTGCTTCTTCTTCTTCTTCTTTTTTCTTCTTTGGAATTAACCACTCTCCCTCATAGCTTTGACAATCCTTTTTGAAAAATAGACAACATCAGTGTCTTCTTTTGCTGAAGCATATTTACAAAGCCTTCATTGCCCATTTTTTTTTCCATTTTTACTTCATACTTCTACAACCTTTGCTACTTCTTGAGCTCATGGGGTTTTTAGATTTCCAATTAGTTCATCCATAGTGATGGTATTCAAGTTTTTTTCCTCAGTTATAACATCCACTTTGCTTTCCTAGGACGTAGGAAAAACACCAAGAATCTGTATCACCTGCTTCTACAATGGAATCACTTCTCCCAAGCATTAAAGATCATTTATGATAGAAGTGAATCTTGTATTCATTTTTGTATTATTTATCCTTCTTTCATGGTGAAGGTTTCATACTGAGTTGTTAAAATGTCTAATTTTGAATCCTTCACACAAGTGGTACCTTCACGAGCAGTCCTTAAGAAATCCTAGATCTCCTTGGAATTTTCACAAGATGAGATACTGTTATATTCATCAGGTCCAATACTACACACTAGAAGTTTCTTTGACTTGTAGTACTTTTCAACTTTCTTTCTATCTTTATCATTGAACTCTTATTTTTTATTACCATTCTTGTTATTTCTGCTTCTTTGACTTCTTTAACCGGAACATAAGGGCTATCAAGAATTATGTTTATAAGTTCACTGCCTCGGCCATAATAAAGTCAAACATCCTGGTTTTCCACCAACCATAGTACTGCCCATTAAATCTAGGTTTTCTAGTGGTAGATTGCCTTTCTTATAGGTTAGGTAGAGCAACCATGATAACCAAATCACTCTAGCTATGAACCTTTTAGAATGTTATTGCTCTGATACCAATTGTTGAAACCCTGGGGGTTGCACCACATTATAAGGGACTAGGTTACTCAAAGTCGATCACAGACAAAAACACAGTAAAGTAATTAGAACACAATACAATGTAGGAAGAGTAAAGAACACAAGATTTAACATGGAAGCCTCCTTCTCAAGGGAGGAAAAACCACAGCTTTCCCTCATAAGCTCTCCAAAATCCAATCTAATCAATCTCTTGATTACAGACTTATCTTGAACCTAACTCTAGGTTCCTCCTGATTGTAATAACTTAACTACAAGCATAACTTGACAACTCTACCAAGACTCCTCAACACTGATTAGCTCTACTAAGTATCAAACCTAGGAAACTCTACCTAATCATTCTCTAATCAAAGAAAACAAAAGAACATTAAGAAGAAAACTTGAGACATAAAAGGTTGGATCGCGGGGCCTCTTCCAGATCATCATTGATTTTTAAAGCTACTAGTAATTGCCCTTTCAGCTACCATGGTAGGCGATGATTCATGAGAGGAGTGGATGTCTAATTTTTCAAAGTCTCTCCTAGTGCAACCCTGCTCACCCTATTAGCCTTTTGGAAATCTTCTAGTATAACATTGCATCCTTTGAACATATTTCCTATACCATCACCTAAAATATTATCTATTGATACCTCACACACAGGAAATGACTTGTACAGGAGTGGCAACGTCTTAGGTAGACACATCTTTGAATATCTTCATTCTTATCTTTGTTTATTGGCTTGTATCCTAACCCATATCTAAATACTTTTTTGGGACTATAATTGGCTCAATAATTCCTTCCAAATTCTTACCCAAGCCTAGGCTGGTCTCAAACCCACTTCTTAACATCACAGTTACAATTATGTTATAGATAGAGGGAATTGGCATTTGGAGTGCTGGATTTTTCTCCGCAGTAGTTATAATTTCCACCGTATAAACATTACTACCCCTTAGAGTATCTTTAAGAACATGCAAATAACCATTAGGGTGGATCAAATATCTCCCTTCTCCTTGAATGACTATCTCTTGGTATTCCTAAATTAATTTTAAAAATTAGTGAATTGTCAACGAAAATGTTTTTGCACCATGAATCCATGGCCTCCCTAAAAGTACGTTGTAACTAGGTGGATATCCATAACATGAAATTTAGTCTTGAATTCAGCAGGTCCTATCTGGATGTACAAGTCAACTTCACCTATAGTATATCTTTGCCCTCCATTAAAAGTTCGCACATTAACATGGCATGGGTGAACCTTTCCCAAGTCGTAGCCCATTTAAAACAATGTAGAAAGAGGACAAATATTCAAATAGATCCATCATCTATCAATACCAAATTAATTATGTAGTCATGGCAATTGACGATAATGTGCAATGCTTTGTTATGCATTACCCCCTCAAAAGGCAACTCTTCCCAACTAAATAATATGCGGTGACTTCCCATAACATTCCCTATCATTGTGGCTAGATTTTTAACACTCATGCTTTCAGGAACATATGCTTCATCTAGGACTTTCAAGAAGCTTGTAGGTGGTATTGCGAACTCATTAATAATGCCCAAATAGAAATCTGGGCTGGAGTTTTTTTCAAATGCTTAACAATTGAATATTCCTTTGGATGCACATGCCTCCAAAGTTCTTCAACCCTCTTCAATAATTGGACTTTTCTATGAATCCTTCCTATTGGTCAAATCTTCAGGAATATAGCATCATCTAAATAGTGCAATCCCTAGAGAAATGGCAGTCTATATAATAAATTCCTTTCTCAGTTGTGGCGGAGCACATGCTTGAGTTAGGGCTGTAATCACTATAAATGGGGGAATATATTGATACTTAAAGAGGCCATTACTCTCTCTATCTTCTCTACTCCTTCTATCCTTTTTGGATTTTCTGAATCCATCTTAGTAATAGTCTTACTAGATACCCTCTCGCCCTCTATTTAGATTATGTTAATCATGGCTCCCCTTGATTAGGTAATAGATTACTATTGACATTTGGTGTCGATTACTAAAGAGAGATCAAGTCTTGGATCTTATGTTTCAGGTTAATGAAATCCTTTGTATTGTGCCTGACCACTCCTGAATGATAGATACAAATTTGATCAGCATGAAAGAATCAATAATTAGGATTGGTAGGTTTTGGTTGGATATACTACAAATAACCAACTGCTTTTAATCTTTCGAAGAGCTGGGTACAACTCTCAGCTAATGACGTAAAGTTTTATGGAGGTTTCTTTTTGAGGTTTGGATGAGGGAGGTTGTAAAGGTTTTGATTAGTGGGAGGAGGTACTTTATGATATTTTGGAGGTTCTTGGACATTCATTTTGTGGTTTGGAAGGGTAGCTTGAACATGAGGCTGATAATTTGGCTATGAAACTTGATATTTGGTTAAAATATTTGGTTATGGACCTTGGTAGCGGTGTAGGACATTTGAATGTGGAGCTTGGTATTGGGGTTGGATATTTAGAAGTGGAGCTTGCTATTGGGATTGGATATTTGGAAGTGAAGCTTGATATTGGGATTAGATATTTAGAAGTAGAGCTTGGTATTGGGGTTGGGTGTAGAATACAGACTGAAGACTTGGGGGCGGTGAAGAAGAAAAATATTCCTGGGCTTGAATTTCTTCTTCAATTTAGCAATATAAATAGTAGAGACCGCAGTTACATCTTCTCTTTTCTTCTTTGGGAACACAGAAGAATGTATAATGTTGGGTTTTTGATAATCTTCCCTGTTTGAATGCCTTTTTCGATAGATTTCCTGATTTTTACCAAATCTATAAATGTTTTCCTGACCGCTGATACCATCCTAATATAAAATTCTCCCTCTTGAGCATGAGAGAACACCTATACCATTTCTTATTCAGATATGAGAGGTTGTACCTTAGCAGTTTCTTTTCTCCAATGAAAGGCATAGTCTTCGAAATACTCATCATTCATTTGCTTAATTTGGTCTAGTGAGTATCTAAGGACTATTTCAATGTTGAATGCAAACCTATCGAGAAAGATTTTAGACAATGCCCTCCAGCCATACCATCTTTTTAGTTCCCAAGAGATAAACCAATCTAAAGCTTCGCCGCTTAAGCTTCATTTGAATAAGCGCATTGTAATACCTCATTTTGTCCTACCCAAACCATTTAATCATAATACCTTCTATGATAAGCTATGAGATTTTCGGTGTTGTTGAAAGTTTCAAATTTATGGACAGGTAGATCTACCCTCGAGTGCACATAAAGATCATCTTACCCCTGACCATCACTATTCCCTGTCCCATAAGATTCCCTGATCCTCATAATCTCTTTATTTATGGCGAGCAACTTTTTTCATGCTCGGTCCTCCATTATTTTTTCTTCTCCTTATAATGGTCTACCTCGGGATTATAAAAGTCGTTGTAGAGTTAGGAGATGTAATGACATGAGAAGGATTGGGATGGTAGCTTGATTTTTAGAATGAGATGAGGTTGGGTGGTAGATAGGAAGGATATTTTAGAGATTGAGGATGCTTTATTATATTTGAAAGTGGCTTGGTAAAATTTGAGATGGATTTTGCAGAATTAGGGATGAATTTTATGGAGTTGGGAATGGATTTTGTGGATTTTGAAACAAATTTTATGGATTCGGAAATAGATTTTTTGGGGTTGGAAATAGATTTTATGGGATTGGAGATAGATTTTGTAGTGTTAGAGATGGATTTTATGGGGTTAGGTATGGATTTTCTGGATGGTAAACATCTGGTTTATTTTATATATTGGTGTTTTGGACAATGTGAACTGGTGGATTATTGATTAAGGGATCTGTGGTCAATTGGAAAGCAGAGGCAGACAATATGTTATTTGGATGATTCTCGAGAATAGAGTATTAAGGAGAGGAATTTGGAGTGGAGGCTCGTGTCCTCCTGGAACAAGAATGTTGATGGTGATGGCCAGATTAGCCAAATCTCTAGTACAATTCATATACTCTTAGAGCATTTCTAATTTCCTTGCAAGTTCAGCAATCATCTCATTTTTTTTTGCTATCACATTGTCCCTGATGGCCAATGTGTTATCCTCATCACTTCTAGTCATATTTGAATAACGGCTAGGGAGTGGGATTTTACGATCTTTTGACTGAGTGATGTAAGGACGTTCAACCAACTTATTTCAATACGAATTAGTTTTCTATTATCTGCAAAGTAAAATAACTCAAAGGAAGAGCTGTTAGATCCCATACATGATAAACAATGCAAGATATTCGACAAAAAATAATCACATAAAGTTATTTTCATCATAGTCAAACTGACCCACAAGAGCATAGAGTATAAATTTACCTTTAATTCATACAAATAGACATAACACATAAGATAGTTATATCTCATTAAAATATTATAATAAGCGAGTATTCTAATTGGGTTACCTTTTTGAACCAAGGGTTGGCCAAACAATTTTGAAGGAAATATATGCCTTTTAAAACAGATCCATTTATCCTCCAAAATTTCTATAGATATATAAAAAGGGAATAAACGCCTACAATATTAGAAAAAAGGGATACAATCTTTTGGTAAAGGGAAAATACCTGAAAGAAGGAACAAGGTCCTACGTAGGGGATAGAAAAACTAGTTCATAGATGCTCCTTCATCGAGCTTTGCCCTCTTAGTTTTATGTACCTATTGCTATCTTTGATATCTGTTGATGATTAGGTGACTCTCACATAATTATGCCTTACTCTCGTAGGTCATATCCCTATGCTATCAATCTGGGAAACCATCCAATCATCTAAATAAATCAAACACTACCTAACATTATCAACCTTTTTCCTAGCTCACTTTAACTCTTCTCTCAGCTGTTGTATGGTTGTAAAACACCCTAGTTTATATACCTTAGAAAATTTCCTAAAATTCTATTCTCTGTACCCAAATGACTCAAGGGTACGAGTTATATATTGGGGTACGAATGATATGGAACTCTTATACACTGACCAGTGTTGGTTGGTGGGATTGGGTGGGATACTGGAAGGGATACGACTTGGTGTGGTACGAGTCATATGGTTTGATATGATTCATTTGGGTTGCATTTTTCCATAGACTTGGTACTTAAGTTAGGTTTGAGTACGAATGGTTCACCACGATCCATAAGTCAGGTTATGAATCATACAGGGGACTCGTATAGAGGACAATGTTCAAGCCTCTTAGTATTCTATTCTGATAGGGGTACTGGTTGATAGTACAAATTATTTGCTGTGGGTATGAATTGATTTGCATGAGTCATATAATTGAAAGTGTTGGGTACAGGGGTTGAGGATTAGGATATGAGAGGCAGGTACCACTCGTAAGGGTCAGTCGTATCCCTGTGATGGAATTTTGTGCAACTTAAGTGGCGGTATTCTGAACATTTCCCCACTAAACCTAATGAGTCCCCATGACTTTTAACTCTCTTAAAAGGTTATTTTACCTATTATTCTATTAATTAAAACTAAGAAAATCTCTCAAAACACTCCATAATTCTCTCAAGAGCTTTTGAGGTAAGGAAGCTAGGGTTTCAGCTATATGGATAATTTGGGGATCTTGTTAGTGATTTCTCTCCATCTACTATAACGCCCAGAATCTGGTACCTGGAATGCTACATGGTTCTCATGACTCCAAAGGACCACAAGCAAACCCATGACTGATATCTGTACCTATATACTGCATAAAATACTAAATAATGCAGAAGCATGAACTGAAAGGCCATATGGTTCACATATCTGAAGTGAAACGTAACATCAAAAAAAGTGTATGAAATACCCAAAACAACTGAAATAACTATCTGAACATAATAGTCTAGAAAGCCACTAACTGACTGAACTGTCTGAGTAAAGAGTTGATGGGACATGTTCCCAACTAACTCCAATTGATAAACTAATTAAATAGATAATAAAGAAATAATCCCATCCTCAAAAAATAAGGAATCACTTCTAACTCTGACTGCTGAGACTAGAATCTACTGCTGCTCTGGAGCTCGTCTCTCTAAACCTATGGTATAAGACACCATAGCGCGAATTCGTCAGTACTATTAAATGTACTGGTATGCATGTGAGGTAGGCTAAATGCATGGGGTTCATATGCATGAACAATAATATTAATTGACTGACCATCATGAGCGTGAGAATACATGCATGAGACATAATAATTGACACTAATACCATGAATACATGATTTCTGAATTTGAATAATAATAACATGACATACTAATATCTGATATAATTTGATAACTGATAACATGAGTGACTGTATCTGACAGTCCTGAAATCTGAAGAACTATATTAGTTCTTTTACTGAGACTGATACTAAAACTATGGGAGGTAGTTATTTAACCGACATTCCCTTAATACACAATTATGGCTGAGTTGGGGTCCAATCACTAACCCCATTTGGAAGGTTGTCAATACCGCGCCACTAGTAAGGACAAGCTATGGGTGAACCCTATTAAATAATATCCCCAAGAGAGAATGGTGGGGCCCTTATCTGACAGTGCTTATCCACCTCATCAACCCTCATCAGACAGTGTTGATGTATCAACCTATGCTGGCTACATAGTTCTGGAATACAGGGATGACTTCTAAGGATCAAACCCTTATCTGACAGTGTGTGTCCCCATCCTTGGGTTCACTCAGTGTTAATTCCTACTCCATCTAATTAGACACTAAACATGATTTATTGAACTGAACATAGACTGGGTTACTGAATTCCATTGACTGATGGAATACTACTGATATCTGATAACTGATTGAGTTCATGAGATCATAGATATTTCCTGAGTCATAAGACTGTCTGAAGTCTAAGGATTCATATCTTGACTGAGAGTATCATAAAAACATGACAAGGCTCTAGGCACACAACTAATGTTTTGGGTACAAGTACCCCCAGGACTCGATGGAAGGAAACTGACAAAGCACGACTTACTTTAATACATAATAATCACTATAATACATTTATTGAAGCATTTCATCAAATATGTGGTAGGCATAAATTTGTACATACATGGGGATTTCATGATATCATGTTAGTTGGGAATTTTCCTTCATCTAGGCATTTAATCAAACACATAGTAGACATAGTATATGTAAACAACATTGTACAATAATTAAACATCATGGTTCAATTCTAATTTAATCATTCAAGGGTTTAATCATAGGTTTTCATGAATCCATATCTACACTAATCAACCCACATATAATTTATCACCCAATCATGGAATAGGGTCCAATTACTCCTTATCAACATGAACAAAGTAGCCCAACTATGAAATTCATAAAGAAGATCCATAACGTGAATTTAGAAAAGAGATTCTTGGACTTCATGGATGAAAGGGGCCCATGAATGAGCACTATGCATACCTGAGTTGAGTTTCTTGATGTTCTTGAACTTGAAGAATTTGGATCTCTTAATTTTTGAAGAAGATTTGAATTTTGTTCTTGGGATTATCTTAGAGAGAAAAACCCTAGTTTTGTTGTTGTGAAATAATAGTGAATAAATGAGATGAGGTTAGATATAACTGGGTATATACAAGTGGGAGGTAAATGACTAAAATACCCCTATTAAAATAACTTAAAATAGCTGAGCATTTTATGCGACGGTGGGGTGCGATGGTCCATCGCTGGGTCGATAGTCCGTCGGACCTCTCTGTCGGACTGATACAGAACTAGGACCTACTGCCATAAAGCGACGGTGGGGTGTGACAGTCTGTCGCTAGGTCGACGGTCCATCGGACCTCTCCATCGTACTTATCCAGAAACTTATTTACTGCCTCAACACGACGGTGGGGTGCGATGGTCCATCGCTTGGTTGACGGTCCATCGGACCTTACTGTCGTACTCATCCGGAGAGATGAATCACATCCGCGATGCAACGTTGATGGTCGATAGAGAGCTTTGAATGGAGCCATCCGAATACCAGAATGATAGTTGTTATTGTATGCAAAATCAGTCAAAGGCAAGTGGTCATCCCAACTTCCCTTAAAATCAATTACATATTCCCTTAGCATGTCTTCTAGAGTTTGAATAGTACATTCTACTTGACCATCTTGATGAGGATTAAAGGCTGTACTAAGATGAACTTGGGTGCCAAGACCTTTTTAGAATGCTTTCCAAAAGTGAGAGGTGAACTGGGTACCTCTGTCTAAGATAATAGATAATGGAACACCGTACAATCTAACCAATTCCTTGATGTAGAGTTTGGCATAATCCTCAGCTGAATAAGAGGTATGATCTGGAAGGAAATGAGCTGATTTGGTCATTCTATCTACGATGACCCAAACTGAATCATGCTGATGATGAGTTAGAAGCAAACCCATCACGACGTCTATGTTCGCTTCTTCCCACTTCCAAGTAGGAATAATGAACTCCTACATAGGACCACTAGGCTTCTGATGCTCTATCTTAACCTGCTGATATGTAGAGCACTTTGCCACAAACTCTGTAATATCTCTCTTTATCTCACTCCACCAATAGATCTCCCACAAGTCGTGGTACATCTTAGTGCCCCTGGATGAATAGATTAGCATGCACCATGCACTTCTGAAAGAATTCACTGCCTTAAGTCATCTACACCTGGAACACAGAGACGACCCCGACAATGCAAAACACTATCTCCCTCTTAGGATAAAACCTCTAGTTTCTGATTCTGGACTGACTTTTCAACTGGATAAGGCTAGGATCTCTATCTTGCTTTTCTTTCACCTCAGAAACTAGAGATGATTCTGAACTACTCTAAACCGATACATCACCCTCTTCTTTATCAACTAAGAGAATGCCTAGTCTGGAAAGATAATGGACTTCTTGAGCTATCTTCTTCTTACTATCCTCAACATGCGCAACATTACCCATAGATAGTCTACTGAAAGCGTTGCCACTACGTTGGCCTTGCCCAGATGATAAAGGACACTCATGTCATAATCTTTCAAGAGCTCTAACCACCTTCTCTAACGAAGATTGAGATCTTTTTGAGAAAATACATACTGAAGACTCTTATGATCTATGAACACATCTACATGAACACTGTAGAGATAATGCCTCCAAATTTTCAAGGCAAAGACTATGACTGCTAACTCAAGATTGTGAGTAGGATAATTCTTCTTATGGGGTTTAAGTTATTTGGAGGCGTAGGGTATGAACTTACCATGATGCATGAGGAAACAACCTAAGCCCACTTTGGATGCATCACAATACACTATGAACCCATTTGAACTATCTGGTAATGCTAGAACTAGAGATGAGGTAAGTCGAGTCTTCAACTTCTGAAAATTCTTCTTGCAAGGATCTAACCACTGAAACTTGACCTTCTTCTGAGTCAATCTGGACATAGGGGATGCAATAGAAAAAAATCCCTTAACAAACCATCTGTAATAGCCATCCAAACCTAAGAAACTCCTGATATCTGATGAAGAGACAGGGTGAGGCCAGTTTCTTACTGCTTTGGTCTTTGAGGATCTACTCTAATACCATCACCGGAAACTATATGAACAAGGAACACTACTGACCTTAGCCAAAATTTTCACTTACTAAATTTGGTGAATAACTGATGATCTCTAAGAGTCTGTAGTACTATTTTGAGATGGTCTTCATGATCATGCTCACTGCAGGAATATACCAGAATATCATCTATGAAGACTATGATGAACATGTCCAAGTACTGCTTGAACACTTGGTTCGTCAAGTCTATAAAAATGGTTGGGGCATTGGTAAGTCCAAAGGGAATAACTAGGAATTCAAAGTGACCACACCGGGTATGGAAAGCTATTTTTGGAATGTCACATTCTCTAACTCTGAGCTGATGATAGCCGGATCTGAGGTCTATCTTAGAGAAATAGCTGGGACCCTAAATTTAGTCAAACAAGTCATCGATTCTAGGGAGAGGATACTTATTCTTGACTGTGACTTTATTGAGCTGATGGTAATCAATGCACATTCTAAGAGAACCATCTTTCTTGCACACTAATAAGACTGGTGCACCCCACGGGGAAATACTGGGTCTGATGAATCCCTTATCTAAGAGATCTTACAACTGTTCTTTCAGTTCTCTGAGTTCTGCTGGTGCCATTCTGTATGGTGGAATAGATATAGGCTGAGTATCTGGAAGAAGGTTATTACCAAAGTCTATTTCCCTTTCAGGAGGAATTTTTGGAAGATCTTAGGGAAAGACATCTGAATATTTATTTACAACTAGAATTGATTCAAGACTGGGATTTCAAAACTGGAATCCTTAACATGAACAAGATGATAGACATATCCCTTAGATATCAATTTCCTTGCCCGAAGGTAGGAAATAAGATGACCTCTGAAAGCGGATACACTACCCTTCCACTCTAGGACGAGTTCATTTGGGAACTAAAACTAAACTATTCTATTTCTACAGTCGACTGTGGCATAGCAGGAATAAAGCCAATCCATGCCGGGAATGATATCAAAATTGGTCATCTCTAATTCGACTATATCTGCTAAAGTGACTTTCTAAAATATCATAATCGGGAAGTTCCTGTATAATCATCGGGCTATGATGGTTTTACCCACTGGGGTAGAGACTGAAAAAGGCTCTGCTAGAATTTCAGGACTGATTCTGAAATCAACTGCTATATAATGAGTAACAAAAGACAAAAAAGCTCCTGAATCAAGCAAAGCATAAACATGTACATGAAATATCTGTAATGTACCAATAACCACATCAAGAGAATTTTCCTGATCCTATCGGGACTGATGAGCATAGAGATGATTTGGGCGTTGCCCACTAGTAGTACTGGAGGTGGCACCCTACTGATTTGGGCCACCGAACTGAGCTGAGAAGCGTAGATGACTTTGGTAACCTGACTGAGGGAAGTCTTTGACTCTGTGGCCTGGCTTTCCATAACCAAAACAGACATCGCTGCCAGGTATGCATACACCCTTATAGTTCTTACCACAAGTCTGACAAAGAGAAATAGTTCGGGCACTGCTAACACTGCCGTGAGACTTAGAGCCTAGATCTATATCTTTGTTACCCTCTCTAAACTTAAGAATTGGAGAATTGGATGGACAAGGATTTGGAACTGATGACTTAGGACGAAACTGAGAACGGTTTCCTCCTTCCGATTTAGGCTGAGCAAAGTTGAAACTACCTGTCTTCGCTCTCTTATTCTGCTTCTCCCTTATCTTAATATTTTTCTCCTCCATCTGTTGAGCATGAGTCATGAGCCTAGCTAAAGTCATGTCACTATTTAGTATGGCAGATTTGTACTCATTAACCACGCTATCATTCACCTATGAAATGAACTCACTCATCTTGGCTCTACTGTCTACAACCACATGAGGGCATACTTGGCTAATTGAGTAAACTTAAGAGAATAATCTTTCACCATTATATTACCCTGCTTGAGGTTGATGAATTCTATAACCTTAGCTTCTCTAAGATCTAGGGGAAAGAATCTATCAAGGAAAGCAAAAACAAACTTCTCCCACTCAATCATCTGACCTCTCTGACTTTCACTGCTTGAACTAAGTGTGAGAAACATCCTAAAAATGGAATACATCTAGCTCAACACTCTCACTAGAAGTAACCCCCATTATGTTAGTAACCATCTACACCTAATCTAGGAATTCCTGAGGGTCCTCATCTTCCTTAAACCCGAGAAAAGATAAAGGATTCATTCGGGTGAAGTCCTGAATCTTGGTTGCAACTAAATTAGCCACTAGGTTTGCTGGAATGACAACTAGTTTTTTATTTTGAGAAGCAACTAACTGAGCAATAGTAGTGAATGCGACCCTGAACTGTAATACCCCGATCGTCCCCTTAAGTCTAAATCCGTCTTTCAAGTATATGGAAATGACTCTTAAAGTGAATGATGATTGAACCATGTATAATTTCCTAATTTCAATTTTTTTCCATGTAGAGCATTGAATAAGATTTCCATCGATACCAATTTCATCAAAATCCAACATCGGACGAAGGAGTTATGGCCATTTTACTCAGAGTTATCAGATCGCCCAGATTTGACGATCAACCTGGCGGACCGTCAGGTCCCTGGTGGACCATCAAATTCCCCATTAAGCCAAGGCAGTGATTCCCTTTCCAGGCCATCGTGTGATGGCCAAGTTGGTGGACCGTTTGACGGTCCGTCAGGATGAGACAGAACGTCCTTGTTTTGGCCCCCGAGTGACGGACGACTTGGTGGTCCGTCAGATCCATGATAGACCCTCAGATCGACCGTCACAAGACCCAATCAGTGAATTTCAACTTTTTTAAAAAGGGTATTTTTGTCTTTTCTGCCTGTTTTGGTTTTTATATATACATCCATATAGAGAAGAGGAGATCATTTTCTTATTTCTCTCCAAAATCTCCCAAGAAATTTCTAGAAAACTAGGGTTTTCTCTCCACCCCAAAAAAATCAAATCTTCTTCCAAGAAATTCAAGAATTCTTCCATAGATCCTTCCAAGTTGTTCAAGAATTGAGTTCTCCGAGTCAAAGGCATCAACAAGCTTAGCCCAAAAGTGCAATAAAGAGTTTCCAATCAAGTTTCTTCATCTCCAAAATTATAATCCAAGGTATGTGGGGTTTGAACAAGAACACTTCTTTCGTTCTTGCGCCTAAAGATTTAATTTCTACTATTGAAATCCATGATTTTGCAAAGTGGGTTTACACCCAAATTACTTTATTAACGAGTTACGATATTTGAGCTAATCAAGATTGATACACAGACTATTTCATCATTTTATTTCTTAAATTGAGAACTTATGCCATGAGTTGAATATCATTATTATGAGTTAATGAATTCCAAATGATTTGAGATAAGAGTCATGATTTAAGCTTTTCTATGAGAAGTTTGATTATTGAATATATATATTGATATTTGAGTTTGAGAGTCAAGAATGAGTTCTATGATGTTTTCTTGAAGTTTTTGATACATGATTATCTTACAATTTCCAAATTATGACTTGATATTTAATATTGTGAATTTCATGTTTCTACCGTAAGTTGGTAGTCCAAGTGCTTTCAAGACATGTGTTGAGCTTTAAACTTCCTTATGACAAATTGGATTATTGAGTATATTGATTCATGAGATTGTCATTATAATGAGTCTTGATATTTCCTCAAAGTTATTGATGTTGCCATGACTTAATGAATTGATACATCTTGATGTTGAGAAACATTGTTTGAATTTGAGTCGAGTTAGGAATCCATAGTCGTATATGATTTACCGATGAGATATACTGTTGTTTTGGTCATCATGATAGACCCATGAGTTGATATTAATTCAGGTGGATTTCCTAATGCATTTTGAGCTGAGTCTGGGAGGAGTATTTAGCACCGAGCGGAAAATTTGGTATTTCCCCAAAACTATGTGCCACCGTAGGATTGATGTTGATAATTGTGGGCCAAAGGCCGAGTATGAGATTATGATGATGAGATTGAGGTTGTACTCCCTGGAAAGAGTACGACACCCCTGCCAATGTGGGGTTCTCTCCTTAGGAGGGCAAAACATTGGACTCCATGCGACTCACATGGTATAGTTATGTCGGTTATAAGAAACTCCCAATTCCATAAGAGTTCAAGTTTCATGAGTTACCGAATTACTCTAAGTCATGATTTAAAGAGTTTTGAGTTGAGTATAATGATTTATGAGATTTGAAATGCTTGTATCACTATTGATGATTTACAAGGAACAAATTTCAATTGATTCAAGCGAAGAGAGTCATTATTGTCAGCATACAAGATTCTATTTCACTTTTATGATATTATTTTAAATGTTGCATTGCACCCCCACATACTCAGTATATTTCTTAAAGTACTGACCCCCATATATTTCTATATGCTATAGTGCCTTATAATGTAGGTAAAGTGATAGCACGGATACCGCATTTAGTCAGTTTGCATCTTCCAGTCAGCAGATGATGAGCCCTTTTGATTCGAGGGCTTGAGTTAGTTATATAGTTCGATGAGTATCATATTTTCTTACTTTAGTCGTATTGATATTGGGTAGTTGGGAGTCATGACCCATTTATCTAAAGTCAGTACCAGTAGAGGCTTCATAGACAGTCAGTAGAAGTTGATGTATTCAGTACCAGTTTCATTTGTAAAAGTAGAGTTGTAACCTTGTAACGTTCATAATTGTATTGATCAAGTTCAGATAAGTTCTATGTTTTTTGCTGATATCATATAGACTTGAGCATTTAATTCAGATGCTTATGAGTTATGCCAGTAGAAGGGTTAGCTTAGGGTCACTTATGCCCCAAAGCACCGTGTGATGTCTTGGGACCCAGTTTTAGGGCGTTACATGAACTCCACATGAGAAACATGATCGGCCAAAGGTTCTTCGGGATGAGGGGCTGATGTTAGGCGTATTTACACGCCTAAAGCACCTTAATGTACCCATGTTTTAGCTAAGTTTTAAGGACAAAATATATAATTCCTGCACCTTTAGTCCTTTTTCCTGTAAGTGAGCTAACCAACGTGATTAGCAAGTTTTCAGGTATAAATGATGAAGATTTCAGCACTTTATGGGCTGTTTGATGCCAAAGGAAACTTCACGTAAGAAGGAAGGCAGCTTTTGGAAGCCTATGGACTGAAAGTGATGCATGGAGAACTTGTCTCGGGAAAAAACAGCATTTCTAAAGACTTGGGGGATCAGCATTAACTTAGTAGGATTAGGACAAGTATGCAGTAACCCAGTAGGACTAGGACAAGGATAAAAACCCTATTTCAGTAGGACTAGGACAAGGATGTTATAAAAACCCTATTTTGCTGAATTTTTCAGCATTGACTCATTCTCTCATTCACTTCTTCATTAATTCGAAGCTTTTTATTATTCTCACCCATTCTCTTTCAATTCATTCTTACTCTCTTCTATTCTTAAATTTGTTGTTGACATTATTCTTCATCTATTCGACTTTTAATTTTCACGACAAGAGAAACGCTACTAGCAAAGAATTCACGCCACAAGTGACGCCAATACTTCCTTATCATGATATTGTTATTACTTTGGTATGATGATATCCTCGTGGTTTTCCTTCACAATTATGAGTAGCTAAACTTCTCTGTTAGGGTTATGGAAGCCTTATGAGATACTATCTATTGCTATGAGTTTGTGAATTTTTGATACGTATGCTGCTTATATCATTACTCTCTTCATCTTAATTGAATTCTTGTAGTTGCAAACATATAGAATACGCCAGTATAGCATTAACTTGTTCGAAAGAAAAGTTACATGTCTGGAAAAGAGAGAATGACAAGGAAATAGGGCTACCAACCCCTGTTTAAAAGTTAGTGCCGTAACTGGATTAACCTCTTAGAGAATTCGTACCATTAGTATACGCTTTAAGCTCGAAAGAGTTAAAGTGATATAGTCCTCGATGGTCGAAAGACACTAGGATTTACCATAGAATACTAATCTCTATAAGCGCATGCATGTCTGAATTCCGCATAACTCATAGCCAATAGATACGTAAAACTCATTAGGTGGACATAACCCTAACTTACAATTCTCATTGATTAAAACCTACTAAACATTCCATTTTTCTTTGTTACTTTGATACTCTTAATTCACGCTACAATTAAATCCCCCCTTTTTTTTAGAATTTTCAATCAACAGTCTACTAATCGTTGCATACTTAGTGACCAAGTATTCCCTGTGGGATTCGACACCCAACCCAGTTGGGTTCTATATTTGACAATGACCGCTTACACTCTTACGAGAGCTGTAGTTTGAGCGTTATCAGGGACTGACCAATTTCTTCTCTTGGGAGGCATGTTCTGAAATAAAGAGAAGAGACGGATTAGACTGAGAGACTGACTTGAGTTTATGCTCACTGGCACGACATGAATACTAAAAGATGGGAAACTATTCCTAAAACATCTCATAGCCTCCTGTTCATAAATGTGGCACGCAACACACCCATGTACAAGACTCTACTAGATGCGGCTTTCAGACTTCCTAGGACTCTATTGAACCTTAGGCTATGATACCAAGTTTGTAATGCCTCAAATTTGGTACCCAGAATACTACACGGTGCTCATGACCTCGAAGGACCACAAGCTAACCCATGACTGATATCTGTACCTATATACTACATAAAATATTGAATAATGCAAAAACATAAACTGAAAGTCCATAAGGTTCACATATCTGAAGTTAAACGTAACATCTAAAAAGGGGTATGAAATACCCAAAACAACTGAAATAACTATCTGAACATAATAGTCTAGAAAACCTTTAACTGACTGAATTTTTTGAGTAAGAAGGTGATGGGACATGTCCCCAAATAACTCCAACTGATAAACAAATTAATGAGATAATAAGGAAATAATCCTATCCTCGAAAGATGAGGACTCACTTCTAACTCTGACTGTTGAGAATAAAATCTACTGCTGCTCTGGAGCTCGTGTCTCTAAACCTATGGTATAAGACACCATAGCGCGAATGCGTCAGTACTACTGAATATACTGGTATACATGTGAGGTAGGCTAAATTCATGGGGTTCATATGTATGAACAATAATATTAACTGACCAACCATTATGAGCGTGAGAATACATGCATGAGACATAATAACTAACACTAATACCATGAATACATGATTTCTAAATCTGAATACTGATAACATGACATACTAATAACTGATATAATCTGATAACTGATAATATGAGTGACTATAACTGACAGTCCTGAATCTGATGGAACCATTTGAGTTCTGTACTAAAGCTGAGTTAACTATATCTGATAGTCCTGAAATCTGAAGAACTATCTGAGTTCTTTTACTGAGACTGATACTAAAATTGTGCGAGGTAGTTATTTAACCGACATTACCCTAATACGCCATTATGGCTAAGTTGGGGTCTAATCTGTAACCCCAATTGAAATGGTGTCAATACCGCACCACTGGTAAGAACAAGATGTGGGTGACCCTTATCTGATAGTGTCCCTAAGAGAGAATGGTGGGCCCCTTATATGACAGTGCTTATCCACCTCATCAACCCTCATCGGACAGTGTTGATGTCTCAACCTATGCTGGCTACATAGTTCTAAAATGCAGGGATGACTTTTAAGGATCACACCCTTATCTGACAGTGTGTGTCCCCATCCTTGGGTTTACTCGGTATTAATTACTACTCCATCTAATTAGACACTAAACATAATTTACTGAACTAAACATAGACTGGGTTACTGAATTTTGTTGACTGACAAAATACTACTGATATCTGATAACTGATTGAGTTCATGATATCATGGGGATTTCCTGAGTCATAAGACTGTCTGAAGTCTAAGGATTCATATCTTGACTGAGAGTATCATAAAAACATGACATAGGTCTAGGTACATAACTAATGTTTTGGGCACAAGTACCCCCAGGACTTGATGGAAGGAAACTGACAAAGCATGATTTACTTAAATACATAATAATCACTATAATACATTTATTGAAGCATTTCATCAAATATGTGGTAGGCATAAACTTGTACATACATGGGGATTTCATGATATCATGTTAGTTGGGAATTTTCCTTCATCTAGGCATTTAATCAAACACATAGTAGACATAGTATATGTAAACAACATTGTACAATAATTAAACATCATGGTTCAATTCTAATTTAATCATTCAAGGGTTTAATCATAGGTTTTCATGAATCCATATCTACACTAATCAACCCACATATAATTTATCACCCAATCATGGAATAGGGTCCAATTACTCCTTATCAACATGAACAAAGTAGCCCAACTATGAAATTCAAAAAGAAGATCCATAACGTTAATTTAGAAAAGAGATTCTTGGACTTCATGAATGAAAGGGGCCCATGAATGAGCACTATGCATACCTGGGTTGATTCTCTTGATGTTCTTGAACTTGAAGAATTTGGATCTCTTAATTCTTGAAGAAGATTTGAATTTTGTTCTTGGGATTAATCTTAGAGAGAAAAACCCTAGTTTTGTTGTTGTGAAATAATAATGAATAAATGAGATGAGGTCGGATATAACTGGGTATATATAAGTGGGTGCTAAATGACCAAAATACCCCTATTAAAATAACTTAAAATAGCTAAGCATTTTACGCAACAATGGGGTGCGACAGTCCATCGCTGGGTCGATGGTCCGTCGGACCTCTCTGTCGGACTAAGACAGAATTGGGACCTATTTCCATGAAGCGATAGTGGGGTGCGACGATTTGTCACTAGGTCAACAGTTCGTTAGACCTCTCCATCGTACTTATCCAGAAACTGATTCACTGCCTCGACGCGACGGTGGGGTGCGACGGTCTGTCGCTTGGTCGACGGTCCATTGGACCTCGCTGTCGTACTCATCCAGAGAGATGGCTCACAACCATGATGCGATGGTCATGATATATGGTTCGTCTCTTGTCCAACGGTCCATCGTCCTGCACTATCGCACCTGGGTGGTTTGTTCTGCCTTCTGTATTTTGGCCATAACTTCTTTATCTGACACTGGATTTTGATAAAATTGGTATTAATGGAAAGCTTATTCAATTTTCCCACGTGATAGAAAGTAAAAATCTCAAAAGTACCATGTTTACAAAAGTGGATTCATATTTCAAAGCAAGTTCTAACATCCTTGAGATAGTTTCAAGCTAAGAAAAAGGCACGGGTATTTCAATATCTCCCTCTTGAGAACATTCATCCTTGAATGAGACTGGGAGTGAGGGGTAGAGCTTAAAATGACGTACATACTAAACATTAATAACTGGAACATGATCTCATGACTGACATAACTGACAAGCTGAACATAACATATTGCATATCTGATGCATGTGTATCTGATTCATGAATGCATGACTGAGTATTCTGAGGAACTAAATTTTCTCACAATTAGAATGCATGTCTGATGTATAATTATAAAAATGAACTGATACATGAATGCATGACTGAAATATGCAATGGTACTTGATACCAAGTTTGTGATGAACACTGAACATGATACTGAGTAAGCTTAAGGAGAACTGTTACCTTGATCTTGATTTGAGTTGGTGGAGAAGAGGTGAGCAAACTTGTTACACATGTATTCTTCTTCTTCCCAAGTATCTCCCTTAACGGATTGATTTTGTCAAAGAACTTTAACTAGAGGGACTTCTTTGTTCCTCAATCTACGAGTCTGATAGTCTAGGATTTCGACTGGAATCTCTTCATAAGAGAGGTTGTTCTGATCATCTATGCTCTGAATAGGGACTACAACTGCTGGGTCACCTATGCACTTCTTGAGCAAAGAGTCATGGAAGACTAGATGAACGGAGGCTAGATCTAAAGGCAATTCGAGCTCATAAGCTACCTGGCCGAAGCGACTGAGAATCTTGAAGGGACCACATATCAGGGACTGAGGTTTCCCTTCTTGCTGAATCTCTTCACTCCCTTCATGGTTGTGATCTTTAGATAGATATGATCACCAATCTCAAGCTCAAGATCCTTTCTACAAATATCTGCATAAGACTTCTGTCGGCTCTGAGAAGCCCGAAGTCTTTCTCTAATCAACTGGACTTTTTCTAAGGCATCGAATATCAAGTCAGGCCCTATGATTGAGGCCTCACTAACTTCAAACCAATCGATTAGAGATCTTTATCTTTGACCATTGAGAGCTTCGAATGGAGCCATCCGAATACCGGAATGATAACTGTTGTTGTATGCAAAATCAGTCAAAGGCAAGTGGTCATCCCAACTTCCCTTAAAATCAATTGCACATGCCCTTAGCATCTCTTCTAGATTTTGAATGGTCCGTTCTACTCGACTATCTATCTGAGGATGAAAGGCTGTACTAAGATGAACTTGGGTACCAAGACCCTTTTGGAATGCTTTCCAAAAGTGAGAGGTGAACTGGGTACCTCTGTCTGAGATAATTGATAATGGAATACCGTGCAATCTAACCAATTCCTTGATGTAGAGTTTGGCATAATCCTTGGCTGAATAAGAGGTATAATTTGGAAGAAAATGAGTTGATTTGGTCATTCTGTCTACGATGACCCAAACTGAATCATGCTGATGATAAGTTTGAAGAAAACCCATCATGAAGTCTATGTTCACTTCTTCCCACTTCCAAGTAGAAATAATGAACTCCTGCATAGGACCAATAGGCTTCTGATACTCTATCTTAACTTGCTGATATGTAGATCACTTAGCCATAAACTCTGTAATATCTCTCTTTATCTCACTCCACCAATAGATCTCCCATAAGTCGTGGTACATCTTAGTTGCCCCTGGATAAATAGAGTAGCGCGCACCATGCACTTCTGTAAGAATTTGCTGCCTTAAGTCATCTATACCTGGAACACAGAGACGACCTCGACAACGCAAAACACTATCTCCCTCTTAGGAGAAAACCTCTACTTTCTAATTCTGGATTGACTCTTTTAACTTGACAAGGCTAGGATCTCTATCTTACTTTTCTTTCACCATAGAAACTAGAGATGATTCTTACTCTAAACCCATACATCACCCTCTTTTGTATTAACTAAGAAAATGCCTAGTCTAGCAAACTGATGGACTTCCCGAGCTAGCTTCTTCTTACTATCCTCAACATGCGTAACACTACCCATAGATAGTCCCTTGATTAGGTTGGTATGGTCAGATGGTGGGATTCGGGTTGGTTGGTTACGGTTTTGACCCTATCTCAGAGTATTGACTTGGAGAATAATACTATCTTATTAAATTTTCAGAATTTAACCAACTCAGGGCAGGCGACTGGAGGTTGGGGTTTGATAACGGGCGTAGTCTCTGATCCCGATCGGATATGGGATGCCCATTACAACAAGGCCCCCGGTTAGGTCATGTAAAGTTGGTATCATATCTTTAGGTTCATGGTCATAGGCAGTCCACAAAGCCATGTCTAGTAGAGTCTCTTTTAGGGATGTGTAACATGCCATACTCATAAGATAGAGTCTATAAGACATTTAGGAATATTTCACTTTCTTGGTATTCTATTTTTAAGCTTGGAGTCTAAGTCCTAAAATATTCTCTAATCCTTATTTGTTCATCTTTTAAATCATGCCTTGTAAATCTTGAAAACAAGGAAACTCTTCTGTCCCATCCGAGGACAATGTTGTGAGGTACATCCTACGTCTGGAGTTTATCTTCGATCTTACGGTCCTATCCTGGATGGTTCTAGAGTTTGTCGATTGCTACTAGTTCTTCCCAGGGTGAGGTGACTAATGTAGAATTTTGCAATTTTGATTCATACTAATTCCCAATTGGTTGCTGCTTAGGCTGAGTGAGATGTATCTAGTGGGTTGTCTGTTGAGGCCATAAGGGTTGGCCAGTTTATGAAAATGAGTCCTTCTACTTTAACTGGTGTGAAGGTGGAGGAGGATCCTCAGGATTTCTTAGATAAAATGGAAAAGATATTTTGGGTGATGCAAGATACTAATGTGGAAGGTGTGAACTTTGTAGCTTATCATCTCAAAGATGTTGCATACCAGTGGTACGAAGAGTAGGACCGAGATCAGATGCCTTCTTGGATTATTTCTTTCCTAAAGAGTTGAGGGAAGAAAATATGGAGGAGTTTGTAAATCTCAAGTAGGGGAGGATGACTATCAAGGAATATGCCTTGAAGTTCCATCAGCTATCACTCCTAATTTGGTGGCTGACATGAGGGCGAGAATGAGAAAGTTTGCTTTAGGGTTGAATTAGGATTTAATCTTGGAAAGCAAGACTGTGTTTCTAATTAAGGATATGGAAATTTTGAGATTGACTGTTCATATGTAGTAAGTAGAGGATAAAAATAGGAGGCAACGGAGTTTGGAGATAGGCTGAGTAAGAGAAACAAGTTTTTATTATCAGAGAGGAGCTCAGTCGCAAGGTGGTCGAGATGGTGGCAAGTGGAAAAAAAGAAGTGGGGGAGTTTTGGTTCCTTCTCCACAGCTAGTGCTCCTTAACCTAAGTAGTCAGGCGATTAACGTTCATAGGGTGTGATAATTATTGGGCACAGGGTTCCTAATCTCAGGTAAGCAGAGGTCAGTCTATTTCTTCCTTCCCTCCTTATCTGATCTGTGGTCATCCTCACCAGGGTTATTGTGATGAATGGAGGGACAAATTTTTTAAGCCAGTCTATCTGCTAAAGAATTGTCCAGTTAATAAGGTGGCGATGGGAGCGAATAAGATTTTGGTGGCTTAATCTTCTGCTCCTACACCCGGTAGTGCCGCATTTGCGTCTTTCACTGCTCTTGGTTCTTGCATTGGACAAAATAGGTTGTATGCGCTTGTATCTCAGCAGGAATCTGCGGCATAACCTAATGTCGTTACTAGTACATTACAACTCTTTTCTTGTGATGTTAATTATTTTCTTGATTTGGGGTCTACTCTCTCATATGTGGACCCATATATGGCTGTTTATTGATTTTGGTCCTGAGGTTGTTTCAGATCCTTTTTTTATTTCTACCCAATAGGTGACTCGGTAATTGCTAAGAGAGTCTATAGGGGGTGTGCGGTAACTTTTGGTAGCAAGTAGACCTTGTTGGATCTATTTGAGCTGGATATGGTGGATTTTGATGTTATTCAAGGGATGGATTGGTTAAACTCTTGTTATGCATTCTTAGATGTTCGTACCCGTAAGGTTATCTATAGGTTCCCTATTGAACTAGTTATAGAATGAGAGAGTGGTTCCATCGCTCTTAAGGGGAGGTTTATTTCTTATCTTAGAGCTCAGAGATTGATCTCTAAAGGTTGTCTCTATAATTTAGTCTAGGTTAAATATTCTAGCTCGGAAGGTATTTCTTTATAGTCAGCTCCGATGGTTAATAAGTTTCTCGAGGTCTTTCTGGATGATCTTCCCTGTGTTCCTTCAGATAGAGAAATAGAGTTTGGTATTGATTTACTTCTGGACACTAGTCCAATATCTATTCCTCCTTATAGGATGGCTTCGGCAGAGTTGAGGGAACTCAAGGAGCAACTTAAGGATCTTCTGGATAAGGGGTTTATTCATCCTAGTGTTTCTCTATGGACTGAACCAATGTTGTTCGTATGCAAGAAGGATGGTTCCTTTCGGATGTGCATCGACTATAGGCAGTTGAATAAGGTGACGGTCAAGAACATGTATCCTCTTCCAAGGATTTATGATTTGTTTGATCAGTTGCAAGTTGCCAGGTTCTTTTCTAAGATAGATGTTCAGTCTGGATATCATCAGCTTAATATTAGGGAGGTGGATATCCCTAAGATGGCTCTTTATACTCAGTATGGGCATTTTGAATTCTTGGTGATGTCATTTGGTTTGACTAATGCCCCTACCGTATTTATGGATCTGATGAATAGGGTTTTTAGGCAGTTCTTGGATCTCTTTGTTATTGTGTTTATTGATGACATTCTAGTTTAATTGAAGAGTGAGAAGGATCTTGCTAATCACCTCTGTGTGGTGCTACAGACCTTGAAAGAACAACAATTGTATCCCAAGTTCTCTAAGTGTGAGTTTTGGTTGAACATTGTAACTTTCTTGGGTCATTATTTCTAGCGAGGGGATAATGGTGGATCCTCAAAAGGTTGCTATGGTTAAAGGTAGCCTAGACCTACGACTCCATCCAAAATCCAGAGCTTCTTGGGATTGGCTTGGTATTATAGTGGTTTGTGGAAAGTTTCTCGAATATAGATGCTCCTTTGACTAAGTTAACTCAAAAAAGGTCAAATTCTCTTGGTTGGAAACTTGTAAAGGTAGTTTTAAGTGTTGTAACTTTCTTGGGTCATATTATTTCTAGCGAGGGGATAATGGTGGATCCTCAAAAAGTTTCTATGGTTAAAGGTATCCTAGACCCACGACTCCATCCGAAATCCAGAGCTTCTTAGGCTTGGCTTGGTATTATAGTGGTTTGTGGAAAGTTTCCTTAATATAGATGATCCTTTGACAAAGTTGACTCAAAAAAGGTCAAGTTCTCTTGGTTGGAAGCTTGTGAAGGTAGTTTTGAGAAGTTGAAAGACAAGCTAACTTCAGCTCCAATTTTTGACCTTTCCAGAGGGTAATGATGGGTTTAAGGTTTATTGAGATGCATCTAGGGTGGGCCTTGGTTGTGTGTTGATGCATCATGGGAAGGTGATTTCTTATGCTTCTAGGCAGTTGAAGTTACATGAGAGGAATTATCCTACTCATGACTTGAAGCTATTGGAAGTTGTGTTTCCTTTAAAAATATGGCGACATTATTTGTATGGTGTTCACGTGAATATCTTTTCTGATCATAAGAGTCTATAGTATGTGTTCACTCAGAAAGAGCTAAATCTCAGGTAGAGAAGATGGTTGGAGCTTCTCAAGGATTATGATATGAGTCTTCACTATCACCCAGGTAAAGCTAACGTGATTATTGATGCTCTTAGTAGGTTGTCCATAGGGAGTTTGGATCATGTGGAAAAAGGGAAGCGGGAACTGGTGAAGGATATCCATCGCTTATCTAATCTTGGAGTTGGTCTCTTGGACTCCAAGGATGGTGATGTGATGGTACAAAAAGTTGTTTGATCATCTATTGGTACAGAGATCAAGGAGAAGCAAGTATTAATCCTATCTTGATGAAAATCAAGAGTGATGTAGGTGGGAAAAAGGTGATGGGGTTTGAGATCAGTGGTGATGGTACTTTATGGTACCAAGAGAGGTTGTGCATCCCTAATATCGATGGGTTACAAAAAAGAGTTTTACTGAGGCACATGATTTATTTTATATTGTACATCCTATCTCGACAAACATGTATCATGATCTCAAGGAGATCTACTGGTGGAATGGTATGAAGAGAGATATGGTTGATTTTGTAGCCAAATGCGTGGCGTGTCAACAAGTTAAGGTTAAGCACATGAGACCTGGTGGGTTGTATCAGGAAATAGAGTTGCCTGAATAGAAATGGGAGGTGATCAATATGGATTTTGTTGCCAGTCTTCCTCATTCTTGAAACCTATTTGATTCGATTTGGGTCATCATGGATAGAATGACAAAGTCCGCTCACTTTTTTCCAGTAAGGACAATCTTTTTTGCAAAGGATTATGCAAAGTTGTATCTTCAAGAGATTGTGAAGCTGCATGGGGTTCCTATTTTGATTATTTTTTATCGTGGTACGCAATTTACATCTCACTTCTGGCGGTCTTTCAAGAAAGGGTTGGGGACTAAGGTTAGTCTGAGTACTACTTTTCATCCGTAGACGGATGGTCAAGTAGAGAGGACTATCCAGACTTTGAAAAATATGCTTCGGGCGTGCGTGATTGATTATGGTGGCAATTGGGTTAAGCATCTACCTCTGGTAGAGTTTTCTTACAACAATAGCTATCATTCTAGTATTGGTATGGCCCCTTTTGAGATGTTATATGGTAGGAGATGTAGATTTCCTATAGGATTGTTTGAGCTTGGTTAGGCGTAGAGACTTGGAGTTTGAGGTTGGAGATAAGGTCTTTCTCAAGATGTCTCTCTTGAAGGGAGTAGTGTGGTTTGGCAAAAAGGGAAAGGTCGGCCTCCGATTTGTCGGTCCTTATGAGGTCTTGCGGAGTGTTGGTAATGTTGCATATGAATTGGAGTTTACTTCTAGCTTGAGATCCATTCACTCGGTACTCTATGTTTTTATGTTGAGAAAGTACATAAGTGATCTTTCTTTGGTGGTTCCTTTAGAGGGATTGGGTATCTCGGATTCTCTATCTTATAAAGAGGTCCCTATCAAGATATTGGATAGGCAGGTTCCTTGGTTGTGGACCAAGCATGTGGCTTCGATTGAGGTTCTATGGAGGAACCATAAGTTGGAAGAGGCTACATGGGAAGTGGAGGAGGACATGAAGTCCAAGTATCCGCTCTTGTTTTCTGCTCCTAGGATTTGTGCGGAAGGTATGTGTTCTTGAACATATCTTTATTTTCTGAGTTTGTTAAAGAAAAGGTTGGATCTCTTGCATCTTATTTTCTATCTTAAAGGTAAGAGTAGAGACATCTAAGGGTTAGATTAATGTTTGATAATGCAAATGACTCATGTTTGCGTCTACCCTACCTTGTCCGCTATTGGGGACGAATATTCCTAGTGGGGGAGACTGAAATACCCTGGTTTCTAGATCATAAAATTTCTTGGAATTCCGTTCTCTCAGCCCAATACGACTCAAGGGTACGAGTCATAAGTTGGGGTACGAATAGTATAGTCCTATCGTACACTGACCAGTGTTGGTTGGTGGGATTGGATGGGTTACTAGAATGAATACGACTTAGGGTGGTATGACTCGTATGGTTGGATACAGATTGTTTAGGTTGGGTTTATCCTAAGACTTTGTAACTTAAGTTGGGTCTAAGTAGAAGTGGCTCACCACAATCCATAAGTTGGGGTATTAATCGTACTGGGGACTAGTATAGAGGATAGTTGTAACTCCCCACTAGTACACCTTGGATGCCACACTATGCTTACAGTCCTGAGATACCACAAGTTAACCCATGATCTGGTACCTACTATAAGCACTGAATAATATACTGATAATGAACATATGCGGAAACAACTAAATATGCCATAAGGTTTCAATACTGAAAACAATACAACTGAAATCACAAGTCTGAAACATAAGCAAAAATACTGAGAAATTGACTGATAAAACTGACAACTAACTGATTGTCTGAAATGTTTGAAAACATCTAAAACTGACTGAATGAGAGTTTATGGGATAGGCCCCAACTAACTGTAACTAAATACTGAACTAAAATACTGAAATAACATATTCGGTCATCAAAATATAAGGACTCACTGCTGCTACTGCTGCTGATGCGTTGGGAGGTTTAGGTGCGGTCGGAAACCTGAGTGTTTGAACCTATGTGATAAATTATAGCTCAAGAAATGAGTATGTGGTCAGTACTTTGAATATACTGGTATGCTAGATGGGGTTAGGCTGATATGCATGGGCTCATGTACATGAATAATAACTGACAGAATAAATAGCATGAGTTGACCGATACATGGTATGCGTGAAAGCGATAAAATCTAAGGATGTATGACCAAGCATATAACATGATACTAAAATAGCCTGTAAACAAAAGTACTAAAATATTGATACTGAATAACTAATAACTGTATGCTATGTTCAAACAAACTTGAAACAAAACTCTGTATTAAATACTGAGCTGAGAATATTGGAGCTATCATCTAACCGATATGCCCCAATCTGAGCTAATCGGGGTCCAACCTGTAACCCTAGTTGAAAGAGTATCAGTACCGTGCCATGGGTACTGACAATGTCTATATGGATCAACTAAGTGTCCCAAAGGACTAAGGAGTATCCCTATACTGCCAGGAAACTCATGAGATATGTGTCAACCCTAAACTGGAAAGAAGACATCTCAAACCTATGCTGGCTACGTAGTTCTATAACTCAGGGATTGTTACTAATGGTCAAACCCTATCCCTGGATTCACTCAGTGCTGAATACTACTCCCAACTGAACTGACTTGGATTATTGATCTAATTTAAGTTTACTGATTATAACAATTGACTGAACTGATACTGCTCATAACATATCTAAAATTATTGTGAAAATACTAAGACAAAGTAAACATCTAAGTTTTTGGGTATTCATAACCCCCAGGATTCGATAGCACAATAATAGGGACATGCTGAAACTTGGAAAACATAATAGGTATACATTGTTTAAAACTCAATCATTCAGGCATTTCATCAAACACTTGAAGTTCCTAGATTTAATGCATGGGAATAGTCAAAGCATAGAAAATAACATGATTCCAATACCAAGATCATAAATTGGGGATTTAACATGTCAATTTCCATCATTCAAATATGCAAGGCTAATTCAATCAAAGATCACTTGTGAACATGATATAGAATCGAATTTAAAGAAGCTAATGGACATATTTCATAATAACATGTAATGATCATGACTTTAAACTTGCAAATGGGTTTCTTGGACTCCATGGGTGGAAAACACCATGGATTAACATCACACAATACCTTAGTTGAAGAATTCATGAGAGTCTTGGTGAATTTCTTGAAAATTCATCTTGAATATTCAAGGGGATAGGGTTTGTTCTTGAGAGGGAATATTTTCAATTGAGGGAAAATCTTAAATAAGAGGCAAATAATTCTCTTTTGAGACCCTAATATCGTGTTATGGCTAAGATATAGTGAGGGAAAAAGACTGAAATACCCCTTAGACTAGAATTAATTAAGATAAATATGACTAGTGATGCGATAAGTGACGCGTCGCATCGCTCAGTCAATACGTTAGGTGATACACTTCCTTTCACCCTACCAATGCAATAAACGGCGTTCCACGTCCATATTATGTTGACGCTCTAGTTCGAACATCCAAACAAGCCTCAAACCTCATCCAAAAAATCCAAAACTTACTCGAGACATGCTATTAACCACTTCGATAATGAATAAATTAAAAATCAACTTTATAAGGTCGGGAAGGTCGGAATTAAAATCATCAAAGTTTAATAGATTTTGGAAATGACTAAGTCTTAACACTTAGTGAAATTTTCTAAATTTTAGACCCCTTTAGCACGTAAGAGTGAGTTAAAAAGAGCTAGGATCTTACGGGGTCTTACAACAGTGTTCAAGCCTCTTAGTATTATATTCTGCCAGGGGTACGATTTGATGGTAAAGATCGTATGCTGTGGTTAAGACTTGGTTTGGATGATTCATATACTAGACAGTTTTTGGTCCAGGGGTTGAGGTTTAGGATACGAGAGGCAGGTACCACTCATATAGGTTGAGTTCGACTCGTAAGGGTCTGTCATATCACTGTGATAGGATTTTGTGCTACTTAAGTGGGGGTATTTTAGACATTTTATCACTTAACCTAATGAGGCCCCACGACTTTTAACTCTCTTAAAAGGTTATTTACCCTATTATTCTATTAATTAACTCTAAGCAACTCTCTCAAAACACTCCATAATTTTCTCAAGAGCTTTTGGGGCAAGGAAGCTAGGGTTTCCACTAAAGGGACAATTTGGGGATCTTATTGGTGATTTCTCTCTATATACCTTGTCAATTAAGGCATGTTATCTTCCCTTATTGTTAGTTTCACCTAACGGCATGGTTTTATATAATGTTTTAATGGTTTCATTATTATATGATTTTGGTTATCAAATATGATTTGAGGGTTTTATTTATAAATACTTGGTTATGGTTTCCCGAGGTTTTAATTATACTTTTATATGCATTAATTGTGGTTTTGGATACTTGGGTACATGGTAATTGTTTAATAGTAATATGAATTGGTTTTGGTTATGTTATGCCCCAAGGTGTTTGACAAAATGTTTATGAGAATGTTTCATTGCACTAATGTATTTTAATGGAAATCTTGCTTGTTTTAACTTGGTAAAGGAACTCAAATGATTCAAATATTTTTGAAAGGTTAAAGTCTAAATGGAAATTCTTGTGGGTTACATGTTAATCCCCCAAGTGGTTTAATATGGTAAATGGAAGGGTATATGGAAGTCCCTTAATCTATATATGGTTGGCTATGGAAAATACTTGCAAGTTATTGGTTGGTATAACGATACCACTATTAATGGACTTGGTTAATAAATGGATAATGGTTTGGTTGGTTGAAAATTGTTTTAATTGGGCTTAAAGGAGAAGGTGTAGCAAAGCCGTAGAAGGTGGAGGTCCGGGAGGGGTCAAAATGGATACTCACATTTGCCGATATGAGGATTGGTCTTGTTGACCGTGTGCATTATATCACACTTTATATTGGGGGATATACTATTCATCCCAAGTTTTTCTTACCTGGTCGTGCGGCTTCATCCACTTGAGCCCTTTTAATAGAGGGAGCTGAACCCATATTGACCGTGTGTGGTTTAGGACAACAAAACTATACAACCCAGATAATGTTTTTAAAGTGCAGGGTAAACACGGTTCCCTTTCGTAGCATGGCTATATATATGTATGGTTGTATGCATTATGGATGGTTTTACTTGGTTTTATAAATGACATTATTTTATCCTTATCCTAAGTTCATGCTAGAAATCACTCGCTAACCCATATTTAGGCAACTGTATACTCCCGCTATGCAGGAATAGGCCATAATCCTCCGATTTAGCATTTCGACTTTGATATCAGCACTTGGATTAAAGTGGTGAGCTTCCATATTTTCGGATGGCTCCATTTCATGATATTGATATTCCTACATACTTTGACTTTATTTTGGATGTTGGTTTTGTCTATGGTTGGGGGCATATCCCAATCGAATATTCTGAATCTTTTGGTTAGTGTCTCTGTGGTACTAGTATGGTTTAGTATGGGCGGGATCGGTATGGATGTCAGCCTTAGAATTAGAATTGGTATTGGGGATGATATCATTGGAAGATATTGTTGGTTGTTCCATCGTATTTTATTTTGGGATTAATCATATTACATTTTGGTACCCATTAGGTTGTGTCTTGGTTTATGTCCCTTGATTTTTTCATTGGTTGGTTTAGTTTGTTTGGTACGGTCGGGCGGTTGGACTCGGCAGGTTCGGTTTCAGTTATCACCCAATCCCAGAGTCTTGACTTGGGGCATAATTCTATCTTGTTAAATGTTCAGAATTCAGCCAACTCAGGGTAGACAGTTGGAGGTTATGGTTGGGTAAAAGGGTGGTCTTCGTTCCCGGTCGGACCTGGATGCCTATTACGACAAGGACCTCAGTCGGGTCGGGTCAAGTTGAGGCATCGTTACACGAAAGCAAATAAAGTAAGACTCCCCTACCCCTATAGGATAATGGATTGGATTAAAAACATATATTTCTTCTACATATAAATATTATTTGTCTATAATTAGCTCAAGGCCAATAGAAGCGGGTCAAGTTTTCTAATGGGCCCAATATCTCCTCGGGTATTGGGTCGTCCTAGGCTTATGCCTAAAAGAGAGGGTTTTAGTTTCTCTCTATCATAGGTGTCTAGAGTGGGTTCGGACTAGGTTCCCAAGCAATAGACTTGGGTTTGAAAATACGAATAGCCATCGGATGCCTGAAGTACCAATAAACCGTCACATTACCAACACTTGATTTGGAATTGAATAATAAGGGTTGGGACATCCATGAAACCCAAAATAATTTATATATTTTTAATGGAAAACATGCAATGAAATGCAACAATTTAATTTCACAAAATTTAAACACATAGGCACATAGAAAGTTTAAACACTGCAACAGCTAGTCGAAGAAGCCAATATAAATATTTACTTGGAACCTAGTTAAATTCTCCAGCAGAGTCGCCATCTCTGTTTTGTGGAGAAAAGATGACTTTTTTACAATTTTACGAATTCAAAAACTTTTGAAAAAGTTTTCAAACTCGATTTAGGGTCACCACTTAATCTATTTAGAAAAATTAAGAAAACCATAAAAATATAGTTAAAAGATTCAAAATAGGAAAAATCTTAAGTTCGAAATTTCCGAGTAAGTGGTTCCTATTAATACCCTTGGAAGGTTGTTAAGGTACCACGAATATCCGCTAACTTCCGATTAACTAAACTATTTTAAAATAACTTTTTGACTAACTTTAACAAAAAGTTTTGATTTTTTGAAATTAAATCGATTAAAAAAAAGTTTGTTTTCAAGATTTGTGCAAAACAAGTTTTGACAACTTAGTGGAAATTTTAACTAAGTCTATGAAAAACAACTTGGCATATAAAGGGGAAAAGGGGAAGCTAAAGGACTTAGACCATTAGGCCTAAATTCATAATCTCTGTCCTAATCTAATTGGACTTTCGGCTTGCAACTAGTCCTAATTTAATTATTTGGGCTTTTAGCCCACTTGCACCTATCCTAGTCTAATCATTCAAGCTTTTGGCCCACAACCTGTACTAAACTTACTCATTTCAGCTTAGTCCCATCTTCATGTAACGCCCCAAAAACGGGTCACGAAGCATCACACGGTGCTTAAGGATACAAGTAGCCCCAAGCTAACCCTTTTAAGCCTGCTACTTCACATAACAACTTACTTAGAGATGAAATAGACAAATAATGGGTACTATTATATCGAATCATAAGAAACACGGTGAAGATACTTTTTCCAAACAACCATAACGCTGGAAATCTCAATATACTAACAATCTAACAACTAGTCTGACAAAGCCTCTAATACTCAAGAACTAGAGAGCCATTGGGACATGTCCCAAACTGACTCACACTCAACTGAAAAGAAATAAACAACTACTAGATAAACTGAATATCTGAAGATAACCGGTCCTCGAACCACGAGAACTCAACACTGTGGAGATGTAGATAAAGGAACTTGGGGATCACTGACGAGGCTGGGACTGAGCACCTGAACCTACATTATTAGGAAATATGGCACACAGACAAGTATGTGGATCAGTACTTTGGGAATGTACTGAGCATATGAGGGTGTATGGAATTAAATAATCAATATCACAAGTCTTTATAGAAAACATGCATGTTATAATAGATGAATCACATATCTTGAATAAAATTCTCATAAATTGTGGATAGGATACAAATAATAGAAATCACCGGAGTCATTTAACTTTATTCTAAATCTGTATTCTTTCTTTGTTGTCAAACTTGTAAACTAGATGAAATCTTAAAATATCAACTTTCGGGACATATGCTTTAATCTCATTAGAACAAGTAACTTCTTTAAGACTTAAACATCCTGACACTTGAAAATCTTAGAAATCTTTGAATGATAGTTTTCAAAATACATAGGCCTTCAAACTCACACTTTTATACCAAGAATAGTGAAATTTCTTTAAAACTCAAGGGCTTATTACTTTTGGAACTTTAAGACTTGAGACTCTACGAAACTTGGGAGTTTCTTCTAACCGACATAAACCATGTGAGCTACATGGATCCAACGTCTTTCCCACGTTGGGGAGAGCTATTCTATTCTTGACATCGGAGTAGAACCTTTACTTTTAGTGATCACTAGCTTAGCCCACCTGGGGTAAATTAGAAACCTACAGGGGCACGTAGTTCTGGGGCAGGAGACCTCGGAATCAAGCCCAACTCAGTGCTAAATACTACACTCTTACTTAGCTCAAAACTTTTAAGAAAAATCCACCTTGGACAATTCAACAATATGTAATGAGAGCCAATATGCTTCCCCTTATCTTAAATCAATATGATGTGGATTTCTTTCCTAGCTTAAGATCAAAACTCAATTTTTTTCTTGAAATCTTGATAGACTTTTCATCAAAGTTTTAAAATCTCAACAACATGGAAATATAAGTACACTTCTTGGAGTATCAATAATTCATTCTCAAAGACTCACATTTTCACAATAAAGCTTAATTCATGACAACAAATCTTGGGAATTCTTGGTATGATATCAATATAGGAATGTGCAATTTATATCATGAACTCTCAATTTAGATCATAATTAAACAAGTTAATCATCCAATTCAAGACTTGAACAATTCCACAATCTCATAAACTTGAAATGTAGAAAAATAATATGAGTTCATCTTGAAAATACTAAATTCTTTAAGAAAAAATAAAACTTTTGGGCACAAGAACGAAAGAATGTTCTTGTTAAAACCCCACATACCTTGAAATTGAAGCTTTGAATGAACTCATAACTTTGGTTTGCTATTCTTTAAATTAAAGGGTGCTTCTCGTATAACTCGGAATAGGGAATCCAATTCTCAAAAAATTACTTAAAACTGACGGTTAACTTTTGAGTTCTCTTAAAGTTTGTGTAGAAACCCTAAGCTATCTTCTTGATGGTTTTTGATGAAAGTTTGAATAATATGGTATTTTTGGGGTGTAATATCGTGTTAAGGATGGTAAAGGAGTGGGAAAATACCAACTTTACCATTAATTAGATGGAGAAGGAAGCAGAAAAATTGGGCACAAAAGCTGTGCAAAAGGCGGCGCCCAGGCTAGCACCTTGGTTAATGCCTCTGCCAACACCAACGCCTTTAGCTACTGGTTTGGCACCCCAAACGTGCCCTAAATGGATTCCAAAAATTTCAAAACTCGCTCGAGATGCATTATGACCTTGCTCCATCGCAACACAACAAAAAAATCAAGAAATGAAGGTCGGGAAGGTTGCAAAATAATTCATCGAAGTTCGAAGGCTCAAAAATGAACTAAGTGTTGGAACACTTAGCTAAAATTCTAAGTGTTAAGCTTCTTTTAACTTGCTTCGAAGGCTTTAACGATGAGAAAAATTTACGGGGTCTTACAATATCTCCCCCTTGGGAACATTCATCCTCGAATGTTGCTAGATAGGCTCAGAACAAAGAGGACGCAGAGAGATTAAGGATACACAGCTGAAACACCTTGCTAAAAATTGACTCTACTTCATTCTAAACTTTCAGATTCTTCAAAAAATGCATAAATTTATGATAAGAATGGTTACACAAGTGCAACTTTATTCAAAAGGGACTGATTTAAGAGAGAATAGTACCTTCGGCCTGATCTAAACTTGCGGAAAAGAGGTGCGGGTACTTGGATCACATATCTGCCTTAGCTTCCCAAGTAGCACCCTCAACTAACTAGTTCCTCCATAAAACTTTGAGCAAGGAAACTTCTTTGTTCCTCAACCTCCGAAATTGGTAATTTAGGATATCAATTGGAACCTCATTAAAAGAAAGACTATCCCAAACATCAGTGCTTTCCAAATGATCTATAACAACAGACACACCAATACACTTCTTAAGCATGGACACATGGAAGACAGGGTGAACTGCTGACAACTCTGTGGGCAACTCAACTTGGGATTCTATAGGGTCCAATATTCCGAGGACTAAGCTTCCCATTTTTCCCAAACCTTTTCACCCCTTTCATGGGTGAAATTTTCAGATACACCAGATCATTGACTTCAAACTCAAGGTCTCTATGTCTCATATCGACATATGACTTTTGACAACTCTGAGATGTCTTCAATCTTTATCTAATGAATTTCACTTTCTCCATTGCCTCAAACACTGTGTCAGATCCAACTAAAGTAGCTTCACCCACTTCAAACCAACCTATGGGGGATCTACATCTTCTACCATACAAAGCCTCAAATGGTGCCATCTAGATGCTAGAGTGATAAATATTGTTATATGCAAACTCAATCTGTGGCAGATGCTCATCCTAACTACCTTTAAAATCTAGAGCACATTCCCTCAACATATCCTCCAAAGTCTAGATGATTCTCTCAGCCTGACTATCTGTCTGCGTATGAAAAGAGAAACTCAAATGCACTTGGGTACCAAGACCCCTTTGAAAAGCTCTCCAGAACTGAGAAGTGAACTGAGTCCCCCTATTTGAAATAATAGACACAGGAAATCCATGCATCCTTACTAACTCCCAAATATATAATATAGCATAATCCTCGTCTGTAAAAGATGTATGCACAAGCAAGAAATGCGGCGACTTAGTCAGCCTGTCAACAACAACCCAAATTGAATCATGACGACGTCGTGAAAGAGGTAAACCAGTCACGAAATCCATATTCACATCTTCCCACTTCCAAGTGGGTATACTAAACTCATGCATCACACCGCCAGGTCTTTGATACTCTACCTTAACCTGTTGGCATATTGCATATTTTGCCACAAATGCTGCTATATCCTTCTTTATTCCACTTAACCAATAGATCTCCCACAAGTCGCGATATATCTTGGTAGCGCCGGGATGAATAGAATATCGCGCGCCATGCGCTTCAACCATAATTCTATGCCTCAGGTCATTAACATCAGGAACACATAGTCTACCCTGCAATCTCAACACACCATCTTCCCCTTGGGAGAAAACCTCTACCTTTTGGTCCTTAACTGACTCCTTCAGTTAAACCAAACTAGTATCTAAGTCTTGCTTCTCCTTCACTACCGAAACTAAGGAGGATTCGAAACTACTCTGCACTAACATACTTCCCTCAGTAGAATCAAGCAACCTAACACCCAATCTAGCCAAACGATACACATCACAGGCTAAATCTTTCTTACCTTTCTCCACATGTGAAACACTACCTATAGACAACTTGCTAAGGGTATCTGACACTACATTGGCCTTTCCCAAATGATACAACACGCTTATATCATAGTTTTTTAGCAATTCTAACCACCTCCTCTACCTAAGATTCAACTTCCTCTGAGAAAACACATACTGCAAGCTCTTATGATCAGTAAAAACATCTACATGCACACCATACAAGTAATGTCTCCATATTTTTAAAGCAAACGCCACAACAGCTAACTCAAAATCATGGGTATGGTAATTATAATCACGCGGCTTCAACTGTCTATAGGTATAGGCTATAACCTTACCTCGTTGCATCAACACACAACCCAAACCAACTCTAGAAGCATCACAATACTCCATAACTATCCATACCATCAAACAAATCAATACAGGGGCTGAAGTGAGTCGAGTCTTCAACTCCTGAAAACTCTTCTCACAAGAATTTAACCAAAGTAACTTAACTTTCTTTTGGGTTAACCAGGTCATAGGAGACGCTATAGAAGATAAACCTTCAATAAAACGGTGATAATAGCCAGCTAGACCCAAGAAACTCCTAATGTCAGACGGAGAGATAAGTCTAGGACAATTTCTTACAGCTTCTATCTTTTGAGGATCACCTCTAATACCTTCAGCTGAAATAATAGGACCCAGAAAAGCTACAGACCTTATCCAAAACTCAAACTTATTGAATTTGACGAATAACTGATGATCTCTAAGGGTTTGTAAGATGATTCTAAGATGATCTTCATGGTTGTCCTCACTTCGGGAATACACAAGAATAGCATGTATGAAAATAATGAAAAACATATTAAGATACTTATTGAACACTCGATTCATGAGGTCTATGAAAGCTGCGTGAGCATTGGATAGTCCAAAAGACATGACAAGAAACTCAAAGTGACCATAATGGGTTCTAAAGGCTGTCTTTGGGATGTCGCACTCCCTTACTTTGAGTTGGTGATAGCTGGATCTGAGGTCTATCTTGGAGAAATAACTTGCACCCTGGAGTTGGTCAAATAAATCATCAATTCTAGAAAGAGGGTACTTGTTCTTGACTATGACTTTATTAAGCTGACGATAGTCAATGCACATACGCAAAGAACCATCTTTATTCTGCACAAATAGAATAGGTATGCCCCAAGGAGATACACTGGGCCTTATAAAACCTTTGTCTAAAAGATCTTTGAGTTGTTCTTTCAACTCCTTAGGCTCTGCGGGTGCCATATGGTAGGGAGGAATATAAATAGGCTGAGTGTCGGGAAGAAGATCAATCCCGAATTTTATCTCTCTATTGGGAGGTACCCCTGGGAGATCTTCTAAAAAAAATCAGGAAACTCATTAACAATGTTGACCGATTGAATAGTGGGAGTCTCGAACTTAGTGTCTTTAAATCTAACTAAGTGATAGATGCAACCTTTGGATATAAGATTTTTGGCTTTGAGGTAAGAAATAAAATGACTCTTGGGCGATACTGAACTTCTGGACCACTGAAAGACTGGCTTATTAGGAAACTGAAACTTAACCACAAGGGTACGATAGTCTATAGATGCATAGAAAGAGTAAAGCCAGTCCATACCCAGAATGAGATCAAAATCAACCATATCCAACTCTATCAGATCAGCAACTATGACTCTATGAAGAATAGTAATAAGGCACTTTTTATACACTTGCTTAGCAACAACGGACTCCCCTACTGGAGTAGAAACTATAATAGGCTCAGAGATATTTCCAGGACTCATTTCAAAATTCACAACAACTAATAGTGTCACATAAGAAAAACTTAACCCGGGGTCCAACAACATATAACTATCAAGGTGCTGGGAAATCCCAATAACATTGGGAGAATCCTCCTGCTCATGATGGGAAGGTAAGTCATAGAATCTATTTTGGCGCTGACCGCCAGCAGTGCTAGAAGAAGCACCCTGTGGAGGAGCTGGATGGGCTGCGGGAGCTGGTGTACTGGTGGCCTGTGCTTTTGATTAGGTATCTTTGCTCCCCTACCTGGCATGTGGTCACTCTCTAAGTCTATGGACCATATTGCGACAAATGAAACAACCTCTATACTCAGACAAACACTCACCCAGATGGGTCCTGCCATACTTAGCACAAGGAAAAAAATTAGGCCTATTACTTACGTTGTTCGGGGATCTAGAAATAGCTGGCCTATTCCCTTGTTCTTGCCTGCCTCTGGGTGTGGGAAAACTAGAGGATAATGTTTCTAGCATGGATGAATGGATCTATAACTGAGGGAGGTTCCTTCCATGGGACCTAGCCTGACCATACTCATACTGCTCGAATCTGATAAACCTAGATCAGGTAAATTTTGATATCATCTTGGGTATGGATTGGTTATCTCCCTATCATGCTGTTTTAGACTGTTATGCTAAGACTATGAATTCAGCTTCATGGGGTGTGCCAAGGATAACTTAGAAGGGTACGCTTCATTCGGGTCCCAGAATAGTTATATCCTTTCTTTAGGCTCGTCATTTAGAAGAGATGGGATATTTGCTGTACTTGCTCATATTCGTGATACTAGTGATTATTTACCACTTTCATTAGCTTCTATTTGTGTTGTCCATGAGTTCATGTATGTCTTCCCAATGGATTTTCTTGGTATGCCTTCGAATCATAATATTAACTTTGCTATTAATATTGAGCACAACACCAAGCCCATTTCTATTCCTCTTTATAAGATGGACCCAGTGGAGTTGAAGAATCAGTTGTAAGAGTTATTGGATATGATATTTATTCATCCTACTTTATTGTAAGACCCCGCAAAGTTCCCCCGTAGTTTGAGCCTTAGAGCGTGTTAAGTGAAGTATAATTCTGGCCCTAAAAAATTGAGAAGTGACTTCCAAAGTGATTGGTATTTAAACCATATAGAATTTTCTTAAATTTGACTTTTTATCATGTCGATAATTGAATTAGCTTTCCAACGATACCAATTTTATCGAAATTTGGTATCGGGGTGAGGAGTTATGGCTATTTTACCAAGAGTTATAGAAACCGCCCAGGTGCAACAGACAAGTTGATGGACCATCGAGTGTGCGACAAAACGTCGCCCAGACCATTGCAACCAAGGAATTAACTCTATTTTCTGGCCCAAGTGCGATGGAAGATCCGATAAATCATCGAGTCTGGGATGGACCATCGTTGAGACCATCGCATCGAGGCAGTGTATCCTCATCCTAGCCAATGTGTGATAGATGATCCGATGGACTGACGAGTCGGCAATGGACCATCGCTTAGACCATCATATCGAGGGAGTATTCCTTTTTTGACCAGCATGCGACGGACAACCCGACAAACCGTCAGGCTAGCGACGAACCATCGCTTTGACCGTCACAGCCCCGTTCAATATTTTTAAATCATTTTTAAAAGGGGTACTTCTATCTTTTCCACTCTTTTATCAACCAAATATATACCAAACGAAGCAAATGTCTTCATTCATCATCTCTAACATAAGAAAGCTAGGGTTTCTCCCTTAAGATCAAATCTAAAACCCTTCTCCAAGAAATCCAAGAAGTCACCATAGATTCTACAAATTGAGTTGAGATTTGGGTTCTCCAAGTTCAATAGTTTGCAAGAACCCTCTCTCAAGAGTAAGAAAAAGAGTTTAGATCAAGCTTGTTCATCCAATTTCATAACCTAAGGTATGTGGAGTTTTGAACAAGGGTAATCCTTTCACCCTTGTGCCTAAAGTCTTATTTCAATGACAATTTTCTGTAATTTATGAAATTTTACATGAAATTGAATTAGGGTTTTTCACCCATTGTTATTGATTGTAATACGTTGATGTTTCTAATGAATTAAAAGTCAAATAGCATGGTTTTTGCATGTTTCTTAAGAAATTGAAGCTGGGTTATATACCATGTTCCTATTCCTTGAGAATTTATGAGTTTCAATGATTCTAGAAATTGAAGTATATGAGTATATTGAGATTTTTAAGGCAAAATTCTGTAACTTCCAGATTTGTAAATGAATAATGAATCTATATGCTATCTATTATGCATTTAGGTGAGTTTTAACTTGAGATTGAATTATGGGTCCTTAAGCCATACATGAGACTTGGAATTTTATGAACTCTTGTGCTATAAGCACCCATGATTTGAGTATTCTAAGATTATTGGTAAATCTTTTGACATAATGGTCATAGAGTTTTGAAATCCACTTCACTACTTGAGATTACAGATTTGATTATTGGGTTCTTTATGAACCATGAGACTATTTTAAAGTGGATTTCCATGAGATGAGTGAGATAAACTAAAGGGAGTAGTATTTAGCATCGAGTTGGGTAAGTTACTATAGTTTCTTACCCCAGAACTACGTGCCATAGTAGGTTTAAGATTTTAGGCCTAATGCTGAGATATTAGGCCCGAGACCAAGATAAGTGATCACTGAATTGAGGTTACACTCCCTGGAAAGAGTATGACGCTCCTCCCCAACGTGGGGTCTCTTTCTTAGGAGGACAAAACATTGGACTCCATGTAGCTCGCATGGTTTATGTTGGTTAAGAGAACCTCCCTAATGACTAAAATTATTTTTCCTAAAACTAAAGTATGTTCCATTGAGATAGAATATTTTTCGCTAAACTATACAGAAGTATTTTCCCTTGAGATGAGATATTTTCTTTAAAGAGAAGTTATTTTCCCCTACTAATAAAGTATTCTGAGTTCTTGAGTTTTGAAGAAGTTTTTTCTCTCCATGAGATATATGCATGAGTAGAAAGTATTGCTTAAAAATTTTCTTTAGCCTTGGGTAATGAGAATAAGAGAATAGTACATATTTTGAAGCTAGAGTATAATGACTCACGAGATTTGTGTTACGTGCTCCACTCTGCATGATTCATGAACTTTACATTTTATACTTATTCAAGCCATATGAGTCATTACTTATTGCATGCATGATTTGATTAAGGAGTATTGATATTGTTTATGTAAATGCATACACCCTCGCACACTCAGTACATTCCCAAGTGCTGATCCATATAAATGTCTATGTGCTACATTGTCTTATAATACAGGTTCAGGTGCTTAGTCCCAGCCTCGTCAGTGATTTTCGAGTACCTCTGTCTACATTCCTACAGAGGTGAGTCCTCATTGTTCGAGGACCTATCTTCAAACATTCTAGTATTTTAGTGGTTTTGTTATTACTTTCAATCCAGTTTGAGTCAGTTGGGGATCTATCCCAACGGCTCTCTAGTTCATGAATGAGTAGAGGCTTTGTCAGACTAGTTATCAGATTGTGATTGTGTTGAGATTTTTAGTATTGTGGTCATTTGGACCGAGTATTATCTACATATTTCCTTTCATATGATATGTCTATGCCAATGTTTGATTATTTCATCTTGAAATGAGTATTATAAGTATAAAAGGCTCAAAGGGTTAGCTTGGGGCTACTAATAGCCTTAAGCATCGTGTGATATCCCGAGAGGTGATTTCGGGTCTTCACAAACTTGGTATTAGAGCCTAAGGTTTTAAGGAGTCCTAGGGAGTCTGACAAGCCGCGTTGAGTTGAGTCTTGATCATCGGTGTGTAGCACGCCACATCTATGACCAAGAGGCTACAAGACTTCTTAGGAAAAAGTTGTTTCTTTCTTTCTTTCAGATTCTATCATTCCTATAGTTGTCTCTCTTATCTAATAATTCATACTTTTCTATTTTCAGAAAATGCCTCTCCGAAGAGAGAATGTCCGCAGAAATAATGATGAGCAACCCCCACCTGTTGATCCTTTAAATGAGATGGTGTCTTATGATGAGTTTCAGGCGGCCTTTTAGGTATTAACCCAAGCAATCACCGCTAATTTTCGGGCCAATAACTAGGCCGTAGTTGTAAATCAGCAGGGAGGTAATGTAGCCATGGATAGGATTCATGATATTATGCGGATGAATCCGCCTGAGTTTTATGGGTCTAAGGCAGATGAGGACCCACAGTTGTACCTTGAGAAAGTAAGAAAGATCATGTAGTTGATGCATTTTTCTGAGGAAGAAAGTGTTGAGTTGGCATCCTACAGGCTAAAAGATATTGCTTATGACTGGGTTGTATTGTGGGGGAAGGGTAGAGGTGAGAATGCTGCTTCTATGAATTGGCAGGTGTTCCAAGGTGCATTCTTGGACAAGTTCTTTCCGCTTGAGATGAGGGAGTCAAAGATTGAGGATTTTATGAACTTGAGGCAGGGCTCCATGACTGTTAAGAAGTACTTCTTGAAGTTCAATCAGTTGGCTAAGTATTCTCCTGATTTGGTTTCTGACACTCGAGCTAGTATGAGCAAGTTCGTGATAGGTGTTTTTGGTTTGGTGCTGAAGGAGTGTAAGACTGCAATGCTGTATAGGGATATGGATCTAGCTAAGTTAATAACACATGCCCAACAGATAGAGGCGGATAAGATTATAGAGAGATATAGAGTGAGGGGTAACAAGAGGGCTAGATCTGAACAACATGAGTATAGTCATCCCCGGTTCCATGAAGGGAACCACCCTTAGTTTCAGAGATGTCTGTCTATGCCAGCGCCTTCATTAGCTAGTTCACCCGTACTTAGAGTCAGGTAGGAGCAAGGGGGAAGGTCTTTTATGTCTAGGTCACAGAACAGTGTTGGTAACAGGCTCCGTTATCCTCCTTGTGCTAAGTATGGTAGGGATCATCCCGGTGAGTGTTTCGTAAATTTGAGGGGTTGTTTTAGTTGTGGCAAGCAAGTCCACAAACTTAGAGATTGTCCTCATGATAGACAGGGGAACGGAGATGCCCGACCTTAGGCACTGACTAATAGTACACCAGCTTCTGTACCCCATCCCGCCCCTGCTCAGGGCACTTCATCTAGCACTGCTGGCGGTTAGCGCCAGAACAAATTCTATGCCTTACCATCCCATCAGGAGCAGGATGACTCTCCTGATGTTGTTAATGGTATGCCCCATGTATTTTGGTTTGACGTCTATGTGTTGTTGGACCCCGGGTCAAGTCTCTCATATGTGATCCCATTTGTAGCTGTCAATTTCAAAATGAGTCCCAACAAGATTTCTGAGCCCTTCTTAGTTTCTACACCAGTAGGGGAGTCAGTTATTGTTAAACAAGTGTATAGGGATTGTCCTATTACTGTTTTACATAAATTCATACTTGCTAATTTGATAGAGTTAGACATGGTGGATTTTGACCTTATTCTAGGTATGGATTGGCTCCATTCCTGTTATGCATCTATAAATTGTCATATCCATGTGGTCAAGTTTTAGTTTCCTGACGAACCAGCTTTTGAGTGGTCCGGGAGTTCGGTATCTCCCAAGAGTCATTTTATCTCCTATCTCAAATCCCAAAAGCTTATATCAAAAGGTTGCATCTATCACCTAGTTAAAGTCAAGGTCACTAAGTCCAAGGCTCCAACTATTCAGTCAGTCAATATTGTTAATGAATATTCGGATGTTTTCCTGAAAGATCTCCCAGGGGTACCTCTCGATAGAGAGATGGAATTCAGGATTGACCTTCTTCCCGACACTCAGCCTATTTCTATTCTGCCATACCGCATGGCACCTGCATAGATTAAGGAGTTGAAAAAGAAACTCAAAGATCTTTTAGACAAAGGTTTTATAAGGCCTAGTATTTCTCCTTGGGGTGCACCTGTTCTATTCGTACGAAAGAAAGATCGTTCTTTGTGTATATGCATTGACTATCGCCAGGTTAACAAGGTCACAGTAAAAAATAAGTATCCTCTTCAGAGAATTAATGACCAATTTGATCAGTTGCAAGGTGCAAGTTATTTCTCCAAGATAGACCTTAGATCCGGCTATCATCAGCTTAAAATGAGGGAATGTGATATTCCAAAGATAGCCTTTTGAACCTGCTATGGTCACTTTGAGTTTCTAGTTATGTCCTTTGGTCTAACCAATGCCCCAACAGCCTTCATGGACCTTATGCATTGAGTGTTCAAGCAATATCTTGATATATTTGTTATTGTTTGCATAGATGATATCCTTGTGTATTCCTGTACTGAGAATGATCATGCAGATCATCTTAGAATTGTCTTAAAAACTCTTAGAGATCACCAGCTGTTTGCTAAATTCAGTAAGTGTGAATTTTGGCTAAGGTCTGTAGCCTTTCTGGGTCATATCATTTCAGTCGAAGGTATTAGAGTTGATCCCCAAAAGATAGAAGTTGTAAGAAATTGGCCTAAACTTATCTCTCTATCTAACATTAGAAGTTTCTTGGGTATAGAGGGCTATTACCGCCATTTTCTTGAGGGTTTCTCTTCTATTGGGTCTCCCATGACCTGATTGACCCTAAAGAAAGTTAAGTTTCAGTAGTCAGATTCCTGTAAGAAAAGTTTTCAGGAGCTGAAGACTCGACTTACTTCAGCCCCTGTGTTGACTTTGCCTGATGGTACCGATGGTTATGTGGTGTATTGTGATGCCTCTAGACTTGGTTTGGGTTGTGTGCTGATGCAAAAAGGTAAGGTTATAGCTTATTCCTCTAGACAGTTGAATCCGCATCAAAAGAACTACCCAACCCATGATCTGGAGTTAGCTGTTGTGGTCTTTGCTTTGAAAATCTGGAGACACTATCTTTATGGTGTTCATGCTGATGTGTTTACTGATCATAAGAGCCTGCAGTATGTGTTTACTCAGAAGGAGTTGAATCTTAGGCAGAAGAGGTAGTTAGAGTTGTTAAAAGACTATGATATGAGTGTGTTGTGTCACCCGGGCAAGGACAATGTAGTGGCGGATGCCTTTAGCAGATTATCTATAGGTAGTGTTGCTCATGTAGAGGAAGGTAAGAAAGAGTTAGCTCATGATGTGCATCGATGGTGATAGGCGAATTTACACGCTTATATCAATATATTTTGCCCATATTTTAGCCTAGTTTTGAGAACAAATTATATATTTCATGCACTTTTAGTCCTTTTTCCTGTAAATGAGCTAACGAACATGATTAGTAAAGTTTCAGGTATAAATGATGCAGAATTCAGCATTTTATGGCTTACTTGACGCAAAAGAAAGCTCACGAAGGAAGGGAAGGGAGTTTACACGCCTAAGGACCAAATCTGCTGCATGGAAAATCTGTCCCGGGCTAAAATAGTATTTCTGAAGACTTTGGGGATCTGCAGTAACTTAGTTGGATTTGGACAATGATACATTAACCTAGTACAATTGGGTTATGTATTTCATTAGTTTATTTGGATTATGATAATGTTACATTAACCTAGTACAATTGGGTTAAGTATTACATTAGCCTAGTAGGATTTGGTTAGATATTTTATTTATCTAGTAGGATTAGGATATGGGTATTATAAATACCCTATCATGCTAGAGATTTTATTACTTCTCATCTTACAATTCAATTCTATTACTCTACAACTCTTCTAATCTATCCATCAATTCTATTTTTCTTCTTCTACTCTTCCATTCTTAAATTCCACAGCAAGAGAATCGTTACTTTGCCTAGGAATTCACGCCTCACACCTACCACCTAAGCTACACGAAATTACTCAATCTTGTGGTATAACAATAATGTCAATCGTGATCTCCTTCGCATTCATGGGTAACTAAACTTCTCTGTTGGGGTTATGGAAGCCGTATGAGATACTATCTATTGCTGTGAGTTTGTGAGTTCGAGGCACGTATATTGCTTATATCATTATTCTCTTCATCTTAATCTACATTCTTTGCGGTTGCAAACGCAAGAATATGCCAGTCTAACATTTAACTTGTTCGAGAGAAAAGTTATTTGTCTGGAAAAGAGATAATGTCAAGGTAGTAGGACACCCTTTCCTATTAAAAAACTGGTGCCGTAACTGGACTAACCTCTTGGAGAATTCGTACCGTTAGATACGCTTTAAGCTCGAGAGAGTTAAAGTGAAATAGTCCTTGTTTAGGTTGAGAGACGCTTGGATTTACCATCGACTACAATCCTCTATAAGCAATTGCATGTTAGAATTCTACACACTCATAGCCAATAGAGACGTATACCTCAGAAGGTGGACATAACCCCAACGCTTCAATTCTCATTGTTTACAACCAACGTAACAATCTCTCTCTTTTTACTTTATTATTTTCAGCTTTTGTTTACATTACTTGCAAAACAAGAATCCCCCCTTCTTACGAGACTTGCACCAAAAGTTTAGTAATTTTACTTACTTGTTGGCCAAGCTATTCCCTGTGGGATCGACACCCAACCCAGGTTGGGTTCTATATTTGCTAACGACCGCTTTACACTCAAACAAGATCTGTAGATTGAGCGTTATCAAAAATTGGCGCCGCTGCCGGGGAATACAAGTGTCAATTAAGTTCGTGAAAATTACTAGACCCTTTGGTCAAAGATTCTCGTACTTTTACTTTTAGTTTTTGTTTTTGTCTATTGCAGGTTTTTATTTTAGTGCATGCCCCATACTCGAAGTTCTGGTCAACCATTATTACCAATAAATCCTGAACCACAACGCATTGGTAGAATGGAAGCACAAGCTGAAATCGCAAGGATGGCTGCTCAATAGGAACAAGCAAGATTGGCTGCCCTTGCCGCAGCCCAGGTTCAACAGCAGAACATTGATAACCCTGCACGAGCACCAAATCCTGACGATGAGTATTTAGGTGATGATGAGTTACTAAACCCTAGGCGTGATGCTGAAATCGTAACACCTGCCAACAGAAGAGGTCGACAAGCTCGGTATAGACATGATTACCAACCTATGCAGCCAGCCTTCGACGATGATGATGATGATCTTGATGGTGCCGGAGCCACTGGAGCTATAATTCCACCACCATTAGCGCCCGGAGCCAAGTTCAACATCACAAGCACCATGATTCAGTTATTGCAACTCAAGGGATTGTTTGGTGGACTAGCAGGCGATGATCCGAATATGCATCTCATCAACTTTATTTCTACATGCAAGTCTTTTGACAATCCTGGTGTTGGTAAGAATGCAATTCGATTACGTTTATTTCCATTGTCTCTGTGTGGGGAGGCAACACTATGGTTGAATGGGCTGACTCCTGATTCAATTACAAATTGGAGGCAATTGAGAGACGCTTTCCTAGAAAGATTCTTTCCTCCTTCCAAAAGGGCACAATTGAGAGATGAAATCAGCAACTTTCGTCAGCTTCCCACTGAAGCTCTTCATGAAACATGGGAGAGGTTCAAGACAAAGCTAGCGAGATGCCCAAACCATCACATGACTAATGTTCACCTCATGGAGATATTGTATAGAGACTTGAATTCAATAACTAAGCCAGTGGTGGATAATGCAGCTGGAGGATCTTTTATGGACCTCACCTTTGGTCAAGCAAGCAATATGCTAGATCGCATGACGAAAAAAAGTAGAGCTTGGCATACCAGGGATTCTGAGGTAGCAAGCCCCACTTTATCTATAGGCATGACTGCAGACCAAAGAAGAAGACAAGAAGAACGTGATCAAGATTTAACGCACATGAAAACGCAAGTGGATCTTCTGACAAAGCATTTATTATCAGGGAAGACCGAAAAAGTGAAATCTGTGGCGCTAAAAGGAAGAGACGAATCTGATTCGGAAGAGGAGGCCAACTACTTGAACAATCAGGGGGGTTTCCATGGGAATACCCAAGGAAACCAAGGTCGGAACTATTATGATAAATCTGGAAGCAAAGACCAAGGTAGTTGGAATAAAAACAATGAAAAGAGTGGTTTGTACGTTCCCCCTGGTAGACATGATACCACCACATCTAATTCTAGAAGTATGGAAGACATGATGGCTAAATTATTGAAAGGAGTGGAAGCAACGAGCGCGGGAGTTACTGAGGTAATTAATGATTTGTCCTCCATGAAACAACTAGTTGATTCTCATTCCACTTCAATCAAGCAAATAGAGCAGCAACTGAGCCAACTTTCAGCAGCACTCAATCAAAGAAAGGATGGCACTTTACCTAGCGATACTGTGAAAAACCCAAGGAATGATGGGTCATGCATGGCCATCACTACCAGAAGCGGTAAGGTGCTGGAACCTTCAGAAAAAGACAAGCAAGTGGTTGACGAAGTTGCGGACATAGATGATAACGTAAAAGGAGAAGATGCCTCAACAACCAGTCCTGACGTTAAGAATGTCACGCCCAGTGACGTGCAACCTGAAAAAATGGAAAAACGGAAGCAAGAGGAGAAGAAAGCCATGGAGAGAACACTTCCATACCCACCACCACCTTTTCCCCAAAGATTGAAGAAGGTGGCGGATGACACTAAGTTCAGCAAATTTATGACTATGTTGAAGCAGCTGACCATTAATGTTCCATTGGTAGAGGGACTTGAACAAATGTCTGGGTATGCGAAGTTTATGAAAGATCTTTTGACTAAGAAGAGGGCAGAAAGTTATGAGCTAAAGGATGATGTGTATCATTGTAGTGCAATTGCTACCCGATCGATAGTTCAGAAGAAGGCCGACCCCGGAGCTTTCACTATTCCTTGCACCGTCGGATCTTTGAACTTTTCCAAAGAATTATGTGACCTAGGAGCCAGCATCAACTTGATGCCATTATCGATCTACAAGAAGTTGGGGTTAGGAGATCCTACACCAACTAATATGAGGCTTGTTATGGCGGATAGGTCGGTAAAACGACCGGTTGGTATTCTATGCGATATTTTGGTAAAGGTTTCTTCATTTATCTTTCCAGCAGACTTTGTCATCTTGGATTGTGAAGAAGATTCAGAGGTTCCCATAATCTTGGGACGCCCTTTCCTTGCTACAGGAAGTGTGCTCATTGATTTGAGAGATAATGAACTTTCATTCCGAATAAATGACGAAGTGGTTCGATTTGATGTTTGCAAATCAATGAAGCAACCCAAAGATCTGAGTGTATTTTCTGTGGCTGATGTTGTCTTTGATGATGAGAAAGAACGACTTGAAGAAGAGCAAATTCTTGATGATCCTTTGGAGGTTTTGCTCATGAAAGGAGAGAATGAGGATGCTGAAATTTCTGAAGAAGCTATTTGTGCTCTATCGGGATTAGGGACATATCGCTATACTCCCAAGAAGCTGGATCTTGATCTCAAGAATCAACCCACACCACCAGCCAAGCCATCTATTGAAGAACCACCCACACTAGAATTGAAGGAGCTGCCAAGACATTTGAAGTACGCATTCTTAGGAAGCGGAAACACACTTCCAGTCATAGTGGCAGCCGATTTGGGTGAGCAACAAGTTGCAGCTCTTATTGCGATCTTACGCAAGTATATTAGAGCCATTGGATGGACCATTGCGGATATTATTGGTATTCCACCTGGGATTTGCACACATAAAATTCAGCTTCAAGAAAAGTGCACACCCACCATTGAACATCAAAGGCATTTAAACCCACCTATGCAAGAAGTGGTGAAGAAGGAGATTATCAAGTGGTTAGACGCAGGAGTTGTATATCCTATCTCTGATAGTACATGGGTAAGTCCTGTACAATGTGTTCCCAAGAAAGGAGGAATGACGGTGGTCGCGAATGCAAAGAATGAGCTTATTCCACTCAGGCCCATTACTGGATGGAGAGTATGCATGGACTACCGCAAGCTGAATTCTTGGACACTCAAGGATCACTTCCCCATGCCATTTATGGACCAAATGCTAGATCGATTAGCGGGGAAAGAATGGTTTTGCTTCTTGGATGGTTATTCAGGTTATAATCAGATTTGTATTGCTCCCGAAGACCAAGAGAAGACAACGTTTACATGACCATATGGTACGTTTGCCTTCAAACGCATGCCATTCGGGTTGTGTAATGCACCAGCCACCTTTCAACGTTGTATGATATCTATTTTCTCTTATATGGTTGAAGACACTTTGGAGGTATTTATGGATGACTTTTCAATTGTCGGTGAGTCTTTTGAAGCATGTTTGGCAAACTTGAGCATGGCATTACAAAGATATGTAGAGTTCAACCTTGTGCTGAATTGGGAGAAGTGCCACTTCATGGTAAAAGAAGGAATCGTTCCTGGGCACAAGATCTCTGAAAGAGGAATAGAGGTTGATCGAGCAAAAATAGAGGTAATTGAGAAGCTACCGCCTCCAATTTCGGTGAAGGGAGTTCGTAGTTTTCTTGGCCATGCTGGTTTCTATCGTAGATTCATCAAAGACTTTTCCAAAATTTCTGGTCCATTGTGCAAACTATTGGAGAAAGATGCGAAGTTTGACTTTAATGACGATAGCTTAAAGGCATTCGAATGCCTTAAAGGAAAACTCATTGAAGCCTCTATCATGGTAGCACCAGATTGGACGCTCCCATTTGAGATCATGTGCGATGCTAGTGGTGTAGCCGTTGGTGCTGTTCTTGGACAAAGAAAGGAGAAATTATTTCATCCTATCTACTATGCGAGTAAGGTCCTAAATGAAGCCCAAAGGAACTACACTGTTACTGAACAAGAGCTCCTAGCGGTTGTGTATGCGTTTGAGAAGTTTCGTGCCTATCTATTGGGTACTAAGGTGATCGTCCATACAGACTTCGCAACTCTTAGGTATCTAATGACGAAGAAGGATGCAAAACCAAGGTTGATTCGATGGGTATTACTGCTGCAAGAGTTTGATTTCGAAGTCAAAGATAGAAGAGGTTGCGAGAACCAAGTGGCTGATCACCTATCTAGACTTGAGAATGAACATGTGGCGCAACTTGAAATTCAGATTGATGATGCATTCCCTGACGAGGTGATATTAGCGACAAAAATAGAGAAATTACCATGGTATGCCGACTTTGCAAATTTCGTAGTGAGTAATGTGCTACCTGCCAATTTATCTTACCACCAAAGAAGGAAGTTTATGCATAATGTTCAGCACTACTATTGGGATGAACCTTATTTGATTCGAAGATGCGCGGATGGGATCATTTGATGATGTATATCCCATGAAGAAGTGCCTACTATATTGGAAGCATGCCACACTTCGCAAGTTGGAGGACATCATGTAGGCAATCGAACGGCAAGAAAAGTATTGCAAAGTGGTTATTATTGGCCTTCGATATTTAGAGATGCATAAGACTATGTGAGAAGGTGTGACCAATGCCAACGTCAAGGTGCTATTTCAAAACACCATGAAATGCCCATGTCCAAAATTCTGGAGGTAGAACTCTTTGATGTGTGGGGTATTGATTTCATGGGTCCATTCGTGAATTCGTTTGGAATGAAGTACATCTTGGTTGCTGTGGATTATGTTTCAAAATAGGTTAAAGCTGTAGCATTGGCCGACAACGAAGGAAAGCGTGTTGTAGCGTTCTTAAAGAAGAATATCTTCTCTCGCTTTGGAGTACCTCGTACTATCATAAGTGATGGAGGATCTCACTTTTGAAACAAGCTATTCAAATCTGTATTGGCCAAGTATGGTGTCAAGCAACACAAGGTAGCTACGCCTTATCATCCCCAAACTAGTGGACAAGTAGAGGTTTCCAATCGCGAGATTAAGCAAATCCTTGCAAAGACGGTTAATGCAAATAGGAAGGATTGGTCTCGAAAGCTAGATGATGCACTATGGGCATATAGGACTGCATTCAAGACACCCATTGGCATGTCTCCTTATCAACTAGTTTATGGGAAGGCTAGTCATCTACCCATCGAGCTTGAATACAAGGCATTGTGGGCATTGAAGCACTTGAATTTGAATTGGGATGATGTGAAGAATCTGAGGTTGGAGCAGCTGAACGAATTAGATGAGTTCCGTCTCCATGCATATGAAAGATCGGATTTATACAAGGAGCGGATGAAGAAGTATCATGATCAGCGGATTGTTCGACAAAACTTCCAAAAGGGTGATATGGTACTACTCTTCAACTCCAGATTTAAGCTCTTCCCAGGTAAGTTAAAATCTAAGTGGTCTGGTCCATTTAAAGTTATCCAAGTCTACTCGTCTGGAGTAGTCGAATTGGAAGGCAATAAGGGTGTTGTCTTCAAAGTGAATGGCCAACGTGTTAAGCCTTATATCGGTCCTCTTGACTCGTTGAATGACATGGCCATCACTTATCTCGACGAAGTCTAAGTACTCGAGATTACTACGTCGAGCCACGACAATAAATAAGGCGCTAGATGGGAGGCAACCCATCATTTTATCGTTTTATCGTTTTATCGTTTCTTCTAGTACTTGTTTTGATTTTGATAAATGAAAAATCCAAAAATAAGAGTCGTTCCACGACCAAAACTAAGGCGCTTGGTGGGAGGCAACCCATCATACTAATTGTTTTCATTTGTTTAAGCGAATATAGGTGCAAGAAGTAGTCAACGAGGAGATTGATTTCAATTGACGATTTGGACGCATTGTATGGTAAAGTTGGTAAGTTAGGAAGGGTGATGCATAAGGCTATGGATTGAGCCTTTCTCACGCCAAAATAGGCTTCGAGGAAGGCTAGGCCTTGGTAAAACTAGGCCACGAATGATGCACAACCTATCCTATAGCCTAAGGTCTCGGAATCTAGTGTGCTATACACTATGCGCCGCCAATTACTAGGTATGCTTTTGACTATGCGCCGCCTATGCTATGGCATTTGGTCTCAGTATCTCATATGCCATAGACTATGCGGCGCATATGTCTACAAATGCCATAGACTATGCGGCGCATATGTCCCATTATGCCATAGACAATGTGCCGCATATGTCATTGATATGCCGAGTATTATGCTCTGCATATGTAGGATTTTTGTCTCCAAAACCGATTGTAAATGGGTCATAACCCGACCCATACTCTTCCTATATAAAGGGGACTTAGTTTTATAACACAACCACAATAGAAAATACCCTAAAGGCGCCGCATACTCTTCCAAATCTTCTCAAAATTTTCTTCTTTTGCTCTTCCAATTCACGAAACCATCTCCACAAGTTTCAAGCAAGTAAGTACTCTCTTATTCTTCATTTATTTCTCGTAAGTACTACGTTGCTATGGCTATTATGAATTGCTAAATTATATAAGATTGTTGGTGATGTTCATGTGTTTGGATTGTTGTTGCAAAATCATGTGAGTGAACATATACATAGGAAAATCTTGACTTGTTTCCGACTTGAATTTGGTTTCAATAGCATTGTTATGATATTTGCGGAATTGATATGGCTATGAATATTGCTTAAGATTGTTGTTTGGATACTTACATGTTAGACTATCCCGGCCATCGGGATAAGACTTATAGTGCCTACCGACTTAGGAGGTTGTGATTGTTGTAAGAATAACGATTCCATGTGGTAACCCCTATGTAGGAGTGTTGCTATATCTACAATGAAAGTAGTCCAATGGCTGCAAGTAAGTGATGCATTGCTGATTTTCTTGTCGGAATACAATCCTAAAACGTATCTCGACAAAATCTGAGTAAATCGACTACTTTCACCTCACTGATTTGTGTTAACAAAACTAAGTGTGGGGTGGTACCCCTAATGCTTGCTTATAGATTGTATCAAGTGAGACTGTGTTGCAACTAACACTATTTCTAGTCTCAGGTACAATGGCACCTAAAGCGAGGCAAGGCAAGGAGAAGGCGACCACTTCCCAAAAGGGCAAGAAGAGAAGTCGAAAAGACCAAGGAGAATCATCCTCAGCACAACTACCCCACAGAATGTTTGGAATAAAATGGGTTCTTGAGGAGGAAGCCAAAGAATGGTACAGGAACAACAAAGAAAGAAGATATGTTCACGTCGACCTGATCAACAAGGACACCTTAGCGAAGAAGGAGCCGCGTATGTTGGCGAAAATCATGGCATTGAAGCTGGATTTCATCTTCCGCGATATGGGAGAATGTAATCTTGATTTGACAAGAGAGTTTTACACCAAATGGTCGCCGAAAACAACAGGCAACGAAGTCAAAATTCGGGGCCAAGTGTTACCGCTCAACGCGGACTGGATCAACTCTTTTCTTGGCTTACCTTCGGTCGACCCAGCACCATTCAAAGAGCTGTACAACAGGCCTCCTTATAGAGCAATTAGACACACACTTAGTGGAAGTAGATCGATGGCAAGGTGGGGCAGACATAAAGACACAGGACGACACAACACCTTCCCCTATGCATTACTGAATAGGGAAGTAAGAATCTGGATGCGTATTGTCAACTCATGCCTTATTCCTGGGACTTAATACACCAAGATATCAAGAGATAGAGTGTGTTTGGTCTATGCTTTGATGACGAATGTCCCTATCAACTTTGGGGCAATCATTCGCTCTACCATGAGGAAGGCCAGACTCCACAAAAGGTCCCACTTCACATTTGGAAATCTGTTGACAGCAATCTTGCGGAAGGAGGATATCGAAGAGGAACCAGCTGACCACAAACTCCCACATAACCCAAAGAAGGTTGACCTTACTAAGGTCAAAGATGCTGAAACAACTCATGGTGTCAACCTTACTACTGCGGAAAGACATGCTCGTGATGAGAGTTTCTTCCGTCATCTTTATGGCATGACACGATTTACTATGATGAGTGGTGGACGTGTTCTAACTGCTGCAGAGCTCCAACAGCTGGACCACGACTATCCCATGAACATGCATGCACGGGAGATGTGTGGAGTGGGCGTATACTTTGAGGAACCACTAGATGATGATGTGCCGACTGATGACGACCGACGCTTGCCAGACTCTGACGAGGAGAACTCTGACGACGACTCTTATGATGATTCCGACGAAGGGGGTATGACCCCCGACAATGAGGAAGAGTCCGACTAACCAGGTTCCTCGTATTTATTTTCCACTGAGGGCAGTGTCCCGTTTAAGTGTGGGGTGGCGGTATCGTATGCTATACTTCTCTATCGCATCTATGTTTGTTGTTTTTTTTGTTGTTTTTTTTCGTGTTTTAGTTTTTTTTTTTTGTTTTTTTTTTTCTAGATTCGCATGAAATTATTTTGATAGGCAGCATGAGATTATAACAAGAGTATGTGCTACAATTGTGACTATTGAGACGTTTAGGCTCTAGTTGTGACTCATTATGTGATATTGTCTGGTTCAATTCCTTCACTTGTTGGGTCGAGAGCCTATATTACTTCCAAGCAAGTCAACCATGTGCCTTGTGTGTGTGAAATAATCGTATATTCTATGATTGTGGCTGATGCTAGAACTTGCCTGGTATGTATGCAAAGCGAAAATAAGGAGTGTAAGTTTAGGATATGATTTAGGCATTTCTTTGGCAACCCATATTTGTTTACCTTCAGTTTTACCTACCCATGGACATCATCCTAGTTAAACCCTTTTGAGCCTTTAGCCTATTTCTTTGACAACCTTGTATGTAAGCCTAATCCATTTTTTTCAAGACCATAATTTGATCCAAATTCCTAAGTGGTTTAAAGTGAAAAAGTCATGTGACAAAATAAGAGGTCATGTGACAAAATAAGAGGAAATTGGGTGAGTATGATGCTTTAGAATGCATTGGTGCTTGAATGAGTTATGAAAAAGAAAGTGCTATCATAAGAGGTATGTTATCAAAAGAAAAAAGAAAGGAAAACTGAAAAGTTAGTTATGTTTGAAATTGAAAAAACAAAAGAGGAGAAAGAGAGTGGTAGAATAAAAGAAAGTAGAAAGGTTGTTTGAAAGAAAAGTGTTAATGATACAAAGTGATGTATTAAAGCGCTTAGGAACTTAGTCACTATTCCTAGCCAAAATAGTCCTACCTGTCCCTTAGCCTACATTACAACCATCAAAAGACCTACTTGATCCTAAGCTTAGCATTCTGACATTTAGTAGAGTATTACATTAAGGGCAAGCCTATGGTCATCATTTGCTTCATATGAATTCTTTGTGAGAGCGAGAGCAAGGATATTTTGATACCCATGTTTGAAAAATATGCTATACTTGTGAGTGATTATGGGTACTATAGTGTGAGACACACATGGTTGATGAGTTTTGGGTAGTTATATATGATTCCTTGTACCTTAACGTTTGCATGCGAGTTGATCACCATCACGAGTCTATGCTAGAGGTTAAATTGTTTCTACCTATAATCGAAAAGCTACTCTTTGTTGATAATTGTTGTGCCTGTCTGGACAAATGTTTTGTGTTGTTGCTGTGAAACCCTAAGTTGATGTTTAGAAGGACATGGTATTTCGTTCGAGGATGAACAAAGCTTCAAGTGTGGGGTGTTGATGATAGGCAAATTTACACGCCTATATCAATATATTTTGCCCATATTTTAGCCTAGTTTTGAGAACAAATTATATATTTCATGCACTTTTAGTCCTTTTTACTGTAAATGAGCTAACGAACATGATTAGTAAAGTTTCAGGTATAAATGATGCAGAATTCAGCATTTTATGGCTTACTTGACGCAAAAGAAAGCTCACGAAGGAAGGGAAGGGAGTTTACACGCCTAAGGACCAAAACTGCTGCATGGAAAATCTGTCCCGGGCTAAAACAGTATTTCTGAAGACTTTGGGGATCTGCAGTAACTTAGTTGGATTTGGACAATGATACATTAACCTAGTACAATTGGGTTATGTATTTCATTAGTTTATTTGGATTATGATAATGTTACATTAACCTAGTACAATTGGGTTAAGTATTACATTAGCCTAGTAGGATTTGGTTAGATATTTTATTTATCTAGTAGGATTAGGATATGGGTATTATAAATACCCTATCATGCTAGAGATTTTATTACTTCTCATCTTACAATTCAATTCTATTACCCTACAACTCTTCTAATCTTTCCATCAATTCTATTTTTCTTCTTCTACTCTTCCATTCTTAAATTCCACAACAAGAGAATCGTTACTTTGCCTAGGAATTCACGCCTCACGCCTACCACCTAAGCTACACGAAATTACTCAATCTTGTGGTATAACAACAATGTCAATCGTGATCTCCTTCGCATTCATGGGTAACTAAACTTCTCTGTTGGGGTTATGGAAGCCGTATGAGATACTATCTATTGCTGTGAGTTTGTGAGTTTGAGGCACGTATATTGCTTATACCATTATTCTCTTCATCTTAATCTACATTCTTTGCAGTTGCAAATGCAAGAATACGCCAGTCTAACATTTAACTTGTTTGAGAGAAAAGTTATTTGTCTGGAAAAGAGATAATGTCAAGGTAGTAGGACACCCTTTCCTATTAAAAAGCTGGTGCCGTAACTGGACTAACCTCTTGGAGAATTCGTACCATTAGATACGCTTTAAGCTCGAGAGAGTTAAAGTGAAATAGTCCTTGTTTAGGTCGAGAGACGCTTGGATTTACCATCGACTACAATCCTCTATAAGCAATTGCATGTCAGAATTCTACACACTCATAGCCAATAGAGACGTATACCTCAGAAGGTGGACATAACCCCAACGCTTCAATTCTCATTGTTTACAACCAACGTAACAATCTCTCTCTTTTTACTTTATTATTTTCATCTTTTGTTTACATTACTTGCAAAACAAGAATCCCCCCTTCTTACGAGACTTGCACCAAAAGTTTAGTAATTTTACTTACTTGTTGGCCAAGCTATTCCCTGTGGGATCGACACCCAAACCAGGTTGGGTTCTATATTTTCTAACGACCGCTTTACACTCAAACGAGAGCTGTAGATTGAGCGTTATCAATCGACTGGCTAGATTGGGTGTTAGGTTGCTTGATTCAGCTAAGGGAAGTACTTTGGTGCAGAGTAGTTCCGAATCCTCATTAATTTTGGAAGTGAAGGAGAAGCAAGACAGAGATCCTAGTTTGGTCAAACTGAAGGAGTCAGTTAAGGACCAAAAGGTAGAGGTTTTCTCCCAAGGAGAGATGGCATATTGAGGTTGCAGGGTAGATTATGTGTTCCATGTATTGATGATATAAGGTAGAGGATTATGGATGAAGTGTATGGCGCACCATATTTTATTCATCCCGGCACTATCAAAATATACCGCGACTTGCGGGAAATCTATTGGTGGAATGGCATGAAGAAGAATATAGTTGGGTTTGTAGCTAAGTGTGCAACGTGCCAACAGGTTAAGGTAGAGTACCAAAGACCTGGTGATGTGATGCATGAGTTTGGTAGACCCACTTGGAAGTGGAAGGTGGTGAATATGGACTTCATGACCAGTTTACCTCTTTCGCGTCATCATCATGATTCTATTTGGGTTGTTGTGGATAGGCTGACTAAGTCCGCGCATTTCTTTCTCGTGCACACATCTTATACCGCTGAGGATTATGCTAGATTGTATATCCAGGAGTTAGTCAGGCTTCATGGAGTTCCCTTGTCTATCATTTCGGGTAGGGGTACTCAATTTACTTCTCAGTATTGGAGGGAGTTTCAGCAGGGTCTTGGTACCCAAGTTCTTTTGAGTTCTGCTTTTCATCCGCAGATAGATGGTCAGGCTGAGAGGACCATTCAAACTCTAGAAGATATGTTGAGGGGGTGTTCTCTTGATTTCAATGGTAGTTAGGATGAGCATTAGCCATTAATAGAATTTGCCTATAACAATAGTTACCATGCTAGCATCGGGATGACACCATTTGAGACTTTGTATGGTAGAAGATATAGATCACCCATAGGTTGGTTTGAAGTGGGTGAAGCTGCCGTGATTGGGCCTGATGCAGTGTTTGAAGCCATGGAGAAAGTTAAGTTGATTAGAGAGAGGTTAAAGACAACCTAGAGTCGTCAAACACCTTATGTCCATGTGAGAAGAAGAGATCTTGAGTTTGAGGTGGGTGATTTGGTATACTTGAAGATTTCACCCATAAAAGAAGTGAAGAGGTTTGGTAAGAAGGGAAAACTAAGTCCCTGTTATGTTGGCCCGTATAGAGTCTTGAGCCGTATTGGTAAAGTAGCCTACGAGGTTGAGTTTCCCACAGAGTTGTCAGCCGTTCATCCTATTTTTCATGTCTCATTGCTTAAGAAGAATATTGGTGATTCCATTGTAGTAGATCCTTCAGGTAGTGTTGATATTCAAAATTGTTTTTCCTTTGATGAGATTCCTGTTCAGATCCTAGATTTTCAGATCCGTAGACTGAGGAACAAAGAGGTTCCCTTGGTTAAAGTTTTGGGGCAAAACCAGTCAGTTGAGGGCGCTACTTGGGAGGCAGAAGCAGACATGCGGGCCAAGTACCCGAACCTCTTTTCCTTAAGTTTAGATTGATCCGAAGGTATTATTCTTCCTTAATTCATCCCTTCAAATCTAAAGTTCAGCTATATATCTATTCTTGCATGAGTTCTTTCATTTTTTGAGTTATCCAACAGTTTAGAAAGATTTTGAGTCGTTTAACAAATTACTTCTGCTATGTGTATTCTGTTTTTCCTGTTTTCCTAGTCTAACTAGTAACATTCGAGGACGAATATTTCCAAGGGGAAGATATTTAAGACCCCGCAAAGTTCCCCCGTAGTCTGAGCCTTAGAGCGTGTCAAGTAAAGTGTAATTTCGGCCCTAAAAGATTGAGAAGTGAGTTACCAAGTGATTGGTATTTAAACCATATAGAATTTACTTAAATTGACATTCTGTCATGTAGAGAATTGAATTAGCTTTCCAACGATACCAATTTCGTCAAAATCCAATTATCGGGGTGAGGAGTTATGGCCGTTTTACCAAGAGTTGTCGGAACCACCCAGGTGCGATGGATAGGTTGACATTCCATTGAGTATGCGATGGACCGTTGCCTAAACCATTGCAACCAAGGCAGTAACTCCCTTTTCTGGACCAAGTGCAATGGAAGATCTGATGGGCCGTCGAGTCTGCAATGGACCATCGCTGAGACCGTCGCATCGAGGCAGTGTGTCCTCATCCTAGCCAACGTGCGATGGACGATCCGATGGATCATCGAGTTGGTGATGGACCATTGCTTCGACCGTCACATTGAGGCAGTGTATTCCTTTTATGACCAGCATGTGACGGACGACCCAACGGACCGTCAGGATAGACACGGACCATCGCTTTGACCGTCACAGCCCTGTTCAGTATTTTTAAGTCATTTTTAAAAGGGGCACTTCTGTATTTTCCACTCTTTTATCTACCAGATATATCCCAAATGAAGCAAATGGATTCATTCATCATCTCTAACATAAGAAAGATAGGGTTTCTCCCTCAAGATCAAATCTAAAACCCTTCTCCAAGAAATCTAAGAACTCACCATAGATTCTACAAATTGAGTTGAGATTTGAGTTTCCCAAGTTCAAGAGTTGCAAGAACCCTCTCTCAAGAGTAAGAAGAAGAGTTTAGAGCAAGCTTGTTCATCTAATTTCATAACCTAAGGTATGTGGAGTTTTGAGCAAGGGTAATCCTTTCACCTTTGTGCCTAAAGGATTATTTCAACTACAATTTTCTATAATTTATGAGATTTTACATGAAATTGAACTTGGGTTTTTCACCCATTGTTATTGATTGTAATACCTTGATGTTTCCAATGAATTGAAAATCAAATAGCATGGTTTTTGCATGTTTCTTAAGAAATTGAAGCTGGGTTATATACCATGTTGCTATTCCTTGAGAATTTATGAGTCTCAATGTTTCTAGAAATTGAAGTATATGAGTATATTGAGATTTTTAAGGCAAAATTCTGTAACTTCCAGATTTCTACATGAATTATGAATCTATATGCTATCTATTATGCATTTTGGTGAGTTTGAACTTGAGATTGAATTATGGGTCATTAAGCCCTACTTGAGACTTGGAATTTTATGAACTCTTGTTCTATAAGCACCCATGATTTGAGTATTCTAAGATTATTGATAAATGTTTTGACCTAATGGTCATAGAGTTTTGAAATCCACTTCACTACATGAGATTACAGATTTAATTATTGGGTTCTTTATGAACCATGAGATTCTTTTAAAGTGGATTTCCATGAGACGAGCAAGATAAACTAAAGGGAGTATTATTTAGCATCGAGTTGGGTAAGTTACTATAGTTTCTTACCCCAGAACTACGTGCCACCGTAGGTTTGAGATTTTAGGACTAAGGCCAAGATATTGGGCTCGAAGTCGAGATAAGTGATCACTGAATTGAGGTTATACTCCCTGGCAAGAGTATGACGCTCCTCCCCAACGTGGGGTATCTTCCTTAGGAGGACAAAACGTTGGATTCCATATAGCTCGCATGGTTTATGTTGGTTAAGAGAACCTCTCTAATGACTAAAAGTATTTTCCCTTGATATAAGTATTTTCCCTAAAACTAAATTATGTTCCATTGAGATAGAATATTTTTCCCTAAACTATACTGAAGTATTTTCCCTTGAGATGAGATATTTTCTTTAAAGAGAAGTTATTTTCCCCTACTAATAAAGTATTCTGAGTTCTTGAGTTTTGAAGAAGTTTTTGCTCTCCATGAGATATATGCATGAGTAGAAAGTATTGCTTAAAGTTTCCTTTAGCCTTGGGTAATGAGAATAAGAGAAGAGTACAAATTTCAAAGCTAGAGTATAATGACTCACGAGATTTATGTTACGTGCTCCATTCTACATGATTCATGAACTTTACATTTTATACATATTCAAGCCATGTGAGTCATTACTTATTGATTGCAGATTTGTTTAAAGAGTATTGATATTGGTTATGTAAATTCATACACCCCCGCATACTCAGTACATTCCCAAGTGCTAATCCACATATACGTCTATGTGCTACATTGTCTTATAATGTAGGTTCAGGTGCTCAATTCTAGTCTCGTGAGTGATTTTCGAGTACCTCTGTCTATATTCCTATAGAGGTGAGTCCTTATGGTTCTAGGACCTATCTTTAGACATTCCAATATATGAGTGGTTTGGTTATTACTTTCAGTCCAGTTTGAGTCAGTTGGGGACCTGTCCCAATGACTCTCTAGTTCATGGATGAGTAGAGGCTTTGTTAGACTAGTTATCAGATTCTGATTGTGTTGAGATTTTTAGTATTGTGGTCGTTTGGACCGAGTACTATCTTTGTATTTTCTTTCATATGATATGACTATGCCAGTGTTTAATTCTTTCATCTTGAAATGAGTATTATAAGTAGAAACAGGCTCAAAGGGTTAGCTTGGGGCTACTTGTAGCCTTAAGAACCATGTGACATCCCAAGAGGCAATTTTGGGTCATTATATGTATCACCTTGGGGTGCGCTTGTCCTGTTTGTTAAGAAAAAAGATAGGTCCATGTGTATGTATATTAATTATCGGCAGTTGAACAAGGTGATAATTGAGAATAAGTATCCTCTTCCTCATATTGTTTCTTTATTTGATCATCTTCAGGGTGATTTAGAGTTTTTGAAGATTGATCTGAGGTTCGGGTATCATCATTTAGGGATTAGAGATTTAGATATTCCAAAGATAGCTTTTCAAACTCGATGCGGTCATTATGATTTCTTGGTCATGTCCTTTGGTTTGACCAATGTTCCAGCTATATTCTCTGAGTTGATAAACCAGGTGTGATGACTATATCTCGACTCTTTTGTCATTATATTTATAGTTGACATCTTAGTTACTCCAAGAGTGAGCTAGATCATGAGGAGCATTTGCGGATTGTACTTCATAGATTTAGAAATATGAAGTTGTATGCTAAGTTCTCCAAGTATGAGTTTTGGTTAGAGTTTGTCTTTTTTTTAGGTCATGTTGTGACCGAGGATAGTATCGTTGTTGATCCATCCAAGATTACAATGGTTTGTGATTGGTTTAGGCCTACTTCTTCTATCAAGATTTAGAGTTTTATTGGTTTAGCAGGCTACTATAGGTGCTTTATTGAGGGTTTTTCATCTATTGTGGCTTCATTTACCAAGTTGACTTAGAAAAAGATTCTTTTAAGTGGTTCTATACTTGTGAGGTGAGGTTTTAAAAGCTCAAGGATTTATTGACATCAACTCCTAACGTGAATTTTCCCAAGAAGGGCGTGGGACTCACCATTTTCTATGATACTTCTATAATTGGGCTAGGTACTGTGTTAATGTAGGAGGGAAAAATGATTTCATAAGCTTCACGCTAGCTAAATCCTCATGAGAAGAATTACCTTACCCATGATTTTGAGTTGTGTGTGGTTGTATTTGCTTTGAAGTTTTGGAGGCACTATTTGTATTGAGTTCATTCTGAGATCTTCTTAGATCACTATAGCCTTCATTATTTCTTTCCCCAGCGAGATATTAATATGAGACAGTGTTATTAGCTTGAGTTTCTTAAGGGTTATGACCTTATTATTCTCTATGTTCGAGCAAGGAAAATATGGTTGAGGATGTCTTGAGCAAGAAGTCGACTAGTATGGGAAACTTCATATATCTTTTGAACCAGGAGAGACCTTTGGTCTTAGAGGTTCAATTTTTGGCTAACCATATGGTTTGGCTTGATATTTTCATGCTGGGGTATGTTTTGGCAATTGTGGAGTCTAGATTTTCTTTATTGGAGCAAATTCAGGCTCATTAGTTTGATGATGTTGGGTTGAGAATAATTTGGGATAATGTATTAAGTGGTGAGACTAAGAAAGCCTCACTTGAATCGATGGTGTCTTAGGGATTGAAGGTCGAGTTTGTGTATCGAGAGTAGGTGATAAGGTGAGAATGATTTTATTGGAGGCTTATTGTTCTTAGTATTCCATTCATCCGGGAGTGACTAAGATGTATCGTGATTTGAGGCAGCACTACTGGTGGGGTGGTGTGAGGAAAGATGTAGCGGACTTTGTAGCTCGTTGCCAATATTTCTAGCAAGTGAATACCCTAGAATTTGAGTCTTGGTGGTTTGATTTAGAGGTTACCCATTTCCGAATAAAAATGGGAGCGAATCACTATAGATTTCATGACTGGGTTACCTCGTACATCCCATGGTTATGACAGTGATTGGTTCATCACGGATCGATTGACCAAATGCCTTTCAATGTTTATTTCTCACTTCATAAAGGCATTTCAGGAGGAGATGTGTTCCCACGTTGATATTTGCACAACTTTTCACCCCAGACCTATGGTCAGTCAGAGAAAACCATTCAAGTTTTGGAGTATATTCTCCACGCTTGTCTTATGGACATTAGAGGTCAGTGGGAGCAACATTTAGATTTGGTAGAGTTTGCGTATAATAATAACTGCCATTCAAGTATTGAGATGGCATTCTTCGAAACCTCTATGGTAGGCGTTGTCCTACTCGATTTAGTTTGTTTGAGCTTTCTGAGATTGAACTTCGAGGTACAGACTTTCTTTATAACTTTCTAGATAGAGTCTGTTTTATTCAGAATAGACTTCAAGAGGCTCAGAGAAGGTAAAAGTGTAGGTGGATCATAAAATTCATGCCTTGAGATTTAGTGTTGTTGATCGAGTCTTCTTTTTTATTTTGCCTATAAAGGGCGTGATGAGGTTCGAGAAGAGGGGCAAGCTTAGCCCCAGGTATATTGGACCTTCTAAATTTATCGGACTATTGGAGATATAGCTTATAAGTTAGCATTGCTCCCAAATTTAACAATTGTTCATCCCAGTTTTCATGTATCCATGTTATGATGTTATACTGTGAATGATTCTTATATCATTTGTTGGGATTTAGTGTAGTTAAATGAGAGGTTTTTTGCTGAGGAACAATCTCTACTTTAGCTAGGGATGTTAGACGATTGAGTTCTAGGGTTATTCTGGTGGTTAAGGTCTAGTGGAGATATCATCTTCTAAATGAAGGTACTTGGGAGGTTGGGTCTACATTTGTAGTAGCTATCCTCAGCTTTTCGCTGATTCAGGTATTTCCCTTACCTTTAGTTTGGGGACGAACTAGATTTTTAGTGGTAGATATTGTAAGGGATTGATTTTGTGAATTATATATTTTTATATAGATTGACCATTTATCTCTCTCTGTGGTTGCTATGTGATGTTTCTGGGTGTGGGGATCGTTGGCACGATTCCTAATGCATTACGATGCATTTTGTATGGGTCTATGGTTTTTGGAGGTTAAAAAGGCTTTATAGTAGATTTCGGACAACGTTTGTTTTTTTGTATGTTAGATGGAAAAATGGACCGTGCCAGCAAATCAGAACATTGATTTTGAGCGAGTAGTGCGGTTGGTTTGTTTTATGGCTTTTATATCTCATTTGACCCTCAGTTGAAAAGATTGTGAAATTGGGTCTCGGGGATTAACTTTGTGAAAACTGCCTATTTTCAAAAATTTGAAGTCGCTATTGAGTCCAAAACTTTGAAATTGATAGAGTATAATAGTTCACTTGCGTTCACAAGATTTCAAAAGAATCCTAAAAGGTCGGTGGATAATTGGAATTTTCCATGTCCCCAGCTGATGCACCACTCAGCTGGTGCATCCGTTTAAGCGTCATTTTGGTTATTTAAGTACAGCTCGCAATCGCAGCAAGCCGATTGCTTAAGCGACAGGGATGCCAACCGAGGGTGGTGTAAGAGAGTCCCCCATCGCAAAACCGGGTGCTGCTTAAGCGACATTCAGGTCTCTTAGAAAACATGCGTAGACCAGGAAGGTATCGCAAAAGCGATACTTGGCTGTGAAAGCGATGGCCTAGGTGGTATTAAGTGCCCTTTACCTGATTTTCCCCCATTTTTAAGACCTTGAGCTTTAGGTTTTAGTAAATTTTTGGCTATTTCTTCCATTTTTCAAGCTTGAAAAAGCTCTAAATCACTATTTCAATTGTTTTCTTTTATTCTTGTCATCTAAAACCAATTATTTCGTGATTTCAAAAGTGAAATTTGGGGATTTTGGCTCGGACGGCCTAAAATAGTTTTTCTTCAATTTAAACCTTATTTTTAATCAGTCTTTGCTTGGGTTTTCTTCTATGGATTCCTTAAATCATGGGTAATGTGTTTACGAACTAAAATTTTGATTCTACTCTTTTGTTTTGAAAATCCATATTGAGGTCCGTTTTGACTCCAATTCAAAAATAGGCAATATGGATATCGTTGACTTTCTTTTGATTCATAGATTCTATTTTTTAATTTTTAGTTGATTTCGTATAACGACCCTCACAGTTATTTTCCTTGTTTCATACATTTTCAGTGTCTAAAGCTTTTCTATAAACCTCCCCAAGTTATTTATGACCTACTGGGACTAATAGTTCAGTTTTCGGGCAGTTTGTTTGAGAATTTTAGTAATACCAAATATATTGTGAAATATTTTATTTAAATTGGCATTTGGTAGAAATACAATTTATACCCTTCTAAGATATTTTTGATATTGATAAAATTCTTTAAGTTATGCTATATTTATATTACTTTATAATAGCTTTTATGGTCTCTTAATATTTTAATAAAAAATAATAATTCTAATCATGTTAAAATATTATTATTATACAATAGAGGTTATATTATAAATAATTTTCTATTAATTATGATATATCCAATATATTATAGTTGTTTTACCACAAACCTAAACAATACCTGAATCAAAAAAATTAAGGGATGACAAAGAAGGGTGGGTGAGGACACCTCCACTCCCACGTGGAAGTGGAGGAAGGACTCATCACCAATCAAGGATATAGGTGGCAGCAAAATTGGTGGGTTGCATCTATGATTCATTCATTTAAGATTACCATTTGTAACTAATATATATATATATATATATATATATATATATATATATATATATATGCTTCGTTCTATACTGGCAGGGAAATGCCTAATAAAACCATTTGGTTTTCATTCATTTTTGTATATATTAAGTTAACAAATTGCTCCAAATATGTAAGCATAACCACATTGACAAAGTAGTACTTCATAAAATACTATAATGCCAAATTTTATCACAAAGAAAAGTTAACTACACACATCAATTTATTCAAGCTCGGGTTCTAGTGGGCACTATTTAAAGGCTTTTTGGAGAGTTTCTTTAGCTCTAGCTCCAGGTAGGTAGGTTTACCCTACCTTTAAATTGAGCTTATTCATGATAATTGTGTACTATTATTCTAGTTTTGGACAAGTACTTGCAGTTTGCATTTAGATTGATATATATATATATATATATATATATATATATATATCATGCTTTATTTATTCGGTTAGGATCTCGTTCAAGTAAATTTTGGTCCCTTACTTTTTACTATGGTATAGAAGCTATCATTTTAGGGCATGAAATTAAGTTGCGGAACCTTGGATTCATCCCTTTTTAATTAAGACATGCAAATGGTTATTTAAATGTATTTTTAGTTTCCGTTTAGGTCCAATGTGTACTTTATTTCTGTCATTGATAGTGAAGTTTGGCACCGCTTTAGCCTTGGTTATAGTATGGTTTGAATTATAATTTTATAGTTGGGTATGGTTATGATGAGTTTAAGTTTGAGTCTGGTATCTGGTTATGATGATGTGGGAGTTCTGGTACCGGTTACTCCTGTTCTGGGGGTTGTGGTTCTTCTGAGTTCTGTTTCAAGTTCGCCATCTGATTTAGTGTTCTGTTGTATATCATATATGTGGCCTCTCGTTATTACCTACTATCTTCAATTCAAATCCAGCATATCGCCTCTTTTTATTATCCATCATTACTGGTTCGAGTTTGGCATCTAGCCTCTCACTATTGCCTATTAGTGCCGGTTCAATCCCGATGCACATCTAGATAGCTACTACGGGTTCATGGAATAGGTTCAACTATGGATTATTTACACTTTTTTAAGAAAATCACTTCTTGTGTGTCCCACCGGCTTATGGGGACATGGTTGAGTTAATAGTTTTCTTCAGTGTGCCTAGAGGGCATATGGGGGGCCGGTTAGGTTATGTTTGGTTTTACTTTATTATTGTGGTGTTTATCGTTTTGTATTGCTTCTACCTATTTTCTTTAACGCATTTGCGTAGATCGATATTTGTTTACATTTCTATCCCTATTTACTTTGGCTTAGACTGCACCTTCACATTTTAATTATACTTTTTCTGTATTGGGATAAGTCAGCCGATGATACTTACTACCCACTTCTTAGATACTCATACTACACTTCTACATCTTTTTTCTGATGCAGATTTGAGTACTAGCAATCGACGTTGACGTGGTTCCTATCTTTCAGTACTGATTTGGAGCAGGGTAAGCTTGCTGTCGCCCAAGGCTGATCCTTCTATATCTATTCCAATTTAGTCTGATCTACTCAAGAATGCTTGTATATATTGTGTATATTTTGGATTCTGTCTAGTACTCTGGGTATCTTTTAGTAGTGGCTCTAGTACCGACCTTACCAAGTTTTGGAAGGAATTCATTTGTATAGTTGTTCTAGAGCCAATGTTGAGTAGAGTCTCACGAATCAGTACAGAGACATTTGTATCCTAACTTTGGGAGTCTACGAAGCATTTTTAGGAAAAAATCTCATTTTCTTGATCCATTTTTGTGTGTTAGGTCTGAGTTGATTTTTAATCTTTATTGGTTCACTCTTTACCCAGATGGCTAAGATGCAAGGTGTGGGAGCCGAGGATCGAGATCCCGAGCCTGCTGCTAGAGCTTCAAATTGGGTTCATGGTATAACTAGAGGTGGGGGCAGGATAAAATAGCAACGCCAGTCTGAGATCAGACCAGGGATCCATCACCTGATCCTTTCATAGCTCTTGAGACTAAGAGATCCTCCTGGTATTTCGCCACAACAGCAGGTGAGACAGGGCAGCCCAGGATCTACCTAGTTTTATCTCCCCTGAACGAACATGTCTCTCATGCAGAATTTAGAGCTATATTTACTACTCTAGCCAATTCAATCGTAGCCCAGAATGAATGGCCAGCTGCTGTTCCAGCCAACCCAGTGTCCAATACTGCTGCAACCAGAATTGGACTTCACCTGGATGAATCCTCCTTCTTTTACAGGATCTAAGCCAGAAGAAGATCCACAGGAATTCCCTGATCAGGTTCAGAAAGTCACAAACATCATGGGAGTGACTTTCAGTGAGAGTACCGAGTTAGCCACCTATCATCTATAAGATGTATCCCATATATGGTTTAAGTAGTGAAAGGTAGACAGGGGAACAAATGCAGAGCTCGTAGAGTGGGAAGAGTTTGCTACTGCCTTCCTAGACAAATTATTTCTCTTAGAGCTGAGAGAAGCCAAAGCGTTAGAGTTCATCAATCTCAAGCAAGGTAGAATGAGCGTCAAAGAGTATTCCCTCAAATTTACTCAGTTAGCCAGGTATGCTCCCCATGTAGTAGCAGACAACAGGTCTAGAATGAGCAAGTTCATATCTGGGGTGGCAAATAGTGTGGTTAAGGAGTGTAGAACAACGATGTTGATTAAAGAGATGGACATATCTAGGCTTATGGTCCATGCTCAACAGATTGAGGAGCAAAAGCTTAAAAAGAAGGAAAGAGAGACTAAGAGGTCTAAAACAGGTATCTTTAATTTCAATCAGCCTAAGTCAGAAGATGGTAACCATTCCCAGTTTCATCCAAAGTCTTCAGTTCCAGCTCCGTCCTCAGCCAGTGTACCGATGACCCAGGATAGAGTAAGCAATGGTCGTACTAATCCTTTTTGCAAAGAGTGTGCTAAGATTCATAAGGGTGTATGCAGAGCTAGCAGTGATGTTGTAATGCCCCGATTTGCTGAATCGGAATGTTACACGATGCTAATGACCCCGAGGGACCACAAGCTAACCCATGAATGATATCTGTACCTGTATACTGCAAATCATGACATAATAATGTGGAATACGCAAAACTATAAGGCCATAAGGTTCAACTGAATAAAACCATGTCTGAAAATCATAACGTCCATGTGGGTGAAAATACCCAAAACAACTCAATCTGAAAGCTAAGTTTGAATGTAAATCTGAACATAAATATGAAAGCCTCTAAACTATCTGAATAAGGATTTGAAGGAACATGCCTCCAACTAACTCTGTAAAACTGAACTGAAGAAATAAATAAATGTATCAAATCATATTATCCTCGAATCAATGAGGACTCACTGTGTCTCTGCGACTGGAATGCTACCACTACTGCTGGGCTGGAGCTCGTGTCTCGGAACCTATGGTGTAACATGAAAATAAATCACCATAGCGCAAATGCGTTGGTACAACTGGAGTACTGAGTATATGAGGAAGGTAGGCTAAACATAAAGGGTTTTATGCATAAACAACACTGACTGACTAATATGAATGTGGGAGTGCAAATATACATATATAGAAACTGGGACCGTGAATGCGTTATAGCAAGACCTGTAAGCTAATACATGGTTTACTGATAACTGTCATGAATGATACTGTAAGCTGATAACATGGACGACTGTATCTGACAGTCCTGTATATACTGAAATCTGAAGAACACCCTGAGTTCTTTTACTGAGAATGACACTAAAGCTGTGGGAGGTAGTGTTTAACCGACATGCCCCATGTATGCCATTATGTCTAAGCTGGGGTCCAATCTCTGCCCCGAATAGAGGGGTGTCAATACCGTGCCACGAGTAAGGATAGTTTATAAGTGACCCTTATCTGGAAGGTACTCAATGAGAAAGGTGGGAACCCTAAACTGACAGGTTAAACCACCTCATCAACCCTAGTCTGAAAAGTTAAGATGTCTCAACCTACGCTGGCTACTTAGTTCTGGAACACAAGGATGACTACTAAGAATCACACCCTGAACTGGAGGGTGAGTTCCCATCCTTAGGTTTAATCGGTGCTAACCTCTACTCCCATCTGGAGGGACTGGAGATGGATAACTGACTATACATAACTTAATCTTACTGAATTCCGTTGATTGGCGAAATGTTACTGATATTTGACAACTGACTGAGATCATTAGGTTTTCCTGAGTCACATGACTGACTGAAGTCTATGGAATCATAACTTGAGTTTGGATATCGTGAAACATGACATGGCTCTAGGCACACAACTATAGTTTTCGGGTACGAATACCCCCAGGACTCGATAGGAGGAAAATGACACACATGACATGACTTGATCACAAGATTTGAGTCCATAATTCACAATATCATAAGCAGGGGATAGTATACTTCATGTATTTATTCAACATTTCAAACATGATAGGAAAATCATGGATATATTTTGTGTACATAATTTATATCTCTATTATCATACATGATTTATACCACAACAATAACAACACATAATTTGCATGGAAATTCATATTGGAGTGTATGGCTAACATGAACTTGTTAATTAGATATCATGAAATCATGTAAATATGAAGTTCTAACATACTAGGCATTTTATCGAACACCTTGCTTGCATTCTTTAAGGCATAGGTGGATTTCATACTTGCATTCTATCAATCCATCTAAAGATCATGTTTTTCAACTAACAACATAACTTTCATGAGATATACAGTCACAATACTATTATATAGCAAAACAAACAAGCATCAACATGGGTATCATCATATCACCACAACCAACCAAGCTTTTGTATTTTAAAGATTTATTCTTGAACTCCACGGATGAAAGGAATCTGTGGATGAACACTACGCATACCTTGGAAGGGAGGTTCTTGATGATTGACGGAGGAATTTCCTTGAAATTTGATCTTCAACCTTGATTGTGCAGCCCTAGTTGTTTTTCTCTGATGGTGCTCTTAGATAATGAACTTTGAGATGTTAATAGGGTTGTAATGTGTTTAGAATCTATAAATTTTGTGAGGTTAAGTTTAGGGACATGTAAGGAGTGTTAAAAGACTTAACTACCCTCAAAATAACTCCAAAACTAAGTGATTTCGTGGCTAAAATCATAGATGTGCGCCGCATATGATATCGCCTATATTTACATAGGTGCCGCATATCATATCGCCTATATTGACATAGGCTTCGCATATGATATCACCTATATTTACATAGGCGCCTCATATTCTATTGCATATGCTTTTCAGTGGCCATGTGTGATTGGTTAGGCGACGCATTCTACTTTGAAAGGCCATAACTCCTTGCTCGGGTGTCAGATTTTGATGAAATTGGTACAGTTGGAAAGATAATTCAATTCTATACAATTTGGTGTGTCTAAATCTACCAAAATATCACATATCAATCATGTTATTCTTGTTCAAACATGACCCTTGAAAAATCAAACACTAAGACTTGATGGATTCAAAAACTCTTAGCTTGCATCACTCTAAGCGACTCATATGTGCATGCTTAAGACATCACAAGATATCCTATCGCTAGGATATTCATTGTAAGTCATGCACTAAAATTTTACTCACAGGATAGGAGGTTTCATACATAGGAAAACTTATTCACTTCCTAGCTTAGAAACATGCAGGGTATTATAGATGTTTGTTTCGGGTATGGAAAGCCAGGACACAGGGTTAGAGATTATCCTCAGTCAGGTTGACAGGGTCAGCATAGTCATTCTTAAGCTCAGTCAGGTTTCCCGAATTAACAAGGTGTGGCTTCTAGTTCCACCAGTGGGCAACACCTAAACAGTTTTTACGCATTTCAGTCCTGACAAGATCAGGAAAGTTCTCCTGATGTGGTCACTGGTATGTTACAGATCTCCCATTTATATATTTATTCCTTAGTTTTAGATCCTAGATATTCAGTCATGATTAGTTTGTGGGTGCCCCATGCATCGTCTCATACTTTTCCTTAGTATCTCAGCCAAGTCAGCATTCTTGAGGAACATAGCATCCCATGGGGGAGTGCATTATAAACCTCGAGCTATTATGATCTAAACCTTCCAATTTCAACCGTAAGCTATGTACTCAAAGGCTCAGTTTAGTTCACGATATTCAGTTCGTGTATCATGTTTTAGACTCATTCATGTTCTCATGTTCCCATTCATACATGTTCATTAAATGATCTTAGGCTTATCCGTGTTCTCAGCTTAAGGTAACCTTCTTTCTTAGATTTACTCAGTTCCATGTTTATCTACAGTTATAATCTTAGTATCACTTATCATTGCATATTTAGTCACACATTCATTAATCAATTTAGTCATGTATTCCATGCATCATATATGCATGTCCAGTACACAAACTCAGTCTATCAGCAGTTCCCTCAACTTAACCAGTTTTATTCGAGGATGAATATTCTCAAGGGGGAGATATTGTAACACCCCGTACTTTTTCCTAGCTTAAATTCGCAACTAGAATGTCAAGAAACTATCTTAAAAAATGAATACCATTTTATCCATATGGAATTTTTAAGATTTTGACTTTTCATTAAGTAGGAAATTCAATAAGCTTTCCAACGATATAAAATTTGCCTAAATCCGATGACCAAGTAAGAAGTTATGGTGATTTTATGTTTCAGTCATTAAACATCGTCATTCAGGCCCGTAGCGCATTGCAGAGTGTGTCAAAATAGAAATTTTCAGTTTCCAGTGTTGCCCCACAATATTAGCGCGTCGCGCCATAGACCCAGTTCACAATTGTCAATTTCCAGTAAGGCAACGCGATTCCACCGTGTTGCTCCAAGGACCAAAATCGCATTCAGTGAGATACTGCTATGGCGCCGTGTCGCGCCATCAGCCCAGTTCCCAGTTGTCTACTTTCCAGTGTCACGACACGATAGTGGCGCGTCGCGCCAGGTGCCCAATTTGGAAAATTTTTATGAAAAATTAGAAGGACGCCCAGGGTTAAAGAAGTCTTTTCCCACAATTTTATTATGCCCAGATACGGGATTTAATCCCTAAAAACATCCTTATCTACTCATTATTCATTCAATTTTTCCCCAAATTAAGTCATTCTCTCTCAAGAGGTAAAAACACTATTTCAAAAATCAAGGTAAATCTTTAAGAATCTCTCCAAGAACCTTCAAGAACTTTTCTTCTCAAGTATTTTAGATGTTCATCCATGGATCCTTACCTTCCATGGAGCCCAAGAATCCTTTGTCAAAATACAAGATTTATGATTTCTGTGTTTGAATTAGATTGAATTCATGTTCAGGTGTTGTTTAAGTTTTAATCCATGATTTAGATTACGAGTTCCAAGAATTGATTCCAGTATGTGTTGAATTACACGATATTCATGATAAACCCTTCAATTTTAAAGTTGATTGTTGTAACCATGTAAACCCTAAGTGTTTATGATTTAATGAACCAAGTATACTTCCCATGTGTTTGATAAATTATCTATGAGAATAAAAATAATGCCATTATAGCATTCTAACATGTAGTCCCCATTCATGTATAGGTTAATGCATTAGAAGTGTTTGATGAAATGTCTCTATGAATGAATTATGACCAAGTGAACATTGCTACATTATTCAAGATTATGATTTTCTTTACTTTTTATACTATCGAGACCTGGGGGTATTTAATACCCGACAATCTTGCTGTTACTTAGAGCCAGTGTTAGTTATAGAATAGTATCGGTCATGTCACAATCAGTAGTACTCTCATTCAGTTAAAAAACTCAGTAGAACTCAGTTAGTTACAGAACCTAGGAAAACTCAGTGATCTCACTATTAATCCAGTTCAGTCCAGTTAATCAATTCCATGTCTTTCAGTTGGGAAAAAAATTCAACACCGAGTGAACCCAAGGATGGGGGATCACCTGCCAGCAGAGGGTGTGATCCTTAGAAGCAATCATTGAATTCCAGAACTATGTAGCTAGCGTAGGTTGAGACATCAAACCTGTAACTTGAGGGTTGATGAGGTGCTCTACCTGCCAGTAGATGGTACCACCATTCTCGTTTAGGAAACCTGCCAGTAAAGGGTAACTCTTCAACTTAAATTTACCCATGGCACGATACTGACACCCTTCCAATTAAGGTTACTGATTGGACCCTAACTCAGTTATCTTACCTTATTTAGGGCATGTCGGTTAGATGATTACCTCACACAGTTTTAGTTTAAGTCCCAGCCTTCAGAACATAACTCATTTCAATTGTACAAAATTAGGATTGTCATATACAATCACTTATTTATCAACAATTTAGATTATTAGTGATCTTAGATTATCTGTACATTCAGTTATTAGTTATCAGATTCAGTTCTAGTATACTCAGTCACAGTATGCGCAATATGTTCAGTAGTTACGGATCTTCTATGTATCTAAATCCAGCTCTTGCATATCATTCAATTAGTTATTGTTCATACATATGAACCCATGCATTCATCCTTACCTCATTTAGCATACCAGTACATTCCTATGTACTGATCGTATACCCATTTTTTGCGCTATGATGTTTCATATCATAGGTTCGAACGCTCAGGTTCCTGACTGCGCTTAGCCAGATTCAACCAGCAGTAACAGATTTAGTAGTGAGTCCTCATTTGTTGAGGATATACTTTTATTTTAGTACTTCAGCTTAGCAGTATTTTAGTAGATGGAGTTAAGTTGGGGGATTATCCCATCAACTCTACTTAAAGACAATTTTAGTTGGAGGCTTTTCAGACTAGATTCAGATAGTATTTTAGATTCAGATGTTATTATTCATTATCAGTATTTCAGATGTTTTGAACCTTATGGAATTTCAACCTGTTATTACGTATTTATTTTAGTATATTCATTCAGTGCTCACAGAAGATATCAGTCATGGGTTAACTTGTGGTCCTTCGGTGTCGTAAGCACTGTGTGACGACTAGGGGGTAGTCCTTTATCGTTACAGTGGATTGATTGACCAAGTCTAAAGATTTTATCCTCGTTCGAGTTTCCTACAGTGCTGAGAGGTTAGCCCATATTTATATTCAGGAGTTGGTTTACCTACATGGAGTCCTTGTGTATATTATTTAGACTGAATCTCTCAGTTCACTTCTAGCTTTTGGAGGACATTTTAGGAGGAGTTGGTCACCCAGGTTGATCTTAGCACCACATTTTACCCCAAGACTGATGGGCAGTCAGAGCGGACTATTCAGGTTTTTCAAGACATGCTCCGTGCTTGTATGTTGGATTTTAGGGGACAGTGGGACCAGTTTCTACCTTTGGTGGAGTTTGCATATAATAACAACTTTCATTTGAGTATTCAGATGGCACCATTTGAGATATGTATGGTAGAAAATATTGGTCTCCTATTGGCTGGTTTGAGACTTCAAAGGTTTTGCTTTACGAGTCATTGGACCAAGTTTGGATAATTTGGAATAGGCTTTGAGCATCACATAATAAGCGTAGGAGTTATGCTGACCACAGATGTTTTCCATTGAGGTTCAGAGTTGGTGATAGGGTTTCCTACGAGTATCGCCCATGAAGGGCATGATGAGGTTCAGGAAGAGGGTCAAGCTTAGCTGCAGATATATTAGACCCTTTGAGATCCTACTGATAGTTGAGGAGGTATATTATGTGTTAGCATTGACTCCTTCCTTCTTAGCTATTCACCTAGTGTTCCATGTATCTATGTTGCGACAGTACATTCCATATAAGTCACACGTGCTTCGATGGGACTTGATTTCATTGGACGAGAGTTTGACATTTGTAGATGAACCAGTATCTATTTTGGCCAGAGATGTCTGATGGTTTCACTCTAGGAATATTCTAGTAGTTAAGGTTTAGCGGTGTCACCGTCCAATGAAGGAGTCTACTTGGGAGACCGAGCGTGATATGTACACCCGGTATCTCTACCTGTTTGAGGCTTCAGGTATTTTCTTATTCTTTACCTTTGCGGATGAAAGTCCTTTTAGTAGTGAATGTTATAATGACCCTCAAGGTTATTTTCCTTGTTTTCATACATTTTTGGTATCTAAAACTTTCTACAACCCTCCCCAAGTTATTTATGATTTCCTGTGACTGATAGATTGATTATTGGGCGGTTCATTTGAGAATTTTAGTGATACCAAATATATTATGGAATATTTAATTTAAATTGACATTTGGTAGAAATACAATTTATTACCCTTCTAAGATATTTTTGATATTGATAAAATTCTTTAAGTAATGCTATATTTATATTACTTTATACTAGCTTTTTTGGTCTATTAATATTTTAAGCGGAAATAACAAATTTAAATATGTTAAAATAATATTATTATACAGTATAGGTTTTATTAGAAATAATTTTCTATTAATTATGGTGTATTCAAAATATTATAGTTATTTTACCACGAACCTACACAATACCCGAAGAAAAAAAATCAAGGGATGACAAAAAAGGGTGGGAGAAGACACCTCTACCTCCACTCCCACGTGAAAGTGGAGGGAGGACTCACACCAATCAAGGATATAGGTGGCAGCAAAATTGGTGAGTTGCATGTATGATTCATTCATTTAAATTTAGCATTTGTAACTAATTATATATATATATATGTGTGTGTGTGTGTTTGTGTTTCTTCCTATACGGGCAGGGGTATACCTAATAAAACTATTTGTCTTTCATTCATTGTTGTATATTTTAAGTTATCAAATTGCTCCAAATATGTATACATAACCACGTTGAGAAAGTAGTACTTCATAAAATACTGTAGTGACATATTTCATCACAAAGAAAAGTTAATTATCCGCATCAATTAATTCAAGCTCGGGTTCTAGTGGGGCACTATTCAGAGGCTTTTCGAAGAGGTTTTTACCTTTGGCATCCAGGTAGGCTAAGCTTACCCTACCTTTAGATTGAGATTATTGACGATTATTGTGTAAAATTATGCTAGTTTTGGACAAATACTTTTAGTTTGCTTGTCAATTGATATATATCATGCTTTATTTATCCGGTTAGGGTTCCTTCTAGTAATTTTGGTCCCTTATCTTTTACTATGGTATAACAGCTATCACTTTAGGGAGTGAAATTAAGTTTTGGAACCTTGAATTTATTTCTTTTTAATTAAGATATGTGAATGGTTATTTAAATATATTTTAAGTTTCAATTTAGGTTCAACATATACTTTATTTCTTTCATTAATTATGAATTATGGTACCACTTTGGCATTGGTTATGGGATGGTTTGAATTATATTTTTACAGTTGGGTATGTTTTCTATGAGTTCAGGTTTGAGTCTGGCATCTTGTTATGAAAATGTGGAAGTTCTGGTACTGATTACTATTATTTTGGGAGTTGTGGTTCTTTCGAGTTCCAGTTCGAGTTTAGCATCTGATTATGAGTTCTTTTGTACATCATATATATGGCCTCTCGTTATTACCCACTATCCCCGAGTCAAATTCAGCATATGGCCTCTTTTTATTATCCACCATTAATAGTTCGATCCTAACATCTAGCCTCTTGTCACTACCTGTTGGTGCTAGTTCAAGTCTATAAGACTCCGCAAAGTTCCCTCATAGTCTGAGCCATAGAACGTGTCAAGTGAAGCGTAATTTCGGCCCTAAAAAATTGAGAAGTGACTTCCAAAGTAATTAGTGTTTAAACCTTGTTAAATTTTCCTAAAAATATCTTTCTATCATGTGTAAAATTGAATTAGATTTCTAACGATACCCATTTGGTCAAAATCCAACATCGTAAGAGAAAGATATGGACATTTTACAGAAAGTAGTCTGAACAGCCCAAGTGCGACAAAAAGGTCCAATGGACTGCCGAGCTAGCAATGGACCGTCTCCCATACCATCGCAGCTGGGACAGTGAGCCTACTCTCTATCTAAGTGTGACGGTAAAGACGATGGACCATCGAGCCAACGATGGGCCATCGCCCAAGCCATCGCAGGTAAGGCAATGATACCCTTTATTGTCCAGGTACGACGGTCAATCCGACGGACCATTGAACCAGCGTTGGACCATCGTACCAACCTTCATAGATATCGCACTGTAAATTTTAAGTCATTTAAAAGGGGCTTTTAGGTCTTTTCCCACCCTTTCTACACTCAGATATATCAAAAACAAAGAAGAAATTTCTGTTCCTCCAAGAACACCTAGAGCTAGGGTTTTCTTCCCAAAAAACAAACCCAAAATCCTTCTCCAAGAAATCCAAAAGTTTACCATAGATTTTACAAATTGAGTTGAGATTCAAGTTCCCCAAGTCAAAGGCTTCAAGATCATTCTCTCAAAGAGTAAGAAGAAAAGTCTCAACCAAGTTTGTTCATCTAAGTCACACTCTATGGTATGTGGGGTTTGAACAAGGACACTTCTTTCATCCTTGTGAGCAAAAGTTCTTTTAATTACAAGGATATATGATTTTCCATGTCTTATTATGAAATTGAAGTATGGGTTTATACCCTATGTTGTTATTCCTTTAGATTTTAATAGTTCTAATGTTCTAGAAATTGAAGTATGTGAGTCTGGTGAGATTTTAAGACAAATTGCTGAAAATTTCAAATTTCTATATGATTTATGACTCCATGTGATATCTAGTATGCATTTTGATGAGTCTTAACTTGAGATTGAATTATGGGTCATTAAACCCTACTTGAGATTTCAGTTTTTATGAACTTTGTGCTATAAGCATCCATGATTTGAGTATTTTGAGATCATTGAGAAAGTTTTGACCTTAATGGTCGTAGTAGCTTTGAAATCCACTTTACTATATGAGATTTCAGATTTTATAGTTGGGTTCTTCATGAACCATGATATTATTTTAAAGTGGATTTCCATGAGATGATGTAGCTTACTAAAGGGAGTAGTATTTAGCACCGAGTTGGGTAAGTTACTATGGTTTCATACCCTAAAACTGCGTGCCACCGTAGGACTAAGATTTATGGGCTCGAGGCCAAGATAAGTAATCACTGAGTTGAGGTTATACTCCCTGGAAAGAGTATGACGCCTCTCCTCAACGTGAGGTTTCTTTCTTAGGAGGACAAGACGTTGGACTCCATGTAGCTTGCATGTTTTATGTCCGTTAAGAGAACCTTCCTACTAGTAAAAAGTAAATAAACAGCTTTTGATTATTTTTCCCTAATAGTAATATTTTCAGAATAGTTTTTTGAAGTAAAATTTTCCCAAGAAGAAATTATTTTTCTCTACTAGTAAGAGTAAATAATCAGTTTTAAACCAAATTTATATGACTCCGAGTTCCAAGTGTCTTGAGTCAAAAAGAGTCCTAAGTTCTTGAGTATAAAAGAAGTTTTACTTTCTATGAGATAAGAATATGAGTTTGAGAGTATTGTTTAAAGCTTCCTTTAGTCTTCGAGTAATGAGAATAAGAGGAGAGTATAAATTTTAAAGCTAAAGTATAATAACTCACGAGATTTGTGTTACATGTTTCATTATACATGATTTATGAGCTTTACATTTAAGACTTATTCAAGCTATGTTAGTCATACCTAACTGCATACATGATTTTATTAAAGAGTATTGATATTGTTTTGTGTAAATGCATACACCCCCATATACTTAGTACATTCCCAAGTGCTGATCCACATATATGTCTATGTGCTACGTTGTCTTATAATGTAGGTTCAAGTGCTCAGTCCCAACCTCGTCAGTGATTTTCGAGTATCTTTGTTTACATCTCCACAGTGGTGAGTCCTCATGATTTGAGGACCTATCTTCAGATATTTCAGTATTTTAGTAGATATATTATTACTTTCAGTTCAGTTTGAGTTAGTTGGGGACCTTTCCCAATGACTCTCTAGTTCATGGAGTAGTAGAGGCTTTGTCAGACTAGTTATCAGATTGATAATATGTTTAGATTTCCAGTATTGTGGTCGTTTGGATACTATATTTTCTTCGTATTTCCTATCATTTGATATGACAGTGCCAGCATTTTATTTATTTTATCTCGAAATGAGTTATTATATGTAGTAACAGGCTCAAAGGGTTAGCTTGGGGCTATTTGTAGCCTTAAGCACCATGTGACATCCTGGGAGGAGATTTTGGGTCGTTACAAACTTGGTATGAGAGCCAGGTTTAAGGAGTCCTCGGAAGTCTGACAAGTCGCGTTAAGTAGAGTCTTGATCTTTGATGTGTAGTGCACCACATCTATGAGCAAGAGGCTACAAAACATTTTAGGAAAAAGTTGTTTCTTTCTTTCATATTCTATCGTGCCTACAGTTGTCCCTCTTATCTAATAATTCGTGATTTCCTATTTCAAAAAATGCCTCCCCGAAGAGCGAATACCCGCAAAAATAATAATGAGTAACCCCAGCATGTTTATCCCTTGAATGAGACTGTGTCTCATGCTGAGTTTCGGGTGGACTTTCAGGCGTTAGCCTAAGCAGTCACCGCTAATGTTCAGGACAATAACCAGGCCACAGTTCCAAATCAGCAAGGAAGTGATTTAACTGCTGCTAGGATTCATGATTTTATGTAGATGAGTTCGCCAGAGTTTTATGGGTATAAGGTAGGTGAGGACCCACAATTATACCTTGAGGAGGTGAGGAAGATCACACAGGTGATGTATGTTTCTGAGGAAGAAAATGTTGAGCTGGCATCTTACAGGTCGAAAGACATTGCTTATGATTGGGTTGTAGCATGGAAGAAGGGTAGAGATGAGGGTGTTGCTCCTGTGACTTGGCAGGTGTTCCAAGATAAATTCTTGGATAAGTTCTTTCTGCTTGAAATAAGGGAAGCAAAGATTGAGGAGCTTATGAACTTTAGGCAGGGCTCCATGACTGTTAAGGAGTACTTCTTGAAGTTCAACCAATTACCCAAATATGCTCCTGATTTGATTGCTGACACCCAAGCTAGTATGAGCATCATGACAGGTGTTTCTGGTTTGGTACTGAAAGAGTGTAGGATTGTGATGCCAAATAGGGATATGGATCTATCTAGGTTAATGATACATGTATAACAGATAGAGGCAGATAAAATAAGGGAGAGAGATAGAGTGAGGGGTACCAAGAGGGATAGATTCGAGCAGCATGAGTATAGTCAGGCCAGGTCCTATGGAGATAACCACCCAAAGTTACAGAGTTGTTCGTCTATGCTAGTGGTTTATCAGCTAGCGCTCCCATGCCTAGAGATAGGCAGGAGCAAGGGAACAGGTCTTCTATGTCTAGGTCGCAGAACAGTGTAAGTAACAGACCCCTCTATCTTCCTTGTGCTAAGTGTGGTAGGGATCATCCTGGTGTATACTTGGCAGATCAGAGGGGTTGTTTTGGTTTGTGGCAAGCTGGGCCACAGACTCAGAGATTGCCCACATGCTAGGTAAGGGAACAGAGCTGCCCGACCTCAGACACAGACTACTAGTGCACCAGCTCCTGTAGCCCATCCCACCCCTGCTCAGGGTGCTTCATCTAGCACTGCTGGCGGTCAGCGCCAGAACAGATTCTATGCCTTACTATCCATCAGGAGCAGGAGGATTCTCCCAATGTTGTTACTGGTATGATCTATGTCTTTTGCTTTGATGTTTACGTGTTGTTGGACCTCGGGTAAAGTTTCTCTTATGTGACCCCACTTGTAGATATGAATTTCATAATGAGTCCCAAAAATATTTCCGAGCCTTTTCTAGTTTCTACTCTAGTAGGGGAGTCAGTTACTACTAAGCAAATGTATAGAAATTGTCCTGTTACTGTTCTTCATAGAGTCATACTTGCTGATTTGATAGAGTTGGACATGGTGGATTTTGACCTTATTCTAAGTATGGATTAACTTCATTCTTGTTATGCATCTATAGACTGTCGTACACGTGTGGTCAAATTTTAGGTTCCTGATGAACCAGTCTTTGAGTGGTCCGGAAGTTCAGTATCCCCCAAGAGTCATTTTATCTCCTATCGCAAAGCCAAAAAGCTAATATCAAAAGGTTGGATCTATCACCTAGTTAGAGTTAAAGACACTAAGTTCAAGGCTTCAACTATTTAGTCAGTCAACATTGTTAATGAGTTTCCCGATGTTATTCCAGATGATCTCCCAAGGGTACCTCCCGATAGAGATATAGAATTCGGGATTGACCTTCTTCCCGACACTAAGCCTATTTCTATTCCACTGTACCATATGGAACCTATGGAGTTTTAAGGAGTTGAAAGAAAAACTCAAAGAACTTTCAGATAAAGGTTTCATAAGGCCCAGTGTCTCTCCTTGGGGCGCACCTATTCTATTCGTGTGAAAGAAAGATGGTTTTTTGCGTATATGTATTGACTATCATTATCTTAATAAGGTCACAGTCAAAAAATAAATATCCTCTTCTGAGAATTGAAGATCTGTTCAATCATTTGCAAGGTGCAAGTTATTTCTCCAAGATAGACCTTAGATTCGGCTATCACCAGCTTAAGATAAGGAAGTGTGACATCCCAAAAACAACCTTCTGAACCCGTTATGGTTACTTTGAGTTTCTAGTCATGTCTTTCGGGCTAACCAATGCTCCAGAAGCCTTTATGGACCTCATGAATCAAGTGTTCAAGCAATATCTTGATATGTTTGTCATTGTTTTCATAGATGATATCCTTTTGTACTCCTGTACTGAGAATGACCATGCATATCACCTTAGGATTGTATTGTAAACTCTTAGAGATCACCAACTTTTCACCAAATTCAACAAGTGTGAATTTTGTCTACGATCAGTAGCCTTTCTAGGTCATATTATTTCAGCCGAAGGCATCAGAGTTGATCCCCAAAAGACAAAAGCTGCAAGAAATTAGCCTAGACCTATATCTCCATCTAACATTAGGAGTTTGTTGGGTCTAGCGGTCTACTATTGCCTTTTTATTGAAGGTTTCTCTTCTATTGCGTTCCCCATGACCCGGTTTACCCAAAAGAAAGTTAAGTTCCAGTGGTCAGATTCCTGTGAGAAGAGTTTTCAGGAGTTGAAAACACGACTTACTTCAGCCCCTGTGTTGACTTTGCCTGATGGTACATATGGCTTTGTGGTGTATTGTGATGCCTCTAGAGTTTGTTTGGGTTATGTGCTGATGAAAAGAGGTAAGGTTATAGCCTATGCCTCTAGACAGTTGAAGCCGCATGAAAAGAACTACCCAACCCATGATCTTGAATTAACTGTTGTGGCCTTTGCTTTGAAAATATGGAGAGACTATCTTTATGGTGTTCATGTTGATATGTTTACTGATCATAAGAGCCCGCAGTATGTGTTTTCTCAGAGGGAGTTGAATCTTAGGCAGATGAAGTGGTTATAGTTGTTAAAAAACTATGATATGAGTGTGTTGTATCACCCGGGCAACGCCAATGTAGTGGAAGATGCCCTTAGCAGGTTGTCCATGGATAGTGTTACTTATATAGAGGAAGTTAAGAAAGAGTTAGCTCATGATGTGCATTGTCTGGCTATATTGGATGTTAGGTTGCTTGATTTAGCTGAGGGGAGCATGTTAGTGCAGAGTAGTTTTGAATCCTCTTTAGTTTTGGAAGTGAAGGAGAAGCAAGACAGGGATCCTAGTTTGGTCAGACTGAAGAAGTCAGTTAAGGACCAAAAGGTAGAGGTTTTCTCCCAAGGGAGAGATGGCGTGTTGAGATTGCATGGAATATTATGTGTTCCATGTGTTGATGATCTGAGGTAGAGGATTATAGCTGAGGCGCATGGCACGCGGTATTCTATTTATTCCGGCAATACTAGGATGTACCGCGACTTATGGGAAATCTATTGGTGGAGTGGTATGAAGAAGGATATAGCTGAGTTTGTAGCAAAGTGTGCAACATGACAATAGGTTAAGGTTGAGAACCAAAGACCTGGTGGTGTGATGTAAGAGTTTGGTATACCCACTTGGAAGTGAAATGAGATGAATATGGACTTTTTGACTGGTTTACCTCTTTTGCGTCGTCATCATGATTCAATTTGGGTTGTTGTAGATAGGCTGACTAAGTCCACGCATTTCTTGCCCGTGCATACATCTTATACAACTGAGGATTATGCTAGATTGTATATCTGGGAGTTAGTCAGATTGCATGGGGTTCCCTTGTCCATTATTTTGGATAGGGGTACTCAGTTCACTTCGTAATTTTGGAGAGAATTTCAGAAGGGTCTTGGTACCCAAGTTTATTTGAGTTCCGCTTTTCATCCCCTGATAGATGGTTAGGCTGAGAGGACCATTCAGACACTAGAAGATATGTTGAGGGCATACACACTTGATTTTAAATGTATTAGGGATGAGAATTTCCCCTTGATAGAGTTTGCTTATAATAATAGTTACCATACTAGCATTAAGATGGAACCATTTGAGGCTTTGTATGGTAGAAGAAGTAGGTCACCCATAGGTTAGTTTGAAGTGGGTGAAGCTGCTTTGGTTAGACCTGATGCAGTATTTGAGGCCATGAAGAAGGTGAAGTTGATTAGAGAAAGGTTAAAGACAGATCAGAGTCGTCAAAAGTCATATGCCGATGTGATAAGAAGGGATCTTGAGTTTGAGGTGGGTGAATTGGTGTACTTGAAAATTTCACCCATGAAAGGGGTGAAAAGGTTTGGTAAAAAGGGGAAGCTTAGTTCCCGTTATGTTAGCCCTTATAGAGCTTTGAGTCGTGTTGGGAAAGTAGCCTATGAAGTTGAGTTGCCTGCAGAATTGTTAGCTATTCATCCTATTTTTCATGTCTCCATGCTTAAGAAGCATATTGGTGATTCCGTGATAGTGGATCCTTCAGAGAGTGCTGATATTCAGAACAGTCTTTCATTTGATGAGATTCCTGTTGAGATCCTAGATTCCCAAATCCATAGACTGAGGAAAAAAGAGGTTCCTTGGTCAAAGTTTTATGGCGGAACCAGTCAGTTGAGGGCGCTAATTGGGAGGAAGAAGCAGACATGCGAGCCAAGTACCCGCACCTCTTCTTTGCGAGTTCAGATCAAGGCAAAGGTATTATTCTTCCTTAACTAATCCCTTCTAATCTAAAGTTCAGCTATGTATCTATTCTTACATGAGTTCTTGCAATTTCCAAAGTATTCAAGAGTTTAGAAAGATTTTGAGCTCATTTAGCAAATTGCTTCAGCTATGTGTACTCAATTTTTCCTGTGTCCCTAGTCTAACTACTGACATTCGAGGACGATGTTTCCAAGAGGGAGATATTGTAAGACCCTGCAAAGTTTCCTCGTAGTCTGAGCCTTAGAATATGTCAAGTGAAGTGTAATTCCGACCCTTAAGATTGAAAAGTGACTTTCAAAGTGATTAGTGTTTAAACATTGTTGAATTTTCCTAAAAATGACTTTCTATCATTTGTAAAATTGAATTATCTTTCAAACGATACCCATTTCGTCAAAATCAGACATCGGAAGAGAAAGATATGGACGTTTTACAGAAAGCAATCTGAACTGCCCAGGTGCAACGGAGAGGTCCAACGGACCATCGAGCTAGCGATGGACCATCGCAGCTGAGGCAGTGAGCCCACTATCTATCTAAGTATGACGGTCAAGGCGACGGACCGCCCAAGCCATCGCAGACAAAGCAGTGATACCCTTTTCTGGTCCTGGTGCGACGGTCAGTCCGACCAACCGTCGACCTAGCGACGGACCATCGTACCAACCATCACAGATACCGCACAGTAAATTTTAAGTCATTTTAAAGGGGCTTTTTGGTATTTTCCCACCTTTTTTACACTCAGATATAGCCAAAACGAAGGAGGTAATTTTAGTTCCTCCAAGAACGCCTAGAGCTAGGGTTTTCTTCCTCAAGAACAAACCCAAAATCCTTCTCCAAGAAATCCAAGAGTTCACCATAGATTTTACAAATTGAGTTGAGATTCAAGTTCCCCAAGTCAAAGGCTTCAAGAACCCTCTCTCAAAGACTAAGAAGAGAAGTCTCAACAAAGTTTTTTCATCTAAGTCACACTCTAAGGTATGTGGGGTTCGAACAAGGACACTTCTTTCATCCTTGTGCCCAAAAGTTGTTTTAATTACAAGGATATATGATTTTCCATGTCTTATTATGAAATTGAAGTATGGGTTTATACACTATGTTGTTATTCATTGAGAATTTTAATAGTTCCAATGTTCTAGAAATTGAAGTATGTGAGTATGTTGAGATTTTAAAACAAATTGCTGAAAATTTCAAATTTTTATATGATTTATGAATCCATGTGATATCTAGTATGCATTTTGACGAGTCTTAACTTGAGATTGAATTCTGGGTCACTAAACCCTACTTGAGATTTCAGTTTTTATGAACTTTGTGCTATAAGCACCCATGATTTGAGTATTTTGAGATCATTGAGAAATTTTTGACCTTAATGGTTGTAGTAGCTTTGAAATCCACTTTACTAAATGAGATTTCAAATTTAATAGTTGGATTCTTCATGAACCATGATATTATTTTAAAGTGGATTTTCATGAGATGTGCGTACCTAACTAAAGGGAGTAGTATTTATCCCTGAGTTGGGTAAGTTACTACGGTTTCATACCCCAGAACAACATGCCACCGTAGGATTGAGATTTATGGGCCCGAGGCCGAGATAAGTGATCACTGAGTTGAGGTTATACTCCCTAGCAAGAGTATGACGCCTCTCCCTAACGTGAGGTTTCTTCCTTAGGAGGACAATACGTAGGACTCCATGTAGCTCGCATGACTTATGTCGGTTAAGAGAACCTCCCTACTAGTAAGAAGTAAATAAATAACTTTTGAGTATTTTTCCATAGTAGTAAGATTTTCAGAATAGTTTCTTGAAGTAAAATTTTCCCAAGAAGAAAGTAGTTTTATCTAATAGTAAGAGTAAATAATCAGTTTTTAAACCAAAGTTATATAACTCCGAGTTCCAAGTGTCTTGAGTTGAAAAGAGTCCTAAGTTCTTGAGTATTAAAGAAGTTTTACTCTTCATGAGATAAGAATATGAGTTTGAGAGTATTGTTTAAAGCTTTCATTAGTCTTCAAGTAATGAGAATAAGAGGAGAGTACAGATTTTAAAGCTAAATTATAATGACTCATGAGATTTGTGTTACATGCTTCATTATACATGATTTATGAGCTTTACATTTCAGACTTATTCAAGCTATGTGAGTCATTCCTAACTGCATGTATGATTTTATTAAAGAGTATTGATATTGTTTTATGTAAATGAATACACCTCTATATACTCAATACATTCCCAAGTGATGATCCACATATACGTCTATGTGCTACGTTGTCTTATAATGTAGGTTCAGGTGATCAGTCCTAGCCTCGTCAGTGATTTTCGAGTACCTTTGTCTACGTCTCTACAGTGGTGAGTCCTTATGGTTCGAGAACCTATATTCAGATATTTCAGTATTTTAGTAGATATATTATTGCTTTCAGTTCAGTTTGAGTCAGTTGGGGACCTGTCCCAATGGATTTCTAGCTCATGGAGTAGTAGAGGCTTTGTCAGACAAGTTATCAGATTGTTAATATATTGAGATTTCCAGTATTTTGGTTGTTTGGACCGAGTATTTTCTTTGTATTTCCTATCATTTGATATGACAGTGCCAGTGTTTTGTTTATTTTATCTCGAAATGAGTTATTATATGTAGTAACAGACTCAAAGGGTTTGCTTGGGGCTACTTGTATCCTTAAGCACCGTGTGACGTCCTGAGAGGAGATTTCGGGTCGTTACTAGCCCCGTGCACATCTGGATGGCTACTATGAGTTCATGAAATTGGTTTGGTTATGTATTATTTACACTTTTTCTTTAAAAGTACTTCTTATGTGTCTTATCGGCTTATGAGGGCACGATTTGGTTAATTATTTTCTTCAATGTGCCTATCGGACTTTTTAAAACCCAATTAGTATATGTTTGGTTTGCCTTTTATTACTGCGGTATTTATCTTTTTGTACTGCTTTTACCTATTTTCTTTAACACATTTGTGTAGCTCAATAGTTGTTTATATTTCTATTTACTATTGGTTTAGACTAGCACCCTCACATTTTAATTATGAATTTTCTATATTAAACTCAGTTTTCCGATGATGCCTACTGAGTACCCGTTGCTTTGGTACTCATATTACACTTTTTCATTTTTTCCTTGATGTAGATCCGAGTACAAGTAGCGGTGTTGACGTGGTTCCTACCTTTCAATACTAATTCAAAATGCTTCCTACCTTCCAATACTGATTCAAAGCTGGTTGAGCTTTTCGTCGCCCGAGGTTGATACTCCTTTATCTATTCCAGTTTAGTCTTTTGTACTTGAGACTGCTTGTAGATATTATGTATATTTTGGATTCTGTCTAGTACTCTGGGTATATTTTGTAGTGGCTCTACTACAGACCTTAACAGGTCGTGGGTGGAATTTGTTTATATATTAGTCCTTTTTTCTTTTCTCATTTTGAAATATTATACTCCCTCCGTCCCATTTTATGTGTCGCCATTTGACCGGGCACGGAGTTTAAGAAAAAAGGGGAGACTTGGTAAAGTTTACCAAATTATCCTTTATCAAAAAATATGTCAATATCTTTTTTTTTAATTAAGTGGGACCAATAAGGGTAAAAGGGTAATTGTGTCTTTAAAAAGTTGCCTAATAAGGAAAGGTGACACTTATTTTGGGACAGACTAAAAAGGAAATGATGACACATAATTTGGGATGGAGGGAGTATATGTTTTCCTTTAGGTTGTCACTTATTACTACTACTACTATTATATGCAATCTTTTCTATTTTTTACCTGTCAACTCATTACCTTTTATTTTGGGATATGGCTTGGCATGCCTACTTGTGGGATAAGGCAGGCACCATCATGATTTGAGAAATCGAATCGTAACAATTTGGATCCGTTCGAGAGGAAAAAGCTCTGAGTTAAGGGTTTTTTAGCTTGGATTTCAGCATCACGAGGTAGGTTAAGACTTAACTTTCTTCAGACTAGGCTAAGTAGTTAACATTTGTATAAAAGCATGGTATGGGTATGAGTAACAATTATGAAAATAATGTTATTACTATTGTGTGCCCGTGTGGGGGCTTATGTGAATATTATCGGTGATTTGAGATGATATTTGCTATGTGTGACCGTGCGGGGGTCTTATTTAATATTATTGGCTTTGTGTTTATTGGATGGTTTCCCTTGTGTTAGAAATGCCTAAGTTGGGGTGGTTATTGAGGTATTATTGATCTCTCACTCGCATAAATCACTCTAGTGGTACATGGATTATATTGAATTATGGATAGTGGACATATACGTGGATTTTTAGCTCACATGCGTGTATATTGGCTAGATTTGAAATCTTCCTACTGGTTTAGTTGTGAGCATTACAACCTCATATCATACATACATTCATGTGATATTGGTACTACTGTGAAAACACTGATTCTTTGATAGAAAAGAGACATTTTTACAAAACACTCTGCCCTAGGACACGAGCAGGAGATAAGATATGGATATTGAGATTGAGTAGTGAGATAGTATATGGGTTGCAAAATCCCATGGGTCCTACCTTTAAGCATGATGCTCGGTAGGTGATACAGAGGTTATAAGATAACCTCGATCATATCACATGATCATCATTATCATACTCATTGCATTTCATCCGTTTATGTACCTTCAGTGTTGTGTTTATGTACTTTATCTGTTGTATTGCTTATTTCTGTTTCATTTACGTATCTATTTCTACTTATATGTTATTTATAAAACTGTTAGTAGAGGCAGTGTGGGTTATATCATTTGAAAAATTTTCTGCTTGCAGGTGATGTGCTCATAGTGTATATTTATATATCTTATTTTTGACTTTACTCAATCGGCCTATGATACCTATTGAGTACAAATGGACCATACTCATTTTTACTTTGCCCTTTTGGTGTAGATCTAGGTACGAATGCGCCGCACGACAGCTGAGTTCGTGTAGAGATTTGTGATACATCAAGGTAGTGGCCACTCTATGCTTCTGGAGTTGACTCCCGACCTTATTCTATCAAATATGTGTCTTATTTTGGGCTTCTGAGACAAACTTGTAATTATTCGGACTCTCAGTTGTATTTTTCAGATTTTGAGATGTATTTAGATTGTTCTTACACTGTGACATCAGGTTTTGGGGTGGTTTGTGATTTCGTTATTCAGACTTCTGCTATTACTGTGTAAGAATGATTGGACTTCATTGTAGAAGTCTCACCTTTGATTTTGTGTTATGATTCTCTTTTACATATCAGTTTGGATGATCGACTTACTTATCAAAGCTTAGTCGCGATATGTGCCATCATGACTTGAGTTTTTGGATCGTGACATGCTCTACACCTACTAATTTTATTAGTGTCTAGATACCATGTATTGTGTTTGAGTTTAGGACTATGGTTGAATTTTTGGGACATTTTCTATTTCATTTAGCTAGTTAAGTTGCTCACCCGTCACGCTACCCTAGAAAAATAAAATAAGAAAGTAATTTTGCACTTTTAGGTGATCATTTAGTTATTTTGTACTTAAATCGAATCTATTTGATCTAGAAAAGTTTAAAACGACAAATAATTGCAATATTACACAAAAAAGAACAAAAAAAAGTATAAAACACACTATGTAAGAACAACAAAATTATTTGATAATACGGAAAAAGGGTCTAAAATGCCTTTCACCGATTGAAAATGATATAAAAATGTCCTTCATCCATCTTTCAGTTTAATAATTCATTTCACATCCACCTTTGAATTTAAAAAATATCCTTTATTTAACAACCCCAACATTAAATAATAAAAAAATTTCATTAATAACATTATACCTTTCTATTAATTCCTATTTAATTAAGTAAAAAATTTAAAATAATCCTAATTCACAACACCCGCCCCATTTTTTACCCCACCCACCCATCTCTTTAGCATCAACCCACGCACCCGTTCAAATTATTCTTTAGACAACACCAACATTTTTCAAGAATGTTGGTACCTGTTGTTAGTTGATATTTCTTATCTTTTTTTTAGGCATAGAAAAACTGTAGAGAGCTCATTATGTCAAAGATAATGTTAACTGAAAGTGTTTTACTTTCTGTTGTTAAAGTTTTTACCCGTTGCCTTCATTCCCTTTTTTCACGAATAGTGAGAAATATAATAACAGATGGTACCTCTATCATGCAACAAGAAAAAAAAAGAAAATTTATTCTCTCTATATTTTCTCTCCACCAGGCACCAAGTGATTATAAATGTGTGGAAGAACTTTTACCCCTTCTTAGTTGTGCCATGTTAGAACTCCGTAGCTGCTTCTTTTGTAGATTGGTGTTGATCAAGGTGATCTGAGTAAGGTGTTCATACTAGCCATTTATTTGCTAAGTTGCTCGTACTCTTCAAAAATGTTTAACAAATACGTGTCGAATTCTCTAATATAGTGATTTTGGAGAATTCAACATGGTGCGATATCAAAAGTGAAATATCTGCACAACTTTGGTAATTTGAATAATTTTTGCTTTTTTAGCTCATAAATGGGACGTGGGTATAGGTTAAATACATGAGCCATGGGCGGGTTGGATAAAGAAAGAGTCGGGTGTTGTTGTTTATTTTTTTTTAATTGTTTTAACTAATTAAATAGGGACCAATGGAAAGATGTTATGTCCTTAAAGAAATATTTTTATTATATAATAGTGAGACTATTAAATAAAGGACATTGTCGAGCCTAAAGGTGGGTGTGAAGGATATTATAGAGCTAAAAGGTAGATGCAAAATAATTTTCTACTATTTTCAATAGGTGAAAGACATTTTATGCTGATAATATAGTTTCAAATTTTGCAGGGGAAATAATAAAATATAAATTATACTTTTAATTATTAGTACTTTTTGTAAGTAAACATGGTTTGAAATGTTGAGATTGAGGGGTAGTTTAGACATTTGAGGTCCTATTCAGATACAATTAAAACTAGGTCGATAAGTCCTTGTTTCCTTAGTATAAGATAGTAAACCACATGTTGTATAAGTAATTAATATATTAATTAGGTGAAATTGAGTAACCAAATAATATATTATTGGTTAGACTGAGTTTTAATCCAAGGACTAGTTTAATTAATGTATCTTACTAAATGGGTCCTTATATTCTAATAGACTTAATTATCCAGTTTTCAATCATTTAATTTATAAGTTATTCTTCAGAGTTGCATTAAGGTGCATAATATTTCGAAGAAAAAAGTTTGATTCACTCAGTCAAGTTAAAGCATTGGCATTGGTCACAGCTAAATTAAAAATTTAGATCGTAAAATAATCTTATTTAGAAAATTAAAATAAGGGAAGTACTATTACAATGTCAAATCTGGAGAGAGTTCTTCCAAAATTTATAGTATAAAAGATATTCCATCTTTTTCATAAAAATATTGATTAAAGCACATTTGAATTAATTTTTAGTGATTACTTTGATGGATCATTTATATAAGATATAAAAAAAATCATCATGATGGTTAGATCCTCCTTCATATGAAACTTATGTATTAGACATATATCACAACATTATAGAACAAGATTCTTCTTATTATTTCTGACAGATTTATTCTAGTTAAACAAAAATTCTACTAATGTGTGCAGGATTTTTTAGCATTACGATTTCAAAATTCCAAAATATTGAGTATATCATGACTATTGTAAAACCTTTTAGAAACTTGAGAAAATTGAAGGAAACGTGAGTTTTAAGTCTTGAATGAAGGATTGGTGACATTGATCAACTTAAAGGGTCAAACATAATTAAGAAACTTGATTAGGTTAATTGTGGACTTGATTAATATTTTTCAAACTCTTTAATATTTTCAAAAATACAAATCAACCCACACCCACAAAACCTCCCTCTCTCAGTAAATCAATCTCTCTTCCCTCTTTCTCTCGATAGTTTCTCTCTCTAACTTCTCCCTCCAATCTTGTGCAACTTCAACCTCTGGAGACAAATAGTTTTGAGTTCTTGCCTGTTCCTTTTTGACTTTCAATCGTCAGTCGACGTGAAAACATTCTCCGTCGACAACAACTTCGAGTTCTTCATCGTTTCTTTTTTATTTTCACAGATAAAAAATTAGAGCTTTTTAGTTATGATGAAAATGAGGAACTTGATTTGTTGGTGTTTGTTATTTTTTTTTTATGTTTGTTATTTTTTAGTTGAATTTCTCATCTGGATGTATCTGCTACTGTTGTTTTTTCAACAATGGATAAAACATGTAACATGAATCTAACGGATGAGTAATCTGTTGCAACATATATGACTAATCTGTTGCGTAGATTAGTAATCTATTACAACATATATGACTAATCTGTTGCAACAGATGAGTAATCTGCTGCAACATTCCAGCAACAACAACTTCGAGTTCATCATCGTTTCCTTTTGATTTTCACAGATAAAATTAGGGCTTTTTAGTTATGATGAAAATGAGGAACTTGATTTGTTGGTGTTTGTTATTTCTTTATATTTGTTATTTTTTAGTTGAATTTCTCATCTGGATGTATCTGCTACTGCTATTTTTTCAACAATGGATAAAACATGTAACGTGAGTCAAACAAATAAGTAATCTGTTGTAACATATATGACTAATTTATTGCGCAAATTAGTAATCTGTTGTAACATATATGACTAATCTGTTGAAACATATATGATTAATCTGTTGTGCAGATTAGTATTCTATTACAACATATATGACTAATCTATTGCAACATGTATGACTAATCTGTTACAATATATGAGTAATCTGTTGTAGCATATATGACTAATCTGTTGCAACAACATGTGGGTAATCTGTTGCAACAGATGCGTCATATATTGCAACAAATTACTCGTTTGTTGGATTCTTATTATAGTGTTGTAACATGAATCCAACATATAGGTCATCTGTTGCAACAGATTAGTCATATGTTGCAACACATTACTCACTTATTACAACAGATGACTCATATGTTGGTTTCATAATACAAGTTCTATCAATTGTAGCAGTAGCAGATCCACCAAATAAGAAATTCAACAAAAATGATAATTTTACTTACAAAATCACCTATGAAGTAATGTCCAAGTGGTATACGGACAAAATTTGACCTAAACAAATTTCAAAAAATTCAATAAGGGCACAACAAATAAGTAAAACACATGAAAAATTTCATGAAACAGGTAAAAAAGACAAAAGATAATATATCATACATCGAATGCAAAAGTATAAAGGGGACAAACATTTGAGTTCTCCTAAAAACATTTAAGTTCCCTAGTATTTTAATTGCTTTCTAATAGTTGACCCATCTATTACAACAGATTTTCTATCTATTTGATAATTTCCAACAGATGAATCACCTGATGCAACATGTTAGTCATCTGTTGATTCATATTAAGCAATTATTAGTAATAACTAAATTGATTTAGCTAAAATTAAAGGCGTCTCTAAGACAATGGGACAAACATTTGAATTCTCCTAAAAATATTTGAGTTCCCTAGTATTTTAATTATTTTCTAACAGATGACCTATTTGATGAAACAAATTAGTCATCTGTTGCAACAGATGTTTATAATAGGTTAGTCATTTATTGATTCAAATTAAGAAATTATTAATAATAACTATATTAATTTAATTAAAATTGAAGACAAGTCTTTAATACAATACCTTAGACAAGGGGACAAATGTTTGAGTTCTCCTAAAAATATTTAAGCTTTAGTATTTTAAATTGGTTTTCAACATATATCTTGTCTATTTAATAATTTCCAACAGATGAGTCACATGTTGTAACAATTTAGTTATCTGTTGCAACAGATGTCTATATTTGTTTGATAATTTTCAATAGATGAATTAATTATTGTAATAGGTTAGACATCTATTACAACAGATGTTTATATCTGTTTGATTATTTTCAACAGATGTCTTTAACTGTTTGGTCTTTTCCAACAAATTACTCATATATTGCAACATGTTAGTCATCTATTGATTCAAATTAAACCATTATTATTAATAATTAAATTTATTTAATTAAAATAAAATATGAAATAATAAGTTCAATTAATCTCATGGTAATTACATGATCAACTAAGTATATTCGTCCTGAGTAGAGTTATCAATTGACCAATTTTATTTGAAATGATTCAAACTAAGCCATCATTAGAAATAACTATATTGATTTAACTAAAATTAAAGCTGAATTAGTAAGTTCAATTATGATTTTAATTAATCTCATGGTAAAAATGGTGTATTGATAAATGGTGATTTGTTATTGTTTCTATTGAATAAATCTTGCTATTGATTTGTTTTTTTAACAAATGAACAATCTGTTGCAACAAATGAACAACTTGTTGCAACAGATGAATCATATGTTGCAAAAATGAATCAATTACTCCAACAGATGAGTCATATGTTGCAACAGAAGGATCATCTGTTGTAACAGATAGACCATATGTTGCAACAAATAGATCATCTGTTCGAAGAACTCAAGGGTCATGACTTTTCGATCATTTAATTAAAAAAATAATTTGTAAATAAATAATATGAAAAAAATCTGATAAACACAATTTTGTATCTATTTAATTTAAATAACTAAAATACCAAAAAGCTGAAAAGTTATGACTTTTCACCTTTTTTGTGTTTAAATCTATTTTTTAATTTAAATAATCGAAAAGTCACTAAGTTTGATTTAATTAAGAGATATAATTATTAAAAAAGATGTGAACGGTCGTGATTTTTTGCCTAACACACTGCACTACTCACTCATTCAATCTTTTATAAATAGGTCTCCTCAGCTCTATCTCTTGCATCTTGTCTTGCGTAAAACCGCCATTATATCTTCAATCACTTCTCTTTCAAAAATAAATTTCTTGTTCGTCCATTAAGGTATGTTTTATTTTCTTGTTCTAATATGAAAATTATTAATATGCATCTATTTTCTAGTTAAGTTTTACATTTTTTTTGTTAAACTACCGGTTGGTAGTATATGTGGTTTAGTATTTTATGTTATTTGTTCATGCATATTCTAGATATGATTGATTTGATTTGGTACATGGAGATTCTACTTGACACCGTGTAGGAACTTGAAAGGCTGGTTCATGAACTTGAGTGAGAGTTGCGCGCCCCGAGAGCAAGGGTGCTTAGTGGGATTCGAAGGCTGAGGGGTCTACTGCTCAATGGATTTCCGATTGACAATAATAATAATAATAATAATAATAATAATAATAATAATAATAATAATAATAATAATAATAATGATGATGATGATGATGATGATGATGATGATGATGATGATGATGATGATAATAATAATAATAATAATAATAATAATAATAATAATGATTAGGTTATACATATTTTTTTATCATATGTAGTTTATTTTATCGGATCTACCTAATGTTGAAAATATTTTTTATGTAATGAATGAGAAAATCTATATTTGAATGATTGAGTTTATTTTTATTTTTTTTCATTCTGCCTATTTTTTTAAGATGTTGTAAGGTGTAGGTTTTTGAGCGTTCGGGAGTGGAAAGAATCAATTACAAGAAAAAATATGTTTGGTTGAGAGCAAGGTCATAAACTAAAATTAAATAACAATACAAGATTATTTACTATTACAACAAAATTAAAGATAGATGGATAACAGATGACCCATCTATTGCAACACATAATTAATCTATTGGAAATGACCAAGTAGATAAATACATCTATTGCAACAGATTGATTGTCCGTTGCAATAAATTAGTAATATATTGAAAATGACTAAATAGATAAGGACATCTGTTGCAACAGATTTGCAACAGATTAGTCATCTATTGCAACAGATTAATAATCTATTGGAAATCACAAACAGATAAAGTCATATATTGCAACAGATTGGTCTTCTGTTGGAAATGACCAACATATAAAGACATTTATTACAACAGATGACCAATCTGTATGTATATATATTTGATAATTTTCAACAGATGACTCATCTGTTACAACAGGTTAAATCTGTTGCAATAGGTAATACACTTAAGTGATCATGTATTACTATGAGATTAATTGAAATTATAATTATTAAATTAATTTAGCTATTAATATTAATGATTTAATTTGAATCATTTCAAATAAAATTAGTCAATTGATTACTCTAATCAGAACGAACACACTATGATGATCGTGTAATTAATATGAGAATAATTGAAATCATAATTGAACTTATCAATTCATCTTTAATTTTAGTTAAATCAATGTAGTTATTACTAATAATGTCTTAATTTGAATTATTTCAAATAAAATATGACAATTAACACTTTACTCAAGACGAATATGCGTAGATGATCATGTAATTACTATGAGATTAATTGAAATCATAATTAAAATTATCAATTCATCTTTAATTTTAGTTAAATTAATTTAGTTATTACTAATAATTTCTTAATTTTAATTATTTCAAATAAAATTGGTCAATTGATCATTCTACTTAAGACTAAACACTTAGTTGATCATGTAATTACTATAAAATTAATGAAATTGTTAGTGAACTTACTAATTCATCTTTAATTTTAGTTAAATCAATATAGTTATTTCTAATTATGGCTTGGTTTGAATCATTTCAAATAAAATTGGTCAATTGATCACTCTACTCAGGACGAACACACTTAGTTGATCATGTAATTACCATGAGATTAATTGAAACTATAATTGAACTTATTAATTCATGTTTAATTCTAGGTAAATCAATTTAGTTATTACTAATATAATGATTTAATATGAATCAATAGATCACTAACATGTTGCAAAAGATGAGTAATCTATTGAAAATGACTAAACAGATAAAGAGATATGTTGCAACAGTTTAGTCATCTATTGCAACAGTTTAGTCATCTGTTGCAACAGATTAGTAATCTATTGGAAATCACAAACAGATAAAGTCATATGTTGCAACAGATTGGTCATCTGTTGGAAATGACCAACAGATAAAGACATTTATTACAACAGATGACCAATCTGTTGCAATATATGTGTATATATATTTGATAATTTTCAACAGATGACTTATCTGTTACAACAGGTTAAATCTGTTGCAATAGGTAAAACACTTAAGTGATCATGTATTACTATGAGATTAATTGAAATTGTAATTATTAAATCAATTTAGCTATTACTATTAATGGTTTTATTTGAATCATTTCAAATAAAATTAGTCAATTGATCACTCTAATCAGAACGAACACACTATGATGATCGTGTAATTAATATGAGAATAATTGAAATCATAATTGAACTTATCAATTCATCTTTAATTTTAGTTAAATCAATGTAGTTATTACTAATAATGTCTTAATTTGAATTATTTCAAATAAAATTGGTCAATTAACATTTTACTCAAGACGAATATGCTTAGATGATCATGTAATTACTATGAGATTAATTGAAATCATAATTAATATTATCAATTCATCTTTAATTTTAGTTAAATTAATTTAGTTATTACTAATAATTTCTTAATTTTAATTATTTTAAATAAAATTGGTCAATTGATCATTCTACTTAAGACTAAACACTTAGTTGATCATGTAATTACTATAAAATTAATGAAATTGTAAGTGAACTTACTAATTCATCTTTAATTTTAGTTAAATCAATATAGTTATTTCTAATTATGGCTTGGTTTGAATCATTTCAAATAAAATTGGTCAATTGATCACCTTACTCAGGACGAACACACTTAGTTGATCATGTAATTACCATGAGATTAATTGAAACTGTAATTGAACTTATTAATTCATGTTTAATTCTAGATAAATCAATATAGTTATTACTAATATAATGAATTAATATGAATCAATAGATCACTAACATGTTGCAAAAGATGAGTAATCTGTTGAAAATGACTAAACAAATAAAGAGATATGTTGCAACAGATTAGTCATCTATTGCAACAGATTAGTAATCTATTGGAAATCACAAACAGATAAAGTCATCTATTGCAACAGATTGGTCTTCTGTTGGAAATGACCAACAGATAAAGACATTTATTACAACAGATGACCAATCTGTATGTATATATATTTGATAATTTTCAATAGATGACTCATCTGTTACAACAGGTTAAATCTGTTGCAATAGGTAATACACTTAAGTGATCATGTATTACTATGAGATTAATTGAAATTGTAATTATTAAATCAATTTAGCTATTAATATTAATGGTTTAATTTGAATCATTTCAAATAAAATTAGTCAATTGATCACTCTAATCAGAACGAACACACTATGATGATCGTGTAATTAATATGAGAATAATTGAAATCATAATTGAACTTATCAATTCATCTTTAATTTTAGTTAAATCAATGTAGTTATTACTAATAATGTCTTAATTTGAATTATTTCAAATAAAATTGGTCAATTAACACTTTACTCAAGACAAATATACTTAGATGATCATGTAATTACTATGAGATTAATAGAAATCATAATTAAAATTATCAATTCATCTTTAATTTTAGTTAAATCAATAATTTCTTAATTTTAATTATTTCAACTAAAATTGATCAATTGATCATTCTACTTAAGACTAAACACTTAGTTGATCATGTAATTACTATAAAATTAATTGAAATTGTAAGTGAACTTACTAATTCATCTTTAATTTAGTTAAATCAATATAGTTATTTCTAATTATGGCTTGGTTTGAATCATTTCAAATAAAATTTGTCAATTGATGACTCTACTCAGGACAAACACACTTAGTTGATCACGAAATTAGCATGATATTAATTGAAACTGTAATTGAACTTATTAATTCATATTTAAATCTAGTTAAATCAATTTAATTATTACTAATATAATGACTTAATATGAATCAATAGATCACTAACATGTTGCAAAAGATGAGTAATCTGTTGAAAATGACCAAACAAATAAAGACATCTGTTGGAAATGACCAAACAGATAAAGACATCTGTTCAAAATGACCAAACAAATATAGACACATGTTGCAACAAATGACTAACTTGTTACAATAAATGACTCATCTATTGAAAATTATCAAACAAATATAGACATCTATTGCAACAGATGACTAAGTTGTTGCAATATATGACTCATCAATTGAAAATTATCAAACATATAGGATACATGTTGGAAAATAATTTAAAATACTAAAGATCAGATGTTTTTAAGAGAACTCAAATGTTTGTTCCCTTGTCTAAGGTTTTGTCTTTAATTTTAGTTAAATCAATTTAGTTATTACTAATAATTGCTTAATTTGAATCATTCAAATAAAATTTATCAATTGATCATTCTATTAAGAACGAATACATTAATTAAAATTGTAAGTGGACTTATCAATTCATCTTAATTTAGTTAAAATCAATTTAGTTATTACTAATAATGACTTAATTTGAGTCATTTCAAATAAAATTGGTCGATTAATCACTCTCTTCGAAACGAATACACATAATTGATCATGTAATTACTATGAGATTAATTGAAATTATAAGTGAACTTATCAATTCATCTTTAATTTTAGTTATATCAATTTAGTTATTACGAATAATGGCCTAATTTGATTCATTTCAAATAAAATTGGTCAATTGATCACTCTACTCATGACGAATACACTTAGTTGATCATTTAATTACTATGAGATTGATTGAAATTGTAAGTTTATCTTTAATTTTAGTTAAATCAATTTAGTTATTACTAATAATGACTTAATTTGAATCATTTCAAATAAAATTGGTTGATTGATCACTCTATTCGGGACGAATACACTTAGTTAATCATGTAATTACTATGAGATTAATTGAAATTGTAAGTGAACTCATCAATTCATATTTAATTTTAGTTAAAATCAATATAGTTATTACTAATAATGACTTAATTTGAATTATTTCAAATAAAATTGGTTAATTAATTATTCTGCTAAGGATAAAATACTTAATTGATCATATAATTACTATGAGATTAATTGAAGTCGTAATTGAACTTACTAATTCATCTTTAATTTTAGTTAAATAAATATAGTTATTTCTAATAATTATTTAATTTAAATTATTTCAAATAAAATTGGTTAATTAATCATTCTACTTAGTACAAAGCACTTAATTGATCATGTAATTACTATGAGATTAATTAAAATCGTAATTGAACTTACTAATTCATCTTTAATTTTAGTTAAATCAATATAGTTATTTATAATGATGACTTAGTTTGAGTCATTTCAAACAAAATTGGTCAATTGATCACTCTACTCAGGACGAAATGCTTAGTTGATCGTGTAATTACCATGAGATTAATTGAAACTGTAATTGAACTTATTAATTCATATTTTATTTTAGTAATCAATTTAGTTATTACTAACAATGGATTAATTTGAATCAATAGATGACTAACATGTTACAACCGATGAGTAATCTGTTGGAAATGACCAAACAAATAAAAACATCATTTGAAAATGACCAAACAGATATAGACATCTGTTGCACCAAATGACTCATTGCGACAACTAATTCATCTATTGAAAATTATCAAACAGATATAGACATCTATTGCAATAGATGACTAAGTTGTTGTAACATTTGACTCATCTGTTGAAAATTATTAAATAGATAAAATATTTGTTGAAAAATAATTTAAAATACTAAAGCTCAAACGTTTTTAGGAGAAATCAAACGTTTTTACCTTGTCTAATGTCTTGCCTTCAATTTTAATTAAATTAATTTTATTATTATTACTAATTTCTTAATGTGAATCAACAAATGACTAACCTATTATAAGCGTTTGTTGCAACAGATGACTAACTTGTTGCAACAAATAGGTCATCTGATGGAAAATAATTAAAATACTAGGGAACTCAAACATTTTTAGGAGAATTTAAATGTTTGTCCCATTGTCTTAAAGACTTGTCTTTACTTTTAGGTAAATCAATTTAGTTATTACTAATAATATCTTAATTTGAATCAACAGATAACTAACATGTCGCAAGAGATGATTCATCTGTTGGAAATTATCAAACATATAGAAAATCTGTTATAACAGATGGGTCAACCATTAGAAAACAATTAAAATACTAGGGAACTTAAACGTTTTTAGGAGAACTCAAACGTTTGTCCTCTTGATCCTTTTGCATTTGATGTATGATATACTATTTTTGTCTTCTTTACCTGTTTCATGAAATTTTTCACGTGTTTCACTTATTCGTTGTGTCCCTATTGAAATTTTTGGAAATTTTTAGGTCAAATTTTATTCGTATATCACTTGGACATTACTGCATAGGTGATTTTGTAAGTATAATTATGATTTTTTTTGAATTTTTTATTTGGTATATCTGCTACTGCTATAATGGATAGAACCTGCGACATGAATTCAATATATGAGTCATTTGTTGCAACAAGTGAATAATCTGTTGCAACATATGACTAATCTGTTGCAACAGATGACCCATATGTGGATTCATATTACAACACTATAATATGAATCCAACAGATGAGTAATCTATTACAACTGATTAGTCATATATGTTGCAATAGATAAGTCATATATGTTGCAATAGATTACACATCTGTACAATAAATTAATCATCTGTTGGATTCACGTTATATGTTTTATCCATTGTTGAAAAAACATCAATAGCAGATACACCCAAATGATAAATTCAAATAAAAATTATAATTTTACTTACTAAAATCACCTAAGAAGTAATGCCCAAGTGATATACGAATAAAATTTGACCTAAAAAATTTTTATCAAGTAGCAACAGTAGCGGTAACAACAACAATTTTCAACAACAAGAAGATGATGATGCTGAACAAGAAGAGATCATAATGAAGAACAAGATGATGATAATGAAGAAGATGTTGAATAAAATGTAACAACAATGAACAACAAAAATTACGAAGAGAGAGAAAACTCCAATAAATGAGAAGAGAGAGAAATGTGGCTTTTTTCCCCCCATTTCTATTTATATTAGGTTTTACATTGGATCAAAGAGTAAATTTAAAAACTTGTAGGTTACTTTCAAACTTTTCTTACTTTCTTAATACTTAATAAAGTAATTGTCACCTCCACTCAATTATTAAGACTTGTGTCACCCACACCTCATTTTAAAACTCTTTTGTCACCTACAGTCCAAAGCCCCTAGAAACTTGAATATATTTCTAACTTAAGTATAAGTGTATCCACTTTTACTAATATATTTATAAGGTTATCAAATTAGAGAATTAGTTAGAATTGAATCAAGCAGTCAGTACTAGTCATTGCATGTATTTTTATCAACAAGAAATATTATTATCGTAATGGACATTATAAGGTTATTTTGATTTAAAACTAAATAAAGATGTAAAATAATATTAAAGTGTGTGAATATAGTCTAAATATAATACTGAGGACATTCTACAGGGTCTAAGTCTAAGAAAGGTGTTTTATCAATAGCCTCATCATATGCATCCTTAAGGTCACAATGGAAGTTTAGAAATGATCCTTCTCTGTACATTTCTCCAACCTCCGGTGTAGCTGCAACATCTCTTGCATTGATAGAGAAGTCAATGCACGCACAATAACAATTATGCTCTACTGAAGGAGGGTATGTCTTGTATGAATTTGCTAATGACGTACACAATATAAAGAAAATAATATAAACCTGCTCCAATGTCATCATCCGATCACAAACAATCATTTTATTCATATTTCCTACAGAAATAACAACTTGTTTTGTAACATTAAAGATTTTCATAAGCACAATTAAAGAAAATTATTCAAATATGAAATATTGTATAAACAAAAAGTCCACTTCATTGATTTTTTGAATATTTCAATTGATTATTAAATCTAGATATATGTTACACCTAAAACACATTGATGTTTACTTCTTTGAAAATATATCATCATTCCTGTTAGGATTAACTCAATTTGAATTCTTAAAATGGCATCTCAAAATATTTTACTTGTGCCAAGATGTCATCCTTACCCTCACATTGCCAATTGTTTTGCCTTTGTACAAAAATTTAAATGTTGTTTAAAAAAACTAACATAATAGTTTTCCTATTGTATTCATATGATAAATTGGAGTACAAAATTTCTTTTCAAACACTTTCAATGCATATAAACTTAAATAAGTGGGTCGAATATTAGTAAAAGACATTTTAACCAATAAATTTCAAGTGTAAAGAATGAAGATTGTATTTCAAACATAGTAGCATGAATATTAAGATTCAAACAAATGTACAAAAGCATGAATATTAAAAAATTATTGCATACCTTTTTTTCTAATAGAACAAAAATCTCTCTCTCTCTATATATAAAAGGATCATTGGAGGCCACTGATATGGCATGCCCCAATGATCAGGAAGTCTATTTATCTTTTTCCTTTTTTTTTTGAGTTTCTTTTGTTCAATTTTAATTTATTATTAGCTATTTTTTAATTAATAAAACCCATTAATTATCATTAAGTACCATTAATTCAGTACAACTGTTAATCTAGCAAAATTGTCACCATTAATCCAGCAAAACCGTTAATCCAGCAAAATCATCAGTCTTTCTCCCTTTTACCTTCTCTCGGCTTTTCGTAATTTCACCATTTGGCGTTGGTATTTTCATTTTCATTTTCAGATACTGTTAAAATTGGTTCACTTTGATTCATTTGATAAACCAGAGGAGAAGCAAAAACTACTGGCATATGTGAATATATTGCAACCATAATTAGCAGGTGTTTTTTTTAAAAAATCAATTTTCATTTATCTGATAAAATAGGTTTTCTTGGATTATGGTTGATGTTTGGGGAACTTTCTAAAGTTCTTACATAAGTGAAGAGCTTCTAAGAAGAGAGATTTGTCAATTCAATAAGCACATTGTTGGCGTTATGAGGCATTTTCATTTTCATTTTCATTTATCTGTTAAAATTGGTTCACTTTGATTCATTTGATAAACCAGAGGAGAAGCAAGAACTGCTGGCATATGTGAATATGTTGCAACCACAATTAGCAGGTGTTTTTTTTTAAAACTGATTTTCATTTATCTGATAAAATAGGTTTTCTTAGATTATGGTTGATGTTTGGGAAAATTTCTAAAGTTCTTATATAGGTGAAGAGCTTCTAAGTAGAGAGATTTGTCAATTCAACAAGCACATTGATGGCGTTATGAGATTGTACAAACTAGAGATCAGGCAGTAGTAATACTGGTAGGGGCTATTGTTCAGGCAGAAGAAAAGATCAGACTAATGGAGGCTGATACGTAAGCTAGAATAAGAGAAGCTTCAAAAAGAGAGGCTGCTACTGCAGAGGAAAAGCAACAATTGCTGGCATATATGGATATGTTGCAAGAACAATTAACCAGGTGATTGGTAAAATAGGTTCTGTTGGATTATGGTTGATGTTTAGGGAACTTTCTAAAGTTGTTATATATGTGAAAAACTTCTAATTTGATATTTAATTTAATATTGTATCTAAGCATATCTTTATCTTTGTTATGTCCTCTAAATTGTGCCTAAATGAGTTTGCTTTAGGCAAAATACTTCAGATTTTTCACATGGTTTTCTTGGATTATGGTTGCAACCACAATTAACAGGTGTTTTTTTTTTAAATTGATTTTTATTTATCTAATAAAATAGGTTTTCTTGGATTATGATTGATGTTTGGGGAACTTTCTAAAATTCTTACATAGGTGAAGAGCTACTAAGCAGAGAGATTTGTCAATTCAACAAGCACATTGATGGCATTATGAGATTGCACAATCTAGAGATCAGGAAGTAGTAATACTGGTAGGGGCTATTGTTCGGGCGGTAGAAAACATCAAACTAATGGAGGCTGATATGAAAGCTCGAATAAAAGAAGCTTCACAAAGAGAGGATGCTACTGCAGAGGTGAAGCAATAACTGCTGGCATATGTGGATATATTGCAAGCACAATTAACCAGGTGATTGGTAAAATGGGTTCTTTTAGATTATGGTTGATGTTTAGGGAACTTTCTAAAGTTGTTATATATGTGAAGAGCTTCTAATTTGATATTTAATTTAATATTGTATCTAAGCATATCTTTATCTTTGTTAGGTCCTCTAAATTTTGCCTAAAGGAGTTTGCTTTAGGAGAAATACTTCAGATCTTTCACATGGTTTTTAACATGAAGAAATGGCTTATACAACCTCAATCCGGATCGAAACCAGTTAAGATTAATCTTGTAGAGATCATACCTGTTCAGGGGTGGTTGCTGTAACATAAAATCTGCAAGATCTGGTTATGGCTAGAGAAAGATGGTCGGAGAAAGATGGCTTGCATCAAATACGGAGATCTAAGACACTGCAATACTTTAGTTAAGAAGGCTCTTTCCCATTTGTTATATTTCAGTCTGTTCGCTTTCAGCACCATACATTTTCATAAAAAAATGCTTATACTGATTGATCCTATAGTAGATACAATTATTGGTTAGACATTTAGACTCTACCATACATAACTTTGATATCTCACATTCTAATTATTCTAATTCTAACAGGAAAAGAGTTGCAATTGGTAGAAGTGGACCCTTAGGACTTTCTACTACTGATCAGTTAAATAGATTTGGTCATAGTGTCATAGCTCTTGAATGTGCTTATAGGATTGGTGGTCTGATGATGTATGGTATGCCCAACATGAATTCGAACAAAATTGATTTCGTTCAGAGGTGGGTTGACCTTATGGAGAAGAAAGGGGTGAAATTTGTAGTCAATGCAAATATCAGAAATGATCCTGCGTTCACCTTAGATAGCCTCCATGAAGATCACCATGCAATTGTTTTGGCTGTTGGAGCCACAAAGCCAAGGTGAGTGACATGGATGGTGTTGTATTACTTTTTACTTTAGTATCTTTTATGAATTAGTAATTGCTCAATCAAACTACTTCTTGACTTAATGGTAGGGACCTTCCCGTTCCTAGAAGAGACATCTGAGGTGTCTATTTAGCAATGGACTTAGTACACGCAAACATAAAAAGTTTACTTGATAGCAATCTGCAGGATGAAAAATACATTTCCGCCAAGGGCTAGAAAGTGCTTGTTATCGCTGGAGATGATACTGGGACAGATTGTATAGGAACATCTATTCTTCATGTCTACCATAGTATAGTTAATCTAGAGCTTCTCCCTCCGCAACCAAATACTAGGGCTCCTAGAAATCCTTGGCCACAGGTTTGATCATGTTTTAGTTGATTTTAACCTTCTTACTCAATTAGACTCTTGCTTCATAATTATTATTTGCATGATAGTTTCAATTGCAACACAAGGTTTTTGAGAGTTTAAATCTTGAAGGAACTGCTGTTTTTATTTTCTGTTGTAGTTGCTAGAATGGGCTTTACTGTCCAAGTTGGGATATGTCATAGAGTGATCATGGAACTTCTGTTGATGAGTTTTTCATCAAATTCCTGAATGTCATTGTGATCCACCCTTTTCTTTTTGTTGTTGGTAGTGGCCTCGTATCTTCGGTGTAGATTATGGGCACCAGGAACCTGCTGCAAAGTTTGTTAAGGACCCAAGATCCTACGAGGTTTTGCCCAAGCGGTTCTAAGTAAGTGCTTCTTCATTCTCTCGCTCCTGTTGTAAATATTTAGATAAATAAGAATACGACACCAACTAGTTACTAGAATCTAGATTAAGAAGAAGGAGAAGAAAGAAGGAAAAAAATATATAAATCATTGCTTACCAGAGTTTCAAAAGTCGCCGGAGTTCATCCTCGGTCGTCGAAATTAAAATTGTGAGGCGAATGGTAGCAGCCGCAGTCATCAATTTGTAAGTTAGTAGTGTTTAAATGTGCAAATAAACCCTAAAATTAGATTATATACTGATAATCGTAATTTTTTAAGAAATAACTAAAAGGCGTCGTCTTTCTCGCCGCCTCACCTCGCCTTGCCACGCCGCCTTTCTTGCAAAGGCATCGCCATTTGAATTTCTCCACGCCATGGTTTGAAGAGGTGACATAGGCTCGCCTCGCCTCGGCATTTACCATTGGAGATGAGGCACTCGCCTTTTACAACACTGGTGTTATTATTTTGACTTCTATTTTTCATGAAAAATAGTAGTTAGTCTATGATGGCTCTTTTACACAAGACTTAGACTATGGGAACTCCCAAATGTGAATTTCTAAGTAAGTTCTTCTTCATTCTCTCACTCCTGTTGTAAATATTTAGATAGGGAAAAGTCATCGTTTCCACCCCAAACTATACCCGAAAAGTTGAAGCCATACGTAAACTATACTAGTGACCTATTACACACCTAAACTATAAAAAAGTGAAACTGTTTACACCCTGTCAGGCTACCACCACTTGCATTTGGTGTAGTGTTTTACACGCGCTGCCACATCAGCACCACGTCAGTAAAAAGTATCATTTTTTTATAGTTAAGGTGTGTAATAGGTCACTTATATAGTTTAGGTGTGGATTCGACTTTTTGACTATAGTTTTGGGTGAAAACGATGCCATTTCCCTTAATGTTTTTAGCCTTTTACTTTTGTAAATTAATAGGCTGGACGCGCCTAAAATAAGTGTAACACACGCGCCTTAGAATGGAAGTCGCGGGGAGGTAATAATATCACTTTTATATAGTTAAGGTGTGTAATAGGTCACTTATATAATTTAGGTGTGGCTTAGACTTTTTTGGTATAGTATGGGGTGGAAATGATGCCTTTTCCCTATTCAGATAAATAAGAATGACTTCTACTAGAGTAAGTTGGCGTACTAATGTTGCTTCTCACTTTGTTCTTTTTGAATCTTTTTTTTGTAACATCTTGAGTGAAGATAATTATTTGATTTTCAATTTGAAGCTGATTAGTTCCCATATGTACCCCTACGATGGCTCCTCTTTTCTTCTCCGCTATTTTTATTTCATATATGAGGTGCATGTTAAGATTAAATAAGAGACATTTGCTTTTTACGTTGTTTTCAACTATGTTGTTTGGACTCTTCGGAAATGTCATAGGGTACGTGTCAGATCCTTCAAAATTAGTGTCTATTTGGAGGATCCGACATGGGTACGATAATTTTTTTGGAGTGTCCGAGCAACTTAGGTTTCCAAGGACAATTTGCTTGATGTAAAAAATATTTTTTGCTGACTCGAACCTCTTTTCTTCCTTTTCTCTGACAGAAGTGTTGGAGTTTTTGAATATCCTTCTTAAAAGTTACTTCAAATATAAGTGCTAGATAAAGTCATCTTAAAATATTGTAATATTTGCGTCAACTCCATTTTATGGGCAGACATGAGCAAGACAGGATAGTGAAGTAAAAGAAACATAATATATGTCGGGGGTGTTCTTTTCCAGTTTTGTTATGGTTACATAAATTTCATAAAAGGAAGCTTACCTGGGTTTGGTTCCTCTTTGTTCATTTTGCGTTTTGGTTTTCTTTTAATAAGTAAACTAGCAAAAAAGGTACAAAGATAGTGCTCACTAGGTACGACCTAGCTACAAAAATATAATTATTCTGGTAAGGAGTTGAGCGAACAGGGAAGCTCGGTGCACAAGTTGTCGCTATGCGTAGGGTCCAGGGAAAGACTAGACCAGAAGGAGTTAAGCAAGTCAAGTAAAATGTCTGTATTATATGTCTTTAATATACACCAAAAGGCTAATATTTGCAACCAGTTCTATTTTAAGAGATGTACTGTAACAAGTGCTAGGCTTAGTTGATTGCAGAGAAGACTATTGTTTGGACAATGGATAGATTAAAATTAGTGTTCGCCGAGCTTGCTGTCGATCAAAGGGATAATCAATTTGCTAATTAAAGAAAGTTTTTATTTCATTTTTCTTTCTTTTCTTCCCTTATTAGTTTCCATGTTTTCTTGATAACTACTTACAATGTTTTCTTTTTCAAAACTACTTTGATTTGCTGCAATTGAGCCGAGGGTCTTTTGGAAACCGCCTCTCTACCTCGATGAGGTAGGGGTAAGTTTTGATTACACTCTACCCTCCTAGACCCCACTTCTGGGATTATGCTGGTTGTGTTTTTATTGAGGTGGGAGTGGGGTGGGTTCCTACCTCTTAACATTGCTGACTCTTTTGTGTCAATTTGCAGAATAAGAACGCTGCTGATGCGAGTATCTTCTGCCTTCTGATCTCTCGATGGTACATGTATGAAATCTTTAGAACTCAAAAGTATCCTACAAATCTTGAATTTTGCCATACAACAAAGTTCTTTGTTTTCTTCTCTTCAAGTACTTTGATGCTTTGTATATGCAATTTGGCTTTTATTGCTATAAACTGGTAAATTTTCTGCAAATTAGCTTAAGATTCTAATGTTAGTTGAGTGACCTTAACTTTTTGTATGAATTTTACTTTTGGAAGTGAGCAGAATGATTCTTGGTACTTTCCTGGTTAGAAATAGTAATTGTGCAGCTGTATAACTCACCAAATTATCAGAAACAACCTCTCTACCTTTGAGGTCTTGGTAAAATCTACGTACATCCTATCCACCGTAGACCCCACTTTGTGACACTACACTGGGTATGTAGTTGTACTGAACTTAACCAAATCAGTCGCTCATCAAACTATATGTAGTCTATCTCTGAGAGGTACAAGATCTGCGTACATTCTACCCTGGATAATATTGAACTGCTGATGGCGATGGTAATAGGGGAAGTTTGTAATACATCTTTAAGGTTTCCTGGACTGACAATGGTTGCAGATTGAACATGGGACGATTTTATTGGTGGTGACTATATATGTCTTTTCTATTTTTATTATTTTTCTATATAGTACCTATACTACATATAAAAATGAAGTGTTAGGATGACCACAACATAAATAAATCTAAACAAAATATAAAATTGATTGAAGAAAAATTGTAACAAATTAGACACTTGGTTCCTATGGAGATGTGTGAATCCCGTCGGTGGTAATCTGAAGCATATCCCAAAGAATCATGGCATGACCTTCAGAATTTTCTATCATCTTCTATTGGAAAAAATGAGAACCTATGTAGGTGCGTGAATCCCATCGGTGGTAATCTGAAGCATATCCCAAAGAAGCATGGCATGACCTATAGAAATTTCTATGCTACACAGTGTAGGTAATGGGTTGTCACTTAGTTTTGTATTTATTGTATTATGGTTGATGTTTGAGGAACTTTCTAAAGTTGTTATATTGGTGAAGAGCTTCTAATTTGATATTTAATTTAACATTGGATACTTATGAAAACCAGAAGGGTTGGGAACTAAAAATTTTAAAGGCCTTAGACAAGATAGCTGCTCATGATACGGAGTTGCAGAAGACCAAAAAAGAGGATAATGACCATCGTAACCTATACCTGGAAAAGGTTGGCTTCTATTGGTAATCCATCTCGGGATTCAACTTCTTAAAAGGAATTACTTTAAGATAATGTGGATGTAATCTTATTATGTTTTTTTTGTGATAGGAGGGTCTTATTTTGGAGGGTACGCCAGCTGCTGAAGGTGTTTCAGTGAGTGATAAGTATAAGCATAATGGGTAAGTCTCATAAAGGTTTTTCTTATATTCAAATCGTGAAAGATTAGCATACATTTGATAATGTATCCTGACAATTAACCTCATATCAGCTGAGTTCATCTATATTTTTTTGGAGTGTACGAACTGTCCCCATGTTTTCTTGAGGATAACTCTTTTATGACAAAGCCTTCTTTAACATGATATGGGACAATGATTCATAGATCAAGAATGATCCTTTAAATGAAGTGTATATGTCTAGAGCGTAAAAGTAAATATATGATGGGGTAGATAGATGAACTTGTGGTATTAATAACAATAATATGTCAAAGAATTGGTGCTCCTTATTAAGACAATGATAGTCCTTTTGATGGCCTTTTCAACACTTCTTGCTTCTTATTTTAAACTCATTAGATGCAGGATGCTTTTATTGGCTTGAGATTACTTTAAATGGAGTTACATGGTCACTGAGGATTGATGTTGCTAACCACTAATTATTTGGGACTGTGTAGTAGCAGTTGTATAGATCCAAATTCCTTTAAAACACTCAGGAACAGTTCTATTGCAGTTTTAAAATGTTTTGTAAGTTTCCTATATAGCTTGCAATGCTAATGTTGTTTGTTGCGTAGGCTGCAAGAAAAGAAGATGATCAAACTGAAGATAATGAGCAACAATATGTTGCAAAGCAAGTACCAGAGATGACAAGGGTATCCGGTATAACTCTCAGTGTCTTTAATTGTATTTTAATTGTATATTACTCATTGAATTATTGCATTGCTAATTTATATTCCCTCATTAATCCTTTCTTTCATATTCCTCTTTTGTAACTGCAGAATCCTTTAATGTCTATTAATTTATGAATAAATATATTGCTAATTTATTGTCATGTCCTTTCATAAATTTATTTTTGTGTCCTTTCATACTCTAATTATATCACTATATATAGATTGGAAGTAAACTATTTGCATATGGTAATATCCTTTGATTGTATACCATTTAGTTGAGATTTTACAATGACATATTTTATTCTTTCACAGGTGGTTTGTGGAAGAAATGATTTCATGATAAGGGTTAGACTTTGTAGAATGTGGGATGTTATTAATCACAAGAAAAATGGTAAGTTGATCAGTGTGGAAATGATATTTATTGATGAAAAAGTACTTTCTTCCGTTGTTTTTTTATTTAAAAAAAAACTATTTCTTCTTTAAACTTTTAGTTTACATAATACTTGTGAGTTTCTTCCATTAGGAAAATTTGATCTATGGTATAATGGATACAAATCAAGAGAACAGGCTTAAAGAAATTTTGAAAGAAGGTTCTTTATTTACCATAAAAAACTTCAAAGTTGTTGAAAGCACTTTTGCATACAGACCTATTGAAAGTCCATTGAAAATTATTTTGTCTGCTTCAACTATAATCAACAATTTATCTGAAGATGTTGTCGGTATTCCTATAAATGGATTTCAGTTTATTAAACCAACTATGATTGATTCAAGGGCGGATAACCACACCGTGTTATTAGGTTTTTATTTTTCTTATTATTAATTATTGCATAAATTATTAAAACAACATTATTGTTAGATATCATACTTCACCCACTTCATTTGTAGATGTGGTTGGTTGTTTATATGAAATTGGTGAGCTAGAGAATTGTGGATCAAAAGGCAAAAGAAAGGAGATTAAAATTATTACTGATTAGTAAGTCACTCATCTCTAAATAACCACTTAATATCTTCATTATAGTCATTCATTGATGTTGTGCATCCAAACTTCATATGTATATAAGTACCTAATTCACTTATCATTTTTTTTTTAAAAAAACATTCATAATTTTTTCCTTTGATGTTATTTAAATGCACCTTATGTATTTAAAGTGCATCAAACTTTAAAAAAATGCATTTAAATTCTTTCATGTTTTTCCTTCCTCGATTTTGGGGTGATTTCTTATATCCATGTATAACAAAACAAGGTTACCAAATTCTTTATATGTCTTCATATTAGAACCAAAGTATAAAAACTTCTTACGATTAAATTTAGACGAATTATATCAATTATACACTTTTAATCTCCTTTGTCTTTTTTCATGCATAGTTTTGAGAAATTCAAAATTACCTTATAGGAGGATCTTGGTGAAAAAATTGCTCTTCCTTGTACAATAAGGATGTTGGCCCCTATATAATGATAGTCACATCTACAACTGTGAAAGAATTTTGCGGTAATTGTCCTGAATTTAATTGTCACTATTTTGAATTGAAGTACTATCTTTTTCAACAAATGTCAAACTTACATTTTATTACATTTATTGTTAATAGGTGAAGTTAGCTTCTTCATCACTCATGCATTTATTGTTAATAGGTGAAGTTAGCTTCTTCATCACTCATGCAAGAAAAATATATGTAAATTTATATGTAGATTACGTAAGATCATTGGTTGAAAAGTTTATAACCATGTCTACAGAAGTACAAATTATTGAAAGGTCTAATGTTAATAACATTTCGATTGAGGAAGAGATGATTTTGGATCCGATGGACATTAAGGAGTTGTTTGTCTCTGAATGGAGTCCTCAAATACAGGTTATTTAAAAGTTTTGCTTCTTAAGTTTGTGGATTTCTATTTCAACAATTTTATTTACTGTTTTAATTATGAAGTTCAACTCATTTTAAAGTTGAACATAATAAATAAATATGTTGATAAATTAACTTATTCAGATATAATTGGTATCTGCTGATTTCTCATTGGGTAACTTGAAAGATCCTGAGGAAGAACTACATGTAATACCCGTGCTTTTTCTTAGCTTGAAATCATCACCAGGATGTTTGAACTTGCTTTGAAATATGAATTTATTTTTATACACATGGTTTTTTTATGATTTTCACCTTCCACTATGTGGGAAATTGTTTAAAATTTCCATCGATACCAATTTCATCAAAATCCGATGTCAAATCAGAAAGTTATGTTCAAAAAATAGAATGCAGGAAATTTGCCCAGGTGCGATGGTATGGTTAAACGGTCTATCGCACGTCTGACGGACCATCGAAGTCCACCATCGCAGCGAACCAGTAGATCCAGTTTCTGTCCCTGACCGACAGTGTGACTTGATGGACCATCGCAGGTCCGACGAACCGTCGAAAACGTTCAGTAGGGTCACGTTCTGCCCAGGTCAGACGGTATGGCCCGACGGACCATCGGAGGCCACCGTCAAACCTTACGTTCAGTGTTTCCAGGTCATTTTAATAGGGGTATTTTGGACATTTAGCACCCGTCTATATATACCCATTTATTCACGATTTCAGCTGCTTTATCCATTATTATTTCACAAACAAAATTAGGGTTTCTCTCTAAATTTAATCTCCAAGAACAAGATCCAATTTCTTCAAGAATTAAGGGATTTTAATTCTCCCAATTCAATAGCATCAAGAAATCATAACCCAGGTATGTATAGTGTTCATTCATGGACCCTTTTAGTCCATGAAGTCCAAGAATCCTTTTTCTAAACCTTAAGTTATGGATTTCTTTCATATTTTCATGATTTGGGCTGCTCATGTTCATGTTGATAAATGAGAAATTGATTTCTATTCCATTATTGTTGATAATTTCCATGTGGGTTTAATTAATACAGTTATAGATTCATGCAACCCAAAGATTTAAACTCTTGAATGATGAAATTAGAATTGAATAATGATGTTTACATGTGTCATGCCTGCCATATGTTTGATTAAATGCCAAGATGAAGGAATATTGTCTAACTAGCATGATATCATGAAATTCCCATGTATGTACAAGTTTATGCCTAGTACATGATTGATGAAATGCTCCTATGAATGTAGTATGTATTATGATGTTAGTCAAGTCCTCAAGTAATTCATGCTATGTCAGTTTCCTTCTATCGAGTCGTGGGGGTACTTGTACCCAAAATATTAGCTGTGTGCCTAGAGCCATGTCATGTTTTCACGAAACTCTCAGTCAAGCTATGAACTCTTAGACTTTAGATAGTCTTATGAATCAGGAAAAATCTCCATGATATCATGACTCAGTCAGTTGCTAGATATTAGTAGTATTTCGTCAGTCAATGAAACTCAGTAACTTAGCTCCTGATCAGTTCAGTAAATCATATTTAGTGTCTATTCAAATGGGAGTAGGAATTAGCACCGAATGAACCCAAGGATGGGAACTCACCTGTTATATGTGGGTGTGATTCCTAGAAGCAATTCTTGCATTCTAGAACTATGTAGTTAGCATAGGTTGAGACATCGTAGCCTACTATATGAGGGTAGATGAGGTGGCTTAACCTGTTATGTGAGGGTTCCCACCATTCTCGCTAGAGTTACCTATTATATGAGGGTTACTCACATGTTGTCCTTACCAGTGGCGCGGTATTGACACCCTTCCAATCAGGGCCTAGATTGGACCCCAGCTCAGCTATTATAGCACATTTTTGGCATGTCAGTTAGATACTACCTCCCATAGTTTCAGGTTATAGTATTAGGACTATTAGATAAAGTCATCAGTCTCAGTAATAGAACTCAGATAGTTCTTCAGATTTAGGACTGTCAGATACAATCAACTCAGATACAGTATGGAGCTCAGATAGTTCCATCAGATTCAGGACTATCCGTTACAGTCACCCATGTTATTAGTTATATTTAGATACAGTCATTCATGTTATCAGTCATGTTATGTTATCAGTATTCAGATTCAGTAATCACGATATCTCGTTGTCATTTACAGTTACGTATTTACGTATGCATTCTCACGTTCGTGTTAGATAGTCAGTTAGCATTAGTCATGCATGTGAACCCTTGTATATAGCATACCTCACATGAATACTCAGTACATTCCATCATACTGACGCATTCATGCTATGGTTCTTTTTTTTATGATACACCATAGGTTCAAAGACACGAGCTCCAGATCAGCAGTAGATTCCAGTTTTCAGCAGTCAGATTATAAGTGAGTCCTCATCCTTTGAGGACATGATTATTTCCTTATTTTATCATTAGGTATTTTATTAGACGGGGTTAGTTGGGGATATGTCCCATCAACTACTTATTCAGATTATTCAAATAGTAGAGGCTTTCAGACTAGATACAGACTAGATACAGATTATCATATTTTAGAGTTCAGTAGTTCCAATTTTGTTTTGGATATTCTATTATCCTGCACAGATGTTACGTTATTCAGTTATGTTCACGATTGAACCTTATGGCCATTCAGTGGATGTTAACGCATTATTATGTTATCTTATGCAGTATACAGGTACATATATCAGTCATGGGTTGGCTTGTGGTCCTTTGGGGTCATGACCACCGTGTAGAGTTCCGATTCAGCAAATCAGGGAGTTACAAACTTGGTATCAGAGCCTAAGGTTCAATAGATTCCTAGGAAGTCTTAAAGCCTCATCAAGTAGAGTCTTTCACATGGGTGTGTTGCGCACCACATTTATGTACTGGAGTCTATGAGATGTTTTAGAAATAGTTTCCCTTATTTTAGTATTCATGTCGTGCCAGTGATCATAATAACAAGTCAGTCTCTCAGTCTAATACGCTCCTTCTCTTTGTTTCAGAATATGCCTCCTAAGTGAAGAAATCAGTCAGCCCCTCTGCTCGAAGAACCTTTGGGTGATCATATTTCTCATGCGAAGTTCAGGACTGTATTTACCAGTCTTGCTCAGCCAGTAGCTACCCATAATAAACGACCAGCTATTGTTTCGTCCAACCTAGTGGCCAACTCAGCTATAGCGAGGATTCGGGATTTCACCCGAATGAATCCTCCAACCTTCCTCGGATTTATGGTAGATGAAAGCCCTTAGAAATTCATTGATCAGATCCAGAAAGTGACAGACATCATGGGGGTGACTACTGTTGAGAGTGCTGAGCTAGCTGCATACCAGTTGTAGGATATGGCTCATGCTTGGTTCAAATAGTGGAAGTCCAAAAGGTTAGATAATGCAGGTCCTATAGAGTAGGAGGAGTTTGTCACTGCTTTCTTAGATAGATTCTTTCCCCAACAACTTAGAGAAGCCAAGGTGCTAGAGTTCATTAATCTCAGGAAGGGCAATATGACAGTGAAAGAGTATTCTTTTAAGTTTACTCAATTAGCTAGATATGCCCCTCATGTGGTTGCAGACAGTAGATCCAAGATGAATAATTTTACTTCAGGGGTAAACGACAGTGTGGTTAATGAGAGAAGATTCGCCATACTGAATAGTGACATGAACTTATCTAGACTTATGACCCATGCTCAGCAGATAAAAGAGCAGAAAATTAAGTAGAGGGAGAAGAAAAATAAGAGAGTAATGACAGGTAGTTTCAACTTCGCATAGCCTAAGCCAGAAGGAGGAAACCATTCCCAGTTTCATCCTAAGTCATCAGTTCAGCTCCCTCTAAATCCAGTGCTCCAGTTCCTAAGTTCAGAGAGGGAAACAGAGATAGAGTTCCAGGCTCTAAGACCCAGGGTTGTATTAGCAGTGGCCGCACCTATCCCCTTTGCCAAAATTGTGGTAAGAACGATCAAGGTGTGTGTACAGCGGGTAGTGGAATTTGTTTTGATTGTGGAAAGCCAGGCCACAGAGTTAGAGCCTATTCTCATAAAGGTCCTCAGGGTCAACAAAATTGCTCTTTAGCTTAGTCCGTTCAACCAAATCAGTAGGGTGCCACTCCTTGTACGAGTAGCGGGCAACACCCAAATCATCTCTATGCTCTTCAGACTCGACAAGATCAGGAAATTCTCTTGATATAGTTACTGGTACATTACAGATCTTTCATGTACATGTTTACGATTTGCTAGATCCGGGAGCTTCCTTGTCTTTTGTTACTCCCTATATAGTAGTTAATTTTGAAATCATTCCTAAAATTCTAGAAGATCCCTTTTCAGTCTCTACCCCAGTGGACAGAACCATCATAGCTTGGCGGGTATGTAGGAACGTCCCAATTATGATATTTCAGAAAGTCACTTCAGCAGACTTAGTCGAATAAGAGATGATTGATTTTGATGTCATTCTCAGCATGGATTGGCTTCATTCCTGCTATGCCATAGTTGACAGTAGAAATATAATAGTTTAGTTTTAGTTTCCAAATGAACCCGTCCTAGAGTGGAAGCGTAGTGTATCCGCTTTCAGGGGTCAGTTTGTTTCCTACATTAGGGCAAGGAAATTGATATCTAATAGATGTGTTTATCATCTAGTTCACGTTAGAGATTCTAGTTTCGAGACTCATAGTCTTGATTCAGTTACAATTGTAAGTGAATATTTAGATGTCTTTCCCAAAGATCTTCTAGGAATTCCTCCCGGAAGGGAAATAGACTTCGGTATTGATCTTCTTCCAGACACTCAACCTATCTCTATTCTGCTATATAGAATGGCACTAGCAAAACTCAGAGAATTTAAATAACAATTGAAGGATCTCTTAGTTAAGGGATTCATCAGACCCAGCATTTCCCTGTGCGGTGAACCAGTCTTATTCGTGCGTAAGAAAGACGGTTCTCTCAGAATGTGTATAGACTACCGTCAAATCAATAAGGTCACGGTCAAGAACAAGTATCCTCTTCCCAGAATTGATGACTTGTTTGACCAACTTCAGGGTTCCAGTTATTTCTCTAAGATAGACCTCAGATCCGACTATCATTAGCTCAATGTTAGAGAATGTGAGATCCCGAAGACAACTTTTCATACTCGGTATGGTCACTTTTGAATTTCTATTCATGTCCTTTGAACTTACCAATGCCCCAGCATCTTTCATAGACTTGATGAACCGTGTGTTCAAGTAGTACTTGGACATGTTCATCATAGTCTTCATAGATGATATTATGGTCTATTCCCGCACTGAGAGCGACCATACATACCATCTCAGAACAGTACTTCAGACTCTCAGAGATCATCAGTTGTTCGCCAAATTCAGTAAGTGTGAATTTTGGATAAGGTCACTAGCATTCCTTGGTCATATTATTTTCGGTGATGGCATTAGAGTAGATCCTCAAAAGACTGAAGTAGTAAGAAACTGGCCTCACCCTATCTCTCCCTCATACATTAGGAGTTTCTTGGGTTTGGCTGGCTATTACAGGCGGTTTGTTGAAGGTTTGGCTATTACAGATTGACTCAGAAGAAAGTCAAGTTTCAGTGGTCAGATCCTTCCGAGAAGAGTTTTCAGGAGTTGAAGACTCAACTCACCTCAACTCCAGTCTTAGCTCTCTTCCAGATGGTTCAGGAGATTTCGTAGTTTATTGTGATGCATCCAGAGTGGATTTAGGTTATGTCCTCATGCAACATGTTAAGGTCATAGCCTACGCCTCCTGACAGTTAAAGCCCCATGAGAAGAATTATCCTACTCATGATCTTGAGTTATCAACCGTAGTATTTTCCTTGAATATTTGGAGGCATTATCTATACGGTGTTTATGTAGATTTCTTCACAGATCATAAGATCCTTCAGTATGTCTTTTCTCAAAAAGATGTCAATCTTCATCAGATAAGGTGGTTAGAGCTCATGAAAAATTATTACATGAGTGTCCTCTATCATCCGGTCAAGGACAACGTAGTGGACAATGCTCTCAGTATACTATCCATGGGTAGTGTTTCTTATGTTGAGGATAGTAAGAAAAAGTTTTCCCAGGAAGTCCACCAGCTTTCCAGACTAGGCGTTTTCTTAGTTGATTCTTCAGAGGGTGGCGTATATGTCCAGAGTAGCTCAGAATCATCTTTAGTTTCTAAGGTAAAAGAAAAACAAGATAGAGATCCTAGCCTTGTCAAGTTAAAAGAATCAGTTCAGAATCATAAGATAAAGGTTTTCTCCCAAGGGGATATAGCGTCCTTCATTGTCAGGGTCGTCTATGTGTTCTAGGTATAGATGACTTAAGGCAGTGAATTCTTGAAGAAGCGCATGGTGCGCGCTATTCTATTCATCCAGGGGCCACAAAGATGTACCGCAAATTATGGGAGATCTATTGGTTAAGTGGGATGAAGAGAGATATTGTAGAGTTTGTAGCTAAGTGCTCTACATGTCAGTAGGTTAAGATAGAGCATCAGAAACCTAGTGGTCCTATGCAGGAGTTTAGTATTCCTACTTGGAGGTGGGAAGTTGTAAACACGGACTTCGTGACAGGTTTGCCTCGAACTTGTCATCAGCATGATTAAGTTTGGGTCATTGTAGATAGAATGACCAAATCAGCCCATTTCCTTCCAGTTCATACCTCTTATTCAGATGAGGATTACGCCAAGCTCTACATCAAGGAGCTGGTCAAATTGCACGGTATTCCATTGTCTATTATCTCAGACAGAGGTACCCAGTTCACCTCTTATTTTTGGAAAGCATTCCAAAAGGGTCTTGGTACCCACGTTTATATTAGTACATCCTTTCATCCTTAGACAGATCGTCAGGCAGAAAGGACCATTCAGACTCTAGAAGATATGATAAGGGCCTGTGCAGTTTATTTCAAGGGTAGTTGGGATGACCACTTGCCTTTGATTGAGTTTGCATACAACAATAGCTATCATTCCAGTATTCAGATGACTCTATTTGAAGCTTTATATGGTAGAGGATGTAGATCTCTAATCGGTTGGTTCGAAGTTAGTGAGGCCTCAGTTATAGGTCCTGACTTAGTATTCGACGCCTTAGAAAAAGTTCTATTGATTAGAGAAAGACTACGGGCTGCTCAGAGCCGACAAAAGTCTTATGCAGAAGTTCGTAGAAAGGATTTCGAGTTTAAGGTCGGTGATTATGTCTACCTCAAGATATCTCCCATGAAGGGAGTGAAGAGATTCGGCAAGAAGGGAAAGCTCAATCCTCGATATGTTGGTCCCTTCAAGATTCTCAGTCGCTTTGGCACAGTAGCTTATGAGCTGGAATTTCCCTTAGATTTAGCCTCAGTTCATCAAGTCTTCCATGTCTCGTTGCTCAAGAAGTGTATAGGTGACCCATCAGTCATAGTCCCTATTGAAAGATCGATGTTTAGAACAACCTCTCTTATGAATAGATTCCAGTTGAAATCCTAGACTATCAAACTCGCAGATTGAGGATCAAAGAATTCCCTCTAGTTAAAGTTCTTTGGAAAAATCAGTCCGTTAAGGGAGCTACTTGGGAAGTAGAAGCAGACATGCGTACTAAGTATCCTCACCTCTTCCCTGTCAAATCAGATCAAGCTTAAGGTAACAGTTCTCCTTAAGCTTACTCAGTTTTATGTTCAGTATTCATCACATACGTGGTATTCAGTTCCATGCTCATGCTCCTATTATAACTTGGTATCAAGTACCACCGTATACTCAGTGATACGTTCATGTATCAGATCAGTTATTAGTTATGTATCAGACATGTATTCTCATTGTGAGAAACTTAGTTCTTTAAGAACACTCAGTTATGCATTTATGAATCAGTTATACATGCATCAGATGCGCATATTCAGTATTTAATGTTCAGCTTGTCAGTCATGAGAACATAGTCCAGTTATTCATGTTTAGTTCATGTTCATCTTATTGTTTGCCCTTTCAGTTAGTCTCATTCGAGGACGAATGCTCATTAGAGGATGAATGTTCTCAAGGGGGAGATATTGTAATACCCGTGCCTTTTTTTAAGTTTGAAATCATCACCAGGATGTTTGAACTTGCTTTGACATATGAATTTATTTTTATACACGTGGTATTTTTATGATTTTCACTTTCCACTATGTGAGAAATTGTTTAATATTTCCATCGATACTAATTTCATCAAAATCCGATGTCAAATCAGAAAGTTATGTCCAAAAAATAAAACACAGGAGATTCGGCCAGGTGCGACGGTATGGCTCGACGGGCCGTCGCACGTCCGATGGAACATCGGAGTCCACCTCCGTAGCAAACCAGTAGATCCAGTGTTTGTCCCTGACCGATGGTGTGACTCGATAGACCATTGCTGGTCCGACGGACCATCGCTGGTTCGACGGACCATCGGAGGTCACCGTCGAAAACGTCCAGCAGGGTCACATTCTGCCCAGGTCTGATGGTATGGCCCGACAGACCATTGCAGGTATGATGGACCATAGGATTCCACCGTCGAACCTTACGTTCAGTGTTTCCAGGTTGTTTTAATAGGGGTATTTTTGTCATTTAGCACCCGTCTATATGCCATTTATTCACGATTTCAGCCACTTTATCCATTATTAATTCAAAAACAAAATTAGGGTTTCTCTCTAAATTTAATCTCTAATAACATGATCTAATATTCTTCAAGAATTAAGGGATTTTAATTCTCCAAGTTCAAGAACATCAAGAAATCATAACCCAGGTATGCATAGTGATCATTCATGGACCCCTTACGTCCATGAAGTCCAAGAATCCTTTTTCTAAACCTTCAGTTATGGATTTCCTTCATGTTTTCATGATTTGGGATGCTCATGTTCATGTTGATAAATGAGAAATTGATTTCTATTCCATGATTGTTGATAATTTCCATGTGGGTTTAATTACTACAGTTATTGATTCATGCAACCCTAAAATTTAAACCCTTGAATGATGAAATTAGAATTGAATAATGATGTTTACACGTGTCATGCCTGCCATATGGTTGATTAAATGCCTAGATGAAGGAATATTGTCTAACTAGCATGATATCACGAAATCCCCCTGTATGTACAAGTTTATGCCTATTACATGTTTGATGAAATGCTCCTATAAATATAGTATGTATTATGATGTTAGTCAAGTCCTCAAGTAATTCATGCTATGTCAGTTTCCTTCTATCGAGTACGGGGGGTACTTGTACCCAAAATATTAGCTTTGTACCTAGAGCCATGTCATGTTTTCACAATACTCTAAGTCAAGCTATGAACTCTTAGACTTCAGATAGTCTTATGACTCAGGAAAAATCTCCATGATCTCATGACTCAGTCAGTTGCCAGATATCAGTAGTATTCCATCAGTCAACGAAATTTAGTAACTTAGCTCCTGATCAGTTCAGTAAATCATGTTTAGTGTCTATTCAAATAGGAGTAGGAATTAGCACCGAGTGAACCCAAGGATGGGAACTCACCTGTTATATGAGGGTGTGATTCCTAGAAGCAATTCTTGCATTCTAGAACTATGTAGTCAGCATAGGTTGAGACATCGTAGTCTGCTATATGAGGGTAGATGAGGTGGCTTAACCTCTTATGTGAGGGTTCCCACCATTCTCTCTAGAGTTACCTGTTATGTGAGGGTTACTCACATGTTGTCCTTACCAGTGGCGCGATATTGACACCCTTCTAATCAGGGCATAGATTGGACCCCAACTCAGCTATTATAGCATATTTGGGGCATGTCGGTTAGATACTACCTCCCATAGTTTCAAGTTACGGAATCAGGACTATCATATATAGTCAATCAGTCTCAGTAATAGAACTCAGATAGTTATTCAGATTCAGGACTGTCAGATATAGTCAACTCAAATACAGTACGAAACTCAGATAGTTCTATCAGATTCAGGACTGTCAGTTATAGTTACCCATGTTATCAGTTATATTCAGATACAATCATTTATGTTATCAGTCATGTTATGTTATCAGTATTCAGATTCAATAATCACGATATCACGTTGTCAGTTACAGTTACGTATTTACGTATGCATTCTCACATTTATGTTAGGCAGTCAGTTAGCATTAGTCATGCATGTCAACCCTTGTATATAGCCTACCTCAAATGCATACTCAGTACATTCCATCGTACTAACGCATTCGCTCTATCGTGCTTTCTTTTTATGTTACACCATAGGTTCAGAGACACGAGCTCCAGATCAGCAGTAGATACCAATTTTTAGTAGTCAGATTAGAAGTGAGTCCTCATCCTTTAAGGACATGATTATTTCCTTATTTTCTCATTAGTCATTTTATTAGACGGGGTTAGTTGGGGACATGTCCCATCAACTCCTTATTCAGATTATTAAGACAATAGAGGCTTTCAGATTAGATGCAGACTAGATACAGATTATCATGTTTTAGACTTTAGTAGTTCCAGTTTTGTTTTGGGTATTCTATTACCCCACACAGATGTTACGTTATTCAGTTATGTTCACGATTGAACCTTATGGCCTTTCAGTGTATGTTTCTGCATTATTATGTTATCTTATGCAGTATACAGGTACAAATATCAGTCATGGGTTGACTTGTGGTCCTTCGGGGTCATGAGTACAGTGTAGCGTTCCAGTTCAGCAAATCGGGGTGTCACACTACACATCACCGATGGTGCTAAAAGATGTAAAAAAAGACTCTTAATCATACATGATGAATAATTAAGTGTTGAAGATGCAAATAAATTTTAGTAGAGAGATTATTGTTGCTCCACACCTTTAATTGATGTTTGAGCTTACACAAAACTGTTGTCATTTTTAGTTTGTTTTGGCGAGTAGACGTGTTGATGAATAAATTTGTTTGTTAATGTCGTTGAACATAATCAATATGATGATATTCATACTTGTATGATTATTTTTTGGATTACGTAATATCCTAATTATTGACTATAATCGATATGATGATATTCATACTTGTATGATTATTTTTCGGCTTACATAATATTCTATTTTTTCGTATTTATCCAATATTATATATTGATATACCATTGATTACACTTTTCGGTAATATAGGTGTATTAGAAATTTGTTTGATCATATTGTGAATTTGAAAGGCCAAAATATAAAACAATAAAATTTAATACAATCTGACGCCTCATAATTATATAACTACTTTAAAAATTGAAAAAAAAAAAGTAATGATATTTTATTAGAATCTCAAGAGAATAATCTTAATAATTATTTGTTGTTTTTATCTTTCTTTCAATCTTACTTTATTTCACTTCTTTGAGTCGACGATCATTACAAATAATTTCTTCCTTACAAAGATTGAGGTATCGTCTACATACATTCTATACTTACTGAACACTGTCTATGATGCTGACTTAAAGGTCGTGGATTGAGAGGTGTTTTTGTTCTTGGTTTCATTATAAATCATAGCACAACCAACTAATATCATGAGAACAAGTCATAGTCTTTGTGAATTATCCATTCAGAATGTAATGATACTAAATTAGTTTCTAAAGATGAAAAAACCTATAACGCTAATCACGACAATACATTTTTCTTAATCGCGCAAATGATAAATCAATATTTTGATAAATTAACTTATTCAAATATAAACTTGTATCTAATGATGCCTCATTGGATAACTTGAAAGATTTCGAGCAAGAACTACAAGTTAGTAATGATGTTAAAAATAGAAAAAAGAGAACAACTAATCATACATTTTCAAAATGTATTGTGAAATACCCGTTTACTATAATATTGTTTATTATAATAGAGAGGAAATAATATTGTTTGTAAACAATATTCTTAGTCTTATTAATTTAAAATATACTATTCATCATGCTAAATTTAATAACCTTTATTATCTCCTATCATTATCATACAGAAGTTACAAGAATGAAATATAGTATCTATGAAGAAAGAAATATAATATTTTACAAGTTAGCACATGCCAATTATGTGTTGACTCTTTTAAATTTCTAAAACTCCTCCCCTTCCTCTACTTCCCTTTTGTGACGTTACATTCACAATGTGTTTCGCTTCTCGAGGGTCAAATTGTATGTAATTTGACGCACATTTTATTTTTTTAAAAATAAATTAATATGAAAAGAATTGAAATTTATAGATTTTTTCTTATTTTCTTATAATTAAATATGTATTATAAAGATTTTTGCATTGACTTTATTTTATTTTTAAGTACTCAACAATAAATCTTTAATTCATTATTTCAGTTAAAGAGTTTTTTTTTTTTTTTGTATTTTAGTTAAAGAGGGATAATGTCCAATTAATGTATAGTACATAAATAAAATAAAATTAAAGATATGAATGTAAAAGAGCAAAAACTGATAACCGTTTCTACAGTTTATTCATCTTCTTCTCCTCTACAGAATACACCTATGAAGGGCTCATGTATGAATTTTAACTATTCTTCTACCAAGGTTAGTAATAAACTATTTCTCTTCTCAATTATTTGCATTTTCAATTGATTTTAATCCATATTAATTTTTGAATAATTGCATTTAATTAATTCTTCAGTCTTTTCATGTTTTTTTTATGTACTATATATAGATATAGAAGTCAATCTTCTTCATATTATAGCTTGGTTAGTCTTTTTTGCTTTTATTTTTTTACTATGATGCATTCTCTTCTTTCAGAGTTGGTTAGTGATAGAGATTACATGATGATAAGGGTTAGGATTTGTAGAGTATGGGATGCCATAAATTCAAAAAAAAATGGGGAATTGATCAGTTTGGATATGATACTTATCGATGAAAAGGTACCTCATCAACATAATTATTACTCTTTCTTATACATATTTTTCCAAAAATCTTAATTAAAAATTCACATGCCTTGATATATCAGGGCAATTTGGTGCATGCTATAGTCAGAAAAAATCACGTTACCAGGTTCAAACACAAGTTAATTGAAGGTTCATTGATTATCATCAAAAACGTCAAAGTAGTTGAAAGTAGTGGTTTATATATACCAGTTGAAAACTCTTTGAAAATAATTTTCTTTCCCTCAACTGCGATCAAGAGTTTATCTGAAAATATTGTTAATAATCCTATAAATGGATTTCACTTTATTAAATCAGAATTGATTGAGTAAAGAGTGGACAACAACACGATCTTATCAGGTATATATATATATACTTTAAATTTTCAAATTTTACAAAATTGTTCAATTATCAATGTTCTCGACATATATTTTTTCCCTCCTCATTTATAGATATGGTTGGTTGTTTATATGGAGTTGGTGATATGGAGAGCGCTGGATCGAAGTGGAGAAAAAAGGACATTCAAATTGTTACAAATTAGTAAGTCACCTATCTCATATTAAGTAGTTTTATTTTTTTGTCTTCCTAAAAGAGTATTACTTTGATCTTTTTTAACGATTAAATTTAAATAAACTATCATATTCTTATTTTTCTTTACCTGGATAGTTCGGCAAAGTAAAAAATAACCTTATGGGAAGATTTGGTGGAGAAGTTTTCTCCTTATTTTCACAAGAAGGATTCTGGGCCATATATTGTGATTGTGACTTCCACAACTCTTAAAGAATTTTGTGGTATTATTTCAGATTTAATTATCGAATGTTATATATTTATGTACTAACATTATGAGAGATCTTTATTGTAATTTTTATTACGTTCATTGTTAATAGGTGAAGTTAGCTTTTCTACCACATATGCTAGTAAAGTATATGTGAACCTTGATATAGATTACATACTATCTTTGAAGCAAAAAATTTCCACCATGTCCTCGGGAGTACAAGTTATTGAAAGTTCGAATATTAATAGCATTCCAATAGAGGAAGAGATGTTTATGAACCAGATGAACATTAAGAATTTGTTGAAGTCTGATTAGAGTGCTGACATACAGGTTATTTCTTGCTTCTTACATTTTAATTTGTCATTTCAACACTTCAACAACATAGATAATAGTAAATTTTGTTTTAAGGACTGTAGAAATGCATTGTTACTTGAGGAGAAAAATTACAGACATAATAAACTATTTTAGATGGTACTACATTTCATGCAATGTATGCTCGAAGAAGATTACACCTGCAAATGGTGTTTATCCATGCCTCAACTGCAATAAAGATTGCAAGTTTCCTTTGGTGAAGTAAGGATCCTGGAAGGACTATGAATTTGCTTTGTATTATGAATTAATGTTAACTTATTTTTACAAACATAGGTACAAGATACACATAGAACTGAAAGACAATACTGGAAAAACTAATTTTGTCTTATTCAATGACGTGGCTGAGAAACTCCTTGATACATCAGCTCATAAGTTCTTCAACAAGCTATCATCGTTAGATAACAACGATGTTCCTGCCTACGTTCAAAGCCTCTGAGGGAAAGATTTTATTTTTAAGCTTAAATTAAACAGTTATAATTTGAAAGAGGGGCTTGAAAATTTTACTGTATCAAAGCTTTGGATTCCAGATGAAAAATTGGAATTAGAGTACAAGCTAAACAAAGAGAAAAGGGTATTACGATATAGTCTATTGAAATTTATAATGCACAACTTCGTATACTTTGTAAATTATCCTTTTCACTGTTGGTTTTACATGTATAGAATTTGATAGAGGATGAAAGTGAGCCAAAAGATCGCGTTTCCAAAGAACTGTCCACACAAAAGGTATTTAGATTTACTGTTTCAGTTATGGGGCTTCTATTTCTTCTTAATATTAACAATTTGAATACACATGTTTACAAATGTACTTTTACAAATTAAACAGGTATCTTTTGATGTCTTATTGGATAATTTAGAAGATCGTGAGGAAGAAGTGCATGTCATTGATGGGGCTAATAGTAGAAAAAGAAGAAACCTAATCATAGATGAAGATGACTTAATTGATGAAGACACAAATAAGTTCAAGAAGTAGAGAGTTTGTTGTCTGTTCTGACATTTTACTCTTTTTAAACTTAGACAAAATAGTTTGGTCCTTTTAACCCCTTTTATTAGTGTTACCAGTAGATGTGTTTTGACAAATAATTTTCTTTCTCAAGGTTATTTAACTTTTGTTTAAAATAAGAAATCCATAATTGTCTACATACATTTTATACTTATTGAACACTAGCTATGATGCTGACTTAAATTTATGGATTGAGAGGAGTTTTTGTGCTTGCTTTCATTATAAATCATAGCACAACAAACTAATAAAACAAGTCATAATCTTTGTTAATTATCCATTCAAAAGGTAATGATACTAAATTAGTTTCTAAAGATGGAAACAACTATAACGCTAATCACGTCTAATAATAAAAAGAATATTGGATTTATTTGACAAGAAGTGGAGCCAATAAGGTTCCTTCCTATCATGGAAAAGATATTTGTCATTCAATTAATGGGGCCGTCATCAAGCATAAGCATAGTATCTATAAGCAAAGGCCAAATATGAATGAAAAATCAGCCCCTGGTAGGGCAACTGAGGTATCTAAGGGTTGTAATGATATTATTGTTAATAATGTTCCATCAACTGAGGCTCATGAAGTTGGCTAATGATGAATCAGACATGGTCAATAATGCGAAGGTTGCGGTCAAATCTTCCTCGTAGTCGAGAATGTAATAGGACCAACAAGAACCTGCAGAAGCTTGATCCTGTCATGGTCGAGTTATTAACCACTGGAAACCTCTATTATATTATAGATAGTCTTCCGAAAACAAACTCTTTATCATGGTAGGCTAACGTCCACGTACACTCTACACTCATTTCACGGGGTATGCTGTTATTCTTATTGTCGTTGTAGTTATTGTTATTATCAGTTCTTATATTTTTTCATGCCGTGCTTCATTTTTGTATCTACTTTAATTTATTGTACTCAATTCAAGGATCAGAAATTCCCTACCTCATGGACGTAGGGGTAATGTCTGCGTATATTTCAGTTGTGGAATTTCATTATTACTGTTTTTGTTGTTGTTGTTTGATTCATTGAAGATAGGAGATCTTCTCTTATGATATAGCATTATGATTTTCATGTTACATGTTATTTGGTCATCAAATAGTAAGTTGGTCATGGCAGACATACCAACTATTTTTATATTTGGGGATTCGACCGTAGATGTAGGAACTAATAATTATTTAAATGAAAGTGTTGCTACAGATAACCAACCTTACTGTGGAATTGATTATCCAAACCATACTACTACTGAAAGGTACGCATGTACTTAGTCAATCAGCTATTTCCTTTAATGTTCCAAATTCAAATATGAAGAATGCTCTTTAACTACTTCGTTTAAGATAGGGGTGTTCATGGATCGGTTTGGGTCGGTTATTGGTCAAAACCATAACCAAACCAACTTAATCGGTTTTAAATTTCTAAAACCAAACTAAACCAAACAAAAAAATAACCGTCGGTTTGGTTCTAGTTGGTTTTGTTCGATTTGGTTCGGTTATTTTGGTTTATAACTTTAGCTAATGATAAAAGTTGAAAATTAAAAAAAATAAATCCAATCTAACATATAAGATGTTAACCGAGTGTTGTATCTAAACCCTGAAACTAAGATGTCAACTGAGTGTTATACTTCGGCAAAACTATGAAATACACCATATGAACGCTTCTAAAAAAACATTGTAAAACTACATTTAAAATAATGATATGATAAATCCCCCAAAAGGTGAACACATAAACTTCTTGCTTAATAAGTTTTAAAAAGAAAGTTAAAATTAATGATTGTCTATAGTCAAATGAATCTCAGCTATAAATTTCAATACACAACAAGATATTATTTTCACAATTAGTATCATTTGTCATTCAAAGTGCGAAATTCACTTAGAATCTCCTAAGGACTATCAACTAGATGAAGAAATGACTTAATGTGTTACGACTAAAGTTAAATCATGATTAAATATAAAATGTAACAAATATTTATATTGTATTTATTAATAATACATAAATAATTATGTTATATATATATATATCAGTTTGGTTTGGTTATTTTGTCGGTTATTTTATAGTAAAACTAAACCAAACCAAATTAGTATCAGTTTTTTAAAATTCAAAATCAAACCAACCAAACCTAACCAAATATAAGTTTTTTTAATCGGTTTGGTTTGGATCGCGGTTCGATTTGGTTAAAAACCAAGCCATGAACACCCCTAGTTTGAGATCCTGGTCGGTGAAGATATGTACTGGTGTGGTAAATGAATATCCGTGAATTTTCTTGGGTATCTGTTGTTGATGCTAAAGTATAAATGGGTTGTCTTTACCTACTTTACAAAACTTGGTTGGTGAAAAGTTAATGTGATGTTAAGGTGTTGTTCTTTACCTACTTTGATTTTGATTCACTTCCAAATGCATCAAAATACCACCAATCAAGTATATCAGTTGTATCAGCCATTAGAGCAAGGTTACAGACTAGATTTCAGCAACTGCAACAGCAAACTTGTATGGTGCCTACACGGGTACATTAGTAAGAATAGAATAACTCTCACCACTTTTTAGTGCACTTCATATATTCAACATATCCAACGTCCCTTAAATCAACCTTAAAATTATTAACTACAAGACCATTGTATAAATGTTGTGTCATTTCCTCTTCCTAATGTTTAAGGTACGATTAAGTCTTGATATTTTCTTTTTCAAACCTTTGTTAGGCTGGATGTAATGAATGTTGAATTCTTGATGGTTGCCACTTTATATTCATTTTAACTACTCTGCAGTTAGTTCTTTCTTTTACCTGTAATGTTGGTGGTGATGTTGTACTACTATGCCAACTACTATGTTTATGATCTTGAATGTACTGCTTCATGAGTTCGGGAATAATTCAATTTACACTATTGCTTTTGCAGAACAGAGTGCAAACGATGATAATGGAAGTGATATGGAGGATGAAAACATTGAGACTCGTGGAAAATACCAGCAAGCTGAAGTGGATGATGATGAGTCTGACCTTTTAGAAGAAGATAACCAAACCGAAGTTAACTTTGATGAGGAAGGGAACATTGTAACAAAAAAACTCCATATCTTCATTTCTCCAACTTTAATAAAGCCATATACTTCAGTAAATGACATTTCAAGCCCCCAAAAGAAGGGAAAGGAAGTTGACACTCTTCTCCTGCTGGATAAACCACTGGATGCATCTACTCCGAATAAAGAACTAGATGATATTTTAGGTAAAGTCAAACACATGAATGCTATACCAAGTAAGTAAGTAGATGATTTGTAGGGGACAGTTTTCATTAGAAAACTTCTTTTTGATGTGGATTATGGAGATGTCAAATAGCGGTTTAAGCTTTTAGTAAAGTAGAGTACTTTTCTCCAGTTCTTGAACAAGTTACTAAGTATGAATTCTACTATGTTCTTACACTATGCTGTCTAATGGATCCAATTAAATTCTTATTCGACATGTTACAGATGACCAATGGGTACAAGATTTCTTAAATTTTAAATAGACGAATCTGCTATTTCTTCTACCAGTGCTGTGGATGGTTTAGGTGTCTTTCTAAAGGATCAACAATTAATGATTTTAAAGGCATTGGATAAGAAAGCTTCTCATGATAAGGAGTTGCAAAGGACAAAAAAGGAGGATATTGACCATCGTAACCTTTACTTGGAAAAGGTTGGCTTCTATTGGTAATGCTGTCTCGGCATTTAACTTCTTAAAAGGGATTACTTTAAGATAATATGGATGTAATGTTATTTTGTTCTATGACAGAAGGGTCTTATTTTGAACAACACGCTAGGTGCTGAAGGTATTTCAGTGAGAGATATGTCTAAGCGCTGGGGGTAAGTCTCTCAAAGGTTTTTATTATATTTAAATCACGAACGGTTAGCATGCCTTTGATAATGCATCCTGACAGTTAACCTTATATCAGCTGAGTTCATCTATACTTTTTTGGAGTCTACCAACTTCCCCATTCTTTCTTGAGGATAACTTCTTTGTGATAAAGCCTTCTTTAACATGATAAATATCAGTGTACAACAGAAGAAAAGGGATAAAAACAAAAAAGACCCCTTTGAACGAGATGAGAAAAATGGTTATCAAGATGGAAATGGTACTGAACAGGTTCTTAATGATCAAGATTTGGGAAGCTGATGAACAAAATATTGATCAAGATGAAGGTGGTAAGAAATAGATTCATTATGAACAAGATTTAGGTGCTAATGAAGAAAATGTTGATCAGAATGGAGGAGCTAATGAACAGATTCCTAATGAACAACAAGGAGGCGCTAATGAACAATATGGAAATGTTCTTACTTCTTTTTTGAGAAAAGCAAAAGATAATGAACTCTTACATGTTTGAGCTCTGGCAGTTCTGTTCTGTATCCTTTCAAAGGTTATGTCATTCTTTTTGTTGTCGTTGTTCTTTTTGTTATCAGTAGTTGCTATATTTTTTCATTTCGTTCTTCATTTTCATATGTACATTGATTTGTTGAACTCAAACCGACGATCACAACCTTTATACCTCCATGAGGTAGGGGTAATATGTGCATATGTTTCACTTATGGGATTTTATTATTATTGCTTTTGTTGTTGTTGTTTGATTCTTTCATTTGGGTTTTCGTTAAAGATTTGATCTTGATATTTATTTACACATTCTGTTGTTGTCAGGCAATTCTTCTGGTCCAGATGGTACAACCAGTGGGCCAAAATGTAGGCATGAAAACTCTGGGTGTTTCACACCTACTGGACCTGCAACTGAGAGTTATCCCATAAAGTTGAGGGAAGGGGATGGAAAACATATTTAAAAGAAGCAAGGAAAAGCACATGGCGTGTGTACGCAACAGGCTTCAACCGAATTGAAATAGTATACTTCCATTACTATTCCCTTTCAAATGAGGTTGCTTCAGTTGGGGATAAATACTTTTGGAAGTGTTGATTTCTCCTGATATGCTACAATTGTTCACTTCTTACATTCATTTCATGAATGCAAGTATGGATTTGAATAAAATCAAGTGTACATATTTTCTGATGACATGGTTCCTAGATGCCTAACTGCAACACAGTATGTATATTTTCACAAGGTGGAAGAAGCTGATAAGTTTAGGAATATCTACTTTTTGAGATTACCTCAGGACGTCTCAGATGAGACTGAAGTAGATCCTACTGGTGGAAAAATAAAATGGTAGTAGGGGAAGCTTAATGGAGCACCAAACAAGGTTGAAGAAATGGTGCAATTTCATATTGGTGATATGGCCTCTTGCCTTCCAAAGGTATCACTTATTCCAGGACGGAGCAAATGTATAATCTACGAAACTGTGATGGGGAGCGTCGGTGCAATGTTTCCATTTACATCAAGGGATGATGTTGACTTCTTTTCTCATTTGGAGATGCATTTAAGGCAATAGTTCCCACCTTTATGTGGTAGGGATCACATAGCCTATATATCTTCCTAATTCCCAATTAAGGTAGGAATTTACTTGCTCAATCAACTATTTCATTTAATGTTTCAAATTCAAATATGCAAAATGGTATTTACCTACTTTGTTTTATATCCTGATTGGTGCAGACATGTACTGGTGTGGTAAATGAATCTTGGTGAATTTCCTTGGGTATCTGATGTTGATACTGAAGTTTAACTGAGTTGTCTTTACCTACTTTACAAAACTTGATTGATAGGAACTTAACGTGATGTACCCTATATCACCATTAAAATGTTTTATACAATAATCTCTACTCATTCGAAAATTAAAAAGTTGGATCACCAAATACTTGAGAAGTGTTGGAACATCAAACCTTCTTCTGCTATATGGAATATACGTGGATTCTATATGTTTTATCTTTAGTTTGATCTGGTGACTATCCATTCTTATATGGTTTATCCCATCTCTGATCCTTACGATTTGTTGTTTTTGTCCTATTTCATATTTTTGTTAGTCATAATCTTCTTTGGATATATCATGTGTCTATGACAGTGATTCGTCAGATAAAGTTTTTAAAGGACATAAAAAAAGGACAAGTACTGGAAAATAATCATTCTCGTGGAGTAACTTATGGGTTCTCAGAGCATGAACATGCAGTTGTGACTTTGAGAGTTCTTAAAAACAATACTGGTATGTGCATTTAGTTTGTTAGATATTGCATGCATATTTCTGCTGACTTTACCATTTTATGTTTCTGCTTTTTCTGACTACTTAAATTATCTATAAACAGAGACTTTCGATCCCGGGCATCATCCAATAGTGGAGTTTTATCTTGATAATATCCAAACAATGAAGCTTCATCAGAAGCTTCAGCAACAATGTTTTAATAGGAACAAAGAAGATCTGTAAAAAAATAAAAATAAAAATGAAACAAGTGTGTCAGAGGTGTAACGCCCCAAGAACCTATCCCGAGATGTCACAAGATGCTTAAGGTCACACGTGGCCTCAAGATAACCCTCTAAGACTAACGTCACTTTTGGAACTCACTATAACACTAATCATGCTAAAATAGAGAAGAATAATCATGTCATGAACATACTGGAACATGAAGAAATACTGGCCTGTACAAACAAAATACTGAAAGTTCTATACATACTGGTACTCTAGTTTGACAAAGCCTCTACTATATAAGATTGAGGATCCATTGGGACATATTCCCAACTGACTCATACTGAACTAAAAGGAAACAACCATCTACTAACAAGAAAAAATCAAGGACATAGGTCCTCGAACCATGAGGGCTTACCAACTGCAGAAATGTAGATAAAGGTACTCAAAGATCACTTTCGCTGCTGAGACTGAGCACCTGAACCTAAATCACGAGGAAATATAGAACACAAAAGAGTATGGGAGTCAGTACTGGGAATGTACTGAGTATGTGGAGGTGGATACAACATTAGAAATAATTTTATAAATGTGTAAGAAAATCATGCATGCTGACGATAATGACTCTCTTCGCTTGATTTTCCTGAAAACATAATTTCTATAAATCATCAATAATAACACATGCTTCATAAATCTCATAAATCATTGGACTCAACTCAAACTCTTTGACTAATGACTTAGAGTGACTCGGTAACCCAAGAAACTTAGAGAATTATGGACTTGGGAGTTTCTTATAACCGACATAAACCATGTGAGCCACATGGAGTTCAATGTTTTGCCCTCCTAAGGAAGGAACCCCACATTGGCGGGAGCGTTATACTCTTGCCAGGGAGTATAACCTCTAACTTATATCTGTGATAAAAAACTCAGCACTTTGGCCCTCACATCTCAATCCTACAGTGGCACGTAGTTCTGGGAAAGTAGGATGCGCTGAACCCACACTTCCCACTCGGTGCTAAATACTCCTCCCAGACTCATCTCAGAATGCATTATGAAATCCACCTCAATAAACTCAAGGGTGTATTATGAAGACCAAAATATAAATATATCTCATATGTAAATCATAAACAACTTGTGGATTCCTAACTCGACTAAAACTCATAACAATCTTTCTCAACATCAAGTACACTTACTTATCAAATCATCTCAAGTATTAAAAACTTCAAGAAAATATCATAGAACTCATTCTTGACTCTCAAGATCAATGTCAATATGTATATTCAATAATCAATTTCTCATGGAAAAGCTTAAAATCATGACTCATCATTTATCACTTGGAAATCATCAATTCATAGTTACATTATAAAATTTATATCATAAATTCTCAATTTAAGAAATAAAACAATGAGATAGTCTTGTATATCAATTTTGAATAGCTCAATTCTCATAAGTCAATGATAAAGTAATTTGGGTATAAACCCACTTGCACAATCATGAAATACCAATAGTAAAAATCAATTCTTTGGGCACAAGAATGAAAGGATATTCTTGTTCAAACCCCAGATACCTCAGTTTATGATTTGGAGATGACGAAACTTGATATAAACTTCTTCCTCCCACCTCTTGATGTTGGTGACTTGGAGAACTCAATTTCCTGAACGACTCGGTGAAATATATGGAAGATTCTTGATTTCTTGAAGAAGAATTTGGATTTGGAAGTGGAAGAGAGAAACCCTAGCTTCTTGATTTTTTTTTGTAGAAAGGAATGGAGAGAAATAAATTTCTCTCCTCTTCTTGGATGTATATATAGAGAGACCAAAATAGGCGGAAATGACCAAAATACCCTTGAGCAAATTCTAGAACTAGGGCCTGATTTTTTGTCCTGGTGCAACTCATCACGATCGTGGACCTTCACTGGATTTGAACCATTGGGAAATTACTCAGTGGAGCGACGCGGTGAAGTCGCATTTGCCACCTTGGTTGTGACCTAGAAGGGCACTGCGATGCAGGGGAATCACATTGGTGCACTGGAATTTGAAAAATCCAAAAATTGAGCCTTGGAATGATGCGGTGAAATTGCGAAGGCTCACTGGAAAATGACAATTTCCATTTTCACGTGCTCCGCGATGCGCTAAAGTGCCAGGTGGCACACAGTCTCACTAAAATGGTTCTAACTCCTCACCCGAGTGTCAGATTTGAACGAATTTGGTATCAATGGAAAGCTTATTCAATTCTCTACATGAAAAAGTGGAAATTAGAGAAATACAACACAGTATAAACATCAATCACTTTGGAAGTCATCCATATTCACTCAAAAGATGGATTTAGGCTTAAGGAATGATCGGGGTATTACAATATCTCCCCCTTGGAAACATTCATCCTCGAATGTTGCTAGTTAGGCTCAAAATCAAAGAGGAAACTGGAAATACTTTATGGGAACGATTTTATCAACCGACTTACTTCACTCTAGATTTTCGAGTACTCCATAGAATGCACAAATCATAGAATGGATATTTATATAATTGAATACGCTGGATTAGCAGGGATTTGAATTAAAGAAGAATAGTACCTTTGGCTTGATTTGAACTCACGAAGAAGGGATGGGGGTACTTAACTCGCATATCTTCTTCTGCTTCCCAAGTATCACCCTTAACTGATTAATTTTGCTATAAGACTTTAACCAAGGGAACTTCCTTGTTCCTTAGTCTACGGACTTGATAATCTAGGATCTCAACCGGAATCTCATCATATGAAAGGCTATCCTGAACATCAAAGCTCCCTAACGGATCAACAACAACAGAATCACCAATGTGATTCTTGAGCATAGAAATGTGAAAGACAGGGTGGACAACTAACAACTGACAACTCTACAGGCAACTCAATCTCATAAACTTGTTTCCCAACACAACTCAAAACTCTATATGGGCCCACATATTGGGGAGTAAGCTTCCCTTTCTTTACAAACCTTTTCACTCCTTTCATGGGCAAAATTTTCAAGTACACCAAATCATCAACTTCAAACTCAAGAGTTTTTCTTCTCACATATGCATACGACTTCTGACAACTCTAGGCTGTCCTTAAACTCTCCCGAATCAACTTAACATTCTCCATAGCCTTGAATACAGCATCAGGTCCTATTACAGTAGCCTCACCCACTTCGAAACGACCTATGGGTAATCTACACCTTCTTCCATACAGAGCCTCAAATGGAGCCATTCCAATGCTAGCATGAAAATTATTGTTATACTCAAATTCAATCAATGGCAAATGTTCATCCCAACTTCCTTTGAAGTCAAGAACACATTCCCTCAACATATCTTCCAAAGTATGGATAGTCCTCTCATCCTGATCGTCTGTCTGCGGATGAAAAGTGGAGCTAAGATGAACTTGGGTGACAAGACCCTTCTGGAAGGCTTTCCAAAACTGACTTGTAAATTAAGTACTCCTGTCGGAGATAATAGACAAAGGAACTCCATGCAACCTGACAAATTCTCGAATGTACAACTTAGCATAGTTCTCGATGATAAAAGATATACAATGACCCAAATAGAATCATGATGATAATGAGAGAGAGGTAAATCGGTCATGAAATCCATATTCACTTTCTCCCACTTCCAAGTAGGAATGCAAAATTCTTGCATCATACCACCGGGTCTCTAGTGCTCTATTTTCACCTACTGGAAAGTTACACACTTCTCTACGAACATTGCTATATCTTTCTTCATACCATTCCACCAATAGATTTCACGAAAATTACGGTACATCTTAGTAGCACCGGGATGAATAGAATATCGTGTGCCATGCGCTTCAGCCATAATTCTCTGCCTCAAATCATCAGCATCAGATACACAAAATCTATTCTAAAATCTTAATACACCATATCCCCCTTGGGAGAAACCTCCACCTTTTGGTCTTTGACGGACCCTTTCAGTTCAACCAAACGAGAATCCATATCCTGCTTCTCCTTCACTTCCGAAACTAAGGAAGATACGGAACTACTCTGAACCCAAACATTACCCTCAGCTGAATCAATCAATCTAACTCCCAACCTAGCTAGACAATGCACTTCGCGGGCTAACTACTTCTTATCTTCTCCTACATGTGCTACACTACCCATGGACGATCTACTAAGAGCATCTGCCACTATATTGGCCTAGCTCGGGTGATACAATACGCTTATATCATAGTCCTTCAACAATTCTAACCACCGCCTCTGCCAAAGATTCAAGTCTCTCTGAGTAAACACATACTGCAAACTCTTGTGATCCGTAAAGACATTAACATAAATACCGTACAAGTGGTGTCTCCAGATTTTTAAGGAAAAAACTACTGCCGCTAGCTCGAGATCATGGGTCGGGTAATTCTTCTCATGAGGTTTCAACTGTCGGGAGGCATAGGATATAACCTTACCTTTCTTCATCAATACGCAACCCAAACCAACTCTCAAGACATCACAATACACCACAAAATTATCTGCACTATTAGGCAGGGTCAACACAGGGGCTGAAGTGAGTCGAGTTTTCAACTCCTGAAAACTCTTCTCGCTGGAATATGACCATAGGAATTTAACTTCCTTTTGGTTTAACTAGGTCAAAGGAGCAGCAATGGAAGAGAAACCTTCAACAAAACAACGGTAGTAGCCAGCTATGCCCAAGAAACTCCTAATATCAGACGAAGAGATAGGTCTAGGCTAATTTTTCACAGCTTCTACCTTTTGAGGATCAACTCGAATACCTTTAGAAGAGACAATATGACCTAAAAAGGCAACCGACCTTAGCCAAAATTCACACTTGCTAAATTTGGCAAATAACAGATGATCTCTAAGGGTTTACAAGAAAATTTGGAGATGATCTGCATGGTTTTCTTTATTTAGGGAGTACACAAGAATGTCATATATGAACACAATAACAAACATATCCAGGTACTGTCTGAACACCAGATTCATAAGGTCCATAAAAGCTGTTGGGGCATTAGTTAGCTCGAAAGACATTACCAAGAATTCAAAATGATCGTAACGGGTGCGGAAATCCGTATTTTGAATATCACACTCTCTAACTTTAAGTTGGTGATAGTCGGATCTCAAATCTATTTTCGAGAAATAACTGGCACCTTGCAGCTGATCAAACAGGTCATCAGTTCTAGGAAGAGAGTACTTGTTCTTGACTGTGACCTTGTTGAGCTGATGATAGTCAATGCACATACGCAATGAACCATCTTTCTTTTGCACGAATAGAATGGGCGCACCCCAAGAAGACACTGTGGTTTGGTTCTGTTATTTGAATATCATATTTGGATTCCATTATATAAGTCTCAAAACATTAAATGTGATAAATGATTGAAATTATGACTTTAATGTTCTTTGAAAAATCATTGAATTGAGATGATGAACAAATTTGACACCCCATCATCTTGAAATACTTAAAGTGTTGAACTTTATAACTTGACTTGAGATTTTTATGCAATTTAATCTTGAATATGAGCATGATTTTGAATGATGGGGTTAAGGAGTCGATAATGATTATGATAATGTTTCTTGTCGTTATATTAACGACTTGAAAAGCTTGGTACGATGATACCATTTTGAATATGTCCAAAGAATGCCTTTATGATAAAGGTTATGTGAAAAAGTCTTTAATTTAGGCTGTAAAGGAAATTATATAGATTTACCGTAAAGTCATACATTTTTGTGACCAATTCTCGAAACATATGTGTTTGTAATAGGGATGTCATACCTTAATTGGTCAATAAAATAGTTCCTTAACATCAGGATAGTCCTTAACAAGAGGATAATACAATATCTTTGAACTAATAGTGACTTTTACCTATCCTCAGAACATGCGACCAAATTGGATTAAGGCCCTGGTGATTGGGGAGTAACAGACTCATATATTCCATGGGTTAAAAGATGCAATGAAATCTAAAAATTTTAGGATTAAATTTTAAATGGTCATATTTCATATTCCATGTCCCAAACATCGATATTCTATTATTTTGATGGTTGTTGAAAATATGTTTTATGACTATTTTTTTGGTAATTATATATTTTATCCCTTTTCTTGTGTTACATGCTAGTACTGACTGTCCTTAAACGCAACTTCATATTATGATCTTGGTTCGGGGGCCTTTTCTTGTGACCCTGTACAATATTAGGTAGTTTGTTTTCTTATAGTACACCTGGTGCGAGGTGGTGAGCCCTCCATCATCTGAAATGTAATTGTTCATTTCTCTTATGTTTAAGTTCCATCATTTTATGGTTTTTATGGTATAGTTTAAGCCATGTAATGATATAGGAGTAATCTTAAAGTTTGAGGTTTTGTAGTTGGTGTTGGGTAATTGGTTTGGATTTTGTTCTTATGATATGTATATCACCTTATTTAAATATTGAGTTTCTTTTCTTATGGGATTGCTTCTACAACATTAATTATGACTATTCTTATCATGTATGGCTATAGGGTCATCTCAGGCCTTGGTTGTCTTGGGGTGACCATCACGACCAGGGTTCTAGTTCGGGTTGTCAGAAGCTTGATATCAGATCATGATTCAGTGTCCCAGGGTGTTTACAAAGTCATGTATAGTAGAGTCTTTCTTATGTGTGTCTTGTGAACCATAGTTATAATCAGAAGGATATCGGGCATTTGAGGAATATTTCTCATTCTTTCATACTCTAAATCGTACAATAGTGTTTTTGTAATACCCCACATTTTGGACTAGAATGAAAATCCGTCATTCCTATCGTAGACATTTCAAAAGCCTCGAATCCTATGTAAATTTAGTGTGTTAATCAATTATGTAGTGTGTGAATCTATTTGAGCATGAATTTAGATCATATAGGTCCCCTAACTCAAGTACAAGTTTAAAGCTTTCCTATCGTTCAAGTTTTAGTGAGCGTCAAAACTTTGGTCCAATTCAATCGACCATAACTCATTTTACATGATGAACTGGGTAGTTTAGTATATATCAAATGAAATATCTTTGAATTATCTTTCCAACGATACCAATTTTGCCTAAATCTGATATAGGAGAAAGGAATAATGCCTATTTTACTCCAGCATGTCGGGCTGGCAACTGTATGATGAAAATTTTGACGGTCTGTCACATTTGTGATGCCTTGTCAAAAATGTCGTCAGCCTTTGCCAGAATCCAGCTTCTGTGTGACGACATTTTTGATGGCCTGTCACATTTTTGATGCCTTGTCACGAATGTCGTCAGCTTTCTTTCCAGAACTTGAGGGACGTTTTAGTTAGGGTATTTTGTTTTTTTCCTTCACTTCCCATGACTTATAACCCTCAAGGAACGTATTATCTTTCATTCTCTTTAGTTAAACATCTCAAAAATCTCTCTTATACACTCTCAACCACAAGATTAAGGTTTTCTCTCAAGATCATCTCCTTAAGAACAAGAACATTCTCTCCCAAAGAGGTTAAACCTTAGTCAAGAAATATCAAGAACAAGACTAAGGATTTCTTCAAGAACCTTCAAGAAACATTAGATCTCTTTCAAGACCCAGCTTTAAGGTATGCGTAGTGTTAATCCATGAGCCCCTTTCATCCATGGTTCTCAAGAATCATGTTTTAAATTATAAATTATGATTTCCTTGTTGTGTTCTGACTATATTCATGTTGATGATTGTTGGTTGGATTCAAGGTTGTATCTTGATGTGTTTTTCACGAAGCATGAGAATAGGTTAGTTGAAACCCATGAATTTTGGATGGATTAAGATTGTCAAATTAATAAGCACACCTATGCCTTAAAGAGTGCATGCAAGGTGTTTGATAAAATTCTTAGGATGCTAGAAATTCATGTTTACATGGTTCCGTGATATCTAAATGACAAGTCCATGTTAGCTATATACTTCAATATAAATTCCATGGTATTGATGTGTTGCTATTGTTGTGGTATGAATCATGTATGATAATAGATATATACAATATGTACATAAAATATATCTGTGCACTCCCTACCATGCTTAAGATGTTGAAGAACTATATGAAGTATAATATCCCGTACTTATGACAATGTGAATTGTGGACTCCAATCTTATGATCAAGTCAGTCATGTTGTGTCAGTTTCCTTCCACTGAGTCCTGGGGGTATTCGTACCCAAAAATATAGCTGTGTTCCTAGAGCCATGTCATGTTATCACGATACTCTTAGTTAAGCCATGATCTATAGAATTCAGTCAGTCATGTGACTCAGGAAAACTCAGAAATCTTAGTTGTCTCAGTAGTTCAGTAATCTCAGTGATCTCAATACTCAGTAATATCTGTAACCTCAATATTCACTGTTAATCTTAGTAACTTCAGTACTCTTAATCAATCCTCAGAACTCAGTATATTTCGTTAGTCATCAGAAATTAGTAAACTTAGTTTAGCTCTGTTAAACAATACCACTGGTATCAGTTCAGTTAATCAGTATCAGTTTAGCTAATCAGTTTAGTTTAGTTATTCAGTTTAGCTCAGTTATCCAGTTTAGTTTCTTTCAGATGGGAGTAGGATTCTGCACCGAGTGAGCCTAGGTATGGGGACTCACTCGTTAGAAATGACAGAGATCCTTAGAAGTAATCCCTAAGTTCTAGAACTACGTAGACAGCGTAGGTACAAGATGTCACCCATTAGATAGGACTGACATACTCAGGGGTCACCCGTTAGAACATTTATATGTATAGTACTGATCCCAAGAGTCACCCACTAGATTAGGACAGACTCCACAACAGTTGTCTTTACTGGTGGCACAGTATTAACACCTTTCCAGTCAGGGCATCGATTGGATCCCAGTCATCTTAGCATGGGGCATATCGGTTAGAATAATACATCCCATAGTTTTAGTTACAGATTTTAGGACTGTAAGCTATAGTCACCCAGTATCAGTAAAAGAACTTAGATAGTTCTTCAGATTTTAGGACTGTTAGATACAGTCAACTCAAAAATAGAATGGAACTCAGATAGTTCCTTTCGATTTATAGACTGTTAGATAAAGTCACTTATGCTATCAATTATATCAATTCTCAAAACTCATGTTATCATTCACACTAGTTATCAGAATTCATGATATCTGTATTCAGCTTCAGGACTATCAAACACAGTCAACCAGACCAGTTCTTCATATTCAGAACTGTCATGTACAGTTATTAATGTATCAGTAACATAGTACTAGTCCCTCAGTATTTAGTAATACAGTATCAGTTCCACACTTATTAGTGATTTACATACTCAGTATTCAGTTTCAGGACTATTAGACACAGTCAATCAAACCAGTTCTTCATAACTCGAACTGTCAGAAATAGTCATTCATCTATTCAGTATCTCAGTATCAGTACACTCATGTTGTCAATATTCTCACTCAATAGTGAGTATCTCCACGAGTTCAGTTACAATTATGTATGCATGTATGTATTCTTATGTTCATATCAATCAGTATTATTTATGCATATAACCCTTTGCATTTAGCCTACCTCACTCGTATACTCAGTATATTCAGACGTACTGATGCATTTGAGCTATGGTACTTTCTCTTAAAATTACACAATAGGTTTAGAGGTACGAGCTCCAGATCAGCAGTAGCATTCCAATGTTCAGAGTTTGCAGTGAGTCCTTACCATTTGAGGATGATATGATTATTGCTTCATTTGCTATTTTAGTTCAATTGCTAGATGGAGTTAGTTGGGGACATGTCCCACCAACTCCTTATTCAGACAGTTAGAGGCTTTTCAGACTATAGCATGTCAGACAGTTATTTCAGATTTGTTTTGGTATTATTATACCGTCTTCAGACATTGTTCTTATCAGATATTTATTTAGATTTGAACCTTATTGCTTTTCAGTACATGTTTTTCCATATCTTCATGTTATATTATGTAGTATACAGGTACAGATATCAGTCATGGGTTAGCTTGTGGTCCTTCGTGGTTGTAAGCACTGTGTAGCATTCCGGTTTAGAAAATTAGGGCGTTATAGTTTTCCATATAAAAGTTATCCAAAATCCTTCCTTTCTCTATGTTTTGGGGCTATGTCTTATTATCGAGGCAATACAAGTGCAAAAGCTTAGATTCCTAATGATGTGTTCCTTTTCGATTGAGTCATAAAAAGGTTGTGAAATAGCACAAGGATTTAAACAGAGTCCATTAGTGCATCAAAATGTATTCGTTCAAGTGTTTACGTCCATTTTCATAAATTATATGTTTTATACCGAGGTAAAAGAAGTATTCTTTTCTTTAAAAACATAATCACAGATATCTCGCTTAATGGAGAAGTTATGTATCTAAATTTTGAGATAGTATTTCCACTCGAGAGGTAGAATAAATTGGTGTGTTATGATCTATGAGCAGTAAAATGATCCTGATGATACTGATATGAACTGACACATAAGAAGCTAGGGGTGAGGATAGATTTTGAGTAAAAAATGTGGCTTTATTCGTGTAACTAATAAGTCGGTGAACATGTTGTATGCTTTTTATGAGTATCTATGGTTACAGAAAGACTTATAGATTTAATAATAGTCAGTACAGAAAGTGATTAGTGAAGATAATTTAGAATTTATTTTAAATGGGGAAATCTTATAAGAGGGACTTAATGGTATTTATAGAATTTTGTAGGTAGTTACATATAGGTATGGGTAAGCAGAAGTGTTGTATGGAAGGAGAATGTGTTAATGGATCAAAATGGGTTATGTTAAGATTAAGATTGACTATCCTGATTATGTGGTTTTACTGCACATTGAGTCCATTGATCTTTATAGCTAGAAGTTGTAAGCCAGTGTAATAGGTGATAAGATGTGCAGTCAATTTTAAGTAGTAGTAGTAATGTGTGATGAAGATGTATTTGTTGGCCTTCGTTAAGTGGAATAAGGAGTTTGTATTGATCATTTGTCATGTATTTTGACGATCTGATAAAGAATTTAGGATATTTCATTAGTAATTCATGATTGGTAATAGATGTTAAGCTTTAACTTTAGATGTTTATTGTAGTGATAAAAATGTTAGTTCAAGGATAGTGATACTAGAATTATGAGAGTAAATTAGTAGGCTTGATTTTATTTGTGTAAGAACTTAGGTTGATTACCTATGAAAATTTTTAATGGATAATTATGATATTTATACATGATGGCTAGTGTTAAAACAATGAATCGTGGCTAAGTCATTAGGTAGATAAGAGCGCTAGGTATAATAAATTAGTTGAACCCCAGGTAGGATGTTGTTAGATGAGGTTTTAAGTATATAAGTGTCATGTATAGCTAGTTCATGTTCTTGAATTCCTTTTATGGATAAAACTAGGGAGCTGTTATATGGTGTTCTTTAGAGCTGAATTGATGGTGAGCCCTTCATCATCCGAAATGTAATTGTTCATTTCTATTATGTTTATGTTCTATCATTTTATGGTTTTTATGGTATAGTTGAAGCCATGTAACGATATAGGAGTAATCTTAAAGTTTGAGGCTTCGTAGATGGTGTTGGGTAATTGGTTTGGATTTTGTTCTTAAGATATGTATATCACCTTATTTAAATGTTGAGTTTCTTTTCTTATGGGATTTATTCTAAAACATTAATTATGAATATGCTTATCATGTATGCCTATGGGGTCATCTCAGGCCTTGGTTGGCTTAGGGTGACCATCACGGCCAGGGTCCTAGTTTGGATTGTGACAAGCTTAGTATCAGATCATGATTCAGGGTCCCAGGGTGTTTACAAAGTCGTGTCTAGTAGAGTCTTTATTATGGGTGTCTTGTGCACCACCATTATAATCAGAAAGCTAACGGGCATTTGAGGAATGTTTCTCATTCTTTCATTCTCTAGATCGTAGAATAGCATTTTCCATATAAAAGTTATCCAAACTCCTTTCTTTCTCTATGTTTTGGGGTTATGTCTTATTATCGAGGCAATACAAGTGCAGAAGTTTAGATTCCTAATGATGTGGTCCTTTCCGATTGAGTCATCAAAAGGTTTTGAAATAGCACAAGGATTTAAATGGAGTCCATTAGTGCATCAAAATGTATTCGTTCAAGTGTATACGTCCATCTTCATTAATTATATGTTTCATCCCGATGTAAGAGAAGTATTCTTCCCTTTAAAAACATAATCACAAATGTCTCGCTTAATGGAGAAGTTATGTATCTAAATTTTGAGATAGTATTTCGACTCGAGTGGTAGAATAAATTGGGGTGTTACGATCTATACGCAGTAAGATGATCCCGATGATACTTATATGAACTCCCACGTAAGAAGCCAGGGGTGAGGATAGATTTTGAGTAAAAATGTGGCTTTATTCGTGTAACTAATAAGTGGGTGAACATGTTGTATACTTTTTATGAGTAGCTATGGTTACAAAAAGACTTATAGATTTGATAATAGTCAGTACAGAAAGTGATTAGTGAAGATGATTTAGAATTTATTTGAAATGGGGAAATCTTATAAGATGGACTTAGTGGTATTTATAGAATTTTGAAGGTAGTTACATATAGGTATGGGTAAGTAGAAGTTTTGTACGGAATGAGAATGTGTTAATGGATCAAAATGGGTTATGTTAAGATGTAATGCCCTGTAAAAATCGTGCATGCATTTGCTTCTAGTAGTGTACTCTTAGACTTGAAAGCTTGAAAATTTTCCAAGTGTCAAAGAGACTTAGTCTAATTTTTAGATCTTGACCTTTGGGGATTTTATTTTTGACCTTTCCGACATCCATTTTTAGATTTTCTTGTTGCATTGCTATGGGGCAAGGTCGTAGTACGTATTGGGTGAGTTTCGGAATTTTTGGATGTCGTTTAGGGCATGTTTGGATGCCCAAAACAGTGGCATCATGCGATATGGATGCATAGCATGGTCCAACACACGGTGGAAGCATGTGATATAGCATGTGTTGCATGCTCCAGTGCGGTGGGATATAGCATGCGACACATGGTCTGCTGCACACCTGGGATTTTTTCAGCATTTAAGCTCCGTCTCATTAAGGGTATATTGGGTATTTTCCCAAACCCTTATCAACTCAAACAAGAAATTTCAATCCCAATTGAGCATATTATTCATACATTCACAAAAATTACTCAAGAACTCTCTCAAGGGTTTCAAAATAAAAACCCAAGTTACTCAAGATTCAACCGTTAGTTTCAGAAATTGATTGGAGATTCGGAATCCCCAGACCGTAGGCTTCAAGAAGCACCCATTGAACTCCTAAATAGAGGTACGTGAGGTTTTCTTAAAAATCTCATGGGCATAGATATTATGTTTCAATAAAAGGTTTTCGAATTATGAATGTATTCATGTTTTAGAAGCTTTAATGATATTGTTTTGGCCTTTTGGTCTTTCCCCGAAGTGATTTGAAAACTTATATATATATATATATATATATGCATGATATTTGAGTTGATATTTGAAATCGAGAGCATGACTCATATGAAATCCCTCTCTTGATGTGATTGTTTCCATGATTCACGTGATATGAATTATTTTTAAATGCATCTTCAAAAGCTTGTTACGAAAGCCTTGATTTATGAATGATTTGATATGAATCTTGAATTCAAAAGAGAGGGTTGTTTGTATTGATAAATGTGAAATGTACATATAATGAACAATGCATCGTTTTTCCCAAAACACGTGACCACCTTATATTTGAAGGGTTCTTGTATAGTTTTGACTTATGTTTCAGAACACGAAATCTTTTATACTGTTTGCATGTTTTGGTGGTCTGAACTATATTTTTATGAAAGATCATGCTTATTTCACTATGGCTTAAAAATAGGGCTTTCAAGTCTTGGTGTGACGACACCAATTATGATTATGCCATGATGTTTTCAGAACAAAATAGAATGCATCTTTGATTAGATTTTTCAGATGTTGAAATTAGAAACATGCATGATTCAGAACAGGATAAAAATTTGGCATAAAGAGAGTTTAGGTAGTTCCCCAAAGAAGGCGCGAGTTCATACAACTCATTGCCTAAAACTGTGATTTGTCGATTTGGGTTAATTAATTATTCTGTCCTAGAGCCCTGTGGCATATCAGATTTAGGAACTCCAACCCTTGCGGCACACTTGGGTTGGGGGCTTCCCCGCCGAGTCAATGGAGGATTCCATATAGCCCGTGTAATATCAGACTTGTAGAATAGTGCCACAGAACTCAGAAGTAATATAAAGATCAGAATTTGTATAGACAGAAAGGTTTCATGTTTTCAGAAAGTGCCCAAGTATTTTGAAACCACTTGATGTATGATATTTTGACAAAGTTTCTCTCAACTATTTTATTTATATAAAAGCTTTATTTTTGGACTGCTTTGCGTACCAGTACATCTGTATTAACCCCTCTTCTCCCTCCAGGTTCTGAGGCTCAATCTAGGGGTCCAGAAAAGAAGTAAAGTTTATCATTGGTAAGCCTTCTTTATTCCGGATGGCTTGTCTTTTCATACTTATGTTATTTATTTCCATTTTGGTCTACTGGGGGCCTTTTCCCAGTTTCAGACAGTGGTCAGATTTTTATGTAGTAGAGAATTCGTAGACTAAGTCTGATGTTATTTAGATGTCGTTGAATTTCAATTTCCATATTTTTGTTGGATTCAGAATTGACCATGTTTCCGTAGTAGATTATGTTTTTCCGTATTTTCTTTTATCATATAAGATGTTGTACATGATTACCAGATATAGAAGGGCATTCCAGGCATTTATGGTTTGGGTTGTTCGTCACGGCCAGGCCCTAGTTTGGGCCGTGACAAACTTGGTATCAGAGCACGGTTCATGGTCCCAGGGTATCTGTGAAGTCGCGTCGGGTAGAGTCTTACTTGTGGGTGTGTAGCGTGCCACACTTACAAGTAGGAGGCTACTAGGCGTTTAGGAAATCTTTCCTCTCTTTGTGATTTAGTTTGTGCTTCAGAGTCTAATGTGTCCTCTAATCAATGATCTCTTGCTTTTCAGAAAACCAGCTATGCCTCCCCATAGCACTAATGCGAATGCTCAGGATGATGAAGTCCACCCCACCCATGGGATGCGGACCCATAATAGAGTACACACTCCAGAACCTGTTCCTACTCCAGGAGTACCTCCAGTCCCGACTAGTCCTCCCAGAGCTCCCCAAACAGGGGCGAATTGCACTCAACCTCGTGAAGGAGAGGTGTCCAATGCTGAGTTCAGTCAGTCCATTCACATACTTGCAAATCTAGTAGTTGCACATACTCTGAGGTCGTAGGATACTAGTTCATCGCTTGTTACATCTGAAGTCATTAGAGTGGGCCAGATCATGAGGATAAACCCGCCCAAGTTCTCTGGCGCTAAGGTAGAAGAAGACCCGCAGGAGTTCATAGACAAAATAGAGAAGATTTTCAAAGTAATGCATATTGATCAGGTGAAAGGTGTTGATCTAGTAGCATACCAGCTAAAGGATGTAGCAACCCAATGGTACAACGAGTGGGAAGATGCAAAGGGTGACAGTGCTGAGCCCACAGTTTGGGACGAGTTCTTAGAAACTTTCTTGACCGATTCTTTCCTTTGGAGATAAGGGAAGCTAAAGCAGAGGAGTTCATGAACCTTAAGCAGGGTAAGATGAGTGTTAAAGAGTTTACTTTAAAGTTTAATCAGTTGGACCGTTATGCTCCTGAGATGACGAGTAGTATGAGGGCCCGAATGAGAAAGTTTTCTTCCTGCCTTTCAGATGATCTAGTGCTTGAGTGTCAAAGAGATATGTTGAATAGGGAATTGGACTTTTCTAGGCTGACAGTTCACATACAGTAGGTAGAAGAGAAGAAAAAGAATTTTTTTGATTCTAGAGAGAAGGACAGGCAAGCAAAGAGAGCTAGAACAGCGTATCAGAACGACAGCTAGCCATAGAGAGACAACTGGGGTGGTATATGGCCAAATAAGAAGTTTTGGAGTAATTCACAGTCCGCAGTTAGTTCCCCGATGCACTTAACCCTTGTTGATAGACGATCTCAGAGTTTTTAGACTAGTCATAGACCCACAGCTGAGGACACTTAGTATCAGGGTAGTGTAGCTCAGCAGCATCATACTTTTCCACGGTGCGAGACTTGCGATAGACATCATCTGGGAAGGTGTCAGTTGGGATCATCATTGTGTTATTCATGTGGTTAGATGGTCCACTTCCAGAGAAATTGTCCCTCCGCTAAGAGGAATGTGGGTGTAACACCTTGATTTTTCAAAACCAGAATACTACATGGTGCTCATGACCCCAAAGGACCACAAGCTAACCCATGACTGATATCTGTACCTATATACTACATAATATAACATGAATATATGGAAAACAAGTACTAAAAGGCCATAAGGTTCAACTGAATAAACATCTAATAAGAATAATGTCTGAAAATGGTATAATAATATCAAAACAAAACTTTAATAACTGTCTGACATGATATAGTCTAAAAAAAGACTCTAAACTGTCTGAATAAGGAGTTGATGGGACATGTCCCCAAGTAACTCCAACTACTGAAATAAACTAAAATCTGAAATAGTAATGAAATCAATATGTCCTCGAAAGATGAGGACTCACTTCTACTCTGACTGCTGAGACTGGAATCTACTGCTGATCTGGAGCTCGTGCCTCTAAACCTATGGTGTAACATAAGAGAAAGCACCATAGTGCAAATGTGTTAGTACGACTGAATGTACCGAGTATACGAGTGAGGTAGGCTAAATACAGAGGGTTATATGCATGAACAATGTTGACTTATATGAACTTGAGAATACATACATGCATAAGAAACTAAAACTGTAACTTAACTCGTGGAGATACTGACTACTAAGTCTGAATACTGACAACATGATTTTACTGATATTGACGAACTGAATAGACGAATGACTATTTCTGATTGTTTAAATTATGAAGAACTAGTCTTATCGACTGTATCTGATAGTCTAATTATAAAGAACTGCTATGCTTGACCGTATCTGACAGTCATGAAAAATAAATACTGATAATATAAATTCTGAGAACTGGTAATAATGATAACATGAGTGACTGTATCTGAAAGTCCTGAATATGGTGGAACTAGCTGAGTTTCATATTGCTGGGTGACTGTAGCTAAAAGTCCTAAAATCTGAAGAACTATCTGAGTTCTTTTACTGAGACTGAGAATGGGACTAAAACTGAGACTGAGGGAGGTAATAATCTAACCAACATACCTCGAAACTAAACTAGTGGGGTACAATATTTTCCCTGATTGGAAGAGTGTCAATACCGTTCCATGGGTATAGACAACATGTGAGTAACCCTATTTATATTTGGGAGCTCATTCCGTCGTCCCTACTATCAGGTAACTCAAAGGAGATATGTTAGCCTTATGGGTAGGTACATCTCAACTTATGCTGGCTACGTAGTTCTGGAATGCAAGGATTGCTTCTAGGAATCATACCCTCTAGCTGTGGAAGGTAAATTCTTATCTTTGGTTCTCTTGATGCTGAATCCTACTCCCAACTGAATAGACACTGAACTGATTAACTGATCTGAACTGAGCTAATTAATTGACTGAATCTAGTGGATCGTTTAGCAGAGCTAAAATGAGATTACTGGATCCCGATAACGGATGAAATATACTGAGTTTTTGAGGACTGATTGAGAGTACTGGAGATTACTGAGAGCACTAGAATTTCTGAAGTTTCTGATAGCACTAAGTACTGAGATCACTGAGATTATTGAACTACTGAAACTTACTGAGGTTTCTGATTTACTGAACTTTCCTGAGTCACATGGCTGATTAAGTTATATGGAACATAGCTTGACAGAGAGTATTGTGAAAACATGACATGGCTCTTGGAACACAACTATATTTTTCGGGTGCAAGTACCCCCAGGACTCGATGGAAGGAAACTGACAAGACTTGACAATTCTTGAATGCATAATCAAGATCAATAATCCATAATACACTAACTTGGGGATTTCATTCAACACATGGTTATCATAGTCTTGTTCATGAATAAGAATGCAAACTTTCCTAGCATAATTCCATACTTCACATCATGAGCACTCTATCAACATATGCATGTCACAACAATAACATGGGAACCATTTAACCATAAGAGAGTAGTATACATTTATTCATGCAGGCCATGCTTTAGCTATTATTCATAAATTCTAGGCTCTTAGGACTTCTATCAAACACCTTGCATTCACACATTATGACATAGATTTATTCATGAATTCAACAACCCAAATCACCCAAAGTCATATATTTCAACTAACATGCCATCCTAGTTTCATACAAATACATAAAGATTCTATCTTTACATCATTCAACACATAAACAAGATCAACAATCAAATCAAAACATAAATACATGGCATATAGTTTAAAATAGGGTTCTTGGACTTCATGGACGAAAGGAGTCCATGAATAAACACATGCATACCTTTAGATGGAGGATTCTTGATGATTGACGAAAAGATTCTTGGAAATTGATGGTATAACTTGCTTGAACTTGAACCCCCTAATTGAAACCCTTATGTGTTCTTACGAGGATTTTGAGAAAAGATAGTGTATTTTGGTGTTATGGAGGCTTAATCCCGTGTTTGAGTATATATATGAAGGCAAAATGACCAAAATACCCCTAAGAGCACGAAAGTAGAATGCTGAAAATTGGGCCAGCACAGGAGTACCCCAGGCGACGCCTGCCTTATCCCGGTGGACCACCCCTGGCGGCACCTGCCTAAAAGTAGTGCTATAGCTGGGGCAATGCGGGCCTATCTCCCCGAGCTACTATTTTGGAAATCCAAACATGCCTTTACGCCTTCTGAAATTTTTTGAAACTTACCCGAGATGTACTACGACCTTTCCCATCGCAACACAACTTGAAAATCCAAAAAAGAATGTCAGGAAGGTCATCAAATAAATCCTCAAAGTTTGGAGGTCTAAAATGAGACTAAGTGTTGAATCTTGAACACTTAGCAAAATTTCTAAGTCTTGGGATCTTTCATGGAGCTTTACGAGATGAATTTGACACGCGATTTTGTGTGGTCTTACAATATCTCTCTCTTGGAAACATTCGTCCTCAAATGAGAATGACTGAGAGGGGAAACAATAAGCTGAACATGAACCGAGGATGAATGACTAAAACATGATCTTGTGACTGACATGACAAATAAACTGATTCATACTGAACATGCATATCTGATGCATAGGTAACTAATTCATGAATGAAGGACTGAGGATTCTGATAAACTGTGTTTTCTTAAAGATAAGGATGCATATCTAATGCATAACTTAAAAGTTGAATCCATGAATATCTGATGCATAATTATATAACTGACATGATACGTGAATGTATAACTGAAGGTACAAATATGTTGATCACGTATATCTAATGCGTGAATACATGACTGAACTGACTCATGGATATCCAACTAAATATGCAATGGTAAAATACCAAGTTTGAACTAAAAATTGAGAATGGAACGGAATACCAAGTTTGGTACTGAAATCTGAACATGAGAACATGTAAGATCAAAGAAGACTGTTACCTTAAACTGAAGATACTAATGAGTCTAAGATTAATTACTCAATATGCATGAGCAGAAATATAAGAACATGCCTGAGTCTGAAATGTGATACATGAACTGAACTAAGCTTCTGAATACTTGGCCTACGGTTGAGGCTGAAATTTTAAGGGTTAACTTATGAATACCCTATACTCTAAACTGGATTATTTATGCGAAGAGAAACTGAAAGGTTTAAGGCATGAGAGCGTTTGAGGAATTAGGGGGTATCTCCCCCTTGGGATACTATGTCCCTCTAAGGATGCTGACCTTACAGAGATACTGGGCCGATGCTCAAGGCACCAAGGTACGAAATCGTGTCTGATTATCTGAGATCTGAAACTGAGGCATGACACATGAACTGAGCTGATTACTGAACTGAAGCATACATTATAACTAAAATTGTAACAGGGACTGATACTAGAACTAAATGTTGGGTATGTAAGAGTGAATTGTGACTGAATATATGGAATCTGTGATCGAGACATGACACATAAACTAAGCTGAACTTGCATATACTAGTATGCTTTATCTTGGAGATGGTTATATCCTTGAGATGTCTGTTAGTATGGATGGATGGAAATATGGGAGAACAACCCCTACTAATTTGACTGCATACCTGCTAAACTAATTTTCTAGCTTGACTGACTAACGTATGCTAATAACTGAACACTGGGCACATAAGACTAAACTAAACATAGTCGGAATAACTCAACTGAGACTATTAGATATTGTACATAGGAGGTAAGGATTAACTGAGTAACATCAGGTGACTGAGCATGGATTCATAAAGACTATATTACTTGAAAATAAAGTTCCACGCGTGTAATATGATTGCAAAAGATTTGGTAAACCTAGGCACTAACAAATAAGAGAGAAACTGATAGTTGCATACTATGGCATAGCGAATCTGAGACTGAACTGAGTTTTAGGACCTGATTACTGAACTGGGACAGAATACTGGGTTTCGTTAACTGAACTTCGAGAGTCTGAAAATAATGCATGATGCATGATTTGAACTGAACTTGTAACTACTAGGATGTTCTACCTAGGCATAGTTACATTCTCTGAGATTTTGGATAGCATGAATAGATGCAAGGATGAGAAAACAACCTATACAAATCTGACTGCTCGATTACTAAACTGGCTTACTGAATTTACTAACTAACTCATGCAGAAACATAAACTCAAATGAGAGAAAAAGATCTAACAATGCATACCATAAACATGAAAAACGTGTAACGTACCCGAATCTAGGTTAGGGAAACTTTCTGGATCATGACGGGTCTGGAGTCTATTCAGACACTGAACACTATGGGTACCTTGATGATTCAACTCTTTACCCCTCTATGATATAACTCTACAATCTCACATCCTGTGTCCTGGCTTGCCATACCCAAAGCATACATCACTACGTACCCTACACTCACGCTTATGATGCTTACCACAAGTCTGACAAAGAGGATGGGTAAGGACTTTTCTCTCGCTACCCCCTGACCTCGGTTGAGAAGGACTGTAACTACTTGTTCTAGCCCTCTTATTTTACCTCTCTTTCTTTTTAAGTTTATGCTCCTCAATCTTTCAAGCATAGACCATCAACCTAGTCAAGTCCATATTACTAATCAACATTGCAGTTCGGCACTCCTTAATCATTCTACATGATACCCCAGAAACAAACTTATTTATTTTGGACCTACTATCTACCACTATATGGGGAGAGTACCTACCTAACTAGGTGAACTTAAGGGAGTATTGTTTTACGCTCATCGTACCTTGCCTGATATTGATGAATTCTAACACTTTAGCCTCCTTCTGCTCTATGGGAAAGAACCTATCTAAGAAAGTTGTAGCGAACTCTTCCTACTCTATGGGCTTCGTATCTGTACCCCTATCTACCTTCCACTGGTTAAACCACATATGGGCTCCATCTTGTAGCTGATAGGTAGCTAACTCTACACTCTCACTGGAAGTCACTCCCATGATGTCTGTGATTTTCTGGACCTGATCAAGGAACTCCTGTGGATCCTCTTTGGACATGGAACCGGTAAATAGAGGAGGATTCATTCTAGTGAAATCTCAAATCCTAGATGCAGCAACATTGGCATTTGGGTTGGCCAAAATAGCATCTGGCCATTCATTCTGAGCTACGACTAAACGGGCTAGAGTAGTGAATGCAGTCCTGAATTCTACATGAGAGACGTGCTCGTCCAGGGAATCTGCTTGGACGAGCTGAGGTGTTGACTGACTGTTGGTTCTTATTTCACTAGTCCTTTCTGAAGACATATTCTGTAAATGAAAGGAAGAAGTGAATTAGATTGAGAGTTTAATTAGAGGTTTTGCTCATTGGCATGACATGAATACTGAAAGAAGGGAAACTATTCCTAAAACATCTCATAGCCTCCTGCACATTGATACACCCAAATTACAACTCTCGTTAGAAAGTGTAAGCGGTCGCTGTCAAATATAGAACCCAACTGGGTTGGGAGTCGAATCCCACAGGGAATACTCTGGTCACTAAGTGTTGCAATTATTAGTAGACTGTTGGTCGAAAATTCCAAGGAAAAAGGGGGGTTTGGTTTAGGCGTGAACTAATATTATCAAAGTAACAATGGAACGATTTGTGTAGTAAGATTTAATCACTGAGATTGATAAGTTAGGGTTATGTCCACCTTATAAGTTCTACTTCTCTATTAACTATGAGTAACGCAGAATGTAGACATGCATGGACTTATAGAGAATCGTATTCTAATTCTAAATCCAAGTGTTTCTCAACCATCAAGGATTTATTTCGCTTTAGCTCTCCCGAGCCTAAAGTGTATAACAAATGGTACAAATTCTCGAAGAAGTTAATCCGGTTAAGGCATTAACGTGTAAATAGGGGTTGGAAACCTAATTTCCTTGTCACACTCTCTTTTTCAAAAATGTAACTTTTCTCTCGAACAAGTTAATTCTATAATGACGTATTCTCTATGTTTGCAACCATACGAATTCAATCAAAATGAAGAGAGTAATGATATAAGTAGCATAACACATAAAGAATTCACAAACGCATAGTAATAGATAGTATCTTACAAGGTTTCCATAACCCTAACAGATAAGTTTAGCTACTCATGAATACAACGGAAATCAAAGTAGACATCATCATCATACCAAAACTTAGAGAAATCTCGGCTATGGAGATGAAACGTTTTTTCTTTCTCCGTTGCTCAAGTGAGCCATTTTCTGTTCTCAAAACTCGTACAAAACCTTCCAACGTGAATTATGAATAATGTCCAATGATAATGATAATTATGCTGAAAAATTCATCAATAAGGTTTTTAATAGCATCCTTGTCTAATAAGTTGCTACTGCATCCTTAAATATTTAAAAATACTGGGTTTGCCCGGGAAAAAGTTCCCATGCATCACTTTCAGTCCAAAAGCTGCCTTCCCTCTTATGTGAAGTTTTCCTTTGTTGCCTACAGGTCCACAAAGTGCTGAAATCTTCATCATTAGTACCTGAAAACATGCTAATCACATAAGTCAGCTCACTTAAAGGAAAATGGACTAAAAGTGCAAGAATTATATATTTTATCCTCAAAACTTAGCTGAAACATGGGTAGATTATGGTGCTTAGGCGTGTAAATACGACCAACATCACCACCCCACACATAAATCTTTGTTTGTCCTCAAGCAAAATATTTCATCCATGCAAACACCAAACTAGAATTTCACAATAGCAACACGAAATTTTCAACAAGACATGCACAACAATCATTAACAAAGACTAGGTTTCTTGATCACTACTAGAAACAACTCAACCTCCATCATAGACTCATTAGGATGGTTAATTCGTATCCACAAGTTAAGACACAAAGAAACATATAAAACTACCCAACAACCATCAACCATGTGTGCTCACACAAGATATCACCCATAATCACTCATAGTTTTGCATTTTTTTGAAACATGGGTATAAGACTCTACTTGCTCTCTCTCTCACAAAGAATTCTTATATTGCAACTGATGACCATAGGCTTTCCCTCAATGTAATTCTCTACTAATATCAGACTGCTAAGTTTAGGATCAAATAGGTCTTTACAGGTTGTAATGTAGGCTAAGGGACAGGTAGGACTATTTGGGCCAGAAATAGTGACTATGTTCCCTAAGCTCTTTAATACACTACAATATGACATTTACACTATCTTTTAACAACCACTCTACCTCTCTTTCATCTACCAACCCATTTTCACCTATTTTTTATTTTATCATAAACACAACTATCTTTTTGTTTTTCTAAATTTTTTATTTTATGTTATATTTTTTTTTCTCATTTTTTTATATTAAGCAATCATCCCTATAATAGCCACTCTTTTTCACAACAATTTCAAGTACCAATACACCCTGAGGCATCAATTTCACCATTCTCCTTTTATTTTTCCACATGATTCTACAATTTTAAAGTGCTTAGGAGTTTGGATCAAATTATGGTCTTGAAAAAAAAATGGAATAGGCTACAGATGAGGCTGCCAAAGAAAATAGCTAAAGGCTCAAAGGGGGTTCACTAGGACAATGTACAAAGGTAGGTAAAAAAAAGGTAAACAATTTCAGGGCTGCCAAAGAAATGCCTAAATCATCTCCTACACTCACAATATTTATTTCGCTTCACACACACACCAGGCAAGTTCTAGCATCAGTCACAACAAAGAATATACAATATCCTCACACACACAAGGCACATGGTCAACTTCATTGGGAGCATTATAGATTCTTGACCCAACAGATGAATGAATTAAACCACAACAATTTATCACACAGTGAGTCACAACTTAGAGCCTAAGCGTCTCAATAGTAATGATTTAGCACAAACTCTTGTTATAATATACTATGCCGTTTATCAGAACAATTTCATGCAACATCTAAAATCTACTAACTAATTACAACTAACTAACTAACTACTTAGTCAAACAAACAAGAATAAATGTAGGCAAAGAAATACAATACAACCGACATATACCCGCACCCCACACTTAGACGGGACACACTGTCCTCAGTGGAAATAAATAAGGAAAACCTGATTAGTCGGACTCCTCTTCTATGTCTGGGGTCTTACCCCCTACGTCGGAATCATCATCAGAGTCGTCGTTATCAGAGTTGTCCTCCACGTCTGAGTCTGGCAGTCGGTGATCATTATCCTTGTGCCGAATCCACTATGCCATTGACCTTGATCCGCACAGTGTATGTCTGATGGACCTGTAGGGAGGTCTGTGATAAAGCTCCTTGAGAGGTGATGGATCCACAGATGGAAGGCCCAGAAAAGAGTTGAAGAACTCTGCATTCAGTTGCAAGACTTGGCCCCGAATCTTTACTTCACTTCCAGTATTCTTTGGGGACCAATTGGCATAAAACTCTCGCGTTAGATCAAGATTGAATTCCCCCATATCTCGGAAAATGAAATCAAGATTTAGTGCCATGATTTTAGCCAAAATGCAGGGCTCTCTCTTTGCTAGACTCTCCTTTTGCATCAAATCCACGTGAACATATTTTTTTACTTTGTTGTTCTTGTACCACTCCTTTCCTTCCTCTTCTAGGACCCACTTTATCCCGAAAGTGCATTGAGGAACTTGCAAAGAGGAGGACTCAACCTGATCTTTTCTTGCCCTTTTCTGACCTTTTTTGGAGGTGGACACTTTTTCTTTTCCTTGTCGTCCTTTTGGGACCATTCTACCTGAGATCACAATAAAGTCATGTTAGTTTCATCATGGAAGATTTACTATATTCGAAAAATAAAACCGTGATGGTACCACCCCACACTTAATCCGTTTGCACAACGTTAGTAATCATGTAATCTTGACTATCCTTTCCGACTATATTTCATTGGATTAAGGCAATATTTGAACAAGACGACCATATAGAAATCTTATCAGGTTGTTTCATAGAAATAATCAAACCATCTTATGCTTGTGGTCAATCATGATCAATACCTTTGATGAGCGAGTCATTCAAACATTCAAGCTTACAACTTTCAAGATTATGCATGAACTTCAGAATTTCGACTCCATAAAAATAGGACAGTGAATACCAATCAAATACAAGTCGGAGTAAAGTCAAGAACACCCACACGAATCTATTCACTCAACTAGATGCATCATAAAAAACCAACCATATTCTTATCACCAAACACCACTTCAAAATCTAATAAACCATTATAAGCGTAGTAGTGCAACAACTACAGAATATAAAAGAGTAACTTACGTGATGATGGATCAAGAAGATGAACTTGCAAGATTGGAAGAGCAAAAAGAAAAACTTTGAGAGAATTTGGGAGCTTAGGCGTCACCTATCTTGAGCAAATAATGGAATTGTGTTCTAAGGTTGAGGATCTATTTAAAGACTAAGCCATGGGTCGGGTTTGATCCATGTACAATCGGGTTAGGAGGCAAAAAAGGATAAGTAGGCGGTGCCTATTGCTTTGCCTATGCTTAGCATAGGCGGCGCCTTTAGCAATGCCTAGATAGGCATAGGCTGTGCCTTGCCTATCGCCTAGATTGGCATAGGCGGTGCCTTACCTATCGCCTAGATTGGCATAGGAAGCGCCTATGGCATTTCCTATGTGAGGCAGTGAGCATAGGCAATGGCATAGGCGGTGCCTATAGCATTGCCTACATTGGTATAGGCCTTGCCTTGTCCATTGCCTATGTGAGGCAGTGAGCATAGGCAATGGCATAGGCCTTGCCTTGTCTGTTGCTTAGATTTGCATAGGCATTACCTTGTTCGTTGCCTAGATTGGCATAGGCAATGCCTAGCCTATAGACTTTGCTCCATCATTCCTCACTTACCACCTTTAGCATGGCTCACTTTCAAATCAAAATTTTTGACTAATCTCCTCCTCTGTATATCTTGCACCTACACTTAATCAAAAACAACAAAAATGATTAGAAGGATGGTTTTCCTCCCACCGAGCGCCTTAGTTTTGGTCGTGGCTCGACTCTTTTTTTTGAACTTTTATTTATCAAAAACAAAATCCTAACAAAACAAAAATGATTAGAATGATGGGTTGCCTCCCATGTAGCACTTGATTTATTGTCGCGGCATGACATAGTTATCTCGATTACTCAGACTTCATCAAGATATCTGGTGGCTTCGCCGGTGGTGAGGGTCGATTCTTAAGGTCAAGGTCCAGCTTCTTGGGGTCATATGAATACGAACCCATTCCTGTCAAAGCCTGGATATTTTCTTCGTTCTCTTCAACATCTTCACGCTCAAAGTTCAAAAGCACAACAGCCAATGGCTCAACAGTAAACTGCTTCTCTAAAGATAATTCCTTCTCATCCTCATAATGAACACCAGCTATAGAGAACATATTCATATTTTTGGGCTGCTTCATTGATTTGCTTACATCAAAACGTACCATTTCGTCATTCATCCAAAATAAAAGTTCATTTGCTCGTAAATCAATAAGCACAGTTCCTATTGCGAGGAAAGGGCATTCCAAGATTATGGGCACCTCAAAATCTACCTCGCAATTCAAAATAACAAAGTCTGCAGGAAAAATGAAGGTAGAAACCTTCACTAATACATCATGCAAGATTCCAACAGGTCGTTTTACCGACCTATCTGCCATCACGAGCCGCATATTGGTTGGTGTAGGATCGCCCAACCCCAACTGTTTATAAATAGATAGCGGCATCAAATTGATGCTAGCCCCCAAATCGCACAATGCCTTAGCAAAATCCAAGGATCCAACCGTGCAAGGAATAGTGAAAGCACCAGGATCCGCCTTTTTCTGTACTAAAGATCTCGTGGCTATTGCACTGCAATGATGAACATTATCTGCCCGTTCATAACTTGCTTCCCTTTTCTTTGTCAAAAGGTCCTTCATGAATTTGGAGTACCCGGGCATCTGCTCCAGTGCCTCCACCAAAGGCACATTAATAGTCAGCTGCTTCAGCATGGTCATGAATTTACTAAACCTGGTGTCATCATCCTTCTTCTTCAGTCTCTGAGGAAAAGGTGGCGGTGGATTGGAAAGAGTCTTTTGCACCACTTCTTTTTGTTTTTTCTTCCGATTATTAATATTTCCAGGCTGGTGACATATAGGTGTAGTGTCATGAACGTTCTCATTCTGATTTTAAGCTTCAACAGAATCATCACAATCTGCTTTAATAACATTCTCTTCTTTATTATCAACCACCTGCTTGCATTTGGATGAATTTTCCAATACCTTACCACTCCTGGTATTAATAGCCATACATGATCCATAATTTTGTGGATTTTGCACAGTGTTACTAGGTAAAGTGCCAGCTTTTCTTTGATTGAATGACGTTGATAGTTGACTCATTTGTTGTTCCAGCAATTTTATTGCAGTGGAATGCGAGTCAACCAATTGATTTATTGAGGACAAATTATTTTTTACCTCAGCTATTCCCGTGTTGGTTGCCTCCACTCCTTTCAAAAGATTAGCCTTCATGTCCTCCATGGACATCTTCCCATAACTAGTTGCAACAGCTTCACGATTTCCAGGAGGGACATACAAACCGCTTCTGTCATTCTTATTCTTCCAATTCCCTTGGTCTCGGTCCTTGTATCCAGATTTTTCATAATATTTCCGACCTTGGTTTCCTTGGGCATTGAATCGGAAGCCCCCCTGATTATTCAAATAATTCGCTTCCTCCTCAGAATTGAATTCATCTCTACCCTGTGATACAACAGCCTTGACCTTTTCTGTCTTCCCTGATAAGAAATGCTTGGTAAGAAGGTCCATCTGTGTTTTCATGTAAGCCATATCTTGGTCACGTTCCCCTTTTCTTCGCCTCTGTTCTTCTGTTATGCCAGTAGATACAGTAGAGCTTGCTACCTCAGAATCCCTGGTATTCCAAGCTCTACTCTGCTTTGTCATATGATCCAACATATCACCAGCCTCAATAAAAGTAAGGTCCATGAATGACCCACCTGCAGCATTAACAACCATTGGCTTAGTCACCGTGTTCAACGCCCTGTATAATATTTCCATCAAGTGGATGTTGGTCATCTGATGATTTAGGCACCGTATAAGCTTCTTCTTGAACCTCTCCCATGTTTTGTGGAGAGCTTCAGTTGGAAGCTATCGAAAATTGTTGATCTCATCTCGGAACTGTGCTCTCTTGGATGGCGGAAAGAATCTATCAAGGAAAGCGTCTTTCAGTTGCCTCCAATTAGTCATAGAGTCAGGAGTCAGCCCCTTCAACCATAGAGTTGCCTCTCCAGATAGAGATAATGGAAATAAGCACAGTCGAATTGCATTCTGTCCAACTCCTGGATTGTCAAATGACTTGCATGTTGAGTTAAAGTTGATCAGATGCATATTCGGATCATCGCTTGCAACTCCACCAAATAACCCTTTGAGTTGAAATAGCCGGATCATGGTGCTAGTGATATTTAACTTGGCTCCGGGTGCCAAGGGCGGAGGACTAATAGCCCCTGTGGAACCAACCCCGTCCAAGTCATCATCATCATCATCAAAAGTGATTTTCACAGCTCGGCGTTTAGGTCTCATTCTCTCTTGACGATCTCTGTTAACATTCCTGTTCACTGGTGCAGCCACATCATCTGCACACCTTGGATTTAATAACTCATCATCACTTAGGTCCTCTTCATTAAGATTTGTTGCCCGACCTGGGCTATCAATATTCTGTTGATGCACTTGAGCAGCTGCCAATGCAGCTAATCTTTTCTGCTCCTGTTGAGCAGCCATCTGTTCAAGGTTTCGTTGCGCATCCATTCTGCCAATAAGATGTGGTTCAGGATTTATAGGTAATAACGGTTGACCAGAACTTCATGTATTTGGCATGCACTCCAATAAACCTGAACAAAACAAAAACAACAAACAAAAAGTAAAATTCAAGAATCTTTGACCAAAGGGTCTATTAACTATCACAAACATAGTTGAAAACCATATTCCCCGGCAACGGCGCCCAAATTTGATACGCCCAAATTACAACTCTCATTAGAAAGTGTAAGCGGTCGCTGTCAAATATAGAACTCAACTGGGTTGGGTGTCGAATCCCACAGGGAATACTCTGGTCACTAAGTGTTGCAATTATTAGTAGACTGTTGGTCGAAAATTCCAAGGAAAAAGGGGGGTTTGGTTTAGGCGTGAACTAATATTATCAAAGTAACAATGGAACGATTTGCGTAGTAAGATTTAACCACAGAGATTGATAAGTTAGGGTTATGTCCACCTTATAAGTTCTACTTCTCTATTAACTATGAGTAACGCGGAATTTAGACATGCATGCACTTATAGAGAATCGTATTCTAATTCTAAATCCAAGTGTTTCTCAACCATGAAGGATTTATTTCGCTTTAGCTCTCCCGAGCCTAAAGTGTATAACAAATGGTACAAATTCTCCAAGAAGTTAATCCGGTTAAGGCATTAACGTGTAAATAGGGGTTGGAAACCCTATTTCCTTGTCACACTCTCTTTTCTAAACATGTAACTTTTCTCTCGAACAAGTTAATGCTATAATGGCGTATTCTCTATGTTTGCAACCATAAGAATTCAATCAAAGCGAAGAGAGTAATGATATAAGTAGCATAACACATCAAGAATTCACAAACTCATAGTAATAGATAGTATCTTACAAGGTTTCCATAACCCTAACAGATAAGTTTAGCTACTCATGAATTCAACGAAAATCAAAGTAGACATCATCATCATACCAAAACATAGAGAAATCTCGACTATGGAGATAAAATGTGTTTTCTTTCTCCGTTGCTCAAGTGAGCCATTTTCTGTTCTCAAAACTCGTGCAAAACCTTCCAACGTGAATTATGAATAATGTCCAATGATAATGATAATTATTCTGAAAAATTCTGCAATAAGGTTTTTAACAGCATCCTTGTCTAATAAGTTGCTACTGCATCCTTAAGTATTTAAAAATACTGGGTTTGCCCGGGAAAAAGTTCCCATGCATCACTTTCAGTCCAAAAGCTGCCTTGCCTCTTATGTGAAGTTTTCCTTTGTTGCCCACAGGTCCACAAAGTTCTTAAATCTTCATCATTAGTACCTGAAATCATGCTAATCACATAGGCCAGCTCACTTAAAGGAAAATGGACTAAAAGTGCAAGAATTATATATTTTATCCTCAAAACTTAGCTGAAACATGGGTAGATTATGGTGCTTAGGCGTGTAAATACGCCCAACATCACCACCCCACACATAAAGCTTTGTTTGTCCTCGAAAAAAATATTTCATCCATGCAAACACCTAACTAGAATTTCACAATAGCAACACGAAATTTTCAACAAGACATGCACAACAATCATTAACAAAGAGTAGGTTTCTTGATCACTACTAGAAACAACTCAACCTCCAACATAGAGTCATTCGGATGGTTAATTCGTATCCACAAGTTATGCCACAAAGAAACATATAAAACTACCCAACAACCATCAACCATGTGTGCTCACACAAGATATCACCCATAATCACTCACAGTTTTGCATTTTTTGGAAACATGGGTATAAGACTCTCCTTGCTCTCGCTCTCACAAAGAATTCTTATATTGCAACTGATGACCATAGGCTTGCCCTTAGTGTAATTCTCTACTAATATCAGACTGCTAAGTTTAGGATCAAATAGGTCTTTACAGGTTGTAATGTAGGCTAAGGGACAGGTAGGACTATTTTGTCCAGAAATAGTGACTATGTTCCCTAAGCGCTTTAATAAACTACAATATGCCATTTACACTATCTTTTAACAACCACTCTACCTCTCTTTCATCTACCAACCCCTTTTCACCCATTTTTTATTTTATCATAAACACAACTATCTTTTTGTTTTTCTAAATTTTTTATTTTATGTTATATTTTTTTTCTTTTTTTTTTCTCATTTTTTTTTATATTAAGAAAGCATCCCTATAACAGCCACTCTTTTTCACAACAATTTCAAGTACCAATACACCCTGAGGCATCACTTTCACCATTCTCCTTTTATTTTTCCACATGATTCTACAATTTTAAAGCGCTTAGGAGTTTGGATCAAATTATGGTCTTGAAAAAAAATGGATTAGGCTACAGATGAGGCTGCCAAAGAAAATAGCTAAAGGATCAAAGGGGGTTCACTAGGACAATGTACAAAGGTAGGTAAAAAGAAGGTAAACAATTTCAGGGCTGCCAAAGAAATGCCTAAATCATCTCCTACACTCACAATCTTTATTTCACTTCACACACACACCAGGTAAGTTCTAGCATCAGTCACAACAAAGAATATACAATATCCTCACACACACAAGGCACATGGTCAACTTCATTGGGAGCATTATAGATTCTTGACCCAACAGATGAATGAATTAAACCACAACAATTTATCACACAGTGAGTCACAACTTAGAGCCTAAGCGTCTCAATAGTAATGATTTAGCACAAACTCTTGTTATAATATACCATGCCGTTTATCAGAACAATTTCATGCAATATCTAAAATCTACTAACTAATTACAACTAACTAACTAACTACTTAGTCAAACAAACAATAATAAATGTAGGCAAAGAAATACAATACAACAGATATATACCCGCACCCCACACTTAGACGGGACACACTGTCCTAAGTGGAAATAAATAAGGAAAACCTGATTAGTCGGACTCCTCTTCTATGTCTGGGGTCATACCCCCTGCATCGGAATTATCATCAGAGTCGTCGTCATCAGAGTTGTCCTCCACGTCTGAGTCTGGCAGTCGGTGATCATTATCCTTGTGCCGAATCCAACGTGGAATTTTCCTTGATCCGCACAGTGTATGTCTGATGGCCCTGTAGGGAGGTCTGTGATAAAGCTCCTTGAGCGGTGATGGATCCACATATGGAAGGCCCAGAAAAGAGTTGAAGAACTCCGCATTCAGTTGCAAGACTTGGCCCCGAATCTTTACTTCACTTCCAGTAGCCTTTGGGGACCAATTGGCATAAAACTCTCGCGTTATATCAAGATTGCATTCCCCCACATCTCGAAAAATGAAATCAAGATTTAGTGCCATGATTTTTGCCAAAATGTAGGGCTCTCTCTTTGCTAGACTCTCCTTCTACATCAAATCCACGTGAACATATTTTTTTACTTTGTTGTTCTTGTACCACTCCTTTCCTTCCTCCTCTAGGACCCACTTTATCCCGAAAGTACGTCGAGGCACTTGCAAAGAGGAGGACTCAGACTGATCTTTTCTTGCCCTTTTCTGACCTTTTTTGGAGGTGGACACTTTTTCTTTTCCTTGTCGTCCTTTTGGGGCCATTCTACCTGAGATCACAATAAAGTCATGTTAGTTTCATCATGGAAGATTTACTATATTCGAAAAAGAAAATCTTGATGGTACCACCCCATACTTAATCCGTTTGCACAACGTTAGTAATCATGCAATCTTGACTATCCTTTTCGACTTTATTTCATTGCATTAAGGCAATATTTGAACAAGACGACTAAATAGAAATCTTATCAGGTTGTTGCATAGAAATAATCAAACCATCTTATGCTTGTGGTCAATCATGATCAATACCTTCGATGAGCGAGTCATTCAATCATTCAAGCTTACAACTTTCAAGATTATGCATGAACTTCATAATTTTGACTCCATAGAAATAGGATAGTGAATACCAATCAAATACAAGTCGGAGTAAAGTCAAGAACACCCACACGAATCCATTCACTCAACTAGATGCATCATAACAAACCAACCATATTCTTATCACCAAGCACCACTTCAAAATCTAATAAACCATCATAAGCGTAGTAGTGCAACAACTACGGAATATAAAAGAGTAACTTACATGATGATGGATCAAGAAGATGAACTTGCAAGATTAGATGAGCAAAAAGAAAAACTTTGAGAGAATTTGGGAGCTTAGGCGTCACCTATCTTGAGCAAACAATGGAATTGTGTTCTAAGGTTGAGGATCTATTTAAAGACTAAGCCATGGGTCGGGTTTGATCCATGTACAATCGGGTTAGGACGCAAAAAAGGATAAGTAGGCGGCGCCTATTGCCTTGCCTATGCTTAGCATAGGCGGCGCCTTTAGTAATGCCTAGATTGGAATAGGATGCGTCTTGCCTATCGCCTAGATTGGCATAGGCGGCGCCTATGGCATTGCCTATGTGAGGCAGTGAGCATAGGCAATGGCATAGGCGTCGCCTATAGAATTGCCTACATTGGTATAGGCCTTGCCTTGTCCATTTCCTATGTGAGGCAGTGAGCATAGACAATGGCATAGGTATTGCCTTGTCCGTTGCTTAGATTTGCATAGGCATTGCCTTGTTCGTTGCCTAGATTTGCATAGGCAATTCCTATCCTATAGCCTTTTCTCCATCATTCCTCACTTACAACCTTTAGCATGGCTCACTTTCAAATCAAAATTTGGGACTAATCTCCTCCTTTGTATATCTTACACCTACACTTAATCAAAAACAACAAAAATGATTAGAAGGATGGGTTGCCTCCCACCGAGCGCCTTAGTTTTGGTCGTGGATCGACTCTTCTTTTTGAACTTTTATTTATCAAAAACAAAATCCTAACGAAACAAAAATGATTAGAATAATGGGTTGCCTCCCATGTAGCAATTGATTTATTGTCGTGGCATGACATAGTTATCTCGATTACTCAGACTTCATCATGATATCTGGTGGCTTCGCCGGTGGTGAGGGTTGATTCTTTAGGTCAAGGTCCATCTTCTTGGGGTCATATGAATACGAACCTATTCCTGTCAAAGCACAGATAGTTTCTTCATTCTCTTCAACATCCTCACGCTTAAAGTTCAAAAGCACAGCAGCCAATGGCTCAACAGTAAGCTGTTTCTCTAAAGATAATTCCTTCTCATCCTCATAATGAACATCCTCTATAGAGAACACATTCATATTTTTGGGTTGCTTCATTGATTTGCTTATATCAAAACGTACCACTTCGTTATTCATCCGAAATAAAAGCTCATTTGCTCGTAAATCAATAAGCACAGTTCCTGTTGTGAGGAAAGGGCATCCCAAGATTATGGGCACCTCAAAATCCACCTCGCAATCCAAAATAACAAAGTCTACAGGAAAAATGAAGGTAGAAACCTTCACTAATACATCATGTAAGATACCAACAGGTCATTTTACCGACCTATCTTCCATCACGAGCCGCATATTGGTTGGTGTAGGATCGCCCAACCCCAACTGTTTATAAATAGATAGCGGCATCAAATTGATGCTAGCCCCCAAATCGCACAATGCCTTAGAAAAATCCAAGGATCCAACCGTGCATAGAATAGTGAAAGCACCAGGATCCGCCTTTTTCTGTACTAAAGATCTCGTGGCAATTGCACTGCAATGATGAACATTATCTACCCATTCATAACTTGCTGCCCTTTTCTTTGTCAAAAGGTCCTTCATGAATTTGGCGTACCTTGGCATCTGCTCCAGTGCCTCCACCAAAGGCACATTAATAGTTAGTTGCTTCAGCATGGTCATGAATTTACTAAACCTGGTGTCATCATCCTTCTTCTTCAGTCTCTGAGGAAAAGGTGGTGGTGGATTTGGAAGAGTCTTTTCCACCACTTCCTTTTGTTTTTTCTTCGGATTATCAATCTTTTCAGGCTGGTGACATCTAGGTGTAGTGTCATGAACGTTCTCATTCTGATTTTTAGCTTCTACAGAATCATCACAATTTGCTTTAATAACATTCTCTTCTTTATTATCAACCACCTGCTTGCCTTTGGATGAATTTTCCAATACCTTACCACTCCTGGTATTAATAGCCATACATGATCCATCATTTCGTGGATTTTGCACAATGTTACTAGGTAAAGTGCCATCTTTTCTTTGATTGAATGACATTGATAGTTGACTCATTTGTTGTTCCAGCAATTTTATTGCAGTGGAATGCGAGTCAACCAATTGATTTATTGAGGACAAATTATTTTTTACCTCAGCTAGTCCCGTGTTGGTTGCCTCCACTCCTTTCAAAATCTTAGCCATCATGTCCTCCATGGACATCTTCCCAGAACTAGTTGCAACAGCTTCACGATTTCCAGGAGGGACATACAAACCGCTCCTGTCATTCTTATTCTTCCAATTCCCTTGGTCTCGATCCTTGTATCCAGATTTTTCATAATAGTTCTGACCTTGGTTTCTTTGGGCATTGCCTCGAAAAACCCCCTGATTATACAAATAATTTGCTTCCTCCTCAGAATCGGATTCATCTCTACCCTGTGATACAACAGCCTTGACCTTTTCTGTCTTCCCTGATAAGAAATGCTTGGTAAGAAGGTCCATCTGCGTTTTCATGTGAGCCATATCTTGGTCACGTTCCTCTTCTCTTCGCCTCTGTTCTTCTGTCATGCCAGTAGATACAGTAGAGCTTGCTACCTCAGAATCCCTGGTATGCCAAGCTCTACTCTGCTTTGTCATACGATCCAACATATCACCAACCTTAATAAAAGTAAGGTCCATGAATGACCCAACTGCAGCATTATCAACCACTGGCTTAGTCACCGAGTTCAACGCCCTGTATAATATTTCCATCAAGTGGATGTTGGTCATATGATGATTTGGGCACCGCATAAGCTTCTTCTTGAACCTCTCCCATATTTCGTGGAGAGCTTCAGTTGGAAGCTGTCGAAAATTGTTGATCTCATCTCGTAACTGTGCTCTCTTGGATGGTGGAAAGAATCTTTCTAGGAAAGCGTCTTTCAGTTACCTCCAATTAGTAATAGTGTCAGGAGTCAGCCCGTTCTACCATAGAGTTGCCTCTCCAGGTAGAGATAATTGAAATAAGTGCAGTCGAATTGCATTCTGTCCAACTCCTGGATTGTCAAATGACTTGCATGTTGAGATAAAGTTGATCAGATGCATATTCGGATCATAGCCTGCAAGTCCACCAAATAATCCTTTGAGTTGCAATAGCTGGATCATGGTGCTAGTGATATTAAACTTGGCTCCGGGTGCCAAGGGCGGAGGAATAATAGCCCCTGTGGCACCAGCCCCGTCCAAGTCGTCATCATCATCATCAAAAAAGATTTGTACAGCTCGACGTTCATGTCTCATTCTCGCTTGACGATCTCTGTTGACATTCCTATTCACTGGTGCAGCCACATCATCTGCACGCCTTGGATTTAATAACTCATCATCACCCAGGTCCTCTTCATCAAGATTTCTTACCCGACCTGGGTTATCAATATTCTGTTGATGCACTTGAGCAGCTACCAATGCAGCTAATATTTCCTGCTCCTGTGGAGCAGCCATCCATTCAAGGTTTCGTTGTGCATCCATTCTGCCAATAAGATGTGGTTCAGGATTTATAGGTAATAACGGTTTTCCAAAACTTTGTGTATTTGGCATGCACTCCAATAAACCTGAACAAAACAAAAACAACAAACAAAAAGTAAAATTTGAGAATCTTTGACCAAAGGGTCTATTAACTATCACAAACTTAGTTGACAACCGTATTCCCCTGCAACGGCGCCAAAATTTGATACGCCCAAATTACAACTCTCATTAGAAAGTGTAAGCTGTCGCTGTCAAATATAGAACCCAACTGGGTTGGGTGTCGAATCCCACAGGGAATACTCTGGTCACTAAGTGTTGCAATTATTAGTAGACTATTGGTTGAAAATTCCAAGGAAAAAGGGGGGTTTGGTTTAGGCTTGAACTAATATTATCAAAGTAACAATGGAAAGATTTGCGTAGTAAGATTTAATCACAGAGATTGATAAGTTAGGGTTATGTCCACCTAATAAGTTCTAATTCTCTATTAACTATGATTAACGCGGAATTTAGACATACATGCTCTTATAGAGAATCGTATTCTAATTCTAAATCCAAGTGTTTCTCAACCATCAAGGATTTATTTCGCTTTAGCTCTCCCAAGCCTAAAGTGTATAGCAAATGGTACAAATTCTCCAAGAAGTTAATCCGGTTAAGGCATTAACGTGTAAATAGGGGTTGGAAACCCTATTTCCTTGTCGCACTCTCTTTTCCAAACATGTAACTTTTCTCTCGAACAAGTTAATGCTATAATGGCGTATTCTCTATGTTTTCAACCATAAGAATTCAATCAAAACGAAGAGAGTAATGATATAAGTAGCATAACACATCAAGAATTCACAAACTCATAGAAATAGATAGTATCTTACAAGGTTTCCATAACCCTAACAGATAAGTTTAGCTCCTCATGAATACAATGAAAATCAAAGTAGACATCATCATCATACCAAAACTTAGAGAAATCTCGGCTATGGAGATGAAACGTGTTTTCTTTTTCCGTTGCTCAAGTGAGCCGTTTTCTGTTCTCAAAACTCGTACAAAACCTTCCAACGTGAATTATGAATAATGTCCAATGAAAATTATAATTATGCTGAAAAATTCAGCAATAAGGTTTTTAATAGCATCCTTGTCTAATAAGTTTCTACTGCATCCTTAAGTATTTAAAAATACTGGGTTTGCCCGGGAAAAAGTTCCCATGCATCACTTTCAGTCCAAAAGCTGCCTTCCCTCTTATGTGAAGTTTTCCTTTGTTGCCCACAGGTCCACAAAGTTCTTAAATCTTCATCATTAGTACCTGAAAACATCCTAATAACATAGGTCAGCTCACTTAGAGGAAAATGGACTAAAAGTGCAAGAATTATATATTTTATCCTCAAAACTTAGCTGAAACATGGGTAGATTATGTTGCTTAGGCGTGTAAATATGCCCAACATCACACATAAGTGTGGTGCACAGTGGTGCACAACACACGCATGTAAAAGACTCTACTAGATGCGGCTTTCAAACTTCCTAGGACTCTATTGAACCTTAGGCTCTGATACCAAGTTTGTAACACCCCAATTTTTCTGAACCAAAATGCTACACGGTGTTCATGATTCCGAAGGACCACAAGCTAACCTATGATGGATATCTGTACCTGTATACTGCATAATATAACATGAAGATGTAGAAAACATGTACTGAAAGGCCGTAAGGATCAATTGAATAAACATCTAAAAAGAATAATGTCGGAAAATGGCATAACAATACCAAAACAAAACTGTAATAACTGTCTGACATGCTATAGTCTAGAAAGCCTCTAAACTGTCTGAATAAGGAGTTGATGGGACATATCCCCAACTAACTCCAACTACTGAAATAAACTGAATATGAAATATTAATGAAATCAATATGTTCTCAAATGATAAGGACTCACTTCTACTTTGACTGATGAGAGTGGAATCTACTACTGATCTGAAGCTCGTGCCTCTAAACCTATGGTGTAACATAAGAAAATGCACCATAGCGCAAATACATCAGTACCACTAAATGTACCTAGTATACGAGTGAGGTAGGCTAAATGCATAGGGTTATATGCATGAACAATGCTGACTAATATGAACGTGAGAATACATATATGCATAAGAAGCCACAACTGTAACTGAACTCGTGGAGATACTGACTACTGAGTCTGAATATTGAAAACATTAATTTAGTTATATTGAGAAGCTGAATAGACGAATGACAAGTTTTGATAGTTTAAATTATGAAGAACTGGTCTGATCGACTATATCTGACAGTCTAATTATAAAGAACTGATATGCTTGACCGTATCTGATAATCATGAAAAATGAATACTGATAATATAAATTCTGAGAACTGTTAATAATGATAACATGAGTGACTATATCTGAAAGTCCTGAATATGGTGGAACTAGCCGAGTTCTATAGTGCTGGGTGACTACAGCTGATAGTCTTGAAATTTGAAGAACTATCTGAGTTCTTTTACTGAGACTGAGAATGGGACTGAAACTGAGACTGTGGGAGGTAATCATCTAACCGACATGCCCCAAAACTGAACTGGTGGGGTCCAAACTTTGTGCTAATTGGAAGGGTGTCAATACCATGCCACGGGTATAGACAACATGTGAGTAACCCTATTTGTGTTTGGGAGCTCATTCCATCTGCCCTACTATCAGGTAACTCAAAGGAGATACATTAGCCCTATGGGTAAGAACATCTCAACCTAAGATGGCTACATAGTTTTGGAATGCAAGGATTGCTTCGAGGAATCACACCCTCTGACTGTGGTAGGTGAGTTCCCATCTTTGGTTCTCTCAGTGCTGAATCCTACTCCCAACTGAATAGACACTGAACTGATTAACTGATCTGAACTGATTAATTGAACTGAGCTAATTAACTGAACTGACTCTAGTGGATCATTTAGCAAAGCTAAAATGAGTTTACTAGATCCCGATAACGGATGGAATATACTGTGTTTCTGAGGACTGATTGAGAGCACTGGAGATTATTGAGAGCACTAGAATTTCTGAAGTTTCCGATATCACTAAGTACTGAGATCACTGAGATTACTGAACTACTGAGACTTACTGAGGTTTCTGAGTTACTAAACTTTCCTGAGTCACATGACTGACTGAGTTCTATGGAACATGGCTTGACTGAGAGTATCGTGAAAACATGACACGGATCTAGGCACACAACTATATTTTTTGGGTACAAGTACCCCCAGGACTTGATGAAAGGAAACTGACAAGACTTGACAATTCTTGAATGCATAATCAAGATCAACAATCCATAATACACTAACTTGGGGATTTCATACAACACATGGTTATCATAGTCTTGTTCATGAATAAGAATACAAACGTTCCTAGCATAATTCCATACTTCACATCATGAGAAGTCTATCAACATATGCATGTCACAACAATAGCATGGGAGCCATTTAACCATAAGATATTAGTATACATTAATTCATATAGGCTATGCTTTAGCTATTATTCATAAATTCTAGGCTCTTAGGCCTTTTGTCAAACACCTTGCACGCACACTTTATGAAATAGGTTTATTCATGAATTCAACAACCCAAATCACCCAAATTCATATATTTCAACTGACATGCCATCCTAGTTTCATACAAACACATAAAAATTCTATCTTGACATCATTCAACACACAAAAAAGATCAACAATCAAATCAAAACATAACAATCATGTCATATTGTTTAAAATAGGGTTCATGGACTTCATGGACGATGGGAGTCCATGAATGAACACACGCATATCTTAATATGTAAGATTCTTGATGATTGACAGAAAGATTCTTGGAATTTGATGGTATAATTTTCTCAAACTTGAATCCCCTAATTGAAACCCTAATGTGTTCTTGAGAGGATTTTGAGAAAATATAGTCTATTTTGGTGTTATGGAGGCTTAATACCATGTTTTTGAGTATATATATGAAGGAAAAATGACCAAAATACCCCTGAGAGCATGGAAATAAAATGCTAAAAATTGGGCCAGCACTGGAGTACCCTAGGCGGCACCTGCCTTAGCCCGATGGACTACCCCAGGTGGCGCCTGCCTAATAGCAGTGCTATAGCTGGGGTGACGCGGGTTTATCGCCCCGAGCTTCTATTTTGGAAATCCAAACATGCCCTTACACCTTCCGAAAAATTCTGAAACTTACCCGAGATGTACTGCGACCTTGCCCCATTGCAACGCAACTTGAAAATCTAAAAGCGAAGGTCGGGAAGGTCATCAAATAAATCCTTAAAGTTCGAAGGTATAAAATGAGACTAAGTGTTAAATCTTGAACACTTATCAAAATTTCTAAGTCTTGGGATCTTTCATGGAGCTTTACCAGCTGAATTTGACACGCGATTTTGCGGGGTCTTACAGTTGGTGGAACTAAGTCTCAAGAAAACTCTTCTGCACCACCACCACCTCAAAATGTCACCACTTCAGCTGCTGGGAGTAGTCGCAATCATCTATATGCTTTGACTAATCGCTAGGAGTCAGAAGACTCACCAGATGTAATCACCGGTACATTACAAATATTTATCGTAATATATATGTGTTTATTGATCCTTGGTATACTTTATCTTATGTGACCCCGCATGTGGCTATTTAATTTGGGTTTGAGCCCGATGAGATTTCTGAACCCTTCTCTGTCTCCACTCCGATGGGTGATTCTAGTGAGGTTAGGAGGGTGTACAAAAATTGTGTTGTGTCTGTTTTAGGTAGGGATACTGTGGCAGACCTCATAGAATTTGACATGGTTTCTTTTGATGCTATCCTAGGGATAGTCTGGCTCCATCGATGTTATGCCACACTAGACTATAGGACCCAAAAGGTTACCTTTTCTTTTCTAAATGAGCCAGTAATAGAGTGGGAGGGGCACTCTTTAGCACCTAGAGGGAACTTTATATATTATCTTAGAGACCGTAAAATTATCTCTAAGGTTTGCTTGTATTATCTTGTTCGAGTTAAAGATTCTAATGCCGAAAGTCTTCCTCTTCAGTCTGTCCCTGTAGTAAATGAATTCCCAAAAGTCTTTCCAGACGATCTCCCAGGAATTCCACCTGATAGGGAGATAAATTTTGGTATTGATGTGTTGCTAGATACTCGTCCTATTTCTATTTTGCCAAATAGAATGGCCCCTGTAGAGCTAAAAGAGTTAAAAGAACAACTAGCAGATCTCTTAGATAGAGGTTTTATCAGACCTAGTGTTTCTCCCTAGGTGCATCCGTACTCTTCATGCGAAATAAAGATGGTTCCCTGCGTATGTGCATAGATTACCGTCAACTGAATAAGGTCACCATTAAAAATAAATATCCTCTTCCTAGTATTGATGACCTTTTTGACCAACTTCAGGGTGCTAAGTTCTTTTCTAAAATAGACCTTCATTCAGGGTATCATCTGTTGAAAGTTAGGGAGTCAGACATTCCTAAAACAACTTTTCGAACCAGATATGGTCACTATGAATTCCTAGTTATGTCCTTCGGGTTGACTAATGCTCCCGTAGCTTTCATGGACCTAATGAATAGGGTCTTCCGTCCGTTCCAAGACCTGTTTGTCATAATTTTTATTGATTACATTTTGATTTATGCCAAAAGTGAGGAGGACCATGCAAATTACCTCCGCATTATTCTCTAGGCTCTGAAAAACCATAAGTTGTATGTGAAATTCTCCAAGTGTGAATTCTGGCTAAATGCTATTGCTTTCTTGGGGAATATCGTATCTAGTGAGGGGATTCGGGTTGATCCCCAAAAGATTGAGGAAGTGAGAAAATGGCCCAGACCCACGACTCCAACCAATATTCGGATCTTCTTGGGTTTGGCAGGGCATTACAGAAGATTCGTAGAGAGTTTCTCTTCCATAGCTGCACCACATACTAAATTGACTCAGGAAAAGGTAAAATTTTTGTGGTCTGACTCTTGTAAGAGTAGTTTTGAGAAGTTGAAGGTGAAGTTGACTACTGCTCCTATTTTGAATCTTCCAGAAGGTACAGGGGGTTTTGTTGTGTACTGTGATATGTCCCTGTGGGACTTGGTTGTGTACTTATGCAGCATGGTAAGGTAGTAGCTTATACATCTTGGCAGTTGAAGGTGCACGAATGGAAATACCCCACTCATGACTTGGAATTAGCAGCTGTGGTATTTGCACTTAGAATTTGGAGCATTATTTTTATCGGGTGCATATTGATATTTTCATTGACCATAAGAGTTTGCAGTATGTTTTCTCGCAGAAAGAACTAAACCTCAGGAAGAGGCATTGGATGGAGCTTTTGAAAGACTATGACATGAGACATCACTATCATCTGGGTAAGGCAAATATTGTAGCCAATGCCCTCAGTAGATTTTCTATGGGAAGTCTTTATCATGTTGAGGAAGGGAAGAGAGAAATGGTGAAACATATTCACCGTCTTGCAAATCTAGGAGTGCGACTATTGGATTCTGAAGATGGGGGAATGGTTGTTCATGAGATGGCTAAGTCTTCCCTTTGTGCATAAGTTAAAGAGAAGCAGGTTGAAGATCCCATTTTGATTAAGATCAAGAAAGATATGGGTTAACATAAGGTGATGTCCTTTGAAATTAATCGTGATGGTATTTTGAGGTATCAGGGTAGATTATGTGTACCAGATATTGTTGGTTTGCGGAAGAGAATCCTTGATGAAGCCCACACTTCGAGGTATGTTGTTCACCCAGGATCTACTAAGATGTACCATGATCTGAAATATATAGATTGGTGGAATAAAAACCTGATATGGCTAATTTTATTTCCAAGTGTTTGAATTGCCAACAAGTTAAAGTAGAGCATATGAGGCCAGGTGGTTCTTCCCAAGAGATAGCTTTACCTTTGTGGAAGTGGGAGATGATTAATATGGACTTCATTACAGGACCTCTGAGGTCCCGAAACTAGTGTGGATCTATTTGGGTGATTGTAGATAGGCTGACCAAGTCAGATCACTTTCTACCTGTTAGGACTAACTATTTGGGAGAAGATTATGCCAAACTTTTCATTTCATAAATAGTTTGTTAGCATGGTACACCTGTGTCCATCATATCCAACCTAGGTACACAGTTCTCTTCTCAGTTTTAGAGATCTTTCCAGAGAGGATTAGGTACCCAAGTAAACCTAAGTACTACTTTTCACCCTCAGGCTGATGGGCAGGCTGAACACACCATTCAGATCGTTGAGGATATATTGAGGGCTTGTGTGATTGATTTTAGAGAGAGCTGGGTTGAGCACTTGCCACTGATAGAGTTTGCGTATAATAATAGTTTCCATTCCAGTATTAAGATGGCACCGTTTGAGGCATTGTATGGGAGGAGATGTAGGTCCCCGATAGGATGGTATGAAGTGGGTGAGATGCAGATGTTTGGTCCTGATCTTGTTCACCAGGCTATGGAAGATATGAAACATATTATGGAACGACTTAAGGTAGCGCAGAGTAGACCAAAGTCCTATGCTGATGTTAGAAGCAGGGAGTTAGAATTCGAGGTTGGTGATTGGGTATTTCTAAAAGTTTCTCCAATGAAGGGATTTATACGATTTGGGAAGAAAGGTAAGATGAGTCCTTGCTATATAGGACCATTTTAGATTTTGAGAAGAATAGGTGGAGTGGCATATGATTTAGAGTTTCCTGGGAGTCTATGTTCTGTTCACCCGGTATTCCACATATCCATGCTGAAGAAGTATACAGGAGACTATTCTTTAGTATTGCCCGTTGACCAAATCAAAGTGACAGATTCCTTATCTTATGAAGAAGAACCTGTAGCAATTTTGGATTGCCAAGTTAGAAGATTGAGGAATAAAGAGATAGCCTCAGTTAAAGTGTTGTGGAGGAATCAGAAATTTGAAAAAGCAACTTGGGAATTAGAAGATGACATGAGAGATAGATACCTAAGCTTATTTGATCCGGTGAATGACAAAATGGAAGGTACAATCTTTGTCTTATTCTTCTATATCTTGGTATGCTTGAAATCGTGCTTGACTGTATTCCGCATTATAAATGGGGGATGAATGATACCAAGGGGGGATAATGTAACGCCCCGTAAAAGTCGTGCATGCATTTTCTCCTAGTAGTGTACTCTTAGACTTGAAAGCTTGAAAATTTTCTAAGTGTCAAATAGACTTAGTCTCATTTTTAGATGTAACGCCCCAATTTTCTGAATAGGAATGCTACACGGTGTTCATGATCCCAAGGGACCACAAGCTAACCCATGACTGATATCTGTACCTGTACACTGCAGAGTTTACATATAATACGCGGAAAACCTGAACATGTAGGCCAAAAGGTTCAACTGAAGAGATATAGTAACATCCATGGGGTAATGAATACCCAAAACAACTAAATATAAAACTGAATACTGAATTTGATAGCTAATTAAGACTAAATCTGAAAGCCTCTAAGTACTGTCAGAATAAGGAGTTGAAGGAACATGTCTCCAACTAACTCCGTAAAACTGAACTGAAGTAATAAATGAATAAATCAAATCATATTATCCTCGAATGGATGAGGGCTCACTGCAACACTGCAATTGGAAAGATACTGCTGGTCTGGTACTCGTGGCTATGGGCCTATGGTGTAACATACAAAGAAAGCACCATAGCGCAAATGCGACAGTACAACTGGAGTACAGAGTATATGAGTGAGGTAGGCTAATGCAAAGGGTTTACATGCATGAATAATGCTGACTGACTGACTGATATGAACGTAAGAGTACAAACATACATACATAGTAACTGAGATCGTGAGTACATGGTAGCTAAATTTGTACGCTAATACAAGACTAAAACTGTAGTTTTGATAATATGAGAGACTGTGTCTGATAGTCCTGAATCTGGTAGAACTCTCCGAGTCCCGTGCTATAACTAAATTTAATTGTATCTAACAGTCTCGGTATACTGATATCTAAAAAAATATCTGAGTTCTTTTACTGAGAATGATACTGAAACTGTGGGAGGTAGTAGTTTAACCAACATGCCCCATGTATACCATTATGGCTAAGCTTGGGTCCAATATCTGCCCCGACTAGAGGGGTGTCAATACCGCGCAACTAGTAAGGACAGTTGTGAGTGACCCTTATATGGTAGGTACTCAAAGTGAGAATGGTGGGACCCTAAACTTACAGGTTAAGCCACCTCATCAACCCAAATATTACAGGTTAAGATGTCTCAACCTACGTTGGCTACGTAGTTCTGAATCACAAGGATGACTGCTAAGAATCCCACCATGAACTGGCAGGTGAGTTCCCATCCTTGGGTTGACTCGGTGCTAACTTCTACTCCTATCTTAAGGGACTGAACATGATTCAACTAGTTGTACACAGACTGAATAACTAACATCCATTGACTAACAGAGTAGTACTATTATCTGAGAGTAAACTGAGATAATAAGATTTCTGATGTTTCCTGAGTAACATGACTGACTGAGTTCTATAGAGTATAGCATGACTGATATTTATCGTGGCACATAACATGGATTTAGGTACACAACTATATTTTTCAGGTACGAATACCCCCAGGACTCGATACAAGGAAACAGGCACACAAGACATGACTTGATCACAAGATTAGAGTTCACAATTCACAAATTTAAAAGTAGGGGATAGTATACTTCATGTATTTATTCACATCTCTACATGGTAGGGAGAGAATGGATACATTTCGTGTATATAATTCATATTTCCATTATCACACATGCTTCATGCAACAACAAAAACAACACATAAATAGCATAGAAATTCATATGGAAGTGTATAACTAATATGGACTTGTCATTTAGATATCATGGAATCATGTAATTATGGGTTTCTAGTATCCTAGGCATTTATCAAACACCTTGCATGCATTCTTTAAAGCATAGGTGGATTTCATACTTGCATCACATCAAACCACCTAAAGTTCATGTTTTTCAACTAACAACCACGTATATTTCATGAAAACATCTTTAGATATCATTTTGAAACTTAAACAACAATCATCAACATGTACATGCTTATATCACCAGAAATAGGAACTGAAAGATTAGTTGACAGTTCTTTCAGTTCCTTAAGTTCTACTGGTGCCATTCTACATGGAGGGATAGAGATAGGCTGAGTATCTGGGAGAAGGTCTATCCCGAAGTCTATTTCCCTTTCGGGAGGAAAGCCTGGAAGATCTTTGGGAAAGACATCTGAATATTCATGAACCTCTGGGACTGATTCGATACTGGGAGACTTGGATCTGGAATCTTTAACATGCACGTGATGATACATACACCCCTTAGAAATCATTTTCCTTGCACGGAGGTAGGAAAAAAAATGACCCCTGAACACTGAAATAGTACCCTTCCACTCTAAGGCGGGCTCATTCGGGAAGTGAAAATGAACTATCTTGTTGCTGCATTTGACTGTGGCATAGCAGGAATAAAGCTAATCCATGCCGAGAATGACATCAAAGTCCATCATCTCTGACTCGACTAAATCTGCGGACATGGATTTCTGAAATATCATAATCGGGCAGTTCCTGTATACCCGCCGGGCTATGATAGTTTTGCCCACTGGGGTAGAAACTGAAAAGGGATCTACTAAAATCTTGGGACTGATTCTGAAATTGCCTTCTATGTATGGAGTAACAAAAGACAAGGATGCACCTGGGTCTAGCAAAGCCTAAACAAGAACATGGAAAATTTGTAACGTATCAGTAACGACATTAGGAGAATTTTCCTGATCCTGTCGGGTCTGAAGAGCATAGTTTCTATTTGGGTGTTGCCCACAAGTAGCACTGGAAGTGGCACCCTGTTGGTTCAGGCAACCGGACTGAGCTGCAGAACGAATTTGCTGACCTTGAAGACCTGACATCGGACACTCTCTAATCCTGTGGCCTGGATTGTCACAACCAACACATACATCACTACCGGCTCTGAAAATACCCTTGTGGTTCTTACCACAAGCCTGACAAAGGGGATTTGTTCAGGTACTGCTATCACTACCCTGAGATTTAGAGCCTGGCGCTTTTTTCTCTGGTGCCGTCTCTGAATTTCTGCACTAGGGCACTAGCGGATGAAGGAGATGGAGCTGCTGACTTGGGATGAAACTGTGAATGGTTCCCTCCCTCTGATTTGGGCTGAGCAAAAATGAAACTGCCTGATTTTGCTCTCTTGTTCTGCCTCTCTCTAGTCCTAACCATCTTTTGTTCTATCTACTGAGCATTGGTTATGAGTCAAGCTAAGGTCATATCACTATTTAGCATCGCAGATCTATACTCATTCACCACTCTATCGTTTACCCCCGACACAAACTTGCTCATCTTAGCTCTATTGTCTGCAACCACATGAGGGGCATACCTGGCTAGCTGATTAAATCTGAGAGAATACTCCCTAACCATCATATTTCCCTGCCTGAGGTTGATGAACTCAAGAACTTTGGCTTTCCTCAGCTCTTGGGGAAAGAATTTGTTTAAGAAAGCCGTGACAAATTCCTCCCACCCAATGGGACCTGTTCCATCTACCCTCTTGAACTTCCACTATTTGTACCAAGTGTAAGCCACATCTTGCAACTGATATGCGACTGACTCAGCACTCTGAAAAGAAGTAACACCCATGATGTCAATGACCTTCTAAACTTGGTCAATGAACTCCTGAGGGTCTTTATTAGACTTAGACCCATGGAAAGATGAAGGGTTCATTCGGGTGAAGTCCCGAATCCTAGCTGCTGCGGAATTTGCCACTGGATTGGCCGGAATAGATGGTGGCCTTTTATTTTGGGAAGCCACAGACTGAGCAAGTGTGGTGAATGTGGATCTAAACTCCGTATGAAAAACATGTTCGCCCAAAGGATCTTCGGGCTGAGGAGCTGGCTGGTTTCTTTTCTTTTGGGCCATATTCTGAAACAAGAGAAGAACGGATTAGACTGGGAGTTTAACTTGAGACTATGCTCACTAGTGTGACATGAATACTGAAATAAGGGAAATTGTTACTAAAATATCTTATTGCCTCCTGTACATAAATGTGACGCACCACACACCCATGCACAAGACTCTACTAGATGAGGCTTTCAAAATTCCTTGGAGTCTATTGAACCTTAGGATTTGATACCAAGTTTGTAACGCCCCAATTTTCTAAATCGGAATGCTACACGGTGCTCATGACCCCTAGGGACCATAAGCTAACCCATGACTGATATTTGTACCTATATACTACATAATATATATAATACGTGGAAAACCTGAACATATAGGCCATAAGGTTTAACTGAAGAGATATAGTAACATCCATGGGGTAATGAATACCCAAAACAACTGAATATAAAACTGAATACTGAATCTAATAGCTAAATCTGACTAAATCTGAAAGCCTCTAAGTACTTTCTAACTAAGGATTTGAAAGAACATGTCTTCATAAAACTGAACTGCAGTAATAAATGAATAAATCAAATCATATTATCCTCGAATGGATAAGGACTCACTGCAACACTGCAACTGGAAAGCTACTGCTGGTCTGGAACTCGTGGCTCTGAACCTATGGTGTAACATGAAAAGAAAGCACCATAGTGAAAATGCGTTAGTACAACTAGAGTACAGTAAGGTAGGCTAATTCAAAGGGTTTATATGCATGAATAATGCTAACTGACTGACTGATATGAATGTAAGAGTACAAACATATATACATAGTAACTGAGATCTTGAGTACGTGGTAGATAAATTTGTACGCTAATACATGACTGGAACTGTAGTTCTAATAACATGAGTGACTGTGTTTGATAGTCCTGAATGTGGTAGAACTTTCTGAGTCTCGTGCTATAACTGAATTTGGTTGTATCTACCAATCGTGGTATACTGATATCTGAAGAACTGTCTGAGTTCTTTTACTGATACTGATACTAAAATTATGGGAGGTAGTTGTTTAACCAACATGCCCCATGTATACCATTACGTCTATGCTTGGGTCCAATCACTGCCTCGATTGGAGGGGTGTTAATACCGCACCACTAGTATGTACAGTTGTGAGTGACCCTTACCTGGAAGATACTCAAAGTGAGAATGGTGGGACCCTAAACTAATAGGTTAATCCACCTCGTCAACCCAAATATGATATGTTAAGATGTCTCATCCTATGATAGCTACATAGTTCTGGAACACATGGATGACTAGTAAGAATCACACCCTTAACTGGCAGGCAAGTTCCAATCCTTAGGTTCACTCGGTGCTAACTTCTACTCCAATCCGAAGGGACTGAACATGATTCAACTGGCTGTACATAGACTGAATAACTGACATTCTTTGACTAATGGAGTAGTACTATTATCTATGAGTTAACTGAGATCATGAGATTTCTGATGTTTCCTAAGTCACATGGCTGACTGAGTTCTATAGAGTATAGATTGACTGAGATTTATCGTGGCACATGACATGGCTCTAGGACCACAACTATATTTATCAGGTACGAATACCCCCAGGACTCGATAGAAGAAAACTGCCACACATGACATGACTTGATCACAAAATTAGAGTCCACAATTCACATAGTTATAAGTAGGGGATAGTATACTTCATGTATTTATTCACATCTCAACATGGTAGGGAGAGAATGGATACATTTCATGTATATAATTCATATTTCCATTATCACACATGCTTCATAGCACAACAACAACTACACATAAATAGCATGGAAATTCATATGGAAGTGTATAGCTAATATGGACTTGTCATTTAGATATCATGGAATCATGTAATTATGGGTTTGTAGCATCCTAGGCATTTTATCAAACACCTTGCATGCATTTTTTAAAGTATACGTTGATTTCATACTTGCATCACATCAAACCTCCTAAAGTTCATGTTTTTCAACTAACAACCACGTATATTTCATGAAAACATCTTTAGATATCATTTTGAAACTTAAACAAGCATCATCAACATGTACATGCTTATATCACCACAAAAAGTTTACAAAATAACATTTAAAAACATGGTTCTTGAGCTCTATGAACAGATTGGATCCATATATGACCACTACTCAAACCTTAGATTAAGAATTCGTGGAATCTACAGTTGAATTTGCTTGAAGCTTGAAACCCCAATAGACACCCTAGACTTATTCTTGACTGTTCTTGAGTGAATTTTGATAAAATTAATTAAAATGGATGCTTTGGGGCTTCAATTCCGTGTTTAAAGCGTATATATATGGTTTTGGGATGTTACCATATTGCCCTTGAGTTGTTTAAAATGAAAACTAAAAAATACGCAAAATTTATCCCGATTTAGGCCCCCGGCGCGACGCGGAGCTTGGTAAAATGCCAATTATTACGACCTAGAAGCTTGGAGAGAAGTGGGTCTATCGAGGATGATTTCTAGAAATTGATGAGTGCCATTTTGTCCTCCGACGCGATGCGCCATGCACTGAAATGGCATTCGTCTTACAACAGAAACTTAAAATAGCCATAAATTCTTCACCGGGTGTCCGTTTTAGGTGAATTTGGTATCGACGGAAAGCTTATTAAATTATATATCTATTGGTAGGTCATGGAATTAAAAATTCGTAGTATAATGATAGATATGATCATTTGAATTTGAACCAATATCCTTCTCGAATTCAATTGGTAAGGAATGTTTTGATTCGCACAATAGCTAGGACATATTTTAAACCTTAATTCACATCAACCTTGATCATGAAACTACCAAGAAACCATGATTTACTATGAATGATCTTGAAACATAGAGCTAATTTTGAGTTTGATTTTTTAGGTTATTACAATATCTCTCCCTTGGGAACATTCGACCTCGAATAAGACTTAATTGAGAGGGAAGAATGAGACTAGCCGAACATGAACTGAACATGAAGGACTGAAATATGATCTCATTACTGACATGCTAAATATACTGAACTCATCCATATCTGACGCATGCATAACTGGTACATGGATACGTAATTGAGCAATCTGATAAACTGAGTTTCTCAAGATGAGAATGCATATCTGATGCATGACCTTATAATTGAACTGATACATGAATGCATGACTGAATATGGAATGGTAATAGATACCATGTTTAAACTGGGGACATGAACATGAAACTGAATAATCTTAAGGAGAACTGTTACCTTGAGCTTGATCTGAATTTACAGGGAAGAGGTGACTTCATTGTTCCTCAATCGATATGCATACCAAGTATCCTCACCTCAATCGATTGCAAAGAACCTTAACTATAGGGACTTCATTGTTCCTCAATCGATGAATCTGATAGCTTAAGATTTCAACTGGTATCTCTTCATAAGAGAGGTTGTTCTGAATGTCAATGCTCTGAACAGGGACTAAAAATGCTGGTTCACCTATGCACCTCTTGAGAAAAGAAACATGGAAGACTGGATGAACTGAGTCTAGATCTAAAGGCAATTCTAGCTCATAAGCTACCTTGCCGAAGTGACTGAGAATCCTGAAGGGACCGACATATCGGGGACTGAGTTTCCCTTTATTGCCAAACCTCTTCACTCCCTTCAAGGGAGAGATCTTAATAAAGACATAGTCATTGACATCGAACTCGAGATCCTTCCTACGAACATCTGGATAAGATTTATGTCAGCTCTGAGCAGCCCAGAGTCTCTCTCTGATCAACTGAACTTTCTCTAAGGCGTCGAATACTAAGTCAAGACCTATGACTGAGGCCTCACTAACTGCGAACCAACCAATCGGAGATCTACATCTCCTACCATAGAGAGATTCAAATGGAGCCATCTGAATATTGGAATGATAGATATTGTTGAATGAATACTCAATCAAGGCCCAGTGGTCATCCCAACTTCCCTTGAAATCAATTGCACACGCCCTTAGCATATCTTTAAGAGTTTGAATGGTCCTTTCTTCTTGACCATCTATCTGAGGATGAAACTCTATACTGAGATGAACTTAGGTACCGAGACCCTTTTGGAATGCTTTCCAAAAGTAAGAGGTGAATTGGGCACCTCTGTCTGAGATGATAGATGAGGGAACACCGTGTAATCTGACCAAATCCCTGATGTAGAGTTTGGCGTAATCCTCGGCTGAATAGAAGGTACGAACTGGAAGGAAATGGGATGACTTGGTCATTCTATCTACAATGACCCAAATTGAATCATGCTGATGATGAGTGCTAGGCAAACCCATCACAAAGTCCATGTTCACTTCTTCCCACTTCTAAGTAGGAATGGTGAACTTCTGCATTGAACCACTAGGTTTATGATGATCTATCTTAACCTGCTGACATGTAGAGCTCTTAGACACAAACTCTACAACATCACTCTTCATCCCACTCCACCAATAGATCTCGCTCAAATAACGATACATCTTAGTGGCCCCTGGATGAATGGAGTATCGCACACCATGCACTTCTGCAAGAATTCATTGCCTCAAGTCATCTACTCCTGGAATGCACAAACGACCCTAACAATGAAGAACAACATCTCCCCCTTGGGAGAAAACCTTAACTTTCGGATTTTGAACTGACTTTTTCAGCTTAAAAAGGCTAGGATCCATGTCTTTCTTTTCTTTTACCTCAGAAACTAGAGATGACTCTGAACTATTCTGAACACATACACCACCCTCTAATGAGTCGAATAAGCAAACGCCTAGTCTGGCAAGCTGATGGATTTCCTGAGCTATCTTTTTCTTGCTATCCTTAACGTGAGAAATACTGCCCATGGAGAGTCTACTGAGAGCATCAGCCACAATGTTGGCCTTTCCTGGATGATAAAGGACACTCATGTCATAGTCCTTCAAGAGTTCTAACCACCTTCTCTGATGAAGATTGAGATATTTTTGAGAAAATACATATTGGAGACTCTTATGATCTGTGAAGACGTCTACATGAACTCCGTAAAGATGATGCCTCCAAATCTTCAAGGCAAAAACTACGGATGCTAACTCAAGATCATGAGTAGAATAATTCTTCTCATGGGGATTTAATTGTCTGGAGGCGTAGGCTATGACCTTACCATGCTTCATGAGTACACAACCTAAACCCACTATGGATGCATCACAATATACAACGAACCCATCTGAACCATCTGGAAGAGCTAGAACTGGAGTTGTAGTGAGTCGAGTCTTCAATTCCTGAAAACTCTTCTCGCATGAATCTGACCACTAAAATTTGACCTTTTTCTGAGTAAATCTGGACATCGGAGACGTAATAGAATAAAATCCCTCGACAAACCATCTGTAATAGCCAGCTAAACTCAAGAAACTCCTAATATCTGTTAGAGATATGGGTCTAGGCCAGTTTCTTACCGCTTCAGTTTTCTGAGGATCTACTCTAATGCCCTCACCAGAAACAATATGGCCAAGGAATTCTACTGATCTTAGCCAAAACTCTCACTTACTGAACTTGGTGAATAACTGATAATTTCTGAGGGCCTGAAGAACAATTCTGAGATGGTCTGAATGATCATGATCAGTGCGAGAATAGACCATAATATCATCTATAAAGACTATGACGAACATGTCCAAGTAGTGCTTGATCACACGGTTCATCAAGTCCATGAAAATTGCAGGGTCATTGGTTAGACCAAAGGACATGACTACAAATTCGAATTGACCATACCTAGTATGGAAAGCTGTCTTCGAGATGTCACATTCTCTAACTTTGAGATGATGATAGCATGATCTGAGGTCTATCTTGGAGAAATAACTGCCACCCTGAAGTTGGTCGAACAGATCATCTATTCTGGGAAGTGGACACCTATTCTTGACCTTAACTTTGTTGAGCTGACTGTAATCAATATACATCCTAAGAGAACCGTCTTTCTTGAGCACGAATAAGATTGGCGCACCCCATGGGGAAACACTGGGCCTGATGAATACCTTATGTAAGAGATCCTTCAACTGATCTTTCAGTTCCTTAAGTTCTGCTGGTGCTATTCTGTATGGCGGGATAGAGATAGGCTGAGTATCTGGGAGAAGGTCTATGCCGAAGTCTATTTCCCTTTTGGGAGGAATGACTGGAAGATCTTTGGGAAAGACATTTGAATATTCACTAACCACTGGGACTGATTCGAGAATGGTAGATTCAGAACTACAATCTTTAACATAAACGAGATGATACACACACCCCTTAGAAATCATTTTCCTTTCCCGGAGTTAGGAAACAAGTTGACTCCTGAACGCTGAAATACTACCATTTCACTCTAAGGCGGGCTCATTCGGGAACTAAAACTGAACTATCCTATTCCTGAATTCGACTGTGACATAGCAGGAATGAAGCTAATCCATGCCAAGAATGACATCAAAGTTCGTCATCTCTAACTCGACTAAATCTGCTGATATGGATTTCTAAAATATCATAATCGGGCAGTTCCTGTATACCCGCCGAGCTATGATGGTTTTGCCCACTGGTGTAGAGAATGAAAAGGGCTCTGCTAAAATCTCGGGACTGATTTCAAAATTGCCTGCTATTTATGGAGTAACAAAAGAAAAAGATACACCTAGGTCTAGCAAAATATATACATGAACATGAAAAATTTGTAACATACCAGTAACGACATCAGGGGAATTTTCCTAATCCTGTCGGGTCTGAAGAACATAGTGTCTATTTGGGTGTTTCCCACTAGTAGCACTGGAAGTGGCACCCTGCTGGTTCGGGTGATCGGACTGAGCTGCAGAATGAATTTTCTGACCCTAAAGACCTGACTGCAGACATTCTCTAATCCTGTGTCCTGGCCTGCCACAACTAACACAGACATCACTACCGGCTCTGCAAATAACCTTGTGGTTCTTACCACAAGCCTGACAAAGGGGATTTGTTCAGGAACTGCTAACACTACCCTGAGATTTAGAGCCTGACGCTTTGTCTTTGCTGTTGTCTCTGAATTTCGACACTGGGGCACTAGCGGAGGAAGGAGATAGAGTTGCTGACTTGGGACGAAACTGCGAATGGTTCCTTTCCTCTGATTTGGGTTGAGAAAAACTAAAACTTCCTAATTTTGCTCTCTTGTCTGCCTCTCTTTAGTCCTAACCTTCTGCTCCTCTATCTGCTGATCATGGGTCATGAGTCTACCTAAGGTCATATCACTATTCCGCATCCCAGATCTACACTCATTCACCACACTATCGTTCACCCCTGACACAAACTTTCTTATCTTAACCCTATTGTCTTCAACCACATGAGGGGCATACTTGGCTAGCTGATTAAATCTAAGAGAATACTTCCTAACCGTCATATTTCCCTGCCAGAGGTTGATGAACTCAAGAACTTTGGATTCCCTCAGCTCTTGGGAAATAATCTTTCTAAGAAAGCAATGAAAAATTCCTCCCAACCAATGGGACCTGCGTCATCTACCCTCTCGGACTTTTACTATTTGAACCAAGTGTGAGCCATATCTTGCAACTGATATGCGGCTAACTCAGCACTCTGAACAGAAGTAAAACCCATGATTTCAATGACCTTTTGAACTTGGTCAATGAACTCTTGAGGGTTTTCATTAGACTTAGACCCATGGAAAGATGGAGGGTTCGTTCGGGTGAAGTCCCGAATCCTAGCTGCTACGGAATTTGCCACTGGATCGGCCGGAATAGCTGGTGGCCTTTTATTTTGGGCAGCCACAGACTGAGAAAGTATGGTGAATAGGACTCTAAACTCTGCATGAGAAACATGTTCGCCCAAAGGATCTTCGGGCTGAGGAGATGGCTGGTTTCTTCTCTTTGGGGCCATATTCTGAAACAGGAGAAGAACTAATTAGACTGGGAGTTTAACTTAATATTATGCTCACTAGCACGACATGAATACTAAAAGAAGGGAAACTATTCCTAAAACATCTTATAGCCTCCTGTACATAAATGTTGGGCGCAACACACCCATGCACAAGACTCTACTAGATGCGGCTTTCAGAATTCTTAGGACTCTATTGAACCTTAGGATTTGATACCAAGTTTGTAGCACCCCAATTTTCTGAATCGGATTGCTACACGGTACTCATGACCTCGAGGGACCACAAGCTAACCCATGACTGATATTTGTACTTGTACACTAGATAATATACATATAATATGCAGAAAACCTGAGCATGTAGGCCATAAGGTTAAACTGAATAAATATAGTAACATCTATGGGGTAATGAATACCCAAAACAACTGAATATAAAACTGAATACTAAATCTGATAGCTAAATCTGACTAAATCTTAAAGCCTCTAAGTACTGTCTGAATAAGGAGTTGAAGGAACATGTCTCCAACTAACTCTGTAAAATTGAACTAAAGAAATAAATGAATAAATAAAATCATATTATCCTCGAATGGATGAGGACTCATTGCAACAGTGCGACTGGAAAGCTACTGCTGGTCTGGAACTCGTGCCTCTGGACCTATGGTGTAACATGAAAAGAAAGCACCATACCACAAATGGTTCAGTACAATTGGAGTACTGAGTATACGAGTGAGGTAGGCTAATGCAAAGGGTTTACATTAATGAATAATGCTAACTAACTGACTGATATGAACGTAAGAGTACAAACATACATACATAGTAACTGAGATCGTGAGTACGTGGTAGCTAAATATATACGCTAATACATGACTGGAACTGTAGTTCTGATAACATGAGCGACTGTGTATGAAAGTCCTGAATCTGGTAGAACTCTCTGAGTCCCATGCTATAACCTAATTTGACTATATCTAACAGTCCTGGTATACTGATATCTGAAGAACTGTCTGAGTTCTTTTACTGAGACTGATACTAAAACTGTGGGAGGTAGTTTTTTATTTGGCATGCCCCATGTATACCATTACGGCTAAGCTGGGGTCCAATCTCTGCCCCGACTGGAGGGGTGTCAATACCGCGCCACTGGTAAGGACAGTTGTGAGTGACCCTTATCTGGCAGGTACTCAAAGTTAGAATGGTGGGACCCTATACCGACAGGTTATGACACCTCATCAACCTAAATTTGATAGGTTAAGATGTCTCAACCTACGCTGACTACGTAGTTCTGGAACATAAGGATGACTGGTAAGAATCACCCCCTGAACTGGCAGGTGAGTTCCCATGCTTGGGTTCACTCGGTACTAAATTCTACTCCTATCTGAAGGTACTGAACATGATTCAACTAGATGTACATAGACTGAATAACTGACATCCATTGACTGATAGAGTAGTACTATTATCTGAGAGTTAATTGAGATCATGAGATTTGTGATGTTTCCTGAGTCACATGACTGACTGAGTTCTATAGAGTATAGCTTGACTGAGATTTATTGTGGCACATACCATGGATCTAGGCACACAACTATATTTTTTGGGTACGAATACCTCCAGGACTTGATAGAAGGAAACTGACACATATGACATAACTTGATCACAAGATTAAAGTCCACAATTCACAATATTATAAGTAGGGGATAGTATACTTCATGTATTTATTTACATCTCAACATGGTAAGGAGAGCATGGATACATTTCCTATATATAATTCATATTTCCATTATCACACTTGCTTCATGCCACAACAACAACAAAACATAAATAGCATGGAAATTCATATGGAAGTGTATAACTAATATGGACTTGTCATTTAGATATCATGGAATCATGTAATTATGGGTTTCTAGCATCCTAGGCATTTTATCAAACATCTTGCATGCATTCTTTAAAGAATAGGTGGATTCCATACTTGCATAACATCAAACCACCTAAAGTTCATGTTTTTCAACTAACAACCACATATATTTCATGAAAACACCTTTAGATATTATTTTGAAACTTAAACAACAATCATCAACATGTACATGCTTATATCACCACAAAAAGTTTACAAAATAACATTTAAAAACATGGTTCTTGAGCTCTATGAACGGATTAGATCTATAGATGAACAGTACGCATACCTTAGATTAAGACTTCGTGGAATCTGCGGTTGAATTTGCTTGAAGCTTAAAACCCCAATGGAAACCCTAGACTTGTTCTTGACTGTTCTTGAGTGAATTTTGATAAAATTAATGAAAAGGACTGCTTTGGGGCTTCAATCCCGTGTTTAAAGAGTATATATAGGGTTTTGGCAAGTGACCATTTTGCCCTTGAGTTGTTTAAAATGAAAACTAGAAACTACGCAAAATTTATCCTGATTTAGGGCCCCAGCGTGACGCGGTGCTTGGTAAAATTCCAATTATTAGGTGTGAATTGGGGATATTGCGGAGGCTTTTTGGAAATTGACGAGTGCCATTTTGTCCTCCGACGCGACGCGTCATGCACTGAAATGACATTCGTTTTACAGCAGAAACTTAAAATAGCCATAACTTCTTCACCGGATGTACGTTTTAGGTGAATTTGGTATCGACGGAAAGCTTATTAAATTATATATCCGTTGGTAGGTCATGGGATAAAAAATCCGTAGTATAATGAGAGATATTCTCATTTGAAGTTGACGATACCAATATCCTTCTCAAGAATTCAATCGGTAAGGAATGTTTTGATTCACACAATAGCTAGGACATTTTTGAGACCTTAATTCACATCAACCTTGATCATGAAAATACCAAGGAACCATGATGTACTATGCATGATATTGAAATATGGATCTAATATTTAGTTGGATTTTTCGGGGTATTACATTAGCTCTAGATCTTTGGGGATTTTATTTTCAACCTTTCAGATGTCCGTTTTTACATTTTCTTGTTGCATTGCAATGGGGAAAGGTAGTAGTAAATATTGGGTGAGTTTTGGAATTTTTGGGCTTCGTTTAGGGTATATTTGGATGCCCAAAATAGTGGCATCATGCGATATGCATACGTCACATGGTCCAACGCACGGTGGCAGGATGTGATATAGCATGCATCTCATGCTCTAGTGCGGTGGGATATAGCATGTGACACATGGTCTGCTTCATGCCTGGGAATCTTTCATCATTTAAGCTCCATCTCATTAAGGGCATATTGGGTATTTTCCCACACTCTTATCAGCTCAAACACAAAATTTCAAATACAATTGAGCATATTATTCAAATATTTACCAAAATTACTCAATAAATCTCTCAAGGGTTTCAAAATAAAAACCCAAGTTACTCAAGATTCAACCGTTAGTTTCAGAAATTGATTGGAGATTCGGAATCCCCAGACCGTAGTCTACAAGAAGCACCCATTGAACTCCTAAATAGAGGTATGTGGAGTTTTTCTAAAAATCTCATTGGCATAGAAATTATGTTTCAAGTCATGTTTTAGAAGCTTTAATGATATTGTTTTGGCCTTTTGGTCTTTCCGAAATGATTTGAAAACTTATATATATATATATATATATGCATTAGATTTGAGTTGATATTTGAAATTGAGAGAATGACTCATATGAAATCCCTATCTTGATGTGATTGTTTCCATGATTCACGTGATATGAATTGTTTTGAAATGCATCTTGAAAAGCTTGTTATGAAAGCATTGATTTATGAATGATTTGATATGAATCTTGAATTCAAAAGAGAGGGTTGTTTGTACTGATAAATGTGAAATGTACATATAATGAAAGATGCATGGCTTTTCCAAAAACACGTGACGACCTTATGTTTGAAGGGTTCTTGTATAGTTTTGACTTATGTTTAAGAACATGAAATATTTTATACTGTTTGCACGTTTTGGTGGTATGAACTATATTTTTATGAAAGATCATGCTTATTGCACAATGGCTCAGAAATAGGACTTTCAAGTCTTGGTGTGACGACACTAATTCAGATTATGCCATAATATTTTCAGAACAGAATAGAATGCATCTTTGAAACTAGATTTTTTAGATGTTGAAATTAGAAACATGCATGATTCAGAACAGGATAAAAATTGGGCATAAAGAGAGTTTAGGTGGTTCTCCAAATAAGGCGTGAGTTCAGACAACTAATTGCCCAAAATCATGATTTGTTGATCTGGGTTTATTTATTACGCTGGCCTAGAGCCCTGTGGTGTATCAGATTTAAGAACTCCAACCCTTGCAGCACATTTGGGTTAGGGGCTTCCCCGCCGAGTCAATGATGGATTCCATATAGCCCATGGAATATCAGACATGTAGGGAGTTCCACCTAACTCAGAAGTAATATAAAGACCAGAATTTGCTTAGACAGAAAGGTTTAATGTTTTCAGAAAGTGCCCGAGGGTTTTTGAAACCACTTGATGTATGATATTTTGACAAAGTTTCTCTCAACTATTTTATTTATATAAAAACTTTATTTTTAGACTGCTTTCCGTACCAGTACATCTGTATTGACTCCTTTTTCTCCCTCCAGGTTCTGAGGCTCAGTCTTGGGGTCCAAAAAAGTAGTAGAGTTTATCAGACAGAGTTGCAGGTGTCCAGTCGGTGAGCCTTCTTTATTCCAGAAGGACTGTCTTTTTAGACTTATGTCATTTATTTCCATTTTGGTCTACTGGGGGCTTTGTCCCAGTTTCAGATAGTGGTCAGATTTTCATGTAGTAGAGATTTCGCAGACTGAGTCAGATGTTATTTAGATGTCATTGAATTTCAATTTCCATACTTATGTTGAATTCAGAATTGACCATGTTTCCGTAGTAGATTATGTTTTTCTGCCTTTTCTTTTATCGGATAAGATGTTATGCATGATTACCAGATAGAGAAGGGCATTCCAGGCCTTCATGGTTCGGGATGTCCGTCACAGCCAGACCCTGGTTTAGGTCATGATAAAAGATTAAGACTGACTATCCTGATTATGTGGTTTTACTGCATAGTGAGTCCTTTTATCTTTTTAGCTAGAAGTTGTAAGCTAGTGTAATAGGTGATAAGATGTGTAGTTAATTTTAAGGAGTAGTAGTAATGTGTGATAAAGATGTATTTGTTGGACTTCGTTAAGTTGAATAAGGATTTTGGATTGATCATTTGTCATGTATTTTGACGGACTGATAGAGAATGTAGGATATTTCATTGGTAATTCATGATTGGTAATAGATGTTAAGCTTTAACTTTAGATGTTTATTGTAGTGATAAAAATGTTAGCTCAAGGACAGTGATACTAGAATTATAGGAGTAAATTAGTAGGATTGATTTGATTTGTGTAAGAACTTAGGTTGATTGCCTATGAAAATTTTTAATGGATAATTACGATATTTATACATGATGGCTAGTGTTAAACTAATGAATCGTGGCTAAGTCATTATGTGGATAAGAGCGCTAGGTATTATGAATAAGCTGAACCCCAGGTAGGATGTTGTTAGATGAGGTTTTAAGTGTATAAATGTCATGTATAGCTAGTTCATGTTCTTGAATTCCTTTTATGGATAAAACTAGGGAGCTGCTATATGGTGTTCTTTAGAGCTGAATTGAAGAGAATATGGAAAGACAATATGATGCCCTTGGGATAGTTTAAGAAATTATTTTTGCTAGTTGTAACATTATACGGTAAGAGGTTTAATGGTAGTATATGAAGGAGTGAAGAATGTATTGATATTTGTTAAGAAGTATGGATATGTATGATCATGAGAGTGTGAGTTATAAGGTGATGGAAATAGAGGCTAGCAAAAGTTAAGAGTAGTATCCCCTAAAAGCAATGCCTTTAAATTGTAGTTTATTGGGGGGGGAGTTTGGCGTTCATTTGTATAGTGATACCCCACCATGTTAAGTGTTGTGTTTGTAGATTTAAAGAGAGTATATTTCTTCAAGTCTATGATAATGACATCTGAGCTAAGGGGGAGATAACAAATTAAGGCAGATCCTAAATTTTCTAATGGTGGTGTGTTTCAGGGAAGAGCCATGATAACTCTATTCTTATCCTACCGAATTCCTCCTACTTAGATTTGAGAGGAAATTCTACCAATGCCTTATGTATTCAAATTATGCTTATGCCTAAGGTCCGAGTTCTATATGCAACTTATGTCCATGCTCCAAACCCTAAACTAGAAGCAATAACGGTTCTAAAAATCCGAGCTTCCTATTATTCAATCTCTATGTTATGACACTCATGATCCACAAACTAAAGTCTTACTTTATGCTTAGTTCTATGAAACTGTACTCTCTATATGTTACTCTAACACCGCATAGAATTCTCGACTCGATACCACTCTTGGCTGCATGCATAGAGAACTTACAACCTAAAATTCTTCTAAGTGTTAAAAGACTTAGTAATACTTTTAATCCCTTAACTTTAATGATTTTTAAATTGATCTTTCCATCCCCGAGACATAGATTTAATCCGATAGTTTGTTGAAGGGTTTTCATCTATTGCATCCCCCATGTACACATTAACTCAGAAAAAGGTCAAGTTTCAGTGGTCTATTTCTTGTGAAAAGAATTTTTAGGAGTTAAATACTCAACTTACCACAACCCTGTTTTGACATTACCAGATGGTTCAGATGGGTTTGTTGTGTACTTTGATGCTTCTAGAGTTAGTTTGGGTGTGTTTTAATGTAGAGAGGTAAGGTTATACCCTATGCCTTTAGAGAACTTAAGCCCCATGAAAAGAATTACCCTACCCATGATTTTGAACTAGCAACTGTTGTGTTTTCCTTAAAGATTTGAAGGAACTATTTCAATGGGATGCATGTTGATGTGTTCACAGACTACAAAATTTTGTTGTATGTGGTTTCACAGAAAGATTTAAAATTTCTCCAAAGGAGGTGGTGGGAGCTTTTGAAAGCTTATGACATAATTATTCTATATGATCCGGGCAAGGCCAATGTAGTAGCGGATGCCCTCAGTAGACTGTCTATGGGTAGTGTTGAGAATGGTTAGAAGGATTTAGTTTGCGAAGATCATTAGTTGGCTAGATTAGTCATTCATTTGGTTGACTCAGCCCAGGGCATTGTGCGGGTGTAGAATAATTTTGAATCTTCTTTGGTTGCCGAAGTGAAATAAAAGAAGGATAGTGATCTCTGTCTAGTTAAGCTGAAGAAGTCAGTCGGAGATCAAAAAGTAGGGATTTTCTCCCAAGGGGGAGATGGTGTGTTACATTACCAGGGTAGGCTGTGTGTGCCTTGTGTACACGACTTAAGATAGTGGATTCTGGCAGAAGCACATGGTGCATATTACTCTATTCATCCAGGGTCCACTAAGATGTACCATGATTTATGGGAAATCTATTCGTGGATTGGGATAAACAGGGACATTGCAGAGTTTGTAGTTAAGTGATTTACGTGTCAACAGGTTATGACTGAACATAAAAAACCCAGGGGGTCTATGCATTATTTCATTATTCCCACTTGGAAGTGGGAGGGAGTGAACATGGATTTTTTTGAAGGGCTTGCCTAGTACTCGTCGTCAGCATAATTTGATCTGGGTCATTGTAGATAGGATGACTAAATTATCCCATTTCTTGCAAGTCCATACTTATTTTTCAACAGAGGACTATACCAATCTCTATAATGGAGATTTGGTTAGGTTACACGGTGTTCCGCTAACAATCATCTAAGATAGAGGTACTCAGTTTACCTCTTATTTTTGGAAAGCTTTCCCGGAGGGTCTTGGTACCCAAGTTCATGTCAAAACAACCTTTCACCCTCAGATATATGGTCAGGCAGATATGACCATTCAGACCCTTGAGATATGTTGAGAGCGTGTGTTGTTGACTTTAATGGATGACTACTTGCCTTTGATTTAATTTACGTATAATAATAGCTACCATTCTAGCATCCAGATGGTCCCATTTGAGGATCTTTAAGGGCGGAGATGTAGATCTCTAATTGGTTGGTTAGAGGTAGGTAAGACCACTCTGATAGGGCTTGATTTTCTGTTTGATGCTTTGGAGAAAGTTCAGCTAATCAGGGAGAGGCTTAAGGTATCCCAAAGCCGACAAAAATCTTATGCAGACGTAAGGATAAAGGATATCAAATTTTAGATTGGTGACTTTTTTTATCTAAAAATATCTCCCATGAAGTAGGTAAAGAGGTTTGGTAATAAAGGGAAGCTTAGTCCCCGATATGTTGGCCCTTACAGAATTCTGAGCCATTTCAGAAAGGTGGCTTATGAGCTTGAGTTACGTGCAGACTTAACATTAGTGCACCCGGTAATCCATATCTCTTAGTTAAAGAAGTGTATTGGTGACCCAGCTGTAGTTGTTCCCTTAGAAAGCATAAATGTTCATAACAACTTTTTTTATGAATAAATTCTAGTTGGGATCCTTGATCGCCAGATTCTTAGACTAAGGAACAAAGAGGCTTCCCTAGTCAAGGTTCTTTGGCTGAACCAATGTTCTTTGGCGGAACCAATCCGTTAAGGGAGCCACTTTGGAAGAAGAAGTAGATATGCGGACCAAGTACCCTCATCCTTTCTACGCAAACTCAGACTCAGCTTAAGGTAACAATGTAACACCCCGCATTTCGGGCTAGAATAAAAAAATATGACTCTGATGCGTTGATAATCCCAGAGCCTTAAATCCTATACCAATTTGGCATGTTAATCAATTTTGTAGTATGTGAATCCATTTGAGCATGAATTTAGACCATAGAAGTCCTTCAACTCAAGGACGAGTTAAAAACATTTCGATCGATTAAGTTTTAGTGGACGTTGTAATTTGTGTCAAACTATATAGACCATAACTCATTGTATATGATGAACTGGGTGGCCTACTATATACAAAATTGTATATAATTGAATACGCTTTCCAACGATACCAAATTCGCCTAAAATGGACACCCGGCGAAGAAGTTATGGCCTTTCAAAGTTGAATGTGTCGCCTATGCACATATAGGCGATGCATAGGGCGGCGCCTATGCAAATATAGGCGATGCATAGGGTGGCGCCTATGTAAATTTAGGCAATGCAAAGGGCGGCGCATAGTTATGGTTTCAGGTGACGAAAACACTCCGTTTTGAGTTACTTTAAGTGCAAGTTAGTCCTTACAAAACCCAAAATCTTCCTTACCCACTCCTAAACGGATTTGGGCCTATTAACAACATTGAAGCCTCCTATAAAATCCCAAAATCTAATCCTTCAAGAACTTAAGAGAAGGAGCATCTAGGGTTTGAGAAAATAAGCTGGAAGGACCGATCATCCCGAAACTTCTTCGTGAAACAAATTACAGATTCGGAATCCTCTCGACGTAGGCTTCGATAGACACCAAAAATTCGTGGAGAATAAGGTACGCGGGGTTTTCCTAAAATCTCATGGGCATAGAAATCATGTTTTAAGAATTAGGTTTTCGAATTCATGTACATACTCATGTTTTAGAAGTTTTAATGATATTGTTTTGGCCTTTTGGCTTTCCCCCAAAGTGATTTGAAAATTATATGTATATGTATATATGTGTTTGTCCTGAAATATGAATTGAAAGCATGGTTTTCATGAAACCCCTCTCTTAATGTAAATTTTTCCATGTTTCACGTAATATACAATGTTTTGAACACGAAAGAGAGGGTTGTAAATGTTGAATATGCATATAATGAAAGAATGCATGGTTTTGCCAAAATACACATGACCACCATATGTTTGATGAAAGTTTTGCATGGATTTGACTTGAGTTTCGGAACATGACATCTTTAATGCAAATTACATGTTTTGGTGGTCTAAACTATGTTTTGAATGAAAGCTCTTGCTTAATACATTATGGCTCAGAAATAGGACTTGCAAGTCTTGGTATGATGATACCAACTCAGACAAATGCCATAACAGACACAGACTAGTTCAAAAATCAGATTTTTATCAGACTCTCATGATTTAGAAATTGCAGAATGATACATGTTCAGAAAAGGCTAAAATAGGGCATAAAGAGAGCTTAGGTGGTTCCCTGAAGAAGGAGGGAGTTTCAGACAACTCTTTGCCTAAAACCGTGGTTTGCCGACCCGGGTATATTATTATGCGCTGACTTAAATGTCCTGTGGCGTATCAGACTCAGACACTCCAACCCTTGCGGCACACTTGGGTTGGGGGCTTCCCCGCCGAGTCAATGGCGGATTCCATACAGCCCGTGGAATATTCAGACTTGTAGGGGAATACCACCTAACTTAAAAGTAAAACACAGATCATGATTTGAAATGAACAGACAGGTTGCATGTTTTCAGAAAGTGCCCATGTGTTTTTTCAGAAACAGTTTTATACATGATGTCTTGATGAAAAATTGCTTTCCCTTAATATATATATATGTATGTTCCATTATACTACTTTTGGATTGCTTCACGTGCCAGTACTTTTGTGCTGACCCCCCTCCTTCCAGGTTCTGAGGCACAGTCTAGGGGTCCAGCTACTCAGTAGACATTCTCGGGTTTACAGACTTGATCTCATAGTGGTGAGCCTTCTATTATTCAGAAGGCCTAATTATGTCAGACACTATCTTATTTATTATGTTTTTCGTTTACTGGGGGCCTTGTCCCAGCTTCTTTTCAGACAAAGGTTTATGTTCTTAGTAGAGATTTCGCAGACTAATGTCAGATAGTATTATTCAGAAATATTGCAGGACTTGACCATGTTTTCCGTACTCAGTTTCAATTCCGCATTTTATTATGATTATGAATGTTGTGCATGATAACCAGATAGAGAATGGGTGTTCCGGGCCTTCATGGTTCGGGATGCTCGTCACGGCTAGGGCCTACGCTTGGGTCGTGACAAACAGTTTCTCTTTTCCATACTCAGTTCCAGCTGCATATTATCTCATATCATTCATGAATTCACGAAACTAGATCTGTCATGTGTCATATTTTAAACTCGGCCATGTACTCATGTTATCAGCATGTATATTCAGCATGAAACCATAATTCCTCAATGTTCTCAGCTTAACCAACCTTATTCGAGAACGATTGTTCCTAAGGAGAAGATATTGTAATACCTCGAGAATCAAAACCACTATTATAACCATGATTCAAGATCATGAGAAATAAATAATAGTGCTTTGGTAGTTTTCTGAAAGAATTTGAGGTAAATTATGGCCTCAAATAACTCCTAGATATTAGACGAATCAAAATATCCCTTAACGATTGAGTTCTTGAGAAGGACGTTTCTATAGTAAAATTCAAATGAGAATATCTTTCATTTTACTAAGAATATTTGAGATCATGACCCACCAAAATAATGATGATTGAATTACCTTTCCAATGATACATATTTCGCAAAAATTCGATACCCGGATGAGATGTTATGGCATTTTTAGTGAGAGACAGTAGCTTACCGCGATCATGACATATCACGGTGATACTCAAAATTGCACTCGTCATTTTTCCAGTGTCGCAATGCGATAGCACTGCATCAAGCCAAAGTTTAATTTTTCTCTAGTCCATTTCCAGTGATGCAATGCGATAGCACCGCATCACGCCAAGGTGCAAAATCGGGTTGTCCTTTTTCTAGTCGCGCAATGCGATACCACCACGTCGTACCAGAGTGTAAAATCAGGATTTCCAGTTTCAAGTCTTAAATTCCCAAGGTTAGTTTAGTCTTTTTCCAATCCCCAAAATAATTTTAAACAAAATATTTAACCTATTCTAAGCCTAGTACTCTCATTAGTCACATAAATTTCTTTCCAAGAAAACCCTAGGCTTCAACGTTCAACTTCAAGAAACTCAAAAATTCACCATTCCTTATCATAGACAATTCAAAATTCAAGGTTCTCAATTCAAGAACTTTCAAGGATTCTTTAATTGAGGTATGTTAAATGTTCATACATGGAATCCTTCAACCAATGGAGTCTAAGAACCTAATTTCAAATTTAAAGTTGTGATTTTTTTTCAAGTTATTGTGATTTTAACCATGAATCCCCATGAATTTTGATTCCATACTATGTTTATATGTAATTGTTGTTGTTATTAATACCCACACATCTGAATGGTGTTGTTCATTGAATTAAATCTTAATTGGTGATTTTAGTAGGGAAATCATGCTATTACTATAAGTTCTAAAACTATTCTCATGCTTAGCTTAAAACATGAACTACAAGTGTTTGATGAAATGCCTACAAGAATGAGTTTTGAATAAATTCTTACATATCATGTTCTCAAGGTTTTAGTACAATTTTTCTATTATTGTTATCGAGTCCTGGGTTTTGAATACCCAAAATTTTGCTGCTCACCTAGTTTTCAGTATTTATAGCATGGTTACCAAATGGTTACGAGCCCTATCTTTTCAGTCAATATTTTAAATAGTTAAGCATAGTCAGTGCAATATTCCAGGTCTTTCAGTTGGGAGTAAGATTTAGAACTGAACAAATGCAGGGATGACTGCTTCCCCTTTAGTTAGGATGAGTCGCAAGTAGTAGCCATTGTATTCCAGAACTAAGTAGTAACGTAGGATATGAGGAGTCACCCGTTAGTTTAGGCTTGACTCTGCTAAGGTGTCACCCGTAAGTTTAGGCTTGACATCCTAGTTGTTCAGTAGCTTAGTTGATCCACGCAGCCATGTATTAGAACCCATGGCATGGAACTGACACCCTTCCAACTAGAGTCACAGGTTGGACCGCAATTAGCTCATTGGGGCATGTCGGTTAGATGATAGCTCCCACAGTCTTAGTCCAGTATTTTACTCAGTAAATAGTTTCAATTTTTCTGATGATATATATCATTTATATAATTATTAGTATTCAATATTTTAGTTTACAGATTATATTCAGAACATGTGTTATGCTTGGTCATGCATTCTCAGTCTGTATAGATTTCATGCATTTTACCCTGCACTTCACTCTATTCACTTAGTCAGTTATTAATTATGCACATAAAATCATGCATATTAGACTAAGCTCATTGAGCATACTAGTACATTCAAAGTACTGATCACACAGCCATTTCTAGTACTGTGATGTTTAATATTATCAGTTCGAACGCTTAGTTCCTGATCATACATAAGCATACCATATTATCAATTGTTGTAGTGGTGAGTCCTCATACATTGAGGACATGGTTTATTTACCTCAGTTTACCTTATCAATTCAATATTTTTTATTCAGTCAGGGTTAGTTGGGGGTTTGTCCCATTAACTCCACAGTTAGTCAGTTAGAGGTTTTCGGACACTTTCAGTCAGTTATTCAATTATTAGATACTATTGACAGTCTTACGATATTGTTTTCAGATAGATGTTTTCAGTATTTTTATTCAGTGTTATTTTTTGTATTTAAACCTTATGGCATTTTTAGTTAAGTTCCTCACATGTTCCCTGTCATTCTATTCAATGCTCACAACAGGAACCAACATAGGTTAGCTTGTAGTCACTTGTAAGTGTAGGCACTGTGTAGTTCCCAGGGGATACTCTCGGGACATTACAGTTATACTCATTTTAATCTTAAAAGTTTCTGTCTACTAGGGATTGACAACCTAAGTGTGCGAGTAGTCAACTAGCTGATGGCCTGTCAACCCCATCGTCAATCATAACCGGTAAAAGACCAAAAGTGGATAGAGGTTGACAACCTGAGTTGATGAGCCATCAACTAGTTGATGGGATGTCAACTCCTGTCATCAACTAAGAAATTCCTATAATCTTTTTAGTTTCTTTAGGGGTATTTTAGTCTTTTCCTCACGTCAAACCCTACCCTATGACCTACATCACTTTTAAAATGCTATTTACTCATTTGTTATTAGTTTTTCATCGCTCTATCTCCCTTCCATTATCCAGGAAAATAAAACTAGGGTTTCTTCTCAAAGTTCAACTTCCAAGGCTTTAAATTCAAGTTCTTCTCAAATTCCTTCCATCAAAGAGGTATGTTGAACACTTCCTACTTTAATTACTATCCTAAAGTTTGAATTTTATTATTATTTTAATTATTCATTGATGTATAAAGTTGGGATTTGAGAATTTTTGTTAAAAATAATAAATGTTGATTTTTCTCCTTCTTTTACAAATTATTTATAACAATTTGTGGTGGGTTTTGGTTATTCAATAGCATGTTTGAAAGGATGCATTGCATTATATAACTCTTGAAACAATGATTGTTATGGATGATTGAAATTATAACTTTCATGTCCATTGAAAATGTTTATAATTGAGATGGTTAACAAAGTTGACACCCCATATTGTTGAAATATTGAAAGTTTTGAACTTTATCACTTACCTTAAGAAATCTATGCAATTTAATGATTAATGATCATAATTTTTAATGTCGGGGTTAAGGAGTCAATAATATTCATGAAAATGTTTCTTGGCATGATATGACTAGCTTGTAAGTCTTTGTATGATGATACCAATAATAATATTCCTTAATGAATGACCACATGATAAAGGTTGTGTGAATAATATTTTAATTTAGGCTCTTAAGGGAATTATATAGCTTCATCGTGAAGGCGTAAGTCCTCGTGACCAATTACTTAAATCTATGTTTGTCAGTAGGGGATGTCGTACCATAATTGGATAATCAAATAGTTCCTTAAGAAGAGGATAGTCCTTAACATGAGGATAATATGGTGGCTTTAGTATAATGGTCACTTTTGCCTAACCTCAGAACGTGTGGCCAAATTGACCTAGGGCCCTGCTGGTTGAAGGGTACTGAACCTATGTAGTCTATGGATTAAGAGATGATGATGAAAGATACATAGTACAAGATAAATTTTTAAATGGTCACGTTTCATGTTTCCTTTACCCTAACCCGATAGTTTATCATCTTGGTGGTTGTTGAGGATATGTTTTATGACTGGTTTTTTGGCAAATATATGTTTTATCCCATTTGTTGGGTTGCATTCTAGTACTCATCGTACTGATCGTCCCCGTATGCTACATCATTTCATGATTTAGGTCAGAAGGCTTTTTCTTATGACCCCATGCAGTATTAGGTGGTTTGTTTTCTTATAAGATAGCTGGTGAAGAGTGGTAATCCCTCCATTAGTTGAAAGGTGATTGTTCATTTGTCTTATGTTTCCATTTTATCATTTTATGATTTTTGTGGCCTAGTCGGAGCCATGTCCCGGTTTAGGAGTATTCTTAAAGTTAGAGGCTTCGTTGGTGGTGTAGGGTAATTGGCTTGGATTTCGTTATTAAGATATGTATATTACTTTATTTAAATATTGAGTTCCTTTTCTTAAGGGATTGATTCCGTAATTTTAATTATGTCTATGCTTATGATGTATGTCTAAGGGTTCATTTCAGGACTTGGTTGGCTTGGGGTACCCGTCACGACCAGGGTTCTGGTTCTAATTATGAAAAGCTTGGTATTAGAGAACAGTTCAGGATTAGGGGGTTTATGAAGCTATTTCTAGTAGAGTTTTACTTATGGGTGTGGTGTGTACCATACTTATAATCGGGAGGCTACAAGGCATTTAGGGAATGTTTCTCATACTTCCATACTCTAAATCGTGCATTTTGTTGTCCATACAAAAGTTATCCAAATTACTTCATTTCTCTAATTTTTGAGATTATGTCCTATTATCAAGGAAATATAAGTGCATAAGATTAGATGCCTAATGATGTGGTCTTTTCCAATTAAGTCATCAAAAATTTGTGAAATAGCACAAGGATTTGAAAAGAGACCATTAGTGAATCAAAGTGTATTGATTTATGTATACCTCTATCTTCATGAAATATGTGTTTTTGCCCAAGGTAATAGGTGTATTATCGATCTTTCCAAAACTTTATTCCAAAAGTCTCACTTAAGTGATGAGGTATGTGTCTGAATTTTGAGATAGTATTTCCCCTGAGAGGTAGTATAAATTATGGTATTATGATCTGGGAGATGTAAGATGATCCGAAGGATGGTGATATGATGTCACATGTTAGAAAGCTAGGGTGGGGGTAGATTTTAAGCAAAAAAAGGTGGTTGTATTCGTGTAATCATTAAGTGAGTGAAGGGGTAGTATGCTCTTATGAGTGGCTATGGTTGCCGAAGACTTGTTGATTTTATAGTAGTTAGTATTGAAACTGATTAGTGATAATGATTTAGAATTTATTTGAAATGGGGAAATTATAGAAACGGGGAATTAGTGATGTTTCTAGAATTTTGATGGTAGTTACATATGGGTATGGGTAAGTAGAAGTGTCGTGAGGAAGGAGAATGTGATAATGGACCTAAATGAGTTATGTTAAGATTATGATTGACTATCCTGATTAGGTGGTTTTACTGCACTAAGAATTCCTTTATCTTTTTAGCTAGAAATTGTAAGCTAGTCTAGTAGGTGAGAAGATGTGCAGTCAATTTTAAGGTATAGTAGTAGTGTTGTGAAGAAATTATTCTTGTCATCCGTAGTAAAGTGGAATAAGGATTTTAGATTAATCAATTTGGCATATATTTTGATGGACAGATCCAGAATATGGAATGTTTCATTGGTAATTCATGATTGGTAATAGCTGTTAATCTTGAGCTTAGATTTTTTTGGTGATAAGAATGTTAGCTCGAGGATAGTGATGCAAGAATTATAAGCGTAAATTAGTAGGATTTATTTGATGTGTGAAAGATCTTAGTTTGATAACCTATTAAAAATTTGAGTGGATAATTATTAAATTTATACAGGAGGACAAATGTTAAAAAGATGAATTGCAGCTAAGTCATTAGGTGGATAAGAGCATTGGGAATTTAAGAGTAAGTTGACCTTAGGTAACATGTTGTTAAATGAGGTTTTAAGTGTATAGGTGTCATTTGTACCTAGTTTATGCTCTTGAATTCCTTGTATGGAGAAGTCTAGGGAGATGCTATATGGTGTTTTTTAATGATGAATCGAGGAGAATATAGATAGATGCTATGATGCCCTTGGGATAGTTTTAAGATTTTTTTTCGCTAGTTGTGAGGTTATGCAATTTAAGGTTTAATTCTAGTAGAGTAAGGAGTAAATAATGGATTCTTATGTGTTAAGAAGTATGGATATGCATGCTCAGGAGAGTGTGAATTATAGGATGATTGCTATAGAGTGTAGCAAAATTTAAGCATGGTATCCCTGAAAAGCAGTGCCTTCAAATTATAGTTTATCGAGGGGGAGTTTGGTGTTCATGCGTACAGTGATAGCCCACTTCTAAATGTTGTGCTTCAATATTTAAAGAGAGGATATTATTATAAGTCTAAGAAGGTGACCTTTGAGCTAAGGGGGAGATTATGAACTAAGGCAGATCTTCAATTTCCTCATAGTGGTGTGTTTCAAGGAAGATCTATGATAACTCTATTCTTATCCTTGGAAATTCCTCCTACTTCAGTTTAAGAGGACATTCCACCAATGTCATATATATTCAAATATTCCCTATGTCTAAGGTTTGAGTTCTCTATACAACTTATGTCAATGCTCCAACCCTTGAAATAGAAGTAATAACGGTTCTCAGCAATCCAAGCTTCCAAGTATTCAAGTTCTATGTTATGACGCTCATGATTCATAAACTCATGACTCACTTTATGCTTAGTTCAAAGAGACTATACTCTCTATATGTTACTAGATCATTTTATGTCATATCCTAGGACAAAGTGATGCCGTCTATGCAAACTAATGATCATTCTCAGTTCTTTGAATGAGAATTAATAGCTTTAAGAGCCAATCCTTTTCATATTTATTGAATATATAAATCTTGGATTTAAGTTATATGACCTATGATATATTAACTCATGTTTCTCTCTGTGCCATGTTCAAAGAACTCATACTATGTTATGTTTATGCTCGAACGACCCTTTGTTGTACCTTATCTCATTTCACAGGTCTCACCTTGAATAGTATGCCAAATATGAGTAATAAATGAGAAGTATCACTCTCATTTTTTGTGCTTGTAAAATAGTCCCTCAGTGAACCTCTTCATGTTAGGATAATAGTAGCTATAGAAGCATAGTAATGCTTAGATAATGGAGTAGATTTTCTTTAATGTTGAAATTTTAGGGTGTGGCTACTAGGGCTAAGGTTATATATGAAGAGGGAAGAGTGAGATGAACTTTCATTATGTGAAATAGTTAGGAAGGAGAGATGTGGTGAAAATATTTATGATAGTGATTAGGGTTACTAGTTCTTGGTGGGCAGATCCATAAAGTGGGTTTAGTATAGATAAGCTTGAATGTTTTGATTCATAGATACACAAACCATTGTGTTATGTAGTTGGTACTCCTTGATTAAAACCTGAGGTTGTTTGATTATAGTGAAAAGATGGAGTGGTATTCTTGAAGGGGCGTAGAATATAGGATCCCATACTTAATTCTAGCACCTTTTAACTCCAAGTTAGGCTTGAAAATGTAATAATTATGCAGTTATACTCAAGATCTTGTAGTTATGTGTTTTTCCAAGGAATTATAAGATTAAAATGGTAAAGTGTGGTATTCATACCTAAAAGCATAGTTGAAAAGCATGTTTATATTTAAGGGCTATTAGATGTATTAATTATGGTGGAGAATACTTCATTCTATTCTTATTTCCCGTGAAAATCTTATTTTGTGTCTTGTATCAAACTTAATTAGGTTGTGGGTTACTAGGAAATTTCATTCCTTACATTGTTATGATCATGTTTCAAAGAACTCATGCCCAGATCATGTCTATGTCAAGTCTTGTTATCTTATATTTGTGCTTACACGAATTATTTGGTGACATCATAAAGCTATTTTCTTTTGATGCCTATGTATGTTTTGGGGAGAGAGAATTCATAATGTGAAGTTTCATCCATTATTCCAAACTTCTAGAGCTTCAATAAGTTCCTAGCAATCATTCAAGGATGAATGATTCCAAGGGAAAGATACAGTAACACCCAACATTTTTGGGCTACAATTCAAACCATTGTTACTATGTGTATAAACCTAAACCTAATGATTTCTATGTCAACATAAGTGCTACAATCAATTCTATAGTGAGGGAATATTTTTTGAGATGAATTGAGATCATAAAAATCTCCTTTCTCAAAGATGAGTTGAGAACTTTCTACCGATTGAGTTTTAGTGGACGTTCGTACTTGGGTAAATTTTCAATGAAAATTACTATTGGAATATAAAGATTTAGGTGGCCTACTATATACCAAATAAAAGATCTTCGAGTCTTCTTTCCAACGCATCTGATTTCATCTTAATCCTACATCGGTGTAGAAGGTTATGCTCATTTTAATATGAGAGTGTCTGTCTGGAAGGGTTGACGATCTGATAGTGTGAGTTATCAACTAGTTGATGGGCTGCCAACCCCATTGTCAACCTTAAACAGTAAAGAACAAAAGTGGCTAGAGGTTGACGACCAGATTTGAAAGGCCATCAACTAGTTCACGGGATGTCAACTCTCATCGTCAACTGAGAAATTCCTGCAATCCTTTTGGTTTCTTTAGGAGTATTTTGCTCTTTTCCTCACCTTAAACCCTACCCACGACTTAAATCACTCTTTAAATGCTATTTACTCATTAGTTTTTGGATATTCATCGCTCTTTCTCCCCTCCACTATCAAGAGAATCAAAACTAGGGTTTTTTCTAAAAGTTTAAGTTCCAAGGCTTCAAATTCAAGTTCTTCTCACATTCCTTCAAAAATGTACGTTGAACAATCCCTAGTTTAATTACTATCCTCAAATGTGAATTTTAATATCGTTTTACTTATTTCATTAATGTTTAATGTTGGGATTTGAGAATTGTCATTACAAATTATAAATGCTGATTTTTCTCCTCCTTTTACATATTATTTAAAACCAGTTGTGGTGGGTTTTGGTTATTTGAATGTCATGTTTGAAATGATGCATTGTATTATATAAGTTTTGAAACGTTGAATGTTATAGACAATTGAAATTATGACTTTTAAGTCCTTTGAAAAAGCATTCAGTTGAGATGATGAACAAAAATGACACTCTATCTTCTTGAAATATTGAAAGTATTGAACTTTATTACTTCCTTTGATATTTTTATGCAATTTGATGATGACTATGAGCATGACTTTAAATAAAGGGGTTAAGGAGTCGATATTGTTTATGATAATATTTCTTTGCATGATATGAATGGATTGTAAGTCTTGGTATGATGATATCAATATGAATTTGCCTTAATGAATGACTAAATGATAAAGATTATTTAAAAAAGTTTTAATTATGGATGTATAGGGAATTATATAGCTTCACCGTGAAGGTATAAGTCCTCGTGACCAATGCCCAAAACCTATGTTTCCCAGCACAGGGATGTTGTAACTTAATTGGATGACAAAAAAGTCCCTAACGTGAGGATAGACCTTAACATAAAGATAATATGGTGGCTTTAGTCTAATGGTGACTTTTGCCTAACCTAAGAATGTGTGGCCAACATAGACTAGGGACCCACCACTTGGAGAGTACCAGACCCATATATGCCATGGGTTAAGAGATGAGGATGAAAGTTACATAGTAAAAGATTAAACTTTAAATGGTCATATTTCATGTTCCTTGTCCCCTATCCCGGCATTCTATTATTTTAATGGTTGTTGAGATATGCTCCATGACTGGTATATTTATAAATATATATTTTATCCCTTTTTTTAGGTTGCATGCTAGTACTCATCGTACTGACCATCCCCGGATACTACATCATTTCATGGTGTAGGTCCGGAGGCCTTTTCTTGTGATCCTGTGCAGCGTTAGGTGGTTTATTTACTTATCAGACAACTGGTGAGAAGTGGTGAGCCCTGCATCATCCGTAAGGCGATTGTTCATTTCTCTTATGTTTCCATTCTATTATTTTATGGTTTTATGGCATAGTGGAAGACATATCCCTACTTAGAAGTATTCTTAAAGTTAGAGGCTTCGTAGATAGTCTTGGATAATTAGTTTGGATTTTGTTCATAAGATATGTATATTACTTTATCTAAATATTTATTTTTGTTATGGGCTTGCTTCCCGTAACTTTAGTTATGACAATGCTTATGATGTATGGCTAAGGGGTCATTGTAATAACTCGTATTTCAACTTATCTTGAAATCGTTCCCAGAATGTTAGAAGCTTGTTTTGAAATATGAATCCATTTTTTTACACATGGAATTTTTAATATTTTCACTTTTTTTCATGTGGGAAATTTAATTAGCTATCCAATGATACCAATTTCTTCAAAATTCGACACCGGAAGACGAAGTTATGGCCGTAATATAGAGGGCAGTAAAACCACCCAGGTGTGATGGTGGAGGCCGATGGACCGTCAGACTAGTGATGGACCGTCGCCCACACCGTCGCAGCGAGGCAGTGTGACTACCTTCTTCCTAGGAGCGACAACCTAGGACGACGGACTGTCACTCAGTCCATCGCAAAGGATATAGTGAGCCTCCATTCTTCCCAGGTGCGCCGGTCAGGACAGACGGACCGTCAACCCAGCGAAGGACCATCGCACCCACCATCGTGTATCCCGTTTAGTTATTTTTAAGCCATTTCTAAAGGGGCTTTTTGGTCTTTTACCACCAGTTCAGTTATGCAGATGTGCGCAGAAAGGATCTCTAGTTTGATATTGGTTACTATGTCTATCTAAAGATCTCTCCCATGAAATGAGTGAAGCAGTTCGACAAGAAGGGAAAGCTTAGTCCCTGATATGTCGGTCCCTTCAAGATTCTCTGTCATCTTGGAAAGGTAGCCTATGAGCTTGAATTGCCTTCAAATATAGCCTCAGTTCATCCAGTCTTCCATGTCTCCTTGCTCAAGAAGTGCATAGGTGACTCAACAGTCGTATTCCCTATTCAGATAATAGATGTTCAGAACAACCTCTCTTATGAAGAAATTCCGATCGAAATCCTAGACCATCAAACTCATAGACTGAGGAACAAAGAAGTCTCTCCAGTCAAAGTTCTTTGGCAAAATCAGACTCTTGAGCGAGATACTTGGGAAGCAAAAGAAGACATGCGTATCAAGTATCCTCATCTCTTCTCCGCCAACTCAGTTCTAGCTCAAGGTAACAGTTCAACTTAAGCTTTTTAGTTTTATGTTCAGATTTTTGTGACAAGCTTGGTATCCATTTCATATTCATAATTCCATGATAAACTTGGTATTAAATACCATTTCATATTCAGTCATGCATTCATGTATCAGTTTAGTTATTTAATCATTCATCAGACATGCATTCTCATTGTCAGAACCTTAGTTCATCAGACCCCTTAGTCATGCATTCATGAATCAGTTACACATGCATCAGATATGCGTGTATAGTATGATATATTTAGTTATCAGTTGTGTCAGTCATGAAATCATGTTCCAGTCAGTCATGTTTAGTATGTACGTCAGTTTATCTGCTTCCCTCTCTCTCACAGTTTCATTCAAGGATGAATGTTCTCAAGGGGGAGATATTGTAATACCCCGTATTTCAATTTAACTTGAAGTGATTCCTAGAATGTTAGAAGCTTGTATTGAAATATGAATCCATTTTTGAATACATAGAATTTTTAAGATTCATTTTTTGTCACGTGGAAAATTGAATTAGCTTTCCAATTATTCCAATTTCATCAAAATCCGACATCGGAAGAGAAAGTTATGGTCGAAATATAGAAGGCAGAAATAGCGCCCAGGTGTAATGGTGGAGGCCGATGGACCATCGTACTAGCGATGGACAGTCGCCTACACCGCCGCAGTGAGGCAGTGTGACTACCTTCTTCGTAGGATTGACGTCCCAGGACGATGGACCATCGGACTAGCGACAGACCATGGTTTAGGCCATCGCAAGGGAGACAATGAGCCTCCATTCTGCCCAGGTGCGAGGGTCAGGACCGACGGATCATTGACCCAGCGATGGACCGTCGCACCCACCGCGATGCATCTCATTTATTTATTTTTAATTCATTTTAAAGGGGCTTTCTAGTCCTTTACCACCCGTTTATATCCCTAGTAATAGCCGACCAAGGCTCCAAAATTCATTATTCTTCCACAACATTAAAATTAGGGTTTTCTCCCTAAGAGAAATCCTTAAGCAACAAAAATATAAATCTTCTTCAAGAAACAAAGAGATTCAAATTCTTTAAGATCAAGAACTTCAAGAAACTCAACCCAGGTATGTACGTTGTTCATTCATGGACTCCATTCATCCATGAAGCCCAAGAATCTCTTTACAAAGTTCAAGTGTATGTATTTTTGTGATTTTCCATGTTGGGTTTGTTTTGTTCATGTTGATAATGACCAATTGAACTCTATTCCATGTTTTAGTGATAAATCTTAAGGGAAATTTATTATTATCGGCGTAGCTTCATCTGAATCCATTATTAAGCCCTTGAATGGTCAAATTAGAGTTGAATCATGATGTTTACTAGTTGTGTAATGTTGTCTACATATACGATGCTTACCATGTGTTAGATTAAATGCCTATGTGAAGGAAAAGTGCCCTACTAGTATGATATTATGAAATCCCCACTTCTGTACAAGTTTATGTATATCGCATGTTTGATGAAATGCCTAAATAAATGAATTGTGGATCATAATATTGATCATGTATTCAAGAAAGTCATGCTTTGTCAGTTTCCTTCTATCGAGTCCTGAGGGTACTTGTACCCGACAATTTAGCTGTATTCCTAGATCCAGTGTCATTTTTTTAAGATACTTTCAGTCAAGCCATGTTCAGTAGAATTCAGTCAGTCTCATGACTCAGGAAAGCTTAACAATCTCAGTAATATTCCGTCAGTCAACAGAACTTAGTTAACTCAGTCCAGTCTGTTCAGTTAATCATGTTCAATGTTTATTCAGATGGGAGTAGGAGTTAGCACCTAGTGAACCCGAAGATGGTGTAACGCCCCGAAATTAGGTCCCAAGACGTCACACGGTGGTTAGGGTCACAAGTGACCCCAAGCTAACCCTTCTACTAGCATAACTCATAAGCAACTAAAAAAATGCATAAATCTATACAAGTTAGCGGAAAATAACTCTTTTCAGAATTTGATCAATACAAAACTGAATTTACAAAATTAAAACTCTTCTTTTACAAACAAAACTGAAACGAAATAAAAAAAATTCTACTGACTGTCTATGAAGCCTCTACATGTACTGATTATAGTTAGCCGGGTCATGACTCCCAACTATACCAACTCAATACGACTGAATAAAGGAAATACAACACTATTGATTCCACATAACTGACTCGAGCCCTTGAATCAAAAGGACTCATCACCTACTGATTGGATGTCGCGAATTGACTGGATCCGAAGGTGTACACTATACCTTGTACCTGCATTAAGATAAAATGTAGCCCACACACGGGTGTGTGTGTGGGTCAGTACCTTGGAAATGTACCGAGCATATGGGGGTGCAATGTATATATAAAATAATATCTTAATATCATCACAGTTTATAAAATTAAGCATCCTGATATAAATGACTTACTTAGCTCTAATTAAATCATCAAAATCATGGATGAATAATACATGTAAATTAAAACACGTGAGTCATTACATAAGTTCTTAATTCACTTTCTTCACAGTATCAAACTTGTAAAGTAATCAAGTCTCAAACCAACTCTCTTTAGAGCATAACATTTCAATCTTTCGAAAACTAGAAATTTTCTTAGAAAATCATAGTTTCAAACCATACACACTTACCTTAGATATAGTAGAGATACACTATGGGAGTTTCTCATAACCGACATAAACTATATGAGCTACATGGATTCCAATGTCTAACCCACATTGGGGAGAGTTTCCCTATCTTTGTCATCGGAGTAGGACCTTAGTCATTTGATTCACTAGTGATCACTACATCAGCCTTAGGATCACATCCTATGGGGGCACGTAGTTCTAGGGAAGTACCACACTTCCCGTTCGGTGCTAAATATACTTTCGGACATAGCTTAGAAATTTAAATCATCCTCAGGGTCACATCTCAAACAAATTCAATACTTTGCATTGGAAGCCAAAATGCAACCCCTCCATCATAAATAAATCAAATGTGTGGATTTCTTTTCTCACTTGGGTTCAAAATCAACTGTTTCACGACGAAAAAGGTCAAATCTTTCTACATCATGTAAAATCATTCAATTTTCAAGATGCTTATAACACATAATTTCATAAAATAACAATCTCAAATAGGGTTCAAAGACCCATATATTAATATGACAATAAAACCTTCAAGATTTACTCTTTATATCGTAGACATATATATAAATCATTTTAAAATCTGAAAAGTTAAGCTTTACGTACAACCATATCAACATTCTCATGAAAGCAATATAAGGTATACATTCGTACTTCAAATTCATAAGAAAACGTATAAAATCATCTATCTTTCTAAAAGAAACAAACTTTGGAAACAAGAACGAAAGGGTGTTCTTGTTGGAAAACCCCACATACCTTAAATTTGTGAATTTAGATGAACTTTTGATTTCGGAACTCTATTCGCAAAATTGATGGGTGCTTCTAGTAGCTCTCGCAATGGGGATTCCGAATCTTAAAGAATTATTGAACAACTACGGTTAAATCTTGGGATATCTTGATCTTTAGGATGAAACCCTTAAGAGTATTCTTGACCAATTTTTGATGAAAGTGAAAGAATTTTGGACAATTGGAGTTAAATCCCGTGTTATAGACATATATAGGGGTGTTTTTGGAACTTGGAAGTGAGGTATGCAGCGCACAACCCATGGCAGACCTTAAGGTGTGCGTCGCACACCTTATGGAAGACATTTAAGTCTGCTTCGCACTCCCAATCGCACAATTTTGATTGGACGGCACATTGCCCATCGCACACCCTTACATCCTCTCACGAAAATGGGCATAACTTTTTACTCGGGTTTTGGATTAACGTGAAATTGGTATCGTTAGAAAGATAATTAGAAGATATTTCATTTGATATATATTAGGCCCTCTAACTCATGATATTCCAAGATTTATGGTGGATGTAAGTTGACCCAAGTTGAAACGTCCTCTAAAACTTAATCGGTAGAAATATTTTGAACTCATCTTAGAGTTAGGGGACCTCTATGATCTCAATTCATTCTCAAATAGATTCCCACACTACATAATTGATTGACACACTAAATTTGCATTGGATTTATGGCTTTTGTAACCTTTATACAAAGGAATGATGATTTTCATTCTAGCCCAAAATGTGGGGTGTTACATTATCTCCCCCTTGGGATCATTCGTCCCCGAATGATGGGTAGGGACTTCTTGAGGCACTAAAAGGTATGGAATAATGCGAACATGATGTGTATTTTAATAAAGGATATAATATAACTAATCTGAAACATGATGCTTGGACGGAACTGAATTCGCAACTTACATAGATTGAATAAATTATCTCTTCAACACTCCTTCTAAAGATGTTCTAGTAGCATTAGGGAGCAATGAATCTTGGGAATGAGTTACACAAGACATCCAACTAAAGAATCACAAAAATAACACTACTCCACAGCATTGAATATAGACATATAACTCATATCCACAACATTGAATATAGACATATAACTCAAAAACTTGGATAGAATTACCAAGCCTTAGGCAATGGCACTTCTTACTTTCAAGCTTAGCACACTTCTCGAATACTCCCTTAACTATGCTATTTCCCTTAACTACCATATTCATTCGATTCAACTTATGATCCTTATATATGGGCATTTATAAATCTTTCTACTAATGTATACAGTAGCTTAAATCCTCCCACCAAGTCACAAAAATACAACATGACATACCACCATCCTAGTCTAAACTATATGATTCAACCTTGCATATCTTTTAAAGTCCACACCCTAAGCATATCATGCCTTACCACTTCAATAACTAACTCTTATCTCTTACTATGAATTCACTAGCACATATTGTATTCCTTCACTTAAACACCAACATGTCGTTCAAGACTATCTTTATAACAACATATAAACTTCAAGGCAACCACCCATAAAGACATACTTTACATATTCTCTAAACCACTATCAATATAACTCCCACGCGCTACCCCAAGAAAATACACACAAAATTTCAACTAACAAGAACATGTATCAAACACTTGGACCCAAATCTTACTTCAAACTTAAGACCTTATCTAAAACTAGCATATAATGGTTTTTCACCAACAAGAAACATCTAATCATCACCATTATCATTACATAAGAAGGATTCACAAAAAGGTTACAACATAAGATCTTGAAGCATGGAAGGATATTATACGAAGATTGACATTTAACTGATACCTGAGGAATAGGAAATCAACATCATGGATTCATCAAAGTGATCTGAATTGAGGCATACATGACTATAAGCTAAATTTCGTCAGTCATAAAGAGTATATCATGAATTATGGGAATTGAGCACACGATCAAGCATGAGTACATGAGTCATGAGCTGCGTAACCTCAATTTGGAGTACATAACATATGGAATGTGACTCTGACTACTGAATGGACTGGAACTCCTCATTTTGGGACTGGAAGATTACACGATTCTCTATCACAAACATGAACATGAACTGAAATGTAAGGCATGAGTAGGTATTGGGATAACTGAAAAATACAGAGATAAGAATGGGTTTAGCCTTACCCTTACTTTTTGATGTTCTATATCATACTGGCATTTCTACTAGAATCTGAGAGCCCGACTTGGTTATTCGTGTTGTCATCTCCCCCTTAGCTTTAAGCCATCATCTTAAGTTTGAGAGATCTCTTACTAGACTCTAACTGAACTACACTTACTGCACTCTAGGGTGTACTCTAGGGTCTTGAAAATGACCATACACACATATCATAGGACTTAACCCGAATGACCACACCCGAAAGTGGAAATGCCACTGAAAATATTACCTTCTGAGATACACTCTATCTTTCTATAGCCCCAATAGTCATCATATAATACTTGAACCCTTACTCACTTCGATTCTTCATAAGTATCCCCGTAGTCGGAGTGCACACCCTCTAGTGCTTCAACTCTTATTTCTATTATTTCAACCTTCAAAAACTCAAACTTAGCTTCTAACACTTAACATGTACATCACCAAGCCTTCAATGAACCATACTACTTCCGTCATACTCTGTTAATACCACACAATATCATATCTCCAAACTTACATTCTTTCTCTAAACCATGAGAATCAAGATCATATAAACATGCTCAATATCATTAATCATAACTCCTTAACTTAGCTATCAAGAACATCATATACTATGTAACTAGTCTCCTTCCACTTAGAAACTCAACAATACTACTAACCGTACACAACATGTAATAGCCTTAGAAAATGCCACAACTCCCTATCACTTGGGCATACTCCTACATCATACATACAACATCATACTTCATTACGAATCAAATAAACTTAAGCCATTGCACACACCACTCAAGCCTATTAGATCACTTTCATATAGGTAGCATCATTAAACAAGAAATCATCACACCCACCTTCATGGACATCAACTGTTCAAACTTAATGTCTAGTGCTAAACATGATTTACAACCCAACCTTATACACAATTCTTACAAAACACTCACCGTTAATCTTAAGCTACTATTCTTACATCCACATTCTAGATTTAAATTCAAGCCTATAGTCTAGCATCAATCCTCTACCACTAATGAAGAAAGCAACATAATATGCTAGTCCATCAAATTGGGACATTCTACCCAAGTACCTCAAAAATATACTACCTATATTCTCCCAAGTAGTACTAGTTTACAACTACCAACGAAAAAAAGGTCAAAGGGGGTAAACTAACAAAATAGACATGGTCAACCTTAATCTTATATTATAACCCCATACAATCTTATCTACTTATACGGTTTTCTCCCATCACACTTACCTACCCAAGCGTACATTTAGACTACCTTCAAATTTTACAACAAGAATGAGTCTATAATTATATCTTACTGGCTAATCTAACCATTTTCATACTTCAAGCAAAAAATAAGTCACCTTGACTGATAACTCCTTCTCTACCTTCTACTAAACTAACAGACAAGGACATATTACTTCTTAACCAACTCAATCTCATTCAAAAAGGTTCGGCTATACATATATTCAATAAATCGCCCGTACAACTTTTCTTGCCATTACGCCTCTAAACCCCCAGTTTCAACAAACACAAGAACAACAAGTTTCTAGTGAATCAAAATAGGCCTCACACGGCTTCACTAGACTTTGATTTATTTTTTTCAAAAACAAAATGATAACAAGATTACATATTACAAGAGATAGAAACTTAACACACAATATTCAATGGTCTAAAGATACATATCTCACTCTGTCTTAATTGAATGACTCATAAGAATAAAGACATAACTTTCAACTTAAGGAACTTAACACACTAGAAGGCTCTTGTCAAGCCGCTGTGTAATAGTTCTGAAACTTACTGCTAGCAAGTCTGAGAGCATTATCAGGGGAGGAAATTTGAACTGGCCGATCATGTTACCTCAAAAACAGTACATAGATAGTGAAGTATAGATTATAATTATGTATTTTGAGAAGAAATATGAAAGTACATCTAACTTGGGTTTAGTGCATGACTTTTATGAACATGAATAAAGAACTTCAATCTTTGAAACTCAAAAGCACTGATGGGATATTTTCTAGCTCGCTTACAAGAACATAACTATCTGTAAAGATTTAAGCTTCATTGTTTATGATACCCTGAAAATAAGGCAATGATGGCCTCAATAAAGTGAAAGGAGAATCTGTATAAATTTTCTTAGAGAACCTTTCTATAGGATGATCTAAGACTTGAAAGAATGGAGACATTTACTAAATGCCTTATATCCTCTCGAAGAAAGGTACAGACGTCTTCGTACCATTATGTAAGACTTTACAAAACATGGCTTCATAGACACCCTAGGATACTTGAACTCTATGCTCTGATACCAAGTTTGTAATGCCCCAAAATCGGGTCCCGAGATGTCACACGGTGCTTAGGGTCACAAGTGACCCCAAGCTAACCCTTATACTAGCATAATTCATAAGTAACTGAATAAGATACATAAATATATACAAGTTAGCAGAAAATAACTCTTTTCTGAATTTGATAAATACAAAACTAAATTTACAAAATTACAACTATGCTTTTACAAAGAAAACTGAAACTAAATACACCAACTTCTACTGACTGTCTATGAAGCCTCTACTAGTACTGACTATAGGTAGTTAGTTCATGACTCTCAACTATCCCAACTCAATACGACTGAATAAAGGAAATACAACACTATTAATTTCGCATAACTGACTCGAGCCCTTGAATCAAAAGGACTCATCATCTGCTGACTGGATGTCGTGAACTGACTGGATCCAAAGGTGTACACTATACCTTGTACCTACATTATGAGAAAATGTAGCCCACACATGGGTGTGTGTATGGGTCAGTACCTTGGAAATGTACCAAGCATATGGGGGTGCAATGTATATATAAAATAATATCTTAATATCATCAGTTTATAAAATTATGCATGCTAATATAAATGACTCACTTAGCTTGAATTAAATCATCAAAATCATGGATGAATAATACATGTAAAGTAAAACACGTGAGTCATTACATAAGTTTTGAATTCATTTTCTTCACAGTATCAAACTTGTAAAGTAATCAAGTCTCAAACCAACTCTCTTTAGAGCATAACATTTCAATCTTTCAGAAACAAGAAACTTTATTAGAAAATCATAGTTTCAAACCATACACACTTATCTTAGATAGAGTAGAGATACACTATGGGAGTTTCTCAAAACCGACATAAATCATGTGAGCTACATGGAGTCCAACGTCTAACCCACGTTGGGGAGAGCTGTCCTATTCTTGCCATCAGAGTACGACCTTAGTCATTTGATTCACTAGTGATCACTATATCAGCCTAAGGCTCACATCCTACGGGGGAATGTAGTTCTAGGGAAGTACCACACTTTCTGGTCGGTGTTAAATACTACTCCCGGACTTAGCTCAGAATTTTAAATCAGCCTCAGGCTCACATCTCAAACAAATTCAATACTCTACATTGGGAGCCAAAATTCTATTCCTTCATAATAAATAAATCAAATGTGTGGATTTCTTTTCTCACTTGGGTTCAAAATCAACCCTTTCACGACGAAAGAGGTCAAATCTTTCTACATCATGTCAAATCATTCAATTCTTAAGATGCTTATAATACATAATTTCTCAAATAGGGTTCAAAGACCCATATATTAATATCACAATAAAACCTTTAAGATTTACGCTTTATAGCGTAGACATATATATAAATCAGTTTAAAATTTGAAAAGTTTAGCTTTACGTACAACCATATCAACATTCTCATGAAAGCAATATAAGGTATACATTCGTACTTCAAATTCATAAGAAAACGTATAAAATCATGTATCTTTGTAAAAGAAACCAACTTTGGGCACAAGAACGAAAGGGTGTTCTTGTTGAAAAACCCCACATACCTCAAATTTGTGAATTTAGATGAACTTTTGATTCTGGAACTCTATTCGTAAAATTGATGGGTGTTTCTAGTAGCTCTCGCAACGGGGATTCTGAATCTTAAAGAATTATTGAAAAACTACGGTTAAATCTTGGGATATCTTGATCATTAGGTTAAAACCTTTAAGAGTGTTCTTGACTAATTTTTGATGAAAATGAAAGGATTTTGGATAATTGGGGTTAAATTCCGTGTTATAGGCACATATAGGGGTGTTTTTGGCACTTGGAAGTGAGGTATGCGGTGCACAACCCATGACAGACCTTCAGGTGTGCATCACACACCTTATGACAGACATTTAACTGTGCTTCGCACACCCAATAACGCAAATTTGATTGGGCGGCACATTGTCCATCGCACACCCTTACTGCCTCTCACAAAAATAAGCATAACCTTTCGCTCGGATATTGGATTAAGGCAAAATTGGTATTGTTGGAAAGATAATTCGAAGATATTTCATTTGATATATAGTAGGCCCTCTAACTTGTTATATGCAAAGATTTATGGTCGATGGAATTTGACCCAAGTTGAAACATTCTCTAAAACTTAATCGATAGAAATGTTTTCAACTCGTCTTAGAGTTAGGACACCTCTATGATCTAAATTAATTCTCAAATAGATTCCCACACTACATAATTGATTGACACTCTAAATTTGCATTGGATTTATGGATTTTGGAACCTTTAGGTGAAGAAATGACGATTTTTGTTCCAGCCCAAAATGGAGGGTGTTACAGATGAGAACTTACCTTTTATATAAGGGTGTGATTCTTAGAAGCAATCCTTGCATTCTAAAACTATGTAGCCAGCATAGGTTGAGACATTATAGCCTGATATATGAGGGTAGATGAGGTGTCTTAACCTGTTATATGAGGGTTCCCACTATTCTCACTAGAGTTACCTATTATATGAGGGTTACTCACAGATTGTCCTTACTAGTGGTGCAGTATTGACACCCTTCCAATTGGGGTTACAGATTGGACCCCAACTCAGCTATATTGTGTTATTTGGGGCATGTATATTAGATGACTACTTCCCATAGTTTATGTTACATAATCAGGACTGTCATATAGAGTCATTCAGTCTAAGTAATAAAACTCAGATAATTCTACAGAATTTAGGGTTTTCAGATATAGTAAACTCCGAACAGTATGGAACTCAACTAGTTTCATCAGATTTAGGACTGTCAGATACAGTCACTTATGTTATCAGTTATATCAGTTATCAGAACTCAGTCATCAATCATGTTAGTTACCAGTAAATTTATGTTATCACAATCTCAGTTATAGTTATTATGTATTCATGTATGCATCCTCATGTTCATGTTATTCAGTCAGTTGGTATAGTTTATGCATTGAACCCTTGTGTTCATCCTACCTCACACGCATACAAGTACATTCAATCATACTGGCGCATTTATGCTATGGTGTTTTATACCATATGTTTAGAGACACGAGCTCCAGAGAATCAGTAGCATTCCAGTCTCAATAGTCAGAGTTAGAAGTGAGTCCTCATCTTTCGAGGACATGATAATTACTTTATTATCTCATTAATTAATTTATTAGTTGGTGTTATTTGAGGACATGTACCATCAAATCCTTATTCAGACAGTAATGTTTTTTAGGCTTTTCAGACTACAGTATGTTCAGATAGTTTATTTCAGTTTTGTTTTGGGTATTTCATACCCACCCAGGTGTTATGTTTTTATCAGATATTATGTCACAGTTTTGAACCTTATGGAATTTCAGTTCATGTTTTCGCATTATATAATATATTATGCAGTATACAGGTACAGAAATCAGTCATGGGTTAGCTTGTGGTCCTTCGAGGTCATGAGCATCATGTAGCATTTCGGGTACCAGATTTGGGTCGTTTCAGTCATCTTAGGCATTGGTTGGCTAGGGATGTCCGTCATGTCTAGGGCCCTATTCGAGTCGTGACAAACCTCATTATCAACATTTCTATAGAAAACAGTTTATATGCATTACAGTGCAAAGAACATATCAGGTGAATGGAAATTAGAGCTACGAAACTACTATATTTAATTAAATCTTTGGTGCATATTTATTTTAACAATGCACCCTCAATATTATGGATGATTTAACTGCATTGACTACTGCCACCTATTCCTTGTCAACTTTGGCTCATCCACATAGGGGGGTAAAACTTTTAGAAGTTTTCGAAGTCTCAATTATTTTAAATGTAACTTCAGTTTAGGTTGTTTGATGAGGTTCTTAATAACAATCAAATATCAGTTGAGGACTAAAGGATACAGTTGAAGGTCCTCCATCTTTTTGTTCATCTCTTTTGTTCCTACTTAAGTGTTTTACATCATAACATAATAATTTTTGTATTGCATACTTATCACTATTCAGAAGTTTTATATGAGAGGACAACATGCCAGATCTGTTCGATTTAGGTAATAGTTGTATTGAGAAATTCATGTTGGAATTTTGAAAACATTTAATCAATTGAGTTGGGAAGGAAAAGTTATATCAACTATTGATTCTTAGTACTCTCATGATCAGGGGATGATCTAAATTTTTTTTTGTGTCCTCATGCTCAAGAGACGTATTCTTGGACTCTGATGACATTATCTGCAGCTCTCTTATTTAATAGGAAGCTGATTTGAAAGGGGCCAATGATGGTGTAGAGGAAAGGTTTTAACCTTTGCCTAATGATCTTGTTCACTAACTTATAAGAAGTGTTGCAAAGACCAATGAGTCTGAAGTTCTTTTTATATGTGGTATTGACACATTTAGAAAAGAGGCAAAATATGGTGATATTGGTTTCCTTTGGTATGAAAACCTCTGAAAAGACCTTGTGAAAAAGGCTTCAATGATAGCTCCTACATGTCCCTATACCTCTTGTACAATAGAGATAGAGGCCATCAAATTAGGGGATTTGAATGGGATGAATGATTTCAGAGCAATGAGAATCTCACTATATCTTAGGGGTGCCTATAGAGTGGCTCCCATATTCTCAGTGAGAATGTTTTTGACAACTCCCTTTTGAGGAAAGTGAGACAAAGTGTGATCAAAGCTGAAGATCTCAAGGTAGAAACTTTGGATGTGGCTAGAAAATTTGGCATTATTAGTGATTTGGTTGCCAGCCTTATCCTTAAGGGATAGGATCCTAATAGGAAGACGCTATTGGTGAAAGATGATCTTGATTTTTAGGTGTTCATGTTAGATCCCTTTTTCTGCTACCAAAACCATAAAGGTATATGCTTTAAGGTCTTGTTTCTGGTAAATATGGGTTTGCACAAATGAAATGTGAATCGACATCATTAGATGACTAATGAATTTATTTCTTTTCTTAAAGGGCGTCAAGGATTAATTTAGCTGCACTGAACATATATTTTCTTACAAAATACATATCATCAATGATTCTATTTAGAAGGAAGAACACTTCCGGCATGGCTTTTTAATAATCCTAACCTACGCACGAGAACTAGGGAGTATGATGATATTATGAGGTCAATAGGTTGGTCATAACCCCAACAAAAGTATACTGTCTTCCACCAATAGTGGAATTATCCAATAGATTCCCTGACACTTGAGATAAGAAAACTATGGACCATGTATTGACACTTGATCAATCTATGAGGCCGTCAAAGAGCAGTACTTAGATCGATTACATCGAATTGTTAATAAGGCAACACAATTTGATGCTAAATTAAAAATTTGAGGATTGTTGCAAATTTTCTAAGTACAGTGCCTAAAAGATATGCAGTGCCCATAATCACTTAAAAACACATAAAATTTGCCCAAGATTAACTCCAACGATTACTGATAAACAAAAGTTAAAATAGACTTAGCACAATTTCTATAAAACAAAAATTGAAATTTGTAGGATAAACAACATAGGCTTCACCAACAAACAAACCTAAATAATAAAAGATGAGTTTGCCCTTGCATCTCCTAAAAATAATATGCAATGTCTGACAGTTCTAGATTTGTAAGATCTTCCTCAAATATGAAGCTAACATTGGGTGATTCTCAACGTAATTGTTTTATCTCATCCATTTTATGTTTACCCCAATGAAATTCCCCATCATTATAAATGAATATGTCCTCAAGTAACAATGCAAATGAAAACATAAAAATCACAAAACTACCTCACTTTTGAAAAGCATTTGGCATCTTCACTATCTTGAACACTACATTAACCAACTCTATCAACCACTCCAAACCTATGCCATCTGATCTTTTCCAAAATTTCAATGGAATCTCATGTGGCCCAATTGTTCTAACCCTATGCATTCTATGAATGAAACCACTCACCCTCTTATATTGGAATCTTCATTGGTACCCGAGGGCATTTTAATTTCAAATGTTAGGGAATTTGATTGGGGCATACAGATGATGGATGAGATGAAACAATTTCATCAAGAATCAACCAACATTAGGTTTAAATTTGAAAATCTTACAGATTAGGAACCATTATGACCTTGCTTATTGTTTATAAGAGGTGCAAGGAAAGACTCATCTTTTATTATTTAAGTTTGTTTGTTGGTGGAGCCTATGTAGCTTATCCTACAAATTTCAATATTGATTTGATAGAAACTGTGCTTAGCCTATTTCGACTTTTGTTGATAATTAATCATTGGAGTTAATCTTGGGCAAATTTTATGTGCTTTTTAATATGATTATGGATACTGCATATCGTTTAGGCACTGATGTTAGAATATTTTTATTAGCAATCGTCAAATCTTTAACTTTAGGAACAAGTTGTGTTGCATTGTTCAGATTGATCAAGATTCAAGTCGTTCCTTGGAGAATTATAGAATTAAGCATGGTCCAAAGTTTTCTGATCTCAAGTGTCAACGACTTTATTGGATAGCTCCATTGTTAGAGGATGATAGTATGCATTGTTTGGGATAATAACTGACCTCCTTACTATTGTTTCGAGTACACAATCTGTATTATGTCTAAACAACTTCAACACAAGTTCAAGATTAAATCAAGAACACTTAAAAAAATTTCAACACCTTTAACACAAGTTCAATATGAACAATCAAAGAAGTGTGTTATTTTATTTTAAATAAAAAAGATGAAGTAGAATAAGCCAAGTCCTCTGAATTCATGAAGTATCCTTAAGAAATAATTCCCCTCAAATACCCGAGGATCTGGAATTTTCCTCCCAGGATAAAATGGATTCACAACCAGAATGTAGTGTTACCTCAAACATTCTGGTTTTCTTCGAACTCCTTCAATGGTATATGATCACACGTAGTTTTTAGAAGCAAGAGAAATGTTTTTTTCAATACAGAAATTTTCATCTTAAACCTATGGAAAAAATACAGGTTTATATAGCCATGAAGTACCTCTTTAAAAAAGAAGGAAATGGTTCATCGGAAAGGTGTATCATTTTGGAATACTCTTGTCTGTTCATTCCTAAACAACATTTCTTTTTTGAAGAGTCACAACTAACTGAACAGTCACCCCTTTTCTATTACAGTGTGTCTTTTTCTCGAAGGTTTGTGTCCCTCAATTTTCTATTCACACCAATTGAACCCAACAATCCCCCAAATGAATGAATAATGACTATTCTTTCTAAAACTTTACGGACAAGTATGTGATCATCAAGCAAAGACTGATTGCATCTGCATAAATAGGTTTCCCTTTGAACTCTCCATAGTGAACATGCATCGGATGCACTCGGTCAATCGGTAGATTTGATATCTTTAAATCGTCGAGCTTTAATGTACACCTAGACAATACATGTCACACAACCAGCCTTTTAGAAATTATGGTTCTCATAGTTTTGTTTATTTCAGCCATGAACACGTCTCGCTTTCACGAGAGTTTTGACAATATGACTTTACTAATATTCTCTTTGAAGCGACTTCCAATACGCCCTCACATTGTTAATTTCTAAATGTTCAATCCTTTAGAATAAACTATTTGGTCAAATCTGCCAAATTTAGCTAATCATTAAAAGACTTCACAACATAAGTCTTATCCTTATTTACTAAATATTGTCTACATCATGAGAATGGGTCGGGTATATTAACAATGTTGAACCTATCAGATAGAACTTTATTTGATTTCCTTAAACCTAGCAATTGGGATCTCTAGACTGCTAGGTAGAGTTACCGCCATGCTGAATTATCCCAGTCTGTAAATGCATTCCCTTATATGTTATCTCAACTACTTCTAGATAGGCCTTTTGTAAGTGACACATTATTCTTTGAATACACATAGTCATCAGTGATAATTCCACTAGAGAGAAGTTCTCTAATGGTATTATGTCTCCATATTATGTGATGAGATCTACAATTGTACATCATGCTCCTTGCCCTACCTATTTCTGCTTGACTATCAAAGTGTATAAGTACTGGTGCCAATGGTTTGGGCCAATAAGGAATATCTTCCAAGAAATTTTAGAGTCATTCTACTTCTTTACCGGCTTTAAATAATGCGATAAATTCTAATTCCATTGTAGAGAAAGCAATCCATGTTTGTTTGGATAATTTTCAAGAGAATGATCCTCCACCTATAGTAATGTAATGCCCCGAGATTATACCTTGGGTGCCACGTGGTGCTTACAGTTCTGAGGGACCACAAGCTAACCTATTAGCTGGTGCCTGCTATGAGCACTGAATAATATAATAACATATGTGGAAGAAAAACTGATAAACCATAAGGTTTTAGCATCTGAAATCAATACCAAATCATAACTCTGGAAACAACTTCTGGAAATAACTGTCTAAAACTAATAAAATAAAAACAAAACTGACTGATTGTCTGTACTAGTCTGAAAAGCCTCTACTGACTGCCTGTGGAGCTGATGGGAAAAATACCCAATTAACTCTGACTGAATAGGAAATACTGAAATTGATGAAATAGCTAAGATAAATAAACCACGTCCTCAAAATATGAGGTCTCACCACAACTACGCCTAATAATCTGGAGAGTCTATGCACGATTCGGGAATTGAGCATCTGAACCTATTATATGATACATCATAACAAGAAACGAGTATATGATCAGTACTTTGAATTACTGGTATGCTAAATGAGGTAGGATGGTATGCATAGTTTCATGTACAAGAATAATAACTGACTAAATAAATGGCATGAAATACTGAATATAATGTATGAAATCTGTAAATATTGAGAATGCATGGCCAAGCATAAAATAAGTTTGGGATATAATTTGTAAATTGAAATACTGAAATCTGATAACTAAATAACTGATATTTGTATACTATGGTCAATACAAGCCTGAACTGAAGTATACTGAATACTTAACTGAGACTGTGGGAGATATTATCTAATTGACGTGACCCAATGAGTAATTTGGGTTCCAACCAGTGACCCTAGTCGGAGGGGTGTCAGTACCATGCCATGGGTACTAACACTGGCTATGTGGATCCACTGATGTACTGTCCCGAAGGACTATAGGTGTGAAGCCTAAACTGAAGGGTGACCCCTGGGATGTAGTTAAGCATGAACTGATGGGTGACTCCTCAAATTCTACACTTGCTACATAGTTCTGGAGTACAGGGAATGCTACTAATGACTCTGCATAACTGGAAGGGACGTTGTCATCCCGGTACTTTCTCGGTTCTAAATCCTACTCCCAACTGAACTGACTCAAAATACTGAACTATTTTAAGTTGAACTGATCATGATAAATAACTGAATTGATATTACTCATAACATGTTTAAAACTAATTTGAAGATACCGAGGCTAAGTAAACAACTAAGTTTTCAGGTATTCATAATTCCCGGGACTTAATAGCAATAATAGAGAAATAGTACTAAAACTTTGGGGACATAATATGAAAGCATTTATTCAAAATTCATTCTTATAGGCATTTGATCAAACACTTCATATGCATAATGTAAGCTAATCATGGGAATAGTTTTAAACATGTAGTAATAGCATGATTTCAACATCAACATCACTAATTATGGTTTATATCAGCATATAACATTACTAAAAAATGTGGGATTTGATAACAACAACAATTTTAAGTAAACATGGTACAGAGTTTCAATCCATGGGAATTCATGGTTAAAATCACAATTACTTGTAAAGGTCACAACTTTAAATTTAAAATTGGATACTTGGACTCCATGGGTGAAAGGAACCCATGGATAAACATTTAACATACATGGGTTGATGAATTCGTGAGAGTTCTTGGGGTTTTTCCTTGAGATTTGATCTAGAATTTTGAAGGCTAAGGCTTGTTCTTGAGAGAAGATTAGTTTCTTTTAGTAAAATTATGAGTAATGGGGAACACAATGCCCCTTTAGGGTTTTAATTATGTTTTTTGGATGAATTTGGGGCCATGGTAAAAGACCAAACGGTCCTTGGAAATTAAATACGTGGACTGACAATATAGATTTTTCGATCTGGCGCAACGCGGTGCTTATCGCGTCGGGCCACTGAAAAAGGACAATCCTCATTTTGTCCAACCATGAGATACAATGCTATCGCGTTGCGCCACTGGAAAAGGACAATTCTTAACTGGCACCTTGGTGCGATGCGACGCCATTGCAGTGCCCCACCGAACACAAATTTTCTCCTTGGTGCGATACGGTGTTATCGCGGTAGCCCACTAGAAAAAGACAAACATTATTTTGGCCATCACCGCAACGCGGCCTTATCGCGTTGGGCCACTATTTTTAACTAAAAGTGCCATAACTTCTCACTCAAGCATTAAAATTGGGCAAAATTGTTATCGTTGGAAGCTAATTCAATTTCCTACAATTTTGTGGGTCTTTAGCTGGAAAATTCTGAGTAGAGAAAAAGTTATGCTTATTTGAAGTGGACTAAAGCAACATTCTTCTCAAAAACTCAATCGATAAGGAATATTCTTATTCGTCTAATGGCTGGGAGTTATTTGAGGCCTTAATATATATCAAACTCACTCAAAAAAATACCAAAGAACTACAACATACTTAGCATGAGCTTGAAACATGGTACTAACATTGGTTTGGATTTTTGGTGTATTACAAGTAAATATGTATCCACTCGTGGATTTTACTTCATTTGATCCGGTGATCCAATTTGCATTACTATATCCTTCAAGTGCCACTGAATATTTACTATAATGCAAAGCATAGTCTTGATTGTAGTTAAGACACCCCAAAACTCTTTTCATTACCATCCAAGAAGTTTTATTGGGATTACTCATGTACCGACTAAACTTACTAATAGCACATGTTATGTCTGGCCGTGTACAATTCATGATATAAATTAAAAATCCCAACCCTTACCTATTCCAACTTGAGTAAATTTCACCTTCATTCTTTTGAAGCGAGAAGTTCACGTCAAATAGAGTCTTGGCAATAACAAATTCCAAATACGTGAATTTATCAAGTACCTTTTTTATGTAATGAGACTGTGACAATGCCAACCCTTGTGGAGTTCTATGGATTCTTATTCCTAAGATCATATCCGCAACTCCAAGGTCTTTCATATCAAATTTGCTCTCAAGCATTCATTTTGTAGCATTTATGTCAGAAATGTCTCTACTGATGATTATCATATTATTCACATACAAACAAACAATAACCTTATGATTTGGAGTGTCTTTAATGTAAACACATTTATCATATTAATTTATCTTGAAAACATTTGACAACATGGTTTGGTCAAACTTTGCATGCCACTGTTTAGGTTTTTTTTTTAGTCCATAAAGTGACTTAACAAGTTTACACACCTTCTTTTCTTTTCCTAGAACCATCAAACCCTTAGGTTAGTCTGTGTAAATTTCTTATTTCAATTCTCCATTTAGAGACGTTGTTTTCACATTCATTTGATGGATTTCAATACCATATAATTCCGCCAATGATATTAACATTCGAATTGAAGTTATCCTTGTTACAGGATAGGATGCATCAAAGTACTCAAGGACTTCCTTCTGTTTAAAGCCTTTTACTGCAAGTCTTGCCTTGTATTTGTCAATAGTACCATCTTCTTTTATCCTTTTGATGTTCCATTTAGAACCTAAAGGTTTATTTTCTGGAAGAAGATCAACCAACTCCCATGTATGGTTGATTAAGATTGAATCAATGTCACTATTTATTGCATCTTTCCAAAAGGATGAGTCTGAAGAAGACATCACTTCTCTAAATATTTGAGGCTCATTTTCTAAGAGAAATGTTATAAAATTTGATTCAAACAAAGTTGATGTTCTTTGATGTGTACTATGTCTTTGATTCTCATCATTATGTACATCCTTACTTGGTTTATATGGAGGTCATTTAGACCCGACACTAGATTGTTCATGTATAATTTTATACGAATATATATGTTCAAAGAATTCAGCATTTTCTAATTCAATTATTGTATTTTCATTGATATCTGGATGTTCAAATTTAAGAACCAGAAACCGACATGCATTACTACTTTTAGAATATCCTCTGAACGCACAGTCCGCCATCTTAGGTCCTATCTTTTAACCTTTTAGGCATAGAACTTGTACCTTCGCTAAACACCCTCACACTTTGAAATATTTCAAGTTGGGTTTTCTTCTATTCCATTTTTCATATAGAATTGACAGTGTCTTACTGTGGGGCACTCTATTAAGTTCGGTTAGCTATAAGGATAGCTTCCCCCCACAAGTTTTGTGGTAAAATTAAACTTATTAGTAAGGCATTCATTATTTCCCTTAAGGTTCTATTTTTCCTTTCTGCAATTCCATTAGATTGAGGTGAATACGGGACTGTAGTTTGATGGACAATTCCATTCTTTTCACATATTTCTACAAAGTGAGATTCATATTCTCCACCCCCATCACTTCTTATCATTTTGATATTTTTCTCTAATTGATTTTCAATTTCGGTTTTGTATTGCCTAAACGCATCTATTGTTCCATCCTTACTGTTTAGCAAATATACATAACAGTACCTAGTCCAATCATCAATAAAAGTTATAAAATACTTTTTCCCACCATGAGATGGTGTTGACTTCATATCACAAATGTTAGTGTAGATTAAGTCTAAGGGATTGGAATTCCTTTCAACGGACTTATACAGATGCTTAGCATACTTTGATTCCACACACGTTTGACATATTGATTTATTGCACTCAAAGTTTGGCAAAACTTCTAAGTTAAGAAGATTTCACAATGTTTTATAATTGACATGTCCTAATCGTTCATCCCACAAATCATTAGACCGAAGCAAGTAAGAAGAAACTGAACTTTTATTCATTTCAACATTCATTACATTCATCTTAAATAGGCCCTCAATGAGGTAGCCTTTTCCTACATACACTTCTCTTTTACTATGTACAATTTTTCCAAAAACAAATACACATTTGAATACTTTTTTATCAAGAAGTGATACATAAATTAAGTTCTTCCTTAACTCCAGTACATACAGGACATTTTTAACAATCAACGCTTTGCCTGATGTCATTTTCAGGCAGACTTTTCCTGTTCCTTCAAATTTTGAAGTTGCAGAGTTTACCATGTAAATTTACTCTTCTCCTTGAGCCAAAGAGAAAGCAGCAAATAACTTTTTATTTGCACAAATGTGGCGGGTGGCACTAGAATCCTTCCATCATTCTTGAGGATTTCCCATCAAGTTACATTCCAAAAGCATGGCACATAGATCTTCTATTTCGTTCTTGGTTTCCACCATATTTGCTTGATCCTTCTTATTTCTTTTCTTTGGGGCACAACAATCTGTAGACTAGTGGCCAATCTTGCCACTATTAAAGCATTTTTCTTGAATTTATTCTTAGGCTGATTGCTTAGTTGTCCAGTTTTCTTTTGCTTGTTTGAGTTGTTGGGGTCATCTTCTACACTATTAACTCCATTTATTGTAGAAATTTATTTTGACCTCCTCTCTGCAACTTTATTGTCCTCCTCAATGTGCAACATCACAATGAGGTCTTCGACTGTCATCTCCTTTTATTTATGTTTCAAGTAATTATTGAAGTCCTTCCACAAATGTGGAAACTTCTCAATCATCTCAGCTACTTCAAATGTCTCGTTCACAACCAAACCTACAACAAAGTTTATGTGAACATTAAGAACATTTTTAATATGTTCAAATAAGGTATTCATTAAATTTATACCTTCTGCAGGGAGATCTAGATGATGACTTGCAACTCCTGTACTTGAAAAATGACAGTCTTGTGGTCGATTATTTTGTACTCTAGGAATCACGCAACATAGAACTTCTTGGTTCCCGCATTCTTAGTCTTATATTACTTTTCCAACGCGTTTCACAATTCTTTAGATGTCTTCATTATGCTGTAGAAGTTGTACGAGTCATCTTTGAGGCTGCATAGGATGTAATTCCTACATAGAAAATCAGAATGTTTCCATGCCCCTGTTTCAATGAATCGCTCCTGGTCCGAAGTTAATTCGGGCACTTCTGGAACATCTTCTAAAATAAATCTTTGAAGACATAAGGTTGTTAAATAGAAGAACCTCTTTTGTTCCCACCTCTTGAAATCAATTCTAAAAAATTTTTTGGGCTTTTTCGCTAGTGCCATAGCGGGTGGCGCATTTGTGTGACTAGTTGTGGCAACATTAGTTGCTGCCACACTTGTCCCACCATCAAGATTACCTTCTGTAGTCATTTTTTCTGTCACTTTAGTATAAAATTATAGTTATTACAAGTTCGTAGCAACTTATAAAAACAACTTGTTTCTAGTTTAACGATGAAGTTTTTATGTCTTCCAATCGTTAACCGAATGACCTTTAAATTGTGATGAAGATTTTATTTCTTCAAATCAGTTGTTAAGTTCAAATGGAGTAGAAAGCTTAAAGTTTTAATCTCCAAAAACCAAACAATACATATTATATATTATGAAAAAAAAACTTTAGTGAAAAGTAAATTTCACCAAACAAGCTAAAAAAAATTTCAAAGTTATTTCCTTAAGATTGTTGTTTCGGGTACCCAATCTGTATTATGTAAAAAAAACTTCAACACAAGTTCAAGATTAAATCGAGAATACTTATGAAGTTTTTCAACATCTTCAACACATGTTCAATATGAAATATCAAAGAAGTGTGTTATCTATATATTATTAATAAGAGAGTATAAAGCCCTCATAATAAGCCAAGTGTCATCCTAAGAAATAGTCACTTCGCATGTTAAGACAAAAAATTAGTTAGATTTAGTTAGTAGTTGCAATTTTAAAATTAATTTGTGCATCTTTTGTGGGAGAATGTGGAAGTTCTTTTAAGAGTTTTCTCACTTATTTATTAATAGATATTTATTATTATTCTATTTTAAAATTTAAAATTAGGGAAGTTATCAAGTCAGCTTCACCTTCTCAACAAAAAAAATATAAATTTTAAAAATTGATGAATACACCATATCTCTGTGTTCTAATAATGATTTGCAGCACTATCCCTCTAAATTGGTGGTTTCGTACTAATTTTCTCTAATCGACCTTTCAAATTTTTATATCTTTTCTAAATAACTTTTGCATTATAATAGCAACTGCACCTTTCAAAATCCATCCACCACAGATCAATTGACATTTTAATACTAAAATATCACAAATTATCATTCGTTTGAAGAAATTAGCAAGTGAGAAAAATCATGCCACAATTTATGAAGGTGAGTAATTTCTGTTTATGTTAACTATTTATTTTTTAATAGATTTATCTTATTCATCTGTGAGGTTTATATGCCCTTCTTTTGTGATAGAATGGCTGAGATGAATTGCTCTTCCTTTCGTCTTTCTGCGGGTGGGTTTTTAGGTTCTGCTTTTTTTTATATGAATGATAAAGATATGCAAATAAGGATGTTACTGAGGGACTTAATAGGATATAATTTAGCCAAAGAGGCTGTGGACTTTGCATTGAGTGGTCAAAGGCATTGCCAATTTTTTCTTCAAAAATCCATCATCTCCTTAAAGATTTCAATTTCATTTTGTTTCTCAAATGATTTTGCTACAGTTAGAGTGTAACAAACTGCATGAGGCCCAAGATTTCTTGAAAATCTTCATCTAGCGTCCGTCCTTGAAATACTTTATTTGTGGTAAATTTTTATCGATATTATTAATTTAAAGTGAAAGATAAAAATATATTCCCTACAAGTATGTTTTTTTTGGATATTGATTAGTCCTGCTGAAAAGAGGAAGACATTAATGTTCCAAAAATAAAGTAGAAGATTGGCTAATGTTAATTTTTTGGCTTTTGTAAAGATTTTATCTTAGCTCTTTATTGAACCTTCACTTGATCAAGAAAAAAGATTCAGATGCAACTTCTTGGGATAACACAAATAACCCTTTTCAAACATCCCTTTTTAGAACATATTTTTCACAGGCTTACAAATACTCTCTCGCTTCGCTTGGCAGTTGTCGATTAGTTTATATTAATTTACATAATATATTGAGTATGGAAATCGAGGTTCCTTTCTCTGTATCATCAAAATTCAATATATCTGCGAAAAATTGACATCACAAGGTTGGGTAAGTTCATAATTTTCGATTTGTGATCTCTATTATTGTATAATCACTTTTCAGTTGTGTTATATTTGTCCATATTTTCATAGCCCTTCTTCTTGGATAAAAAAATTCATTATTCCTCTTCTAATTTATCTCTTTTTGCTACAGTGTAGTGTGTTTATAGCATTTTTCGAGTACGCGACAAATCAAATATGACATGATTGCATAAAATTATCTAAGTTCTTCATCTAAGATTTATGGGTTGTTTAATTTCTATAGTGTAGTTTTATGTACTTGAATTTTTAATTTGAATTTATTTGTACTTTGTTTGATCATCTGGGAATGTGACAACGTTACATGATTAACTTGAATTTCAGTTACAAATCACAAGTCTGGCGCAAAACTAATCGCATGTTTGAAATATTTTCTCACTTGATAATAACTCTAGAATTTAATTTTGCCAACAAAGGTAATATATATGGATGTTTCGATCTAGACCTCACTAAGACTATAATTTTCAATATATTCTACTCGATATAGTTTGAGAACAGTCAAATTTAAACTTTGTTGTAAAAAAAAAGTTCGTGCAAAAGATGTTACAAAATTAGAAGATGCAAAGAAATAGGACTAATAGGTAATTATGAGGTGCGTCATGAAGGAAACATTATTGTTGATACCAGAAATCAGGATAATTCTCTTGGGGATTTGAACTTTATGTTTTTTTCTTTAGTTCGGAATCTGATGGACACTTGATGTAGTGGCTGTTATTTCTTGGTAATGGACGTGTTAAATAGTTCTTGCCAACCTTGCTGGTACAAATTATTTGCCTTTTTATTTTTTCAGATAAAAGTTGTAATTTCTCTTTATTAAGGTTCTTTTAAAAAAAAAAAGAATATGAGCTTCTATTACTCCTTGGTTCACTGTATGTTGCTAATGTGCAACTGAAAGGAAGAGACGTTTGAATAATTTGTGGCAATCCAAAAGAGGCGTTGCCTTCTGTTTTAATGTATGAGAAAAGTAAGAATGAGATAAGTGTGATGCATGTCCATATTGCTTAAATAATGATCTATAGTTTTCTCACTTATCATTGTATGTTGTATATTCTATATTTGATTCCTGTGGATATTTTTAAATTTTCTACGGCATTTGTGGAAGGTTGAATTCAGGATGCCTACACATGTTTGAAGCATAGGGCTTGAAGAATTTTTTTTTTGTGTTACTTCTTAAGTATGTATTCTTCACATTATCAGGTATTACTGTGAACAAATTTGTTTCTATTTGGAGTAATATAATCTCTTAATTTGCTGGTGACTGTAATTGGGGGAGCCACGATTATCACTAAGTGATTTTAAAATATGAGTAACTTTATGCATGAACTAGCAGAAGGAGGTTCGACGTCTACTAGATATACATACAAAAAAATCAACCATGAATACATATTAATAATATTTTGTCGAGTGTGTTCGCATGAGTCCACTGGCTTACTGTATTTCTTCTAATTCTATTTGTTATGGATATTTTATGGTGCAAATGTGTATAATTGATTTCAGTGGATCCTTTTACCTTCATGAGAATGTATATTATTTTTTAGTAAATTTAAACTTTTATGTGTCTTTTTTTCTTATGCAGTAAGTAGTAGTTCACATTAGAACTAGCTAACTGATGATAACAAAATTACCATGCCGAGTGTAAGTTTTTCAAGAAGCTTTTCATATGTTGTTCAGTCAAAGTACAAATTGGAGATAAACGTTAGTAACAAATGAACAGGTTAGCCATGGAAGGCACCTTTCACCGCCCTAGCAAGACCTATATCTGCACAGTCTTGCTTTGAAGTATAGTTATCTCAACAACAAACTTAGCTTGGATTACCTTCAGTAGATATTTCTCAAGTAAGCTTCACTAGTCATTTTTATTCCAGCCAAGTGATCATCAAAAATACTAAAGAACTATAGTACATCAATCTTCCTTGGAAAATATTTTTGGAAAGTAGGTAACTAGAATTCAAGAAAAGGGAGAGATAATCAATATGATATGAAGGAAGAAAATTTGAGTAAAGAAATAAATTTGAATGGATGCAACATAAGCTCATTAAAAAAGCTTCAATAATATTATTCCTGTTATTCCTTTTAATCCTACTTTTTCTTTTCAATTTTATAATGTAAATATTTATTATATTTCGCTATTTTTCAGTCTATGTATCATTTCTCGGATTGTTGTAAAATATCTAAAGGAATCATTTTTTAGTAGGTCGTGAAAAATCAAAGCTTCTTCTCAATAGTGCAAAATTGAAACTCATTTATAATCTACTTCAGCCTCGTGTTAGTATCGATGTTTATCTTTTTTTGGTCATTTTATTAGTTAGTATAATTTACTTTGTCATCGTGTTAGTTAGTATAAGTCTATGTTAATTAGTGTAAAGTCGATATTTCTCTAATGCTCCGATTTTATTTTTCACTCATCTATTCAAACAACCAAGCTTATAATGTCTTTTAATTTGATTTTGTAATTTATATTTGCCGGAAAAGAATAGTTTGGTACTTTCATTTTCACGGGTCTCTATCATATTTTTTGATACTACAAAAGACAAAGGAAGGCGATTTTGGATGAATGACATGTACTTGCATTATTTTATTAGACACATTGAGTTTTAAAACTTTTAGCTTGAAAGGAAGAGCTTCTGCTAAGGTTGTATATGATAAGATATGATCACACCCAAATTATTTTCTACCTTAAACTGGGTGAAGATTAAGAGTGTGTTGGGATGTGCTTACTACTTATGGTATATTTTTGTTGTTTTGATTTAAATATAAGTGCTTTATGTACTACATAAGTGCATAAAATGTATTTTAGCTTATAAACACCTTATATAATTTAATCTAGATAGCTTAAGCATACAAGCTATTTTAGTTCAACATGATTATAGAATAAGCAATTTCAATGACAAAGCTGCTAACAAGCAACACAGTAAATGATATGTTTAGTTGATTGAATATAAAGAACAAAGATAGTACAAGAAAGATAATGTGCTTTCTGCTACGAAATGTCATTTTAATTATCCTTTCAAAGCTAGATTTATTTGATCTGTTGTTATTCACAACTCTTTTATATGCAGGAGTTTTAAAAGCATACTATTTGTCAATCATATTATCCTATTCTAGAATTATCATCTTTAAAAGACATTTTCATTTTAATGTTCTAATAACTTTTGTCTGTCACGAGAATGAAAATACATTTATTATTTTCTTGGATTTACACTTATAGAGGATAAGTGATCCTTTGAAAGCCAGGTATAATTTCTAATGATTTTTTTTAATAATGACTGCGCATCGCACGAGTACAAATACTAGTTCTATTTTAAAGATAAAAGATGAAGCAGAATAAGCCAAGACCTCCGAATTTATGGAGTGTTCTTAAGGAAATAGTTCCCCTCAAGTACCCGAAGTTGAGGAATTTTCCTCCCAAGATAAAATGGATTCACAACCATAATGTAGTGGTACCTTAAACTTTCTGATTTTCTTCGAACTCACTCAAAGAGAGATGATCACACGGAGTTTTTAGAAGCAAGAATTTTTTTTTTTAATACAGATATTTTTATCTTAAACTTGTGGAACAAATGCAGGTTTATATAGCCATGAAGTGCCTCTTCGGGAAGAAGGCACTGGTTCATTAAAAAGGTGTATCATTTCGAAATACTCATGTATGTTCATTCAAAACATGTCTTTTCTGAATAGTCACAACTAACAAAACACCCACCCCTTTTCTGAAATAGTGTGTCTTTTCCTCGAAGGGTTGTGTCCCACCATTTTCCATTCACACCAATTGAAGCCAACACTTACCTCTACAATTTCATCAAACTCTCTAATTCTCTCAAGAAGTTTAGAATTATTCTACAGCCATCTCGGGATATGTTCTAACTTTTGAATAGCATCATAGACAAGCCTTTTGTAAGAAAATATGTATTTCAATGCAGCTAAATTAAACCCTTCCTGATCCCTTTTTAGTAAAAAAAATTCATTAGTCATTTCATGTTGATTAACTATACCTTTTTAGAAAACCGTATTTACCATAAACAAGACCTTAAAGCTTATACCTTCATGGTTTTGGAAGCGGAAGAAAGGTTCTAACACGACCACCCCAAAATTAGGCTCATCTCTCAGTCAGAGTCTCTTGCTGTTAGTTCTACCATGGGATCCCTATTTTCTTTTAAATAATTCTTAGCCTTCTCAAAGTTAGGATAATTGGGAGGTTGAATTGATATTCGGTAGTTATTACAGCTATAATTGGCTCCACTACATGTAATGTTTATGGTTCTAATTCATTAATCATCATAGTCTAAGAAGTCTAATGCAACAAATTCTTCAACATCATCATCAACAGTTTTATAGAAAACAATTTATAGGCATTACAGTGCAAACAACATATCAAATGAAAATGGAAATTAGAGTTAAGGAACTGCCATATTTAAATATGCTGTTTGCATAGTAATTGCAACTGATTTTAAATTAATGGTGCATTTTTTAGTTTAACATTGCACCCACAAACTTTTGAATGCTTTAACCACATTGATTGCTGCCATAGATGAATTGTCATAACTTTGGCTCATTCACATAGGGAGCTAGATAAAAATTGACTATTTATCGAAGTCTCAATTGTTTTGAAATGTAACTTCTTTCTAAGTTCAGTTAAAGTTCAGCATTTGTTGTTGTGTTGAGGTTCTTTATAGCAATCCAATAACAGATGAGGACTGAAGGATACAGTTGAAGGTCCTCCATCATCTTGATCATCTCTTTTGTTCTCATTTAAGTGTTCTTACATGATAACTAATAATTTAGGTATTGCATACTTATCACAATTCGGAAGTTTTATATGAGAGGATAGCAAATCTGTTCGATTTAGGTAATAGTTGTACTGAGGAATTCATGTTGGAATTTATGACACTAGTTAACCAATTGATTTGGGAAGGAAAAGTTGGAGGTTCCACATGTTCAAAGAAATCCATGGAAGCGTGAACTACAAATATCATATTTGGTTTTAGTTTTTGAGTCATCAGCTTCTGTTGGTAAAGTACTAGCCTATAAATATCGAGTTAGTTTGTATTTGGGTACATGTTCTTTTGAAGAAGGTTAGTTGGAGTCTCTTAACCAAGCTTAAATGTATTGAAGTAGGAACCAACATAATTAAATATGACAGTTTAACAAGTTACCAGTTTTTGTTTGATACGAGAGCACGGAAGCTATCACAGACATGAAGACCAAAGAAACTACAAAATTGAAAAACAGAAAGTAAAAGGATAAAAAGGACAGATGATAGAAAGATGGATAGATTGATATAATGAAAGGAATTGAAAGAAAGGAAAGGTTATATTAAACCCTTATCCTCAATCAACTAAGCCAAACAAAGCACCTAATCTCTTATGTTGACTGCATGGAAATTGTACCATCTTTACAACCACCGTTTATAAAAATATGTCAAAAAAAGCTTTTCCAAGATCTCAATCACTCTCTCAAGAGTTTTCATACATTCATCATCACTAACAAGCTGACTAAATAAAACTAGCTACCAAGTATTCATAGTTTGACAAAATATTACATAATTAGGGCCCAAAAGTGTCCCAAATGCAAGAAAATACCCACTAGGGGCTGTTTTGATTCACTCTTAAAATTCTAGAGCAGATAAAAGGAGGATCCAAAGAGCCTTGGGCGGATGAACCTTCCAAAGGGGTTTTCTAGCCATAGTTTGCACTACTTCGACCTCGTCAAAGTCCTTTGACCCTCCTTAATTGTAATCTTCATCCATGTGACATCTTTTAATAGCATTAAGAAGTCATCAAACACCTCGAGTATAGTTCATATTTCATCTATAGGTCCGGAGGAAATTTGGCTTGTATTATCCTTCCCTTCCTAAAAAGGATTCGACCTTGAATCCAAAACTTGCAAACCAAAGAAAGGAAAAACAAATACAAAATCCTCATGACATAAGGGTTAGGGTTAGCACAAATAATCACAACATCATGCCAAAGTTGCACACATTTAAGATATAACCAAGGATCTTTTGTGGTAAATATTAGAAACTTATTGAAAAATACACAAAAGAGTTGGCTGTGGTAATAACCAAGAGGTAAGGAAACCACAAAGGTCATAATGGCATCACTAAATCCAAAAGGTAAGTCTACCTTCACCTTAGGAGCCATAAGACACAATTGCTTCATCACCTCTTTAAGATACAACATTAAGAGTGGTGCCTCAATTGGTTTTAAAGTACACAAGACCCATATAGCATAATTATTCAAACAAGTGGACCATCCATCAAGTGTCCTACCTCTACATAAAGCAAGTTCAAGACTAGAATGGATATCATCATAAGCAAAGAGGTAGTATAGAAAGGAATCAAGTGCTAAAACATTATTCATGTTTTTATTATCGACAAGAAGGACATTTAGCTAAAATGATATAGCACATAATCCACACAAGGATGGAATCAAAATATTTAAGCACATATGACTTTTTCCTTTCCAACAACTTCCCTTATGAAAGGGGTCACCAATTGTAAGCATTTCACAAAGAAGGGTATCACAAGCATGGAATCCATCCAAAGTGTTCTCAAGAGGAGACTTTTTCCTTTACCTACAAGTAGTGAAACCTTTGTTAAGATTGGAAACATACAATGTTGAATTATCTTGGATCTTTTCTTTACTTTTCTTCTGCAATGAATGCTTAACTTTGTTGGAAATTCCTCCCATGCACAATTTAGGTCTATCAAGTAGGTTGTAAATCCCCATGAAAGACTTTCAATCATAGGGAACAATTCCAGCATCCTCATTTAAACTTTGCTTGTCAACTAGACAAATTTGTCAAGTTGGGTGTATGAAAATCACCACAGTCAAATTTTTTACCGGGGTCAAATGGATATAGGGCTATAGATAGTGATCTAGAAAATAGTTTTTCCCCCCAAATACATCACCAAAATCAAAATATATACTCTCCACACTAGCATAAGCATCATCTAAAGGAAATGGAGAGTAGAGAAAGGTATCACTCAAGTAAACTTCAACCAGGTGTCCTAGTGTATATACTCATTATTAGATTCAAGATCGTACCATGAGTATTCTCAACAATAGGAGCACACAAGGTAGAAGAAGAAACGGTTTCCAAACAACTAATACTTTCTCTTTGAAGGGAAGAATCCTTAAGTAGACACATACCACCACTAACATCAAAGGAATCATTACTCAAGTCATAAAAAGAATCAAACAATTCATCCTCATAATTATAAAACAAGGGTGGGGTGTCATTCAAAAGATCACAACCACAAGAATTTTCATAGGAATAATCACTAATTGGGTTTCTTAAATATTCAAGAAAATCAAAGTTATCATCACCCAATTGATCATTCTATTTAAAATCCTCATATTCCTTTCCTTAGGAGTACTCTCATCTTCAAGAAAAAGATTTTCATATGAAGGAGTAATGTAGTCACACCACAGTAGGTTGTCATATAGGCTATATCCCTCAACATAAGCTAAACAATTAATATTATTCACACTACTAGGTTTATTAGGAGTGATTGTACCATCTTTGAACATGATATTTTATTTAAAGAGAGAAGTATCAGTACATGAAGAAGGATTAGAACTTGTAAGTTCACTCTCAATAAAACAACAATCATGTTCTGAAGAAGTTTCAAACACAAAATCATCCCTATGAGCATGACAAACAATAGGATATTCACTAAAGACTATGATCAAAGGGTCACTCCTATTTACTTGACAAAAATTTCAAACATCATCACTTACTTGAGGTTCATTAATCACATCACAATCATACTCAAGTGGTGTATTAGTTTCACCCATAAGTTGGTCAACACAATTTTCACAAGATAATGTACCATCATACATCACATTAGCTTCAACACTAGGTGGAATCAAACTGATCTTCTTAGAATATAAAATGAGGTCATCAATAGTATAAACTAGTGTTCCACACTCTCAGCGGGTACATGATAAACAAGAGGCAAAGAATCATGAGACTCACCTATAGATAAGCTACTACTCACACTTAATGTGCTACTAGCCAAACAATCATCATTAACATGTACAAAATTTTAAGTGTTATCTATTTTACCTTTAAGTTTATGAGAATATTCTTCTTTTCCTTGGTGTGAAATTCCTTCACAAAACTTTGAAGCATCTAAGAATGCCCTCGTTAAATCTTCAAAGGGAATCTTATCTTTTGGTTCTTGTCCTCCTTCACTTGCCTTGTTGGTACCTACCCATATGTCCTTGTTAAAAGAAGGAAAAACAATGGTAGCTCAGTTTGGTGGCAACACCCTCATTTAACTTCTCACAACCTCTTTTTTTTCCTATCTTAGGTTGCCACCTTGCACTCCCTTACTCCTCTCAATATTTTATCTCTTAATTTCCTTAGGATAGGAGTAAGTGCTAATATCTCTTTGAGATTTGGGAAGAATGAATGGAAAAATATAATTTCCTTATTGGTCTGTTACAATATTAGGTACATTTTGAACCTTATATTGTGCAAACCAATTGGAACTCAAGTATACATTTCCATGTTCTAAGGGAAAGATGTCACACCAAACCTCCTCATAGTGCCCATATCGATTGATGAAAATCTTCAATCTCTCAAAATTCCTATACCCATCCAAGAAGTATGGAACAAGTAGAGGCTATCAAGGTATCCCTAGATGGTCAACCATGGGTGGAATGATGTAGTTTCTTTAGCACCAATCATCTCGCATAAGGAATCATCCCAAGACCCCATAAATATTTACCTTTCCGGATTGAACATTTCATCTTGTATAAATATTATAAATCATGGTATACCCCATTAGTACATTTGTACTCCCAAGGAGTTATTTTAAGGAACTTCACATTCGGTCGTACTTTCTTATTGATTCCCACCACAACTGTGTCTGACCTTGAATATGTTTAAGGGCACACACACCTCTTTCACCGTCGCTCATATCATAATCCATGAAGATACTTTCATGCTCCTATTCCGAATCAAGATATTCTTTGGGACCCAACTCTCTTATAAAGATGGGAAGAGTAGGAAGGTCTTGACTCCTATCATTCCCCTTCATATTAACCTTGGGCCCTATTTCCACATGTTTGGGCACTAGAACAAAAAACTTGAGATGTAACATCTCTCAGCTTTTGAGATGCACATTCCTTTGGTCTGATGTAGAAATCTATACTATAGTTATTATAACAATTCGCACCACTTTGACTGCGATAAAAAATACTACAAGGTAAGGAATATGAATCTTTAAACTCCACATGCTCACTATCACCATGACTCTCATAAGATTCCTCACATGCTCCATCTCCCTCACAAGAACCATCACAAGAATTTTCATCATCTCCCTACACACTATAAGAAGTAGGGTCATCATTCATCTCATATTCTTCTTTAGAGTAGTAGCCCTCATTTTCATCTATTTCTTGATTGTGGCTATATCCATATCCCCAATAATCTTCATATTCTTCATAGACATAACTATATTCACCATAATCATAGTCTCCTATGTCGTAGTCATAATTATCCCAGGTTATCAAAGACATGCTTCATTATATCACCTTGTACCTATAGAATGAAAAAATAAGATTAGTAGTAAATATTCTCACCAACACTCATAATGATCACAACTTTGCGATCCTCACAATTGAAGCGGTGAATGTTAAAAGTTACTTATAGTCCGGTGGATAATAAGGTTCAATATATACTTTGTGGCTAGATTGGATTCTTGTTTCAATCAATTAAATAAATAAAAACTATTTAAATACTTAGATCAAAAATTTTGAATGAAATAAAAAGATATAAGCTTTAAAGAAATTAGACGTGAAGGAATTTGAACTCAAGAACTAATCGATCAACTTAGTAGATGAATTACTAGTTGATGATTGGTTTAAAAATCAAAAGAAGAAATTAGGAATCAATAAAATGAAACTAAAGAATCAAACCTTAAGTAAAATGAGTAATTGAAGTATTGAATAGAGTTTGGAAGCTTGAATTTTGCGTTGGGACTTGATCTGCAATGGGAGGGGCTGATCTGCGTTTGGGGACCTGCACTAACAGGTGGGGAATAGATCAATGCAGCCTTGATGTAGGTGCCACTAATTTAAGGTGCTGTAACACCTTGGGTGCAATTGCAAATAAAGTTGGCCTCCCCATGCCTTTGAATTGGCCGAAATGGCCTCTAATTGTTCCTTTGTGTTCTCTTTTGTAGGGATATCCTTGGAATCTTTATAGATGCCTTAGAACAAATACTTTTCACTATTTTTTTCTTCCTTATTTTTTGATAAAACACCCTATTTTGGATGAAATTTCAATATGAATATAACAATCTCCTCAAGAACACACCAAGAACACAAAGAACATCAATCCTTCTAACTTTTTCTTCGGAGCTTGGAATGTGTTGAAATTTTCAATGTAGGGACTTATTAGCCTTCTAAACTCATTCCAAACATCAATTTGTCGAAATTCTTCGCCAATTTTTGATATTTTTCAACCCACTTCACTTCTCTTTAAGTTAAAGATCATAACAATGATAGCTCACTAAATATGACTCTAATTAAGATCATATTTGAACTCTAGACTCCTATAGTGTTAGAGAATACAATTCTAACACTAGAAACACAAAAAACACATAATTTAAATACTCAAAATTTGACCTATAAACAAAAATGTGAATAGTGATTTTTTTTAGGATTTTCAATTTTTGACGCAACATTTTGTTGATTTTCAAGATAATAAACCCAAGACTGACTTCGTAAGAATGAAATAAAGATCGGATCTGATACCAAATGATACAAGAGAAAATTACGGAAGACAACACAATCACGAAGACCAAAGAAACAATGAAATTGAAATACAGAAAGTAAAAGGATAAAAATGATAGATGATAAAAACATAAATAGATTGACACAATGAAAGGAATTAATATCAAAGAAATGGTATATTAAACTCTTAAACCTCAATAAATTAATCCAAACAAAGCACCTAATCTCTTACTCTGATCAAAAGGGAATCAAAATGCCCTTAAACCACCGTTTCTAAACGAATGTCAACAAATGCTTTTCCAAGCTCTCAACCACTCTCTCAATAGTTTTCATTCATTCATCATCAATAACAGACTAACTAAATAAACCTAGTTATCAAGTATTTATATTTTAGCTAAATATTACACAATTAAGGCCCAGAAGTGACCCAATTGCAAGAAAATGCCCACTAAGGGATATTTTGATCTGCTCTTGAAATGCTAGAGCGGATCAAAGGCGGATCCTAAGAGATGTCTATTTATTTTCTATTGTATCTTGGGTGGGTAGAGCTTCAATTTTCATTCCTAATAGGATAAAAGAGTTATATCAAATATTTGATTCTTGGTACTCTTATGGTCAAGGGATGATCGAAATTTTCATCCTAATGCTTTATTTTTTTTCTATTTATTGACTCTAACACCATTTATATTTGTTAGTCATCTAACTAATATGAAGCTGCACATATTTTAGGTATTGTAGTAGGATAAATAGGTAGCACACGATAACAAATTTGTCTCAACTAGAATCTTGGACTAGGTAAAACCTGTTATGAGAATTGATGTCGTGGTTGACGGCAAGATTCCAAGATGGAATACATTTGGAAGAACATAGTTTTCTGGGCTAGGTTACATCATGCAACTAACCTCTACCTTTTCCTTTTAAAAGGCTCCTAATTTCTATTTTTCGTGTTTTTAATGTCAAGTAAAAAGATCATGCATTATTTGATTTGGAAGTAGGAATGCTGACAATTTTTTAAAAGAATCAAGCACATAATAATGAGTTGACTTTGGTGATTTTAGTGGAAGTCTTTTATTTTTCTTTTTCTTTGGGATTTGAACCTTTTCTTGTATTCTTGGAAATTCACTAATTAGATTTCCTTGGGACAGGGGGTGTTCCTGGAATGCAGGGACTTTTGAGTATCTCTATTTTAACTTAAAAACCTTTAGCTTGTGTATTATATCAAATGTGTTAACAGTGAATCGTAAAAGTCATGTATAGTTTTTTTGAATCTCCTAATTTCTCAAACCTCCTCAATGCCTCTGTTTAGCCCCTATTATATCTGCTTCATTATCTCAGTTTGTGTTAAAATTATTTATTAGTCATAAATTTTCTGATTTATAATTAGGCGATGTTTCCATTTTGAGTCTTGGCCTTGTTTGATGTGAAGTTAATTAGTTTACAATAAATGAGAATACATATATTTTGAATAATCTTTCAGCAGAAGATGAATCATGGTATGAGAAGTGTGCATGGCTTTATAGTGGATTGCGTTGTGAAGCAATGCGAGGGTTTTGTTGCATGGCATTTCATGTAAGAGACAATTGCAACCAGTCAGACATGATAAGTTACTAGCTACGGATTAATTTTTGTAATCTTTTATGACATGTATTGCATGTGGCAAGATGTAGACACATAATTTTGTCCCTCCCGAAAGCCCAATTTATCCATTTTTACTCTCGTCTTACCATGTACCCTACCCCAATGTGATGATCCCTTCACAAAAGTATACAAATAACCAAATTCCCAACAAATTAACACCCCACCTAATCAAATTTAACAACCTCACCTTATCCTAACCACTCAGACTACGACCCTCCTCACTACCCTACCCACCCCTACCCATATCACCCCACCCCTTAGCCCCTAACATATTTTTTCCCTCACCAACAAAAAATATCCATATAGATACATACTCACACTCTCATAATTCCACACACACACCCATCCTCACTGATATACACATAACACACCTAGATAATCTCTTTTACACAACACACAGCTCATCGTAAATGCACACACAGAGCTCACTGGAAATGCACACATACAAAGCTCACTAGAGACACACAACATTACACCCATGGAGAGATAATGAAAAAGAGAGAGAGAGATTTCAGTGAGAGGGAGAGGAGTAAATTAGCATCCCACTACGCTACTATTCTGGATACCTCTTTCTTCATCGAAAAATAGAAAAAACATGCCAGAAAAATCCAAATCATCGGCAGCTAAACCCAAGACGTCCAATCCCTAAAACCCGATCAAAACTACCTTCAAAACACTCAAATCCCATTGGAAAAACAAAAATTTGACCAAATCAATCGAGATCAACTCATTTCAATCTTATTTTGACTAAATCCAATGGAAAACTGTAAGACCCCGCAAAATCGTTGCATTCGTATTCAGCTCGTTTAGCTGTTTGAAGCTCAATAGAGGGTCCAACACTTAGAAAATTTTAGCTAAGTGTTCAACACTTAGTCTCATTTAATTCCACCAAACTTCGGGATTTTATTTGATAACCTTTCCGACCTCCGTTTTTCAATTTTCAAGTTGCGTTGCGATGGGGAAAGGTCATAGTACATCTCGGGTGAGGTTTGGAATTTTTGGAGTAGCGTAAGGGCACGTTTGGGTGCCCAAACCAGTAGCTCAGGGTGATCTTCCCGCGTCTCCCTAGCTTGAGCACTGCTCTAGGCAAGGCGCCTCCCTGGCTAGAGTGGGGGACTTGCCAGGCAACGCCTTGCAACTCCGGTGGAGGTGCCCAGTTTCAACATTTCACTTCAGTGCCTCGAGGGGTAATTTGTACAATTTCCCACCCCTATATACGTCAAAAACACGGGATTTAGGCTTCAAATTACCAAAATATACTCCTTTTGATGAAATTCTCTCAAGAACCATCAAGAACAAGTCAAGGATTTAATTGGGGGTTTCAAATTTCAAGCCTAATTCACCACTAATTTTCACGAATTCCTAACCTAAGATATGTGTAGTGTTTATCCACGGATCCCTTTCATCCATGGAGTTCAAGAATCAATCTTTAAATACTAAATTATGATTGTTTTGTGGTGATATGATCATATTCATGTTGGTGTGGTGGTTGTAATTTGAGTTATAAAATAGTATTTTTATGTATTTTCATGGAGGTTATGATCATGTTAGTTGGAACCCATGATTTTGAGTGGTTTAATATGGTGACATTTATGAATACACCTATGCCTTAAAGAGTGCATGCAAGGTGTTTGATAAAATGCCTAGAATGCTAGAAATCACAGTTCCATGGCTCAATATAATATAAATGGCAAGCCGACGTTAACCATTATGATTTAATATGAATTCCATGCTATTGTTGTGTTGCTATTGTTGTGGTATGAGGTGTTCATGATAATGGAGTTATAAAATATGTACATGTTATATATGCACTCCCTACCATGCATAAGATGTTGAGAAACACATGTAGTATAATATCCCCTACTTATAACATTATGAATTGTGAACTCTTCTCTCATGATCAAGTAAGTCATGTTGTGTCAATTTCCTTCCATCGAGTCCTGGGGGTACTCGTACCCAAAAAATATAGTTGTGTGCCTAGATCCATGTCATGTTTTCACGATATCCGACATCAAGATATGATTTAGTAGAATTCAGTCGGTCATGTGACTTAGGAAACCTCATGATCTCAGTCAGTTATCAGATATCAGTAGTATTTTGTCAGTCAACGGAATTAAGTAAGTTCAGTACATGTGCCGTAAGTTAATCATGTTCAGTCTCTTCAGTTGGGAGTAGAAGTTAGCACCAAGTAAACCCAACGATGGAAACTCACCTGCCAGTAGAGGGTGTGATTTCTAAAAGCAATCCTTGCATTCCAAAACTAAGTAGCTAGCATAGGTAGAGATATTATACCAGCTATTTGAGGGTAGATGAGGTGGCCTACCTACCAGTAGTGGGTTTCCACCGTTCTTATTTTGAGTACTTGCCAGTATAGGGTTCTTACAGCCTTTCTTTACCAGTGGCGCGATATTGACACCCTTCCAGTCATACATAGGGCATGTCATTTAAACAACTACCTCCTACAGTTTTAGTTTTAGTCTCAGTAAAAGAACGAAGATAGTTCTTCAAACTTTAGTATACCAGGACTGTCAGATACAGTCAATACATTTATAGTATGGAACTCAGATAGTTCCATCAGATTCAGGACTGTCAGACACAGTCGCCCATGTTATCAGAATTCCAATATCAGTCATGTTAGATATCAGTAAACCACATATTAGCATACAGATCCAGCTATCAGCTATGTATGCATATTTGCACTCTCACGTCCATATTTACATAGGCGCTGCATATGATATCGCCTATATCTAGATAGGTGCCACATATGCTATCGCCTATATTTACATAGGAGCCGCATATGCTATCACATATGTTTTCCAGTGGCCATGTGCGATTGGTTAGGAGACGCACTCTACTTCGCAAAGCCATAACTCCTAGCTCGGGTGTTGGATTTTGATGAAATTGGTATCGTTGGGAAGATAATTAGATTCTATATAATTTGGTGGGTAGAAATATGCAGAAATACCACATAAACATCAAGTTATACTCATTCAAATATGACCTTTAGGAAATCGAACACTAAAACTTGATGGATTCAAAAACTCTTAGCTTGTATTACCTTAAGTAACTCATATGAACATTCTTAATGCATCATAAGCTATCTTATCGCTAGGATACTCTTTGTAAGTCATGTATCAAGTATGAATCACAGGATAGGAGATTTCATATCTAGGAAAAATGGTTCATCTCCTAGCTTAGAAACATGCGGGGTATTACAATATCTCCCCTTAGGGAACATTGTTCCTAGAATGGAAATTAACTGAGGCGGGAGAGATGATAAGATAAAGTACATACAAGACATACACTACTGAAACATGGGTTCATGACTGACATGACTGAAAGATGAGCACAACATACTGAACATGCATATCTGATACATGGAAAACTGATTCATGAATATAAGATTGAGGATTCTAATAAAGTGAGTTTTCTCAAAATGAGAATGCATATCTGATGCACAACTGAAAGGATGAATCCATGCATATATTATGCATGATTACATGACTTTCATGATATGTAAATGTATGAGTGGAGATACTGATAAATAGTACTTTCTCTACTGAGCACGTATATCTAATACCTAAATATATGAGTGAGATGACTCTTGAAAGCTTGACTGATTATGCCATGGCACTTGATAACTAATTTATAAAAGGAACATGAAAGCATCAAGAAAAGGTGGGGTATCTCCCCCTTGGGACACTATGTCCCTCTAGGAATGTTTACCTTGCTGAGATACTGAGGTGATGCATAGGGCATCTACGAACTAGATTATAACTAAACATTGGAGAGCTGAGACTAATGCATGATGCATGAACTGAACTAGACCTGCTAATGTTACTGACTAACTCATGTGGAAACATAAGCTCAAACGAGCGCAAGATATCTAACAATGCATACAATGATCATGAAAAACTTGTAATGTACACAAATCTAGGTTGGGGAAACTTTCTGGATCATGGTGAGTATAGAGTGAATAGAGTCGATTCTGATGCTGACCACTATTGGTTCTGGGATTTGTGGCCTGCTCACGCAAATCTCTACCTTCTGAGATAACTACTCTACACTTCCGCATTTTTGTGGCCTGGCTTACCGCACCCAAAACATACCTGAATATTAGCTCTGCATGCACCTAGATGATTCTTGCCATACTCTCCACAAAGCGGATAAGTACACTCACTTCTAACACTACTCTGGGATTTGGAGCCTGGCGCCCCACCATGACTAACCTCTCCAAAGTTAGGTTTGGGCACACTAGCTGAAGATGGAACAGGGGATGAATTTTTTTGACAATGGTGAGAACGATTACCACCCTGTGACCCAGCCAGAGAAAAGCTGTAACTAACTGTTCTGAATCTCTTATTAGATCTCTCCCCCTCCTTAGACTTATCTTCCTCTATCTGCTGAGCATGTATCATTAACCTAAAAAGGTCCATGTCCCTATTGAGCATAGCTGTTCTACACTCTTTCAATACTAACCCGGACACACCAGTCACAAACTTACTCATACTCGCTCTGGGGTCAGCTATCAAGTCAGGAGCATACTCAGCTAACTGGTTGAACTTAAGACAATACTCCTTCACTGTTATGGAGCCTTGTCTCAGGTTCATAAACTCTTCTACCTTAGCTTCTCTCATCTCTAACGGGAAAAACTTATCTAAGAATGCATCCTGAAATATCTGCCAAGTCATGGGAGTTGCATCTTCCTCTCTACTCTTCTTTCATAATACTACCCAATCATGAGCAATATCTTTCAACCTATAGGACACTAATTCCATATTCTCCTCCTCTGAAACATGCATGATTTGGGTGATCTTCTTTACCTCTTCTAGATATAGCTGTGGGTCCTCACTTGTTACTGACCCAAAGAATTCTGGAGGGTTCATTCTCATAAAATTTCTGATTCTGGCTGTAACTAAATCCCCATCTTGCTGGAGTGGGGCTGCAGTCTGTTGGTTGCCCTGAACACTAGTGGTCACAGCCTGGGCTAGCGCCTGAAAAGCTGTCTAAAATTTTGCATATGACACATTCTCATTATAAGGATCTGTGGGCTGCGGGGCTGACTGATTCCCTGTTCTCATCTTAGGAGGCATGTTCTGCAAACAGAAGTAACAAGATTAAACTGAGAGTTCAACTTGAGCTTTTGCTCACTGGCATGATATGAGTACTGAAAGAACGGAAACTGTTCCTAAAACATGTTATAGCCTTCTGTACATAAATGTGGTGCGCAAAACACCCATCTACAAGACACTACTAGATGTGGCTTTTAGACTTCCTAGGACTCTATTGAACCTTAGGTAAGTTTGTAACGCCCCGATTTTCTGAACCGGAATGCTACACGGTACTCATGACCCCAAAGGACCACAAGCTAACCCATGACTGATATCTTTACCTGTAACTGGATAATATACATATAAAATACAGACACATGAACAAAGAGGGCGTAAGGTTCAATCTTGAAAAATAAAATATCTGAAGTAAGGTGGTATCACAGTCCCAAAACAAAATTGAAAATACTAAAGTCTAAATCTGAAAACTCTATAATCGTCTGAAAGCCTCTAAACTGTCTGAATAAGGAGTTGTAGGAACATGTCTCCAACTAACCCCATAAACTAAAAATAAACTAAAATACTGAAATAATAAATATAACGATCATGTCCTCAAAATACGAGGACTCACTGCTTAATGAACTGCTACTGCTGATCTGGAATCTGCACCTCAGAACCTATAGTGTAACATAAAAAGAAAGCACCATAATGCAAATGCGTCAGTACAACTAAAGTACTGAGTATACATGGGGGTAGGCTATATGAATGAGGTTTATATGCATGAACATGCTAACTAATATGAATGTGAGAATACATATATACATACATACGTAACTGCTACTGAACTCGTGGAGATACTGACTACTTGAGTTTGAACTCTGACAACATGAGTTTCGTGATACTGAGATACTGAATGACTGATAACATCGATGACTGTATCTAACAGTCCTAATTTTTGGGAAAACTATCTGAGTTCCAAACTGTATCTGAACATCTAAGTTTGAGATCAGTCCTAGCTAACAAGTGATCTCTGAAACTGATAATGAGAATACTCGACTGAATGTGAGGTTGAGATTAAGCCTGTCTGCCGGGTGACCTCTAGATATAATAATAAGCATATGAATGTGGGACCAAGCCTATCTGATGGGATGGTCCAGGAATCAATGGAACTATCTGAGTTCCTTACTGAGATCGATGATTGTATCTGACAGTCCTGATTCCTGATTTCTACTCTGAAGACTGATACTGAAACTATAACTGTAATTGTGACTATGGGAGGTAGTAACCTAACTGACATGCCCCGATACTGTACTGGTGGGGTCCAATATTTTCCCTGATTGGAAGGGTGTCTATACCGTGCCACAGGTAGAGACCTCTACTATGGTCAAGCCTCTCTGACGGGTGACCCTAAATAGGAAATCAAGCCTAAGGCAATATAATAGTCAAGTATAGACTTAATATGATGGATGACTCCTGTCCTGCACTGGCTATGCAGTTCTGGAGTATAGGGATTACTGTTAACGTCTCTTCCTTTATAAAGGGAAAAATCGCCATCCCTACACTCGCTCGATGCTAATCCCTACTCCCAACTGAAAGACTCTAAAAATATTAACTGCGCTGAACTGACTAACTGAACTGAACTGATTTATAAACTAATTAACTGAGATGATAATATTTTCTTAGCTGAGCTAAGTTGAATTCACTGAGTTCTATTGACTGACGGAAAAACTAATTGAGATCTGAGGTTTGACTGAGAGTACTGAAACTACTGGGACTATTGAACACTGAGATTTCTGAGTTTTTCTGAGTCACGTGACTAACTGAAATCTATGGAGCATAGCTTGACTGAGGATTTCTTGAAACATGACACCAGCTCTAGGCACACAACTATAGTTTTCGGGTACAAGTACCCCTAGGACTCGATGGAAGGAAACTGATACACATGACTGACTTGATCATAAGAGTAGAGTCCACAATTCACAATATCATAAGTAAGGATTTCATAATAAGAATGATTATCAACAAACTATCACATGATCCGGAATGCACACAACATGTATATACTTGCATGGCTTCAATAATATGGTCGTTCCATATCACAACAATATCATGAGCATCTTATACAACCTCTTCAATTCAAGAAAATAGCATGGGGATCACGTTGAACATAAACTTAGAACATGGAGTAGTCATTTAGGACTTATTATGTCATAAAAGCATGATTTCTATTCCCTTAGGTATTTTCACAAACACCTTACATGCACATCTTAGGCATAGGTGGATTCATCATGATTACAAATATTCAACCACCAATTTCACATATTTATACATTAGATACCACCATATCCTCACACAAAACATACAAAGATCCCATCTTAGGCATCATCAACTCCAACCATATGAACATCAACCACCAACAACATAAACATCATAATACATAATTTAGAAGATGGTTCTTGAGCTTTATGGACGAAAGGAGTCCATGAATCAAATCATGCATACCTTATAAGGAAGATTCTTGATGATTGATGGAGGAATTTTCTTGAAATTGGATCTTCAAGCTTAATTATGCAACCCTAGTTGTTTTTCTCTTTTAGTGCTCTTGGATGATGAACTTAAAATGTTAGTAGGGTTGTAATGTAATTAGGAGCTATATATTTCATTGGGTTAAGTTTAGGGACGTGTAAGGAGTATTAAAATACTTAATTACCCTCAAAATAACTCAAAACAGAGTGTTTAAGTCACTTGAAACCATAAGATATGCGCCGCATATGATATCGCATATATTTACATAGTCGCCGCATATGATATCACCTAAATTTACATAGGTGCCTCATATGATATCGCTTATATCTATATAGGAGCCGCATATGCTATCGCCTATATTTACATAGCCGTCGCATATGCTATCGCATATGCTTTCCAGTGGTCATGTGCGATTGGTTAGGCGACACACTCTACTTTGCAAAGCCATAACTCCTAGCTCGGGTGTTGAATTTTGATGAAATTGGTATCGTTGGAAAGCTAATTCGATGCTATATAATTTGGTGGGTAGAAATATGTAGAAATAACACATTAACATCGAGTTATACTTGTTAAAATATGACACTTACAAAATCGAACACTAAAACTTGATGGATTCAAAAACTCTTAGCTTGTATTACCTTAAGTGACTCATATGAACATGCTTAACGCATCATAATCTATATTATTGCTATGATACTCATTGTAAGTCATGTAATCAAGTATGAATCATAGGATAGGAGATTTCATATGTAAGACTAATGGTTCATCTCCTAGCTTAGAAACATACGGGGTATTACAATCCACATGCATCACTCCAAAGATTTTCTCCATCTCATCTACAACCTCTTGTGGGTCCTCCTCCACCTTTGTACCAGTAAACTTAGGTAGATCCAACCTCATAAACTGACCCACCCATGTAGTTTCGTATGTGATAGATGCAGACCCAACATCATCTGACCGTCGGCTCTATAAATCCACAAACTGTGAAATCATATGCATCAATTATTAAATTCAGTATTTGATATCTCTCTCTGTGGAGGTAGGGTGTAATTAGTCCCAAACTGGGGAGCCCTAGGTGCTCTGGGTGGGATGGTCTAGACATGAGAGACTCCTGGAGCAGTAACAAATTAAGAAGTATGAGCCCTATTAAGTTTCCTCATACCATGGGTAGGACGAACATCTTCTATATGGGCATTTTGATCATTGGAGGAACATGGAGGCATGATAGATTTTTCTGAAAAGAAAGAGACCATAGATTAGGGGACATTAAAACTCTATAGTACAAACTAAATCGCAAAAAAGGGAAACATTCTTATACATCTAGTAGCCTCCTGCCTATAAGTGTGGTGCGCTAGACACCCATAAACAAGACTCTACCCGACGCGATTTTACAGAAACCCTGGGACCATAAATCGTGCTCTGATATCAAGTTTGTCACGACACAAGGTGGAAAGCTAGCCGTGACAAGCATCCCGAACCATAGTTATTCAGATGCTCTTCTACATTTAGTAATCATGCACAATACTCAAATAATAAGGAAAATATGATCATGGTCATATTCTGAAAGCTGTTCAACAATGCAAAAAATAAGTTTATTAACATCTAGACTACATCCATTTTAGTCTGCAAAATCTCTACTAAATACAACATTAATAAGATTGTCTGAATCTAGGACAAGGCCCCCAGTGGACCTAAACCAAAACAAATGACAAATAACTGAAAAGAAGAAAGCTTTGTGGAATAGAGAAGGCTCAGCAACTACACACTTCACTTCTGTTTGAAAACTCTACGACTTAGCAGGACCTCTAGACTGAACCTCAAACCCTAAAATATAGGGGGTCAATACGATTGTACTGGTATGCAGAGCAATAAAAAATAATATATTTATATATATAAATTAGATGAGAGAAAATCATAAAAAATCATGCATGATATAGTTTAAAAATACATGGAAAAATCTTTGATAATCATAAATTATTCTTGTTAATGTAGTTCTATTCTTTGTATTACTTCTAAGATATGTGGTACACCCTATAATTCTACGACCCCATGGGCTATATGGAGTCCTCCCTTAATTAGGCGGCCAAGACCGCAACTAATTTTTGCTGTAAGGGATAGAGTTTCCGATCCTGATATGCCACAGGGCACTAGGCCAGCATAAAATCCCTCTAAGGAACATAATAACCCGTATCGGCAAAACACGGTTTCGGGCAAAAAGTTATCTGAACTCGTTCCTGATTCGGGTAACCACCTAACATCTCTTTATTCCCATTTTTAACCTTTTCTGAACATGCATAGTTCTAGGTTCAAAATCTTAAAATCTGAATAAAAATTTGCATTTTGTTCTTTTCTGAATTACCATGGCATTATCTTTATTGGTATCGTCATACCAAAACTTGCAAGTCATATTATCTGAGCCATATGATATCATGCAATATTATCTTATTTTAAAAAATAATATTTAGACCACCACAGCATTTAGGCAAGTATAAGAGGATTCATATTTCAAAGCATAAGTCAAAACCAAGAAAACATTCTTATCCTTTTAAATAATTTCAAACAAACTTGCGGTGGTAATGTATTTCGAAAAATCATGCAAATTCTTTCATTATATATATACTCAATCTTTATCATCATGAAGAAACCTCTCTCATCAATTAAAAAAATCAATCTTGAAATATTCAACAATAGTCAATAACATTGATACCATGCTTCTAAATAACATTCTAGATTCAAGAAGGTGTCGCAACATGATAGGGAGCATAAATGGTCATGCTCTCAATTCAATTATCAACTTTAAACATATATATACATATAAAAGATTACAAATCAGTTTGGGGAAAAGGCCTTAAGACCAAAATAGTAATTCCATTTAAGAGTTCATAATGCACAATTACTATGTAAATTCCAAATCCCTTTTGTAAATACATCATTTCTAAACTTTAAACCATATTCAAAGTGTTTAAATCAGCCCATGTAGTTTTAAGAAAACCCCACATACCTTAGATTACTTAGGAGAAGGAGTGGAATCTGAATCTTGCTTAAGTTCTTGAAATTCTTGGCTTCAAAGATGATTCTTGATCTATGGGGGAGGGACTAAGATTCTCTTTTGAGATAATTAGAGTAATTTTTGATGATATTTTCCCTAAACACTCCTTGATTTTGTGTTATGGCAGAGTTATGACGGGGAAAAAAACTAAACCACCCTCCCCAGGGTCGGTTATTTTAAAAGAATTCGCGAACTGTGCACCAATGCTTTACCCGACGTGACTCATTGAGATCGCTTTGGTCCACTATTTCATCGATGCTATCATCGACGCGACGCATTGACTTCATGTCTGGCCACTGATTTCAATATCAAAACACCCCTCTAACGATGCTAAAAAATTCCAAAACTTACCCCCAGTAGTACTATTAAATTCCCCGATCATGAATCAACTTAAAAAATTATCATTTTGAGGTTGGGAAGGTCAAAAATAAAATCATCAAAATTAGGAGCTTAAAATGTGATCAAGTCCTTTTGAGACTTAGAAAAATTTTCAGAAGATTGACCCTCCAAGCATACTACAAAGTGACATCAGGTCAAAAAAACTATGGGGTGTTACAATACTGTCTGAAAATATAGTCTGAAAAGCCTCAAACTGAATCTATCGGAAAGTGGAGTTGATGGGACAATCCCCCAACTAACTCCATCTACTAAAATTCTACTAAGCTGAAGTACTAAAATAAAATCATATCCTCAGTAGATGAGGACTCATTTCTAAATCTGCTATTGTTGACTGAATCTGACTAAGCGCGATCAGGAACCTGAGTTTTCGAACCTATGATATGAAACATCATAGCGCAAGAAATGGGTATGTGATCAGTACGCGGGAATGTAATGGTATGCTAAATGAGGTAAGTCTAAATGCATAGGTTCATATGCATGTACAATAACTAAGTAAATGATATACAAGAGATGGATTAGCATACATGGAGGATCTGTAACTTCTGAACATACTATGCCTACTGTGACAGAGTATACTGGAATTGAATCTGATAATTGATCACTGAATAGACTGATAATCTGGGATTACTGATAATCTAAATTACTGTAACTGAGTGACCATATCTGACAGTCCTGATTCTGTAGAACTGAACTAACTTCTATTCTGAAGACTGAAACCAAAACTAAAACTTTGGAAGGTAATCATCTAACTTACATACCCCAAATAAAATAAGATAACAATGCTGGGGTCCAATCTATAACCCCAATTAGAAGGGTGTCAGTATTATCCCACGGGTAAACACAAGATAAAGTATAACCTTCTACTGGCAGGTAGAGAACTTTATCAACCCTCAACTGGAAGGTTTGATGTGTCAACCTACGCTGTCTATGTAGTTCTGGAACACAAGGATTGCTTTGAAGGATCACAACCTCTGCTGGCAGGTGATCCCCCATCCTTGGGTTTACTCGGTTCTGAATCCTACACCCAACTCAAAGATACTGAACTGAGTATACTGTATTGGACTTGACTAAGTTTACTGAGTTTTCCTAAGTTCTGTAATTGACTAAGATCTACTGATTTCTGTAATGGTCTGAGAGTATTGATCGTGACATGACTGATACTATTCTTTAACTAACACTGGCTCTAAATAAACAACTAAGTTGTTCGGTATTAAATACCCTCATGACTCGATAGTATGAAAAGTAAAGCAAAGCATAATCTTGATTAACTTAAAATTGTTCACTTGGTCATCATTCATTCATAGAGACATTCCATCAAACACTTATAATGCATTAACTTGTACATTAATGGGCAACACATGTTAGCATGCTATAATGGCATTATTTCATTTTCATAGACAATTTATCAAACACATGGGAAGCATGCTTTGTTCATTAAATCATAAACACTTAGGGTTTACATGGCTATAATAATCAACTTTCAAATTGAAGGGTTTATCATGAATACCATGTAATTTAACACATACTAGAATTAATTCTTGGAACTTGTAATCTAAATCATGGATTAAAACTCGAACAACACCATGAACATGAATTCAATCTAATTCAAACATGGAAATCATAAATCATAAATCTTTTAATTTGACAAAGGATTCTTGGGCTCCATGGAAGGTAAGGATCCATGGATTAACACCTAACATACCTTAATTTGATGAGTTCTTGGAGAAATATTTTGGATTGACCTTGATTCTTCAGAGCTAGGATTTGTTTTCTTAAGAGAGAATTATCTTTTGATTTTGGGATAAAGTGAATAATAAAGGGTTTTGCATGTTTTTAGGGCTTAAATCCCACATCTGGGCAGAATAAAATAATATGAAAAGACTATTTTAACCTCGGACACATCTTTAATTTTTTGAGAAATTTTCCCAATTTGAACCCTTGGCGCGACGCACCACTATCATTCTAGGCAACTGGAAAATGATGACTGAGGAATTTCTTGGTGGCGCGATGTGGTGGTATAACGTTGCCACTTTGTTTGTGAACTGAAAGTGCATGGCGATGCGGTGGAATCGCATTGGTATACTGGAAATTGACAATTGTGAACTTGGTCTATGGTGTGATGCGCCAATATCTCGGAGCAACACTGGAAATTGACAATTGCTATTTTAACACACCGCGTGATGCGCTACTAGCTTGAATGACAATGTTTAACGACTAAAAATTAAAATCGCCATAACTTCTTACCCGATTGTTGGATTTAGGCAAATTTTACATCGTTGAAAAATAATTAAAATTCCCTTGAAATGGCAGGCTCAAATCTAAAAATTACTGAGTATTTTAAAATTTTTATTTAGGATAACCCATGTACTGAGGGTTAATGTAGGCTCGAGAAATATGGGGTATTACAGTGATTTGACACACAAGTTTTATGCCAAGTGGCGACACTGAGTTTTGATTGTTAAAGTTCTTTTAAAAATATTTTTTTTCATTTGTCACTTAATAATAAAACAATTTTCACACCATAAATTCAATCTTTTTGGTAAAAATGATGTGTGACAGCTCTAGCGACCCCGCTGGAGATTTTTAGAATTCGAGCTTTATTTTGAGTTGTAGACGCTTAATGTGACAGTATAGGTGTATTGAATCCATATTTGTGTTATCGTTTGTGTTGTTGTTTTATCATTGTTGAGTGGCTACTTGTTACGTATTTATAGTTTTTCTCTTATGTGATACCATTTTATATCTGTCTTCATTTGCATAACCCGAGTCATTTCTTTTACAAAAAGTCCCACAGTATATGTTGTGTACATGACCTCTAGTTGAGTAACTCATAATTTAGGAGGGAGAGCCTCGGCTGGTATGGAGTCGGTGGAAAGCTATCGTAGCCACCATCGACTATCTACACCACTGAACAACCTTGTTACTAGACCCCAACCTAGGTCATCCTTTAGGTCGCTCTTATCTGCATCATATTGAGACCTAGCGGGATTTGTTTGGCCCTTTGCAGGATACTCCTCTCTTAGCATCCCTATGTGCTAATTATTGCATCTTCGAGGGTAATAGGGTCATTTGTCGGACCGATTTAGGGAAAACATGTGTTAGAATTAAAGAAGAGTGTGTTAGCAAGGAAAGGTTGAAAAAAAAGGAACAAATGTGTCAAAAAAATTGTTTTGTAGTTTCTTAGAGTTCTTTATGGCTTTTGTTTCCACAATCCAAAGATTCAAAAAGTTTTTTTTTTTTTTTTACCTTTTTCACTCATTTTTCAAAAAAAACAAAAACATCAAATATAGGAATTTCTCGAATGGCCGCTTCGCATCAAACATTAAAAACATCAACCCTAGCTCGAATGGCTGCTTCCCATTTCTCATTATTAGCCATAGACTTCAATCTTGCCTTTTTCAACTCTTCCTTTTCTGCCTTCTTCTTCGCTTTTCTTTCTTCTTCACTATCTGGCTCTTCTCTCTTATTCTTGCCTTTCTTTTCCCCCCTTTTCTTCTTTTTCTTCAGAGAGTCTGCAGTAAGATCAAATATAGGAATTTCTTCCTCCAATTCTTCCACAGCCAGACCTGTTGGCATCATATTTTGGTGCTACTACGGCAACCCAACCATAACCTTAACCTTATCCAACGCAAACCTGAATGTAGCAAGATCAGTACCTGTCATCTCTTTTACCCGGGCGTCGAATCTATTCTCCAAATTTGCAACTAGTGCAGGCAATGTCACAAAGGGCTCTAGTGCAACCTTGATTTTTTTGTCCACAGCAGCAACAAGCTATTTGGCGAAGGCATGTAGCTGGGCCTCGCACCACTTTGCTTGCTTATCCCCCTTCCTGATATCAATAGGCTAAAATGCCAAGCCTGTTGCTGCTGGAGGAACTAAAGGATTGGCTTCATTCTCAAGCTCTGAAGCTTTCTGTGCTGAAGAATAATGTACATCAACCTGAGGTACTGCTCCTGCATCTATAACTGGTGGTTCCACTGCTACCTCTACCCCTGTCAAGTCTAAGTATCGATTGAATCTCATCAAACCGAATGGGGTTGTGAGTCTTTCGGGCACGAATATCTTCGTCAACTCCCACAATCTTTGGAACCTCAGCAGCTCTGCATAGATCTGTAATAATACATAGAAAAGGATAAGCAGTGTCGATCCTCGACATCCTAATCTTCATCTCATCCGTAATGATTTCCCCGAAGTTAAAGGAAAGCTGCTGCACCAAACTTGCTACCAAAATAGCCCGGTCATCGCCCAGAATATTGTTTCCCTCAGTAGGCATTAACCAAACTCGCACTATGCCCCACCAAAATTCTGCCTCCTGAGTTAAAGAGGACTTACAGATTCTCTCATTTGGGTTTTTCACCCAAGCCGGCTCTCTGTTAGCGATGATGTTGGCCAACCAAGGACGTTATTTGTCCTTATTCTTTATCCAAGCATAAAATGATAGTGTGGTGGACTGAGGCATAAAGTCGGGGCCGTGCAAGAATCTATTGATGGCTCTAGTCAAAACATCTACATTTACACCCCTCACCCGAACTCTCACTAGAAGAGGCTGATTTGCTACTTTGTCACCTAGTTTGCACATATTCTCTAACTGGGCTTGGTAATTCGCGTATAACTCCCAAACTAGTGTGAGACAAAATAAACCTCCCCTTTCTATAGGCCGTCCTAAGCCATATTCTTTGAATTTCTTCTCCACTTCAGGGTATCTTCTCAACCCTTTCATGATGATCATCATTTCTTCTTGGATTGTCCTCTTCGCATTTCGTCTATCAGTTCTTTGCAAACCAGCAGTATAGATGTCTTCAGCTCTAGGGATTTTCCATCTAGAATTGTTCCTCACTTCCGGGTTCTTACATTTGATAAGAGTCCTCCGAGGTTGAAACTCTTCATCATCTTGTTGCTCAATGGATGGGGACCCAGAAGCTATTACTTCGGACTCAGATTCTTCAGACTCTTCTTGATCATCTTCATCAGCTTCAGCATGTTCATACAGATGCTGTTCAAACTCACCTTTTTCAGACCCCTCCTGTTCAGAAGCTGTGGTTGACTCAGTATCATCACTGCCCACCAACTCAATTGGTGGCGGTGGTAGAGTTTTCTTTGGAATCTTCTTCTTCTTTAGCTTTCTGAGCAAGGGTTCCTCCTCCTCGTAGTTAGATTCCTCGTTGAGGAGATTATGATATACATCATCTTTGGCCGCTTTGTTTGGTTCTGTGGGACTCTTTCATTTTGGTGCCATTTTAGAGTACCTAGAGACATTAGAAGAACTTTAGTCAACCCTAAAGATCACAAACACAAGTACATTAATCATTTAGGCTCATTTATGTTTCAACCCCCAGGTGTGATGCCAATTCCTGATAAGCCGTCATAACTGAGACATCTTGTCACAATTGCCGTCAACCTCAGACGAAACCCAATAATTTTTACCATTTTGTGACGACATTGATGATAGGCCGTCAAGATTGGGATAACCTATCATGGTTGTCGTTACATATATCAGAATCCACTTTTAACTTTAATTGAATTTTTGGTCCCTATTTTTGTTCAAGATTCACTTAAATTCAAATCATGGACTATCTTTTCAAACCTTGGGCTTGCACAACAAACCTTAGGTGCGATTTTTGCCATTTTCCAAGTTTGAACTTGGTTCAATCACATTGGGGACTTGAGTTATCTTTCATTCACCATACATCACAAGCAAATAAGAGTTGAAGTAGAGTATACCTGATGGAGCTTTTAATCTAGTGCCACGCATAAGAAAAAGTGTGAGGAGGAAGATGTTCTTAATTCTTAAGTGTAAACCATAAACAAATTAAACTTGTTTTTCTTAGAGTGTTTTGCCAAGAATGGAAACTATTTTAACTAAGAAAAAAAATAACTAAAGAAAAAGAAGTTAAAAGCGATGGAAATTTGAAAAGGTTCGCGATTTGGGCTCGGTCAGATCTGATTAAAATTAGGCCCAGTTTTCAGATTTTGAGGTACCCATCATCTTGGGTAGACAATTATTAGCCACGGAGAGATTATTGGTTGATATGGAGATCAATGAACTCAAGTTTAGATATGGGAAAAAGGATGCCAGATTTAAAATACAACCTCCTATGAAGCAGTTGGAGGAGATGAACATCTTCTCGGTTGTGGATGTATTCTAGGAATGTGTTAATGAGGTAGTGATACGGCATCTTGACGAAGTCTGAGTAGTCGAGATAACCAAGTCGTGCCGTAACACTAAATCAGGCGCTATTGGGAGGCAACCCAAAATTTTATTTTTCATGAATTTTGTTTTTATTCAATTAGGTAGTAATAGGAAGGAACTGAAGGGGTACAAAAAGGTCAAGGTAAAAATTGAAGAATGCAAGTCAAGTGGTCTTGATGACATTCGTGATAGGCTATCACAACTATGATGGTTTATCACCAACGTCGTTAGAAAGATCAGAAGGTGAGACCTTCTCTGTTAAGGCTGACGACCACTGTGATAATCTATCGCATTTCTGACAGCTTATCTTGAGTTGGCGTCAGCCATTATTTTATTTTGAAAAATCTGGGCCCAATTCGATCCAAAGCCGTCCCGACCCAGGCGTAAAACCCTTCAGGTTCCCTCTTTATTTTATTTCCTTCTTTAAGTATTATTTTATTTATTTAGTAGGATATTTACTTCCTTTCAAAACACTCCCAAATGTACAAGGAAACCTCTTTCCTGATAGTTGGGGGATTCCAAGGAAAATCAGAGTCTATCTCTCATCTTTTTTTCTCTCTCGCTTAATCAAGTGGAGTCAACTCATCAGGTATGCTCATAACTTTGTTCTCCTATCATTGAAGTGGTAAAGTTGTTGAAAACATGATGCTCTAAAGGAAGAAACTTGAGTTCAAGTTGTAATAGCATGGAAATCAGAAATTAGGGTTAAGTTGTGCCTAAATTGCAAAAATTTGAAAACCCTAAGTCCAAAAAAAAAATACCATGTGATTATACGAAGAATTTGGTCCCAAGATTATGAATACAAACTGAGTGGGGGAAAAATTTTGAGATGTCGACGTTGCTGATAGGCTATCAAAAGCGTGATGCCTTATCAGCTACATCATCAACAACTTTGAAAAAGGGAGCATTCACTGTTTAAGGCTGACGACCTACCTTATAGGCTATCACAACTGTGACGCCTTATCAGGAATGTCGTCACAAGTTTGAAAAAAGTGTGCCAGTTCTGTTTAAGGATGAAAACATAGTTGATAGGTTATCACAAATGTGACGCCTTATTAGCCACGTCGTCACAAGTTAGATGATAAGGCTAAGTGAACTTGAATAGCATGTTTTGACTCTTATACCTTGATCATTAACTTGTGTTAGTCTTATGGTCCAAGAACATTCTAATGGAACCTAAAAGAAAGAATCCTAACACTCCAAAGAAAGTTGCCAAGCCTAAAGTGGTACGAAAGCTTATTGATGAAGACTCTGATTATGAAGATGAAGAACCACTTCTCAGGTGGAGGAGAAACAAACCCAGTCCAAAGGCACCTCCTTCACCTAAACCCATTGCGGTGGAGGATTGTGATGATACTGAGACTACCACCCCAGTTGAGAGTGAATCTTCTGAGCAAGAAGGTTGTAAGCAAACTGAGTTCGAACATCCTGAGTCTGAGAAGGCTGAATCTGAGGAAACATCCTCTGAAACTCCCACGACTGAGATTCAAGATGAGAAGGAGCCCCCAATTTGGGGAACTTTGATAAAATGCAAGAATCTGGAGGTTTGAGAGAATTCTAGATGGAAAATCCCCAAAGCAGAGGACATTTTCCTCAAAGGGTTTATTAGAACAAAAAGAAGATCTACCAGACGACCGGTGTTTACAGAGAAAATAGTCATCATAACAGGATTGCCTAGGTATCCTTTAGTTGAGAAGAAATTCAGAGATTATGGGCTGGGATGGACTTCTAAGGGAGGTAAACCGTTTTTCCCTACAGTAGTCTAGGAGTTCTATGCGAACTACCAGGATAGATTAGAGAGAATGTCCAAGAGTGGAGAGACCATAGTAGACCAGCCTTTGCTGACCAGAGTTCCAGTTCATCGGGTAAATGTAGATATTTATGATACGACTATCAACAGGTTTCTTCATGGACCCAACTTCACTCTTCAGGTCACAAATCCTGCGTTCTACCATCGTATAAAGAGTAAGGAGGACCAGCGTCCTTGGTTAGCTATACTTATAGCTGAGGGAGATCCTTTATGGCTGAACCAACCCAGTGAGCATATTTACAAGGCTTATTTGACTCAAGAGGAAAAATTCTGGTGGGGTGTTGTATGCACCCATTTGATGACGATCGATGGAGATAATATTCTGGGTGATGATTGAGCAATATTGGTCGCATGTCTTATGGCTAACCCTAAGCTGAGTTTTGGGGAGATTATTGCTAAAGAGATCAAGATTCGATTATCAAGGTCTGACATAACTTATATATTTCCTTTTCTGATTACCAGGCTATGCACAGAGGCAGGGGTGCCACATATTCCTGGGATTGATGAGACTTTGTATGCCACCAAAACCCACAACCCTATTTTCTATAAGAAAAATCAGCCAAGGATGACACTTGATAGAGGGGTGAGGGTTGACGTGAACCTATCAGTTGCAGGCCCTAGTTCAGTACCTAAATTTGAGGTGCAAGCTTCTGAGGCTACTTAGGTAGGCTCAGTTCCTGATGATGAGCCAGACCCATTAGTTCCTACAGTACCAGTAAAAGTTGCATCCTAGCCTATTGATATCAGAAAAGTGGCCAAACAAGCCAGATGGTGTGAGACGCAACTACGTGCCTTTACTGAGCAGTTTGCAGCTGTTGTAGATGAAAGAATCAGGGCTTCTCTTGATCCCTTTGCTACTTTGCCTGCAAGGGTTGTAGATCTGGAGAACCATTTTGATGCAAGGGCACAGAAGCTGACTGGAGCAGAGCTTGCTGAATTCTGAATGTCCCTAGAAAAGGTAAAAGATGAGATGGTAAAACAACACCAGGTTATGATACCTACAGGGCAAACAGTTGAGGAATCTGAGGATGAACCTCCAATTCTAGATCTCACTGCGGAGCCAGTGAAAAAGAAAAAGAAAAAGAAGAAAGACAAAGAAGCTAAAAAAGGTAAGAGAAAGAGACAAGAAGTTTATGAGAATGAGAGCAAGGATGAGAAAAAGGTAAAGAAGAAGAAGAAGGCAGAGAAGACACTGCAGGCAGATGATGAGTTGACAAAATAGGAGAAAGAGGATTTGAAAAGAACAATGCAGGCATCCCGAGAGGATAAATGGAATTGGGAAAAAGCACTACTAGCGAGAGCTATAGGAGCCTCATCTAGAAGAATATCTAAAACGAGGAAAAGAGAAGCTCCTGATGAGAATAACACTGCTGTAGGGTCGAGGACACATGATTTGAGACTTGATTGACTCCAGGTATGCCCTAACCCTTAGTTTCAACTTGTTTTTATTTTAAGTTGAGGGTGTAGGGTAGCATGTTGTTGTTGAGGGTGTAGGGTAGCATGTTGTTGTAGAATATTCTGTAAATAACTAGGAGTAGTTCAAGATCTCAGTAGGCAATTAACTAATTTTGTGATTTTGAACACCTCTCCGAAGGTTTGTTTTGCATGACTATATGAATTGCACCTTAGTGTGACAACTGTGCATCTCTTTATGGAATTATTTTAGTTACCTGACTATCACTGCTGAACAATTGATGAAGCAGATAGGTAGTAGCTAGTGATATTTCTTGTGTGCCATGTATGTGTGAGACTATACCGTGTTCTCTTTGTAGTGTCAAATATAGAACTTTCCCGGTTCGTCTTACCATAGTTGAAAGATAGGGGTTAGGAAAGGATCCTAGGCCGTTTTTGAATTTAAGTCACTATTAGCCTAAATGATCTTCCTCTATTGCATGATATCCCTTGATCCAGGTTTGAGCCTTAGTTGACCATTTTCTTTCTATGATACCTATCACCTTCCCTTTTTAAATCATAATGAACTTGTTTTAGCCCTGGTCCTCCTTGGACACTATGCACTTTAACGTAGGCAAACAACCTAAGTTGAGGGTGGCTATCATATGGGTGCGTGGTATAAGTTGGGTATAAAGAAAGGTAGAGTAGAAGAGAAAGAATCAAAGAAAAAGAATAAAAGGTTGGGTGTTGGTGAAAAAGAGCAAGAAAAAAAACTCTGCTTGAATAAAAAGAAGTGCACCCATCCTAAAAGTGTGATCAAGAAAATAAAAAAAAATAGAAAAAAAGAAAAAGAAAAGAAAAGAAAAAGAGAGAAAAAGAGGTTAATAAGTGGACCTCACAAGTTAAGGTAGTGCCAAAGAGTTTAGTCACTCTAAATTCCGTATAATATCATACCAGCCCTAGCCTATGTTACAAGCCGAAGAAAAACCTATAGTAATCCTAGGGTACCTATCTGGAAACCTTGGTAATGATAATAAGGGCAAGCATATGGTATTTGGCATACACTGGTTTGAACTTCATTCTGAGAATGAGTGTTTTTGTGATGAGCCTTGTGTTTATATTTTTGATGTCTTACATGAGAAAAAGGGGGGAATTTCTTTGATTGTGAGGGCACACTAGTATCTTACTTGTTTGGGTAGTGTACATTGATACATGCATGGTTGTCAGTACTTAGTGATGCCATGGGTAGAAGACTTTGTGTTAATTTTTTCTTTTCAATAAATTGCACAGTAATTTTGAGTTAGTTGACCTTGGAGATGGTAAACTGAGTTTTGAGCTAAATTTGTTGTTGACTGCTGAATGTTCGTTGTATTCTCTTAGTTAGTTGTTGCTTGAGGACAAGCAATTTTTTTAATTTGAGGGTGTTGATGTGTGAGCAAAAGATAACACATTTAATGCTTTTTAGCTCAAAATAATTGTGAATTCTGAAGCAACTCTTGTTGTTTTGATGTGTTTGCTCATGATATTGCTGAAAAAGGCTGAAGAAATGAGAATAAACAATAAGGGAGCAAAAGAGTTGAAAATCTGAGCAAATAGAAGAAAACATGGCTGACGACCTCCATGAAAAGTTATCATCCTCGTGATAGCCTATCAGCATTGGCATCAGCCTTAACCAGGGAGTTGCAGTTTGAGGAGCAACTCTGACAATGCCGGTGACTTGGCGTCAAAGTCGTGATAAGTTGTAAAGAATGGCGTCAGACTTAAGCAGAAAGTTAGCATGGGAAGAAGATATCTTACGACGTTGGTGATATGCCGTCAGATCCCTGACGCAGCATCAGCCACATCGTCATCCTAAGACAGAACCTGAAGGCAACTGAAGCCTCTCTGACGCCATTTGTGATAAGGCGTCAACTTCTTGATGCGCCATCAGCCTGGGCATCACCTATTACCGAGAATTTTATTAATTTTGTTATTTTATTTCCTTAATTAGGCTTTAGTATAAATATCATCTTTTAGGGTTTTTGATTCATTCAATATTCATCTATTAGACATCAACTCCGAAAAGAGAGACACATATTTTTTCTCTCTTTCATAAAATATTCTTGTGTTTTCGTATCAACTATTTTTGGGGTTTCTACCTTGTGATTAAATCGAAGGAACTACTTGTTGTTTTCTACCCATTTGTAAGTTTATCATTATAATCATGAATTCAACTAGTTATTTCGTTCATCAAATCATGAGTGGCTAATTTCATTAGCCGGAGTTATGGGATCCATGAATTAGGGTTTGCTATGATACTAGGTGTTTAACGGATTCAAAGAGTAACAAAAAATCTTGAGATTCTGTTGTTTTAACTAAAATCTAGTGGTTGCAAACATTAGGTTATGCCTTAGGTTTTATTTGCTTCTAACGGAGAAATAGACTAGAGGACGTGAATTATCAATAGGGACTCGGAAGCTACCAACCTTGTGTTTAATGATTAATACCGTGACTGGATTAATCTACCTGAGATAACATCCTATTGGAAATATATAAGTTATCTAAGTTCGAGAAAATTAGATAATAAATTATCTGGTGAGGTCGAGAGATAAGTCAGATAGTATAATCGTCAGGGATATTTTGCTGTGCTACTTATTCCGAGAATCTCTAGCATTACCTAGTATAGTCAATTCCCGAAACCCTTGGTGAACATAACTCTGGTTTCCCATTTATCTTGATTACAAACACTGAAGTATTGAAAGTGATATTTAACACACCGTGAACCTAAACCCCCATCTTTCGGAAACAACAAACTACTAGTAAAATCCTTCGTAAACAAATCAAACTTCACACCCTATTCCCTGTGGGATTCAACCCCAACCTAGTTGGGTTTTATATTGACAACGATTGCTTACACCCATTAAAGAATGTAATTTGAGCGTTATCATACACCCTTAAATGATGAAACTCGAATTGAATCATAATTTTTAATTATTGTACAATGATGTTTACCTGTAACATGCCTACCATATGTTTGATTAAATGTCTAGATGAAGGAAAATTGCTCAACTAGAATAATATAATGAAATCCCCATGTATGTAAAATTTTATACCTAGCACATGTTTGATGAAATACTTCAACAAATATATTAGGGATTGTGATGCTAGTCATGTGTTCAAGTAAGTCATGCTTCGTTAGTTTCTTTCCATCGAGTCCTGGGGGTACTTGTACCCAAAACATTAGTTGTGTTCCTAGAGCCATGTCATATTTTTACGATAGTCTTAGTCAAGCTATGAATTCTTAGACTTCAGACAGTCTTATGACTCAGGAAATATCCATGATCTCATGAACTCAGTCACTTGTAAGATATCAGTAGTGTTCCGTCAGTCAACGGAATTCAGTAACCCAGTCCATGTTCAATTCAATAAACCATGTTCAGTGTCTATTTAGATGGGAGTAGAAATTAGCACCGAGCGAACCCAAGGATGGGAACTCACCTGCTAGATTAGGATGTGATTCTTAGAAGAAATCCTTGTATTCCCGAACTACATAGCCAGCGTTGGTTGAGAAATCTACCCTTTCAGTCTAGGGTTGATGAGGTGTCTTACTTGTCAGTTTAGGGTTCCTACCATTCTTATTTTGAGTACCTGCCAGTATAGTGTCCTTACAGCTTGTCCTTACCAGTGGCGCGGTATTGACACCCTTCCAATTAGGGTTACAGATTGGACCCCAACACAACTATAATGGCACATTCGGGGCATGTCGGTTAAATAGCTACTTCCCACAGTTTCAGTATCAGTGTCAGTAAAAGAACTCAGATAGTTCTTAAGATTTCATGATTGTCAGATACAGTCAACTCAGATATAGTACGAAACTCAGATAGTTCCTTCAAATTTTAGGACTGTCAGTCACAGTCACTCAGTTATCAGTTATATCAGTTATTAGTATGTCATGTTATCAGTACTCAGGTTTAGTTGTCATGTATTCATTGTATGAATTTCAGTTATTATGTCTCGTGCATATATTCTCACGCTCATGATAGTTAGTCAGTTGTTATTATTATCATTCATGCATATAAAATCAATGCATTTAGCATACCTCACATGCATACCAGTACATCCATTCGTACTGACGCATTCACGCTATGGTGTCTTATACCATAGGTTCAAAGACACGTGCTCCAGATCAACAGTAGATTTCAGAATCAGCAGTCAGAGCTTGAAGTGAGTCCTCATCTTTCAAGGACATGATTATTTCTCAATATCTCATTAATTAGTTTGTTAGTTGGAGTTAGTTAGGGACATGTCCCATAAACTCCTTACTCATTCAGACAGTCATGTTTAGAGGCTTTCCAGACTATTATATTTCAGACTTCAGTACTTTCAGTTTTTTTTTTAGTATTCTATTACCCCACCCAGATTTTATATTATTCAGCTTATGTTCAGTATAGAACCTTATAGCCTTTCAGCGCATGTTTCCGTATTATTATGTTATATTATGCAGTGTATAGGTTCATATATCAGTCATGGGTTAGCTTGAGGTACTTCAGGGTCATGTGCACTGTGTAGCGTTCCGAGTACCAGATTTGGGGCATTACAAAATTTGTATCAGAGACAGATTCAATAGAGTCCTAGGAAGTCTGAAAGCCGCATCTAGTAGAGTCTTTTACTTGGATGTGTTTTATGCCATATTTATTTACGAAGGCTATGAGATGTTTTATGTACAGTTTCCTTTCTTTAAAATTCATGTCGTGCTAGTGAGCATAATCTCAAGTCCATCTCTCAGTCTAATCCATTTCTTCTGTTTATTTTAGAACATGCCTCCCAAGAGAAGAACCCAGGCTGTCTAAGAAGATCCTTTGGACGAACATGTTTCTCATACAAAGTTTAGGGCCACATTCACTACTCTTGCCCAACCAGTCACTTCTCAGAATAAATGACCAGTTGTTGTTTCGGCCATTCAAGTGGCTAATTCAGCATCAGCCAGAATTTGGGACATTACCCGAATTAACTCTCAAACTTTTATTGGGTCTAAGACTGATGAGGACCCTAAAAAATTCCTAGATCAAGTGCAGAAGGTGACAGATATCATAGGGGTAACTACTATTAAGAGTGCAGAGCTAGCTGTATATCAGTTGTAGGATGCTGTTCACACTTGGTTCAAGCAGTGGAAGTCAGAGAGGGCAGATGATGCAAGGTTAGTTGAGTGGGAGTAGTTTTCTTCATATTTTCTTGATCGATTCTTTCCCCTAGAGCTTAGATAAGCTAAGGTGCTAGAGTTCATCAAACTCAGGCAGGTAAATTCGACAGTGAAATAGTATTCTCTTTAGTTTACTCAATTAGCCAGATATGCCCCTCATGTGGTTGCAGATAGCATGGCTAGAATGAGTAAGTTTGTCTCACGGGTGAATGATAGCGTGGTAAATGAATGTAGATCCGCCATGCTGAATAGTGACATGACATTAGCCAGACATATGACCCATGCTCGGTAGATAAAGGAGCAAAAAATTAAGATGAGGGAGAAGCAGAATAAGAGACCAAAGACAGGTAGTTTCAACTTTGCTCAGCCTAAATCAGAAGGAGGGAACCATTCCCAGTTTCGTCCTAAGCCATCAGTTCTAGCTCCTTCTTAATCTAGTTCTCAAGCTCCTAAGTTCAGAGATAGAGCACCAAGCTTTTAGTCTCAGTGCAATGTTCGCAGCGCCCGCACTTATCCCCTTTGTCAGACTTGTGGTAAGAACCATAAGGGTGTTTGTAGATCTGGTAGTGATGTGTGTTTCGAATGTGGCAAACTAGGCCATAGAGTTTGAGAGTATCCTTAGACAGGTTCCCACATCAGCAGAATCGTTCCACATCTTAGTCCAGTCACCCAAATCAGTAGGGCGCCACTTCCAGTTCTACTAGTGGGCAACACCCAAATAGACTCTATTCTCTCCAGACCTGGCAGGATCAAGAAAATTCTCCTGATGTAGTTACTGGTATGTTATAGATCTTTCCTGTGCATGTTTACGCTTTGCTAGATTTAGGAGCTTCTTTATCTTTTGTTAATCCATATATAGCAGTTGATTTTGAAATCAGTCCCGAAGTACTAGCCGAGCCTTTTTAAGTCCCTACCCTAGTGGGTAAGACCATCATAGCCCAACAGGTATATAAGAACTGCTCGGTTATTATATTTCAGAAAGTCACTTCAGCAGACTTAGTCAAATTTGAGATGACTGATTTTGTGTCATTCTCGACATGGATTGGCTTCTTTCCTATTATGCCACAGTAGACTACAGAAATAGAATAGTTCAATTTTAGTTCCCAAATAAACCCTTCCTAGAGTAGAAGGGTAGTGTATATGCTTTCAGGGGTCAACTTATTTCCTACCTTCGGGAAAGGAAATTGATATCTAAGGGATGTGTCTATCATCTTGTTCGAGTTAAGGACACTAGTTCTGAGACTCCTAGTCTTGAATCAGTTTTAGTTGTAAATGAATATTTAGATATCTTTCCCGAATATCTCTTAGGAATTCATCCTAAAAGGGAAATAGACTTTGGCATTGATCGTCTTCTAGATACTCAGCCTATCTCTATTCCGCCATACAAAATTGCACCAACAAAACTCAGAGAATTTAAAGAACAGTTGAAGGATCTCTTAGATAAGTGATTCATAAGACAAAATATTTCCCCATGGGGAACACCAGTCTTATTCGTGCACAAGGAAGACATTTCCCTCAGAATGTGTATTTATTACTATCAACTCAATAAGGTCACAGTCAAGAACAAGTATCCTCTTCCCAGAATCGGCAACTTTTTTGATCAACTTCAGGGTGCTAGTTATTTATTTAAGATAGACCTCAGATCCGGCTATCATGAGCTTAGAGTTAGAGAATGTGACATTCTGAAAATAGCTTTACGAACTCGGTATGGTCACTTTGAATTCTTAGTTATGTCATTTGGTCTTACCAATGCCCCTGCCGCTTTCATAGACTTGATGAACCATGTGTTTAAGAAGTACTTGGACATGTTCGTCATAGTCTTCATAGATGATATTCTTGTCTATTCCCGTAGTGAGCGCGATCTGTAGACCATCTCAGAACATTACCTCAGACTCTCAGAGATCACCAGTTATTCACCAAATTTAGTAAGTCCAAATTTTGGATAAGGTAAGTAGCATTCCTTGGTCACATTGTTTCCAGTGATGGCATTAGAGTAGATCATCAAAAGACCGAAGCTGTAAGAAAATGGCCTGGCCCTGTCTCTCCATCAAATATCAGGAGTTTTTTGGGTTTTGTTGGCTATTACAGACAGTTTGTTAAGGTATTTTCTTCTATTTCATCACCCATGTCCAGATTGACTTAGAAGAAGATTAAGTTTCAGTGGTCAGATCCTTGCGAGAAGAGTTTTCAGGAGTTAAAGACTCGACTCTCCTCAGCTCTAGTTTTAGCTCTTCCAGATGGTTTAGATAGATTCATAGTATGTTGTGATCCGTCCAGAGTAGGTTTGGGTTGTTTCCTCATGCAGCATGGTAAGGTCATAGCCTACGGGTCCAGACAACTTAAACCCCATGAGAAGAATTATCCTACTCATGATCTTTAGTTAGCAGCTGTAGTCTTTTCCTTGAAAATTTTGAGGTATTACCTATACAAAGTTCATGTAGATGTATTTACAGATCATAAGAGTCTTCATTATGTCTTTTCTTAGAAAGATCTCAATATTTGTCATAGAAAGTGGTTAGAGCTCCTGAAAGATTATGATATAAGTGTCCTTTATCATCTGGGAAAGGCCAATGTAGTGGACGATGCTATGAGTAGACTTTCTATGGGTAGTGTTTCTCATGTGGAGGACAATAAGAAGAAGTTAGCTTAGGAAGTCCATTAGCTTTCCAGACTAGGCATTCGCTTAGTTGATTCTTCAGAGGGTGGTATATGTGTTTATAGTAGTTCAGAATCATCTCTAGTTTCTGAGGTGGAAGAAAAGAAAGTTAGAGATCCCAGCCTTGTAATGTTGAAAGAGTTAGTTCAGAATCGAAAAAAGACATCTTCTCTCAAGAAGGAGATGGTGTTTTGTGTTTTAGGGTCGTCTCTGTGTTCCAGGTGTAGATGATTTAAGGTAGTGAATTCTTGCAGAAGCGCATACTGCACGCTACTCTATTCAAGAAGGGGCCACTAATATGTACCACAACTTGCGAGAGATCTATTGGTGGAGTGGGATGAAGATAGATATTGCTGAGATTGTGTCTAAGTGCTCTACATGTCATCATGTTAAGATAGAGCATTAGAAACCTAGTGGTCCTATGAAGGATTTCATTATTCTTACTTGGAAATGGAAAGATGTAAACATAGACTTCATGACGTGTTTTCCCCAAACTCGTCATCAGCATGATTTAGTCTGGATTATTGTTGATAGAATGACCAAATCAAATCAATTCCTTCCAGTTCATACCTCCTATTCAGCTGAGGATTACACCAAAATCTACATTAAGGAGTTGGTCAGATTGCACGGTGTTTCATTATCTATTATCTTAGACAGAGGTACCCAGTTTACCTCTCACTTTAGGAAAGCATTCCAAAAGGGTCTTTGTAGCACCTCAATTTTCTGAATCGGAATGCTACACGATGCTCATGACACGGAAGGACCACAAGCTAACCCATGACTGATAACTATACCTGTACACTACATAATATGACATGATAATGCATAAACATTCACTAAAAGGCCATAAGATTCAATACTGAACATAATCTGAATAACATAACATAAGTTTGGGGTAATAAAACAACCAAAACAAAACTGACAATACTGAAGTCTAAAGCATAATAGTCTGGAAAACCTCTAAACATGACTGAAACTATTTGAGTAATATGAATAAGGAGTTGATGGGATATGTCCCTAACAAACTCCGTCTAATAAACTGGCTAATGAGATAATAACTAAATAATAATCATGTCCTTAAAGAATGAGGACTCACTTCTACTCTGATTGATGAAACTGGAATCTACTGCTAATCTGAAACTCGTGTCTCTGTACCTATGCTATAAGACACCATAGTACAAATGCGTCAGTACTTTGAATGTACTGGTATGCATGTAAGGTAGGATAAATGCATGGGGTTCATATGCATGAACAATACTAATTGCTGACTAGCTATCATGAACATCAGAATACATGCATGAGAAAATAAATGATACTGGTAACATGACTACTGAATCTGAATACTACTAACATGACTTGACTGATAATATGAGTGACTCTATCTGATAGTCCAGAATCTCATAGAACTATCTGAGTTCCGTACTGTATCTGAGTTAACTGTATCTGATAGTTCTGAAATCTGAAGAACTATCTGAGTTATTTTACTAAGACAGATTAACTATATCTGACAGTCCTGAATTCTATAACATGAAACTGGTGGAAGTAGTATTTAACCGATATGCCCCTAGAATGCCATTATGGCTGAATTGGGTCCAATTTGTAACCCCAATTGGAAGGGTGTCAATACCATGCAACTGGTAAGGACAAGCTATGGGTTACCCTTATCTGATAGTATCCCCAAATGAGAATGGTGGGGCCCTTATCTGACAATGCTAATCCACCTCATCTACCCTCATTGGACAGTGTTGATGTCTCAACCTGTGCTGGACACATAGGTCTGGAACGCAAGAATGACTTCTAAGGATCACACCCTCATCTGATAGTGTGTGTCCCCATCCTTGGGTTCACTTGGTTCTAATTCCTACTCCCATCTAATTAGACTCTGTACATGATTAACTGATCTGAACTAAACATAGACTGAGTTATTGAATTCCGTGATGACAAATGACTGAGTTCATGAGATCATGGAGATTTCCTTAGCCAGAAGACTGTCTAAAGTCTATGAATTTATATCTTGACTGAGAGTATCATGAAAACATGACATGGCTCTAGGCATACAGCTATGTTTCGGGTATAAGTACCCCCAGGAATCGATGGAAGGAAAGTGGAATAGCATAGTTTACTTGAACACATGGCTAACATCATTATTCATGATACGTTTATTGAAGCATTCCATCAAACATGTGACAGGCATAAATCATCATGTGTTATTGTAACTACCCCTATTGCATGCCTCTTATAAGCTGGGTCAATTAAATAATGATCTTCCAGGTCCTCTTCATCTAGATTATGTACCCGACCTGGGTTATCTGTATTCTGTAGATTTAATTGAGCATTAGATAAAGCGGCTAATATTTTAGCTTCCTGTTGGTTAGCCATTCTTTCAATGAGATGAGGTTCAGGATTGAAGGGTAATAATGGTTCTCCTAAACTTCTGGTTCATGGCATAAACAACAATGAGCCTATAACGAACAAAAACAACAAATAAACGTAAAATCAAGAAACTTGACTAATAGTCAATTAAGACACATAAACTCAATCGACAATCGTATTACCCGGCAACGGCATCAAAATTCGATATACCCAAATTACACCTCTCTTACGAGAGAGTAAGCGGTCATTCTCAAATATATAACCCAACCAGGTTGGGGTCGAATCCTACAGAGAATATGGTGCTAATTAAGTTGTATGTAAATTAATTGACTTTTAATCATTTGTTTCCGTAAAATAAATAGGGGGATTTGATTCAGTTCACAAATTAATGGTTTCAGTTTAACAAGATGAAATACGTGTAGTAGTATTCAAATTAAGAGAAATAGCAAGCTAGGGTTATTTCCACCTTGTAGTTTTCAATATTTTCTAACTATGCGCTTTACGAATTCATACATGCTTCGTGATTACAGAGAAACGTATTTTATTTAATAACATAATCCTAGTGTTTCTCAACCATCAAGGACTAATTCACTTTAGTTCTCTTGACTAAAAAACGTTTACCAAAAACAATACGAAATCTCCAAGTAGTTAATCCTACTAAAGCATTAACATATGAAATAGGGGTTGGAAATCCTATTTTCTTGTCACTACTCTCTTTTCCTAACATCATCCTTTCTTTCGAACAAATTGTGTTTTAAGGCATATCCTCTATTTTTGCAACCATGAGAATTCAAGATAAACGAAGAGAGTGTGATGTAAACACATCAATGCTAAATGAATTCAAAACCCAAAGTAATAGATTGTATTCTACAAGGCTTCCATAACCCTAACTAATAAACTTAGCTACTCATGAATAAAACGAAAAGCATCATAAATATATTCATCCTACCAAAAACTAGAAGATGATCTTGGTGTGCGAATAGTGAAAACAAGAGAGAAAACGTTTCTCTCTCTCTCCTCAAGATAAGCCGCCACTCTCCAATCCAAAATAATACAAAATAATCAATTCTGACTAAAAATTCAGCATTAAGCCTTTTAATAATGTTTTCTCTCATAATTGCCTTCTAAGTCCCTGAACTAATTATAAATAACAAACTTGTCTTGTACATAGTTTCTAGGAACCACATTTGGTCCAGAATGCTACTCTCTCATGTGTCATATGCCATCTGTATTCCATAGTCCCATTATGTCTTCATCTACACCATTAATACCTGAAATCATTCTAATCACATCGGTTAGCTCAATTATATAGAAGTAGAGTAAAAACATAAGAAACTACGCACTTTGTTCCCTAAACTTAGCTAAAATATGGATAAGTTATGGTGATTAGGCATATAAATACACCAAGATCACTTACACTAACCTGGTTCATCGGTACACTAGCTAAGGATGGAGCTGGGACTGAGAACTTTGGACAAAATTGGGAACGGTTACATCCTTCTAACTTAGGCTGACTGAAATTGAAGCTACCTGTTCTATCCCTCCTATTCTCTCTCTCCTTCTTCTTAAGCTTTTACTCCGCAATCGGTTGAGCATGGATCATAAACCGAGATATGTCCATTGCTTTAATCAATATTGTTTTTCTGCACTTCTTAACCATACTATCTAATTCCCCAGATATGAACTTGCTCATTATGGACCTATTCTCTGCCACTACATGGGGAGCATACCTGGCTGACTGAGTAAACTTGAGGGAATACTCTTTTACGCTCATGCTACCTTGTCTAAGATTAATGAACTCTAACACTTTGGCTTCTCTTATCTCTAAGGAAAAGAATCTATCTAGGAAGGCTATGGCAAACTCTTTCCACTCTATGGGTTCTGCATCTATACCCCTATCTACCTTCCACTGCTTAAACCACATATAGGCTACATCTTGTAACTGATAAATGACAAACTCGGCACTGTCATTGGAAGTCACTCCCATGATATTTGTGACTTGCTAAACCTTAGCGAGGAACTCCTGTGGATCCTCTTCTAACTTAGATCCTGTAAAGGAAGGAGGATTCACTCGGGTGATGTCCCAAATTCTGGTTACAGTAGTATTGGCCACTAGGTTGGACGAAATAGTAGCTAGACGTTCATTTTGAGCTACTACTGAATTGGCTAGAGTAGTGAATACAACTTTGAATTCTACGTGAGAGACATGATTATCCAGCGGATCTGCCTGAATGGGCTGAGAGGCTGACTAGTTTCCGGTTCTTCTTTCGTTAGTCATTTTGGGAGGCATGTTCTATAAGCGAAAGGAAGAAGCAAATAAGACTAAGAGATTAATTTGAGACAATGCTCAGTCAAACGACATGAATACTGAAAGAAGGGAAATGTTTCCTAAAAGATCTCATATCCTCTTGCCCATAAGTGTGGAGCAGTGCACACCCATGCACAAGACTCTACGCGATGTGGCTTTTTAGACTCCCTAGGATAGTATTGTACCTTAGTCTTTGATACCAAGGTTTTAGCGACCTGGGACTACCCCTAGTCGTCACATAGTTCTTACGACACCGAAGGACCACAAGGTAACCCATGAATGATCTCTAGTGTGAGCACTGAGCAATAATACCAAAATAAATACGGAATAAGGGGCTGAAATGCCATAAGGTTCAAAACATCTAAAATTCTAATAAAATATAATATCTATAAAAATGTTGTCACGACCCGAGTCGGGACCCTAGACTTGACGAGCATCCAAAAAAATAGTGATTCGAATGCTCTTCTATATCTGGTAATCATGCACAATACTCGAATAATAAAGAAAATATGTAGAAATATAATAAATAAAATCATGGTCATATTCTGAAAGTTGTTCAATAATACGAAAAACAAGTTGATAAACGTCTAGACAACATCTTTTTCAGTTTGCGAAATCTCTACCAAGTACGACATCAATAAAATTGTCTGAATCTGGGTCAAGGCCCCCAGTGGACCTAATCCAATACAAATGACAAATAACTGAAAAGAATTAGGCCTTCAGGAATAGTGAAGGCCCACCAATTGCACAATTCACTTATGTCTGAAAACTCTACGTCTTAGCAAGACCTCTAGAGTTAGCCTCGACCCTGAAATATAGGGTGTCAATATGATTATACTGGTCAGCAAAGCAATCCAAAATAATGTATTTATATATATAAAATAGATGAGAGAAAATCATGAAACATCATGCATGATATAGTTTAAAAATACATGGGCAAATCTTTGATAATCATAAATCATTCTAGTCAATGCAGTTCTATTCTTTGTATTACTTCTAAGTTAAGTGGCACACCCTAAAATTCTACAACCCCATGGGCTATATGGAGTCTGCCCTTTACTCGGCGGCTTATCCCCTAACCCATGTTTGCCACAAGGTTTGAAGCTTCTGATTCTGATACGCCACATGGTATTAGGACAATGAATAATCCCTCGTGGAGACATAGTAATCCGTATCGGCAAAACATGATTTCGGGCAATGAGTTATCTGAACTCGTGCCCTATTCAAGTAATCACCTAACATTTATTTATGCCCATTTTTAACCGTTTCTGAACATTCATAGTTCGAAGTTGAAAATCTGAAAATCTGAATTAAAATATTTATTCTGTTCTATTCTTAATTACCATGGAATTATCTGTATTGTTATCATCATATCTAGACTTGCAAGTCGTATTTTCTAGGCCATATGTTATCATACAAGATTCTCTCATTTTAAAAAATAATGTTCAAACCACCAAAGCATTTAGAAAAGTATAAGAGGATTCTTATTTAAAAGCATAAGTCAAAACCATGCAATGATTCTCATCCTTTTAAACAATTTCAAACAAATGTGTGGTGGTCATCTAATTTGACAAATCATGCAAATTCTTTCATTATATATATACTCAAAGTTTATCATCATGATGAACTCCCTCTCATCAATTTAAAAAATCAATCTCGAATTATTCAACAATAGTCAATAGCAATGATACCATGCTTCTAAATAACATTCTTCAACTCATAACATTTTAGAATCAAGAAAGTATTGCAACATGAGAGGGAGCATAAATTTTCATGCTCTCAATTCAATTATCAACTTTAAACATATATATACATATATAAGATTACAAATCAGTTTGTGGGAAAAGGCCTTAAGACCACAACAGTAATTCCATTTAAGAGTTCATAATGCACAATTGTAATGCAAAATTCCAAATCCCTTTTGTAAATTCATGATTTCTAAACTTTAAACCATATTCAAAGTGTTTAAACCATCCCATGTAGTTTTAGGAAAAACCCACGTACCTTAGATTACTTATGAGAAGGAGTGAAATCCGAATCTTTCTTAATTTCTTTAAATTCTTGGCTTCAAAGATGATTCTTGATCTATGGGGGAGGGACTAGGATTCACTTTTGAGATAATTAGAGTAGTTTTTGATGATATTTTCCCTTAACACTCCTTGATTTCTTGTTATGGTAGAGTTATGAATAGGGAAAATGACTAAACTACCCTCCCAAGGTCGGTTATTTTAAAAGAATTTATAAACTGGTCACCAACGCGTTACCCGACGTCACGCATTGAGATCATGTCAGTCCACTATTTCATCGATGCAATCAGCGATATGGCGCATCGACTTCGCATTGGGCTACTGATTTCAATATCCAAACACCCGTCTAACGATGCTCGAAAATTCCAAAACTTATCTAGATGTACTATTAACATCCCCGACATGAATCAACTTAAAAATTATCTTTCCGAGGTCGGGATGATAAAAAATAAAATCATCAAATCTTAGGAGCTCAAAATGTTACTAAGTCCTTTTGACACTTAGAAATTTTTTCAGAAGATTGACCCTACAAGCATACTACGAAGTGACATCAGTTCGAGAATACTACGGGGTGATACATTATCCCTCCTTGTGATCATTTATCCTCGAATGATGACACGGGAAACATGTAAGCACGATTTATTCTAGCGAATAAAAGATAAAAATAATAAGGCAAGGATTGTACCTTCCATTTTGTCATTCAATGGATCAAAAAGATTTTGTTATCTTGCACGCATATCGTCCTCCGACTCCCAAGTAGCTTCCTCAACTTTTTGATTTTTTCACATCACCTTAACCGAAGTTATATCCTTGCTTCTCAATTTCAGGACTTGATGATCCAGAATAGCAATAGGTTCTTCCTTATATGACAAGGAGTCTTTCACATTGATTTTCTCAACAAAAAACACCAAGGATTGGTCCCCAATAGACTTTTTCAACGTCAACACATCGAACACAAGTTGTTCGAAACTTAGACTTGCAGGAAATTCTAGCACATAGGAGACCCCACTTATCTTTCTTATAACATGATATGGTCCTACATAGAGAGAACTCAGCTTTCCCTTGTTCCTAAATTGCATGACTCTCTTCATAGAGAAGACTTTTAGACACAGCAAATCACCCATCTCAAATTCTAGCTCCCTTCTTCTAACATTGGCATATGATTTTTGACGACTCTTAGCGGTCTTAAGTCATTCTCTAATGATTTTCACCTTATCCATTTCCCGATGAACAAGATCTGGCCCAAAAAACTGTGTTTCCCTTACTTCATACCACCAAATCGGTGATCTATATCTTCTCCCATAAAGTGCTTCAAAAGGAGCCATCTTAATGCTGACATAATAGCTATTATTGTAGGTAAACTCTATTAATGGTAAGTGATCTACCAATGTACCTTTGAAATCAATTACACAAGCCCTCAATGTGTCCTCAAGGGTTTAAATGGTGCTTTCATCTTGCCTATCTGTTTGAGGGTGGAATGCAGTACTTAGGCTTACTTGGGTACCTATGCCCTATACAAAAGATCTCCAAAACTGAGAACAGAATTATGTACCTAGATCGGAATGTAATAGATACCGATGCCTTATGCAAGCGAACTATTTCCTTAATGTACAGCTTACCATAATCATCTCCCAAATAGTTAGTCCTCACAGGAAAAAGTGATGAAGTCAGTCAGTCCACAATGAACTAAATGGAATATTATTGATTTCGAGACATCAGAAGCCCTGTGATAAAGTCTATATTGATCATCTCCCATTTCTACATAGGTAAAGCTATCTCTTGGGAAGTACCACCTGGTCTCAAATGTTCCACTTTAACATGTTGGCAATTCAAACACTTGGAAACAAAATTAAACATACAACATTTTATATTCTTCCACCAATATATATCTTTAAGATCATGGTACATTTCGGTAGAGCCTGGTTGAACAACATACCTCGAAGTGTAAGCCTCTTTAAGAATTCTTTTCCGCAATTTATCCATATCTAGAAAATATAATCTACACTAATATCTTAAGATCCCATCACCTCAAATCTCAAAAGATATCACTTTATGTTGACCCACATCTTTCTTGAATTACATCAAGATGGGGTCTTTGGCCAGCTTTTCCTTCACTTCAGCATATAAGGAAGAGTTTTCTATTTCATGCACCACTACTCTCCCATCTTCGAAATCTAGAAGGCGCACCCCTATAATGGCTAGCTGGTGAATACCCTTCACCATCTTCCTTTTTCCTTCGTCAATATGAGAAAGACTGCCCATAGATAATCTACTGAGGGCATCGGCTACCACATTGTCCTTGCCCAGCTGATAGAGAAGGCTCATGTCATAATTCTTCAAAAGTTCCAACCAACGCCTCTGCCTGAGATTTAATTCTTTCTTTGAGAAAACATACTGTAAACTTTTGTGGTTAGTGAAAATATCAACATGTACACCATAAAGATAGTGCGGCCATATTTTAAGTTCAAATACCATATACGCTAACTCCAAGTCATGAGTGGGGTAATTCCGCTCGTGCACCTTCAATTGCCTAGATGCAGAAGCTACCATGTTGCCATACTGCATAAGTACAAACCTGTCCCACCCGGGATTCATCACAATATATAGCAAAACCTTTTGTACCCTCGGGAAGGGTTAAAACAGGTGTTGTAGTCAACTTGTCTTTCCACTTCTCAAAACTATTCTCACAGGAGTCAGACTACAAAAATTTAACCTTTTTTTATGTCAACCTGGTAATTTGAGTAGCTATGGAAGAAAAACTCTCTACGAACCTTCTGTAAAACCCTGACAATCCTAAGAAGCTTCAAATGCCGGTTTAAGTTGTGGGTCTGGGCCATTTTCTCACAGCCTCAATCTTTTGGGGATCAACTTTAATTCCCTCACTAGAAACAATATGCCCTAAGAAAACAATAGCATTAAGCCATAATTCACACTTGGAAAATTTTGCATACAATCTATGATCTTTGAGGGTATGAAAGATGGTTCGGAGATGACTGGCGTGATCCTCCTTATTCTTAGAATAAATAAAAATGTCATCAATGAATACTATGACAAACTGATCTATAAACTGATGGAACACCCTATTTATTAGATCCATGAAAGCTGCAGGGGCTTTAGTCAATACGAAGGACATGACTAAGAATTTGTAATGACCGTATCATGTTCTAAAAGTTGATTTGGGGATGTCATACTCCTTAACTTTCAAGTGATGATACCCCAAATGAAGGTCTATCTTTGAAAAGTACTTAGCACTCTAAAGTTGGTCAAAGAGATTATCAATTCTAGGAAAGGGATACTTATTCTTAATAATGAACTTATTCAACAAACGGTATTCTATAAAAATACGGAGTGAACAATTTTTATTACGTACAAAGAGTACTTGTGCACCCCAGGGAAAAATATTAGGACGGATGAAGCCTTTGTCTAGAAGCTCTTTTAACTATTCTTTCAACTCTTTTAATTCTACAGGAGCCATTCTGTATGGCAGAATAGAAATGGTATGGGTGTCTGGAAATAAATTAATACCAAAATATATCTCCTTATTAGGTGATATTCCTGGGAGATCATCGGGAAAGGCTTCTGGAAAGTCATTAACCACAAGGACAGACTCAAGAGAAGGACTTTCGGTATTAGAATCTTTGACCTGAATAAGATAATAGACAAACCTTAGAAATAAGCTTACGGGCTCTAAGGTAAGATATGAATTTACCTATTGGTGATAAAGAATACCCCTCCTACTCTATCACAGGTTCATTCAGTAAAGAAAAAGTAACCTTTCAGGTTCTAAAGTTTAGAATGTCGTAGCATGAGTGAATCTAGTCTATCTCTAACATAGCATCAAAATCAATCATATCGAGTTTTACCAAATCAGCCATAGTATCACGATTATAAACAGACACTACACAATTATTATTCACTCTACTAGCCAAAATAGAATCACCTATAGGAGTGGAAATAGAGAAAGGTTCTGCAATAACTTTGGGCTCAAACCAAAAATCAACTGCCACATAGGGGGTCACATAAGACAAAGTAAACCCAGGATCAAGTAACACATACACATCATAGGAGAATATTTTTAAAGTACCCATGACTAGATTTGGTGAGGCCTCTACCTCCTGGCGATTGGACAAAGCATACAAATAATTGCGAACGCCACCGATAGTTGAAGTAGAGCATTTGGGAGGTGGGGGTGGCACTGAGGAGTTTGCTTTCCATCAAAGTTCCTCCTAGCAGAAGAACAATCTCTTTGGAAATGGTCCACCTGACCACAAGTATAGCATACTATTTTGACCAGCTGACACTTCCCTGGGTGATGCTTACCAAAGGTCTCACACCGCAGAAAAGTCCTATATAGATGAGCCATACTTCCCTGAGACCGGGCACCCTACACTTCGGACGAATGATTAGTCTAAAAATTCTGAGATCATCGGTCAACTAGAGGTGTAGGTGCTGGAGTGCTAGCTGCAGACTGAGCATTTCCCTAAAACTTTTTCTTCTGCTGCTAGTTAACCCAATTACCGCTCTGTGGCTGACTATAGTTCTAGTCTATTGATCTGGCCCTCTTGGCTTGTCTATCTTTCTCCCTCGCTTTAGCAACCCTCTTTGTCTTCTCCTCAACCTACAGCACGTGAACTGATAATCTGAAGAAGTCCATATCTTAGTTCAACATTGCCCCCTTGCACTCCAACACCAAGTCATTTGAAAGACTAGATGCAAACTTTCTCATACGGGCCAACATGTTTCCTGCCAACTCTGAAGCATAAAGAGATAGTTGATTGAATTTTAGGGTGTACTCCTTGATGCTCATCTTCCCTTATTTCAAGTTCATGAACTCTTCATCCTTGGACTCTCTTAACTCTTGGGGAAAGAATTGGTCCAGGAAGGCTCCCACAAATTCTCCCCACACAGAGGGCTCAACACTATATCCCCTGAAATCTTCCTACTCATTGTACCACTGATTTGATACCTCCTTCAATTAGTAAGCCTCTAGCTCAATCTCTTCTACTTCATCCATATGCATCACTCAGAAGATTTTCTCCATCTCGTCTACAACCATTTGTGGGTCCTTCTCCACCTTTGTACCAGTAAACTTAGGCAGATCCAACCTTATAAACTGACCCACCCATGTAGCTTCGAATGTGATAGATACAGACCCAACATCCTCTGACCGTCGGCTCTGTAAAGCCATAAACTGTGAAATAATATACATTGATTATTAAATTCAGCATTTGATATCTCTCTCTGGGGAGGTAGGGTGTGATTAGTCCCAGACAGGGGAGCCCTAGGTGCTCTAGGTGGGCTTGTCTGGACAGGCAGGACTCCTGAAGAAGCAACAACTTCAGGAGTAGGAGCCCTATTAAGTGTTCTCATACCATGAGTAGGACGAACATCTTCTATATAGGAATTTTGATCATTGGAGCAACGTGGAGGCATGATAGATTTTTCTAAAAAACAAGAGGCCATAAATTAGGGGACGTTAAAACTCTATAGTACAAACTAAATCGCAAAGAAGGGAAACATTCCTAAACTCTAGTAGCCTGTTACCTATAAGTGTGGTGCTCTAGACAACCATAAACAAGACTCTACCCGACGCGATTTTGCAGACATCCTGGGACCATGTACTGTGCTCTGATACCAAGTTTTTCACAACACAAGGCGGGACCCTAGCCATGACAAGCATCCCAAACCATAGTTATTCGGATACTCTTCTACATTTAGTAATCATGCACAATACTCAAATAATAAGGAAAAAATAATCATGGTCATATTCTGAAAGTTGTTCAACAATGCGAAAAATAAGTTTATCAACATCTAGAAAACATCCATTTTAGTCTGCAAAATCTCTACTAAATACGACATCAATAAGATTGTTTGAATCTAGGAAAAGGCCCCCAGTGGACCTAAACCAAAACAAATGACAAATAACTGAAAAGAAGTAAGCCTTTCGGAATAGATAAGGCTCACCAACTGCATACTTCACTTCTGTCTAAAAACTCTACGGCTTAGCAGGACCTCTAGACTTAACCTCAAACCCTAAAATATAAGGGGTCAATAAAATTGTACTGGTATGCAGAGCAATCCAAAATAATGTATTTATATAGATAAAATAGATGAGGGAAAATCATAAAAAATCATGCATGATATAGTTTAAAAATATATGGGAAAATATTTGATAATCATAAATTATTCTTGTCAATGTAGTTCTATTCTTTGTATTACTTCTAAGATAAGTGGTACACCCAATAATTCTACAACCCCATGGGCTATATTGAGTCCTCCCTTAACTCGGTGGTCAAGCCCGTAACCGATTTTTACTACAAGGGATAGAGTTTCTGATTTTGATACGCCACAGGGTACTAGGCCAGCATAAAATCCCTCTAGGGGACATAATAACCAGTATCAGCAAAACACGATTTCGGGCAAAAAGTTATCTAAACTCGTTCCTTATTCGAGTAACCACCTAACATCTCTTTATGTCCATTTTTAACCTTTTCAGAACATGCATAGTTCTAGGTTCAAAATCTTAAAATCCAAATGAAAATCTGCATTTTGTTCTTTTATGAATTACCATGGCATTATTTTTATTTGTATCGTCATACCAAGACTTGCAAGTCGTATTATCTGAGCCTTATGATATCATCCAAGATTCTATCATTTTAAAAAATAATAGTTAAACCACCAAAGAATTTATACAAGTATAAGAGGATTCATATTTCAAAGCATATGTAAAAACCATGCAAATATTCTCATCCTTTTAAATAATTTCAAACAAACGTGCGGTGGTAATATGTTTTGACAAATCATGAAAATTCTTTCATTATATATATACTCAAAGTTTATCATCATGAAGAAACCCCTCTCATCAATTAAAAAATCAATCTTGAAATATTCAACAATAGTCAATAGCATTGATACCATGCTTCTAAATAACATTCTAGACTCAAGAAGGTGTCACAACATGATAGGGAGCATAAATGGTCATGCTATCAATTCAATTATAAACTTTAAACATATATATACATATATAAGATTACAAATAAGTTTGGGGAAAAGGCCTTAATACCAAAATAGTAATTCCATTTAAGATTTCATAATTCACAATTATAATGTAAATTCCAAATCCCTTTTGTAAATTCATGTTTTCTAAACTTTAAACCATATTCAAAGTGTTTAAACAAGACCATGTAGTTTTAAGAAAACCCCAAATACCTTAGATTACTTAGGAGAAGGAGTGGAATCTGAATCTTGCATAGGTTCCTGAAATTCTTGGCTTCAAAGATGATTCTGGATCTATGGGGGAGGGACTAAGGTTATCTTTTGAGATAATTAGAGTAATTTTTGATTATATTTGCCCTAAACTCTCCTTTATTTCATGCACCCTCACCATGGTCGGTTATTTTAAAAGAATTCGCAAACTGGGCACCAACGCTTTACCCGACGTGACGCATTGAGATCGCTTTGGTCCACTATCATCGACGCAGCGTACCAACTTTGTGTTGGGCCACTGATTTCAATATCAAAACACCCCTCTAACAATGCTCAAAAATTCCAAAACATACCCGAGTAGTACTATTAACTTCCTCGATCATGAATCAACTTAAAAATTATCATTTCGAGGTAGGGAAGGTCAAAAATAAAATCATCACAATTAGGAGCTCAAAATGTGACTAAGTCCTTTTTGACACTTAGAAAAAATTTCATAAGATTGATCCTCCAAGCATACTACGAAGTGAACTCAGGTCGAGAAAACTACGGGGTGTTACAATACTGTCTGAAAATCTAGTTGAAAAAGCCTCAAACTGAATCTATCTGAAAGTGGAGTTGATGGGACAATCCCCCAACTAATTCCGTCTGCTAAAATACTGCTAAGCTGAAGTACTGAAATAAAATCATATCCTCAGTAGATGAGGACTCATTGCTAAATATACTATTGTTGACTGAATCTAGCTAAGCGCAATTAGGAACCTGAGTGTCCGAACCTATGATATGAAACATCATAGCGTAAGAAACGGGTATGCAATCAGTACGTGGGAATGTAATGGTATGCTAAATGAGGTAAGGCTAAATTCATGGGTTTATATGTATGAAAAATAACTAAGTGAATGGTATGGAGGAGATGGATTAATTTACATAGAGGATCTATAACTACCGAACATACTGGATCTACTGTGACAGAGTATACTGGAACTGAATCTGATAACTGATCATTGAATATACTGATAATCAGGGATTATTGATAATCTTAATTACTATTAACTGAGTGACTGTATCTGGCAGTCCTGATTTTGTAGAATTGAACTAACTTCTATTCTGAAGACTGAGACCAAAACTAAAACTTTGGGAGGTAATCATCTAACCGACATACCCCAAATAAAATAAGATAACTGAGTTGGGGTACAATCTGTAACCCCAATTAGAAGGGTGTCCGTATCGTCCCACGGGTAACGATAAGATAAAGTGTAACCTTCTACTGGCAGGTTCCCTAAATGAGAATGTTGGTACCCTCTACTGGTAGGTAGAGAACCTAATCAACCCTTAACTAGCAGGTTTGATGTCTCAACCTGTCCTGGCTATGTAGTTCTGGAACACAAGGATTTCTTCGAAGGATCACACCCTCTACTAGCAGGTGAGCCCCAATCCTTGGGTTTACTCGATTCTGAATCCTACACCCAACTCAAAGACACTGAACTGAGTATACTAGAATGGACTTGAATGAGTTTACTGAGTTTTCCTAGGTTCTGTAATTGACTAAGATCTACTGATTACTATGATGGTTTGAGAGTTTTGATCATGACATGACTGATACTATTCTGTAACTAACACTGGCTCTAAATAAACAACTATGTTGTTGGGTATTAAATACACCCAGGACTCGATAGCATGAAAAGTAAAGCAAAGCATAATCTTGAATAGCTTAAAATTGTTCACTTGGTCATCATTCATTCATAGAGACATTCCACCAAACACTTATAATGCATTAACTTGTACATGAATGGGGAACACATGTTAGCATGCTACAATGGAATTATTTCATTATCATAGACAATTTATCAAATACATGGGAAGCATGCTTTGTTCATTAAATCATAAACACTTAGGGTTTACATGGCTACAACAATCAACTTGCAAATTGAAGGGTTTATCACGAATACCATGTAATTCAACACATACTATAATCAATTCTTGGAACTTGTAATCTAAATCATGGATTAAATCTCAAACAACACTATGAACATGAATTCAATATAATTCAAACATGGAAATCATAAATCATAAATCTTTTATTTTGAAAAAGGATTCTTGGTCTCCATGGAAGGACACATGGATGAACACCTAACATACCTAATTTGATGAGTTCTTGGAGAAATTTTTGGGATTGACTTTGATTCTTCAGAGCTAGGGTTTGTCTTCTTAAGAGAGAATTATCTTTTGATTTTGGGGTAAAGTGAATAATAAAGGGTTTTACATGTTTTTAGGGCTTAAATCCCACATCTGGGTGGATTAAAATAATAGGAAAAGACTGTTATAACCCCAGACACATCTTTAATTTTTTGAGAAATTTTCCCGTTCTAAACCCTTGGCGCGACGCGATGCTATCACACTAGGAAACTAGAAAATGATGACTGAGAAATTTCCTGGTGAAGCGACACGGTGGTATCGCATTGCCACTTTGTTTGTGAACTGAAAGTGCACGACGATACGGTGGAATCACATTGGTATACAGGAAATTGACAATTGTGAACTTGGTCTATGGTGCGATGTGCCAATATCTTGTAGCAACACTGGAAATTGACAATTGATATTTTAACACACCGCGCAGCGTTCTACTAGCTTGAATGACGATATTTAACGACTAAAAATTAAAATCGCCATAACTTCTTACCCGGTTGTCGGATTTAGGCAAATTTTATATCGTTGGAAAGATAATTAAATTTCCTAAGAAATGGCAGGCTCAAATCTAAAATTTACTGAGTATTCTAAAATTTTTATTTAGGATAACCCATGTACTGAGGGTTAATGTAGGATCGGGAAATATGGGGTATTACAGTGACTTGACACACCAGATTTATGCCAAGTGGCGAAACTGAGTTTTGATTGTTAAATTCCTTTTCAAATAATTTTTTTTGTCATTTTTCACTTAATAATAAAACCAATTTGAAACCGTAAATTCAATCTTTTTGGTAAAAATGATGTGTGACAGGTCTAGCGACACCGCTGGAGATTTTTAGAATTCGAGCTTTATTTTGAGTTGTAGCCGCTTAGTGTGATACTATAGGTGTATTGAAGCCATATTTGTGTTATCGTTTGTGTTTTTATTTTATCACTGTTGAGTGACTACTTTTTACGTATTTATAGTTTTTCTCTTATGTGTTACCATTTTATATTTGTCTTCATTGGCATAGCCCGAGTCATTTCTTTCGCAAAAAGTCCCATAGTATATGTTGTGTACATGACCTCTTTTTGAGTAACTCATAATTTATGAGTGAGATCCTCGGCAGGTATGGAGTGGGTGGAAAGCTATCGCAGCCACCATCGACTATCCGCACCCCTGAACAACCTTGTTACTAGACCCCAACCTAGGTCCGCCTTTAGGTCATGCTTATCTGCATCATATTGAGGCCTAGAGGGACTTGTTTGGACCTTTGCAGGAGACTCCTCTCTTAGCATCCCTACGTGCTAATTATTGCATCTTTGATGGTAATAGGGTTATTTGTCAGACTGAGTTGGGGAAAAAATGTGTTAGAATTAAAGAAAAGTGTGTTAGCAAGGAAAGGTTGAAAAAAAAGGAACAAATGTGTCAAAAAAATAGTTTTGTAGTTTCTTAGAGTTCTTTATTGCTTTTGTTTCCACAATCCAAAAATTCAAAAAGTTTTTTTTACACCTTTTTCACTCATTTTTCAAAAAAACAAAAACATCAAAAAGGTTTTCCTTTTTTTCCATTAGCAAGTATTCATAATTCAAAAAAAATTTCTTAAATAGTAGATTTTTATAATTGAAAAATTCAAAAAAAGATTGTAGAATTTTCATACATTTTATACAACAAAAATACAAAAAAAGATTTTTCTTTTATAGTTGTTGGTGTCAATTTTTTGTGAAGTGTCAAATTTAAAATCCAAAAAAGATTTTATTGGTGTTTTTCAGCATTTGTCTTAGGTATGTCTCTTCCGTCAAGGCTCAGTGCGTTATCTAATCCTAAATTGTCCAATTTGGACAAATAACGTACACCTAATTCTCCTATCTCGGGAGTGATATACATAGGAAGCTCTCTAGGGTTTGGTGATCTTATTTAAAATTCCAAAATAATTTTTTCACTCTTTATTTAGAGTAGGTGTTTCATATACATCTTTAAAGGAAAACGTTAAAAAAATTTAATTGTTTCAAGTTTAAATTTCAACATCAAAAACCGAAAAAAGATTTTTTTTTTGGTAATCATAGGTTTCATTCTTTATTAGAATTTTTAAAGCTAAAAAATTTAAAAATATTTTAGTCAAATCTTTTGACAATTTATTATTTTCTTTTCTTCTTAAAGTTTCAAGAAAAAGAAGAAGAAAAAGAAAAAGTGTTTGATTGGCCATTTTGTGGCCTAACTTCATGAACTACGCGCACCTGATTCTCTTCTCTTGGGATGGGAGTGAGATACCTAGGTACCCTTCTTGGGTTCGGTGTCTTTTCAAAAGAAAAAAAAGGAGAAAAAAGTTTTTGAATAGTGTTGCATTCTAATGCCTGTGTTATTTCTTATTTATTTAGTTGAAGGTGGTTGGTTTGTGGCATTTTAGATGGTCCTACATATTACACCAAGTCCAGGGAAGGTGGTTGGTTTGTGGCATTACGACCCCGAAGGACCAGAAGCTAACCCTTGAATGATATCTTTTATGAACACTGAATAATAATAGTGAAATTAATTTGGAAAAATAGGATAAAATTCCATAAGGTTCAAAACATCTTAAATACTGATAAAATATAACATCTCAATCTAAAATACTGTCTGAAAATAAAGTCTGGAAAGACTTTAACTGAATTTGTCTAAAAGTTGGATTAATGGGACAATCCCCCAACTAACTCCATCTACTAAAATACTGCTAAGATGATGTACTGAAATAAAAGCATATCCTTGATAGTTGAGGACTCACTACTAAATTCGCTACTGGTGGATGAGTCTGGCTAAGCGCAGTCTGGAACCTAAGCATCCGAACCTATGATATGAAACATCATTGCGTAGGAAAGTATGCGTCAGTATATGGGAATGTACTGGTATGCTAGATGAGGTAAGGTTGAATACAAGGGTTCATATGCATAAACAATAACTGACTAACTGATATAGAGTAATTGAATATAAGAGTACGCATATACTATAGCTGAGCTTTTCTAAAGCTAAGTACTGAGTTCTAAATACTGTATAACTGATATCTAAAATTACTGATAACTGAATACTGATACTGATTGACTGTGTCTGACAGTCCTAATTCCGTAGAGCTAAACTGATTTCTAAACTGAAGGCTGAAACTGCAATTGTGGGAGGTAATCATCTAACCGACATGCCCCTCTCTGAGCTGATTTGGGATCCAACCTATAACCTCATTTAGAAGGGTACTAATACCATGCCATGGGTACTAACACTGGCTGTCAGTTAACCCTAACAAGAAAGAAGATATTTTGTAAACCCTCACTAACAAGAAAACTCATGAGAGATCTGTTAACCATTATCTAGAAGGAAGTCATCTCAACCTACGCTGGCTACATATTTTTGTAACATAGGGATTACTAATAAGGGTTAAACCCTACACTAATAGGAATGCCCCATCCCTAGGTTCACTCGATTCTGAATCCTACTCCCAACTGGAACACACTGAACTAATTTTACTGAACTGGAATGGACTGATAAAGAGTTTACTGAGTTTTCCTAGGTTGTACAACTCACTATGTTACACTGAGTTCTGTAACGGACTACGAGTACTACTGATTATAACATCATTGATACCATCCTGTCACTGACACTGGCTATAGGTAAACAGCTAAATTGTCGGGTATTAAATACCCTCAGGACTCGATAGCATGAAAATTAAAGCAAAGCATCATCTTGAATAACATAACAATGTTCACTTGGTCATAATTCAGTCATAGAGATATTTAATCAAACACTTGAAATGCATTAACTTATACATTACCAACATGTCATGATTGCATTATTTGATTCACATGGACATTCTATCAAACACTTGGAGAGCACAAATTAATGCATAAAATCATGGATAACATGCAAACCCAACTACTATCATGAACATGAATTGAATCTAATTCAAATATGAAAATCATAAATCTAAGATCTTGTATATTTAAAAAAGGATTCTTGGACTCTATGGGTTAAAGGAACCCATATATGAACACCAAAAATATCTGATAAGAAGTGTTCTTGAAGGTTCTTAGATAGATTCTTAAAAATCAACGATGATTCTTGAACTAGTGTTTTAGCCTTTTGGGAGAGAATGATTTAATTTGTGGAAAAACTAAATGAATAATGGTGTAACTAGGTTTATTAGGGTTGAATTTCATGTTAAAAGATGACTAGGGCCGTGGAAAAAGACTCAAATTCCCCTTGAATTATTTAAAAACTCAGAATTTAAAACTGGAAATTGACTGAAAAATCCCGATCTGGGACTTTGGCGCTACGCGGCGCTATAGTACCGTGTCACTAGAAATTGGATAACTGGGAATCAGACCATCAACGTGATATGGTGGAATCTCATTAACCCTTGGATGTGACCTGGAAGTTCACCGCGATGTGGTGAGATAACGTTGGTGTACTGGAAACTGACAAATGGGAAACTAAGCTGTGGCGCGATGCACCGGTATTGCGGTACCTCACTGGAAACTAACAATTGGTAAAAAGGCTAGAGGCATGATGTGGTGGTTTCCGGTTATCTCACTGGAAAATGACAAATGCCATTTGAACTGCCTCTGTGATGCGCTAGAGTACCGGGTGGTACTCTGTCTTACTTAAAAGGTTCTAACTCTTCGCCCGAGTGTCGAATATAGGTGAATTTGGTATCGATGAAAATCTTATTCAATTTCCTACATAATAAAAAATGAAAATATTGAAAATTACACATGTATAAAAGTGTATTCATCTTTAAAGCAAGTCTATGACATATTTTAGGCAAATTTAAGCTAGATAAAACTATGGGGTGTTACAAGAGTCATGTCCAGTAGTACAATAGATAGTGTCATCATGGTTAAGACAACGAGTTAGGAAAATTATATTTTAAAGAAAGAGATTGTGAGTTTGAGGAAATAAATTATAGAAATGTATTGAGCTTGGGCTAATAGGGTGCCTCCTCCTCCATTTACCACTATTGACCCTACAAATACCTTGAGTTTTTCACAAAAATTGTAGAGCCATTTTTCTATTGTTGGTTATGCACCACAACATGCCTCAGAATATAATCCAAGCCTAAAGTATCTCAATGCTTCCGTCACTCATTATCTAGCTCTTCAGTATAAATCTATCACATTGATAGCACCACCTATTATCTTTTCTTCTATTGCGCAATCCTCTACAAATGCTTCCACCTTGTCTTTTTGTTTGGCGATTGTGCTTCCCCAATCTTCTAGTGAGTTGATGTTCAATACTCTTGATGATCACTATTATACTCCTTAGCCCACATCTATCTTAATTGGACCACTAAAATTTCTTACCAAAAAGTCTGAAATGACAGAAGAGCAAGAGAAAATGGATAGGAAAATAAAGTGTGCAGAAAAGTCTATGAAAAATTCTCTTGGAGTTGCAAATTATAAAGATGTTGCATATAAGGAATGAGGCATGTCTTCAAGTGTTAACCTCCCTCCTAACTTTGAGGTATCGGAATTTGAGGAACATGATGGTTACGAGGATTCTATAAAACACTTGAGATGATATTGCCATCAGTTTAGGGGGTCTAAAGTGAAGAACAAGGAAAACATACCTATTGTCATTCCAGAGGCAAAAAAGATCTTGAGAGATCAAACCCAACAATTTTTTCAGTCTCAATACCGAGATTATACATCAAATCCAATTGCTCACCTGCAATAAGGTTCATCTTTACAAAATTCAAGATATTCCATTCAACTTCCTCAGTATTCTTTGAACAATTCACAATGGTAAACTCATTCTTCTTCTTATCCACAATGGTGTGCACCAGTCTGTCAACATCGTCCTTGACCCACACATATTTACCAAGGAACTTCTAAGTCCAAGTTTCAACCTAGGCTTGAGTTTGCAAAGAAGAGGAACTCAAAGGATAATTTTACACCAATTGAGAAGTCGTATGGCAGTTATTCAAGAGATTGATAGAAGTGGGCATAATCACTTCTCTCCTTGGGTGTTCTCCTGATCCACTTTCCAAAAATTTTGATCCTCATGTATGATGTACATATCATCCTGATGTTCAAGGTCATAGTATTGAAGGTTGTAGTGCTTTGAAAAGAGAAATAAAAGGAATGATTCATGAAAAATTGATTGTAGTTCAATAGATTATCAATACAAAGGTCACACATAATCCTTCATCAACGTAAGGTAATGCACAATATGTTGGAATCAACGAGTTAAGCATGGAGATCCAAAATTTATTTGTTGAAGAGAATGTGTCTGACAGTGGTAGAAGCTCTAGTCATATTGATATGCAAAATAGTGGCTAAGATGTCAGGATCAGCAATTTGAGAAGTCACTCTTCTCCTTACTAGGAAGAGGTCTGGTAGTTTTTTTTTTTTTTATTTTCTGTTATTTGAATTATTTCACGGTTGTAGTTCGGGATCTATCTTTTTTTGTCTCTTTTCTATTTATGTTCAAACCCTTCAATCTTTCATTTTAACTAAATAGAGTGTCCCTTTTCTCTTTGTGTTTAAATATGTGTTGTTTATTTATTTTCTTTACATAGTACATCTTATGTGGGTTCTAGTGATATGACATGCTGGAGGAATATTCAACTAGATCTTGAAATCCAGCTTAAGCATGAACTTTGAATCAAAGGGCTAAAGTTAGATAAAGCTTGAGAAAATAGAGAGAGTGCTGAGACATTGGGTGACCAAGTTGAAACCATATTTGAACAATAAGGCAATTATTTTGAGAATCACATGAATAACTTGGCCATCAATTGAAAGGCATATCTCAATTAGGTCAAATAGTTGATGTGTTGTCCAATATCAAGAAGAACAAAAAGAAAATCAGATCCATGAAACCATGAGTCATTCAATGTGAAGATTGTACAACAATGGTGGAGTTATATGTTGGATAAGTGCAGAAGATGTAGTGACGCACATGCTCAGTTAAAGTTAGTGTTGTAAAAAATGTAAGAAATGATTTTCAACTCCTACTTTCATATTGAATGTTATGTTCTTGCATTTATATGGATTGATATGATGAAGGTATTTCATTGTACTATCCAAATATTTTTTCATCCTAAGTTTACCCAGTTGGGCTTTAGTTCTACTTTCTTTTATGCCTCTCTTTTGGAATCAAGATAGAGTTAGGAAAATTAAAGAAAAAATGTTGAGTAAAAAATAGAGTCACAAACAATTAAAAAAAGGAGAAAAAAATATGGTAAGAAGAAAGAACAGAGATTAGTGTCTAGAATAATAGAGTCAGAAAAAGTTTCAAAGAGAAAAAGAGTCAATAAAGAGAAAAAAAGAGAAGAAAATAAATCAGAATAAAGAAAAAGAAAAGTTTTCTGAATTACGTTTGACCTGACTCTCCTATTTCGAGTGTGATATTTGTAGGCAACCCTACTCTGGGTTTGGTCCAACCAAATAAACAATTGGTAATTACCTAGTCAAAAGAAATTGAGACATTTGTTAATTTCCATTGTTTGAGTTGATTCCAAAAGTTGTAATTCCCACACCACTTCAAGTATCATTTAAGCCTCATGCCATCCTTTCTTTCTAACTTTATCCAAAAGCCAAGTTACAACCAAAGAAAGACCTTCAGATCAATCTTTGAGAATGATAAAGTTATGCATTCAATGCATATGATGATGCATTTTTGGAACTAGTTGTCTTCTTCAGCATAAGAAATTAGAAGAGAAATAAAAATGACAGTGTCTTATTGGGGAAAGACCTCACAGGCACTGCAAGGAGATGGTAAGTTGAGAGAGATAAAAATGAGAGAGTTTCATTCATGAAAACCATCACAGGCACCGTAAGACAATTTTGAGTTGTGAGAAATGAAAATAAGAAAGTATCATTGGTGAAAACCCTCACGGACACCATAGGAAAATGGTGAGCTGAGAGAAAGAAAAATAAAAGAGAATTATTGGAAAAAACCCTTCAAGGCATCACTAGCTGAATGAGGTTTCTGAGTGCAATTGGACTATGGAACCAACTCCATTCAGGGTCATTAACTCAACAATAATTGATGAATGTTTGGATGGAAAGATCAGGTATCATAATAAAAAATGCATGTCATAATCATTAGAGTTGACTGTCATTTTAGGGGACGTTCATTGTCTTTTATTTTTTCTCTATATTTCTATTTTTTATTTTCTTGAGTCAGTTATTCAAATGGAATGTCATTTTTTGATGTGTCTTTGAGTCAAATCAATGTCAAAGCAAATGAGAAAAGATTTCAAAACAGGCTACCAACTTCTTCAATTGCATGAAGCAATACAAATGACCAACACATGAATGAAACATGATTGTAAGTCAGAATAAGGCATGCAAAAATTTTTTCAACAAAAAAGTCTAGGAACTCATGGAAATACCAAGGTTAAAAGGATTTATTTGTGGAACATAACAAAAACAACAATATTATATTTGTTGCAGAAACACTCTTAATAATCTGAGTTTGGATCAATGGGGAAACAAGGCAATGAAAAATGCTAATGATTGGAATAAAGACTTAAATATGGCAAGTGTAAGAGCTAATTCCTCAAAAGCTAAAGTCACAAACCAACCACCATGTTTTAAACTAACAGATTTTCATTGTATGAAATAGGAACACATATTACCTTCAAATCATGGACTTCAGAGCCTAAAATATCAAAGGGTGCAATGCCTTACTTCTACAAATACAAGAAGCAAGGTTTCTAAAAAGGTTTGGTAATTATAATTATGGTAAAATCTCATAATCCATTATCCCTAGGAGACATACTTTCTTATCCAGGTAATTCAGGTTCATTTATTAGGTGATGCATTTCCTAAATTGAACCTTCACTCCTAGAAGTCGCACTTTCTGGTTGAGTCCTTATATTTAATCTCTAGGGGAATCATTTTCTTTTTGGGTAATTTAAGTGGCATTTATATGGAAACGTATTTTCTTGTCTATAATGACTTTCACGGTTATTTTTCAATATTTTAACACACTTTCGATATCCAGTGATTTTCTATAACTGCCCCAAGTTATTAATGACTTGTTGGGACTGATAGTTCAGTTCCCAGGTGGTTCGTTTTATAATTTTATTAATATCTAATATATTATGGATTATATAAATTAATTTGGCATTTAGTAGAAATATAATTTATTAGTCTTCTGAATATTTTTATGTTGTATAAAAATTCTTTAGTTATGATATATTTATATTGCTTTATAATAACTTATTATAGTGTATTAATGTTTTATGCGGAGAAAGTAAATCTAGAAGTGTTAAAATACTATTATCATATAATATAAGTTTTATTAGAAAAAATTTTCCATTAATTCTGATATATTAAAAATATTATATTTATTTTATCACGAGCTTATGCATTACCCGAATATGTATGCAATAGAATAAAATAAATTTATGCGTGTAAGTAACTAAGGAACAACAAGTTTTCTAGTTGTATTTGGAATTTCGGCACATGGTTTTAAGGTGTTACATTGATGCCACAAATATTATTTAAATGTAAAGCTTGACACTTTGCTACTAAATTGGCTTAATATATATAATTAGCCATATATACTTTACTAATTTTTCCAACTATTCTCCTTTGAGGAAGTATAGAATGTGTTTTCTTATTTTCAATGGTATTATTCTTATGAATTTCTAGTAGTTTTGTTGTTCAACAGAATCAAATGTAGATATTAAGGCTGAGAAATTTAATTCTTGCATGATATGAAATTATGTATGTCAAGTCATTCAAGCTTGAGTTTTAGTAGAATTATTCGGAGGATTCTTAGAAAGACTATATAGCTTTGGCGTCTAGGTAGGCTAGGCTTACCCTACCTTTAGATTGATCTTACTTACTAAAATTATGAACTACTATGCTAACTTTGGATAATTACTTATAGTAGCATATCATTTGATGTATAGAACATGTCTTATTTATCCGGATTAGGATTCCGTTCTAGTAAATTTTGGTATTTTGTTTTTCAATATAATATAGCATCTATTTCTTTAGGACGTGAAATAAAATTGTAAAACCTTGAATTTATCCCTTTTTAATTAAGATTTTTGAATGGTTATTTAGACGTATTTTAGCTTCTGTTCAGGTTCCGTATATACTTTACTTCTGTCATTAATTGCGAATTTTGGTACCATATTGACATTTTTATGGTATGGTATGGATTTTAATATTACATTTTGGTAAGGTTACAATGAGTTTCGTTTCGAGTCCGATATTTGATTATGGTTATGTACTATGAGTTACAGTTCGATTCCGACATTATACTATGGTTGTGGTTCCTTTGAGTTTCGATTCGAGTCCGTCATCTGATTATCATTGTGGTTCCTTTGAGTTCTAGTTTGAGTTCGGCATTTGATTATGAAATCTTGTCTATATTATATATGTGACCTATTGTTATTACCCTCTCTGTCCAATTTGAATCCGACACGTATCCTTTTGTTATTATCCATCACTACCGGTACAAGTCTGGTATCTGGCCATTTGTTACTACCCATTTGTGACGGTTTAAGTCCGATAAACTTCTAGATTAATATCATGATTCTATGGGATTGTCTCAGTTATAAATTATTCACGTTTATTTTCTTTTATTGCTACTTGTGTGTTCCACCGGCTTATGAGGGGATGTTTGGGTTAATTTTTTTCTTTAGTGTGCCTAGCGGGATTATGAGGGTCCAGTTAGGTTATGTTTGTATGCCTAGCAGGCTTATAGTGGCCTAGTTAGGTTATGTTGGATTTGTCTATAATCACTGCATTACTTATTTTTTGTATGGGTTACATTTATTCCTTTATCTCATTGGCGTAGCTTGCCAGTTCTTTACCTTTCTGTCCCTTTTTATTGTTGACATAAATTACATGCTTGCATCGTAGTTATACCTTTTCTCTATTGAGATCAGTCCGTCGAGGATTCCTACTGAGTACTCTTTATTTTGTTACTCATACTATACTTTCTCATCTTTTTCCTAATGCAGATCCGAATAGTAACAACAGACATTTACGTGATTCCTACCTTCTAGTAATGATTCAGAGCAAGGTGAGCTTACTATAGTTCTATGCTAATCCTCCTTTATCTACTCTGATTTAGTCTTTTATACTCGAGATCGCTTGTGTATATTGGGTATTATTTGGATTCTATTAGTATTCTATGTATATTTTAGTAGTGGCTCTAGTACAGACCTTACCACTTATTGTGAGGGATATTTTTGTGTATTTAGTCCTTCTCCTTCCATCGTTTTAGTAGATGAGACATGTTTACTTTTTGTTTGTTACTTTTTATTATTATTTCCAACATTATAAGCGATCATTTTTTATTTCTACCTATTAGCCCGTTATCTGTTATTCTGGGTTATGGTATGGCTTACCTACTGGGGGATAAGGTAGGCGCCATTATGACTTTAGAAATTGGGTCGTGATAGCTTAGTATCAGAGCCTAGGTTTCACCAGTACTTTTGGTACTAGAGCCAATGTTTAGTACAGTCCTGTGGATCGACACAGAGATATCTGCATTCTATCTTCGTGAGGTTACAAAGCATTTTTAGGGAACAATGTCATTTTCTTAATTCATTTTCGTGCATTGGTCCTGAGTTGGTAGTAACTTTTATTGGTTCACTTTTTACACAGATGGCTAGGTCACGAAGTTCAATAGTTGGGGATCGGGACCCCGATTCTATTTCTAAAATTTTTATTGAGGGTTGAAGTCAACCTAGAGGTCGGTGGAAGGATAGAAAAATAACCCCAGGTTGAGGTCAGACCAGGGATCCATCACCTGATCCAGTTATAGCTTCAAGGTCTAAGAGAACTCTAGTTATTCCGCCATGACAAAAGGTAGGCTATGGGCCAGCCCAGGCTTCAACCATCTTTATATCTTCATCGATTCATTAGGATACATTTGTATAGTTTTTGGGGTTAGTTGACTGTCCACCGGCTGAGGGAGCTTAGCCAGCAATATAGAGTGGAGTTGATTTAGGAGAACAACTTGCGGCAACAGTGCCTAGGGTAGAGGTTCTTCCAGCACCAGTAGTCCCATAGTCGGCAGTAGCCCAACTAGTTATGTCTTCAGAGGAGCATAAGATGTTCAGCCAATTTTTTAGATTAACACCACCCTGATTTGCAGGTACCCCAGAAGAGGATACTAAATCAAGTTGTGAGGAACGGTTGTAGAATTTGGGGTTGGTTGAGGTGCAAGGTGTGGACATTATTTCTTACCAGTCAGACACGATAGCAAGGAGGTGGTGGAGGTGTTCGCATGATTCCAAGCATGTTGGATCTTCACTGGTGACTTGGACTCAGTTCTCCAAGACTTTCTTGGAGAAGTATATGCCTAAAAGTATGCGTAAGCATCTTTGACATGAGTTGACAAAATTGAGACATGTTTCAATATCTATGGTTGAGTATGAGGAAAGATTCCATGATTTATCCGGGCTCGCCACTATGATCCAACCTACGGAGTATGAACAGATTTGATGCTTTGTTAAGGGATTGAGATTATCACTTTGTAGGGCTACACAAAGTTTGGTGACATCAGGAAAACCTTTTTCTGAGATAGTTGAGAATGTGTATTCTATGGAGGAAATGGATCACGAGTCCAAAAAGGTTAGTGATAAGACACCACATTACCAGGGAAGTTACAAGGATTCACAGTTCACAAGAGGATTTCACGGTAGGTACCCCCAACAACACCCTTCTCAGCATCATTGTCAGCCTAGTCAGCCAGTCCAGGCATCGCTTCAGATATCAGATAAGGGTCGGCTTAGTTTTAGTAGTTCTAGTAGTCAGAGAAGTAGCCAACCGCAAAGGGGTGTTTTGGATAGGCTGGACCTTTCGAATAGAGCAGGGTGCCCGAGGCTTATTATGGGTATGGGGTTGTTGGTCAATTTACATATAAGTGTTCTCAACGTAGGATGGTTTATCCTTCAGTTTTGACTGCACAGACGATCAGGTAAGTGCTTCCCTTAGGTAGGGTTGATGGGAAGAGTTATGGGGATGGTCCTCAGAGTTCTAGAGGTGGTCAGATAGGTACCCTGTCCAGTAGTGGATAGGTTTATTTGTATTCTATATCAGGTATATCTGAGGCTGAGGCTTTGAATTCTTTAATCATAGGTAAGATTGTCATATGCCATTATTTGGGTTCTTCTTTGTTTGATCCCGGTTCAATATTTTTATCTGTTTCTGCTTATTTTGCATCACGGTTGGGTTAATTTTCAAAGTCTTTCTTTGTTCCATTGTATTTAACTATCCCTATGGGTGACTTACTAGTTGTGGATAAGGTATATAGATCGTGTTTGATGATCATTCAGGAACTTGGTACTTAGGTTGATCTCAATTTCCTAGATATGGTAGAGTTCGACGTGACTCAAGACATGGATTATTTATTTATTTATTTATTTATTTATCATGTGATCTTCAATTGTTTTGTTAGGATCGTTATTTTAGCCTTGTTTGGCATACACCGATTGTGTGGAAGGGTTCTATTATCCGCTTGTTGTTGGTGATCATTTCTTTTACATTCGGTGTAGGAGACTGGTAACGACGGGTTGTGTGTTATTTCTTGCTTATGTTCGGAATTTCAGTGCTGAAAGTCTATTGCATGACTCTGTTCCTATGGTTCACGAGTTTCCTGATGTGTTTCCGACAAACCTACCTGGCCTTCGTCTGGAGCATGATATGCGCGCCTAGTACCTTTATCTTTTTGACCCCTCTGGTATGTCCTCATGCTTTAATTTCGTGGATGAATTTCCTTTTAGTAATAGATGTTTTAATGATCCTGACAGTCACTTTTTGTATTTTAAGACACTTTCGATAGCTAGAAGTTTTTCTATAATATCTCCAAGTTATTTATGACTTTTTGGGTAGTTCGGTTCCCAGCCGGTTCATTTAAGAATTTTAGTAATATGTAATGTATTGTGGATTATTTAAGTTAAACTGGCATTTAGTAGAACTATAATTTATTAGCCTTGTAGAATATTCTTATGTTGTATAAAATTTCTTTAGTTATGATATATTTATATTTCTTTATATTAACTTATTATAGTATATTAATATTTTATGAGGAGATAGTAAATCTTGAAGTGTTAAAATATTATTATCATATAATAGAGGTTTTGTGAGAAATAATTTTCTATTAATTATGATATATTCATAATATTATATTTATTTTATCATAAGCTTATGCAATACTCAAATATTTATATACAATAGAAAAAATTAAATTTATACGTGTAAGTAACTAGGGAACAACAAGTTTTCTATTGTATTTGTAATGTTGACACGTGGTTTGAAGGTGTTAGATTGATGCCACATATATTATTTAACTGTAAATCTCGATGCTTAGCTACTAAAGGGGCCTAATATATATAATTAGTCGTATATACTTTGCTAATTTTTCCAACTATTTTCTTTTGAGGAAGTATAGAACGTGTCTTTTAGTTTGCAATGGTATTCTTGTTAGGAATTTTGTAACGCCCCTAGTCAATATCCCAGATGCTACACGGTGTTCATAGTCCCAAAGGACCACAAGCTAATCCATGACTGGTACCTGCTGTGAGCACTGAATAATAGTAATACTGTAACATCAATATAACTGAGATAAATGAGAAAAACTGCCATAAGGTTCAGATATGAAAATAAACTGAATACGGTATGAACATACCAAAACTGAAATATCTGCCTGAAAATACTCTAGTCTGAAAAGACTCTAAACTTTTTGAAAACATGGAGTTTATTGGACAAACCCCCAACTAACTCCGACTACTGAGCTACTGATAAACTGAAATACTGAACTGCTATCTATGTCGTCGAACTATGAGGACTCGCCAATTTTTTTGTTACTGATAGATTGGTCTTCTAAGTGCGATCAGGAGTCCATGCGTTTGAACCTATAATATATGACAACATAGAGAAAAATAAAGGTATGTGTCAGTACTTTGAATATACTGGTATGCTATGTTAGGTAGGCTGTAATGCATGGGTTCATATGCATGAACAATAATAACTAGATGACATGAGAATATATGAATTAGAGTACATTCATGAATACATAAACTGTAACTGAGATCATGATAACACTTAGTACTGAGTTCTGAATACTGATTTAGCAGAGATCTGAGTTTACTGATACAGTACTACTGATAATTGAGTGACTGTATCTGATAGTCTTGATTCTATGGAACAAAATTGAGTTTTGTTCTGAGCTGAGTGACTGTGTCTTATAGTCCTAAGTCTGTAGAACTAAACTGAGTTCTATACTGATACTGAATCTAAAACAGAGACTGTGGGAAAAAACCATCTAACCAACATGCCCAAATTAAGATGACTGAGTTGGGGTCCAATCTTTAAACCCAATTGGAAGGGTGTCAGTACCATGCCACGGGTAAAGACAACTGCTGTGGAGTCAGTCCTAACTAATGGGTGACCCCTCAGATAATTCCTAGTCTAGCTGGTGATCCCTGAGTGTGTCAGTCCTATCTAACGGGTGACATCTCAAAACCTATGATGGCTACGTAGTTCTGGAACTTAGGGATTGCTTTTAGGGACCCAGTTCTATCTAACGGGTGCGCCACCATCCCTAGGTTCGCTCGTTGCTGAATCCTACTCCCAACTGAGTAGACACTGAACTAATTTCCTAGTTCATACTAGGCTTGACTAAACTGTTACTGAGTTTACTCAGTTCCGTTGATTGACAGAATACTACTGAATCTTGTTAACTGACAGAATACTACTGTGTTTTGTAACTGACTGAGAGTACTATTGGTCGTGACATGTATGATACCATTCTGTAACTGACATTGGCTCTAAGTAAACAACTAAATTGTCAGGTATTAAATACCCCTTGGACTATATAGCATGAAAATTAAATCATCACAAAAGTCTTCATTATCACCACTAAAGTTGAGCTAGGCACTAAAGAATCAAAGAAAGAACCAGCTGCAGCGTTGTCTACAATTGGATTTGTCACAGTATTGAAAGCTTTGTACAAAGTCTCCTTCAAGTGAAAGTCCGTCATGTTGTAGTTTGGACATTGTACAAGCTTCTTCATAAATTTCTCCCAGGTTTCATTCAATGCTTCAGTTGGGAGTTATCTGAAGTTACTAATTTCGTCCCTCAACTGTACCCTTCTAGAGGGTGGAAAGAACCGTTCTAGGAACACCTCTTTCAACTGTCTCCAATTGGTTATAGAATCAAGCTCTAGCTCACTTACCCATATTGTTGCCTCTCCAGACAAAGAGAAAGGGAACAATCTCAACCGGATCGCATTCTGGCTCACTCCCGGATTGTCAAAATATTTGCAAATAGTGATGAAGTTCACCAAATGCATGTTCGGGTAGTCACCAGGTAAGCCTCCAAACAACCCCTTCTAATTCAAGAGTTGGATCATGGTGCTTGTTGTGCTGAATTTTGCACCTCGTGCCAATGGTGAAGGAATGATAGAACCCGTTGCACCATCTTCGTCCATTGCTTCATAATCTTTATCATCCTCGTAAGGAACTGGATGTTGGACATATCTTCATCGGATTGGAAGGTTTCTATTGACATTTTGCTGCACTGGTGTATCATTTGCTTAGCTCACCTTGGGTTTTGAGGATTTATCAATTCCTCATCACCCAAGTCTTCGTCATCAGGGTTCTGGTGACGTGCTTGTTGACCCAAAATTTGTATGTTCACCTGAGCCCTGGCCAGAGCGGCTAGTCTGTCCACCTCCTATTGTTCAACCATTCTCCCTATCAGTTGAGGTTCCAGATTGATTGGCAATAACGGTTCTCTGGAACTTCTTGTTTTTTGGCGTACACAAACTTTTAGTTTACAACCGTATTCCCCGACAATGGCACAATTTTTGATAACGCTCAAACTATACTCTTGAACGGGTGTAAGCGATCATTGTCAATATAAAACCCAACTAGGTTGGTGTCGAATCCCACAAGGAATAGGGTGTGAACTCAAGTTGTTTACGAAAGAATTCACTGGTAGTTTACTATTTCCTGAAATGGGGGTTTAAATTTCTCAGACAATTGTTAGTCACTTTGAAGTCACTTTGAAATTAATGTTTGTAATCTATATTTTATGAAATAACCAGGATTATAATCACTATGGTTTATGGTATATGGTAGATGCTACAAGTAACTCAAGGTTCTCACAGTGGTTAGGATGACAAGATATCTCTATCGATGGTATACTCGAATGTCTCTCGACCTATTCAAGCGTCTAATTTCCCAATCCTCGAAGACTTAGGGGCTTTCAACTCACTGCCTAGATTTTACCCTAGGTTAATCAACCTTGTTACAATGCTGATTATTAAATGAAGCCTTTCCGAGTCCCTGTCGATAATTCAGTTTCTACTATTTACGATTTCTTTCTCAAGAAAACCAAACTAGGTACGCCTATTGTTGAAACCAACAAACATATGTTAGAATATCAGAATTACCAAGAAATCCTAAAATCTATTAAACCTTGAGTAATTAATCAACACCTTATCATGACCTAACCCTAGATTCTATAACCCAGGTTAAGAGTGTTTAGCTACTCATAATGCAGGAAATAAGCACACAAGTTGAATTCATAATTGAAAGGATTAACTTACAATAATGAAGGAAATCAAAAGTGAACTTGTAATTGAATAAGAAGGCAAAACTCTAAAAATATAGTTCTTTTTATAGAGAGAGAGAAGTCGTATGTTGTAGGATATGTCAATTAATTGATGGATGATAGAAAAAATTTAAAACAAGGCTTTAAATAGTTAACCCTAAATAAGGAATTAAAATTAAAGTTTCAGATGTTCTTCGAAATAGATGACGTCGATTGTGATGGCCTATCATGATTTTGACGGCCTATCTCGGACGTCGTCAGCTTCTCATCAAATTTAGCTTCTGCTGCCTAAGGTTGACGACAACAGTGACGGCCTATCAGGATCTTGACGGTGTATAATGAAGATCGTCACAAGACTTCCTGCAATTCCCCTCTTCTGCTTAAGTTTGCCGGCATCCTTGACAGCCTATCACCAGGCTGACGACGTGTCATGGATGTCGTCACCACACTTAGCTCATCATTTTCTTCCAATTTCATACTTTTTTCTTCCTTTATTTGTGGTTCTCCTTCTTCTCTACTTTTACTGCAAAACCAAAGTAAACTAATCAAAAACGACTAAAGTTGCTCAAAACTTTGCAATTATTTAGAGTTAAAAGCTTCAAATTTGTTAGAATGGGCTCATACATCAACTCCCTCAACTTAAACAATTACTTGTCCTCAAGCAACCTTAACATAACTAAGAGTATACAAAGTACAATTTGGAAGCTAACTACTCACATCAGTTCAGAATACATGCACCATCTCCAAGGTCAGTCAAAGTAAGTGAAATTGTTTCTATTATTGAAAACACCCATGCAACTCACAAGGATCAAGATATGGTAAAAATTACAGCAATAACAACCCAACACATACCCAAATCACAATATACGAATATAACAGTGATTAGCAACATACCTAGTGTGCCCTTACAACAAAGGAATCCTTTTTTTCACTCATATCAGAATTTATACACTGAGGGATAAACACAAGACTCAATCTCAGAACGAAGTTCCAACATTGTGCATCAAATACCATAGGCTAGCCCTTATAGTGAGCACCTAAGTCTTCAAACAGGTAAGTTAGGATCACTATAGGGCTTTTATTTATCTTGTAATGTAGTCTAGGGGTTGGTATGATATTCATGGATATTTCAAAGTGACTAAGCCTCCTTGACACTACATTAGACCCTAGGGGTTTCAACTCTTAACCTTCTTTTCTTCCCTCTTTTATTGATCATGCATGCTCAAGATGGATGCGGTCTTTTCAATTAACTGATTATCTTTTTATCATTTTTCACACAGTTTTCTCTTTTCTTATTTCTTTTTCACCTCACCCAACTCTTTATTAATACTTCTCATTCTACCTCTCTTCATACACAGATTACATCACGCACCCCTATAATAGCCACCCTTAACTTAGGATATTTGCCTACGTCAAGGTGCACAGTGTCCAAGGAGGACCAGGGCTAAGACAGGTTCATTTTGATGCCAATGGGAAGGTGAAAGTTGCATAAGAAAAAAATAGGCTATTTAGGCTCAAAAGGGAGCAAGGGAAATTTTTCACATTGGGAAGGTCATTTAGGCTAACGTGGGCTAACATGCAAAAATGGACTATGATCCTTTCCTAATGCCTATCCGATGCCCATGGCATGAATAATCGGGCAAGTTATAGATTCAAAGCACAAAAGGATTAAGCAAGACCTTCCACACACATGGAACACAAGTATCTTACATATCACTATTTATCCGGTTCATGCATTTGTTTAACAAAGGTCATTCATTTGCCATACTAATGCCACAAAAAGATATACAATGGTCACACTGGATTCTATTCACACAGTACACAATAGATCAGACCACTGGAGAAGTACTCAGAAATCACAAAATAAGCCAACTGCATCAAGTACTTGTACTACTCCTAATTATCTACAGACTATGTTACAACAACAATTTACCCTACACCCTCAACTTAATAATCAAAAATAAAATGCGCTAAGGGTTAGGGTATACTTGAAGACAGTCAAGCACATGAATCCTGGGTTTTCGACCCTGCTACTATATTATTTGTTGTCTTCTTCCCACCAAGATCATATGGCCTGGCGGTGGTCGGAGCCTGGCTAGATGAAGCACCTGCAACCCTAGCATGAATGGGTGTTTCCCATTTCTCATTATCATCCATAGACTGCAATCTTGCCTTTTTCAACTATTTATTTTCTTCCTTTTTCTTTACCTTCTTCTTCGCTTTTCTTTCTTCTTCACTATCTAGCTCTTCTCTCTTATTCTTACCTTTATTTTCCCCATTTTTCTTCTTTTTCTTTGAGGAGTCTGTAGTGAGATCAAATATAGGGAATTTCTTACTCCAATTCTTCCACAAATAGACCTGTTGGCATCATAATTTGGTGTTGCTGCAGCACCCTAACTTTAGCCTTAACCTTATCCAACGCAACCCTGAATGTAGAAAGATCAACACCTGTCATCTTTTTTTCCCGAGGGTCAAATCTGTTCTCTAAATCTGCAACTCGCACAGGCAATGTCACAAAAGTCTCTAGTGTACTCTTGATTCTTTTGGTCATAGCAGCATCAAACTATTCGGTGAAGACATGTAGCTGGGCCTCGCACCACCTTGCTTGCTTATCCACCTTCCTGATATCAATAGGCTGAAATGCCAAACCTGTTGCTGTTGGAGGAACTGAGGGATTGGCTTCATTCTCAAGAACTGAAGCTGTTTATGCTAAAGAATCCTGTACATTGAACTGAGGTGCTTCTCCTTCATATATAACCACTGGTTCCGCTGCTACCACTGCCCCCTGTCAAGTTTAAGTCCCTACTGAATCTCATCAAACCGAATGGTGTTGTGAGTCTTCCATGCATGAACATCTTCGTCAACTCCCATAATTTTTGTCACCTCAGCAGCTCTGCAAAACTCTATAATAAGACACGGAAAAAGATAAGTAGTGTCGACCCTCGACATCCTGATCTTCATCTCATCCGCAATAATTTCCCCGAAGTTCAAGGGAAGCTGCTGCACCAAACTTGCTACAAAAATAGCTCGATCATCTCCTAGAATATTGTCTCCCTCAGTAGGCATTAGCCAAACTGTCACTATGTCCCACCAAAATTTTGCCTCCTGAGTCAACGAGGACTTACCGATTCTCTCATTTGGGTTTGTCAACCAAGCTGGTTCTTCGTCAGTGATGATGTTGGCCAACCAAGGACGTTGTTTGTCCTTATTCTTTATTGGAGCATAAAATAATGGTGTGGTGGCCTGAGGCATGAATTGGGGGACATGCAAGAATCTGTAGATGGTTCTACTTGAAACATCAACGCTTACACCCCTCACCCGAACTCTCACTAGAAGAGGCTGATCTACTACTTTGTTACCTGGTTTGCACATATTCTCCAACTGGGCTTGGTAATTCACGTAGAACTCCCAAACCAGTGTGGGGCAAAATAAACCTCCCCTTTCTATAGTCCGTCCTAAGCCGTATTCTTTTAATTTCTTCTCCACCTCAGGGTATCTGCTCAACCCTTTCATGATGATCATCTTTTCTTCTTGGATTGGCCTCTTCGCATTCCTTCTATAAGTTATTTGCAACCCAGCAATATAGATGTCTTTAGTTCTAGGAATTTTCCATCTAGCATTATTCCTCACTTCCGGTTTCTTACATTTGATAAGAGTCCTCCGAGGTGGAGACTCTTCATCATCTTGTTGCTCAGTGGATGGGGACACGAAAGCTATTCCTTCAGACTCAGATTCTTCAAACTCTTCTTTATCCTCTTCATCAGCTTCAGCATATTCAGACTCACCTTTTTTAGACCTCTCCAGCTCAGAAGCTATGGTTGACTCAGTATCATCACCGTCCTCCACCTTAATTGGTGGAGTTGGTGGATTTTTCTTTGGAATCTTCTTATTTTTTAGCTTTTTGAGAAAGGGTTCCTCCTCCTCGTAGTCAGATTCCTCGATGAGGAACTTATGATGTACATCATCTTTGGACGCTTTCTTTGGTTCTGTGGGACTCTTTCTTTTTGGTGCCGTTTTAGAGTACCTAGAGACATTAGAAGAACGTTAGTCAACCCTAAAGATCTAAAACACAAGTACATCAATCACTTAGGCTCATTTATGTTTCAAGCCCCAGGTGTGACGCCAATTCCTAGTAAGCCGTCATAACTGTGAAAGCTTGTTACAATTGCCGTCAACCTCAGACAGAACCCAACAATTTTTACCATTTTATGACAACATTCACGATAGGTCATCATGATTGTGATAGCCTATCATGGTTGTCGTCACACTTATCATAATCCACTTTTAACTTTGATTGAATTTTTGGTCCCCATTTTTGTTCAAGATTCACTTAAATTCAAATTATGGACTATGTTTTCAAACCATGGGCTTGCACAACAAACCCTAGGTCCGATTTTAGCCATTTTCCAAGTTTGAACTTGGTTCATTCACATTGGGAACTTGAGTTAGCTTTCATTCACCATACATCATAAGAAAAGGAGAGTTGAAGTAGAGTATAGCTGATGGAGCTTTTAATCTAGTGCCACGCACAAGAAAAAGTGTGAAGGAGGAAGATGTTCTTGATTATTAAGTGCAAACCACACACAAATTAAACTTGTTTTGGTTAGAGTGTTTTTCCAAGAATGGAAACTATTTTAACTAAGAAAAAAAATAACTAAAGAAAAAGAAGTTAAAAGCGGTGGAAATTTGAAAAGGCTCGCGATTTGGGTTGGGTCAGATCTGATTAAAATTAGGCCCAGTTTTAAGATTTTAGGCTTTGTACTGACGACGATCTGTAACATCTTGTCATGATTGTGATAGACCGTCAAGATCGTCGTCAACAGTAGGCTGAAAATTTCTCAAGACTGATCTACCTAATGGTATTCGTGATAGCTTGTCACAGTTTTGACGGCTTGTCACAGATGTCATCATGACCTTCCAGCTAACCCTTTTCATTTTTTCACCTTCTCTATGCAAAATCCTAATTTTAAAAATAAAAACACTTTCTCAAACATAAAAATTTTGGGTTACCTCCCATTAGCGCTTGATTTACTCTCACAGCACGACTGGGTTCTCTTGAATACTCAGAATTCATGAAGACAACCTGTTGATACACCTTTTTCATCTTCATATAAGACATATACGATTGAGAATACATTCATATCATTTTGTTATGACATGGGTTGATACATTTTGAATTTTGCCTCTTTTTTACCGAGCATAAACTTGAGCTCATTCAACTTCATGTCAGCTACTATTCTTCCTGTTGCCAAGAGTGGCCTTCCCAAGATAGTGGGTACCTCAAAGTCCACATCATTATCCAGTACCAAAAAATCAGCAGGAAGAACAAAGTCTCCTACTTTCACCAACACATCATGCAAAATTCCAACAGGCCGCTTTATTGACCTATCTGCCATCACCAGTCTCATGTTAGTAGGTGTTGGATCTTCCAATCCCAGCTTCTTACATACAACAAGTTCCATGAGATTCACACTAGAACCCAAATCACATAATGCCTTTGCAACATCCAGAGACCCAACCATGCACGGAATAGTGAATGCACCTGGGTCGGCCTTCTTTTGCACTACGAATCATATGGAAACTGCGCTACAATGGTGGAGATTGTCCACCTGCTCACTGCTGACCTTCCTCTTATTTGTGATGAGGTCTTTCATGAACTTGGCATAGCCTAGAATTTGCTCAAGTGCCTCAACCAAAGGTACATTAATTGTCAATTGCTTGAGCATAGCCATGGACTTGCCAAATTTTACCTCATCGACCTTTTTCTTCAATCATTGAGAAAAGGGAGGTGGAGGTCTAGGGATAGTCTTTAACACCACATCCTCTTCCTTCCCGTCCTCTATCCCTGAAATATCAACAAAACCATCCAGTTTCTCAGACTACACTGGACTACTTTCTTTGGGTTCATCAATACTTACCTTATTTTCCATAGATTTACCCACAGAGGGGTCACATAACAACTTTCCACTCCGAGTGGTAATCGCCATACACGAACCATTATTTTGTGGGTTCTGAACTGTATCACTAGGTAAAGTACTAGTTTTCTCTGGTTCAGTGTAGCAGAAAGTTGGTTCATCTGCTGCTCCAACTAGTTAATAGAAGCAGAGTGTGAGCTAACCAACTGACTGAGGGTAGAGAATTCACTCTTCATAGTAGTTACTGCCGAGTTGGTAGCCTCAAATCCCTTTAAGAACTTTTCCATCATTTTCTCCATAGACATATTGCCAGAGCTAGTTGTTGCAGAAGCCCTACTACCAGGAGAAACATACAAACCACTCCTGTTATTATTTTTTCTCCAGTGTCCTTGCTCCCTATATTTATAATCAGGCTTGTCATAGAAGTTCCGACCTTTCTTACCTTGGCTATTGCCTCAAAAAACCCCTGATTACTCACACTGTTTGCCTCTGCATCGGCACCTATAGCAACAATACTCTAATATTCCAAACCTTAACCATTTCAGTCTTGCCTGACAGCAAGTACTTGGTCAGTAAGTCCATCTGTGTCTTTAAGTAGGCTATGTCCTGGTCTCACTCCTCATCCCTTCTGCACTGCTCTGCAGTTACATCACTGGCAACAATTGAGCTAGCCACTACAGAATCCCTAGTGTGCCAAGCTCGACTCTGCTTGGTCATTCGATTTAGCATGTCAGAAGCATCTAGGAAATAGAGGTCAAAGAATGAACCATTTGCAGAGTTGTCTACAATTGGCTTTGTCACAGAGTAGAAAGCTCTATACAAATTCTCCTTCAAGTGCAAGTCCGTCATGTTTTGGTTTGGACATTGTGCAAACTTCTTCTTAAATTCCTCCCAGGTTTCGTTCAATGCTTCAGTTGGGAGTTATCTGAAGTTACTAATTTTGTCCCTCAACTGTACCCTTCTAGAGGGTGGAAAGAACTTCCTAGGAACACCTCTTTCAACTGTCTCCAGTTGGTTATAGAATCAGGCTCTAGATCACTTAACCACATTGTTGTACGCCATGATCAAGCAAACCTGAAACTGAACTAAGCTAGTGAAATGATTATAGGATTAAGATTGTGACTGAGACAATAATTAAGATGGTAACTGAAACTGTATCTAAGATTTTATTGAAGATGAATAATGAGTTCTGATAATTTAGTTACTGATTTCTGAGACTATAACTGAGCTTATACTAGAACTGAATAATGAATGATTTGGAACTCCTTATACTAGGAACTCTAAGCATGCATGATTTTTTTTTTGCTAATGTTCATGAATACGATCTATGATCATAGTGATGATATGCAAGTCCTGAGTAGATGTCGTGATAACTGAAGTACGAATCTTTGAACTGAGGTAATGATGGGTTGGGTCTCATCCCTTCCTACTACTTTTCTTCACGTACTGACATTTTTACTAGAATCTAAAATTCTGACTTGGTTACTTATTCTACCATCTCCCCTTAGCTTAAAGAAATCATTCTAAAGTTGGGAACTACTTAATCAATAATTCTAAACTGAGCTGTCACCACTTTACTCTATTGTTTGAGATACGATAATGCTCATAAACTCTGAACTCATCCTGAAGGACTACACATTATAATATAAGGTCCACTTCTAGTACTTCATTATGATACATGATTCATAGCTTTCTATTGCCCAAATAATCATCATATAGTAATCTCAACACTGACTAACTTATAATTCTAAACTTCTTTTTATACTTGTTCGATCTAGAGATTCAAACTTAAATCAACTGAAACTGAGGTACTACCCATTCATTCAAGGACTGGTGCATCAAGAAACTAAAATAGAATGACTCTATTAGTAAAATTAACTGAGGGGATTTTATGGAATAATGTCATTCTTAGACTTAAGCATTGATGCTCTTACTGAAAGCAAAACTAGGTGCTGAGGATCTTAGATGGAAGTGGGAGCGATTACTAATCCCTAATATTTCCTTATAAATGCTTGTTCTGACTCTCTTATTCTTTATATATTTCTTTCTATGCTTCTCCCCCATGCTCTACTGAGTATGAACCCCAAGCCTAGATAAGACAACAACCTGTAGGTTGTTCTGAGAAACTACTGAATTGGCTAAAGTGGTGAATGCATCTTTGAATTCTGCATAGAAGACATGCTTATTCAGGGGATCTTCCTGAATGGGCTAAGGTATGGACTGATTTCCAGTTCTCTTTTTTTTAGTGCTTTTGGGAGGCATGTACTGTAACCTAAAGGAAGAAGCAACTTAGACTGAGAGTTTAGCTTGATATCATGCTCACTTGAACGACATGAATACTAAAATAAGGAAAATTTATCCTAAAACATCTCATATCCTCCTATCCATAAGTGTGGCACTCTACAAACCCATGCAAAAGACTCTACAAGATGCGACTTTCAGACTTTCTAGGACTCGATTGAATTTTAGGCTCTGATACCAAGTTTGTAATGCCCCGAGCTTGTACCCTAGATGCTGTACGGTGCTCATAGTCCTTAAGGACCACACGTTAACCCATGAATGGTACCTACTATGATCACTAAATAATTATAACACTATAACAACAAATAACTAAGATAAATGCGAAAAACTGCCATAAGGTTTAAATCTGAAATAAACTAAATACGATATAATAGTACCAAAATTAAAATATCTGTCTGAAAATACTCTAGTCTGAAAATCCTCTAAACTATCTGAAATCATGGAGTTGATGGGACAAGCCCCCAACTTACTCTGACTACTGAGCTGCTGATAAGCTGAAATACTAAACTGCTAACTATGACCTCAAACTATGAGGACTCACCACAAAGTCTACTACTGATAGATTGGGATCCTTAGTGCGATCAGGATACCGTGCACCTAAACCTATGATATAAGACATCATAGAGCAAAATAAAGGCAAGCATCAGTACATTGAATGTACTGATATGCTCAGTGATGTTAGCTGCAATGCATGGGTTCTTATGCATGAACAATAATAACTAGATGCAATAATAATATCTAAATGAGAGTACATACATGAATACATAAATTGTAACTGAGATCATGATAACACTGAGTATTGAGTTCTAAATACTGATTAGCTGAGATCTTAGTTTACTGATACTGTACTACTAATAAATGAGTAACTGTATCTGACAGACCTGATTCTATGGAACTATGCTAAGTTCCATAATGATCTTAGTGACTGTGTCTGACAGTACTAAGTCTATAGAACTGAATTGAGTTCTATACTAAGACTGAATCTAAAACTGAGATTGTAGGAAGTAATCATCTAACCGACATGCCCCAATTAATATGATTGAGTTGGGGTCCAATCTGAAACCCCAATTGAAAGGGTGTCAGTACCATGCCATGGGTAAATACAACTACTGTGGAGTCAATCCTAACTAATGGGTGACCCATGAGATCAGTCCTAATCTAGTAGGTGATCCTAGAGTATTTTAGTCCTATATAACGGGTGACATCTAAAAACCAATGTTTGCTACGTATTTTTGGAACTAAGTGATTGTTTCTAGGGACCCAGTCCTATCTAACGGGTGCGCCTCTATCCCTAGGTTTTCTCGATGCTAAATCTTACTCCCAACTGAATAGACATTGAATTGATTTCCTAGTTCATACTTGGCATGACTGAACTGTTACTGAGTTAACTGAGATCCGTTGACTGAAGGAATACTACAGGATCCTATTAACTGACTGAATACTACTGAGTAATGTAACTAACTGAGAGTACTATTGTTCGTGGCATAACTAATACCATTCTGTAACTAACACTAGCTCTAAGTAAACAGCTAAATTATCGGGTATTAAATACCCCCAAGACTCGATAGCATGAAAAGTAAATCATAGCATAACCTTTTAAAGCATAATTATGTGCATTTGCTCATAACTTATTCATGGAGGCATTTTATCAAACACTTGCATGATACAACTTGCACAAAAGCTAACAATACATGTTTTCTTTATATTATTAGTTCACATGAGAAATTCATCAAGCTTTTAGTGAGCATGATATATGTACATAACATTAACAACAAGTGGGCATCATAATTTAACTCTAACTTCACAATTTCAAGGGTATTGCATTGATCCTCATGATATTACATATATATACATATCAATTAATCTCACATGAAACGTATCATAAAACATGGAATTGAATCCCAATTAATCATTCTAACCATGAATATAATTAAACCCAACATGGAATTCATGAAATCCATAAACTTGAAGTTTAAAAATAGTTTCTTAGACTCCAAGGGTGGAAGGGACCCTTGCGTGAACACTTCACATACCTTGATTACTACTTTTGAGGAGATTGAAGTGAGTTCTTGTGACTTTAATTCTTGAACTTGATGAGGCTAGGGCTTGCTCTTGAGAGAGTTTATGAGTAAAGAATTATATTTTACTCTATAGGCTCATTAATTTCATGTTAACACTAAATAAGGGTGGGGAAAATAACTTATTCCCCCCCCCACAACCCTGCTTGGGTCAAGTAGCCATGAGGATGCGACCCCTTCTCGTGTCAAGCAGCCATCCCGGCGAGACCCTTACTTAGGTTGATTAACCCTCACGACGTTGGGCTATCATGACCCCTCACTATTTTGGGCATCCAAACTTGCCCTTACGCTAGTTTAAAAAATCCAAAACTCACCTGAGATGACCCACAAGTTACTCTGATCATAAATCAATTTGGAGATCGACAAGCTAAGGTCAGGAAGGTCGTGAAATAAGATTGCCAACTTACGAAGGCTAAAATGATTATGAATGAGAGTACTTAGCTAAGATTTCCTAACTCCGAGATGCCTTAACAAGCTTAAAGGACTGAATTAAGATATGAATTTTCTGGGGTCTTACAAATTTCTAGTGGTTTTCTTGTTCAAAGGAATCAAATGTAGATATTAAGGTTGAGAAATTTAATTCTTGCATGATACACAATTATGTATGTCAAGTCATTCAAGCTTGGGTTTTTGTAGCACTATTTGGAGGCTTCGCAGAAAGATAATTTAGCTTTGATATCCAAGTAGGCTAGGCTTACCCTACCTTTAGATTGAGCATATTTACTGAAATTGTGAATTGTTGTACTAGCTTTGGATAAGTACTTATAGATACGTATCATTTGATGTATATAAGATGTTTTATTTACCCAAATTAGGATCCTGTTCTAGTGTCAATTACTTTAGGACGTGAAATTAAGTTCCAAAACCTTGAATTTATCTCTTTTTAATTGAGATTTGTGAATGCTTATTTAGACATATTTTAGCTTCTATTCAGGTTCAGTATATACTTTATTACTGTCATTAATTATGAATTTTGGTACCACGTTGACATTGTTATGGCATGGTATGGATTTTAATATTATAGTGGGGTATGGTTACTATGAGTTTTTGTTCGAATTTGGCATTTGATTTTGGTTATGGTTACTATGAGTTCCGGTTTGAGTCTTACATCTTAGTATTGTTATGGTTTCTTTAAGTTTTGATTCGAGTCCGATATCTGATTATGATTGTGGTTCCTTTGAGTTCTGGTTTGAGTTCGCTATCTGATTATGAGATCTTCCATATATTATATATGTGGCCTATCGTTTTTACCCACTATGTCCTGTTTGAATTTGGCACATGTCCTCTTCTTATTATCTATCACTATCGATTTGAGTCAGGTATCTGGCCTTTTTTACTACCCATTGGAGTTGGTTCAAGGACGGTGAATATCTGATGACTATCAAGATTTTTAGGGATTGGCTCAGTTATAAATTATTTATATTTATATTCTTTAATTGATACTTGTGTGTCCCACCGGTTTATGGGGGGTGTTTGGCTTAATTTTCTTCTTTAGTGTGCCTAGAAGGCCTATGGGGGTCCATTTAGGTTATATTTGTGTGCCCAGATGGCTTATGGTAGCCCAGTTAGGATATGTTGAATTTGTGTATAATCACTGCGTTATTTATTTTCTGTATCGCTTACATTTATTCCCTTATATCATTGGCATAGATTGGAAGTTGTTTACCTTTCTGTCCCTTTTTACTGTTGACTTAAATTACATGCTTGCATCGTAGTTATACCTTTTCTGTATTGAGTTTAGTCGGACGATGATGCCTACTGAGTACTCGTTGCTTTGGTTCTCACACTACACTTTTGCATCTTTCCCCTGATGGAGATCAAAATAGTAGCAGCCGACATTTACATGATTCCTACCTTCCAGTACTGATTCGGACTAGGGTGAGCTTACTGTATTTTTACGTTGATCCTCATCTATCTACTATAGTTTAGTCTTTTGTACTCGAGAATGCTTGTGTATATTGGGTATTATTTGGATTCTATCTAGTACTCTGGGTATATTTTTGTAGTGGCTCTAGTACCGACCTTACCATGTCTTGGGAGAGATTCTTTTATGTATTTGGTGCTTATCCTTCCCTCGTTTTAGTATATGAGACATGTTTACTTTCTGTTTTTCACTTTTATTACTATTTCTATCATTATAATCTATTCTTTCTGAATTTTGCCTATTAGCCCATTATCTATTATACCGAGCTATGGTTTCGTTTACCTACTGGGGGGATAAGGTAGGATCTATAACATCTTGAGAAATCGGGTTGTGAAATTGTCTGGGTAATTTAAGAGGCATTTCTAAGGAGATACATATATACGTTATTACGACTTGAGAAATCGGGTCGTGAAATTGTCTACGTAATTTATGAGGCATTTGTAAGGAGACACATTTCCTTGTTTGAGCAATTCAAGTGACATTTTTAGTGATATGTATTTCCTTGTCTAGGTAATCTAAGTGGCATTTGAAAGGAGACACATTTCCTAGTCTTGGTAATTCATGTGGTATTTGTAGGGAGACACACTTCCTTGATTGGGTAGTACAAGTTTAATTTGTAAGGTGATGCACTTCCTATCTTAAGTGTTGACTTCTGGAAAATTCACTTTTTTTATTTAAGTCATCCCACTTGATCCTTAGCAGACACACTTCTTCGTTTGGGTATTAAAGTTTTGCTTGTTAGGAAGCCCATTTCCTAACTTAAGACTTTACTTCTAGAAAATGTACTTTCTAGAAGAGTAGTTAACCCTTAGGAGACACAAATCTTTCTCAAGAAAATTCAAGTTTTTCTTGTTAGGTGGTTCACTTCCTAATTTAAGCTTTGATTCCTGGAAGATGCAGTTTTAGTCGAATCATTCCACTTAACCCTTAGGAGACACACTTCCTTGTTATGGAAATTAAAGTTTCGCTTGGTAGGTGGTTCACTTCCTAACTTAAGCCTTGATTCCTAGAAGATCCACTTTCTTGTCAAGTCATTCCACTTAACCCTTAGGAGACACATTTCCTTGGTTGGGTATTAAATTTTCACGTGTTAGGTGGCATACTTCCAAACTAAAGCCTTTATTCTTAGAAGATGTACTTTCTAGTTTAGTTATCCCACTTAACTCCTAGGAGATGCACTTCCTTGTTTATGTGTTTCAAGTTTCACATTTGTCTGGCAGCGCACTCCCTAACTTGAACCTTCACTCCTAGAGGCCGCACTTTCTAGTGGAGTCCTTCGATGTAACCTCTAGGAGACATACCTCCTCATTCTTAATATATGCATGTACTAATCAAGGTCTTGATTCACCTTTTCATTATGCATTTACAAGTAATTGCAATTAATTTTGACACCGACAAAAGTTTTCTGATGATAAACTAGGGAAAAAAAATTAATTCATGTTATTTGAGGACCCTCTTGAAAAATGAGACTTTATTTTTGAAAAGTGAGATCTTTCTTTATCATAACCTTTGTTTGTGATAATTTTCTTTCTAGTTTTGATATTATTTAAGAAGCCCTTCTGGAGAACAGGGTGATGAAATGGAAAATCAACAAATTGAAGACTTAACAATTCAAGAGCCCGTCTGGAGAATGGGGAGAAGAAATGCAAAACCAAGCAATAAGGTGAAGAAATTGTAGGTCATGAGCCCGCCTGGAGAATAGGGTGAGGATTTAAAAATCAAGTTCAAAGCTTAGAAGCCCCATGAGAAATCATGGTCAATGTTCAAGTTCATCTTCAACACCAAATTTTGTATGGAGAAAGAATCTATTCTCACATTCAACGCAAAAAAAATCAGATCGTTTGTCACTTTTAAAAAAATCGAAGACCCAAGACAAGAATAAAAAAATACTGCATAGGTAGGACTTTTGTAATTTTATTTATCCTTTTAACTTGTAATTATCATTTTGATGTAATTACAGAGCCGCAGACCGAAAACTCGGCAGGACCTCACTCGACTCTCCAACTCGTTATATTCCATCTCCTTGTTAACCCTGGAACTACATGCGACTTGACTCCCACATAAGTTGTAATAGGTAGGATGTTCAATATCAAGACTCAGGTGGAATCCTTCCTTCTTTATCTTTCTTTCGCATAATGGTCTGGTAAAAATTCTGTCTCATTGTCTTCTTTTTTGTCTGAAAACACTTTATGTTTACACAAAAAGAGGAGCCTAATGTAGACACATAATTTTGTTCCTCTTGAAAGCCCAATTTATCCATTTTTACCCTCACCGTACCATGTGATGATCTCTTCACAAAAGGATAAAAATAACAAAATTCCCAACAAATAACACCCCACAAAATAAAATTTAACCATCTCACCTTATCCTAACTACTCACTCTATGACCTACCTCGTTATCCTACCCAACCCCTACCCATGTCACCCCACTTCTTAACCCCTAATACTTTTTTGCCTTACCAACAAAAATATATACATACAGATACATATGCACACTCTCATAAGTCCACACACATACCTATCCTCACTGATATACACATAACACACCTAGATATTCTTTTCTACATAGCATACACACAACTAACTGGAAATGCACACACAGAGTTCACTAGAAATGCACACACTCAGAGATCATCAGAGAAACACAACACTACACATATAGAGGGACAATGGAAGAAAAAGAAAGTGTTCAAGATTTTAGTAAGAGGGAGAGGAGAAAAACATCAGCCCCGTCATGCTACTGTTCCAGTGACTTCTTTCATCACTAGAAAATGGCAAAAAGTTACCATAAAAATTCAAATCATCATCAGCTAAAGCCCAGACATCCCATCCCTAAAACCCAATCTAAATCGGCTTCAAAACGCTCTAAAAACAATCAATAAATGAAAATTTCACCAAATCGATCGAGTACGACTCATTTCATTCTAATTCAATTAAATTCACTGGAAAATAGTTGATATTGTGACATTGTATGTTAAATCTTGTATGGTTTTTTATTACTCCACGATTCCTGCATTTGGTTGGGGAAAATAAAACAAAAGGGTGATATTGAAGATGGATTCGGTCGTTTTATTGAGGTTCGATTCAAGATTTTGGATGTGATTCTTTTCAGAAAGATCAATTACACTTGAAAAGCTTAAATTTTAGGTCCATTTCCTCTCTCGCTATCTATTTTTATATTTTAAAATTTTAATTGTTGTTGTGGATGTGATCGACTTGCGTATTTAGCATGCTTGAATATTTATTGTGCGTATGTGGTTGATGTTGAGATTTGGAATTTCAAAGTTGAAGTGGTAGTCAAAGAATTAGTTAATTGTGAGTGAGGATGATTTTTTAGAGGGGAATTGAGAATCTAATAAGGTTAATGTTGATTATTTTTTATTCATAGATGAGTGTTGTTGAATTCGATAGTATCGTGTTTTAGGCCAAAAATTCAATAAGAAAATCTTAGTTTGGGTAGGCAAACCATAAGAACCATTGATTATTGGGTGATTGAATGTTTGTTGAATGACTTTTTTTATCATATTATGATCAGTTGTACTCATTTTGGTGGGGAATGCCCCGAGCTTATATGTATTGTTTCATCTAGGGGATGCCCCAAGGGAGTTGTACTCGAAGATGGAAAATGATCAAGCCATGAGGCACCGGATGTAGCATAGCATAGGATTAGTGTAGGTTAGCATTTCAACATCTTTATTTCGATTTGTAATAAATTGTACTGTACATTATTTTTCAGATTTTTTTTGTTTGGTTGTTTATGGTCTTGTTTATTTATTTTGTTGGTTTATACATTTAATAGTGTCTACTAGCTGATATACTCCACGAAATGACACTACTGGAAAAACGGGATCGAGGGGTGCCTAACACCTTCCCCTTGGTCAATAGAATTCCTTAACTGGAATCTCTGTTCGTGGATCAGTTTTGAAATAGTCAAAAAAAAAATTAAAAAGGGATTTTCAAAGGTGAATTGACACACCATATTTATACAATATGGTGTCTCTGAGTTTTGATTGTTAAAAGTCCTTTTCGGAACAAATTATTTTCTCTTGTCACTTAATAATAAAACCCTTTTCAAACCTTAAATTAAATCTTTTTGGTAAAAAATGGTTTGTGACACAAGGTTGTAGCCCTAACAAGACCATTTCAACTCTTAGTGCACCACATTTGGCAATACTATCTTGGTACATTCCATTTTGATTCTCCTGATTTCTTGTAATCATTTAATCCCTAATGTTTCTACTAGATTCGTTATATTGGCATCATCTTCTATCAGAACAAGGATTTACTGACTTAATTTATGGTGTAAGAAACCAATACAGATGAGGCAAGCATTATAGTAAGGACTCTCAAGGATCTGGGAGAGATTCTTCAATGAAATGAAGTCAAATACAAATTGGATATTCAATTAAGGAACATTTTTGTGAGATCCACAAAGGTTATGGAAAAAGGGAAGTATGACATTGAACATGATCGTCCATGTACCAAAGAAGGGGGTTCTAATTCTATTATCAGATACATTTTAAAATAAAATGCTAACCCTCAATTAGCTTGTATTATAAAAGCTAGAATCTTCTACATTTCTCTAACCTTATTTCCTGGTTATAAAAGGTAGAATTTTTTTTTTGATTAATGATATTCATCTTGATCAAAAGAAAATGTAGTTAAGATCCATTTTTTAGAGATACTATCGAGAGGCATCAAGTTTACCATAATGGAAAATTGGATATTGATGACTTAGTGAGTAGAATATATCCAATCACTTATTGAATGGTTTGGGGCTAAGCGTGAGGATCACATGACTAAGATCAACAGTTAAAGCATACAAAGTGCATTCTTGAATATCATAGCTTCGTTCAATCGTGTTAACAAGGTATATAACAAATAAACTTATTTCCGAATTAAAACCTAAGTTGAGTTATTAAACCCGAATGTTGAGTCCTATAACTCTTCCCTGTAATAAATCTTACTATTGTCTATTGTTATGGAACTCTTATTATTGTCATAATGAGTGATAGAAGATTCAGGCAAGTCAACTAATTTGATGTAATCAAACGGTTTTAATATAAACATAACCTCAAGTAAATCACTCAATAACATTCTATGCCTATAAATACACTAGATAGAAACAAACAAAGGCTTTATGAGAATGAAGCATCGACACCATTTGGCATGCCATATTTTCAATACTACATCTGCAGTACATCAAAAACTACTTTTTAAGGTAACATTTCTAGTATTCTTTCCCAAACACTTCAAGTCTAGAAATGCAAAACAAACTCTATTTAAGTAATCAAAAACTTCTCAGATGATCTTTGGTTGTCTAACAATTTCTCAGCAAATTGTGATAAATATTGGGAGACACGGTTCTTTGAACAATTGTAATACCCATGCAATTTTCTTAGCTTGAAGTCATCTTCAGAATGTTAGAACTTTCTTTGATGTATGAATACATTTTTGTACACATGGTATTTTTAATATTTTCCATTTTTATCACGTGGGAAATTAATTAAGATTTCCATCGATACCAATTTTATCAAAATCCGGTGTCAGATGAGGAAGTTATGGCCGAAATACAGAAAGCAGAAAAACCGCCCAGGTGCGACGGACCGTCAGACAAGCGACAAACCATCGACCATAATCATCGCATCTAGGAAGTAAGTTAGATTTCTAGAAATGTGAGATGGCAAGGTCTGACGGACCGTCGAACAAGCGACGCACCATCGCACCCCACCGCCGCTCATTGGCAATAACTCCTTGTTCTGTCTCAGTCCGATGGAGAGGTCCGATGGACCGTCGACCCAGTGACAGACTGTCTTACCCCACCGTCGGATGACCTTCTCAGTTATATTAATTCATTTTAACAGGGCTATTTTGTTTATTTACCGCACACCTATATATACCCAGTTCTATCCTATTTCAGCCACTTTGTTCATTATTATTTCACATCAACAACTATTAGGATTTCTCTATAAAATTAATCCTCAAGAACAAAAATTAAAATCTTCTTCAAGAACTAAGAGATTCAAATCCCTCAAGTTCAAGAACATCAAGAACATCATCCCAGGTATGCATAGTGTTCATTCATGGGATCTTTTCGTCCATGAAGCCCAAGAATGCCTTTTCCATCTTCAAGTTATGGGTTTTCTATATGTTTTCATGATTGGGTTTCTCTAGTTCATGTTGATAAATGAGAAATTGAATTCTACTCCATGGTGGGTAATAAGTTGGTTTAAATATAATAGATATAGATTCATGCAACCTTATGACTAAAACCTTGAATGATGAAACTAGAATTGAATCATAATGTTTAATTATTGTACAGTGATGTTTACCTGTACCATGCCTACCGTATGTTTGATTAAATTTCTAGATGAAGGAAAATTGCTCAACTAGAATGATATCATGAAATCCCCACGTATGTAAAAGTTTATGGATAGCATATGTTTGATGAAATGCTTCAATAAATATATTAGGGATTATGATACTAGTCATGTGTTCAAGTAAGTCATGCTTCATCAGTTTCCATCCATCGAGTCCTGGGGGTACTTTTACCCACAACATTAACTGTGTGCCTAGAGCCATGTCATGTTTTCACGATACTCTCAGTCAAGCTATGAATTCTTAGACATTCGATAGTCTTATGATTCAGGAAATCTCCATGATCTCATGAACTCACTCAGTTGTCAGATATCAGTAGTGTTTCGTTAGTCAATGGAATTTAGTAACCTAGTCCATGTCAATTCAATAAATCATGTTCAGTGTCTATTAATATGGGAGCAGAAATTAGCAGCGAGCGAACCCAAGAATGGGAACTCACTACTAGATTAGGGTCTATTTTTTGAAGCAATCCTTGTGTTCTAGAACTACGTAGCCAGCGTAGATTGAGACATCTAACCTTTTAGTCTAGGGTTGATGAGGTGGATTAACCTGTTAGTTGAGTGTTCCCACCATTCTCATTTTGAGTACCTGCCAGTATAGGGTGCTCACAACTTGTCCTAACCACTGGCGCAGTATTGACACCCTTCAAATTGGGGTTACAGATAGGACCCCAACGTATCCATAATGGAGTATTAGGGGCATGTAGGTTTAATAACTACTTCCCACAGTTTCAGTATCAGTTGTAGTATAAGAACTCAGATAGTTCTTTAGATTTTAGAACTGTCAGATCCAGTCAACTCAGATACAGTACGAAACTTAGATAGTTACTTCATATTTTTGGACTGTCAGCTACAGTCACTCATGCTATCAGTTATACCAGTTATCAATATTTCATGTTATCAGTACTCAAATTCAGTTATCATGTATTCACTGTATCAATATTAGTTATTACATCTCATGCATGTATTCTCACACTTCTAATAGTTTGTCAATTGTTATTATTATCCTTCATGCATATGAACCCTTTGTATTTAGACTACATCACATGCATACCAGTGCATCTAGTCGTACTGACGCATTCGTGCTATAGTGTCTTATACCATAGGTTTAGAGACACGAGATCTACATCAGCAGTAGATTTCAGAATCAACAGTCAGAGCTAGAAGTGAGTCCTTATCTTTCGAGGACATGATTAGTTCTCTATTATCTCATTAATTAGTTTGTTTGTTGGATTTATTTGGGGACATGTCCCATCAACTCCTTACTCATTCAAAAAGTTATGTTTAGAGGCATTCCAGACTATTACATTTTAGACTTCAGTACTTTTAGTTTTGTTTTGGGTATTCTATTACCCCAACCAGATGTTATATTATTTAGCTTATGTTCAGTATTGAACCTTATGGCCATTCAGTGCATGTTTTCACATTATTACATTATATTATGCAGTGTACAGGTACAGATATCAGTCATGGGTTAGCTTGTGGTCCTTCGGAGTCATGAGCATCGTGTAGCATTCCGAGTACCAGATTCGGGTGTTACAAACATAGAATCAGAGAAAGGTTCAATAGAGTCCTAGGAAGTCTGAAAGCTACATCTAGTAGAGTATTGCACATGGGTGTGTTGCACGCCACATTTATGTACAGGAGCCTATAAGACGTTTTAGGAATAGTTTCCCTTCTGTCAGTATTCAGGCCGAGCCATTGATCTTAATCTCAAGTCAATGTCTCAGTCTAATCCATTTCTTCTCTTTATTCCAGAACATGCCTCCAAAGAGAAGAACCCAGCCTATCCAAGAAGATCACTTGGATGAACATGTTTCTTATGTGGAGTTTAGGGCCACATTCCCTACTCTTTCCCAGTTAGTCGCTGCTCAGAATGAATGACTAGCCATTGTTCTGGACAACACAGTGGCCAATTCAACAACAACCATAATTTAGGACTTCACCCGAATGAACCCTATAACTTTTCTTGGGTGTAAGACAGACGAGGACCCTCAGGAATTCCTAGATCAGGTGCAGAAGGTGACATATTTCATGGGTGTGACTATTGTTGAGAGTATCGATCTAGCTGCATATCAGTTACAGGATGTTGCCCACACTTGGTTCAAGTAGTGGAAGTCCGAGAGGGTAGATGATGCAGGGTCAGTTAAGTGGGAGGGGTTTGCTTGAGCTTTCCTTGATAGAGTTTTTTCCCTACAGCTTAGAGAAGCTAAGGTGCTAGAGTTCATCAACCTTAGGCAGAGAAATTCAACAGCAAAGTGTATTCTCTTAAGTTTACTCAATTATCCAGATATGCCCCTCACGTGGTTGCATATTGTAAGGCTAAGATGAGTAAGTTCATCTCAAGGGTGAATGATATTGTGGTAAATAAATGTAGATCAGCCATGCTAAATAGTGACATAACATTAGCTAGACTTATTACCCAAGCTCAGCAGATAGAGGAGTAGAAAATTAAGATGAGGGAGAAGCAGAATAAGAGATCAAAGACAGGTAGTTTCAACTTTGCTCAGCCTAAATCAGAAGAAGGAAACCATTCCCAGTTTCTTCCTAAACCATCAGTTCCATCTCCTTATTCATCCAGTGCTCTATCTCCTAAGTTTAGAGATAGAGTGCCAGTATCTTAGTCTCAGGGCAATTTTAGTAGCGCCCTCACTTATCCCCTTTGTCAGAATTGTGGTAATAACCATAAGGGTGTTTGCAGATCTGGTAGTGATGTGTGTTTTGGATGTGACTAGCCAGGCCACAGAGTTTGAGAGTGTCCTCAGACAGGTTCCCAACATTAGTAGAATCATTTTGCAGCTCAGTCCAATCAACCTAATCAGTTAGGTACCACTTCCAGTGCTACTAATGGGTAACACCCAAATAGAATCTATGCTTTCTAGACCCAACCGAATCAGGAAAATTCTCCTGATGAAGTTGCTGGTATGTTACAGATCTTTTATGTGCATGTTTACACTTTGCTAGATCCTGGAGCTTGATACGCCCAAATTACAACTCTCGTTAGAAAGTGTAAGCGATCGCTGTCAAATATAGAACCCAACTGGGTTGTGTGTCGAATCCCACAGGGAATACTATGGTCACTAAGTATTGCGATTATTATTAGACTGTTGGTCGCAGGTTCCAAGATAAGGGGGTTTTGGTTAAAGTGCACAATAATACTATTAGTGTAACGAATGAGACGATATAAGTAATAAGATTTGATCACAGAGGATGATAAGTTAGGTTTATGTCCACCTTATAGTTTCTACTTCTCTTTTAACTATGAGTAATGCGGAGTTTATACATGCATGCACTTTATAGAGAGTCGTATTCTAATTATAAATCCAAGTGTTTTTCAACCATCAAGGATTTATTCACCTTAGCTCTGTCGAACCTAAAGTGTACAACAAATGGTACGAATTCTCCAAGAAGTTAATCCTGCTAGGGCATTAACATATAAAATAGAGGTTGGAAATCCTATTTTCTCGTCACACTCTCTTTTCCAAACAGTAATTTTTCTATCGAACAAATTATTGTTATAATGGCGCATTCTCTATGTTTGCAACCACGAGAATTCAATTATAATGAAGAGAGTAATGATATAAGTGCATTACACATCATAAATTCACAAACCCATAGCAATAGAGAGTATACTACAAGGTTTCCATAACCCTAACAGATAAGTTTAGCTACTCATGAATACAACGGAAATCAAAATAGATATAATCATCATACCAAAACTTAGAACAATCTCAGCGATGGAGATGACTAGCGACAATAAGAGAGGAACGTATTTCTCTCTCTCCGTTGCTCAAGCTAAGCCGTTTTCTGCTTTCAAAAATATTACAGAATCTGAATTATGAATGATGGCTGGAAATTCAGCAATAAGGTTTTTAATAACAACCTTCTCTACTAAGTTGCTACTGCATCCTTAACTATTTAAAAATGTTGAGTTTGCCCGGGAAAAAGTTCCCATGCATCACATTTAGTCCAAAAGTTGCCTTCCCTTTTATGTGAAGTTTTCCTTTGCTGTCCACAGGTCTCCAAAGTGCTGAAATCTTCTGCATTAGTACCTGAAAAGCATGCTAATCACATAGGTCAGCTCACTTAATTGAAAGTAGACTAAAAGTGCAGAAATTATGTATTTTATCCTCAAAACTTAGCTAAAACATGGGTAAGTTATGGTGCTTAGACGTATAAATACCCCCAACATCACCACCCCACACTTAAAGCTTTGTTTGTCCTCGAACAAATTATTACATCCATGCAAACAACTAACTAGAATTTACAAGAGCAACACAAAATTTCCAACAAGACATACACTGCAATTATTAACAAAGAGTAGATTTCTTGATCATCACTAGAAACAACTCACCCTCCAACATAGACTAATTAGGATGGTTGATTCGTATACACAAGTTAAGCCAAAAAAATCATATAAAACTACACAACAATCATCAACCATGTGCGCTCACACAAAATGTTACCCATAATCACTCATAGTTTTGCATTTTTCAAAAACATGGGTATAAGACATTGCTTGCTCTCACTCTCACAAAGAATTCTTAGATTACAACTGATGACCATATGCTTGCCCTTAGTGTAATGCTCCACTAATATCAGAATGCTAAGGTTGGGATCAAATAGGTCTTTACAGGTTGTAATGTAGGCTAAGGAACAGGTAGGACTATTTTGGCCAGAAATGGTGACTACGTTCCCTAAGAGCTTTAATACACTACATTATGCCATTTACACTAACTTTTAACAACCAATGTATCTTTCTTTCATCCACCAACCCCCTTTCACCCATTTTTTTATTCAATCAGAACACAATGATGGGAATATACAACTCTTTTTTTTTTTTTCTTTTTCTCCTTTTTTTTTTTTATATTTAGCATCCCTATGATAGCCACCCTCGATCACATATTTTCATGTATCAATAACTAAAATTTGGGGCATCACTTTCACCATTTTCATTTTATTTTGCCACACTCTTTACTCAACTTGATTCTACAATTTAAAGAGCTTAGAAACTTTTGGATCAAATTATGGTCTTAAAAAAAGGATTAGGCTACATATGTGGCTGCCAAAGAAAATAGCTAAAGGCTCAAGGGGTGTTCACTAGGACAATGTACAAAGGTAGGTAAAAAGAAGATAAACAATATCAGGGCTACCAAAGAAATGCCTAAATCATCTCCTAAACTCACAATCTTTATTTCGCTTCACACACACATTAGGCAAGTTCTAGCATCAGTCGCAATAAAGAATATACAATAACCTTACACACACATGGAACATGGTCAACTTAATTGGGAGCATTACAGATTCTTGACCCAACAGATGAATGAATTAAACCAAAAACAATTATCACACAGTGAGTCACAACTTAGAGCCTAAATGTTTCAATAGTAGTGATTCAACACAAATTCTTGTTATAATGCCATGCCGTCTATCGGAACAATTTCATGCACTTTCTGACTAATTACAACTAACTAACTACGACTAAATCAAACAACTAAGAATAGATGTAGGCAAGAAGTACACAATACATCAGACATATACCCGCACCCCACACTTAGACGGAACACACTTCCCTCAGTGTAAATAAATAAGCAAAACCTGATTAGTCAGACTCCTTCTCTATATCTGGGGTCATACCCCCTACGTCAGAATCATCATCAAATTCGTCATCATCAGAGTTGTCCTCCACATCAGAGTCTAGCAGTCGGTGATCATCATCTGTCGGCACATCATCATCTAGAGGTTCCTCAAAATTTACCCCCACTCCATACATGGCCCGAGCATGCTCATTAAGCGGGTAGTCATAGTCCAACTGTCGAAGCTCTGCATCAGTCAGTACATGAACCCCATTCATCATGGTAAACCTAGTCATGCCATACAGATGGCAAAAAAAACTTTCATCTCGAGCATGTCTCTCAGCAGTGGTAAGGTTGATGCCTTGACCAGTTTCTGACTCTTTGATTTTCGTGAGGTCTACCTTCTTTGGGTTATGTGGCAACTTATGGTCTGCTGTATCCTCCTCAATGTGCTCTTTCCTTAAGATTGCAGTCAACAAATTGCCAAAACTGAAATGGGACTTTTTGTGCAGCCTTGCTTTTCGCATTGACGATCGTATAACCGCACCAATGTTGATGGGAACATTCGTCATTAGAGCATATACCAAGAAGAATCTATCACGCGTGATCTTAGTTTATTGTGTCCCAGGAATCAAGCAAGAATTAACTATTCTTAACCATATGCGAGCTTCTCTGTTCAAAGAAGCATATGGGTAAGTATTGTGACGACCATTCTCTTTGTGACGAGTCCACCGGGTCATGGACCTTGATCCACACAACGTATGTCTGATGGCTCTATAGGGAGGTCTGTGGTAAATCTCCTTAAGTGGTGATTGATCCATACTTGGAGTACCCAGGAAAAAGTTGAAGAAATCAGCGTTCAATTGCAAGACTTGGCCCCGAATCTTTACTTCACTACCAGTAGTCCTTGGGGACCAGTTGGCATAAAATTCTCGAGTCAAATGAAGATTGAATTCCCCCATATCTCGAAAGATAAAGTCAAAATTTAGTGCAATGATTTTAGCCAAAATGCGGGGGTCTCTCTTTGCTAAACTTTCCTTCTGCATCAAATCCACATGAACATATTTCTTCACTTTATTGTTCCTATACCATTCCTTCCCTTCCTCCTCCAGAACCCACTTGATCTCAAAAGTGCATCGAGGCACTTGAAGAGAGGAGGAATCAACCTGGTCTTTTCTTGACCTTTCTGACCTTTTTGTGAGGTGGATGCTCTCTCCTTTCCCTGTCGTCCTTTCGGAGCCATGTTACTTGAGATCACAATAGAGTCATGTTAGTTTCATTTCAGAAGATTTACTATAATTAAAAAAGAAAATAGTGATGGCACCACCCCACACTTAATTTGTTTGCACAAACTAATTGAGTGAGTGATGTCGATTACTCAGACTTCATTGACATACATTTAGGTGGTATGTTCCAACAACATTAATAGCGCAGTCACAATTTCAACCCTTCACTTTACATAACAATTTCTCAGTTTGATATAGAGAAGCAGCACACAATGGTCATGTAATCTTGACTATCATTTTCAACTTTATTTCATTGGAGCAATGCAATCTTTGAACAAGACTACCACATGGAAATCTTATCATCTATAGCATAGAAACAATCACACCATCTTATGCTTGTGGTCAATCATGATCATTACATCGATGAACGAGTCATTCAAACATTCAAGCTTACAACTCTCAAAATTATGCATTAACTTCAAAATTTCAACTCCATAAAAAAAAATTATGACAGTGAATACCAAACAATACATGCCGGAGTAAAGTCAAGAATACCCACAAGAATCCTTTAACTCAATAAGATGCATCATAACAAACCAACCATATTCTCATCACCAAGAACTACTTCAAAATTTAATTAACCATTATAAGCGTAGCACTGCAACAACTACGGAATATAAAAGAACAGCTTACTTGGTGATGGATCGGGAAGGTAAGTTCGCAAGATTAGATGAGAAAAGAGGAAAAGTTGGAGAGGATAAGGGAGATTGGGCGGTGCCTAGGTTCAACAAACAATTGAGTGGTTTTGAAAGGTAGATGGTTTATTTAAAGGATGAGCCATGGGTCGGTTTGATCCATTTACAAAATGGTGAGTAGGCAAAAATCATAAGTAGGCGGCGCCTATAGCATTGCCTAAGCATAAGTAGGCGGCGCCTATAGAATTGCCTATGTTGGCATAGGCGGCGCCTTGACCATCACCTATGTGAGGCAGTGAGCATAGGCAATGTCATAGGCGGCGTCTTGCCCATTGCCTATGTTGGCATAGGCGGTGCCTAGCCTATTGCCTATGTTGGCATAGGCGGCGCCTTGCCCATCGCCTATGTGAGGCAGTGAGCATAGGCAATGGCATAGGCGGCCCCTTTCCCATTGCCTATGTTGGCATACGCGGCGCCTAGCCTATTGCCTATGTTTGCATAGGCGACGCCTAGCCTATGGCCTTTGCTCCATCATTCCTAGACTTACTACCATTGGCATGGCTCACTTTCAAATTAAAATTGTGGACTAATCTCCTCCTTTGTATGTCTTGCACCTACACTTAATCAAAAACAACAAAAATGATTAGAAGGATTGGTTGCCTCCCACCAAGCACCTTAGTTTTGGTCGTGGCTAGACCCTTCTTTTTGAATTTTTATATATCAAAAACAAACTCCTAGTGCAATAAAAATTATTAAAATGATGGGTTACCTCCCATGTAGCGCTTGATTTATTATCGTGACACGACATAGTTATCTCGAGTACTCAGACTTCATCGAGATATATGGTGTCTATACATTTTATCGAATCAGTTGGACCGATATATAGCTTCACTCTTTGGCTATTCACCATAAAGACACCACCATCATTGTTTTCTAACTCCACTACTCTAGATGAGTAAACTTGGCTGATTCTAAATGGACCAGACCATTTAGATTTCAACTTACCTGGAAACAGCTTCAGTCTGGAGTTGAAAAGAAGTACCAAATCGCCCTTCTGAAAGTTTTGTTGGATAATCCTCCGATCATGGTACTTTTTCATCCTTTACTTGTAGAGATCTGCTATTTCGTACGCATGTAGACGGAATTCATCCATCTCATTCAGCTGTCCCAATCTCATATTAATCGCATCATCCCAATTCAGGTTAAGCTGCTTCAGTTCCCACATTGCTTTATGTTCTAGCTCAATTGGCAAGTGACAAGCCTTTCCATAAACTAGTTGGTATAGTGACATGCCAATTGGTGTTTTAAACGCTGTCCTATATGCCCATAAGGCATCGTCCAACTTTCTGGACCAATCTTTCCTGCTGGCATTCATAGTCTTAGCAAGGATCAACTTGATCTCCCGATTTGAAACCTCTACCTGCCCACTAGTTTGTGGGTGGTACGGTGTATCTACCTTATGTTTCTTAACCCCATACTTTACCAATACGGCTCTGAACTACTTGTTGCAAAAATGTGATCCTCCATCGCTTATGATGGTGCGAGGTACCCCAAAACGAGAGAAGATATTTCTCTTTAAGAACGCTAAGACACTCTTACCTTCATTATCAACTAGCGCGACTACTTCAACCCATTTGGATACATAGTCCACAACAACTAGGATATATTTCATCCCAAATAAACTCACAAATGGGCCCATAAAATCAATACCCCAGACATCGAATAACACTACTTCAAGTATTTTAGACATGGGCATCTCCTGGTGCTTTGAGATAGAGCCTTGCCTCTGACACTGATCACATATTCTTATGAAATTGTAGGCATCCTTGGATAATAAAGGCCAATAGTAGCCACTTTGCAGTACTTTCCTGGCTGTCCAATCACCTGCATGGTGACCCCCAACTTGGGAAGCATGACTTGCTTCCAGTATGCTAGGAACCTCCTCATCTGGGATGCATCCCCTAATAATACCATTAGTACATCATCGAAACAGATAATGCTCATCCTAGAAGTAATGTTTCACATCATGCATGAATTTGTTCTTTTGATGAAAGGAGAGATACTCAGGAATCACTTCACTTACCACGTAGTTTGAAAAGTATGCATACCACGGTAAGTCTTCCACCATAGTTTCTAGAATCTCTTCGTCAGGGAATGCATCATCAATATCAAGGTCGGTTCGCACTATGTTCTCACTCTCATGTCTAGATAGATGATCAACTACTTGGTTTTCGCAACCTTTTCTATCCTTTACCTCGAAATCGAATTCTTGAAGAAGTAACACCCACCTAATTAGCCTTGTCCTAGCATCCTTCTTTGCCATTAGATATCTTAGAGCCGCATGATCTGTATAAACCACTACTTTGGTTCCCAACAAGTAAGAACATAACTTTTTGAAAGCATAAACAACTGCTAGAAGCTCTTGTTCAGTGACGGTATAGTTCTTCTGTGCTCCATTCAAGGCCTTGATTGCATAGTAGATTGGATGAAATAGACTTTCTCTTTTCTGACCAAGTACAGCACCCAAGGATACCCCGCTTGCATCACACATAACTTCAAAAGGTAGAGACCAATCGGGTGCTACAATAATAGGAGCTTCAACTAGCTTTCCTTTGAGGCATTCAAATGCCTTCAAGCAATCATCACCAAAGTAAAACTTTTCCTCCTTCTCCAAAAGTTTGCATAATGGGATAGCAATCTTAGAGAAGTCATTAATAAACCTCCGATAAAAACCTGCATGACCAAGAAAACTACGAACCCCCTTTACAAAAATTGGAGGTGGTAGTCTCTCGATAACTTCAATCTTGGCTCGATCAAGCTCAATTCCCTTTTCAGAGACTTTATGCCCAAGAACGATGCCTTCCTTAACCATAAAATAACACTTCTCCCAATTTAACACCAGATTGAATTCAACACATCTCTGCAAAGCCATACTCAGATTTGCCAAGCATGATTCAATTTACTCACCTACAACCGAAAAGTCATCCATAAACACCTCCAAGGTGTCTTCAACCATATCAGAGAAAATGGACATCATACACCGCTGAAAAGTGGCAGGTGAATTACATAGCCCAAATGACATTCGTTTGAATGTAAAAGTACCATATGAGCATGTAAAAGTGGTCTTCTCCTGATATTCAGGAGCAATGCAAATCTGATTATATCCGGAATAACCATCTAAGAAACAGAACCATTCCTTCCCTGCCAATCGATTAAGCATTTGATCCATGAATGGCATTGGGAAGTGATCCTTTTACGTCCACAAATTCAGCTTCCGGTAATCCATGCACACTCTCCACCCTGTGACAGGTCTGAGTGGAATTAGCTTATTCTTTTCATTTGCGATTACTTTCATGCCCCCTTTCTTGGGCACATATTGTACCGAACTCACCCATTTAGTGTCTGAGATTGGATACACCACCCTTGCATCTAACCACTTTATGATTTCTTTCTTCATCACCTCTTGCATAGGTGGATTCAAACTACGTTGATGCTCAATAGTGGGTATGCAATCTTCCTCGAGCTGAATCTTGTGCATACATATCCCAGGAGGGATACCAATTATATCAACAATAGTCCAACCAATGGCTCTCTTGTACCTCTTCAGAACAGAGATGAGAGCCGCTACTTGTTGTTCACCTAAATCAGCAGCAACTATAACCGGCAGTGTATTTCCACTTCCCAAGAATGCATACTTTAGATGACTGGGTAGCTCTTTCAACTCTAGCACTGGTGGCTCTTCAATGGATGGCTTCACTGGTGGTGAAGGTCGATTCTTAAGTTCAAGGTCCAGCTTCTTAGGGGCATATGAATATGACCCCATTCCTGTCAGAGAACAGATAGTTTCTTCGTACTCTTCAACATCCTTACGCTCAAAGTTCAAAAGCAAAGCAGCCAATGGCTCAACAGTAAGCTGCTTCTCTAAAGATAATTCCTTCCCATCCTCATAATAAACATCAGCTACAGAGAACACATTCATATCTTTGGGATGTTTCATTGATTTTCATACATCAAAACGTACCACATCATCATTCATCCGAAATAAAAGCTCATTTGCTCGTAAATTAATAAGCATACTTCCTGTTGTGAGGAAAGGATGACCCAAGATTATGGAAACTTCAGAATCCACCTCGTAATCCAAAATAACAAAGTCTGCAGGAAAAATGAAGGTAGAAACCTTCACTAGTACATCATATAAGATACCAACAGGTCGTTTTACCGACCTATCTGCAATTACGAGCTGCATGTTGGTTGGTGTAGGATCGCCCAACCCCAACTGTCTATAAATGGCTAGTGGCATCAAATTAATGCTAGCCCCCAAAGCACACAACGCCTTAGCAAAATCCAAAGATCCAACCGTGCAAGGAATAGTGAAAGCACCAAGATCTGCCTTCTTCTTTACTAAAGACCTCGTGGTAATTGCACTGCAATGATGAAAATTATCTGCCAGTTCATAGCTTGCTGCCCTTTTCTTTGTCAAAAGGTCCTTCATGAATTTGGTGTACCCTGGCATCTGCTCTAGTGCCTCCATCAAAGGCACATTAATAGTCAGCTGCTTCAACATGGTCATGAATTTACTGAACCTGGTGTCATCAACCTTCTTCTTCAGTCTCTGAGGAAAAGGTGGTGGTGGAATTGGAAGAGTTTTCTCCACCACTTCCTTTTTATTTTGCTTCCCATTATCAAACTTTTCAGACTGCTGACATCTAGGTATAGTATCATGAACGTTCTCATTCTAATTTTCAGCTTCTACAGAATCATCACAATCTGCTTCAATAACATTCTCTTCTATATTATCAACCACCGACTTGCCTTTGGATGGATTTTCCAACACCTTACCACTCCTGGTAGTAATATCCAAACATGATCCATCATTCCTTGGATTTTTCACAGTGTCACTAGGTAAAGTGCCAGCTTTTCTTTGATTGAATGTCGCTGATAGTTGACTCATTTGTTGTTCCAGCTGTTTTATTGCACTGGAATGTGAGTCAACCAATTGATTTATTGAGGACAAGTCATTTTTTACCTAAGTTACTCCCGTGTTGGTTGCCTCCACTCCTTTTAACAGCTTAGCCATCATGTCCTCCATGGACATCTTCCCAGAGGAAGATGCAGAAGCTTCACGATTTCCAGGAGGAACATACAAACCACTCCTGTCAGTCTTATTCTTCCAACTCCCTTGGTCTCGTTCCTTGTATCTGGATTTTTCATAATAGTTCCGACCTTGTTTTCCTTGGACACTGCCTCAGAAACCCCCTGATTATTCAAGTAATTAGCTTCCTCCTCAGAATCAGAGTCATCTCTTCCCTGTGATACAATAGCTTTGACCTTTTCTGTCTTCCCTGATAATAAATTCTTGGTAAGAAGGTCCACCTGCATTTTCATGTGAGCCATATCCTGGTCACGTCCCTCTTCTCTTTGCCTCTGTTCTGCCGTCATGCCAATAGATATAGTAGAGCTTGTTACCTCAGAATCCCTAGTATGCAAAGGTCTACTCTGCTTTGTCATACGATCCAGCATGTCAGATGCCTCAAGAATAGTAAGGTCCATGAATGACCCACCCACAGCATTATCTACCACTGGCTTAGTCACCGAGTTCAAAGCCCTATATAATATTTCCATCAAGCGGACATTGGTCATCTGATGATTTGGGCACCGAATAAGCTTCTTCTTGAACCTCTCCTATGTTTCGTGGAGAGCTTCAGTTGGAAGCTATCTGAAATTTCTTATCTCATCTCTCAATTGTGCCCTCTTAGATGGCGAAAAGAATGTTTCTAGGAAAGCGTCTTTTAGTTGCCTCCAATTGGTAATAGAGTCAGGAGTTAGCCCGTTTAACCATAGAGTTGCCTCTCCAGATAGTGACAATGGAAATAAGCGCAACCGGATCGCATTCTGTACAACCCCTAGGTTGTCAAATGATTTGCATGCTGAGATAAAATTAATCAGATCCATATTCAGATCGTCGCCTGCAAGTCCACCAAATAACCCTATGAGTTGCAATAGCTGGATCATGGTGCAAGTGATATTGAACTTGTCTCTGGGTGCCAAGGGTGGAGGAATAATAGCCCCTGTGGCACCAGCCTCGTCCAAGTCGTCATCATTATCATCAAAAGAGACTTGCACCGATCGGTGTTCGGGTCTCATTCTAGCTTGACGATCTCTGTTGACATTTCTGTTTACTGGTCCAGCCACATCATCTACCCGCCTTGGATTTAATAACTCATAATCACCCAGGTCCTCATCATCAGGATTTGGTACCCGACCTGGGTTATCAGCATTCTGTTGATTTACTTGCGCAGCTGCCAATACAACTAATCTAGCCTGCTCCTCTTGAGCAGCTATCCTTTCGGGGTCTCGTTGAGAATCCATTCTGCCAATGAGATATGGTTCAGGATTTATAGGTAATAATGGCTGACCAGATCTTCGTGTATTTGGCACGCAATCCACTAAACCTGAACAAATCAAAAACAACAAACAAAAAGTAAAATTTGAGAATCTTTGACCAACGGGTCTATTAATTATCACAAACTTAGTTGTCAACCGTATTCCCCGGCAGCGGCTCCAAAATTTGATATGCCCAAATTACAACTCTCGTTAGAAAGTGTAAGCGGTCGCTGTCAAATATAGAACCCAACTGGGTTGGGTGTCGAATCCCACAGGGAATACTATGGTCACTAAGTATTGCGATTATTATTAGACTGTTGGTCGCAGGTTCTAAGATAAGGGGGTTTTGGTTTAAGTGCACAATAATACTATTAGTGTAACGAATGAGACGATATAAGTAATAAGATATGATCACAGAGGATGATAAGTTAGGGTTATGTCCATCTTGTAGTTTCTACTTCCCTTTTAACTATGAGTAATACGGAGTTTATACATGCATGCACTTATAGAGAGTCGTATTCTAATTCTAAATCCAAGTGTTTTTCAACCATCAAGTATTTATTCACCTTAGCTCTCTCGAACCTAAAGTGTACAACAAATGGTACGACTTCTCCAAGAAGTTAATCCTGCTAGGGCATTAATAAGTAAAATAGAGGTTGGAAACCCTATTTTCTCATCACACTCTCTTTTCCAAACAGTAATTTTTCTATCAAACAAATTATTGTTTTAATGGCGCATTCTCTATGTTTGCAACCACGAGAATTCAATTATAATGAAGAGAGTAATGATATAAGTGCATTACACATCATAAATTCACAAACCCATAGCAATAGAGAGTATACTACAAGGTTTCCATAACCCTAACAGATAAGTTTAGCTACTCATGAATACAACGAAAATCAAAATAGAAATAATCATCATCCCAAAACTTAGAAGAATCTCGACGATGGAGATGACTAGCGACAATAAGTGAGGAACGTGTTTCTCTCTCTCCGTTGCTCAAGCTAAGCCGTTTTCTGCTTTAAAAAATATTACAGAATCAGAATAATGAATGATGGCTGAAAATTCAGCAATAAGGTTTTTAATAACAACCTTCTCTACTAAGTTGCTACTGCATTCTTAACTATTTAAAAATGATGAGTTTGCCCGGGAGAAAGTTCCCATGCATCACATTTCGTCCAAAAGCTTCCTTCCCTTTTATGTGAAGTTTTCCTTTGCTGTCCACAGGTCCCCAAACTGCTGAAATCTTCCGCATTAGTACCTGAAAAGCATGCTAATCACATAGGTCAGCTCACTTAATTGAAAGTAGACTAAAGGTGCAGGAATTATGTATTTTATCCTCAAAACTTATCTAAAACATGGGTAAGTTATGGTTCTTAGACGTATAAATACGCCCAACATCAGAGCTTCTTTGACTTTTGTTACTCCTTATATAGTAGTTTATTTCGGAATCAGTCTCAAAGTTCTAGCCGAGCCCTTTTTAGTCTCTACCCTAGTGGTTAAGAAAATCATAGCCCGACGGGTATACAAGAACTGCTCGATTATGATATTTCATAAAGTCACTTCAATAAACTTTATCGAATTAGAGATGACTGATTTTGATGTTATTATCAGCATGGATTGGCTTAATTCCTGCTATGCCATAGTAGACTGCAGACATAGAATAGTTCAGTTTCAGTTCCCAACTGAACCCATCCTAGAGTGGAAGGGTAGTGTATCCGCTTTCAGGGGTCATCTTATTTCTAATCTTCGGGCAAAGAAATTGATATCTAAGGGATATGTGTATCATCTTGTTCAAGTTAAGGTAACTAATTCTGAGACTCCCATCCTTGAATAAATTCAAGTTGTAAATGAATATTCAGGTATCTTTCCTGAAGATCTCCCAGGAATTCCTCCCGAAAGGGAAATAGACTTTGACATTGATCTTCTTCTAGATACTCAGCCTATCTCTATTCTGTCATACAAAATGGTACCAGTAGAACTAAGAGAATTTAAAGAATGGTTGAAGGATCTCTTAGATAATGGATTCATTAGACCCAATGTTTCCCCATGGGGTGCACTAGTCTAATTCGTGTGCAAGAAATACAGTTTCCTCAGAATGTGTATTTATTATCGTCAACTCAATAAGGTCACGGTCAAGAACAAGTATCCTCTTCCCAAAACCAATGACTCATTTGACAAACTTCAGGGGGCTAGTTATTTTTCTAAGATAGACTTCAGATCCTTATATCATCAGCTTAGAGTCCTAGAATGTGACATTCCAAAAACAACTTTTCAAACACGGTATGGTCACTTCAAATTCTTAGTTATGTCATTTGTTCTTACCAATGCCCCAACCACTTTAATGGACTTGATAAACCGTGTGTTCAAGAAGTACTTGGACATGTTCGTCATAGACTTCATAGATCATATACTGGTCTATTCCCGCAGTGAGCGCGATCATGTAGACCATCTCAGAATAGTACTTCATACTCTCAGAGATCACCAGTTATTCGCCAAATTCAGTAAGTGAAAATTTTGGCTAAGGTCAGTAGTATTCCTTTGACACATTGTTTCCAATGATGGAATTAGAGTAGATCCTCCAAAGACCGAAGCAGTAAGAAACTGGCCTCGCCCTATCTCACCATCATATATCAGGAGTTTCTTGGGTTTGGCTGGCTATTACAGATGGTTTGTTGAGGGATTTTCTTATATTGCATCCCCTGTGTCCAGATTGACTCAGAAGATGGCCAAGTTTTAGTGGTCATATCCTTGCGAGAAGAGTTTTCAAGAGTTGAAGACTTGACTCACCTCAGCTCTAGTTTTAGCTCTTCCAGATGGTTTAGATGGGTTCGTATTATGTTGTGTTACGTCCAGAATAGGTTTGGGTTGTGTCCTCAAGCAATATGGTAAGTTCATAGCCTACGCCTCTAGATAGATTAAACCCCATGAGAATAATTATCCTACTCATAATCTTGAGTTAGCAGCCGTAGTCTCTGCCTTGAAGATTTGGAGGCATTACCTATACAGAGTTCATGTAGATGTCTTTACAAATCATAAGAGTCTTCAGTATGTCTTTTCTTAGAAAGATCTCAATTTTCGGTAGAGAAGGTGTAAGATCACATGAAAGATTATGACATGAGTGTCTTTTATCATCCGAGAAAGGCCAACATCGTGGCCGACGCTCTCAGTAGTCTATCTATGGGTAGTTTTTTTCATGTGGACGACAGTGTGAAGAAGTTAGATCAGGAAGTCCATCAGGTTGCCAGACTAGGTGTTCGCTTAGTCGATTCTTCAGAGGATAGTGTATGTGTTCAGAGTAGTTCAGAATTATCTCTAGTTTTTGAGGTATCAAAAAAGCAAGATAGAGATTCCAGACTTGTCAAGTTGAAAGATTCTGTTGAGAATCAGTAAATAGAGGTTTTCTCTAAAGGGGAAGATCATGTTTTGTGTTGTCACGGTCATCTCTGTGTTCCATGTTTAGATGATTTAAGGAAGTAAGTTCTTGCAGATGCGCATGGTGCACACTAATATATTCATCTAGGGGCCACTAAAATGTACTGCGACTTGCGGGAGATCTATTAGTGGATTGGGATGAAGAAAGATATTACAGAGTTTGTGGCTAAGTGCTCTACATATCATTAGGTTATGATAGAGCATCAGAAGCCTAGTAGTCCTATGCAGGAGTTCATTATTCCTACTTGGAAGTGGGAAGAAGTGAACATGGACTTTGTGGCAGGTTTTCCCCGAACTCGTCATCATCATGATTTAGTCTGGTTCATTGTAGATAGAATGACCAAATCTGCTCATTTCCTTCCAGTTGATACCTCTTTTTCAATCGAGGATTACACCACACTCTACATTAAGGAGTTTCTCAGATTGCACTGTGTTCTGTTGTCTATTATCTCAAGTAGAGGTACCCAGTTCACCTCTCACTTCAGGAAAGCATTCTAAAAGGGTCTTGATACCCAAGTTCATCTTAATACAACTATTCATCCTTAGACAGATGGTTAAGCAGAAAGGACCTTTCAGATTCTAAAAGATATGCTAAGAGCGGGTACAATTGATTTCAAGGGTAGTTGGGATGACCACTTGCCTTTGATTGAGTTTGCATACAACAATAGCTATTATTCCAGTATCCAGATGGATCCATTAGAATCTCTCTACGATGGGAGATGTAGATCTCTGATTGGTTGGTTTGAAGTCAGTGAGGCCTCAGTCATAGGGCATGACTTGGTATTCGATGCCTTAGAGAAAGCCCAGTTGATTACAGAAAGACTCCTGGCTGCTCAGAGATGATAGAAGACTTATACAAATATTCGTAAAAAGGATATCGAGTTTGATATTGATTATTATGTCTATCTAAAAATCTCTCCCATGAAGGGAGTGAAGAGATTAGGAAATAGGGGAAAGCTTAGTCCCCGATATGTCGGTCCCTTTAAGATTCTCAGTCGCTTTGGCAAGGTAGCTTATGAGCTAGAATTTCCTTAAGATCTAGCCTCAGTTCATCCAGTCTTCCACGTCTCTTTGCTCAAAAAGTGTATAGGTGACCCAACAGTTGTAGTCCCTATTTAGAGCATAGATGTTCAGAATAGCCTCTCTTATGAAGAGATTCCAGTCGAAATCCTAGTCTATTAGACTCGTAGATTGAGGAACAAAGAAGTCCATCTAGTTAAAGTTCTTTGGTGAAATCAGTCCGTTGAGGGAAATACTTGGGAAAAACAAGCAGACATGCATAACAAGTATACTTAACTCTTCTCCACCAACCCATATCTAGATCCATGTAATTGTCCTCCCTAATCTTACGCAATTTCATATTCATTGTTCATCACAAACTTGGTATCAAGTGCCATTGAATATTCAGTCATGCATTCATGTATCAGTTCGGTTATATAATTATGCATCAGACATGCATTCTCATTGTTAGAAACTTAGATCCTTAGAACACTCAGTTATTCATTTATGAATCAGTTACACGTGCATCAGATATGTATGTCCAGTATTTTATGTTCAGCTTGTCAGTCATGTCAGTTATGAGTTCATGTTTCAGTCATTCATGTTCAGATTTTTGGTTCCCCACTCAGTCAGTCTCATTCGAGGATGAATGTTCTCAATGGGGAGATATTGCAATATCCGTGCCATTTTCTTAGCTTGAAGTCATCTCAAGAATGTTAGAACTTACTTTGATGTACGAATCCATTTTTGTACACGTGGTATTTTTAAGATTTTCCCTTTTTAACATGTGGGGAGTTAATTAAGCTTTCCATCGATACTAATTTCATCAAAATTCAGTGTCAGATAAGGAAGTTATGGCCGAAATACAGAAAGCAGAAGAACCGCCTAGGTGCAACAGCATAGGCGGCGGGCCGCCGGACAAGCGACAGACCGTCGACCATGACCGTTTCATCGAGGTAGTGGGCCAGCTCTCTGGAAATTTACGATGGTGAGGTCCGACGGACCATCGACCCAATGACGGATCGTCTCACCCCACCGTCGGATGACCCGCTCAGTTTTTTTAAGTCGTTTTAACAGGGGTATTTTGGTCATTTACCACCCACCTATATATACCCAGTTATATTTGATTTAAGCCACTTTGTTCATTATTATTTCACATCTACAAATATTAGGTTTTCTCTCTAAAATTAATCCTCAAGAACAAAATTGAAATCTTCTTCAAGAACTAAGAGATTCAAATCCCTCAAGTTCAAGAACATCAAGAACATCATCCCAGGTATGCATAGTGTTCATTCATGAGCTCCTTTCGTCAATGAAGCGGAAGAATCTCTTTTCCAACTTCAAGTTATGGATTTTCTTTATGTTTTAATGATTGGGTTTCTCTTGTTCATGCTGATAAATGAGCAACTGAATTCTACTCCATTTTGGCAAGAGAAGAACCCAGCATGTCTAAGAAGATCCCTTGGACGAAAATGTTTCTCATGCAAAGTTTAGGGCCACATTCACTACTCTTGCAAGCCAGTCACTTCTCAGAATAAATGACTAGTTGTCATTCCGGCCATCCCAGTGGCCAATTCAGCAACAGCCAGAATTTAGGACTTTACCTGAATGAACCCTCCAACTTTTCTTGGGTCTAAGATAGATGAGGACCCTTAAAAATTCCTAGATCAGGTGCAGAAGGTGACATATATCATAGGGGTTACTACTGTAGAGAGTGATGAGCTATCTGCATATCAGTTGCAGGATGTTGTTCACACTTGGTTCAAGATGTGGAAGTCTGAGATGACAGATGATGCAGGGTCAGTTGAGTGGGAGGAGTTTTCTTCATCTTTCCTTGATCGATTCTTTCCCTTAGAGCTCATATAAGCTAAGGTTCTAGAGTTCATCAAACTTAGGCAGGGCAATTTGACAGTGAAAGAGTATTCTCTTTAGTTTACTCAATTATCCAGATATGCCCCTCATGTGGTTGCAGATAGCATGGCTAGAATAAGTAAGTTCATCTCAGGGGTGAATGATAGCGTGGTAAATGAATGCAGATCCTCCATACCGAATAGTGACATGACATTAGCCAGACTTATGACCTATGCTCAGAAAATAGAGAAGTAGAAAATTAAGATGAGGGAGAAGCAGAATAAGAGAGCAAAGACAGGTAGTTTCAACTTTTCTCTGCCTAAATCATAAGGAGAAACCGTTCCTGGTTTCGTCCTAAGACATCAGTTCCAGCTCCTTCTTAAGCCAGTGCTCAAGCTCCTAAGTTCAGAGATAGAGCGCCAAGCTCTTAGTCTCAGGCAAATGTTAGCAGTGCCTTCACTTATCCCCCTTATCTGACTTGTGTAAGAACCACAAGGGTGTTTGTAGATCTGGTAGTGATGTGTGTTTCGGATATGGAAATCCAGTCCATAGAGTTTCAGAGTGTCCTTAGACAGGTTCCCAACATCAGCAAAATCGTTCCGCAGCTTAGTCAAGTCGCCCAAATCAGCAGGACGCCACTTCCAGTTCTACTAGTGGGCAATTCCCAAATAGATTCTATTCTCTCCAGACCTGACAGGATCAGGAAAATTTTTCTGATATAGTTACTGGTATGTTACAGATCATTCCTGTGATTGCTTATGCTTTGCAAGATTCAGGAGCTTCTTTGTTTTTTGTTACTCCATGTATAGCAGTTGATTTTGAAATCCGTCCCGAAGTACTATCTGAGCCTTTTTCAGTCTTTACCCTAGTGGGTAAGACCATCATAGCCCAACAGGTATACAAGAACTTCCCGGTTATAATATTTTAGAAAGTCACTTCAGTAGACTTAGTCGAATTAGAGATGACTGATTTTGATGTCATTTTCGGCATGGATTGGCTTCATTCCTATTATTCCATAGTAGACTTCGGAAATAGAATAGTTCAATTTCAGTTCCCAAATGAATAGAATAGTTAAATTTCAGTTCCCAAATGTACCCTTCCTGGAATAGAATGGTAGTGTATCTTCTTTAAGGGGTCAACTTGTTTCCCACCTTCAGGAAAAAAAATTGATATCTAAGGGATGTGTCTATCATCTTGTTTGAGTTAAGGACACTAGTTCTGAGACTCCTAGTCTTGAATTAGTTCCAGTTTTAAATGAATATTCAGATATCTTTCCCGAAGATCTCCAAGGAATTTATCCCAAAAGGGAAATAGACTTCGGCATTGATCGTCTTCTAGATACTCAGCCTATCTCTATTCCGCCATACAGAATGGCACCAGATAAACTCAGAGAATTGAAAGAACAGTTGAAGGATCTCTTAGATAAGGGATTCATAAGACACAATATTTCCCCATAGGGTGCACCAGTCTTATTCGTGCATAAGATTGACGGTTCCCTCAAACTGTGTATTTATTACTATCAACACAATAAGGTCATAGTCAAGAACAAGTATCCTATTCCCAGAATCGACGACTTTTTTGACCAGCTTCAGGGTTCCAGTTATTTCTTTTAGATAAACCTCAAATCCAGATATCATCAGCTTAGAGTTAGAGAATGTGACATTCTAAAAATAGCTTTCCAAACTCGGTCTGGTCACTTCGAATTCTTAGTTATGTCATTTGGTCTTACCAATGCCCCAGCCACTTTTATGGACTTGATGAACCGTTTGTTTAAGCAGTACTTGGACATGTTTGTCACCGTCTTCATAGATGATATTCTTTTCTATTCCCGCAGTGAGTGCGATCATGTAGACCATCTCAGAATAGTACCTCAAGCTCTCAGAGATCACCAGTTATTCACCAAATTTAGTTAGTGCAAAATTTGGATAAGGTCAGTAGCATTCCTTGGTCAAATCGTTTCCAGTGATGGCATTAGAGTAGATCATCAAAAGACTGAAGCTGTAAGAAATTGGCCTCGCCCTGTCTCTCCATCAGATATGAGAAGTTTTTTGGGTTTGGCTGGCTATTACAGATGGTTTGTTAAGGTATTTTATTCTATTGCATCCCCCATGTCAAGATTGACTTTGAAGAAGGTTAAGTTTCAGTGGTCAGATCTTTGTGAGAAGAGTTTTCAGGAGTTGAAGACTCGACTCTCCTCAACTCCAGTTTTATCTCTTTTAGATGGGTTAATAGTATATTGTGATGCGTCCAGAGTAGGTTTGGGTTGTTTCCTCATTTAGTATGGTAAGGTCATATACTATGGCTCCAGACAGCTTAAACCCAATATGAAGAATTATCCTAATTATGATCTTGAGTTAGCAGCTGTAATCTTTTCCTTGAATATCTTGAGGCATTACCTATACAAAGTTCATGTAGATGTCTTTACAGATCATAAGATTATTTAGCATGTTTTTTCTCAGAAAGATCTCAATCTTTGTCAGAGAAGGTGGTTAAAGCTCTTGAAAGATTATTATATGAGTGTCCTTTATCATCTGGGAAAGGCCAACTTAGTGGAAGACACTATCAGTAGACTGTCTATGGGTAGTGTTTCTTATGTGGAGGAAAGTAAGAAAAAGTTAGCTCATGAAGTACATCAACTTTCCAGACTAGGCATTCGCTTAGTCGATTCTTCAGAGGGTGGTATATGTATTTAGAGTAGTTCAAAATCATCTCTAGTTTCTGATGTGAAAGAAAAGAAAGATTGAGATACCAACCTTATAAAGTTGAATGAGTCAGTTTAGAATCAGAAAATAGAGGTTTTATCCCAAGAAGGAGATGTTGTTTGATGTTGTCAGGGTCGTCTCTGTGTTCCAGGTGTAGATAATTTAAGGCAGTGAATTCTCATAGAAGCACATACTGCACGCTACTCTATTCAACCAGGGGAAAATAATTTGTACTGCGACTTATGAGAGATCTATTGGTGGAGTGGGATGAAGATAGATATGGCAAAGTTTGTGGCTAAGTTCTCGATATGTCAGTAGGTTAAGATAGAGCATTAGAAGACTAGTGGTCCTATGTAGGAGTTAATTATTCCTACTTTGAAGTGGAAAGAAGTGAACATAGACTTCATGACGTGTTTTCCCCAAACTCGTCATCAACATAATTCAATCAGGATTATTGTAGACAAAATGACCAAATTAGCTCAATTGCTTTCAGTTCATACCTCTTATTCAGCCGAGGATTACGCCAAACTCTATATTAAGGGGTTAGTCATATTTCACGGTGTTTCATTGTCTATTATCTCTGACAGAGGTACCCAGTTCACCTCTCACTTCAGGAAAGCATTCCAAAAGGGTCTTTATAACACCATGATTTTCTGAATCAAAATTCTATATGGTGCTCATGACCCCGAAGGACCACAAGATAACCCATGAATGATAACTATACTTGTAGAATGCATAATATGACATTATAATGCAGAAAAATGCACTGAAAGACCATAACATTCAATACTAAACATAATCTAAATAACATAACATAAGTGTGGGGCAATAAAACACCCAAAACAAAACTGAGAATGCTGAAATCTGAAGCATGATAGTCTGGAAAGCCTCTAAACATGCCTGAAATTGTTTGAGTAATCTGAATAAGGAGTTGATGGGACATATTCTTAACTAAATCCATCTAATAAAATGGCTAATAAGATAATAAGGAAATAATAATCATGTCCTCAAAGGATAAGGACTCACTTCTACTCTGACAGATAAAACTTGAATCTACGACTGATCTGAAGCTCGTGTCTCTGTATCTATGTTATAAGACTCCATAGCGCGAATGCGTCATTACTTTGAATGGATTGGTATACATGTGAGGATGGATAAATGCATGGGGCTCACATGCATGAACAATAATAATTGGTGACTGACTATCTTGAACATGAGAATACATGCATGAGACATAATGACTGATACTGGTAACATGACTACTGAATCTGAATACTACTAACATGACATAACTGATAATATGAGTGACTATATCTGATAATCCTGAATCTGATAGAACTATCTGAGTTCCGTACTATATCTGAGTTGACTATATCTGATAGTTCTCAAATCTGAAGAACTATCTGAGTTTTTTTACTGAGACTGATCTACTATATCTGATAGTCCTTAATTCTATAACATGAAATTGGTGTAAGTATTATTTAACCGATATGCCCGTAGTATGACATTATGGCTGAATTGGGTCCAATATGTAACCCCAATTGGAAGGTTGTCAATACCTTGCAACTGGTAAGGACAAGATGTGGGTGACCCTTATATGATAGTGTTCCTAAATGAGAATAGTAGGGCCCTTAGCTGACAGAGATAATCCACCACATCAACCCTCATTGGCCAATGTTGATATCTCAACCTATGCTGGATACATAGGTCTGGAACGCAAGGATGACTTCTAAGGATCACACCCTCATCTGATAGTGTGGGTCTCCATCCTTGGGTTCACTCGGTTCTAATTCCTACTCCCATATGATTAGACTCTGTACATGATTAACTGATCTAAACATAACATGGACTAAGTTATTGAATTTCGTGATGACAACTGACTGAGTTCATGTGATCATGGAGATTTCCTTAGTCAGAAGACTGTCTAAAGTCTATGAATTTATAGCTTGACTGAGAGTATCATGAAAACATGACATGGCTCTGGGCACACAACTATGTTTCGGGTATAAGTACCCCCCAGGACTCGATAGAAGGAAAATGGAATAGCATATCTTACTTGAAGACATGTCTAACATCATAATTCATGATACGTTTATTGAAGCATTCCATCAAACATGTGATGGTCATAAACTTGTTCATACATGGGGATTTCATGATATCATGCTAGTTAGGCAATATTCTTTCATCTAGGCATTTAACAAAACATATTGTAGGTATAGTTCATGTAAAGCACAATATACATCAATTAAAAAATATTCTTCAATTCTAGTTTCATATCGTGAGGGTTTAGTCATAGGGTTGGATGAATCTAGGTTTATAATAATTAAACCTAAATATAAATTATCACCCAACATGGATTAGAATTAAATTTCTCATTTATCAACATGAACCAGAACGTATAAAGCATGAAAACATGAAGAAAATCCATAACTTGTAGTTGAAAAGGGATTCTTGGACTTCATGAATGAAAGTGGTCCATGAATGAACACTATGCATACCTTAGTTCGTGATTTCGTGAAGATTGACAGAGAGTTCTTGTGACTTGGCCCTTGAATTTGAGAGCTAAGGTTCTTGTTTTTTGAAAGAGGATCTTGATTTGTGAGAGTAATTTAATAATGATAAGTATTTAGGTCACCAGTAGATTAAATTTCGTGTTTTAGGTTAACTAGTGATGTGGGAAAAGACGCAATTACCCTTGAACGAATTTAAAAATTGAAGCTAGGAATTGAACATCCTGATTTTTTGCCTTGGCGCGACGTGACACTATTGCGTAAAGCCACTGGAAATTGACAACTGGGACCTAGAACCTTGGTGCGACATAGATTCAATCGGGGAGAAACACTGGAAAAAAAGGAAAAACTTCATTTTGTCTTATGGCGCGACGCGCCACTGACTGAAATGATGGTGTTCTACGACTAAAACTTTAAATTGCCATAACTTCTTACATGTTTGTTGGATTTAGGTGAATCTTATATCGATGGAAATCTTATAGAATTTTCCACATGACAGAAAGTGAAAATCTTGAAAATATCACGTGTAGGAGAATTAATTGGTATTTCAAAGCAAGTTCAAACATCCTGGTGAGGATTTCAAGCTAAGAAAAGGCATGGGTATTAAAATATCTCACCCTTTTGAACATTCATCCTTGAATAAGACTGACTGAGAGGGGAAATAATAAGCCAAACATAAACTGAACTTGGATAATTGGAACATGATCTCATGACTGACATGACTGACAAGCTGAACATAACATAGTGAACATGCATATCTGATGCATGTGTAACTGAATCATGAATTCATAACTGAGTGCTCTGAAGAACTAAGTTTCTCACAATGATAATGCATGTCTGATGCATAATTATATAATTGAGCTGATACATCAATGAATGACTGAATATGAAATGGTACTTGATACCAAGTTTATACTCGGAACATTAACATGAAATTGAATACCAAGTTCGTGATGAACACTGATTATGAACCGAGTAATTTTAAGAAGAACTATTACCTTGAGCCTGATTTCAGTTGGTGAAGAAGAGGTGATGATACTTGGTATGCATGTATGCTTCTATTTTCAAAATAGCTCTCTCGACGGAATGATTTCGCTAAAGAACTTTAATTAAAGGGACTTCTTTGTTCCTCAATCTACGAGTATGATAGTCTAAGATTTTGACTGGAATATCTTCATAAGAGAGGTTGTTCTGAACATCTATGCTCTGAATAGGGACTACAACTTTTGGGTCACCTATACACTTCTTGAGCAAAGAGACATGGAAAAATGAATAAACTGAGGCTAGATGTTACGGTAATTCAAGCTCATAAGCTACCTTGTGGAATCGATTGAGAATCTTAAAGGGACCGACATATTGGGGACTGAGCTTTCCCTTCTTGTTGAATCTTTTCACTCCCTTCATGGGAGAGATCTTGAGGTAGACATGATCACCAACTGAACAACCCAGAGTCTTTCTCTAATCAATTGAAATTTCTCTAAGGCATCAAATACTAAGTTAGGCCTTATGACTGAGGCCTCACTATCTTCGAACCAACCAATTGGAGATCTACATCTCCTACCATAGAGAGCTTCAAATGAAGCTATCTGAATACTAGAATGATAGTTATTGTTGTATGCAAACTCAATCAAAGGAAAGTGGTCTTCCCAACCACCCTTGAAATCAATTACACATGCCCTAAGCATATCTTCTAGAGTCTAAATGGTCCTTTCTGCTTGACCATCTATCTGAGGATGGAAGGCTGTTCTGAGATGAACTTGGGTACCAAGACCCTTTTGGAACGCTTTCCAGAAATGAGAGATGAACTGGGTAACTCTATCTGATATAAGGACAACGGGACACCATGTAATCTGACCAACTCACTGATATATAGTTTGGCATAATCCTCGAAAGAATAAAAGGTATGAACTGGAAGAAAATAGGTTGATTTGGTCATTTTCTCAATAATTACCTAGACTAAATCATGTTGATGACGAGTTCGAGGCAAACCCATCACAAATTCAATGTTCACTATTCCCCACTTCTAAGTAGGAATAATGAACTATTGTATAGGACCACTAGGCTTCAGATGCTCTATCTTAACCTGCTGACATGTAGAGGTCTTAGCCACAAACTTTGCAACATCTCTCTTCATCCCACTCCCCTAATAGATCTCCCACAAGTCGCGGTACATCTTAGTGACACCTAGATAAATAGAGTTGCGCGCACCGTGTGCTTCTGTAAGAATTCGCTGCCTTAAGTCATCTACACCTGGAATATAGAGACGACCCTGATAACAAAGAACACCATCTCCTCCTTAGGAGAAAACCTCTATTTTTCTGATTCTGGACTGACTCATTCAACTTGACAAGACGGGGATATCTATCTTATTTTTATTTCAAATCGGAAACTAGAGATGATTCTGAACTACTCTAAATACATATGACACCCTCTAAGGAATCGACAAAGAGAACGCCTAGTCTGCCAAGATGATGGACTTCCTAATCTAACTTCTTTTTACCATCCTCAACATGAGAAACACTACCCATGGATAGTCTACTGAGAGCGTTGTCCACAACGCTGGCCTTGTTGGGATGATAAAGGACACTCATGTCATAATCTTTCAAGAGCTCTAACCACCTTCTTTGATGAAGATTTAGATCTTTTTTAGAAAAGACATATGGAATACTCTTGTGATCTGTGAAGACGTCTACATGAACTCCATGGAGATAATGCCTCCGAATCTTCAAAGAAAAGACTACAGCTGCTAACTCAAGATCATGAGTAGGATAATTTTTCTCATGGGGATTCAACTGTCTAGAAGCGTAGGCTATGACCTTACCATGTTGCATGAGGACACAACCTAAAACCACTCTGGATGAATCATTATACACTATGAACCTATCTAGAAGAGCTAAGACTGGAGCTAAGGTAAGTCGAGTCTTCAACTCTTGAAAACTCTTCTCGAAAGGGTCTGACCATTGAAACTTGACTTTTTTCTGAGTCAATCTGTACATAGGAGTTGCGATACAATAAAATCCCTCAATGAACCATCTGTAGTAGCCAGCCAAACCCAAGAAACTCTTGATATCTCCTGGAGAGACTGGCAAGGCCATTTTCTTACTGCTTTGGTCTTTTGAGGATCTACTATAATGCCATCACCGGAAACGATATGACCATGGAATGCTACTGACCTTAGCAAAAAATCGCACTTATTGAATTTGGCGAAAAACTGATGATCTCTGAGAGTCTGAAGTACTATTCTCAGATGGTCTTCATGATCACGCTAATTGCAGGAATAGAACAGAATATCATCTATGAACACTATGACGAATATGTCTAAGTATTGCTTGAACACGCGGTTCATCAAGTACATGAAAAAGGCTGGGGAATTGGTAAGACCAAATGACATGACTAAGACATCAAAGTGACCATACTGTGTACGGAAAGCTATTTTTGGGATGTCACATTCTCTAACTCTGAGCTGATGATAGTCAGACCTTAGGTCTATCTTAGAGAAATAACTGGCAACCTGATGTTGGTCAAACAAGTCATCGATTCTGGGAAGAGGATACTTGTTCTTGACCATGACTTTATTAAGTTGATGGTATTCTATTCACATTTTAACAGAACTATCTTTCTTATGCATGAATAAGACTGGTGCGCCCCACGGGGATATACTGGGTCTGATGAATCCCTTATATAAGAGATCCTTCAACTGTTCTTTCAATTCTCTGAGTTCTGCTGGTTCCATTCTATATGGAAGAATAGAGATAGGCTGAGTATCTGGAAGGAGATCAATACAGAAGTCTATTTCCCATTTGGTAGGAATTTCTGGAATATCTTCGATAAAAATGTCTAAATATTCGTTTACCACTGGAACTGAATCAAGATTAGGAGTCTCGAAACTGGAATCCTTAACATGAACAAGTTGATAGACACATCCCTTAGATATTATTTTCCTTGCCTAAAGGTGGGAAATAAGTCGACCCCTGAAAGCTGATATGCTACCCTTCTACTCAAGAATGGGTTCATTCGAAAACTTAAACTGGAGTATTATATTTTTTTAGGGCAATGTGGCATAGCATGAATGAAGCCAATCTATTGATACGCCCAAATTACAACTCTCGTTAGAAAGTGTAAGCGGTCGCTGTCAAATATAGAACCCAACTGGGTTGGGTGTCGAATCCCACAGGGATTTCTATGATCACTAAGTATTGCGATTATTATTAGACTGTTGGTCGAAGGTTCCAAGATAAGGGGGGTTTGGTTTAAGTGCACAATAATATTATCAGTGTAACGATGAGATGATATGCGTAGTTATATTTGATCACAGAGAATAACAAGTTAGGGTTATGTCCACCTTGTAGCTTCTACTTCTATATTAACTATGGGTAATACGGATTTTATACATGCATGCACTTATAGAGAGACGTATTCTAATTCTAAATCCAAGTGTTTTTCAACCATCAAGGATTTATTCACCTTAGTTCTCTCGAACCTAAAGTGTACAACAAACTATACGAACTCTCCAAGACGTTAATCCTGCTAGGGAATTAACGTGCAAAATAGAGGTTGGAAACCCTATTTTCTCGTCACACTCTCTTTTCCAAACAGTAATTTTTCTATCGAACAAATTATTGTTATAATGGATCATTCTCTATGTTTGCAAACACGAGAATTCAATTATAATGAAGAGAGTAATGATATAAGTGCATTACACATCATAAATTCACAAACCCATAGCGATAGAGAGTATACTACAAGGTTTCCATATCCCTAACAAATAAGTTTAGCTACTCATGAGTACAACGGAAATCTAAATAGACATAATCATCATACAAAAACTTAGAACAATCTCGGTGATGGAGATGACTAGCGACAATAAGAGAGGAACGTGTTTCTCTCTCTCCGTTGCTCAAGCTAAGCCGTTTTCTCTCTGTTCCCAATATTACAGAATCTGAATTATGTGAATAATGTGAATTATGTGAATAATGTGAATAATGGCTGAAAATTAGCAATAAGGTTTTTAATAACAACCTTCTCTACTAAGTTGCTACTACATCCTTAACTATTTAAAAATGTTGAGTTTACCCGGGAAAATGTTCCCATGCATCACATTTAGTCCAAAAGCTGCCTTCCCTTTTATGTGAAGTTTTCCTTAGCTGTCCACAGGTCCCCAAAGTGTTGAAATCTTCCGCATTAGTACCTGAAAAGCATGCTAATCACATCGGTCAGCTCACTTAATTGAAAGTAGACTAAAAGTGCAGGTATTATGTATTTTTCCTCAAAACTTAGTTAAAACATGGGTATGTTATGGTGCTTAGATGGATAAATACACCCAACATCACCACCCCACACTTAAAGCTTTGTTTGTCCTCGAACAAAATATTACATCCATGTAAAAACCTAACTAGAATTTACAAGAGCAACACAAAATTTCCAACAAGACATACACTACAATTATTAACAAAGAGTAGATTTCTTGATCATTACTAGAAACAACTCATCCTCCAACATAGACTCATTAGGATGGTTGATTCGTATACACAAGTTAAGACAAAAAAAATCATATAAAACTACCCAACAATCATCAACCATGTGCGCTCACACAAAATGTTACCCATAATCACTCATAGTTTTGCATTTTTCAGAAACATGGGTATAAGACTTTTCTTGCTCTCACTCTTACAAAGAATTCTTAGATTACAACTGATGACCATATGCTTGCCCTTAGTGTAATGCTCCACTAATATCAGAATGCTAAGGTTTGGATCAAATAGGTCTTTACAGGTTGTAATGTAGGCTAAGGGACAGGTAGGACTATTTTGGCCAGAAATGGTGACTACGTTCCCTAAGCGCTTTAATACACTACCTTATACCATTTACACTAACTTTTAACAACCAATCTATCTTCCTTTCATCCACCAACCCCCTTTCACCCATTTTTTTATTCAATCAGAACACAATGATGGGAAAATACAACTCTTTTTTTATTATTTTATTTTTATTTTTCTCCTTTTTTTTATATTTAGCATCCCTATGATAGCCACCCTCGATAACATATTTTCATGTATCAATAACAAAAATTTGGGGCATCACTTTCACCATTTTAATTTTATTTTGCCACACTCTTTACTCAACTTGATTCTACAATTTAAGCGCTTAGGAGCTTTTGGGTCAAATTATGGTCTTAAAAAAATGGATTAGGCTACATATGAGGCTGCCAAAGAAAATAGAAAAAGGCTCAAAGGGTGTTCACTAGACAATGTACAAAGGTAGGTAAAAAGAAGATAAACAAAATCAGGGTTACCAAAGAAATGCCTAAATCATCTCCTAAACTCACAATCTTTATTTCGCTTCACACACACACTAGGCAAGTTCTAGCATCAGTCGCAACAAAGAATATACAATAACCTTACACACACATGGAACATGGTTAACTTAATTGGGAGCATTATAAATTCTTGACCAAACAGATGAATGAATTAAACCAAAAACAATTATCACACAGTAAGTCACAACTTAGAGACTAAATGTTTCAATAGTAGTGATTCAGCACAAACTCTTGTTATAATGCCATGTCGTCTATCAGAACAATTTCATGCACTTTCTGACTAATTACAACTAACTAACTATGACAAAATCAAACAACTAAGAATAGATGTAGGCAAACAGTACACAATACATTAGACATATACCCGCACCCCACACTTAGACGGAACACACTACCCTCAGTGTAAATAAATAAGCAAAACCTGATTAGTCAGACTCCTCCTCTATATCCGGGGTCATACCCTCTGCGTCAGAATCATCATCAGAGTTGTCCTTCTCATCAGAGTCTAGCAGTTGGTGATCATCGTCTGTCGGCACATCATCATCAAGAGGTTCCTCAAAATTTACCCCCACTCCACACATGGCCCGAGCATGCTCATTAAGAGGGTAGTCATAGTCCAACTGCCGAAGCTCTGCATCAGGTGGTACACGGCCCCCATTCATCATGGTAAACCTAGTCATGCCATACAGATAGCGAAAAAAACTTTCATCTCGAGCATGTCTCTCAGCAGTGGTAAGGGTGATGCCTTGACCAGTTTCTGACTCTTTGATTTTCGTGAGGTCTACCTTCATTGGGTTATATGGCAAATTATGGTCTGCTGGCTCCTCCTCAATGTGCTCTTTCCTTAAGATTGCAGTCAACAAATTGCTGAAACTGAAATGGGACCTATTGTGCAGCCTTGCTTTTTGCATTGACGATCGTATAACCGCACCAAAGTTGATGTGAACATTCTTCATTAGAGCATATACCAAGAAGACTCGATCACGCGTAATCTTAGTGTATTGTGTCCCAGGAATCTAGCAAGAATTGACTATTCTTAACCATATGCGAGCTTCTCTGTTCAAAGAAGCGTATGGGTAAGTATTGTGACGCCCATTATCTTTGTGACGACTCCACTGGGTCATGGACCTTGATCCACACAACGTATGTCTGATGGCTCTGTAGGGAGGTCTGTGGTAAAGCTCCTTTAGTGGTGATTGATCCACACTTGGAGTACCCAGGAAAGAGTTGAAGAAATCAGCATTCAATTGCAAGACTTGGCCCTGAATCTTTACTTCACTTCCGGTAGTCCTTGGGGACCAGTTGGCATAAAATTCTTGAGTCAAATAAAGATTGCATTCCCCCATATCTCGAAAGATAAAGTCCAGATTTAGTGCCATGATTTTAGCCAAAATGCTGGGGTCTCTCTTTGTTAAACTTTCCTTCTGCATCAAATCCACATGAACATATTTCTTCACTATATTATTCCTATACCATTCCTTCCCTTCCTCCTCCAGAACCCATTTGATCCCAAAAGTGCATCAAGGCACTTGAAGAGAAGAGGAATCAACCTGGTCTTTTCTTGACCTTTTCTGACCTTTTTGTGAGGTGGATGCTTTCTCCTTTCCCTGTCGTCCTGTCGGAGCCATGTTACCTAAGATCACAATAGAGTCATGTTAGTTTCATTTTGGAAGATTTACTATAATCGAAAAAAAAAATAGTGATGGCACCACCCCACACTTAATTTGTTTGCACAAACTAATTGAGTGAGTGATGTCGATTACTCAAACTTCATCGACATACATTTAGGTGGTATGTTCCAACAACATTAATAGCGCAGTCACACTTTCAACCCTTCACTTTACATAACAATTTCTCAATTTGATATAGAGAAGCATCACACAATGGTCATGTAATCTTGACTATCATTTTCAACTTTATTTCATTGGAGCAATGCAATCTTTGAACAAGACTACCACATAGAAATCTTATCATGCTATAGCATAGAAAAAATCACACCATCTTATTCTTGTGGTCAATCATGATCATTACATCAATGAACGAGTCATTCAAACATTCAAGCTTACAACTCTCAAAATTATGCATTAACTTCAAAATTTCAACTCCATAAAAAAAATTATGACAGTGAATACCAAACAATACATGCCGGAGTAAAGTCAAGAAAACCCACAAGAATCCTTTCACTCAATGAGATGCATCATAACAAACCAACCATATTCTCATAACCAAGCACTACTTCAAAATCTAATTAACCATTATAAGCGTAGCACTGCAACAACTACAGAATATAAAAGAACAACTTACTTGGTGATGGATCGGGAAGGTGAGTTCGCAAGATTAGATGAGAAAAGAGGAAAACTTGGAGAGGATAAGGGAGCTTGGGCGGCGCCTAGGTTCAACAAACAATTGAGTGGTGTTCAAAGGTAGAGGGTCTATATAAAAGATGAGCCATGGGTCGGTTTGATCCATTTACAAACGGGTTAGTAGGCAAAAAGCATAAGTAGGCGGCGCCTATAGCATTGCCTATGTTGGCATAGGCGGCGCCTTGCCCATCGCCTATGTGAGGCAGTGAGCATAGGAAATGGCATAGGCGGCGCCTTGCTCATTGCCTATGTTGGCATAGGCGGCGCCTAGCCTATTGCCTATGTTAGCATAGGCGGCGCCTTTCCCATCACCTATGTGAGGAAGTGAGCATAGGCAATGGCATAGGCGGAGCCTTGCTCATTGCCTATGTTGGCATAGGCGGTGCCTAGCCTATGGCCTTTTCTCCATCATTCCTAGACTTACTACCATTGGCATGGCTTACTTTCAAATCAAAATTTTGGACTAATCTCCTCCTCTGTAAGTCTTGCACCTACACTTAATCAAAAATAACAAAAATGATTAGAAGGATGGGTTGCCTCCCACCAAGCGCCTTAGTTTTGGTCGTGGCTCGACTTTTCTTTTTGAATTTTTATTTATCAAACACAAACTCCTAGTGAAACAAAAATGATTAAAATGATGGGTTGCCTCCCATGTAGAGCTTGATTTATTGTCGCGGCACGACATAGTTATCTCGAGTACTCAGACTTCATCGAGATATATGGTGGCTATACATTTTATCGAATCGGTTGGACCGATATATAGGTTCACTCTTTGGACATTCACCTTAAAGACACCACTATCATTTTTTTCTAACTCCACTACTCCAGATGAGTAAACTTGGCTGATTCTGAATGGACCAGACCATTTAGATTTCAACTTACCTGGAAACAACTTCAGTCTGGAGTTGAAAAGACGTACCAAATCGCCCTTCTGAAAGTTTCGTTGGATAATCCTCCGATCATGGTACTTTTTCATCCATTCCTTGTAGAGATCTGCTCTTTCGTACGCATGTTGACAGAATTCATCCATCTCATTCAGCTGTCCCAAGCTCATATTAATCGCATCATCCCAATTCAGGTTAAGATTCTTCAGAGCCCACAGTGCTTTATGTTCTAGCTCAATTGGAAAGTGACAATCTTTTCCATAAACTAGTTGGTATGGTGACATGCCAATTGGTGTTTTAAACGCGGTCCTATATGCCCATAAGGCATCGTCCAACTTTCTGGACCAATCTTTCCTGCTGGCATTCACAGTCTTAGCAAGGATCAGCTTGATCTCCCGATTTGAAACCTCTACCTGCCCACTAGTTTTTGGGTGGTACGGTGTAGCTACCTTATGTTTCTTAACCCTATACTTTACCAATACGGCTCTGAATAGCTTGTTGCAAAAATGTGATCCTCCATCTCTTATGATGGTACGAGGTACCCCAAAATGAGAGAAGATATTTCTCTTTAAGAACGCTACGACACTCTTACCTTCATTATCAGTTAGCGCGACTGCTTCGACCCATTTGGATACATAGTCCACAACAACTAGGATATATTTCATCCCAAATGAACTCACAAATGGGCCCATGAAATCAATACCCCAGACATCGAATAACTCTACTTCAAGCATTTTAGACATGGGCATCTCCTGGTGCTTTGAGATAGAGCCTTGCCTCTGACACTGATCACATCTTCTTACAAAATCGTAGGCATCCTTGAATAATGAAGGCCAATAGTAGCCACTTTGCAGTACTTTCCTGGCCGTCCGATCACCTGCATGGTGACCCACAACTTGGGAAGCATGACTTGCTTCAAGTATTCTAGGCACCTCCTCATCTGGGATGCATCGCCTAATAATACAATCAGCACATCGTCGAAAAAGATAAGGCTCATCCCTGAAGTAATGTTTCACATCATGCATGAATTTTTTCTTTTGATGAAAAGAGAGATGCTCAGGAATCACATTACTTACCACGTAGTTAGCAAAGTTTGCATACCACGGTAAGTCTTCCACCATAGTTGATAGAATCTCTTCGTTGGGGAATGCATCATCAATATCAAGGTTGGTTTTCACAATGTGCTCACTCTCAAGTCTAGATAGATGATCAGCTACTTGGTTTTCGCAACCTTTTCTATCCTTTACCTTGAAATTGAATTCTTGAAGCAGTAACACCCACCTAATCAGCCTTGGATTAGCATCCTTCTTTGCCATTAGATATCTTAGAGCCGCATGATCTGTATGAACCACTACTTTGGTTACCAACAAGTAAGCACAGAACTTTTCGAAAGCATAAACAACTGCTAGAAGCTCTTGTTCAGTGACGGTATAGTTCTTCTGTGCTCCATTCAAGGCCTTGCTCGCATAGTAGATTGGATGAAATAGCCTTTCTCTTTTCTGACCAAGTACAGCACCCAAGGATACCCCGATGATGTTAGGCGTATTTACACGCCTAAAGCACCTTAATGTACCCATATTTTAGCTAAGTTTTGAGGACAAAATAAATAAGTCCTACACTTTTAGTCCTTTTTCCTGTAAGTGAGCTAACCAACGTGATTAGAAAGATTTCAGGTATTTATGATGAAGATTTCAGCATTTTATGGACTGTTGGACGCCAAAGGAAACTTCACGTAAGAAGGAAGGCAACTTCTGGAAACTTGTGGACTGAAAGTGATGCATGGAGAACTTGTCCCGGGCAAAAACAACATTTCTAAAGACTTGGGGGATCAGCAGTAACTTAGTAGGATTAGAACAAGTATGCAGTAACCCAGTTGGACTAGGATAAGGATAAAAACCCTATTTCAGTAGGACTAGGACAAGGATGTTATAAAAACCCTATTTTGCTGAATTTTTCAGCATTCGCTCATTCACTTCTTCATTAATTCAAAGCTTTTTATTATTCACTTATTCATTAATTCAAGTCTCTTTCATTCGACTTTTTCTCCTAATTCAGGTTACAATTTCTGACAGAGGACACGACTCTCTTGAGAGCAACGGGCCAAGAGGAAAACGTCAATCTTGTTGTGACGCCACATTCCTCTTCAACGTGAGATTGCTATAGTTGTGGTATGATGATGATGTCATCATTGATCTCCGTTACCCTCATGAGTAGCTAAACTTCTCTGTTAGGGTTATGGAAGCCTTATGAGACACTATCTATTGCTATGAGTTTGTGAATTCTTGATACGTATGCTGCTTATATCATTACTCTCTTCATCTTAATTGAATTCTTGTGGTTGCAAACATATAGAATACACCAGTATAGCATTAACTTGTAAGAAAGAAAAGTTACATGTCTGGAAAAGATAGAATGACAAGGAAATAAGGCTACCAACCCCTGTTTAAAAGTTAGTGCCGTAACTGGATTAACCTCTTGGAGAATTCATACCATTAGTATACGCTTTAAGCTCGAAAGAGTTAAAGTGATATAATCCTTGATGGTCGAAAGGCACTAGGATTTACCATAGAATACAAATCTCTATAAGAGCATGCATGTCTGAATTCCGCATAACTCATAGTCAATAGATACGTAAAACTCATAAGGTGGACATAACCCTAACTTACAATTCTCATTGATTAAAATCTTACTAAACATTCCGTTTTTACTTTTCTATTTCGATAATTTTACTTCACGCATAAAATCCCTCCTTTATCCACAGAACTTTCACCAAAAGTCTACTAATCGTTGCATACTTAGTGACTGAGTATTCCCTGTGGGATTCGACACCCAACCCAATTGGGTTCTATATTTGACGACGACCGCTTACACTCTTACGAGAGCTGTAGTTTGAGCGTTATCAAATTTTGGCGCCGTTGCCGGGGAATACGGTTGTCAACTAAGTTTGTGATAGTTACTAGACCCTTTGGTCAAAGATTCTCAGATTTTACTTTTAGTTGTTGTTTTTGTTTTATTCAGGTTTGTTTGAGTGCATGCCAAACACTCAAAGTTCAGGTCAACCGCTATTACCTACAAATCCTGAACCACAACTTATTGGCAGAATGGATGCACAACTTGACATTGAAAGAAGGGTTGCTCAACAGGAGCAGGCTAGATTAGCTGCGTTGGCAGCTGCTCAAGTGCATCAACAGAATATTGATAACCCAGGTCGGGCAACAAATCCTGATGATGAGGACCTGGGTGATGATAAGTTACTGAATCCTAGGCATACTGATAAAGTCGCAGCACCTATGCGCAGGAGAGATCGTCAAGCTAGAATAAGACCTGACCGCCGAGCTGTGCAGGCCCCTTTTGATGATGATGATGACGATCTTGATGGAGCTGGTGCCATATGGGCTATTATTCCTCCGCCCTTGGCACCCCGAGATAAGTTCAATATCACTAGCACTATGATTCAGTTATTGCAGCTCAACGAGTTATTTGGTGGACTCGCAGGAGATAATCTGAATATGCATCTGATCAACTTTATTTCAACATGCAACTCGTTTGACAATCCAGGAGTTGGGCAGAATGCAATTCGGCTGTGCTTATTTCCATTGTCTCTGTCTGGGGAGGAAACTCTATGGTTGAACGGGCTAACTCCTGATTCTATTACTAATTGGAGGCAACTGAATGACGCTTTCCTAGAAAGATTCTTTCTGCCATCCAAGAGAGCCCAATTACGGGATGAGATCAGCAATTTTCGACAGCTTCCAACTGAAGCTCTCCACGAAACATGGGAGAGGTTCAATAAGAAGCTTATGAGGTGCCCAAACCATCAGATAACGAATATCCACTTGATGGAAATATTATATAAGGCTTTGAACTCGGTGACAAAGCCAGTGGTTGATAATGCTGCAGGTGGGTCATTCATGGACCTTACTTTTCTTGAGGCAAGTGATATGCTTGATCGTATGACAAAATAGAGTAGAGCTTGGCATACCAGGGATTCTGAGGTAGCAAGCTCTACCGTATCTATTGGCTTGATTGCAGAGCAGAGGCATAGACAAGAGGAACGTGACCAAGATATGGCTCACATGAAAACGCAGATGGATCTTCTTACCAAGCACTTATTATCAGGGAAGACCGAAAAGGTTAAGGACGTTGTATCACAGGGAAGAGATGAATCTGATTCTGAGGAAGAAGCTAACTACTTGAATAATCAGGGGGATTTTCGAGGCAATGCCTAAGGAAACCAGGGTCGGAACTATTATGATAAATCTGGATACAAGGACCGCGATCAAGGTGGTTGGAAGAATAAGACTGACAGGAGTGGTTTGTATGTTACTCCTGGAAATCGTGAGGCTGTGGCGTCTGGCTCCGGGAAGATGTCCATGGAAGATATGATGGCTAAGCTGTTGAAAGGAGTGAAGGCAACCAACATGGGTGTAACCGAGGTGAAGAATGATTTGTCTTCAATAAACCAATTGGTTGACTCACATTCTACTACAATAAAACAGCTGGAACAACAATTGAGTCAACTATCAGCGGCATTCAACCAAAGAAAGGCTGGAACATTACCTAGAGACACTGTGCAAAACCCAAGGAATGATGGATCATGCATGGCTATTACTACCAGGAGTGGTAGAGTGTTGGAAAATCCATCCAAAGGCAAGCAGGTGGTTGATGATATAACAGAGAATGTTGATGAAACTGAGTTTGAAGATACCGTAGAAGCTGAAGTGAGTGCTTATGATGTTACACCTAGTCGTCACCAGCCTGAAAAGAGTGATAATCGGAAGAAAGATAAAAAGAAAGTGGTGGAGAAAATGATTCCTCTTTCACCACCACCTTTTCCTCAGAGACTAAAGCAGAAGGCTGATGACACTCTTGAAAAGGTTGATAATCGGAAGCAAGATAAAGAGGAAGTGGTGGAGAAAACGATTCCTCTTCCACCACCACCTTTTCCACAGAGACTGAAGAAGAAAGCTGAGGACACCAGGTTCAGTAAATTCATGACCATGTTGAAGCAGCTGACTATTAATGTTCCATTGGTAGAGGCACAGGAACAGATGCCTGGGTATGCTAAATTCATGAAGGACCTGTTGGCAAAGAAGCGGGCAGCAAGTTATGAACTGGCGAATAATGTTCATCATTGTAGTGCAATCGCTACAAGATCTTTAGTACAGAAGAAGGCAGATCCTGGTGCTTTCACTATTCCTTGCACGGTTGGATCTATGAATTTTTCTAAGGCATTATGCGATCTGGGGGCTAGCATCAATTTGATGACGTTATCCGTTTATAGAAAAATAGGGTTGGGTGATCCTACACCAACCAATATGCGGCTCGTGATGGCAGATAGGTCGGTAAAACGACCTGTTGGTATCTTATATGATGTATTGGTGAAGGTTTCCACCTTTATCTTTCCTGCAGACTTTGTTATTTTGGATTGGGAGGTAGATTCTGAAGCTCCATAATCTTAGGACGCCCTTTCCTCACAACTGGAAGTGTGCTAATTGATTTAAGAGCGAATGAGCTTTTATTCCGGATGAATGACGAAGTAGTCCGCTTTGATGTATGCATATCAATGAAGCAAACCAAAGATCTGAACGTGTTCTCGGTAGCTGATATTTATTTTGATGATGAGAAAGAATTATTCGTAGAGGAGCAGCTAATTGTTGACCTATTGACGGTTGTGCTTATGAATATTGAGCATGAGGATGCTGAAAATTATGAAGAAAATATTTGTGCTCTAACAGGAATAGGGTCGTATCCTTATGCTCCCAAGAAGCTGGACCTCGATCTCAAGAATCGACCGTCACCAACAGCGAAGACTTCCATTGAAGAGCCACCAGTGCTAGAATCGAAAGAGCTCCCCAGTAACCTAAGGTATGAGTTCTTTGAAAGTGGAAATACACTTTCGGTGAGTGTTGCGGCTGATTTAGGTGAACAACACGTAGAGGCTCTCATCTCTGCTCTAAAGAGATACAAGAGAGCCATTGGTTGGTCTATTGATGATATAATTGGTATCCCACCTGGGATATGTATGCACAAGATACATCTCGATGAAGATTGCATGCCCACAATTAAGCATCAGCGTCGTCGAAATTCATTCAGAAAATGATGCACCAAATAGCTCGATGAAGTCTAAGTAATCGAGATAACTATGTCGTGCCGCGACAATAAATCAAGCGCTTGGTGGGAGGCAACCCATCGTTTTTAATTGTTTTTATTGTTTTTGTTTTCCTAGGATTTTGTCGAGCCACGACCAAAACTAAGGCGCTTGATGGGAGGCAACCCATCGTTCTAATCATTTTTGTTGTTGTTGAATAAGTGTAGGTTCAAGAGGTGTAAAGGAGAAGATTGGTTTCAAATTTTGATTTGGAAGTATTGCATGTTGAAGGTGGTAAGTTGGGAATGAAGAAGAAAAAGGCAATGAGTTAGGAATTGCCTATGAAAATCTATGCAACGAACAAGGCAAGGCCTATGCTATGGCCTAAGCCTAACAATGCCATAGCATAGGCGCCGCCTATGCAAAAGCCCTTTGTCTCTGAATATAAAATGCCATGGCATAGGCGCCGCCTATGCCTAACAATGCCATAGCATAGGCGCCGCCTATGCTCAACTAGGCTTTGCAAAAGGCGCCGCCTATGCCAAGCATAGGCAAAGCATTAGGCGCCGCCTATGCTCACTTTTTGGTCTCCTAATCTGATTCCAAACAGGTCAAAACCCGACCCAAGCTTGTCCTATAAATAGAACCTTAGTCTTAGAACAAAAATGCATTGCAAATTAAACCTAAGCGCCGCCTACCTCTCCAAAATCTCTCAAAAAATTTCCTTTTGCTCTTTTAACTTTGAAAGAACATCTTCCGAGGCCATCAACCAAGTAAGTACTTCTTTGCTCTTCTTTTATATTCCGTAAAGTACTACACCACTACACCTATAATAAATTGTTAAATCTTGAAGTAGTGTTGGTGATTTGAATATGGTTGATTTGTTTTATTCAACTAAGTGAGTGAAAGAATACGTAAGGATGTTCTAGACTTGGTTCCAACCTGAATTTTATTTTGATACACTGTCATACTTTTGCGGAATTGACATGGTGAAGAAAATTGCATAATCTTGTAACTAGAAAGATTACATGTTCGAATGACTTGTTCATCGAGATGAAAATCATGGTTGACTACAAACATACGATGTTGTGATTATTTATAATGCCATAACTTGATTCAATCTCTATGTAGTAGTCTTTCTCAAAAGGTACATCAATCCATACATGAAAGTATTGCCAAGATTTCATGAAATAGAATCAAAAAAGGATAGTTAATATGACAAGAAAAGTATGACTGTACTGATTATATTGTTGGAACATAACACCTAAACGTATATCGATGAAGTCTGAGTAATTGACATCTTTCACTTAATTAGTTTGCCACAACAAATTAAGTGTGGGGTGGTACCACTACCGTTTGTTTAATGATTGTATCTACCGAGATGAAGCTAACATGACTATTATTTTAATCGCAGGTACAATGGCACCAAAAAGTCGACCCGGAAAAGAAAAAGCATCTACCTCACAGAAAGGCCAGAAAAGGAGAAGAAAAGAGAAAGTTGAATCCTCCTCACTGCAAATACCTCGACGCATGTATGGGATAAAATGGGTCCTAGAGGAGGAAGGAAAGGAGTGGTACAAGAACAATAAAGTAAAAAAATATGTTCATGTGGAGTTGATACAACAGGAGAGCCTAGCAAAGAAAGAACCCCGCATTTTGGCTAAAATCATGGCGCTACATCTTGATTTCATTTTCCAAGATATGGGAGAATGAAATCTTGATCTAACGCGAGAATTCTATGCCAATTAGTCCCTAAAGACTACCGTAAGTGAAGTGAAGATTCGGGGCTAAGTCTTGCAACTGAATGCGGAGTTCTTCAACTCTTTTCTGGGTCTTCCATCTGTGGATCCATCACCGCTCAAGGAGCTTTATCACAGACCTCCATACTAGGTAATCGGACACACACTATGTGGAACAAGATCAATGGCACGGTGGAGTCGTCACAAGGATACCGGTCAGCACAATACCTTCCCGTATGCCTCCTTGAACAGAGAAGCTCGTATATGGTTGCGGATAGTCAATTATTGCCTGATTCCAGGGTCACAGTACACAAATATCACACGTGATAGAGTGTGCTTGGTGTACTCTTTGATGAAGAACATCCCCATCAATATTGGGGCGATTATTTGATCTTCAATGCGTAAGGCTAGTCTGCACAAGAGGTCCCACTTCAGCTTTGGCAATCTGTTGACTGCGATATTGAGGAACGAGGACATCGAAGAGGAACCTGCAGATCATAAGATTCCACACAACCCGAAGAAGGTTGACCTCACAAAGGTTAAAGATGTTGAATCCTTGCATGGCGTCAACCTAACCACTGCAGAAAGACATGCTCGCGACAAAAGCTTCTCCCGTCATTTATATGGCATGATGAAGTTTACCATGATGAGCGGGGGTCGTTTTCCAAATGCTGCAGAGCTCCAACAGTTGGATTATGACTACCCAATGAATGATCATGCGAGGGCTATGTGTGTAGTAGGTGTATATTTTGAGGAACCTCTTGATGACGACATGCCAACCGATGATGATCGACGAATGCCAGACTCCGACGTGGAGGAGAACTCTGATGACGATGACTCTGATGATGATTCCGATGTAGGGGGTATGACCCCAGACATAGAGGATGAGTCCGACTAATCAGGTTCTTCTTATTTATTTTCCACTGAGGGCAGTGTGTCCCGTCTAAATGTGGGGTGCTGGTATTTGTATGCTATACTTCTTTGTCTACATTTGCATTTATTCTAGTTCTTGTTTGTTTTAATTAGTCGTAATTAGTTATTTTAATTTTAAATTTTTTAGATTTTGCATGAAATTGTTCTGATAGACGGCATGGTAGTATAACAAGAGTTTGTGCTAAATCATTACTATTGAGACATTTAGGCTCTACATGTGACTCACTGTGTGATAATTGTGTGGTTTAATTCATTCATCTATTGGGTCAAGAGTCTATACTTCTCCCAATAAAGTTGACCATGTGCTTTGTGTGTGTGAGGATATAGTATATTCTGTGTTGTGACTGATGCTAGAACTTGCCTGGTGTGTGTGTAAAACAAAATAAAGAGTGTGAGTTTAGGAGATGATTTAGGCATTTCTTTGGCAGCCTGTGATTGTTTACCTTCTGTTTACCTACCCGTGGACATTATCCTAGTCAACCCTTTTGAGCCTTTAAGCCATTTTCTTTGACAGCCTTATATGTAAGCCTAATCCAATTTTTTTCAAGACCATAATTTGATCCAAATTCCTAAGTGCTTTAAATTGTGAAGTCATGTGACAAAATAAGAGGAAATTGGGTGAGAGTGATGCCTTAAAGTGAATTGGTACTTGAATTTGTTATGAAAAAAAGAGTGGCTATCATAGAGGTGTGTTATAAAACAAAAAAAAAAGAAAAAAAATAAATAGAAAAACAAAAAGATAAATTGTGTTTATGATTAAATAAAAAGATAGTTATGCTTGAATGGCAAAATAGGTGAAAAGGGGTGATAGATGAAAGAAAGGTAGCAGGGTTGATTAGAAGAGAGTGTTAATGGCATAATGTGATGTATTAAAGTGCTTAGGAACATAGTCACTATTTCTGGCCAAAATAGTCCTACCCATCCCTTAGACTACATTACAACCTGTAAAGGACTAATTGATCCTAAGCTTAACATTCTGATATTAGTAGAGCATTACACTAAGGGCAAGCCTATGGTCATCAGTTGCAACATATGAATTCTTTGTGAGAGTGAGAGCAAGGATAATCTTATACCCATGTTTTGAAAAATGAAATACTTGTGAGTAATTATGGGTGATATATTGTGAGACACACATGGTTGATGAGTTTTGGGTAGTCTTGTATGATTCTTTGTGCCTTAACTTGTGGATACTAATTAACCATCATAACGAGTCTATGTTGGAGGTTGAATTGTTTCTAGTAGTGATCAGAAAACTACTCTTTCCTAATAATTGTCGTGCCTGTCTTGATGAATATTTGTGTTACTGCTGTGATTTCTAGTTAGATGATTCCATGGATTTAATATTTTGTTCGAGGAAAAACAAAGCTTTAAGTGTGGGGTGTTAATATTAGGCGTATTTACACGCCTAAAGCACCTTAATGTACCCATATTTTAGCTAGGTTTTGAGGACAAAATATATAATTCCTACACTTTTAGTCCTTTTTCCTGTAAGTGAGCTAACCAACGTGATTAGCAAGATTTCAGGTATTTATGATGAAGATTTCAGCATTTTATGGACTGTTGGACGCCAAAGAAAACTTCACGTAAGAAGGAAGGCAGCTTCTGGAAACTTGTGGACTGAAAGTGATGCATGGAGAACTTTTCCCGGGCAAAAACAACATTTCTAAAGACTTGGGGAATCAGCAGTAACTTAGTAGGATTAGGACAAGTATGCAGTAACCCAGTAGGACTAGGATAAGGATAAAAACCCTATTTCAGTAGGACTAGGACAAGGATGTTATAAAAACCCTATTTTGCTGAATTTTTCAGCATTCACTCATTCACTTCTTCATTAATTTGAAGCTTTTTATTATTCACTTATTCATTAATTCAAGTCTCTTTCATTCGACTTTTGGTCCTAATTCACGTTACAATTTCTGACAGAGGACACGGCTCTCTTGAGAGCAACGGGCCAAGAGGAAAACGTCAATCTTATTGTGACGCCACATTCCTCTTCAACGTGAGATTGCTATAGTTGTGGTATGATGATGATGTCTTCGTTGATCTCCGTTACCTTCATGAGTAGCTAAACTTCTCTGTTAGGGTTATGGAAGACTTATGAGACACTATCTATTGCTATGAGTTTGTGAATTCTTGATACGTATGCTGCTTATATCATTACTCTCTTCATCTTAATTGAATTCTTGTGGTTGCAAACATATAGAATACGCAAGTATAGCATTAACTTGTTCGAAAGAAAAGTTACATGTCTAGAAAAGAGAGAACGGCAAGGAAATAGGGCTACCAACCCCTGTTTAAAAGTTAGTGTCGTAACTGGACTAACCTCTTGGAGAATTCGTACCATTAGTATACGCTTTAAGCTCGAAAGAGTTAAAGTGATATAATCCTTGATGGTCGAAAGACACTAGGATTTACCATAGAATACGAATCTCTATAAGCGCATGCATGTCTGAATTCCACAAAACTCATAGCCAATAGATACGTAAAACTCATAAGGTGGACATAACCCTAACTTACAATTCTCATTGATTAAAATCTTACTAATCATTCCGTTTTTACTTTGCTACTTCGATAATTTTACTTCACGCATAAAATCCCTCCTTTATCCGCAGAACTTTCACCAAAAGTCTACTAATCGTTGCATACTTAGTGACTGAGTATTCCCTGTGGGATTCGACACCCAACCCAATTGGGTTCTATATTTGAAGACGACCGCTTACACTCTTACTAGAGATGTAGTTTGAGCGTTATCACCCGCTTGCATCACACATCACTTCAAAAGGTAGAGACCAATCGGGTGCTACAGTAATAGGAGCTTCAACTAGCTTTCCTTTGAGGCATTCAAATGCCTTCAAGAAATCTTCACCAAAGTAAAACTTTTCCTCCTTCTCCAAAAATTTGCATAATGGGATAGCAATCTTGGAGAAGTCTTTAATAAACCTCCGATAAAAACCTGCATTACCGAGAAAACTACGAACCCCCTTTACAGAAATTAGAGGTGGTAGTCTCTCGATAACTTCAATCTTGGCTCGATCAACCTCAATTCCCTTTTCAGAGACTTTATGCCCAAGAACGATGCCTTCCTTAACCATAAAATGACACTTCTCCCAATTTAACACCAGATTGAATTCAACACATCTCTGCAAAGCCACACTCAGATTTGCCAAGCATGATTCAAATGACTCACCTACAACCGAAAAGTCATCCATAAATACCTCCAAGGTGTCTTCAACCATATCAGAGAAAATTGACATCATACACCGCTGAAAAGTGGCAGGTGCATTACATAGCCCAAATGGCATTCGTTTGAATGCAAAAGTACCATATGGGCATGTAAAAGTGGTCTTCTCCTGATCTTCAGGAGCAATGCAAATCTGATTATATTCGGAATAACCATCTAAGAAACAGAACCATCCCTTCCATGCCAATCGATCAAGCATTTGATCCATGAATGGCATTGGGAAGTGATCCTTTAACGTCCACAAATTCAGCTTACGGTAATCCATGCACACTCTCCACCCTGTGACAGGTCTGAGTGGAATCAACAAATTCTTTTCGTTAGCGATTACTGTCATGCCCCCTTTCTTGGGCACACATTGTACTGGACTCACCCATTTATTGTCTGAGATTGGATACACCACCCCTGCATCTAACCAATTTATGATTTCTTTCTTCACCACCTCTTGCATAGGTGGATTCAGATGACGTTGATGCTCAATAGTGGGCATGCAATCTTCCTCGAGCTGAATCTTGTGCGTACATATCCCAGGAAGGATACCAATTATATTAGCAATAGTCTAACCAATGTCTCTCTTGTACCTCTTCAGAACAGAGATGAGAGTCGCTACTTGTTGTTCACCTAAATCAACAGCAACTATAACCGGTAGTGTATTTCCACTTCCCAAGAACGCATACTTTAGATGACTGGGTAGCTCTTTCAACTCTAGCACTGGTGGCTCTTCAATGGATGGCTTCGCTGGTGGTGAAGGTTGATTCTTAAGGTCAAGGTACAGCTTCTTAGGGGCATATGAATATGACCCCATTCCTCTCAGAGCACAGATAGTTTCTTTGTATTCTTCAACATACTCACGCTCAAAGTTCAAAAGAGCAACAGCCAATAGCTCAACAGTAAGCTGCTTCTCTGAAGATAATTCCTTCTCATCCTCATAATACACATCAGATACAGAGACCACATTCATATCTTTGGGATGCTTCATTGATTTGCATACATCAAAATGTACCACTTCGTCATTCATCTGAAATAAAATCTCATTTGCTCGTAAATCAATAAGCACACTTCCTGTTGCGAGGAAAGGATGACCCAAGATTATGGGAACTTCAAAATCCACCTCGCAATCCAAAATAACAAAGTCTGCAGGAAAAATGAAGGTAGAAACCTTCACTAGTACATCATATAAGATACAAACAGGTCATTTTACCAACCTATCTGCCATTACTAGCCGCATGTTGGTTGGTGTAGGATCGCCCAACCCCAACTGTCTATAAATGGCTAGTGGCATCAAATTAATGCTAGCCCCCAAATCGCACAATGTCTTAGCAAAATCCAAAGATCCAACCGTGCAAGGAATAGTGAAAGCACCCAGATCTGCCTTCTTCTGTACTAAAGACCTCATGGCAATTGCACTACAATGATGAAAATTATCTGCCAGTTCATAGCTTGCTGCCCTTTTCTTTGTCAAAAAGTCCTTCATGAATTTGGCGTACCCTGGCATCTGCTCCAGTGCCTCCACCAAAGGCACATTAATAGTCAGTTTCTTCAACATGGTCATGAATATACTGAACCTGGTGTCATCAGCCTTCTTCTTCAGTCTCTGAGGAAAAGGCGGTGGTGGATTTGGAAGAGTTTTCTCCACCACTTCATTTTTATTTTTCTTCCCATTATCAATATTTTCAGACTGCTGACATCTAGGTGTAGTATCATGTACGTTCTCATTCTAGTATCATGTACGTTCTCATTCAAATTTTCAGCTTCTACAGAATCATCACAATCTGATTCAATAACATTCTCTTCTATATTATCAACCACCGGTTTGCCTTTGGATGGATTTTCCAACACCTTACCACTCCTGGTAGTAATAGCCAAACATGATCCATCATTCCTTGGATTTTGCAAAGTGTCACTAGGTAAAGTGCCAGCTTTTCTTTGATTGAATGTCACTGATAGTTGACTCATTTGTTGTTCCAGCTGTTTTATTGCAGTGGAATGTGAGTCAACCAATTGATTTATTAAGGACAAATCATTTTTTACCTCAGTTACTCACGTGTTGGTTGCCTCTACTCCTTTCAACAGCTTAGCCATTATGTCCTCCATGGACATCTTCCCAGATCCAGATGCAGCAGCTTCACGATTCCCAGCAGGAACATACAAACCACTCCTGTCAGTCTTATTCTTCCAACTCCCTTGGTCTCGGTCCTTGTATCCAGATTTTTCATAATTGTTCCGACCTTGGTTTCCTTGGACATTGCCTAGGAAACCCCCCTGATTATTCAAGTAATTAGCTTCTTCCTCAGAATCAGAGTCATCTCTTCCCTGTGATACAATAGCTTTGACCTTTTCTGTCTTTCCTAATAATAAATGCTTGGTAAGAAGGTCTATCTGCATTTTCATGTGAGCCATATCCTGGTCACGTTCCTTTTCTCTTCGCCTCTATTCTGCCGTCATTCCAATAGATATAGTAGAGCTTGCTACCTCAGAATCCCTGGTATGCCAAGCTCTACTCTACTTTGTCATACAATCAAGCATATCACATGCCTCAATAAAAGTAAGGTCCATGAATGACCCATTCGCAGCATTATCAACCACTGGCTTAGTCACTGAGTTCAAATCCCTATATAATATTTCCATCAAGTGGATATTTGTCATCTGATTATTTGGACACCGCATAAGCTTCTTCTTGAAACTCTCCCATGTTTCGTGGAGAGCTTCAGTTGGAACCTGTCGAAAATTGCTTATCTCATCTCTTAATTGTGCTCTCTTGGATGGCAGAAAGAATCTTTCTAGGAAAGCATCTTTCAGTTGCCTCCAATTGGTAATAGAGTCAGGAGTTAACTCATTTAACCATAGAGTTGCCTCTCCAGATAGAGACAATGGAAATAAGCGCAGCCGGATCACATTCTGTCCAACTCCTGGATTGTCAAACGACATGCATGTTGAGATAAAATTAATCAGATGCATATTCGGATCATCGCCTGCAAGTCCACCAAATAACCCCTTGAGTTGCAATAGCTGGATCATGGTGCTAGTGATATTGAACTTGGCTCCGGGTGCCAAGGGCGGAGGAATAATAGCCCCTGTGGCACCAGCCCCATCCAAATCGTCATCATCATCATCAAAAGGAACTTGCATAGCTCGGCGTTCAGGTCTCATTCTAGCTTGACGATCTCTATTGATATTCCTATTCGCAGGTGCAGCCACATCATCTGCACGCCTTGGATTTAATAACTCATTATCACTCAGGTCCTCATTATCGAGATTTGTTTCCCGACCTGGGTTATCAGTATTCTTTTGATGTACTTGCGCAGCTGCCAATGCAGCTAATCTAGCCTTCTCCTGTTGAGTAGCCATCCTTTCAAGGTTTCGTTGTGCATCCATTCTGCTAATAAGATGTGGTTCAGGATTTATAGGTAATAAGGGCTGACCAGAACTTCGTGTATTTGGCATGCACTCCACTAAACCTGAACAAAACAAAAACAACAAACAAAAAGTAAAATTTGAGAATCTTTGACCAAAGGGTCTATTAACTATCACAAACTTAGTTGACAACTGTATTCCCCGGCAACGACGCCAAAATTTGATACGCCCAAATTACAACTCTCGTTAGAAAGTGTAAGTGGTCGCTGTCAAATATAGAACCCAACTGGGTTGGGTGTCGAATCCCATAGGGAATACTATGATCAGTAAGTATTACGATTATTATTAGACTGTTGGTCGAAGGTTCCAAGATAAGGGGGGTTTGGTTTAAGTGCACAATAATATTATCAGTGTAATGATGAGATGATATGTGTAGTTATATTTGATCACAGAGAGTAACAAGTTAGGGTTATGTCCACCTTGTAGCTTCTACTTCTATATTAACTATAGGTAATACGGATTTTATACATGTATGCACTTATAGAAAGACATATTCTAATTCTAAATCCAAGTGTTTTTCAACCATCAAGGATTTATTCACCTTAGTTCTCTCGAACCTAAAGTGTACAACAAACTATACGAACTCTCCAAGACGTTAATCCTGCTAGGGCATTAACTTGCAAAATAGAGGTTGGAAACCCTATTTTCTCATCAGACTCTCTTTTCCAAATAGTAATTTTTCAATCGAACAAATTATTGTTATAATGGCGCATTCTCTATGTTTGCAACCATGAGAATTCAATTATAATGAATAGAGTAATGATATAAGTGCATTACACATCATAAATTCACAAACCCATAGCAATAGAGAGTATACAACAAGGTTTCCATAACCCTAACAGCTAAGTTTAGCTACTCATGAATACAACGGAAATCAAAATAGACATAATCATCATACCAAAACTTAGAACAATCTCGGCGATGGAGATGACTAGCGACAATAAGAGAGGAACGTGTTTCTCTCTCTCCGTTGCTCAAGCTAAGCCGTTTTCTCTCTGTTCCCAATATTACAGAATCTGAATTATGTGAATAATGTGAATTATGTGAATAATGTGAATAATGGCTGAAAATTCAGCAATAAGGTTTTTAATAACAACCTTCTCTACTAAGTTGCTACTGCATCCTTAACTATTTAAAAATGTTGAGTTTGCCCAGAAAAAAGTTCCCATGCATCACATTTAGTCCAAAAGTTGTCTTCCCTTTTATGTGAAGTTTTCCTTTGCTGTCCACAGGTCCCTAAAGTGCTAAAATCTTCCGCATTAGTACCTGAAAAGCATGCTAATCACATAGGTCAGCTCACTTAATTGAAAGTAGACTAAAAGTGCAGGAATTATGTATTTTATCCTCAAAACTTAGTTAAAACATGGTAAGTTATGGTGCTTAGACGTATAAATACGCCCAACATCATCTATGCCAAGAATGATATCAAAATCTGTCATCTCTAATTCGACTAAGTCTGCTGACGTGATTTTTTGAAATATCATAATGGGGAAGTTACTGTATACCCACCGAGCTATAATGGTTTTACCTACTGGGCTAGAGACTGAAAAGGGCTTTGCTAGAATTTTGAGACTGATTCTAAAATCAGCTACTATATAAGCAGTAACAAAAGACAAAGAAGATCCTGGATCTAGTAAAGAGTAAAAATGCACATTAAAGATCTGTATGTACCAGTAACTACATCAGGAGAATTTTCTTAATCTTGTCAAGTCTGAAGAGCATAGAGACAATTTGGGCGTTGCACACTAGTAGCACTAGAAATGGCACCCTACTAATTTAGATGACCGATCTGAGCTAAAGAGCGGAGATGACTCTGATAACCTAACTGAGGGAAGTCTTTGACATTGTGGCCTGGCTTACCAAAACAGAAATAGATATCGCTACCATCTTCGCACACACCCTTGTGGCTCTTACCACAAGTCTGACAAAGAGGATTAGTTTGGGCACTACTAACACTTCTCTAGGTCTTATATCCTAGATCTCTATCTTTGTTACCCTCTCTGAACTTAGGAATGGAGCACTGGATGTAGAAGGAGATGAAACTGATGATTTAGGACAAAAATGAGAACAGTTTCCTCCTTCTAACTTAGGCTGAGAAAAGTTGAAACTACCTATCTTCTCTCTCTTATTCTGCTTCTCCCTTATCTTGATTTTTTTCTCCTCTATCTGCTGAGCATAGTTCATAAGTCTAGCTAAGGTCATGGCACTATTTATCATGGAGGATCTACACTCATTAACCATGCTATAGTTTACCCCTAAAATGAACTTACTCATACTTGCCCTGCTATCTGCAATAACATGAGAGACATATCTAGCAAATTGAGTAAACTTAGGAGAATACTCATTCACTTTCTTATTACCCTGGCTGAGGTGATGAATTATAATACCTTCGCTTTCCTAAGCTCTAGGGGAAAGAATCTATCAAGAAAAGCTGAAGCAAACTCCTCCCACTCAACTGACCCTGCATCATATGCCCTTTCTGACTTCCACTATTTGAACCAAGTATGAGCAATATCCATCAACATATATGCAACTAGCTTAGCACTCTCAACAGTAGTCACCCCCATGATATCAGTCACCTTTTGGACTTGATCTAGAAATTTGTTAGGGTCCTCATCTATCTTAGACCCTAGAAATGTATGAGGATTCATTAGGGTGAAGTCCTGAATTCTAGCTGCAGCTGAATTGGCCACTGGGTTGGCTGGAACAACAGCTGGTCATTCATTACGGGAAGGTACTAACTGAGCAAGAGTGGTAAATGCGGTCCTGAACTCTACATGAGAAACATGATCACCCAAATATTCTTCGGGCTGAGGGGCTAACTCATTTCTTCTCATGGGAGGCATGTTCTGAGACAAAGAGAAGAGAAGGATTAGACTGAGAGATTGACTTGAGATTATTCTCATCGGCATGACAAGTATACTGAGAGAGGGGAAACTTTTCCAAAACATCTTATGGCCTCCTACACATAAATGCGGTGCGCAACACACCCATGTACAAGACTCTACTAGATGCGGATTTCAGACATCCTAGGTCTGCATTGAACCTGGATCTAATACAAAATTTGTAACACCCTAATTTTTTGAACCGGAATTATACAAGGTTCTCATGACCCTGAAGGACCACAAGCTAACTCATGACTGATATTTGTACCTGTATACTATATAATATGACATGATAATGCGGAAACATGAACTGAAAGGCCATAAGGTTCAATACTGAACATAATCTTAGTAACATAACATAAGTGTGGGGTAGTTAAACACCTAAAAAAACTGAGATTACTGAAGTTTGAAGCATGATAGTCTGGAAAGCCTCTAAACATGACTGAAACTATCTGAGTAATCTAAATAAGGAGTTGATGGGACATGTCCCCAACTAACTCCGTCTAATAAACTTTCTTATCAGCTAATAAGGAAATAATCATCATTTTCTTAAAGGATGAGGACTCACTTCTACTCTGACTGATGAAACTGGAATATACTACTGATCTGGAGCTCGTGTCTCTATACCTATGGTATAAGACACCATAGCGCGAATGCGTCAGTACTTTGAATGTACTGGTATGCATGTGAGGTAGGCTTAATGCATGGGATTCATATGCATGAACAATAATAATAGTTGACTGACTATCATGAGCATGAGAATACATGCATGAGACATAATAACTGATACTCGTTCTGTGATAACATGACTAATGAATATGAATACTGATAACATGACATGATTGATAACATGAGTGAATGTATCTGATAGTACTGAATCTGATGGAGCTATCTGCATTCCGTACTGTATCTGAGTTCACTAGATATGACAGTTCTAAAATCTGAAGAACTATCTGAGTTCTTTTACTGAGACTGATTGACTTTATCCAAAAGTATTAAATTTAATAACATGAAACTATGGGAAGTAGTATTTAACTGACATGCCCCTAGTATGTCATTATGGCTGAATTGAGGTCCAATCTGTAACCCCATTTGGAACGGTATCAATACCGCGCCACTGGTAAGGACAAGTTGTAGGTGACCCTTATCTGATAGTGTCCCCAAATGAGAATAGTGGGGACCTTATTTGACAGTGCTAATCCACCTTATCAAAACTCATCGGACACTGTTGATGTCTCAACCTATGCTGGCTACATATATCTAGAATGTAAGGACGACTTATAAGGATCACACCCTTATCTGATAGTGTGTGTCCCCATCCTTGGATTCACTCGGTGCTAATTTCTACTCCCATCTTATTAGACTATGTACATGATTAATGGATCTGAACTGAACATGGACTGAGTTACTGAATTCCGTGACTGATGGAATACTACTGATATCTGACAACTGACTGAGTTCATGAGATCATGGAGATTTCCTAAGTTATAAGACTGTCTGAAGCCTAAGAATTTATATCTTGACTAAGAGTATCATGAAAACATGACATGGCTCTAAGAACACAACTAATGTTTGGGTACAAGTACCCCTAGGACTCGATGGAAGGAAACTGGCATAGCATATCTTACTTGAACACATGGATAACATCATAATTCATGATATGTTTAGTGAAGAATTCCATCAAATATGTGATAGGCATAAACTTTTTCATACATGGGGATTTCATGATATCATGCTAGTTAGGCAATTTTCTTTCATATAGGTATTTAATCAAATATATTGTAGGCATAGTTCATGTAAAGCATAATATACATCAATTAAACAACATGCTTCAATTCTAGTTTCATATCTTGAGGTTTTAGTCATAGGGTTGCACGAATCTAGGTTTTTAATAATTAAACCCACATATAATTTATCACCCAACACGGATTAGAATTAAATTTCTCATTTATCAACGTGAACAAGAACATATAAAGCATGAAAACATGAAGAAAATCCATAACTTGTAGTTGAAAAGGGATTCTTGGACTACATAGATGAAAGGGTTTCGAGAATGAACACTACACATACCTTAGTTCGTGATTTCTTGAAGATTTATGGAGAGCTCTTGTGACTTTGACCTTGGATATGAGAGCTAGGGTTCTTGTTTTTTGAAAGGGGATCTTGATTTGTGAGAGCAATTGAATAATGATAAGTATTTAGGTCACTAGTAGATTAAATTTCATGTTTTAGGTTAACTAGGGCCGTGGACAAAGACCTAATTACCCTTGAATGAATTTAAAAATAGAAGCTGGGAACTGAACATCCCAAATTTTGGCCTTGGCGCGATGCCCCACTATCGCACCAAGCCACTGGAAATTGACAACTGGGACCTAGAACCTTGGCGCGATGCGGAGACAATCACGGATCAACACTAGAAAATGATGAATGTCATTTTGTCTTATGGCGCGACCACAGACTGAAATGAGGATGTTCTATGACTAAAACTTTAAATTTCCATAACTTCTTACCCGATTGTCAAATTTAGGCGAATCTTATATCGATAGAAAGCCTATGGAATTTTCCACATGATAAAAATTTAAAATCTTGAAAATACCATGTTTACAAAAATAAATTCATATTTCAAAGCATGTTCAAATATCTTGGTGATGATTTCAAGCTAAGAAAAGGCACGGGTATTACAGTCTTGGTACCGAAGTTCATCTTAGTACAACCTTTTATCCTCAGACAGATGGTCAAGCAGAAAATACCATTCATACTCTAGAATATATGCTAAGAGTGTGTGTAATTAATTTCAAGGGTGGATGGGATGACAACTTGCCTTTGATTGAGTTTGCATATAACAATAGCAATCATTTCAATATCTAGATGGCTCCATTCAAATATCTATATAGTAGGAGATGTAGATCTTCGATTGGTTGGTTAAAAGTTAGTGAGGCCTCAGTCATATGTCCTGACTTGGTATTCGATGCCATAGAGAAAGTCCAGTTGATTAGAGAAAGACTTTGGGCTGCTCAGAGCCGAAAAAAGTCTTATGTAGTTATTCGTTAAAAGGATATCGAGTTTGAGATTGGTGATTATGTCTATGTAAGGATCTCTCCCACTAAGGAAGTGAATAGATTCAACAATAAGGGAAAGCTCAGTCCCTGATATATCGGTCCCTTCAATATTCTCAGTCGTTTTGGCAAGGTAGCTTATGAGCTCTAATTGCCTTCAAATCTAGCCTCAGTTCATCCAGTCTTCCATGTCTCTTTTCTCAAGAAATGTATAGGTGACCCAGCAGTTGTAGTCCCTATTTAGAGCATCGATGTTCAGAATAGCCTCTTTTATGAAGAGATTCCAGTTGAAATCATAGACTATCATACTCGTAGATTGAGGAACCAAAAAATCCCTTTAGTTAAAGTTCTTTGGAGAAATCAGTCCGTTGAGAGAGCTACTTGGGAAGCCGAAGAAGATATGCGTACCAAGTATCCTCACCTCTTCTCCACCAACCCATATCAAGCTCAAGGTAATAGTTCTCCTCAATCATACTCATTTTCATATTCAGTGTTCATCACAAACGAGGTATCAAGTACCACAGCATATTTAGTGATGCATTCCTGTATCAGTTCAGTTATATAATTATTCATCAGACATTCATTATCATTGTGAGAAACTTTGTTCCTCATAACACTCAGTTATGCATTTATGAATCAGTTACATATGCATCAAATATGCTTGTCCAGTATGTTATGTTCAGCTTGTCAGTTATGTCAGTCACGAGATCATGTATCAGACATTCATGTTCAGTTTATGTTTAGCTTATTCCTTCCCCTCTTAGTCAGTCTCATTTGAGGATGAATATTCTCAAGGGGAGATATTGTAATACCCGTGCCATTTTCTTAGCTTAGAGTGATCTCAATAATGTTAGAACTTTCTTGGATGTATGAATCTATTTTTGTACACATGGTATTTATATGATATTCCCTTTCTATCACATGGGAAATTGATTAAGATTTCCATCGATACCAATTTCATCAAAATCCTGTGTCAAATAAGGAATTTATGGCCGAAATACAAAAAGTAGAAAAACTATCCAGGTGCGACGGTGTAGGTGATGGACCATCGGATAAGCGATGGACTGTCGACCATGACCGTCGCATCGAGGCAGTGATTTTGCTCTTTGTAAATGTACAACGGTTAGGTCCTACGGATTGTTGACCCAACGATGGGCCGTCGCACACCACCGTCGGATAACCCGCTCAGTTATTTTAAGTCATTTTAACAGGGGTATTTTTGTTATTTACCACCCGCCTATTTATAATCAGTTATATTCCATTTCAGGCACTTTGTTCATTATTTTTTCACATCAACAAATATTAGGGTTTCTCTTTGAAATTAATCCTCAAGAACAAAAATTCAAATCTTCTTCAAGAACTAAGAGATTCAAATCCCTAAAGTTCAACAACATCAAGAACATCATCCCAGGCTTGAATAGTGTTCATTCATGGGCCCCTTTTGTTCAATAAGCCCAAGAATCCCTTTTCCAACATCAAGTTATGGATTTTATTTATGTTTTCATGATTGGGATGCTCTTTTTCTTATTGATAAATGAGAAATTGAATTCTACTCCATGTTGGGTGATAATTTTTATGTGGATTTTATTATTATAGATATAGATTCATGCAACCTTATGACTAAACCCTTGAATGATGAAACTAGAATTGAATCATAATGTTTAATTGTTGTACAATTATATTTACGTATACCATGCCAACCATATGTTTGATTAAATGTTTAGATAAAGGAAAATTGCTTAACTAGCCTGATATCATAAAATCCTCATGTATGTACAAGTTTATGCCTAACACATGTTTGATGAAATGCTTCAATAAATATATTAGGGGTTATGTTTCTAGTCATGTGTTCAAGTAAGTCATGCTTCATTAGTTTCCTTCCATCGAGTCCTGGGGTTACTTGAACTTGAAACATTAGCTGTGTGCCTAGATACATGTCATATTTTTATGATACTCTTAGTCAAGCTAAGAATTCTTAGACTTCAGACAGTTGTATGACTGAGGAAATCTCCATGATCTCATGAACTCAGTCAGTTTTCAGATATTAGTAGTGTTCCATCAGTCAATGGAATTCAGTAACCCCGTCCATGTTCAATTCAATAAATCATGTTCAGTTTCTATTCAGATGGGAGTAGAAATTAGCGCCGAGCGAACCCGAGGATGGGAACTCACCTGCAAGATTAGGGTATGATTTTTAAAAGCAATAATTGTGTTCCAGAGCTACATAATCGACATAAGTTGATACATCTAAATAGTCAGTCTAGGGTCGATGAGGTGGATTAACCTGTCAGTTTAGGGTTCCCACCATTCTTATTTTGAATACCTTCCAGTATAGGTTCCTTACAGCTTGTCCTTACCAGTGGAATGATATTGATACCTTTCCAATTGGGGTTAAAAATTGGACCCCAACGTAGCCATAATGGAGTATTAGGGGATGTCAGTTATATAACTACTTCCCACAGTTTCAATATCAGTCTCAGTAAAGAACTCAAATAGTTCTTCAGATTTCATGACTGTCAGATACAGTCAACTCATATAGTTCCTTTAGATTTTAGGACTGTCAGCTACAGTCACTCATGTTATTAGTTATATAAGTTATCATTATGTGATGTTATCAGTACTCAGATTTAGTTATCATGTATTCACGGGATTAGTATCAGTTATACATCTCATTCATGTATTCTCACACTCATGATAGTTAGTCAGCTGTTAATATTATCATTCATGCATATGAACCCCATGCATTTATCCTACCTCAGATGCATACCAGTACATCCATTCATACTGATGCATTCATTCTATGGTGTCTTACACCATAGGTTCAGAGACACGGGCTCCAGATCAATAGTAGATTTCAGAATTAATAGATAGAGCTAGAAGTGAGTCCTCATCTTTCGAGGACATGATTATTTATCTATTATCTCATTAATTATTATTTTAGTTGGAGTTAGTTGGGGACATGTCCAATCAAATCCTTACGCATTCAGACTATCATATTTTGAGGCTTTCCATACTATTACTTTTCAGACATCAGTGTTTTTAGTTTTGTTTTGGGTATTCTATTACCCCACCGAGATGTTATATTATTCAGCTTATGTTCAGTATTGAACCTTATGGCCTTTTTGTGCATGTTTCCACATTATTACATTATATTATGCAGTATGCAAGTACAGATATTATTCATGGGTTAGCTTGTGGTCCTTCGGGGTCATGAGCACCGTATATCATTCTGGGTACCAGATTCGGTGCGTTAGAACAATACTAGTATTCATTTCTCTTTCCTATGATAACAAACTTCTCAAAAACCACCGCATTCTTTAGTAGATCCTTCGAAAGTTTGATAAGATTATATTTAGACCACGCTTTCAAAGATTCCTATGTATAGCCGACAATTGTAACATATTATTCTTGAGAGGGAAACACAATGTTTGTAATACCCTAAAGTTTCTTAACTAATTTCTTTCCAAGAATGTCAAGTATTAGCTTCTAAATTGAATGATGTTTATTCCAGGGGGAATTTTCATCGAAATAAGATTCTCCTAAATCTGATAACCTAGAAAAAAGTTATTACTATTTAAAATTTCAGTCGTAAAACACCGTCATCTCAGTCAGTGGCACATCGCGCCATAAGAAAAAATGAAAATTGCCAAATTCAAGTGAAGCTCCATGATATCCCCATGTCGCGCCTCCGTCCAATTTCCCAATTGTCAAATTCCAGTGACACGGCGCGATAGCGCGGTGTCGCGCCTAGGTTCCAGGTCGGGAAATGTTTCACAAATTTAAAACCCATGTCCAAGGGTTAAAAGAGTCAATATCTAACCCCTATTTAAACTTATTAACACATGATTCAACCATATTTCACCCAAAAATATAGTGTTTCTCTCAAGTTTCTCTCAAGAACAAGCTAGGGTTTTCAATTGAGGTTTCAAATTCAATACTCTAATACAAGAGCCTCTCTATCAATCTTCGCTAAATCACGAACTAAGATATTCATAGTGTTCATTCATTTATTGATTCCTTTCGTCCATGAAGCCCAAGAATCAAGTTTAAACTATAAATTATGATTCTTATGCTATGTGTTGATTAGGTTCATCTGGTTGTTGTTGTTGTATAATTCCCAAATTAGAATCCTAATGTCTTTTATGAAATTGCGTAAGTATGTGAGTTTAAATCCATGAATTGAGTTATTCATAATATGTTAATTGATGAATTATACCTATTCCCTAAGTTGTGCATGTAAGGTATTTGATAAAATGACTATGGGACTAGAACTTTTGTAATATAGCTAAATTTTGACTTGACTGATGGATTCATGTTTTACCTTTATGTTCAAATGACGTCCATGCAATTAACATTCCATGTAAATGTTGATGTATTAGTAATGAATTAGTCTTATGAAATTATGCCATGTTTACATGCAATCCTATTCATGTACAAGCTTATGATAACTATGTACTTTATGAAATCCCCAACTTATTGTATTATGTATTGTTGATGTTGGTATTATACTAAACAAAGTCATGTCTTCTCAGTTTCCTTCTATCGAGTTAGTGACATGTTTCAAGATATCCTCAGTCATGCCATGATCCATAGAACTCAGTCAGTCATGTGACTCAGAAAATCATAGAAATTTAGTAATCTCAACAATATTCTATTAGTTAATGGAACTCCATGAATTTAGTGTAGCCCAAAGATGGGAATACACACTGTCAGATGAGGGTGTGATTTATAGAAGAAATCCTTGCATTCCAGAACTATGTAGCCAGCATAGGTTGAGACATCTAAACTGTCAAATTATGGTTGATGAGGCGGATAAGAACTGTCAAATGAGGGCCCCACCATTTTATTTTTGGGACACTATCAGATAAAGGTTACCCACATCTTTTCCTTACCAATTGTGCGGTATTGGCACCCTTCCAATTGGAGTTACAGATTGGACCACAACTCAGCTATAATGCATTATTTATGGCATGTTGGTTACATGACTACTTCACATAGTTTTGTTACAAAATCAGGACTGTCAAATATAGTCTTTTAGTCTCTATAATAGAACTCAAATAGTTCTACAGAATTCTTGATTGTTAGGGACAGTCAACTCAAAACAGTACATAACTCAGCTAGTTCCATCAGAAGTTAGACTATCATTTACAATCGCTTAATATCAGTTATTTTAGTTATACATCTATCAGTATCTCATGTTATCAGTACTTTGACTCAGTAATTATGTTATCACAAACTCAGTTACACCTATTATGTATTCATAGATGTATTCTCGCATTCATGTTGTCCAATCAGTTAGTGTAGTTCATACATGTGAACCCTTTTGCATTCACCCTACCTCCCATGCATACCAGTATATTCAATAGTACTGGCGGATTTGTGCTATGGTGTTTTGTACTATAGGTTTAGAAGCATAAGCTCTAGAGTATTAGTAGCATTCCAGTCTCAGCAGTCAGAGTTAGCAGTGAGTCCTCATCATTCAAGGAAAAGATCATTACTTATTATTTCATTACATAGCTTATTTCAGTAGTTGGAGTGTGTTGGGGACATGTCCCATCAACTCCTTATTCAGACAGTTTGAGGCTTTTTAGACTATCATGTTCAGATAGTACATTTTAGTTGTTTTGGGTATCTCATACCCCATCCAGATGTTATGTTTTATTAGTTATGTTACAGTTTTGAACCTTACGACCTTTTAGACTTTATTACCATATAATATAGTATATTATGTAGTGTTCAGGTACATATATCAGTCATGAGTTTGATTGTGGTCCTACGGAGTCATGAGCACCGTGTAGCATTTCGAGTGCCAGATTCGGGGCATTACAAACTTGGTATTAGAGCCTAAGGTTCAATAGAGTCCTAGGAATTTTAAAAGCCACATATTATAGGGTCTTGTACATGGGTGTGTTGCGCGCCACATTTATGTTCAAGAGGCTATGAGATGTTTTAGGAATAGTTTTCCCTTCTTTCAGTATTTATGTCCTGCTAGTGAGCATAATCTCAAGTTAATCTCTTAGTCTAATTTATTTCTCCCTTTCTTCTAAAGAACATGCCTACCAAAAGAATAAACGGGAATCAGTCAGCCCCTGAGCCTCAAGATCCTTTGGGCGAACATGTTTCATATGTAGAGTTTCGAGCTGCATTCACTGCACTTGCTCAGTTAATTACTGCTAAGAATAAATGACAAGTTGTTATTCCGTCTAATACAGAGTGCAATTTATCTGTAGCCATGATGTGGAACATCACCCTAATGAATCCTCCATCCTTTTTTGGGTTTAAGTTAGATGACGACCCTTTAGAATTCATCGATCAGGTCCAGAAGGTTACAGACATCATGGGGGTTACTTCGAGTGAGAATGCTGAGATAGCTTTATGTCAGTTGAAGGATGTTTCTCACAGTTGGTTTAAACAGTGGAAGTCAGAAAGGCCATATGATGCAGGGCCTATTGAGTGGGAGGATTTTGTCACTGCATTCTTAGATAGATTTTTTCCCCAAGATGTGAGAGAGGCTAAGGTATTAGAATTTATCAACCTTAGGAAGGGAAATAAGATGGTGAAAGAGTATTCTTTTAAGTATACTCAATTAGCAAGATATGCTCCTCATGCTGTTATAGATGATAGGGACAAGATGAGTAAGTTTTTTTCTAGAGTAAATGATAGTGTGGTCAACGATTGTAGGTTTGTAATATTGAATAGTGAGATGAATTTATCCAGTCTTATGACATATGCTCAATAGATAGAAGAGCAAAAAATGAAGGTGAGGAACAATAAGAATAAGAGAGCAAAGATAGGTAGTTTCAATGTTGCTCAGCCCAAATCAGTAATAGGTAACCGTTCTCAGTTTCATCCAATGTCATCACTTCCAGCTCCTTCTTTAGATAGTGCTTTAGCTCCTAAGTTAAAGGATTGTAGTCGAGATAGACACCAGGCTCTAAGTCTCAGGGAAGTGTCAGCAATGCTCAAGCTAATCCTCTTTGTTAAACTTATGGTAAGAATCACAAGCGTGCTTATAGAGCTGGTAGTGATGTCTATTTCGGATGTGGCTAGCCAAGTCATAGAGTCAGATATTGTCCCTAGTTAGGCTATTAGGGTTATCATAACCGTTCCTCATCCTAGTCCAATCTCCCAAATCAGCAGGGTGACATCTCTAGTGCTATGAGTGGGCAACGCCCAAATAGACTTTATGCTCTCTAGTCTTGGAAAGATCAAGAAATTCTCCTGATATGGTTACTAGTACATTACGGATGTTTCATCTAAATATTTATGCTTTGCTAGATCCAGGAGATTCCTTGTCTTTTGTTACTCCCTATATAGTGGTTGATTTTGGTGTCCATCCTAAAATTTTATCAGAGCCCTTTTCAGTCTCTACCTCAGTGGATAAAACATCATAGCGCGGCGGGTATACAGGAACTGTCCAATTATGGTATTTCAAAAGGTCATCTCAGCAGACTTAGACAAATTAGAGATGACTGATTATGATGTCATTCTCAACATGGATTGGCTTCATTCCTGCTATTCCACAGTCGACTATAGAAATAGAATAGTTCAATTTTAGTTTCCAAATGAACTCATCCTAAAGTGTAGAGGTAGTACTTCAACTTTCAGAGGTCAACTTGTTTCCTACCTTCTAGCACGAAAAATGATATCTAAGGGATGAGTCTATCATGTTGTTCATCTTAAGGACTCTATTTTTAAATTTCCCAGTCTTGAATCAGTCCTAGTAGTATGTGAATAGTTAGATATCATTCCCAAAGATCTTCCAGGAATTTCTCTCGAAAGGGAAATAGACTTTGGCATTGATCTTCTTCTAGAAACTCATCCTATATCTATTCCGCCTAACAGATTGGCACCAAAAAATCTCAAATATTTGAAAGAACAGTTGAAAGATCTTTTAGACAAGGGATTCATCAAACCTAGTGTTTCTCCGTGGGGTGTACCATTCTTATTTGTGCAAAAGAAAGATGGTTCTCTCAGAATGTGTTAAGATTATGGTAAACTCAATAATGTCACGGTCAAGAAGAAGTATCCAATTCCCCTAATCGATGACTTGTTTGACCAACTTCAAGGCGCTAGCTATTTCTCTAAGATAGTCCGCAGATCAGGTTATCATCAGCTCAGAGTCAGGGAATGTGACGTTCTAAAAACAGCTTTCCGTACTTGGTATGGTCAGTTCAAATTCTTAGTCATGTCTTTTGTTCTTACCAATGACACAACAGCTTTCATGGATTTGATGAACCGTGTGTTCAAGAAGTACTTGGACATATTTGTCATAGTCTTCATGGATGATATTCTAGTCTATTTTCACTGTAAGTGTGATCATGCAGACCATCTCAGAATTATACTTCAGAATCTCAGAGATCATCTGCTATTTGCCAAATTCAATAATTACGAGTTTTAGATAAGGTCAATAGCATTCCTTGGTCATATCATTTCCAGTGTTGGCATTAGAGTTGATCCTCAAAAGATCAAAGTGGTAAGAAACTGGCCTCTCCTTGTCTCTCCATTAGATATCAGGAGTTTCTTGGGTCTCGCTGGCTATTATAGATGGTTTGTTGAGGGATTTTCATATATTACGTCCCCTATGTCCAGTTTGAATCAGAAAAAAGTCAAGTTTAAGTGGTCAGATCCTTACGAGAAGAGATTTTAGGAGTTGAAGACACGACTCAGCTCAACCCCAATTTTGCCTTTTCTAGATGGTCTAAATGGATTTATAGTGTACTCTGATGCATCCATAGTAGGTTTGGGTTATGTCCTCATGCAGCATAGTAAAGTCATAGCCTACGCCTCCAGATAGCTTAAACCTTATGAGAAGAATTATTTGACTCATGATCTTGAGTTTGCAGACGTAGTATTTTCCTTAAATAATTGGAGGCATTATCTATATAGCATTCATGTAGATGTGTTCGCGCATCATAAGAGTCTTCAGTATGTTTTCCCTAAGAAAGATCTCAATCTTCATCAGAGAAGGTGGTTAGAGCTCTAGAAAGATTATGACATGAGTATCCTTTATCATCCGAGCAAGGACAACGTAGTGGCCGATTCTATCAGTAGACTATCCATGTTAGTGTTGCTCATGTTGAGGACAGTAGGAAGGAACTAGCTCAGGAAGTCCACCAGATTGCCAGACTAAGTTTTCGCTTAGTCGACTCAGAGGAGGGTGATGTATGGGTTAAGAGTAGTTCAGAATAATCTCTTATTTCCCAGGTGAAAGAAAAGCAAGATAGAGATCCCTGTCTAGTCAAGTTGAAAGAGTCAGTAAAAGATCAGAAAGTATAGGTTTTCTCCCAGGGGGAGATGGTATATTGCATTGCTAGGGTCATCTGTGTGTTCCAGGTGTAGACTACTTAAGGCAGCGAATTTTTGTAGAAGAACATGGTATGCACTACTTTATTCATCCAGGGGCCAAAAATATGTACCGCAACTTGCGGGAGATCTATTGGTGGAGTGTGATGAATAAAGATGTTGTAGAGTTTGTGGCTAAGTGCTTTACGTGTTAGCAAGTTAATATAGAGCATCAGAAGCCTAGTGTGTCCATGTAAGAGTTCAATATTCCTACTTGGAAATGGGAAGAGGTTCACATGGACTTCGTGATGAGTTTTCTTGGTACTCGTCATCAACATGATTTAGTTTGGGTCATTATAGACAGAATGACAAAATCAACCCATTTTCTTCTAGTTCATAACTCTTATTCAGCTGAGGATTATGCCAAACTCTACATTAGAGAGTTTGTCAGATTGCACGGTGTTTCGCTATATATAAACTAAGACAAAGGTACCCAGTTCACCTCTCATCTTCAAAATGTGTTCCAAAAGGGTCGTGGAACCATAGTTCATCTCAGTACAACCTTCAATCCTCAGACAGATGGTCAAGTAGAAAGGACCATTAATACCCTAGAAGATATTCTAAGGGCGTGTACAATTGATTTCAACGGTAGTTGGGATGACCACTTTTCTTTAATTGAGTTTGCATACAACAATAGCAATAATTCCACTATTAAGATTTCTCCATTTGAAGCCCTCTATCATAAGAGATTCAGATCTCCAGTTGGATTGTTCGAAGTTAGTGAGGCCTTAGTCATAGGGCCTGACTTAGTATTCGATTCCTTAGAGAAAGTCCAGTTGATTAGAGAAAGACTTCGGGCTGCTCAGATCCCACAAAAGTCTTATGCAGATGTACGTAGAAAGGATCTCGAGTTTGAGATTGGTAGATATGTTTATCTAAATATCTCTCCCATGAAGGGAGTGAAGAGATTTGGGAAAAAAGGGAAAACTCTATTCCCGATATGTCAGTCCCTTTAAGATTCTCAGTTGCTTCGGCAAGGTAGCTTATGAGCTCGAGTTGCCTTAAGATCTAGCCTCAGTTTATCCAGTGTTCCATGTCTCTTTGCTCAAGAAGTGTATAGGTGACCCAGCAGTTGTAGTCCCTATTCAGAACATTGATGTTCAGAATAGGCTCTCTTCTGAGGAGATTCTAGTCGAAATTCTTGACTATCAAACTAGTAGACCGAGGAACAAAAAAGTCCCTCTAGACAAAGTTCTTTAGCAAAATAAGTTCGTTGATGGAGCTACTTGGGAGGCAGAAGTAGAAATGCATACCAATTTTCCTCACTTATTCCCCGATTACTCAGATCAAGATCAAGGTAACATTTCTCCTTAAGCTTTTCAGTTTTCCTGTCCAAATTTTAGTTACGACTTGGTATCAGTCTCATGTTCAGAATTCCATTTTTAAACTTGTTACTAAGTACAATTTCATATTAATTCATATGTTTATGCATCATATTATTAATGTGTTCATGCATCAGACATGCATTCTCCTAGTGAGAAACTCAGTTATCAGAAATCTCAGTCATTTATTCATGAGTCAGTTAAGTCATAAAATCATGCATCAGATATGCACGCTTAGTATAAATCTTAGACATTTCAGTCATGTTTCAATTGTTTATGTTAGTATATACTTCAGCTCATTATTTCTCCCTTCTCAATCAGTCTCATTCGAGTATGAATGTTTCCAAGGGGGAGATATTGAAATACCCCAAAGTTTCTTAACTACTTTCATCCCAAGAATGTCAAGTATTAGCTTCTAAATTTAATTATGTTTATTCCATTACAAATTTTCAAGATTGTCACTTTTTGTTATGTGGGAAATTCAATAAGCTTTTATTCGATAGAAGATTCGCCTAAATCCGATAATTGGGTAAGAAGTTATGACTATTCCAAGTTTTAGTCGTATAACACCATCATCTCAGTCTGTGGCGCATAGCGCCATAAGACAAAATAACTATGGTCAAATTCCAGTGAAGCTCTGCGATATTCCCGCATCGCGTCATCGTCCAATTCCCCAATTGTTAAATTCCAGTGACACGGCGCGATATCGCTGCCTCGCGCCAGGGGTCCAAGTCGGGAAATTTTTCACAAATTTAAAAAACGCATCCAAGGGTTAAAAGGGTCAATCTCCCACCCCTATTTAAACCCTATAACATGTGATTCATCCATATTTCATACAAAAATATAGTGTTTCTCTCAAGTTTCTCTTAAGTACAAGGTAGGGTTTTCAATTGAGGATTCAAATTCAATACTCAAATTCAGGAGTCTTTCCGTCAATATTCACGAAATCAAGAACTAAGGTATGCATAGTGTTTATTTATGAATTTCTTTTTTCAATGAATCCCAAGAATCATGTTTTAAACTATGAATTATGATACTCATGCTATGTGTTGATTATGTTCATGTGGTTATTGTTGTTGTATGATTCCCAAGTTGGAATCTTAATGTGTTTTATGAAATTACTTTAGTATATGAGTTTAAATCCATGAATTAAGTAGTTCATGATGTGTTTATTTATGAATTATACCTATGCCCTAAGTTGTGCATATAAAGTGTTTCATAAAATGCCTAAGGGACTAGAACTTATGTAATATAGGTAAGTTGTGACTTGAGTGATGGATTCATATTTTACCATTATGTTCAGATGTCTTCCATGCTATTAACATGCTTTGTAAATGTTGATGGATTTCTCACGGATTAGCCATATGAAATTATGTTATGTTTACATGCAATCTTATTCATGTACAAGCTTATGATAACCATGTAGTTCATAAAATCTCCATTTTATTATATTATGTATTGCTGATATTGGTCATGTACTCAACAAAGTCATGTCTTGTCAGTTTTCTTCTATCGAGTCCTGGGCGTACTTGTACCCGAAAAATATAGTTATGTTCCTAGATTAAGTGACATGTTTCACAATATCCTTAGTCAAGCCATGATCCATAAAACTCAGTCATTCATGTGACTCGGGAAAGCTCAGAAATTTAGTAATCTCAATAATGTTCCGTTAGTTAACAGAAGTCCATGAATTCAGCATAGTCCAGTTCAATTAATCATGTTCAGTGTCTATTCATAAGGGAGTAGAAATTAGCACCGAGTGAACCAAAGGATGGGTACACACAATGTCAGATGAGGGTGTGATTCTTAGAAGCAATCCATGCATTCCATAACTATGTAGCCAGCATAGGTTGAGACATTAAATCTGTCAGATGTGGGTTGATGAGGTGGATAAGCACTTTCAAATAAGGGCCCCACCATTCTCTTTTGGGGAAACTGTCAGATGAGGGTTATTCACAGCTTGTCCTTACCAGTGGCGCAGTATTGACACCCTTCCAATTAGGGTTATAGATTAGACCCCAACTCAGCTATAATACATTATTTGGGGCATGTCAGTTAGATGACTAATTCCCATAGTTTCAGTATAATAATCAGGACTGTCAGATACAGTCATTCAGTCTCAGTAATAGAACTCAGATAGTTCTACGGAATTCAGGACTATCAGACAAAGTCAACTCAAACTAATACCAAACTTGTCTAGTTCTATTAGAACTTAGACTGTCAGATGCTATCTCTCATTATCATTTATTTCAGTTATATAGTGATCAATATCTCATGTTATCAATACTCAGACTCAGTAATCATGTTATCACGAACTCAGTTACAACTATTATGTATTCATGCATGTATTCTTACGTTCATGTTGTCCAGTCAATTAGTGTAGTTCATGCATGTGAACCATTTTGCATTCAGCCTACCTCACATGCATACTAGTACATTCAATTGTACTGATGCATTTTTTCTATGGTGTTTTATACCATAGGTTCCGAAGCACGAGCTACAGAGCATCAGTGGCATTCCAGTCTTAGCAGTCAGAGTTAGTAGTAAGTCCGTTGCTTCGAGGACATGGTCATTATTTATTATTTCATTACTTAGCTTATTTCAGTAGTTGGAGTTAGTTAGGGACATATCCCATCGACTCCTTATTCAGACAGTTAGAGGTTTTCCAGACTATGAAGTTCAAACAGTTTATTTTAGTTGTGTTGGGTATTTCATACCCTATCCAGATGTTATGTTTTATTAGTTATGTTACAGTTTTGAACCTTACGGCCTTTCAGTCTTTATTTCTACATTATACAGTGTATTATGCAGTGTTCAGGTACAAATATTAGTCATGGGTTAGCTTGTGGTCCTTCGGGGTCATGAGCACCGTGTAGCATTTTTGGTACTTTATTTGGGGCGTTACAATGTTAGAAGGTGCTTTGAGCTAAAAATGACAAAAGAGTTTGAAAATGAGGTGAAGGTGACTAAAGTCTTAGTAATTTAGTGGAGGTGACAATTACTTTATTATGGATTAAGAACATTGGGGAAATTTGAAAATAACTCATAGGTTTTTAAATGTACATATTTATCCAAATTTTAGTTCATATAATGAGAAACGGAGGGAAAAAAGTGTGTTTATCTCTCTTTTCATATGTTGTTATTTTCTCCCTCTTGGCAATTTTTGTTGTTCATTGTTGTTGCTGCTTTATTCATCTTATTCTACTTCATTATCATCATCTTCTACTTCATTATAATCTTCATCTTCTTGTTGTCGACTATTGTTGTTGTTTTTACCGCTACTACTGCTACATTACTTGACAAGTTTTTTAGGTGAAATTTTGTTTCAAGCATCACTTTCCACTTTGGCATTACTTCATACGTGACTTCGGTATGTAATATTATGATTTTTTGTGTAATTTGCCATCTAGGTACCCTGAATCTGCTATTTTTTCAATAATGGATAGAACCCGTTCATGAATACAATATAAGAGCCCACAATTTAAATAGATCACTCAGTCTGTTGCAATAGAAGACTCATATAATGGATTCATGTTTATGGTCCTATAGTTTCTGTAACATGAATTGAACAAATGGGTAATCTGTTGCAACTGATGAGTTATCTGTTGCAACAGACTAGCTATCTATTGTAATATATTATCCATCTATTGCAACAGACAAGTAATCTATTGCCACAAAATATTTATCTATTGCAACAGACTAATTATCTATTGCAACATATAAGTATTCTGTTGTGACATTGAGTAATCTATTTGAAACAACACAATACAGCTCCTGCCACAAACCCAATAGATAACCCATTTGTTTCAACTCTTGCTATTGCTACAAGATTCAAATTATCTCCTAATCATCGACATGTTTGTTGAGAAAAAGAAATAGTGAGAATGAAAAATTAATAAGAATTAAAAATTCAAAGTAGATCAAACATAAATTTTTTATTAAATAAAAATACATAGGCTAAAATAAAAAAAAATTATTTGCCTTCACAAGGTATGGGTTTAAGGTCTGGGGATACAACGCCCTCCCAGATTCCACTTGTGGGATAATACGGGGTATGTTGTAGTTTTTATTTTCGTATTTTATTTCAATAAATTTAATAATTTACTAAGTGCTTAATTAATATGATCTAATAGTGGGATCTACTTGAGTATTAATGCATGCATTGGGTCAAGTTTTAAGTTTCAACTATTGCTATTGCTACTGGATTAAAATTATTCCTTTATCGTTGACATTTTTGTTGAGAATAAGAAAAAAATTGAATGAAAATTAAATAAGAAATAAACGTCAAACTCGATCAAACATAATATTTTTATTAAACAAAAACAAATAAAAATACATAGCCTAAAATAGAAATAATCTAATTATTATTATCATCATTATTTCCAGCTGGCTAAACTACAACAGGCAGCCGTAGTGCCCTCCTCACCCTTCGGATCTCCCAAAGCATCCATGCTCTCATGGAAAACAAGTCCCATTACAGGTCATGAACCTGCATCTGAAGTTGCCGCAGAGTACCTTGTAAAATAGCAACGTCCCACACTGGATCAACCATCTTTAGAACACAAATGAATTGACAAAAATTTTAAACCTAAAAGTAAATAAAAAACCTGAATGTAGTACAATTTATACTACCAATTGGGTACATTTACACAAAAAGAAAGAAAAAAACTTACCCGGGTTAGGGAAGAGAAAGTGGTTGAAGGTGTAATATGAAAGAGAAGATTCATGAAATAAATTTAGTAGAATGAACGAGTAAGGAGAGACCTCTTTATACAGGATTGAGTTTGAATGAGTTAGACAAAAAGACGTGACTGTTCACCTCTATTTATTAATTACATACAAGCTGGTAACTTTTTTATTACTTTGAAAAGTTATGACTTAATTAAATCAAGTTGCTGACTGACTTTTAATTATTGTGACAAGTCATGACTTTTTAGCTTATTATTATTAATTAGTTCTTTTCAATAAATATTTTTATTCGGTTGTGGCATAAAATCTACATATGTTGCATCAGATAACCTATTTATGACAACAAATATTCCATCTATGTCAACAATTTGACAACTTGTTGCGTTAGATAATCTATCTATTGCAAGATATAATCTATCTGTTTTAATAATCATCATATCATTAATCCAAATTTGGTGATTTTTTATAATATAAATTTAAAAACAAAAATGGTGAAAAGTCACTACTTGTCGCCTATTTTATATTAACAACAATTATTCAAATTAAATAACCATTTTTTCAAGATTATAAATAGTATTTATCATTTATTTTCTTATTGTTTTTGGAGAAAAGAAATGACATAATTAAATCAAGATGGTGAGTTTTTATTATTGTGATACGTCATGACTTTTGAGCTTATTATTATTATTATTATTATTAATTAGTTCTTAAATTTAAATAATATATTTCTCAATTGAAAAATTGAAAACTTCTCACCTTTTCAATAATCGTTTCTTTAATAAAATAATAACAATTTTTATTTAGTTGTGGAAATAGATTGTATGTTTGTTGCATCAGATAACCTATCTGTGAAAACAGATATACCATCTATTACAACAAATTGACCATCTGTTTTAAGAGCTTTTTTGATTTCTTCTAATAGATGATTCATTAGTCGCAACAGATCAGGAATGTGATACATCAGCTGTTTTGAATGTGTTAGACCAAAAATCACGACTATTCACCTTTTTTAAAACAATCATCATATAGCTTAGTTAATACAATGTTGTGAATTTTTTATTATAAAATAAATAAATAACATAAAAACAAATTTTAAAATAAAAATGGTGAAAAGTCATGATAATTTATTAGATTTAAATAACTGCATTTTTATAGTTATAAAATGTGTTTATCATTTATTTCCTTATTATTTGTTTACGAACCATTTTCATATTACCTAATCAAAAGTTCATGACTTTTCACTCTCAATAACTATAACGAAATCCCTTTTTTTATTAATAACTGTCTCTTGCAACTTATGATTCATCTGTCACAACAAATTAACCATTTATTGCAACATATGGTTCATCCGTTGCCATAAAGCTCAATCTCTGCCTACAACCGTCGACGTGTTGAGAATAAGAAATAGAATAATGAAAATTAAATATTAACTAAGAATTAAAAATCCAAAGTCAACAAAACAAATATTTTTAAATCCATTATATACAAATATATACAATAAAAAAACTTACCCCTAGGTAGATCTGATATAATAAAAGAAAATACATATGCTAAAATAATATAACATAGTTATTATTACTACTATTACTATTATTAACATTATTATTATTATAGTCAACCGACCCATCGTCATCTGGAAGCAGCAGTTCCCTCCTTAGTCTTGCACTCATGTCACCGAACTCCCATCGGAGTTTATGAATCTGCCTTTCAAGTTCCCGCAAGGAGTCACAAAAAATCACCTTGTTCAAATCTGGATCAGCCATATCTAGATGTGGAGTTATGTATAATTACATCCCTTAATTAAATAAAACTGGTGACTTTTTAAATATGTAAATTAACAAAACGGATCTAAATACAATAATTTATCTTTTATTTTATTTCAAAAAGAAAATAAAATTGTTTTAAAATAAATGTAAAAGATGGGTAATCTGTTGCAAAATACATTCTATATGTTTGATAATTTACAACATATTGACAATCTGTTACAACTGATAGATATATCTGTTTGATTTTTCCAACACATAAGTTATATGCTGCAACTGATTGATCATCTAACGTAAAAGATGTCTGTAATTGTTTGTTAATTTTATCAGATGTGTCGTCTGTTATAACAAGTTAGTCATCTATTGATTTAAATTAAGCCATTGATGGGATAGGAAGAATAAGGAGTCTGTAGATGGATGGATCCACTTTGATGTATGGGAGTAATGTATTACTGATGAGGTCATCAAGACAACACACATAAAGTACAATGATTTTATCATTGTAGTTTTTAACGGATTAGGCATTGATTATTTAAAAAAGATCCTACATTTTACAGTTTAGTTTGATAGGCTTGAATTGATTAGTATGAAGGGCCTATAAAGTTGTTGTCGGTACCCTATTACAAATTAACGATAGTTGTTGCTCATGTTTATGCGTGTCAAGTTTTGAAAAAAAATCAATATTTTGTGTCATTGTAGAGATCCAATAGCGATTGGACTTAAATTTAATTGTGCATTAGACTGTGAGAAGGCCTTTGAAGCATCACACTTCATCAAACAAGAATAGAAAGCCAATAGAAATTTCCCTCACCCAAATTTATATTGAAGGGTTGTTCGGGAATATGATTATACACCAAAAGGAGCCGTAGGAGAATACCTGCGAGGGAAACGAGACTTGATGAAAGACTATATCATTTGAGAGCTAATTTAAGTAAAAACATATGGTAGGAAGGAATTTGTAGCGAATCTGGCCGATGAAGCTTAATTAGAACACGAGAAATCTGAATCAAGTGCAAATATGAAAGTGTATCCAATAATGAAATTCCGTCTGTTGTTTCTCTCAAAGAAAAATAGTTCGGCTGGGCACTTTGGTAGGGAGCTGCGACTAGGTAGTGTGGTCGAAATGATCACCTATATAGAAAATCGCATAACACCTAGAAAGCAACTTTGAGGCCACCGAGGGTTGAAAAAATATACAGTAAGTCAAGAAGACTTGCACCAAGAACAGTTGAGGTTAAAATAAGGAGTCAAGCGAAGGTGGCAATTTCCAAATTTTAAATTGCAACCCAGGCCTTCTTTTTTATGTTTTCAGTTAGGTTAACTGTTATTAACCTGATTGTGTTATATTTCCTTATCATGCTTTCAACATATCTTGGAGAAGATCAAAGGCTTACTGTAGTATGTGAATCTCAATAATTTTCAAGCTTGCCTATAGCTTGCTGATTTGGCATTCAAGATTGTCATTGTTGTCTTTGAGGTTACCATAGAGTTATTGGTATTTTGTGAGCTCGTCAATGGGTGGGAACACTTTCTTTGAAGTTCTGGCATTGTAAAAGACATTCAGATGTCTTCCAGAACACTATCTTCAGAAGGCTTAAATAATACATGGAGGGTTATTATGTTTGTTTAAGGTCAACTTCTTGATGCACACGCAAGAAGTGGTCCTAACATTTGAACAACTAACTTTCTTAAGCATTGTTCAAGCAACCTTTAAAGGAAATGATAGGCTATCTTTTGTAGGGTGGTTGAACAAGCTGTATTGAACAGTTCTTGAGAAATTTAGTTGTTCAACTTTTTGGACCACTACTTGAGTGTGCATCAAGTCTTTGATGTAAAACAAACATACTGACCTTCCATGTACCATTTAAGCCTTCCAAATAAGGTGTTCTGGAAGCCTTCTGAAGGCCTTTTACAATGCGACAGCTTCAAATAAAGTGTTCCTCGCTCATTGACTAGCTCATAAATGACAAAGAACTATATACTAACCTGAAAGATGACAAGAACAAACTTGAATACTGAATCAGCAAGCTGGAGCCAAGCTTGAAAATTATCGGGATTAACATAATACAACAAGCATCTGATTTTATCCAAGATATGTTGAAATCATGCTAAGGTAAGAAAACAAAATCAATGATATACATATTGCTAAGGGAGTAATGATACTCAATCTGTCTTTCAATCTCTTTTGTGGTTCCGATCAGGTCAATCGCAGTGGACTTAATAGAAACCTGCAAACATGAAGGAATGGGATGCAATTTAAAATTCAAAAATTACCACCTTCACTTGAATCCTTATTTTACCTTAGATGTTCTTGGAGCAAGTATTGTTGACTTACTGTATATCATTTTAGCCTTGGTGCCCTCTAAGATGCTTTCTTGGTGTTCTGCTATTTTTTATGTGTGTGATTATTTCGACCATGCTACCATGTCACAGCTCCCCAACAAAGTTTCCAGCTGTACTAATTTTATTTGAGAGAGACAACATACTGATTTTTATTTTTGTATACACTTTCATATTTGCTCTTGATTCTAATTTCTCCTATTCTTATTCAGTTTCATTGACTAAATTCGCTACAAATTCCCTCCAATCCTATGTTTCTTCTTCAATTAGTTCTCAGATGATATAATCTTCATCAACTCCCCTTTCCCCATGTAGGTATTCTCCTACCACACCTTTTATTTTATAATCATCATCCTGAGCAACCGAACCATATAAATTTAGGATAGGGAAATAAATATATTGATTTACGTTCTTGGTTTAAGTAGTGAGAGGCTTCGAAGGCCCTCTCAAAGTCCAATGAACCCTAAATGTTACTCCAATCGCTATCGAATCATTTTATAATGCCACCAAAAGTTGATCACTTCACAAAGCTTGACACATAGACATGAGTAACAACCATCATTAAATCTTAATAGGGCATCAGAACCATATTCATGGTCCTCGGCCTTATCAATTTGGACATATAAAACTTAACTTTAAAATTGCAGATATCTTATTTGAATGATCAATGCTTAATCGGTAAAAAATAGCACTTACAAAATTAGTTTACTCTATGTGTGTTTTCACGATAACATTATTGGTATTACATACCTCCCACATATGAAGTGGTTCCATCTGCAAGCAGCTTATGCCTCAAAGCCCATCTTTACTATAGCCTCTTGTGTTGGCCGGGCAAAAGTTGATCAACACTCATTTCGTTAAACAAGAGAAAAAATAATTTATGTCAAACAACAGAAGAACCGTAAGAACATTATCCATCAGTTGCAAAAACCTCCATATCTGTTGCAGCAACTTCTCATCAGTTAAACAAATTGTGAATTGATTGTAACAGATGTGGAGGCTGTTGTAACAGATATGGATGTTGTTGCAACAAATGTGTAGCCTGTTACAACAGATGTCTAAACTGTTTGAATACATCAAACCAACCTTGGTAGTGGTTTGATTTGTTCCAAAAGTTGCTCCGTCTGTTGCAACATCAACAACAGCATCAACAAAAAAGAAACAACAAAGAAACAACATCAATAACAAAGAAGCAACATCATTTGTTCCTACTCCATCAATAACACCATACAACAAGTTCCACCAACACCAAACCTACAAACAACATCTACAACAGAATCAATAATAAAGAAACAAATAAAATACATACAAACAAAATGATACTGCTAGAAAGGCTTTTAAACTTCACTAAACAGATAACTTTTTTTGGATATTTTAATAAAAACAATGGTTCGTTCATTCAAGACTTAAAAGTAACCTTTCTTTCAAAAAATTTAAATAAATATGCTATGGGTAAAGGGTAAGTAAAATAAATAAACAGATTTAAATAATTAATTTATATAACTTGCAAAGAATAAGCCAAGAATGAAAGAGCAATAGTGAACCATACCTACAATATCAAAAGCAAGGGGATCAAAGCAGTAATTTCAGCTGAGAAAAGATATAGATTGGTGAGATTAGAAAGGATGTTTATACGAAAAAAGGAGAGAAAAGATAGAAAAGAGGAGACGGATGCGATAGCCCTAATGAGAAGCAAAAGAAAAATTAGAGAGATGAATAAATTTATGGCTGAAGGAGAGATAATTCTAGACATGGGTTTAAATTTTCATTAATATTCATCAATAAATTTGGGGCTCGAGGAAGATGGGTGACATTGAAAAGACAAGATAAGACTACTCAAGGAGGAGATTTTTGAGTTATCCAAGAAATATTTTTTTACCACTTTAGTAGTATGTCATCAGTTGCAACAGATATCAATATCTGTAAGAAAATTTCCAATAGCCCAGTCATCTATAGCAATAGATGCAAATGTCTATTTGATAATTAAATCAGATATCTGTTTAAAAATTTCCAGTAGCTTAGTCATCTATCACAACAAATACAAATGTTTATTGAAAATTTCCAACGACTCACTTTGAAAAATTAATGTGGAGAGTACAACTTTATAAAAAATGCAATACGGTCCCTTTTTTTATTTATTAATTTTTCAAACATTTATTAAAATCATTTAATAAATTCAAAAACTTTTTTATCTCCTAAAATCCTCTTCTTCTCAGAATTTTTCTTCATACTTTTTGAAAAAAAAGTTTTGGTTGACTCTTGCTTCCCTAGTCGAAATTTTTCAGTTTCTCTTGCTCAAGTAAGTTTAATCTTCTTCCTCGATTAGTTTAGATCCACTTTAGTATTTATTCTTATTTTCTCTTTGTGGTGGGGTTCTTCGATTTTGATGAAAATTACACTGTTCATCATTGAATTAGTCGAAATTTTAGTTTCTTAGTTAACATTGTTCATTTCGCATGTTTAATAGTCTTTTGCTTTGGATAATGACTAGAAAATTTTTGTATTGATTTTGAATTTTTTTGTACTAAATTGGACCCATTTTAATGGTGCTTTTGTTGTTGTGAATTGCACTGCCAATATCGGGAGAAGTCGGAACTTGATTTGCATGTTTGATCTGAGTCATTTTTTCTTAATAGACCAGTGGTCGATAGATTGATCATAATAAAATTTTTTGTTGCATTTTTTCATTTTTATTAATAGACCAGTGGTCAATTTTGATAAATTGACAACTATAGATTTGTTTTGGGTTGTAGATCATAAATGGTGAGAGTTTATAGAGTAGTTAAAAGTCCTTCTCCCACTACTTCTAGTAGTAGGAAGCGAAAAGCTGAAGAAGTATCCAAAACTTCAAAGAGTAAAAAAGCTGTAGTCGATGAATTCGAGTCAGAAATTGAATCTAAAATCCTTGTCGATATTTCTAAATATGACGAAAGCAGTACGCATGAGAATGATGATGTTGAAGATAGTAAAGAGAAAACAAAGGGGAAAGTGAAGAAGAGAGTGCAAGTTGTAGCAGTGAAGATGAGGATAGGAGAGATAGTTGAGACAAGGAGAATGATGATCACCTATCCTTGCCAATTTTTACAAGAAATATCTACATTGAATAGTATGTACTAACAACTTGGATTGCGGAACACGACACTATTCCTGCATAGATTTTTGTAAGAGCAAGAATGGCGGCCTATCAAGAGTTTAGAAGAATTCTAGTTGAACAAAAATTGTTTGCTGATTTTAAGAAGTTTTGTTTCGGATACTTGAGGCATATTCCAGAAAATTTTAAGTTTAATGGACAAATGGTCCATTATGTGGTGCTACGACGGATCAAAATAATAAAAAACTACATGAAATTTGATTCTATGTGAATGGTAAGACAACTTGTTCCAGCTTAAAGGAATTTCTCTGATTACGGGGCTGAATTGTTCAGCATATCCCTAAGAATAAAAAATGAACAAAGTCCTACAAAATGGAAAAAACTTTCATTTTAAGGTGACGAAGAAAATGTAATGCCCCAAAAACGGGCCCCAAGACATCACACGGTACTTAGGGTCACAAGTGATCCCAAGCTAACACTTGTACTGGCATACTTACAAGCAACTGAATAAAATACATAAATCTGAACAAAATCAATGGAAATATAAAACTTCTTTGAACTTGATCAATACAAATCTGAATTTACATGATTACCACTCTACTTTTACCAACAAAACTGAAATTTAATACATTAACACCGTTGACTGTGTATGAAGCCTCTACTAGTACTAACTATAGGTAGCCGGGTCATGAATCTCAACCAACCAAACTCAATTCGACTGAATAAACAAAATACAATACTTCTCAAGTTGTATAACTGACTCGAGCCCTTGAATCAAAAGGACTCATCACCTATTGATTGAAAGCTGCAGACTGACTGAGTATGGTATATGCGCTACAACTTGTACCTACATTATGTGACAATGTAGCACATAGACATATATATGGATCAGTACTTTGAGGATGTACTGAGTATTTGGGGGTTTATGCAATAGTTAAACAATATCATTAATCTTTATAGAAATCATTCATGTTGATTTAAATGAACAACATAGCTTGAGAAAAAAATGAAATCTAAATATCACAAATCATGGATAAGGAAGCATGTAATATAAATCTCGTGAGTCATTACTGTTAGCTCTAAAATCTATGTTCTCTTCTTATTCTCAAAACTTGTAAGCTAGACAAAATATGAAACTCATTTTGTATAGTAAACTCTTTATATCATTACTTTAAATCAATAAAACTGTTTCAAGAGTCGGGGACATCTTTGGGAGGTTCTTCTAACCGACATAAACCATGTTATCTGACATAGAGTCCAACGTCTTACCCATGTAGTGCAGAGGTATTCTACTTTTTCCATGGTAATAGAACCTTAACTTAAATAATCACTATCTCGGCTTCAGTCCCATAAATCTCAATCCTATAGTGGCACGTAGTTCAGGGAAAGTAGAATGCGCTAAACCCAAACTTCCTGCTAGGTGCTAAATACTACTCCAACACTTAGGGTCAGAACTTTTAGGAAACCCACCTTAAAGTAACTCAAGGTTCTATAATGAAGTCCAAACTCATATCTATAATCTGTAATAATCTATGAAAAGTGGATTCCAAAACTCAACTGAGGATCCAAAGATCAAATACTATTATATAACTCAAAATATGCAAATCTCAAGGTGCTTAAAGCACAAGTTCTTGAAATATCAATACTCAAATTAGGGCCTAATAACCCATGTCTCAAACTTAAGTAAAATCATTGCATTTATGTTTGTTAATGCACTCAATAATAATATAACTCAAAATCTGAAAATTTCTATAATAGGCATGAAAATAAGAGAATAGACATGAAACTTATCTTGAAAATCTATCAAAAATGATAATCTTGTAAATAGTGATAATGGGTGTAAATATTAATTTAAAACTCATGTATAAACATTCAAAATAATAGCAAAACATCAGGCTCAATATTCTTTTTGAATCATACTTTAACAATATCAAAATAATTAAATAAAGAATCTCAATATCTTTCTTAAACCCACTTTGAAAAATTTGAAAGCATAACGCGCATAAATATATGAAAATAGTCATACAGTTCAATATTCAATCACTTGTAAACCCATAATCCTCAAACAATATAAATTGGGTATAAAACCCTAACTTCAATTTCATGAGAGACCACGAAAAATTCAGTAAATATGTAATTTAAAATAAGTTTGGGCACAAGGACAAAAGGATTGTCTTTGTTGAAACCCCACATACCTTAATAGTTTGGATTTGATGAATTGAAAGGAAAATCTTGAACTTTGAATCCTTTGGAGATGATCTTGATATCATTCTAGAAGATCTTGGATTTAAAATACTAAATTCTTGATCTTTTTGTTGAAGAGAAGAAGATGGAATTGATGATTCTTGAGGGAATTGATTAGGGTTGTTCTTGAGGGAAAAATTGAAGAATGGGGGGCAAATAATGCCCAATTGAAGCCTTTGATTGTGTTTCTTATGACCTGGGTTGAGGTGGGAAAAGACCCCATTTTTTCTTATTAATTTAAAGCAGAAATTTTTAACCCGCACCCCGATTTTTCCCTTTCGCGCGACGCGCTACCAACGCGGTAGCTCACTGCCTCAAACTAAAAATATCATAACTTTTGACTCGGGTAAAGGATTTTGGTGAAATAGGTGTGGTAGGAAAGCTAATTCAATTATCTATAATTTTTTATATCTTGGGATGGAAAATTACATGTACATAAAAATATATGCACATTTAAAGTAGACCCTTGTAGGATTGAATGTGAAACTTTGGACGAATCTGATGTTCTAAGATCCACTTGGCTCTAAGTGAATTCTATGAACATTATTCACCTAATAAGGACTTCACATACTTAGGAATAAATTTATGATACTAGAATTTGAATTATGGATAAAGAGTACAGAAATTACACCTTCATCGACGTGGTGAAATTGCGTTAAGCTATTGGAAAAGGATGAGTGCGAATTTGCACTCTGGCGCGACGCGGTGCTCTCGTGTTGCATCATTGGTATTTGAAAATTGGGAATTTGAACCTCTCTGCGATGCTCCAATATTGCGGAGGTCTACTAGAATGTGACGATTTCCGTTTTGGCATCCACCACGACGCGTTGAGTGCCCAGGCAGGATACTACATTACTAAAAATGCTCTAACTTCTTCACCGAGTGTCCGATTTGGGTGAATTTGATATCGATGGAAAGCTTATTCAATTTCCCAAACAATGAAAGGTCTAAATATGGAAAATTCTGTAATAAATAAAGGTTATTTCTTTTTGAATCACACTCTTAAGATTCTAGGAACTAATTTTAGTCTAGGAAAAACACGGGGTGTTACAATATTTCCCACTTGGGAACATTCATCCTCGAATGTGGATAATTAAGCTGCAAATACTGAGGAATCTGAGGTTATAAGATATCATGCACAACTAAAATAAACTGAATAACTGAATCTTAATCATAATGAGTTACTGAACTGATCAGGGAGTGCATGAATTCTTATGAAAATAGCTATATGGCTGATATAAAAACTAGGGCATCAACTTATGAGTAACCATTAATTTAGGCTGGATCTGATTTCATGAGAAAATCACTAAGATTTTTATGACATGAAAAACTCGGTGTATTACAACATCTCCCCCTTGGGATCGTTCGTCCCCGAATGATACTTATTTGATTGAAATACTAGAAAAAGACTAAGATGACGAACAGGAAGCTTACGAGTTGAATCATGACTAATCATCTAGATTCTAAAACTAATGCATAAACTGACTGATATGACTAGATGGGAAGATGGAAAACCATAGAAACTTGTTCGTATGGCTGCTGGACTGAATTACTGGCTAAACGGGTTAATTAATACTGCACATTCCATTTTGACTACTACATTCAACCTTCTACTAGGATCTCACTATCGCACGATACATCCATCCACATATATACAAACATGAAATTCAAGTCTATCTTTATAACCACGTATTCACTTCTAACACACACACACATGAAAGCATCTTTGTCATATTCACCAATACCTCTATTAATAACAACTTCCATTCACTATTAAATTCTTAGGAAGACACACAAAAAATATCCCCAACTAACCAAGTCATACACAAAATGCTTCACCTCAATATTTATTCATTTACAGACCTATATAAAACAAACATACAACAATTTTCCCAACCATAACACATTTACTTTCTCCCATCCACTCAAGTTTTCATCATCACTACTAAAATTTGGAAATTTGACTTAGTTACTTATCCTATCATCTCCCACTTAGCTTTAAGCCATCACTCTAAGTCTATGAACCACTATATCAACTCTAATCTAAACAAAAATCACTTTACTCTAGAGTCTGGCGTAAAATTAATACCCATAAAACTAAAATTTCCCTGAAGGACTGTATCTTAATGTGTAACTCCCAATGCTAGTACCTCCTTCTGAGATTCCCCACTTAGATTTCTTTAGCCTCAAAATTCATCATATAACAACTTAAACACTCACTAACTTAGAATCTTCATGGTATCACCAGATATTTATTTCACATCACCTAGAGCTTCAACTCTTACTTCTATTCGCTCAATCTTCATGGCATCAAACTTAGATTCTAAAACTTAACACGGACATCATCAATCTTCAATAAACCAAACTACCCGTGTTTTAGCTTACTAATATCACCTCTCTAAACTTGTGTTTCTAAACCATGAGAATCAAGATCACACCAAAAAGGCTCAACATCATCCATCCATAACTCCTTAACTTAGCTATTAAGAACATTATATATATATATATATATATAAAACTAGTCTCCTTCCACTTAGCAAATCAACGGTACTACTAATCACATACAACACGTAATAACCTTGGTAATAATGCAACCTTATATCACCTTGGGCATACTTTGTCACCATACTTATAGCATCATACTTAATTATAGATAACTGAACTCAAAACTTCTTGCATACATTGTTCAAGCCTACAAGATCCCTTTTGATATAGCTTCACTAACCAATAAATCATTTAATCTACTTTGATGACGATCAACTGTTCAAACTTAGCATCTATTTCTAGCTATGATGAACAACAACTTCACACAATAGTCTTACATGCCAAACATCTGAAAACATTAGTCCGCTAAAACTTCATAACAATAAGGATCAATCTCAATCCTTTGATCTATCCTATTTAAAATCCACTAACACATCCTCCTTCTACATATCATTACTATCTACCCTTTTTATACCACTAAACATAGTTCATAGATCTATAAGTTTTAACTAAACTCCCCCTGGCAATCTCAGGGATGCCTAAATTAACAACACTCCTCCGCCAAGTACCTTCATCAATAGCCTATACTTTTCTTGCACAAAAAACACTGTCAACAACTCTTTTCATACTTCAAGCAAACAATAATTCACCATAACTAATAACTCTTTCTCTACCTTCTAATAAATTAATACACAAGGACATAACACTTCATTACTAACCCAATCTTATGCAAAGAGATTCAGCCATATATACATTCAATACATCGTCCTTACAATTTTTCCTTTTCAGTACATGTCTAAACCCCCAGTTCCAAGCAACACAAAAAAACAATATGAACAACAAGTTGCAAGTGAATCAAAATAGGCCTCAAACGACTTCACTAGACTTTGATTTGTGTTTTGAACTTGAAAATGAGATCAATATCAAAGAAACTATGATAGTGAATCGAAAGAGACCCACACGGCTTCACTAGACATTTAGTATCAACAACACAATGATAACAAGATTACAAGAGATGGAAACTTGCCACACAATATTCAATAATCTAAGAATACACATCTTACTCTGTCTTAGCTGAACAACTCATAAGAATGAGGACATAACTTTAAACTTGAGGGACTTATAACACACTAAAAGGCTCATCTCAAGCCACTTTGTGAGTCTTCTAAAACTTCTGTTAGCAAGTCTGAGATCATTATCAGGGCAGGGAATTGGAACTTGCCGATTATGTTACCTCAAGAACAGTACATAAATAGTGAAGTATAGATTATTATTATGGATTCTGAGGAGGAATCTAAAAGCACACTGACTTTGTCTTAGTGCATGACTTTCTATGAGCATGAATAAAGCCCTTAAAACTTTGAAACTTAAAAGCACTGATGGGATACTTTCTAGTCTCCTTATAATCCCATAACAATCTAAGTAGACTATTTGAGAAAGCTCTAGAAGTAAAGGATTAAACTTGGATTTTTCTTATTCCTTTAAAATAAGGCAGAGATGGCTCAAATAGAGTAAGATAAGAATCTATATAAGTTTCTTAGAGACCTTTTTCTATAATATAATCTGAGACTTGAAAGAATGGAAATATTTCCTAAATGCTTTGTATCATCTCGAATAAAGGTACATACATCTCTGTACTATTCCGAAAGACTCTACAAGACACGACTTCACAGACACCCTAGGACACTTGAACCTTGTTCTATGATATCAAGTTTGCAACGCCCCAAAAATGGGCCCCGAGATGTCACATGGTGCTTAGGGTCACAAGTGATCTCAAGCCAACCCTTCTACTTCCATACTTACAAGTAACTGAATAAAATGCATAAATCTAAAAAAAATTAGTGGAAATATAAAACCTCTCTGAACTTGATCAATACAAATATGAATTTACAAGATTACAACTCTACTTTTACCAATAAAACTAAAATTTAATACATTAACACCACTGACTGTCTATGAAGCCTCTACTAGTACTGACTATAGGTATCTAGGTCATGACTCCCAATTATCTCAACTTAATATGACTGAATAAAGAAAATACAATACTTCTTAAGTTGTATAACTGACTCGAGCCCTTGAATCAAAAGGAATCATCACCTGCTGATTGGAAGCTTCGGAATGACTGAGTATGGTATATGCGCAATAACTTGTACCTACATTATGAGACAGTATAGAATATAGACATATATATAGATCAGTACATTGAGGATGTACTGATTATATGGGGTTGTATGCAATAGATAAACAATGTCATCAATCTTTATAGTTAAACAATATCATCAATCTTTATAGAAATCATGCATGCTGATATAAATAACCCATAAAACTTGAGCAAAAATTGAAAACTAAATCATATAAATCATGGCGAAGGAAACATCTAATTTAAATCTCGTGAGTCATTATAGTTAGTTCTAAAATCTATGTTCTCTTCTTATTCTTAAAACTTGTAAGCTAGAAAAAATCTGAAACTCATTCTGTATAGTAAACTCTTTATCTCAATACTTTAAAAAAATAAAACTGTTTCAAGAGTAGGGGACATCTTTGGGAGGTTCTTCTAACTTACATAAACCATGTGAGCTGACATGGAATCCAACATCTTACCCACGTTAAGGAGAGTTGTTCTACCCTTGCCATCATAATAAAACCATAACTTAAGTGATCAATATCTCGACCTCAAGCCCATAAATATCAATCCTATGGTGGCACATAGTTCTGGGGAAGTAGGATGCGCTAAATCCAAACTTCTCACTCGGTTCTAAATACTACTCCCACACTTGGGCTCAAAACTTTTAGGAAATACACCTTAAAGTAACTCAAGGGTCTATAATGAAGACAAAACTCATATCTATAATCTATAATAAACTCTGAAATGTGGATTCAAAAATTGAACTGAGGATCCGAAAATCAAATACTATTATATAACACAAAATATGCAAATCTCTGGGTGCTTAAAGCACAAGTTCTTGAAATATCAATACTCAAATTAGGGCCTAATAACCCATGTCTCAAGATCATGTTAAATTATTGCATTTATTCTTGTTAATGCACTCAATAATAATATAACACAAAATTTGAAAATTTCTACAATAGGCATGAAAATAAGAGAATAGACATGAAACTTATCTTCAAAATCTCTCAAAAATTGTAATCTTGTAAATAGTTATAATGGGTATAAATCTCAATTTAAAACTCATGTAAGAACATTCAAAATAATAGCAAAAAATCAGGATCAATATTCTTCTTGAATCATTCTTTAGCAATATCAAAATAATGAAATCAAGAATCTCAATATCTTTCTAAAACTCACTTTGAAAAATTTGAATGAATAACGTGCATAAATATATAAAAATAGTCATGCAGTTCAATATTCAATCACTTGTAAACTCATAATCTTCAAACAATATAAATTGGGTATAAAACCCTAACTTCAATTTCACGAGACATCACTAAAAATTCAGTAAATTTGTAATTTAAAATAAGTTTTGGGAAAAAGGACGAAAGGATTGTCCTTATTGAAATTCCACATACCTTAATAGTTTGGATTTGATGAATTGAATGGAAAAGCTTGAACTTTGAATCCTTTGGAGATGATATTGATATAATTCTTGAAGTTCTTGGTTTAGAAACCCTTAATTATTGATCTTTTTGATGTAGATAAGAAGATGAAATTGATGATTTTTTAGTGAATTGATTAGGGTTGTTCTTGAGGGAAAAATTGAAGAATGGGGGCAAATAATGCCCTAAATGAAGCCTTAGATTGGGTTTTTTTACAAACTGGGTTGAGGTGGGAAAAGACCCCATTTTCACTTATTTATTTAAAATAGAAATTTGTAACCCGCATCCCGATTTTTCTCTTTAGCGCAATGCGCTACCATCGCGGCAGCTCACTACCTCAAACTAAAAATGTCATAACTTTTGACTCGGGTAACGAATTTTGGCAAATATTTGTATCATTCGAGATCTAATTCAATTATATACAATTTGGTGGGTCTTGGGATGGAAAATTTAACGTATATAAAAAGTTATACATGTTTAAAGTAGACCCTTGTAGGATTGAATGCAAAATTTTGGACGAATCTGATGTTCTAAGCTCCACTTGGCTCTAAGTGACTTCTATTCACATTATTCACCTAATAAGTACTTCACATACTTAGGATTAAATTCATGAAACAATAATTCGAATTATGGATCAAGAGTACAGAAATTACACCTTCACAGCAATGCGGTGATATTGCATTAAGCTACTGGAAAAGGACGAGTGCGAATTTGCACTCTGGCGCGATGTTGTGCTATCGCGTTGCAACACTAGAAATTGATAAATGGGAATTTGTAATTCTAAACGATGATCCAATATCGTGGAGGTCCACTAGAATGTGAAGATTGTCATTTTGGCATCCACCGCGATGCGGTGAGTGCCCAGGCAGGATACTGAATTACTAAAAATGCTCCAACTTCTTCACCGAGTGTCGGATTTAGGCAAATTTGATATTGATGGAAAGCTTATTCAATTTACCACACAATGAAAATTCTAAATATGGAAAACTAAGTATTAAATAAAAGTTATTTCTTTTTGAAGAACACTATTAACATTCTAGTAATGAATTTTAAGCTAGGAAAAATAATGGGTGTTATAGAGAAAGAGCATTATTGTATCAAGGTTGATTTTCCTGATCAAAGGTAATAGGTTGACTAATCAACAAAATTTGAAGTGTGATTTTGTTTGGATTTGTGCACTCGTGCTGCTGGCAAAGGACAAGTCAAAGAAGTTGGATTCATACCACATTAAGATGGAGGCTGATTTAGATTTATTTGGGGATATCCATGGGGAAAAGTGTTGTTTGGAATGACATTGAGCTATTTGAAAAACAAGATTGATTTTACCAAGTAGAAAGAAGTGTTTGTGAAGAGGAATAATGCATCGTACGCATTGTATATCTTTCCGTGGGCGTTTCTGTTACATATAATCTACCATCTTATTGATTTATGATAGACTCTTAACTATTAATGTAATAATACATAGACCTTGTATCTTTACTTATGCTTCTATTGATTACAGGTTTGCATATATGAGGACTTTCCTCATCTAGGAAGGTACGATAGTAAGTCATTGGATTCTTCTTTGCCCATTCCCCATCTTCTTAGTTGGCACACGTCGAAATATAATAACATAATTAAAGGCGACTCATTTAAGTACAAATGAAACAACATAAAGGTAAAATTATAATTATTATAGTATGATAATAATATTAATATATTAGTGAATGTGGTGTAATTTATATTTATTTTAGTATAGATGTTGCACCCGTACCTTACTGCTACTGTTTGTGAGATGGCAGAGATAAATAAAAATATTTAATCCATACACGAACGAAGTTAAGGATACATCCATCGATAACTTGAAGGCACAACTAATAGATTTAACTATCCAAACTTTATCAGCGGAGGTCGTATACGAAGAAGAATATTTGGGTGGTCACAATTATGTTCCAAGTACAGCACGTGCTTTTCATCATGCTGGTTCAAGTGGACTCAAAACTACACCCAACACTTCTACGGATGATGACCTATGCGAGTGTGTTGTCGTGCTCGAGAAAAGTGTTCTGGATATTGATTCTTTTGTTAGAGATGAGAGGTTGAGGAGAATTGAGAAGAATAAGAAGAAGCCACAAGATGAAAGTAAACTAATTTATATTTTATTCTTCCAATTTAATTTCTTGCATAATTTTTGTAATCCTTACAAAACAATGCAGTGCATCTCGACAGTCCCCCTCGTAGCAAACATCAAATAAACCTTAAAGAACTTGCAGTCGTAGTGACTGACATTGCTGCAGGAGATGAAAAACTTGAAGAAGAGAAAAAAGAAAAAAAAAACAGAAGTGGAGAAGGCAGCAGATGAACAAAATACGAAAGAAGAAGAAGAAAAAAACGAAAATGATATGGAGAGGATAGCTGAAGAAGAAGCAGAAAATGAGGAGAAAATAGAAGAAGATTGTGACACTACTAGAAATTACCCCTATGGCGACAGTTCATAAACTGTTGTGATATATATAAAAACTGTTACAATAGAGGTACCGCAATGATTTTATACGTGTTTCATATGTGAGCATTGGGATAGGTCTATCGCAATGACTTTTGCAATGGTTATAATAACCGTTGCAATAGCTATACCTATTGCAATAATTTTCTTAACTCCTATTAAGACGGTTCATATTGTCTATCGCAACATTTAATAACTATTGCAATAGACAATGCTGCAATGACAGAAAAGTGTTGCAATAGACTTATTGCAATGATTTTTTACTACTTATGGCATTTGACACCTATTACAAAGGTTTTTGAATCTTTTGTAGCATTATTTTGCTACCTATTGCAACGGTTTTTGCAACCTATTATTTTAGCTATTTCAAATACAAATTGATATATATCTATATGTATAGAGAGAGAGAGAAAGAATTATATTAATACATAATTATATATACACACCACAACAAAATCTTTCATTAATAATAATACAAATTAAAATATCCAACAAACTAGTAATCTAAATTCAAAAGCAATATAGTATCAAGTTCAAGTGACGATAAGTTTCACAAAATTCAATATCCAAAAGATTGATACTAAAACATCTATCAACAATTCAAAAATTTTATTGGGTAACATCAATTTCTTCCCCACTTCTTTGTTATTCTCCGTCGTCATTTTGGAAACCTATAAAAAAAAGAAAACATAATCTCAATTAGAACTTAAATGACAACATATTTAATTTTCATTTATAACGTAGGAATTTATAAAGTATAAACAATCTCAATAGAAAATGAGTAATTTATTTATATGTATTAAGTGGATTTCTTAACAATATTGGTCAAATTTATTGGATTTCATTCTAATGCTCTATTGAATCTCTTATTTTATGGGTTTGCTTTTGCAAATACTTTATACTACAAAGCATATGATGTAAGACTAAGGAGTCATCTTAGGAGTTGGTTGGATTAGGGTGTCTTTCACGGGTAGGGCCTCAGTTCGGATCGTCACAGTACATGACATTCCACAAACTTTCAACCTTTGGAAATAAGGTAGAAATTTCACCATCTGAATTTGTTATCATTGGCTTACTAAAATAAATCTTACCATACTGATATTTGGAGATATGAGCTAATAGTTTGAGCTTTTGGGGCAAAAGGAAAACTAATATATGAGTTGCTTCATCTATGTATTTGAGATTATATTGGCAGATATATACAACGTACATGGAATTTATCCATATGCAAATGCAGTACTATTTTAAGGATATCTACACAGGAACAAAGCAAACACATATTTTTTGTGTATTAACTTTCACAAAAAATAAAAATAAATGACCTAAAGATTCTATAGACGTAAGAAAATACAATAGACAATAACAATCAATATAGTAAATATCGTACTTAGTACCTGAGAAATGAGATCTTGTGCTCGTTTTAGACAAATGTCCTAAGAGTTTGTGCAGGATTCACGTTAGTCAAATTTCTTTTGCTCCCAGATATATCCAGGGACTCACATTCAGTAAGCAATGTATCAATCAAGGGCCATGTCTCCACTGCATCTAAATTAAAACACCCATCTCAAATACCTATCAAGTAACCATACATAGCAATGAACATTTTATATACCTAAAATGTATCTGGTTTAAGCCTTGTCGTCTTCTCTCTAATTAATCTGTGGAATTCAACAGACCTTTGCCCTTCTTCTAACTATGATGCATTTAACATCTTAATCCCTTCCTCTTTTGATAAATATCATAACTACAGCTTATGAGCACCTGTGTCGATGAATGACATCCCATTTCTCGAATGGAAAGAGATACTGGAAATACTTCCATAGCTTCAAGTACTGGTTGCATACCAAGATACGGTTCTAATTACTCTCCTGCACAATAAATTTCCACAGAGGAAAAAGAAAATAATCAGCATAGCCTCGGAATTTTTTCTATAATTATTACTACTATTGATTCTCACCTTGTGTGTGAGAATTTGGAGAGAACAACCAAACATTAAGGTGTCGTTTGGTTAAGTTTAACTAAAAAAAGGCTGTTGAATTTATTAACTTTTTTGTAGCAAAAATTGAAATCACTGGCATTGCAAAGAGGAGCAACAACCCTTTAAACATTCCTCTCTACTCTCTGCAACCCTCATTTCGTCTATGGGATAGGCTCTTTTACTTTTATATGGAATTTTTTGCAATTTTTGATACCATACTAACAAAGAAAAACAAGAAACACACACCAAACTATCCACTAGTGTAAGAAACCATGGACCTCTTTTGGTGACCAATCTCGGATTCAAGAACAAGAACAAGAAGGAAGAGTTTACAAGGTGTTTAAGACCAAATCCAGCCAACCACAAAACTATATTAAAAGTAATATATTGAACAACAATATCAACAACAATACACACGGCTTCACTACTACAATACAAACTACGAAGTTACAATAAGATAAAGATAGAAAGGTAGACAAATTGAGGTGTAATCTTATGAACCCAATAACCTATTCCACTCTAGTGACCTTAACACTATACACTACAATTACCTACATCTTAAAATGACACAAGAAAGGAGTCCACCACTAAAGCACCAACGTATCGAGAAAAATGCAACAAACAAATGATTCCACACTTGTGCAATGCCCTAGTTTCGGTTTTGGACTCTATCTCTTTCTAAGAGAAGTGTTCATTCAATAACTTTAATTAAATAATGACCAAAAACCTTACAAGGTTCTATTTATATTACATTATAAAATAAGAGACAAAAGACTAAAAGACCATTTAATTAAAAGGGCTTCAAAAGGTGACCATGGGTGTGTTTCGGCGGCCTTGTGCACTCCAAGGACCATCTTCACAATTCAAATTGCACACACTCTTTGTTAAATTCAAAATACTCAAAAATCATTACTGGTCATGATCGTACTCATATCATCCTCTCCATCTTGAAAGGAATTTTCCCTCAAAATCATGACCTCACCTCTTTTAGAGAGGCACTTCTCAATCTCCTACATACGGCCACACATCTTATCCATCTTCCTCACCTTGCATTTCAACATCTTATTGCTTTTCATCTTGATGTTTTCCATCAAACTTAGAAAATTAAATTACCACTTCTTCCCCAAGATTGAAATTTTTTCCCTCCCTTAGGATCATGTTCCTTTGGTTTGGACACTCACTAGCCTTGTGCCCCTACCCTTGGAGTTTGAAGAATTGAAATCCCTTGGAATTGGAAGTGGAAATTGGTTTACCTTCATACCTTGGAGACTATTTTAGGGAAGCATTGGTGCTCTCATTTTAGTCAACTATGAATGAGTTCTCTTTGAGCGCTCCCTTTTAACCTCCAATGCCGCTTGAAAGATTCCATCAATAGTTTCAAACATATAAAGTGTAATGCGAGTGGAGATGTCCTTTTCCAAATAGACTTTGAAGTGCACGATGTCATTCCTTACTTTTTCTCCCCGGTGATTTTGTTTCAATATCAATTATTGAAATTTATCGTAATAAGCCATGACACTCTTTCTCCCTTCCCTCAAATTGTACAATTTTGGAAGAAGCTCATGCCTAAAAGTCTCAGGCAAGTATCATTGCCGCATGAGGATCTTTAACCAAAAGTAAGGATGAGGTTGTCCCCCAATTACCTTATTCCAAAACCATTTAACATACCCCCACCATATATTAGCATAGCTTTCAAAGTAAGCTATAGCATAGCAACCTTTCCTTTCTTCAGTGAGATATTTAAGTTGGAAGATCTTGTAACAAAATAATTCCCATAAAAGGTATTCTTTGGGGTCACACTCACCTTTGGAAACGATAAGGCTCACTTTGGTGGAATTGTGGCCTACATCACCATTTGGGTAGCCATCTCTCACCTCTTAGCCTAACTCCCTATATCTACCCCTCACCACTTCTTCCCTCAAGTAAACATCAACATAAGATACATAATCCACATGTTTTTCATCCCTACCATATCTTTCCAAATGATTGGATCGATCTGGATTAAGTGGATTTGGATTTGGTGGAAAGTAAGACCTTTGGTTTAGTAGAGTTTGGATTGGAATGTGAGGCCTTTGTTTAAGTGGAGGGCTCGGGTTTGGTGTTGGTATTTATATTTTAAATTTTTTTTGTTGGACTTGGTGAAGTGAAGGGTAGGTTAGTCTATCAAACTTTTGGCTTTGGGAAGCATTTAGTGGTTATCTCGGTGGATTGATCATTTGGTGTATCATTTCAGGGGAGATGGTAGGGGAAGTGTTTTGATCATGTCCACTCGAGGACATATGATAATGTTGAGGAGTAGAGGGATGGATCTTTTGGCTTTCCACTCGTTCCAACCTCTCACTCACAGTACATACATCCTCGTTCAATGATGTTATATCCCCTTTTACCGAAGATATATTCGTTTCTAACTTCCTAGGACTCACTTGCATTCTTTCCAATTTGCAATTAAGGCCCTCAATAAAAGCCATGAGGATAATAGTATAATTTTTTCCCACGGTTTGGGACATCGTTCCCTCTATTGTAATGTACCTAAGAAAACACCTACAAAATAATAAATGAGTTAGTTATAAAAGAAAGGTCCTCACACTCTCTCTTTAGTTCGTTGCCTCTCGGGTTTCTTCACTCAATCACACAAGTGGGGCAAGCATTATTGTATTCCTCGCTTGAGAGGTGGACCAAGAATTTACAATGACTAAAAAGAATAAATAACACAAAGGAACGTAAACTCGAAGAACGGTTTCAAAACTAACTTACAATCTAGTACTAGCTTGTAAGTTAGATTTGGAAACAACAGACGAAACTAAAGACACAAAATGAAACAAAAATATCAAAATTGGAGACAAAATTTGTTGTGTGAATAGTAATTTTATGATGTGTCACCTCCTAATTGGCCATGGACCCACAACTTTTAATTACCATTTTTGAAATTTTTAGTGTTTATAATTTTGGAATAGAAGACAATTGGTTTTTGGAGGGAAAGCACAAGTGTACCCTTTTCAAATCTAAATCTCAAAAAGTGAGATTTTACTAGTACTTGTGTAATGCCCCGAGTCTGCACCCCGAACGCCACACGGTGATTATGACCCCAAAGGACCATAAGCTAACCCATGACTAGTACCTTCTGTGAGCACTAAATAATAATATTGTAATAATATGGAACATAGGCAGAAATGCCACAAGGTTCATAATCTGAATACTGATAATAATAGCATCAGACAATATCATCATAAAACTTAATACTATCTAAACTAGTCTAGTCTGAAAAAACCTCTAAATGAACTGTTTGAAGTTAATGGGACAAGCCCTAACTAACTTCGACTACTGAAATACTGAAGCTACTGCAATGCTGAAATAAAAGCATTATCAAACTACTGAATCTACCATTGCTAACTGAATTTGTTTAAGCGTGATCGGGAACCTGAGCATCTGAACCTACGATATGAGACATCATAGCGCAAAGAGAAAAGATTTGGCAGTACGTCGAATACACTGGCATACAAGACGAGGCAAGGCTAAATGCAATGGTTCAGATGCATGAACAATAAATGATTGAATTATATGAAATAACTGAGTAAGAGTACATGGATAACAAAAACTACTGTAAAATACTAAGTATGCAATATTGTGCATATACGTGAATACTGTATCTGAGCTTTCACTGAAATGGAGTACTAATTTCTAATAGTGAGTAACTGGTATCTGCGGTCACAGATAACTGAGTGACTTATACTGCGTGACTATATCTAACAGTCCTGATTCTGTAGAACTTAACTGAGTTCTATACTGACACTAAAACTGAGACTATGGGAGGTAGTCATCTAACGGACATGCCCCTTTTTGAATAGATTTGTACTAAAACTTATAACCCCAGCTGGAAGGGGATTAGTACCATGCCACAGGTAAGGACAAGATAAAGAGTCACCCTCATCATGAAGGTGCCCTGAATGAGAATAGTGGTACCCTCAACTGGCAGGTAAGATACCTCATAAAACCTCAACTGGAAGGTTGATGTCTCAACCTATGATGCTTACGTAGATTTTAAACACAAGAACTACTTATAAGGATCACACCCTTTACTGGCAGGTGAGCCCACATCCTTCAGTTCACTCAGTGCTGAAAAGTACCCCCATTTGAATGACACTAATTACTACACTAATCTGAACTAGAATGACACTGAGTTTCACTGAACTCTGTAACTTCCTGAGTACTTACTATTTTGGGACATGACTCAGACTATTCTCTAACTACTGTATCTCTAGGTTAACATCTATATTGTTGGGTATTAGATACCCCCAGGACTCGATAGCATGAAATTAAAGAGTAGTATGATCTTGAAAAGTATAACAATGTACACTTGTTCATAATTTGTTCATAGAGAAATTTTATCAAACACTTGTAGGGCATAAGCTTGTACATGATTGGGACTACATAATGATATGTCATGATTCAACTATTTACATCACGTAGGCATTTTACCAAAAACTTGGGGAGCATGATGGATTATTTCACATGATAATGGTAAGCTGATGTGTGAGCAATTGCTAACACATTTAAGGCGTTTAACCAAGAATAATTGGTGTTAGGATTTCTTGGTAATTCTGAGATTATAATTTATGCCTGCTGGTTGCAAACAATAGGCATACCTACTTTGGTTTGCTTGAGAAAGAAATCATAAACAGTGGGAAGTGAATTATCAACAGGGACTCGAAAAGGCTTCATTTATTAATCGGCGCTGTAACAAGGTTGATTAACCTGAGGTAAAATCTGGACAGTGAGTTGTGATTCCCTAAGTCCAAGAGTATTAGGAAATTAGACGTTAGAATAGGTCGAGAGACATTTGAGCATATCATCGATATAGATAGCTTGTTATCCTAACTGCCGTGATAATCTTGAGTTAATTTTAGCATCTATCATGTACCATAATCCCTAGTTAACATAATCCTAGTTATCTCATAAAATCTTGGTTCCAAGCATTAAATTCAAAGTGATAAATAATTATCTGCAAAACTTAAACCCGTATTTTATCTTTTTATATCGATTATTTTAATTTAACTTGTAGCTTTAGTTTCAAACTAGTTTAATCGCCACACATATTGTTCCCTGTGGGATTCGACCCCAACCTAGTTGGGTTTTATATTGACAACGATCGCTTACACCCATTCAACGATCGCCCCCTCCACCTATTGCGTTAACCTAAATTCTAGTTCTTCTTTTGAGTTTGACAGGTCTTACGGTCAAGAAAATGAATAAGGACGCACCGGAAAGAGTGGCATGGAAGCTATGCTTCAACTAATGTTGGATCGTATGGACACAACGAATAATATTATATGTGATATACATCAAGATGTTAGGTCATTTAACAAGGAAAGAGAAAGGATAGGGGAGATGGATATTGAGGTCAATCATCCAAAGCACTCTTCTACATTATGTTTAAATGATAGCTTGTCTGTGAAATCATTTAGACTAATCAAACAGTGTGAAGATGAGGAGAAATAATCTTATAGTGATGTTGAGCTTGATAATGAGCAACCCTTGGTGATTTCCCAACCAACCGAACCATTCATGAACGAAGATGCCAATGATTAGGAAATGGTTCTAGAGTCTAAAGAAATCAAGCACAATTCTTGTGAAGACTTTAGTCCATTTTGGGGTAAATATATTATTATGGATGCTACTCCGAAATTGAGAGTTAGTTCTCATTCGAACCCCTTTTCAATATTTCACAAGGATGTGATGAAAGTCGAATCACCCAAGAAAATGATGAATTTTGAAAATGAGGAGGAATATTCTTACATTTTGGAGTTTGTCCTTCCAAAAAGGTATACTACAACCCCAATCTTGAAGGCCAAGAATCTTAATGTCTATTTAGTGGTTGCTTAAGATTCTCACCATTGCCAAATGAGCCCACAAAAAAGTTTGATGAAAAATTGGGCAAGCAGTTTAAGTCTTCGAAGTGGCATGATAGAGCATTCCTCATCATGCTCTTACATTTTCCTAACACACCTCGAAGATGTATTGATCAAAAGTTGGGTCGACGTTTTAAATCCTCCAAGATGAGACATAAATAATTATCAACAAGGTATCTTGATGATGTCTGAGTAGTCAAGATAATTGAGTCGTGCCGCGACACTAAATTAGGCTCTTCTTGGGAGGCAAACAAAGGTATTTTGTTGTTTGTATTTGTATTATGTGATTGACATCAGATTTTCACACCCGTGGTTCCACAGGTATATTTCTAACTCTCTTGTTTTAGTTTGATGCATTGGGGGACATTGCATATTTTAAGTTGAGGGTGTGGGGCTACTTGTGGGTGTTGATGTCCTCCGTGGGTTTTTGTTGTTGTACCCCTTTTCCCCGGAGTCTTATTCCTAGTAGAGACGACATGTTTAGGCATATTGTGTTTTATTTTGTGATGTGTTGTGGTTAACTGAGAGAAAAATAAGTATCTACGGCAGTTGACATATTTTTGTTGATTTTTGAACACCTCTCCAAAGGTCTGTTTTATAACTGTATGATATGCATTTATGTGTGACCACTGTGCATCTTATTATAGCATTAGTTCTAGTAACATGATAACCATTGCTAAGCAATTGCATGAACTAAATGGGTAGTAGCTTGTGATGTACCTTTGTGCCATGTGTGTATGAGATACTACCTAGTTCCCGTTGTATGTTGAAATCCAGAACTTGCCTGGTTAGTCTTACTTTGGTTGAAGGATAGGGGTTAGGAAAGGATCATAGGTAGTTTTGATATTAGCTCACTTTTAGCCCAAATAACCTTCCCTGTATGTAGAATATCCCTTGATCCCTGCTTTGAGCTTGAGTAACCTATTTCTTTTTATGACACCTATCACTTTTCCAGTTTATATCATAATGAGCCTGTTTTGGCCCTGGTCCTCCTTGGACACTGTGCACCTTGACTTAGGGAAATGGTCTAAGTTGAGGGTGGCTATCATAGGGGTGTGTGATTTAAAATAAGTATGAAGAAAAGTAGAGTAAAAGAAAAGAATAAAAAGTTGGGTGCTGTGGAAAAGAGAAAGAAAAGGAAAAGTTGTGAAAAAAAAAAGTAATTGTAGAAAAGAACCGCACTCATCCTGAATAAGTGTGATCAAGAAAAGACAAGGATAGAAAAAGTCTAATGAGTGAAACACCAAAAAGCTAGTGTAGTGTCAAGGAGGCTTAGTCACTTTAAGTATCATCGAGTATCATACCATCCCCTAGCCTATATTACAAGCCTAAGAGAAGACCTACAGTGATGCTAGCTCACCTGTCTGAAAGTCTTGGTAATGAAAATAAGGGCAACCCTAAGGTATTCGGTATACATTGATTTGAACTTCATTCTGAGAGTAAGTGTATGGTGATTGTCCACATGGCTACATATGTAATGTCTAATATAAGTGACGTGGGACTTCTTTGTAGTGAGGGCACACTGGTTACGTTGCTAACTTGTTTGGGTAGTGTAATTTGTATATATGCATAGTTATTGTTGCTAAGTTTATGCCATATCTTGATTCCATTCTATCACATTGTTGGTCTTCTTGGATATATCCATCTTGGTTTAAAGAGATTGAAAATGGAGAGAGTAATGTGTTTTGAACTAAAATTGATGATCAACTGTCATAGGTATCTTATGTGTCTCTTAGTTAAGCATCGTAGTGTTGTGTTTTAGTTTCTTGACGACAAACAATTGTTTTAAGTTGAGGGTGTTGATGTGTGAGCAATTGCTACCACATTTAAAGCCTTTAACCGAGAATAATTGTGAAATCTCAAGCAACTTTTGTTATTTTTGATTTGTTTATGTTTGATTTTGCAGTTTAAGCCTATGGGATAGAAAACCATCAAGAATTAAAGCAAAAAAAGTTGATATTTGGAAAAATTTAAAGAGAAGGGTGGCTGGCGACATTTAGGAAAAGTCGTCAGCCCCGTGACAGGCTATCACAGTTTGCATCAGCCTTAACCAGATATTTGGCATGGGTTGAAACCTGTGACGACATCCATGACACATCGTCATCCTGGTGATAAGATGTCAAGGATGCCGTCAGACTTAAAAAGAAGATTGAAGTTGAAGAAAGTTTTGTGATGACATCCATGACACATCATCAAGATGGTTATAGACCGTCATCTTCGTCGTCAGTCCTAAACAACAGAAGCCAAAAATGTAAAGGAGCTGACGACATCCGTGATAAGCCATCAAAATCCTAATAGGCCGTCACGGATGTCGTCATCTATTCTGAGGAAAATCTATAACTTTGATTTTATTTTCTTAGTTAGGTTAAACTATTTAAAGCCTTGTTTTAGGGTTTTCTAGGGGGGGGGGGACTTATCAATAAACATACTTTGCAACAGATGATTTTGTCTCTCTCTAGACCAATATTTTGGTAGTTTTGTCTTGTGAATCAATTCAAGTTATAGTTTTTGATCTTTATCATAGTTGTAATTTAATCTTTTCAATTATGAATTCAAATTGTGTGCTTATTTCTTTCATCATGAGTAACTAAACTTTCTTAACCTGGATTATGAAATCTAGGGTTAGGTCATGATAAGGTGGTAATTAATTACTCAAGGCTTAATAGGTGTTAGGTTTCTTGGTAATTCTGAGATTATAATTTATTCCTGTTGGTTGCAAACAATAGGCGTACCTACTTTGTTTTGCTTGTGAAAGAAATCATAAACAGTAGGAAGTGAAATATCAACAGGGTCTCGGAAAGGCTTCGTTTAATAATTAGCGTTGTAACATGGTTGATTAACTTGAGGTAAAATCTGGACAGTGAGTTGCGATTCTCTTAGTCCGAGAGGATTAGGAAATTAGATGCTTGAATAGGTCAAGAGACATTTGAGCATATCATCGATATAGATAGCTTTTTATCCTAACTGCCGTGAGAATCTTGAGTTAATTTTAGCATCTATCATGTACCGTACGCCCTAGTGAATATAATCCTAGTTATCTCATAAAATCTTGCTTCCAAACATTAAATTCTAAGTGATAAACAATTATCTGCAAAACTTAGAACCCCATTTTATATTTTTATATCATTTGATTGAATTTAACTTGTAGCTTTAGTTTCAAACTAGTTTAATCGCCACTCACATTGTTCCCTGTGGGATTTGACCCCAACCTAGTTGGGTTTTATATTGACAACGATCGCTTACAGCCATTCGAGTGTAATTTGACCGTTATCATCAGCATATGAACATCATGAATACAATTCTCAATTGCAATTTCAAGGGTTTAGCATACAATTCACATAAACTATTTTGATTTCATGTAAACCTATAATTAATCATGAATTGAAACCCAATTACTTTCCTTAACATGAATACAATCAATTTCAAGCATGGAATTTATAAATCTGATATCTTGTAAGTTTTTTAAAAAAGGTTCTTGGACTTCATGGGTGAAAGGAACCCATAAATAAACACCTAACATACCTAGGAATATTAATTCTTGAAGGTTCTTGGATGTATTCCTGAGTTTGTTCTTGATTATTTGAAGTTAGGGATTTTCCCTTTGATATAAAATGTTTTAATCCTGAGAAAAAGTGAAGAAATAATGCTATAACTAAGTTAATTAGAGGTTAATAACGTGTTAAAGAATGACTTGAATCATTGAAAAATGCCCAACTACCCCTGGGAAAGATTTAAAAATTCATCACTAGATGCCCATTTTTAGGCCTCACCGCGATGTGATGGCATTGCGCTAAGCCACTGAATGTAGTTGACACTATTTAAAAATGGACGTACGGGAAATGGACCCTTGGCACAATGTGACACAATCACTGAGCCTCACTGGAATTTGACAACTGGGAAAATGGTTAGTGGCGCAACGCGGTGGGATCGTATTGACATACTGGAAAATGACAATTATGAACTGGAGCATAGGCGTGATGACCCATTATCACGGATCTTCATTGGAAACTGACAACTGTTCTTTGGCTGATCTTTGTGATGCGCTGATGTGCTCGATGGCACATTGCTTTACAAAAATGGCTCTAACTCTTTGCTCGGGTATCGGATTTGGGCAAACTTTATATTGTTAGAAAGTTGACTGAATTTCCTATGCAATGGTAAGATCTAAACAGAAAAAAATCCTGAGTACTTATATACTAAGAGTTAAATTAATCTAAGGAAATATGGGGTATTACTATATCTCCCCCTTGGAAACATTCGTCCTAGAATGATATTGATTAAGATGAAAAATACTGATAGACTGAGTTTGCACACTGAACATGCAAAACAGAAACATGATTACAAGAATGAAATCGCTGACAAGCTGAGTTTTCATATAGAACATGCATATCTGATGCATGAGTACATGACTGAACTGATTTATGAATGCATGACTAAATATACAATGGTAATGGGTACCAAGTTTGTAACTCTAACTGATCAAAGCAAAGAAAAACTGTTAACTCAAGATGAATCTAAGATTGCGGAAAAATAGCGAGGATACTTGGTCTATATATCTACTTCTTCATCCCAAGTAGCTCCCTCAACGTATTGATTCTGCCAAAGAACTTTGACCAAGGAAACTACTTTGTTCCTCAGTCTACGAATTTGATGATCAAGGATTTAGACAGAAACCTTTTCGAAAGAGTGAACATTTTTTATGCCGACTCCCCTCAAGGGACATATGACTGATGGGTCACCCATGCATTTCTTTAACAAAGAGACATGGAACACTGGGTGTACTGAAGCTAGATCTAAAGGTAACTCAAACACGTAAGCTACCTTTCCGAAACAACTGAGAATTCTATAAGTCCCGACATATATGGGATTGAGCTTTCCATTCTTGCCAAATCTCTTTACCCTATTCATGGGAGAGATTTTAGGTACACAAAATAATTGACCTCAAACTCGAGGTATTTTCTCCTCACATCTACATATGATTTCAGTCGACTTTGAGCTACCATAAGACTTTCTCTGATCAACTGAACCTTCTCTAAGGCATCGAGCACGAGATCGGGCCCTACTACTATTTCCTCACCTACCTCAAACAAACCAATTAGATATCTACATCTCCTACCATAAAGATACTCAAACGGAGCCATCTGAATACTAGAATGGTAGTTATTATTATATGCGAATTTGATCAAAGGCAAGTGGTCATCCCAACTAACTTTTAAATCAATCACGCATGCTCTTAACATATATTATAGAGTCTAAATGGTCCTTTCCTCTTGACCATCTGTCTGAGGGTGGAAGGCTATACTGAGGTGAACTTGGGTACCAAAACCCTTTTGGAATGCTTTCCAAAAGTGAGGTAAACTGGGTACCTGTAACTGATATAACGGATACTGGGAATCTGTGGAACTTATCAAACTCTCTGATATAGAGTTTGTTGTAGTCCTTGGCTGAATAGGAAGTATGTATTGGAAAGAAATGAACGGATTTAGTCATCCTTTCTACAATGACCCAAATAGAATCATGCTGATGGTGGGTACGAGGCAAACCCGTCACAAAGTCCATGTTCACTTCTTCCCTTATCCATGTGGTAATACTTTACTTCTGCATGAACCCACTAGGCTTCTTTTGCTCAATCATAACCTGCTGACATATCGATCACTTAGCTATAAACTCAGCAATGTCTTTCTTCATCCTACTCCACCAATAGATTGCCCACAAATTGCGGTACATCTTAGTGGCCCATGGATGTATCGAGTAGCATGTACAATGCATTTCTGCAAGAATTCATCACCTTAAGTCATCTACACATAGAATGCATATTCAACCCTGGTAACGCAATACCCCATCTCCCTATTAGGAGAAAACCTCTACATTCTGATCTCTGACTGACTCTTTCAACTTAACAAGGTTGGGATCTCTATCCTGCTTTTTCTCTACTTTGAAAACTAGAGATTATTTTGAACTATTCTACACCCACACACATTCCTCTACTGAATTAACTAATCGGAAACCTATTCGAGCAAGCTGATGAACTTCCTGAGCTAATTTATTCTTAGCACTCTCAACATGAGCAACACTACCCATAAACAACCTACTGAGAGCATCTACCACTACGTTGGACTTTCTCAGATGATACAGAACACTCATGTCATAATCTTGCAACAACTGTAACCATCTTCTCTAACGCAAATTCAAATCTTTCTGATAGAACAGATACTGCAAGCTTTTCTGATCTCTGAACACATCAACATGCACCCCATAAAAATAATGCTGCCAAATATTTAAGGCAAACACTACATTTGCTAACTCCAGATCATGGGTAGGATAATTCTTCTCATAGGGATTAAGTTATCTTGGGGCATAGGCTATGAACTTACCTCTTTGTATAAGGACACAACCCAAACCTGTCTAGATGCATCACAGTACACAACAAACCTATCTAAACCATTGGTAATGTTAGAACTTAGGGTGTAGTGTGTCGAGTCTTTAACTCTTGAAAACTTTTCTTGTAACAATCTGATCACTAAAACATGACTTTCTTCAGAGTCAATCTAGATATGGGGGATACAATGGACGAAAACCCTTCAACAAACTGATGGTAATATCCAGCTAAATCCAAGAAACTCCTGATATCTAATGGAGAAATTGGTCTAGGCTAGTTTCTCACCACTTTGATCTTTCGAGGATCAACTCTAATCCCATCACTGAAAATAATATGACCAAGGAATGATACTTACCTTAGATAAAATTCACACTTACTGAATTTGCCAAACAACTGATGAGCTCTTAGAGTTTGAAGTATGATCCTGAGGTGATCAGTGTAATCATTCTTGCTATGGGAATAGAAAAAAATTTCATCGATGAAGACTATATCGATCATGTCGAAGTACTTATTGAAGACGCAATTCACTAAGTCAATGAAGGTTGATAGCGTATTCGTGTAACCAAAGGACATGACTAGAAACTCAAAGTGACCATATCAGGTTCGGAAAATTATTTTTGGAATGTCACAGTCTCTGTCTCTGAGCTGATGATAGCCTGATCTGAGGCCTATCTTTGAAAAGTAACTGGATCCATGAAGTTGGTAAAACAAGTCATCGATTCTAGGAAGTGGGTATTTATTTTGTACTATGAGTTTGTTCAACTGACGGTAGTCTATACATATTCTAAGAGAAACTTTTTTCATACGCACGAATAAGACTGCTGTGACCCCTGGGGAAATGTTGGTTCTGATGAACACCTTATCTAAAAGGTCCTTTAACTGCTCTTTCAACTCTTTGAGTTCGGCTGGAGCCATTATGCATAGAGAAATAGAAATAGGCTGCATATCTGGAAGAAGGTCTATTCTGAAGTCAATTTCCCTTTTGGGAAAAACTGTAGGAAGATCTTCGGAAAACATAACTGAGAATTCATTTACTACTTAAACTGACTCAAGACTAGGAGCCTTTGAATTAGAGTCTTTGACTCACACACGATGATAGACACATCCCTTTGATATCATTTTTCTTACTCTAGGGTATGAAATCAACTGACCTTTAAGCATTGTGGTACTATCCCTCCATTCAAGGATTGGTTCAATTGGAAACTAAAAAATGAACAATTATGTTTCTACAATCAACTAAGGCATAACATGAATGAAGTCAATCTATTTCGAGAATGACATCGAAATCCATCATCTCTAACTCTACTAAGTATGCTAAAGTGACTTTTTAGGATATCGTGATCGGACAGTTCATATACCCACCGGGTTATGATAGACTAACCCACTAGACTAGAGACTGAAAAAGGTTCTATTATGATTTCTGGTTTGACCTTGAAGTTGACAGTTATGTAAGGAGTTACAACAAACAAAGAAGCTTTTGGATCTAATAAGTCATAAATATGTAAATGGATGATCTGTCACATACCAGTGATCACATCAGGAGACCTTTCCTTATTTTCACTGGACTAAAGTACATAGAGAATGTTTGGGCGTTGCCCACTTGTGGCACTGGAAGCGGCACCTTATTGATTCGAGCAGTCGGACTGAGATGAAGGACGACTGTACTGACCCTGAGAACCTGACTGGGGAAATTTTATGATCTTATGGCCTGGCTTGCCACACCCAAAACAAACATCACTGTCAGCCACCCAGATATTTTGTCACATTTCTGGCAAAGAGGATTTCTTCGAGCACTATTGACACTAAATTGAGATTTAGAGCTTGGAACCCTATCTTTGTTATCATTTATGAACTTAAGTACTAGAGTACTAAATGACGATGGAGCTGGAACTAAAAATTTTGGCAAAACTTAGAACGGCTACCGCCTTCTGACTTAGGCTGAGTGAAATTTAAGCTACCTGTTCAATCTCTCTTATTCTCTCTCTCTCTTTATTCTTAGCCTTCTTTATCTACCGAGCATGGACCATAAGTCTCCATATGTCCATCTTCTTAATCAACATCGCAGTTCTGCACTCCTTAACAACACTTTTTGATACCCCAGATACAAACTTGCTCATTCTGGACCTACTGTCTGCTACTACATGGGGAGAATATCTGGCTAAATTAGTAAACTTGAGGTAATAATCTTTCATACTCATGTTTCCTTGCTTGAGATTGACGAACTCTAACAACTTGGGTTTTTCCAACTTTAAGAAGAAGAATCTATCTAGAAAAATAGTAGCAAACTCTGCCCATTCTATGGGCTCTGCATCTGTACCCCTGTCTACATTGCACTACTTAAACCATATAGGATATACATCCTGTAGATGATAGGCATCTAACTCAGAACTCTCACTGGATGTCACTTCCATGATATCTATGACATTTTAAACCTGATCGGGGAATTCCTGTAGATCCTCTTTGGGCTTAGATCCTAAAAATAGGGGAGGATTTATGTGGGTAAAGTCCCAAATCCTTAATGTAGTAGTATTGGCCACTGGGTTGTCCTGAACAACAGTTGGCCATTCATTATGACCTACTACAAAATTGGCTAAAGTGGTGAACGCAACTCTGAATTCAGCATGGGAGACATACTCATTCAGGGGATCTGCCTGAATAGGCTGAGGTGTTGGCTAGGTTCCTGTTCTTTTTCCATTGTTCTTTTTGGGAGCCATGTCATGTAAATAGAGGTAAGAAAAGGATTAGTTAAAGTTTAACTTAATATCATGCTCACTCGCATGATATGAATATTGAATGAAGGGAAAATTTTCCTAAAAATGACTCATAGCCTCTTGTCCATAAGTTTGGTGCGCTAAACAGACATGCACAAGACACTACTAGATACGACTTTAAGACTCCCTAGAACTTTGTTGAACCTTAGGCTCTGATACAAAGATTATAATGCCCCGACTCTGCATCCCGAACTCCACACAATACTTACAACCCCAAAGGACCACACGCTAACCTATGACTGGTACCAGCTGTAAGCACTGAATATTAATACTATAATAATGCAGAACATATGCTGAAATGACATAAGGTTCATAATTGGACTACTTATAATAATAACATATGTTAATAATATCTAAAAACTAGATACTATCTTACTAGTCTAGTCTGAAAAGCCTCTAACTAAACTATCTGAAAGTAGAGTTGATAGGACAGGCCCCCAACTAACTCCGACTACTAAAATACTGAAGCTACTGTAATGCTGAAATGAAAGCATTATCCTCGTTAGATAAGAAATCACTACTGAATCTAACACAGCTAACTTACTTTGTCTAAGTGCGGTCGAGAACATGAGCGTCCGAACCTATGATACGAGACATCATAGCATAAAGAGAAAGTATGCATCAGTACATGAAATGTGTTGGTATGCTAGATGAGGTAAGGCTGAATGTAATGTTTCATATGAATGAACAATAACTGACTAAATGATATAGAATAACTGAGTAAGAGTACATAGATAACTGAAACTGCTGTAAAATACTGAGTATGCAATACTATGCATATACGTGAAGACTGTATCTAAGCTTTAATTAAAGTTGAGTACTAATTTTTGATACTGAGTAACTCATATATGTAGTCACCGATAACTAAGTGGATGATACTGAGTAACTGTATCTGAGAGTCATGATTCTGTAAAATTGAACTGAATTCTATACTGAGACTGAAACTGAGACTGTGGGAGGTAGTAATTTAACCGACATACCCCTTTCTAAATAAATTTAGGGTCCAACCTGTAACTCTAGATTGAAGGGTGTCACTACCGTACCATGGGTAAGTACAAGCTGAAGAATCAGCCTCATGTGGAAGGTGCCCTGAATGAGAACGGTGGTACCTTCAACTGGCAGGTAAGACACCTCATCAACCCTCAACTGGCAGGTTGATGTCTTAACCTACGCTGGCTACGTAGTTCAGCAATGCAAGGACTTTTTCTACGGACCACAACCTCCAATTGCAGGTGAGCCCACATCCTTAGGTTCACACGGTGCTGAATCCTAATCCCATCTGAATGACACTGATTACTATACTGAGCTAAACTATAATGATACTGAGTTTCACTGAGTTTTGTAACTGCCTGAGTACTTACTATTTTGGGACATGACTCAAACATTTTTGTAACTACTGTAGCTCGAGGTAAATAGCTAGATTGTCGGGTATTAGAGACCCCAAGGACTCGATAGCTTGAAATAAAGGATAACATGATCTTGAAAAGTATAACAATGTCCACTTGATCATAAATCATTCATAGAGACATTTTATCATACACTTGTAGGGCATAAGCTTGTACATGATTGGGACTACATAATGATATGTCATGATTCCACTATTTACTTCATGAAGGCATTTTAGCAAGCACTTGGGAATCATGGATTATTTCACATGATAATTGTCAACACATGAACAACATGAATACAGTAATCAATTGTAATTTCAAATGTTTAGCAAAAAATTCACATAATTCATCACATAAACTATTTTAATTTCATGGATCCTATAATTAATCATGAATTGAAACTCAATTACTGTCCTCAACATAAATACAATCAATTTCAAGCATGGAATTCATATATCTGAGACCTTGTAAATTTTAAAAAAAAAGGTTCTTGGACTTCATGGGTGAAAGGAACCCATGAATGATACCTAACATACCTGGGAATATTAATTCTTGAAGTTTCTTGGAGAAATTCCTGAGTTTTTTCTTGATTTCTTGAAGCTAGGGTTTTGCCCTTTGAGAGAGAATGTTTTAATCTTGAGAGAAAGCGAGGAAATAATGTTATAACTAGGTTAATTAGGAGTTAATCATGTCTTTAAGACTGATTTGTATCATCTAAAAATACCCAACTACCCCTGGGAATGATTTAATAATTCTCACTGGATGTTCGATTTTGGAACCGCTTCGCGGTGAACCACTGGAATGTGGCTGACACTGTGTAAAAATGGACATACGTGAAATGGGCACTCAGCATAATGTTGCACTGTCACAGAGCCTCACTAAAATTTTACAATTGGGAAAATGGTTAGTGGCGCGATACGGTGGGATCGCGTTGATATACTAGAAAATGACAATTGTGAACTGGAGAATTGGCGCGACATGACATTATCGCGGATCTTCACTGAAAACTGACGAGTGCTATTTGGCTGGTCTCCACGACACGCTGATGTGACAAATGGGACACTTCTTTATAAAAATGGCTCTTACTCTTCGCACGGGTATCAGATTTAGGCACACTTTATATCGTTGGAAAGCTGACTGAATTTCCTATGCAATGGTAAGCTCTAAACTAAAAAAAAATTTGATTACTTTAAAAAATTTATATAGGATTACTCATGTATTGAGAGTTAAATTAAGCTATATAAATACGGGTTATAATAGCTTGTTCCACAAAACAATGTCCTTGAAATGTTGTAAAGTGGTTGGAAAAGTGGATGTCAAGTCTATGAGTGATATGAACTAGTCCTCTCACCAACAACTACTATAACTTGTCTTTCACCTTTTGTAGATTTAAAGTTCACTTTTCTTGTGTTAACAACCGATGAAAGGGTGACGAAAAACAAGAACACATCAATAATGTTTCAAGAACAACAACAACAAATGCAACATCCAATTACAAGGTCTCCTTCGGCCAAGTTATAATAACAACATCAACATACGGTTCACACTTTGTCCACAACAACACTTCTAAAATTCAAGCTTAAGTTTTAGATCTAGAATCAAGTGCTAGTGAACAACAAGGCCAACACTTAGAAACAACTAAACAAAGCAAAAAAAGACACCAATATCTAGTGACAAATCTCTCGCCCAAAACAACAACAACATGGAATACACTCTTAGCCAAGAACAACTTCAAGAACACAACTTTTCTCTTTTTTTTTTTTACTTTTTCTTAAAAGAAAACCCAAGATGGATCTTGTAGGAATAATATAAACCTAACATTTTGATACCAAATCAGACCAAACTAACAAGGAAATACAAGAAATACACACTAACAATCCACTAGTGCCAGAAACCGTGGACCTCTTTTGTTGACCACTCTAGGATTCAAGAACAAGAAGGAAGAGTTTACAAGGTGTTTAACACAAAAAAGGGCCAACCACCAATCTATATTAACAACAATAAAAGGAACAAAAATAACAAAAACAATCCACATGGCTTCAGTACTACAGTATAAACTACAAAGATACACCAAGATAAAGATAGAAAGGTAGACAAATGGAGGTGTAATCTTAAGAACCCAAGAACCTATTCCACTCTTGGACCCTTAACACTACACACTACAAATTACCTACCTCTTACAATGACAAAATAAAGAAGTCCACCACTCAATCACCAATGTATCAAGTAAATTGCAACAAACAAATGATTCCACACTTGTGTAATGCCCTAGTTTCGGTTTTAGGCTCTCTCTTACTAAAAGAAGTGTTCTTTTAATATATTTAAACAATTAAAGACTAAAAACCTTACAAGGTTCTATTTATAATACATTACAAAAATAAGTGTCAAAAGACTAAAAGACCCTTTAATGAAAAGGGCTTCAAAAGGTGCCCATGGGTGTGTTTGGAGCGGCATTGTGAGCTCCAAGGCCCATCTTCACACTTCTAATTGCACACACCCTCGATTGCATTAAAAATACTTAAAAATCTTTCATGGTCATGATCATACTCATATCATTATTAAAACCTTCCACTTTCCTAGGTGCAACAACAACCCAATGTAACCTAACTCCTGTATTGTGGAGAAAAAAAGCTATTTTCCATAGACCCTTAGAAAATTGAGATCTATGTTGCTTTGACATTCAAAAATTTTACCACATTCATATCGACATCGAAATTCTCAAAGATTCTGAGCTAGTAGATTAAGGATCAGATTTGTAATACTTATGATATAGCAAAAAAGATCGAAATCACCGCCATGGCTAAAACACCGATTGAACGGTCACCTTACCATCTGGATTGCCCCACCAAGGTACAAGTTTATGTGACTATATGTGCATAGAAGAGTTGAAGGATATAGATCTAAGTTGAAGTGTAAGTTAAAGGGCATGCATATGTATTACGTCTAAACTTTTTCATAACAAAAAGTGAAATCACATGCATTGCAAAGAGGAGGAGCAACAACCATTTGAACTTTTCTTCTCTAATCTTTTCAAATCCTTATTCTTCATTTCTGAGCTAAGATTTTTTCATTTTATTGAAAATTCTCACTCTTACCTTATGGACGCAACAACCCAGTGTGATTTCACTCCTATCTTTTGGATGCACCGAGATTATTTCCAATGGACCGTCAGCAAATCAAATATTGAGGCTCAAATATATAATACTTATGGCATAAGAGAATGAAATCACTGTCATGGCTGCAAGCACCGGTTGCAGGGTTACCCTACCATCAGGGTTTCCCTTCTAAGATACTGGTCCAACTTTTTTCATGCCTGAATTTGCGCAGAAAGAAAGAAAAAAATCATCATAACATTAGATTTTTTTTCTAGAATTATTAATAGTAAAATTGATTCTCAATTTGGATGTGAGAATTTTGGAGAGAACAAGCAAACACTCAAGGGGTCATTTGGCTGAGTTTAATTGAAAAAAGTGTTGTTGACTTTATTTAGAGTTTCATAGAAAAAACTGAAATCACAAGCATTACATAGAGGAGTAATAGCCCTTTGAACTTTCTCCTTTACTTTCTACAAACCTCATTCTTAATCTCTGCATTTTTTTTCTTTTAGAAAAAATTCTCGTGTGTTTTTTAACCTACAAATTCCCCAACTACATTTATGAAAAATCAAACATTGAGGCTTAGATCTGCAATACTTATAATACAACAACAGAGACTAGATCACCTCAATGGCTGCAAGCACCGGTTGCAAACTCACCTTCTATTCGGGTTGCCCCAAAAAGATATGGATCCAATTGTTCTCCTGAACTAACGAATTACTCAAAGAAGGAAAGAATAAAATCATCATCACAGCCTCAGAATTTTCTCTACAATTATAATTACTACTACCACTACTAATTCTTACCTTGGGGTTGAGAGTTTAGAGAAAACAAAAAAAGATTGATAGACGTTTCATTGAGTTTTTAACTAAAAAAATGATTGTTGAATTATTCTTTTTCCATAGCCAAAACTGAAATGACATCTACTCTTCGCAACCCTCATTGTTCTTTACTTTTTGAGCTAAGTTTTTTCCTTTCATGGGAAATTCTTGTGTTTTTCAACCTGCAAATATCCCAGCTGCAATAACAACAGCAACAACCAAAGTAACTAATTTCAACCTTGTGGAGATAGAGAGGAAATTTTCAATAGACCCTTAGCAAATTGTGGAGTAAGTTGCTCGGCCTCTCAAAAATATTTTCTCCCTCGTGTCGAATCATCCAAAAATAAACTACTTTTGGAGGATTATATGCACACCCGTCAACATTCTCGAAGAGTTCGAGCAACATAGATTAAGGCTCAGATCTGTAATACTTAGAATATAGAAATACAGGATGGAGTAATAGTTATGGCTGTAAGCAATAGTTACAAAGTCACCTACCATTTAGGTTGCCCCATCAAGATACGGGTCCTACTATTCTCTAAGTAAATCATCATGAAAGCCTTAAAGTTTTAGCCACAATTATTATTATTACTACTATTGATTCTAACTTTGGGGTAGAGAATTTGCAGAATATAAACAAAGATTAAGGGGTTGTTTGGTTGATTTTAACTGAAAAGGTCTTGAATTTATTTATTTTTTCACTAAACAAACTGAGATCAGAGAAAGTGAAGAGAGGAGCAACATCCCTCTGAAATTTTCCCCTCTACTCTATGAAATCCTCATTCTTCATCTCTGAGCTTTCTTTAACCTACCTGTTTCCCATCTGCATTTAAGGAAAAACAAGGAAACAACACAAATCCTGATATATTGAAGCTCAATTATAGAAAATCCCTCTATTAAGTTACATAAATAGTTCTGATACCTCCAACAAAGGTATAATTTTTTTTATACTAGACATACATAATTAGCTCCCAATAATTTTTTAAAATTTTTGGGTTTGTCGAGATACATAATTTGACTCAACATAATTAGCTTTAGATACATCTAAAGAAGATACATAATTAGTTAAAATTTCTGTAATTACTTAGTAAGGATGGAAATTTGTGAAAATATAGCAAGTTAAGGTGAATATTTATGTTATTTTTCCAAAAAACAAACATTGAGGCTCATATGTCTAATACTTATGATACAACAAAAGATACTCAAATCACCATCATGGTTGTAGGACCAGTTATAGGGACACCTTCCTTCTAGGTTTCCTCACCAAGATACGGGTCTAATTTCTATCCTACACTAACAATTTGTTTAGAGAGAGAAGAAAATCATCATCACCGCCTCAGAATTTTCAATACAAGTTTAGAATTTTTTTTAGGTATGAGGTATCCTTGGTCTTCTTGTTTCTTGTACAGTACATACAAAGGAATAGTGGTGATCGAAGGTTTCAAACTTATTTTTTTTTGAAGTGGTATGGTGGTCGGAGAAGTGGTATGGTAGTCGATTTGAGAGTAAATAAGTAGGGGCTAAATGAAATATGGTTGGAGAACAGTGAAATTGGGTCGTCGGAGCTTAATGAAATATGAATGAAATTGGGAACAAGATTTTTATATTTCCTTAATTTTTTGTAATATTGGGGAGGTAAATAAAAAGTGTTGAAATAGTATTTTTTTTTCCCAATAAAGTGTTTCCATAGATGACGGCAACGGTTCATGCAACCATTTCTATAAGACACACTATTGCAACAGTTCTTCAACAATAGCAATGTTATACTACAAAATAGTTCTAATAGAATAATTTTTTTTGTAACAGATTTAACCATTGCAATAAAGGATCTATTGCAATACTTTTGGAACCGTTTCCAAAAAGTCTGTTGTAATAGGGGTAATTTGTAGTAGTGTAAAAATAAATCAGAAGAAGAAGAAGAGAAAAATGAGAAGGCAGTTGATGAATGAGTGGCTGGACGGGAGGATAAAAATATTGAATAAGAGAAGAAATTACAAGAAAAAAGAAAAAGAAGAAAAAGAAGAAGAAGAAGAAGAAGAAGCAGAAGAAGAAGAAGAAAAGAAAGAAAATAAGAAGAAAGAAGTAGAAGAAGAGGAGAAAAAACATGCAGAAAATGAAGTGGATGTGATGGGCATTGTCAAGGAACTCAATGATTATAACATGTAGTTTAGTGGTTTGGAACAAACAATTTTTCTTAATGATTTATTGTTTTTAATATTTTTTTTATGGATAATTGAATTACATATATTTGGCATGTCAATGATGACATTTACTGATGAAATTATGTTTAGTTATTCCATTGTCTTGTTAGATTAAATAGTTCATTGTATTGTGTTACCAGTTCAGCTATTGTCCTAATTTATAGAGGTCGATGGCAAATATTGTATAATTTATTTTCTATAATTTATAGATTGAACGCACAATCGATTGAATAAATCATACATTTACAATGACGACAAACAAGTTTATTGTTATATGTTGTATTGACTGTGTCCAGTGTAAATCATAGATGCAAAACCTTGTTAATAATGTAACGTATTGTTTTATTGCCCAGAGTAGCATATTAAGAAAAATGGAATAATTAATTAATAAAATAATAAATAATTTAATTTTATGCAATCAAATGAGATTAAACAAGTCATGTTACCATATGAGAGTCCACGTAAATTGTAGAAGGTGATCAAAGATGTGTGAGGATGGGTAGTGGTTGTACAACTAATTTTCAGGGTAATGTTTACCCAAAGCACAAGTATGTTGATGGGAATTCATTTGTTCAACTACAAGTCATCACCTTACACATCTTTGATCACCACTTTCAATTAACGTGGACTCTCGTACGGTCACATGACTTATTTAGGCTCATTTAATTTCATTAAATCTAATTTTCTATTATTTTATTAATTAAATAATCCTTTTAAAAATATATTCTAGTCATGGTCGCTAAATAAATATCATCGTCTAGTTATTTAATTGTGGAAATAGTTTTCAGTCTATTCTAGGCTATATTAGGTCGAGCAAATAACTAAACATAGTCTAGCGTAAACTATGGACTACTTCATTAATAAATGAACTAGAAGAAGATACATATTCATAGACCATAACTAGCACATAATTTGAAAAGGATTATTTAATTAATAAACTAATAATTGGATTTTATTCAATTAAATGATCCTAAACAAATCATGTGATCGTATGAGAGTCCACATACATTTAAAGTGGTGATCAAATATGTGTGAGGTGGCTTGTGGTTGAACAACCAACATCCTTAGGGAAGTGTTTACCAAAGCACAACTATGATGTGAGGAATTCAATTGTTCACCCACTACCCATCTACACACATCTTTGATCAACTTCTCCAATTTACGTGGGTTCTTGTACGATCACATGACTTGTTCAACCTCCTTTAATTGCATCAAATAAAATTATTTATTAATTTATAAAATTATTATACCCTTTTTTTTCAAATATGCTACTAAGAGAAATAAACCAATACGGTATATTATGGACAAGGCTTTAAGTCTATTGTTTAAAATGGACACAATATATGGCCATCAAATTATTTTCACTTATTTAATTATTTATATTTTTCACTATTTACTAATTGTTTTTTAACCATTGAACCAACCCGTATATACCTTAGCATTGACCAAGTGTGGATCTATGCGGCTTAGCATCTACCCAACGAATGAGAAGGCATCAATTATATTTAAGGTCTATTCAAGATGTCCAGCAGTATGGTATATTAGTGACAAAGCTTGCAGTCTATAATTTATAATCGATACAATTTCATTTATTTAATTATTCATATTTCGTGAACCCACATAATGGAATACATTGAATAGGTAGATAGTCATGCGTAGTTATTGATATCGGTCAATCATATACTATACCGACCTTGCAGTTAATTTTGTATAAATCCACCTAATCGTTGATAGACCAGATCCATTATCCATCAGCATATATGAATTCATATATATAGATATATATACATATAAATATCATATACCATTAATTTTGACATCTGGCAACTGTTTCATTCATCTTCTAATGGGGAAATTATAAAATTTGAACCAAGAACAACATTGCATAATTAATGTAGAGACAAACAGAAAGGACATTACAACAAAATTTCATACAGTAAACACTTCTTTTAATAAGTTCATTGCAACTATGGTTTAACACCATATTTACTGCAAAATACAAGCAAAAAGGGAAAAATAAAGAAGCTTTCATCTAAAAAATTACCTAGCCATGAAATCTTCTTTGCAATGAACTTACAACAACAACTACAACAGAAATTAAAATCTAAACTAAGGGGATGGTGGTAGGGGGATGAACTCCTCGGGCTGCATGTTCAGTCTCTCCACAATTAACCATAAAAACAGGCGATATGTTAGAGTTCACGGTGGAGGTGCTCCCTGTCCTGACCCAAACCTTAGAAAAGATGGTCTAGATCATTTCGGAGGAGAAGAATATCGTGGCTATGCAGGCAATGAACCCTCTTTCATGATCTGAGTGGAATGCTTGACATCTGGTCGTATTTCTTGATTTTTAGGGGTTGAAGTAGATGAATATTGTTTATAGTTGATGGTTGTTTACATAGACCAAAATAAAAGCCTTTGTTATTCCTGATTAATTGAAAGGAGACGCGTGGTTCAGTAAAATTCGAGGAGATATCGTATACCCAATCAACACAGAGTGTGAGTGGATGTGCAGGCGCTTTTTTGATGTGTCATAAATGCTCGACTATTCATCTGGTCATTTGAATAATAAGATTTTTTTAATAGACTTGAAATACAATCGATAATAAACTATGTGGTATATAAAGAAGTGATGATGTCAAATGGTGAATGTCGCCGAAATCAGAAAATATTGGTGAAAAACGAGAGCTCCTATTCGTGGCTTCTTGGATAATTTTTTAAATTAAAATAGGGAAATATGAAAAATAGTGGAAATATAAAAAATGGTTGAAATATTAAAAATCAAATTGATGAGGAGGGGGACTAAAGTGTAATGTTTAAAACTTTTTTGGTAGGGTTAGATATAAGAAGTGATGAGGTCAACATAGTGTCTAAATACATAATGCTTCAAGACTTTTTTCAAAAAACCTAAAACAGTTTTCAAAGTTTCTGTTTTGCAAAATGGAGTTATCGAAGAAATATTTTTTACTGCCTAAGTAGTATTTTATCTTTTTTTTCTTTCGGAAAGAAGATTGTTTTAGAATTAAAAAAAAAAAAAGATTTTCAAATAGATATGTCATCTATTGCAACAAATATCCATATTTGTGTAAAAATTTCCAACAACTCCATCATCTATCACAACAGATGCAAAAGACTATTTGATTATTAAATCAGATATGTAATCTTTTTCAACATATCTCAATATTTATTTGAAAATTTCCAACAGCTCAGTCGTCTGTTGAGATAGATTGCTTTACAATTGATTTAATAAACTAATTAAGATCAATTCAGACAAAAATAACAATTTCAAAACATCTCATTCTTTTCCAAAAATACAAATCAACCCAATTCAAATCATCCATTTATGCAAAAAATGTTTCATCATCTCAAATATCGAGTTCTCGCTCTTTTCTTTCTCTCTTTAAAAAACAGACAACAACTACACATCATTTTGCTTAACACTTCAAAACAAATTGATTTTGTTCTCATTTCCAACAACATTGTTGTTATTTTCGATTTGATTCTTGCTTGTATCCATCATTTTCAATGACGTCATAGATCATAGAGTTTGAGAAGAGTTCTACATTTATTCTTTATTCTGAAAATTACGGCTTTTTAGTTAATGATGAAAAAGAAGACTTTTAGTTGTATTACCTTCTATAATGGATTATGAATTTTTAGTTTTGATGCTAAAAAACATAGAAGAACATGAGAAAACTCTAGTTTTTGTGGCAGGGTTTCGTTGACTGTTATGGTACTGTTGGATGGTATTTGTGGTATTGTTGGTGTCTATTTTTTGTGGTGTCGATATTTGTGGTGTCGGTGGTGGTCTTGGTGTTGGTATTGGTGGAAGTGTTGGTGGTTTTGGAGGTCTTGGTGGTGTTGGTGGTGGTCTTGGTGCTCTTGGTGGTGGTATTTGTGGTCTTGGTGGCAATGTTGATGGTCTTTGTTGCATCTATGGTGTTGGTGGAATTATTTATGGTCTTGGTAGTGATGTTGGTAGTCCATCTATTGCAATAGGTGGAACATTTATTAGGAGACATTAAATACGTCTTCAAATTGATTCCCCATCTGTTCCAATTGACCGGTTATCCATTGGAGTATATTTTTGTAATGTGGCGTATAATAATTTATTGAAATTTATCGTACCTTTCTTTAAAAATTTATGCAGACATCAAATGTAATGTATTTTTTATTTTTTTTGTTTGTAGATAAAAGATGTCTCCAAAAAGAACATAAACTGAAAGTGGATCAATTTCTTACCACCCATAAAAAATGGCTAGTGTATAGATGTATTCAGAGAACTTTCTAAATAATCTCAATCAGGGAAAAATAAAGCTGAGGAAAGTTATGAAACGGAAGGTGGTGAATGGTATATAGAGGCTGGTGAGGAAAATAAAAGTGAGAAGGAAGAAGAAAAGAAAGAATAAGAAGAGGAAAAAGTAGAAATACAGAAAGAGGATGTTGACCAATATGATGATAAACAAAATAAGGAAGAAGTAGAAAGTGAGAAAGAGGACAATGATCAACATGATGATAATGCATCACCAATGGGGCATGAATTAAGATAAAAAGTTATGCATGAGGCGGTCAAAACTATTAGTATTGACAAGTTTCAAGTTCTGATGCCGATAGATGACCCTGCACAACTAACGAGTTATCTTGTACTAAAATATCCGTTGGGGAAACCTTTTGATGAATTTTGGAATATTCTGAAGAATAAAATCATAGATGAACATTTTAAGAAGAGCTGCTTTGGCCTCTTTCTTAAGCAGCCTGAGGACCACAATGCCCATTTCTAAATAAACATGGCATATGGTTTTCTCAAGCATAGGATCAGGTACGTTAGGGGTTCTAAAGATTTGAAGAGGGGGGGGCAAAAGATCTATGAAATCTAGATCAACTACTGTAGCATGCCAGTTTGTTTTGGCTTGAAAGAGTATGCCACAGTGACAATCTTGAGATGCGATCGTGCAAAAGAATCTCTCACCAAGGAAACACCCTGCAAAAGCTCCAAGGCAAGTAGAAATGCCAAACCACCACTACTATAAAATAGGAGGAAGAAATTATTGAAGCAACCACCCATAAAAACCAATAAACGCAAGGAAAAAATAGATGGGTTATTGGACATAGCTATAAAGCAATGGATTTGATAGAAGATCTCAATGATAAAACTATACCAAAATAGTACAGGGAGAAATTATGCTTGGTTTGGTTTGCCCATTCTGTTATATTGGTAAGAGACATCAAGAAAGTCATAGAAGATGATTAGTTGGCGATTGTTGATGATTTTTAGAAATTCAACAAATATCCCTGGAGATATGACAACTACAACTTGACTGTCAAATATTTACTGACAAATCTATCCCCAAAGACTATCACATTATATCGCTTTCCTTGGGCTTTCATGGTAAATTTAATCATTATTTGTTTATTCATCCATTATTTTATATTGAATAATTATTATGATTTTTTTGGTTTCTTCCAATTTAAATATTTTAGGCTTGGGCATTTGAATCCATATCTCCCCTATGAAAGCAGGTCAAGGATTACCCGTATAAGGTTTCTCATCAAAGGATCCTTAAGTGGCTGGCTGCAAAGAGCAACATAAGAATTAATGAGGCTGATCTCTTTATCCCTCTGAATGATGTAGTACGTATTCTTTTGAGTAAAATAATTTGACTCAAAGAACGATATTGAAATAGATGAGTCAAATTTGCGAAAGATGGGTCATCTGTTTAGTAAGGCTCTCAGATTTTAGTAGTGATGCAGTATGATTTAGAACATCAGAAAGCGAGGGAGAATCTCAACCCATTCCTACCTCAGTATTTTTTTCAGTTATTCGGGTGCTTACTCAAGCCTTACGATTCAGTTCCATGATCATAGTTCATGATCCCTATATATGATAGAGAGTCACATACTCTTCCAGTTCCAAGATAATGAGTTCTAGTTCATTCAAGTAGTCGAAATCACATTCTTGATGTTATGAACTCTATTTGAGGTCATGCAACTCATGACGCATGTACTCACTCTTTATAGCGTGCTCAATCCCGTATAAAAATCTTTTCATGCTTCAGGGTCTTATGTTTTAACCTTTTAGGGACCCTCCCTATGCAATGATAGTTGTGATGATATAAATGTTCTTGTTGATAGAAGATCATAGTATACTTGTTTAGGTAAGTCCATAAGTATGAGGTCGGATTTGGGGCCAAGTCTTTGATACATGTGATGGTTAGTGAAAATTTTTGTGTGTGTATGTTTTAGGATAGCGCGTGGGAGTTATATTGACAATAGTTTAGAAACTATGTGAAGTATGTATTTATGGGTGGTTTCCTTGAAGTTAACATGTGGTTATAAAAAAGGCTTGAATGATGTTTTGGGATTGTAGTGGAAGGTCGTAATATGCATTAGCGACTTCATATTAAGAGTTCAGAGTAGTCATTGAAGTGGTAAGGCATGTTATGCTTAGGATGTAATCTTTAAAAGAGGTATAGAAGGTGGCATAATATGGTTTAGAAAATAGCATGGTGTAGTATGTTGTATTTTTGTTACTTAGAGTTAGGCTTGATCGCGGTGTAAGGATTAAGCTATTTTAGACATTAGTAGAAAAAAAAATTGTCAATGCTCATATGAGAATTTTAAGCCGAATTCAATGAATATGATATTTATAGGGAATAGTATAGTTAAGGGATATTCAAGAAATGTTCTAATCTTGAAAGTAAGAAGTTGTTGCCAAAGGTCTGGTAACTCTATCCTAATGTAGGAGTTATAGGTTTATATTGCAGACTACAGAGTGTTGTCATTGTGATTATTCCTTAGTGAGTGTCTTGCGTAATCCATACCCAAGATTCGTGGCTCACAATTACTACTAGAACTTCCTTAGAGCGATTGTTGAAGAGAATACTCCAGTTAAGTATGAAGGTCCAGCATAATTCAGTCTGTATAGTCAGTAAGTCAGTTTAACAAGCAGATTCGCATGGCTTGTTTCCTTATTTTTTCATTTATTCATGCTACCCAAAATCTCAGAGATGATACTATTCCAAGATAGAGTATACCAGTAGTTGCGAGTATAGCTCAGTTCATGTGTCATGTATTATATTGAGATTCCAGATGTCCAGTTATGATTCAATTTGTAGGTACCTAGTGCATCGCCTCAATTTTTTCCGAGTATTTTAAATTCAGGGACATAGTGTCCTAAGGGGGAGATACCTCATTCAGTTGCATGCATAGATTATTATTACAAGCGTCGCACCAGTTATCATTGCATAATCAGTCATACATTTATACGTTTGTCCAGTCAGATATGCATGCATTAGAAATGCATGTTCAATAGAAAAAGTTCAGCTTATCAGGGTATTTAGTCCTGCGTTCATGAGAACAACTCAGTCACAGATCCATGCATCATATATGCATGTTCATTATGAGAATTCAGCTTATGAATAGCTTCAATCATGTATTCCATGCATCACATATGCGTGTCGGATATAAGAATTCAGAATATCAGTAGTTCCAGCCATATGGACATGTTTCAGATCAGTGTATTCTTTATTAGAGGACATATCGTGTCCGTGTTATTCCATATCGTTAAGGCTTCAAAAAGTTCCTACCCATCATTCGAGGATGAATGATCCCAAGGGGGAGATAATGTAACACCCCGTAAAAAGTTGTGCATGGATTAGCCTTTAATAGAGTTTCCTTAGACTTAAAAACTTGAAAAAATTTCTAAGTGTCATGAGGACTTAGAGCCATTTTAGCTGGCAATCTTCGAAATACAACTTTTAAACCTTACCGACATCCATTTTTAGATTTTCAAGTTGTGTTATGATCGGGCAAGATCATAGTACATCTCAGATAAGTTTTAGAATTTTTTGGAACGAATAAGGCTGCGTTTGGATTTCAAAACAGTAGCAAAACGCATAGCCTATTGCCCAGTTTTCAGCATTTCAGGGTCAACTTCAAACGTTCATAACTCCCTGTATATAATGAATTGTGTGAGCTATAATATATCAAACGAAATATCTTTGAGTCCTATTTCAAATTTAGTTGGTTTAATCTAATTTCAGTATATGAGTAAAAGGTATAATCGATTTACTCCAGACTATCAAACTGTCAACTGAGGGACAGATTTGACCTTAATTGTTCCTTAGGGTTATTTTGGTCATCCTCCACCCCTATATATATACCACCAACACGAGATTTAATCCCTCAAAGAACAAAATACACCTTCATTCATCAAAATTTCTCAAGAACACTCCTTAGGGTTTCAAAATAAAAACCCAAATAGTTCAAGATTCGACCGTAGGTTTTCGAAGATAATTACATATTCGGAATCACAAATCCGCGAGCTTCAAGAAACATCTAGTATTTTCAGAAAGAGAGGTACGTGGGGTTATCCTAAAATCTCATGGGTGTAGTTTTTATGAAGATGCATGCTTTTAAATGGGGGTTTTCAATCAAATGCTAATAACTTGCTTTCAATATGATTTCTAAGTCATTTTTCTTTATGTCATGGGAATTGTTTGCCTATATACTTCAATGGTTGAAACCATGCATATGTGATTTGAGATTTTCCATGGAAGTTTGATAAATATGAATGATAAATTGCTTTAAAATTCCCATGATAATGTCTTGATACCCAATATCATATTGTGACCAACAAAAGAGAGCATGAATTTGAAATAATTATTTTTCACCACTTGTAAATGATAAAGCACCTTGGTTTTTACATGATTATGCATATGTGGATGTGATATTGATGACTTGTAAGTCCTGTATGACGATACCCTATAGAATATGATACGTGATAGAATTAAATGAAGTTTGAATGCATTGATTTTATATGAGATAGGTGGATGCCCGAAGAAGGCGTTTGAGTGTAAGGGCTCATCGCTGGAAACCATGTTTGCCGACATGGGAATTTGGTACCAGGCTAAGTGATCTTATGTACTTGACTTTATGTCATTCCCAAATTAGGACTATAGGTAGGAGCCCTGGCTAAGTGATCTTGGGCTCTACCATTGGGTCGAGACACCACGCTTTGTGGTCTTGTGTGTCTCTCCCTCACTTATACTCTAATCTCGGTGGCAACCGAAGTCTGACTGTTGGTGTAAATTATGTCAGTTATTCCACCTAGCTCAGTTGCATTTCATTGTTGTTGAGAAACTATTTCATTATGCCCATATGTTTTCAAATGATTTGATATGAAATTGCTTTATAATGGCTCTCAACTATATTTTGTAAAAATATTATGTTTTGTTTTGATATCTCTGCGTTCCAGTACTTTTGTGTTGACCCCCTCCCCTCTCCAACCTCTCAGGTTCAGAGGTCCAGTCTAGGGGTCAAGAGAATTAGTAGTCATTCAAACAGAGTTGCAGAGACAAGTGGTGAGCCTTCTATGTTTCGTAAGGTCTTATGTCTTGCAGTCCTTTTATTCTTATATTTAGTTTTGGGGTCTACTGGGGGCCTTGTCCCAGTTTATATACAGTTACTTGACTCAGTCATTTGTTAAAGATTTTCGCAGACAGTTGTTTAGAGGTTGATTGATGTTGGGGGAACTTTATTTCCCCGTTATTGTTTCTTTTCGTATTTATGACCATGTTTCCGAATTATTGTGTTTCTTCCGCATTACTTTGATTTTATGAATTAGGTACATGATTACCAGATAGATAGGGGTGTTTCGAGCCTCCATGGTTCGAAATGCTCGTCACGGCCAGGCCCTAGTTCTGGTCGTGATAGATAAGAGAAGATTGTTTCATGCTTACTTTGCACGAGAGTGTAGTTGTGAAGATAGGATTGAATGTCAGGATAAATGTTCAAGTAAACATCTAGAAAGGGGTTGTATTTAGAAGTTGGGAAAGTACAAAGTGTAAGTGAACATTTAGATCCTTGACTTATGTCAGTCCCCAGTATGTAGCCATCAAAAACTCAGTTGCCAACTCAATTATAGTTTCAGTATCCAACACTCAGTGATCAGTGTTCAGTCCTTGAATTTAGTACTTCAGTAAAAGTCTGAAACTCAGTTACAGCGATAGTTCAGAAATCAATATTCAGTAAAGGACTTAGATAGTCCTACAGAACCATGGATTTAGTTACCAATTACTTAGCTTCAGGATTCAGTACTTCTGTACTAACTATAGGCTTAGCTATAATGTTATCTTCAGTTCAGTAACTAGATTTGAAACTTAGTTTAGTTCTATACATGCTTGACCATAGCATTCAGGTTGTCAGTACTCAGTTATCAGTGTTTCAGTACCCCAATTTATAGAATACCTCAGAGCCATGTCGTACGCTTGGTCTCGCATTCGCAAATAATACAGACTTCATGAATCCATGATCAGATACCTCATTCTACTAAGTTAGTCCTTAAATTCTATGCATAAAACTCAAAAATGTCAGCCCAGCTATTTAGACTAAGTACAGTTTAGCTTTGCAGATCCAGAATTCAGCTATCAGTTATTCAGCTAATCAGATAAGTTAGTATATTTATGCACTCGTGTTCACCTCAGTTCATGTATCATGTCTCATTTTCAGATCCTAGCTATTCAGTCATGACTCAGTTCGTAGGTGTCTTGCGCATCGCCTCAATTCCCCTCAGTAGCTCATCCAAGTCAGTATTCTTTGAGGGACTTAATGTCCTAAGGGTGAGATACATCATACCCCCACACTTTCATGACATAAACATGCTGCTCTATTTTTTTGATGAATCCAGTTTGGAGAAGCGGTACTCATAAGTTAACCCTCAAACTCCAACTTCAGTTGTATGCCATGTTTTCAAGATTTAGTTCAGATCATGATATTCGATTTATCTACCATGTCCAAGACTCATTTATGTTCTCAAGTTTTCGATCATGCATATGGTTTAATTACTCTCAAACTTATCGGTATTTTCAATTCAAGGTAACAGTTTTCCTTAAACTTACTCATTCTCATGTTCATATTTCAGTACCAAACTTGGTATTCAGTTCCATGCTCAGTTTTCAGTTCAAACTTGATAACTTTACCACTGCATGTTCATGAGTAAGTTTAGTCATGAATTCATGCATCAGATATGCGTGATCAGCTCATCAGTACTTTCAGTCATGCATTCATGTATCATGTCAGTCATATAATCAAGCATCAGATATTCATGGATTCAGCCTTTCATTTGTGCATCCGATATGCATTCTCATTTTGAGAAAACTCACTTTATTAGAATCCTCGGTCTTATATTCATGAATCAGCTTCCTATGCATCAGATACGCATGTTCAGTATGTTCTGCTCAGCTTTCAGTCATGTCAGTCATGAACCCATATTTTAGTAGTGTATATCTTGTACGTACTTAATCTTATCATCTCTCCCACCTCAGTTAATTTCCATTCGAGGACGAATGTTCCCAAGGGGGAGATATTGTAATGCCCCGCATGTTTCTAAGCTAGGAGTTGAACCATTATTCCTACATATGAAATCTCCTATCTTGTGATTCATACTTGAGTACATGACTTATAATGAGTCTCCTAGCGATAAGATAGCTTATGATGTATTAAGCATGTTCATATGAGTCACTTAAGGTAATACAAGCTAAGAATTTTTGAATCCATCAAGTTTTAGTGTTCGATTTTGTAAGGGTCATATTTGAACGAGTATAACTCGATGTTAATATGGTATTTCTTCATATTTCTACCAATCAAATTATAGATAATCGAATTAGATTTCCAACGATACTAATTTCGCCTTAATCCAATACCCGAGCGAAAAGTTATGCCCATTTTTGTGAGAGACAGTAAGCGTATGCGATTGGTAAGGCGCCTCCCAAACAAACATAGGCGATTGGTTAGGTGCCACCTAAGTCAGTTTTAAGTGCCAAAAACACTCTGTTTTGAGTTATTTTGAGGGTAATTAAGTCTTTTAACACTTCTTACACGTCCCTAAACTTAACCCTATGAAATATATAGCTTCTAAGCACATTACAACCCTATTAACATTTCAAAGCTCATTATCCAAGATCACCATAGGAGAAAAACAACTAGGGTTGCACAATCAAGCTTGAAGATCAAATTTTAAGGAAATTCCTCTGTCAATCATCAAGAACCTCCCTTCCAAGGTATGCGTAGTGTTCATCCACGGATTCCTTTCGTCCGTGGAGTTTAATAATCAATCTTTAAAATATAAAAGCTTGATTGGTTGTGGTGATATGATCATACCCATGTTAATGCTTGTTTGTTTTGCTATATAATAGTATCGTGACTGTATATCTCATGAAAGTTATGTTGTTAGTTGAAAAACATGATCTTTGGATGGATTGATAGAATGCAAGCATGAAATCCAACTATTCCTTATAGAATGCATGCAATATGTTTGATAAAATGCCTAGTATGCTAGAACTTCATATTTCAATGATTTCATGATATCTAAATAACAAGTTAATGTTAGCCATACACTTCAATATGAATTTCCATGCAAATTATGTGTTGTTATTGTTGTGGTATAAAGCATGTATGATAATGGAGATATAAATTATGTACACAAAATATATCCATTCTTTTCCTATCATGTTTGAGATGTTGAATAAATACATGGAGTATAATATCCCCAAATCATTATAATATGAACTAAACGTTACATATTGCCGTTCCCTTATGTTTGAATGGTTTCCATGCCATTGCTATGAATAGTATATATTGTCGGAATGCCCATGATATTAGAATATGAGATTTATGACTTGATTATAAGCATTCCTATTCATGATAGATATTATGATGACCATGTACTTCATGAAATCCCCCACTCATGTATTATGGATTTTAATTGATGGTCGTGTACTTAAGAAATTCAAGTTGTGTCAGTTTCCTTCAATCCAGTCCTGGGGGTACTTGTACCTGAAAATATAGTTGTGTTCCTAGAGCTATGTCATGTTTTCATGATACTCTCTGTCAATCCATGATCTAGAGAATTCAGTCAGTCATGGGACTCAGGAAAACTCAAAAATCTTAGTAATCTCAGTAGTCCAGTAATCTTAGTAATCTCAGTGCTCAGTAACCTCAGCAACCTCAGTATTCATAGTCAATCTCAGTAACTTCAGTACTCTCAACCGGTCTTCAGAACTTTGTGCATTCCTTCAGTTATTGAAATCCAGTAAACTTAGTTTAGCCCTGCTAAACAATACCACTATTATCAGTCCAGTTAATCAGTATCAGTTTAGCTAATCAATTCAATTCAGCTTAGTTATTCAGTTCAGTGTCCTTCATATGGGAGTAGAAGTTAGCACCGAGTGAACCCAAGGGTGGGAACTCACCTTCCAGTTTAGGGTGTGATTCTTAGTAGTCATCCTTATGTTCCAGAACTACGTAGCCAGCGTAGGTTAAGACTTCTTAACCTATAAGATTAGGGTTGATGAGGTGGATTAACCTGTCAGTTTAGGGTTCCCACCATTCTCATTTGAGTACCTTCCAGTAGAGGGTTCTCACAACTGTCCTTACCAGTGGAGCGGTATTGACACCCCTCTAGTCGGGGCAGAGATTGGACCACAACTTTTCTATATGCCTTATAGGGGCATGTCGGTTAGATGACTACTTCCCATAGTTTCAGTATCAGTCTCAGTAAAATAACATAGATAGTTATTCAGGATATCAAGACTGTCAGATACAGCACGGAACTCAGCTAGTTCCATCAGATTTAGGACTGTCAGATACAATCATTTATGCTATCATTTATTAGAACTCATGTTATTAGATATATTAGTTATCAGAATTCAGTTATCATTCATGATATGTTATCAATAAATACATGTCGTCAATATTCATACTTAGTAGTTATGTTATCACGAGCTCCATTTCAGGGTTGTTATATACGGTCAATCAAATCAGTTCTTCATAATCAAAACTATCAGAAACAATCATTCCTTTATAGTATTAGTCTCCCAGTATTCAGTAATACAGTATCAGTTCCTCACTTATTAGTGAATTACATATCAATATCAGTAAACTCAGTCATTCAATATCTCAATATCAGTAAACTCAGTCTTTCAAAATCTTATTATTAGTACACTCATGTTGTCAGTATTCAGACTCAGTAGTCAATATCTCCACGAGTTCAGTTATAGTTACGTATGCATGTATGTAATGTCACGTTCATATAAGTTAGTATTGTTCATGCATATAACCCTTTGCATTTAGCCTACCTCACTCGTATACTTAGTAAATTTAGACGTAATGAAGCATTTATGCTATGGTGCTTTCTCTTATGTTACATCATAGGTTCAGAGGCATGAGCTCCAAATCAGCAGTAGATTCCAGGATCAACAGTTAGAGTTAGACGTGAGTCCTCATCCTTAGAGGACATGATGATTTCATTTCTATTTCAGTTTTTAGTTTATTTCAGTAGTTGGAGTTAGTTGGGGACATGTCCCATAAACTCATTATTCAGTTCAGTTAGAGGCTTTCGGACTAGATGTCAGATTAGATATTCAGACTTCAGTATTTATGTTCCTTTCTGGTATTGTTATACCATGTTTTTCAAATATGTATCACTATTGAACCTTATGGACTTACAGTTCATGTTTTCGCATATTTTATGAGATATTATGCAGTTTACAGGTACAGATATCAGTCATGGGTTAGCTTGTGCTCCTTTGGTGTTATGAGCACCGTGTAGCATGTCGGTTCAGAAAATTGGGGTGTTATAAATTTGGTATCAGAGCCAGGTTCAATAGTGACCTAGGAAGTCTGAAAGTTGTATCAAGTAGAGTCTTGCACATGGGCGTGTTGTGAACCACACTTATGTGCAGGAGGCTATGAGATATTTTAGGAATAGTTTCCCTTCTTTCATGTCTCAAGATCGTGCTATGGCAAGTTTCTCTAAGGAACCCATGTAGATTCAAATCAGGCTCCCCTCATGTCAACCTTACCTTACTTTCAATGTAACAGAAACAGTAAAGCTCAAGTCCTAAAGATAGGGATTTCTCATGCAGTCCCTGGACACAGTTATGGGATTTGCCACATGCTCAGACAATATCCCCTCAGTTCAGTCATGTTCCAAAGTTCTACAGAATTCATTTATGATCATGAGAACTCCTTTGTAAACTCAAATCCAATTTTTGATATGCCGTTAGATCCCTTCTGAGAATCCTACAACAGTATAGACCTAGAATTTTAAGCATAGACCCAAGAGTTTAGAAGTAGATGAGTTGGGATAGTATTATCTAGTCTGAATAGATTATGTATACATGGGGATAGTTGTACCAAAATGCATTAGTAGGTTTGAACAGTGCTAGTAGGCGAGCAAGAATTTAAGTTTATTGACTTAAAATTAAGCATGAAGTTGTGAATGTGATATTAGCAGTATATGAGGAAACAGAATCAGATGATGTGTTTAGTAAGACAAGCATGCGTTGAACAGAATGTAGATATGTGATAATAGATAAAGTGACCAACTCAGTCCCTCAGACTCCAGTAGTAGAGCCAGTATGTATAGAAAGCAGTAAGGGAAGACAATTCTTGACCCATCCTCATCTCAGTGCTGAGTTTTTCACTTCAGCTATCACGAAACCAACTCAGGCATTTCATACCAACTCTATGGTCACGAACCATGCTCATGTATCTCTTTTTCCATAATCATGTATAATTTTGTTTCCCAGTATAAGGGGGTCCCAGTTTACTCCACAGTACCAATCATGTTCCACGAGCACAATCTACTTTCACACACTTTCCATGGGATTATGTGCGCATTTAGTTCCCAGTATAAGGGGTTCAGTTCCAGGACCCTCAATATTACAAATCATGTCCCACGAGTACAGAAACTCTAGACTCAGGTCATGCAGCTCATGACTCATGTACGCATATCATGCTTTCCAATATACTTAACTTTCCTGACTCATGATATGCCCCTACATATTAGATACATTTAGACTACGTCATGTATATCCTCAGTTCAGACATTATTTGTAAATCCAAACTATTGATATTTTATTCCTCAAGTTTCAGTCATGTGTCATGTTTAGTTTGTATCTATTCATGTTTCAAGTCCTCCTTATTTACTCTTCAAATTAGATCTCCTTCTGGAACAGTGTAGCGATGAGAAGTTTTTTAGATAAGAGAAGATTATTGCATGCTTACTTTGCACGAGGGTGTAGTTTTGAAGATAGGCTTGAATGTCATGATAAATGTGCAAGTAAACGTCTAGAAAGAGGTTGTATTTAGAAGTTGGAAAAGTACAAAGTGTAAGTGTACATTTAGATCCTTGACTTATGTCAGTCCCCAGCATGTAGCAATCAAAAACTAAGTTGCAAACTAATTATAGTTTCAGTATCCAACACTCAGTGATCAGTGTTAAGTCCTTGAATTCAGTACTTCAGTATAAGTCTAAAACTTAGTTACAACGATTGTTCAAAAATCAATATTCAGTAAAGGACTCAGATAGTCCTACAGAACCTTGGATTCAGTTACCAATTACTTAGCCTCAGAATTCAGTCCTTCTGTACTAGCTATAGGCTTAGCTATAATGTCATCTTCAGTTTAGTAACCAGATTTGAAACTTAGTTCAGTTCTAGACATGCTTGACCATAGAATTCAGGTTGTCAATACTGAGTTATCACTGCTTTAGTACCCTAGTTTATAGAATACCTCGGAGCCATGTCGTACGCTTGGTCTCGCATTCACAAATAATACAGACTTCATGAATCCATGCTCAGATACCTCATTCTACTAAGTTAGTCCTTATCTCCTATGCACAAAACTCAAAATTCTCATCCCAGATATTCAGACTAAATACAGTTTAGCTTTGTAGATCCAGTATTCAGCTATCAGTTATTCAGTTAATCAGATAAGTTAGTATATTTATGCACTCGTGTTCAGCTCAGTTCATGTATCATTTCTCATTTTCAGATCCTAGCTAATCAGTCATGACTCAGTTCCTAGGTGTCTTGCGCATCGCCTCAATTCCCCTCAGTAGCTCATCCAAGTTAGTATTCTTTGAGGGACATAGTTTCCTAAGGGGGAGATACATCATACCCCCAAACTTTTATGACATAAACATACTGCTCTTTTTTTTTATGAATCCAGTTTGGAGAAGGGGTACTCATAAGTTAACCCTCAAACTCCAACTTCAGTCGTATGCCATGTTTTCAAGATTCAGTTCAGATCATGATATTCAGTTTATCTACCACGTCCCAGACTCAGTTATGTTCTCATGTTTCTGATCATGCATATGGAGTAATTACTCTCAAACTTATCGGTATTTTCAGTTCAAGGTAACAGTTTTCCTTAAACTTACTCATTCTCATGTTCATATTTCAGTACCAAACTTGGTATAAAGTTCCATGCTCAGTTTTCAGTTCAAACTTGATACCTTTACCATTGCATGTTCATGAGTAAGTTTAGTCGTGAATTCACGCATCAGATATGCGTGATCAGCTCATCAGAACTTTCAGTCATGCATTCACATATTATGTCAGTTATATAGTCCTTTCAGTTGTGCATCAGATATGCATTTTCATTTTGAGAAAACTCACTTTATTAGAATCCTCAATCTTATATTCATGAAATATCTTCCCATGCATCAGATATGCATGTTCAGTATGTTGTGCTCAGCTTTTAGTCATGTCAGTCATGAACACATGTTTTAGTAGTGTATGTCTTGTACGTACTTCATCTTATCATCTCTCCCTCCTCTGTTAATTTCCATTCAAGGACGAATGTTCCCAAGGGGGAGATATTGCAATACCCCGCATGTTTCTAAGCTAGGAGAAGAACCCATTTTGCTACATATGAAATATCCTATCTTGTGATTCATACTTTAGTACATGACTTACAATGAGTATCCTAGTGATAAGATAACTTATGATGCATTAATCATGTTCATATGAGTCACTTAAGGTAATAGAAGCTAAGAGTTTTTGAATCCATCAAGTTTTAGTGTTTGATTTCATAAGGTTAATATTTGAACAAGTATAACTCGATGTTAATGTGGCATGTCAGCATATTTATACCCACAAAATTATAGAGAATCGAATTAGCTTTCCAATGATACCAATTTCTACTTAATCCAATATCCGAGCAAAATGGTATGTCCATTTTCGTGAGAGACAGTAAAGGTATGCGATTGGTTAGGCGCCGCCCAACCAAACTTAGGCGATTGGTTAGGCGCTGCCTAAGTCAGTTCCAAGTGCCAAAAACACTTCGTTTTGAGTTATTTTGAGGTCAATTAAGTGTTTTAACACTCCTTACACGTCCCTAAACTTAGCCCTATGAAATATATAGCTTCTAAACACATTAAAACCCTATTAACATCTCAAAGCTCATTATACAAGATCACCATAGGAGAAAAACAACTAGGGTTGCACAATCAAGCTTGAAGATCAAATTTCAAGGAACTTCCTCCGTCAATCATCAAGAACCTCCCTTTCAAGGTAAGCGTTGTGTTCATCCATGCATTCCTTTCGTCCGTGGAGTTCAAGAATCAATCTTTAAAATATAAAATCTTGGTTGGTTGTGGTGATATGATCATACCCATGTTGATGATTGTTTGTTTTGCTTTATAATAGTTTCGTGACTGTATATCTCATGAAATTTATGTTGTTAGTTGAAAAAGATGATCTTTGGATGGATTAATAGAATGCATGCATGAAATCCACCTATGCCTTAAATAATGCATGCAAGGTGTTCGATAAAATGCCTAGTATGCTAGAACTTCATAATTACATGATTTCGTGATATCTAAATAACAAGTTCATGTTAGTCATGCACTCCAATATGAATTTCCATGCAAATTATGTGTTGTTATTGTTGTGGTATAAAGCATGTATGATAATGGAGATATAAATTATGTACACAAAATATATCCATTCTTTTCCTATCATGTTTGAGATGTTGAATAAATACATGGAGTATAATATCCCCAAATCATTACAATATGAACTAAACGTTACATGTTGTCGTTTCCTTATGCTTGAATGGTTTCCATGCCATTTCTATAGATAGTATATGTAATCGGAATGCCCATGATATTAGAATATGAGATTTATGACTTGATTATAAGAATTCCTATTCAAAATAGAGATTATGATGACAATGTACTTCATGATATCCCTCACTCATGTATTATGGATTTTTATTGATGGTCGTGTACTCAAGAAATTCAAGTTATGTCAGTTTCCTTCCACCAAGTCCTGGGGGTACTTGTACCTGAAAAATATTGTTGTGTGCCTAGATCCATGTCATGTTTTCACGATACTCTCAGTCAAGCCATGGGAAGAGAATTCAGTCAGTCATGTGACTCAGGAAAACTCAGAAATCTCGGTAATCTCAGTAGTCCAGTAATCTTAGTAATCTCAGTGCTCAGTAACCTCAGCAACCTCAGTATTCAAAGTCAATCTCAGTAACTTCAGTACTCTCAACCAGTCCTTAGAACTCAGTACATTCCATCATTCTTCAAAATCTAGTAAACTTAGTTTAGCTTCGCTAAACAATACCACTAGTATCAGTCCAGTTAATCAGTTTCAGTTTAGCTAATCTATTCAGTTCTGTTATTCAGTTCAGTTTAGTTATTCAGTTCAGTGTCCTTCAGATGGGAGTAGAAGTTAGCACCGAGTGAACCCAAGGATGGGAACTCACCTTTCAGTTCAGGGTGTGATTCTTAGAAGTCATCCTCGTGTTCCAGAACTACATAGCCAGTGTAGGTTAAGACATATTAACCTGTCATATTAGGTTTGATGAGGTGTCTTAACCGGTCAGTTTAGGGTTCCCACCATTCACATTTGAGTACCTTCCAGTATAGGGTTCTCACAGCTGTCCTTACCGGTGGCGCGGTATTGACACCCCTCCAGTCGGGGCAGAGATTGGACCCCAACTTTGCTATATGTATTATAGGGGCATGTGGTTAGATGACTACTTCCCACAGTTTCAGTATCAGTCTTAGTAAAAGAACTAAGATATTTCTTAAGGATATCAGGACTGTCAGATACATTACAGAACACATCTAGTTCCATCAGATTTAGGACTGTCAGATACAGTCATTCATGCTATCAGTTATTAAAAATTATGTTATAAGATATATCAGTTATAAGAATAAAGTTATCATTCATGATATGTTATCAGTAAATACACGTCATCAATATTTATACTCAGTAGTCATGTTATCACGATCTCAGTTTCAGTGTTGTTATATATGATCAATCAAATCAGGTCTTCATAATCAGAACTATCAGAAACAATCATTTCTTTATCAGTAATTTAGTATCAGTCTCCCAGTATTCAGTAATACAGAATCAGTTCCTCACTTATTAGTGAATTACATATCAATATAAGTAAACTCAGTCATTCAGTATCTCAATATCAGTAAACTCAGTCTTTAAGAATCTCATTATCAGTTCACTCATGTTGTCAGTATTCAGACTCAGTAGTCAGCATCTCCACGATTTCAGTTACATTTACGTATGCATATATGTACTCTCACATTCATATCAGTCAGTATTGTTCATGCATATAACCCTTTGCATTTAGCCTAACTCACTCGTATACTCAGTACATTCAGACGTACTGACGCATTTGCGCTATGGTGCTTTCTCTTATGTTACACCATAGGTTCAGAGTCATGATCTCCAAATCAGCAGTAGATTCCAGGATCAACAGTCAGAGTTAGACGTGAGTCCTCATCCTTTGAGGACGTGATGATTTCATTTCTATTTCAATTTTCAGTTTATTTCAGTAGTTGGAGTTAGTTGGAGACATGTCCCATCAACTCCTTATTCATTTCAATTAGAGGCTTTCGTACTGGATATCAGATTAGATGTTTAGACTTCAGTATTTATGTTCCTTTTTGGTATTGTTATACCATATTTTTCAAATATGTATCAGTATTGAACCTGATGGCCTTACAGTTCATGTTTCCGCATATTTTATGAGATATTATGCCGTTTATAGGTACAGATATCAGTCAAGGGTTAGCTTGTGGTCCTTCGGGGTCATGAGCACCGTGTATCATTTTGGTTCAGAAAAACGGGGCGTTACAACACGTAGGAATGATGGTCTAAATTCTAGCCGGAAAGTACGGGGTGTTATAGTAGTGCTAATTTGGTATTAGGATCTTTTAGAATAAGAGTTGTTTTTTGAAATAGTCTAGGGGACTGAGTGTTGGGATTTGCAGGCCCTAGTCCCAATGGACAGCCCTGCTCCTTTAGAAGGGCTCATCCTCACAGAGCAATATCATTTACTCCTTTGGAAATTATTACGGATTCCTGCCTCTTTGTACATCGCTTACTTCTACATAGGGTGACTAATCACTTATTCCTTATCGCAGGCGGCTTCTTCACAGGATGCATAATCCTTTGTTGTAGCATGTTTACCGAGTACAAAATAGGCTAGCAGATGCATAAGTAATTACTATGTTAACCAATTTTGTTATTACCTATCCTACTATGTTGTTTTGGGAGTCTCCACCATCCTTGCAAAGTATTTTTAGGGCTGACAAGCAAGGAGAATTAGAGATTGTTTGGTCAAACTTCTAAAATCAGCTTATTATTATAGAAACTACTTGTTTCAACCATCTGAAAATAGTTTCTATTACTCTCTAAAACACTTATTTTCTTTCAAAAAATTTTCCCAACACCACACTTTTTAAAAGTAAGTACTTTTTGGAAAACATTATCGAATTAAGTTGAATTTAACAATGTCAATGATGAGCATAAATTTATGTACAAAACTTTTAAAAGAGGCCAATATATACAAGGTATAAGTAAATTTTTTCTAATCATTCCTCAACATGCACTCACTCAGTTATGTATTCAAGATATCAAAAGGACGGATACACTATACTTTCTTCAGGTTTAATGTTATAAATTTTTTCCAAGACAACTTGACAAGTAAACTATAACTAGTATTCGTACCCACACGACATATTAAAAGAATTTTTTTTTTTGCAAATTTGGCTCTTGTTTGTCGCTTATGTAAAATATAATTTCACGGTTGGAGAATCTCAAATGTCATCTTTCTTATTTTCAATGTATGTAGAAGAACAACACTATATCAATATGTATCTTAGAACAAAATCTCTATAAAACTATCTTGTAGTCGTGGATTATACATAGTACTTGATACAAATAGTCAGAAGTTGAAATAGGTTCATTATGAGCTTCGAACTCATCATATAAACAATTAACATTATATATATAAGTATATTCTCATTTTGTCCTTTATTTATAATTTGAACAATAATCGACTACAAATTAACTAAGTACATTACTCTAGCCAAAAAAAGATTATGTTATTAGTTTTTTTTCTTCCCTTATCAAACGAACCATATATTATTAAAACACCAATAACAAAAATGTCCCGTTTACAAATTTATCCAAAAAACTAAAAAATCCAGCAACTAACTATTAAACACCCTATCTATTGATTTTACAATTAACAATCTAGTTCTGCATATATAGTTTTTCTAACAGTATCTTTCCATCAATCTTGTATCTTTCTGTGTGTATCTTGTCAAAAAATCTATTTTTGCTTTCCAGTAGTTCTTTCATATTCCACAGAGATTCACTCCTTACCATCTAAATATGATATATAATTATATCAACCACAACCCTACTGAATGCCTAGATCATCTTTCCTTTTCCCTTCTCGACACTCTATCCCACATTCCGAAGTGATCCCGCTTATGTATATTGATCTATAGTCTAGCCAGAGCATCAACGAGATAGGCTTGTGAGAATACACATATAAAAGAATAGGTGCTTGGTTGTTTTTGTAGAAGCATCACATAATAATAAGGAAATGTCTTGACTATTTGTTCTCATTTGGACAGGAGTAAAGATTGAAATCAAGACATAGTCCATCACCTAGTATTTTTGTATTAATATTATTTTTTTTATAACCGTGGTGTTTCTATACAACTTTCGCTCACCTCAACTAATTCATGGGATACCTGTTAACTCTACCACCAAGGCTAGTTCACTTGGCTAAAAATCCTTTTTTATTAGTAAAATATAGATTCTATGTCATATACTATATGATTAAGGCTGAATCTCTCAACAATCTGTCTGGACTATCTCTGTAGACACTGAGTTGGCATCTCAATCAAATACATTTCATCAAAAATTACTAACATAAAAATTCAAAGAATTTAATACCTCAAGCATAGATGAACAAACGATAGTGTAGATAACACACATCTTAATTAATAGGCCATTCCATGTTGTTTGGGTTGTCACTGCAAACAAAATATAAATGTAACATTGCAAAACCAAGATCAAAGGTAATGAAGGACAACTACCCTATTCATTTTTTTCCCAAAAAAAAAACAATTTATCTCCTTAGTCATAAATTTTATCATCTTGTTTCATTTAGATTACACAATTTAAACAAAAATAACAAATGATACAAGCTTCAAATGCTCTGAAAGGTTAAGCCTTTGATATGGTGAGCAGTCAGCGCTAGAATAGTATACATTCAGAAATCCGTGAGTTAAATAATATATGATGCTTAATCATATTATAACTATTTTATTGATGTCTCTTTAATGTAATGAATCCTTCCAAGATCCAAATAAATCTTATGCTCCATTATGTATGGTTTTGTCATAAATTATTTTATGACATTATCACACAAAAAGAGAAGACAATGTCAAGCTTTCATGTAAACTGTTAAACTATCTACACATATAAAGGAATACCATTATAAGAGATATTTTACATTCTCGATGTTTTACATCCTAACAACCTTAACTTCTGAAATCTAGACATTCACCTTGGTGAGTTTGATGATTTCCTCAGGATGTTCAACACAATAATGCATATGCTACTTCCACTTAGAGTTGCACTTAGGAGAGTACTACAACTAGATGACTCAACAAAAAAATCTGTCTTCAGATGCTACAAAAGGAAAATTTTAATATTAAATTATCTAAATTCTTTGTCCAGGTTATTGCTCCAAAAAGAATATTAGAGCTTGTCTTCAAACTAACTCGTCCAGCAACCACACAATATGTTCTAAAGTTAATGATAAACTTAGCATAGGAAATTCCATTACTCAACTAACTATGCAACATTGATATATTTCTAGGAATGCAAGAAAGAAGCATAATAAATAATTTTCAAAGAAAAGTATCATACTTAGTTTCCTTCACACTTCTTCCTATTCTTTTTTCTCTTGTAATTTCTCCTTTTACTCTAAGAACTTTCATAATTACGCTTCCAAAAATGTAAGAAGCTTACCTTAATTTACATTATTTCTCATTATCCTTCCTGTAAGAATGCTAAATCCATTCCAACTTATCATATTATTTAACCTTTGCTTAAAGGCAATGTAGCTTACTGATTTGTTATTTTGGACTACTTTAGCTCAACCTTGTCCCTTAAATGAAAGAGGAAATAGACATGAATTAAGACTTTATATACTATCATAGGATCATAATAGTAATATCTCATAGAAAACCATGCATCGGCCTAAAGATCCTGAAGGTTGGTGTTTATTTACTAATGGAAATTTCCCCCAGTGAGGTTGTGCTTCTCTAATTTAACAGTATACCTAAAGGTGAAACAGAATACCGTGCATTGGAGGGATTTGATATGAAAGGCTAAATCATTTTGTAAGGGGGATATTACTGATACGTCAAGCATGATAGGTTTCTTATAGTCCCCTGTTCTGATGTATAGCTAGACCACAAATGAACTAATCTCTTGCCTCTCTTTCCACAACTAAAAATTAAATTTTGAGAAGAAGAGAATTTTAGAATTTTATTGTAAGAGATATTTGTAGTTGAAGTGAACTTTCTTTAATAATAGATTCATTGTTTTTTTTAAAAAAATGAGATAGAAAACCAAATACATTACTTTAAATTTAACATGCATTTCATCAACACTAATAAAAGTTAGCTTAGAATAATAGAGAAATTTCTTCGTTGATACATACCTACTATACAATGAATGGATTGTAATGTATGATTTACAACTCCATCTTGACACATAGCTACTATAGAATGAGTGGATTGTAGATGCTTTCCAACTCCATCTTGTCCTAAAATTCATTAGAATGTGTAGTTTGGTTGTTCATCAATATACGCAAGTTGGATCCTCTTCCTCTTTTTCTACTCACTTCACATGATCTATTTTTATATGCATCAACACCATCTTCTAAGACATAACCAAATGAAAATAGACATTTCAACCATATTAGAAGAAACAATTCTCCATAATAAAATCTTAAGATAACATATTATTTTGAATAACAACTGAGATGAAGAATTTTGAAAAGGTTATCACCACATTAGTTAGTTAACAACACATAGAGGTGACCATTTATTAAAGAGGAGAATACATGGTTTCAAATTGCAATTGAATGCAAAAAAAAAACATTTTGTCGAAGTTGATATTTTAGGACTAGAGATGTAATAATTATCAGATGCAGAAATTCAACAGATGTCTGAGATATTTGTTGGAAATCACAACTATGTTGATAACCTTTCCAATTACCTTCTTCTCAAAAAATTAGGAGGCAAGTAGTCAGTAAAACCAATTTCAGGAAGACTAAAATAAATTGAACATGATAAGATTTCCAAATAGAGAAAGGAGATAAAATGAGGACAATACATTAGCAGTAAAGTTTTTATATTTAATTAAAAAATGAACAATGGCAGACCTCTATCGAAACATTTTTATATTTGAATCTCAGTGTATTTCAATTCTTATCATCAAAGTAAATGAGCAAAATGCATTTTAAAACAGTGCAAAAGAAGAGGAAAATGATAAACATAAATATTTTAAGATTTGATAGTTGTTCCGGTAGGTACAAAATCTGTATATTTTCTATACAAACTTCAAATTATGTTAAAGAATAAGTTTTCAAGAACTACAATGAAGTTCAACACCTTCAAACATAAGTTCAAATGAATAATCAAATGAAGTGTTTATCAACTATTAAAAAATAAAGATGAAGCAGAAATTTAAGAACCAAGTCCACCGACTTCACAATATGTCCTTAGGAAATTTATTCCCCTCAAGTACCCAAGGTTATATAATATTTCCTCCCAAGATAAAATGGTTCACTTTCTAAAAGTAGCAATATCTCAATCTTTCAGAAACGTCAAACGCACTAAACAGTTTAATGATCACAAAAGAGTCGAAGAAGAAGAAGAAGAAGAATGTTTTCAACTCTAAAAAATGGCCTTAACCTGAGGAAAAATTTAGGTATTTATATCCATTAAGGTGTTGCTTTATGAAGAGAAATAATGTTTAGAAAGGTGCACCCCTTCATAAAGGTGAAACTCTTTGGACAGGTGCAACTCTTTGAAAAGTCACAATCCATTTGAAAGGTCATATCCACTCAATCCGAAAAGGTTTTGATTCAAATTGCATCCTTTCTCTTTATGTCTTTTCGAAAAAAATACCACCTTTTTCATTTTTCATTCACACCTCTTAATAACCCAACAATATCCACTTGGTACTTTGAAGGGTGTTAATCATCAAGATTAAAGGCAAAAAATCAATATTGAAGTCCACAATGAAGTAAATTGATTTGGATACACGAATCCACTGTTACTGCATTACCCAATTTGTTATTATCTCTATCTCAAATTAGTGATTGATATAACGACTAAAATCATAAAGAAGATATAAAAATGGAGTATAAGAGAGAATAAAAAATGCACATGTAAAAAAGTTGTTGATAGACAACCTAATTATCGTCTACCATGTCTTCTTAATTGAATTCTATTTAGATCCCATCAATGAATTTCTTTTAATGAAAAAAAACTTCATCGTCTTGTTGATTTGTACATGTTGATGAATATTTGCGTTGCACAAAAATTTTACATGAAAGTTGTGGAATCCTGCCACTATACCTACATTGAATTTAAAATTTGTATTGTAAAAAAAATTTCGGCCATTAATGCAGCCATATGTTGTGGGTATGCCACTACTATGTAGATTTGAATATTTAATTTAGAATTCAAAATGTGTATTGTAAAGATAGTTTTTAGGGCCATTAATGTAGGCAATGTTGATAGGCCATACTAAGTACTTCTTTTCTAAAGTTTTTATAAATTTTTCATAATTAATTGTTTCATGTTAAAGTAATAACCAATATATAACTTTATTAAATGTTTATCCTAGTATGTCAGATGACTAATTTAGGCAATGCCACTTGGCTTATTGTAAACGATCCGAACCGAGGCCCTAGCCACGATGGGCATCCCGAACTATGAAGGTCCGAGAGACCCCTTACCATACTATCATAAGCATAATCCATACATAAATCAAAGTGGAAAGATATAATGAAATTAAGGAAATTTAAAAAATCAAATTATGTCAATAATGTTATGACAATACAATAGCCAAATCTCGTCTACGAAGCCTTTTCTGAATATTAACTTTCTAGGTCAGGACAAGGCCCCCGGCTGGACCATAAATTGAAATAAGCTCAACATATGAATAAGTGTCTTATGAAAGATGTATGGCTCCCCAACTATTTCACTATCCCAGATGTTCAACTGATTTGATGGACCACGGAATTGTGCCTCAGAACCTGCATTATGGGGGGGTCAATACTTTGAAAGTATTGGTATATCGAACAGCCTAAAATAACATATATTTTATGTAACATAATTGAAAGCATTGTGAAAACAATTTAGCATTATATATATATGTATATATATATGTATATATATATGTATATATATATAAACGCACATGGGTATAACTTTAAAAGTTTCAATTCAAGCTTATAAAACATTGACTCAACTCTTTCCTTTAGTTCTGAGATAGATGGTACACCCTACATTTCTAAAATCTCACGGATTATATGAAATTCGCCCTTGACTCCACGACCAAGGCCCCAACCCAAGTTTGCTGCAAGAGTTGTCTTCTATAATAAAAAAAGGTATGCCTCCTTACTGACACACCATGTTATGAAAAAGTATGCCTCCTTAATAATATACATATCATGAAAATGTATGCCTCCTTACTGACATACATATCATGAAAACCCCATTGGTAAAATATGATTTCCGACAATGAGTTATCTGAAATTGTGCCTTCTTCGAGTAACCCTCTAACTCTCTTAAAACTCATTTTTAGCCTCTTAAAACTATGATCCATACTTAAAACATTCTTTTCTTTCATGTTAAGGTCATTTTGTGGTAGGTATGATCATACCAAGACTTGCAAGCCATATCATATCATGTCCATAGCCCTTTTCATTCAAAAGAAAGTTAATGACCACCAAAAGCTTTTCATATCATATGAGAGTTATTATTTCAATAGTTTATGAAAACTTATGCAAAACATTCTCTTTTCGAGACATTAACAAATAGTTGCCAATTCTTTCATCTATCGCATGCAATTCCTTTTTAGGAACCATGAGCATTTAGAATAATAATCACCTGTTTGAAAATATATAAAATAACTATGCATAATAGGTAAAGAGACATTTAAAACTCAAGAGTTCTTATCATTCATAAAACAGCCCCAACATTAGTTATACATAAACATCATGATCAACAAGGAGACTTATAATTCATGCTCTCAAATTCATTTCACCATTCATACCACGTTAAGACAATACTTTTCATCATGAAAGAGGGATTTCATAAATCATGCTCTTAAATCCATTTTCAAAACTCATAACATATACACATAACAACAACTCAAGTTCATGAAAAAAACCCTATTAATTTCATAATTTCATCAAACACGGGTTTATGTCAAACAATTTAAAAAACCCATTGCATATACATAATTATATATCTTAAAAACTTGTTAAAAACATTAAACTTACGCCCATTAGAGTTAGGGTAGTCTTACATACCTTGAAATTAAAGAGAAAGTTGAAAAATTGACCCTTGAAAGGTAAAATCCTCAACCCTAGGTAGTTTTCCCTCTCTTGCTTAAGGAAAGATGATTAGGGATTTTTGTGAGGTGTTATACCAAAAAGGGTTATGAACGGTTTAAGGATGATAAAAGAACTTAATTCCCTTAAAATAACTCAAAATGAAATATTTTTTTATGCCCAGGAGAGGCTTTGTGGAAAACCACTAGTTTTGAGGCATAAGTCCATAGAAAATCCATTCTAGTGGATTTTCGCGATCCCTCAGCGGTGCGGGCCTAATGTGGATCCTAGATAGTGTCTTAAGAAAATACTCATAACTTTTGACTCTGAACTCAAATTGATGAACAGTCAGTTGAGTTGGAAAGAGGACTCAAAGATCTTTAGTTTGATATATAATGGTCCACATAGATCAATATATTTAAGGATTTATGGTCTTTGAAAGTTGACCGAAGAAAAATTGTATACCAAAATTCAATGGATAGGAAAGTGCTCAACTTAAGTTTGAGCTAGGTAATATTTAAGACTTGAATTCATCTTCGAAGATGTTCCCACCCTAAAGAACCATTATTCACACTAATTTCTAAGTAGAATCTATTGGTTCGGGTCTATTTACTTAGGAACGACGGCTCAAACCTTAGCCCAAAAAAGTGGGGTATTACTCTTATTGAGGAGGCTGCATCTATCCTATTAATAATATATATTTTCTATGTTTTTAATTTTTTTTTTGTAATTACTTGTTTAATGTTAAAGTAATAATCAATATCTAACTTTATTAAACGTTTATCCTAATATGCCAAATGGCTAATTCAGAGTATGTCACTTGACTTATTGAGGAGGCTACATCCTCTGCAATTAATAATATATAGATATAGATAATTAAAATAACGAAACAAGTTTTACCATTTTCTGTGGAACGATTTTTTCCGCAAAACAATTTAGAATAAATCATTATAAATACTTTTGGTAGATATTTCAATTTGTCGTTCATAAAGTGGGCATTTTATTTTTCCCCAATTGCTTGATTAATTTTTTTAATTGCTAGTATGCATGTTTCTTGTTTAATAGTAGGTAGATTGAATTAATATGTTGCCTGTTATGACCCAAAATAAGATCATGAACGGCGCTAAGGAGTTTAGGACTCCAAAGCAAGACTCGTCAGAATTCGACAAAAAACCGAGTAGAGTTTTTCCTGTTTTTTGGCCTAACAAGAAAATTTCCTGTCTCAGATCCACAACAAAATAACCCAACATTACAACCAAAACATCAACACCAACACAATTCACCAAAATCCTCAACAATTGCACCAATACCACCAACTAAAAATACGAAATTTATCTCCAAACACGAGAGAAAGTCAAATATGTCATCAGTGCAAAAATAATGAAAGAATACTCAAAGCACTAAAGACATGACTATGGAGAAACTCTAAGAGTTTTGAAGGAAAAAGGACATAACAAATAAATAAACTATTGCCACATGAAAAAGTGTGGAGCTCACCAAGACTATGCTACTCCAATTCTCTAGCCAACGAGATCCTCACCGTCACCTGCGTTCTCTAAAAAATAATAGCAAGGAATGAGACACTAGTTAAGTGAGTAATAACACTTAATCACAACTATTGTATTTGGGACAAGTCATAAAACATCATAAAATATATGCTCTTTAAAAAAACATTAATGATAAATAGTAACTCTTGTTTTATGTAAGAAAAATGAACCAATAGTTCTGAAATAAACTCAATAAGCATTATATCATATCAAATAATACATATTTGGGAGGTTTTCAAGAATAAATCATGTAATCAGTGTGAAATTCTACTTCAAGAAAGGCCAATAACAGTGGACCCCTCATAAAGTAGTCAAATATTATATCAGAAGGTCCCTACTCGAGGGAGATCAGTAAAAGAATGCTAGCTCTACCTTCCCACTAGCAAGGGCTGTAACAGTAATAAGTAAATACAAGGTGTCAGGTCTAATGATCCTGTCGTTATCTACGAAATTCAAATCAAGGTCAACTCCCATTTGTACTTTATTTGTAAACAATAGGATTTTCATATGAAAACATTTTTCTGAATAGTACATATCATTTAAAGTTTATATCAAATCATGTTACATGCAAACTTGAATAAAAACACATGTGAAAATACTTATTTCCCATGTAAGTGAAGAATATTCATAGTAATAATATCATGTCTCAAATAACCATTTCAATATCATATAAAGTAAAGGACTTGCCCCACATGCAATTTCAAAGCATTTCGTAACTCATTGTTTCATCAAAATCAAGTACAAAATATGCAAGTTAACAAGTACAAATTACAGTAAGATTACTACTCATGATACACGTGACAAAATACCAAACTTGTCACCTCAAATGACTTGCATCACTTCCTTAGGAGGGATCTATAATAACGTTATATCAATATCGGGTTAGTTCTCTCGTTTAGGCTAATTCCATGATAAAATTAGACTACCCACCCCTCAGAGTTCCATGATATTTTCAATTAATTGAAGTTATATCCAAAACAACTCTTATTGTCCATAATTCTTACCTTTAGCAATTAAATGTCAATACCCAAAATAAATCATGAAGACTAATAGTTACGATAAAGATGTAGGATTAAATTTACCTTATACTCGAAAGAAATTTCTAATCAAATCCTTTTTTTCCAGCTCTTTGATTGCTGAAAGTGCAACCCTCCCTTAAAACTCTTATTTTTTCAAATGGTGCACGCTGCTGGTTGATTAACTTCTTCCGATTTGCAGCTATTGGGCATAAAGCCCTTACTCCTTTTTATAATGTTAGGGTGGGCAGATGGCCCCCCTTGTCCCTTTTCCTATCTAATTCATTTTTCCTTTTCTTATAAATATGGGTTTTAGCCCATTTTCTCTTATAAAAATATTTGTTTCCTTTTTCAACTATAATTACTAACTAATTTATGATAATGGGGCATTACATTGCCAAAGTAATCTTTATTGTGTAGATTATATTTACTTGGAACAAGTAGGCATGTTTTATTTATGCGAGATAATTATTCTAAAGAAGATTATTGTTATCAGATTATGAGTAGTTGTGAATATGTGATACATTTATATTCCATGATGATAACATGTTTGTCCGAAGAAAGGCATATTGGTATGCCGCTTTAGTAATAAATGTTTATGAACTATGTATACGAGTATCACTTACAAGTTATTATTTCTTTCCAAAGACTAAATGAAAATATTGGCACGACCCGAACCGGGGCCCTGATCATGACGGACATCTCGAACCATGAAGGCCCGAGAGCCCTTCTAACTTGTATTCATATACACCATTCATATATAAATAGGAAATACGGAAAAATACATAATGAAACGGAATCATGGTCATAAGTCTGAATTCAATTTATAATATAGAAAGTAAAGCCCAACAACAACTAGACAATGTTTGAACAAGTCTGCGAAATCTTTTCTACATGATCAAATCAAAGTTGTCTGAAAACTAGGACAAGGACCCCAGTAGACCAAAACCATAATAAATGATAAATGATTGAAAACAACTAGGCCTTCTGAAATATAGAAGGCTCACTAACTGAACTCTGCACTTCTGCCAGAAGAAATCTACTGTTTATTTGGACCCCTAGATTGAGCCTCAGAACTTGGGAGCGTAGGGGGTCAATACAATTGTAATGGTACGTAGAGCAAATCCAAAATAATAATTTATATTAAACATATATAAGATAAATTTTTAAAAAAAATCATAAATATATCATATGGTAAGAAATCACATGGGCATTTTTGAAAAACTCTGCAAATTCATCTGAACTCTGTGACACTCTCTGTTTTATTTCTACGCTAGGTGGTACACCCTACAATTTCACAACTTTCACCGACTACCTTATCTCGGTTGCTTCTAAGATAAGAGTACTATTAAGGGAAGAGCACAAAAGATCACACAGCAGGGTGCCACAACCCCAATCAAGTCATTATATCGTGGTTGGGCTCAAGATTACAAAGCAAGACTCCAAACCATAAGTCCCGATTCGGGATGACAAAACACTAGGTACATAAGATCACATAGCAAGGTACCAAGTTTCCATTTCGGCAAATCACGTTTTCCAGCATAGACTCATTTTACTCGTGCTTCCATCAGGTAACCACCTAACTCACATTAACCCAATTTTTAACTCTCTAAAACATGCATTCTCTGTAATCAAACTATGAAAACTCTAACCCTGTTACAACATACATTAATATGGTATCGGTATACCATTGACTTGGAAGTCAAATCTTTGAGCTATTATTAGCATATTAAAATCTCTTTTTTTTTAAATATAAGTTCGGGACCACCATTTCAATAAATCAATTCAAGAACTCCTTCTTTAAATTCATGTAAATACATGCAAGAAAACTTTTTCTTTGCCAACATTTAAATAATATGTGGTGGTCATGTCAAATTACTCAATCACATGCAATTCTTTCTCAGTAAAACAATCATATAAGTATAACAAGAGACTCCCTCCCATTATCACCAAATCATGTCAAATACTATGATATTGAAAAAAACAACTTTCAAACCATTAAACATGTATTTCAAATCATTCCCAATAAGATCATAAACTTAAATTCATCACAAGAGAGGGATTTCATAATTTGTGCTCTCAAACAATCTTCAATCACAATTTTTCATACATATACATATACATATACATATACATATACATATACATATACATATACATATACATATAAATCAATTTAAGAGGACAAGGACAAAAAGCCAAAACAACAATATCATTAAAACATTCATGATGCATAATTAAAAATAAAGAATTCCAAAATCCTTTTCTACATTCATGCTTGATAATCTTCAAATCATGTTCTAGTGTTTACAAGCCCATGTAGTTTTTACGATAAACCCCACGTACCTTAAATTAGAAGCTTTTGAATTACTCAAGCCTTTGGGATGCTATACGTACGTACGATTGATGGGTGCTTCTTGTAGCCCTCGTAATGGAGATTCCGAATCTTGAAGAATTAAGGAAAACCCACGGTTAAATCTTGAAATATATTGATCTTTGGGTTGAAACCCTAAGGTGTGTTCTTGGTAATTTTTGGAGAAAATAACCTTATTTTTGTGTTTGGGAGATTTGATATCATGTTATAGCTGAATAGAGGGTGGAAAAAACCATTTTTTCCCTTAAAAATGCGAAAAAAAAACCTGGAAATTGCGTGCGCGCGACAGAGCATGCGTCGCGCACTAATAGCGCGATGCTACTATCTCAGTCACGAAAATGGCCATAACTTTTTGCTCAGGTATTGGATTTTGGTGAAATTGTTATCATTGGAAAGATAATTCGAAGAGATTTAATTTGATATATAGTAGGCCCTAAATTCTTTATGTACAAATATTTATGGACAATTGAAGTTGACTCAAGTTTCAACGCTTACTTAAACTCGAACGATAGGAAAGCTTTATTCTTGTCCTTGAGTTTGGGGACCTCTATGATCTCAATTAATGTTCAAATAGGTTCCCACACTACATAATTGATTAACATGCCAAATTTTCATAGGATTTATGGCTTTTGGATCATCTACACATAGAAACAATGGTTTTCGTTCTAGCCCAAAATGCGGGGTGTGACATTATATCACCCTTGGCATCATTCGTCCCTGAATGATGGGTAGGAATATTGAATTCTTTAAGGTATGGAAGAACATGGACATGATATATCTTCTAAGAAAGGATATAGACGAGATGAAACATTTAAACTTCTATCATGAAACTGAATTCTGAGCTGACTTGACTTTACTTTCTTTAAGGAGATGATTCATGCTGAGAGTTTAGGAGTCTCGTGAAGTATTCATGATCGAATCATAAATATTGAATTGATAAGTGATAAATTATGCAAGTACGAAACATGAGACAACTTGACTTAGATCGTATCAGGGTATTACACTGTCTAAGCTAAAATTCTTGGGAAAATTTGAGCTAATGCGCTTAACTCTTATGAACTGAGTCATGACTAAATAGCTGAATTCAAAACATGATACTTTGACTGAACTGAATTCGTATCTTACATGGATGGAATAGATTCTCTTGGGATGGTTATATGCCTGAGACTCCAGATAGTAGGACTGGGTGAAAAGGTAGAAAACCACCGTAACTTGTCTGCTTGACTGTTAAACTGAATTACACTGGAAACATATACTTAACTGGAGTATATCTTCAACACTCATTTTAAAGAAGTTCTAGTAACATAAGGGTGAAAAGAATCTTGGGCATGTGTTACATAAGACATTAATCTAAGGAATCACAACAATGACACCACTCCATAGCATGGAATATAAACATATAACTGATAAACTAGGATAGAATTACCAGGCCTTAGGCAAAGCAACTTCTTGTTTTCAAGATTAACATACTTCTCAAATACTTCGTTAACTATATTATTCCCTTTAAATACCATAGTCATTTGATTCAATCTTCAATATTTTTTAGAGATCACACCCTAAGCATAACGTTCCTTACCACTTCAATGACCAACTATGAACTCTTACAAAGGATTCACTAGTGCATATTGTGTTCCTCCACTTAAATCCCAACATGTCATCTAAGCCCATCATTATAACCACATACGAACTTCAAGACAAACACCCATAAAGACATACTTCACATATTATCTAAACCACAATCAATATAACTCTCTCGCGCTACCCCAAGAACACACATACACAACTTTCAACTATCCATCACATGTATCAAAGATTTGGCCCCAAATCTTACTTCACACTTTTGGCCTTATCTAATGCAAGCATACAATGGTCTTCCATCAACAAGGAACATTTACTCATCACCACTATCATAAAATAAGGAGGAGTTACTAAAAGGTTAGAAAATAAGACCTTGAAGCATGGAAGGATATTATATGAGACTTGACACTTAATTGAGGCATGAGAAACAACGAATAAACATCATGGATTCATCAAAGTGATCTTAGTTGAGGGGATACCTGGCTATAAGATGAATCTTGCCAATCGTTTGGTGTGCAACATGATTTATGGAAACCAAGAACACTATAAAGCGTGAGTACATGAGTCATGAGTGGCGTGACCTCAACTTTGAGTTCATAACTTATGGAATGTGATTCCGACTACTGAAATGAACTGTAACTCCTCATTTTGGAACTGGAAGAGTACATAATGTTCTATCATATGCATGAACATGAACTATGATCTTGGAACTGAAACGTAAGGCATGAGTTATGTATTAGTATAACTGAAAAATATTGAGATAAGAATAGGTTGAGGCTCACCCTTACTTCTGATGTTCTATATCATACTCGCATTACTTCTAAAATCTGAGAGGCTGCCTTGGTCACTTGTTCTATCACCTACCCTTTACCTTTAAGCCATCATCTTAAGTTTGAGAGATCCCTTACCAAAATCTAAACTGAACCTCACTAACTGCACTCTGGGTTCTGGAATATGACAATACACGCAATTAAATATAACATAACCCAATTGACTACACTGGAAGTAGGAAAACCCACTGCTAATACTACCTTCTGAGATACACTCTATCTTTTTATAACCCCCCAATAGTCATCATATAATACTTGAACGCTTACTAACTTCGAATCTTCATGAGTATCCCCATAGTCGGAGTGCACACCCTCTAGCGCTTCAACTCTTATTTTTGTCGGTTCAACCTTCAAAAATTCAAACTTAGATTCTAACACTTAACATAGATATCACCAAGCATTTAATGAATCAAACTACTTCTGACATAGCCTACAAATATTGCGACTCCAAACTTATATCTCTCTACTATGAAAATCAAGATCATATCAAAAGGCTCAACATTATCAATCAAAACTCCTTAACATGGCTATCTAGAACACCATATACCATCTAACTAGTCTTTATCCACCTAGAAACTTAGCGGTACCACTAACCATACACAATATGCAATAGACTTAGAAAAATACTGCAACCTCATATCACCTTGGCATACTTCTACTCCATACATACAACATCATACTTCATTACGCAGCAAATAAACTTAAGCTCTTGCCTGTACTGTTCAAGCATATTAGATGGCTTCCATAAAACTAGTTTCATTAACCAAGAAATAATCACATCCACCTTTATGGCCATCACCTATTCAAACTTAATGTTTAGTGCTAAACATGATTTACAACCCAACCTTACACACAATTCTCACTTTGAAACTACGAAATATAAGATCAAGAAACAATAGTACACTAGAACTCCATAGCCATAATAATCGATCATGACCTTACGGTCTTCCTTATTATAATTCATTAACACGCACTATTTCAACAAATCAAGCCTGTAGTCTAGCATCAAGCATCTGCCACCAATGAAGAATGCAACATAATATACTAGTCCATCAAATTGGGATTTTCAACACAAATATCTCATTTTATTTAGATACAGGCCACAACTAAAGCACCTTCATGACATCACTGCTATGCCCCAAAATCTACTACATACCTTCTCATAAGTAGTACTAGTTTACAACTACCAAAGAAAAGAAGGTCAAGGGGGGTAGAGTCTCATAATAGACATGGTCAACCGTAATCTTATATTATAACCCCATACAATCTTATCTACTTATACGGATTTCTCACATCACACTTACTTACCCAAGCGTACATTTAGACTACCTTCAAATTCCACAAACAACCGTGTGCCTATAATTATAACTTATTGGCTAATCAAGCCATTTTCATACTTCGAGCAAACAACAACTCACCTTAGCTAATAAATCATTCTCTACCTTCTACTAAACTAATACACAAGGACGTATCACATTATTACCAACTCAATCTCATGCAAAAAGATTTGGATATACGTACATTCAATAAATCGTCCTTACCACTTTTCTTGCCATTATGCCTCTAAACCCCCGGTTCAATCCAACACAAGAATCAACAAGATGAACAACAAGTTTCTAGTGAATTGAAATAGGCCTCACACGGCTTCACTAGACTTTGATTTTGTGTTTTGAACAAGAAAATGAGAGGAATGACAAGGCAACTATGCTAGTGAATCTAAAGAGCCCCACACGACTTCACTAGACTTTTAGTTTCAACAACACAATGATAACAAGATTACTAGAGATAGAAACTTGACACATAATAATCAATGATCTAAGAATACATATCTTACTCCGTATAAATAAAAATCTGAGTCAAACACTTCCACCAAAGACTACCATACAATCCACACATACTACTAGCTACCACATTAGATTATCACTAAAAAGGGGTAAATCATCCTCAAACATTGGTTATTCAACTAAAATATTTATTTACACTATAGTCACCCTCACTCTGACTTCTAACTTTGTGACTTCACATCACCAACTTCTTGGTCCGACATCACTACCAATAGGTCAAGAAACCAACACTTAACTTATACTACTACTCAGGTGGAAATACAGTTCCAACATTCTTCTACACATCATCCCCCCTTAAGCATGACATCTGCAATATAAATTTTTGAAAAGGTCCGAATACACTTAATACCGCAGGCTGAAAAGAATGATTTCATCAAGATCAAGTTTCACACTAGAATCAATACACTCTGAAGCACTAATAAACACTTCTCAAGTCCTTGAACAATTTTTAAAATCTTATATGATTCAATCAGAAAGAACCATTTCATTTAGACTCTAAACTTATACACTTAAATCACCCCAATAATGAGACATGTCTATAAACATGAGAGTAAAGAAAGAATTGGGATGATTCTTACTTTCGTATGGGCGACGCTATAGCACGAATTAGAGTATGAAAGAGGAGCATTCTAACTCTATTGCACAAACTAGAACATAAAGAAAGAGAGACATTCCTAAATGCCTTGTAGCCTCCTACTTATAAGTATGGCGCGCTACATACCAATAAATAAGACTCTACCCGATATAATTTTGCAGAAAACCTAGGACCATTAACTGTGATTTGATACCAAGTTTGTCATGACCCGAATCGAGGCCCTGATCGTGATGGACATCACAAACCATGAAGGCCCGAGAGACCTTCTAACTTGTAATCATATACACTATTCAAATACAAATAAGAAATGCAAAAAATACATAATGAAATGGAATTGTTAGTCATAAGTATGAATTTAATTTATAATATAGAAATTAAAGCCCAACAATAACTAGACAATGTCTGAACCAGTCTGTAAAATCTCTACTACATGATCAAATCAAACTTGTCTGAAAACTAAAACAAGGCCCCCAGTAGACCAAAACCATAATAAATGATAAATGAATGAAAACAACTATGCCTTCTAAAATAAAGAAGGCTCACCAAATTATCTCTACACTTCTTCCAGACGAAATCTACTGCTTATCAGGACCCCTAGATTGAGCTTCAGAACCTGGGAGGGTAGGGGGTTAATACAATTGTACTGGCACGCAGAACAACTCCAAAATAATAATTTATATTTAACATATATGAGAGAAATTTTAAAATAGTTCATAAATATATCATATGGTAAGAAATCACATGGGAATTTTTGAAACACTATTTAAAATCATCGGAAGTCTGTGACACTCTTTGTTTTACTTCTACGCTAGGTGGTACACCCTATAATTTCACAGCATCTACTGACTAACTTATCTCGGTTATCGCTAAGATAGGAGTACTAGAGAGGGAAGAGCACACAAGATAACACAGTAGGGTACCATGACCCCAATCAAGTCATTATGTTGTGGTTGGGCTCAAAATCACAAATCAAGGCTCTAAACCATAAATCCCAATTTGGGATGACAAAATACTAGGTACACAAGATTATTTTGCAGGGTACCAAGTTCCCGTGTCGGCAAATCACGGATTCCATCATAGAGTCATTTCTCTCATGCTTTCTTTGGGTAACCACCTAACTCACATTAACCCAGTTTTTAACTCTTTAAAACGTGTATTCTCTGAAATCAAACTCTGAAAAATCTAACTCTATTAAGGCATACATTTATATGGTATCGTCATACCATTGACTTGAAAGTGACATCTTTGAGCCATTATTATCATATTAAAATCTCTATTTTTAAAATATAAGTTCGGGACTACCATATCAATAAATCAGTTCAAGAACTCCTTTAAATTTATGTAAATACATGCAAGAAAACTTTCTCTTTTTCATCATTTCAATAATATGTGGTGTTTATGTCAAATTACTCAATTACATGCAATTCTTTCTTTGTAAAACAAGCATATAAGTATAACAAGTGACTCCCTCCCATCATCTCCAAATCATGTCAAATACTAGGTTATTGAAAAGACCACTTTCAAACCATTAAACATATTTCAAATCATTCCCAATAAGTTCATAAACTTAAATTCATCACAAGAGAGGGATTTCATAATTTGTGCTCTCAAACAATCTTCAATTACAATTCTTCATACATATACATATACATATACATATACATATAAATCAATTTATGGGGACAAGGCCTAAAGGCCAAAACAATAATATCATTAAAACATTCATGATGCATACAGCTGTCACAACCCAAACTAGGGCCTGGCCGTGATGGACATCCCGAACCATGAAGGCTCGGATGCCCAACTCTATCTAATATGGTAATCATGCACAATATTTATGTAATAAAACAAAAATGCAGAATTATAATCTAATACAGAAACATGGTCATACTATGTATTCAGTTTAACCATACGGAATGAAATACGAATTCAGCTAAATAACTTTTAGAATAGTCTGTGAAATCTTTACAATATGATCTAACAATAACTGTCTGAAAAGATGGGAAAAGGCCACCAGTAGACCCAAACAACAGAATAACATAATCTGAAATAACATGCTTTCTGGAATAAAGAAGGCTCACCACTATACGGATCACTTTTCTTTGGAATACTCTACTGATTAGTCGGACCCCTAGACTGAGCTTCTAAACCTGGGAGGTAGGGGGTAAGTACATTTGTACTAGTACGCAGAGCAAATCAAAAATAATAATTTGTATTAACCATATATGAGAGCAATTTAAAGCATTTCATAAACATATCATATAGTAAGAAATCTCATGGGCATTTCTTACAGACTTTGTAAAATCATATGAACTCTGTGACACTCTTAATTTTACTTATGTGCTAGGTGGTATACCCTACATCTCTAAAATTACATGGACTATATGGAATCCTCCACTGACTCGGCGGGGAAGCCCCTAACAGAAGTGTGCCGCAAGGGTTGGAGTCTCTGACTCTACTACGCCACACAACCATTGCCAAGGTAAAACAATATACCCAAATCGGCAAATCACGGTTTTAGTTTAAGAGTTAATTGAACTCAAACCATCTTCGGGTAACCAACTAACCCTCTTTAAGCCCAGTTTTAACTCTTTAAAATATGCATTCTCTGAAATGAAATACTGAAAATATACTCTGTTATGTCATACATACTTATCGTATCGTCATACCACTGACTTGCAAGTCACATATATGAGCCATTATTAGCATATTACAATCACTGTATTTCAAAACATAAATTCAGGACCACCATATCAATAAATCATTTCAAAGAACTCTTTCTCTAAAACTCTTGTAAATACATGCATGCAACTCTCTTTGTCCTTCTTTCAATGATGCAAGGTGGTCATGTAAAAGCTCCTAATCTCATGCAAATCATTCTCTTTTAACAAAATATAATTACATCAAGAAACTCCCTCTCTTAAATCTCTAAATCATGCTCAAAATAATATGGCATTTGAGTAAACTATTTTCAATCCATAAACCATGCATTGCAAATCCTTCACATTAAGATCATAAACTAAAAGTCATTACAAGAGACGGATTTCATAAGTTGTACTCTCAAAAAATCTTCAATCTAAATTTTCATACATATACATATATGTGTAAATCAATTTAAGGGGGAAAGGACAAAATACCAAATCAGCAATACAATTAAACATTCATAATGTGAAATAAAATCATGTATTTTATAACCCCTTTGTAAATTCATGCTTGATAACCTTTATATCATGTTCTAGTGCATACAAGCCCATGTAGTTTTTAGAATAAATCCACGGACCACAATTTAGAAATTTGATGGATGATTCTTGAAGCCTACAGTTTGGGTATTCCAAATATTCAATCAATTTTGAAAACCCACGGTTGAATGTTGAGTTAATTGTGTTTTTTGTTTAAAACCTTTGAGAGTGTTCTCATGAATTTTTGAAAAAAATATGAATAATGTGGTCACTTGGGTGTATAATCCCATGATTAAACTGATAAGGGGAGGGGGTGGAAAATACCTAATATACCCTTTATAAGATGGAATAATAAAAAATATAAATGGGAGACCAATTTTATGGGACACCGCGACACTCCACAATCACGGTGGCTCACTGGAAATTGACGAATGGGATTCTTAGAGTCACCGCGACGTGGAGCTCTCACGTTGTCCCACTGGTTGGGACCTGCAGCTTCAGTGCGATGCACGAAAATAGCGTTAGGCTACTGAAATTTGACAGTTGATAAATAGACCCCCTCCGCGACGTGCCAAGGACTTAAATGACGGTGCTTTACGACTAGGACTAAAATTAGCCATAATTTCTTGCTTGTGTATCGGATTTGGGCGAATCTTATATCGACGGAAAGCTCATTCAATTTCCCATATGATAAAAAGTTGAAATTAGGGAAATTTTATATGGTTTAAAATTTACTCACTTTGGAAATAAAAAATAAGGCTAAGTCTCTTTGACCCAAAAAAAAATCTTTAACTTTAAGAGCATATTACCACGAGCTAACAGATGGACATTGCGGGGTGTTACATTATCCCTCCCTTGGGATCATTCTTCCCTGAATGATGACACAAAACATAGACAAGCACAATTTCAAATATGCTAAGGCCATAAAAGAATAAGATAAGGATCGTACCTTGCATTTCGTCATTCACCGGATCAAATAAGTCTGGGTATCTATCTCGCTTGTCATTTTCTTATTCCTAAGTTTTTTCCTCAACTTTCTAATTTTTCCACAATATTTTAACCAAGGCTATTTCTTTTCTCCTCAATTTCCTAACTTTGTGATCAAAGATTGCCATGGGTTCTTCTTCATAGGATAAGGAGTCTGTCACTTTGACCTCCTCTACATGTAACACTATTGAATGGTCTCCAAAACATTTCTTCAATATGGATATGTGAAATACTGGATGAACAGAACCCAAACTTGCAGGAGACTCTAATGCATACACAACCCCATCTATCCTTCTATAAATCTGGTATGTACCTATATAGCGAGGACTCATCTTACCTTTCTTCCCGAATTGCATAACTCCCTTCATAGGGGAGACTTTCAGAAATACCCAATCACCAACTTCCAATTCTAGCTCCCTTTTGCGAACATCGGCATAGGATTTCTGTTTACTCTGTGCTATTTTAAGTTCTCTAATAATTTTCATGTCCTCTATCATCTAATGAACAAGATCAAGCCCAAACAACTGACTCTCACCCACTTCATACCACCCTATTGGTGATCTAGATTCTCTCCCATACAAAGCTTCAATGGAGCCATCTAAATACTAGTATGGTAGTTGTTATTATAAGCGAACTCTATCAATGGAATGTGATCTACCCAACTACCTTTGAAGTCAATCACACAAGCTCTCAACATATCTTTGAGGGTATGAATAGTACGTTCAGCCTGCCTATCCGTCTGAGGGTGAAAAGTCGTACTCAGGTTCACTTGGGTACCTAAACCCCTCCGAAAAAATCTCCAAAACTTTGAAGAGAATTACGTATCTTGGTCATATATGATGAATATAGGTGTACCATTCTAGAGGACAATCTCCTCAATGTATAACTTAGAATAGTCATGTCCCGAATAGTTGGTTCTTACAGGCAGAAAGTGAACTGACTTGGTCAGCCAGTCTACAATTACCCAAATAGAATCTTACTGGTTTCTGGACCTTGGAAGTCTCATAATAAAGTCCATATTGACCATCTCCGACTTCCACAAGGGCAAATCTATCTATTGAGAGGTACCAGCTAGCCTCATATGCTCTACTTTCACTTGTTGGAAATTCAAATACTTGGTAACAAAGTTAGACACATCACGCTTCATACTATTCCACCAGTATATGGTTTTCAGATCATGATACATCTTAGTAGAGCCTGGGTGAAAAACATACCTCGAAGTGTGAGCTTCATCAAGGATTATCTTTCGTAACCCATCTACATCTGGCACACATAGTCTACCCTAAAATCTTAAAATCCCATCACCACCATTTTCAAAAGACATCACCTTCTGTTGACCCACATCCTTCTTGATCTGCATCAAGATGGGATCTTCAATCTGCTTCTCTTTAACTTTAGCACAAAAAAATATTAAGCTACTTATGAACAACCACTCCCCCATCTTCGGAATCCATGAGTCACACTCCTAGATTTTCAAGTCAGTAAGTATCCTTCACCATATCTCTCTTCCCCTTTTCAACATGTGAAAGGATGCCCATAGATAACCTGCTGAGGGTGTCGACTACCATATTTGCCTTTCCTTGATGGTAGTGCAGGCTTATGTCATAATCCCTCAAAATCTCCAACCATCGTCTTTGCCTGAGGTTTAATTATTTCTGCGAGAAAACATACTGTAAACTCTTGTGGTTAGTAAATATATCAACATGCACCCCATTGAGATAATGCCGCCAGATTTTAAGCGCAAACACCACAACGGCTAATTCCAAGTCATAGGTGGAGTAATTTTACTCATACACTTTTAACTACCTAGACGCATAAGGCTCCACTTTACCGTGCTGCATAAGTACACACCCAAGTCCCACACAGTATGTATCATAGTACACAAAAAAACCTTTCGTACCTTCCAAAAAAGTCAAAACAGGAGCAATTGTTAACTTATCTTTTAACTTCTAAAAACTATTCTCACAAGAGTCAGAGCACACAAACTTTACCTTTTTCTGTGCCAACTTAGTGAGTGGTGCAGCTATGGAAGATAAAGTCCCTACGAACCTTCTGTAATACCCCACTAAACCCAAGAATCTCTAAATGTCAATTAGAGTAATGGGTCTTTCCCACTTTTTCACTACGACAACATTTTAGGGATCAACCTTAATCCCGTCACTAGATACAATATGTCCCGAGAAAGCGATAGCATTAAGATAGAATTCACACTTGGAAAATTTTGCATACAACCTATGATCTTTGAGAGTCTGAAGGATGATTTGAAGGTTATTGGAATGATCTTCCTCACTCTTAAAATAAATCAAGATACCATCAATAAAAACTATAACAAACAGATCTATAAACTGACGGAACACCCTGTCCATAAGATCAATGAAGGATGAAGGGGCGTTAGTCAACCCAAAGTACATGACTAATAATTCATAATGACTATATAGGGTTCAAAAAGTTGTTTTGGGAATGTATAACTCTCTAACCATCAACTGGTGGTATCCCGAACGAAGGTCTAATTTTGAAAATCATCTAGAACCTTGAAGCTGGTCAAAAAGATCATCAATTCTATGAAGAGGATATTTATTTTTAACAGTGACCTTAATCAACTGGCGGTAATCTATACACATACACAGGGAACTATCTTTTTTCATAGAAAAAGTACAGGTGCGTCCCAGGGAGAAACACAAGGATGTATAAAACCTTTATCTAGAAGATCTGCTAGCTGCTCTTTCAACTCTTTCAACTCCGTAGAAGCCATTCTATATGGTAGAATAGTGATAGGATGGGTATCGGGCAATAAATCAGTACCAAAATCCTTCTCCCTATCAAGTGGTATGCTTGGGAAATCATCGAGAAAAATCTATGGGAACTAATTCACCATAGGGATAGACGGGCATGAAGGACTTTCAATATTAGAATCTTCTATATGAATAAGATAATACAAACAACCCTTGGAAATAAGCTTACGAGCTTTGAGGTAAGAGATGCACTTCCCTCTAGGTGCTAATGAATGTCCCTCCCATCCTATTGCTGGTTTATTCAGAAAATAAAAAGTAACCTTTCAGGTTCTACAGTCTAACATGGTATAAGACGAATGGAGCCAATCCATCCCTAGCATAGAATCAAAATCAGCCATGTCTAAGTCTACGAGGTCTGCCACAGTATCCCACCCACAAACAGTCACCACACAATTTCTATACACCCTCCTAGCCACAATAGAATCTCCCACTAGAGTAGAAATAGAAAAAGGTTCAGCAATCACATCGGGCTGAAACCCTAAACTAATAGCCACATAAGGGTTCACGTAAGACAGGGTTGACCCGGGATCAAGTAACATATATACATCACAGAAAAAAAATTTCAACATACCAATTACTACATCTGATGAGGCCTCTACCTCCTAGCAGTTGGTCAAGGCATACAACTAGTTGCTGCCACTTCTGGCAGTTGAAGAGGCATCCTTCTAAGGTGGTGATGGTGGAGCGGAGGAATTAGTCTTAGATTTGGCTCCCCCAATATTACCCCTCACTGTCGGACATTCCCTATGAATTTGGCCTGGATAGACGCACTAATAACATACCATGGAGCCAAATTGATATCTTCTTGGATGGTTTCTCCCACATCTCTCACAGCGCGGGTATGTTCGAGAAGTCTGAGCTACACTTCCTTGAGACTGCGAACCCTGCAGTCTCGGCCCCTGCCTAGACTAAAAATCATAGGTGCACTATCCGGCTAGGTGTCTGGACACCAGAGAACTGGTTGCAGACTGTACATTACCCCAAAACTTCTTCTTCTACCATTTGTTACCCAATTCCCACTCTTCTTCTCACTGTGGTTATGGTATGCCATTTTGGATCTCTTTGCCTGCTTGTCCTTCTCACTAGATTAAGTAATTTTCTTTTTCTTTTCCTTAACTTGGTGCATGTGGACTGATATTCTGGAAAAATCTATGTCTCGATTCAACATTGCTCCCTGACATTAAATCACTAAGTCATCCAAAAGGCCGGATGCAACGTTCCTCATTCGGGCACTCATATTACTAGTAATCTCTAGAGCATAACGTGCTAGTTGGTTGAACCTCAGAGTGTACTACTAGACACTTATCTTTCCCTTCTTTAGATTTATAAACTCTTTGACTTTACCCTTCCTCAGCTCGAGAGGAAAGAATCAATCGAGGAAGGATTCCACGATCTCGGCCCAAACTTGGGCTCACCACTCTCACCCATTGAATCTTCCCACTCATTATACCATTGGTTTTCTATATACTTAAGCTATTAAGCTGCTAACTCAACCCCCTCTACCTCATCTACACGTATCACCTCAAAGATCTTCTCTATCTCATCCACAAACTCCTATGGATCCTCTTTTACATTGGTACTAGTAAACTTGGCCGAATTTATTCTCATGAACTAGCCCACTCTTGTAGCCTCAATCGTAACAGATGCAGACCCAATATCTTCCGACGGTTGAGTCTATGTGGATACCAACTGTGTAAGCATATGAATGGACTATCTAAATTTTGCATTAGATATCTCTCTCTCATGAGCCTGAGTATGGTTAGTTCTCGTCCGAGGAGCTCTGGGTGCACTAGGTGGGATGGTCTAAGTAGGTGGGACTCCCAGAGTAGCATCAATCTCTGGATTCTGAGTTCTATTTTGGGTCATTATCCCATGGGTGGGACGTACCTCATATGTCTATGCATTTTGATCAATAGTATGACGGGGAGACATGATTGTTTTTCTGAAACACAAGTTACCATTTATTAGGGGATAATTCATACTCTGAAGCACGAACTAACCAAGAAGAAGAGAAACATTCCTAAATGACTAGTAGTTTCCTGCTTATAAGTTGGCACGCTACACACCCATAAACAAGACTTTACCCGATAAGATTTTGCACACACCCTGGGACCATAAACCATGCTTAGATACCAAGTTTGTCATGACCTGTACTACGGCCTAGACGTGATGGACATCCCGAACCATGAATGCGCGAACGTAGAACTCTATCTGATGTGGTAATGATGCACAATATTCATGTAATAAAAGAAAAATGCAGAATTATAATCTAATACGGAAACATGGTCATACTCTTGATTCATTTTAACCATACAAAATAAAATCCAAAATCATCTAAATAACTTATGGAACCGTCTACAAAATTTCTACTACATGATCTAAAATTAACTGTCTGAAAAGCTGGGACAAGGCCCCCAGTATACCCAAACAACGGAATAACATAATTTGAAATAACAGGCCTTATGGAACAAAGAAGTCTCACCACTGCACGGATCACCTCTCTCTGGAATACTGTACTAATTATCCAGAGCCCTTGCCTGAGAATCTAAACCTGGGAGGTAGGGGGTCAATACATTTGTACTGGTACGCAATACAAATCAAAAATAACAGTTTATATTAAACATATATGAGAGTAATTTAAAGCATATAATAAACATATCATATAGTAAGAAATATCATGGGCATTTCTGAAAGACTCTGTAAAATCATCTAAACTCTATGACACTCTTTGTTTTACTTCTGCACTAGGTGGTATACCCTACAACTCTGAAATTCCATAGGCTATATGGAATCCACCATTGACTTGGCGGGGAAGCCCCCAACCCATGTGTGCTGCAAGGGTTGGAGTCTCTGCCTCTGCTATGCTATACGGATGTCGCCAGCGTAAAATAATATACCTGAATCAGCAAATCACGTTTTTAGGTTAAGAGTTAATTGAACTAAAATCGTCCTCGGGTAACCACCTAACTCTCTTTAAGTCCAGTTTTAACTCTTTAAAACATGCATTCTCTGAAATCAAACTCTTAAAGAATACTCTGTTATGGCATACATAATTATGGTATCGTTATACCATTGACTTGCCAGTTACACTCTGAGCCATTATTAGCATATTACAATCTTTGTATTTCAAAACATAAATTCAGGACCACCATATCAATAAATCATTTCAAAGAAATCTTTCTCTAAAACTCATGTAAACATATGCATGCAACTCTCTTTGTCAAACTTTCAATAATGCAAGTGGTCATGTCAAAGCTCTTAATCTCATGCAAATATTTCTCTTTTAACAAAATATAATTACTTCATGAAACTGCCTCTTTTAAATCTCTAAATCATGCTCAAAATAATATGGCATTTGAGTAAACAATTTTCAAGCCATAAAACATACATTTCAAATCCTTCACATTAAGTTCATAAACTTAAAGTCATTACAAGAGAGGGATTTCATAAGTTGTGCTCTCAGACAATCTTCAATCTAAATTTTCATACATATACATATTCGTGTAAATCAATTTAAGGGGGAAATGCCTAAAGACCAAATCAAGAATACAATTAAACATTTATAATGCGAAATAAAATCATGTATTTCATAACCCCTTTCTAAATTCATGATTGATAACCTTTAAATCATGTTCTAGTGCTTACAAGTCTATGTAGTTTTTAGGATAAACCCCATATACCTCAATTTAGAAATTTGATGGATGATTCTTGAAGTCTACGGTTTGGAGATTCCAAAGCTTCAATGAGTTTTTAAAACCCACAGTTGAATCTTGAGTTAATTGAGTTTTTAGTTTAAAACCCTTATCAGTGTTCTTGGAAATTTTTGAAGAAAATATGATTAATGTGGTCACTTGGGAGTATAATCCCTTGTTTAAACTGATAAGGGTGGGGGGAATACCTAATATACCCTTAATGAGATGGAATTAAAAAAAATATAATTGGGATCCCGATTTTATGGGCCACCGCGACGTACCACAATCGCGGTGGCTTACTGGAAATTGATGAATGGGATTCTTAGGGTTATCGCGATGCGGATCCATTGCGCTATCCCACTGGTTGAGACCTGGAGCTTCAGCGCAAAGCACTAAAATTGCGCTAGGCTACTGGAATTTGTCAATTGATAAATATACCCCCTCCGCGATGCGCCAAACACTAAAATAACGGTGCTTTACGACTAGGACTATAATTAGCCATAACTTCTTTCCCAGGTATCAGATTTGGGCGAATCTTATATCGATGGAAAGCTCATTCAATTACCAACATGATAAAAAGTCAAAATTAGGGAAATTATATATGGTTTAAACTTTACTCACTTTGGAAATAAAAAATCAGGCTAAGTCTCTTTGACACAAAAAATATCTTTAACTATAAGAGAATATTACAACGAGCTAACGCATGGACGATGCATGGTGTTACAAGAGCCAAAGCTGAAAATTACATCCAATGGCACTTGAAGTCGGGTAATTTTAGTTTTTGGTGAGATGATTGGCTTGGTGTAGGGCCTATTGCTTTGCACAACAACTACATTCTAATGCTTAATAATTTTATGATTTCAGAATTTCTTGTTGATAGTTTATGGATTGAAGAAAAGTTTAGAAAACATGCACCTCCTTCTCTTATTCATAAAATTCTTAATATGGTGTTTACATATCTAAAAGGTATAGCTGATCGGGCCAGTTGGAAACTGAATTCTTATGGTATTTTATATTATTCTTCGGCGTGGAATTTGGTTAGGGAAAAGAAAAGCACCAGTTGGTCAAATTCTTTCATTAGGCATAAAAGTATTCTTTTCAAGACATCTTTCCTTTTGTGGAGAGATCTAAGGTGTAAGCTACCAACTAATGTAAAAATTGTTACTTTTAGGCATGACTCGGTAGCTTATTCTTGTTGCTATAGGCCGGGTCTTGATACTGTGGAGCATATTTCTGTTATCGATATTTTTCTGCCCATAGTTGGCAGTATTTTTTAGAATTTTAGGGCATTCAGCATGATACTACTCCTTTGAGAAATTTGTTGATGAGGTTGTGGATTACTATATTTAATAATGAGGTTCATAAACTCATTCTTCAAGCAAATCCTATTTTTGTTTGTTGGAATCCTTGGAAAAATAGGTGCTACAAAATATAAAAGAAAGAATTCAAGTGCAACAAGGGTTATTTTTTCTTTTATTAAGTAGCTTCATATGTTGTTGACTACTGTTTATCCATATATTTCTAGTCTAAATAGTTTGAGGGACATTTTTTATTCTTATAGAAAATTGCCAACATTAGATGAAAGTTACTCAAGTTGTTGGACCAAACCACATCATTCCAAGGTAAACCTGAATACAGATGGTAGTGCCTTGGAAAATCCAGGGAAAATTAGAGCAGGTGGCATTCTGAGAGATAGTGATGGCAAGATGATTTTTGCTTTTGCGGCACCTCTTGGAGTTAGTTCTAAAAACCAAGAGGAAGTTCAGGCATCTATAATTGGCATTAATTAGTGTAAATAAAATGGTTATAGTAGAGTGATACTAGAAGTTGATTCTAAACTTCTAGTTAAGTGGCTCAAATATGATAGTACACCACTTTGGAGAATTTGCAGGTACATTAAGGAGTTACAGGATCTCATTTGTCTATTTGATTACTTCATATGTGTTAACATATATAGCGAGGAAAACTTTGTTAAAGATACTCTATAGAAGCATATTCATGATGTGGATTCTACTCAGTATTATTATAGCTTTCATCACCTTCCTCAGGCGACCAGAGGATGTTTCACACTTGATAAAATGGGTATGTCTACTTTAAGAAAGAGGAAGCTAAAACTCATAAAGAAACCACCCTAGATGGTGTTGGAGTTTCTTGCATTTGTTATCACTTGTTTCCTTTATTTAATCTCTTCATCTTAATCTATGTTATTCTCTCTAGTTTAGAGCTTATATAAAGTGGTTTAGTTTAGTTTTGATTTTCTTCTTACTTTGTAAGGGGAAGAGTCTTCTTTATTTATGCTTTCCTAGATTATATTGTACTGAGAGAAGTTCTTTCTTCTATTTGCTTAGATCTAGGTTTCAATTCTAGTATGGGGGCTGAGTCGACTCGCCTTAGTAGGCTAGTTGAATTTGAACCACCATAGGATCGGAGGTAAGGTTTATGCCCTCCTCTTTGTATTTTTTTAATTTTATTTATGATAAGGATTGGGAGGTGTGCGGCTCAACCCCAGACTGCCACGGGAGGTGAGGGCCCCGGCTAAAGTCTATTTCTCTAAAATATATATATATATAAATATATATATAAATATATGATACTAATTTATAACCAACAAAGTTCATGTTAGTATTAGAAGGAATAAGCACCCAAGTTTATTTTTCAAGAGTGCATTAAATTCATCTACCATTGCACCTGGATTTTTTACAACCTGTGAGAAACAAGATGGTTTAGTTTCATAGGTGACTATATTAAGGGAAAGAAACTGACATGGCTTAGTGAGTTCAAATTTCAAATGAGTTTGCATCAGATTTACAAAAGAGGAAATGGTGGGTAGATTTCTACTTTAGGACAACACTGTCGAGGGGCATACATCAGCAGATGATATATGAGGACTAGAAGGAGTAAGAGAAGCAATGGATTTGGAATCACTAGAAGGAGTATAGCGATTATAATAGATGTAGTTGATACAAACAAGGAGGTAGTAGTTGTAGTATTTTGCGATCTTTTAGGAAATCTGTAACCTAATCCCCACTACCACTCACGACTGTGAGTTGATCAAAGTGTGATATCTTCACTTTTTTCTATTTTATCCTAAGTGGTTCTTCTTGATGACCGTCTCCTATCCATATCTCATGATATTTTTGCTACCTTTGGTGAAGGAATTTTTTGATGTATTTCTTGAAGAGTTGCTAGGATTACCTCCAATATGAAAGATAGACTTTGGTGTTGATTTGGCACCTGATACTATGTCAATATCTATACCCCCATATCAAATGGCACCGATAGAGTTGAAGGATCTCAAATAATATTTGCAGGACTTACTAGATAAGAGGTTCATCAGACCAAGTGTATCACCATGGGTTGCCCCAATTTTGTTTGTCAAGAAGAAAGATGGGTCTTTATGATTGTGTATTGACTACAGATAACTAAAAAAGGTAATAATAAGTATTATGTATCAGTTGCCTCATATAGAGGATCTGTTTGATCAGTTACAGGGAGTCATCCATATTTCAAAACATAATCTTTGGTCTGGTTATCATCATCTTTGAATTTGGGAGAAATATATATCCAAGACAGCATTCAAAAATTAATATGGGCATTATGAGTTCCTTGTGATGCCTTTCAAGTTAAGAAATGTTTTCTATTCATTCATGGACTTGATAGATAGGGTGTTCAGGCTGTTTTTTGAAAATTTTGTGATAGTATTCATAGATGATATTCTGATATATCCTCTTAGCCAGGAAGAACATAAGTATCATCTGATGACTGTATTGCAGACATTGCGGGATCATATGCTCTATGCTAAGTTCTCAAAGTGTGAATTATAGCTTTACTCAGTATTATTTTTTGTGTATATTGTCTCCAAAGATGGTATCACAGTGGATTCTAAAAAGACAGAAGTAGTGCATAAATGGCCCAGGCCTACCTCACCTATAGAGATTTGCAACTTTATAGGTTTGGCAAATTACTATAGGCATTTTGTATAGGATTTCTCTAAAATTGTAGCTCAATTAGCATGGTTAAGACAGAAAAATATGATGTTCCAGTGGACGGAAAAATGTGAGAAGATCTTTCAAAACCTTAAAACATATTTGACCGTCGCACCAGTATTAGCCGTACCATCTGGTTCTGGAGGATTTAAGGTATTTTGTGATGCTTCGAGGATTGGTATAGGATGTGTTCTTGGGAAAAATGATCATTTTATATCTTATTCTTCGAGATAGTTGAAAAACAATGAGTTGGAGCTTCCGGTGTTGGAATTGAAGGAACTGCCTAGGCACTTACGGTACGTGTTTATGGGTAATGGGAACACGGTACTTGTTATTATTGCAGCTGATTTGGGTGAAAAATAGTTGAATTCACTTATTTCAGTACTTCATTGGAACAAGAGATCTATAGGGTAGACTGTCTTAACCCACCAATGCAAGAGGTAGTTAAGAAGGAGATTATTACGCGGTTGGATGCAGGAGTGGTTTACCTTATTTCTAATAGCAGGTGGATGAGCGCAGTTCAATGAATGCCCAAAAAATGTGGTATGACGGTGGTTTCTAATGAAAAGAATGAGTTAATCCCACTCAAGCCTATAACTGGGTGGAGAGTTTGCATGGAATACCACAACTTGAATTCTTGGACTCTGAAAAACTTTTCCAGATGCCCTTTATTGACCAAATGCTTGATTGATTGGCTAGAAAGGGGTAGTATTGCTTCCTGGATGGTTATTCTGGATACAACCAAATATTCATTGCTCTTGAAGATCAGGAGAAGACGACATTCACATGCCCATATGGAACCTTTTCATTTAAAAGGATGCCATTTAGGCTATGCAATGCACCCGTCACTTTTTAAGGGGGTATGATGTCTATCTTCTCTAACATGGTTAAAGAAACTATAGAGGTATTCATGTATGATTTCTCTTTGGTGGGTGATTCATTTGAGTAGTGTTTGGAAAATGTGAATGTATCCTTGCAAAGAAGTGTTTAATTTAATTTGGTGCTTAATTGGGAAAAATGTCATTTCTTCTAAAGGTGGAAGTAATTGAAAAACTCCCACCTCCCATTTCAGTGAAAGGAGTACATAGTTTTCTTGGGCATGCTGACTTTTATTGGAGATTTATCAAAGACTTCTCAAAGGTTGCAAATCGACTTTGCAAACTTTTGGAGAAAGAAGTGAAATGTTCCTTCGATGACGAGTGCTTGAAGGCATTTGAATGCCTCAAAAAGAATCTAATTGAGGCCCCTATTGTTATTGCGCCTGACTGGGAAAAACCATTTGAGATCATGTGTATTGCAAGTGGTGTTTCCCTTGGAGCTGTGTTGTGATAAAAGAAGGAAAAACTATTTCATCTGATATATTACTCCAGCAAAGCACTAAATGGAGCACAAAAGAATTACACCTTTATTTAACAAGAACTTTTGGCTATAGTGTATGCTTTTGAGAAATTCAAAGCTTGTCTTCGTGGGACAAAAGTAATGGTCTACACCGACCATGCGACCTTGAGGAATTTGATGGCTATGAAGGATGCTAAATAAAGGCTGATTAGATGGGTATTGTTGCTACAAGAATTTGATTTTGAGGTCAAAGATAGGAAAAGTTGTGAAAACCAAGTTGCAGATCATCTATCTAGAATTGAAGGTAAACACGAAATTAGTTATAAAATGAAGATAAATGATGCATTCCCTGATGAGGAGATTCTGGCTGCTGCTATGGAATAATTTCCTAGGTATGCGGATTATGCGAATTATTTTGTGAGTGAGGTCATTCCAGAAAACCTTTCTTTTCATCAAAGGAAGAAATTCTTGCATAATATGAAGAATTACTTCTGGGATGAGCCATATCTTTTTAGATAATGTGCAGACAATAGTATAAGGAGATGCGTGCTGGAAGTAGATGTATTTTGTATGTTGGAGGCATATCATGCTTCCCCTATTGGGGGTCACCATGCAGGTGATCAAAAAGGTAGGAAGGTGTTGCAGAGTGGCTATTATTTTCCAACACTGTTCAAGGATTACCACTACTTTGTGCTTAAATGTGACCAATGTCATAGGCAGGTGTCAATCTCTAAAGGACATGAGATGCCCTTGACTAAGATGCTTAAAGTGGAATTATTTGAGGTCTGGGGCTTTGATTTGATGGGTCCTTTTGTAAGCTCATACGGAATGAAGTATATTTTAGTTACTGTTGACTATGTCTCAAAATAGGTAAAAGTTGTGGCCTTGTGTGATAATGAAGGGAAGAGGGTTGTTGCTTTTCTCAAGAAGAACATCTTCTCTCTCTTTGGAGTACCACATACTATCATAAGTTATAGAGGATCTCATTTTTGCAACAAAATGTTTTGACCAACTTTGGAAAAATATGGGGTGAAACAACACAGAGTGGCTACTCCTTACCACACACAAACCAGTGGGCAAGTAGAGGTGTCAAATCGTGAGATTAAAGCCATCCTATACAAAAAGGTGAACGCTAGACGAAAAGATTGGTCTCGAAAGATAGAAGATGCCTTGTGGGCATATCAAATTACTTTCAAGACACCCATTGGCATGTTACCATTTCAACTAGTAGATGGAAAATCTTGTCACCTACCAATACAGCTGGAGAACAAGGCCTTATGGGAACTCAAAAGGTTGAATCTGAATTGGAGGGAAGCAGCAGAGCTGAGACTGGGTTAATTAAATAAGATGGATGAATTTTGTCTCAGGGCATACAAATGAGCAGACCTGTATATAGAAAAGATTAAAAAGTGCCATGATTGGAGAATAAAGAAACGAGAATTACAAAAGGGTGACTTGGTGCTTTTGTTCAATTTTAGACTCAAATTGTTCCCAGGTAAGCTGAAATCTAAGTGGTTAGGGCCTTTTAAGGTTAGTCAAGTCCACTCAGCTGGAGTAGTGGAACTCAAAAACAAAGATGGCAGCACCTTCAAGGTAAATGGGCAGCGTGTCAAGCTTTACATTGGCCTGAACAAATCAGTGAAAAGTATCACCACTGTCTGTCTCGATAATGTCTGAAGTAATTGAGATACCTGAGTCATGTCGCGATGTTAAATCAGGTGCTGCATGGGAGGCAAACCATGACCCCCAAGATTGATCCATTCTAGGTGTACTCTAATCCTTATTTTAGTTTTACTTTGATTTTAAGTTGAGGGTGTAGGGTAGTCTGTTTTTGTAACATATTTCGTAGTAACTAGGAGAAATACAAGTACAAAAAGAAGTTGACATGTTTTTGATTAATTTTTGAACACCTCTCCAATGTTTTATTTGTAAAACTGTGTGAATTACATTTATTTGTGACCATTGTGAATCTTGTTGTGGCATTAGTTATAGCTGCTTGATGATCATTTCTGAGAAATTGCATGAACTAGATAAGTAATAGCCTACGATATACTTCCATGCCATATGTGTGTGAGTAACTACTTAATTCCCTCAGTATGCTAAAACCAGAACTTCCCTGGTTAGTCTTACCATGGTTTAAGGGTAGGGGTTAGGAAAGGATTATATGCCATTTTTTTATTTTAACCCACGTTATCCAAAATGACCTTCCCTATGTGCATAATATCCCTTGATCCCTGTTTTGAGCCTAATTATCCTATCTCTTTCTTATGACGCCTTTCACATTCCAATTTATACCATAATGAACCTGTTTTGACCCTAGTCCTCCCTGGACATTGTGCACCTTAACCTAGGCAAACATCCTAAGTTGAGGGTGGCTATCATATGGGTTCATGGTGTAAGATGAGTATAAACAAGGGTAGAATAAAAAAAAATAATAAAAGTTAGGTGCTTTTCAAAAAAAAGAAAAGGCACCCAACTTGAATATGTCTGATAAAGAGAAGAGAAAACAAAAAAAAGGTTAATAAGTGAATCCCCAAGAGAGTAGTGTTGTGTCAAGGAGGCATAGTCACTCTACATATCCTTGAATATCATACCAGCCCCAGCCTATATTATAAGCCGAAAAGAAGTCCTATAGTGATCCTAGCTGGCCTATCTGAAGGTCTTGGTAATGCAAATAAGGGCAAGCCTATGGTACTTGGTATACATTGATTGGAACTTTAATTTGAGAGTGAGAGTCTTTTTTATGACCCCCATGTTTACATTTATGGTTGCTTACATGAGAGGAGGGGGATTTCTTTATTGTGAGGGCACACTAGTATTGTTGCTAGCTACTTGCTTGTTTAGGGAGTGTATCATTGGTATATAAATGGTTCTTATGGCTACGATTGATACCATCGCTTGAGTCCTTTGTGTTACATTATTGTGTTTCAATGGCATATACAGTTGGTTTTAATTAGATTGACCTTGGAGGTGGTAACTATGTTTTGAGCTTAAAGTGGAAAATTGGCTACTCGATGTTCTATGTATTGTCTTAGTTGGGCTGAGTTGCTAGAGGACAAAAAATTATTTTAAGTTGAGGGTGTTGATGTGCAAGCAATTGATAACACATTTAAGGTCTTTAACCGAGAATAATAGTGAAATCTTAAGCAACTTATGTCGTTTTGCATTTGTTTAAGTTTTATTTTGCATTTTAAGCCGGTGGGATAGAGAACTAATAAGAATGGAAGAAAAGAAGTTGAAATTTGGACAAATCGGAAGAGAAGTGTGGCTGATGACATTCATGACAAGTCGTCAGCCCGGTGATAGGCTATCATAGTTGTCGTCATCCTTAACTAGAGAATTGGTATAAGTTGAAACATGTGATGACATCTGGAGATAAGCTGTCAAAAGTGTGATAAGCTATCAAGGATAACATCAGCCATAACCAGAGAATGGGAGTTAAAGGGATGTTGTGATGATATTTTGTGATAAGGCGTCAGAGTTGTGATAAGGCATTAGGATTATTGTTAGCCTTAGGCAAAAATCATCAAAATGGAAGAGGAGCTGACGACATCCATGATACATCGTTAGATTCCTGATAGGACATCATCGTCATCGTCAGCCTTAAGCAGCAAGAGCCAAAAGTGCAGAGGAGCTAATGACATCCATGATAAGACGTGAGACTCCTGATAAGCAATCACTGACGTCGTCATCTATTCTGAGGAAAATCTGTAACTTTGATTTTATTTCCTTAATTAGGTTAAACTATTAAAAACCTTGTTTTAGGGTTTTCAGATATCGATTGACTTATCATTGACTTATCTTTATTCAAAAGAACATATGATTTTTCTCTCTCTCTAGTCCAAAAATTTTGAGAGTTTTGTCTTGTGAATTAGTTCAAGTTATACTTCTTGATTTTCATCATCGTTGTAAGTTAATCTTCTCAATAATGAATTCAATTTGTGTACTTGATTCTTGAATCATGAGTAGCTAAACTCCATTAACATGAATTATGGGATTTAGGGTTAGGTCATGATGAGGTGCTAAATACTAAAGATTCAATAGGTGTTAGGATTTCTTGATAATTCTGTGATTTTAATTAATGTCTGTTGGTTGAAAATACTAGGCATACCTACTTTGATTTGCTTGAGAAAGAAATCATATACAGTAGGAAGTGAATTATGAACAGGGACTCTGAAATACTTCATTTAATAATCAGCGTTGTAACAAGGTTGATTAACCTGAGGTAAAATTTGGGAAGTGAAGAGTGATTCCATAAGTTCGAGAGGATTAGGAAATTAGACACTTAAATAGGTCGAGAGACATTTGACCATATCATCGATAAAGATAGTTTTATATCCTAACCACCTTGAGAATATTGAGTCACCTTTAGCATCTGTCATGTACTGTAAGACCTAGTGAATATAATTCTGGTTATTTCATAATATCTTGGTTACAAATATCAAAATCAAAGTGACAAATAATTATTTGTGAACTTAAACCCCCATTTCAGGAAATAGAAAACTATCAGTGAATTAAATCGTAAACGACTTGAGTTCACACCATATTCCCTGTGGGATTCTACCCCAACCTAGTTGGGTTTTTGATAACGCTCAAACTACAGCTCTCGTAAGAGTGTAAGCGGTCGTTGTCAAATATAGAACCCAACTGGGTTGGGTGTCGAATCCCACAGAGAATACTTGGTCACTAAGTAAGCAAAGATTAATAGACTTTTGGTGAAAGTTTCGTAAAAGGGGGGCTTGTAACGTGCAATAATGTAACAAAGTGAAAACGGAAAATAGCAAAGTAAAAAGAAAGAATGTTTAGTAAGATGTTTAACCAATGAGAATTAAGAGTTGGGGTCATATCCACCTTATGAGTTATACGTCTCTATTGTCTATGAGTTATGTGGAATTCAGACATGCATGTGCTTATAGAGAATTGTATTCTATGGTAAATTCAAGTGTCTTTCGACCATCAAGGATTATTTCACTTTAACTCTTTCGAGCTTAAAGTGTATCTAATGGTACAAATTCTCCAAGAGGTTAATCCAGTTACGGAACTAATTTTTTAACAGGGGTTGGTGCCCTATTACCTTGACATTATCTCTTTTCTAGACATATAACTTTTCTTTTGAACAAGTTAATGCTATACTGGCGTATTCTATGTGTTTGCAACCACAAGAATTTAGATTAAGATGAAGAGAGTAATGATATAAGCAGCATACGTGTCAAGAATTCACAAAATCATAGCAATAGATAGTATCTCATAAGGCTTCCATAACCCCAACAGAGAAGTTTAGCTACGCATGAGTGCAACGGAAAACACAATAGACATTATCATCATAAAAATCTCACGTGAATTCCTTGCAAATAGCTTTTCTCTTGTTGTAAAAATTAAAAGTCGAATATATGAAAAATAATGTCAACAATGAATTAATGAAGAATAAGGGGAAGGATAGAATAAGGATGAGGGTGGTGGAGAATTGTTTTGATGGATGGATGGATGGTGGATGGATGGGAATAATAAAAATCTCCAGCAAAATAGGGTATTTATAACACCCATATCCTATTCCTACTAAGTTACTGCATTACTTATACTAGTCCTACTAGGTTACTGCATCATTATACTAATCCTACTAAGTTACTGCTGATCCCCAAAGTCTTTAGAAATGTTGTTTTTGCCCGGGACAAGTTTTTCATGCGTCACTTTTAGTCCCTAGGCGTCCAATCTCTCCTTTACTTCTTTCGTGAAGCTTCCTTGGGCGTCAAGTTATCCATAAAATGCTGAAATCTTCATCATTTATACCTGAAAACTTGCTAATCACGTTTGTTAGCTCACTTACAGGAAAAGGGACTAAAAGTGCATGAATTATATATTTTATCCTCAAAACTTAGCTAAAATATGGGTAAATTATAGTACTTTAGTCGTGTAAATACACCTATCATCAACACCCCACACTTAAAGCTTTGTTCTTCCTCGAACAAAATATCATGTCTATCTAAACATCTACTTAGGGTTTCACAGTAACAACACAAAATATTCATCAAGACAGGCACGACAATCATTAACAAAGAGTAGTTTTATGATCACTACTAGAAACAATTTAACCTCTAACATAGACTCGTGATGATGGCTAATTCGTATTCAAAAGTTAAGGCACAAAGAATCATACACAACTACCCAAAACTCATCAACCATGTGTGTCTCATAATATATCACCCATAATCACTCACAAGTATTTTCATCTATCGAAGCATGGGTATATGATTATCCTTTCTCTCGCTCTCACAAAGAATTCATATGCTGCAACAGATAACCATAGGCTTTCCCTTCGTGTAATGCTCCACTAAATATCAGAATGCTAATCTTAGGATCAAATAGGTCTTCTACAGGTTGTAATGTAGGCTAAGGGACGGGTAGGACTATTTTGGCCAGAAATAGTGACTATGTTCCTAAGCGCTTTAATACATCACATTATGTCGTTTAACACTCTCTTTTGAACAACCTTTCTACTTTCTTTTAATCTACCACCCCTTCTCACCTCTTTTGTTTTTCAATTTAAACATAACTAACTTTTTAGTTTTCTTTTCATTTTTCTTTTCATAATACACCTCTATGATAGCAATTCTTTTTCATAACGAATTCAAGCACCAATACATTCTAAGGCATCACACTCATCCAATTTCCTCTTATTTTGTCAGATGACTTTACAATTTAAAGCGCTTAGGAATTTGGATCAAATTATGGTCTTCAAAAAAATGGATTAGGCTTACATATGAGGCTGTCAAAGAAAATAGGCTTAAAGGCTCAAAAGGGTTGACTAGGATAATGTCCACGGGTAGGTAAAACGAAGGTAAATAATTATAGGTTGCCAAAGAAATGCCTAAATCATATCCTAAACTCACACTCTTTATTTCGTTTCACACACACACCAGTCAAGTTCTAGCATCAGCCACAAACACAGAATATACTATATCCTCACACACACAAGGCACATGGTCGACTTTATTAGGAGTAGTATAGACTCTTGACCCAACAGATGAAGGAACTGAACCACACAATTATCACATAGTGAGTCACAATTAGAGCCTAAACATCTCAATAGTAATGATTTTAGCACAAACTCTTGTTATAATACCATGCTGCCCCTCAGAACAATTTCATGCAAAGTTACAAAATTTTTAAAAAATTTAACTACTAACAAACAAAACAAACAAACATAGATAGATGCAAATGCAGAAAAAGAAGTAAAGCATACAAATACCAGCACCCCACACTTAGACGGGACACACTGACCTCAGTGGAAAATAAATAAGAAGAACCTGGTTAGTCGGACTCCTCCTCTATGTCTGGGGTCATACCCCCTGCATCGGAATCATCATCAGAGTCGTCATCCTCAGAAGTTCCTCATAAGTACCCCACTAGATTCCAAGAGTGCGTCGAGGTATTTCCAGTACGGAGGATTCACCTTGTTCTTTTCGTCCCTTTTTTTGGCCTTTTTGTGAAGTGGTTGTTTTTTCTTCTCCTTGTCATCCTTTTTGTGCCATTCTACCTGAGATCTCAATAAAGTTATGTTAGTTTTATCTCGGAAGATTCAATCGACAAACAGACAATAGTGGCACCACCCCACACTTAATTTGTTGACACAAACTAATTAAGTGAATGATGTCGATTACTCAGACTTCATCGACATACATTTAGGTGATATGTTCCAACAATATGTTCAGCACAGTCATACTTTCATGTCCTCTTAACGTTATGCAATCTTGACAATGCTTTCGTGTTTGGACTAATGCATCTTTTGAACAAAACTACTACATAGATATCGTATCAATTTATGGCATAGAAATAATCACAACATCGCATGTTTGTAGTCACCCATGATTTTAATCTCAATGAACAAGTCATTTCAACATGTAAGCTTTCAAGTTACAAGATTATGCAATTATCTTGACCATGTCGATTTCGCAAAAGTATGATAGTGTATCAAAATCAAATACAAGTTGGAAACAAGTCAAGAGCATCCATACATATTCTTTCACTCACTTAGTTGTATCAACCACATTCAAATCACCAACACTACTTCACAATTTAACAACTTATTATAGGTGTAGTATCGTAATACTTACGTAATATAAAAGAAGAGCAAAGAAGTACTTACTTGGTTGATGGCCTCGAAATATGTTCTTGCAAAGTTAAAAGAGCAAAAATAAAAGTTTTGAGAGTTTTGGGAGGCAAAGGCGGCGCCTTTAGCTTTGCCTAGTTGAGCAGAAGGCCATAGCATAGGCCATGCCTAATGCTTTGCCTAGTTGAGCAGAAGGCTTTTGCATAGGCGGCGCCTATGCTATGGAATTGTTGATAATAGGCGGCGCCTATGCTATGGCATTGTTGAGCCTAGGTGGCGCCTATGCTATGGCACTCTAGAATCCGAGAGCTTATGCCATAGCATAGGCCTTGCCTTGTTCGTGGCCTAGATTCACATAGGCCTTGCCTTGTTCTTTGCCTATATTTTCATAAGCAATGCCTAACCCATAGCCTTTTGCTTCTTCATTCCTAACTTACCACCTTAAACATGCAATACTTCCAAATCAAAATTTGAAACCAATCTCCTCCTTTACACCTCTTGCACCTACATTTACTCAAAAACATCAAAAACGATTAGAACGATGGGTTGCCTCCCATCAAGCGCCTTAGTTTTGGTCGTGGCTCGACAAAATCCTAAGAAAACAAAACAATTAAAAATGATGGGTTGCCTCCCACCAAGCGCTTGATTTATTGTCGCGGCACGACATAGATATCTCGATTACTTAGACTTCATCGAGATAGATGGGGCATCGTTTTCTGAATGGATTCAGACGACGCTGATGCTTACTTGTAGGCATGCAATCTCCTTCGAGATGAATCTTGTGCGTACATATCCCAAGAGGGATACCAATTATATCATCAATAGACCAACCCATAGCTCTCTTGTGCCTCTTCAGAGCAGAGATGAGAGCCTCTACGTGCTGTTCACTTAGATCATCCTCAACACTCACCGGAAGTGTATTTTCACTTCCCAAGAATGCATACCTGGGGAGCTCTTTTGATTCTGGCACTGGTGGCTCTTCAATGGAAGTCTTCGCTGTTGGTGACGGTTGCTTCTTAAGATCAAGGTCTGGCTGCTTAGGAGTATGAGAATAGGACCCTATTTCTGTTAGAGCACACATAGTTTCTTTATAATCTTAATCGTCCTCATGCTCAACATTCAGCAGCGTAGCAGACAATGGCTCAATAGTAAGTTATTTCTCTACAGATAATGCTTTCTTATCCTCATAATGAACATCAGCTACGGAGAACACATTCATATCGCTGGGCTGCTTCATTGCTTTGCATATATCAAAGCGGACCACTTCATCATTCAACCGAAATAAAAGCTCATTAGCTCTCATGTCAATAAGAAAACTTCCTATTGCAAGGAAAGAACGTCCCAAGATTATGGGAACTTCAGAATCCACCTCGCAATCCAAAATCACAAAGTTTGCAGGAAAGATAAAGGTGGAAACGTTCACCAACACATCATTCAAGATACCCACAGGTCGTTTTACCGACCTATCTCCCATCACGAGCCGCATATTGGTTGGTGTAGGGTCTCCCAACCCTAACTTTCTGTAGACGGATAGTGGCATCAAATTGATACTAGCTCCGAAATCGCATAATGCCTTAGCAAAATTCATAGATCCAACCGTGCAAGGAATAGTGAAAGCACCAGGGTCTGCCTTCTTTTGTACTAAGGACCTTGTGGCAATTGCACTGCAATGATGAATATTATCTGCCGGCTCATAACTTACTGCCTGTTTCTTTGTTAAAAGTTCCTTCATGAATTTAGAGTATCCGGGCATCTGCTCTAGCGCTTCCACCAAAGGAACATTAATAGTCAGCTGCTTCAACATAGTCATGAATTTACTGAACCTGGTATCATCAGCTTTCTTCTTCAATCTCTGAGGAAAAGGTGGTGGTGGAAGGGGAATTGTTTTCTCCACCACTTCCTTTTTATCTTGCTTCCGATTATCAACCTTTTCAGGAGTGTCGTCAGCCTTCTTCTTCAGTCTCTGAGGAAAAGGTGGTGGTGGAAGGGGAATAGTTTTCTCCACCACTTTCTTTTTACCTTGCTTCCAACTATCAATCTTTTCAGGCTGCAAACGTCTAGGGGTGACGTCATGAACACACTCTTCATCTTCTTCGGCCTCTTCACATTCTGCATCAATAACATTATCCACTATATCATCAACCACCTGCTTGTCCTTGGATGGATTTTCCAACACTTTACCACTCCGGGTAGTAATAGCCATGCATGATCCGTCGTTCCTTAGGTTTTGCACCGTATCGCTGGGTAGTGTTCCAGCCTTTCTTTGGTTGAATGGCGCAGATAATTGACTCAATTATTGCTCCAGCTGTTTTATTGAAGTGGAATAGGAGTCAACCAATTGCTTCATTTAGGACAGATCATTTATTACCTCAGTTACTCCTGTGCTGGTTGCCTCTACTCCTTTCAGCATCTTAGCCATCATATCTTCCATGGACATATTTCCAGATCCAGATGCAGCGGCGTCACGTCTTCCAGGAGGAACATAAAAACCACTCCTGTCGGTATTGTTTTTCCAACTACCTTGATTGCGGTCCTTGTATCCAGATTTATCATAATAGATTCGACGTTCATTTCCTTGGGCATTGCCTCGGAAACCCCGCTGATTATTCAAGTAGGTGGCTTCTTCCTCTGAATCGGATTCGTCTCTTCTTTTTGACACAACTGCTTTGACTTTTTCGGTCTTCCCTGATAATAAATGCTTGGTAAGAAGATCCATCTGCGTTTTTATGTGCGTCATATCTTGATCGCGTTCCTCTTGTGTACGCCTCTGCTCTGCATTTATGCCAATAGATATAGTAGAGCTTGCTACCTCAGAATCCCTGGTATGCTAAGCTCTGCTCTGCTTTGTCATACGATCTAGCATATCACTTGGCTCAATAAAATTAAGGTCCATGAATGATCCTCCAGCCTCATTATCCACCACTGGCTTAGTCACTGAGTTCAAAGCCCTGTATAATATCTCCATCAAGTGGACATTGGTCATATGATGATTTGGGCACCACATAAGCTTCTTCTTGAATCTCTCCCATGTTTCGTGGAGAGCTTCAGTTGGAAGCTGTCGGAAGTTGCTGATCTCATCTCTCAACTGTGCTCTCTTAGATGGCGGAAAGAATCTTTCTAGGAAAGCGTCTTTCAATTGCCTCCAATTGGTGATAGAATCAAGAGTCAGCCCATTCAACCATAGAGTTGCCTCCCCAGATAGAGACAATGGAAATAAGCGCAGCCGAATTGCATTCTGTCTAACTCCTGGATTGTTGAATGACTTGCATGTAGAGATGAAGTTGATCAGGTGCATATTCGGATCATCGCCTACGAGTCCACCAAATAAACATTTGAGATGCAATAGCTGAATCATGGTGCTAGTGATATTGAACTTTGCTCCAGGTGCTAAGGGCGGAGGAATAATAGCTCCTGTAGCACCAGCTCCATCCAGATCGTCATCATCATCACCAAAAGGAGCATGCACAGCTCGGCGGTCAGGTCTCATTCTAGCTTGACGATCTCTCCTATGCATAGGTGCCGCCACCTCATCAGTACGCCTAGGATTTAGTAGCTCCTCATCACCCAGGTCCTCATCATCATAATTTGTTGCCCGACCTGGGTTATCAATATTCTGTTGATGCACTTGAGCATCTGCCAGTGCAACTAGTCTACCCTGCTCCTGTTGAGCCGCCCTTCTGTCAATGTCACGTTGTGCATCCATCCTGCCAATAGAACCTGAATAGAACAAAAACAACAGCTAAAAGTAAAATCTGAGAACTTTTGACCAAAGGGTCTAGTAACTATCACAAACTTAGTTGACAACCGTATTCCTCGTCAACGGCGCCAATTTTTGATAACACTCAAACTACAGCTCTCGTAAGAGTGTAAGCGGTCGTTGTCAAATATAGAACCCAACTGGGTTGGGTGTCGAATCCCATAGAGAATACTTGGTCACTAAGTAAGCAAAGATTAATAGACTTTTGGTGAAAGTTTCGTAAAAGGGGGGATTGTAACGTGCAATAATGTAACAAAGTGAAAACGGAAAATAGCAAAGTAAAAAGAAAGAATGTTTAGTAAGATGTTTAACCAATGAGAATTGAGAGTTGGGGTTATATCCACCTTATGAGTTATACGTCTCCATTGGCTATGAGTTATGCGGAATTTAGACATGCATGTTCTTATAGAGAATTGTATTCTATGGTAAATCCAGGCGTCTTTTGACTATCAAGGATTATTTCAATTTAACTCTTTCGAGCTTAAAGCGTATCTAACGGTACAAATTCTCCAAGAGGTTAATCCAGTTACGGCACTAACTTTTTAACAGGAGTTGGTGCCCTATTACCTTGACATTATCTCTTTTCCAGACGTATAACTTTTCTTTCTAACAAGTTAATGCTATACTGGTGTATTCTATGTGTTTGCAACCACAAGAATTTGAACTAAGATGAAGAGAGTAATGATATAAGCCGCACACATGTCACGAATTGACAAACTCATAGAAATAGATAGTATCTCATAAGGCTTCCATAACCCCAAAGGAGAAGTTTAGCTATGCATGAGTGCAACGGAAAACACAATAGACATTATCATCATAAAAATCTCACGTGAATTCCTTGCAAATAGCTTTTCTCTTGTTGTAAAAATTAAAAGTCGAATATATGAAAAATAATGTCAACAATGAATTAATGAAGAAAAAGAGGAAGTATAGAATAGGGATGAGGGTGGTGGAGAATTGTTTTGATGGATGGATGGATGGTGGATGGATGGGAATAATAAAAATCTCCAGCAAAATAGGGTATTTATAACACCCATATCCTATTCCTACTAAGCTACTGCATTACTTATCCTAGTCCTACTAGGTTACTGCATCATTATCCTAATCCTACTAAGTTACTGCTGATCCCCAAAGTCTTTAGAAATGCTGTTTTTGCCCGGGACAGGTTTTCCATGCGTCACTTTTAGTCCCTAGGCGTCCAATCTCTTCTTTGCTTCTTTCGTGAAGCTTCCTTGGGCGTCAAGTTATCCATAAAATGCTGAAATCTTCATCATTTATACCTGAAAACTTGCTAATCACGTTTGTTAGCTCACTTATAGGAAAAAGGACTAAAAGTGCATGAATTATATATTTTGTCCTCAAAACTTAGTTAAAATATGGGTAAATTATAGTACTTTAGGCGTGTAAATACGCCTATCATCAGTTTTATATTGACAACGATCGCTTACAACCATTCAAGAGTATAATTTGAGCGTTATCAGGTGCATGTTTAGAAAAGGCTAAAATGGGCTTAAGAGATGTTAGGTGGTTACCCAAAGAAGGCACGAGTTCAAAAAACACATTGCCTAAAACCGTGTTTTGTCGATATGGGTTATTATGTCCCCAATAGGGATTATACGTTGGCCTAGTTCCCTATGGCATATCAGAATTGGAAACTCTAACCCTTTCGGCAAACATGGGTTGGGGGCTTGGATACCTAGTCAAGGGCAAATTCTATGTAGCTCGTGTAATATTAGACTTGTAGGGTGTACCACCTAGCTCAGAACTAAGACAAAGATGTTGATTTGAGATATATAGAAATATTTTAAAAGCCTATTTACTATGCCCATGGATTTTCAATTGTTTAATGAGGATATACTTTTCATGAAATTCTCACTTTCTTCAAATATTAGTATTTTTTTTTGGATTTTCTACGTACCGGTACATATGTATTGACCCCTATATTTAAGGATCTGAGGCACAGTCCCAGGATTCTGCTAAATAGTAGATTGGTGCATCCAGACTTGCAGTTGGTGAGCCTTCCCTATTCTCGAAGGCCTGGTTATTAGAATTTGTTATTTCATTTTGGTTTATGGTCCTACAGGGGGCCTTGTCCCAGTTTTCAGATAGAAGTTATTTTCATACTGTTAGAGATTTCGTGGACTGGTGTCATGTATTTTGAATATTATGAACCTTGTTCCATATTGCCCAGTTGAATTTAGAAATTTACCATGTTTCCATTTTGCTAAATTTCCGCATTTCTTTACATTGTATGAACATTGTGTATGATTGCCAAATAGAATGGGGGCGCTCGGGCCTTCATGGTTTGAGATGCCCATCACGGCTAGGGTCTCAGCTCGGGGCAGGACACTCGAGTAGTTGTACTGGTGAGAAGGTATGAAGAAAAATATTGCAAACATTCCTTCTAGTTGTTTGACTTGTCAACAGGTTAAAGCAGAGCATCAGCGACCAACAGGATTATGGCAAGAGATGAGGATTCCAGATTGGAAATGGGAAAGAGTTACCATGGATTTTGTAATCGGGCTACCGCGAACAATTAAAGTCTATGACTCTATATAGGTAATTGTAGACCGACTTACTAAATAAACTCACTTTTGGCCAGTAAAAATGTAACACCCCGTATTTCCCTAGAAGAATCTAAGTCCCCATACATGAGTATTCGTATATGAAATTTTTTAAAAACACTTTATTTTTCAGTTTAGATCTTTCCATTGTGTAGGAAATTCAATTAGCTTTCCAACGATATAAAATTCGCTTAAATCCAATAATCGGGTAAGAAGTTATGAAGATTTTATGTTTCAGTCGATAAACATTGTCATTTTAACCTTTAGCGTGTCGCGGAGAAGGCCCATCTCCAATTTGGAAAATTCCAATGAGGGTCCGCGATCTTGGCGCATCGCGCCATAATCCAACTTGACATTTTTCCATTTCCAGTATCGAAGAGCGATACCACCGTATCGCAGTGAACTTCCATGTCCTAATCTGTAAAGGACTACGATTTCCCTACATCGCACCACAGACCAGTTTCCTAGTTTTCCAATTCCAGTGACACGGCGCGATAGAGCCGCGTCGCGATATCCCAGAAAATTAGGATTTTCAGTCAGTTCCTAGTTTTAATTCCAAGGGATTTTAAGTACTTTTCCCTTGCTCCAGACATCCCCAAACGCAAAATTAAGTCCTTAATAACCTAATTGGGCATTATTCTAATGAATTTTTCCCCAAAATCAAGAGCATTCTCTCAAGTAACAAAACTCTAACCTTCGAGAATCAAGGTCAAACATCAAGAAGTCTCCATCAATCCTTACAAATTCTTTATCCCATGTATGTTAGATGTTCATCCATGGATTCCTTTCATCCATGGAGTCCAAGTATCCATTTTAATTACAAATCTATCATCTTTTCAAAATTTATAATATTAAATTGTGATTTAAAACTATGAATCTCCATGAACTTCCATGAATATTGATTTTATACCATACTTTAATGGAATTATCATTGTTATCAAATCCCCCATGTTTTCATATTGTAATTCTTCAAATTAGTTCATGATTTAGTGTTATAAATGTTAAAGTCATGCTATTATTTCAAGTTTTATAGTATTCCCATGAATTTACTAAACTATGAACAACAAGTTTTTGATAAAATGCCTACAAGAGTGAATTATTTATTAAGAGCCTTCATGTTTTTGACCTTCAAGATTTAGTGTCTTTTCAGTATTATTGTTTTGAGTTGTGGGGGTATTGAATACCCAAAATCCATGATTGTTCATTTAAGTCTGGTCTCAGTGCATTACAGAATAACTTCATATTATACTATGAGCATTTTCAGAATTGTCACATATCAGTAAGTTAAACTCAAAACAATCTAGTATTTCAGTGTCTTTCAGTTGGGAGTAGGATTTAGCATCGAGCAAGTGTAGGGAGGGAGGTTTTCCCATTAGATAGGTAGAGTCATTAGTAGCAGTCTCTATACTCCATAACCACGTAGACATCTTAGGAAATGAGTAGTCACATGCCAGAATAGGCTTTGCTATCTTACAGAGGTCACCCGTTAGTTCAGGCCTGACACCCTTAGTCCTTTTGACATTATATCAATTTAGTGGATCCACAAAACCATTGTTAGTAACCGTGGAATAGTATTACCACTCTTCTAATTGAAGTTATAGGTTAGACCCCGATTAGCCCAAATTTGGGAATATCAGTTAGATGATACCTCCCACAGTCTCAGATATAGTCTCAATTATAGTTCTAGCTCCGTTATCTAGTCTTAGTGTTGCTTGACTAAACCATACAGATTTTAGTTATTTCAGTATTTCAGTTACAAATTTTACTCAGTTATGTTATATGCTTGTCGTGAATCCTCAGTAGTTATGAATTTCTATGCATTATCAGTATTTACAAATTCCATGCTCTTTATTCAGTTCCCAATGCTTTACATGCATATCCAGTTAATTATTAGTTCTGTTCATGAAACCTTGCATATTAGCCTACTTCATTTAGCATAGTAGTACATTTAAAGCACTTATCACATACCCTTTTCTTTTACACTGTGATGTATCATATCATAGGTGTTGACGCTCAGCTCTCGGATTGCACTTAGACCCTCAGATCATCAGCAGTACAATAGCAGTGGTGAGTCCTTATAATTTGAGGAAAAATTATATTACTTTATGTCTTTATCTCAGTAGTTAGTAGAGCTAGTTGGGGCTTGTCACATCGACTATCAGTGCCCAGTTTAGAGGTTTTTCAGATACTACACTTATCTATTCAGACTATTCTGATTTCAGTATTTTTATCAGATTCATAATTCAGTAGTTATTTCATTCTTAAAACCTTATGGAATTTTAGTTATCTTCTGCGTTCATGACTATATTATTTAGTGCTCACAGATGGACAACTCATGGGTTAGCTTGTGGTCTTTCGGGACCATAAACACCGTGTAACAACTAGGGGGTAGTCTTGGGTTGTTACAAACGTGGTATTAGAGCTTAAGGTTTTAAAGTTTCCTAGAAAGTCTGAAAGACGCGTGTAGTAGAGTCCTGTGCATGGGTGTGTATCGCGCCACACTTATGGAAGAGAGGCTACAAGGCATTTAGGAAAAGTTTCCCTTCTTTTAGTATTCATGTTGTGAGAGTGAGCATGAGCTCAAGTTAAACTCCCTGTCTAATCCATTTCTTCCTTTCATTTATACAACATGCCTCCCAATAAGAATGGAAGAACAATAGGAACTCAGCCAGCCCATCATCCCATCCAGACAGATCCTTTGGACGAGCATGTCTCCCACACAAAATTCAGGGTTGTGTTCACTACTCGAGAAAACTCTGTAGCAGTAAAAAATGAATGACCAGCTGTTGTTCTGGCCAACCCAATGGCCAATACTACTGCAACTAGAATTAGGTATTTCGCTTGGATGAATTCTCCTTTCTTCATGGGGTCAAAGTCTGAAGAAGATCCACAAGAATTGTTTGATATGGTTCAGAAGGTAACCGATGCTATAGGGATGACGTCTAGTCAGAGTGCTGAGTTGGTTGCATATCAATTGCAGGATATAGCCCATACTTGGTTTAAGCAGTGGAAAGTTGATAGAGGTGTTGATGCATAGCCTATAGAATGGAAAGAGTTTTCCAAGACTTTCTTGGACAGATTCTTTCAATTAGAGTTGAGGGAGACCAAGGTGATAGAATTTATTAATTTGAGGCAAGGCAGAATGAGTGTGAGGAAGTATTCCCTCAAGTTTACTCAATTATCTAGGTATGCTCTTCATGTGGTAGCTGATAATAGGTCCAAGATCAGTAAGTTTGTATCTAGTGTATATGATAGTATAGTCAAAGAGTGCATGACCGTAATGCTGATTAGTGAGATAGACTTGTCTAGGCTCATGGTCCATGTTCAACATATAGAGGAGAAAAAGATTAAGAAGAGAGGGAGAGAAAACAAGAGAGCTAGGATGGGTAGTTTTAATATCAATATGTGAAAGCCAGAAGGTGGTTACCGTTCTCTGTTTCATCGGAGGTCTTCAGCCCCAGTACCTTCTTCATCCAGTGCCGCAGTATCCAAATTCAGAAATGAAAATATGGATAGGGCACCAGGCTCTAAGTCCCAGGTTAGTGTTAGCAGTGCTCGTACCAATCCTTTATGTCAGAAGTATGGAAGAAACTATCAGGGTGAGTGTAGAGCGGGTAGCGATGTGTTCTTCGGGTTTTTAAAGTCAGGCCATCATATTCGAGAGTGTTGGGTTATTTCTCAAAAAGGTAGGGATGCCCACCAGTAGGGCCAGTCTTATTAGTCGTCAGTTCCATTCGGCTACCCAACACAGTAGGGTGCCACTTCTAGTGCTACCAGTGGTCAGCGTTCGAACGGATTATATGCTCGTCAGTCCTACCAAGATTAAGAAAATTCTCCTGACATTTTTGCTGGTATGTTGAAGTTCTTTCACTTACATGTTTATGCTATACTTGACCCAGGAGCTTCTCTTTCTTTTGTAACTCCATATATATTTGTCAATTTCGGAGTCAGTCCTAAAAATATAGCAGATCCCTTTTCAGTGTCTACCCCAATGGGTGTTTCCATTGTAGCCAGAAAGGTATACAGGAACTGTCCGATCATAATATCTCAAAAATTTACTTCAGTTGATCTTGTGGAGTTACAGATGATGGATTTTGACATTATTCTCGGCATGGATTGGCTCCACTCATGCTATGCCTTAGTTGATTGTAGAAACAGGATAGTTCATTTTCAGTTTCCAAATGAACCATTCCTTGAATGGAGGGGTAGTACTAAAGCTATTAGAGGTCAAGTAATTTCTTACCTTAGAGCCAAAAATAAAATATCCAAGGGGTGTGTCTATCATCTTGTACTAGTCAAAGAATCTTATTAAAAAACTCCTACTCTTGAGTCAGTTCAAGTAGTAAATGAATTCTCAGATGTATTTCCTGAAGATCTTCCTGGAGTTCCTCCCAAAAGGGAAATCGACTTCAGAATAGACCTTGTCCTAAACACTCAGCCTATATCTATTCTTCCATATAGAATGGAACCATTTGAACTCAAAGAATTGAAATATCAGTTGAAGGATCTCTTAGATAAAGGATTAATCAGACCTAGCGTCTCCCTGTGGGGCATACCTATTCTATTCATGCATAAGAAAGATGGTTCTCTCAGAATGTGCATAGACTACCAAAAATTTAACAAGGTCACAATAAAGAATAAATATCCACTTCCTAGAATTAATCATTTGTTCAACCAAATTCAGGGTGCCAGTTACTTTTCCAAGATAGAACTCATATCAGGCTTTCATCAGCTTAGAGTCAGAGAATGTGACATTCCAAAAATAACCTTTCAAACTGGGTATGGTCACTTCGAATTTCTAGTCATGTCCTTTGGTATTAAAAATGCCCCAGCAACCTTCATGGACTTGATGAACTGAGTTTTCAAGAATTACTTGGACATGTTCATCATAGTCTTCATTGATGACATTCTTGTCTATTCTTTTAGTGAAAGCGATCATGCAGACCATCGGAGCATAGTCCTTTAGACTCTTTGACTTCATCAGTTGTTTGCTAAATTCAGTAAATGTTAATTATGGATAAGATCAGTAACATTACTTGGTCATATAATTTCTTGTAATAGAAATAGAGTTGATTCTCAAAAGAATGAAGCGGTGAGAAACTGGCCTAGACCCAGCTCTGTATCAAATATCAGGAGTTTTTTGCATTTAGATAGATATTACCGTGGATTTTTTGAAGGGTTTTCTTATATTGCTTCCCCCATGTACAGATTGACTCTGAAGAAAGGTTTCAGTGGTCAGATTCCTGCGAGAAGAGTTTTCAGGAGTTAAAGACTCGACTCACCTCATCCCCAGGATTGACTCTACCAAATGGTTTAGATGGCTTTGTTTTGTATTGTGATTCATCTATAGTAGGTTTGGGTTGTGTCCTTATGCATAGAGGTAAGGTCATAGCCTATGCCTCCAGACAACTTAAATCCCATGAGAAGAATTATCCCTCTCATGATTTTGAGCTAGTAGCTGTAGTGTTTGCCTTAATGATTTGGAGGCATTACTTGTAAGGGGTGCATGTAGATGTGTTCACAGATCACAAAAGCCTTTAGTATGTGTTCTCTCGGAAAGATTTAAATTTGCGTCAGAGAAGATAGTTAGAGTTATTGAAAGATTATGACATGAGTGTGCTTTATCATCCGGGAACGGCTAATGTATTGGCTGATGCTTTCAGTAGAATGTCTATGGGTACTGTAGCTTGTGTTAAGGATGGTACGAAGTTAGCTCAGGAAGTTCATCAGCTTTCCCGACTAGGTGTCTATTTACTTGACTCAGCATAAGGTAGTGTATGGGTGCAGAGTAGCTCTGAGTCATCTCTTGTCTCTGATGTTAAGAAAAAGAAGGATAGAGATCCCAGTCTAGTTAAGTTAAAAGAATCAGTCAGAGATCACAAAATGGAGGTTTTTTCCCTAGGGGGATATGGTGTTTTGCATTATTAAGGTAGATTTTGTGTGTCTAGTGTAGATGATTTGAAGCAACAAATTCTTATAGAAGCACATGGGTTGTGTTACTCTATTCATCCAGGGGCCACTAAGATGTACCGCGACTTGCAGGAGATCTATTAATGGAGTGGGATGAAGAGAGATATTACTGATTTTATAGCTAAGTGCTCTACATGTCTGCAAGTTAAGGTTGAGCACCAGAAACCTAATGGGTCCATGCAGGAGTTCAGTATTCCCATGTGGATATAAGAGGAAGTGAACATGGACTTTGTGATAGGTTTGCCTCGTACCGGGCATCAGCATGACTCTATTTGGGTTATCGTAGATAGGATGATCAAATCAGCTCATTTCTTGTTAGTCCATACCTCTTATTCAGCCGAGGACTATGCCAATCTCTATCTCAGAGAGTTGGTTAGGTTTCACGGTGTTCCCTTATCTATTATCTCAGACAGAGGTACTCAGTTTACCTCTTACTTATGGAAACCATTTCAAAAGGGTCTTGGTACCTAAGTCCACCTCAGTACAGACTTCCACCCTCACACAGACGGTCAAGTATAAAGGGTCATTCAGAATCTTAAGGATATGCTAAGAGCATGCATTTCTTATTTCAAAGGTAGTTGCGATGACCATTTGCCTTTGATTGAATTCACATAAAATAACAACTATCATTCTAGTATCCGTATCCCTCATTCAAAGGTTGTTGTTGCTTCATTATCACTTTTTTCACTCTCCTCCACCTCAACTGGTAGAGGTGGTAAAGGCTTTTTTGAGTTCTTTTTTTTCATTTACTTCCTGAGCAGTGGCTCCTCCTCCTCATAATCAGATTCCTCATCGAAGAGTCTCCGAGGTATACTCCTCTTTGTCTCTTTATTTGTAGATTTGTGGCTCTTTACTTTAGGTGCCATTATAAGACCTGTATCAAAAGAAAGCACTCATGATCATACAACTCAAGAAGTTCAGTCATTATAATTCCACATCCCTCAAAAGAGGTTCATAATTGTATCAGATCAAACTTGTGATGACATAGTCTGATAAGTCGTCATAATGTGATAGCTTATCATGAATGTCATCAGCCTTAAACATAACAAGCTTATTTTTCTCAACTTGTGACGACATAGTCTGATAAGCCATCACATTTGTGATAACTTCTCAAACACGCCGTTAGCTCATAATAAAACCTCTAGCTCAGTTTTAATCTTGATTATCAATCCACTTTCTTCCCATAACCACATGGAGTTGTGTTCTTAAGCTATGCCCTAGGTTTATATGCACAATGCAGCACGATAAACCCTAGATTTTTTTTTCACACAATGGCAAGTTAAGCTTGCCACAATCTCTTTGAGACTAAGATTTACATCAGTTACATTACTTACCTAATGAAGAGGAAAATTGAGTTACGAGAATACCTGATAGGCGACTTCAACTTGGTTACGTGAGTGAGAGGAAGTAGCAGATGAAAGAAGATTTCTTGATCTTGATTTCAAACCCACACTTCACAAGGAAGGATATTTTTCTTGTTTTACTTAGGAAATAATTTTTAAAAGATTAAGTAAATAAACTAAATATGGAAGGAAATAAAACTTAAAGAAAAGAAAGGAGGTACGTGGGAAGTTGAAAGGGTTTGACGGTGGGTCAGGTTGAATTTTCAGTATCTGGGCACAAAATTACCTGATGGCTTATCAGATGTCTGATAAGTCATCGTAGATGTCGTCAACCTTAGGAAGAGTGTTTCCTTCTTTTGGATTTTCTGACAAAATATCTGATGGCTTATCACAATTGTGATAGCACATCATATTTGTCGTCAGGGCCACTTGGATGACTACATCAATTTTTACTCAGACCCCTACATACCTCTTCAGTTCATTATGCTTCCTAGCTAAATATATCAAAACAACTTGCGTTTAAACATAAATATTTTGGGTTGCCTCCCGATAGAGCCTGATTTATTATCGTGACATGACTAAGTTATCTTGACTACTCAGACTTCATCAAGACATAATGATGCTACCTGTTTCCCATCTTTATAAAACACATCCATGATTGAGAAGACACTCATCTCCTTTTGATGTGTAATGGATGAGTGTATTTTGAATCTTTCTTCTTTGTCATTGAACCTGAACTTCAGCTCATTTTGTCCATGTCCACTACCACTCTCTCAGTCGCAAGGAATGATCTACCTAAAATAATGGGTACTTCAAAGTCCACCTCACAGTCTAGGACTACAAAATTAGCAGAAAGTATAAAGTCGGCCACCTTTACCAATACATCATGTAATATACCTATTGGTCGCTTTATATACCTATCCACCATCACAAACCGCACGTTTGTCGGGGTAGGATCCCCCAAACCCAACTTTTTATACACGGCTAGCGGCATCAAATTTATACTCGCCCCCAGATCATATAGGGCCTTAGCAAAAGTGAGAGACCCTATTGTACGTGGAATAGTGAATGCTCGAGGGTCGGCCTTTTTCTGCACTAAAGATCGTGTAGAAATGGCACAACAATGGTGAAGATTATCCACCAGCTCATAGCTTACTGCCCTCTTCTTTGTCACCTGATCCTTCATAAATTTAGCATGTCTTGAGATTTGTTCAAGTGACTCTACCAAGGGCACGTTCAATGTTAGTCGCTTTAACATTGCCATAAACTTGCTAAATTTTGCATCATCCATTTTCTTCTTCAATCATTAAGGAAAAGGAGATGGTGGTTTCAGAATAGTGGTAACCACTACCTCCTTCTCCTTATCTTTTCCTTGTTTTGGAGAATCATCAGAACCATCCAGCTTCCCAGATTCCACTGGACATTCTTTTTCGAGTTAATAATCTACTTCAGTCACATCTTCAATCAAACTTTTTGTCACAGAAGAGCCAGGTAATATTTTACCACTTTAGTGGTAATTTCCATACATGAGCTATCATTTTATGGATTCTGAATTGTATCACTTGGTAATATTAAACTCTTTATCTGGTTCAGTGCTTCGGAGAGTTTTCCCATTTGTTGTACCACCTGTTTGATCAAAGTAGAGTATGAATTTACCAACTGACTCATAGAGGACAGATCGGTGCTCATAGTGTTCACCCCTGAGTTGGTAGCCTCCATTCCCTTTAACAATTTAGCCCTCATGTCCTCCATAGACATCTTTTCAGAACTTGTTGTAGTAGCCTCATGATTTCCGGGAGGGACATATAACCCGCTCTGATCATTATTTTTCCTCAAATTTCCTTGCTCATGGTTCTTATATCCATCTTTGTTGTAATAAGTCTGACCTTGATTGCCTTGGCTATTGTCTCGGAAACCCCCCTAATTATTTACATAGTTCACCTCTTCTTCTGAGTCAGACTCCACTTTAACATGCACTCCCACAGCCTTCACTCTCTCAGTTTTACCTGATAGTAAATACATGGTTAGTAAGTCCATCTGCGTTTTTACGTGAGCCATGTCTTGATTACTCTCCTTGCCTCTTCTGTGTTGTTCCGCAGTCATACCAATAGAAATAGTGAGGCATGCTACCATAAAGTCTCTAGTATGCCATGTACGACTCTGTTTGGACATTCCTTCTATCATTTCTGAACCCTCTGGGAATGTAAGATCAACAAACGAACGACCAACAACATTATTTACAATCAGATTTGTCACAAAGTTAAGAGCCCTTTACAAAGTCTCCATCAAGTGTATGTCTGTCATGTTGTGGTTCGAACACTGCATCAGCTTCTTTTTGAATCTCTCCCAGTTTTCATGCAAGGCTTCAGTTAGGATCTGTCTAAAGTTACTGATCTCATCCCTCAACTGTACCCTCCTGGAAGGTGGAAAATACCTTTTTAGGAAATCTCCTTTCAACTGCCTCTAATTGGTTATAGAATCGGGCGTCAACTCATTGAGCCATAATGTTGCCACCCTAGACAGAGAAAACGGAAACATCTCAAATGGATAGCATTCTGACCCACTCCTGGGTTATCAAAATATTTACAAATGGTGATAAAGTTCACCAAATCAAGTTCGAATCAATCCCAGAAAGGCCACCAAACAACTCCTTCAAATTAAGTAGTTGAATTATAGTACTCGTAATGTTGAATTTTGACCCAGGTGATAACGGTGGAGGAATAATTGCACTCATTTCACCTGCTCCATCCATTCTATCATCATCATCATTGAGATTATACTGGACCGGCTGGTGATCCTGTCTTCCTCAGAAAAGATGGTTCCTGTTAGCATTACGCTATACTGGTGCATCTATTTTCTCTGCATGTCTTGGGTTACCATGGTTTAGAAACTCCTCCTCTCCAAAGTCTTCATCCTCAGGATTTGGATGTCGTACTTGTTGACCGTCATTTTGCATATTCACCTGAACTTTAGCTAAGGCTCTAACCTATCAGCCTCCTGCTGGTCTGCAATTCTATCGATTAGTTATTTTTCTGAATTAAATGGTAATAATGGTTCTCCGGAACTTATTATTCTTGGAATACACCACAAAATTCCAGCAACAAACAAAAACAAAAAATAAATGTAAAACTGGGAAACTTGACTAACAGTCAATTAGCACACACAAACTTCAATTTACAACTGTATTCCCCGACAATGGCACCATTTTTGATAACTCTCAAACTAAATCTCTTTTATGAAAATGTAAGCAATTATTGTCAATATATAACCCAACTAGGTTGGGGTCGAATCCCACAGGGAATATGGTGTGAATTTTAGTTATCTGCTGGTTATTCAACTGATAGTTATCAGTTTCCCGTGAATAGAACTTTTTGGAATGGTAGCAAATAATTACTTCTCAATTCAGTGTTTGAAATCAATATGATAAGGAAAACCATAGTTATGTTCACTATGGGTTTTGGGATTTGACAGATGCTAGTAACGGTTCAAGATTCTTGTGGTAGGTAGGAACAACAGATTATCCTTGTCGAAGTTATGTCTAAATATTTCTCAACATATTTAGACATTTATACACCTAATTCTCTTGAACTTAGAGAATTTATATTTCATAACTGGATGTTGTTTAAAGTTAATTAATCTTGTTACAACATTAATTATTAAATAGAAGTTTGATGCTTCCAAGTTCCTGTTGATAATTCACTTCTTACTAGGGTTGATTTCTTATCTCAAGCAAATCACTAGTAAGCAAGGACTATTGTTTGTAACCAATAGTTAGAATATAAAATAATGGAATTAGCAATAAGTTTCTACCACCGTTAGAAATCTTGAACACTTAGTTACGTTACAAACCAAAACCTATAGATCCTACAACTCGGGTTAAGGGAATTTATCTACTCATAATATAATAAGAAAAACAACAATTTGAATTCATAATTCGATAGATGAACTTACAGTAAGATGAACATCAATAAGTGTTTCTCAGATTTGATCACCGTATAAAATCCCAAAACAATCGTAACAATCTCTCCAAAAATAATTGTTTTGTTAAAGTCAGAAATTTAGAGAGAAAAAGTTCTTAAAACGTTAGTTTTTAGATCGTTAGAAAACCCTAACATATGCTTTAAATACTTCAGCCTAATTATGGAAACAAAATGACAGATCACAATATTTTCTCGGATAGATGACGGCGTGTGTGACGGCTTATCAGGAGTCGAATAACTTATTAGGAATGTCGTCAGCTCCTCTTCACTTTTGATAATCTCTGCCTTAGGTTGACGATGAGGTATGGCAATTTATTATACATGTGATGACTTATCAAAATTATCATCTCTTCTTCTCTTCAAATTCCATTCCCTACCTACGCCTAACGATGAGCCTGATGTCTTATGACGGCCTATCAAAGATGTCATCATGAATTCCAGCTGAAGTCCATTCTCTTTCTAAGGCAGACGGCAACTCTGATATCTTATCACAAGGATGATGACTTATCAGATAAGTCGTCAGCTATACTTCCTTCTCTACTAGCTCAGAAATCAACTCTTTTACTTTCATTATTGCTGGTTCTCTTGCATTTTGACTTTTACTGCAATATCAAAGTGAAAATAATTAAAAATGACAAAAGTTGCTTAAGACTTTGATATTATTCTCAGTTAAAATCCTCAAATGTGTTAGCATCTGCTCACACATCAATAGAGGATCACAATTCAATTCAAGCTTTTGAAGATCTTTCCAAGAAGCATTGGGTATCCGAGTAGATCTTTGTACTATATTTTATTCGCAGACGGATGAACAGTCTGAGCATACTATACAAATTTTGGAGGATATGTTGAGAGCTAGCTTTCTTGAATTTGGAGGTAGTTTGGATACTTACTTACCCTTAGATGGATATGGTTACAATAATAGTTTTTAGTCAAGCATTCAGATGATTCCATATGAAGCCTTGTATGGTAGACAATGTCATTCTCCTATCGAGTGGTTTGAAGTATGAGAGGCTAAGGTTTTAGGACCAGACTTGGTACTAGAAGCTATGGACAAGGTCCAATTGATTAAATAGAGGTTACTCATAGCTCAAAGTAGACAAAAGTCTTATAGAGACAAGAGCAGAAGAGATTTAGTGTTCATAGTTGGGAATAAGGTTTTTCTATGAGTCTCTCCTATAAAAGGTGTGATGCGATTCAAAAAAAGAGGTAAATTGAGCCCGAGATATATAGGACCATATGAGATACTTGATCGAGTAGGAGGTATGGCGTATCGTTAACCACTCCCTCCTGAGATGTCCTGCATCCATCCAGTGTTTCATGTATCTATGCTAAGGAAGTGTATATCAGATTCTTCTCGGGTGCTTAAAGCACCGACCTTGCGGCTTGATGAGAATTTAACATATGAAGAGGAATTGATGGAGATTCTTGATATAAAAGTAAGAAGTTTATGGTCAAAAGAGTTTGTGTCCATGAAAGTCTTATGGAAGAACCATACTATTGAAGAAGCTACATGAGAGTCAGAAAAGGATATGAGACTCAAGTACGCTCAATTGTTTCAATATTCTGGTATGCACTTGATCTAAATTTTGGGATCGAATTTTTTAAGGTAGGGAGAATGTAATACCTGATATAATAAATTAGTGAGTAATTATAGTTGAAAAAAGTTATAATGGAATGAGATATTGGTCTAAAGTCCTTATTAAAAAAAAAAAAAGCAAAAGGGAAAAGGGAAAGAAAGAGTAAAACGGCTAGAGCCCATCTGCCAAACTATTATATAAAGAATAGGGATTTTTCCCATGTACCTACAAGGAAGAAAATCAAAATAGAGTAACTAGGCAGTAGTGGTTCTACCTAGTTCACGTACGAAGCAGAAAACAAAAAAAAAAACTCAAGTCTTTCATTTTGTGAAAGAAAAGAAAAAGAAAGGAGGATTTTGATCGTAAAATACTTTCGGGCTTACGACAAATTATTTTCTATATTTTTATCGTAATTTTAATCTAGGTAATTTATTTGGGTTATTGAAATCTAATTATCAAAGTGAAGAGATTGTGCACAACAAGTGTGACTTTGGTACTAAATTTGTTAAATTAGAAAATATCATAAATATCTGAGGGTTTGGTAGTCTGATTTTACAATGAATTAGCCTAAAATAAAATTATTAATGCGAAATTGATGTGATGTGATTATATATTCGATCAATGGAGACCATACCAATTGTTCGAGGTTACAAATTTGGTATTTCGAAAATTGTACTGTGAGTATTAATCTTCCAATGATTTGTTTTTCTTAAATTGCATATTTTATACATTTTGATAAGACAAGAATTATTAAATGCTTTAAAATTTCATGTGGAGCAAGTCTTTTAATTGATATGATATTGAAATTGGGTATTTGAGATGTTTATAAGACATATTTACCGTTACTTGAGATATGGTCACTGATGTTATGAAAGTTTCTCACTTATATGATAAATAAGTAAGTTTGACATATGTTTTATTCGATTTGACATGTTATATAAGTTGATATGAACTTTAAATCTATGTACTATTCTGAAAAATATTTTCATATAAATATCTATTGTTTACAAGAAAGTATAAATGGGAGTAGAGCTTTATTTGACTCCCGTAGCTAACAGCGGGATCGTTAGACCTGGTGTACCTTATATTTACTAATTACTGTTATCTTCCTCACTAGTGGGAAGGTAGAACTAGCATACTGTTATTGATTTCCCTCGATTGGACCTTCTGATGTGATATTTGTCTCCTTTATGAGGGGTCCACTATTATTGGCTATTTTTTATGTAGATTGCCACACTTATTATATGAATCATTCTTGAAAACCTCACAAATATATAATATTTGATATGATTTAATGTTTATTAACTTTATTACTGAACTATTCGTTCACTTTGCTTACATGAAACAAGTGTTACAGTTTATTGTTACTATTTTCTGAAAGAGTATTTATTTCATGATATTTATGACTTGTTCCCATTAAAACGGTTATGGTCATGTATTATTACTCACTAAGCTAGCTTCTCATTCCTTGCTATTATTTGTCATAGAAGACAGGTGACGGTGAGGATCTCGTTGGCTAAAGGATTCGAGTAGAATAATTCTGGTGAGCCTTGTACTTGTTCGCGTGAGAAGAAGTTATTTTTTTGGTAATTTCATTTTCATTCAAGACACTTAGAGTCACTCCATATTCATGTATTTAGAGTTTTGAGTATTCTTTCATTATTTTGGACTTATGGAGTATTGGACTCCCTCTCATGTTTCGGAGATGGATTTCAAATTATTATTTTGTGGTGTTGGTGAATTGTTGATGATTTTGGTATATTGTGTTGGGGTGTATGTGTTTGTATGATGTTGGATTATTGCGTTGTGGATTTGAGACAGGAATTTTTTTTGTTAGGCCCCAAAATAGGGGAAACATAGTCTGATTTTCTGTAGAATTCTGATGAGACTTGCTTTGGTGTCCTAAACTCCTTAGCGCCGGTCATGATCCTATTTTAGGTTGTCACATTCAATTTCGTATGATGAATTATGCATGTATTTGTATTTAGCAAAATTGCAATAGCATTTATAGGAATTATATTTATTATTCATAAAGGTTAGTTGTTGTTTTGTTTGCAAAGTTGAATTATTTCGAATTATAGATGAAAATTATTCTAGTGTACTAAATGTTTTATAATCTACTATAAGGTGGTTGTTGATAAAATTAAATCAATATTCTTTCTCCAACCATTAGAAGCCTTTAGAAAGATATATATATAGACTATTTTGTTGGTTGGAATCCTTTAGAAAGATATATATAGAATATTTTGTTGATCTTTCTAACGTAAATACATAATTAATATTTAGTTTATGTTAATAAATAAAAAGTTGAATCTTACCCCATAGAATATCTTTGCATTCGAAGTAAATGAATATATAACTGTATTTTGGTTTCAAAAAATTTGAAATTTTTGTCAACTTATATTTTGTTGGTCTTTTACTAAGTCTTGTTGAAAAATATTTATTACTTGGCATATTTCCATATTTCTACGTCATAATTAGATAGATGCCTTTTGTATTGTTGTGGTTCTAGTATTTATTAATGAGTTTTTAATCCGATATGAAAATAGTTAAAAGTAAATCAATAATAAAGTTTCTGTTATGAAATATAAAGTAAATAAAAGAAGAATAGACAGAGAAGAGAGAAGACTTCTTTATTTTTCATGAGGATTCTTGAGGAGTGAATTACAATGAAGGAAACCTCCTTTATTTATAGGGGAAAACTAACCTTGGGTTTCTAACTTTTCCTTAAATAGACATTCACTATATATGGTAAAGTAGACATTCACTATATATGATAATATATTTATAACACTCCCTCTTTGATGTCTAATTAATAGACAATGTGCCTAGTTAATACCTTTCTAGAAAAAGTCCAGTGGAAAACAAATCTAGTGAAGGAAAAAGAGTACACATTATCTAACAATACGCATATAGACTGCCTCATTAAAAACCTTACAAAGAAAATCCAGTGAGACAAAACCTCATAAGAAAAAAAGGTACTCCACGTATTAACTCCCCCTAATGAGAACATCCTTCAACCTTTGCATCCCAAACTTGTGCAGAAGAGACATGATTAATAAATTAGCCACATTGTAACTTTAACGAATCCGTGGCACGTTAATATCACCATTTTTTTGTAGCTCGTGTGTATAGAAAATTTTTGACGAAATGTACTTCGTTCTATCTCCTTGAGTCGTCTCTTAAATTGTGTTGTGCATGCTGCATAATTCTCATAAAAAATAATGGGTACTTTGACATATTTCAAATCATATTTTCACGAATGAGATGTATCGTGGCCCTCAACCATAAACACTTTTGGCTTGCTGCATGAGTAGTTATTATCTCAACATGATTCGATGAAGTGACTATGATAGACTGCTTCGTACATCTCCAATATATGGTAGTACCCCCGACATATGATAATATTACTTTTTTGAGATCAAGCTTTATACGGATCAGATAAGTACCCAACATCAACATAACCATCAAGATCGGGACTTCAATCTTGGGGATAAAATAAGCTCATATGTTTGATCTCATTCTGATGTCTCCTAGTAGGAGAAGAACTGTATCTTGCTAACAAGTTGAACGAAAAGTCTATCTCAGGCCTTGTGGTATTTGCAAGATACATGAGTGCACCAATTGCACTAAAATATGGTACTTCATAACCAATCTAAATTGATATATTTTTCATTTCAGTAAATAATCTATTGCTTTTGAAAACTCTCCATGAGTTCCAATAATTTTCAAGCTATAAGCTCATAAAATATAAGGATTATAAAAAAAGTTTCCCAGAAACTTTTCTATGCTTCAAACATTTTGAATCCTTACAAGTTTTCATATAAATTTTGTCAAGTGATAGTATTCAACATTTCATGAGTGACATCATCAAGTATCTAGACTGCAAATCAAAGAAGTTTTATGCTTTCCAAGATGCATCCTTTGATATCACTTGATAAATGTTTCTACATCAGCATGCTTAAATAAACGTAGAATTCAGATCCTTGTGATCATTAAAAATATTGCACCAATATTGTATCAAAGATATTGATTATATATCATTTCGTATTGGTTCACAGTGTGACATAATATTATGAAATCTCATTACTTCATTATTTTCAGGTACCTGAACCTCTCATAAGGTTTCATGAAGTGTCAGTTATAGGCTCTTCAAGAGCACATTGTCTTCTTATTATGATTACTTACTCCTTATCATTTTCAAGGTTTATTTCATTTGGAATCGATTGGTATACCACGCTTCACACATGCTTAGACTTTGTCCTTCAGGGACACAAAATAGGAGCACTTGCAAGTTCAATAAGAGATGCTTTCGACATTTGACTTGAATTATCTTTTGAATGAGGATCTAATGATAATTCCTAACATCTTTCATAGCTGCTTATATTCTCTTCCTTTAGTTAGGAAAACTAACATACATCCTCCATATTCTTTGAGGAGTTCATCTTTGTGCATTATGGTATATTCATTAATCGTATACCGCACATCAAAACTATTAGATGAACAATGTGTAGTTCTTGACTCAAAACCAACTTTGGGGGGAATTAATCATAATTTATTGGTTTGATGCATACATTTTTTTTTGTATATAATATTTTAAACCAACACATGAAGCATTGTTCTCCTTAGTGATGGTTTAGCTATTTATCGAAGGCATTCAATGCCAAACTATTATCATCATGATCAATTGTCCTGATTACACAGTCTAAAAGTTATGCTCTTAACACAATTTTATTTAGCAAGTAACTTTATGAATGTCAAACTACAGGTTTAAAATAAACGTACAAGTGATCATCTTATATCAATGCATCTTAACGAATCACATGATTGGTGAACTAGTTCATATTCACCTTTTGTATTTTTAAGATTTTAAGGGATCAAATCCCAATTAGTTGGTTGAACCAACTTGTCATGAGAATAAGAAAATAAATAATTCTTGAAGAATCTTCTATTTCTTCAACATATTCTAATACTCAATATTCACATTTTCAAAATGTAACAATCGTTCATGTCAATTTATGAACTTTTATACTAGCAAACTCAAAGTTTACCATGACATGTGCCTTTTTGCTTTAGTAAATTTCAGATTTACTAATACATGAATAAATTTTTCAATTTACTACTCCAGAAGTAGATTTCAGAATAACTCTTCTTAGTTATTCTGCCTCATTCGAAGGTGAGTTGTGATACCATCACAATCAAGAGCACATTTGTATTGAAACAATCGAAATCCTCATTCCCCAGGAATGGAATATAATCGTTCCCTAACTCTATTAAATTTTGATAGCTTATAACCTCTTTCATGATATTGCTACTTTCAGGAGCACATCGAGGCATACATATCTTTTAAAGTATATCATATATTGCTATCACATTCACTTCAAGAATAGAACAAATTTTCTTCTTTCAGACATATCACATATTGCTACCATATTCACTTCGTGAAAAGAGCATATTCAGTGGAAAAGTTTAATGACTTTTTATCTAATACACATTATTTTGTCTTAGCCATCATAATATCATCAATATATTGCAGTGAGATTCAAACTGAACATCTTATCCACATAAACGTGTCTCAGGCATAAATCGATGGAACTTAAATTCCAGATCTTATCATCATGATGCATCAAAGCTTTACCAAAATGTCTTATCATTTTAATGCGGTGAAACTTAAATCAAACGTCTAATTCAAAATTAATACCTAATAGGCCATGTGTACCGCCAAAAAACAAAAAATTGTGAAATTTATTTCATCACATCAGTAAAGTACAAAAATACTAAATAGAACATTTGTGTTGGACAATAAAATTTTCAAGGCCGAAAAGTAAATAACTCAAAACAAGAAAAATATTGCAAAAAACAATTTTATTGATTTCAATGCGATTGTTACAATCTCTATGAATCCTCTTATTCGCCTTTTCAAATATAAATTCAAGGCCTTGAAGCTTGATCTTGAATTTGAACTTGATTTGTTGATTTGAGTGACTTGATCTTGACTTATGCTTGAATTCAAAGTCTTTTAAGCTTGTTTTTTAATATTGCGGTCTTGATCTTGAATCTTGATGAACTTGATTTGGATACTTGAGCTTTTAGAGAAATTGCAGTGTTTGATCCATGAGCTTTCTCCTATTACTTGTTAAACTTCTGGGGGTACCTCTTTCTGAATTATGAGATCCTTATTTATAGTTGTGGAAAAGGAAGAGTCATCATGAAAATAGACTTTCTTTAACCAATCAAATTCAAGTGACGTGGCTGCTTTTATGGGCTTTGATTTTATTGGGCCTGCTGCATTATTTTGACATGTGGCATGATCCTATTGGCTCCTTCACTTAACTTGGCATGCCACATCATTTGATACGTGACGCTTATTTGGGCCTCTAGAATATGACAATATCTTGGCCTTTAGCAAAGTGGGATCCTCATTTTGTAGTCCAAATTAATAGGCTAAATCAATAAAAACTGGACTTTAATTAAATCCATATATGTTTAGACTTAAATAATTAATCAAATTATATTAATCCGCAATATTTATTTGGGACTAATATATTTTGAATTTAATATAATTTAAATTTTATATGAATTTAAATTTAATAAAGTTGCATCGTCCATAAATGTCCCCTACTTCATGAGTTGTTGAGACCTTTTGAAGACTAGACTTGAAGTATGAATTTAATATTTTAATTACACAAAATTTGTGTGCAAACAGAATTTTGACGGACCAATTTTGTACATAAAATACATCATAACCAAATTGGCTATGCAAAGTTGTAATATACATATAATATATTTAAATCCTTGGAACACGTGAAAGTGTAAAACAAATATACTAACTTGCTTCTTTTGGCATTTAATACCATTAACGTGTACCCCCTTCTTTTTTTAATTTTTTTTGTGGGTCCTACAGACTTTCTTTTTCCAAAATCAAAGGTGAACCAATGACTAAGTTAATTTTCTTAATGATTTGCCGCCGCCTTCAACCGTGTGTTGTTCACCTTCTCCCAATGAAATTCTTACAAATTATTTTCCAACATTCAAGAATTAGAACATTTTACAGTGCCTATAAATAGTCATGAATTTCATAATTATTTTCGTGCATATTAGTGCGGCTTTTTCCAGCAGCAGTTTTGTGTCTGATTGGAGTCAACAACAAGGTAAAAAAAAAATTTCTTTCTGTGTGATTTCCACCAATTTCTTTTCTTCTCTTTGTTTTTTTTTTTAGTATTGAAACAGATAGCAATACACAACAATCGGCTTAGGGTGCGAGAGTTTAACTTCGCCTCCGTACACTCTAAGATTGATCAATTTGACTTCAAGATAGTGGCTTTGCAAAAATTGACTTAGGGTGCGAGAGTTTAACTTCGCCTCCATACACTCTAAGATCAACCAATTTGACTTCAATATGGTGGCTTTCCAACAATCGTCTTAGGGTGCGAGAGTTTAACTTCACCTCGGTACACTCTAAGACCGACCAATTTGACTTCAAGATGGTGGTTTTGCAACAATCGACTTAGGGTGCGAGAGTTAAACTTCGCCTCCGTAAACTCTAAGTTCGACTAATTTGGCATCAAGCTGGTAGCTTTGCAACAATCGGCTTAGGGTGCGAGAGTTTAACTTCGCCTTCGTACCTCTATGACCGATCAATTTGGCTTTAAGATGGTCGCTTTGCAACAATAATCTTAGGGTGCGAGAGTTTAATTTTACCTCCGTATACTCTAAGACCGACCAATTTGTCTTCAAGATGGTGTCAATTCCCTTGTTCTTTGAATAAAGCTACAATATAGACGAACCTTCTGCCAGCAACCATTTGTACAGGTATTTTGCTCAACTTTAATTTTGTATTTAAGTAAACGTATCTTGTTTGTGCAGATTGCAACAATGATTCACTTTAAGGACTATACCTTTCCATCCTACAACACCAAGTATCTTCTTATTGAGGTTGATAATGGTATAATTTTATCCAATCTATTGACTCACACTCCACTGGTCAGTAGGTGTACAGATCCATGGTCTCCCTTGAATTAGAAGATTGGGATGAACTCTCTCTTTTGGAACTCTATTCCTACTCTTGAATGAGGATTCTTGAGGCCCTTGACTTGGGAACCTTGAATCTTGACTCATTTTAGAAAATTCATGGTGGATTCTTGAGATTCTTGAAGAGGTTTTTAGATACTTAGAGTTTTTGTTGAGAGAAAACTTGAGAAAAACCTCATAGGATGCTTGTAAATGACCTTGATTTGGTGTTTGCACGATTTTAGAGGCTTGGAAAAAGTCCAAAGTACGCCTATTAACATCTGTACGAAGCTGGAAAAAATTAAACGGGAAACCTGATTTCATAGGCTACCGCAACGCGCCACTTATCGTGGTGTCCCACTGGAAATTGACAAATGGTAAATTAGGTGTCCCCGCGATGCGGAGCCATCGCGTTGTCCTACTGATTGGGACCTGGAACTCCTCCGCGATGCGCCAGTATCGCGGGGTTCCACTGGAAAGTGACTATTGAGAAATTGGGTTCCTCCGCGATGAGACACTATAGCGGAGTCCCACTAGAAATCGACAATTGCCAAATAAACCCTCTCTACGATGCGCGAATCACTTAAATGATGCAGTTTTATGACTAAGTCTTAAATTAGCCATAACTCCTTACCTTGGTGTGGGATTTGGGAAAATCTTTTATCGACGGAAAACTTGCCGAATTTCCTATATGATAAAAAGTTTAAATTAGGGAAATTCTATATGGTTAACATGATACTCACTTAGGAAGCCACTTGTCAATATTTTTGGGCCGGAACTACGCCTCACTCGGCATTCTCTTAGGCTCGAACTATGAGGGAACTTTTCGGGGCCTTACAATCTCTCCCCCTTGGGAACATTCATCCTTAAATGTCGTAAGTTAGGCTAGGAATACAGGAAAAATAGAGTACACATCGCTGAAACAATTACTAAACGGTTCAATATCTTTCTAAACTCTTGAATACTACGGAAAATGCAAGAACTCATACAAGGATAGATGCATAGCTGAACTTTAGATTAGAAGAGCTGAATCAAGAAAGAATAGTACCTTTCGATTGATCTGAACTCGCGAAAAAGAGGTGCGGGTAATTGGCTCGCATGTCTGCCTCTGCCTCCCAAGTAGCACCCTCAACAGACAGGTTCCGCCATAAAACTTTGACCAAGGGAACTTCTTTGTTCGTTAGTCTACGGATCTGAAGGAAAGGCTATCCTGAATATCAATACTCTTTGAAGGATCCACATAACAGAATCACCGATATGCTTCTTAATCATGGAGACATGAAAAATAGGATGAATGAAGGACAAATCCGAGGGCAACTCAGCCTCGTAGGCCACTCTACCAACATGGATCAAGACTCTATACGGGACACAATAACGTGGACTCAGCTTCCCTTTCCTACCAAATCTTTTTACCCCTTTCATGGGTGAAATCTTTAAGTACACTAAATCACCCACCTCAAACTCGAGATCTCTCCTCCTCACATCTACATAATCCTTTTGAAAACTCTAGGCGGTCTTCAATCTCTCTCTCTACTAAACTTAACTTTCTCCATAGCTTCAAATACTGCATCAGGTCCAATCACTGCAGTTTCACCCACTTTGAACCAACATATGGGTGATCTATACCTCCTACTATACAAGGCCTTAAACGGTGCCATCTCAATGCTAGTATAGAAACTATTATTGTAGGCAATCTCTATCAATGGAAAATGCTCATCCCAACTACCTTTGAAATCAAGAGCGCCCTTAATATATCCTCTAGGGTATGAATTGTCCTCTCATCCTGACCATCTATCTACGGGTGAAAAGCTAAACTCAAAAGATCTTGGGTACCAAGGCCCTACTAAAACACCCTCCAAAACTGAGAAGTAAATTGAGTACCCCTATCCGAAATGATAGAAAAGGGAACTCCATGCAGTCTGACAAACTCCCAGATATACAATCTAGTATAATACTCATCCGTATAAGATGTATACATAGACAAGAAATATGCGGACTTAGTCAACGTATCCACAATAACCCAAGTGGGATCATGATGATGGCGTGAAAGAGGCAAACCAGTCACGAAGTCCATATTCACTATATCCCATTTCCACGTGGGTATACTAAAATCTTGCATCATACCACCCGGTCTTTGGTTCTCTACTTTAACCTGTTGACACGTTGTACACTTTTCTACGAACTTGGCTATGTCCTTCTTCATACCGTTCCACCAATTGATTTCCTGCAAGTAGCGGTACATCTTGGTAGTTTTGGGATGAATGGAATACCACGTGCCATGAGCTTCAGCCATAATCCTTTGTCTTAAATCATCAACACACGGGACACACAACCTACTATGCAATCTCAACACATAAGGCTTTTAGGAACAAGGGTGAATGGGGTTACCCTTGATCAAAACCCCACATACCTTGAATTAGAAGATTGGGATAAAGTCTTTATTTTGAAAATCTATTCATACTCTTTAATGAGGCTTCTTGAAGCCCTTAACTTGGGAACCTTGAATCTTGACTCAATTTAGAAAATCCATGGTGGATTCTTGAGATTCTTGGAAGAGGTTTTTAGATACTTAGGGTTTTTGTTGAGAGAAAACTTGATAAAAACCTACTAGCATGCTTGTAAATGACCTTGATTTGGTGTTTGCATGGTTTTAGAGGCTTAGAAAAAGTCCAAAGTGCCCCTTTTAACATATGTACGAAGCTAAAAAAATTGAACTGAAAAACCGATTTCATAGTCCACTAGGACGCGCTACTTATCGCGGTGGCCCACTAGAAATTGACAAATGGTAAATTGGGAGTCTCCGTGACACGGATCCATCGTGTTGTCCCACTGATTGGGACCTGGAACTTCTCCGCTATGCGTCACTGTCGTGGGGTTCCACTGGAAATTGACTATTGAGAAATTGGGCTCCTCCGCTACGTTCTACTATCACGGAGTCCTACTGCATATCAAAAATTGCAAAATAAACCCTCTCTATGACGCACCAATCACTTAAATGATGTAGTTTTACGATTAAGCCTTAAATTAGCCATAACTCCTTACCCGGGTGTTGGTTTGGGCAAATCTTATATCGATGAAATGCTTATCGAATTTCTTATGTGATAAAAAGTCAAAATTAGGGAAATTCTATATGGTTAACACGATACTCACTTAGGAAGAAAATTTTCAATTTTTTTAGGCCGGAATCACACCTCACTCGGCACGCCCTAAAGCTCAAACTATGAGAGAACTTTGCGGGGCCTTACATATTCACCTTTTATACTTTCAGATTTAAGGGATCCAATCCCAATATTACTTGGTCCAACTAATGTTCCATGAGAACAAGCAACATTAAAAGGAATGAAGAATTTTCTAATTCTTCAATATATGTTTAGTACTTAATATGCTCACAATCGTTCATGTCAACTTATAAACTTTTATGCTAGTAAACTCCAAGTTTACCATGACATGTGCTTTTTCTTTCTATAGTAAATTTCAGAGTTACAATGACATGAATAAATTTTCTAATCTACTACTTCATAAGTAGATTTCAAAATAACTCTTCTCGATTATTCTGCCTCATGCGGAAGTTAGTTGTGATACCATCACAATCAAGTGCACGTTTGTAATGAAACAATTGAAATCCTCATTCTCAAGAAAGAAATATAATTGTGCCCTAAGTCTATCAATTTGTGATAGATTATAACCTCTTTCATTATATTGCTACTTCAGGAGCAAATCGAGGCATAAATATGATAGAGAGAATTTCTCTATATTTCTACCACATTCACTTCGAGAATGGAGAAAATTGTAATCTTTTAGACTTATCATATATTGCTACCACATTCACTTCTTGGAGTAGATCATGTTCAATTGACATGTTTCATAACTATTTATCAAATAAATTTTATTTTTGCCTTAGCCATCATAATATCATTAATATGGTGCATTGATATTCAAACTCAACGTCTTACCATATAATGGCATCTTGGGCATATCTTGGTGGGAATTGAACCCAACATCTTATCATCATGGTGCATTGGAACTTTTAGCCCGATATATTACTCTCTTAATGAGATGAGACTTAAATTCATCATCACATCTTTTTACAATATTATTCTTCATGAACAAATTTTAAACATAAGTGGTTCCAAACCAATTATTCTCCTCAAATCCAACAATAATTATATAATTAGTAGTAAAATACTGATAACAGAAGGAATTACTAACCTTGAAATTATAATCTCACCTTGTTTGACAGAGTCTTGTGCTGATAACATATTATGAAATATAAAGCAAATAAGAAAAAGAATAGAGAGAAGAGAGAGTAATTATTATTTCTCTTGATGGGGTGAATTACAATGAAAGGAAACCCCTTTATTTATAGGGAAAAACTAACCTTGGGGTTTGTAATTTTTCCATAAATAGACTTATACAATATATGTTGAAGTAGATATTCACTATATATGATAAAGTAGACATTCACTATATATGGTAAATTTATAGCAAAATTAAAGTTTATCAAAAAAAAAATTCCAGCAAGTCCAATTAATGTTTAAAGTAAAAAATACTTTTAAAATAAAGTTCTTTCTCAAATCACTTTACTCTTTAATCAATTCAATCTTACTCTAATTCTATTTATTTGTTGAATTTTCATGCGCAATATTCAACATTTTTAAATTGTAATTCTTGGAATTCAACAAGTTGATTGACGAAACCTTTTCATCACATTTTTGTGCTGAAATTGCAAAAAGCCTACATAATCTATATATATTATTAATAACAAAGGATGCAACCCTCTTATTCACTCAAATGTCATCATATAATTTGTCAATGTGTCATCCTTTAAAATATCCGTTGTAGTTACAATTATTTTTAAATACTTCATTCTGAAATAAAAACTAAAAAGATGAAAAATATGTTAAAGCTTACATTTAATTCCTCCATATGTCATCCTTTAATATATCCATTGTTGTTACTATATTTTTTTTATTTTTTATTTTTAAATAATTAAGTTTGAAATAATAACTAAAAAGATGAAAAATATGTAAAAGTTTAACAACTTCTATAAAGTACCGACAAAAAATTGTAAATTCAATTTCACTTAAACTATAACAATTGAAAGATTCAAAATTATTAACTAATTTGTATAGTGTACTCATTTTATTCTAGTACTAATGTAGCAAGTATAAAAAATAATTTATAGAGTTAACTCTTTTAATTCAATAAGTTACCAAGGTATATTATAACTCTTTTATCAACATCTTATTTATCCACTTATCCACTGCACAACGGCATTTTACGTATTTCACAACTGCCATTAATCTTATCCTCAATTGTTAAATGCCCTAATTTTTCTTCCCCTTCATCTTCTGTTGTAACCACTGATTCCTTCGTACACCACTACAACTCTTACAACCCTTACCGCATTCTACATAAACCTTCAAATGTTAATGTAACTAATGATTTCTTCTTAAACCACTGCAATACTTTTAATCCTTACCACAATCTGCATATACCTACTTAGATCAAATATTAATGTTATCACTGATTCCTCCATAAACTACTTCAATTCATTTAATCCTTACCACAATCTACATATACTTTCATTCTCTATAAAAAATATTAAGACTTCATCCACGACATAACAATCACTAAAATAAAGTGGAAGTTAAAGATCTTGGTTGTTCAGCTATGGAAAGTGAAAGATCGTTTTAATCTAATATTGTTTTCGCAATCGAAATGGTACTTCAGGATAAAAAGGTATTAAATTTTTTTTACGATTGTTCATATTTCTTATACTCAGATTGTTTCCATTGTTTATAAACCTGTTCTACAGTTTAAAAATATGTCTTTCTGTTTATTTCTACTAGTTTAAGATGTATTTGTTTTCACTATTTTCAGGATGATAGGATACAAGCTTCTAATACAGTTTAGTGCTTAAACGTTTCAAATTAGAAATTAAAGAGCATGGATTATATTTTAGTCATACAATCAAGTTTCATCCAAAGAAAAGAAATTCAAAGTAATTGCACATTCAATTTACTTTTACATATCGATAAATATATGTTTAATCATCTGGTGCATACGAACAACGGTAGGATGATTTTGTGCAAAGAAGAAAAAGTAGAAGCCAAATAGTGCAAATTATAGTACACTATGCTCAAAGAAAAATTATGTTTGAATAAAATATCGACTTACCTGGTATTGTTGTATAATCCATGACCCATTAGAATCATTTTTGTTGTGTACCCTTTCTTGAACAATTCACCCTGTGTAAATGCAGAATAAAAGTGTATGTTAAGGAAGCTTTTAAGAGGTATTTTTGTATGTGAACTCTCTCAAAGGCATGGGGTAGACTTAGACTTTACCACAAATTATATGGTATAGCAAGCAATAGAAAGGAACCAACATGTGACAACAAAAGATTTAGTAAGTACCTACAATTTTCAAGGTTCATCCTTTTCTTTGGTAGAATATATTTGAGACATCTAGGTTTAGCAACGGCAATGTACAATCCCTTCTTCACAACTTAAATTTAAGGATTCATATCAACTGCATCAATATACATCAAAGGCCTTAGTGTATTGCAAGCTATCAAGATGGACATACAATCAAATCAATTGGTTCTTTACCGGGATCAATAGGCATCATAACAACTTCCTGAAAAGCCACCATGATAAGTGGCAAAACAAAAATAGAGGTTTCCATATCCTGTAAAATCCATAACTATCATATCGCAGTCTAACAAGTATAACAAGTAAATGACTTAGTAGGAATGATAATAAAACTATATAGACATTCTACACGTAAGTATTATCCATTTTAAATAACTGTCTAAGTGGCTTTCCTTCTGCACGTATTCACTTGGCTAATTGTTATCTTTTACTGGTCTATTCTATCTGGAAAACATAGTCATGCCTGGATTACAGTATGTTTAAACAAGTTCTGACATCTTCCCTAATCTGAAAAGAGAAGATGAATTAGAAATCATTATTAAAAAGCATGAAGAACTAAGAATACAGATAATGCACACAACATAAGCAATAAAGATGTGGTGTTGAATATTGACCTAATTAACATAAAATTTGTAACACTGGGAGAATATAGTTATGCAATAACTGTTGAGTGTTCATAATTGTTAGCACAAACAAAAAGAAGCAAAAAAGGAACCATTTTAAGAAACCACTGAGCATCCGCATGTTATAATTTATAAATACATAGTTTGTATATAAATGGAGTACACTCACTTCTTACACAAGTGCTACATACTTTCCACATATCTTCTGGCCCTACAAGCTCTTACCCATATGTAAAATACCTGCAATAGCTGTCTTTATTAGAATGCTATAAGGGGAAAATAAAGAAAAGAAAGAATTTTTTCAACAATAATATTACTAGCTAAACAGATCAAAATTTCAAATATCAAAAACAAAAAAGCAGGAAATTCCACAACATGAACAATTTCATCTTCATGATTATCCACATAACTAATATCATTTAAATGACATATCCAAGAACCATGCACAATGATGATTTGTGACACGATCAGGTGAAGTGAGTTTAGGTAGAGCATGTTCAATACTACTAGATAAACGACCCCACTCTAACTTCATACAACATATGAGTATATAGTAACTATCAGAAATATTCTCTCTTCTACCTAAAGATAAGAGTAAGGTTTGTGCACACCCCACCCTAAGGGGTAACAAAATTAAACTGTTGTCAAGCAGCCACCTAAGGAGCCAACAAAAATCTTCTGAGATTTGTATTTTTACTCTGTTTAAAAGAACATAACTTACTAATATCTTAAAACTTCCGAATCTTCCTTATTATAGCATGTTTACATATATTATGGCTGCAGTAAATGTGGCTTTCCTATAGTTATAAGTTCTCTTTACTGTTTATAACTAACAAAGTCAATCATGAAAATTACTACCATTTCTATCAATATAACCCAACAACATAAGTACAACAAGTTAATTTAATTTATAAGTAAGAGCATATTGCTGTAACTGGTCGTATACCTATCAAAATTACAGACTCATTTTCAACTATTTATTGGAAAGATAGCAATATGATATAATCAATGGTAAAAAATAAATAAGTGTCATTAGAAGGCAAGCCCAGATACACATGATGCTGGACATGTAACAAAAAATGGTATCTGTGAGTGTTTAGAGGACGAGTGAGTTCTAAGAAAGAAAACAAACACTTTCCATATTGAATTAGAATATCTATCTAGATAACCAGTAATTAAATTGGATAGGAAAACTTTACCACAAAAATCAAATTAAAATAATGGACAATGTTATCGTAAGATTTTTGCAATTTAACCTCAAAGTCTTATTTACATTCAACAATTTAAAACCCAAACACTAGATGTGCAAATGAGATATAAAAAAAAAGAAAAAAAACATGGCAACACATAATACTAGGGAAAAAAATTATCCTAAATCTGCATGCTCTACAAACATATGATCTCAGATTCTGAAGTAATTTAATCTGAATACACTATAATCCATTCACCAGTCACGGGCTAAATCTACATACTATCACTGGATAAAGCTACATATCTACATATTCTTTAAGAGCGTTCACATTTTACCTTTGGTTTATGCAATTGTATCTTTTATGAACATACACACATAATCTAAACTACAAGTGAATATATACTCTACATTTATAAGTTGCTTGGACTCTCCAAAAATATTTTCTCACCCATGTCAGATCCTTTAAAAACACACTATTTTTAGTGGATCCAACACACACCCGTAGATATTTTTTAAGAGTCCATTCAACTTAGCTACAGTCTGTTATTGTCAATTTGTCAAAGTTTGAATAACACACATTATTTCAAAGAACTATAGCAAATCCGGCTAAGTTTTACGAAGACATAATTCTTACCATTAATTATTCAACTCACATTTAGTTTTTGAATTCTTAACCCTTCTCATCAGAATAATGCTAGGATAATTTTTTTCATAGAAGAAAAAATAAAAGCCAATGCTACAAATTATAGTACACTATGCTCAAATAAAAATGATTTTTTAAAGAAATGTCAACCTACCTGGTAAGATTGTATAATCCATGACCCATTTGAATCATTTTTTTGTAACACCCCGTATTTTTGAACTAGCAATCCAACAGTCGTTGTAACACCCCCGCGAGAAATCCTCGATATGTTATCACATAGTATCATGCTTATACAATTGAAAACTTGAAAAATTTTCTAAGTGTCAAAGAGACTTAGTGTCATTTTTAACTCTCAATCTTCAAAGATTTTATTTTTGACTTTTTCGACATTCGATTTTCAATTTTTAAGTTGTGTTGCCATCGGGAAAGATTATAGTACATCACAATAAAGTTCCTAAATTTTTCGATAAGGGGGTGTTTGGACACCCAACCCAGTAGCTCAGGGTGATTAGCCCGTGTCCCCCAGGTTACTCCCTCGGATTAGCCAAGGCGCCGCCCAGGATAATCCCCCGGGATAGGCAGGGCGCCGCCCTGGGAACTCCCCTGGGCTAGGCAGGGCACAACCCTAGGAATTTTGGCTAGGCTTATTTTGTTCAGTTTCTCTGAATCATTAAGGATGTTTTGGGTATTTTTCAATCCCCCAATTATCTTAAACATAGGATTTAATCCCAAATACACCAAAATACATTCACTTCTAACAAATTCTCTCAAGAACTCTCCCTAGAGTTTCAAAAAAGATTCCCAAATAACTCAAGATTCAACCGTGGGTTTTAGAAGATAATTAGAGATTTGGAATCCCCAATCCATAAGCTTCAAAAATCATCCATTATTTTCCAAAATAGAGGTATGTAGGGTTTATCCTAAAACTATATGTGCTTGTTGAAAATACTTAATTTTGATTTAAAGATCATCAAGCATGAATTTGTTAAAGGGGTTTTGAAATCCATCATTTTATTAAGCTTATTGCATGTTTAATGATATTGTTGTTTTGGCCTTTAGGCCTTATCCGCTTAAATTGATTTACACATATAAGTCTATGTATGAAACTTGAAATTGATAATTTGTTTGAGATCTCAAATAATGGAAATCGCTCTCTTATGATAACCTTATGTTTTTGATCTTATGGTGATTGATTGAAATGCATCATTTATGGCTTGAAAATAGTTTACTCAAATACCATAGTACTTTGAGCATGTTTTAGAGATTGAAGAGAGGGAGTTTCTCAATGTAAATATGTTTTGTTAAAAGAGAAAGATTTGTATTAGATTAAGAGTTCGACATGACCACTTTGTATTATTGAAATGCTTGACAAAGAGAGTCTCTTGCATGTGTTTACGTGAGATTTGAGAAGGTGTTTATTGATTTATTGATATGGTGGTGCCAAATTTATGTTTTGAAAATAGAGATTATAATATGTTATTGATAGCTCAGAGATGTGACTTGCAAGTCAACGGTATGACGATACCATATGTTTATATGCCATAACAGAGTTAGAATTTTCAGAGTATGTTTCTCGGAGAATGCATGTTTTAAAGAGTTAAAATTAGGCTTAAAGATGGTTAGGTGGTTGCCCGAAGAAGGCCTGAGTTCAAGTAACTCATTGCCAGAAATCATGTTTTGTCGATACGGGTGCATTATTTTCCCACGAGGGATTTTTACGCTGGCCTAGTGCCTTGTGGTATTCAGAGTAAAGAGTCCGACCCTTTCGAAAAACTTGGGTTGGGGGCTTGGCTACCGAGTAAATGACAGATCCCATATAGCCCGTGGGATAATAGAGTTGTAGGGTATACCACCTAGCACAGAGGTAATACAAAGAGCGTCACAGATGTCAAATGTTTTCACACAGTCTCTTAAAACACCAATGTGATTTCTTACTATATTATACGTTCGTGAACTATTTTACATTGCTCTCATATATGTTGAATATAAATTGTTATTTTGGATTTGCTCTGCGTACCAGTACAATTGTAATGACCCCCCTCCTACCAGGTTCTGAGGCTTAATCTAGGGGTCTATCTAATAAGTGGAGCTTTTAGAGAGATGTGATCCGTACAGCGGTAAGCCTTCTTTGTTCCATAAGGCCTGTTTAATTCAGAATATGTTATTCTTTCATTTTGGGTCTACTAGGGCCTTGTCCCAGTTTCAAACAGTTGTTGTTTTTAGATGTAGAAGAGATTTCATAGACTGAATCAGATGTTGTTTAGATATTGTTAGAGTTTTTCGTTCATTGCTAAGCCCATTTTAGAGAATGACCGTTCTTTCGTATTTGATTAAAATATTGCATTTTCTTTTATTATATGAATGTTTACATGATTACCAGATAGAGAAGGGCATTTCATGCCTTCATGGTTTGGGATGTCTGTCACGGCCAGGCCTTAGTTCAGGTTGTGACAAACTTGGTATTAGAGCACGGTTCAATGTCCTAGGATGTCTGCAATATTGCGTCAGGTAGAGTCTTATTTGTGTGTTTGTAGCGCGCCATATTTATAAGCAGGAGGCTACAAGGCATTTAGGAATGTCTCTCTTTCTTCATGTTCTAGTTCGTTCTATAGAGTTAGAATATTCTTCCTTCATACTTCAATTTGTGTTATAGTATCGCCCATACGAAAAAAATCTATCCTAATTCTTTTCCTTACTATGGTGTTCTCAGATAATGCTCTCAGATTTACTAAGAGAAATTTCAGAAGTCACTCAAAAGGCTTGAGAGGAGCTCCCTGATGTGTCATAAGTCCCTCAAGTTTAAAATTGTGTCCTCGTTCTTAAGAGGTGTTCAGTTAAGACAAGAGTAAGATGTGTATTCTTGGGTCATTGAATATTGTGTGTCAAGTTTCTATCTCTTATAATCTTGATATGATTGTGTTTTGAAAAAAAAAGTGTAGTGAAGCCGTGTGGGGATCTTTCGATTCACTAGCATTATTGCCTTGCCATTCATATCATTTTCTTGTTCAAAACACAAAAATCAAAGTCTAGTGAAGTCGTGTGAGGCCTATTTTGATTCACTAGAAACTTGTTGCTCATCTTGTTATTCTTGTGTTGGTTGGAACTGGGGGTTTAGAGACATAAGAGCAAGAAAAGTGGTAAGGGAAATTTGTTGAATTTATGTATAGTCGAATCTTTTTGCATAAGGGTGAGTTAGCAATGGAGTGATACGTCCTTGTGTGTTATTTTAGTAGAAGGTAAAAAAAGAGTTATTAGTTAAGGTAAATTGTGATTTTCTTGAATTATGAAAAGAGTTATTAACGGTGTTTGTTGTGAGAAAGGAAGGTATAGTTTATTGATGAAGTTACTTGGTGGAAGAGTGTTGTTGAATTAGATGCCCCTGAGATTGTATAAGGGAGTTTAATTGAGACTTATAGAGTTGTGCCCTAATTTGAGTTGTATAAAGGGTAGATAGTAATGTTGCGTAGAAAAAGGACGTGTTAATGGGTTTTAAATAAGATGGATCATAGGATTGTGATTGATCCTTACTGTTATAAAGTTTTGGTGGATTAATGTTTTCAGATGTTTGGCATGTAAGAATATTGTGTGAAGTTGTTGTTCTTCATAGCTAGAACTAGACACTAAGTTGGAATAGTCGATGGTGATCAAGGTGGGTATAATGAATAATGTGGTAGAAGTTAGTTGTGTAAAAATGACCTAGTAGGCTTGAATAGTGTATACAAGAGCTTAAGTTTATTTAATTTGAAATCAAGTCTGGTGTTGTAAGTATGATGTAGAAGTACACCCAAGGTGCTCTGTGACTGTATTATTTTTAAGGATCATTGCATGCTGTGTGGATTAGTAGTACCATTGAGTTTCTAGGTGGGGAAAGACTAGTTAAATAATATGTGATGTCCGTGATAGCTAAGTTATGGAGTAATGATTAAGGATGTTGAGCCTTTTTAAGTATGATTTTGATTCTCATAGTTTAGAGGAGAGATATAAGTTTTGAGATGCGATACCGGTAGACTATGACGGAAGAAGTATGATGTGTTAGAGGTTGATGATATCCATGTTTAGTGTTAGAAACTAAGTTGGTGAATGTTTAAGTTGTTATATGAAGACTTTTGGGGCTACAGAATCCTAAGGGTTGAATCTTTGAAGGAGATATTAGTATTGGGTGTTATACACGAAGATACTATCTTTGCGAGTAAGTTTAGTTTTATGTGTATTATATATCCCAGAATCTAGAGTAGAGTGATTTCAGTTTATACCAGCGTGTATACAGTGGCTCACAGACTCAGAGTGATGGCTTGAATCTAATGGGGAGATGATAGAACGAGTAACCAAGTCAAGCGTTCAAATTCTAACTGTTGTACCAGTAAGTGGTGGAATCGCCGTGAGAAGAGTGATGCTCAATCTATTCTTATTTAAGCAGTTTGCTTCAGTTATTCCTATACATACTCATGCATTATGTTTCATCTCCACGATCATAGTTCGTATTCATGAATATGATAGGGAATCATGTACTCTCCCAGCTCCTAGTATAATGAGTTCCCAGTTGGTGCAACAGTCAGAATCACTTTCCGTAAGTTATGAATTCCAAAATTTAGGTCATGCAGTCCATGACTCTTGTACGCATATGATACTCTTCACGATCAATGAAAATATTTAGATTTTATATTAGGTACGTCCTCAAATTAGATCTCTTTAATTAGTCCATGCCGTGAGTGCTTTATTCCTCACGCCTCATAAGGGTATCAAGTTATTCTTAGTACTCCCCTCATGTTCCGGATCCCGATATTCCAACTTTTCAGTGATCTTATGCCTGTGTAAAATGGTCTTAGTGGTAAAGAAGTTGTAGCATTTAAAGAAGAGATTGAGAAGACTAAATAGGCAAACTCTTCAAGAACATTATGACAAAACTCACTCTAGAATAGGGTTGCTCTTTTACAAATCTAGATATCATTGCACCTATAACCATTGGACAGAAGTTTACAAATTCAAAAAAGGAGACAACACCAAATGTTCAGAAGATCAGCATACTTGGCTGAGATATTAGTAGCTATGACTTATTATATGCCATGCAATCATAATAACAAGATTAAAGAAACAAGAAATTACCACTAACATTATTATAAACTCCAAATCTTATATTAATCAAAAATTTTGTTCCATTCTTTTTTTAATCAACTTAGTTGCATTAGATCTCCAATTTCACTTGCATGTTCGAATTAAACAGGAAAAGAATATCTTGCGTGATAGGAGAGCATACCAAATATTATAAAGACCGTGAGATCAGATAGATAATTACTGTCATAAAAAAAGATTATTTTCCAACATCTACTACAAATTCAACAACATAAATCATAGATTTCAATTGCATGATCAAATTAAAATTAAAAAAAAATCAAAAATAGAGGAGAATTTATCAAACATTACAGAGACTATGAACCAGTATTGACGTATTACTAGAGTTTATTTTTCAACATCTACTACAATTCAACAACTAATAAACCATAGATTTCACTTGCATGTTCCAATCTAGAAAGAGGTATCACAGTAACAAGGAGAACTTACCAGACATTACAAAGACCGAAAATAAGATACCAACTGACATAAATGGAGATTATTTTCAAAGATCTATAAAAACTTAACAATAAACAACCTGGATTGATTGAAGAACAACAATACACAATTCAGAATACTTCGATAAAACGAAGTTAGGAAAAAGAAAATCTTGCACCTTTCAGCTATCATTTTTTGTTCCATAATATATTTTTGTTAAAAATTATCTTCGAAAATGGAGATGAAGGAGAATAGGAAACTTTTCTGACAAACAAATGCTGACAAGAATACTAGCCCAAATCTAGAAAAATCTATATGAATATAATATATTTTTAATATATTTAATCTTAACTTTTTAGCTTAACCATTCTTTAAACTTTTTTCTAGATTTTTAATTTTCAATGTACTTAATTATTAAATTAAATAAATATATATTATTACATTCAATAAGAAAATAATAAAATTTGTAAATAATTAATGTAAATATAATTAAATATTAATTAAAACTAAAAATATGTCATTTAACTTAGGTATATTAATTTTTTTTTTCATACGTTAAATATATGCACATTCATTTCATTATTATAAATTTTTTTATCGATTTATGTCACTCCTTTTTAAAAATAGTTCATTTTTACTATTCTATTTAATGGTATTTTTAGTGTCATAAATGACTTAAAAAGTTTAATAAAAATTTAATGACTATTTCTATGTCAATTGATTTCAAAACCACGTTTTAATTACATCCATTCCCCTATTTTCCCAAATCACATAACAATTTATGTATAGATACAAATAATTTAATTCTATTATACTAAACATAAATGTATAATTATTTTTTAAACTAGAGTAACCCATTGCAATCTATAGTTATTTAAAATACTACGGTATTTACCCGCACATTGCGCGGTTATGTATACTAGTTTTATTTAATAGTTTGTATCATAACTAAATGTAAATATGAAACTGTGTAATAACATATTTAAATATGGTAGAAATTTAAGTTTTCACAAGTAAAAATAATTCAATAGTTAAAACGATTCATTGAAAATTTACCTCCAATTTCCCAATAGTTCAAAATAGTTAATACTAAAATAGTTTAGTTAAATGGTTATTATTTTTTAATATATATTATAACCAATCAAAAGACATGTTAAAAATTATATGAAAAAGATTAAATTAGAAATAATACCTTGCACCTTTAAGACGTGAACATGCTCTTATGATATATGTCCAACTTTACATTAGTTAGATGAGTGACAAACATAAACATGAGGATACCAATGAAAATGTAAATCATCCCTTGAGCATGAGAGTGCCGAGAATCAATAGTTGATATAACTCATCTATCCTATTAAGAACAAAAATGGAAGCTCGGATCGCCCAGGATGCAATAGAGAACAAATATAGAAATTGTTAAATTACTGAACTGCCATATTTAAAAATGCTGGTTCCAACTTCAAGATATTAAAGCTTAGTTATGAGACTCTTAACTAACTTGCTGCAAAAGAACATGTACCTAGTTTTAAACTAACTCAATAATTATAGTCTAGTACTTTACAAATACAAGCTGGTGAGTCAAAAACTAAAACCAAACATGATATTTGTTGTTCTCGCCTCAACAATATGATATTTGTGGTTACCACTTCCATCGATTCCTATGAATGATGTGCCACCTCCAACTTTTTCTTCCCAACTAAATTGATTGAATGGCATAATAAGTTCCAAATAAATTCCTCAATACAACTATTACCTAAATTGAACAGATCTGGCATGCCGTCCTCTCATAAAAAACATCTGAATTGTGATAAGTATGCATTTTCTAAAATATTATTTTATCATTTAAAAACACTTAAATTAGCACAAAAGAATTGAGCAAGAACATGGAGGACGTTCAACTGGACCCTTCAGTCCTCGACCGATATTGGATTGTTATTAAAAACCTCAGCACAACAGGAAATCCTGAACATTAACTTAACTTACAAATAATTTACATTTAAAACAATTGAGACTTCAATAAATTTTCAATTTTTATCTCCCTAGTGGATGACCCAAAGTCATGACAAGGCATAGATGGTAGCAGTCAATGCGGTTAAAGCGTCTAAAAGATTGTGGGTACAATCTTATACTAAATAATGCGCCATCAATTTAAAATCAGTTGCAATTACAATGCAAACAACATATTTAAATATGGAAGTTCCTTATCTCTAATTTCCATTTTAACTTGATTAATTTCCATTTTCACTTGATATGTTGTTTGCAATGTAATGCCTATAAATTGTTTTCTATAGAACTGTTGCTGATGATGTTAAAGAGTCGGTTGCATTAGACTTGATGATCAATGGATTTTAACAACAAACGTTATCTGTAGTGGAGCCAATTGTAGGTGTAATACCTAACGAATATCAATCCAACCTCGCAAAGCTCCTAGATTTGAGAAGGCCAAGAATTATTTCAAAGAAAATAGGGTTCCCATTCTAGAAATAATAGGAAGAGACTCCGGGTGAGAGATGAGCCTAATTTTATGGTGTGCATGTCAGAACCTTTCTTCTGCTTCCAACAACATGAAGGTATAAGCTTTAAGGTCTTGTTTCTGGTGAATGCAATTTTTCAAAAAGGCATAGTTGATCACCATTAGATGACTAATGAATATTTTTATGATTAAAAAGCATCACAAGGGTTTTAATTTAGTTGCACTGAAGAAAATATGTCACGACTTGAGCCGGGGCCCTGACCGTAACGAACATCCCAAACAATGAATGCCCGTGTGCTCTTTTAAATCTGGTAATCATGCACAATATTCATAAAGTAAAAGCAAATTTTGCGAAAAATAATAAAAGACGGTACCATCGTCAAACTCATAAACTTGAACAATTTGAAAAGAAGTTCTGAATATTCTAGACATATAACACCCATTTATGAAATTTCTAGCATCACAAGATCCAACATAAGTTCGAAATGAGACTGGAACAAGGCCCCCAGTAGACCAGAAAAGAAAGAAACACCGAAATCTAAAAATTAGGCCTTTCAAAAAAGAGAAGGCTCACTAACTGCAACTTCTGACACACACAGATCTACCACTGGGTGGAACCGCAAAACTGTGCCTCAGATCTTGAAATATAGGGGGTCAATACAGATGTACTGGTACGCAGATCAATCCAAAATAATAAATTTATATATATAAAATAGGTGAGAGCAAGTCATAAAAACAATGTACATGAAGTACTTTAAAAACACATGGGCAAATCTTAAATGATCTTAAAACAATCTTGTCAATGCAATTCTAATCTTTGTATTACTTCTGAGTTTGGTGGTATACCCTACATATCTATGACAGTTCAATTTCTAGGTCGAAAATACGGGGTGTTACATTATCTCTCCTTTGAGATCATTTCTCCCCAAATGATGGGCAGGGACTTTTTGAGGATCTAAAAGTGTAGAATAATGAACGAAATCTCGCATTGAATAATTTCCTCAACAAATTATACAAAGGCATCAAACGAGTTTCATGGTAACCCCTAGTGAAACGTGAAAGCACGAAGCATGAAATAACGAGACTCTACATAGGGATGATCTTGCACATGAGTTCTATGAATTATAATCATTACAACATAAGGCAGGGGTTTATTTGATGATCATAGACCTAATTTATATTGGTACTAATCATGAAATAAGATTTCACGAAAGATAGGATTAGAAGAATTCTCTACCTTACAGTGTACCATAAATAGACTTAAACTATGAGGCACCAATTGTCTACACCCCAAACAATAAATAGCATACTTCACACTTGCCAACTTACAATTTTCCAATCACACATCTAGCCCCAAGAATTAATCACACATCTAGCCACAGGAATTTGAGTCCTACTACTTAGTATTGCTATGTTGAAACCTAAATCGGCATTAAAAGGTGATAACTTACACTATAGGACCTTGTACTTTACGTCCCATTAATAATATTGTCTCACCTTATCACTATCGTCAAACACTCTTGGGTTTTAACTCAAGGAATACTAACCACATAGTACATGAGTTGAGTTGAATCAATCAATACATTTAGGCCTATCCTTACTACACCCACTTCATGGATTTCCCCAGCTAAGACCAGTAAATTCAATCATATTCACAAAGTTTTTTTCCATATACCTCATTCCCAATTATTTCTCATAGTAAAAATTCATCCCCTCCTTAGCTATTTTACACAACAAAAGTTCATCTCCTTATTTTTCCTTTCACCTATAACCTTAGCTCTAGAATTCACATAAATTTTTTTCACCTTCAAGAACATTTACATACCCACCTAACACATCACCACGCTTCCACAAACACCATCATACTATCATACGGAGGGTCATTAAGGGACCCAAGCATAAATGTCATGAATAGAAGTAACACTATTAGACCATAACTTATACTTATTGTACCACTTAGGGAGGGACATGAAATAAAGATACGATAAAATAGACATGAAGTACTCCATATATCAAGTGTCTGGATCATAAGTAGAGAGTCATTTGGAAGTAACACAATGCAGAATCGTAATACCCTAAATTTTTCCCTAGCTAATTTCGTCCCAAGAATGACTAGTATTTTCTTATAAATTAAATGATGATTATTCCATGAGGAATTTTCAATATTTTCACTTTTTTCCATGTAGAAAATTCAATAAGCTTTCCATTGATATAAAATTCGCCTAAATCCGATAACCGTGTAAGAAGTTATGACTATTTTAAGTTCCCATCATTAAACAACGCTATATTGGTTAGTGGCGCGCCGCGCCACAATTTAAAATGGCAATTGCCTTTTCCATTGTCTCAGTGCAATTTTCTCCACGTTGCACCAAATTTCCAAGATACAAAAGAAGTCGCGCCATCCCTCAATTTTCCAATTGTCAAAATCCAGATGGCACTACATCGTGCCAGGGGTCCAATTCGGGAAATTTTACTGAAATTAAATGATGCGTCCAGGGTTAAAAGGGTCAATTTTTCACCAAAAATACACTAGTTTATCTCAAAAACCTCTCAAGAACAACCTAGGGCTTTTCATTGAAGATTCAATTTCAAGAAAGTTTCACCGTCAATCTTCACAAAATCACGAACTAAGTTATGTGTTGTGTTCATTCATGGATTCCTTCCATCCATGAAGCTCAATAACTTTTTTTAATCAATAAATCATGGTACTTATGTTGTGGGTTATTTGTAATGATGTTGTTGACGTTGATTGATTTCAAAGTTGGAATCTTTGTGTGTTTTTCATGATATTATGTTAACATGCAATATAAAATCCGTGAATTTAGTTATTGATGATGTGTAATTTGATGAATTTACTTATGCCCTAAGTTGTGCATGTAAGGTGGTTGATAAAATGCTTGAAAGAGTGGAAATCATGCTTTATAGCTCAAGACATAAACTAAATGTGACATGTTTGTCATCTTCCTATGTTTAAATGATTTTCATACTATCATTGTGAAATATGTATGTTGTCGGAATGCGTAGGATATTAGAATATGAGATTATGATATGATTATCAGCATTCTCGTCCATGTTAGATAGTATAATAACCCTGTACTTTGTGAAATCCATAACTTGTTAAATTATGTATTGTTGATATGGGTTTTGTACTTGATAAAGTTATGCTTCGTCAGTTTCCTTCTATCGAGTCATGGGGGTACTTGTACCTAAAACATTAGGTATGTGCGTAGACTAATGTCATGTATTCATGATACTCTCCGTTAATCTATGATCCTTAGACTTCAAACAGTCTTATGACTCAGGAAAATCTCCATGATCTCATGAACTCTGTCAGTTGTCAGATATCAGTAGTATTCTGTCAGTCAATAGAATCTAGTAACTCAGCCCATGTTCAGTTTAGTAAATTATGTTCAGTGTCTATTCAGATGGGAGTAGAAATTAGCACTGAGTGAACCCAAGGATGGGAACTCACCTATTATATGAGGGTGTGATTATTAGAAGAAATCCTTGCATTCCAGAACTATGTAGCCAGCATAGGTTGAGACTTCATATCCTTGTATATATGGGTAGATGATATGGCTTAACCTTCTATATGAGGGTTCCCACCGTTTTCATTAAAGTTACCTATTATATTAGGGTTACTCACATGTTTTCCTTACCAGTGGCGCGATATTGATACCATTTGAATCAGGGCACAGATTAGACCCCAGCTTAGCTATTATGGCATATTTGGGGCATGTCAGTTAGATGACTACCTCCCATAGTTTCAATATTAGTCTCAGTAAAAGAACTCAGATAGTTCTTCAGATTTCAGGACTATCAGATGTAGGCAACTCAGATACAGTACAAAACTCAGATAGTTCCATCAGATTCAGGACTGTCAGTTACAGTAACTCATGTTATCAGTATTCAGTTATCTATAATCATCTGATCATGGTATTAGTGTCAGTTATTATGTATCAAGCATGTACTCTTACGCTCATGATAATCAGTTATTATTATTGTTCATGCATATGAACCCTATCCATTCAGCCTACCTCATATGCATACTAGTCCATTCTGTCGTATTGATGCATTTGCGCTATTCTGTCTTATACCATAGGTTCAGAGACACGAGCTTCAGAATAATAATAGATTCCATACATCAACAGTCAGAGCTAGAAGTGAGTCCTCATCCTTCGAGGGCATGATTATTTCTTTATTATCTCATTAATTAGTTTATTAGTTGGAGTTCGTTGGGGACATGTCCCATTAACTCCTCACTCAGACAGTTCAGTCAGTTAGAGGCTTTTCAGACTATCATGTCTCAGACTTCAGTATTTTTAGTTTTGTTTTGGGTATTCTATTACCCGATCTAGATGTTATATTATTCAGATTATGTTCAGTTTTGAACCTTATGGCCTTTTAGTTCATGTTTCCGCATTATCTAATATTTTGTGCGGTATACAGGTACCGATATCAGTCATGGGTTATCTTGTGGTCCTTTGGGGTCATTAGCAACATGTAGCATTGCAGGTACCAGATTTAGGGTGTTACAAACTTAGTATCAGAGACAGGTTTTCAATAGTGTCCTAGGAAGTTTAAAAGCCGCATCTAGTTAAGTCTAGTACACGAGTGTGTTGCACGCCACATTTATGAGTAGTAGGCTATAAAATGTTTTAGGAACAGTTTCCCTTCTTTCAATATTCATTTCATGCCAGTGAGCATAATCTCAAGTCAATCTCTCAGTTTAATCCTCTTCTTCTCTTTATTTCAGAAAATGCCTCCCAAGAGAAGAACCCAGCCTGTCCAAGAAAATCTCTTGGACGAACATGTATCTCATACGGAGTTCAGGGATGCATTCACTACTCGTGCTCAGTTAGTAACTACTTAGAATGAACGAACAACTATAATTTCGGCCATCCCAGTGGCCAATTCAGCTGCAGCCAGGATTCGAGACTTCACCCGAATGAATCCTCCAACCTTTCTTAGGTGTAAAACAGATGAGGACCCTCAGGAATTCCTAGATCAGGTTCAAAAGGTGACAGGCATCATGGGGGTTACTTCTAGTGAATGTACTGACCTAGCTTCATATTAGTTGTAGGATGTGTCTCACACTTGGTTTAAGCAGTGGAAGTCAGAAAGGGTAGATAATGCAGGGTCGGTTGAGTGGGAGGAGTTTGCGTCTACTTTCCTTGATAAATTCTTTCCCCTAAATATTAGAGAAGCTAAGGTGCTAAAATTCACCCACCTCAGACAAGGTAACATAACTGTGTAAGAGTATTCTTTTAAGTTTACTCAATTAGCCAGATATGCCCCTCATGTGGTTGCAGATAGCAGGACAATGATGAGTAAGTTTATTTCAGGGGTGAATGATAGTGTGGTTAATGAGTGCAGATCCACCATGCTGAATAGTGACTTGATTTTAGTAAAACTTATGACCTATGCTTAGCAGATAGAGGAGAAGAAATTTAGGATGAGGGAGAGGCAGAATAAGAGAGCAAGTTCAGGAAATTTCAACTTTCCTCAACCTAAATCAAAAAGAGGAAATCATTCTCAGTTTCTTCCTAAGTCATTAGCTCCAGCTTCTTCTACAGCCAGTGCTCCAGTTCCTAAGTTCAGAGAGGGTTACAAAGATAGAGCGCCAGGATCTAAGTCCCAGGGCAGTGTTAATAGTGCTCGCACCAATCCTCTTTTCCATACTTGTGGCAAGCACTATCAGGGTATTTACGGAATAGGCAGTGGTATTTGTTTAGGATGTGGAAAGCTAGGCCACAGAGTTAGAGAATATCCCCAGCCAGGTCCTCAGGGTCAACAAAATTGCTCCTCATCTCAGTCTGGTCGCCCAAATCAGCAGGGTGCCACCTCCAGTACTACTAGTGGGCAACACCCAAATTAATTATATGGTCTTCAGTCCCGACAGGATTAGGAAAATTCTCCTGATGTCGTTACTAGTACGTTACAGATATTTCAAGTACATGTTTACTCTTTCCTAGATCTTGGTGCTTCCTTATCTTTTGTCACTCCTTACATAACAATTGATTTCGGAGTCAGTACCAAAATTCTAGTAGAACCCTTTTTAGTGTCTACCCCAGTGGGTAAAACCATCATAGCTTGCGGTCATACAGAAACTGCCCGGTTATGGTATTACAGAAAGCCACTTCAGTAAATCTAGTCAAATTAGAGATAAATGATTTTTATGTTATTCTCGACATGGACTGGCTTCATTCCAGCTTTGCCATAGTCGACTGCAGAAATAGAATAGTTCAGTTTCAGTTTCCAAATGAACCCGTCCTAGAATAGAAGGGCAGTGTATCCGCTTTTAGAGGTCAGCTTATTTCCTACCTTCAGGCAAGGAAAATGATATCTAAGAGATGTGTCTATCATCTTTTTCGAGTTAAGGATACTAGTTCTGAATCTCCCATTCTTAAATCAGTCCCAGTTGTGAATGAATATTCAGATGTCTTTCCAGAAGATCTTCCAGGAATTCCTCCCATAAGGGAAATATACTTCGGCATTGATCTTTTTCTAGATACTCAACCTATATCTATTCTTCCATACAGAATGACACCAACATAACTCAAGGAACTGAAAGAACAGTTGAAGGATCTCTTAGATAAGGGATTCATCAGACCCAGCATTTCCCCATGGGGCATGCCAGTCTTATTCGTGCGCAAGAAAGATGGTTCTCTCAGAATGTGCATTGATTACCATAAACTTAATAAGGACACGGTCAAGAACTAGTATCCTCTTTCCAGAATCGATGACTTGTTTGACCAACTTCAGGGTGCTAGCTATTTCACTAAGATAAATGTCACGACTCGAACTAGGGCCTAGCCGTGACAGATATCTCAAACCATGAAGGGTCGAACGCCATTCTCTATCTGGTAATCATGCACAATATTAATATAAATAAAGAAGATGTGGAAACAAAATATGTTACGGAAACATTGTCAATTTTGAATTCAACGTAAGCATGAAAAAGTAAATCAACTATATCTAAATAACAATTGACTCAGTCTACGAAATCTCTATTACATGAAAATCTGACATTGTTTGAAACTGGGACAAGGCACCTAGTAGACCAAAATGGAAATAAATGACATAATCTAAAAAGAAAGACCTTCCGAAATAGATAAGGCTCACCAACTGGACACTGCAACTCTGTCTGATAAGCTCTACTGCTTTTCTATACCCCTAGACCGAGCCTTAGAACCAGAAGGGAGGAGGGTGTCAATAAGGTAGGCGCGATATACCGGGCGGAGCCCGGCCTAGAGCACCGGTGTACCCCAGGCGTCGCCCGCCTTACAGCGGTGGAGTAGCCCGGGCGGCGCCTGCCTTAGCTCGGCGGGGTACCCCAGGTGGCGCCTCCTTATCACCTCGAGCTACTTGAATTGAACACCAAACATGCCCTTAGGATCATCTAAAAATTCTGAAAATCACCCGAGATGTACTACGACCTTGTACCATCACAACGCAATGAGAAAATCTAAAATAGGAGGTCGGGAGGATTGAAAATAAAATCCCTGAAGATCTAGAGTTAAAAATGAGACTAAGTCTCTTAACACTTAGACTATTTTCAAGCTTCCAAGGCTAAGAGTTCACTATAGGGGCTAGCACGTGCACGCATTTTGGGGATCAACCCGAATCCCCTCACTAAATACAATATGCCCCAAGAGAGCAATAGCATTTAGCTAGAATTCACACTTGAAGAATTTCACATACAATTTATGATCTTTAAGAGTCTGAAGAATAATTCGGAGATGATTGGCATGGTATTCCTCACTTTTGGAGTAAATGAAGATGTCATCAATGAAAACTATGACAAATAGGTATAGGAACTGACGGAAGACCCTATTCATTATGTCTATAAAAGCTGCAGGAGCGTTAGTCAACGCGAAGGACATGACCAAGAACTCATTATGACCATAGCTGGTTCGGAAAGCTTTTTTAGGAATGTCTGACTCCCTACCTTTCAACTGATGATATCCCGAACGAAGGTCTATTTTAGAAAAATACTTAGCACCATGAAGCTGATCAAAAAGGTCATCGATTCTAGGAAGAGGATATTTATTTTTCACTATGACCTTATTCAACTCGCAGTAGTCTATGTACATACGCAGAGAACCATTTTTATTTCGCATGAAGAGTATAGGTGCACCCCAGGGAGAAACACTAGGTCTGATAAAACATTTATCTAAGAGTTCCACTAACTGTTCCTTCAACTCTTTTAGCTCTGCAAGAGCCATTCTATATGGTGAAATAGAAATAGGATGGGTATCTAGCAATACATCAATGCCAAAATCTATCTCCCTATCAGGTGGATTTCCTGGGAGATCATCTGGAGAAACCTCAGGAAATTCATTTACTACTGGGACAGACTGAAGAGGAAGACTTTCGGCATTAGAATATTTAACCCAAATAAGATGATATAAGCGACCCTTAGAAATAAGTTTACGGGCTCTGAGATAAGATATGAAGTTCCCTCTAGGTGCTAAAGAATGCCCTTCCCACTATATTGCTGGTTCATTCGGAAAAAAAAAGGTAACATATCGGGTTCTACAGTCTAGTGTGGGATAACACCGATGGAGCCAGTCTATCCCAAGGATAGCATCAAAAGCAACCATATCATGTTCTATGAGGACTTCCACAATATCCCTACCAAGAAGAGACACAACACAATTATTGTATACCCTTCTAGCCATAATAAAATCACCCACCAGAGTGGAAAAAGAGAAAGGTTAAGCAATCACATCTGGCTCAAACCCAAAACCAATAACCACATATGGGGTCACATAAGATAAGGTAGACCCGTGATCAAGAAACACATATACATCATGGGAAAAGATTTATAACGTACCGGTGACAACATCTGGTAGGGCTTCCGCTTCCTGGCGATTAGTCAAAGCATACATCCGGTTGCGACCTCTCCCAACAGCTGAAGTAGCACCCTTTTGAGGCGGGGGTGGTGCAGAGGAGTTTGCCGGAGACTTAGCTCCACCAACATTCCTCCTAACGGAGGGACAATCTAACTGTAAATAACCCACCTGGCTGCATGAATAACACACCAACGAGTCTAGCTGACACATTCCTAGATGATGCCTACCACAAGTCTCGCACTGTGGGAAAGTACAATGCTGTTATGCCACAGTACCCTGCGACTGAGTATCCTGAGATCTGGGTCCATGAAAAATTTTAAAAATCTGAGATCGTCTATCAACTTGGGGTGTAGGCACTGGGGCAATAGCTGCATACTATGCGTTACTCCAAAACTTCTTCTTTAGCCATTTCTTACCACAATTACAGCTCTGCTGCTGATTGGGGTTCTAATCTACTGTTCTTTCCCTTTTTGCCTGTCTGTCCCTCTCTCTAGATTCAAAAATTTTCTTTTTCTTCACTTCTACCTACTACATATGAACTGACAGCCTAGCAAAGTCCATCTCCCTATTTAGCATAGCCCCTTGACATTTAAGTGCTAGATCATCGAAAAGGCCGAATGCAAATTTCATCATCCGGGCTGTCATAGTTTCTGTCACTTATGGTGCATAACGAGCTAGTTGGTTAAAATTCAGAGTGTACTCTCGAATACTCATCTTTCCCTACTTAAGATTCCTGAAATCTTTTGCTTTGGCTTCCCTTATCTCCAGAGGAAAGAATCGGTCAAGAAAAGCTTCTACGAACTTGTCCAAAACTGTACGCTCAACACTCTCTCCTTTCACATCGTCTCACTCTTTGTACCATTAGTTTGCTACATCCTTAAGATGGTATACTACTAAATCAACTCTTTCCACCTGATCCACATGCATAACTTTGAAAATTTTCTCCATTTCATCTACAAACTCCTATGGATCCTCTTCTACCTTAGTGCCCAAAAATTTGGGTGGGTTCATCATCATAAACTAGCCTACCCTAGTAGTCTCCGAAGTAACAGATGCATACCACTATCCTTTGGCCTCTAAGTCTATGTGGCTACCAGCTATGCAAGCATATGGATGGATTTTTAGAATTCTGCATTCAATATGTACCTCTGTGAAGATTGAAGATGTTTAACATTTGTCCTTAGAGCTCGAGGAGGATGGTTCCGGACAAGAGGTACTCCCGGATAAGAGGTACTCCCAAAGTAGGAGCAGGTTCTGGAGTGTGTGCTCTGATATAGGTCGGCATCCCATGGGTGGGGCGAACTTCATCATCCTGAGTATCCTAGTTGTTGGAACGGTGATGAGGCATGACTATTTTCTGAAATACAATAGATCACTGATTAGGGGACAATTCTAATTCAGACTCTAAAGCACGAACTAAATTATAAAGAGGGGAGAAATTTTTCTAAACGCCTAGTAGCCTCCTGCTAATAAGTGAGGTGCGCTACACACTCATAAACAAGACTCTACCCGACACAATTTCATAGATACCCTGGGACCATGAACCGTGCTCTGATACTAAGTTTATCACGACCCGAACTAGGGCCTTGCCATGATAGACATCCAGAACCATGAAGGCCCAAACACCCTTCTCTATCTAGTAATCATGCACAACATTCATATAATTAAAGAAGATGAAGAAACAAAAGCTGTTACAGAAACATGGTCAATTCTGAATTCAAAGTAAGCATGAAAACTATAAATCAACTACATTTAAATAAGAACTGACTCAGTCTGTGAAATCTCTACTACATGAAAATTTGACACTCTCTAAAACTGGGCAAGGCCCCCAGTAGACCAAAACGGAAATAAATGACATAATCTGAAAAGATAGGTCTACCGAAATAGAGAAGGCTTACAAAGTGGACACTGCAACTCTGTTTGATAAATGCTACTGCTTTTCTTGACCCCTAGTCTGAGCTTCAGAACCTAGAGGAAGGAGGGGGTCAATACATATGTACTGGTACGCAAAGTAATCCAAAATAAAACTTTTATATAAATAAAATAGTTGGACAGAAATTTTTCAAAAATGAAATACATAAAATAGTTCTAAAACACATGGGCCCTATCTGAAAATCATAAATCATACTCGTCAATGCAATATCTGATCTTTGTATTACTTATGAGTTAGGTGGCAGTCCCCTAAAAGTATGATATTCCACTAGCTATATGGAATCCGCCATTGACTCGACGGGGAAGCCGCCAATCCAAGTGTGCCGCAAGGGTTGAAGTGTCTGAGTCTAATATGCCACAAGGCTCTAGGCCAGCGTAATATAATAAACCCAGATAAAAAAATCACGGTTTTGAGCAATGAGTCATCTGAACCCATGCCTTTCAGGGAACCACCAAAGCTCTCTTTTGGCCTATTTTTATCCTATTCTGAATCATGGATTTTTCTAGTTTCAACATCTGAAAAGTCTGATTTCAAACATGAATTCTATTATGTTCTGAATTATCATAGCATAATCTGAATTGATGTCGTCACACCAAGACTTGCAAGTTCTATTTCTAATCTATAGTGCATCATGCGTAACTCTTTCATTAAAACACTGTTCAGACCACCCAAAAATGTAAACAGTATAAGAGATTTCATGTTCCGAAAGCATAAGTCAAAACTATGCAAGAACTCTTCAAACATAAGGTGGTCTTGTGCTTATGGAAAAATCCATGCACTCTTTCATTATATGCATTTTCAACATTTTTCAGTACAAACAATCCTCTCTTTGGAATTAAAGATTCATAACCAAATCATTCATAAATTAAGACACTTTGTAACATGCTTTTAAGATGCATTTAAAAAATAATCCATATCATATGATAAGTAAGGAAAACCATAACAAGAGAAGGATTTCCACATGAATCATGCTCTCAACTCAATCATCAACATTAAAACATGTACGTATATACACATATCAATTTAAATAAATTTGGGAAAGTCCTAAAGACAAAAACAATACCGTCAAAACTTCAAAAAATATAATTATATTCATAAATTCAAAACCCCATTCTTAAAATCACGATTCTATGCCCATGAGATTTGAGGAAAACCCTGCATACCTTAATTTCGGATGATACTATGTAATTCTCGAAGCTTACGGATTGGGGATTCCAAATCATCAATCGCTTTTGAAAACCACGGTTAAATCTTGATTTATTTAGATTACTAATATGGAACCCTAGAGAGTGTTATTGAATATTTTTGTGAAAGTATCTGTGATATAGGTATTTGGGAGCTTAATCCCGTGTTAAAGTTGATAAAGGGAATCAAAATACCCAAAATATCCTTAATGAAACGGAAAAGGGTGATGAAAATAGGATTGGCGCGATATGCCAGGTGGCGCTCATCCTAGAGCACCGGTGTACCCCAGGAGTCGCCCTCCTTAGAGCGGTGGAGTAGCCCAGGCAGTGCCTGTCTTAGCTCGATGGGGTAACCCAGGCGATGCCTCCTTATCGCCCTGAGCTACTAGAATTGAACACAAAATATGCCCTTAGGCTCGTCTAAATGAAACTCACCCGAGATGTACTACGATCTTTCCCCATTGCAACACAATAAGAAAATCTAAAATCGGAGGTCGGGAGGATTGTAAATAAAATCCCGGAAGATCAAGAGCTAAACACGAGACTAAGTCTCTTGAAACTTAGAATATTTTCAAGTTTCCAATGCTAAGAGTTCACTACTAGGGGCTATCACGTGCACGCATTTTACGGGGAATTATAATAGACCTCTGATCCGGCCCTCATCAAGACAGATTCAGGTAATGTGACATTCTAAAAACTGCTTTCCGTACTCGGTATGGTCTTTTTGAATTCTTAGTTATGTCCTTTATTATTATCAATGCCCCAGCCGCTTTCATGGACTTGATGAACCATGTGTTCAAGTAGTACTTGGACATGTTCTTCATTGTCTTCATAGATTATATTCTGGTCTATTCCTGCAGTGAGCGCGATCATGCAAACCATCTGAAAACAGTACTATAGACACTCAGAGATCATTAGTTATTCACCAAATTTAGTAACTGTGAATTTTGGCTAAGGTCAGTAGCATTCCTTTGTCATATTGTTTCGGGTGATGGGGTTAGAGTAGATCCTCAAAAGACCGAAGTGGTAAGAAACTTTCCTCACCCTATCTCTCCATCAAATATTAGGAGTTTATTAGGTTTGGATGGCTATTACAGATGGTTTGTTGAGGTATTTTCTTATATTGCATCCACTATGTACAGATTGACTCAGAAAAAATTTAAGTTTCGGTGGTAAGATACTTGCGAGAAAAGTTTCCAGGAGTTGAAGACTCGACTCACCTCAACTCTAGTTTTAGCTTTTCCAGATGGTTCAGATGGGTTCGTAGTGTGTGTTGGTTCATCCAGAGTAGGCTTAGGTTATCTCTTTATGCAGCATGGTAAGGTCATAGCCTACGCCTCTACACACCTTAAACCCCATGAGAAGAATTATCCTACTCATGATCTTGGCTTAGCAGCTGTAGTTTTTGCCTTAAATATTTGGAGGCATTATCTATACAGTGTTCTTATAGATGTCTTCACAGATCATAAGAGCCTCCAGTATGTCTTTTCTCAGAAATATCTCAATCTTCATCATAGAAGGTGGTTAGAGCTCTTGAAAGACTATGACATAAGTGTCCTTTATCATCTAGGCAAGGCAATGTAGTGGCCGACGCCCTCAGTAGACTATCTATGGGTAGTGTTATTTATGTTGAAGATAGTAAGAAGAAGTTAGCTCAGGAAGACCATCAGCTTGCCATACTAGGCGTTCGCTTAGTTGATTTTTCAGACGGTGGTGTATGTGTTTAGAGTAGTTCAGAATCATCTCTAGTTTCAGAGGTGAATGAAAAGAAAGATTGAGATCCAAGCCTTTTCAAGTTGAAAAAGTCAGTACAAAATCAGAAAGTAGAGGTTTTCTCCTAAGAGGGAGATAGTGTTCTGCGTTGTTAGGGTCACGACTTTGTTCTAGGTGCAGATGACTTATGGAAGCAAATTCTTGCAGAAGTGCATGGTGCGTGCTACTATATTCATACAGGGGCCAGTAAGATGTACCGTGACTTACGGGAGATCTATTGGTGGAGTGGGATAAAGAGAGATGTTGCATAGTTTGTGGCTAAGTGCTCTACATGTCAACATGTTAAGATAGAGCATCAGAAGCCTAGTAGTCCTATGCAGGAGTTCATTATTCCTACTTGGAAGTGGGAAGGAGTGAACATGGACTTCGTGACGGGTTTTCCTTGAACTCATCAACAATATGATTCAGTCTGGCTCATTTTAGATAGAATAACCAAATCTTCCCATTTCCTTCCAGTTCATACCTTTTATTTAGCTGGGGATTATGCCAAATTCTACATCAGGGAGTTGGTCAGATTGCACGGTGTTCCTCTATCTATTATCCCAAACAGAGGTACCCAGTTCACCTCTCACTTTTGGAAAGCATTCCAAAAGGGTATTGGTACTTAAGTTTATCTTAGTATAGCCTTTCACACTCAGACATATCGTCAAGAAGAAAGGACCATTCATACTTTAGAAGATATTCGAAGGGCGTGTGCAATTAATTTCAAGGAAAGTTGGGATGACCACTTACCTTTGATCTAGTTTGTATACAACAATAGCTATCATTCTAGCATTCAGATGGCTCCATTCGAAGCTCTCTATGGTAGGAGATGTAGATCTCAAATCGGTTAGTTCGAAGTTAGTGAGGCCTCATTCATAGGGCCTAACTTGGTATTTGACGCCTTAGAAAAAGTCTAGTTAATTAGAGAAAGACTCCGAGATGCTCAGAGCCGACATAAGTCTTATGTAAATGTTCATAGAAAAAATCTTGAGTTCGAGATTAGTGACTATGTATATCTAAATTTCTCTTCCATGAAAGGAGTGAAGATATTCGGAAAGAAGGGAAAGCTCAATCCCCGATATATTGGTCCCTTCAAGATTCTCAGTCGATTCAACAAGGTAGCTTATGACCTCGAATTGCCTTTAGATCTAGCCTTAGTTTATCCAGTCTTCCATGTCTCTTTACTCAAGAAGTGTATAGGTGACCCAACAGTTGTAGTCCCTATTCATAGCATAGATATTCAATACAGTCTCTCATATGAAGAGATTCCAATCGAAATCCTAGACTATCATACTCGTAGATTGAGGAACAAAGAACTCCCTCTAGTTAAAGTTCTTTGGCGAAAATCAGTCTGTCGGGGGAGCTACTTGGGGAGAAGAAGTAGATATGCATACCAAGTATCCTCACCTCTTCTCCACCAACTTATATCAAGCTCAAGGTAACAGTTCTCCTTAAGCCTACTCAGATTAATGTTCATTGTTCATCACAAACATGGTATCAAGTACCATTGTATATTCAGTCATTCATTTATGTATCAGTTCAGTTATATAATTATGCATCAGACATATATTCTCATTGTGAGAAAACTTAGGTCCTCATAACACTCAGTCATGCATTGATGAATCAGTTACACATGCATAAGATATGCATGTTCACCATGTTATGTTCATCTTACCAGTCATGTCAATCATGATAGCATGTTCCAGCTATTCATCTTTAGTATGTAAGTCATTTTATGTTCTTCCCCTCACTATCAGTCTCATTCAAGGATTAATGTTCCCAAGGGGGAGATATTGTAATACCCCAAATTTTTTCCTAGCTAATTTCATCACAAGAATGCCTAGTATTAGCTTCTATACTGAATTATGATTATTTCAAGGGGAATTTTCATGTTTTTCAATTTTTTTCTTGTGGGAAATTCAATAAACTTTCCATTGATATAAAATTTGCCTAATCCGATAATCGAGTAAGAAGTTATGACAATTTCAAGTTCCCATCATAAAGTAGTGCCATATTGGTCAGTGGCGGGCCACGCCACAAGTTAAAATGGCAATTGTCCTTTTCCAGTGTCTCAGCTCGATTTCCTACGTGTTGCACCATGTTCCAGGTCATAAAAGAAGGGGAAACACGATGGCTCCGCATTGCGCCATCCCTCAATTTCCCAATTATAAAAATCCAGTGACACGGCGCAATAGCGCCGCGTCGCACCATGGGTCGAATTCGGGAAATTTTAATGAAATTAAATGAAGCATTCAGGGTTAAAAGGTTCAAATTTCAACCCTTATTTAAGACCTTTAACACGTGATTCAGCCACTTTTCACTCAAAATACACTAGTTTCTCTCAAAAACCTCTCAAGAACAACCTAGGATTTTTTATAGAATATTCAATTTAAAGAAAGTTTCACCGCCAATCTTCACGAAATCACGAACTAAGGTATGCATTTTTTTCATTCATGGATTCCTTCCATCCATGAAGCTCAAGAACCTTTTTTTTATCTATAAATCATTGTATTTATGTTGTAGGTTATTTGTTATCATGTTGTTGACGTTGATTGATTTCAAAGTTGGAATATTTGTGTGTTTATCATGATATTATGTTAACATGCAAGATAAAATCCATGAATTTAATTTCTTATAATGTGGAATTTGATGAATTCACTTATGCCTAAAGTTGTGCATGCAAGGTGGTTGATAAAATGCTTGAAAGAGTAGAAATCATGCTTTATAGCTCAAGAGATAAACTAAATGTGATATGCTTGTCATCCTCCTATGTTTAAATGGTTTACATGCTATCATTGTGAAATGTGTATGTTGTCGGAATGCCCAGGATATTAGAATATGAGATTATAATATGATTATGAGCATTCTCGTCCATGTTAGATAGTATGATAACCCTGTACTTCGTGAAATCCACAACTTATAAAATTATGTATTGTTGATGTTGGTCTTGTACTCGATAAAGTTATGCTTCGTCAGTTTCCTTTTATCGACCCCTTGGGTTACTTATGCCCACACAATAGCTGTGTTCCTAGAGACATGTCATTTTTTCACAATACTCTCAGTCAAGATATGATCCTTAGACATCAGACAGTCTTATGTATCAGGAAAATCTCCATGATCTCATGAACTCAGTCAGTTGTCAGATATCAGTAGTATTCCGTCAGTCAACAGAATCCAGCCACTCAGCCCATGTTAAGTTTAGTAAATCATGTTCGTTGTCTATTAAGATGGGAGTAGAAATTAGCACCGAGTGAACCCAAGGATGAGAACTCACCTGTTATATAAGGGTGTGATTCTTAGAAGAAATCCTTGCGCTTCAGAACTATGTATCCAACATAGGTTGAGACATCATAGCCTGCTATATGAGGGTAGATGAGGTGTCTTAACCTGCTATATGAGGGTTCCCACCGTTCTCATTAGAGCTACCTGTTATATTAGGGTTACTCATATGTTGTCCTTACCAGTGGCGCGGTATTGACACCTTTCCGATCAGGGCACAGATTGGACCCCAGCTTAGCTATTATGGCATATTTGGGGCATGTCGGTTAGATTACTACCTCCCACAGTTTCAGTATCAGTCTCAGTAAAAGAACTTAGATAGTTTATCAGATTTCAGGACTGTCAGATACAGTCAACTAAGATACAGTGCGGAACTCAGATAGTTCCATCAGATTCAGGACTGTCAGTTACAGCCACTCATGTAATCAGTATTCAGTTATCATTAATCATGTGATCACGGTATTAGTGTCAGTCACTTATTATTATTGTTCATGCATATGAACCCCATACATTCAGACTACCTCAGATGCATTCCAGTACATTGATTCGTACTGACGCATTCGCGCTATGGTGTCCCATCAATTATTATTATTGTTCATGCATAATAACCCCATACATCTGCCTACCTCACATGCATACCAGTACATTCAAGGAATGATTATTTCTTTATTATGTCATTAATTAGTTTATTAGTTAGATTTAGTTGGGCACATGTCCCATCAACTCTTTACTAAGATAGTTCAGTCAGTTAGAGGCTTCCAGACTATCATGTCTCAGACTTCAGTATTTCCAGTTTTGTTTTGGGTATTCAATTACCCCTCCCAAATGTTATATTATTCAGATTATGTTTGGTTTGGAACCTTATGGCCTTTCAGTTTATGGTTCCGCATTATTTAGTATTTTATGCAGTAGACAGGTACAGATATCAGTCATGGGTTAGCTTGTGGTCCTTCGGGGTCATGAGCACCGTGTATTTTTTTAGATATCAGATTCAGGGTGTTACAAGCATGAATTCTTATGATAGAGCACTGTGGGAAAACATTGGAGAACATATCAAGATAAAATTAGGGAAAGAAACTGAATTACCCTCCTAAACCCAGAAATCAGTAAGACGAATTGGGTACCCAATACGGTAAGTGATGCCCCGCGTCGGTCCCTACTGGCGTGATTACTGGTGTGACACATTGATATCGTGTTGGACTACTATTTTGAACATCCAAACATGCCTAAAACATCATCGGAAAAATCAAAAACTTTCCTCAGACACCCCTTTACACCCCTGATCATGAATCAACTCAAAAATCTACATCTCGGGGTCGGGAAGATCAATTTAAAAATCATGGACATTAAGAGCTCATAAATATAACAAAGTCTTTTAAAAATTAGAATATTTTTTAGTTTTTCATCTTTCCATACATTCAACCAAGAGTTGTATCGAGTCGAGAATTCTACGGGGTGTTGCATTAAAACTAAAACAAAGATTTCGGCTTAAAGTGATCACTCCTCATTTAAGGAACTGAGATTTGCCATGAGTTTGCATAAAATTTATCACTTTGGCTAAACCTAACATAGAATGAATCGGTGACACATAGAAACATATTTTAATAGGACCAAGCATGCTGAGAGATATATTTTCATGGATTACGAACAACACAACATATGGCTTTAATACATGAAAGATTGGATACTGAGAGACATAATTTCTTCTAGTTTTGGAGATCAGATCATAAACATGAGTCCATAGAGAACTCGAACCATAGGCATAGGCATGACTTAAACAGATGTCGTAAGACATTAGCAGGATACTCTCATGAATTGAAGTAGGAGGATTATGCTTGCATAGAAATAGGATTATGATGGTTCCTTCCCGCAACTTGCTATACTGAGAACATTTGGGAGCTACCTTAATTCATGATCTCCCCCATAGATCAAAGTCACAATCCTAGACTTACAGACACATCCCCACATCAAAATCTACAGCGACAACTCTGAACATAAAAGAGACATCACCACACACTAAAACTCTAAACTCTCTCTGAAGAACTAAACTCTGAAGGCCTCGCTTTTATGTAAATTCTACTCTTAACCTGCCTCTATAGCTATCACTCTACAACTCCCAGTCTCATGAGCGCACGAATTCACACTACTTATCAGAAAAGGGGTATCAATATACACATGAACATAACTCCCCTCAATAATTTTGATATAAAGACACTAAATTCTTTCTAACACTCCCCCTCCAAGGACACTAATTGTAACTTTCTTCTAACTCCTAAAGTCATCAACTTAACACCAACTTTTTCATGGGCATAGACACCCATGCCTCTAAACACTTAACGCTCCATATTAAATCCCTTAGAATAATATCATTACACCTTTAATTACATAACTTACAACTTCACAAAATCTGTAAGACTATACCAAGGGCGCATATTGCCTACCTATTTTTTCCTCAATTCAACTCTAAAGAGCACCACACAACAACTTCCCAGACTTCTCAGGTAGACGTATACTTCACGATTACCACTTAAAATTTTCATAAATCATTAACCTAGGCCATTTCGCTCATCACATCAAGCCTACTAATTACTCCACAAAACAAGAATCATTAATAGTAAGCTATTATTCTAACCACTACACTCCACACCTAAACTCCAGATCTAAAGTTCAAGCTTGTTGTCTATCCTTAATTATATACCATTGGTAAAGCATGACACATACTACACTGGTCCATCAAATTGGGAAATCAACTCAAGTACTTTACTTCACTTTACTTAGCTACTACCTTTAATCACAAGCCCGCCATAACCCCACTATTACAACTCAAAATCCACTACATTCCTTCTCACATGAAGTGCGAGTGTATCACTATAAAAGAAAAGACCATCAAAGGGTGAAGTCATATGATAGGATTAGTAAATCTTGATCTTATATTATACCTCATTACGATCTTATCAACATATTCCACTTTCTCACATCACTGTTACTTACCCATGCATACATTTAGACTACCTCCATATTTATTTCAAACCACTGAGTCTCTATTCATAACTGATTGACTAACCTACCCTTTTTTCATTCACAACCTATACATGATTTCTACAACCACCATAACAATCAATACTGAGATCCTTCCCTATTTTGAATAATTAATAATCTTGGCCAACCACTTTCTTTCACAAACTACCAGAGAATCTAAGAATATTGATACCACATTAGTCTATCCTAATACCATGGCAACCCTAATCCTCAAACCACGATTATATAACTAAGACTATTAATTTACGCAAAAGTCAGCCTCACTATGACTTCTAACATTGTGTCTTCATATCACATACTTCTTGGAAAATCTCGCTACCTATAGGTCATGACACTTTAACATGCACTAAGGTTCCAATATTCTACTACACATCATTACCCTTATGGAAGAAATCTGCAATAAGAATTTTGAAAGGGGACTGAATAGACTTTGTACCTCAGGCTGGAAAACACGATTTCATCAGAATAAAGGCATATACTCAAATCAATACACTTTGAAGAAGTAATGGACACCTCTCAATTTCTTGTGCTATCTCATAACCTTACAGATAATTCAATCAGAGAAAACCACATCATTGGGGGAGCTAGACTCTTAGACTTGTACCGCATCGACAATGAGGCATGGCCCATGAAATTAGAACAAGAAACTAATTTTGATAACTTTCTTATGGACGACTCTATAGTACGAATTAAAGTATGAAAGAATAGGAAAAAACTACTAAATACCCGATAGCCTCCTCATTATAAGTTTGGTGCACAACACATCCATAAGCAAGACTCTACTAGACACGATTTCGTAGAAACCATGGGACTATGAATCGTACTCTGATACCAAGTTTTTCATGACCCGAGCTGAGGCCCTGGCCGTAACAAACATCCCAAACCATGAAGACCCGAGCGCTCTTCTAAATCTGGTAATCATGCATAATATTAATATAGTAAAAGAAAATTTTGCAGAAAACAATACAAGATGGTACCATTGTTAAACTCATAAACTTGAACAATTTGAGAAGAAGTTCTAAATATTCTAGGCATATAACACCTTTCTGCGAAATCTCTAACATCATAAGATCCAACATAAGTCAGAAACGAAACTAGGACAAGGTCCCAGTAGACCATAAAAGAAAGAAACACAAAAATATAAAAATTATGCCTTCCAAAAAAGAGAAGTCTCACCAACTATAACTTCTGACACATACAAATCTGCTGCTGTGTTGGACCGCGAAACAATGCCATAGATCCTGGAATATAGGGGGTCAATACCGATGTACTGGTACGCAGAACAATAAAAAATAATGAATTTATATATATAACATAGGTGAGAGCAAGTCATAAAAATAATGTACATGAAGTAGTTTAAAAAACATGGGCAAATCTTAAATGATCTTAAAACAATCTTGTCAATGCAATTCTAATCTTTGTATTACTTTTGAGTTAGTTGGTATACCCTACATATCTGCTACCCCCATGGGCTATATGGGATCCTCCCTTAACTCGATGGCCAAGTCCTCAACCCAAGTTTACCGCAAGGGTTGGAATATCTACATCTGTTACGCCCTAGGGTCATCGCCACCATACAATAATAATATACCCGTATCGGCAAAACATGATTTTGGGCAATGAGTTTTTATGGCTCATGCCTTTTTCGGGCAACCACCTAACATCTCTTAAGCCTATTTTTAGTATGTTCTAAACATGCATATTTCTGAAATAAAATTCTGAAAATTCTAAGAAAAAATTTGTTTCTTTAATCTTTTATAAATTTGCTATGGCATTATCTGAATTGGTATTGTAATACCAAGACTTGCAAGTTATATTTTTGAGCCATAAGATATCATGCATAATTCTTTCATTTAAAACAATGTTCAGATCAACAAAGCATTCAAACAGTATAAGAGAATTCATGTTCAAAACATAAGTTAAAACCATTCAAAGATTCTCATCTTTTCAACAATTCCAACAAATGGTGGTCAATTTCTCAAAACATTCCTAAAATTCCTTCAATTATCACATTTAACATTTAAATCATGATTATATCCCCATCTCCAATTCTCAATTATCATAAAATTCATATAAAATAATAAAACTCTTGATTCATTCTTTAAATAATGCAATTTAGGAATCCATAACTTGCAAATAAAGTAGTAACACAATGGGAGGGGGAAAAGATTCAATAATTAATGCTATCAATTTATATTTCAAGACATCAGCACATACATACATATGTACTAGTCAAAGCACTTTCAAGGGAAGACCTAAAGACCAAAACAATATTATCAAGGGCTTCAAAACATGATTCTAGTTGTAAATCCAAAACACTTTTGTAAGTTCATGATTTCTAAACCTTTAACATGATTAAGAAGAGTTTACTATGCCCATGTAGTTTTAGGAAACCCCCATGTACCGTAGATTTCTTAGTTAGAAGAATGGAATTCGAATCTTAATCAGTTTTCTTAGAATTCTTGATCCTAGAGATGAGTTCTTGATATTTGGGGAAGGAGTTAGGATTTTGATTTTGAGAGGAAGAGTGAATAATTGGCAATTATGGCTTCTTGTAGCTGAAATTTTATGTTATAGACGACTTTTAGGTGGGGGAAAGTTACCAAAATTCCCCTAGACCTACTAGGAACTGAAATAATACATAAAATAGTTTTAAATTCATGTCAGGTTTTGTGTCGGGGCACAGTCGACGTGATATGTCAAGATCGCATTGGCTTACTGCCTCACAAGGAAAATGCCAAACTTTTCGCTCGATTATCGATTTTAGGAAAAATTTGTATCGTTGAAAATCTAATTAAATTATCTAAAATTTGATTTTGAGAGGAAGAGTGAAAAATTTTATGGGTATTGAATGTTATACACAATTAAAATCGACCCTTGCAGAATCAAAAGATCAAACCTTCGATGAATGAATTACTCTTTGCTCAACTTTACTCCAAGTAATCTTTATGAACCTTTTTCACCTCATAATCACTTCATACACTAGGAGAAGGATCATGACACCTGAATTTAAATATAAACCATGGAATTAGAGCTTACGCACGTAGGAATGATAGTTTAATTTCTAGCTATAAAATGCGGGGTGTTACATTATTTCTCCTTTGGGATCATTCCTCCCTGAATGATGGGCAGGGAATTTTTGAGGATCTAAAAGTGTAGAATAATGACCGAAATCTCGCATTGAATAATTTGCTCAACAAAACATACAAGGGCATCAAACGAGTTTCATGGTAACAACTAGTGAAATGTGAAAGTACGAAACATGAGATAATGAGACTCTACATTGGGATGATCTTGCACATGAGTTTTATGAATTATAATCATTACAACACAAGGCAGGGTTTTATTTGATAATCATAGACCTAATTTATAATGGTACTAATCATGAAATAAGATTTCGCGGAAGATAGGTTTAGAGGCATTCTCTACCTTACAAGTACCACGAATAGACTTAAACTTGGAGGATCCAATTGTCTACACACCAAACAATAAATAGTATATTTCACACTTGCCAACTCACAATTCTCCAATAACATATCTAGCCACAAGAATTAATCAGACATCTAGCCACAAGAATTAATCACACATCTATCAACAGGAATTTGAGTCCAACTTCTTAGTATTGCTAAGTTGAAACCTAACTCGGCGTTAAAATGTGATAACTTAAACTATAGGACCCTTTAATTTACATTCCATTAAGAATATTGCCTCACCTAATCACTATCATCAAACACTCTTGGGTTTTAACTCAAGGAATACTAATGTAACGCCCCAAAATCGGGTCCCGAGACGTCACACGGTTCTTAGGGTCACAAGTGACACCAAGCTAACCCTTCTACTTGCATAACTCATAAGTAACTGAATAAAAATACAAATCCATACAAATCAGCAGAAATTAACTCTTTTCTGAATCTGATTGATATGAAAATGGAATTTTACAGGATTACAATTCTGCATTTACAACCAAAATTGAAACAAAATACATCAACTTCTACTGACTGTCTATGAAGCCTTTACTAGTACTGACTGTAGGTAGACGGGTCATGACTCTCGACTACCCTAACTCAATACGACTGAATAAAAAAAATACAACACTATAAACTCTGCATAACTAACCCAAGCCCTTGAATCAAAAGGACTCATCACCTGCTGACTGGATACCATGAACTGACTGGATCCGACGGTGCAACTATACCTTGTACCTACATTCCAAAAAAATGCAGCCCACATCCGAAGATGTGGGTCAGTACCATGGAAAGGAACCGAGTCTATGGGGGTGTATGCAGTTGTATAAACATCATCATCATAAATATTTATAAGAAATATGCAAGATGTATGAAAGACTCACATAGCCCGAAGAAAATCATCATAATCATGAGATGATGAAATAAGTATAATAACACATGTGAGTCATCATATAATTTGTCAATCACTTTTAGTTCATCAAGAATATCAATTCTCATAATGTAAATATCATTTAAATCTTTCGAAAGAATAACTTTCACAATTCCACTTTCAAATCACTTCACCATTCACCATAGACACATGGAAACACACACACACTGGGAGATCCTATAACCGACATAAACCATGTCAGCCACATGGAGTCCAACGTCCAACCCACGTTAGGGAGATCCATCCTATCCTTTCCATCGGAGTAGGGCTCCCAATATCAATTCAAAAACACTAGTGATCATTATATAAATCAGCCTCAGGCTCACATCCTATGGGGGCACGTAGTTCTAGGAAAGTAAGGTCACTTTATACCTCCCACTTGGTGCTAAAGATTACTCCCAACTTAGCTCAAAAATTTAAATCAGCCTAAGGCTCACATTAAAGAAAATCCACAATAAACACTTCAACAATTTTCATCGGGAGCCAATTTTCTAACCCTTTATCATAATGAATAAAAACGTGGATTTCATTCACAGTCAAGATCAAAATAACTCATTCATGACCAAAAGGTCAAATCATTCAAAACATCTCAAATTCTTTAAACTCAAGGTGTTTATAACATATGATTTTCTCAAAATAATAATCTCAAATAGGGTTCCAAAAACCCATACATCAATATCACCATAAAACCTTCCAAAATTTCATACTTTATGACATAAGCACAAAAATAATCACTTAAAACTTAAAATTTCAGCTTTATAATCATACAACTTGGTAAAGAAAATTAGCTTTGGGATTCAAATCTCATTGTGCTTATAGCACATAATTTCTCAAAGTACAATTCCAATTAGGACTCAAGGTCTCATACATCAAAATCATATTAAATTTTCTCAAGATTCATGCTTTTCATCATAAATATATATAACTTACTTTAAAATCTGGAAAATTCAGCTTTATGTACAAAAATGTCAACATTCTGATTCAATTCAACTTTCAAAACATAGAGAGTATCATAATCTCATGTAAAATCATATAAGGTATAAATTCATGCTTCAAATTCATATCAAAACATGTATACTCATGTATATTCATAAAAGAAAAATCAATTTGGGCACAAAAACGAAAGAGAGTTCTTGTTGAAAAACTCCACATACCTTTAATGATGAACTTTAGATCGATACTCATTTTTGAGATGTTAATCATGCCTTTGAATGATGGTTTTTGGAGTTCTTGAATTTGGAATTTGGAATCTTGAATAAATTTGCAGAATTAATGGTGAACTTTGGAGGTTCTTGAAGTTCTTGAACTAGGAACTTGGAATCTTGAATAAATTTGAAGAATTAATGGTGAACTTTGGAGGTTCTTGAAGTTGGATGTAGGACCTTAGGGTTTTCTTTTTGAGGGAATTTGATGAAATATAACATATAATGCTTCTAATAGGCCTTAATATAGGGTTTGGACGGATTTTTGGTGAGGGTGAATGACCAAAACGCCCCTAAAAATCAAATAATTTTTGCATCTGTCCTTTGGTGGACTGTTTCGATAGTCTGAAGTAGATCAACCATAACGTTTTACTCCGACATCCAAATTGGATGAAACTAATTTCATTAGAAAGAGGACTCTCATATATTTTTGTTGATATATATATTATCTCGGCCAGATCATTGTGTAGTATGAGTTATGATCGTTTGAAGTTGACCCAAAAATTCACTTTTGATAGGATGAAGTAGATCGACCATAACTTTTTGCTCCGATAGAGAAATTGGATGAAACCAATTTCATCGGAAAGAGGACTCGCAGAGATTTCCGTTGATATATAGTAGATCACCTAGATCATTATGTATAAGGAGTTATGATCGTTTAAAGTTGGAGAAAAAATACGCCAGGCCTCAGTATTTTTTTTCCTGCACGTTTTACTATTCACTACTATTCACGGTTCGATCGTAATGTTCATAACTAGTCGCTCGGGTGTCCGTTTTGGATGATCCACATATCATTGGAAAGAATATTCGATAGTCTACGCAATGGTTGTTAATAATCTAAGATACTCCATACGGAAAATTTATAATTCATTCTAGAAGATAGAACCCAACACGTTTACGCACAAAATTTCAACGAAAAATTTCCCGGGGTATTACATCATCTCCTCCTTTGAAACATTCGTCCTCGAATGTCGATGAATAAGTAAAGATTACCATGGAAATAAGGACAAAAGGCTGGGATAACGAAGTCAATCCACTTACTTCACTCCAAACTTTTGAATACTTCATAGAACATGTGATTCATAATGAGAATGGTCACATAGTTGGATCTTAAACAAAGGAAACTGATTTTAAGGAATCGATATCTTTGATTTATTCAGAGACTGAGAATCAAAGGTCTCAACGGGGATCTCATCAAAAGAAGGACCACTTGAACCCAAATGAAACGTCCCTCAACACTCCCTCCAAAAGATTCAAATGACATTGTTCGGGGAGAAAATAAACCATAATTTGATACAATCCTATCGTATGGGAACAAGGACCCATATGGCATAAATTAAGAAAGGAATTTCTAGGTCTTGGAAAACATAACTCGTTGCTTCCAAACTTAGCAACACTTCCCTACTACTCCCTCGACTATGTTCAAGCCTAACTCCAAGTACTCATGAGATACGCCACATTACACTATAATAATAATCTATATCATGAACCTCAATACACACTGAGCCTCACAACTCTTCACTTCAAACATAACTCTTATTGCTACTCCAAAAATCACATACAATCTTATACTAGGGATCTGCTAACTTGCGGTGAATTCTTTTAGATATACAACCATAACATTCAAGCCTATACTCATAACCACATACGCACTTCGCACATGCACCTCTAAACGAACACTCATAAAGCATCTTCCTCGCTTTCTCTAAGATTCCATCAACTACATAATTCACACATACTGGTCAATTCTTTAAACGACACACATAACATTTGCTCAACCAATTGAACTATACACAAAAACTCTGTATTACTATTCCTACAACCTCATAAAAGTGCATAAAACCAACGCACAACAATCTTTCCAAATAAACATTTAAAACTTCAACTAACCATGGCATGTATCAAGGACTTAGCCTCAATCTAACTTCACTTAACCGCCGTGAGCACACCACCTTCTATCATAGATAAGAAAGTATCTTCTCTCCCTTCTAGAAAACTGCTCAATACCATTAGCTTGACTTAATGAAAAGGTCACAAAATTTTAAAATATGAAGGGATAATGTAAATAACTTGACTCTCTCTATTGAGACCTTCGGAATAAAATATCAAATACAATGGGTTCATTAAGGTATCAAAACTGAAGACACCCATAACGAAAACTGAATCTCACTGATCAATAAGAGTATTGCCTGAGTACTGGAACTGAACGTATTGTAAAACTTGAGTATATGAGTCATGGGCAGCATGCCTTGAATTTAGAGCTCATAACTTATGGAATGTGATTCCAACTGCTAGAAGAACTGGAATTTCTCATTTTTCGAAACTAGAAGAGTATGTAATTCTCCATCACGTGTATGAACATGAATTAAGATCATGGAACTGAAATGTAAAGCATGAGTAGGTTTTGGGACAGCTGAAAATACTGAAATAACATTGGGTCAAGCACCGATCTTTCTCACAGCAAATTTACAACTTACTGGTACTTCTACTAAAATGTAAAAGCTTGACTTGACTACTTGTTCTATCATCTACCCCTTAGCTTTAAGCCACCACTCAAATTCTCAAATGCTTACTAATTTCGAATCTCCACGAACATCTCTATCGCCGGAATGTACACCATCTAGTGCTTCAACTTTTATTTCTATTAGCTCAACTTGAATACTTTCTAACCTTTTGATAGACCATGCTACTTCTGTCTTCTCCCTCTAATACCATGCCTATGAACTTATGTTTCTAACCCATACGAATCAAAATCACACTTAAGAGTCTCAACATTTTCAATCATATGCCTCGCCTTAACTTAGCCATCAAAACATCATCCAACGTCCAAATAGTATTTATCCATCTAACAATCCCATGGCACGACTCACTACACCATATACACTAATCCTCGAAATTAAAGCAGTCCCATAATATCTTGGGTGAACTTTCGCATCATAATATAATATTAAACTTAATTACAAGTCAACTACACTTAAACTCTTGTGTACACTGTTCAATCCTATTAGGTCACTTCCGGCAACTAATACCATTAATCCGGAAACCATCACATTCGACTTCATGAACACCAATCGTTCAAACTTAATGTCTCACACTTCACATAATTTACAACTCCATTTCATGCATAACTCCCACGTGAAGATTATAAAACAACACATCCATGAACACTAGCCCACTTAAACTTCATAACAATAATAATTGGTCCTAATCATATAGCCTATCTTATTCACAATCCATTAACACATCCTTCTTTCACCCATCACTACTATCTATCCTTCATACACAAATTAACATAGTTCATAGTTGTCTACGTCTTAACTTAACTTCCTCTTGCAATATGGAGAGAACCTAGATTAACAACACTTACCCACCGAGTACTTCCATCACTAACCTATACTCTCTGTCATACAAATACCGTCAACACCCATTTCATACCTCGAACAAACTATATCACTTCTGATTAACCCAATTACATACAAAAAGGGATTTCGCTATACTTATGCTCAACAAATCACACTTACCATCATTCTTACTACTACACCTCCACATCCCACATTTTCAGCCAGCATAAGGAACAAGATGAACTACAAGTTGCTAGTGGATCGAAATAGGCCACACACGGCTCCACTAGGCTTTGAATATGAGTTTTGAAAAAAAAATTGAGATGAATAACAAAGCAGTTGTGCTAGTGAATCGAAAGAGCCCCACACGGCTTCACTAGACTTTGATTTTTCTCAAACATAATTATAAAAAGATTACATAATAAAAGAGATAGAAACTTGACACACAACATTCAACGACCTAAGAATACACCTTACTCTGTCTTAATTAAATAACTCATAAGAATGAGGGCATAACTTTCAACTTAAGGAACTTAACACACTAGAGAGCTCCTCTCAATCCCTTTGTGTAACTTTTGAAATTTCTTCTAAAAAATATAGAAGCATTACCTGGGGAAGAACTAGAGCGTGCGAATCATGTTATATCAAAAATAATACATAGAGGGAGAAGTATAGATTAACATTGTAGATTCTGAGGAGGAATCTGAAAGCAAATCTAACCTAGGCTTAGTTCACGACTTTTATGAACATGAATAAAGTACTTCAATCTTTGGAACTCAAAAGCACTGACAGGATACTTTCTATCTCTCTTACAATCCCATAACTATCTACGGAGAATTAAGCTTAACTGTTTCTGATACCTTGAAAATGAGGCAGAGTTGGCCAGAATAGAGTAAGATGGGAATCTATATAAGCTTCTTGGAGAACCTTTTTATAGCACGATCTTAGACTTGAAAGAAGGGAAACATTTCCTAAATGCCCTGTAGCCTCTCAAAGAAAAGAATAGACGTCTCCGTACCGTTCTGCAAGAATCTACTAGACACGACCTCATAGACACCCTAGGACACTTGAACTCTGTGTTTTGATACCAAGTTTGTAACGCCCCGAAATCAGGTCCCGAGACGTCACACGGTGCTTAGGGTCACAAGTGACCCCAAGCTAACCCTTCTACTAGCATAACTCATAAGAAACTGAATAAAAATACAAATCCATAAAAATCAGTGCAAATTAACTCTTTTCTTAATCTGATCGATACAAAAATGGAATTTTACAGGACCACAATTCTGCCTTTACAACCAAAATTGAAACAAAATACATCAACTTCTACTGACTGTCTATGAAGTCTCTACTAGTACTGACTGTAGTTAGACGGGTCATGACTCCCGACTACCCCAACTTAATACGACTGAATAGAGAAAATACAACACTATAAACACTGTATAACTAACCCAAGCCCTTGAATCAAAAGGACTCATATCCTGCTGACTGGATACCATGAACTGACTGGATTCGAAGGTGCAACTATACCTTGTACCTACATTCCGAGAAAATGCAGCCCACATCCGAAGATGTGGGTCAGTACCATGGAAAGGAACCGAGTATATGGGGGTGTATGCAGTTGTATAAACATCATCATCATAAATATTTATAAAAAATATGCCGAATGTATGAAAGACTCACATAGCCCGAAGAAAATCATCATAATCATGAGAGGATGAAATAAGTATAATAACACATGTGAGTCATCATATAATTTGTCAATCACTTTTAGTTCATCAAGAATATCAATTCTCAGAATATAAATATCATTTAAATCTTTCGAAAGAATAACTTTCACAATTCCACTTTCAAATCACTTCACCATTCACCATAGACACAAGGAAACACACACACACTGGGAGATCCTATAACCGACATAAACCATGTGAGCCACATGGAGTCCAACGTCCAACCCACGTTGGGGAGAGCTGTCCTATAATATCAATTCAAAAACACTAGTGATCACTATATAAATCAGCCTCAGGCTCACATCCTACGGGGCACGTAGTTCTAGAGAAGTAAGGTCACTTTATAACTCCCACTCAGTGATAAGATTACTACCGGACTTAGCTCAAAAATTTAAATCAGCCTCAGGCACACATTAAAGAAAATCCACAATAAACACTTCAACAATTTTCATTGGGAGCCAATTTGCTACCCCTTTATCATAATCAATAAAAACGTTGATTTCTTTCACAGTCGAGTTCAAAATAACTCATTCATGATCAAAAGGTCAAATCATTCAAAATATCTGAAATTATTTAAACTCAAGGTGTATATAACATATGATTTTCTCAAAATAATAATCTTAAATAGGGTTCCAAAAACCCATATATCAATATCACCATAAAACCTTCCAAAGTTTCATACTTTATGACATAAGCACAAAAATAATAACTTAAAACATAAAATTTCATTTTTATAATCATACATCTTGGTAAAGAAAATTAGCTTTAACATTCAAATCTCATTGTTCTTATAGCACATAATTTCTCAAAGTACAATTCCAATTAGGACTCAAGGTCTCATACATCAAAATCATATTAAATTTTCTCAAGATTCATGCTTTTCATCATAAATATATATAACTTACTTTAAAATCTGGAAAATTCAGCTTTATATACAAAAATGTCATCATTCTCATTTAATTCAACTTTCAAAACATAGAGAGTATCATAATCTCATGTAAAATCATATAGGGTATAAATTCATGCTTCAAATTCATATCAAAACATGTAAAATCATGTATATTCATAAAAGAAAAATCAATTTTGGCACAAGAACGAAAGAGAGTTCTTATTGAAAAAACCCACATACCTTGAATGATGAACTTTAGATCGATACTCGTTTTTGAGATGTTAATAATGCCTTTGAATGACGGTTCTTGGAGTTCTTGAACTAGGAACTTGGAATCTTGAATAAATTTAAAGAATTAATCGTGAACTTTGGAGGTTCTTGAAGTTCTTGAACTAGGAACATGGAATCTTGAATAAATTTGCAGAATTAATGGTGAACTTTGGAGGTTCTTAAAGTTGGATGTAGGAGCTTAGGGTTTTCTTTTTGAGGGAATTTGATGAAATATAACATATAATGCTTCTAATAGGCTTTAATATAGGGTTTGGACTGATTTTGGGTGAGGGGGAATGACCAAAACGCCCCTAAAAATCAAATAATTCTCGCATCTGTCCTTTTGTGGACTGTTTTGATAGTCTGAAGTAGATCAACCATAATGTTTTACTCTGATATCCAAAGTAGATGAAACCGATTTCATTAGAAAGAGGACTCTCATATCTTTCCGTTGATATATAGTATCTCACCCAGATAATTGTGTACGAGGAGTTAAGATCGTTTTAAGTTGACCCAAAAATTCACTTTTGGTAGGATGAAGTAGATCGAACATAACTTTTTGCTCCGATAGACAAATTGGATGAAACCAATTTCATCGGAAAGAGAACTCGCAGAGATTTCCGTTGATATATAGTAGATCACCCAGATCATTATGTACAAGGAGTTATGATCGTTTAAAGTTGGAGCAAAAATACGCCAGGCCTCAGTACTTTTTTTCCTGCACGTTTTACTGTTCACTACTACTGTTCATGGTTCGATCGGAATGTTCATAACTCGTCGCTCGGGTGTCCGTTTTGGATGATCCACATATCGTTGGAAAGATTATTCGATACTCTATGCAATGGTTGGTCATAATCTAAGACATTCCACACGAAAAACTTATAATTCATTCTAGAAGATAGAACCCAACACTTTTACGCACAAAATTACAACGAAAAATTTCCCGGGGTATTACAACTAACCACATAGTACATGGGTAGAGTTGCATTAATCACTACATTTAGGCCTATCCTTACTACACCCACTTCATGGATTTTCTCTACTAAGACCAGCAAATTTAATCACATTAACAAAGATTTTTGCCATATATCTCATTCCCAACTATTTCTCATAGTAAAAATCCATCCCCTCCTTAGCTATTTCACAAAACAAAACTTCATCTCCTTCTTTTCCCTTTCACCTATAACCTTTGCTCGAGAATTCACATTAATTTTTTTTCACCTTGAAGAAGATCTACTCCCCTACCTAACACATCACCACGCTTCCACAGCCACCATCATACTATAATACGGAGGGTCATTAAGGGACCCGAGTATAAATGTCATGAATTGAAGTAACCTTATTAGACCATAATTTATACTTATTGCACTACTCAAGGAGGGACATGAAATGAAGATACAATAAAAAAGACACGAAGTACTCCATATATCAAGTGTCTAGATAATAAGTAGATAGTCGTTTGGAAGAAACACAATGCAACATGAATTCTTAGGATAGAGCACAGTGAGAAAATATTGGTGCACAAATCAAGATAAAATAAGGGAAAAAGACTGAATTACCCTCCTAGACCCATAAATTAGTAAGACAAACTGGTTACCCGATACGTTAAGAGATGCGTTGCGTCGGTCTTTACTAATACGATTCCTGACGCAATGCGTTGACATCATGTTGGACTACTATTTTGATCATCTAAACATCCTGAAATGTAGTCTAAAAAATCTAAAACTTTCCTGAGACACCCCCTTTACACCCCTGATCATGAATCAACCTAAAAAACTACGTTTCGGGGTCGGGAAGATCAATTTAAAAATCATGGAAGTTAAGAGATCATAAATATGACTAATTCTTTTAACAATTAGAAATTGTTTTAGGTTGTCAGCTCTCCATACATGCAACCAAGAGTGGTATAGAGTCGAGAATGCAATGGGGTGTTACATTACCACTAAAACAAAGATTTTTGCTTGAAGAGATTGCTCCTCATTTAAGGAACTGAGATTTGCCATGATTTTGCATAAACTTTATCACATTGGCTAAACCAAACATAGAATGAATCAGTAACACATAGAAACATATTTTCTTATAACTACGCATACTTAGAGTCATAGATTTTCATGGATCATGAACAACACAACATATGGCTTGACTACATGACAGACTGGAATACTGAGAGACATAATTGCTTCTAGTTTTGGAGATCAGATCATAAACATAACTCCATATAAAACTCGAACCATAGGCATAGGCATGACTTGAACATATGCCATAAGACAATAGCAGGATACTCTCTTAAATTGAATTACGAAGATTATGCTTGAGTAGAAATAGGTTTATCATGGTTCCGTCCTGCAACATGCCAAACTGAGAACATTCCGGAGCAACCGTAATTCACCATCTCCCCTTTAGATCAATGTCACAATCCTAGACTTACAGACATAACCACACATCAAAATCTATAGCCACAACTCTCAACATAAAAGAGACATCACCACATACTTAAACTCTAAACACTCTCTGAAGAACTATACATTGAAGGCCTTTCTATTCTGTAAATGCTACTCTTAACATGTCTCTATAGCCATCACTCTACAACTTCCAGTCTCATAAGCGCACACATTCATACTTCTTATCAGAAAAGGGGTATCAGTATACACATGAACATAACTCCCCTCAATCATTTTGATATAAAGACACTAAATTCTTTCTAAGACTCCCCCTCCAGTGACACTAATCTTAACTTTCCTCTAACTCCCAAAGTCATCAAGTTATAACTAACATTTTCATTGGCATAGACATCCATGCCTCTAAAAATTTAACGCTCCATCTTCAATTCCTTAGAATACTATCATTACACCTCTAACCACATAACTTACAACTTCAAAAAATCTGTAAGACTATACCAACGACGCATATTGCCTACCTATTTTTTCCACAATTCAACTCTAAAAAGCACCATACAACAACTTTCCAGACTTATCGGGTACAATATAGCTCATGATTACCACTTAAAATTTTCATAAATTATCAACCTAGGCCATTTCGCTCATTATATCAAAACTGTTGATTACTCCACAAAACATGCATCATTACTTTGACTCTTTTATTCTCACCACAACACTCCATACCTAAACTCCATATCTAAAGTTCAAGCCTATTATCAATCCTCAATTATTTACCACCAGTAAAGCATGCCACATACTACAGTAGTCCATCAAATTGGCAAATAAACTCAAATACTTAACTTCACTTAGCTACTACCTTCAATCACAATCCCGCCATAACCCCACTATTACATCTCAAAATCCACTACATTTCTTCTCACATGAAGTGCTAGTTTACCACTATTAAAGAAAAGACCATCAAAGGGTAAAGTCACATGATAGGATTAGTCAATCTTGATCTTATATTATAACTCATTACGATCTTATCAACATATTCTACTTTATCACATCACAGTTACTTACCCATGGATACATTTAGACTACCTCCATATTTTATTCACACTACCAAGTCTCCATTCATAAAAGATTGACTAACCTACCCATTTTTATTCACAACCTATACATGATTTCTACAACCACCATAACAATCCATACTGAGATCCTTCCCTATTTAGAACAATTAATAATCTTGGCCAACCACTTTCTTTCACAAACTACCATACAATCTAAAAATATTGATACCACATTAGTCTATCACAATACCATGGCAACCCAAATCCTAAATCCACGGTTATATAACTAAAACTATTTATTTATGAAAAAGTTACCCTCACTCTGACTTCTAACATTGTGACTTCATATCATATACTTCTTGGCAAATCTCTCTACATATAGGTCATGATACTTTAACATACACTACTACTCAGGTGGAAAATACAGTTTCAACATTCAGCTACACATCATTACCTTTATGGAAGATATCTGTAATAAGAATTTTGAAAGGGGACTGAATAGACTTTGTACCTTAGGCTGGAAAGCACGATTTTATCAGAATAAAGGCATGCAATCAAATAAATACACCTTGAAGCACTAATGGACTCCTCTAAAATCTTTGTGCTATCTCATAACCTTATGCATAACTCAATCAGAGAGAACCACATCATTGGGGGAGCTAGACTCTTAGACTTATACCACCTCAATAGGGAGGCATGACCCATCAAATTAGAACAAGGAATGTATTTTCATAACTTTCTTTTGGATGACTCTATAGAACGAATTAGAGTATGAAAGAATGGGAAAAAACTCCTAAATGACCGATAGACTCCTAATTATAAGTATGGTGCGCAACATACCCATAAGCAAGTCTCTACTAGACATGATTTTACAGACACCCTGGGACCATAAACAGTGCTCTGATACCAAGTTTGTCATGACCCGAGCTGGGGCCCTGGCCATAACTAGCATCCCAAACCATGAAGGCCTGGGCGCTCTTCTAAATCTAGTAACCATGCATAATATTCATGTAATAAAAGAAAATTTTGCTGAAAATAATACATGACGGTACCATGGTCAAACTCATAAACTTGAACAATTTGAAAAAATATTCTGAATATTCTAGACATATAACACCCATCTGTGAAATCTCTAACATCACAAGATCCAACATAAGTCCAAAACGAAACTGGTACAAGGCCCCCAGTAGACCATAAAAGAAAGAAACACTAAAATCTGAAAATCAGGCTTTCCAAAAAAGTAAAGACTCACCAACTGCAGCTTCTGACATACCCGGATCTACTACTATGTTGGACCGTAGAACTGTGCCTTAGATCCTAGAATATAGGGGGTCAATAAAGATGTACTTGTACGTAGAGTAATCCAAAATAACAAATTTATATATATAAAATAGGTGAGAGCAAGTCATAAAAAATTGTACATGAAATAGTTTAAAAACACATGGGCAAATCTTAAATGTTCCTAAAACAATCTTGTCAATGCAATTCTAATCTTTGTATTACTTCTGAGTTAGGTGGTATACCTTACATAACTACTACCCCACAGACTATATGGTATCTGCCCTTAACTCGGTGGCCATATGCCCAACCCAAGTTTGCCTCAAGAGTTGGAGTATCTAATTCTTCTATACTCCAGGGTTGTCGCCAGCGTACAATAATAATATACTCGTATCAGCAAAACACGATTTTGGGCAATGAGTTTTTATGGCTCATGCCTTCTTCGGGCAACCACCTAACATCTCTTAAGCCCATTTTTAGTTAACCACCTAACATCTCTTAAGGCCATTTTTAGTATGTTCTAAACATGCATCTTTTTGAAATCAAATTCTGAAAATTCTAAGCAAAAATCTGTATCTTTAATCTGTTATAAATTTGCTATGAAATTATTTGAATTTGTATCATCATACCATGACTTACAAGGTACATTTCTGATCCATAAGATATCATGAATAATTCTTTCATTTAAAACAATGTTCAGACCAACAAAGCATTCAAATAGTATAAAGGAATTCATGCTCAAAACATAAGTCAAAACCATGTAAAGATTCTTCTCATCTTTTAAACAATTCCAGCAAGTGGTGGTCAATTTCTCAAAACATTCTTGAAATTCCTTCAATTATCATATTTAGCATTTAAATCATGATTATATCCCCCTCTCTAATTCTCAATCATCATAAAATTTATCTAAAATGATAAGACTCTTGATTCATTGTTTAAATCATGCAATTTAGGAATTCATAACTTGCAAATCAAGTAGTAACACAATGGGAGGGGGAAAAGATTTAATAATTCATGCTCTCAATTTATATTTCAAGACTTCAACACATATATACATATATACTAGTCAAATCACTTTGAAGGGAAGGCCTAAAGACCAAAATAATATTGTCAAGGCTTTAAAACATGATTCTAGTGGTAAATCCAAAACTCTTTTGTAAGTTCATGATTTCTAAACCTTTAACATGATTAAGAAGAGTTTACTATGCCCATGTAGTCTTAGAAAAATCCCACATACCTTAGATTTCGTTGTTAGAAGAATGAAATTCGAATCTTAATCAGTTTTCTTAGAATTCTTGATCCTAGAGATGAGTTCTAGATCTTTGGAAGGGTGTTAGGGTTTTGATTTTGAGAGTAAGAGTGAATAATAAGCAGTTTTGGATTCTTGGCGCTGAAATTATATGTTATAGACGGATTTTGGGTGAGGGGAAGTAACCAAAATGACCCTAGACCCATTAAGAATTGAAATTATATGTAAAACAACTTTATATTCGCGTCAGGTCTTGTGTCGAGGCGCAGTTGACGCGACACATCAAGATCACATTGGCTTACTGCCTCACACAGAAAATGCCATAAATTTTTGCTCGATTAGTGTTTTAAGGTAAAATTTGTATCGCTGAAAAGCTAATTCAATTATCTAAAATTTGGTGGGTATTGAGCTGACAAATTCTATGTGTATCAAAAGTTATACACATTTAAAGTAGATCCTTGCAAAATCAAAGATCAAACTTTTGATAAATGAATGACTCATATCTCAACTTTGCTCCAAGTGATCTTTATGAACACTTTTCATCTCATAATCACTTCATACACTAGGAGAAGGATCATGACACATGAATTTAAATATAAACCATGGGATTAGATCTTACGCACGTAGGAATAACAGTTTAATTTCTATCTCAAAAATGCAGGGTGTTACAAATTATTAACTTACAAAAGGCTTGTCTATGATGCTATTCAGAAGTTAGAACACATCTAGAATGGTTGTTGAATTATTCTAAACTTCTCGAGAGAACTAGAGAGTTTGATGATATTGTAGAGGTAAGGTGGTCTGTTATTATCCCAAAAAAATCATACTATCTTCCACCAATAGTAGAGCTATCCAATAAAGTCCTTGACAACTGGGATCAGAAAACTTTGGGCCATACTTAACGCAATAATTCTACAAAGAAGGGATTGACACTTTATCAATTTGAGGCCATCAAAGAGTAGTAGTCAGATTGACTACTTGACATTGTTAACAAGGCAACCCAGCTTGTTAATAAATTTAATGATTTGAGGTTTGGTAAAAAAAATTCTAATTACGGTGCCTAATAGTTACGCAGTATCCATAATCATATTACAAAAACATAAAATTTTCCTAAGATTAACTCCAATGTTTTATGATCAACAGATGATGAAATAGACTTGACACAATTTTTATCAAATCAACATTAAAATATTTAGGATAGCTACATAGGTTCCACCAACAAACAAACTTAAATAATTAATGATGAACTAGTCCTTGCACCGCCTAAAAAAAATAGGAAAAGCAATGATAGTTTTGAATCTATAAGATCTTCAAATTTGAATGTAACGCTGGGTAATTCTTGCTGGAATTATTTCATCTCATCCATCATCTGTGTACCCCAATGAAATTACCCAATATTTGAAATAAAAATGTCCTCGAGTACCATTGCATATGCCAATATAAGAGGGTGAGGGGTTCTTTTCATAGGATGCATAGGTTTAGAGCAATTGGGGCAGTTGAGATTCCAACAAAATTTTGGAAAAGATCATGTGGGGTATGTTTGAAGTCATTGATAGAGTTGCTTAATATAGTGTTCAAGACAACAAAGACTCCCAAATCTTGTTTAAAATGGGGTAGGTTTGTGAAGTTTATATTGACATCTACATCGGTACTTGGTCACATTTTCATTTAGAATGTTGGGTAATTTCATTGGGGTACACATACGATGGATGCGATTAAATAGTTCCATTGATAATCATCCAATATTAGTTTCAAATTTGTGGAAGATCTTACAGATCTAGAACTATCATGACTTTGCTAATTATTTTTAGGCAATGCAAGGAAAGACACATCTTTTATTAATTAAGTTTGTTTTTTAATAAAGCTTATGTAGTTTATCCTAAAAATTACAATGTTGATTTGATAGAAATTGTGCTCAGTCAATTTCAACTTCTATCGACCAATAATCATTGCAGTTAATCTTGGGAAATTTTTTCATGTGTTTTTAATGTGATCACGGATACTGCTTATCTTTTAGGCACCATAATTAGAAATTTCAGCAATCCTCAGATCTTTACTTTTAGCATCAAGTTTTGTTTCCTTGTTAACAATGCCAAGTAGTCAATTTGAGTACTACTTTTTAATAGCCTTAGATTTATCAAGTGTAAATCCATGGTCCAAAGTTTTCTAATCTCAAGTCTTAGGGACTTTATTGGATTGTTCCACAGTCGGTGGAAGATATGCTTTTGTTAGGGTTAATAACAAACCTTTGACCTCTACGATATCATCAGATTCCCTAGTTCTCTCGAGAAGGCTAGGATTATTCAAAAACTATCTTGTATGTGTTGTAACTTCTACATAGCATCAGTGAATAGCCTTTTGTAAGAAAATATGTGTGCTAAATTAACCCCTTTGTTTCTTTTAACAAAGAAAAGAATTCATTAGTCATCTAATGTTGATTAACCATGCCTTTGTGGAAAACCCCATGTACTAGTAATAAGACCTTAAAGCTTATAATTTTATGGTTTTGGAACTAGAAAAAAGGTTCTGACATGAACACCAAAAATCAGGCTCAACTCTCACCAAGAGAATATTCTTATTGGGTTATTATCCCTTAAGGATAAGGCTGAAAACCAAATCACTGATAATGCAAACATTTCTACTCACACTCAAAGTTTTTACTCTAAGAACTTCAACTCTGATCACACTCTATCCCTATTTACTCAAATAAAAGGTGTCATGAGCATCTCATTGAGGATATGGTATCCACTCTAGAGGCACCCCTAAGAAATAGTGAGAATCCTATTGTTCTGAAATTCTTCAACACACTCAAATCCCCTGACCTAATGGGTTTCACATTCTACTATACCAGAGGTATTGGGACTCTATAAGAACTGCCACTAAAGTATTCTACCCCAAGACGTTTTCAGAGGCTTTCATGCTAGAGGACACCAACACCAACCTCCTTTACTTTATTTCCAAAAGCATCAATGCCAGCTGTATAAAGAACTTTGGACCCATATTCTTTGTAACACATACTATGAGTTTGTCACCAAAATTATTTAGCAAAGGTTAAAGTCTTTCCTTTACACCACTATGTTCCTCTATCAAGCTAGCTTCCTTATTAATTGAAGATCTGCAAATAATGTCATCATTTTCCAGGAATACATCTTTCACTTCAAAAGAAAAAGTTGAAAAAATACTAACATGATTCTAGATATAGACCTTGAAATTTTTTTTTAAAGACTTGAGTGGACTTTTATTATAGAATATCTCTACATGTTTAACCTCACAAACAAGCTTATCAAGATCATTATGTTATGTGTCAAAAGCAGTAATATCTCTATCTTACTTAATGATAGGCAGAGATACCTACCTTTTCTAGGGTAATCAAACCTGGAGAACCTATTTCTCCTTAGCTATTTATCATAACCACGGAAAGACTTACTAGGCAATTTGAGTTAGAAGAGATCTAAAATACTTGGATCCATTAGCACCTCTATTGGTGGGCTAGAATCCACCACTTATTCTTGTTGATGACCTCACTCTGTTCTCTTGAGTCAATGTCGATTACTGCCAAAGAATCCTCTAAGCCCTCTATATGTTCGGCTTGATATCTAGCCAAAAGATTAACTATGTCAAGTCTAGATCTATTTTCTCTAAAAACTATAGAACCTCAGTTACTGCTGAGATTTGCTCCTACATGCTACATACCACCCCCAACCCTAACTTTCACTAATATCTTTGATTTTCTATCTTCCATAAGAAGCCCACTAATAGAGACTTTAAATCCCTTATTAATGGAATGAAGAATAAGCTAGCAGGTGGGAAACTAACTACCATAATTTGGCTAGTAGAACCACTCTAGCTAAGGTCTCCTTGAGAAGTATGCTAACCCACATCATGAAATACATTAAGCTCTATTCTAAAATTACTACCTCCATAAACATCATTAAAGAGACTTTATCTAGGTGTCTACCCAAGATTAATAAAAGAGTTGACTTCATTAGCTGGGACACTCTCACTATAAGAAAGAACAATAGGGACTTGGCATGTACTAGAGTTAAATTAAGTACATAGACATCTATGTTTGTATTGCTTGGAGTTTTTTAAAGAACCTCTTTAACTTGTGGAGTAGTGTCCTAATTACTTAGTAACACAAAACCTCTAATGGACATAAAACTCCCGAAGTAGTGTCTAAAATCACGAAAACCATATCACAAGGATGGTACACCTTCTCCAAGGGTCTAGTTTAGACTATGTACGAGGAGACAAAAGTTAACTTCCTCTCTGATAAATGTATTCCCCACCTTTGAAGCATTAGGAGTCATATTTAGAGCCCCCTAACCCCTACAGAGGACAACCTTCTGGTGACATATATAGAGAATGATCTTTTGACACCTTTCAATGATCATTCAATTTCAAGAAAACATGCTATCTCCCTTTAATTGCATTAAAATTTACACAAATTCCATAAGGGATAACCTCCCCTACTGGAGTTTGAACAATAACAATGTATTCTGGAATAGTAGTGTATATAACCTTATCAGTAATGATTTGAATCACCATCCTACCACTACTAAGTCCAACTTCATCTAGATTTGGAAGGCCAAAATTCCTAACAAAATCTAACATTTCCTCTAATTTTTTATAATGGAAGGCTCCCCACCAGCCTTCGTTTAAGTAGAACTGACGTTGAGGCTAACCTCTTATGCCACTTCTGTATTATCTCTCCTGAGGACATTGGTCATATTTTCTTCTCAAGTCCTAATGAAAAATGCTTATGGTCCCAAGAATACCTTACCTCTACTACCTTTCTTTCCAACTTTTACAACTGTATTGACTAGTGGTAAAGGATTGGAGGAAAATCTTACAATGAGCTCATGCACTAGGACAATTTTTTCCTTATACATATGGACAATATGGATCACCAAAAACAACCATCTCCTTAACAATAAAAGAGATCATGTCCTTCTCAAAGATGCAATTGCCTTGACCACTGAATTTGAAATCCTTGTTAAGGAACCTAACTCCACCATAGGTTCACTTTTCTATACTATCTTCAAATACGGAATGCCTAAAAGAGGCGAAACCAACTATAAGATAGACAGGTTGGTTAAGAAAACCCCTGGGCCTGGAGGTGTGGGAGGGGTATTTCAAATAATAAGAGCCAATATAGACTTGGATTCTTTGATAGTGTGCCTCTAAAATATCCTAGCATGGTTGAGCTCCAAGCCTTGTAGAAAGGCCTCCTATTCGTAAGCCACCACTATCTCACACTCTTTCAAATCAATACTGACTTAACTGATTTAATTGATAAGATAACTAATGAAAACCCATTGTTTTCTAATACTATAATTGAGTGCAGGTCCTTACTCAGAGAATTGGGACATCCAGTTTTACAATACTTATTCAAAGAGAAAATGAAGTAGAGGGCAACCTTTTCAAGAATACAACCAATGAATATCTTTTGGAAACCCAATAGTGCTAACATATCCCCCTGATTTTATACTACAAGAATTGGAAAGAGATAATATAGGAATGAGCTTTATAAGACATATTAATCAATCTACTATTAACCTATCAAACAAGGTTGTGGTCTAGATTGATAATATCGCTACTAGTGGGGCATCCCCCTACCCCCACCCCTTCTTTTTAGCACTTATTTATCAATATTATAATCTTTTATCCCAAAAAAGGTCTACACTGGGGACCCTATTTTCCTTGAAATAAGTTCTGGCCTTCTTAAAGCTAGGACCATTACGAGGCCAAGTTTAAAAATGAAAGGTATTACACCGACCAATGATAACATGACATGTAATATATATGGTTCTAATCCATTCACAAATCAAATGCAACCGATTCATCAATGTCGTCATTAGCAGTCCTATAGAGAACAATTATAGGTTTTACAGTGCAAATTATATGATAGATGTTTCTTTCTTTGGAAGAACCTGGAATTCTTGTGTTATTCCTTAACTTTAATTTCCTTTCTCACCTCCTCTAATACATTCATCAAAGGAGAAATAAATATAAACTTGCCTCAAAATTACATAGTGCATTGTAACACCCAAAATTTTTTGACAAATTTATTTTGGACCTCTCTTGTGTTTAATAATAATATTTGACTTGAATCATGATAAGGAATTTTAATGGAGTGATTTGGGGGAATTTAAAAATTTTAAAAAGGGTTTGGGGTCATTTTAGAACCCCAAACCTATGAGGTTCCGCGATAGTGGTGTGCCACGCTATGTGCATGCCACGATAAGAGTGTAGCACACCATATTCAAGCTGTAATAGGGTGTGCCATTCCTCTGGTCACATACTGCCCATTTCATTTTATTAAGTTGTGGAAAGGTCTTTTTGATCCTTAACCCCATAAAATGACCTTAAACACTCCCCAACCCCTAATAGGCAATCAATTGTTAGTTTTATCATTATTATTCTCCTTTTCAACTTTCAAGAGAAGAAACTAAGGATTTTCTCAAAAATTAAACTCTCTAAGGTCTAAACTCTAATTTATCTTGAAATTCATTCGTCATTAAGGCAAGTTGGACACTACCTATTTTAATTATTATTATATTGCATCAATTTATATGATTTTATGTCTTCCTCAATATTGGAATTGTAATAGGGTTGAGGGTTTCTGATTGTTACTTATTTAAAATGATTTATTCATGGTTTGAATGTTGGATTATAAACTGAATTTGTGTCTCATAGTAATGATGGAATTTGACTTTACGATTTTCATAATGATTATGGATATTTGCATAATCATGGAATGAACCTTAACCCAATTTGTAATTTGAATTTGAACAAGGATTCTAAAGAGTTTAATTCATATTTTAAAATTTTGCATCATATAAAATAGTTAAAAGGTAAAGAGTTTTTGGAACTCCTTCGGGGACTATGGTTTTGAATTCTAAATTAGAATTTGGAATCTAATAGGTTAAATGGTTATGATTTGGCATAATTGAAATAACTTGCATATCTATTGGTATGATTATACCAATTCAGAAATTCCTTAAATAAAGATTCCATGGTCGATGACATGTGAAAAATTATTTTAATTGGGCTTAAAAGGAAATTGTGTAGTTTAACCGAAAAAGTATATTTCTGAGGAGACCAATACTTAAAATCACATTTGCCGATGTTAGGAGGTCTTGTCCTGAAATTGGATAACTTTCGTGTACCAGCTTCGAGCGGTAGTATGCATTCATATTATTGGAAGGTTATTGTCTTGGTGACTTTAGCCCATTCCTTTGTCCATGTGACTAACATAGACTAGTGCCCTTCTAGCGGGAAGAGCCAGACCCATATAGCTCATGGGTGCTTGAAGGTTAGTGTGAGCTTCACAGTTCAGGATTAAATTTTAGAAAAATCATGTTTAACTCCCCTTGCACCTATCCGAGCATCCAATGTACATACATACATACATACACACACATATATATAATTATTTTGCATGTGATTTATGAATTGTTGTTGATAAATGCAAATACTTATCCCTTTTCTTATGATGCAAGCTAATACACTCCATACTGACCGTCTACCGATGCTACATCATTTCATGATGTAGGTTCAGAGGGATTTTCTTGTGACCCTATGCAGTGTTAGGTGGTTTGATTTTTTAGTTGGTCAACTGTTGAAGGGGTGAGCCCTCCATCCATCTAAAGGCCTAGTTTCTCTTAGTATTATTCAAATACTTTTGATTTTCTTTTGGCATAGTCGAACTCATGTCTCGACATGGTTGGTATTCTTTGAATAGAGGCTATGTGGACAACATTGGGATATCAATTTGGGGATTTGGTTTCAATTCACAAACTTACTCCTTGGTTTTAATATTTCTCTGATTTTATTGATTAACTTTCACAGTTTATTTTATTTTTATGCTCTTGAGGTATTGCTAAAGGTTCATCTCAGGCCTCAGTATGCTTGGGACGTCCGTAACGTCTAGGGCCCCGACTTGGGTCGTGACATTCATTAGTAGCAATCTTCTGATGTGCTAGATTTTTGTACCACATTTAAGACTTTTTAACTTGAAAAAATTGTAAGTTCTTAAGTAATTATTGGTGTTTTTGATGTTATTTCTTAAGATTTTTTAGAAAACTAAAGATGCATGGAGAAAAATCAATGGAGCAAAAGAGTTGAAATCTGAGCAAAAAGAGCTAAAAACAAGGCTGACGACAACCGTGATAAGTCGTCAGCCTTGTGATAGGCTATCAGTATTGCCGTCAGCCTTAACCAGGGAGTTGCAGTCTGAGAAAAATTCGGACGACATTGGTGATGTGGCGTCAAAGTTGTGATAAGGCGTCAATAAGGGCGTCAGCCTTAAGCAGAGAATTAGCAAAAGGAGAAGACATCTGACGACAACAGTGAAACTCCGTTAGATCCGTGATGCGGCGTCAACAGCATCGTCACCTTTAGATAGAACTTGAAGACAACTAGAGCTAATCTGACACCATCCGTGATAAGGCGTCAGACACTTGACATGGCGTCACCTATTCCAAGAATTTTATTAATTTTGTTATTTTATTTCCTTAATTAGGCTTTAGTATAAATGATATCTTTTAGTTTTTTATTGAGGAGGGCGAAAAAGAAGAGAAACCTCTCATTGAGGGTTCCTGACATTCTTGTAAACATCTTCCATTTAAAGATTGATTGTGGGTATGATTTATTACTTATTCTTGATTATGAATTCAATACATATTGTTGATCTTTGTATCATGAATAACTAATTTTCTTTACTTCACTTATGGGAACCTTGATGTGAATACTAATTTGGGTTGTGAATCTAATGTATGTCCATATGAAATTGATGTTGTATAAACCTTTCTTTATTTTAATGATCTTTTTTGGCTGCAATTTAATAGAGTCAGCACTACAAACATCACTTGTCTGAGAGGAAAGTGTTTGTTAGGTTACTTCATTGAAACAATAACTTGTCCGAGAGAAAAGTGCTTGTCGAACAATGTAACGATCTCTCTTAGTTGCAACTTGAAAGGTGATCCCAAGAACATCACTTGTCCGAGACGAAAATGTATGTGGGAAAACAAAGAATTTACACGGACTCGAAAGATTTTAATCTTTAGTTTAATGGAAAAAGCCTTAACCGGATTTGCCTACATGAGAACATAGTTGAACATCCTTTAAGTTCGAGAGATTAACGGATACACTACCTACTGAGGTCGAGAGACGAATGGGTAAATAATTGGATTCAACTTTTCTTGCAATTGAAGTGTCAATTGCAACTCTAAAGTGATTTGCAACCCAACCTATGTAAGCATCTTGGTAACCATAACTCTAGTGTCCCATATCATTGTTAAATCGAAGTTTTTATCAACTTTTGTTTAACCATTTAAAACCCCCAAATTTTATATTTTTCTATCATTTGTGTAAATTCAATTTTTAGCTGTAGTTTCAAATTAGTTTGATCGCCAGTAACATTGTTCCTCGTGAATTCGACCCCGACTCTAAAGTTTGTTAAATATATTGACGAAGATCGCCTTGCACTTATTTGAGGTGTAAGTTGAGCGTTATAAAAAATGGCGTTGTTGTCGGGGAACAATTTGGCGTATTGAGTTAGTTTGGAATTTTAGCTTACTTGTTTGAATTCAAACTTGAACATACTTGTTTGTGATTTCCTTTGTTTCTTGTGTTAGGTAGATTTTCTTTATTTTTGTTTATTTCTTACTATGGCATCATGGAATGAATGTAAGTTTGATGGTTGGAAATCTTATCTGGATGATCCATGTCCATATTGTGATGGACCCTACTTTTGGAAAAATTATAGATATACTCCCCGGAGAGAGATGTGTGCACCATCTCCATCCTACCGGGAGTATAATTGTTCTTTATGTGGTGGTCAAGGTGGACATTGGAGTGATTTTACAATTTCCCCCTCCCCCTATTGCGCTAACCCAAGTTCTAGTTCTTCTTATGAGTATGACAAGTCTTATGGTCAAGAAAAGGAAGAACGCGGCACTGGAAAAAATGACATTGAAGCTATGCTTCAACTAATGTTAGATCGTATAAACACAACGAATGATACCATATGTGACATACGTCAAGACATTAGGGAATTTAATGAGGGAAGAGAAAGGATAGAAGAGATGGATCTCGAGGTCAATCATCCAAAACACTTTTCTACATTATCTTTAGATGATATCTTGTCTGTGGAATCATTTAAAATAATGGAAGAGTGTGAAGATGAAGAGCAAGATTCCTATACTGATGCTGAGATTGATGTTGATCAAACCTTGGAGATTTCCCAACCAACCGATCCAACCATGAGGGATGATGCCAAGATTGAGGAAATGGTGATAGAGGCAAAAGAAGAAGCTAAGCCAATCTCTTATGAAGACTCTAGCCCAATTCAAAGTAAAAATGTTGAGAAGATGAATAAAAGTGAGTGTGTAGAGGATAGTGTAAATTTTGAAGTAGGATTTATTGGGCCACACTCGAAGCATTTTTCCACATTATGTTTAGATGATATCTTGTCTGTGGAATCATCTAAAATAGTGGAAGACTATGTAGATAAGGAACAAGAATCCTATAATCTTTATTTTACACTTGATAAGCAACACAAAAACACACCTCACTTTAAAGTTGAGTTGTTTACCATGCATCATCCATTACTCAGCTTCTTAATCTTTGTACTACCTCCCTATGAGCGAGGCAAGAAGATGGACTCTAAGTTGGCGGTAAAGTTCATATCCTCAAGATGAAGGAAAAAGCTAAGTCGGGTCATGCCACGACACTAAATTAGGTGCTTCTTGGGAGACAACCCAAGGTATTTTATTGATTGTATTTGGATTGTGTGATTGACATCAGATCTTCGCACCCATAGTGCCACAGGTATGTTTCTAACTCTCTTGTTTTGGATTGATGCGTTGTGAACAATGCATGATATTAAGGTGATGGTGGGGCTACTTGTGGGTGTGATATCCTCCTGGGTTTTTTTTTTACCGTACCTCTTTTCCCCGGAGTCTTATTCCTAGTAGAGCCGGCATGTTTAGGCGTATTGTGTTTATTTTGTGATGTGTTGTGGTTAACTGGAAAAAAAAAGTATCTAGAGCAGTTGAAATATTTTTGTTGATTTTTAAGACTGATAAACACCTCCCCGTTGGTTTGTTTTATAACTATGTGATATGTATTTATATGTGGCAACTGTGAATCTTTTTATGGCATTAGTACTAAGGACATGATAATCACTGCTAACAATTGCATGAACTGAATGGGTAGTAGCTTGTGATGTACCGTTGTGCCATGTGTGTGTGAGGTCTTACTCAATTCCCTGTGTGTGTTGAATCTACAAATCTCCTGGTTAGTCTTACCTTGGTTGAAAGATAGGGGTTAGGAAAGTTTCATAGGCCGTTTTGATTTTTAAGTCACCTTTTTTGCCTAAATGACCTTTCTTGTATGCATGATATCTCTTGATCCCTATTTTGAGCCTGAATTGACCATTTCTTTCTATGATACCTATCACCTTCCCGTTTAGATCACAATGAACCAGTTTTGGCCCTGGTCCTCCTTAGACACTATGTACCTTGACTTAGGTAAACAACCTAAGTTGAGGGTGGCTATCATAGGGGTACGTGATGTAAACTAGGTTTGAACAAAGGTAGAATAAAAGGAAAAGAATAAGTTAAAAAAATAAAAGGCTGGGTAGTGTGCAAGAAGAATAAGAAAGGAAAAAGAATGAAAAAGAAAAGCCACATCCATATTGAATAATGTGTGATCAAGAAAAGGAGAAAAAGAAGAAAAAGGTTAATAATTGAACCCTAAAAGTTAAGGTAGTGCCAAGGAGGCTTAGTCAATCTAAATGACATTGAATATCATACCATCCCTTCGCCTACATTACAAGCCGAAGAAAAGACATATAGTGATCCTAACTTACCTGTCTGGACACCTTGGTAATTAAAATAAGGGAAAGCATATGGTATTTGACATGCATTGATTGGAATTTCTTTCTGAGAGTGAGTGTCTCTTGACCGTCCCCGCATTGATATGATTGAGTTCATATATGAGTGAGGAGGGACTTCTTTGTTGTAAGGGCACATCGGTATCATTGCTAGTTGTTTACTTATTTGGGTAGTGTAACTTGTACATATGCATGGTTATTGTTGCTAAATTGATGCCATATCTTGATTACTTTGGGTCACATTGTTAATCTTCATTGATATGCACAATTGGATTTATAAGTAATTGAACGTGGAGAGTGGCATGAGTTTTGAGCTAAATTTGATAATCAACTATGATAGGTATCTTATGTGTCTCTTGGTTAAGCATCGTAGTATGGTGTTATGTTGTTGCTTGAGGAAAAGCAATTGTTTTAAGTTGAGGGTGTTGATGTGTTAGATTTTTGTAGCACATTTAAGACTTTTTAACTTGAAATAATTGTAAGTTCTTAAGTAATTATTGGTGTTTTTTATGTTATTTCTTAAGATTTTGTAGGAAAGTCAAGATGCATTGAAATAAATAACAATGGAGCAAAAGAGCTGAAATCTGAGCAAGAAAAGATGAAAACATGGCTGACTACAACCATGATAATTCGCCAGCCTTGTCATAGTCTATCAACATTGGCGTCAGCCTTAACCAGGGAGTTGCAGTATGAGAAGCAGTTCTGACGACGTTAGTGACGTGGGGTCAAAATTGTGATAAGGCGCCAATAAGGGCGCCAGCCTTAAGCAGAGAATTAGCAAAAGGAGAAGATATCTGATGACGATAGTGAAATGCTGTCAGATCTATGACGCGGCTTTAGCAACACCGTCAGCTTTAGATAGAACTTGAAAACAACTAGAACTAATCTGATGCCATCCGTGATAAGGCGTTAGACACTTGACGTGGCGTCAGCCAGGGCGTCACCTATTTCGAGAATTTTAATAATTTTGTTATTTTATTTCCTTAATTAGGCTTTAGTATAAATGGTATCTTTTAGGGTTTTATTGAGAGGGCGGAAAAGGAGAGAAACCTCTCATTGAGGGATCCTAACATTCTTGTAAACATCTTCCATTTGAAGATTGATTGTGGGTATGATTTATTACTTATTCTTGATTATGAATTCAATACATATTGTTGATCTTTGTATCATGAATAGATAATTTTCTTTACTTGAGTTATGGGAACCTTGATGTGAATACTAATTTGGGTTGTGAATCTAATGTATGTCCATACGAAATTGATGTTGTATAAACCTTTCTTTATTTTAATGATTTTTCTTGGCTGCAACTTAATAGAGTCAGCACTACAAAAATGACTTGTCTGAGAGGAAAGTGTTTGTTAGGTTACTTCAATGAAACAATCAATTGTCTGAGAGGAAAGTGCTTGTCGAGCAATGTAACAATCTCTCTTAGTTGCAACTTGAAAGGTAATCCCAAGAACATCACTTGTCCGAGAGGAAAGTGTATGTGGAAAAAAAAAAGAGTTTACATGGACTCGAAAGATTTTAATCTTTAGTATAATGGCAAATGCCTTAACCGGATTTGCCTACATGAGATCATAGTTGAATAGGAAACACATCCTTTAAGTTCGAGAAAATTAACGGATACACTACCTACTGAGGTCGAGAGACGAATGGGTAAATAATAGGATTCAACTCTTCTTTCAATTGAATTGTCAATTGTAACTCTAAAGTGATTTGCAACCCAACCTATGTAAGCATCTTGGTAACCATAAATCTAGTGTCCCATAACATTGTTAAATCGAAGTGTTTATCTACTTTTGCTTAGCCATTTTAAACTCCCAAATTTTATCTTTTTCTATCATTTGTTTAAATTCAACTTGTAGCTGTAGTTTCAAATTAGTTAGATCGCCAGTCACATTGTTCCTCGTGGATTCGACCCCGACTCCGAAGTTGGGTAAAGATGTTGACGACGACAGCCTTGCACTTATTTGAGGTGTAAGTTGAGTGTGATCATCTTCATAGTTAGATTTCATAAATTACTTTATATGCTTTTGTAACTCAACTTTATCCTTAGTTGGCATACTGTAGGATAATATTCAACTTTCTATTGATTAACATTAAATAAATTGTAATTATTCATTTGCTTTAGAAAATTAACAAAATAACCAAAACATATCTTCCTAAAGGATTCTAATAATTGGGGAGAAAATTTAGATTTAATTTTAATACAAATAAATATAACTTTTGTAAATGACGATTTTACTAAACACTAATACATGCATAATTCATATGAAATTAAAGACACAACATCCATAAATGTATATTTTGAGAATTCAATTGAGAACAAAAACTCGACTTCAAAGTAATGAAATGTTTTATTTTGTGACAACACAATTATAAAGTAAAAAATAAAAAAATATTTAAATTCACAATCAGTTCAACTTGCAAACTAAACAAAAATGAAACAATAGAATTACATTGTCAAGAACAAACAAAAACAAAATGATTGATAGGGAAGCTTATAGTTCATAAATCCAATCAATTAACATGAAAGTTAAGAGATGGACCTTTATTGTAGAGAAATACTGAAACATCAAGCAAAGATGTCCTCGAATCAGAGCTGCAACTAATGACCCTCTCAAGCTTCCAATAGAGGAAAAAGTGTGTAGAAAAATGGCTAATCCATGTGAGACTTGCGGCTGCTATGTATATATTTATTTTGTGCTCCCCTAAAAACTGTGAGCAACAACTTCCTCTCTTTTAATTTTATACCCTTAAGTATAATATATCTACGTTTCTACTTAGTCTCCTACTAGATCGTGATAATTCTTATTCTTTAGTCAAATCATCTTGTGCCACTTGCTTAAGAATTAAACAATCAAGATCAAACAGAAATAATTAACTGATCGCAAAACCTATATTTCATAAATCCAACCAATTAACAGGAAAGTTTGGAAATGGACCTTGATTGTAATGGTGTACCTTGAAACATAAAGCAAAGAGTTCCTCAAACTGAATCTGTAGCTAACAACCTTGTCAAGTTTCTAGGAGAGGAAAAAAGTGTAGTAAAATGGCTAATTCATCTGAGAGTCGTGGCAGCTATGTATAACTTTATTTGTACTCCAGTAAAAAATGTGAGCAACGGCTCCCTCTTTTTTCTTTCATCATCTTTAGTCTAAAATTCCTAGTTCTCTACTTATAACTTTGACTAGGTCTGGGTTTTAGAGTATATTATTTGTTTTTTTCCATAAATTGTCCTTGTGTATTTGAATGAGATTAAAAAGTCTGAAGAAAAAATAATAGAATATTCCCTTTTTAAATGGAATATATTTGGTATGAATTTACATAAGCTTATCTAAGTTGCGGACTCTCATTGGTCTGACCTAATTTTTTTTCAATTTTTCAATAAATCAAAATAAAGAAGAGAACATCAAAAAGTAAGTAAAATGATAGCTTAAGCAAAATTTATATTTGTAAATTTCTTTTTCTTACTTTGGAAATTAAAGACAAAATATATAGTATAAAAAACGTGGCTCTTTTTGTGATTTTCAGATTTCTAAAATAAAATAGGAATTAAAAAATAACCTTTGAACTTAAAAGAATATACATACTCTAAAAAGATGCAATAAAAGAGTAGGGTCAAACTTTAAAAGAAAGAAATTTAATGTATGAAATTTTGACCCTATAAAAAGTAACTTATTTAAATTAAAATGTTAATCGCTTAAATTAAAATAACACATTATCAACATGAAACTCTGTCATTTTGAATTTGCTTTATATTTCAGAACATAAGGATACCTTAGCCTCACTTAAAATTAATGAGAACTTTTCGTATGCTATTTTCTTTTTATGGTGATGAAAGAAATTTAATTGATGCTAGATTCTATTAACATATTAATCTCCTGTGGTGTTTCTATAAGTTATTTTTGCCACTAAATTGTATTAGTATGGCTCATCCTGTATAAGTTTTATTATATTATTTATACGGGGTTCCAGAAATGTTCAAAATTAAAAGCCACTTTAGAAACTACCTATTAGAATCAAATATGATTTTACCTTGTTTATGATTTTTTTATGAATTCTACAATTTGACTTCATTTTGAATTCGAGCAAAGACACCATATTTGTTTGCAACTTGGGAAGATTTCTACAAGATTTCTATGTGGTACTTAAGAAGGTGGCACCAAAAATTAAAGACAAGTTCTATAAGGTGATGGTTAGATCAACTTTACTGTATGAGATGGACTGTTAGTTGGTCAAGCATTCTAATATTTAGTAACTGAAAGTAGGTGTGATGACAATTCTATGATTAAGGTGTGGGTATTCTAAGAGTGATAAGAGGACTTCTGAGATAAGGTAAGCGGAGTGTCTCCATTAGAGGACATGATTTAAAAATCGAGGTTGAGATGATTTGGGCGTGTGATGAGATGTATGAATGCCCCAGTACGGAGTTGAGAGATTGGTTAAGGATAGATTCATGAGAGGTAGAGGTAGACCGTGGAAGTATTAAGACGAGATGATGTAATTGTACCCGATATAGGGCCAGACCGTGATGGGTATCTCAAGTTCACTGAGGATGGGAGAACACCCCCTTTTCCTAGTCAATCAGAACACAACACATGTATAAAAGCGAAAGCAAATCCAAAAGATCATTTATATGAAATAGAAAAAACAAATTGAGGTTATAACTACTCAACAACATCCCAATCCACTGTTTAAAAAAAATCCTCTTAATAGAACCAAATCAATCTAAGTCGGGACATGCCCCGATGATAGAAAAAACTAGACTAAAGAAAATATATGATATAAGGAAATCAAATCCTAAAATGAGGCCTTCCGTAGTATGGAAGCTCACCACTTCTATTTTATTCATGAGCTTTCCCACGATTACCTAGTCACTGCGTAGGAAAAGTAAAAGTGTGGCCGGTTCTTACATCACGTGGGGATGCAGCATCCAAAGACAGTTAGCAGGTTGAGCGTTATCACGTAACTCAGGAATAAGGATAACATAATGCCATGATAAGCAATTCAAAATAATTCAAATCCAATGCATATACATACATATATATATATATATATATATATATGTTATGCCGGGATAAGGAACCATGCTTAACATTCACTTTAAAACTTTAGCCTAAATTGTTTAGCTTGAACATCCTAAAATCACCAACGGGCTATATAGGTCTAGCTATAACTCCTTTGACAAGCCCCAGTTTGTGTTAGCCAAATAAACTGGAGATATCACCGAATGCCAGGGATTATGATGCACTCTTGTCCAACCATGATGATATTATATATATACACTTGGTAATTTCTTCATAACCCACAAACACACAGACATCAAGACTTACCCTCATGTTGGCAAACATGAGTTTTCAGTATTAGTCCTTTGGGAGTCACACCTTCATGGCTAGATATCACAACCCCTTTTAAGACCAATTAAAAAAATTAACACATAACCCATCCATTACATTAAGGATTTAATCATAAAGGCATCATTAAGTGGTATCGTCATACCGACTATTGCCTGCAAGCGATGCGATTAGCCAATACTTTGGGGATTCCTTCGAACCCCTCAAACTCCATTAATCAAAACATTTGAGGGATTACTTTGTACCACAAAAGATTTTCATAATATTTTTTATTCATTTATCCATTTATGCAATGCATCTGTTTCAAACAAAAAAAGCCAAACTATATGATAATTCACATTCCAAAATCAATTATGCAAGTGGGTTGAGGTTATCACCAGTTTCAATGCCAAAATAAATTATTTGTGGTTTCCTTTATACCTCTATAACCATGGTTTACAAATTTGGGGAATCCTTGTACCCCTATTCCATCCACCATTCCCATGTGCCCCAATAAGTATACAGATATTGGGTACTACGTAGTTTTAATGAATGACAACATGCTATGAAACAAGTCAGTTAAGCTGGCTCAAAGACATATTGTGTCATGTAGATAAACTTATAGAAAAATCATCGATGATTAAAGACTAGAATGAAAGAATAATGGACAGATGTGTGGTTAATTCTAATAAACTCAATGAAATAAACGTGTGCTAATTTCAAGAGTTGGAGTTTTACTTCAAAACTAAGGAGGCAAGAATTTGAATTAAAGAAGGAGTCTTAGTTTGAATACAACACTAAGGAGGCAAAAGTTAGAAATGAAGAAGGGGTCTCACTTGGAGTAGAACTCTGAGTAATGAGAATTCTGATTGAAGGGGGAGTTTAAAATAGTGAATGACTTGTAACACCCCGTACTTTAGAGCTAGAATTTAGACCATCGTTCCTACGCGTATAGACCCAAACTAAATAATTCCTTATTAATATATGTGTGGTTATAAATCCTATAGTATGGGAATACCTTTGAATATGAATTGAGGTCACAAAAATATCCTTACTCTAAGACGAGTTGAAAATATTTCTAGCGATTAAGTTTCAGTGGAGGTATAAACTTAGGTACACTTCCAACAACCATAACTTCTTTTATATATTGAAATAGAGGGCCTACAATATATCAAATGAATGGTCTTAGAAGTATCTTTTCAACGATACAAATTTTTCCAAAATCTGATACCCGAACAAAAAGTTACAGCCATTTTCATGAGAGAGGCAGTAGCTGCACGCGATTAGCGTGCGATGCATGCTCCGTCGCACGAACCTAATTTTCAGGATCTGTTTTACATTTTTAAGGGAAATTTGGACCTTTACCGACCCCAAGGTCTGTCCATAACATAAGATTCGTGCCCCAAAAGAAGAATATACTCCATAATTCAATTTTTCCTCTCAAATTAAAAACCTAAATCCTTTCCCTCAAGATCAAGAATCAAGATCTTAAGTTCAAGACTCCAAGAAAAGGGTCAAGATCCCGGTTCAATCTATCAAGATCTAGGTTCCATCTTTCAACTCTTATAGTCTAAGGTACGTGGGGTTCATCTTAAAAACTGCATGGGCTTGTTAAATCTCTTGAATATGATTTAAAGATTATCAAGAATGAATTTTAAAGGGATTTTGGAACTTATGCTTTAAATTTTGCATTTTGAATGTTTTGATAATATTATTATTTTGCCCTTTAGGCCTTTCCCCCTTAAATTGATTTACATCTATATGTATACAGATGATATTGAAGATTTGATTGCGAGCATTATCATTGAACTCCCTGTCTTTGATGATTTATAGTTTATGAAACTGGTAAAACTAATTTGAGATGCATGTTTAATGGATTGAAAATTGAGTTTGTTGAAAGGATTGTTGATATGATGGTCCTGAATTCCATGCTTTGAGAACAGAGATATAATTTTTTATAAATGGATCAAAGAAGAATGTGACTTGCAAGTCAATGGTATGACAATACCATATAAATTTAAGCCATAACAGAACTAGAGTCTTCAGAGCCTGATTTCAAAGATTGCATGTTATAAAGAATTAAAAATGGGCTTAAAGAGGGTTAGGTGGTTACCCAAAAAAGGCACGATCCAAATGGCTCATAGCGTAAAACCCTATTTTTCCGATATGGGTATGTTACTTTTGTATGCTGGCAACGACCCTGTGGCGTAGTATAGATTCAGAGACTCCGACCTTTACGGCAAACTTGGGTTGGGGAATTGACTATCGAGTTAAGGGCAGATTCCATATGGACCATGGAATTACAGAATTGTAGGGTGTACCACCTAGCGCAGAAGTAAAAGAAAGAGTATCTCACAAAGTTCAGATGATTTTATAGAGTCTTCTAAATATGCCCATGTGATTCTTAACATATGATATATTTATGAGCTGATTTAAATTGCTATCATATATGTTGAATAAAAATTATTATTTTGGATTTGCTGTGCATACTTGTATAACTGTATAGACCCTCTATCTCTCAGGGTTTGAGGCTAAATCTAGAGGTCCGGCTAAGCAGTAAAGATTTAAGAGAGAAGAGACTGTGTAGTGGTAAGCCTTCTTTATTCCAGAAAGCCTGTTTATTCTAGACAATGTTATTATTTTGTTTTGGGTCTACTGGGGGCCTTGTCCCAGATTTAGATAGTTGTCATTTTAGCATGTAATAGATATTTCACAGACTGGTTTAGATATTGTCTAGAGTTGTTGTATTTTAAATTCTTTATTATTAAATTGAGTTTAGAGTATGACCAAGATTCTGTATTAAGTTATATTTCTGCATCGTACTTTATTGTATGAATATTATGCATGACCACCAGATAGAGAAGGGCATCCGAGCCTTCATGGTTCAGAATGCTTGTCACGACAAGGGCCTTAGTTCGGGTCGTGAAAAACTTCATATCAGAGCATGGTTCATGGTCCCAGGGTTTCTGCGAAATTGCTTAGGGTAGAGTCTTGTTTATGGGTGTGTAGCATGCACGGTTATAAGCAGGAGGTGACAAGGCGTTTAGGAATATTTCTCTTTTTTCATGTTCTAGTTCGTGCTATGGAGTTAGAATGTTCCTCTTCCGTACTCTTATTTGTGGTATGGAGTCGCCCATACGAAAGTAAATTTATACCAATTCTTTCTCTTAGTTTGATCTGCTCAGATATGTCTCATTGTTGAGGTGACTCAAGTGCAGAAGTTTAGAATATAAATGATATGGTCCTTTTTTATTGACTCATATAAGATTTTAAAATTATGTAAGGACTTGAGAAGAGTTTGTTAGGGCTTCAAGGTGTATTGATTCTTGTATGAACTTTGATTCTGGTGAAATAGTGCTTTTTCGCCTGTGGTATTAAGTGTATTCTGTTTTTTTCAAAATTTATGTTGCAGATGTCACGCTTAAGTGAGTATTTGAATTGATTTCCTAATTTGATGGACTAGTACATTATGTTGCATTCTTTATTTGTGATAGATGATTCATGCTAGACTATAGGCTTGAATTTTAGATGTAGAATATGGTGGTAAGAATAGTGGCTTAAGATTAATGATGTATGTTTTGTGGGAATGAATTAGTAGGCTTGATGTGTTGAAATAGTACGTGCTATTGGATTATAATAAGGAAAACTGTAAGATCATGATTGATTATTGTTGTTATGGAGTTCTAGTGTACTAGTGTTTCTTGATGTTTTATTTCATACTTCCAAGTGAGAATTATGTGTAAGGTTGGGTTGTAAGTCATGTTTAGTACTAGACATTAAGTTTGAACAGCTGATGGCCATGAAGGTGGATGTGATGATTTTTTGGTTAATGATAATAGTTTTATTGAAGTGATCTAATAGGTTTGAACAAAGTATGAAAGAACTTAAGTTTATTTGACTCGCAATGAAGTATGATGTGGTATGTATGATGTAGTATGCCCAAGGTGAGGTGAGGTTACAATATGTTTTTTAGGGCTATTAAATGTTGTGTGTGGCTAGCGGTACCGTTGAGTTGCTAGGTGGAAAAAGACTAGTTAGATGTTATGAGGTGTTCTAAATAGTGAAGTTAAGGAGTTTTGATTGATAGTGTTGAGCTTTTTGATATGAACTTGATTCTCATATTAGAGAGATATAAGTTAGGATTCGTGATATTGGTATGCTATGACGGAAGTAGTATGGTTTATCAAAGGATTGGTGATCCATGTTAAGTGTTAGAAGCTATGTTTGTGTTTTTGAAGGTTGAGCTAATAGAAATAAAAGTTGAAGCACTAAAGAGTGTGCACTCCGACTATAGGGATACTCATGAAGATTCGTAGTAAGTGTGCAAGTATTATGTGATGACTATTAGGGTTATAGAAAGATAGGATTTTGTCTCAGAAGGTCGTATTAGCAATGGTTTTCCTCTTCCAGGCGTAATCATTCGGGTTAAGTCATATTAATTGTGTGTATTATCGTATTCCAGACCCCAGAGTGCACTGAGTTTAGTTCAGTTTAGAGTCTAGTAAGGGATCTCTCAAATATAAGATGATGGCTTAAGGCTAAGGGGGAGATGATAGAATAAGTAACCATGTCAGGCTCTCAGATTCTAGTTGTAATGCCAGTATGATATGAAACATTAGAAAGTGAGGATGAGGCTCATCCCATTCTTATATCAATATTTTTTAGTAATCCCAATACCTATCCATGCCTTATGTTTTGGATCCATGAATATACTTCATATTCATCCATATGATAGAGAATCATGTGCTATTCCATCTCCTAAATGAGGAATTCCAGTTCATTCGGTAGTCGGAATCACATTCATTAGTTATGAACTCCAAATTGAGGTCATGCAGCTCATGACTCATGTACTCACACTTTATGGTGAACTCAGTTCCCATAACTCATGCTACACACCAAATGATTGGCGAGATTAATCTTTTATCCAGGTATGACATCAATTCAGATCACTTTGATGAATCCCTGAAGTTGGTTCACTATTCCTCAGGCCTCAGTTATGTGTCAAGTTCTGTATAGTATCCTTCCATGCTTCAAGGTCCTATGTTTTAACCTTTTAGTTACTCCTCCTACTCAGTCTACGAGGTCACTGCGCTAATGCCTTATGTTATGTATCCAAGTCCTACCTATGCCTAAGGTTTGAGAACTTTATGTAACTCATGACATGTCCCGACTTCCAACTAGAAGAAATAATGTCCCTCGATGATCCAGTAATTCTAAGTATCCAAGATCTACATTATGTTGATCATGAACAAAAAATCTGTGTCCCAAATCATAATTGGTTCTAAGCAACTATGTTTTTCGTATGTTAATGATTCATTTTATGTCGGGATTATCTAAAATATTAAAAAACTGCGAACTCGTGACTATTTCATTTCTTAAAATGAGAAGCGATAGCTTTGAGTGGAAGTCCTTTCCTAAATCATCGACTTCATGAATTACACACTCATGTTATAAGAACCATGATGAAAGCTCTCATGTTTCTCACTGTGGTTGTCCTAAGAACTCATGCTATGTTGAATTTATGCTAGAATGACTCTCTAATTATGATCCAAACACTTGATAAATGAAACACTTTGTGATTGTACTTTATTTTCAACTCATGTCCTACCTTGAGTATGGCAATTAGTATATGTTATAATCCAATTGTGTTACTCCCATTCATGATTCTCTTGCTCAGATCATTTAATGACCCCTTTGTATGCTATTATGATGGTAATTGTGGAAGTGTAGAAGTATGATTGGGTAAGGGAGTAGATGTCATTGTAGGTGAAAATTTCGATGCAATTTTTAGAGATAAGGTTAGAAGAGAAGGGGAAGCTAGGAGATGAATATTCTTTACGTGAAATAGTTAGGAGGGATGTATATGGCGATAATCTTAGTGAAAATAATTGAATTTGCAGGTTTTAGTGGAGACGTCCATGAAGTGGGGTGTGGTAGAGGTGGGATGAAATTTTGTGATTGATGAAAACACAAACCAATGTGTCATACAGTTAGTATTCTTTGAATTAAGACTTGAGTTTGTTGGATTATAGTGATGAGGTGAGATTATTTCTTAATGTAATGTAAAGTATAGGGTCTTGTAGTTTAAATTATCACCTCTTTCCTGCGAGTTAGGCTTCAACATAGAAGTAATATACACTGGGACACAAATTCTTGTGGTTAGATGTGTTATGGAAGAAATGTAAGTTGGAAATGATGAAGTATGTTGATTAATGTTGGTGTATAGATGAGTAGAGTTGTTAAGTTTAAGTATTTTTGTTGTATCTTGTAAGATGGAGAATCCTAATATTCATATGCTCCATGAGAAACTTATCTCATCTCTTGTACCAATCTTAATCAGGCCGAGGACTCTTAGAAAAAAGTTATGTTTTGCAATATTTTGATCATGTTCCATTAAACACATGCCAAGATCATGTCGATGTAAAGTTTCGTTATCTCAGGTTTGGTGCTTACCCATTTACCTACGGGTTATCATGAAGATTGTGTGATTTCTTTTCTTATATTTTTGAGGAAATTTTTTTAAATCAATATTACATTATTTATTCTACACTTTTAGAGCTTCAAAAAGTCCCTACTAATCATTCGGTGACGAATGATCCCAAGGGGGGGATAATGTAACACCCCATACTTTTGATCTAGAATCTAGACCATCGTTCATACACATATAGAAGAGAGCTAGAAAATTCCTTGTTAATATATGTGTGGTTATCAATCCTATAGTGTGGAATTACCTTTGAATATGAATTGAAGTCACAAAAATCCGCTAACTCTAAGACGAGTTGAAAACATTAGTAGTGATTATGTTTCAGTGGAGGTTTAAACCTGGGTCCACTTCCATCGACCATAACTTATTTTATATATCGAACTAGAGGGACAACTGTATATCAAATGAAAGTTTGTCTAAGTAGCTTTCCAACAATACAAATTTTGCCAAAATTTGTTACCCGAGCAAAAATTTATAGCTATTTTCGTGATAGAGGCAGTAGTTGTGCGCGATTAGCGTGCGACGCACGCTCTGTCCCACACGCCTAATTTTTGGGTTCTTTTTTCGCATTTTAAAGGGAAATTTGGACCTTTACTTAACCCAAGGTCTGTCCATATCATAAGATTCAAGTCCCAAAACTAGAATACACTTCATAATTCAATTTTTCCTCGCAAATTAAAACCCTAAAATCTTTCCCTTAAGATCAAGAAACAAGATCTTATGTTCAAGACTCCAAGAAAAGAGTCATGATCCGGGTTCCATCTATCAAGATCTAGGTTCCATCTTTCAACTCTTATAGTCTAAGGTACGTGGGGTTCATCCTAAAAACTACTTGGGCTTGTTGAATCTCTTGAATATGATATAAAGATTACCAAGCATAAATTTTAAAGGGGTTTTGGAACTTATTCTTTAAATTTTGGATTTTAAATGTTTTGATAATATTATTGTTTTGTCCTTTAGGCCTTTCCCCCTAAAATTGATTTACATCTATATGTATACGTATGATATTGAAGATTGGATTGAGTGTATTATCATTGAAATCCCTCTCTTTGATGATTTAAAGTTTATGAAACTTTTGAGAATGATTTGAGATGGATGTTTAATGGTTTGAAAGTGGTCTTTTCAATATTAAAGTAATTAACATGATTTTGATGATGATGACAATTAGTTTCTTGATTTGATTTCGCTCTTGTGTTAAAGAGAAAGAATTGCGTGATATTTATTTTTTTGACATGACCACCTTGTTGTTTAAAATATCGGAAATGAGAGTTTTCTTACATGTGCTTACATGTTTTTTAAAGAATGAGTTTCTTGAAAGGAATTGTTGATATGGTGGTCGTGAATTCCATGTTTTGAGAAAATAGATATAATTTGCTATACCTGGCTCAGAGAATGTGACTTGCAAGTCAATGGTACAACGATACTATATAAATTTATGCCATAACAGAACTAGAGTCTTCAGACTCTGATTTCAAAGATTGCATGTTGTAAAGAATTAAAAATAGGCTTAAAGAGGGTTAGGTGGCCTTCAAGTGTCTCCCAACTATCGATTAACTCAGGCTCTAAATATTTTTTTTTCTTTTTCATATTGAATAAGAATGTTACCCAAAGAGGGCACGGGCCAAACTGCTCATATCATAAAACTTTTTTTTGTCGATACGGGTATGTTACTTTTGTACGCTGGCGATGACTTGTGGCATAGTAGAGATTCAGAGACTCCAATACTTGCGGCCAACTTAGGTTGGGGGCTTGGCTGTCGAGTTAAGGAAAGATTCCATATAGCCCGTGGAATTACAGAATTGTAGGGTATACCACCTAGCGCAGAAGTAAAACAAAGAGTATGTCACAAAGTTCAGATTATTTTTTAATGTTTTTGAAATATGCCTATGTGATTCTTAACATATGATATATTTATGAACTATTTTAAATTGCTCTCATATATGTTGAATAAAAATTATTATTTTGGATTTTCTCTAGGTAGCAGTATAACTGTATTGACCCCCTATCTCTCAAGGTTTGAGGCTCAATCTAGAGGTCTGCCTAAAAAGTAGTGATTTCTGAGAGAAGAGACTGTGTAGTGGTGAGGCTTCTTTATTCCTAAAGTACTTTTTATTCTAGACTATGTTATTATTTTGTTTTGGGTCTACTGGTGGCCTTGTCCCAGATTCAGAGAGTTTTCATTTTAGCATGTAATAGAGATTTCACAGACTGGTTTAGATATTGTCTAGAGTTGTTGTATTTTAAATTCCTTATCGTTAAATTGAGTTCAGAGTATGACCATGATTATGTATTAAGTTGTATTTTTGTATCTTACTATATTGTATAAATATTGTCCATGACTACCAGATAGACAATGGCATCCGAGCCTTCATGGTTCGGAAAGCTAATCACGGCCAGGGCCTCGGTTCGGGTCGTGACATGACTCTTTGAAGAGTTATGCTTAAATAGAAGTTGTATCATTCAGGGTAACTTATGAACTTAAAACGCATAAAATAGAAATCAACAAATTGACTTTATGAAGTGCTACTAAATCACTGAAGAAACAAATTGAAGAACCTGGTCCTAGAATAGAATCTGGCTAATAGTTTTAGCGTTGATTGTTAGGGAATTGTTCATTGTGTTGAACTATTGATGTAATATTAGTTTCAGGGTGTTATAAATTGTAGTAAGATCTAGTCTCAGAGTTGGGAAAACTCAGAGACTTTGTAAACACATACCGTGGATAGTACGTGTGTAGTTAGGAATTAGAGTTTATAATTCCTAGTCGTTGAGTTATAGCAATTAGAGTTTATAATTCCTAGATTACAGAGTTGTAATCATTTTGTTGAATCTCAAGTGATTTAGTGGAGTTGGGGTTAAACTCTTTAAAGGTACATGACATGATTTTTTACAACTCTTTGAGCCAGGTGTTTTCCACGTAAACATCACTATGTGATTTTAATACCCCATATTTTTCTAGCTTAATTTAACTCCTAGAATATCAATGGTCAACATTAAAAAAATGAATAAATCTTGATACATGTAGAAATTTACAGCTACAGACTTACCAAGTTGTAGATAATTGAACCAGCTTTCCAAAGATACAAATTTCTCCTTAATCCGATACTCTGTTGAGAAGTTATTGTGATTTTAGTGAAAACAATAGGACATTTGGACAGGCACCGCGTTTTGGTAAAGGAAAAATTGCAATTGTTCGATTTTAGTGAAGCACCGCGATTAGCTTACATCACAGAGAAATTCCAGTTCCTGTTCGTCCCATTCCAATAGCTCAACTCTATTAGCCTATATCGCGCCAAAATTCCCAATTGTACAGTCACCTCATCGTGGTGAAGTGCAAAATAACACTCTTCCTTTTTCTAGTAAGCCACCGGGATAACGGCGCGTCACAGTGGGAGGCAAAATTGGGATTTCCAGTTTCAAGTAAAATTTTAAAAAGGGAAATTTAGTCTTTTGCCAATCCCACAAATCGTGAATAACAGAGGATTAAACCTATTCTAAGCCTATTATGCTCACTTTTCATCAACTTTGTCTCAAGAAAACCTTAGGACATTAAACCTTCATCCCCAATAAATCTGAATTCCACCATTCTTTTTCAAAGATAGCTCATAATTAGAGATTCACGATTCAAGAACATCAAGAATCTATCTTCAAGAGCACAAATAGTAACTTAGAGTTCAAGTTTCTTCATCTAATAATCAATTTAGGTATGTGACATTTTTCAACAAGGATAATCCTTTCATCCTTGTGCCCAAAATTAATTTTGAAGTTGATTTTTATATGAATTTATATGAGATTCAAATTAGGGTTCATACCCAATATTTCTATTTGACAGATTATGAGATCACAAGTGATTTAGACTTGAATTATCACTATTCTCATAATCATGCAAGAACTTTATGATGATTTGACAAGAATTTGATGCATAGGTTATTAATCCCTAGTTTGAATGTTGATATTTCAAGAATGACTATGTTGTAAGAATCCCATGAATAGTTATTTTTAGATTTTAATAAAGATTTGATAGTTTGATTTTAGCTTAGACAAGGAATCCACTTTACAATTTCAGTTGCAGTTTAAATTCGAAGATATATAGTTGGTTTTCATTATAAACCATTTATACTAGTTTTAAAGTGGATTTCCTACAGAATGAGCATATAGATTAATGGGAGTAGTATTTAGCACCGAGTTGGGCATGTTTACATGCCCCAAAACTATGAGCTAACGTAGGTACAAATTATTAGATTATTCCCATTTCTATATGGATAACAGTTACAAATGTGATCACTTAGATTAGGTTATACTTCTTGGCAAGAGTATGACACCTCTCCTTAACATGAGGTTTTCCCATAAGGGAACTAGACGTTGGACACTACGATAGCTTACAAAGTGTTTGTCAGTTAGAAGAACCTCCCTAATAGTAAAGACTTTCAGAATAGTATTTAAAATTTTTTCCCTACAACTTACAGAAAAGAGTAATGAATAATAGAAAAGCTGTTACAAACTAAGTGTAAAGGCTCGCCACTTTTTTTCAGATATTTCTTTATATGAGGAATTAGATATAGATGTCATGTTTCAGATTACAGATAAAAGAGTGAGTCCTTTCTAAACTTAAAAAACATGATTTAAAGATAGAATACAAGTACAACCTTTAGAAACAAAATGTGATGAATCACTAGATATATGCAACATGTTTTCCTATTCATGATTAAGATTTTCAGTTTTCAAATATTCAAGCATATGCGAGTTATCTATATTTATTAAACATTCTTTTACAAATTTATGATAATATTAAGATATAGATTTACTTGTGAATTCACCCCATATACTCAGTAAAATCCAGAAGTACTGATCTACATATACGTCTATGTGCTACATTGACTCATAATGTAGGTTCAGGTGATCAGTTTCAGCAGCGTGAGTGATTTCGAGCATCTCCATCTACATTTCAATAGTTGGTGAGTCCTCACAATTTGGTGACTTAGTCATTCAATTTTTCACCTTATTAGTATAGATAATTCATTATATTTAGACAGTTCAAGTCAGATGGGGGTTTATCCAACTGACTATCTAGCATTAGTAGTATAGGCTTGTCAGACTGCTAGATGTGATTCAAATTTTCAGTATTGATTAATCAGACTCTTGATTTTAGTATTTTCAGATATTATATTTAGAAATTTCTAGCTTAGATCATACATAATCCCATATTTCAGCTTGATTATATATATATATACTTATCTATTATGAGTTTCAGATTTAGTAAATGGCTTATAGGGTTAGCTTAAAGCTACTCATAGACTTGAGCACCGTCTGACATATAGAAACCTATTTTTGAGGCATTATAAACTTGGTATCAAAGCCTAAGGTTATAATAATCCTAGGGAGTCAGACAAGCCGCATTACGTAGAGTCTTGATCAAGGGTGTGAAGCGCACCATATTTATGAGCAAGAGGCTATGGGATATTTTCGAAAATTATCTCTTTATTTTATTATATAATGTGCTTAAACTATCTCTATCTTATTTTAACTCATGCTCTTACATGACAGTTTAATATGCCTCCTTGTGGAGCTAATGTAGGCAGAAGTGATAACTAGCCACCTTATCCAACTTACCCTCTAAATGAGAATGTATCCCATGCTGTATTTCAGGATGCCTTTCAGGTGTTAGCACAAGTTGTGAATGCTAATGACTAGGAAAACCATCAGGAAGTAGTCCCACTTAAGCAGAATGGGGATCTAGCAGCAGCCAGAATTCGTGTATTCGTGAGAATGAATCTGCCTGAGTTCTTTGGGTCAAAATCAGATGAGGAAATACAACTTTATTTAGATGAGGGGAAAAATATTACCCAGATTATGGATATTTCTGAAGAGTAGAGTATAGAATTGGCATCCTATAGATTGAAGGACGTATCATATGATTGGGTGTCATATGGAAGAGTGGTTGAGGTAAGAGTTAAGTTCCAATAAGTTGGCAGGGGTTTTAGGATGTGTTTCTAGAATAGTTTTTTTCATGTGAAATGAGAGAATCTAAGGTAGAAGATATTTTGAACCTGAGGCAGGGCTCAATGACAATGAAGGAGTACTGCCTTAAGTTCAATCAGTTTTCTAAGTATGTCTCGGATATAATGGCTGACCCTTGGGCGAGTATGATTAAGTTTGTTATTGGAGTATCTAGTTTAGTTGTCAAGGGGTGTAGGACTACCATGCTTATTGGGGACATGGATCTTGCTAGATTAATAATTCAGGATCAACAGATTAAGGCAAAAAAGTTAAAGAGAAGAGAAATTAGGAATAAGAAGGCTAGAACTGGGCAACTTGAGTATGGAAAGACAAAGTTTTGAGGGGGAAATCATTTACAGTTTCAGAATCATTTATCTATGCTAGTGCCATCTTCAGCTAGTGCTCCCACCCCTAGAGTAGGCAAAAATAGTGGGGTATGACCTCTATGTCCAGATCTCAAAATAGTGTGAGTGGAAAACCCAGTTATCCTCCATGTGCTAAATAAGGTAAGAATCATCCTGTGAGTGCTTGTTGGGACTAAAAGGTTTTTATGGTTGTGGTATGTTAGGTCATGGAATCAAAGAGTGTCTGCATGCTAAGCAGTGAAATAGGGGTGTTCATCCCCAGACTCAGCTACTAGCGTACCAGATCCTCTAGGTCACCCAGTCCCTCCTCAGGGTGCATCATCCAGTACCAGTGGTGGTCAGTGCCAGAATTGATTTTATGCTTTACTGTCCCATCAGGAGCAGGAGGATTCACCAGATGTTATTACAGGTATGCTTCATGTCTTTAATCTTGATGTTTATATGTTGTTAGACCCTGGGTTGAATTGTACTTATACGACCCCATTAGTTGTAGTATATTTTGAAATAGGTCCAAAAAAGATCCATGAGCCCTTCTGAGTTTCTACCCAGTGGGTGAGTCATTTGTTCCCAAACAGATTTATAGAAAGTGTCCAATCACTGTCCTTCATAAAATCATGTTAGAATATTTAATAGAGTTAGATATGGTCGACTTTAACCTTACTCTAGTTATGGATTGGCTCCATTCTTATTATGCATCTATAGATTGTCTCGCCCGAGTTGTGAAGTTTTGGTTTCCAGATGAGCCATTCTTTGAGTGCGAAGGTAATTCAGTTTCTCCCAAGTGTCATTTCATTTCCTTTATTAAACCAAGAAAGTTAAACTCAAAAGGGTGTATCTATTATCTATTTCGAGTCAAAGACACTAAGTCTAAGACTCTAACAGTTCAATAAGTCTATTTCGTTAATAAGTTTCCTTATGTTTTTCCCATTGATTGGCCAGGGGTACCTCCCGATAGGGAAATAGAATTTAGTGTTGAACTTCTTCAAGATACTCAACCCATCTCTATTCTTCCATATCATATGGCTCCAGTCGAGCTTAAAGAGTTAAAATAGTACCTTAATGATCTATTAGATAAAGGTTTCATATGGCCCAGTGTCACTCCATGGGGAACTCCCTTCTTATTCGTGTGAAAGAAAGATGGTTCTTTGCAAATGTGCATTGACTATCATCAGCTGAATAAAGTCACAGTCAAAAGCAAATATCCTCTTCCTAGGATTGATGACTAATTCGACCAACTCCAAGGTGCAAGTTATTTCTTCAAGATAGACCTTAGATCCGGCTATCATCAGCTAATAGTAAGGGAATGTGATATTTTGAAAATATCTTTCATAACCTGTTACGGTCTTTTTATGTTTCTGGTCATGTCATTTGGTCTTACCAATGCCCTAGTAGCCTTCATAGACTTGATGAACCAAGTGTTCAAATAGTATTTGGAAATGTTTGTCATAGTACTTATCGATGATATCCTTGTCTATTCTCATAGTGAGGATGATCATGCAGACCACCTAAGAATTGTGTTACAAACTCTTAGAGATCACCAGTTATTCGCCAAATATAGAAAATGTAAATTTTAACTAAGAGCAGTAGCTTTGTTCAGTCATATTGTTTCTAGAGAAAATATTAGAGTTGATCCCCAAATGAAAGAAGTAGTAAGAAACTGTCCTAGTCCTATTCTCCGTCATACATTAAAATTTTCTTGGGTTTAGCTGGCTATTACAAATGTTTTGATGAGGGGTTTTCTTCTATTGTATCCCATATGTCTAGATTAAATCAGAAGAAGGTTATGTTTCAGTTGTCTGATTTCTGTGAGAAGAGTTTTTTGGAGTTGAAGACTTGACTCACTTCATCCCTAGTTTTAGCACAACCTGATGGTACAGATGGGTTCGTTGTATATTATGATGCCTCTAGAATTGATTTGGGTTGTGTTTTGTCTTAGGGAGGTAAAGTCATAGCCTATACCTCTAGATAGCTTAAACCTCATGAAAAGAACTACCTTACCCATGATCTTGAGTTAGCAGCTATTGCGTTTGCCTTAAAGATCTGGAGGCACTATCTTTATGAGGTGCATGTTGATGTGTTTATGGATCACAAAAGCTTACAGTATGTGTTTATTTAGAGGGAGTTAAATCTTTGTTAGATAAGGTAGTTAGAATTATTAAAGGATTATTATATGAGTATGTTGTATCATTCGGGCATGGCCAATGTAGTGGCAGACTCCTTTAGTAGATTGTGTATGGACAGTGTTGCTCATTTAGAGAATGATAAGAGAGAGTTAGTTCAAGAAGTTCACCGGTTAGCTAGATTGGGTGTAATATTGGTTGACTCGGCTTAAAGTAACATTTGGGTTCAAAGTTGATCAAAATCTTTTCTAGATTCTAAAGTAAAAGACAAGAAGGACAAGGATTGTTGTTTGGACAAACTGAAGGGTTAAGTTAAAGACCAAAAGGTAGAGGTTTTCTCCCAAGGGGAGATGGTGTATTGAGATACTCGAGTATATTGTGTGTGCCATGTGTTGATGATTTGAGGCATCGGATCATGGAAAAAGTGCATTGTGCGCGTTACTACATTCATCCAGGAGCCACTAAGATGTACCATAATTTGCGGGAAGTCTATTGGTGGAGTAGTTGTAGGAGTTTGGTATTCCCCCTTGGAAGTGGGAAGAGGTTAATATGGACTTTGTTACTAGACCGCCCCATTCGCGTCGACAATATGATTTGATATGTGTTATTGTAGATAGATTGACTAAATCAGCTCATTTCTTGACAGTTCACATATCCTACATAGCTGAAGATTATAATAAGTTGTATACCAGAGAGTTGGTTAGACTACATGGAGTTCATTTGTCCATCATCTCAGATAAGGGTACTCATTTTACCTCTCAGTTTTAGAAAGCCTTTTAGAAGGGTATTGGTACCTAAGTTTATCTTAGTTCAGCTTTTCATCTGCAGATAGATGGTCAGTCAGAGAGGACCATTCAGACTCTAAAGGATATATTGAGGGCATGTATTCTTTATTTCAAAGGTAGTTGGGATGACCACTTGCCGTTGATCGAGTTTACCTACAATAACAGTTACCATTATAGTATTCAGATGGACCCACTAGAGGCTCTTTATGGGTAGAGATGTAGATCACCAGTAAGTTGGTTCAAAGTGGGTGAGGCCGCTTTGATTGGGCCAGATATAATGTTTTAATCCATGGATAAAGTTCAGTTGATTCTAGAGAGATCGAAAGTAGCTCAGAGTCATCAAAAATCTTATGAAGACGTAAAAATGAGAGATTTTGAGTTTGAAGTAGATGATCTTATGTATTTGAAGGTTTCACCCATAAAGGGGGTGAAGAGATTTGGCAAAAAGGGAGAGCTAATTCCCGAATATGTAGGATACTACCAGATTTTGAGTTGTGTTGGGAAGGTAGCATATGATCTTAAGCTACCCGCAGACTTGTCATTAGTTCATCCAATGTTTCATGTGTCCTTATTGAAGAAGTTAATGGATGATTAAGTAGTTGTAGTCCCTTTTGAAAGCACAGATATTCAGAATAACGTTTCATACGAAGAAGTTCCAGTAGAGATTCTTGATCATCAGATCCGTAGACTAAGAAACAAAAAAGTTCCCTTGGTCAAAGTTCTGTGCTGAAACCAGTTCGTTGAGGGTGCTACTTGGGAAGAAGAAGAAGAGATGCATACCAAGTATCCTCATCTCTTCTCCACGAACTTAGATTCAGCTGAAAGTAATAGTCTTTCTTAATTCAGTTCTTTTCCAGTCTCAGATTTAGCCTTATAGTTATCTTCTTGTAAATTCATGCATTCGCAAATTAGTTTAGTCTCTTAGTATGTTTTCCATACAGTCATGCAGTTTGTTTCAAATGTGCATGCCAGCATATAGCCTCAGTTCCTTAATATCTTCAGTTTAACTAGTCTTATTCGAGGACGAATGTTACTAAGAGGGAGATAATGTAATACCCCGTATTTTTCCTAGATCAGTTTAACTCCTAGAATGTCAAGGGTAAACTTCAAAAAAATGAAAATCTTGATAGATGTAGAATTTTCCAGCTCTAGACCCATCAAGTTGTAGATAATTGAACCAGCTTTCCAACGATAGCAATTTCACCTTAATACGATACTAGATTGAGAAGTTATGGCAATTTTAGTGAAAAAAGTCAGACATTTCGACACTCACCGCAATGCGGTGAAGGAAAAAATAACAATTGTATGATTTTAGTGAAACACTGTGGAGAAATTCAAGTTCCCATTCGTCCCATTCTAGTAGCTCAATGCAATTAATCCCAAAAATCCCAATTGGACAGTTACTACATCGCGGGGAAGTGCAAAATGCCAATCGTACTTTTCCAGTGGTGCAACATGATTATACCGCGTCATGCCAATGGCAAAAATGGCAATCGTCCTTTTTGTAGTGAGCCATCGGATAGCGGCGCATCGCAGTGAGAGGCAAAATCAAGATTTCCAGTTCTTAGTAAAATTTTAAAAAGGGCAATTTCATCTTTTCCCCAACCCCCAAATCGTGAATAACATATGATTAAACCTATTCTAAGCCTATTATGCTCACTTTTCATCAAATATCTCTCAAAGAAACCCTAGCACATAAAAACCTTCATCCCCATGAAATCCAAATTCCACCATTCTTTTTTCAAGATAGCTCAAAATTAAAGATTCCAAATTCAAGAACTTCAAGATTCTATCTTCAAGAGAACAAATAGGAACTCAAAGTTCATGTTTCTTCATCTAACAATCAATTATGGTATGTGGAGTTTTACAACAAGGATAATCCTTTCATCCTTGTGCCCAAAATAAGTTTTGAAGTTGATTTTTATATAAATTTACATGAGATTCAGATTAGGGTTCATACCCGATATTGCTATTTGACAGATTATGAGATTACAAGTGATGTAGATGCTTAATTGCATGTTTTCTTTAATATTTTCATGCATATGATATAAATTTCTAGATTTCAAATTGAATTATCACTATTCTCATAATCAAGCAAGAACTTTATGATGATTTGACAAGAATTTGATGCATAGGTTATCACGCCCTAGTTTAAATGTTGATATTTCAAGAATGACTATGTTGTAAGAATCCCATGAATAGTTATTTTTAGATTTTAATAAATATTTGATAGTTTGATCTTAGCTTAGATATGGAATCCACTTTACAATTTCAGTTGCAGTTTAAATTAGAAGATATATAGTTGGTTTTCATTATAAACCATTTATACAAGTTTTAAAGTGGATTTCCTACAGAATGAGCATACAAATTAAAGGGAGTAGTATTTAGCACCATGTTGAGTATGTTTACATTCCCCCAGAACTATTAGCCAACGTAGGTACAGATTATCATATTATTTCTATTTCTATATGGATGACAATTATAGATGTGATAACTTAGATTAGGTTATACTCTTTTGCAAGAGTATGACACCTCTCCCTAATGATAGGTTTTCCCATAAGGGAACTAGATGTTGGACACTATGATATCTCGCATAGTGTATGTCGGTTAGAAAAACCTCCGTAACAGTAAAGACTTTCTGAATAGTTTTTAAAAATATTTCCTTATAGCTTACAGAATATTGTAAAGAATAACAAAAAAACTTTTATAAACTAAGTGTAAAGGCTTACAAATTTTATGGAGATATTTCTTTATTTGAGGAATTAGTTACAGATGTCATCTTTAAGATTACAACTATTAAAGTGAGTCCTTTCTATACTTAGACATCATGATTTAAATATAGAATACAAGTACAATCTTTAGAAACTAAATGTGATAACTCACTAGATCTATTCAACATGTATTGCTATTCATGATTATGATTTCCAGTTATCAGATATTCTAGCTTATGTGAGTCATCTACATTTAGCATGCATTCTTTTACAAATTTATAAGAATATTGAGCTATCAATTTACTTATGCATTCACCGCCATATACTCAGTACATTCCAGAAGTACTGATCCACATATACCTCTATGTGCTACATTGTCTCATAATGTAGGTTCTAGTGCTCAGTTTCAGCAGCATGAGTGATTTCTATCATCTCCATCTACACCCCGACCTTTTGTTAGTCCTCATAGTTCGAGGACTTAGTCATTCATTTTTCATCTTATTCATAGAGATGATTAAGTATTTTTAGACTGTTCGAGTCAGCTGGGGGTTTGTCAGCCTGCTAGATATGATTTAGATTTTCAGTATTGATTTGTTAGACTCTTGAGTTTGGTATTTTAAGATATTATATTCAGATATTTCCAGCTTATCTCATACAGAATTCCACATTTCAACTTGATTATATATCTATACTTCCTTATTATGAGTTTCAAATTTATTAGATGGCTTACAAGGTTATCTTAATGCTACTTATAACTTGAGCACCGTGGCACATCTCGTAACCCATTTATAGGGTGTTACAATGATTTACATTCTATTTTAGCCAGATAGGAACACGTTAGTTAACCTATTCCATTAATAGGCAACTGTTAGGCTAAAATAATGTAATCAGTAGGGCACGTACTCTAACAAGTCATATTATAGAGGGTTGTCTTAGGTATGGTTAGCACCTAAGTCTAAATATCACGATGATGAATTTTGCCTCACCTACTGGTCAAAGTGAAGGTCAATCAACAACTCGACCACTATTCTTTGATGGCTCTTATTTTATTTGATAGAAAGCTTAAATGAAAATGTTCTTGCAAGGAGAAGATTATGGGTAGTAGGATCGAATCATTAATGGACCCAAAATCCCTATGAAACTAGTTATTGGAAAATCTGTACAAAAAACTAGAAGTGAGTTTAATGCTGAAGATCTTACTCCATTAAAGAAACATGAAAAGGACAAGAATAATATAGTGTGTGGTCTAGGTACTTCTTAATACCACAGGGTATCAAACTGTAATTCTGCTAAAAAGATATGGGATGCTTTGGCGAATGCTTATGAAGAGACTGCTCAAGTGAAAAAATTCAGGACCGCTTACCTTTTTACTGAGTATAAAACTTTCAAGATGGGTGAAAATGAATCTTTGCATGAAATAATGACCAAATTGACCACCCTGACAAATCACTTCACATATTTGGGAAAGATCATTTCTGTTAAGGAACAGGTGGAAAAGATTCTGAGAGTCCTACCAAAGTCTAAGTGGGATGTCAAAGTTACAGCCATAACAGAAGCTAAGGATGTCACTAGCATGTCTCTTCATGTGTTAGTTGGTAATTTAAAGACCTATGAGATAAAAATGGAAGATCTAAAAAAGGCATCTAAAAGTGATGAATCTAAATTGGATCAAGAACAAGTAGCCTTCATTATAAAATAATGTACAACATTGGTGAGAGCAATTCAAAAAACAATTTATATACGATATTAGAAAACACATGGTCATACTTTTAAGACTTTGAATTATTTCTTAGAAAACATGATTCACTCTTATCTTACTTTTGGGCTAGATTGTACACTCTACAAGTTTTTTACACACGGGCCATATGGGTCCTCCATTAACTTGTCAGCCAAGCCCCCAACCCAATTTTTCCGCAAGGGCTAGAGTCTCTATATCTAATATGGAAAAAGGTACTAAGCTAGCGTATAATCCCTCGTGGGTACATAACAATCCCGTATCAGCAAAATACAATTTTAGGGAATGAGTTTTCTGAACTTGAACCTTCTTCGGGTAACCACCTAATTCTCTTTAAGACCATTTTTAACTCTTTAATCCATTTTAGCTCAAGAAAAGACCCAATCTTGTATAGTGGAACACCCCGTAATATTTTTAACTTAGTACCGCTCTTAGTAGAAAGCATAGAGGGCTTACAACCTAAAATTTTTTGAAGTATTGAAATGACAACCATAGTTTAAGCTCCTAAACATTGATGATTTTTTAATCAAACTTTTTGACCTCGAGAAGTAGATTTTTAAGCTGATTCATCATCAGGAGTGTAAAAGGGTTGTCTCGGGGGAGTTTTGGATTTTTCGGAAAAGGTTTGGGATGTGTTTGGAATTCAAAAATAGAACATCAATGTGATATACTTAGGTCACGCCAGGAATCACATCGGTGGGAGGCGACGCATCACATCACATTTCACATCAAAGAGACCAACGTGGGGTGTCGCTTAATGCATCCAGTGCCCAATTTGTCTTAATAATTTTTTGTTCTAGGAGGGTAATTCGATCTTTTTCCCTCATATTATCTCAATAATAACACGAAATTAAGTCATGATTAGGGAATATTATGCCAAAAGTTACTCAAATTCCCTCAAAACAAAACCCTAACTCATTCCCCAAAGATCAAGAATCAAGATCTTATGTAAAGATTTCCAAGAAAGAAATCAAGATTCAGGTTCTATTCTTTGGAATAAGTAATGTAAGGTATGTGGGGCTGTCCTAAACTTCGTGGGCATATTGAAATTATTTTTAGTAAGTTATGAAACTATGAAATCATATATTCATCAAGGGTTTTGTGAACACGTTATAGAATATACATTATGAATCCTTTTCAATGAAATAATGTTTTGGTCGGGAGGCATTCCCCTTGAAGTTGATTTTTACTCATGTATATGTATGTATGTGTTTGAGTTTAAGAATTTGAATAGAGATCGTGAAGATTTATACTCCCTCTTTTGTAATAAAGTCTCTTGACTTCATATGTTATGAATTATTCAATTAAATATTGAAAAATAGTTACAAATGTATTTACAATTATTTAAGGCTGATATTGGTTATGAATTAAAGAGAGGATGTTTCTTTTTAATATAAATGAAAAGTGATGATTTAGAGAGTTGTATGTGTTTCTACAAAGCAATGGACTAATATACATTTAAGGATTGAAAGAGAGAATCTCTCCATAAGTTTCATTTATTTTGATATACAAATCCTTTTGTACTTCTTAAATGTCTTGGTGGTCTGGACATTGTTTTGGATAGAAGAACTATAACATAATAATTTATGGCTTAAATATATGACATACAAGTCATGGTATGATGATACCAAACAGAAGAGCCCCATAATAGAATCAGATTTCTTTTCAGGTTTTGATTTTAAAAGATTTATGTCTGAAAGAGTTAAAAATAGGCTTAAAGAGAGTTAGGTGGTTACCCAAAGAAGGAATTTGAGTGTAAGAGCTTATTGCTGGAAACCATTTTTTTCCAATATTGGGGTATGATGTCCCAAGATAGGTATTATACATTGGCCGTGTGCCCTTGGCATATTAGAGATAGAGACTCCAGCCCTTGCAGCTAACTTGGGTTGGGGGATTGGCCGCCGAGTTAAGGGTGGATTCCACATAGAACTTGGGATTGTAGAGTTGTAACGTGTACCACCTAGCTCTGAAGTAAATATAAAGAGTGAGTCTTGGTTTCAAAGAAATGTTTTAAATTCTTTTAAGTATACCCATATATTTTCATATATTGTATGTGATACTTTTTATGAATTTCTATCACTTATGTTGCATAAAAGTACATTATTTGGGATTGCTCTGCATACTAGTACAATTGTATTGATCCCCTATATTTTAGGATCTAAGACACAGTTCCTGGGTCTCGGTAAGCAGTAGATTGGTGTGTCTGATGTTTCCAGTTGCTGATCCTCCCTTATTTTGGAATGTCTGGTTGATAAGACATTGTTACTTTATTTTAATTCATGATCCGACTGAAGGCCTTGTCATAGTTTTTAGACATATTTTGGTTTTTGTATTGTTAGAGATTTTGTAGACTGGTGTCATGTGTTTTGAATGTTATGAACTTTCTTTCGAATTGTTCAGTTTAATTATGAGATTGACCATGTTTTTTTATGATAATTTTATGCATTTATTTATATTGTATGAACGTTTTGCATAATTATCAGATAAAAAAGAGTGTTCAGGCCTTCATGGTTTGGGATGCTCGTCGCAGCCAGGGTCTTGACTTGGGTCATGAAAAACTTTGTATCAGAGCATAGTTCATGGTCCCTAGGTTTCTGCAAAATTACATTGGGTAGATTCCTATTTATGGGTGTGTAGCATGCCACACTTTTAAGAAGAAGGCTACAAGGTATTTAGAAATGTCTCTCTTCTTTTTATAATTGTGCTATAGAGTATGAATGTCCTATAATTAATAATTTCCTAAGTTTCAAAAAGTTACCATGCCTCACCGTAGATCCAACAAATAGAATAACAACCCTGAGGATGTCTGCCCTACTTATGGGATGTGGACTCATAATAAGGCTCATACTTCAAAGTTTGTTTTTACTACAAGAGTTCCTCTAGTTCAAACTATTCCACCTCGGGCTCCTTGATCTGGAGTTAACCGTACTCAGCCTTCCCAGAGAGAGGTCTGTAATCCTGAATTCCAACAATCTATGCATGTATCTAAGTTAGTGACTTCTCAAGCCTGTCAGCCTAAAGATGTAGGATCTTTGTATAGTTCATCTGAGATCACTCGGGTTGGTCAATTCATTAGACTAAATCCACCTACGTTACTGGCACAAAGGTTGAGGAAGAGCCAAAAGGTTCATTAATGAGCAGGAGAAAATTTTTTGAGTTATGGATGTGAATGAAGTTGAAGGGGTTGAGATGGCGGCCAATCAATTTAAGGATATGGACAATCAATGGTATGTTGAATAGGAAGATTCAAAGGGTAGATATATTGATCCTTCAATGTGGGGTAAGATTGTGGAATCTTTCCTGGATTGATTCTGTCCTTACGAATTAAGGGAGTCAAAGTCTGAAGAATTTATGAACTTGAAACAAGGAAAGATGAGTGTTAAGGAGTACCCATTGAAGTTCATCTAGTTGTCTAGGTATGCTCCAGAATTGGAGGGTAATGTGAGAGCTCGTATGAGGAAGTTTTCTTTCGATCTCTTGGATGATCTAGTGGTAGAGTGCAAGGGAGCAATGCCGAATAGAGATATGGATTTCTCTAGGTTGTTCATTCATATGCAAAAGGTTGAGGGGCAGAAGAACAGGATGGCTGAGGTAAAATAAAGAGAAAAGTAATCCAAAAGGGCTAGGACTATAGACCAAAATAACAGTCATCTTTAGTGTAGTAAATGGGGTAATAAGTGATCTAAGAAAAGGTTTTAGAGTAATGTGCACTATTTAGCCAGCACCATAGCACCCATACCGCTAGTTGATCATTAGTTTTAGAACTTTTAGCCTAACATTAGATCCGGGGTATAGGGTACTCAATCCCAAGGTAGTGTAGCTCAAACGTATCAGCCATTTCCATAATTTGGGAACTTTGGAAGGAGCCACCCAGGGAAGTGTTAGTTTTGCATGATGGTGTGCTATGTTTGTGGCTATCCAAGACATATTCAAAGAAACTTTCTGATAGCTAGAGATAATGTTGTGGATTCTATGACTCAAGATAATTACATGCCACCACCATGACCTAAAGGTACTACGTCAGCTACCGATAGCGGTCACAATAAATTATATGCTTTATCTAACCGCCAGGATGCAAAGGCTTTGCCAAATATTGGTACGAGTACGGTATAAAATTTTCTATCACGATGTCTATGTCTAATTTGATCCCAGTTCTACCTTTTCCTATGTGACCTCGTATGTGGCAGTTAATTTTGGTTTTGAGACTGAATATATTCTGGAACCTTTCTCTGTTTCCACTCTCATCGGTGACTCTATAATGGCTAGGAGGTTGTATAGATATTATGTGGTGTCTGTCCATCATCATGATACTGTAGGAGACCTTATAGATCGTGATATGATTTACGTTGATGCTATTTTGGGAATGGATTCACTCCATTCATGCTATGCCACATTGGAATGTAGAACCCAAAATATCACTTTTTTCTTTCAAAATGAGTGGGTAGTAGAGTGGGAGGGGTATTCATTACCACCTAAGGGGAAGTTCATATATTATGTCAGAGCTCGTAAACTTATATCCAAGGGTTGTTTGTTTCTTCTTATTTAGTTCAAAGATTCCAATACTGAAAGTCCTCCCTACCTGTCTGTCCCTGTTGTTAATGAATTCCCAAAAGTTTTTTCTGATGAACTCCTGGGGATACCACCTGACAGGGAGATAGAGTTTGGTGTTGACTTATTGTCGGACACTCATCCTAGTTTTGTTCCAACATATAGAATGGCTCCTGTAAAATTGAAAGAGTTGAAAGAATAGTTAAAAAAGCTTATTGACAAGGGCTTTATACACCCTAGTGTTTCTTCCTAAGGTTCACCTGTACTCTTCGTGTGTAAGAAAGATAACTCCCTTCATATGTGTATAGACTACCGTCATCTTAATAAAGTCACTGTTAAAAATAAATACTCTCTTCTAAGGATTGATGATTTATTTGAACAACTCCATGGTTCAAAATGTTTCTCTAAGATAGACCTTCGTTCTGGGTATCATCATCTTAAGGTTTGTGAGGCTGACATTCCCAAGATAGGTTTTTGAATCCGATATGGCCATTATGAATTCCTAGTCATATCCTTCAGATTAAATAATGCCCCTGCAACTTTGATGGACCTAATGAATAGGTTGTTTCACCAGTTTCTGGATTTGTTTGTCATAGTTTTTGTAGACAATATCCTGGTTTACTCTAATAGTGAGGAGGGGCATACCAGCCACCTCTGAATAATCCTTCAGACCCTTAAAGATCATGAGTTATATGCAAAGTTTTCCAAACATGAATTCTGGCTTAGTGCTATTGCTTTCCCAGGGCATATTGTTTCTATTAAAGGGATTAAGGTTGACCCCCAAAAGGTTGAGACAGTGAGAAAATGGCCCAGATCTATGACTCCAATCGATATTCAAAGCTTCTTGGGTTTGACAGGGTATTTTTGTATAGATTTTTTCCACCATAGACACTTCACATACTAGATTGACTTAGAAGAAAGTGAAATTCTTGTGCTTTAACTCTTGTGATAATAGTTTTGAGAAACTTGAAGACAAATTGACTACCGCGCCAGTTTTGACCCTTCCCAAAGGTACATAGGCTTTTGTTGTGTACTGTGATGTGTTTCAGGTGGGACTTGGGTGTGTGCTTATGCATCATTGTAAGGTGGTGTCTTATGCTTTAAGGCATTTAAAGGTGCATGAAAAGAATATCCCACCCATTACTTAGATTTAGCGGCTATGGTGTTTGCATTTAAGATCTGGAGACATTATATTTATTGGATGCATGTAGATATATTCACTGATTAGAAAAATTTGTAGTACATTTTCAGATAGAAAGAACTGAATCTCAAGCAGAGGCATTGGTTGGAATTGTTGAAAGATTATGATATGAGACTATACTATCACCTGGGCAAGCCCAATATGGTAGACGACGCCCTTAGTAGGTCGTTAATGGGCTGTCTTTCTCATGTTGAGGAAGGATAGAGGGATATGGTGAAATATATTCACCGGCTTGCAAATATGGGAGTTAGACTCCTGGAATTCGAAGATGGAGAAGTAATTGTTCTTTAGATAGGTAAATCTTCCCTATGTGCTAAAGTTAAGGAAAAGTAGGTCAAAGACCCCATCTTGTTGCAGATTAAGAATGATGTTGGTCAACAGAAGGTCATGGCATTTAAAATTGGTGGTGATGGGATCCTGAGGTATCAATGTAGGTTGTGTGTGCCGAATGTGGATGGGTTGCGAGAGACAATTCTCGATGAAGCTCACACTTTGAGGTATGTTGTTCATCTAGGCTCTAGTAAAATGTACCATGATCTTAAAATGATTTATTGGTGGAACAATTTGAAATAACATGTTTCTAATTTTGTCTCTAAGTATTTGAATTGTCAACAAATCAAGGTAGAGCATTTGAGAACAGGTGGCTCTTCCTAAGGGATAGCTTTGCCTATATGGAAGTGGGAGATGATCAACATAGATTTCATTATGGGGCTTCTGAAGTCCCGTAACCAATATGGCTCCATTTGGGTGATTGTAGATAGGATGACAAAGTCCGTCCATTTTCTTTCAACATGGTTCAACTTTTTGGGGGATGATTATGCTAAGTTGTACATTCGTGAGATAGTTCAGTTGCATGGGGCTTCGGTGTCTATTATATTAGATCGCAGTACATAGTTTTCTTCTATATTTTGGCGATCTTTTTAGAGGGGTTTAGGCACCCAAGTACACCTAAGTATCATCTTCCACCCACAGACAGATGGGCAAGCAGAATGCACTATTCAGACCTTAAAAGATATATTGAGGGCCTACGTGATTGACTTTAAGGGTAGTTGGGTGGATCATTTACCATTGATAGAATTTTCCTAAAACAATAGCTACCATTCTAGTATACAGATGGCTTCTTTTGAAACACTTTATTAAAGAAGATACAAGTCACCGATAGTGTGGTATAAGGTAGGGGAAACCAAGTTGTTTGGGCCTGACTTTGTACATCAGACAATGGAGGGTGAAGATCATCAGGGAGCGACTTAAGACAACCCAGATTTTCTAAAAGTCTAATGCTGATGTTAGAAGGAGAGATTTAGAATTTGATGTTGATGATTGGGTATTTCTAAAGGTCTCCCATATGAAGGGAGTCATGCAATTTGGAAAGAAAAGGAAGTTTTGTCCTTGTTGTATAGTACCATATCAAATTTTGAGAAGAATAGGTGGGGTTGCTTATGAATTAGATTTTCCCGCAAGTCTAGCTTCCGTACGTCCAGTATTCCATGAGTCCATGTTGAAAACCTACATTCGAGATCATTCCCTAGTGTTTCCTAAAGAGGAGATCAATGTGAAAAACTTTTTGTCATATGAAGAAGAACCCATTGCCATTTTGGATGGTGAATTTCAGAAGCTGAAAAGTAAGAAGATAGCTTCTGTAAAGGTGTTCTGGAAAAAATAAAAGATGAGGAAGCTACTTAGGAGTTAGAAGATGACATCCGAACTATATACCTAAACCACTTTGAGACCATGGATAACAACATAGAAGGTTCAAAATCGTATACTATACTCTCTATATTTTCTCTAGTGTGCTTTAAATCGTGCTTATCTCAGTCCCGAGGCATGATTCAGGGACACACAATACCAAGGGGGGAATAATGTAACACCCCGTAACATTTTTGACTTAGTACCATACTTAGTAGCACACACAGAGACCTACAACCTAAAATTTTTCTAAGTGTTGAAATGACTTAACAATATTTTAAGCTCCTAAACTTCGATGATTTTTAAATAGATCTTTCCGACCTTGAGACGTAGATTTTAAAGTTGATTCATGTTCAGCAGTGTAAAGGGGTTTCTTGAGGGCATTTTGGATTTTTCGGAGAAGATTTAGGATGTTTTTGGATTTCAAAAACAGAACGTCAATGCGATATAGTAGTGTTACACTGGGAATCACATCGGTGGGGACCGACGTATCATGTCATATTTTATGTCAAAGAGACTGATATAGCACATTGTTTAATGCCTTGGGTGTCCAATTTTTTTAATAATGTTTGGATCCAGAAGGGTAATTCGGTCTTTTTCCTCATCTTATCTCAGCTATAACAAAATATTAAGTCGTGAATAGGGCATATTATGCAAAAAGTTACTCAAATTCCCTCAAAACTAAACCCAAAATCCTCTCCTAAAGATAAAGAATCAAGCTCTTACATCAAGATTTCCAAGAAACAAATAAAGATTTGGGTTCTATTCTTCAGACTAAATAATCTAAGGTACGTGGGGCTGTCTTAAGTTTCAAAATTATGAAATCATATTTTTCTGAAGGGTTTTGAGACCAAGTTAAAGAATATGAATTATGAATCCATTTCAATGAAATAATATTTTGGTCGGGAGGCTTTCCCCTTGGAGTTGATTTTTACTCATGTTTATGTATGTATGCATTTGCGTTTTAGAATTTGAATTGAGAGCAGGAAGATTTATACTCCCTCTCTTGCTATAAAGCCTCTTGACTTTATATGTTATGAATTATTCAATTTCATATTGAGAAGCATGTTACAAATGTCATTAACATTGTTTAAGGCTAGATATTGGTTATGAGCTGAAGAAAGGGCGTTTCTTGTTAATATAAATAAAAAGGGATGATTTAGAGAGTTGCATGTTTGCCTACCAAGTAATGGACCACTATAAGTTGAGGGATTGAAAGAGAGAATCTTTGCATAAGTTTCATGTATTTTGATATACAAATCCTCTTATACTGTTTGAATGTTTTAGTGGTCTAGACATTGTTTTTAATGAAAGAACTCTAACACGATAATGTATGGTTGTGATGTATGACTTACTAGTCTAGGTATGAAGATACCAAACAAAAAAAGTGCCATAATTGAATCAGATTTCTTTTCAAGTTTTTATTTCAAAAGATGCATGTATGTAAGAGTTTAAATTGGTCATAAAGAGAGTCAGATAGTTACTCGAAGAAGGCATTTGAGTGTAAAGGCTCACATCTGGAAACTGTGTTTTGCTGATACAGGTTTATGATGTCCCAAGATAGGGATTATATGCTAGCCTTGTTCCCTTGGCGTATTAGAGATAGAGACACCAGCCCTTGTAAAAAACTTGGGTTGGGGGCATGGCAGCCAAGTTAAGCGCGGATTCCATATAGCCCGTGGGATTGTAGAGTTATAGGGTGTACCACCTAGCTTAGAAGTAAAGATAAAGAGTGAGTTGTGGTTTCAGTGAAATATTTTAAATTCTTTTAAGTATGCGGATGTGTTTTCATATATCATATGTAAAATGTTTTATGAATTGCTGTGACTTATGTTGTATAAAAGTACATTATTTTGAATTGATCTGCATACCAGTACAATTGTATTGAACCCCTATATTTTGGGATATGTGGTACAATCTCAGGGTCCCACTATGAAGTAGATTGGTGTGTCTGAGATTTGCAGTTGGTGAGCCTCTCCTATTTTGGAATGCCTGGTTTATAAGACATTGTTACTTTATTTTAATTCACGGTCCGACTAGGGCCTTGTCACAGTTTTTAGACATATGTTGGTTCTTGTATTGTTAGAGATTTCGCACACTAGTGTCATATGTTTTAAATGTTAAGAACTTTCTTTAAAAATTTTCAGTTGAATTATGAGATTACCATGTTTCCGTATGATGATTTTTCATATTTATTTATATTGTATGAACGTTGTGCATGATTTTCATATAGAAAAGGGTGCTCAGGCCTTCATGGTTTGGGATACTCGTCACGGTCTGGGTCTTGGCTTAGGTCCTGACATCTAGGTTCCTAAAGTAAACCCCTAATTTGTTTTGCAGGTGAAAGTGATAGGAGGCAAGTAAAATTAGTACATGTATAGAGCTTTCTTAAGGCATAGGACTAGAAGTAAATTATGTTTCTTTCAATCGCCACATTTAAAGGGTGAATAGATCTTTTGGAATGACAAAAAGTGAATCATTACTGGAGTTTGAAAAATTGGGAGAAATAAAACAAAAGCCTTTGAAAGATGACCATATTTGTGGTGCTCTTGTAAAGGGGAAGCAAGGGAGATCATATATCAAATCAAAGATTGATATAATAAGGACCAAGTGCTTGGACCTGGTCCATATGAATCTTTATGGACCAATGAGGGTAAGAAACAAAAAAGGTAAGAGGAGCATGTTGTACCACCTGGTCTGACTATTGTGCAGACTAAGGGTATTTTGAATGGGGGAACAATAAATCAATGACTTGGGACTATGGTGTCCAAAGGAAAGCAATTTCACTCTTGTGGCCTATAAAGATGTTGATTATGTGGATTACTTAATTGAATAAAAATGCACCACTATCACTAAGTAGATAGCATTTTGAAAAGAATAGGCCAGACTTGGGAATGATTAAAATTGCTTGAACTCCCCTCGATGAGTCCTAATCTTGATTTTTGACTCTTCTAACATAATTTTGTATTAGATTGTGCAAAAAAAAATAGGTACAAGCAAGCAATTGTGACCACAAAAAGCAAGCAATTGTGACCACAAAAAGCAAGCAATTGTGACCACAAAAAGCAAGCAATTGTGACCACAGAATTCTTCTTATCAAGGTATGTTCTACACTGATTTAAGCATAGACTATCTAAGTTGAAACAGTTGAGCACAGTTGTTCAATTTCTCATACTTCATCATCCTGTTGTCCTATAAAGCATACAAATTGGTTGACCAAATATTCTGTGATTCTCTCCATATGGTTATGCAAAAATGTGTTAATCTTACACCAAAAATTCCTTCTTCTCTATTAACTAAAATATCTATTTTCGCTCCATGGATTTTCTAAGATTGATCATCAATCACATGCAGTACATGTTTTTGAAGAAGGAAAAAGGTACTTACTCTCCCTTTTAGTTTCTAACTAGCTCAGATATTTTAGGACTTCTCAGTCCTAGGTCAGGGTTGACTTTTCAAACAACAAAGAATATTCTTAAAAACATGAATCATGTTGCTCTACTTATTTTAATAAGGTGGGCTAATACTCATATGTTAAAAAAATAATAACAAAGAAATGCTTTTGTTGAGAAAACTTCTGAACTAGAACGGCACAAGACATTCATGAAGTAGAATAAGAGTTCTTTCAGGCTAGGATCATAACTTTGAAGCTTGACCTTTATCGAGATAGGGTTAAAATTTTTGAAGTCATTCATCAATTGTCATAGTTATTATCACCATCTCCACCATCCTTAGCTTCTCCTCACTATTCATATCCTTAGTCATGTCCAATTTTTATACCATATCCTTTTGTGATTAATGCTTAATTATTTTTCTTAGTTAAGTACTAGCTTAGGTTTAATATAATGCTCTGTCAATTTAATGGAGTGGTTTTATTTTCTTAATTGACTTATGTTCTTGCTCTCTTTAATAGATTACTATGTTGGCTAAAGTCTTTGTCTGATTCTTTTTGTGATAGCCCTAGTGGCCATGAATAGCAAAACTAATCACATTGGCTAATATATTATTGAATTGAAATGGTTTTTTGATGATGCCAAAAGGGGAATATATGGGTGGTGTAGTGTTTATAACTCATTATATAACATGTTTCAATCTAGTATTGCTTATCTCAGTGCCTATAGTAAAGACATTTGAAAGCACAAAGACAAGAGGTTTGTCATCATCAAAAAGAGGGAATTTGTTGGGTACTATGTAGTTTTGATGATTGACAACATGGTATGAAACATGTCAGTCAATATGGGTCAAAGATAGATTGTCTCATGTAGCTGAACTTATAGCAAAATCATCGACGATTAAAGACAAGAGTGAAAGAATCACGCACCTGATATGTGGTTAATTTTTATAAACTCAAGAAAATAAACATGTGCTAATTTGAAGAGTTGGAGTTTGACTAAAACACTAAGGAGGATAGAATTGGAATTAAAGAAGTGGTCTCAGTTTGACTACAACACTAAGGAGGCAAGAGTTGGAATTTAAGGAGTCTCACTTGGAGTTGAACTCTATGTAATTAGAGTTTTGATTGAAGGGGGAGTTTTAAAGAAACAATGACTCTTTAAAGAGATGTGATTCGATAAAAGATGTATCATTCAGAGTAACTTACGCACTTAAAAAGAAAAAAAAGGCAATCAATAGATTAACTTCATGAAGTTCTACTCAATAATTGTGGAAATATATTGAAGAACCTGGTCCTAGCATAGAATCCGGCTATGATTTTTAGTGTTGATTGCTAGGAGTTGTTCATTGTGATGACCTATTGATGTAATATTAATTTCAGTGTGTTATAAAATGAACTAGGATTTAGTATTTGGGTTGGAAAAACTCAAAGACTTTGGAAATGCATACATTGGGTGGTGTGTGTAGTTAGGAATTAAAGTTTATAATTCCTAGTCGTTAAGTTATTGGAATTAGAGTTTATAATTCGTAGGTTACAAAGTTGTAATAAGTTGTTGGTGAGGCTCAAGTGATTTAGTGGAGTTGGGGTTAATACTGTATTGGTACAGTTCATAGTTTTTTACACGTCTTTGAGCCGGGTATTTTCCACGTAAACATCACTGTGTGATTTACTTACTGTTTTAGCAAGATAGGAAGACATTAGTTAACCTGTTCCACTAATAGGTAAATGTTAGGATAAAATAAGGTAAACAGTAAGGCACGTACTATAACAACAAACCAATAATTCAAGTATAATTAATCCACAATAATCATGAGAAAAACATTTAAACAAATTAGATCCAAAACCCTCAATTCAAACCATACATAATTCATAAAAGCCATGTGAAAAGCTATTAATTCAACAATGTTAAATAACTCTCAACCCACATTTAAAATCACCAATAAAATCACATGAGTACTATTATAAACACATTCTTTTGATAAAATAAGACTTGGGAAGAGTAACATGCCTTATTTCAAGAAAAATCCTTGAAGAAGATAGGAAGATTTGAATCTACGAGCCTTGGAATTTAGAAATCCTTTTGATGTTCTTAGGAGGAAGTGTATGCTGAAATTTTTAGAGCCTTCGAACAGTTTTGAATGTCCTTAGGCTTAATAAACGGATTAAGGGAGTTATGGGGTGGTAAAGGACCTTTTTGCCCATGAAAAAAAAAACAAAATAGAGTAACTTTTGATGCCCGAAAGGAGGTTTGCATCGTGGATCAATCGTGAACCTCAGGGTTTACTGCGTGGACCAAATGCAAAGCTGGAGGTTTTCCACGCGACCCCAAATGCTAACCCTTCATACTCTCTCTAAAAGACTCATAACTTTTGTTCCAAAACTCGAATTGACAAACAATCAGTTGCATTGGAAAGAACACTCAAAGGGCTTTAATTTGATAAATAATTGGAAATACAAATCCATATATTCTAGGAGAAATGGTTGCTGGAATTTGACCTAAGTCAAGACGTTCACTAAAACTTAATCGATAAAAAAGTTCTAAACTTCTCCTTGGGTTAGGAGATATTTATGATCTCAACTCATCGCCTAATATGTTTCCCCTCTATAGAATTGATCATCACACTAATATTAACATAGGATCAATGGATTTGGGTTTATACACATAAGAACGTCGATTCAACTTCTAGCCCAAAAAATGTGGGGTGTTAAATTATCTCCCCCTTGAAATCATTCATCCTCGAATGATGGGTAAAATGTTTTTGCAGCTATAGAAGTATGGAATAAAGGATGTAACCTCATATTAGGAATTTTTCCTTGATGAAACATCAATATGTATTCAAGAAGAGATTCATGGCATCACCACGTGAATTGTGTCAGCACTAAGCATGAGATTATAAGAATTGACGTATAGGTAACCTCAAGTCTTAAATCAAGGAGTAAAAACCATATAGAACATTGGTTTGTGTTTTTATCAATCACAACATTCGAGCCTATATTTACTACACTCACTATATAGATCTTCCCACCAGAGACTAGCAACTTCAATCACTATCACAAAGGTTTTCACCACATCCCCCTTTCTTAACCATTTCACATAACAACAGTTCATCTTTCTTTATCATCTTCACCTATAATCTTAGGTCGAGTAGTCACCCCAAACTTTACCAATTAAGAACATCTACTCTCTCTTAAAAACATTAGTATGCTTCAATATCCACTACCATACTAACATAAGGAGGGTCAATGAAGGACTAGAGTACAAGCAATAAAAAAGGGGAATTACACTATTTAATCCTAACTTATATTAGTTAAACTACCCAAGGTAGGTCCTATGATGTAAGATACAATACTATAGGTATGAAGTGTTTCATATATCAAACTTCTAGTTCATAAATAGAGCGCCAAAACATAGACATAGGTTGCATAGGGAATTCCAACCTTAGGCATAGGTATTGTTCGAATACACAAGATATTGGTAGAATTACCTCTTAAACCAAAGTTGGAGAAATTTTCTTGATTAAGATTAAATTTACCATGACTCTTCCTTGAAACTAACCACCATGAGAAAACATAAGATTAGTCGTACTTCACCATCTCCCCTTAGCTCAAGTTCACCATATTAAAGTTGTAAACATATCCTCTCATTCAATTTATAAGCCAAACATTCAACATCAAGAGGGTAACACTATACCTATGAATTGTAGACTCTCCTTAATACACTGTTATAGGAAAGCACTAATTTTTTACGATGACATTCCTCCCAAGGGCATTACTCTTAACTTTCTCTAACCTCCAAGCTTGACCTTTAGCAGTAAATATCTCTAGATGAGTCTTGGAGAAAAGAATAACCCCTTTTAAGAGATTAAGGAAGTTTTTTTTAAGTATTAGGAGCGAGTTAAATGATGATAGGATGGTTCATAGGACATAAATAAACTAGGAAATTTTCAGACCCAATAGCGAAAAACTAGAACATGAAGAAAAGGGAAAACATTCACAAACTCCTCGTAGATTTCCTCATCTAAGTGTGGCGCGCTACATACCCATAAAAAAGGACTTTACTCAACACAACTTTGTAGCCATACTAGGACCCTGAACATGCTCTGTTATGAATATTTTTATGACCTGAAGTGAGGCCTTGGCTGCGATGGGTATCCAAAACCACGAAGGCCCGATAGACCCCTTAGCAAAACATCATAAGCATAATTCATATGAAAAAAAGTGCCGAAAATAAATTGAAATGAGAGAATTCCAATATCAAACGTAACACTTCACAAAAATCCATAAGAAAACCCAAATCTAATCCAAACCAATCTATAAAGCCTCTACTGAACTGAAAACACTAGTTTGTCTAGGCCGGGACAATATAATACACTATACTTTTCTTAAATCATTTTAACATCTAGAATGTCAAACGTTAACATCAAGAAAGAATGGATTTCCATACATATAGAATTTTCCAGATTTTGACCCTCCAATGTGTAGAAACTAAATCAGCTTTCCAACGATATAAGATTCACCTTAATCCAATAACCGGATGAGAATTTATAGCAATTTTAAGTTCCAATCATAAAACACTATCATTTTGGACACTAGCACATCACAGAGACAGTTTAATGACCATTGTCAATTTCCAGTAAGAATTAGCGATTCCACCATATCGCGGTGATGTCCCGTTTCACAGTTGTCACTTTTCAGTGAGTCTCCATGATAATGTCACATTGCGGAGCTGGCCAAAATGGCAATTCAGAAGCATACCACAATAGCTCTACATCGCAGCGATTTTCCAGGTCCCAATTGGCATTTTCCAGTAGTCTTATATGATAACGGTGCGTTGTGTCGTAGGCCAATTTGGGGTATTTTCCCAGTCCAACTAAAATCTTAAAAGGGACTATTTTGTCTTTTTTCTAGCCCTACGTCATGAATAAAAGATCATTTCACTCATCCTAAGAATATTGTACCCAGATTTCACCAAAATACTCTTAAACAAAACCCTAGATCAACAAAGGTTACTCCCCAACAAATCCAATTCCTCTATTAATTCTTCAAGGCAATTAGGATTATGGATTTCCAATTCAAGAACTCCAAGAAATTATCTCCAAAGACACAATGGGTGTCTAAGATTAAAGCGTTTCATCTATGATCATCAATTAAGGTATGTGAGATTATGAACAAGGAAAATCCTTTAGTCTTTGTGCCCAAAAACTTATTTTAATTCCAATTTTACTAAATTTTTATATGATTTCACATGAAATTCAAGTTAGGGTTTATTTCCATTAATGTTATTCACAAGCTTATGAGATTTCCAGTGATTTAGAAGTTTAATTAGATGATTATGTTCATATTTTAATGCATATTTTAGTAATTTCAATATTTGAATTAATTTATCAATTTTGACATTATCAAGCATGAACATTATGATATTTTAACATGAGTTTGCTACATTGGTCATTAAGCCCTAATTAAAGATTTTTATTTCAAATTGTTTGCGCTAAGCGCACCCTATGATAAGATTATTCTCATATTTTTTATAAAGATTTGACCTTTTTATCCTAAGCTAAGATAAAGAATACATATTGTTCATATGACTTAAGATTTAAAGAAAAGAAAGATCATAATTGGTTTTCTTGTAGACCCTTGTGCTATTTTGATGTGGATTTTCTAAGATCCAGAGCATAAAAATGAGAGTAGTATTTATCACCGAGATGGGTATGTTACAAAGGTTTCATGCCCAAGAACTACATGCCATCGTAGGATTAAGATTATTCCCACTTCTACGTGGATGACTAAGATAGTAATCACCTAAGATAAATGTTCTACTCTAATGGAAAGTGTAGAATAGCTCTCCTTAATGTGGGTAAGACGTTGGACTCCATGAATGCTAACATGGTTTACGTCAGTTATAAAAAACTCCCAAAAGAAGTCCCCTACTCTTAATGTAGTCTATTTGTTTAAAGACTTAAGATAAAAGCATATGTTTTTGAAGTTGTGTTTTTTTTATGATTCTTAAAGTCTTAAGATGAAGTATTTCCCTTACAGTTGACAAGATAATGTAGTAGTATTCAGAAAAAACAGATTTTTAAAATTAAATATAATGGCTCATAAGATTTATATTATATGTTTTATTGTTCATGATATATGATCCTCAGTTTTCAGAATTCTCAAGCCTATGTGAGTCATTTACATTTACCATGAATGATTTTATAAATTGTTATGATATTGTTTACTTATTGCATTCACCCCCATATTCTCAGTACATTTCCAAAGTACTGATCCCCAAATACGTATGTGTGCTACATTATCTCATAATGTAGGTTCAGGTACTCAGTCTCAACAGCGTAAGTGATTTTTGAGCATCTCATCTATATCTCTACAGTTGGTGAGTCCTCATAGTTTGGGAATATTATTCAGATTTCCAGTTTATTAGTAGATGATTCAGTATTTATCTGAGACAGTTTGACTCAGCTGAGGCCTATCCTAGTGACTCTCTAGATTTAGTCATTAGAGGCTTGCCAGACTACTAGATTAAGTTTTAGATTTTAGTTGAAGTTTTTAGATTTTTAGTATTTTCTTTATAAGACTAATGAGATTAGAATTTGCAGATATACTCATATAATTCATATAGTTTTCCGTATTTATTTTTATCGTACATTTATTTTCCACTATTTTTAGATTCAAATTTAGTAAAAGGAAGCCAGGGTTAGCTCAGGACTACTAGTAGTTTGGAGAATCGAGTGGTGCCCTGGAAATTAGATTTTGGGGCATTACAAACTTGGTATCATAGCAAACTTTAGAGAGTCCTAGGGAGTCAAAAAAGACAAGTTATGTAGAGTCTTAATCATTGTTGTTAAGCACGCCCCATCTATGAGCAGGAGGCTATAGAGAGTTTTAGGAAATAATCTCTTCTTTCATGATCTATTATGCATTCAATGTCTCTATCTGCTTCTAACTCCTTCTTTCACGTGTCAAAAAATGCCTCCTCGGCGAGCTAACGGACACAAAAATGATAACTAGCCATGCTAACCCGCAGATTTTTTGAATGATAATGTGTCTCATATAGAGTTTTGGGATGCCTTTCATGTTCTATACGAAGCTATGAAAGATAATGATCAGGACAACCGTAAGGCTGCAGTCCCAATTTAGAAAAATGGGGACTTAGACGAAGCCAGGATTCAAGATTTTATGAGAATGAATCCGCCAGAATTCTTTAGGTCAAAGGAAGGTGAGGACCCATAGTTTTATCTAGATCAGGTGAAGAAGATCACCCAAATTATGCATATTTCTAAAGAGGAGAGTGTAGAGTTGGCATCCTATTGGAAGGATGTTGCATATGATTGGGTAGTGATGTGGAAGAAAAGTAAAGGGGAGAATGTAGCTCCCATGACATTCTAGGTGTTTCAGGATGCATTTCTAGATAAGTTCTTCCCACATGAGATGAGGGAAGCCATTATAAAAAAGTTTATGAACCGGAGGCATGTCTCAATAACAGTGAAGGAGTATTGCCTCAAGTATAACCAGTTGTCTATGTATGCCCCTGATCAGATGGCTGACCCTAGATCAAGAATGATTAAGTTTGTGACCGATGTATCTGGGTTAGTAGTGAAGGAGTGTAGGAATTCTATGATTATAGGGGACATAGATCTTGCTAGGTTAATAATGCATGGCCAATAGAAAGAGGCAGAGAAGTTGAAGGGGAGAGACAGAAATAACAAGAGGGCTAGAACAAGACAGTTTGAGTATTGTCAGAATAGGTCTCAAGGGGGAATCATTCGTAGTTTCAGAATCGTTGATCTATGCCAGCACCATCTTCAACTAGTATTTCTATTCCCAGAGGTAGACAGGAGCGGTTGGGTAAGACTTCTATGTACAGATTGCAGAATAGCGTGAGTGGGGAAGCCCAATTATCAACCATAAGCTAAGTGTGGTAAGACCCATCTAGGTGAGTGTTTCTAAGGTCAGAAAGGTTTTTATAGTCGTGGATATCCAGGTCACGGAATCAAAGATTGCTGGCATGCTAGAAAGGAAAATAGGGATGTCCGTTCCCAGACTCAGGCTACTAGTGCACCAGCTCTTCTAGGTCTCCTAGATCCTCTTCAAGGTGCATCATCCAGTACCGGTGACGGTCAGCGCCAGAATCGGTATTATTCTTTACCAACCCGTTAGGAGAAAGAGGATTCACCAAAAGTTGTTACGGGTATGTTTCACGTCTTTCATCTTGATGTTTACGTGTTTTTAGACCCTGGGTCGATTTTATCTTATGTGACCCCATTAGTTGCAGTAAATTTCGAGGTAAGTTCTGAAAAGATTCCAGTGCCTTTCTTTGTTTCTACCCCAGTAGTTGATTCAGTTGTTGCCAAGTAGATTTACAAAAAGTGTCCTATCAATGTCCTTCTTAAAATCATGTTAGCAGACATAATAGATTTAGATATGGTTGATTTTGATCTTATTCTTTGTATGGATTGGCTCCATTCCTGTTATGCATCCATAGATTTTTGCACCATAGTGGTGAAGTTTCATCTTCCAGATGAGCCAGTCTTTGAGTGGAATGGAAATTCAGTGTCTCCCAAAAGCCATTTCATATCTTATCTAAAAAACAAAAAGTTAATCTCCAAAGGGTGTATCTATCATATTGTTCGAGTCAAAGACACTATGTTGGAGACTCCAGCAATTCAATCAGTCTTTGTAGTTAATGAGTTTCCAGATGTCTTTCTCAAAGATTTTCCAGGGGTACCTTCCGATAGGGAAATATAATTTGGTATTGACCTTTTCCCAAATACTCAGCCAATTTCTATCCCTCCATACTATATGGCTCTCATAGAGATTAAACAGTTCAAAGAGCAACCCAAAGATCTTTTAGATAAAGGTTTCATAAGGCCTAGTATTTCTCCATGGGGTGCTTCCGTCCTATTCGTGTGAAAGAAAGATAGTTCTCTACTCATGTGCATTGACTATCACCAGCTGAATAAAGTTATGGTCAAAAAACAAATATCCTCTCCCAAAAATTGATGACTTACTTGATCAACTGCAGGGTATAAATATCCTCTAGAGTTGGTTTGGGTTGCGTTCTGATATAGAGAGGTAAGGTCATAGCCTATGCCTATATACATCATAAGCCTCATGAAAATAATTACCCAACCCATGATCTTGAATTAGTTGTTGTTGTGTTTGCTTTGAAAATCTGGAGACATTATTTGTATGGGGTGCATGTGGATGCGTTTACAGATCACAAAAGTTTCCAGTATATGTTTACCCAGAGAGACTTGAATATCCATTAGAGAAAGTGATTAGAAATGTTGAAAGATTATGACATGAGTGTGTTGTACCATCTGGGCAAGCCAATGTAGTGACATACACCCTTAGTAGATTATCTATGGGCAGTGTTGCTCATGTGGAGAACAATAAGAAAGAGTTAGCTTAAGAAGTTTGTCATTTGGGTAGATTGGGTGTTAGTTTGGTTGATTCAGCTGAAGGGAATGTTTGGGTTCAGAGTTGTTCCAAATCTTCCTTAGTTTAAGAAGTGAAGGATAAGAATGACAAGGATTCTAGTTTGGTCAATAGGTGGAATGGTATGAAGAGAGATATAGCATAATTTATAGCAAAGTGTACAACTTGTCAATAGGTTAAGGTAGAGAACCAAAGACCAGGTGGTTCATTGCATGATCTTGGTATCCATACTTGGAAGTGGGAAGAGGTGAATATGGATTTTGTGACTGGTTTACCCCATTTGCGCCGTCAGTATGATTCGATTTTGGTTGTTGTAGATAGGTTGACTATGTCTGCGCATTTCTTGCCAGTTCACATGTCTTACATAGATGAATATTATGATAATCTTTACATCAAAGAGTTAGTCAGACTACATGAATTTTCTTTATCAATCATCTCAGAGGTATTCAGTTTACCTTATAGTTTTGGAGAGCTTTTTAGAAGGATCTTGGTACCCAAGTCCATCTTAGTTTAACTTTCGACCCTCAGATAGATGGTCAATCAAGAGGACCATCCAAGCTCTAAAATATATGTTAAGGTCATGTGCTCTTGATTTCAAAGGTAGTTGGGATGAGCATTTTTCATTGATTTAGTTTGCTTATAATAACAATTATCATGCTAGTATTTAGATGGCCCCGTTTGAGGCTCTTTATGGAAGGAGATATAGATCACCCGTAGGTTGGTTTGAAGTTGCTGGGGATACTTTTCTTGGGCATGACGCAGTGTTTGAAGCTATGGAGAAGTTTCATTTTATTAGAGAAAGATTAAAAATAGCCTAGAGTCAACAAAAATCATATGCAAATGTGAGAAGAAGGGACCTCGATTTTGAGGTTGGTGATTTAGTATATCTGAAGATTTCACCTATGAAAAGGGTGAAGAGATTTGGTAAAAAGGGAAAGCTTAGTCCTCGGTATGTTGGCCCTTACAGAATTGTGATACATGTTGTAAAAGTAACTTATGAGCTTGATTTACCCGCAGACTTGTCATCCGTTCATCCTTTATTCCACGTCTCTATGCTTAAGAAGTGCATCGGTGACTCTGTTGTTGTAGTTCCTTTAGAATACTCAGATATTCAGAAAGGCCTTTCATATTAACAGATTCAATTTGAAATTTTAGATCATCAGATCCGTAGACTAAGGAACAAAGAAGTTCCCTTGGTCAATGTTCTTTGGCGGAATTAGTCGGTTGAGGGCGCCACTTAGGAAGCAGAATCAGATATGGGAGCCAAGTACCATAAACTTTTCTCCACAAATTTAGATTCAGTCGAAGGTAATACTATTCCTTAATTCAGTATCTTTCCAGTTTTAGATTCAGATATATAATCGTCATTATTGAAAACTCATGCACTGATAGAATTACTCAAAAGCTTAGAATGATTTTGATTCAGTTTTGCAATTTATTTCAGTTGTGAATGCTATCATGTATCCTCAGATTCCTCAGTATTCTTTGTCTAACTAGCAATATTTGAGGACGAATTTTTCCACGTGGGAGATATTGTAATACCCCATACTTTTCTTAACTTAATTTGACCTCTAGAATGTCAAGCATTAGCTTCCAGAAAAATGACTTTCCATACATATAGAATTTTCCAAATTTAGACCCTCCAATATGTAGAAAATTGAATCAGCTTTCCAACGATATAGGATTCGCCTTAATTTGATAACCAGATTAGAAGTTATGAAGATTTTAAGTTCCAGTCTTAAAACACCTTCATTTCGGCCACTAGCGTGTTGCAAAGAAAATTTAAATAACCATTGTCAATTTCTAGTAAGACTTATTCCACCATGTCGCGATGATGTCCCATTTCTTAATTGTCACTCAATAGTGAGCCTCCGCGATAATGGCGCATCGCGGAGATGGCTAAAATGTCAATTGAGAAGCGTACCACGGTAGCTCTACGTTGCAGCGATTTTTCTGATCCCAGTTGCCAGTTTCTAGTAGGCCACCGCGACAACGGCGCATCGCGCCGTAGGCTAATTTTGGAAATTTTCCCAGTCCGTGTAAAATCATAAAAGAAGCTCTTTGGTCTTTTCTCTAGCCTCATGTTGTGAATAACAGATAATTTAACTCATCCTAAGCATATTATACCCACTTTTCACCAAAATAGTATTAAACAGAACCCTAGATTATCAAAGCTTACTCCCCAAGAAATCAATTTCCTCCATTAATTCTACAAGGCAATTCAAGATTAAGGATTTCCAATTCAAGAACTCTAAGAAATCATCTCCAAAGACACTATAGGAGTCTAAGATTCAAGATTTTCTTCTAAGATCATCGATTAAGGTATGTGGGGTTATGAACAAGGACAATCCTTTCGTCTTTGTTCCCAAAAAACTTATTTTAATTCTAATTTTACTGAATTTTTATATGATTTCCCATGAAATTCAAGTTAGGTTTTATACCTATTATTGTTATTCAAAAGCTTATGAGATTTCAATGATTTAAAAGTTTAATTACATGATTATGTTCATATTTTCATTCATATTTCAGCAATTTTCATATTTTGAATTAATTTATCAATGTTTACATTATCAAGCATGAGCATTATGATATTTTAACGTGAGTTTGATGCATGGGTCATTAAGTCCGAATTAAAGATTTCTATTTCCAGTTTGTTTGTGCTATGCTCACCCTATGATAAGATTATTCTCAGATTTTTTATAAAGATTTGACCTTTTAGTCCAACGCTAAGATAATGAATCCACATTGTTCATATGACTTGATATTTAAAGAAAAGAAAGAGCATAATTGGATTTCTTGTAGACCCTTGTGCTATTTTGAAGTGGATTTCCAAAGATCCAGAGCATAAGAATGGGAGTAGTATTTAGCACCGACATGGGTATGTTACCAAGGTTTCATTCCCCCGAACTACATGCTATCGTAAGATTAAGATTATTCTCACTTCTACGTGGATGACTAAGATAGAGATCACTTCAGATAAAGGTTCTATTCTAATGGCAAGGGTAGAACAACTCTCCCTAATGTAGGTTAGACGTTGGACTCCATGAATTCTCACATGGTTTACTTCGGTTAGAAGAACATCCCAAAGGAAGTCCCCTACTCTTAATATAGTCTATTGGTTTAAAGCCTTAAGATAAAAGCATATGCTTTGGAAGCTGTGTTTTTTTTAAGATTCTTAAAGTATTGACGTGAAGTATTTCCCTTACAGTTGAAGAGATAATGTAGTAGTATTCAGAAAGAAAAGAGTTTTGGAACTGAATGTAATGGATCACAAGATTTATATTATATGCTTTATTTTTTATAATTTATGATCCGCATTTTTCAGAATTCTCAAGCCTATGTTAGTCATTTACATTTATCATGCATGATTTTATAAATTGTGACGATATTGTATATTTATTGCATTCACCCCCATATGCTCAGTACATTCCCAAAGTATTGATCCACATTTATGTGTGTGTTCTACATTGTCTCATAAAGTAGGTTCAGGTGCTCAGTCTCAGCAGCGTGAGTGATTTTCGAGCATCTTATCTGTATCTCTGCAGTTGGTGAGTCCTCATTGTTTGGGGACTTAGTTATTCAGATTTTTCAGTTTATTAGTAGATGATTCAGTAGTCATTTCAGATAGTTTGAGTAAGCAGTGGCCTGTCCCAGTGACTCTCTAGATTTAGTCAGTAGAGGCTTGTCGGACTACCAGATTCAGTTTGTAGCATTCAGCTTTTTAGTATTTGCTTTATCAGACTGATGAGATTAGAATTTTCGATATACTCAGATAATTCAGATAGTTTTCCTCTTTTGTTTTGATCTTACATTCATATCCCCTATTTTGAGATTCAAATTTGGTAGAAGGCAGCCAGGGTTAGCTCAGGACTACTTGTAGCCAAGGAAGCCAGACATATCATATTGTGTCAGATCACGCCATAGAATTTTAATTTCAAACATGTTATTTGACCATCAAAACATTCAAATACCACAAGAGAGTTCTTATTTCATGACGTACAAGGCATGTGCAAAACACTCTCTTTTCAATACTTTAACATCATGTGGTCATCTTTTTCATCAATCATATGCAAATTATTCATTAGGACACAATTTTTTTTATAAATTATCAAAACGCCCTCTCATTGGATCGTAAAGCAAAGCAAATCAACAATTGATAGTAAAACATTTAAACTCAGGCTTTTAACCATCCATATAAACAACCCACAACATGTTAAGACAACTGATTTCATAATAAGAGAGGGGATTTCATAAATCATGCTCATATAAATTTCCAAAACTAATAATATATTTACACATGAAAACAATTCATGTTTAGGGAACAACCCCATAGTTTATACAAGATTTCATACTAAAAGGTCGTTTACAATGCATACTCTTCAAGAATTTCAAAATCCATTTTGCATACGTAATTACATACCTTTAAAGCTTGTTTAAACAGTAAATTTACGCCCATGAGATTTAGGATAGTCCCACATACCTTGAAAGCGAAGGGAACCTAGTGAAACTTTCCCCTTGAAGATTAGAATCCTCAATCCCTAGTTAGTTTCTCACCTCTTGCTTATGGAGTGATATTTAGGGATTTACAAAAGTGATATAACATTTGAAGGCACCTTTATTCATCAAAAAAGGATTATAAACGGTTTTGGAATCATAAAAGGCCTTAATACGCTTAAATTAAATAAAAACGGACTAACTTTTGATGCTTGGAAAAGGGTCTGCGGCGCAGGGACAAAGAAAACCCCGAGGTTCGCGGAGCGGGGCGAAAGAAAACCCCAGGGTCCGCAGCGTAGGACAAAAGGACCCATTCCAGTGGCCATTTGCAATCTTTCCTTGGCACGGAGCCTTTGAGGAAGGTCCCCTTTGCGATGCCAACCCAATTTTAACACCTAAAAGCTCCCCCAACGCGACCCATTCCAACTAAACATTGTTTACCATCGATATAGGGGTCCTAAGAGATCGTTCTACACATTATTCAAGCGCTAAATATATGTGGTGTTACAACTATATTATTTGTACGACTGTTCCAGAAATGATGTTCAAGATGAAACACCGCTTTGACATCTATCCATATGCATCAGATAAGATTTTACCTTGTTTATGATTCTTTTTTTTATATTCTTCAATATAACTTCATTTTGAGTTTTAGAGAAAGCTTAAATTGTTGGAGAAAAAAAATATTTTATGTCTTGATTATTACCGTCTAAAATTCCAAAAACTTTATGTTTCGAAGAAAAGAACAAGACACATTATTTGCTTACCTTTTTCTAGATTTACCTTAGACCACCATATAAAAATCGAAGTTAAGAAAAATCCTCTTATGACTAAGTCTATTAAACGTATTTTTTAAAGGCATGCAACTACCTTTGAAGAAAGAATATATCAGGAGGTAGTCAGGGGCGGCAGAGCCAAGAAGAACTGATTAATGAAGGCCTACATCAAAACAATACTCTTCACCAGAAAATTATACTGTTTAGATGTGGTTGTCATTAATTTTTATGTATATATAGTAAACCTATAAGTCTCTTCTACTTCGTTGTGTGTTTATTCATATTTTGAACCCCTTAATGAAAATCATGGCTTCCCCACCGGAGGTAGTATATCTAAATCAAGTACGTTACAGAAGTTACTGCTTTAAGGTTCCTTGCTAGTGAATTGATTTTCACTCTTTTGAACTTTCAAAAGGAGTGCTTTATGTTCCTTGTAGCCTTTTTCCAAATGCTACTCATGATATTAAACTAGACATAGATGAATAAATCTTTTCAGTTAATATTAATTGGCGAACCAATCATAGGAAGCTAGCCATGTGGTGAGATGTGCATACTTTTCTTCTCTAAGTGATCGAACTGACTGAACACACCTACTGATCAAAGGTTCCGCTGTGAAGACTCTCCTCATTTTGTCTCTAATATTACCCTATGGTATGGAGCGTATGCGATTTTTTAAAATCCAATAATCCAATACACTATATCAAAATTTCAGTTTTGAAACACAGACTTCATACATCATAAAGAACAAACCAATCATTAATTGTCAGAAGAACAACAAATTTAAAAACAGATTTTGTAATAATAGTGATTTGTCGTTGTTTCAAGAACGATTTAATCTAAACTCATTTTTATATTTCATAATTTTCACAAAATAATTATTTCAATTGAAATAATCTGAAAAATCTTATTGCACAAAAACTAAGGAAAAGAAAGAAGAAAGAAGAAAGAAGGAGGAGAGCATACACTTTTTTGTGAAGTTAGCTAACACTAGATACCAATTATTTTTTATTTTTTTTAAATATGTATAAGTTAAATGGGGACAACTGAATACTCTGTGCAATGAAATTTTTAGGTGTATTCTAGACTAAAAAACAAAAGGAGAAAACTTTTTGGTTCTATTTTTGATAGTTTATAGGTATTATTTTAAAATCCTTCAAACAAGCTGATCTTTCATACTTGCATTTTAACAATAGAATTATGCCTAGTGAGACCATGGTTCTTTAGTAACTTAAGTAATATCCAACATGATTTGTGGGAAATTATGATACAAAAATATAAACTTACACCCATAAAAAACAAATGATTTAGTATGAGGGAATAAATCAAAAACTAGCACAGTAAAAGGGTTTTATGAGGCCTAAATCCTTTCTCCCTTATGAAACTATAGTTTCACGTCTTTCCAGAAAAAGTTGAGTTCATGGAGTTGAAGAAACCATAGATCGTATAAGTCAGTTGCCTGAGTAAATTCTCATTCAGCTTCTCTCTTTTTTCCCCTCAAAACATGTTGTTGCATCGTGTCTTATATCAAATAGGTGGCAGTGTCATGCTTTGTAAACTATGGAGTTGCCACTGTTTAGGTGTTTACATCGTCTTGATATTACTTCTTCAAATGTGAAGATATTAATGTTGGGCAGGTGATTGGCGGCCTGATGGCGGATGTGACGGTTCATTGAAAATAAATGCCCCACATCTTCCATAATTGGAGATTTCAGGAGAATTTAAGTATCTCACGTGTAGACTACTAAATGTCTCCTCTTTGGTTACAGACCTCCTCACTTTTGATAGTAACATGATCACTAATGCCTGGGAAGAATGGAATGTTGAGGAATATTGTCCGCATGATTATGATCGAACTCTCAAAAACTTTGTACTCGACTATATTCAAAAGTTGAGTTATGCGACTGAGCTACTAATAGGAAATTGGTTAACAGAGGTTTGTTTTTTTGTGAAAAGACCTTATTCTTTATCGATTTTTTGCCAAGAATTGCAGGATGTAACCCTGAGAAAGATTCTGCCTTTGGAATCTCATACAATTATGACCTTTTATATACATGACAATTTCAGTGAAACTCCTTTTTTGGTTGAATAAATGATTGGAAATTTTTCATGTTTGGAAAATGATTGTAAACATTTCATGTTTTGGAAATGATTGTAAACATTTGGAAAATTTTCACCTTTTCTGAAGTTGGATATTTCCTTATTGGAAATAGACTACTTTAGAAACTAGCCTTTGATACGCTGTGTTTTCTTAAATTGGTAACGATGGTCAAATTTTCATAGCACTAACTTTTTGTTGTGGATTGCTTTCTCTTTGATGTTGCTTCTTTCTTTATCCTTTACTATTTTCACTGGGATTATATCATCAGGCTTTGTCAATGTTGCAACTTGATGGGGTGCCACTTCAAGAATTGAGCTGCAATTGCTTGACGCTGAAATTGCACGTAACAAACTATACTTTTTATGGAATAGCTAGCCTTTTACAAGCCTCTCCACTTTTGGAGATGCTCAACAATAATTTGGAATTTGGGGTCATAATTTCTCTCGATTTATGCTCTTCTTTCTACATTCATTTCCTTTTGAAGTTTAATCCCCCCTCCCCAAGACTTAGTTTCTTAAGGAGATTGTAAATAAAATAAAATATTAAGTATCAACAGGAATCATTGTTTTAACTTGGTTTATGTACCGCATGCACATCTATTATACGGATTAGATACTGTAATCATTTGTTGAGAACTATTCAAGATTCATAGATTTATTCAAAAATGTTCTACATCTCGAGATGTTGTGAAATCATTTTTGTCTTCTGTGGAATATTTTCCATTATGTTGTAGACCTGCATCATGTTCTGATTATATTCTCTGTTTAAGGTTGATGATTTGCATTTGCACCTTGACAACTAATTGGCCAAAAGAAAAAATAGCAATTTGAAGTGTTGAATTTGTAACATGAGAAAATTGAAGGAAAGATGTTAGTTAAGTCTTGAATAAAGGATTGGTAACATTGACCAACTTAAAGGGTCAAACATAATTAGGAAACTTGATTAAGTTAATTATGGACTTGATTAATATTTTCAAAACTTTTTAATCTTACATTAAATACAAATTAACCCACTCCCCTCTCCTTTCCAAATAAACCTTCTCTCTCCTCACTCACTCTCTCGATAGTCTCTCTCAACTCTCTCCTAACCAATAGATCGGAAAAAATTTCTCCCTTCAATCCCCGTTGACGTCAAGCTCCAGCGATAAATAGCAGGGTGAGTTTCTTTTCAACTTTCAACCGTCAATGGACATGACAAGCAATGTTCTCCGGTGACAACAACTTTGAGTTCTTCGTCGCCCCATTTCTTCCTTTACAAGTAAAAAATTATGTCTTTTTAGTTATGAAGAAAAAGAGGATCTTAAGCTAACTTCTCTTATAGTATTGGTTAACAATTTCAGTATTTTTTTCTTAAATTTGAAATGTGGACTGAAGAAAATCCTAATTTCTGGCATTTTTTCTCAACTCTTTTCAGTGTGAAATATAATTTTTTGTTGTTATTGAAGTTCTTCTAATTGTAGTTCTTGGTCACCGTTTATTTTCTTAGTGTGTGTGTGTTGCGTTGGTGTTGTTAGGTTGATTTGTTATTTTCTTGGTAAAAATGGTGTATGTGATATTAAATGGTGATAGTATTGTTGTTCAATTGAACAAAATCCTGGTACTATTTTTTCCTGCAATAGATGAACCATCTGATGCAACAGATTAAACATCTAATGCAACAGATAGTTCATCTATTGCAATAGATCAAAACATCTGATGCAACCGATTAAACATCGGATGCAACAGATGCAAATCTGATGCAACAACAACAACAACATATCTGATGTATTCCCATCAAGTAAGGTCTGTCGAGGGTAAAGTGTACGCAGTCTATCCCACTACCTCAGATGAAGTAGAAAGGCTTTTTCTGATAGAAACTTATTTCAGGATAGCTAATAATATAACAAACAAACCACTTAAAAGCATACATCCACACCACAATACTATATTAACAGATAGAAAGGGATAATAACTAAAACAAGACCCGTACAAGATGATACTTAAAAATATCTATTCGAAAAACATAAGCATCACCAATACACCACATATGCTCTCCTACATACTAATCATCTTCCCTAATCCACTTCGCCTACACCTTCCTATCAAGGGTCATGTCCTTCATAAGCTGTAACTGCTCCAGTCATGTTTAATAACCTCTCTTCAATACTTCATAGGCCAACCTCTACCCCTTCTATAAGCATCCGTAGCCATCCTCTCACACCGCCGTAAGGGGGAATTCGTGCCCTTCCGCATTACATGCCCAACCCATCGCAACCTCACCTCCCCTACCATGTCCTCCATCGAAGCCATACCTATCTTCTCTCTGATAATCTCAATTCTAACCCTATCACTCCTGGTAAGTCAACACATCCATCATAATATTTTCATCTCTGCCACCTTCAACTTCTGTATGTGGGAGTTCTTAACTGGCCAACACTCTGCTCCATACAATATAGCCGCTCGACCTACCACTCTGTAGAACTTACCTTTAAGTTTAAGTGGAACTTTCTAATCACACAAGACTTCTAAAGTGAGCATCCATTTCAACCACCATGAACCAATAGAGTGCGTGACATCCTCACCAATATCCCCATTCTAATGAATCATAGACCCTAGGTACTTTAAAATCTCCCTTTTCTAGACAATCTAGGAATCAAGCTTCACTACCACGTCCGCCTAGTGCAATAAATCACTAAACTTATATTCCAAATACTCCGTCTTAGTCTTGCTAAACCTAAACCCTTTATACTCAAGGGTCTGTATCCAAAGCTCCAACTTATCATTAAATCCTCCCCGAGATTCATCAATCACAACAAGATCGTCAACAAATAACATACACCAGGGCACTCTTCTAGAAATGTCGCGTCAAAACATCCAATGTAAATCTGATGCAACAGAAGAAAATTTGATGCAACAAATGAAAATATGATGTAATAATAAAAATCTACTAAAACAGATGAACAATCTATTAGATTGTTCATCTATTGCGACAGACGACTCTTGTATTTAGAAGAAATCTAAATAATATTGATCCAATAGATAACTGATTTATCAACAAATGAGTGATCTGTTTCAACATATGAGTGATCTATTTCACCAGATGAGTGACCTTTTTTTATTATTTCCAATGGATTAGTCATCCACTTCAATAGGTTAGTTATAGGCTAAAACAGACAACCTACCTGGGGAACTAGATGAGTGATCTATTTTTTTTGTTTCCAATGAATTACAAATCCATTGCAATAAGTTGGTTATAGTTTGTAACAGATAACCTACCTGGTGCAACAAATGAGTGATCTATTTTTATTATTACTAACGGATTACTCATCTGCTGTAATAGGTTGGATATAAGTTGCAACAGATAACCTAACTGGTGCAATAGATGAGTGATCTATTTTTATTGTTACGAACAGATTACTCATCTTCTGCAATAGGTTGCTTATATATTTCAAATGATAACATACCTGGTTCAATAGATTAGTGATCTATTTTTCTTATTTCCAACAGATTACTCATTCGCTGCAACATGTTTGTTATAAGTAGCAACAGATGAGTAATTTGTTTGTATTATTTCCAATAGATTGCTCAGCCCTTACAAAAGGTTAGTTATATGTAACGACCCAAAACCTATTCTCGAGACATCACATAGTGCTCAAGACTACGAGTCACCATAAGCTATTCCTGTTTGCCTTCTTCTAAATTTGAATCTCATAATAAGGAATATATAGCCATAAAAGTCATACTAAATGTAGAAATTAATCCGAAATAACTGAGAACAATCTGAATATAATCTCTGAAAACCAAATACTGTAAATCTGAATAAAATCTAAAAATCTGACAAATCTCTGCTACTAATAACTAGAAGTCACTAGCACAAATCCCCATCTAACTCGAACTGTCTGAATAGAATACTGAATCATATAAACTAATAAATTGAAAAAAAAACTGAATAACGAAGTTTCCAAACTATGAGGACTCACTAACTGTCAGATGTGGATGGAGATGCTCGAAATCACTCACGCTGTAGAAACTAAGCACCTGAACCTAAAATATGAGACAATGTAGCACATAGATATAAATGTGGATCAGTACTTTAAGGATGTACTGAGTATATGGGGGTGAATACATAAGAAAAACATCATCTCATCATCACAATTTATAAAATAATATGTGCCAAATGTAAACGACTCACATAAGCTTTGAGTAACTGATAAACTAAAGTCTATAATCATGATTAGCAAATCGTAATTTATAAATTTAGTGAGTCATAATATTTAGTTCTAAAAGTTGTACTATCTTTGATTCACTCTGTTAAACTGAAAAAAGGACTCACTTCTATATCTGAAATATGAAAGCTGAAGTTTGTAGTTAATATTTTTTTGTAAAGCATAATGTGAATAAAGTTGTGAGCCTTCACACTTAGTTTTCTAAAAACTTTTCTGTTATTCTTTCCTATTAGTATTACTCTTTTTGAAGGGAAAATACTTTATCAGAAGGGCAATCTTTTAAAAACTATTCTGTAAGTCTTTACTATTAGGAATGTTCTTCTAACCAACATAAACCATGTGAGCTAACATGGATTCCAATGTCTTGTTCCCTTATGGGGAATATCTCATGATGGGGAGAGGTGTCCTACTCTTGCCAAGGATTATAATCTAATCTAAGTGATCACATTTGTAACTGTCATCCATATACAAGTGGGAATAATTTGATAATTTGTACCTATGTTGGCTACCTAGTTCTATTGAAGTTAAGTCCTGCTAATCCCACACTTCCTGCTCGTTGCTAAATACTACTCCATTTAATCTGTATGCTTATTCGGTAGGAAATCCACTTTAGAAACTAGCATGAGGGTTTATTATAAAATAAATTATGCATTTATCTGATTCAATCTATAAGTAAAGCTAATCTTATTTCTGTAATCTATAATAAATCTGTAAAGTATATTTCAAATCTTATATGAGGATCAAAAGATCAAATCTTTACGGAAAATCTGAAAATAAACTGATCATCTGATACTTTAAGCATAATCGTTCTTCAAATAATATGTAACACCCCGTAAATTTTTTTGTACACTTATCGCGATTATATGGAGTCCTAAAGGCTTGCGTATGTGTTAAATTAAGTTTATGGTGTTCGGAAGTATCCCGTCAATAGTTGTATGTGTAAGTATTGGAATAAGCTTTCCAACGATGTAAAGTTTTCCCAAAAAAGAGGAGTATTTCATATAAGCGAGCACATTCGAAATTTCAAAACGGTGGCCGGAAAGCCTGTGAACAGTAAATCTGCAGGAAAATTACTGCAGCTAGGCAAATGTTTTTTGGATCAACTTTAGACGATCATAACTCCTTGTACAAAAAGAAATGTGTGAGCTGCTATATATCGACAAAAATCTCCGAGAGTCTTATTTCCGATGAAATTAGTTTCATCCAAGTCCAATGTCTGAGTAAGGAGCTATACCCGTTTTACTACAGACTATCAAAAAAAAAACAGAATTTTGGGACAGATTTTTGGGTCAACTTTAAATGACCATAACTCCTTGTACAGGAATAAATGGGTGGTATACTTTATATGAAAATGAAATACCTTTGAATTATCTTTCCAATGCAGTTGGTTTCACCCGAATACGATACCGGAGCAAAGAGTTATGATCGATTTACTTCAGCCTGTCAAAACTGTCCACTGGGGACAGATTCGGATTTATTTAAATTTTTAGGGCAAAATGGTCATTTTCTATTACCTCTTGGACGAAAAATTGGTCTTTATAAACATACACTTATCCTCATATATATCATATATCATCCAATTATTAAGAGAAGGTGAAACCCTAGCCTAATTTCAACTTCAAATATTTTGTGATTCAACCATAGAAAATTCGAATTGGTTCCGTAGTTGTGTTCACCATCTCGAAAGCTTCAAGAAGCACCCCATGGTTATGTAAGGAAGATTCTAAATACATGAGTTCATTGTTAAGGTATGAATATTGTTTATTCTTGATTCTTATCCATGAATAAGTATTGATAAGGGATTATGAGTATTGTCTTGATGTTGGCAGATAACTAGAAACATAGTTATGAATTGTTTTGTATAAACTGTTAGTAGTAAATTATGGAAGTTGTTGTATTGGATTATGGAGGATGAATTGTGATGATATATAATTATATTAGTGGTTATGTATGCCTAGTGATCATGTTGGTATTGGATGGTGATTAAGAGGGGAAATAAAGGCTAAGAGTGATGTTGAGGGATATTGCATGAAAATGCATGATATGTAAATGTAATAAGAGTATAAGAGGATGTATGTAGCACTCTTAATGATGAGTTAAAGGATTGCTTCCTAGACATTATTTGGTGAAGTTAATACCTAAATGGTAAGGTTTGGTTGCTAATACTAGTTTGCCACAAATGACTTATTGCAGATAAGTGTTCGAAGAGTACGGGAAGTCAAGTTGGACTTGTATTGAAGTGGTTATATCAAGGTATGTAAGACATACTCTATCTAATCTTTGGCTTGAATAATTACCCATGGCACTCTCAAGTAAGCTTCCAACATTGTCCTACGACACATGACATATAATAACATCATATGATCTTCGACACTACCAATTGAACTCGTTTTCACTTTTAAGATGTCCGGCTAGTCAAAAAAATGTCCATATACTATTGTTGACTCCGAAATGGTTTAATGAGGTATCCATGATTCTCTACTTCATTTTCATGATATTGATTACCTATTTACATGTTTTTCCTATTGAGGTATCATGGTTTCAAGTTCCATAAGGTGTGACCACAAAGTAACCAATCTCAAAGATTAATTGAATTAAGAAATGGAATGTTTTTATTTTAAATTGATGATATGATGTATTGTATTAGTACCACTGATCAGTTGGCCATTGTATTATAAAGATTATGTATATATGCTATTCCAGGGGTGGTCCCTGATGTATTGTATTAGTACCACTGATCAGTTGGCCATTATATGACATATGTTATGTATTGATAAGGAATACGGGAAGTAATGATATGAAAGTAATGTGCAGGTATCCCATCAGCTCTTTTAAGTGTGGTCTACTCATACTGTTTATTCACTGGTATCTGGGTTCTGTTGATCTTTTGTATCTCATCTTGATACTCACCGCCTTACATACTTAGTACATATTTCCGTACTGACGTCCCGTACGGGGGACCTGTATTCATGCCTGCAGGAACAGGTACTTCAGGTCGTACACCTCCGTAGTAAGAGCCAGGACATTCTGTTGATAGTGGTGAGCTCCAGTTATTTCGGGGCATCCCAAGTCGTTTCTATATGTATTTTTGGTATTTGTATAAAAGTCTTTTGTGGGCGGGAGTTTGTCCCGACCCTTACTCAGTTGTGTATCTATGTAGAGGCTTTTTTAGACATATTGTATAGCCGTAAGATTGTTTGGTTTATAGACGTGATGGCTCTGACGGCCAATTACTATTTATATATACATATATATGCATGTCTGCTGGGCTGATACAAGTACTGTTTTCTTCTATTTACAACGAAGTGCTGCCCAAATTTCTAATTTTCATAAGTAATGTAAATGTGAAAGTATAGGTTATGAACGGGTTCTCCCGGGCCTCCTCGGCTACGGGTGCCAGTCCGCTCCAATGGGATTTGGGGCGTGACAGAAGTGGTATCAGAGAAGTTCGTCCTAGTGAGTCTACAAATCCGTGTCTACGTAGAATCTCGTTTATCGGTGTGTTGTGCACCACATATATAAACAGGAGGCTATTGAACATTTAGGGATTGTTTCCATTCTCCATTTCTTAGATCGTGCAATAGAGCCCATATTAGAGATAAAGTCATAATCGATCGCTTAATCCAATTGTTTTTTTTTATTTATTTATTATAGTAACGATGCCGGTTACAAGGAGAAAGAATAAGTGGAAGCGAGTAGATGTAGTGGCCGGATAAGGCACTAGTAAGTCACCACCGGCACAAGCTGAACAAAGTGAGTCTCAAGCTGAGCATATATCAGGAGCTTCTTCTCCTCCGGAAGGGCCATCTATTAATGTTGTTGATCGAGATTTGAGGGATGCAGTACAACTTCTGACGCGTATAGTTGCCGGTCAAGTTCAAGGGCAAGCTATTCCTACCACGGGTTCTAGTGGTACGGATAGAGCAGCTAGCCTTCGGACACAGGATTTTCTGAAACTGGATCCTCCTACTTTTATCGGATCAGATATTAACGAAGACCCGCAGGACATTGTCGATCAAACCCTAAGGGCTCTAGATGTTATGCACATATCCGGTAAAGATATGGTTGAGCTAGCAGCATATAGACTGAAAGGAGAGGCTATATTGTGGTACGAGGATTGGAAACGATCTAGGGGTATTGATGCACCTCCAACTACGTGGGGAGATTTCAAAGATGCATTTATTGATCATTATCTTCTATTTGAGACTCGTCAGGCCCGTGCAGATCAATTCTTAAATCTTTGTCAGGGTAATATGAGTGTAAGGGAGTATAGTCTTCGATTTAACTCGTAGTCTCGATATGCTTCTAATGTGGTAGCTACTATGGATGACAGAGTTCATCACTATGTGGATAGATTGGAACCATACTTGGTTAGAGATTGTACCATTGTTGCTTTGAACAAGGACATGGATATAGCGAGGATACAAGCTTTCGCTCAGAAAATGGAAGATCAGAGGCAAAGAAGAAGAACCCAGGAATCAGAAAAAGGATATTCTAAGTGGGCCAGAGCTATAGGGCAGTTTATGGCATCTCAGGGAGGTTTTAGGCCATCGTTCTCTCATAGATTGCCTAGCCCGTTATCTTCTTATCCTGCAATTAGTGCTCCACCGCAATTTCAAAGGTTCAGAGGTAATTAGTTCGGGCAAAACAGTGAAAATCAGAGTTCGCGAACAGTGGGGTATCAAGGGCAAGGGAGTATGAGTCAATTGAGACATCCACGAAACCCGTGCCCCATATGTAGAAGATTTCACTTTGGTGAATGTCGTCTTGGAACGAACAATTGCTTTTGGTGCGGTAAGTAGGGGCATATGGCTAGAGATTGCCCACGCAGGACCACAGGTGGTATAACATGACCTACCGGATCAGCTGTTGCATCATCATCGGTGCCTCCTTTGAGTAGGGGTACACAACCTATGGGTCAAGGTAGAGGTGACAGAGGAGCAGCTAGTTCTAGCGGAGCTCAGAACCGTGTGTATGCCCTAGCAGATCGGTAGAATTTAGAGGCTTCTCCAGACGTGGTCACAGGTACGTTGTCCATCCTTGCATTTGATGTGTATGCCTTAATTGATCCTGTTTCTACATTATCGTATGCTACTCCTATGGTTGCGGGAAGGTTCGGAAGAACACCCGAATTATTAGCCAATCCATTTGAAGTATCAACGCCAGTGGGGGAATCTCTTATAGCTAGGAATGTTTATCGAAATTGTGTTGTGAATATTTTTGGTCGTGATATGATGGACGATCTTGTTGAGTTAGAAATGGTAGATTTTGATGTTATTATGGGCATGGATTGGTTAGCTTCTTGTTATGCTACAGTAGATTGTCGTTCTAAGAAGGTATATTTCCATTTCCCAAATGAGGCAGTCCTTGAATGGAAAGGTAATGTTGGCGCGCCGAGAGGTAGATTTATTTCTTACTTTAAGGCAAGAAAAATGATTTCCAAGGGGTACATATACCATTTGGTTAGAGTAAGGGATACAGAGGCAGAGCCGCCAACTTTTCAGACCGTTCCGGTTGTGAATGAATTTCCTGATGTATTTCCTGAAGAACTACCAGGTTTACCTCCTGAACGAGAAGTGGAGTTTGGTATTGATATGTTGCCAGACACATAGCCAATCTCAATTCCTCCTTATAGAATGGCACCAGAAGAGTTGCGAGAATTGAAAGAGCATCTGAAAGACTTTCTAGAGAAGGGATTCATCAAGCCTAGTATGTCCCCTTGGGGAGCACCAGTATTGTTTATGCGTAAGAAAGATGGTTCGCTGAGGATGTGTATTGACTATCGGCAATTAAATAAGGTGACTATCAAGAATAAATACCCTCTTCCCCGAATTGATGATTTATTTGACCAGTTGCAGGGTGCCTAGTGTTTTTCCAAGGTTGACTTGAGATCAGGCTATCATCAAGTGAGAGTCAAGGATAAATATATACCCAAGACAGATTTCCGAACACGGTATGGTCATTATGAATTCCTGGTTATGTCATTCGGGCTGACAAATACACCCGCAGTTTTTATGGATCTGATGAATAGGCTGTTTAAGCCGTTTCTAGATGTGTTCGTGATAGTTTTCATAGATGATATTCTGGTCTACTCTAGATCAGAAGAGGATCATGTTAATCACTTAAGGCAGGCGTTGCAGATTCTTCGTGATCGTAAGCTGTATGCAAAGTTTTCTAAATGTGAGTTTTGGCTCAAGTCAGTGGCATTTTTGGGCCATATTGTATCCAGTGAAGGCATAAAAGTTGACACTCAGAAGATTGAGGCTGTGAAGAATTGGCCAAGACCCATGACGCCTACGGAGATTCATAGTTTCCTCGGGTTGGCAGGTTATTATAGAAGGTTTGTTGAAGGTTTTTCTTCTATTTCTGCACCCTTGACTAAGTTGACGCATAAAGCCTCCAAGTTTCAATGGAATGATGCCTGTGAAAAGAGTTTCCAAGATCTGAAGAGCAAGTTGACTTCTACACTGGTATTGGTACTTCCTGAAGGCACAGAAGGGTATGCAGTGTACTGTGATGCTTCGAGAATTGGCTTAGGATGCGTATTAATGCAACATGGTAGAGTAATAGCCTATGGCTCTAGACAGTTGCGACCACATGAGAGGAATTATCCCACGCATGATCTTGAGCTAGCTGCAGTTGTATTTGCTTTGAAGATATGGCGCCACTACTTATATGGGGTTCATGTTGACATATATACCGATCATAAGAGCCTGCAATATATCTTCAGTCAGAAAGATCTAAACTTGAGGCAGCGGAGATGGCTTGAATTTTTGAAAGATTACGATGTTGATATCTTGTATCATCCAGGAAAAGCGAATGTGGTAGCGGATGCACTGAGTCGTAAGTCTAAAATGGCATCTATAGAAAAACAGGGGATGATTAAGGATCTTCACCAACTAGCTAATTTGGGAGTTCGACTTCTCGAAACTCCAGATGAAGAGGTTATTGTACGTAATGCAGCAGAATCTTCATTGATAACTGAAGTGAAAGAGAAGCAGTATGCAGATCCAATTTTATTGCAGCTTAAGGAGGATGTGCAGAGTGGCACGACAAAGGCATTTGAGCTTACGTGAGAAGGAGTGCTTCAGTGTCAGAATCGTTTATGTGTACCTGATGTAGTTGAGCTAAGAAAGAGAATTATGACAGAAGCACACTGTTCAAGGTATTCCATCCATCCAGGGTCGACTAAGATGTATCAAGATTTGAAAGCAATATATTGGTGGAATGACATGAAGAAGAATATTGCCGAATTTGTAGCTGAATGTCCGAATTGTCAAAGAGTCAATGTAGAACACCAGAAACCCGGTGGTTACATGCAATGTATAGATCTTCCAGTCTGGAAGTGGGACAAGATCAATATGGATTTCATCACGGGTTTGCCTCGTACATTTCGGAAGTTTGATTCCATATGGGTGATCATTGATAGGCTTACCAAATCCGCGCACTTCTTACTAGTTAAGACAACTTATACGACGGAAGAGTATGCGAAGTTGTATATTAAGGAGATCGTTCGGTTACATGGAGTTCCAATTTCCATTATATCCGATCGAGGAGCCCAATTTACCGCGAATTTCTGGAAGTCATTTCAAAGGAGTTTGGGGACACAAGTAAATCTAAGTACGACTTTTCATCCTCAAACGGACGGACAAGTGGAACGTACCATCCAGATACTTGAAGATATGCTACGAGCATGTGTATTAGATTTCAAAGGCAACTGGGATGATCACCTACCTCTTATCGAGTTTGCCTACAATAATAGCTATCATTCAAGTATCAAAATGGCACCATACGTAGCATTGTATGGAAGAAAGTGTAGATCGCCAATAGGATGGTTTGAAGAAGGTGATGCGGTCTTGTTTGGACTGGATCTTGTTTATCAAGCAATGGAGAAGGTTACAGTGATCCAACAACGGCTTGAAACAGCTCAAAGTCGACACAAATCTTATGTGGATGTTAGAAGAAGAGGACTTGAGTTTTCTATCGACGATTGGATATTCTTGAAAGTATCACCAATGAAAGGAGTGATGAGGTTTGGCAAGAAAGGAAAGTTAAGTCCACGATACATAGGTCCGTACAAGATCATTCAAAGATTTGGACAAGTTGCTTATGAGTTAGAGCTACCTCAAGAGCTCTCAGCAGTTCATCCCATATTTCATGTTTCGATGCTTCGCAAGTACATCGGAGATCCATCGCACATCACTACTACGGAAGATGTACAAGTTACAGAAGATCTCACTTTTGAAGAAATGCCTATTGCTATTCTTGATCGCCAAATTAAAAGGATAAGGAATAAAGAGATAGCATCGGTAAAAGTACTTTGGAGGAATCAACAAGTTGAGGAGATCACATGGGAAACCGAGGAAGCGATGAGGATTAAGTACCCTTACCTATTCAACGATGAGGAGGAAGTTCATGAGACGGAAGAAGAACAATAACAAGTAAGTGTTTATTTTTATGCAAGTATGTTATGATGATGAATATGTTAATTGTAAGCTTGGAAATGTCTTAATTGAGTAACTATGCTAACATTCGAGGACGAATGTTCTTAAGGGGGGAGAATGTAACACCCCGTAAATTTTTTTGTACACTTATCGCGATTATATGGAGTCCTAAAGGCTTGAGTATGGGTTAAATTAAGTTTATGGTGTTCGGAAGTATCCCATAAATAGTTGTATGTGTAGGTATTGGAATAATATTTCCAACAATATAAAGTTTGCCCAAAACAGAGGAGTATTTCATATAAGCGAGCACATTCGAAATTTCAAAACGGTGGCCGGGAAGCCTGTGAACAGTAAATCTGCAGGACAATTACTGCAGCTAGGACATTTTTTTTTTGATCAAATTTAGACGATCATAACTCCTTGTACAAAAAGAAATGTGTGAGCTTCTATATATCGACGAAAATCTCCGAGAGTCTTCTTTCCGATGAAATTGGTTTCATCCAAATCCAATGTCTGAGTAAGGAGCTATACCCGTTTTACTACAGCCTATAAAAAAAAAACAGAATTTTGGGACAGATTTTTGGGTCAACTTTAAACGACCATAACTCCCTGTACAGGAAGAACTGGGTGGTATACTTTATATGAAAATGAAATACCTTTGAATTATATTTCCAATTCAATTGGTTTCACCCAAATCCGATACCGGAGAAAAGAGTTATGATCGATTTACTTCAGCCTGTCAAAACTGTCCACTGGGGACGGATTCGGATTTATTTAAATTTTTAGGGCAAAATGGTCATTTTCTATTACCTCTTGGACGAAAAATTGGTATTTATAAACATACACTTAGACTCATATATATCATATATCATCCAATTATTAAGAGAAGGTGAAACCCTAGCCTAATTTCAACTTCAAATATTTTGTGATTCAACCGTAGAAAATTCGAATTGGTTCCGTAGTTGTGTTCACCATCTCGAAAGCTTCGAGAAGCACCCCATGGTTATGTAAGGAGGATTCTAAATACAAGAGTTCATTGTTAAGGTATGAATATTGTTTATTCTTGATTCTTATCCATGAATAAGTATTGATAAGGGATTATGAGTATTGTCTTGATGTTGGAAGATAACTAGAAACATAGTTATGAATTGTTTTGTATAAATTGTTAGTAGTAAATTATGGAAGTTGTTGTATTGGATTATGGAGGATGAATTGTGGTGATATATCATTATAATAGTGGTTATTTATGCCTAGTGATCATGTTGGTATTGGATGGTGATTAAGAGGGGAAATAAAGGCTAAGAGTGATGTTGAGGGATATTGCATGAAAATGCATGATATGTGAATGTAATAAGAGTATAAGAGGATGTATGTAGCACTCTTATTGATGAGTTAAAGGATTACTTCCTAGAAATTATTTGGTGAAGTTAATACCTAAATTGTAAGGTTTGGTTGCTAATACTAGTTTGCCACAAATGACTTATTGTAGATAAGTGTTCGAAGAGTACGGGAAGTCAAGTTGGACTTGTATTGAAGTGGTTATATCAAGGTATGTAAGACATACACTATCTAATCTTTGGCATGAATAATGACCCATGGCACTCTCAAGTAAGCTTCCAACATTGTCCTATGACACATGACACATAATAACATCATATGATCTTCGACACTACCAATTGAACTTGTTTTCACTTTTAAGATGTCCGGCTAGTCAAAAAAATGTCCATATACTATTCTTGACTCCGAAATGGTTTAATGAGGTATCCATGATTCTCTACTTCATTTTCATGATATTGATTACCTATTTACATGTTTTTCCTATTGAGGTTTCATGGTTTCAAGTTCCATAAGGTGTGACCACAAAGTAACCAATCTCAAAGATTAATTGAATTAAGAAATGGAATGTCTTTATTTTAAATTGATGATATGATGTATTGTATTAGTACCACTGATCAGTTGGCCATTGTATTATAAAGATTATGTATATATGCTATTCCAGGGGTGGTCCCTGATGTATTGTATTAGTACCACTGATCAGTTGGCCACTGTATGACATATGTTATGTATTGATAAGGAATACGAGAAGTAATGATATGAAAGTAATGTGCAGGTATCCCATCAGCTCTTTTAAGTGTGGTCTACTCATACTGTTTATTCACTGGTATCTGGGTTCTGTTGATCTTTTGTATCTCATCTTGATACTCACCGCCTTACATACTCAGTACATATTTCCGTACTGACGTCCCTCACGGGGGACCTGTATTCATGCCTGCAGGAATATGTACTTCAGGTCGTACACCTCCGCAGTAAGAGCCAGGACATTCTGTTGATAGTGGTGAGCTCCAGTTGTTTCGGGGCATCCCAAGTCGTTTCTATATGTATTTTTGGTATTTGTATAAAAGTCTTTTGTGGGCGGGAGTTTGTCCCGACCCTAACTTAGTTGTGTATCTATATAGAGGCTTTTGTAGACATATTGTATAGCCATAGGAGTGTTTGGTTGATAGACGTGATGGCTCTGACGGCCAATTACTGTTTATATATTTATTTATGCGTGTCTGCTGGCCAAATTTCTAATTTTCATAAGTAATGTAAATGTGAAAGTATAGGTTATGAACGGGTTCTCCCGGGCCTCCTCGGCTATGGGTGCCAGTCCGCTCCAATGGGATTTGGGGCGTGACATAATAATATTCAATTTTGGGATAATAAATCATGGATCAATCTCATGTCGAAACATCATAATAATAATGCTTGGTAATGAAAACAATGATAATTCATATTAATATCTGGAAATCACTGCAATAGGCATGAAAATATGAAAATAGTCATGCAATTCAACTTCTAAAACACTTGAAATCTTATAATCTTGCAAATAGAAACATTGGATATGTACCCTAATATAAAACTCACGTATATTCATATAAAGTCATGTAAATTTAAAGTTAAAAGCTAGTTTTGAGCACAAGGATGAAAGAAGATCCTTGTTCATAAACCCCACATACCTTAATTGATGATTAGATGAACAAACTTGAATTTTTGATTTCTATTTGAGTTCTTGAAGATGGATTCTTGATCATCTATAATTTAAAATCCTTAATTTAAAGCTTTTTAGAGAAAAAATAGAGAAATTTTATTGCTTGGAGAGTAAGCTTTGAGCTCTAGGGTGTTTCCTTGAGAGAGAATGGATGAAAATAATAATAAAGTGTTTTGAATATGATTAATTCTTTGTTTTGGAAGAATTGGGTTCTTGATAATTTACCAAAGTGACCTTTTTAAAATTTAATCGTAATTGAAAACTTGAGAAATTTTCTGAATTCGCATGCCACCGCGACTCACAACTATCGTGATGGGTCACTGGAATTCGACAACTGGGAACTGGACATTCTATGTTATGCGGAGCTATCAGAGTGCACTACTGAAATGCCATTTTGGCCATCACCTCGATGCACCACTATCACGGTCAGCAACTAGAAATTGATAATTGGGAAATAAGACTTCACCGCGATGCGCCACTATCGTGGTGAGCCACTGTAAATTGATAATTAGGAAATAAGGCTTCACCGTGATGCGGGCTTATTGCGGAGGTCCACTGGACTTGGACAATTGCCATTTTTCAAGTCATTGCGGAGCTATGCTTCTCTAGTTGGGACACTACTTTACTAAAAATGCCATAACTTCTAAACTAAGTATCGAATTTGGCCAAAATTGGTATCGATGGATAGCTAATTCAATTTTCTACACCATGGAGTCTCTAAATCTTGAAAATTTCACATGTAACAAAAGTTATTCATTTTTTAAGCTAACCCTTGACATTTTAGGTGCGAAATTAATCTAGGAAAAAGTATGGGGTATTACAATATCTCCCCCTTGGGAACACTGATCCTCGAATGTGGCTAGTTAAGCTGAAAATAATGAGGAATCTGAAGCTATAAGCTATCATGCACAACTAAAATAAAATGTATGAATCTAAAACATAATGAGCTACTTATCTGATCTGCGAGTTCATGAGGTTACATGAAAATAGTTATATGGATGAATCTGAGACTTGAAAGAGAGATGGATAAATAAAGACTATTACCTTCGGCTGAATCTGAGTTCATGGAGAAAAGATTATTATACTTGGTATACCTGTCTTCTTCTGCTTCCCAAGTAGTACCCTCAACGGACTGATTTCTCCACAAAACTTTGACCAAGGTAACTTCTTTGTTCCTTAGTCTACGAATCAGATGATAAAGAATCTCTACTGGAACTTCTTTATATAAAAGGCTATTCTGAATATCTATACTTTCTAGAGGAACTATAACGGTTGAATCGTCCATGTACTTTTTCAACAAGGACACATGAAATATTGGATGGACTGAGGATAAATATATGGGTAGCTCAAGCTCATATGCCACCTTCTCAACATTACTCAAAATCATGAAGGGACCTATATACCGGGGACTAAGCTTTCCCTTTTTACCACATCTTTTCACCCCTTTTATGGGTGAAACATTCAAATACATAAGGTAATCAACCTCAAGCTCAATATCTATTCTCCTTACATCAACATAATATTTCTAATGACTCTGAACTACTTTCAATCTCTCTCGAATAAACTGAACTTTCTTCATGGCCTCAAACACCATGTCTGGCCCAACCAAAGTGGCCTCACCCACTCCAAATCAACCAACTGGCAATCTACATCTTCGCCCATAAAGAGCTTCAAACGGAGCCATCTGAATACAAGCATGGTAACTATTATTATAAGAGAACTCAATCAAGGACAAATGTTCATCCCAACTGCCTTTGAAATCAAGAACACAAGCCCTCAATATTTCCTCCAAAGTCTGAATGGTCCTCTTTCCCTGACCATCTGTCTGCGGATAAAAGCTGAACTAAGATGAACTTGGGTACTGAGACTATTCTGAGAGGCTCTCCCAAACTTAGAGGTAAACTAAGTACCCCTATCTGAGATGATGGATAAAGGAAATCCATGCAATCTAACTAACTCTCTGATATAGGACTTAGCATAATCTTCAGCTATGTAAGACGTGTGAACTGGCAAAAAATGCACTGACTTAGTTAATCTGCCTATTATCACTCAAATAAAATCATGCTGACGATGTGAATAGGGTAATCCAGTCACAAAGTCCATATTCAGCTCTTCCCACTTCCAAGTTGGGATACCAAACTCTTGCAACGTACAACTAGGTCTTTGGTGCTCTACCTTAACCTATTGACAAGTTGCACACTTGGCTATGAACTCTGCTATATCTTTCTTCATACCACTCCACTGATAGATTTTCCACAAGTCGAGGTATATCTTGGTGGCTCCAGGATGAATGGAATAGCACAGACAATACGCTTCTATCTTAATTTTTTGCCTCAAATAATCAATAAATGGCACACACAATCTACTCTGGTAACTCAACACACCATCTCCCCCTTGGGAGAAAACCTCTACCTTTTCATCTCTAACTGACTCCTTCAGTTTGACAAAACTAGAATCCTTATCTTGTTTCTCATTCACTTCTGAAACTAGAGAAGATTCAGAACTACTCTGAACCCAAGCATTCCCTTCAGCTGAATCAACCAATCTCACACCGAATCTAGCTAATCGATGAATTTTCCAAACTAACTCCTTCTTATCATTCTCCACATGAGAAACACTGCCCATAGACAATCTACTAAGGCTGTTTGCAACTACAATGGCCTTGCCCGAATGATACAACACACTCATATCATAATTATTCAATAATTCTAACCACCTTCTCTGATGAAGATTTAAATCCCTCTAAGTAAACAAATATTGGAAGCTTTTGTGATCCGTGAACACATCAACATACACCATATAAAGATAATATCTCTAGATTCTAGAAACAAACACAACAACAGCTAACTCAAGATCATGGGTTGGATATTTCTTTCGAGAGGCTTAAGTTGTCTAGAGGCATAGTCTATAACCTTACCTCTCTACATTAGAACAGAACCTAACCAAATTCCAAAGGCATCATAATACACAACAAAATCATCTGAACCATCATGTAATGCTAAAAATGGGGCTGAAGTGAGTCGAGTCTTAAACTCCTGAAAACTCTTCTCGTAGGAATCGGACCACTGAAACTTAACTTTCATCTGAGTTAATCAAGACATAAGAGATGTACTAGATGAGAAAACCTCAATGAAACATCTTTAATAGCTATCTAAACTAGTGAAACTTCTAATGTATGATGGAAAGATTGGTCTAGGCCAGTTTCTTACTACATCTATCTTTTGGGGATCAACTAGAATACCCTTACTGGAAATAACATGACCAAGGAAAGCTACTGACCATAGCCAAAATTAGGAGAACAACTGGGGATCTCTAAGGTGGTCTACATGATCATCATCACTACAAGAATAGACAAAAATATCATCAATAAAGACTATGACAAACATGTCCAGATATAGTTTGACCACTCTGTTCATCAAGTCCATGAAGGCTGCTGGGGCATTTGTTAGCTCGAAGGACATGACTAAAAACTCAAAATGACCATAACGGGTTTTGAAAGCTATCTTTGGAATATCACATTCCCTCACTTTATGTTGATGATAGTCGGATCTAAGGTCTATATTTGAGAAATAACATGCACCTTGGACTTGATCAAATAATTCATCAATTCTAGGAAGAGGATATTTGTTTTTGACTGTGACTTTATTCAGCTGACGATAGTCAATGCACATTTGCAAAGAAGCATTTTTATTTCGTACGAATCGGACGGGAGTGCCCCATGGAGAAACACTAGGCCTTATGAAACCTTTATCTAAAAGATCTTTGAGTTACTCTTTTAACTCTTTAAGTTTAGATTGAGCCATGAGATAAGGAGGAATAGAGATGGGCTGAGTATCTTAGAGAAGGTCAATACAGAATTCTATTTCCCTACCAGGAGGTACCCCTAGAAATTCTTCAGGAAAGATATAAGGAAACTCGTTGACTACACTGACTGAACTATTGGAGTCTCAGACTTAGTGTCTTTTACTCAAACAAGATGATAGATGCACCCTTTGGAAATAAACTTTCTGGCCTTAAGATAGGATATGAAATTGCTCTTGTGAGACACTGAATTAACTTTCCAATTAAAGACTAGCTCATTTGGAAACTGAAACTTCACCACCCGGGTGCGACAATCTATAAAGGCATAACAAGAATTGAGCCAATCCATACCAAGAATAAGGTCAAAGTCAACTATATCTAACTCTATTAGATCTGCTAACATGATTTTATGAAGGACAGTGATAGGATACTTTTAATAGATCTATTTGGCAACAACTGACTCATCTACTGGGGTAGAAACCAAGTAGGGCTCAGGAATCTTTTCAGGAATTCTTTCAAAATTCATTGCAACTAGTGGGGTCATATAAGAGAAATTTTACCTAGGGTCTAACAACACATAAACATCAAGATAAAAGACACAAAGTGTACCAGTAACTATATCTGGTGAATCCTCCTTCTCCTGACAGGAAGGTGAAGCATAAAACCAATTATGTAACTGACCGCTACCAGTACTGAATGATGCTCCTTAAGGAGGAACTGGGCATCTTAAAGAAGCTGGTACACTAGTGTCCTAAGTCTAGGGACATCATCTCTGTTTCCCTACTTAGTATGCTAACACTCTCTAATTCCATGTCCCAACTTACCACAACTATAATAACCCTTCTGCCCCAACATAGATTCACCAAGATGATTCTACCACACTTATCACATAGAAGATAACTGGGCCTTCCACTTACACTATTCTAAGATCTGTAAATAGAAGACTTACCCCACTACTCTTTCCTAGCTCTGGGAGAGGGAGCACTAGCTAAAGATGGTGCTTGCATAGATTAATGATTTTAAAACTGTGAACAATTTTTTCCTTGAGACCTAGCCTGGCCATACTCAAACTTCCCTATTCTAGCCTTCTTATTTCCCCTCTCTCTTTCCTTTAACTTTTCTTCTTTAATCTATTAGACATGAATTATCAACCTAGCAAGATCTATATCTTCAATAAGCATGGTAGTCCTATACTCCTTGACTACCAAACCAGATACTATAGTAACAAACTTACTCATATTTGCCCTAGATTAGTTATCGTATCAGGGGCATACTTAGATAATTGATTGAACTTAAGGCTGTACTCTTTCAGTGTTATCAAATCCTGTCTCAAGTTCACAAACTCTTCTATCTTAGCTTCTCTAATTTCATGTGCAAATAACCTGTCTAGAAATACATTCTGAAATATTTACCAACTCATAGGAGCTGCATTCTCACCTCTACCATTCTTCCACATAACTACCTAATCATATGCTACATCCTTCAACCTATAGGATGCCAACTCTACACTTTTCTCCTCAGAAATATGAATAATCAGTGTGATCTTCTTCACCTCATCTAAATAAAGTTGTGGTTCCTTACCTGCCTTAAACCCAACAAACTCTGGCGGATTCATTCTCATAAAGTCACGAATCCTGGTCGCTGCAAAATCACCATTATGTTGAAATGGGACAGTATCCAGATGGTTTCCCTAAGCATTAGCAGTCACTACTTTGGCCAACGCATGAAAGGAAGCCTAAAACTCAGCATGGGATACGTCCTCATTTAGAGAATCGGTAGGCTAGTTATTATTTCTACGGGCGTTATCTCAACGAGGAGGTATATTCAACTATCATATAATAGAATGAGTTAAGAGAATATATAGATACTTTAACCATGATAGATCTTGAAAGAAAAAGATGGTTTTACAAAAACAATCTCGTAACCTTTTGCCTATAAATATGACACTCTTCACACCCATGATCAAGACTTTACGTAATGCGGCTTGTCAGACTCCCTAAAACTCTTATAAGCCTTAGGCACTAATACCAAGTTTGTAACGCCCCGAAACCTAGTCTTGAGATGTCACACATAGCTCAAGACTACGAGTAGCCTTAAGCTAACCCTGTCTGCCTTTTACTAAGTCTGAGTCTTATAATAAGGAAAATATAGACATCAAAGTCATACTAAATATGGAAATTCGTTTGAAATAACTGAGAACAATTTGAATATAATCTCTTAAAACCAAATACTTTAAGTCTGAATCAAATCTAGCATTCTGACAAGCCTCTACTACTAATAACTAGAGAGTCGCTGGGACAAAGCCCCAACTAACTCGATCTTTCTGAAAAAATACTGAATCAAATAAATTAATAAGCTAAAAAAATTATGAATGATTAATTCCCCAAACTATAAGGACTCACCAATTGTCGGATGTAGATGGAGATGCTTGAAATCACTCGCGCTGTGGAAATTGAGCACCTAAACCTACATTATGAGACAATGTAGCACATAGACATATATGTGAATCAGTACTTTGAGGATGTACTGAGTATATGGGGTGAATGCATAAGTAAAACATCATCTCATCATCACAATTTATAAAATAAAGGCATGCCAAATATAAATGACTCACATAAGCTTGGGTAACTTAATAAATGAAGTGTATAATTATGAGTAGCAAATCGTATATAATAAATTTAGTGAGTCATAAAATTTAGCTCTAAAAGCTGTACTATCTTTGATTCATACTGTTTAAGTGAAAATAAGAACTCACTTCTATATCTGAAATATGCAAGCTGAAGTCTATAACTAATATTTTTTGTAAAGCATAATGTGAATAAAGTTGTGAGACTTTACACTTAGTTTTATAAAAGCTTTTCTATTATTCATTTCTATTAGAATTACTATTTTTGTAGGGAAAATACGTTATCCGAAGGGAATTCTTTTAAAAACTGTTCTATAAGTCTTTACTATTAGGGAGGTTCTTCTAACCGACATAAACTATGTGAGCTAACATGGAGTCCAATGTCTTATTCCCCTATGGGGAAAACGTCATGATGGGGAGAAGTTTCATACTCTTGCCAAGGCAAGGAGTATAACCTAATCTAAGTGATCACATCTGTAATTGTCATCCATATAGAAATAGGAATAGTCTGATAATATGTACCTACGTTCGTTACGTAGTTTTGTGGATTTTAAGGTACACTAATCCCACACTTCCTGCTCGGTGCTAAATACTACTCCTATGCTCATTCTCATGAAAATCCACTCTAAAAACTAGCATAAGGGTTTATTATAAAACCAGTTATGCATTTATCTAATTCTCTATAAAAGTAAAGATAATTTGATTTTTGTAATCTGTAATAAATCTGTAAAGTGGATTCTAACTCTTATCTGAGGAACAAAAGATCAAATCTTTGCTGAAAATTTGAAAATAAACTAATCATCTGATTCTTTAAGCATAATCATTCTAGAAATAATAATATTGAATCTTGGGATAGTAACCCATGCACTAATCTCATGTCAAAACATCATAATAATCATTCTTGTTAATGAAAACAATGATAATTCAACTCAAAATCTTGAAATTACTGCAATAGGCATGAAAATATGAAAATAGTCATGCAATTCAACTTCTAAAACACTTGTAATCTCATATTTTTTTAAATAGCAACATTGGGTATGAACCCTAATATAAAACTCATGTATATTAATATAAAATCATGTAAATTTGTAGTTAAAAGCTAGTCTTGGGCACAAGGATGAAAGAATATCTTTGTTCATAAACCCCACATACCTTCATTGATGATTTCATGATTAAACTTGAATTTTTCATTCCTATTTAAGTTCTTGAAGAGGGATTATTGATTATCTTGAATTTGGAATCCTTAATTTAGAGCTTCCGTGGAGAAACAATGGAGGAATTTGATTTCTTGGAGAGTAATCTTTGAGCTCTAAGGTTTTTCCTTATGAGAGAATGGATGAAAATAAGCATCAAGTTCTTAGAATATGTTTAATTCCTTGTTTTGGATGAATTGGGGCTTGAAAATTGACCAAAGTGCCCCTTTCAAAATTTAATCGGATAAGGAAACAAGAAATTTTTTCCAAATTTGCATGCCACCGCGATGCGCCACTATCGCGGTGTCTCACTGGAAATCCACAACTGGGAACTGGACATTCTACGCGACGTGGAGCTATCGCAGTGGACTACTGAAATTCCATTTTGGCCATGACCTCGACACAACACTATCGTGGTGAGCCACTGAAAATTTATAATTGGGAAATAAGGCTTTACCGCGATGCGGGCTTCTCGAAAAGGTCCACTGGAATTGGAAAATTGCCATTTTGCATGTCACCTCAGCACGATACTTCTCCTATTGGGATACTTCTTTACTAAAAATGCCATAACTTCTCTACCGAGTATTGGATTCAGGCGAAATTAGTATCTATGGACAGGTAATTCAATTTTCTACACAATGGAGGTCTAAATATAGAAAATTTCACATGTAAGAAGAGTTATTCATTTTTGAAGATAACATTTTACATTCTAGGAGCAAAATAAAGCTAGGAAAAAGTATGGGGTATTACATTATATTCTCCAAAAGATATCCTACCTAATGGAATAGATGTATGTTCTGTTTTTATTGTTTCCAATGGATTACACATCCCTTATAGTAGGTTTGTTAAATGTTGCGACAGATATGCTACCTGGTGCAAAAGATGTGTGGTTTGTTTTTATTGTTTCCTATGGATTACTCATTTACTACAACAGGTTGGTTATAAGTTGCAATAGATAATCTACCAGGTGTAGCAAATGTGTTGTCTATTTTATTATTTCAAAGGGATCACTCATCTATTGCAATAGGTTGTTTATCAGTTGCAATAGATTACCTGCCTGGTGCAACAGATGTGTGGCATTTTTTGATTTTTTCCAATAGATTACTCATTCACTGCAACAAGTTGGTTATGTGCTGCAAGAGATATCCTACCTTGTGCAACAGATATGTAATCTGTTGGATCTTTTATTTTACTATTTTACATGTTTTATTTACTATTATCCCTTTTTAACGATGTATTAATCAATTATTATCTCTTTTATGTTCCTGTTACAAACAAACAACAACAAAACTAGTGTTTACCCACAACTTGGGGTCTGAAGAGGGTAAGATGTACGTAGTCCATACCACTACCTCTAAAGAAGTAGAGAGACTATTTTTTATAGACCCTCGGCTTAAAATAAAGGATAGTAAACAAGGGGATGGATGACATAACCAAAATAATAAAATAAAAATCAGAGACATATGAAATACAGGAAATAAGAGCAACACGGAATAAGAAAATAGGAACTAAGAAATAAGAAATAGGACACCCACCTAGTAGTAACATACACTCACATAACAAAGAAACCTATGTACACTGCCTTATGATTACTAATCCGGCTACACAATAATTCTCCTGATAGCTTGCTACAACCTACATGCTAACACTAGCCTTCTACGCTTATCCTAGACCTCCCCACCTTTCTATCTAGGGTTATGTTCTCAGTAAACTGAAGTTGCTCCATGTTTTGTCTAATTACCTCTCTCAAGTATTTCTTCGGCCTACCTTTACTCCTCCTGAAACCATTGAATGCTAGCCTGTCAAACTTATGAACTGGGGCATCCACGCCCCTCCTCATAACATGCTCAAACCATCTCAGCCTTCCTTCCCTCATTTTCTCCTCTACCGAATCCACTCCCACCTTCTCCTGGATAATCTTATTCCTAACTTTGTCCCCTCTAGTAAGCCCACACATCAAACACAACATTCTCATTTCTACCATCTTTAATTTTTGAATATGAACGTGCTTTAGTAGTAACCACTTCCCTCTATACAACATGGCCGAATGAATTGCCACTCTATAGAATTTGCTTTTAAGTTTAAGAGGCACCTTCTTATCTCATAACACTCTCGAGGTGATCCTCCACTTCATCCAACCTACTTCAATACATTTAGAAAAATCCTTATTATTATCACCATTACCCTGGATTATAGACCCAAGATACTTAAAACTATCTCTCTTACAAATATCCTAGGAGTCCAAACTCACCACCACTTAGTCCTCCTGCCTCAAGTCACTAAACTTTCATTCCAAATACGCCGTCTTGGACCTACTCAACCTAAACCCCCTTAGACTCAAGGGTTTTCCTCCCAACCTCCAATTTGTAAGTCACACCTCCCACATCTCATCAATTATCACTATATCATCTACAAATAACATACTCCAAGGCACCTCACCTTGAATACTCCGTATCAACACGTCCATCACAAATAGAAAAAGGAACGGACTAAGAGTCGTTTCTTGATGCAACCCTATATCGATGAAAAAATATTATGATTATCCTTCCGTCGTCTTGACTCGGGTCTTCCCTCAACCGTACATGTCCTTAATAGCTCTGATATATGCCACCGAAAACCCTCTCACCTCCTAGCATCTCTAAAGAACATCTCTCGGGACTTTATCATAGCCTTTTCAAGGTCGATGAGCACCATGTGTATATCCCTCTTTCTTTCACTATACTGCTCCACCAATCTCCTTACCAGGTAGATTTTCTCTATCGTCGAGTGACCAGGCATAAATCCAAACTAATTCTCCAAAACAGACACGACCCTATTCAATCTCCGCTCAACCACTCTCTCACAAATCTTCGTAGTGTGACTCAACAAATTAATACCTCTATAGTTGTTGCAACTCTAAATGTCACCCTTGTTTTTATATAATGGAATCATCATACTCCACCTCCAAGCCTCCGACATTTTCGCATTCTTGAAAATGTCATTAAATAAATCAGTCAACCACCTTAAACTTTCCCCACCAACATACTTCCAAAAATCCACCGGTATCTCATTAGGCCCCGTCGCCCTACCCTTCCACATCTTATGAATAGCATCTTCAAATCCTCAACCCTAAAATGCCTACAGAAACTAAAAACACGACTTTTCTCCGAGTACTCCAGCTCCCCTAGCTCAATGCCTTTGTCCCCCTCCTCTTTCAAAAGTCTATGAAAATGCTCCTGCCCTCTCTTCTTAATGTGCACATCCTCCACAAAAATACTAAAATCCTCTCCCTTAATGTACCTCACTTGATCGAGGTCACAACCTTTCTGCTCCCTAGCCTTATCAAGCCTATACAACCTCTTTTCCCTGCCTTTCTACACTAACCCCACATATAAGCCCTCGAACACGACTAACTTAGCAGTCGTAACTGCTAACTTAGCCTCCTTCCTTGCTACTTTGTAAACCTCCCTATTCACCCACTTTTCCTCTTCATCTTTACTCTCAATCAACTTAACATATGCCCCTTTTTTAATCTACACTTTCTTTCAGATAATATGGCTCCCAAAAGAAATAAAACTGAATCAAGTCCAATAAAAAGAACAATTGAAGAAGCTAGACTACATCCACCACGCTATAAGCTTTCTTTACAAGCATTATCTCAATTAGGAGCAGAAGATGATGAACATAAAGAGGAGGAATATTTCAAAAGAGAGGATCAAAAGACTAATAGTCCTTCCACCGAAGAGTTAGTCAAAACCTTTAGGATTGATCGTTATCCTGTGAAAATGCAGTGTGATGGTGCCATAGATTTAATGAGTGATTTTGTAGTTTAGTCAGCCATGTGAAAATCATTCGAAGCCTTCAGAAAAATACTTTGAGAACAAAAATTGGATTCTTATTTTTGGGATAGCTTTTTTAGGCAATATCTTGATTTTCCAGAGGACAACAATTCTCATTTCCAAATGAAAATGGTATATGAACTTCTAAAGCATAGGTTTATGTATGAAAGCAAAGATAAGAGGGTTGAGGTGTGGATAAATTACTGTGCATGTCTATTTGTTTTGGTTGGAAGGAGTTTACCATAGTTACTGAATTAAAATATTATGCTCCTTCTCTATCTCGAGTTATACCTATTCTAACTGTAATGCCCCAAAAATAAACCTTGGATGCCACACGGTACTTACACTCCCAAAAGACCATAAGCTAACCCATGAATTGGTAACTGCTGTGAGCACTAAATAATAATAATGAAATACACATGTGAGGAATAACTGAATAAGCCTTAAGGTTTTAAATACGAAAATAATAACAATTGATAACCCAAAAGTTTAAAACATATGCGAAAGTATTTAAAATGTGACTGAAAAGACCAACGATTGACTGACTGTATAAAATGTCTGAAAGCCTCCAAAACGTTCTGAAAGAGAGTTGATGGGATAGGCCCCTACTAACTCCTGCTATCTAACTGAAATAATAACCATGTCCTTGATAGATGAGAACTAACCACTGTTGATACGGTTGATGTAATGGAATGTCTAATTACGGTTGAGAACCTAGGCGTCTGAACCTATGATATCAAACACCATAGCACAAATAACGAGTATACGATCAATACTTTGAATGTACTATTATGCTAGTTGAGGTTAGACTGAATGCATGGGCTAACTATGCATAAAAATAGTAATAACAGACATGCATGGAAATACTAAAATATGACTGAGCAAGACTAATAAATAACTGGCAGAATAACATGAGACAACTGATGCAAAGATACATGAAAACTATAAAACCTTAGTATGCATGACCAAACATATAACATATTCCTGACATAGTCTGTAAAATGAAATACTAAAATCTGATAACTAAATAACTGATATCTATCTGCTATAGTCAAGCAAAACTAAAATTAGTTTTGAACCGACTACTAAAACTGAAACAATGGGAGGTATCATCTAAGAGACATGCTCCAAAGCTGAGTTTATTAGGGTCCAACCGTGATCATTGTTTGAAGGGTGCTAGTACCATGACACGGGTACTAAAAATGGTTGTGGATCAACTCCTAATCTGGCGGGTGACCCCTGAGATCAGTCCTTATCTTGTGGGTGATCCTTGAGAGTTCCATTCCTAAGCTAGTGGGTGACATCTCACAACCTACACTTATTAGATAGTTTTGGAACTTAGGGATTGCTTCTAATGATCCATCCCAAACTTACGGGTGATCCCCCATCCCTAGGTTTGCTCGGTGCTAAATCTTACTCCAAACTAACCTAATTACTAAACTGACTTATATGTGACAGACATGATAACTAACTGAACTGATAATGATCATACATATCTGAAACCATTCTGAAAATTCTTAGACTAAGTAAACTGCTAAATTTTGGGTATTTATAACCCCCAGGACTTGATAGGAATAACAATAGGGACATACTAAATCTTGAAACCATAAGAAGAAAGAATTATTCAAATGTCATTAGTTAGACATTTCATCAAACACATGGAGATCAAGACTTTAACATAAGGATACTTTTAAACATGATGAGATAGCATGATCACATGACAAAATCATAAAATGAGGATTCATTCTGCATTCTCATTAGCACGATATGGAAACTGCAATGTTGAAAACATACTATAATGCATTCAACTTGAAACCAATTATAATCTTAACTTGAAATTTAAAAGGTAATAAATTCAAGGACTTAAGCATAGAAATGAGTGAAATGTATGGGAATACCATAATTGTAATGCTAAAACCATAATTTTTGAGTTAACAATGAAATTTCCATCAATCAAATGTGTAAGGGAAACTTCCATCGAAATACACTTGTAAACATGATGTATAATCTATATTCATAAGAGTTTCATGGAGATAATTCATAGTAACATGTAAAAACCATAATTTAAATGTTTAAAAAGGATTCTTTGACTCCATGGGTGAAAAAGGATCATGGATGAACATCACACCTACCTTAAAGTGTTAATATCTAAAGAGAAATAACTTTTCTTGAACATTCTTGGATTGGGAAGAACAATTTCTTGGTTTTTCTAAAGGAAGTCCTTGAATCTTGTTCTTGGGAAAGGAAGAGGATTTTTTAGTTTCTTACTGATTACTTAGGGTTAAGAAAGAGGTGTTAATATGTTTAATACTTCATAAAAACGTTTTGAAGTGATTAGAGATGATTTAGGAGTGTGAAATAACTTCAACACCCTTGATCTAGGTCAAAACAGACTGTTTTTGACACTTAGAAATGTTCCAGTTGATACCCAGTCAATTTCCCAAGACAAGGTTGGTGATGCCTTGCCAATAGCATGCCCATTCTAGTAGCCGTAAGAGATTGTTAGGTGATGCACACCCCTTTACATGGTCATAAATTTTTTCTTGAGTATCGAATTAAGGTGAAATTTTTATCGTTGGAAAGCTAATTTGAATATCTAAGAATCTATAGGTCTTAAGATTAAAAACTCAACATACATCAAAAGTGATACGCATTCAAATTAGACCCTTGTAAAATCGAATACCCAACTTTGAACGAATCAAATGCTCTTAGCTCAACTTTGTTCCAAGTGATTCTTATGAACATTTTTCACGTCGATAGGACTTTACACACTAGGATAAAAATCATGACACATGTATTAACATACAAATCTGGAGATTAAAGTTTACACACATAGGAACGACGGTTTGATTTATAGCTTGAAAATAGGTTTTACACTAAACAAAATAAAAGCACCCCGCACACCCAACAAAGGTAAAGGAAAGTCCAGTGATCGTGATGACCTAGTGTCCCTTGTTGTTCCAATATTTAAAAACATAAATGTGATATAAGCTTTGAAAGGTAAAAGAATTTCAAAGAAGCGTAATAAATCATTGTGTTTTGTTTGGTTTGTACGTAATATTATTTGGGTGATAGACGTTAACAACAACATACCACTTGGTTTGATAAAGTTCTCGAGGATGTTGAGGTATTTAACAACCATCCTTAGGGTTATGAAATCTTTAAAATGATTGTCAAATATTTGTTGACTCTGTTAATGCCAAAAGTAGTCAACTTATAAGGCTTTCCATGGGATTTCATGGTAAATATTTCTTTAATTATGACATGATTAATTTTTTTATTCAATAATGTTTTTGATTTATTGGCATTATATTATCGGCTTGGGCATTTAAAGCCATTCCTTATTTGAGACAACAAGTGAACTACCAGGATGAAATTTTCTGTCCAAGAATCCTGAGATGGTTGTCAGCCAAAACTGATAAAAATGTAAAATTTCTTAATCTCTTCAACCCCCCGAAGGAAGCAGTAAGTCTAATTCTAATTAAGTTTTCATTTTAATTAATGATTTTTTAAAATGATTTCATAATCATTCTAATATATGTACTAATTTATTTTAGATTGTCCATCCGTGGATTGTTTCGACCATTCGAGAGTTTAAGATGCCATTTTTTCTTACTTTACAATCCGTGCAAATTGTATCGAACCCTAAGGTCATTGATAGAATAATGAAGGAATTGTTTAGAGCAATAGCCATCACAAGGAAAATAATTTTTGAGGGTGGGCTTATTGTTGTTGATGATGGTAATGGTACTGGTGCTGATATTGGGGCTAATAATTCTCGTCTTATAATTTTGAAATAACAAACCATTATGATTATGATCATATTAGTTATGAAGATTTTCTCACTAGTGAATGTTCTGCATGCAAATGTCAAGACTGCAAGGCAAAACATGATGGAGTGATTAATGTTATTAATGCATTAACTATTTCTATAGAGGAAATGACATCTAAGAGGGGTTTCATTCCATCAAAGATGATTTTATATCCATACACTCCACTAGAGATTAAGGTGGTTAAGAGCAGAAGGAAATAAAATTCCAAGGCATTATAAAGCAATGAAAAAATCAAAATTACAACTCTTTTGTCATTGTCTTGTACCTTTTATCAATGTACAAGGGCCACAAGAGAGCAACATGAGCTGAAAAAGGTGAACATATATCATCTGTGCCAACAATAAAATAGACACATATCTACTTCAACAATTATACATCTGCTGAAAATTATCAAATTGATATATACATATGTTGCAACTGTCGTATAACCTATTGCATCGGATACGCTATTTGTTTCAACATATGCTCATCTATTTCAGCAAATCAAATAGGTCTTGGTACTATTTTAATTTGTACCAACAAATTAGTCATATATTGCAACAGATGGGTCATCTGTTCAAAATTATTGTATAGCTCTATTTTACCTGTTCGAGTTTGTCACAATAAATAATCCATTTGATGCAACAAATAGATAATTTGTTATATATCTGTGATTAGCATTGACAATTCTAGCTTTCCATGTGTATGTCACAATAAAAGCTACTACTTAATAGCATAATATCATAGTTGATAATCCATTAACGACTTTTCTAGAATAACAAAAAGTGAAGCCTGTCAGTTTGGGAGAATGAAAGAATTACCCAATTGAAGCGTTCAACATCTCGGACGAGGCTCCAAAAAACTAACAAAGTTGAGCAATAACTATAAAGAATGAATTGCCAATGGACTGTTAAAGCATCACGCCGACAGGTACATAAATCATTTTTGAAGATATTGATTTATACAATTCTTATTGTCAAAACATGATATTAACACATATAAATCATGTAGAAAACAAAATAACCAACACTAAAAAGTGAAGAAATCGAGTCATGGTATCGATATGTTCGACTTTGTTTTTCACATCCCAGAATGAAGGATTGGTTCAATTTGATGTGAAAACCCCAAACTTACTGGAATGATGATGTTTAAATTTCATACATATTACTATTAATTAATACTTTATTTAATTGCATCTGTGTATTAATTTTATTGTCACATAATCTAAAATGTTTGGTAATATGTGCAGCACATAGATGTCTTTTTTTACTATCTTCAAAAGAAGACCAAGTTGAAAACACAAGAACAATAAAGATACATGACAAGCAATTATTTATAAAATGTTTACATCAATAATGCCTGCGATTGGTTTTTCAACAACAATCGGAAGTTTCCCAAAATAAGGCATGCTTAATCAACATCAGAAAAGATTTTAACATTCCAGTTGACTTACCTTGTAATTTGGTCAATGAAGTGTACATCTCAATCAATTATGGTGATGAATTCCATTGGGTGTTGACTGTCGTCGTTTTAAAAGAGAGGCACATCCGAGTTTATGACTTGATATCGTGAAGGAGACATTCTGGGCCGTTGTCTAAGATACAAAAGTTGGCCAAAATATTGCCTACTTACCTTGATATTAATGTTTTTTTAGGACAAAAGGTTTGTATTGATTGGTCGATGATTGAAGCATACCGGGATAAAATAGGTAACATATTTGATGTAGAATATGTTGAAGGAATTGCTCAAAAATACATTGGTAGCCTGTAATATCATGATTTAGTTTCATTTAATAAATTTCAGAATGCTTACTGATACAGATTTAAGAATTAATTGATCTCATTAATATTGAAGGGGTTACAGCTGTATATATAGAGAACTGAAGAATAACTAATTACAGAATAACCTAGATGTATTTAATAATTATATATGTAGTCTATTATCCCCCCGCAAGCTGATCAGCGGTAACGAGGGGCAGCTTGGAGCAGAGAGACTGAAAAGGCTGTAACGGAAGAGGCTTGGTGAGAATATCAGCAAGCTGGTCAGTAGATGGGACATAGTGCGTGGCCATTGCTCCTGCAAGTACCTCATCGCGAACAAAGTGACAGTCAGACCCAACATGCTTCATACGATCATGAAGGACTGGATTTTTGGTAACACAAATAGTGGACTGATTGTCACAATAAATCTGTGGTTTCGTCGGGGGAATGCCAAGTGCATCCGTAAGGTATCGTAACCACATGGCTTCAGCAACACCCGCAGCCATGGCACGATATTCTGCTTCTGTGGAGGAACGGGACACTCGCGTTTGCTTCTTGGTGCACCAGGAAATCAGATTCGGTCCCATCATAACAATATATCCAGTAGTGGACTTTCGATCATCTTTGTCGTTAGCCCAATCCGAATCAGAAAAAACAGATATATCAAACGAGCCCTTTTGAAATAAAATTCCACAGTGAAGAGTACCTTGAAGATAGCGCAGAATGCGTTTCAAGGCCTGAAAGTGTTGTTCTGTGGGAGCATGCATTGATTGGGAGACTCGATTGACTGCATATTGGATGTCCGGACGAGTAACAGCAAGATAATGAAGTCCACCGACGAGGCTCCGATATAGTGTAGGATCGGCAAAGGGAGTATTCGGCCCTGGGGATTGGCGGACTGCCATGGGAGTGACCGCGGGTTTGCAGTCTGTCATTCCAGCCCGATTTAGAAGTTCAAGGGTATATTTTGTCTGATGCATCAATATGGTTCCCGATTTGCGGATGAGTTCGAGGCCAAGAAAGAACTCCAGAGGACCGAGGTCCTTAAGTTTGAAGTCACGATGCATAGCTTCAGTAATTTCAGTGATGAGTGATGACGAGCTGCCTGTAATAACAATATCATCCACATAGATAAGAATGATGACTGCCCCTCGAGAACAGTGAAGGGTGAAGAGGCTGTTGTCATGATGGTAGGTGCGAAAACCAAGACCCTGCAGAAACGTAGAGAGACGTGTGTACCAGGCACGAGGGGCCTGTTTCAGGCCATACAGTGATTTGCGAAGCTTGCAAACATAGTGAGGACGGTTGGGATTAACATATCCCGGTGGCTGAACCATATAGATTTCTTCCTCAAGATGACCATGAAGAAAGGCATTGCTGACGTCTAGCTGATGAAGCGGCCAATCATAGTGAAGAGCAAGAGACAAGACCAGACGAATAGTCTGTTGCTTAACAACAGGGCTGAAGGTCTCCTTATAATCCACACCATACTCCTGATGATACCCTTTTGCAACCAGACGTGCTTTATAGCGAGAAAGAGATCCATCTGAATTTCGTTTGATGCGAAACACCCATTTGCACCCAATAGACTTTCGGTTACTAGGCAGAGGTACCAAATCCCATGTACGTTGTTCATTCAGAGCCTGAAATTCCTCATCCATAGCTTGGCACCAGAAACTATTTTTGGAGGCTTGGTTGTAGGTAGTAGGCTCAGTTGTGGGATGTGCATCAAAGGGTATTTGAGTGTGGTAGGCTTTGGGTTTGAAGGTACCGGCCTTGGCTCGGGTTGTCATAGGATGAGTGTTGAGTGGAGGGTGATTAGGAAGGGGTGGTGGAGTTGTATGATGCGTGAGCGGGGGTTGGGTGGGGCTGCCGTGGGAGCTGGGATGTGCAGCGGTGGATGGGGTGGCTGTATGTGTGTTAGGAGTATGATGTAGGGAAGTGGTGGGTTGTGTGGCAGTCGGCTGGGTGTTCGGGTGGGAGGTTTGGGGTTTCGGGTGGGTAGTGGTGTAGTGGGGTACCGGGTTAGGTGCCGAGTGAGCCGGAGCATGAGCGTGAGAAAAAGACGGAAATAATGGCACAACGCCAAGTGGATTGGGGGAGTATGGAGTAGAGGAAAGACTTGTGTAAGGAAATTGTTCCTCCACAAAACGAACATGACGGGAAACATATGTTTTCTGAGATACAGGATCGAAACATTTGTAACCTTTGATAGTGGGATGATAGCCTAGAAAGACACAAGGGGTTGACCGAGGTTGAAGTTTATGTTGAGTGTGCGGACGCAACCAGGGATAAACTAGACACCCAAACGGGCGGAGATGGATATAGTCGGGTGGATGATTGTAGAGACGGGCATATGGAGTGGAGTTGGAGAGAGTGTGAGTGGGCATGCGATTTATGAGGTAGTTGGCAGTAGCAAGGGCATCAACCCAAAAGGAAACAGGTAAGGTGGAATCATGGAGGAGCGCAACAACTGTTTCTATTAGGTGACGGTGTTTGCGCTCAGCAACGCCATTTTGTTCAGGGGTATATGGACATGAAGTGTGACGAAGAGCCCCTAGATTTTGAAGAAAAACACCAAATGCATTGTTGACAAATTCTTTGCCATTGTCACTTCGAAAAATTTTGATTTTGGCATTAAATTGATTTTGAACCATTCGGTCAAAGTTTACAAAAATAGTATAAGCTTCGGATTTAAATTTCAGAGGATAAAGCCAAGTGAATTTACTGTAATCATCAACAAAACAGATATAATAACGAAAACCTTGAACAGAAGGAACTGAGGTTGGACCCCAAACATCAGAATGAATTAATTGAAATGGCGCAGTGGCCTTGTGTTCAGACAGTGAAAAAGGTAAACGACAAGATTTAGACACTGAACAGGACTCGCAATGTAATTTTTCTGAAAAATTAAAACCTAAGGAAGATAAAATGGATTTAGTGATGGCGGATGATGGGTGCCCAAGCCGGCGATGCCAGGTTGACGAGAGAATGGCTTGACTCACAACAGACGGAGACCTGGATGGAAGAGTGTATAGCCCATGCTCACAGCGGCCCGTGTACCGCACCCGGTTCGTGGTATTGTCCACTATCTGGAAATTGGTGTCATTAAAAATGAGGGTGCAGTTATTTTCTTTAGTAAAGCGATAAACAGATAAAAGATTGGATGTGAGGGAAGGGACGTGGTGAAGGGTTGAGAGATGAAATTTACCATTTGGGGTATAGACATACCCAGAGCCGGTGTTTGTGATGGGAAGGGATTGACCATTGCCTACTGTAATAGTTTCTGAGCCATGATACGGATGAGGAGCTTGAAGTTGTGAATAATCCGACGTCACATGGGTGTTAGCACCTGTGTCTAGATACCAATCGCCAGATTGAGCGTTTGTGGACGCATGCATCGCCCTTGATCCTCCGGACTGGCTATTTACATTCTGCGAGTCATCATAACGATACCAGCAATTAGCCGCAGAATGGCCCCGTTTAGCACAAATTTGGCACGTCGGAAGATCTCGTGTGGGCATCCGCTGGTTTCCTCGTCCCTGTCCGCGGCCTGACTGGAAGCCGTCCCTCGGTGGAGGCCCGCCTCTGCCTTGCTGCCCGGTGTTTCGACGGTCACCGCCGCCGCTGCCTCGCCCTTGGTTACGGCGATCGTCACCGCGACCCCTGGCCGAGCCTCCGCTGCCAGCCGAGTAAAGAGCCGTGACGCCAGGGGTGGAACTGGCTTCTCCGAGCAGTAATTTGTGTTCCATGTCTAGATTCAATTCTTCTGCATTAAGCCATCCAGACAGTTGATTCAGAGTGATTTCGACAGGCGAGAGGCGAATATGCTGTTTGAGAGAGGAATAGCCAGCCGGAAGACCACGTATCACGGCATTCACCACGTCTCGTTCAGGAATAATCTTGTTCACAGCATCTAGGTCAGACAGAATAGAGGCCACATCATCAAGGTATTGAGTCATCGTCTTCGTTCCCTTCCGAAGAGTATGCAATTTGTCACGCAACTGAAAAATATGAGCCGTGGACACAGAGTTGTACCTTGTGGCTAGTGCGTCCCAAAGTGAAGCCGATGTGAGAAAACCCCGGGCGTGTTTGTGCACAGAGGGGCTAATAACTGCGAGAAGACAGGCTCGGATCTGAGTGTCTACGATCATCCACGGAAGGTAGTCGGGATTTGGGAGCTTGACGCCGTCCTTCTCGGCTGTCTCGGGCTGCGGCTTCTCCGCACCGTCAATCCATCCGAGCAGCAAGTTGGCTGCGAGGGCGGTGCGGACGTTAAGTGCCTAGGCCGGGTAGTTGTTGTCAGATAATTTTTTGGGGATGAGATTGTGGAGATTCCTGAGCAGTAATTTTACTCCAGACGGTAATTTTGACAGAGGATCAATAACCTTGTCCATGGCGCCGACCTACGGCGGAGGAGGGAGGCCGTGCGGCGTGGTGTAGACGGTGGCGGCGGCGCACACACGTCGGAAAAGAGGAGAGATTAGGGTTTGGGCGGAAGAAGAAACCCTAGCTCTGATACCATGATACAGATTTAAGAATTAATTGATCTCATTAATATTGAAGGGGTTACAGCTGTATATATAGAGAACTGAAGAATAACTAATTACAGAATAACCCAGATGTATTTAATAATTATATATGTAGTCTATTACTTACATAAACTGCAAGATATGGATTATCTATTTTTTAAAATGCAGGGATTGCGGTCTTTTTGTTGTCATTTATGCCGAGTATTTGAGCGATGGATTACAAATACCAAATGATGGACTTGATGCTGGAATACTCCACAAAAGATATGCTTCTCTTTTGTGGAAATACAGAGACGCAAAACTCAAAAATCGTATGCAAGCAACATTAAAGATCCACGATGACCAAAGCCGAATTCCATAGCACCAGATGAAGAACAAATTGCCCATATTGAGTAGATCATTATAGCTTTAGTATGTCAAAGTAATAATGTCTCTTTGGTAATTGTTGCAACCCAAGGTTAAATTGTATATTTATTTGTAGAGTAGATCATTTGTACCCATAATGATTTTTTTTACATTTCATTTATTTGTTGAGTTATTTAATGTTGTCTATGAATGTAATTTAATCCTTAGTTTTGAACATTTTAATTAAAATGGAATACTAGATTCAAATATCGAAAAAGATATTATATTTGTTGCAAGAGATGACATATTTGTTGGAAATTATCAATTAGATTTAGACATATGTTGCAACATGTAGGTCAAATGTTGGAAATTATCAAAAAGGTCTTCCTACTTTTTGATTTGTTCTGATAGATTACCTTTCAGTTGCAACAGATAGACTATATGTTGCAATAAATTGTATATCTTTTGTGACAGATAGAATGAGAAACATCTGCATAATGCAACAGATAACCAAATTATTGCAATAGATAATAAATCTATCACAATAGATATACTATCTAGTACAAAAGATAAACATTATATTGCATTATAAATAATTCAACAGTCGTCAAACAATAAAATTCTTATGGTGTTTGTGTTTGTACATCTTCTTCATTATACACAGGCTTAGAGCATTTAGTTAGTACCTGCTAAGCCCAGACCTCTTATATCTTTTCCACAATGGCGTCGTAAAGAACAGACATTTCTATTCTAGTAAGAAAATAGCATTCCATGTACGCAAGTGTATACGGCCTACATGCGGCATTGGTTTTATTTTTTTAAAGGTTCATGCCATTGTTTCAACCTTTAAAATCCCATGCTTTATTTATCAAGACTTCCTCTGGCAAATGATCCATCAATTTAATCCTCCTCTAAAAGATAGGGAGCAATTCCATTAGTGGTTGCATATGGGTAAAAAAAGCACCATCATCGAAGACAGGTAAGTTGCAGCAATAAACCTTAATCTTTCATTTCTTAAAAGTATCTCAACAGTGAGAAAATATTGAACTTCCACGTTCATGACTATAAAAATTCTCTTTTCCTTGGTCCATCTCTTGCCGTGTGGATATGGCGTCTTTCCTCTAATATTGTTAATCATATCTTCATCCCATTCGTACGTAGAAATTAGAATATCAAATCTTGGGGCACCGAGTATTAATGGTAGCTTATGGAGCCTATTGTACCTATTCTTGAAATTTTTGTAGAAGTTGAGGTCCATTATCCTATTGAAAACATCATAAAATTCCATGTACACTAATTGTCTGCCCCTTATGAGTCATAGAATTTTATCAACATACTGTGATATAAGAAGACAATTTTAAAATATGTTAGTAATTGTAAATAAGAAAAACATAGTGGAAATATGCAACAGATGGTCCATCTGCTGTAGAGGTTTTTTGAATCTGTTCAAAGATTACCTAGCTAACGCAACTTATGCAATAAATGTTTTATTTTTTGCAACAAAGCAACCACCAGTTGCACAAAAATACCAAGCTGTTGAAATATATGACACATCTGTTGTGTATCTTCTTCTTCATAGAGTAGATTAGAAAGCTTGGTTAGGAAAATTAAACATACCCTATCCACGTACCACTTAGACATAGTTTTCGTACTCCTGAAGTCTTGGGTGTCAAACATATGCATGGTGTATTCTTCTAGGATACTTGGCATTACGAAATTTCATCGTCTCTTCATCTCCAAGTACCATGTATATGTACACTAGCTTTAGTGGCCCCTAAACTTCAACAACTTTTTGAGAGAGAGGAGTTGTAATTTTTTTTGTTTTGAGACTGTAGAGTATCTGGCTAATTTTTCTTTCTTCCTCTCAACCACCACTGTAGGAGTGTATGGCTTCCTCACCTTCTTTGATGGTATGACACCCCTCTTGGATTTCAATTTCTTGACAGTTTCAACGATATCATCTACTTCTTCAAGGAGTTTATCCTAGCTATCCTTGCATACTTTGCATTTGCAATGAGAACATGAGGGTGAAGAGGGGTGAGAAGGACCACTATAAGGGTGGGAGGGACCGGTGTATGGGTGAGAGGGACCTGTATAAGGGGTGATTTCAAATGTATAGATTTTTTCTTGAGCATCAACATGCTCATAATAACGACTTGCAGCATCAGGATGGATTTCACCAACATCAACAACTCCACCAGCAACACCCTAGAAGAAGCACCTGGATCTGTTGCAATATGTTGACCTTGCCTAACTGCTCTTCTTATGGTTGTGGCTCTAGCCAATTCATTATTTATTAACTCAAACGTTGGGTCTACTATAGTACCAACAAGACCTATAGTAATAAAAAAATTCATCCCCAACTCCTGCTCAGTAGGAACGATCCAAGGAGGTACAATGTATAAGAAAAAGACAGATACATTTAACTCATATAATAATAATTTGTAGTCAGTTGGGTTACATGTTAACACAGTTAACTTATGCAACATATGATCAATTTGTCATAATAGTTGATCCATATGTCACAACAGATTAACAATATGTTACATCAGATTACCCATCTATTGCATAATTTACAGTAGATGGGTAATCTATTAAGTCAGGTTTAGAGAAAGTGAGAAATTTGTAGTTAATTTTTTTGCAAATTATGGATCATCTGTTGCAACAAATTACCCATATATTGTACCAATTGTAGTAGACGGGTCCACTTAACAATTTAATGGTACCACTAGCCACGCACAACAAGTAATAGCCTTAGAAAGAATGCCGCAACCTCATGTCACCTTAGGCATACTTCTACATCATACATACAATATCATACATCACTATGAATCAAATAAACCTAATCTGTTGTGTACACCATTCAAGCCTATTAGATCACTTCCATAAAACCGGTATCATTACCCAATCAATCACCACAACTATCTTAATGGGCATTAACTGTTCAAACTTAGTGTCTAGTGCTGAACGTAATTATGATTTACAACCCAACCTTACACACAATTCTCACTTGAAAACTATGAAATAACCATCAAGAAACACTAGTACACTAGAACTTCATAGTGACAAAAAAATCGAACGTGACCTTACAGTTTTCCTCATCATAATCTATTAGCACATACTATTTCAACACATCAAGCCTACTAATTAATCCCACAAAACATACATCATCAATCTCTTGCCAGTATTTACCACCACACTATTTAAATTCAAGCCTATAGTCTAGCATCAATCACTTACCATCAATGAAGAATGCACCATAAAATAAATATACTAATTCATTAAATTGGGACATTCTACCCAAATGCTTCAAAAATCTACCACATACTTTTCTCACAAATAGTACTAGTTTACAACTACTAACAAAAAGAGGGTCAAGGGGTAAAGTCACATAATAGACATGATCAACTTTAATCTGATATTATAACCCCATACAATATTATCTAGTTATACGGATTTCTCAATCCATACTTACTTACTCAATCACACCTTTAGACTACCTTCAATTTCCACAACAACCATGAGTCTATAATTATAACTTACTCGTTAATATAACCATTTTCACACTTCAAGCAACCAACAAATCACCTTGACTAACAACTTCTTCTCTACCTTCTACTAAACTATCATGCAAGGACGAATCACCTCTTTACAAAGTCAATCTCATGCAAACATATTCAGCTATACATATATTAAGCCAACACAAGAACAACAAGTTGGACAACAAGCTGCTAGTGAATCGAAATAGGCCTCACACAGCTTCACTAGACTTTGATTTTTGTGTGTTTGAACAAGAAATGAAATGAATAACAAATAAACTATGCTAGTGAATCAAAAGATCCCCACACGGCTTCACTAGACTTTGATACTTTTCAAAAACACCATGATAATAATATTACATATTACAAAAGATAGAAAATTGACACACAATATTCAATGATCTAAGGATACACATCTTACTCTGTATAAATAAAAATCTAAGTCAAACACTACCCCCCACAGATTACCATACAATCCACACATGCTACTAGCTACCACATTAGTCTATTACCATAAGGGGGTAAATCATTCTAGAACATCGGTTATTCAACTAAAATATTCATTTACACAAAAGTCACCCTCACTCTGACTTCTAACTTTGTGACTTCACATCCCTAAATTCTTGGTCCAATATCACTACCAATAGGTCATGACAACAACACTTTAACGTATACTACTATTCGGGTGGAAATACAGTTCCCACATTCTACTACACATCATCCACATCTGTAACAAGATTTTGAGATGAACTAGATGCACTTAATACCTTAAACTGGAAAGCACGATTCCATCAGGATCAATATTTACATCAGAATCAACACATATTGAAGCACTAACAGGGTCCTCTTAAGTCTTTGCACAATTTTTTTTTAAAATCTTATAGGACTCAATCGGAAAGGACTACATCCTGTAGATTCTAAACTTTTGCACTTGAATCACCCGAATAATGGGATATTTTTGAGAACATCAGAGTAAGGAAAGAATTTTGGATGATGTTACTTTTGTATGGGCAACACCATATCATGAATGAGAGTATGAAAGAGGAACATTCTGAATCTATTGCACGAACTAGAACATGAAGAAAGAGAAACATTCCTAAATGCCTAGTAGCCTCCTGCTTATAAGTGTGGCACATAACACACCCATAAATAAGACTCTACATGATGCAATTTCGCAGACACCCTAGGACCATAAACCGTTCTTTGATACCAAGTTTGTCATGACCCGAACCAAGGCCTGCCCATGACGAGCATTTCGAACCATGGAGGATCGAAACACCCCTATCTGTCTGGTAATCATACACCTAATTCATATGATCAAAGTAATACGGAAGAAACACAATAATTCAGAAACATGGTCATAAATATGAAAAGAAACAATAACGGTGAAATAAAGTTCCCCCAACATCAATCAACCTCTAAACAACTGTCTGCAAAAATCTCTAACAAATGACTAAGTCAAGTACCTATTCATCTACTTCTAAACTCTTGGGTCCATGCTTAAAATTCTAGGTCTTTACTGTTGTTGGATTCTTAGAAGGGATCTAATGGCATATCAAAAATTGGATTTGAGTTTACAAAGGAGTTCTCATGATCATAAATAAAATTTGTACAACTTTGGAACATGACTGAACTAAGGGGATATTGTCTGAGCATGTGGAAAATCCCATAACTGTCTCCAGGGACTGCATGAGAAATCCCTATCTTTAGGACTTGAATTTTACTATTTCTATTACCTTGAAAGTAAGGTAAGGTTGACACAAGGGGAGCCTGATGTGAATCTACATGGGTTCCTAAGAGAAACTTTCCATAGCACGATCTTGAGACATGAAAGAAGGGAAACTGTTCCTAAAACATCTCATAGCCTCCTGCACATAAGTGTGGTGCACAACACTTATGTACAGTGAACCGAAATGCTACACGATGCTCATGACCCCGAAGGACCACAAGCTAACCCATGACTAATATCTGTACCTGTAAACTGTATAATATCTCATAAAATATGCAGAAACATGAACTGTAAGGCCATAAGGTTCAGTAGTTATACATATTTGAAAAACATGGTATAACAATACCAAAAAGGAACATAAATACTGAAGTCTGAAATCTAATCTGGCATCTAGTCTGAAAGCCTCTAACTAAAATGAATAAGGAGTTGATGGGACATGTCCCCAACTAACTCCAACTACTGAAATAAATTGAAATCTGAAGTAGAAATGAAATCATAATGTCCTAGAAGGATGAAGACTCACATTTAACTCTGACTGTTGATACTGGAATCTACTGTTGATTTGGAGCTCATGCCTCGAAACATATGGTGTAACATAAGAGAAATCACCATAGCGCAAATGCGTCAGTACGTATGAATTAACTCAGTATACGAGTGAGGTAGTCTAAATGCAAATGGTTATATGCATGAACAATACTGACTGATATGAACGTGAGAGTACATACATGCATACGTAACTATAACTGAACTCGTGGGTTAACTGACTACTGAGTCTGAATACTGACAACATGAGTGTACTGATAATGAGATTCTGAAAGACTGAGTTTACTGATATTGAGATACTGAATGACTGAGTTTATTTATATGGATATGTAATTCACTAATAAGTGAGGAACTGATACTATATTACTGAATACTGGGAGATTGATACTATATTACTGATAAAGGACTGATTGTTTCTGATAGTTCTGATTATGAAGAACTGATTTGATTGACCGTCTATAAAAACCCTAAAACTGAGCTCGTGATAACATGACTACTGAGTATGAATATTGCTGACATATATTTACTGATAATATATCATGAATGATAACTGAATTTTGATAACTGATATATCTGATAACATGAGTTCTGATAACTGATAGCATGAATAACTGTATCTGACAGTCCTAAATCTGATGGAACTAGCTGAATTCCATATGGTATCTGACAGTCCTGATATCCTGAAGAACTATCTGAGTTCTTTTACTGAGACTGATACTGAAACTGAGGGAAGTAGTCATCTTACCGACATGCCCCTATAACGCAAATAGCAAAGTTGGGGTCCAATCTCTGCCCCGACTGGAGGGGTGTCAATATCACGCCACTGGTAAAGACAGCTGTGAGAACCCTATATTGGAAGGTACTCAAATGAGAATGGTGGGAACCCTAAACTAATAGGTTAAGACACCTCATCAACCCTAATATGACAGGTTAAGATGTCTCAACCTACACTGGCTACGTAGTTCTGGAACATAAGGATGACTGTTAAGAATCACACCCAAAACTGGAAGGTGAGTTCCCATCCTTGGGTTCACTCAGTGCTAACTTCTACTCCCATCTAAAGGACCTGAACTGAATAACTATGCTGAACTGATTAATTGAACTGAACTGATTAGCTGAACTGATACAGATTAACTGGACTTATACTAGTGGTATTATTTAACGGAGCTAAACTAAGTTTACTGGATTTCGATGAATGATGGAATGTACTGAGTTCTGAGGACTGGTTAAGAGTACTGAAGTTACTATGATTGACTATGAATACTAAGGTTGCTGAGATTACTGAGCCCTGAGATTACTGGACTACTGAGATTTTTGAATTTTCTTGAGTCACATGACTGACTGAATTCTCTAGATCATGGCTTCACTGAGAGTATCATGAAAATATGACATAGATCATGGCACACAACTATATTTTTCAGCTACAAGTACCCCCAGGTCTCGATGGAAGGACACTGACATAACTTGAATTTCTTGAGTACACGACCATCAATAAAAATCCATAATACTTGAGTGGGGGATTTCATGAAGTACATGGTCATCATAATATTTATCATGAATAGGAATTCTTATAATCAAGTCATAAATCTCATATTCTAATATTATGGGCATTCAAACAACATATACTATTCATAGCAATGGCATGGAAACCATTCAAGCATAAGGGAACGACAACACATAACGTTTAGTTCATATTGTAATGATTTGGGGATATTATACTCCATGTATTTATTCAACATCTCAAACATGATAGGAAAATCATGGATATATTTTGTGTACATAATTTATATCTCCATTATCATACATTCTTTATACCACAACAATAACAACACATAATTTGCATGGAAATTCGTATTGGAGTGTATGGCTAACATGAACTTGTTATTTAGATATCATGAAATCATGTAAATATGAAGTACTAGTATACTAGGCATTTTATCGAACACCTTGCATGCATTGTTTAAGGTATAGGTGGATTTCATGCTTGCATTCTATCAATCCATCCAAAGATCATGTTTTACAACTAACACATAACTTTCATGAGATATACAGTCACGATACTATTATATAGCAAAAAAAAACAAGCATCAACATGGGTATGATCATATCACCACAACCAACAAAGCTTTTCTATTTTAAACATTGATTCTTGAACTCCACGGACGAAATAAATCCGTGGATGAACACTACGCATACCTTGGAATGGAGGTTCTTGATGATTGACGGAGGAATTTCCTTAAAATTTGATCTTCAAGCTTGATTGTGCAACCCTAGTTATTTTTCTCCTATGGTGATCTTGGATAATGAGCTTTGAGATGTTAATAGGATTGTAATGTGCTTAGAAGCTATATATTTCGTAGGGTTAAGTTTAGGGACGTGTAAGGAGTGTTAAAACACTTAATTACCCCCAAAATAACTCAAAACGGAGTGTGTTTGGCACTTGGAACTGACTTAGGCGGTGCCTAACCAATCACCTAAGTTTGGTTGGGCGGCGCCTAACCAATCGCATACCCTTATTGTCTCTCACGAAAATAGGCATAACTTTTCGCTCGGGTATTGGATTAAGGCAAAATTGGTATCGTTGGAAAGATAATTTGATTATCTATAATTTGTTGTGTATAAATATGCATAAATACCACATTAACATCAAGTTATACTCGTTCAAATATGACCCTTTATGAAATCCAATAATAAAACTTGATGGATTCAAAAACTCTTAGCTTGTATTACCTTAAGTGACTCATATGAACATACTTAACGCATCATAAGCTATATTATAGCTAGTATACTCATTGTAAGTCATGTACTCATGTATGAATCACAAGATAGGAGATTTCATATGTAGAAAAAATGGTTCATCTCCTAGCTTAGAAATATGCAGGGTATTACACGCGTATAAACCCGAACTAAATTATTCCTTGTTAATGTATGTGTGGTGATCACTACTACAGTCTGAGAGAACGTTTGAATATGAATTGAGGTCATAAGAATCCCCTAACTCTAAGACGAATTGAAAAACAATTCAATCGATTTAGTTTTAGTGCACACTTCAACTTGTGTCAAGTTTCATCGACCATAAATTCTGTTATATAACGAACTTTGTGGCCTTCTATATATTAAATGAAAGGTCTTTCAGTCTTCTTTCCAACACAACTAATTTCGTTCAAATCCAACATTGGAGTAAAAAGTTATGCCTAGTTTACTTCAGTATGTCAGTCTATCGACTGAGGGACTGCTGCGTATTTTTTTGTTTCCTTAGAGGCATTTTAGTCATTTCCCTTACCCAAATCGTTCTATAACATGCTATTTCATCCCCTAGAAGTAGAAATTGCTCTTTTGCTCAATTTTTCTCTCAAAAACAAGATCAATCTAAATTTCATCAAGATCAAGAATTCCAAGAAATGGATCAGGATCTGGGTTCCATCTTTTTAAACTATATAATCTAAGGTACGTGGGGTTTATCCTAAAAACTATAAGGTCTTGAAAACACTAGAGCATGATTTTATGATTATTAATCATGAATTTTAAAAGAGTTTTTGAATCTATGTTTTAAATTATGTAGTCCAAATGTTTCAATGTTACTATTGCTTTGGCCTTGTGGTCCTTTCTCTTAAATAGATTTACATGTATATGTATATGCATGAAAATTGAGATTGAAGATTGTTTGAGAGCGCAAATTATGAACTCCCTCTCTTGTATTGAATTGAAGTTTATGGTTTTGTCGAAAAAGAGTTGAAATACATGTTTTATGATTGAAAGTAGTTTTCTCAATGTCATAGTATTTGAACATGATTTAATGATGATGAGAGGGTATTTCTTGATATAATTTTTTTTGTGTTAAAGAGAAAGAATTGCATGAAATTAAGAATTTTGACACGACCACCTTTGTTTATTGAATTGTTGATAAAGAGAATTGCTTGCATGGTTTTACATGAGTTTCTTGTAAAGAATTGTTGATATGGTGGTACTAAGTTCCATGATTTTAGAATAGAGACATAAGTTGCTATAAATGGCTCAGAAAATGGGACTTTCTAGTCAATGGTATGACGATACCATGTAAATATATGCCATAACAGAATTAGAGTCTCTAGAACTTGATTTCAGAGTTTGCAAGTTGTATAGAATTAAAAATGGGATTAAAGAAGGTTAGGTGGTTACCCGAAGAGGGAACGAGTCTATCGAATCATAGCCTAAAACCGTATTTTGCCGATACGGGTATGTTACTTTTGTACGCTGGCGACGGCCCTGTGACATAGTAGAGATTCAGAGACTCCGACCCTTGCGGAAAACTTGGGTTGGGGGCTTGGATACCGAGTTAAGGGCATATTCGATATAGCCCATGGAATTATAGAATTGTAGTGTATACCACCTAGTGCAGAAGTAAAACAAAGAGTGTCACAAAGTTCAGATGATTTTATAGAGTCTTTTAAATATGCCCATGTGATTTTACCTTATGATATATTTATGAATTTTTTTAAATTGCTCACATATATGTTGAATACCAATTACTATTTTGTATTTTCTCTGCATACCAGTATAACTGTATTGACCCCCTACCTCTCAGGTTCTGAGACACAATCTAGGGGTCTGAATAAGCAGTAAAAAATTTTAGACCGAAGTGCAGAGTTTAATTGGTGAGCCTTCCATATTTTAGAAGGCCTAATTTCCTTCAATCATTTATCATTATTATGGTTTTGTTCTACTGGGCCTTATCCCTATTTTCAGACAGCTTTGGTCTTATGTAGTAGAGATTTTGCTGAGTCAGATATTAATTTAATGTTGTCAAATTATAGTCTTTAACATTATGTTGCTTTCAGAGCATGACCATGATCCCTTATTCAGTTTTATTTCCAGATTTCTTTTCTGTATATTATTGGTGTATGTGATTACAAGTTAGATGGGCGTCCAGGCCCTCATGGTTTGGTTTGCTCGTCACGGCCAGGGCCTAGGTTTGGGTCATGAAAAACTTTATATCATAGCACGGTTCATGGTCCCAGGGTGTTTGTGAAATCGTGTCTAGTAGAGTCTTGCTTATGGGTATGTTGTGCACCACACTTATAATCAAGAGGCTACCGGGCGTTTAAGAGTTCTTTCTCATTCTTTTATACTCTAGTTCGTGCTATAGATTCATCCATAAGAAAGTTATCTAAGTTCATTCCTCGTTCTAAATTCATGGGTCATGCCTCATTGTCGAGGTAATACAAGTCTAAGAGTCTAGCTCCCGCAGTGATGTTGTTCTCTCTGATTGAGTTGTCCATAAAGTTATGAATTTTACAAGGACTAGAGATGAGTCCATGAGTGCTTTAAAGTGTTTTTTTTCAAGAATATACCCCTATCTGCATCAATCGTGTGATTGAATCTGAGGTATGAAGTGAATCAGTCTCCTTTTATAAAATTCTTGTTGCAGATGTCATGTATAAGGGTAATGATGTGTAGTAGAATGTTGCAACTGTATTTCCACCCAAGTAGTAGTGTTTGTTAAAGTATCATGACCTATAGGTAATGAGATTGGCCAAGAAGTTAGTGATATGAAGTCACATTAGAAGTCAGAGTGAGGGTGACTTTTCCATAAATAAATACTTTTAGTTGTATAATCGTGGATTGAGGAGTGGGTTGTCATTGTATAATGATGGACTAATGTGGTAGCAATAATTGTAGATTGTATGGTAGTCTGTGAAGAAAGTGACAGGATATGATTAGTATTTACCCAAGTTAGGGAAAGAGCCTAGAGTGGATAGTTATGGTGGGTATAAAAATAAGTTGTAGGTAAAGACTCATTATTATTTATTAAATTTTGAAGGTCATTTTGATGTACGAATGGGTAAGTAAATTTGAGGTGAGAATTTAGAATATGTTGATAAAATTGAAATGGGTTCTATTATAAGATTGAGATAGACTATCCTTATTATGTGTCTTCAACCCTTTGATTGACTTTTATCTAGTAGTTGTAAACTAGTACTCCATGTGAGAAGATGTGTATTGGATTTTGAATTATTATAGTGAGGTTATGGAAGGGTGGTGATTGTAGGTAGTAGCTAGGCAAAATGAAGTATTTTGGGTTGATTTCCTAATCTGATGGGCTAGTATAGTATGTGCCATGCTTCGTTAGTGGTACATGATTGATGCTAGACCGTAGGTTTGAACTTGAGATGTGAAGTGTGGTGGTAAGAGTAGTAGCTTAATATTAATGACGCATGTTTCGTTGGAATCAATTAGCAGGCTTGATGTGATGTGTGAAATGGCCTAGATAGATGATTTATAAAATGTTTAAGTGGAAATCATGAGGTATATGTGTACATGAGGACTAGTGTTAAAATGATGAATTTTGGGTGAATCATTAAGTGGATAAGAACATGAGAATAAACGAATAAGTTGAACCCCAGGTATAGAGTTGTTAGATAAAGTTTTTGTGTATAAGTGCTTGGTGTACCTAGTTTAGCTCTTCAATCATGTAATATGAAGAAGTCATATTTTGTCTCCCACTCGAGTTAGCAAGAAACAAGGGAAAAGTGAATCAGAAATGCTAATAAAAGGTAAGAAAATGTACAGGTATGTGATATGTTTCACTAGAATTTTTTTTTGACTTCCAATGAACCCCCTTTTTGCCACCCCGGCTCTGCTATTGCATCCAAACAGCTATCGATAGATGATGTGTTTCTTTTTCGAATTGGATGGCCAGGATATGGCTTTGCCTTCCCCAGTGATGTAAGAAGCCTTTTACAACCAATATTACTAGAATTTTATGATGTTTCTACTGTGGTATGTTCTTGTTTTCTTAACAAATGTGCTAACTTAAATTTAATTGTCCATTGAACACATCAGCAATTCCACCTATGAATATATGTAAAATGGTGAAAACTTTTTCCAAAGATTGTCTCCATGTGCCCACAAGAGTTGCCAGACTCTCAGCTTTGTGAAATGTTTACCATTCCCAGTTTCTAATAGAATGGTATTACAGTAGTGAAAAATGGAATATTTTCTCTTAATACATAGGCGTTGGGAGATGTTATGCTTATGGATGCACTTAAAGCCTTTTTAAACTTATGATTTTTTCTCAAACTGATTTCCTCACACCTGCTAAGTTATTTCACCTTTTCTCTTTTGTTTGTTTGTCTTTATGAAATTGTACCCATTGTTAGTCTAATCTTCTAGGCGAAGAATGGTTTCTGTAAGTAGAAAAGGTCCTGTGAGATGCCTTAAAAGGATTTCGAGTAGAGTTTTATCTAAATGCCTAATTGGTGAAATATGAAAAACCAATATGCTTGTGAAGAAAATAAATGTGTGATAAAGTGAGTTAGAAGTTGATCTTGTCTAAATGATAGCTCTCTGTTTTAGTGATCCATTTCAGATTAGTAAATCTAATTATCTACTTTTGTGTTTCCCTTCTGCTTTAGGTATATTTGCCAGAGAATCAAAGTCTCCAACCAATAATAGTCTCTATTTATGTTGGACTGATCCTTTAATAGTTTGATTGAGTTTTCATTCTTTCTAAGCACCGAGGCTTCAATTGTCAAAGTATCTTAAGCCTCTTTTGGTCACTTTATTAAAGAATCCGTTCTTTTGTATTTTGGAACTTTAAATATATTTGTGTATCATACTAGCCCTAAGCCTACATTACAAAGCCGAAGAAAAGACCTATAGTGGTCCTAACTTAACTGTCTGAAAACTTTGGCAATGAAAATAAGGGCAAGAATATGGTATTTGACCTGCATTGATTGGAATTTCTTTCTGAGAGTGAGTGTCCCTTGACCGTCCCTGTATTTACTTGCTTGATTTCATATATGAGTGAGAAGAGACCTCTTTTTTGTAAGGGCACATCGGTCGCATTGCCAGTTGCCTACTTATTTGGGTAGTCTAATTTGTACATATCCATTGTTATTGTTTCTAAGTTGATGCCATATCTTGATTCCATTCTTTTACATGGTTGATCTTCATGGATATACACATTTGGGTTTAAAGTGATTGAAAATGGAGAGAGTAATGTGTTTTGAACTAAAATTGATGATCAACTCGCATAGGTATCTTATGTGTCTCTTGGTTAAGCATCGTAGTGTTGTGTTTTAGTTGCTTGAGGACAATCAATTGTTTTAAGTTGAGGGTGTTGATGTGTGAGCTAATGCTAACACATTTGATGCTTTTAACTGAGAATAATTGCAAGGTCTTAAGCAACTTTTCTCGTTTTTGATTATTTTACTCTGATATTGCAGTAAAAGTCATGATGAAAGACAAATTTAAGGAAATCGAAGAAAAAGAGCTGAAAATTAATGCAAAAGAACTGGAAGTGTAGTTGACGACATTTAAAATAAGTCGCCAGCCCTGTGATAAGTTATTAGAAATCACGTCAGATGTTGCAGTGTTAGATGGATTAAAGTGAAACTATTATGACATTTTTGACATGTCGGTACAACTGTGATAAGGCATCAGAGTTACAGTCAAGTGTAGGTAGAGAATTAAATTTTGAATGAAGAAGTGACGATATTTCTGATATGTCGTCACGTATCTGATAATTCATCAATAATTGTCGTTAGTTGAAGCAAAAGATGCCAAGAATGCTGGAAGGCCTGACGACATTCCTGATAAGTCGTCAAGACCTTGACATGCCGTCACAAATGCCGTCACTTATTCCAAAGGATTTTCTAAACTTTGTTATTTTATTTCTTTATTTAGGATTAACTATTTAAAGGATTGTTTAGGGTTTTTTAGAAGGGCCGAACTTGAGTTTTGGGAGACAACACTTTGAGATTTTCTCTCTCTAAATTTTTGGCTTGAAAAAGCAATTAATTTAAGGAGATTATATTCATTTATTTTGGGATTTCCTTTGTGATTTAATCGGAGAATCTCTAGTTCAATTCATCTTATGGTAAGTCTATCTTTCAAAGCATGAATTCACTGGTAGCTTCGATTATTACGTCATGAGTGTCTAAATTCCTTTAACCTGAATTATGGGATCTAGGGTTAGGTCTTGATAAGGTGCAAAGTATTCAAGATTTAAAAGGTGGCAGGATTTCTTGATAATTCTAAAGCTTTAATTAACGTCTGTTGGTTGCAAACAGTAGACACAACTGCTTTGATTTGCTTGAGAAAGAAATAAAATATAGTAGGAAGTGCATTATAATAAGGACTCAAAAATACTTCATTTAATAATCAGCATTGTAACAAGGTTGGTTAACCTGAGGTAAAATCTGGGCAGTGAATAAAAATTCCCTAAGTCCGAGAGGATTAGGAAATTAAATGCTTAAGTAGGTCGAGAGACATTTAAGCATAACGTCGATAGAGATAGCTTGTTGTTCTACCCACCATGAGAATCTTGAACAACTTTTAGCATCTGTCATATACCGAAAGCCTAGTGAACATGATTCTAGTTATTTCTATAAACTCTTGATTACAAACACTGATTAAAGCGACTGACAATTACTTGTTAAACTAAATACCCTCATTTTGTCTTTTCGTGTCAGTTGTTTGAATTTAACTTATAGATATAGTTTAAAATTTATTTAATCGCCACTAACATTATTCCCTGTGGATTCGACCCCGACTCCAATGTTGGGTAAATATATTGACGACGACCGCCTTGCACTAAATTGAAGTGTAAGTTGAGCGTTATCATGAGTCTGTCCTCGAAGTATGAGGACTCACCACTGCTACTGCTAAGAATCTGATAAGTCTAATCGCGAGTAGGGAACTGAGCATTAGAACCTATGATATAATATATCATTGCGCAAAAGAAAAGGTATGCGATCAATACTTTGAATGTACTGGTATTCTAAATGAGGTAGGCTCATATGCATGGTTTCAAGAAAAGAACTAATAATTAACTAAATATGCATGTAAAGCATGGAGTACTAAATAGAAAGCATGTAATCTATAGATACTGGAAATATATGGAAATCTGTAAATAGTGAGTATGCATAAAAATCTGTAAATATTAAAGATACATGAAAATCTGTGGATATTGAGGATGCATGACCAAACATATAACATGAATTGAGTAAAATCTGTTAATTGAAATACAAAAATAACTAAAATGTGTATGCTTTGGTCAAACAACACTAATACTGAATAACTAAACTAGGACTATAACAGAGACTGTATTTGAGACTGTACCTGAGACTGTGGGAGGTATTATCTAACCGACATTCTCCAATTTGAGCTAATCAGGGTCCAGCTTGTAACCTTAGTTGGAAGGGTTTTAATACCATACCATGGGTACTAACGCTGGCTATGTGGTTCCACTAAACTAAAATAATGTCCAAAGGACTAAGGGTGTCAATCTTGAACTGACTGGTGACCCCTGCAAGATAGTCAACCCTAAACTGATAGGTGAATTTTCATATCCTATGCTAGCTACGTAGTTCTGGGGTATCGGGACTGCTACTAATGACTCTGCCTATCTGATGGGAAAGCTTCCATCCCTACACTCGCTCGGTTCTAAATCCTACTCCCAACTAAAAGACACTGAAATACTAGACTTTTCTAAGTTAAACTGACTGATAATTGATTATTCTTATAATTCTCATAGTATATTCTGAAGACTATTCTATAATGTACTAAAACTAGACTAAATAAAAAACTATGGTTTTCGGGTATTCAATATCTCCCCTCAAAACAACAATGGTAAAATGACACTAAATCTTGGGGGACAAAGCATGAAGGCTTATATTAAATCAATCACTCTTGTAGACATTTTATCAAACACTTGTAGTTCATGGTTTAAAACAATCATAGGAATGCCATGGAACTTATAGAAGTAGCATGAATTCGACATAATAGTATTAAATCATGGTTTAATTCAATAATTAATAATATTAAAACATGGAGGATTGAATAACAACAATAATTTCATTGAATCATGGTATAAAATCAATAGTACAGGAGATTCATGGGTGAAATCACAATTTTAAATCAATTAACTTGAAAAGCTCACAATTTTCCAATTTAAATAGGATATTTGGACTCCATTGATGAAAGGGGTCCATGGATGAACATCCAACATACCTGGGATAACTAATTTTGAAGGATTGAAGGTGAGCTCTTGAGATTTGGCCTTGATTCTTGAGAGCTATGGTTTCTTGTTCTTGAAGAGAGTTGATTTTAATCTGAGAGAATAATGACAAAGTGAGAAAATAATTCTCTCATAGGGTTAAATCACGTGTTTAGGCAGATTTAAGGTCATGGGAAAAGATCAAACGACCCCGTGAATTTATAATTCCAAAATTGAAAAAATTCCCAATTTTTACCCTTGGCACAATGCGCCACTTTCACACCAAGCCACTGGAATTGGCCAAATGGTAATGTAGCTAATGGCGCGATGGGGTGGTATTGTGTTTCCACCTTGTATGAGACCAGAAAACTCACCGTGACGTGGTGGAATCGCGGAGAGACACTGGAAACTGCCAAATGCCAATTTAGCCTTTGGCATGGCGTGCCAAGATCACAAACCTTCACTAGAAATTTCCATCGTCATTTAGACTGGCTTTGCCTGGGACTAAAACGATGGTATTTTACAACTTTAACTTAAAATCGCCATAACTTCTTACCCGGTTATCGGATTTGGGAAAATTTTATATCATTGGAAAGATAATTCAATTTCCTATGCAATGGCAATCTCAAAATTGGCATATAATGAGTATTCTAAAAATATTATTTATGAATACTCATGTATTTGGACTTATATTATGCTAAGAAAATGTGGGGTATTATAATGCTATTTTCGAAATGTCTTGGCTCCACTCGTGTTATGCCACATTAGATTGTAGAACCCAAAATGCTACTTTCTCTTATTCTAAGAAGCCAGTGATAGAGTGGGAGTTGTATTCATAGCACCTAGGGGGAAGTTCGTATCTTATCTTAGAGCCTGAAAGCTTATATCAAAGGTTTGTTTGTATCATCTTATTCGATTCAAAGATTTTAGTACTGAAAGTCCCTTTCTCTATTCAGTCCCTATAGTAAATGAATTCTTAAAAGTTTTTCTCGATGATATCCTAGGTATACCACCTGAAAGGGAGATAGATTCGGCATTGATTTAATGTCGAACAGCCGGCCTATTTCTAGTCTGTCATATAGAATGGCTCCTACTGAACTGAAAGAGTTGAAAAAATAGCTAAAGGATATTCTTGATAATGGCTTTATTCATCTTAGCATCTCTGCCTGAGGTACACCAGTTCTCTTCATGCGTAAGAAAGATGGCTCTCTTCGTATGTGTATAGACTATTGCCAACTGAATAAGGTCACTGTTAAAAACAAATACCCGCTTCTTCAAATTGATGATTTCTTTTACTAACACCAAGGTGCCAACTATTTCTCCAAAATAGACCTTCGTTCGGGGTACCATCAGTTGAAGGCTATGGAGGCTGACATTCCTAAAATAGCTTTCTGAACCTGATATGGCCATTATGAATTCTTAGTTATGTCTTTTGGGTTGACTAATTCCACCGCAACTTTTATCGACCTAATGAATAGGGTGTTTCATTAGTTTATAGGTCTGTTTCTCATAGTTTTTATTGACGACACCTTGGTTTATTATAAGAATAAGGAGGATCATTAAAATCACCTCTGAATCATCCTCCAAACCCTCAAAGATCATGAGTTGTATGCCTAGTTTTCCAAGTGTGAATTTTGGCTTAGTACTATTGATTTCCTGGGGCACATTGTTTCTAGTAAGGAGATCAAGGTTGACCCCCAAAAGATTTAGGCGGTGAGAAAATGGTTCCAGGCCTACGACTTTAACTGATATCCGGAGCTTCTTGTGTTTGGCAGGTTATTACAGAAGGTTTGTAGAGAGATTTTCCTCCATAGATGATCCACATACCAAATTGACTCAGAAAAATGAAAAAATTTTGTGGTCCAATTCATGTGAAAATAGTTTTGTGAAACTGAAAGATAAGTTGACTACCACGCAAGTAATGACTCTTACCAAGGGTACAAAAGGTTTTATGGTGTACTGTGATGCGTCCCGGGTGGGACTTAGCTGTGTGCTTATGTAGCACGGTAAAGTGGTGGCTAATGCGTCCAGGCAGTTAAAGGTGCACAAAAAAAATCATACCACCCATTACTTAGAGTTAGACTCTGTGGTATTTGCACTTATAATCTGATGGAATTATCTTTATAGGGTGCATGTACATATACTCACTATTCACAAAATTTTGCAGTATGTTTTCACACAAAAAGAGCTAAATTTCTGGCAGAGGCATTAGTTAGAATTGTTGAAGGATTATGACATGATCCTTCACTATCATCCGGGCAAGACAATATGGTGGCCAACGCTCTTAGCAGGTTGTTAATGGGTATTATTTCTCATGTTGAGAGAGGGAAGAGTGAAATGGTGAAGGATATTCATCAGCTTGCAAATTTGGGAGTTCAATTTCTGGATTTTGAAGATTGAGGAGTAATTTTTCATGAGATAGCTAAATCCTCCTTATGTGTTTAAGTTAAGGAGAAATAGGCTAAGGAAACCATCTTGATGTAAATTAAGAAAGATATTGGTCAACAGAAGGGGATGAAGTTTGAAATCATAGGTGATGAAAATTTGAGGTACCAAGGTAGGCTATGTGTATCACATGTGGATAGGTTGTGAGAGAGAATTATCAATGAAGCTCACACCTCAAGGTACGTTGTTCACCCAGGATCTACTAAAATGTACCATGATATTACGACAATTATTGGTGGAATAATATGAAACGTGATGTTGATAACTTTTTTTCTAAGTGTTTGAATTGTCAACAAGTCAAGGTAGAATACTTGAGACCAAGTGGAACTTCCCAAGAGATATCCTTGCCTATGTTGAAGTGAAAGATGATTAATATGGACTTCATTACTGGACTTTCAAAGTCCCGAAACCAAGATGATTCCATTTGGGTGATCATAGACATGATGACCAAGTCCGCTCATTTTCTTTCAGTGCGGACCAACTATTCGAGGGATGATTATGCTAAGCTATACATTTGACAGATAGTTCGGTTGCATAGATCTCCTATGTCTATTATATCCGACCGAGTTATGAAATTATCTTCGTAGTTTTGGTGTTCTTTCCAAAAGGATTTAGGCACCCAAGTGAACCTAAGCACTGACTTCCACCCTCAGACTGATGGACAAGATGAGTGTATGATTTAGACCCTTAAGGATATCTTGATGGCCTGCGTAATTGACTTCAAAGGTAGTTGGGTGGATCATTTTCCATTGATAGAATTTTCCTACACCAATAACTACCATTCCATTATTCAGATGGCTCCTTTTGAAGCACTTTATAGGAGGAGATGTAGATTACTAATAGGGGGTATGAAGTGGGTAAAACCCAATTGTTTGGTCCTGACCTTGTTCATTAGGCAGTGGAGAAGGTAACGACCTTTAGGGATTGACTTAAGACAACTCAGAGTCACTAGAAGTCGTATGTCGATGTTAGTAGAAGAGATCTAGAATTTTAGGTTGATGATTGGGCATTTCAAAAGGTCTATCCTATGAAGGGAATCATGCGATTCGGAAAGAAAGGGAAGCTTAGTCCTCAATATATAGGACCATATCATATTATGAGGAGGATTGGTGGGGTTTCTCATGAGTTAGATTTTCCCGCAAGTCTAGCTTTCGTACATCCAGTATTCCATCTGTCCATGTTAAAAAAGTGCATAGGATATTATTCCCTAGTATTACCTGTAGAGGAGATTAATGTGAAAGACTCATTATCATATGAAGAAGAACCCATTGCTATTTTGGATCGCCAAGTTGGAAAGTTGAGGAGAAGGGATGACAATGGTGCGGTGTAGTGAGGGTACGCTTTGACTTTTTAATAAACCCGCAAGTTTTAAAACCGCACCACATCACCTTTAAACCTGCATAAACCCACCCCAAATTCATATTCGAGCATAACAACACTGCAACGACCCATGTTTTTACTTTTTCCTTTTTAAAACAAAATTCATAATTCTATTGAAAATCATAATATTTTCAAATCTACAAGTAGAAAATAATAATTAATTTTTATTTTATCACTTTTCACTAAAAGAAATTATCAAAAAGTATAACCTGTACAAGTAATGATCAAATATCATATTTTTACTAAAATGAATAGAGATGTTAAAAAAGCTACTATAAAATTATTTATTTTTAGTGTTATACATGTCGTTTTAAGTATCATAAATTTTTAAGAAAAGAATATATATAATTTTAGGTATATTAACGAGAAAAATACTAATTTTTAGCTTTTTTTAATTTAAACCTGCATATACCCGCAACACGCACTGCACCACACCATTTAAAAAAAAATTATTTTAACCCGCACCGCACTATTTAAAAAAAAAATTACTTTAACCCTCCCCATACCCATACTACATTGCATAACTTAAAGCCCATAGCACCCCAAAAAGCTTAAAACCAGCACCACACCACACGATTGCCATTCCTACTGAGGAGTAAGGATATAGTTTCGGTGAAGTTGTTGTGGAAAAATCAGAAAGATGAGGAAGCTACTTGGGAGTCAGAGATGACATGTGCAATAGATACACAAATCACTTTTAAAATGTTGATAGCAACATAGAAGGTTGAGGTCTTACACTACTCTCCATATAATTTCCTTTAGTGTGCTTGAGATTGTGCTTATTTGTATCACGATCCATCATTCGATGATGAATTACCCCAAGGGGGGTTAACATAATACCCCGTAGCATTCTTGTCTTGATACCTCACTTAGTATCATGCATGGGTAGCTTGAAACCTGAAAATTTCTCTAAGTGTTAAAAAGAACGTAGTCATATTTTGAGCCCTTAACTTCAACGATTTTTAAATTGACCTTCCCACCCCAAGACATAGATTTTTGAGTTGATTTATGTTCAGGGGTGTAAAGGGGATGTTGGGGGAGGTTTTGGATTTTTTGAACGAGGTTTGAGACGTGCTTCGATGCCCAAAATAGCAGGTCACCGTGATTGCGGTGTAGCGCGGTGCCTATAGCTGTAAGCCACTTGGCGCGTCACGGCAGTGCCCCAAATCTGGTTTCTGCTAGAAGTTTAAAAATTGAGGGGCAGTGTTGTCTTTTCCCTACAGCCCCAAAGAATGAAAACAAAAGATTTAAATGTATATAGGGCATTATAGCCCCAAAAGTGATCAATTTTTCTCAATAACAAAACCCTAACCCTCCCCAAAGTTCAAAAGTTCAAGATTTCCAAGAAGTAAGACAAGAGTTGAGTTCTATTCTTCAAACTATGTAATCTAAGGTATGTTGGACTATTCTTAAACTCCTGGGACATGGATTTTATCATTTTTATCAAGTATAATGATTTATAATCATCTTGCAAATGAAGGATTTTGAATATTATTTTGGAAAACATGTCATAAAGATCGTTTTGAGGAAATTGTGTGCATTGTGTTAAAAAAAATTTGTGGAAATCAAATTATAAAACTTATGTATATACGTTTATGGTTTTAAAACTTTAATTGAGAGCATGAACGGTCAATTTCCTCTCTTGTTACAAATTATGGTTACTATTTGCATTGTGAGCGATTTTGAATGCATGAATTAAAGTTTGGACGTAAGTTCCTTAACATCATAGTGTTTGACATAGTTTATGGTAGGATGAGAGGAATTTTCCTTACTATAAATATACTCATTGTATTTAAAAGGAGAATTACATGTGATTGAATAATTGGCATTGCAACCACATGTTTAAGTATTATTAAAAGAGAGTAATTGTGTAAAGATTTCATGAGGTTTCAAAATGACGACTTTCTTGGATTGTTATGAATATTTGGTGGACATTTGCATGTTTTGAATGTGATGGGCTGTTAAATTGATATGATATGAATGATTTGCAAATCTGGGTATACCCTGTAATGATATGCCCTTACGATTTTAAGCATTGAATAATTTATGTATGAGAAGCATGATGTTTAAAGAACTAAAACTTTTCCTAAAGTGAGGTAGATGGTTGCTGGAAGAAGGAGTTTGAGTGTAAGGGCTCATCGTTGGAAACCTAGTTTTTCTGATTTGGGAGATACGATTTGCTAATACCAATGTATGCTTATCCTTAAGACACTGGTACACTAGGATAGTGATTAGGAATCCAATCCTTGCAACAAACATGGATTGGGGGCTTGGCTTCCGAGTCAAGGGAAAATTCCATATAGTCCATGGGATTGTTGAAATGTAGGGTGTACTATCAATCTCAGCAGTTAGATAAATTTTTAAGTCCTGATTCTAGAAAGCATTCAAAAAATCCTATATTATTCCCATGTTTTACTTACTTTACGTGTAATGTGTTACAAAATTCTCTCATCTGTTTTGTGTAATAAAAATTCTTTTTTGGATTTTTTCACTAACCAGTACAATTGTATTGACCCCTTATATTGAAAGATATGAGGCACAGTTCCAGGGTCCCGCTAAGCAGTATAATTGTTTGTCAGAAGTTTGCAATTTATGAGCATCTCTTATTTTGAAAGGCCCGGTTTATTGGATATTGTTGATTTAGTTTGGCTCAGGGTCCGACTGGGCCTTGTTCTAGTTTTTAGACATATATTGGTTTTCATATTGTTAGAGATTTCACAAACTGGTGTTAGATGTTGTTGAATGTTTATGGATTTCATAATCGCATTATCATTTGAAATAAGATGATAACTATGTTTCTATTTGTGTCATTTTTCCGCACTTCTTTATATTGTATGGACTATATGTATGAACGCTAGTTAGAAGGGGCTCTCGGTCCTTCATTGTTTGGGGCGCCTATCGCAGCCAGGTCCTCGACTCGAGTCATGACACATAAAGTGAGTGAAGTAAAGAAAGGCTCTAATGTTGTGATTGATTACAATACAAACCAATGTGCAATTTGGTTAGTACTCCTTGATTTTAAACTTGAGGTCACCTCTATGTCAATTCTCATTATCTCATTCTTCGTGCTTACACAATTCACATGGTGATGCCATGAAGCTCTTCTTGAGTACCTATGGATGTTTTATTGAGGAAACATTCCTAAGGTGAGGTGAAATCCTTTATTCCATACTTCTACAGCTTCAACAATTTCTTTTCCATCCTTCGAGGATGAATGATTCCAAAGGGGATATAATTTAACACCCCACATTTTTCTGATAGAATTTAAATCGTCATTCCTATGTGTATAAACCTGAACCCAATGATTTTATATCAATACGAGTGTGATGATAAATTATATAATGTGGAAGTATCTTTGGAGATGAGTTGAAATCATAATTATCTCCTAACTATAGGACGAGTTGAGAACATTTCCATCCATTAATTTTTAGATAACGTTTTGACTTTGGTCAAATTTGAGCGACAATTACTCCAAGAATATGAGGAGTAGTGTTTCCCACTCTATATCAAATTAAATCCCTTTGAGTCATCTTTCCAACACAACTAATTGTTAGTCAATTCGAGTTTTGGATCAAAGATTATGAGTGTTTTAGTGAGACACTGTCCAGGGTCCATGTTAGGGGTTACGAGGAAAACCTCCAGCTTTGCATTTGGTCTGCGCTGCAAACCCTGAGGTTCACAATGGGTCCACAGCATAAACCCCTTTCGGGCATCAAAAGTTTCTCCATTTTTATTTATTTCAAGGGCAAAATGGTCCTTTACCACCCCACAAATCCTCCAATCTGTTTATTAACCCTAAGGACTTTTAAAACTATTACAAGACTCAAAAATTCAGCATAATTTTCCTCCTAAGAACATTAAAAAGGATTTACAAATCCCAAGGATTGTAGGTTCAAATCTCTCTATCCTCTTCAAGGATTTCTCTTCAAATAAGACATGTTACTCTTCCTAAATCATATTTTATTGAAATCTTGGATTTATAATGGTACTGTAATGCCCCGAGTTTGGTACCCCAAATGCTACATAGTGCTCATAATCCCGAAGGACCATAATCCAACCCATGACTAATATCTGTAACTAAGCACTGAATCATAATACTAACATAAATGCAGAAACATAGACTGGAAGGCCATAAGGTGCAATATTGAAAATATGGTATGAAAATACCAAAACTGAGCATAAACACTAAAAATACTGAATTCTGAATATCTAATCTGAAAGCCTCAAAATTACCTGAATAAGAAGTTTATGGGATAATTCCCCAAATAACTCCATCTACTCAATACTGAATGTGTTGAATAAATGAAATAAGATAACACCCTCAGATGATGAGGACTCACTGCTAGTCTTTTTTCTGAATGTCTCACCTGCTAAGGATGGTCTAGAGATTGTACGTCTAAAATTATGGTATAAAACACCATAGCGCAAAAGAAAAGTATGTGTTAGTACGTGTGAATGTACTGGTACGCAAAGTGAGGTAAGGTTGAATGCAATGGTTCATATGCATGAACTAGAAATTGACTGAGTAACATAAACATGACTGCGTGAGAATACATATATGAATATATAACTATAACTAAAATCATAAGGATTCTAAATACTGAGTTTTCTGATAACATGAATTACTAATACTGATATAACAAAAAACTGATTTGACTGTGTCTGACAGTCCTGATTCTGATGGAACTAGCAGAGTTTCGTACTTAGCTAGGTGACTGTATCTGATAGTCCTAAAATATGTAGAACGATCTAAGTTTTATTCTAAAGACTGATACTAAGACTGTGGGAGGTATTCATCAAACCGACATGACCCAAGTAAGATAATATAGCTGAGTTGGGGTCAAATCTGTAACCCTAATTGGAAGGGTATCAATACTACGCCATTGGTAAATACAAGGTATGAGTGACCCTCATCCGATAGTATCCCAAAAAAAGAAGGTGAGACCCTCATTTGACAGTGTTAACCCACCTCATCAACCCTCAACTGTAACTATTTATGTCTCAACCTATGCTGGCTACATAGTTTTGGAATGTAAGGATTGTTTCTAAGGGTCACACCCTCTTCAGTCACTATGCACCCTCATCCTTGGATTCACTCGGTGCTGAATCCTACTCATAACTAAATAGCCACTGAACTAATTAAACTGAACTAAACTGTACTGAGTTCCATTGACTTATGGAATACAATTGTGATCTGATAACAGACTGAAATTACTAAGTACTAAGTAGGACTGGACCAATGTTGAATTTACTGAGTTTTCCTGAGTTATGTGACTAACTGAATTCTACTGATCATGGCTTGACCGAGAGTATCTTGATTACTGACACTGGCTCTAGGCACATAGCAAAATTGTTGGGTATTAAATACCCCGGGACTCAATAACATAAAAATGACAAAACATGACACTTCTTTAAACACATGACCATAGTCCACAATTCATAATACAATCATAGAGGGATCTTATGAAGAATTCGCAAGTCATAAGCTCACACATGAATAGGAATGCATACTAACATAACATAATTTCACAAATTCATACTTATGAGCATTCCACCAAATCATTACAAGACATAGATAAGGCATGGGAGTCATTTTGAACATTTAATTATAGCCTATGTTCATCATTTAGATCAATAAAGGATAATAAAACACAATTCTACTCACTTGGGCATTTTATCAAACACATGGTATGCATATACATGGTCTTAGGCATGAACATTAAAACAGTTACATCATGGCTACATTAATCAAGTTAATTTTAAGAAATTAAACCCACATGTTCACATAAATTCATGACAATCATTAAAGATCTCAACTTCTAATCACACAACAACATTGACATGGGTACATCCTAACCCACAACAAGAAAATCATGATTCAACTTTTTAAAGGAATATTCTTGAACTCCAAGGGTGGAAGGTACCCTTGGATAAACACTTTACATACCTTGGATGGAAATTTCTTGAAGCTTAAGGGAGGTAAACTTGAGTTCTTGTTTTGAAGTTAATCGCCTTGGGTTTTCTTGTTCTTGAGAAATTGTGAATTAGTTAATGTATCTAGACAAAAAAGGGATAAATTTTGTGTTGTGAGGGCTGAAGGTCGGGAGGAAAAATACCTAATTACCCTTAAGGATGCGATCATTTAATGACTGAAAACTGGGCACCGACGCAGTTATCATGCGATGCGTCGATGGCATCGATGCTATACTCTAAGTGTCGTGCCATGATCATGCCGTTTCTCAGGAGTTTGACTCTAGCAACCTGCAACAATATTAAACAATGCGATAGGTGATGCGGGGCGCCAACATCACGTTGGTCCACTATTTTGGGATTCCGAACTTGGTCTAAACTTTATTCGAAAAATCCAAAAATTATCTGTGAATACCTATTGAACTTCCTGATCATGAATTAACAAAATTATAGACCATTAAATGACATTAAGGTCGCGAAATAAGATTTCCAACTTTCAAAGGCTAAAAATAAACTGAGTTTGGAAACTTAGCTAGAATTTTCTAAGCCTCGGACCCCTTGACAAGCTTAAAAAACTAAATTAAGATAGGAATTTTGTAGGTTCTTACAATATCTCCCCCTTGGGAACATTCATCTTCGAATGAGACTTACTGTGATGGGAGAAAAAATAAGCTAAAGTACATAGTGAACGTGAAAAAATGAAACATGATTACATGGATGGCATGACTAATAAGCTAAATGTATCATGTTCAACATGCATATCTGATGTTTGAGTATCTGATTGATGAATAAATGACTGAGATTAATGATAAGCTGAGTATTCTAGACATACATATCTGATACATGAATACATGACTGAATATGCAATGGTATTTGATACCATTTTATAATGGGAATTTGAGCACGGAACTGAATATCAAGTTTGTAACTGAATATCAAGTTTGTAACTGAAATCTAAACATGAAACTGAATAAGCTTTAATGAAACCTATTACCTTGGGATGAGTCTAAGTTTGTGGGGAATAGGTGATAATACTTGGTACGTATATCTACTTCTGCTTCCCAAGTATCTCCCTCAACGGACTGATTTCGCTAAATAACATAACAAGAGGGACTTCTTTATTCCTTAGTCTGTGGGCCTGATAGTCAAGGATATCAACTGGGATTTCCTCGTAAGAGAGACTTTACTAAATATCTACACCCTAAAAGGGTCTACAACTGTTGGGTGACCTATGCACTTCCTAAGCAAGGATACCTGAAAGACTGGATGAACTGAAGCTAGATCTGAAGGCAACTCGAGCTCATAAGCTACTTTGCCAAAGAGACAAAGAATTTTGAAAGGACCGATATATTGGGGAATGAGCCTTCACTTCTTGATGAACATCTTCACTCCAATCATTGAAGAGATTTTTAGATACACATAATCACTAATCTCGAGCTCGAGATCCTTTCTGTGCATATCTGCGTATGATTTCTGTCGGTTCTAAGCTAGTTTGAGCCTTTATTTGATCAACTAAACTTTCTCTAAGGCATCGAATACCATGTCAGGCCTAATAATTATGGCATCATTGAACTCAAATCAACCAATAGGTGATCTACATCTCCCACCGTAGAGAGCTTCAAACGGAGCCATTTGAGTAATAGAATGATAGTTGTTGTTGTATGCAAACTCTATCAAAGAAAAGTAGTTATCCCAACTACCCTTGAAATCTATTCCACACGTTCGTAGCATATATTCTAAAGTTTGGATGGTCCTTTCTATTTGACCATATGTCTGAGGATGGTACGCTATACTTAGATGAACTCGGGTGCCAAGACCCTTTTGGAACGCTTTCTAAAAATAAGAGTTAAACTAGGTACCTTTATATCATAATATAGACTCTAGAACACCATGCAATCTCACCAACTCCCTGATGTAGAGTTTGTTATAATCCTCGGCTGAATAAGAGGTATGGACTGGAGGAAAATGAGCTGACTTGGTCATTCTATCTACAATGACCCAAACTGAAATCATGCTGACAGCAAGTACGAGGAAAACCCATCACAACGTCCATGTTCACTTCTTCCCACTACCAGGTGGGAATACTAAACTCCTATATAGACCCACTAGGCTTCTGATGCTCAATCATAACTTGATGACATATTGAACACTTATCCAAAAACTCTGCAATGTCTCTCTTAATCCCACTCCACTAATATATCTCTTGTAAGTCGCGTACATCTTAGTGGCCCCAAGATGAATCGAGTAACGCATACTATGCACTTCTACAAGAATTTGTTGTCTTAAGTCATCAACACCTAGCACACACAAATGACCTTGACAATGCAATACACCATCTCCCCCTTGGGAGAAAACCTCTACTTTCTGATCTGTGACTGACTTTTTGAACTTGACTAGACCGGGATCTCTATCTTGCTTTTCCTTAACTTTAGAAAATAGAGATGATTCTGAACTGTTCTTAACCCATATACTACCTTCTGCTAAATCAACTAAGAAGACACTTAGTCGGGCTTACTGGTGATCTTCCTAGGCTAATTTCTTCTTACTGTCATCAACGTGAGAAACACTACCCATAGACAGTCTTCTGAGAGCATCAACTACTACATTGGCTTTACCCAGGATAAAGGACACTCATGTCATAATCCATTAAAATCTCAACCACCTTCTCTAACAGAGGTTTAAGTTTTTTTGAGAGAAGACATATTGAAGACTTTTCTGATCTGTGAACACATCTACATGTACCGCGTACAAGTAGTGCCTCCAAATCTTTAAGGCAAAACCTACTGTTGCTAACTCAAGATCATGATTAGAATAGTTCTTATCATGGGGCTTAAGCTGTCTGGAGGCATAGGCTATGACCTTACCATGCTGCATGAGGACACAACCCAAATGTACTCCGCATGTTTCACAATATACAACATACCCATCTGGACCATCAAAACTGGAGCTGAGCTGAATTGAATATTTAACTCCTAAAAACTCTTCTCGCATTAATCTGACCATTGAAATTTGACTTTTTTTTGAGTCAATATGGACATAGGGGATGTAATAGTAGAAAATCCCTCAAAAAACCATCTATAATAGTCAGCCAAAACCAAAAAACTCCTGATATCTGATGGAGAGATGGGTCTGGGAAAGATTTTTACTACTTTGGTCTTTTGAGGATCAACTCTAATGCCATCACAGGAAACTATATGAATAAGGAATGCTACTGACCTTACCCAAAATTCGCACTTACTGAATTTGGCGAACTACTTATGATTTCTGAGGGTCTACAATACTATTCTGAGGTGGTCTGCATGTTCACGTTCACTGCGGAAGAAGACAAGAATGTCATCTATAAACACAATGATGAACATATAAAAGTACTACTTGAACACACAGTTCATCAAGTCCATGAAGGCTACTGAGGCATTGGTAAGACCAAAGGACATGTCTAAGAATTCGAAGTGACCATACTTAGTTTGGAAGGCTATTTTCGAAATATCGCATTCTCTGAATCTGAGCTGATGATTGCTTGATCTAACATCTATCTTAGAGAAATATATAGCACCCTGAAGTTAGTCAAACAACTCATTGATTCTGGAAAGTGGATACTTATTCTTCACTATGACCTTATTGAGCTAATGGTAGTGTATGCATATTTCTATAGAACCATCTTTCTTGCGCATGAATAAGACTGGTGCACCCCACCGAGATATATTGGGTATGATGAATCCCTTATCTAGGATATCCTTCTACTGTTATTTCAATTCTTTGAGTTCTACTGGTGCCATTCTATATGGCGTAATAGATATGGGCAGAGTATCAATGTTGAAGTTTATTACCCTTTTGGAAGGAATTCCCGGAAGATCTTTGGGGAACACATCTAAATATTCATTGACTACTGTGACTTATTCACAACTGGGATTTTTGGAACTAGAGTCCTTAACTCAAACAAGATGATAAACACATCCCTTAGAAATCATTTTCCTTACCCTTAGGTAGGAAATAAGCTGACCCCTGAAGGCTGAAGTACTACCTCTCTACTGTAGGACAGGTTCATTTGGAAACCAAAACTGGACCACTCTATTTTTATAGTCAACTGTGGCATAGAAGGAATGAAGCCAAGCCATGCCAAGAATGACATAAAAATCAGTCATCTCTAATTCGACTAAATCTGCTGAAGTGACTTTCTGAGATACCATAACTGGACAGTTCCTATATACCCACTGGGCTATGATAGTTTTCCCATATAAGGAGTAACAAAAGACAAAGAAGCTCCTGGATCTTGTAAAGTGTAAACATGTTTATGAAAGATGTGTAGCGTACTAGTGACTACATCAGGAGAATTTTCCTGATCCTGTCGGGATTGAAGATCATAAATTTTTTTGGGGAATTGCCCATTGGTAGCACTAGAAGTGGCACCCTTCTTATTCGGGCGACCAGACTGAGCTGAAGAACGGTTATGTTTACCTTGAAAACCTGACTGAGGACAATCTCTAAGTCTGTGGCATGGCTTTCTAAATCCAAAACAAACATCAATGTCAGCTCTATAAATACCCTTGTGGTTCTTACCATAAGTCTGACAAAGAGGATGGGAGTGGGCACTGCTGACACTGCCCTTAGATTTAGAGCCTAGCGCCCTATCTTTCTTGCCGTCTCTAAATTTCAGCACTGTAGCACTGGCTGAGGATGGAGATGGAACGAGTGACTTTGGGAGAAACTGAGAATAATTTCCACCCTCTACTTTGTCTGACTGAAATTGAAGCTACCTATTCTAGATCTCTTATTCTGCTTTTATCTCTCCTTAATTTTTTTGTCTTCTATCTGTTGAGCATGGATCATAATCCTAGGTATGTCCATCTCACTAATCAACATGGCGGTGCTGTACTCCTTCACCACACTATAATTCACCCCAAAAACAAACTTACTCATCTTAGCCCTTCTATCTGCCACCACATGAAAAGCCTATCTAGTTAGCTGAGTAAACTTGAGAGAATACTCTTTCACTGTCATGTTACCCTGCCTGAGGTTTATAAACACTAACAACTTATCTTCTCTTAGCTCTAGGGTAAAGAATCTATCATGTAAAGTAGTGGAAAATTCCTCCCACTCAATGGACCCTGTATTTGCCGATCTCTCTGTTTTCCACTGCTTGAACCATGTGTGAGCCACATCCTGCAACTGATATGCAATTACCTCAGCACTCTCGATAGAAGTTACCCCCATGATAGTGGTAACCTTCTATACCTGATCAAGGAATTCCTGAGGATCCTCATCTATCTTAGACAGGAAAAAGGATGGAGGATTCATTCGGGTGAGTCCTCAATCCTGGCTGCAGTAGAATTGGCCACTGGATAGGACGAAACGACTGCTAGACGTTCATTTTGAGCAGAAACTAAATTAGCAAGATTAGTAAATGCATCTCTGAACTCTGTGTGAGAAACATGTCCGTCTAGAGGATCTGGCTGGACGGGCTGAGGGGTTGACTGATTTTTGTTTCTCCTTTCGTTATTCGTTTTGGAAGAAATGTTCTGTAAATGAAAGGGAGAAATAGATTAGATTAAGATTTAAATTTGAGCCCATGCTCACTGGGATGACATGAGTACTGGAAGAAAGAATACTTTTCCTAAAATATCTCATAGGCTCCTGTACATAAATGTGGCACACAACATACCCATGCACAAGACTCTACTAGATGCGGCTTTTCAGACTTTCTAGGACACTGTTGAACGTTAGGATCTTATACCAAGTTTGTAACACCCCGAGTCTAGTACTCCGAACTCTACACGGTGTTCATAATCCCGAAATATCACAAGCTTACTCATGACTGATATCTGTAACTGAGCACTGAATAATAATACTAACATAAATGCGGAAAGATAGAATAAAAGGCCCTAAGGTCCAATACTGAGAATATGGTATGAAAATATAAAAAATAAACATAAATACTAAAAATAGTGAAGTCTGAAACCCTCTATACTGTCTGAATAAGGATTTGATGGGATAATCCCCCAACTAACTCCATCTACTGAATAATAAATGTGATGAATAAATGAAAAAAGATAACATCCTCGGATGATGAGGACTCACTGCTAGTCTGCATGCTGAACATCTGACCTTCTAAGGATTCTCTGGAGTTCATACATCTGAACATATGGTATAAAACACAATAGCGCAAAAGAAAAGTATGCATCAGTATGTGTGACTGTACTGGTACACAAAGTGAGGTAAGGCTAAATGCAAGGGTTTATATGCATGAACTAGAAATTGACTGAGTAACATGAACATGACTGCATGATAATACATGCATCAATACATATATATAACTGAAATCATAAGGATTCCGAACCTTAACTATCATTGTTGGTGTCTTAACCTATGCTGGCTACATAGTTCTGGAACACAAGGATTGCTTCTAAGGGTCACGCCCTCTGCTGTCAGTGTGTGCCCGCATCCTAGGATTCATTCGGTGTTGAATCCAACTCCCAACTGAATAGGCACTAAACTGATTAAACTAAACTGAACTTGATTGAGTTCACTGAATTCCGTTGACTGATGGAATACTACTGAGATCTAATAACTGACTGAAATTACTGAATACTGAGTAGGAATGGATTGATACTAAATTTACTAAGTTTTCTTGAGTTATGTGACTATCTAAATTCTACTGAGAGTATCTTTAATACTAACACTGGATCTAGGCACACAGATAAATTATCGGGTATTAAATACCCCAGGACTCGATAGCGTGAAATTGACAAGACACGACATTTCTTTAAACACATGACAATAGTCAACAATTAATAATACAATTATTGAGGGATCTCATGAAGCATTTACAAGTCATAATATTACACATGAATAGGAATACAGCGCGCCAAGATCGCGTTGGTCGACTATTTTGGAATTCCAAACGTGGTCTAAACGCGGTCTGAAAAATCTGAAACTTGTTTGGAAATACATATTCACCTTCTTGATCAATAATTAAAAAAAGTATAGACCATTAAAGGAAATTAAGGTCGCAAAATGATATTTCCAACCTTCGAAGGCAAAAAATAAACTAAGTCTGGAAACTTTGCTAGAATTTTCTAAACCTGGGACCCCTTGACAAGCATAAATGACTGAATTAAGCGAGGAATTTTGCGGGGTCTTACAGGAACTCATGTGATTTTATTGATGATTTTAAATGTGGGTTGAGGGTTATTTAACATTGTTGAATTAATAGTTTTTTCCACGTCTTTTATGAATTATGTATGGTTTGAATTGAGGGTTTTGGATCTAAGTTTTTAAAATGTTTTTTCCCTTAATTATACTTGAATTGTTGGTTTGTAGACTTATTGGGGTGGATGGGCATGGTGGATGGAATAGGGGTACAACGATTCCCAAATTTGTAAGCCATGGCTATAGGAGTACAAAGGAATCCCTTAAAAATTGATTTTGGCATTGAAATTGGTAATAACCTCAACCTACTTGCATAATTGATTTTGGAAAGTGAATTATCATACAGTTTGGCTTATTTTCTTTGAAACTAATGCATTTCACAAATGGCTAAATGGATAAGAAAGATTATGAAAACCGTATGGGGTACGAAGGTATTCCCCAAGTAATTTTATTAATGGAATCTATGGGGTATGAAGGAATCCCCAAAGTATTGGATAATGACATTGCTTGCAAGCTATAGTCAATATGACTACACCATTTACTGATTTCTTTATGATTGACTCCTTAATTTAATGGATGGGTTATGTGTTAAATGTTTTAATTGGGCTTAAAGGTGTTGTGATAGCTAGCCGTGAAGGTGTGAGTCCCGAAGGGATGATACTGGAAACTCATGTTTGCCAATATGAGGGTTTGTCTTGATGACCATGCGTTTGTGGGGATTGAAGGAATCCCTAAGTGTATATATATAATTGTATCATGGTTAGCAAAGTGTGCATCAGAATCCCCTGCCTTCTATGGTATCTCCAGTCCGTGCGGCTAACTCACACTAGGGCCCGACTAGCGGGTTACAGCTGGACCTATATAGCCACTGGGTGGTTTTAGGATGGACAAGCTACAGAGTCTAAGCAAAAGTTTTAAAGAGCATGTTATGCATTTGTTCCCTATCCCTGCAGATTATATATATATTTATATAATATATGTATATATATATATACATTTGATTGTACGCATTGGATTGAATGACTTTAAACTATTGATCATGGCATTATGTTTTCCTTATTCCTGAATTATATGCTAGTACTCAACCTACTAATCATCTTCGAATGTTGTATCCCCATGCGATGCAGGAACCAACCATAATTATACTTTTCCTTCCCAGTTACTAGGTGCTCGAGGGATAGCTCATGAGTCATGCTAAAGTGGTGAGTTTCCATACTTCAGAAGGCCTCATTTCATGATTTAGTGTCCTTATGTCATATTTTTTAATTGGTCTAGTTTTGAATATCGTCAGGAGCATGTCCCGACTTAGATTAGTTTAGTTTTGTTTAGAGGGTTTGTGGATAACTATGGATTGAGATATTGTTGAATACTTAGAACCTCAATATGGTTTTTCTATTTCATATAAATTATCTTTTGGATTTGCTTTCACTTTTATACATGTGTAGTGTTCTGATTGACTAGGCAAAAGGGGTTGTCTCTGGTCCTCGGTGGACTCGAGATACCCTACATGGCTAGGCCCTGGTTCGGGTATAATTGCATCACCTTGCCTCAATACTTCCTTGGTATACCTCTACCTCTCCTGATCTATACGTATCCAATCTCTCACCTCCGTACTAGTGTATTCATTCATCTCCTCATAACACACCCAAATCATCTCAATCTCAATTTTTCCATCATGTCCTCCAACGAAGCCACTCTGGCCACCTTATTTCGGAAGTCCTCTTATCTCTCTTAGAATACCCACACCTTAATCATAGAATTGTCATCACAAATACTTTCAGTTTCTGAATATGAGAAAGCTTGACAAACCAACATTCCACCTCATATAGTAAAGATGATCTAACCATCACCTTATAGAACTTGCATTTATGTTTTGGTGCCACATTCTTAAGTACCACACAAAACTCTTGTAGAAATCTTCCCGAGTTGCAAATACATATGGTGTCTTTTCTAGAATTCAAAATGAAGTTAAATTGAAGAATTCAAAAAAAAAATCATAAACAAGGTAAAATCTTATTTGTTTCTTATGGTTTGTTTCTAAAGTGCTTTTTCATTTTGAATCACATTTCTGGAACCCTCGTATAAATAATATAATAAAGCTCATACAGGATGAGCCATACTAATTCAATTTAGTGGAAAAAATAACTTATATAAACACCACAGAAGATTAATATGTTAATAGAATCTAGAATCAATTTAATTTCTTTCATCACCATAAAAAGAAAATAGCAAAAGAAAAGTTCTCATTAATTTGAAGTGAGGCGATGGTATCCTTATGTTCTGAAATATAAATCGAATTCAAAATGATAGAATTTCATGTTGATAATGTGTTATTTTATTTTAAGCAATTAATGTTTTAATTTAAATAAGTTCCTTTTTATAGGGTCAAAATCTCATACATTAATTTATTTTTTCTATTAAAGTTTGACCGTACACTTTTTTATTACATCTTTTTAGAGTATGTATATTCTTTTAAGTCCAAAGGTTATTTTTAATTTCTATTTTATTTTATAAAATTTAAAATCACAAAAAGAGCCACGTTTTTTACATTATATATTTTGTCTTTTATTTCCAAGATACGAAAAAGAAATTTACAAATATAAGTTTTGCTTAATCTATCATTTTACATACTTTTTGATGTTCTCTTCTGTATTTTGATTTATGTAAAAAATAAAAAAATTAGGTCAGATCAATAAGAGTCCTCCACTTAGAAAAACTTGTGTAAATTCATACAAAATATATTTCATTTAAAAAAGAAATATTCTATTACTAGCATGCAACCGAAGAAAGGGGCTAAGCATATGTATTTACCAACAACTAGTAATAAATAACATGCACAATAATTATATATATATATATGTATGTTTGTATGTGTGTATATGGGATGCCTGAATATGGACAAGGGGAGTGAAACATGATCGTTCCAAAACATAATCCTAAACTGTGTAGCTCACACAGACCTTCAGGAAACCACGAGCTATCTAGTTCTGGCTTCCCACCCCCACCCCCTCACCTCGACGAAAGAGCCACAGTCTATGTTAGTCGCATGGACCGAGGAATAGTCTAAAGTCACTAAGACAATAATCTCCCAATCATATAAATACATACTACCGCTCAGAGTTGTATACAACGGTTATCCAATTTCAGGACAAGACCTCCTAACATTGGCAAATGTGGTTTACAGTATTGGTCCCCTCGGGACCATACTTTCTCAGTTAAGCAACACAATTTCCTTTTAAGCCCAATTAATATAGTTTTTCATATGTCATCGGTCATAGAGTCTTTATTTAAGGCATTTTCTAGTTTGTATCATCATACGAATAGACTTGCAAGTTATTCCAATTATGTCAAACCATAACCATTTAACCTATTAGACTCCAAATTCTTATTTAGAATCCAAAACAATAGTCCTCAGGGGCATTCCAAAACCTCTTTACCTTTTTACTATTTTATACCATGGACAATTTCAAAAGATGAACTAAACTCTTTAGAGTCCTTGTTCAATTCCAAATTACAAATTGGGTTGAGGTTCATGCCATAATCATGCCAAAATCAATAAACATTACGAAAATCGTACAGTTAAATTCCATCATTAACATGGGATAAAAATTTAGTTTATAATCAAACAATCAAACCATGAATAAATTATTTTAAACTAGGAAAAATCAATACAAGTGCGTAACAATCGAAAACCCTCAACCCTAGTTCAATTCCAATATTCAAGAAAACATAAAATCATATAAATTATGCAATATAATAATAATTAAAATACGGAGTGTCCAACTTTCCTTAATGACGAGAGAATTTAGAGAGAAATTAGATTTTAGAGCTCAGAGAGTTGAATTTTTGAGAAAATCCTTAGTTGCTTCTTTTGAAAGTTGAAAAGGAGAAAAATAATGATAAAAACTGACAATTGATTGCCTATTAGGGATTGAGGAATGTTTAAGTCATTTAATGGGGTTCAGGATCAAAAATCCCTCATCCCTACTTAAAAAAAATGAATTGGGCGATATGTGACCAGCGGAATGGCACGCCGCTATCATGGTATGCACATGGTTTGCTACACTCTTATCGCGGTGTACACTTAGTGTGGCACGCTATTATCGCTGACCTTTATAGGTTTGGCGTTATGAAATGACCCCGAAAGCTTTTCAAAATTTTTAAAATTCTCCCAAAATACCTCGTTAACATTCCTTATCATGATTCAAGTCTAGTATTATCATTAAATATAACAGAGCGGTCAAAATAAATTCGTCAAAAATTTTGGGGTCTTATAATGCACTATGTAATTTTGAGGCATGTTTATATTTATGTTTACTTTAACTAATGTATAAGAGGAGGTGAGAATGAAAATTAAAGTTAAGGAATAACTCTAGAATATTAGGTGCTTCCAAAGGAAGAAACACCTAATGTATTGTTTGCACTGTAATACCTATAATTGTTTTCTATAGAACTGCTAATGATGTCATTGAAGAATCAGTTGCATTTGTCTTGTGATTGGATTAGAACCACAGATATTACATGTAGTGGCGTCATTGATATGTGTAATACATACTGTCTTTAAACATGGCCTCATAATGGTCCTAGATTTAAGAAGGCCAGGACTTATTTCAAGGAAAAAAGGGTTCCCAGGGTAGACTTTTTTTTGGTCAAAAGATGATAATATTGATAAATAAGTGCTCAAAAGCTGGGGGTGGGGGTGGGTGGATGCCCTAATAGTAGAGATATTATCATTCTGGACCATAACCTGGTCTGATAGGTTAATAGTTGATTGACTAATGTATCTTACAAAGCTCATTCCTGAATTATCTCTTTCCAATGGCAGTAGTTTGAAATCAGGGGGACATGTTTGCACCGTTGGGTTTCTAAAAAGATTTTCATTGGCTCATGCTTGTAAAGGTTGCCCGCTACTTCAATTTCTCTTTGAATATGAATTGTACAACTTGATTTCCCAATTCCCTGAGTAGGGTCCTGCGCTCAGTGACAGTATTAGTATCAAATGGTTTTCATTAGTTAGCTTATCAATTAAATCAGTGAAGTCAGTATTGATTTTGTAACACCCCGTAAATTCAGGCTAGAATTTAGACCGCCGTTTCAATGCGTATAGACCCAAACTAAATGATTCCTTATTTATATATGTGTGGTGATCAATCCTATAGTGTGGAAAAAACCTTGAATATGAATTGAGGTCACAAAAATCCCGTAACTCTAAGACGAGTTGAAAACATTTCTATCGATTAAGTTTTAGTGGACGTTTTAACTTGGGTCAACTTCCATCAACCATACCATTTTGTATATAAGCAAATAGAGGGCCTACTATATATCAAATGAAAGGTATTTTAGTTCTCTTTCCAACTACACCAATTTTGCCTTAATCCGATATCGCGGTAAATATTTATGCCCATTTTCCAGAAAGGTGTCAGTCGAGGCCGAATCGCATAAAAAGTAGGTTTTTAGCGGGGTATTTTGGTACTTTCCCTTCCCAGGAACCTCTCACATGAATTAAATAACACCCTCAATGTTATTTACTCAACAATTATCAGTTTTACAATATATCAAAATCTCTTCACTCTCAAGAACAAGATAAAAATAGGGTTTCCTCCAAGAATAAGAAATCAAGAATCTAATCCTTTCAATTCAAGATTCTCAAGAATCGAGTCAAGATTCGGGTCCTATTCTTCAGCCTAAGTAATCTAAAGTACGTGGGGTTTTCCTAAATCTCATGGGTATGGTTTTGACATAAATTTAAACAAACTTATATAATTACGTAAGTATGTATGAAATTACAAGTAGGGATATCGTTTTTAACACAAACAAAGGTATTCTTTAAAATGTGGTTTTTAGGAAAAATAATGAAAGATCATGGGTGGTTGGTAATATAACTATTCTGTTGAATTTGTGTACATGTGATTTGAATTTTGAAAGTTGTTATGAACATGAATTGTGAGTCTTTTAATCCCCATGATGATGTGTACGTACTCTATATGATTCTATTCCTAAACTACTGAGAGCATGAGTTTTATAACCTCTAATGTGCTACTTTACAAATGATGAAGTTTTCTTGACTTTTGCATGCTGGGAATTACTGTGCATGTGTTGGCTGTATGTCAGTCTGGTTGATGTTCATATAATGACTTGCATAAGGGGTGCTGGGGGAATTGCCTCAAATGAAAATAATGATAGGATGTTGTGAGTATGGTGCATGTTTTCCTATATAAAATATAGAGTGTGATTGACGTGAGTTAGGTGGATACCCGAAGAAACCACGAGTCAGATGACTCTATGCTGGAAACCCTGATTTTCCTAAACAGAATCTTGGTTCCCTTCTATGTAATCTTGTGTACCTAATACTATACCATCCCAACTTGGGACTTATGGTTTGGAGCCCTGCTTTGTGATCTTGAGCCCAACCACTAGATATTGACTTGATTGGGGTTGTGGCACCATGCTGTGTGATCTTGTGTGCTCTTCGCTCACTAGAAATCCCATCTTTACGGAAACCAAGATGTGGCAGTTGGTGAAATTATGATATTGTAGGGTGTACCATCTATCTCTTTAGTACTGCATTACAGTTGACAAATCATTATACAATGCCTATGTGTTTTCAAATGATTTTGCGCTAACATGTTTTATAATAACTCTCACTTATGTTATATAAAAGTTGTATTTTGCTTTTGGATTACTCTGCGTACTAGTACAATTGTATTGACCCCCTACCTTTCAGGGTCTGAGTCTTAGTCTAGAGGTTCTACTAAGAGGTAGAGTTTTTAGATAGAAGTGAAGTGTGCAGTGGGAGTCTTCTTTATTCAGAAAGGCCTGTCTTTCAAAATTTGTCATTTATTTTTGGTTTAGGTCCACTGGGGCCTTGTCCTAGTTTCAGACAGTTGTTATTTTCGAATGTAGTAAAGATTTCACAGATTGATTCAGATGTTGTATATATGTTATTAGACTTCTTTCTTTAAGGTTAAATTAAACTCAGAGTATGACCATGGTTCTTCCATGACTTATTTTCCGCATTTTTTTATTGCATGAATGTTGTGCATGATTACCAGACAGAGAAGGGAATCCTGGCCTTCGTAGTTTAGGATGCTCATTATGTCCAGGGCCCCGGTTCGGGTTGTGATAAACTTGGTATCAAATCATGGTTCATTGTCCCATGGTGCCTACAAAATCACGTCGGGTAGAGTCTTGTTTATTGGTGTGTAGAGCGCCACACTTATCAGAAGGAGGCTACAAGGCATTTAGGAATGTCTCACTTTCTTCATGTTCTCATTCGCGCTATGGAGTATGAATGTTCCTCTTTCATACTCTAATTCTTGCTATGGTGTCGACCCTACATAAGTAAAGTTATCCCAAATCTTACTTTGATGTTCTCAGATATGTCTTATTGTTGAGGTGATTCAAGTGCAGAAGTCTAGAATCTAAATGGTATGGTCCATTCTTATTGAGTCATGAAAGATTATAAAATTGTGCAAGGAATTGAGAGGAATCCATCAGTGCTTCAAAGTGTATTGATTCTAGTGTAAGCTTTGATCCTGATGAAATCGTTCTTTTCAGCCTGAGGTATTAAGTTTATTCATTCCTTTTCAAAATTTATGTTACAGATGTCATGCTTAAGGGTAATGATGTGTGATAGAATATTGGAACTATATTTCCACCCGAGTAGTAGTATATGTTAAGGCATCATGAGCCATTGGTAGTGAGTTGGGCAAAGAAGTTTGAGACATGAAGTCACAAAGTTAAAAGTCAGAGTGAGGGTGACTTTTGCACAAAGAAGCTAGTTTAGTTGTGTAACCGTTGATTCAGGGGTAGGTTGCCATTTTATAGATATAGACTGAAGTGGTAGCAATACCTGTAGATTGTACGGTAATTGTGAAGAAAGTTTTTGGTTGTGATTATTATCTATTCAAAAATTGGGAAGGAGCCTAGAGTGGATAGTTATGGTGGTTATAGAAATCCCTTATAGGTTGTGAATGGAAATGGTTAGATAGCCAATAAGTTATAATTATAGACTCATTGTTCTTTGTGAAATTTCAACGTAGTCAAAATATTTGCTTGGGTAAGTAAGTATGATGTGAGAAAGTCAAATATGTAGTTAAGATCGTATTGGGCTATAATATAAGATTAATGTTGATCATGTCTAGTATGTGAATTTACCCCTTGTTTTGTCTTTGCTTTAGTAGTTGTAAATTTGTAGTGCATGTAAGAATGTATGTAGTAGATTTGGAAGTGTAGTAGTAATGTCGTGGAGATGATTGGACTTATGAGCCATAGATATGTGAAATAAGAAACTTAGGATAACTTTTCTTAAATTAACTAATATAGTGTATGGCATGCTTTCATATTATTGGTGTTGTTAGACAATAGACTTGAACTATAGATGTGGACTGTTGTAGTAAGAATAGTAGCTCAAGATTAATAATGCATATTTTGTTGGAGTGAATTAGTACGCTTGATATGAGGTATGAAATAGCTTAGGTTGGCAACTTGTGGAGAATGGATTGGATAATTCTGATATTTATGTACATGAGGTCTAGTATAAGAAAAATGGTGGATTGTGGCTGAGTCAATAAGTGGATAAGAACGTAGGATATAAAATGATAAGTTGAACCCCAAGGTAGCATGTTGTAAGATAAGGTTTGATGTGTATGAGATTCATGTGTACCTTGATTTCATTCTAGAATCTTGTAGTATGAAAGAGTCAGAGAGTTGTTCCATAGCATTATGTAGAGTGGAAAGGAGAAAATATTGGTTGAAAATATGCGCCTTTGAAATAGTTGACCTAGTTTTGTTGAGATTGTGAGTTATATTATTAGAGGTGTCATTCTAGTATTATAAGGAGATGAAGATGAAGTGTTAAGTATTTAGAAGCATGGATGTCCATGCCCAGGAGTCATAAGTTGATGACTTGGGGATAGAGAAAGTTATGATTAGTATTCCTGAAGGGGGAAGACCCAGAAGGAATTTAGTATCTTTATGTAAAATTCTTGAAGGAAGTTTGTGTTTGTTTGTATACTGATATCCCCTATTGTATCAAGAACTGGGGTTATATATTGATGAGAGGTTATATTCTCAAGTCTTAGAGGATGACTTTGATCTCAGGGGGAGATGATGGATTAATCTAGCTCTTTAATTTTTCTTGTGGTATCAAGTTTCAAGTAAGAATCATGATAAATCAATTCTTATTAAAGAAAGTTACTCCTTCTTCAATATGAATGGACATCTACCAATATCTTTTGTATTCATGTCTTGCCTATGACTAATTTTTGAACTCTCTATGTAACTCATGTCATATTCCGACCTCCAAACAAGAAGCAATAATGTCACTCATTGATCCAATATTTCGAGTACCCAAGCCATATGTTATATTGCTCATGATCCAAATCTATGTCTCACAGTATGCTTGGTCCTAAGAAAATATATTTCTATATATTATGGAATCATTTTCTGCCGGAATTAGCCAAAGTGATAAAATTTATGCTAACTCATGGAAAATTTCAGCTCTTTAAATGAGGAGCAATCACTTTAAGTGAAAGCCCTATCTTAGTTATTAGCGACATAAATTTTTGCTTTATACCATATAGCTCTTGATATGTGCATCCATGATTCTCATTTTTGTGTGTCCTTAGGAAACTATTTTTTGTTTTGTTCGTGCCGAACGACTCTTTACTTATGATCCAAGCAGTTTATATATGAAGCACTTTGCATCTATTCTATTGTATCTTCACCTTTTGTACCTCCTTGAGAATTGTTATATGTAAAAGGTATGGATTGATAAGTTTTACATCTATTCATGATGTTTAGGCTCGGGTCCCTCAATGACCCTCTGTATGTCACTATAACGGTGGTTGTAAAATCATGGTAGGGTGTGGGGTGGGGAAGTAGATGTTTTTGAAGATAGATATTTTGATATGACAGCTAGAGCTAAGGTTATTAGAGAAGTGGGAAGAAGGAGACGAGCTTTCATTACATGAGATAGTTAAGAAGAAGTTATGTGGTAAAAATCTTAATTAGAATGATTGAATTGGTTGGTCTTAGTTGTGAGGTCCATGAAGTGGGTGTAGTAATGATAGGCTTAAATTTTGTGATTTATGAAAACACTAAACCAATGTGTTGTGTGGTTAGTATTCCTTGAACTAAGACTTGAGGTGGTTGGGTTATAGTGATAGGGTGAGGTGATTTCTTAATGTGATGTAGAGTGCAGGGTCCCATAATTTAAATTAGCACCTCTTTCCTCCGAGTTAGGCTTGTACATGGAATTATTATATGGCGGGACATAAATTCTTGTGGTTAGATATGTTACGGGAGAATTGTAAGTTGGAAATGATGAAGTATGTTGATTAATATTGGGGTATAGACAAGTGTTGTCTCTAAGTTTAAGTCTTTTCGTTGTATCTTGTAAGATGGAGAATGCTAATATTCTTATGTCCTACGAGAATCTTATCTCATGTATGTACAAATCTTAATCAGGCTGAGGACACTTAGGAAAAATTCATGTCTTACAAAGTTTTGATCATATGCCATAAAGCACATGCCAAGATCATGTCGATGTCAAGTTTTGTATCTCAGGTTTCGTGCTTACCCGTTTCCCTTTCGGTTATCATGAAGATGGTGTTATGCCTTTGCATATTTTTTTGTTGAGGTAAAATGTTCAAATCAATATCATGTTCTTTATTCTACACTTTTAGATCTTCAAGAAGTCCTTACCCATCATTCAGGGATGAATGATCCCAAGGTGGAGATAATATAACACCCTGTACTTTCAGTCTACAATTTAGACTGTCGTTCCTATGCGTAAAGACCCGAACTAAATGATTCCTTAATTATATTTGTGAGGTGATCAATCCAATAGTATGGGAAAACCTTTGAATATGAATTGAGGTCACAAAAATCCCCTAACTCTAAGATGAGTTGAAAACATTTCTATCGATTTAGTTTTAGTGGACGTTTTAACTTGGATCAACTTCCATTGACCATACCATTTTGTATATAAAGAACTAGGGGCCTACTATATATTAAATGAAAGGTCTTTGAGTCCTCTATCCAACTTCACCGATGTCTCCTTAATCTAATATCGGGGTAAACATTTATGCCCGTTTTCCAGAGAGGTGTCAATTGAGGCCGAATCGCGCAAAAAGTATGTTTTTAGCGGGGAATTTTGGTACTTTCCCTTACCAGAATCCTCTCAACCGAATTAAATAACACCCTAAATATTAATTACTCAACTATTATTAGTTTTACTATATATCAAATTCTCTTTACTCTCAAGAACAAGATCAAATTAGGGTTTCCTCCAAGAAAAAAAATCAAGAATCTAATCCTTTCAATTCAAGATTCTCAAGAATTAAGTCAAGATTCGGGTCCTATTCTTCAACCTAAGTAATCTAAGGTACGTGCGGCTAGTTTTGATATGAATTTAAACAAGCTTATATAATTACGTAAGTATGCTATGAAATTGCAAGTGGAGATTTCATTTATAACACAAAAAAAATATGCTTAAAGATGTGGTTTTTGGGAAAAATAATTAAAGATCATGGGTTGTTGCTTATCTACCTAAACTATTTAAAATATGGACATGTGATTTGAATTTTGAAAGGTGTTATGAACATGAATTGTGAGTCTTTTAATCCCCATGATTATGTGTACGTACTTTATATGATACTATTGCTAAACTACTGAGTGCATGAGTTTAATAACCTCTAATGTGCTACTTTACAAATGATGAAGTTTTCTTGACTTTTGCATGTTGGAAATTACTGTGCATGTGTTTGGTGTATGGGAGCCTGGTTGATGTTCATATAATTACTTGCATAATGGGTGCTGGGGGAATTGCCTCGAATGAAAAGAATGATTGAATGTTCAGAGTATGGTCCATATTTTCCAATATCAAATATAGAGCGTGATTGACATGAGTTAGATGGTTATCCGAAGAAAGCACGAGTCAAATGACTCAATGCTAGAAACCGTGATTTGCCGACACAGGAACTTAGTTGCCTTCTATGTAATCTTTTGTACCTAATACTATGCCATCTCAACTTGGGACTTATGGTTTGGAGCCCTGCTTTGTCATCTTGAGCCCAACCATTACATATTGACTTGATTGGGGTTGTGGTACCATGCTGTGTGATCTTGTGTCCTCTTCCCTCACTAACACTCCCATTTTGGCGGCAACCGAGATGTGGCGGTGAAATTGTGATATTGTAAGGTGTACCATCTATCTTGTTAGTAGTACATTACTGTTGAAAAATCATTATACAATGCCCATGTGTTTTCAAATGATTTTGCGCTAATATGTTTTATAATAGCTCTCATCTATGTTATGTAAAACTTTTATTTTATTTTTAGATTACTCTGCGTACCAGTACAATTGTATTTACCCCTACCTTTTAGGGTCTGAGTCTTAGTCTAGAGGTCATGCTAAGCCATAGAGTTTTCAGACAGAAATGAAGTGTGCAGTGGTGAGCCTTCTTTATTCCAAAAGGCCTATGTCTTTCTTACTTTATCATTTATTATTGTTTTAGGTCTACTGGGGGCCTTGTCCCAGTTTCAGGCTGTTGTTATTTTTGTATGTAGTAGAGAATTCGCAGACTGAATTAGATGTTGTTGGACTTCTTTCTTTATGGACAAATTAAACTCAAAGTATGACCATGGTTCGTCATGATTTAATACCGCATCTTTTCTTTATTGCATGAATGTTGTGCATGATTACTAGATAGAGAAAGACGTCCGGGACTTCGTGGTTCGGGATGCTCATTATGGGCAGGGCCCCAGCTCGGGTCCTGACAGATTTCAAGGGATGTGAGATAATGGTTTCTTATGAGTAAGAGTCTTTTGTGCAAGGCTTGGAGCTTAAGTATGCTAGGAGTTCTGAGAGGCCCAATCTATAAGAAGCCTGGGGTCCATTGGACATTATTATTTCTATAGACCCCTCCCACACCTCGAGGCCTAGGGTTGTTCTTAATCAACCTTTCAATCTTATGCTTGGCTTTTCCTCTTTTGTGAATTCCGCATTTGAGAATAGTATAGGAAAGTGGACCTATTGGGGAGTTAGGTTTCTTAATAAGAAGTTCAAATTCAGGGGCCAAGGCAATTGAATCTTTGATAGGGACATGATCTCCTTTATTGTTAAAAAGATTATTGTTTCTGGTGATCCAGATTGTCCATAAGCAAAGGGAAAAAAGTGTCCCAATGTATGATTTTCCTCCAATCCTTTCCCACTATTCAAGCCAATTGTTAAGGTTCAGAAGAGAGGTAGTGGAGGTAAGATGTGCTTAGGACCATAAGAATATTTCATTAGGACATGAGAAGAATATATGACCAATGTCCTCAGGAGAGCTTGTATAAAAGTGGCATGAGGTGTTAACCTCAATGTCAGTACTAGTTAAACAAAGGCTGCTAGGGAGCTTTCCATGATTAAAAAACCATAGAAAATGTTAGATTTTGTAAGGAATTTTGGCCTTCCTAATCAAGATGAAGTTGGCCTTAGTAGTGGTAGGATGATGATTAAAATCTTTATTGTTCAGAATCCAGTATGAGAGGTCATCCCTTGTGAAATTTGTGTAAATGTGCATCCAATTAAAGGGAGCTAGCATGTTTTCTTGAAATTGAACGATCATTGAAAGGTGTCCCAAGATCATTCTCTATATATGTCACCAGAAGTTTGTCTTCTGTATGGGTTAGGGGGGCTAAATATAACTCCTAATGCTTCCAAGGTAGGAAATCCATTTATCATAGAGGAAGTTAACTTTTGTCTTCTCGTGGATAGTCCAAAATAGACCCTTGGAGAAGGTGTACCATCCTTGTTAGATGGTTTTCAAGATATCAGACACCACTTTGGGAGTTTTATTTCCATTAGAGGTTCTGTGTGACTTAGTAATGAGGGCACTACTTCACAGGTTAAGATAAGCATAGATGTTTATGTTCTTAATTTCACTCTACTGCATGCCAAGGCCCCATTGTTCTTTCTTATAGTGAGAGTTTCCTAGCAAATGAAGTGCAACTCATTTTTCAATCTTGGGTAGAGGCATATATTAAGTCTCTCTATTCATGTTTATGAAGGCAGTGGTTCTAGAATAGATCTTGATCTATTTCATGTGGGTTGGCATACCTCTCAGGGAGACCTTAGCTAGAGTGGTTCTACTAGCAATATTATGGTATTTGGTTTACCACCTTCTAGCTTATTCTTCATTCCATCAATAATGGATTTAAAGTCTCCATTAGTGGGCTTCTTATGAAAGATATAAAATCTAAGATATTAGCGAGAGGTAGGGTTGTTGGTCGTATATATCATGTCAGAGCAAATGTTAGCAACTGAGGTTCTATAGTTTCTAGATAAAATATATCTAGACTTGGCATAGTTGATCATTTGTCCAGAGCTCAGGGCGAACTTATAAAGGGCCTGGAGGATTCTGTGGCAATCATTAACATTGACTCTAGAGAAGAGAGTTGGGTCATCAACAAGAAGAAGTGGGGGATTCTAGGTCTACCAATAGTAATGCTAATATGTCAAAGTATTTTTATCTCTTCTAGATCAAATTTCCTAGAAATTCTTTCCATGTTGATGATAAAGAGGTAAGGAGAAATAGGGTCTCCGTGTTTGATTACCATAGAAAAGGTAGGGGTTAGCCTACTATTATCTAGGATAGAGATACTACTAATTTAGACACCATGATGATCTTATTTGGGAGGTTAACAAAGTAAAGGGATTCAATAATAAAAGGCCACTCAAGTTTATCAAATGTTTTTTCAAGGTCTATCTTGAGAATCAAGTTAGGATTTTTGCCTCTCATTCTTTTGAAGTGAGAGATGTATTCCTGGAAAATAATGACATTATCTACATCTCTCCAATTAAATAGGAGCTTGATAGAGGAAAATAATAGTGTAAATAAAAGACTTTAACCTTTGCTAAATAATCTTGGTGACAAACTTATAGGATGTGTTACAGAGATGATAGGTCCAAAGTTCTGTATAGTGGTGGCATTGATGCATTTGGAAATATGGTAGAGGGGTTGGTATTGGTGTAATCTGGCATGAAAGCCTCTAAAAATGTTGTAACAAAACACTTTAGTTGTAGCTCCTATAGATTCCCAATACCTCTGATACAGTAGAGTATGGAGGCCATTAGGCCAGGGGCTTTGAGTGTGTTGAAGAATTTCAGAGCAATGGGAATCACACTATCTCTTAGGGGGCCTCTAAAGTGTCTACCATATCATCAATGAGATGTTCCTGACATATTTTATTTGAGGAAAGAGGGATAGAGTGTGATTAGAGTTGAAGAGCTTAGAGTAGAAACTTTGAATATGAGTAGTAATGTTGGCATTATCAGTGATCTGGTTTCTAGCCTCATCCTTAAGGGGTGATATCCCAATAGTAAGTACTCTAGGTCAAACTTGAGCCTAATTTTGCTTGTCCTTGTCAGAACCTTTTTTCAGGTTCCAAAACCATGAAAGTATATACTTTAAGGTCTTGTTTCTGGTAAATAGGGTTTTGCACAAAGGCGTGGTTAATCAACGTTAGATGACTAATGAATTCTTTTCTTTGCTTAAAAGGAACCAAGGGGTTAATTTAGCTGCAGTGAACACATATTTTCTTACAAAGGCTTGTCAATGATGCTATTTAGAAGTTAGAACACATCCAGGATGGTTGTTGAATAATCCTAGCCTTCTCGAGAGAACTAGAGAGTCTGATGATATTGTAGAGGTTAAAGGTTTGTTATTAACCCCATCAAAAGCATACTATATTCCATCGACTATGGAGCTATCCAATAAAGTCCCTGACAATTGATATCAGAAATGGCTTGACACTTGATCAATCTAAGGCTGTCAAAAAGTAGTACTTTATCGACTACTTGGCATTGTTAACAAGGCAACAAAACTTGATGCTAAAATTAAAGATTTGAGGATTGCTGAAATTTATAATTACGGTGCCTAAAAGATTCGCAGTATCCATAATCACATTAAAAAAATACATGAAAAATTTGCCAAAGATTAACTCCAATGATTACTGATTGATAGAAGTTGAAATAGACTGAGCACAATTTCTATCAAATCAACATTGTAATTTTTTTGATAAACAACATAAGCTTCACCAATAAAAAAGCTTAATTAATAAAAGATGAGTCTACCCTTGCACTGCCTAAAAACAATAAGCAAAGTCATGATAGTTCTAGATCTGTAAGATCTTCCACAAATTTGAATCTAACGTTGGGTGATTCTCGACAGAATTGTTTCATCTCATCCTTTATTTGTGTACCCTAATAAAATTCCCCAACATTGTAAATGAAAATGTTCTCAAGTACCAATGTAGATTCCAATATAAACTTCACAAACCTACCCCATCCGTCAATGACTTCAAACCTACCCTACCTGATCTTTTCCAAAATTTTGCTGGAATCTCGTCTTGCCCAATTGCTCTACCCCTATGCATCCTATGAAATGCACCCCTCACCCTCTTATATTGATATCAACATTAGTACTCAAAAACATTTTTATTTCAAATGTTGGTGAATTTCATTGGGGTACACTGATTATGGTTGAGATGAAATAATTCCATCGAGAATCACCCAGTGTTACATTCAAATTTGAAGATCTTATAGATTCAGAACTGTCATGACTTTGCTTATTGTCTTTAGGTGGTGCAAGGACAGACTCATCTTTTTATTATTTAAGATTTTTTATTGGTGGAACCTATGTAGCTATCCTTCAAATTTCAATGTTGTTTTGATAGAAAATGTGCTTAGTCTATTTCAACTTCTGTTGATCATTAAACATTGGAGTTAATCTTGGGAAATTTTATGTGTTTGTTAATATGATTATGGATACTGCATAACTATTAGGAACCATAACTAGAATTTTTTTACCAATCCTCAAATCTTCAATTTTAGTTACAAGCTGTGTTGCCTTGTTAACAATGTCAAGTAGTCAATCTGAGTACTACTCTTTGACGGCCTCAGATTGATCTAGTGTCAAGCCCTTCATTGGTTGCGTTAAGTATGGTACAAAGTTTTCTGATACTAGTTGTCAAGGACTTTATTGGATAGCTCCATTGTTGGTGGAAGATAGTACAATTTTATTGGAATAATAACCAACCTCCTTACCTCTACAATATCATCAAACTCTCCAGTTCTCTCAAGAAGTTTAGAATTATTCAATAGCCATCTCTGGATGTGTTCTAACTTTTGAATAACATCATAGACAAGCCTTTTGTACAAAAATATTTTTTTTAGTTCAGCTAAATTAATCTGATCCTAATGCCTTTTAAGCAAAAAAAAAATCATTAGTCATGTAATGTTGATCAACTATGCCTTTTAGAAAAACCGCATTTACCAGAAACAAGACCTTAAAGCTTATACCTTCTTGGTTTTGGAAGCAAAAGAAAGGTTTTGACATGAACACCCCAAAATTAGGCTCATCTCTCAGGAGGAGTCTCTTCCTGCTAGTTCTAGCATGGTAACCATGTTTTCTTAGATATAATTCTTGGCCATCTCAAATATAGGACCATTGCGAGGTTAGATTGATATTCGGTAGGTATTACACCTATAATTGGCTCCACTACATATAATGTTTTTTGTTAAAATCCATTGATGACCAAGTCTAATGCAACTGATTCTTCAACATCATCATCGGCAGTTCTATAGAAAAGAATTTATAGGCATTACAATGCAAACAACATATCAAGTGAAAAGGCAAATTAGAGTTAAGGAACTGCCATATTTAAATATGTTGTTTGCACTGTAATTGCAAATGATTTTAAATTGATGGTGCATTTTTTAGTTTAACCTTCAATCCACAATCTTTTGGATGCTTTAACCGCATTGACTGCTTCAATCTATACCTTGTCATGACTTTGGGTCATCCACTAGGGAGATAAAAATTGAAAATTTATTAAAGTCTCAATTGTTTTAAATTTAACTACTTTTTAAGTTTAGTTAAAGTTCAGTATTTGTTGTTTTGTTGAGATTCTCAATAAAAATCTAATATCGGTCGAGGACTGAAGGGTACAGTTGAAGGACCTCCATCTTCTTGCTCATCTCTTTTTTGCTCATTTAAGTGTTTTTACATTATAGAATAATATTTTAGGTATTGCATACTTATCACAATTAAGAAGTTTATATAAGAGGACGGCATGCCAGATCTGTTCAATAAGGTAATAAATGAAATTGAGGAATTCGTGTTGGAATTTATGACGCCATTTAATCAATTGAGTTGGGAAGGAAAATTTGGAGGTGGAACCTTGTTCAGAGGAATCGATGGAAGAGGGAACCACAAATATCATATTGTGGAGATGAGAACAACAAATATCATATTTGGTTTTACTTTTTAACTCACCAGCTTGTGTTTGTAAAGTACTAGACTATAATTAGTGAGTTAGTTCATAAGTGGGTACAAGTTTTTTTGCAGCAGGTTAGTTAGAGTCTCATAACCAAGCTTTAATGTCATGAAGTTGGAACCAACATATTTAAATATGGCAGTACAGTAATTTACCAATTTCTGGTTATTTGTTCTCTGTTGCATCCTGGGGGATCAGAGCTTCCATTTTTGTTCCTAATAGGATAGATGAGTTATATCAACTATTGATTATTGCTCAAGGGATGATCAACATTTTCGTTTGTGTCCTCATGCTTTGCATTTTTCTGTTGACTCTAACATCATTTATGTTTGTCAGTCATCTAATTAATGTGAAGTTTGCCATATATTAGGTACTGTAGTAGGATGACTTGGCAGAACACTATAACAAATTCGTATTAGCTGCCATCTTTGTCTAGGTGAAACCTGTTATGAGAATAGATGGTATGGTTTACGGCAAGATAGAAGATGGAATACCTTTCGAAGAATACAGTTAACATGAAATTTGTGCTACAAAATGAAAAAAGAAGATACCAAATGCAACTAAATCTCCCTTTTCCGTTTCAAAGGCTCCTAATTTCTATTTTTCGTGTTTTTAATGTCAAGTAAAAAGATCTTGCATTTTTAGCTTTGGATGTAGGAATGCTGGCAATTTTTTTAAAGAATCTAGCACATACTAATAAGTTGATTTAGGTGATCTGGAAGACTTTTATGCTTCTTAAAAATTCTTTAGCTAGATTCCCATGGTACAGAGGGTTTTTGGGGAATGTAGGGACTTTTGAGTATCTTTATTTTCACTTAAAAACCTTTAGCTTGCATAGTATATTGAAATATGTGTCAACACTGTACCATAAAAGTCATGAATAGTTCTTATGAATCTCATGATTTGTCAACCCGCCTCAATGCCTCTGCTTAGTTGGTAAACCAGCCGTCACAAATTATAGTTACCATACCAGCTCTGCCCCTCTTATATCTGCTTCGTTATCTAAGGTTAAGTTTACAAATTAGTGAGGAAACCTCTATTTCGCGCTGCAGGGTATATATTTGCAGCCCTAAACACCTCAAAACTCCTCCACTTCTAGATATGTTTGTTATTGAACTGTATTCTAGAAATTTTACGTACTACCTAAATTACTTTATTCGCAACCATGGTGGTGCATATAACACGATGCCCAGAGTTTCTTCTTCTGTTATTTTCTTGTTGAAAATGAGGCGATGTTTCCATTTTGAGTCTTGGCCTTGTTCAGTGTAAAGTTAACTAGTTGATAGTAACTGATAAGTCATAAATGTTGGACTATCTTTCGGCAGAAGACAAAGCATGGCATGAGAAGTGTACATGGCTTTATAGTGGATTGCGATGTGTAGCAAGGGGAGGGTTTTTGTTGCATGGCATTTCATGTGAGAGGCAGTTGCAGCTAGTCGGAGTTTATAAGTTGCTAACTGCATATTAATTTTTGTAAGTCTTTATGGCATGTATTGCATGAGGAAAGATTGTAGCCCTAAAAAAGACCATTTCAACTTTAGTGTACCACATTTGGCAATACTATTGTTGAACCCCTAACGTTCCATTCTTAAACATTTTTGTTCCAAGAGGATTCGTTATATTGGAATCATCCGGTATCAAAGTACGTAGTTACTTTGTTGTAATTTATGGTGAAAGCAAACAAAAATAAAGATGAGGCAGGAATTGAAATGAGGACGCTCAAGGATCTGGGGAGAGATTCTTCAATGAAATGAAGTCAAAGACAAATCGGATATTCAATTTCGGAACTTATTTGTGAGATCCACAATGGATGACTAAGCTCAACAGCTAAAGCAGAAAAAGAGCATCCTTGAATATCATAGATTCATTCAATCGTATTAACAATGTACACTACAAACAAGCTCATTGAATCCTAAGACCTCTCCCACCATTATTTTGTCAAATTATAGGAATATTGCAGTCCAATCTAAGTAATTCAAGATGTAAACACAAGTCCACCCTTCTCCTAGCAGCGTAGGTACATTCTGACCAAGCCATCTAACTCCCGATACACCTAAATTTCCCAATAATAACTCTTACTATAGTCTTTTGATAATGAATCCTACTATTGCCCAAATGAGTGATAGAAGACTCAGGGAAGTCAAGCAATTTGATGTAATCAAGCGGTCTTAATATGAGTATAACTTCAAATAAATCACTCAACAACATTCTAAGCCTATTAATACACTAGACTTCAACAAACAAAGGCTTCATGAGAACCAAGCATCGACAATATTTGGCATATCACATGTTAAAAATTACATATGCAGTATACCAAAAGCCACATTTTAAGGTAACATAACAATAATAAGTATAAATTACATAAATCTCGACTAGTTTACCCATCATTACACCCTTTCCCAACTTTTTCCAAAATTCCGTTGTCATACCCGATTTTTACCTAAGGCCAAAACGAGCACAACATTATTAACTCTAAAAGAATTAATTTTTAAACAGAGTCGTCACCTAATTTTTAAGAAAAAATAGAAAACATATTTATTTGCTTAACAAATATGACTTTATTTAATCAGAGAAACTATTTTGAATTCTAGGTAAGGGTTCAAATTATTTTGAAGGGAAGTGATTAGGCACTTTTTAGAATAAACAAATGTGGCTCCTGACGAGACTTAGGTTTATTAAAAGACAAAAAGATAAACTCAACATTTGAAAATACAAAAATAACATATGTATTGAAATAATATAATGCATATGTTGTCGTAAAAAGTATATTTAAACAAAAGTAAATAAGTATATGTATATAAAGAAATGACAAGATTTGAATAAAGAAAAGTTTATTTCAAAGAAAAAATTACGTAATAATTTTAGTGTTAAAGTGTGAATTAATTGATTAATTATGTGAATCAATTTAACATAAAATATTAACGGCCTAAATTTTCCTAAACGCGTGATAAATATTTGTATAACTACAAGTGTTTCCGCCCAACACCTCCAAAAAATAAAGTTTTTACTATGATTAATATTTGTACAATGATAAGAATGTAAAAAGTACAAATACAAAATTCAAGCTCTTCTTTGAATGCTATTCATGAAAAGTATATATTCTCTAGAACCTGTACAAATACTCGGGTTAAAGATGTTAGTAATAGATCAAGATAAACTAAGAACTATGTATACATATGTGTATATACAAAATATTTTTTTATTAAAAGCTGGCTCAAATAAAGTTAAAAAAAAATTATAAGAATTTCATCATTGCTCAAAATATTTATTTTATTACGTATTTATATACGTAATAACCATCTTTTTATTTGTGAAGGCCTCTGAAATCGAAGAAAAATTTCTTCATCGACCAGTGTCATGCAATATCTTATTCTTATTAGCACAATACCAAAATGACCAAATAAGTGGGTGAAATTGCCAAAATAATTGTCCAACAATGGTTAGCAACAATAAAAAAAATCAAAACCTACACACACAATAGCATGGACCAATGAGCAGGAACAGAGAAATTTAGTTATCAGAATTATAACCAAGGTTGCTGGAAATACATCAACACACATGAAATGTCAGTAATAAATGATAATCGTTAATAAAAAAACATAGATAACTTTTAAAAAACAAATATATGAGAATAACGAGGCAAAAAATAGGTCGCTGGAGTGAAATTAATTTCCTAATAGATATGTACAAGAACATAATAACATGAAAATAAAAATTTTGTTCAATGGATACAACATAATAAAGCAGTGATGGAAGTTGCGCTGCTTCCACGCTTTCGCCGGAGCAATGCCGAAAATAAAATAAATGATCAGATCCATAAAACACATGAAACATTAAAGTAGAAAAAATATGTGAAAGGCGATAAGCAGTTGAAGAAACTGAAAGCTTCGGCGGTCATCACTTTTGACGAAACAGCGACATAGAAGAGGGGGGAAGGGGCGATGTTGTAGGCTTCTGGTGGCTGGTTTGGTGGGAGTGGTGGTCTTGATTGATCTTTCTAGTCATCACCTCCGGCGAGATGTGACAGAAATAGGAAGAGGAAGAGAGGGAGGGTGGCGCGGTGATGGTGATGTTCGTGCAACACCGGGCGGCTGGTGGTGATACAGTTGTGGGTTTTTTAGAAAGAGAAGGAGGATGGGGATTGTGGTTATGGCTGGAGCTCATTCTTCGGAGATGTGACACTCGACGATAGTGCGGGTGAACAGATAGATGCGTGAGAGATGAGAGAATATGATGTTGTATATACGCGTGTATTTAATTTGTATTATGTGAGTTGTGCGTATATAAAAAATATAAAAAATTTACCCCCTTCCCCTCTTTTATAATACAAAATAATCCCTCTTTTTACCCAAAATATTAAAACCAAACCCTCCTTTTTTATTCAAATAATAAAAATTTTCCCTTTTAGCCATTAAATAATAAATTATTAATCAAAGGGTAAAGGTCTCAATTAGTCATCTTGATTGTCACCTTTAAAAAAGCTGACATGATTTTGACTTGATTATTTTGCTACTCTATGTATTTAAAATAATTAAGCCAACTTACATTTGCAGATCCTATTAAATAATGTACGAAAATATGAATGTTGAGGGATAATTATAGAAACATATAAACAACAAATAAAAAATATAACTATCTTGAATAATAAATTATGCTATAAATAATTAAAATTATACTGTGCCATGAAAAATTACAACATTATGTTGTGTATGCATGCAAATGAATGTTCAACAATTTAAAATGATAATATACTGATAAAAATCCTAAAATTTACAGAATTAAGGATAATCATCAATAAATTATGTAAAATTAAAATATGACCATAAATTGATAAAAAATCCTAAAATTACCATGATTATCAATAATTTGTTAAAAATTATACATGTGTGAAAAATTACATTTTATGCGCTTTAATGATCAAGAAGTCTAAATGTATTAACTTTAGGCATGAAGAGTCAAAATTGGGTGTCAACAATTTTCTCCTTTTCATTTGAATATAATGTAGGAGTCTTCAAATGAAAATGTTGACGAATAGTTAATTTTGCTTGACAAACAAATTATGTTTAATAAAAAATTCTAGTGTACTCCAATTTTGAGTTGCTATATCAATATGTCCTATTTGAGGGTGGATGAACCCAATGTGTACTCAAATTCTATGCCTGGAAAATTTATTAAATTGAAAAATAATACTGAATAAAGGTAAATGAGTAACTAAGATTGATTTCTTTTCAAGAAATTCAAAAAATGGCATTTAGTTTTTAATAAATCTAAAGATAAATAAATAAAGGCATTGCAGATTTTAACTAAAGACATACAAAATGTTCAATTGAAGACGAACATACATAAAAAAAAGGTCTGATTAGAGTAGAGACTAACCAAAAATATCCTATTTTAGGATGAACGAACCCTATCCATGCTTGCAAATATTTTAGAAAAAATTAAGGTGCATTTTTTTCTTTTCATCTTTTTTTTTTCTCTTTCTTTTTTAGATATTAAAGATAGCGTGCAGTGCTTAACTAATTAAGCAAAAAATTGTACAGGAAAAGATAACATCTAGTTCTTAAATGGTAAAAATAAGTGCACTGCGATATGTGTAGGTAAAGACAAAGCATGTAGTGCTTAAATAACAAAGTAAGTGCATTGCGATGTGCAAGTAAAGACAAAAGTGGCATGTGGTGCTTAAATGATAAAAAAAATATATTGCAATATATGCTGGTAAAGTCCAAGATGACATGCAGTGCTTAAATGAAAAAAATATATGCATTGCGATATTTGCGAGGCATGTACTGCTTAAATGATAAAATAAATACATTGTGATATATGTGTGCGGTGCTTAAATAATAAATGCTTTGTGATACATGAAGACAAATGCAAAGATGATATAGGTGCTTAAATGAAAAATAAATGCATGGCGACATATGCAGGCAAAGGAAAAGGTGACATGCGGTGCTTAAATGATAAAATAAATAAATAAATTGTGATGCATGCAAGTAAAAGTAAGAATAAAATGTAGTTATTAAATGAAAAATAAATGTATTATAGTATGTGCCAATAAAGGCAATGATGGCATGCAGTACTTAAATGATAAGATAAAGGCATTACAATATTTGTGAGGTATGCAGTGCTTAAATAATTTAAATAAATGCATTACAATATGGGCCAGATAAATGCAAATATCACATACAGTATTTAAATGATATTTGCATTGCGATGTGTGTAGATAAAGGCAAAGAAAACATGCGATGCTTAAATGATAAAATGAATAAAAGCATTGAGATGCATGCAAACAAAGGCAAAGATAGCATGTTGTGCCAAAATGATAAAATAAATAAATGCATTGCGTTGTGTGCAAGTAAAGCCAAAGATAACATGCATTGCTTAAATGATTAAATAAAAATATATTGTGATTTGTGCAAATAAAGGCAAAAATAAAATACAGTGCTTAAATGATAAATAAATACATTATGGCATGTGCAGGAAAAGGCAAAGGATAATGCAGTTCTTAAATAATAAAATAAATTCATTGCTAGATGTGCAAATAAAGGCAAGGAGAGCATGTAGTGCCTAAATAACAAATGATAAAATAAATACTTTGTGTTGTGTGCAAGTAAAGACAAAGATAACATGCAGTGAAAAATAAATATATGAAGTGTAATATGTTCAAGTAAATACAAGAAAGCATAAAATTTAATTGAAGAAAAACATACATAACTGTCTTATTTGAGGGCAAACTGAACCAATTGTCAAATTTTAAGGTGGACAAACCAACGTAAAAAAAAAGATTACTGAACAAAGAATTATTTAGGAGTGAAAGTATTCACATATTCCTGATGTTGATTTGAAAATTACCCCAGTATCGAACTGTGAGATGCTGGGGAGCGTATGTAATTTCCAGTACCTTTTCCTAGCTCGAAATCGTCTTGAGAATGCTAGAATTTTCTTTGAAATATGAACCCACTTTTGTACATGTGGTATTTTTAACATTTTTACCTTTTTTCATGTGGAAAATTGAATTATCTTTCCATTGATACCAATTTCATAAAAATACGGTGTCAGACGAGAGAGTTATGGCCGAAATACAGAAGGCAGTAAAACCGTCCAGGTGCAACGGTGCAGGCCGATAGACTGTTGGACAAGAGACAGATCATCGAACATGACCGTTGCATCGAGGAATTAATCCAGATCTTTGGATGAGTACGATGGAGAGGTCCGACGGACCATCGCACCCCTACTGTCGCACCAAGGCAAGAGGTCCCAGTTCTGTCCCCGTCCAACGGTGAGTCTGATGGACTGTCGACCCAATGATGGGCCGTCGCACCCCACCATCTCATGTCCCTCTCATTTATTTTAGGTCATTTCAACAGAGGTATTTTGGTCTTTTACCAACCACTTATATATACCCAGTTATATCCGACCTAAGCTAATTTTGTTCATTATTATTTCATAATAACAAAATTAGGGTTTTCACTCTAAGATTAATTCCCAAGAATAAAATCCAAATCTTCTTCAAGAACTAATAGATTCAAATCCCTTAAGTTCAAGAACATCAAGAAACTCAACCCAGGTATGCATAATGTTCATTTATGGACTCCTTTCATCCATAAAGCCCAAGAATCTTCTTTCTACGTTCAAGTTTATGGATTTTCTTTATGAATTTCATGTTGGATGCTCTTGTTCATGTTGATAATGAGTAATTGAACTCAATTCCATGTTTGATGATAAATTGATTAGTATAGATGCAGATTCATGTGAACCTATGATTAAACCCTTGAATGATGAAATTAGAATTGAACCATGATGTTTAATTGTTGTACAATGTTGTTCACGTATACTATGCCTACCATGTGTTTGATTAAATGCCTATATGAAAGAAAAGTTCCTAACTAGTATGATATTATGAAATCCCAATGTATGTACAAGTTCATGCGTATCACATGTTTGATGAAATGTTTCAATAAATGGATTATGATGTTAGTTATGTGTTCATGTAAGTTATGCTTGGTCAATTTCCTTACATCTAGTCCTGAGGGTACTTGTACCTGAAATATTAGCTGTGTACCTAGATCAATGTCATGTTTTCATGATACTTTCAGTCAAGCCATGATCCCTAGACTTCAAACAGTCTTATGACTCAGGAAATCTCAATAATCTCATGAACTCAGTCAGTTGTCAGATATCAGTAGTATTCCATCTATCACAAAAATTCAGTATCTCAGTCCATGTTCAGTTTAGTAAATTTTATTCAGTTCCTATTTAGATGGGAATTGAAATTAGCACCGAGTGAACCCAAGGATGGGAACTCACTTGCAAGTAGAGGGTGTGATTCGTAGAAGAAATCCTTGCATTCCAGAACTACGTAGCCAGCGTAGGTTAAGACATCATACCTTCTATTTGAGGGTAGATAAAGTGGATTAACCTGCTAGTTGATGGTTCCCACCATTCTCATTAGAGTAACCTGCTAGTTGAGGATCACTCTCATTTGTCCTTACCAGTGGAGCGATTTTGAAATCCTTCCAATCAGAGCACAGATTGGACCTCACTTAGCTATTATAGCACATTTGGGGCATATTGGTTAGATGTCTACTTCCAACTATTTCAGTATCAGTATCAGTCAAGAACTTAGATAGTTCTTCAGATTTTAGGACAGCTAGATACAGTCAACTACGTTTATTATTGAACTCAGATAGTTCCATCAGAATTAGGACTATCAAATATAGTCGTTCATGTCATCAGTTATATCAATATCAGTATCTCATGTTATCAGTATTTAGATTCAGTAATTATGTAATCACAATATTAGTGTCAGTTATTATGTCTCATGCATGTATTTTTAAGCTTATGATAGTCAGTCTATTATTATTATTATTCATGCATATGAACACCATTCATTTAGCTTACCTCACATGCATACTAGTACATTCATTCGTACTGACACATTTGCGCTATGGCGTCCTATACAATAGGTTCAGAGACACGAGCCCTAGAGAATCAATAGATTCCAAATATCAGTAGTCAGAGTTTCCAGTGAGTCCTCATCATTCGAGGATATGATTATTTCTCTCTTATCTCATTAATTAGTTTATTAGTTGCAGTTAGTTGGGGACATGTACCACCAATTTCTCATTCAGACAGTTCAGTCAGTTAGAGTCTTTCCAGACTATTATTTTAAGAACAATTATTTCAGTTGTTTTAGACCTCGTTCAGATGTTATGTTTTACTTCAGTTATATGAACCTTATGTCCTTTTAGTTTATGTTTCCATATTCTACAGTATATTATGCAGTATATAGGTAGAGATATCTATCATGGGTTAACTTATGGTCCTTTGGGGTTATGAGCACCGTGAAGCATTCTGGGTACCAGATTCGGGGTGTTACAAACTTGGTATAGGATCCAGGTTTAATTCGTTCTAGTGAGCATAATCTCAAGTCAATCTCTCAGTATAATATGCTTCTTCTCTTTATTTCAGAACATTCCTCCCAAGAGAAGAACCTAGCTTGTCCAAAAAAATCCCTTGGACGAACATGTTTTTCATGCGGTGTTTAGGGCCGCATTCACTACTCTTGCTCAGTCATTCTCTGTTCAGAATGAATGACCAGCTCTCGTTATGGCCAACCAAATGACCAATTCATCTACAGCCAGAATTTGGGACTTCACCAGAATGAATCCCCCATCCTTTCTCGGGTCTAAGGAAGATGAGGACCCTTAGGAATTCCTAGATCAGGTGTAGAAGGTTACATACATAATGGAGGTTACTCCGAGTAAGAGCGCTGAGATAGCTGCATATCAGTTGTAGGATATTGCTTACACTTGGTTCAAGAAGTGGAAGTCAGAAAGGGCAGTTGATGCAGGGTCAGTTGAGTGGAAGGAGTTTTCTTCAGCTTTCCTTGATCGATTCTTTCCCCTAGAGCATAGAGAAGTTAAGGAGATAGAATTTATCAACCTCAGGCAGGGCAATATGATAGTGAAACAATATTCTCTTAAGTTTACTCAATTAGCCATATATACCCCTCATGTGGTTACAGATAGAAGGGTAAAAATGAGTAAGTTTATTTCTGGGGTGAATGACAGTGTAGTTAATGAGGGAAGATCCACCATGCTAAATAGTGACATGAATTTAGCCAGACTTATGACCCATACTCAGCAGATAGAGGAACAAAATATTAAGATAAAGGAGAAGCAGAATAAGAGAGTAAGGACAGGTAGTTTCAACTTTGCTCATCCTAAGTCAGAAGGAGGAAACCATTCTCAATTTTTTCCTAAGTCATCAGTTTCAAATTCTTCTTCATCCAGTGCTCCAGTTCCTAAGTTCAGAGAGGGTAACAAAGATAGAGCACCAAGCTCTAAGTCTTAGGGCAGTGTTAGCAATGACCATACCCATCCTCTTTACCAGACTTGTGGAAAGCACCACTAGGGTACTTGTAGAGCTGGTAGTGATACTTGTTTTGGGTGTGGCAAGCTAGGCCGCGGAATTAGAGATTGTCCGCAGTCAGGTCCTCCAGGTAAATAGAATCGCTCATCAGCTCTGTCCGATCGTCCAAATCAGCAGGGTGCCACTTCTAGTTCTTCTAGTGGGAAACACCCAAACAAAATCTATGATCTCCAGTACTTGAAAGATCAGGAAAATTCTCCATATGTGGTTAATGGTACATTACAGATCTTTCATGTTCATGTTTACACTTTGCTAGATCCAGGCGCTTCTTTGTATTTTGTTACTCCCTATATATCAGGCAATTTTGGAGTCAGTCCCAAAACTCTAGAAGAGCCCTTTTAAGTCTCTACCCTAGTGGGTAAAACAATCATAGCCCGACGGGTATACAGGAACTGTCCGGTTATGATATTCCCAAAAGTCACCTCAGCAGACTTAGTCGAATTAGAGATGACTGATTTTGATGCCATTCTCGGCAAGGATTGGCTTTATTCCTTCTATGCCACAGTCTACTGCATAAATTGGATTGTTCAGTTTCTAAATGAACCCGTCCTAGAGTAGAAGGGTAGTGTATCCGCTTTCAGAGGTCAACTCGTTTCCTACCTTCGGGCAAGTAAAATGATCTCTAAGGGATGTGTCTATCATCTTGTTCATATGAAGGACTCAAGTTTGGAAACTCTAAGCCTTGAATCAGTCCTGGTAGTGAATGAATATTCAGATATCTTTCCCAAAGATCTTCCAGGAATTTCTCTCGTAAAGGAGATAGACTTCGACAGTGATCTTCTTCCATATACTCAGCCTATCTCTATTCTTCCTTACACAATGACACCAGAAGAACTCAAAAAATTGAAAGAACAGTTGAAGGATCTCTTAGATAAGCGATTTATCAGGCCCAATATGTCCTCGTAGGATTCCCCAGTCTTATTCGTGTGCAAGAAAGATGGTTCTCTCAGAATGTGCATTGATTACCATTAGATCAATAATGTTACGGTCAAGAACAAGTATCCTCTTCACATAATTGATGACTTGTTTGACCAATTTCAGGGTGCTGGCTATTTCTCTAAGATAGACCTCAGATCAAGCTATCATTAGCTCAAAGTCAGAGAATGTGACATCCCGAAGATAGCTTTCCAGACTCGATATGGTCACTTCAAATTCTTAGTTATGTCCTTTGGTCTTACCAATGCCCCAACTGCTTTCACTGACTTGATGAATCAGGTGTTCAAGAAGTACTTGGACATGTTTGTCATAGTCTTCATAGATGATATTCTTGTCTATTCCCACAGTGAGCGAGATTATGTAGACCATCTCAGAATAGTACTTCAGACTCTCAGAGATCATTAGTTATTCGCCAAATTCAGTATGTGCTTATTTTGGCTAAGGTCAGTAGCCTTCCTTGGTCATATCATTTCTGGTGATGGCATTAGAGTAGTTCCTCAAAAGACCGAAGTAGTAAGAAACTGGCCTCACCTGTCTCTTCATCAGATGTTAGAAGTTTCTTGGGTCTGGCCACCTATAACAAACGATTTGTTGAAGGATTCTCTTCTACTGCATCCCCTATGTCCAGATTGACTAAGAAGAATGTTATGTTTCAATGGTCATATTTTGCTAGAAGAGTTTTTAGGAGTTGAAGACTTGACTCACCTCCGCTCTAGTCTTAGCTCTTCCAGATGGTTTAGATGGGTTTGTAATATACTGTTATGTATCTAGAGTACGTTTGGGTTATGTCCTCAGATAGATTAAACCTCATGAGAAGAATTATCCTACTCATGATCTTGAGTTAGCATCCATAGTATTTGCCTTGAAGATTTGGAGGCATTATCTCTATGGAGTTCATGTAGATGTATTCACTGATCATAAAAACCTTCAGTATGTCTTTTCTTAGAAAGATCACAATATTCGTCAGAGAAGGTGGTTAAAGCTCTTGAAATATTATGACATTAGTAGCCTCTATCGTCCGGGCAAGGACAACGTAGTGGCCGATGCTCTTAATAGACTGTCTATGGGTGGTGTTGCTGCTGTTGAGGACAACAAGAAGTTAGCTCAGGAAATCCATCAGCTTACTAGACTAGGCTTTCTCTTAGTCAATACAGAGAAGGGCGATATATGGGCTCAAAGTAGTTCAATATCATCTCTAGTTATTATGGTGAAAGCAAAGTAAGATAGAGATCCCAACCTTGTCAAGTTGAAAGAGTTAGTTCATGATCATAAAATAGAGGTTTTCTCCCAAGGGGGAGATGGTATTCTTCGTTGTCAAGGTCGTCTGTGTGTTCTAGGTGTAGATGACTTAAAGAAGTGAATTTTAGTAGAAGATCATAGTGCGCGCTACTCTATTCATCCAGGGGCCACTAAGATGTACCGCGACTTATGTGATATATATTGGTAGAGTGGGATAAAGAGAGATACTGCAGAGTTTGTGGCTAAGTTCTCTACATGTCAGCAGGTTAGGATAGAGCATCAAAAGCCTAGTGGTCCTATGTAGGATTTATTTATTCATTCTTAGAAGTCGGAAGAAGTGAACATGGACTTCGTCATGGGTTTGCCTCGAACTTGTCATCAGCATGATTCAGTTTGTGTCATTGTAGACTGAATGACCAAATCAACCCACTTTCTTCCAGTTCATACCTCTTATTATACCAAGGATTATGCCAAACTCTCCATCAAGGAGTTGGTCAGATTGAATGGTGTTCCACTATATATTATCTCAGACAGAGGTACCCAGTTTACCTCTTTTTTCTGGAAAGCATTCCAAAATATTCTTGGTACCCAAGTTCATCTCAGTCCATCCTTTCATCCTTAGACAGATTGTCAAGCAGAAAGGACCATTTAGACTTTAGAAGATATGAAAAGGGTGTTTGCAATTGATTTCAATGGTAGTTTGGATGACCACTTGCCTTTGATTGAATTTACATACAACAACAGCTATCATTCCAGTTTTTGGATGGAACCATTCGGAGCTCTCTATGGTAGGAGGTATAGATATCCAATCGGTTGGTTCAAAGTTAGTGAGGCCTTAGTCATAGTGCCTGACTTGGTATTCAATGCCTTAGAAAAAGTCCAGTTGATTAGAGAAAGACTCCGGGCTTCTCAGAGCCGACAAAAGTTTTAAGCAGATGTTCTAAAAAGTATCTCGAGTCTGACATTGGTGATCATGTATATATAAATATCTCTCCCATGAAGGGTGTGGACAGATTTAGAAAGAAAGGAAAGCTCAGTCCCTGATATGTCGGTCCCTTCAAGATTCTTAGTCATTTTGGCAAGGTAGCTTATGAGCTCGAATTGCCTTCATATCAAGCCTCAGTTCATCCAGTTTTCCATGTCTCTTTTCTCAAGAAATGCATATGTGACCCAACATTTTTATTCCTTATTCAAAGTATAGATGTTCAGAATAGCCTCTCTAACAAAGAGATTCCAGCTGAAATCCTTGACTATCAGACTTGCAGACTGAAGAACAAAGAAGTTCCTCTAGTTAAAGTTCTTTGGCAAAATCAGTCCATCGAGGGAGCTACTTGGCAATCAGAAGCAGACATGTGTACCAAGTATCCTTACCTCTTCTCCGCTAACTCAGATCAAGATCAAGGTAATAGTTCTCCTTAAGATTACTTAGTTTCACGTTCAGTGTTCATCACAAACTTGGTATCAAATACTATTACATTTCAGTCATGCTTTCATGTAGCAGTTCAGTTGTATAATTACTCATCAGACATGCACTCTCATTGTGAGAAATTTAGTTCCTCAGAACACTCAGTTATGCATTCATGAATCAGTTACACATGCATCAGATATGCATGTTCAGTGCGATATGTTCAGCTTATCAGTCATGTCAGTCATGACATTATGTTACATTAATTCATTGTAAGACCCCGAAAAAACATTGCGTTCAAATTCAGCTCATTTGGCTCCTTGAAGTTCAATATAAGGTCCAACACTTAGAAAAATTTAGCTAAGTGTTCAACACTTATTCTCATTTTAGACCTCTAAACATTGGGGATTTATTTGATGACTTTTCCGACCTCCGTTTTCCAATTTTCAAGTTGCGTTGCGATGGGGCAAAGTCGTAGTACATCTCAGGTGACTTTCAGAATTTTAGGAGTATGGTAAGGGCACTTTTGGGTGCCCAAACCTGTAGCTCAGGGAGATCTGCCCGCGTCGCCCAGGCTAAAGCACTGCTCTAAGCAAGGCGCCGCCGTGTCTAGAGTAGGGGACTAGTTGTGCCTCGCCCTGCAACTCCAGTGGGTGCCCAGTTTTTCAGCATTCTACCTCCGTGTTTTCAAGGGAATTTTGGTCCTTTTCCACCCATATATAAGCTCCCAAACACGTTATTAAAGTTCAAAAACTCCAAAATATACTTTTTTTCATCAATTTCTCTCAAGAACAAGAGCAAGGGTTTCAATTTAAATAACCAAATCCAAGAGCTTTCACCATTAACTTTCACAGATATTTCAATTAAGGTATGAGTAGTGTTCATCAATGGATTCCTTTCATCCGTGGTGTCCAAGAATCATGTTTTAAATAAAATATGGTGATTTTCTTGTTGTGATTTGATCATGTTCATGTTGATAGTTGTTGTTTATGTTTCAAGAATGTGTCTTGATGACTTTTCATGAAATATGTGAGTTTGTTTATTGAAAACTTATGAATTTGGGTAGTTTTAGGTTGTTAAATTGATAAAGACACCTATGCTCAAATTTGTGCATGCAAGGTGTTCGATAAAATGCCTAGAATGATAAAGATCATGTTTCATGACTCAATAGTGCTTAAATGACAAGTATATGTTACCCCTCATGATTCAACACAATTTCCCCATGCCATTGTTGTGTATTGATTGTTATGTATGCAATGTTCATAATATTGAAGTCATGCAAGTATGTATATGTTATACGTATTTCCTTCCATGATCAAGAATATGATAACCATGTGAAGCATGAAATCCCTTATTTATGGAATTTTGAATTATGAACCCCCCCTAATCCTATGATCAAGAAGAATCATGTGTGTTAGTTTCCTTCCATCGAGTCCTGGGGGTACTTGTACCCGAAAAATATAGTTATTTTCCTAGAGCCAAGTCACGTTTTCACGATATCCCCAGTCAATCCATGTTCTATAGAACTTAGTCAGTCAGGTGACTTAGGAAATCTCAAAAATCTCATGATCTCATTCAATTACAGATAGCAATAGTATTCCGTCAGTCAACAAAATTTAGTAAATCATTCCATTTACAGTAAGTAAATCATGTTAAGTCTCTTCAGGTGGGAGTAGGAATTAGCACTAAGCGAACCCAAGGATGGGAACACACACTATCAGATGAGGGTGTGATTCATAGAAGTCATCCTTGGGTTCCAAAACTATTTAGCCAGCATAGGTTGGGACATTAAAGCTGTCAAATGAGGTGGATAAGTACTGTCAGATGAGGGGCCCACCGTTCTCTTTTAGGGACACTGTCAGATAAGGGTTACCCACAGTTTGTCCTTACCAATGGCACGATATTGACACCCTTCCAATCAGGGAACAGATTGGACCCCAACTCAGCTATTATAGAACACTTGGGCTATGTCAGTTAAGTAACTACTTCCCAAAGTTTCAGTATCAGTCTCAGTAAAAGTAATCAGATAGTTCTTCTGATTTAAGGACTATCGAATATGGTCAACTCAGATACAGTACAAAACTTAGATAGTTCCATTAGATTCAGGACTGTCAGATACAGTCACTCATGTTATCAGTTATATCAGTTATCATTACGTAATGTTAACAGTATTCATATCCAGTAATCATTTATTCACGGTATCAGTATCAACTATCATATCTCATTCATGTATTCTCACACTTACATAGTTAGTTAGTTATTATTATTGTTCATGGATATAAACCCCATGCATTTAGCCTACCTCACTTGTATACTCAGTACATTCCCACGTATTGACACATTTGCGCTATGGTGTTTCTTTTATTATACACCATAGGTTCAGAGACACCACTTCTAGATCAGCAGCAGCAGTAGCATTCCAGTATTTAGAGTTGTAATAGTAAGTTCTCATTCTCTGAGGATGTGATATTTTTTTATCATTTTAGTTCAGTTTTCAGTTGATGGAGTTAGTTTGGGACATGCCCATCAACTCTTTATTTAAATTATTCATACAGTATAGGCTTTCAGACTATATGCAGACTAGATTCAGACATCAGTATTTTCAGTTTTGTTTTGGGTATTCTATTACCCCACATAGATGATATATCATTTAGATTATGTTCAGTATTAAACCTTATAGCCTTTCAGTGCATGTTTCCGCATTATTATGTTATATTATGCAGTGTACAGGTACATATATCAGTCATGGGTTAGATTGTGGTCCCTTGGGATCATTAGCACTGTATAGCATTCCGATTAAAAAAATTGGGGCGTTACAAACTTGGTATCAGAGACTAAGGTTCAATAGATTCCTAGGAAGTCTAAAAGACGCATCTAGTAGAGTCTTATACATGGGTGTATTTCGCGCCACATTTATGTGCAGGAGGCTATAAGATGGTTTAGGAACAGTTTCCTTTCTTTCAGTATTCAGGTCGTGCCAGTGGGCATAATCTTAAGTCAATATCTGTCTAATCTGTTTCTTCTCTTTATTTCAGAAAATGCCTCCCAAGAGAAGGAATCAGTCAGCCCCTCAGCTCGAAAAAACTTTGGGCGATCATGCTTCTCATGCGGAGTTCAGGACCGCATTTATCACTCTTGCTCATTCAGTCGCTACCCAGAATGAATGACCAGCTGTCGTTCCGTCCAACCCAGTGGCCAATTCAGCTGGAGCTAGGATTCAGGACTTCACCTGAATGAACCCTCCATCTTTCTTCGGTCCTAAGACGGATGAAGACCCTCATAAATTCATTGATCAAATTGAAAAAGTGACAAATATCATGGGGTGACTACTGTTGAATGTGTTGAGTTAGCTGGATATCAGTTACAAGATGTGGCTCATACTTGGTACAGGCAGTGGAAGTCCGAAAGGGTAGATAATACAGGTCCTATAGAGTAGGAGGAATTTATACGACTTTCTTAGATAGATTCTTTCCCCAAGAGTTGAGGGAGGCAAAGTTTCTAGAGTTTATCAACCTCACGTAGGGTAATATGATAGTGAAAGAGTATTATCTAAGGTTTACTCAATTAGCCAGTTATGCCCCTCATGTGGTTGCAGACAACAGAGCTAAGATGAGTAAGTTCGTTTCAGGGGTAAATGACAGCATGGTAAATGAGTGTAGGTCTGCGATGCTGAATAGTGACATGACTTTAGCCAGGCTTATGACTCATGCTCAACAGATAGAGGAGAAGAAAGTTAGAGTGAGGGAGAAGCAGAACAAGAGATCAAGGTCAAGAAATTTTACCTTTTCTCAGCCTAAATCAAAAAGAGAAAACCGTTCTCAGTTTCTTCCTAAGCCATCAGTTCCATCTCCTTCTTCAGAAAGTTCTCCAGTTCCTAAGTTCATATATAGAGCTCCAGTCTCTAAGTCTCAGGGCAGTTCAGCAATGCCTGAACTAATCCCATATGTCAGACTTATGGTAAGAACCACAAGAGTGCTTGCAGAGCTGGTAGTGATGTCTATTTTGGTTGTGGAAAGCCAAGACACAAAATCATAGATTGTCCCCAATCGGGTTATGAGGGTCAAGAGAACCGTTCCGCAGCTCATTCTGATCGCCCAAACCAGCAGGCTTCCACTTCTAGTGCTACTAGTGGGCAACGCCCAAACAGACTTTATGCTCTTCATACCCGATAGGATCAAGAAAATTCTCTTGTTATCATTACTGGTATGTTACAGATCTTTCATGCTTATGTTTACACTATGTTATATCTAGGTGCTTCCTTGTATTTTGTTACTCCTTATATAGCTGGAGATTTTGGAGTCAGTCCCGAAACTCTGGTAGAGCCCTATTCAGTCTCTACCCCAGTGGATAAAACCATCATAGCTCGGCGGGTATACAAGAATTGCCCGGTTATGATATTTCAGAAAGTCACTTCAGTAGATTTAGTCGAGTTAGAGATAATGGATTTTGATGTCATTCTCGGCATAGATTGGCTTCATTCCTGATACACCACAGTCGACTGTAGAAATAGAATTGTTCAGTTTCAGTTTCTGAATGAGCCCATCTTAGAGTGGAAGGGTAGTACTTCATCTTTCCGGGGTCAACTTGTTTCCTACCCTCGGGCAAGGAAAATGATAACTAAGGGAAGTGTTTACCATCTCGTTCATGTTAAGGACTCTGGTTCCGAGTATCCTAGTCTTGAATTAGTCCCAGTGGTTAATGAATATTAGGATGTCTTTCTCAAAGATCTTCTTGGTATTCCTTCCAAGAGGGAAATAAACTTCGGTATTGATCTACTTCCAGATACTCAGCCTATCTCTATTCCACCATAGAGAATGGCACCAACAGAACTCAAGAAACTAAAAGAACACTTGAAATATCTCTTCGATAAGGGATTCATCAGACCCAATGTTTCCCTGTAGGGCATACCAGTCTTATTCATGTGCAAGAAAGACAGTTATCTTAGGATGTACATAGATTACCATCAACTCAATAAAGAAAGATAGGGATCCGAGCCTTGTTAAGCTAAAAGGGTCTGTCAGAGACCAGAAAATAGAGGTTTTCTCCCAAAGGGGAGATGGTGTTCTTCGTTGTCAAGGTCGTTTGTCTGTTCCAGGTGTAGATGACTTGAGGTAGAAAATTCTTGCAGAAGCGTATGGTGCGCGATACTCTATTCATCCAGGGGACACTAAGAAGTACCGCGACTTGCGGGATATCTATTGGTGGAGTGGGATGAAGAGAGATGTTACAGAGTTTGTGGCTAAGTGCTCTACATATCAGCAGGTTAAGATAGAGCATCATAGGCGTAGTGGTTCCATGCAGGAGTTCACCATTCTTACTTGGAAGTAGGAAGAGGTGAACATGGACTTCGTGATGGGTTTGCCTCTAACTCATCTTCAACATGATTCAGTTTGGGTCATACTAGACATACTGACCAAATCAGCCGATTTTCTTCCAGTTCATACCTCTTATTCAGACGAGAATTATGCAAAGCTCTACATCAGGAATTTGGTTAGATTACACGGTGTTCCATTATCCATCATCTCAAACAGAGGTACCCAGTTCACCTCTCACTTTTAGAAAGCATTTCAAAAGGGTCTTCGTACCCAAGTTCATCTCAGTACAACCTTTCATCCTCAGACAGATGGTCAAGCAGAAAGGACCATTCAGACTCGAGAAGAATGCTAAAGGCGTGTGCAATTTATTTCAAGGTAAGTTGGGATGACCACTTTTCTATGATTGAATTTGTACACAATAATAACCATTATTCCAGTATTTAGAAGGCTCCATTCATAGCTCTCTATGGTAGAATATGTAGGTCTCCAATCTATTGGTTTGATTAGACTGAGATTTTAACTTGAGATTATGCTCACCAACACGACATGAATACTGAAAGAAGGGAAACTGATCCTAAAACATCGCATAGCCTCCTGTACATAAATGTGGCGCGCAACACACCCATGTACAAGACTCAACTAGATGTGACTTTCAGACTTCCTAGGACTCTATTAAACCTCGGGCTCTGATACCAAGTTTGTAACGCCCCGATTATCTAAACCGGAATGCTACACGGTGCTCATGACCCCGAAAGACCACAAGATAACCCATGACTTATATTTGTATCTGTACACTGTATATTATACATGTAAAATGAGGAATACGTGAACAATAGGCCATAAGGTTCAACTTAAATAAATATATCATCCATATGGGTTGAAAAATACCCAAATTAACTAAAGTCTGAATCAAAGCTGAACATAAATCTGAACTAAATCTGAAAGCCTCTAAGTTCTATCTGAATAAGGAGTTGGGAATATGTCCCCAACTAACTTCGTAGAACTGAAAACTAACTAAAATAAATAATGAATCAAATCATACTGACCTAGAATGAAGAGGACTCACTATAACTCTGCGATTAGAAATGCTACTACTACGACTGATATGGAGCTCGTGTCTCTAGACCTATGGTGTAACGTGAAAAGAAAGCACCATAGCGCAAATAATTCAGTACGTGGGAATGTATTGAGTATACAAGTGAGGTAGGCTAAATATTAACAAGGTTTACATGCATGAACAATGCTAACTGACTGACTGATATGAATGTAAGAGTACAAAAATGCATACATAGTAACTAAAATTGTGGGTGCATGATAGCTAGACCTGTATGCTAATACATAGTTTACTGATGACTAACATGACTGATACTATATTTATGATAACATGGGCGACTGTTTCTGACAGTCCTAAATCAGATGGAACTATCTGAGTTCCGTATTGTAACTGAGTCTGACTGTATCTGAGAGTCCTGACATATTGAAATCTGAAGAACTATCTATGTTCTTTTACTGAGACTGATATGTAAACTGTGGGAGGTAGTTGTTTAAATTACATGCCCCTATATGTGCCATTATGGCTAAGCTGGGGTCCAATCTCTGCCCTGACTGGAAGGGTGGGAATACCGAGCCACTGTTAAAGACAACTATGGGTAACCCTTATCTGACAGTGTTCCCTAAAGAGAATGGTGGGGACCTCATCTGACAGTGCTAAGCTACCTCATCAACCCTCATCTGACAGTGTTGATGTCTTAACCTATGCTGGATACATAGTTCTGGAACGGAAGGATGACTACTAAGAATTACACCCTCATTTGGCAGTGTGTGTTCTAAGCCTTGGGTTCACTCAGTGATAACTTCTACTCCCATCTGAAGAGACTGAACATAAATAATTGACTGTACGTGGACTAAGCTTACTGAATTCCATTAACTAAAGAAATACTATTGATATTTGATAACTGACTGAGATCATGAGGTTTCCTGAGTCACATGACTGACTGAATTCTACTGAATCATGGCTTGATTTTGGATATCGTAATACATAAAGTGGATCTAGGCACACAACTATATTTTTCAGGTACGAATACCCCCAGGACTCAATAGAAGGAAATTGAATCACACAACATGACTTGTTCATAAGATTGGAGTCCACAATTCATAATATCACAAGTAAGGGATTTCAGACTAATCATAGTTCTCAACACCTTATACATAGAAAGAGGAATTCATACGACATGTATATAATTCCATAGCTTCAATACCATGTTCATTCCATACCGCAACCATGACACATAACAACAACGTGGAATTTATGTGAAATCATAAAGCATAGAGCATGGAATTCATATCAAATTATAATGGTTAACATTGGCTTGTCATTCAACTACTATTGAGTCATGGAAACTTGGTTTATCATATACTAAGAAGTTTATCAAACACCTTGCATGCACTCTTTAAGGAATAGGTGTATTCACAATTTTACACCTCCTTAATCCACCCAAATCATGGGTTCCAATTACCTGATTTCAATCTTCATGAAAGTTTGTCAAATTCCCACTCTATATCACAAACCACAACAAAACCATGGATACAACCATAGCACCAAAAAAAATTCATGATATAGTTATCAAATATTGATTCTTGAACTCCACGGACGAAAGGAATCCGTGGATGAACACTACGTATACCTTAGTGGCGACGAAATTATTGAAAGATTAGACCTTCAAGCTTGATTATGCAAACCTAGTAGTTTTCCTCCTTCTTGTGCTCTTGGATAATGAACTTAAGATGTTAATAGGGTTGTAATGTGATTAGAAGCTATAAATTTCGTGAGGTTAAGTTTTGGGAAGTGTAAGGAGTGTTAAAAGACTTAATTATCCTCAAAATAACTCAAAAACTAAGTGTTTTCGTGGCTAAAATCATAAGTGTGCGTCGTACACCTTTCGCACATGGTAAGGTGTGTTCCGTACATACTATCTCACAAGCTAAGGTGTGCGTCTCACATGTTACAGCCCACTTGAGGGTGTGCGCTGCACAACCTATCGCACAGTTGTTCCAGTAGCCATGTGCGATTAATATGCATCGCGCTCCTACTTTGCAACGCTATAACTTCTTGCTCGGGTGTTGGATTTTGATAAAATTGGTATCGTTGGAAAGCTAATTCGATTCTCTGAAATTTTATGGGTATATATCTGCCAAAATATCACATATAAATCAAGTTATCCTCATTCAAACGTTACTCTTATGGGATCACACACTAAAATTTGATGGATTCAAAAGTTATTAGCTTGCCTTACTCTAAGTGACTCATATAAGCATGCTTAACACATGATAAACTATCTTATCTCTAGGATACTCATTGTAAGTCATGTACTCAAATATGAATCATAGAATAGGAGGTTTTATACGTAGTAAAACTGATTCACTTCCTAGATTGGAAACATACGGGGTATTACAGAGAATGAATGACGTCTCCAATTTTTTATGTGGACTTGAGAATGAAATCTCCAATTATTTATGGAGACTGATGTATATTACCATCTTCCATTGCCTACAAAGATATATCCCTCAACTAGTTAGGTGACTAAACTCTAATAGCCTCTCGACTGGCGAGGCTATTGAGAGGTAAAAGGCTATCGATTGGCAGAACAAATGTAATGGTCTCTAGACTAGTAAGGCTATAACAAATATAGAATACTAAAGATGAGTTCCTAACAAAAAGAATAAAATATCGATATTTAAAGGTATGTTCTTGAAAGAAAAAATAAAATTTCTGTATTTAAAAATTGGGCGTCTTGAATGACAAGTAAAAATATAGGTATGTTAAAGTAGGCACCTCAAGAAAAAAAATGTTTGTATGTGAAAGTGGACGTCTTGAAAAAAGAAAGAAGGAATTTTGCATTTTCTCTATAAAAAAAGCTGAAAGATGAAGAAAACACAATTGTTTCTTGACTTCAGTTTGTACTAACAATTAGTAGTGCACAAAAGAATTCCCCATCTCTTTTTTAGCTAACCAAGATCGACTTTAGGGTAACTCCTATATTTTCAAATGATACCTCAGACATACCTAAGTATGAACAATATTTGTTCGCCTTGCTTCAAAAAAAGGTTTCAAACTACCCCTATCCTTATGTTTCAATTTACCTTTCTTAGAATAAAAGTCCCATTTTACACATATTTAAGTAATTTTTTTTTAATTTGGGACATCTATAGAAATAAACTCACACTCGAAAAGAAATTCAGTTCATGTAATTATGATACCAATGGCTTGACCTTCATGTAAGTATCCATTAATGTGAGAAAACTTCGAATATGATTTCGTAGGACTTATTATCTCCAAGAAGTGTAGTCTTGTGGATGGGTAGGATGATATTTTGGATGAAAGTGACTAATACCTCAATGAGCATTACACTGTATTTGTGTTTTCAACGTTTGTTGTGCTTTGACTTATGATATTCTTAGTTGTGCTGTGTTGCCCCTTGCTTTGTATTTGCTTCAATTTTTTTGAACCTTATATTTGAGCTTTTCCCCTTTTTTCAGGAAAATATATTTTTTTTCTCATTTCTTTATGAGGATTTTGTCCTTTTAAAGTCATTTTTTCATTTTGTTCCATCTGGGATAATATAGCCTTTGCATTATATGTCTTTGATATTTAATATTTGTCTATAATTTGCACGTATTTAGTGTACTTCAAAGAGGTAGGGTCAATAGAGGGATAGTGCATGTAAGCACTCAAAAAGGTATGCACTCAGATGCGATTATTAAAAAAAAATTAGGCTCAAAAGAGAGAATTCTAGGGATTAATGTGATTTGGTTGGTTGTGGAAGGCACAATCGGGTCAAAGAAGGCCTACGATCCATTCTTAAACTAAGTATAACTCAGAATTTCACCTCAATAGACATTTAGACCACGTTCTAGATCAACAATGCAATGCAATGAATTAAACTAAAGCTCACCACACATTGCACGTGAAATGATGAGGTTCACTTCATTCTTGTCTTAGATGTATACACCAGAATTTTTTTCAAGCGTTACTCATGTGTGATAAAAGGTACCAAAATAATCTATGATTTACCATTAAGTCAGTTCTTTATATCATACTGATTTGTTCTTTCTCATGCTCACTCCTAACTGTAATATTATCAACCAAGTCCAAATTTTATGATAATTTTTTTTAGAAAAAGAATGGGACTGAACCCAAATGAGGGTTTCCTACATATCAGGTGCAAACAAGAATCAGGTTTGCGTAGTTCTGGCAAACTTGCAAATTAAATATGTCATGCATGATTCTAAAAAAAGTTATGATCATCCTTGAAAATAATGTGAAAGACAATCAGGAAAGAGCTGCTTTTAGTATCAAAATTTTTTCGGACAATCGATATGTTGGATGTCAGGAAAGAAGAAATCTTTAACACTGCTTCAGTGCACTGTCGCGAATGAAAAACTCAGACATTAAAGAAATTATGATATTATTTCGCCACAGTTGGCTGGATTATTACTACTGAAAAAATATAAAAACCTTGATTTTTAATGTAAGGATCGATACACCATTAATTTAATGGTTTACAATGTCCGAAAAAAGAAGTTAGATATTTTTTGCACAAAAATCGGGTGAGAATATGGAGGTAGACTGGATAGGAACTAATGTTAATAAGATTTGGATTTTAGGAGTTATCGTTTTGTGCTCTTAAAGACCATTAGAGAGCATTTTAGAACCATTCCAGAAAATTTTCTCTAGTCTTAAATACTGGAGAAATCAATCGGGAACACTGAAGAGATAGAACCCTAATACAGGGTTGCCTACGTATCTTGTCAGGACAAGAATCAAGTAAAAACATAGTTCAAAACTATATGTAGTTACCGATAATGTTGCTAAGGTGTATCCTTTAGCTGATCCTCCATGCAAAACAAAGGTTGGATTACACTTTTTCCATTAAAGTATAACTATTTTAGAGCAAATAAATATGTACAAACACAATAATCCTTCAAATATGTATAAAGACTATAATAATGTGTCACTGTGGTCGTGAACCCTTCGTACATAAAGTTGACTAATGATGCATGAACTTAAAAGGGTGTTATTTTAGCTTATAACCTATATTGAATAAAAGTGGGTACACTCGGACTTGAATTTCTAAATGAGAAGACATGTGATCCCATGACAGTAAAACTTTCGCTCACCCACGTATGCTCCGGCTCTCTAAAATAATATGGGATAGTACAATGTACAATCTGCGAGTGCAATGTGTGTGAGTGTTAGTTTTCCAAAATGGAGGGAATATGAACAAAATCTCAATTTATATAAAGCAATAAACCAATAAATAATCTATAAAAAATAATAACAAATAAATAATTTATGCCACACAAATAAGATAAATCTAGACAATAAGGATGAAACAAATAACAATGTATAGAAAAGATAAATATTTTACTAAGTTTGTAATGGGTGGAACCTTACTCCCCAACAGAGTCGCAAAACTGTCATGCCCGATTTTTACCTAAGGACCAAACGAGTATGACATTATGAACTCTTAAAGAATTAATTTTTATATAGAGTCGCCACATAATTTTTAAGGAAAAATAGGAAACCTATTTGTTTGTTTAACAAATATGTCTTTATTTAATCGACAAAACTATTTTTAATTCTAGGTAATGGTTCAAATTATTCGAAGAGAATGGGTTAGGCACCCTTCAGAATCCACAAATGTGGTTCCCTGCAAAACTTAAGTTTAATAAAATAAAAAAAGATAAACTCAATGTTTGTAAATACAAATATAACATATGTATTAAAATAATATAATGCATATACTGTCGTAAAAATATATATAAATAAAAGTTTATAAGTATATATATGTAAAGAAAAGACAAGATTTGGATAAAGAAAATTTTGTTTTAAAGGAAAAGATTACGTAATACTTTATATTGTAAAAGTGTGAATTATTTTATTAAATATGTGAATCAATTTAATATAAAATGCTAACATCCTAAATTTGCCTTAACACATGATAAATATTTGTATAAGTAAAAACATTCCCTCCCTATGCCCCAAAAAATAAAGTTTTCACTATGATTAGTATTTGTACAATGATAAGAATGTAAAAGTACAAATACAAAAATTCAAGATTTTTTTTGAATGCTATTTTCGACAAGTATTCTGGAGAACTTGTACAAATACTCGCGGTAAAGATGTTAGTAACAGACCAAGATAAACTAAGAATTATGTGTATATAAAAAATAAATTTTTTATTAAAAGCGGACTCAAATAAAGTTAAAAAATTATGAGAATTTCATCATTGCTCAACATATTTATTTTATTACGTATTTATATATGTAATATCTGCCTTTTTATTTGAGGAGGCCTCGAAAATCGACAGAAAATTTCTTCATCGGTCAGTGTCATGCAGTATCTTATTCTTATCAACATAATATCAAAATGGCCAAATAAATGGGTGAAATTGCCAAATTAATAGTCTAAAAAGGTTAGAAACATTAGAAAAAATTCAAAATCTACACAGACAGTAGCAGGGATCAAGGAGAAGGAACGGAGAGATTTAGTTATCAGAATTATAACCAAGGTTGCTGAAAATACATCAAAACACATGGAATTTTAGCAATAAATAATAACAAAACTTAAATAATTTTTAAAAAATCAGGTAAGAATAATAAGTGAAAAATAGGTCACCGGAGTGAAATTACTTTCCGAATATATCTGTACAAAAATATAATAACATGAAAATAAAAAATTTCATTCAATGGAGACAACACAATAAAGCAGTGATAGAAGTGGAGTTTCTTCCACGTCTTTTGCCGGAGTATCGCCGAAAATAGAATAAACAATCAGATCCACAAAAATTAAAGTGTAAAAAATGGGTGAAATGCAACAAGCAGTGCAAGCAACTTAAAGCTTCCCCCGTCATCCCTTCTGGCGAAGCAGCGATGGAGAAGAGGAGGGAAAGAAGCGACACTTCAGACTTCTTGTGGTTGGTCCTATGGTAGTGGTGGTCTTGATGGATCTTGTTGGTCATCACCTCTAGTGAGAGGTGGTAGAAAATGGAAGAGGAAGAGAGGGACGGTGGCGCGGTGATGGTGGTGTTCGTGTAATGTCGGTCGGCCGATAGTTATGCGGCTGTGGGTTTTTTAAAGAGAGAAAGAGTATGGGGGTTGCAGTGGTGGCCGAAGCTCGTTCACTGTAGCTCTGACGGTCAACAGTGGTGAGGGTAAAAAGAGAGATGCATGAGAGATGAGAGAATCTATTGTTTTATATACGTGTATGTTTAATGTGTATTGTGTGAGTTGTGTATATATAAAGAATATACCTCTTAACCTCTTTTATAATACAAAATAATCCCCGTTTTTACCCCAAAAAAAATTAAAACTAACCCCTCTATTTTATTCAAAGATAAAAACTATCCCTTTTATCCATTAAATAGTATGTTATTAATTAAAGGATAAAGGCGTCAATCATTCATCTCAATTGTTATCTTTAAAAAAGCTGACATGATTTTCATTTGATTGATTTGTTCTTCTGTGTTTTTTAAATAATTCAGCTGACTTACGTTTTCAGATCGTATTAAATATCATACAAAAATATGAATGCTGATGTATAAATATAGAAAAAATATAAACAAAAAATAAAAAATGTAATTATCTTGAAATGTATATTATACTATAAATAATTAAAACTATAGTGAGCGGTAAAAAAATGCAGCATTATGTAGTGTGCACATGTAAATGACTGTCCACCAATTTAAATTGAAAATATACTCATAAAAATCCTAAAATTTACCGAACTAAGTATAATCTTCAATAAACTATGAAAAATAAAAATATGATCATAAGTTTACAAAACATCCTAAAATAACCATGATTATCAATAATTTATTAAAAATTATAAAAATATGTGAAAAATTGCATCTTATGAACTTTAACGATCAAGAACCCTAAAGGTGTTAATTTTAGGCATAAAGATTCAAAATTGGGTGTCAACATCATAAAATTCCGTTTTTACATTTTTCAGATACATAATATTATAGAGATAAATGATTGACAGTACATCCTAAGAGTCAACTGATGTGCATTATTCATAGAAAGTGATGCAATCCAGATTAGATCCAAGTTGTTTACTCTAGCCCGAGAGCTCCAAAGGATAGAAGGTTTGTTTTTAAAGTGGGAGGTACTTGAAGAGGTCTACTTACCATCAAGAGGGTGTATTTTTTTGAAGATTACACTCACATGGATCATGGATCTATGGAGTAGTGAAAGAAATGCAAAACGGGGCTTGAAAGCCCCTCTAAAGGGATATGCACCCAAGGATATTTCAATCTACTTTTGATCTGCTATAACGGGCTTGAAATACCCTTGGAAGGGACATATACCCAAGGCGCTCTCGATCCTCTCTAGCATTCAAGAGCGGGTCACAACAACCCCTAGAGAGCCTTTTCTTGTATTTGGATCACTTTTGAGCCCTAATTATGTAATATTTAGCAAAACTATAAATACATGGTAGCTAGGTTATTTCCTTAGTTTTTGCTAGATTATTGATGAATTAATGAATGGTTCTCCATTGACTGAGAGTGGTGGACAACTTTTGTTGAACTTCAGTTTTAAAACATTGGTTTAGAGGTCGTTTATCTCCCTCTTAGTCACCGTAGGAATTAGATGTTTGAATTAGTTGTAATTGAGGGTATTAGGATTTAATATATCCTTTTCTTCTTAGCTACTACTTCTTGTTTCTAATTATTTAATCTTTATTGATTATCTTTACTTACTTTCATAGTGCATTTCTAGTGTCGTAGTTTTGTTCCATATCAATTTATATCAGAGCTAGGTTGATTTCATTTCCATGAAGTCAATCTTTGTTCTAGTAGACATAGAAAATCAAAAATCACAAAAAAAATACTATTCACGTTTTTGTTCTTAGGTCAAATTTTGAGTTTTTGTTTTTTTTTTAATTTCTAGTGTTAGATTTACATTCCCTAACACTATTAGAGTCCATATATCAAAATCAAACTAAATTTGGGTAAAATTGAACCTTATACAATCATTTTACGCTTGGATTTAAAAAGAAGAAGTTTAAGGTGTGCTGCAAGATTTAAAGTGTTGGGTGAGGAATTTGAGCAAACTAATATATGGAATCAGTTTATAATGATGAAAGGTACATAGGTTCAAATTTTCAACTCATTCCGAGCTAAGATGTTCTTGGTGTTCTTGTTGTGTTCTTGAGAAGATTGTTATCTTCATACTCAAGTTCATCAAAAGTGAGTGTTTAATCCAAAAAGAAGGAAGAGAAAAGGTGAAAAAGTATTTTATGAAGGCATCTGGAAAGGATTCCAAGTATATTCGAAAGAGAGGATAAAAAGGGGGACTATTTTAGCTACAAAGGTACATTTAAAGTCGTGGGGCATTTCATGTGCACCTGACCTGCGCTATAAGTGTGGTTGACCTGCTGCAGCACCCTAGACATAGGTCAAAATAGTGAGACATCAACAAGTTGCATCCAACCTGCCCACCATCTGGGTTTTCTATCTCCCCAGGTAGGTGAGGTGCGCTTGACACATGCTGGATGTGTAGCTGACATGCTACAGCATCCCCTACACAACTCAAACTGGTGAGAAAACACCAAGGTGCGTCCAGCCTGTACCAAGGGTGCGCTGGACCTGCTGATGTAGGTCCCCATATGTAGACCAACAAAGTCTCACTGCAAATCAAGAAAATCCACGTCCAAATAAGTTTTCAAACACAGTTAAACACTTCAATTACTCCATTTCTCAAGGTTTGATTCCAAAATTTCAATTTCTTGATTTCTAATCTCTTCTTTTGATTCTTAAACTACTCAAAAACTAAGTAATTCATCTACTAAGTTTATTGATGAATGCCTGAGACCTATTTCTTTCAATATTCCTTTTCTTTCAAGCTTTTCTAGTTCTTAATTCGTCATAGCTTCTTGGATCAAGCCCATACATATTTTCTTTTAGTCGTTTCAAATAAGAATCCAACCCAATCAAGAGTACCACTAGACACCTCAATTACCATATGAAGTATAAACCATATTTCAACGTTTGTGATCCAAGTGTGAGATAAACAAAAGTGTGAAGAGTTGAGATTAATTTCCTTAATGCTAATGTGTTTGTTGTGTTTGTGAGTGTCTTTCTTCATAGGTACAATGGCTATTGAAGGAAAAACTTGGCATACCATGGAGAACTACTCAAAAAATGATATCTTAGTGGACATTTAAACCCTCAATCATAAAATTCATTCGATGGAATCTAGGATAAATTCAATTAACCTTAAGTTAGGGAGTGTATCCCTCATTGATGGAAGAGTGGATATCGTGGAAGGTCGATAAACTACATAGCTATTCATGATTTAAAACAACCATGCTACAACTAGTGTACATGCACCAAATCCTTCCGTTCATATTTCCTTGGAAAACCATCACCAAATGTTCAATCCACCAGTACAAGCACATGATTCAATTCCTCAAGCCACTACATATCAATAAATTTAAAATTTCACTTAACCACTCCAACCTCAATACAACCTAACACAACAAGAATAATATCGAACCAAAATACCTCAACCTCCACTAAACCAAATTCCCCTATTCCAAGCACCCCTTCACCAAATCCAACCCATCCAAATAGACGAGGAAGAAAGGGAAAAACAACAAGCGGAGTTTGAAGCATTTGATATAGCCAATATATTAATAGAGGAAATGAGAGGAATACCAATGGATCCAATACGTTATAAAAGTCAAGGAGGAAGATTTTTTCCAAAACCTAATGGTAGAGAAAACTTGGGAAACCGACCACAAGTTTATGATCAATGGAATCAACAAGGTAATAGGGATCGAGATATGGGTATCAATTAAATTAAGGTTAGTATTTCGACTTTCAAAGGTGAGAGTGATCCCGAAGCTTATCTCCCATGGGAGTCCTCTTGTAAAAGGATCTTCCAAGTTAATGATATCACCGAAGAGAAGAAGAGTTCCCATGCCGTAGCCCATTTTGAAGGATATGCCAATACATAGTGAGATTACGTCAAGAGATTTAGAAATAGGTTGAAGGAAGGACAAGCCCCTCCATGGGATGATTTGAAGGTATTTACGAGACAAAGGTATGTTCCGAAAAGTTATATCCTTAAGCTACTTTCAAAATTGTACAACTTGAGGCAAGGTAGCCAGAGGGTTGTGGCCTATTATGATGAATTCCAACAATTTATCTTGAAGCACGATCATCTAGAGAATGTGAACCATGAAATCATACACTTCAACGATGGGTTGAAAAAATATATATCCATATGTATGACTATCCACAAGTTTGAAACCATAGAATAAAGCTTCCAAGCAGCTATGGAGCCTGAGAGGGATATCAAGGGCAAATTACAAACCAAAATGGCACTCATCTATCGACACTTTGAGTAAAAGTAAAGAGGCAGTGAAATCCTCATCGGGATGGAACACGAAAAAATACTACAAGTCTAATGAAAAGAAGCCCGTAGATAATACCACTCAAAAGTACCCACCAAGAAATGAAGGTAACAATATCCTACTCCCAATTCTAAAGGTTTTCAATGTTTTAAATGTCAAGGGAAGGGACATAAGGTAAGAAAATGTCCCAACCAAAGAAATATGATCCTTGGGGAAGGGAAATCATATTATCTTAGAGAATAAGTGGGATTATAAGATGAGAATAAAAAAAATCTAAAGATGGAGAGGGGTCCAAAGAAAATGAGCAAATAGTTTAGGATAATGAAGAAGCTTGACCTCAAGATGGAGAGTATGAGGTTCCGAACTTTATTGTGACGCGTGTAATAATTAGTAAGGTAATAGAAGATCCTAGTCAAAGGGAGAATCTATTCCATACTTAATATCTTATAAAGGAAATCGTGTGCTCTAGGATCAATGATAATTGAAGTTGTGCTAATGTGACTAGTGTAACTTTTGTTGATTTTAGGAAGTTGCCCACAACCAAACATGCCACAACATACAAAATTCAATGGTTAAATGATTGTGGTGAGTTGAAGGTGACTAAGCAAGCATTGATTTGGTTTATAGTTTGGAATTATCATGATATGGTGTATTGTGATTTGATACCTATGAAAGTTAGTCATTTTTTGCTTGGGTTTCTATAGAAATATGATCGTTCAACAAAGAATAATGGGAGGACCAATCAGTATTCTTTTGAGTTGAATGGTTGAAAATTCACTCTCCATCCACTTTCACCATCTTAAGTGAAAGAGAGTCACCAAAAGTTGAGATAATTGAAAGAGAAAGGTAAAAGAAATAAGGTGAGAAGGAGAACCAAACCGATGAGAGGGATGAAAAGAGGAGAAAAGAATGTTGAAGTAGAAGAGTCCTATGGCAATGTTGGCTAGGAACAAAGATCTTTTCAAAGAGCATGATATAAAATACCAATGCTCCTCCTAGCCTATGCTTTACATGATAAACACTCTACTTCTCCTATACTTCATTCTATATCCCTTGTTTTATAGGATTATGGAAATGTGTTCCTAAAGGAACTTCGAAAAGGATTAGCCCTGGGGAATGAGCATCAAATTAATCTCATGTTGGATTCTCAATTACCCAAAAAGTTGGCCTACCAATGTAATCCAATGGACACAAAACAACACTAAAGGCAAGTTCAGAAACTCCTCAACAAGGGATACATCAAATAGATCATGAGTACAGGTGAAGTATCGGTGTTTCTAGTGCCAAAAATAGATAGGAAATGACACATGTGTGTTTATTTCTAAGCCATTAATAAAATAATTGTAATGTATTTCCACTCAATTTCCCATTTAGATAATATGTTTGACGAGGTGAATAGTTCTTGTGTGTTTTCTAACATAGATCTTAGGAGAAAGTACCACCAAATTTGGATGCAACAGGATGCTGAGTGGAACACCGCATTCAAGATCAAATTTTGTCTATATGAATGGTTAGTCATGCCTTTTGGCGTTAACAACACTCTTAGTACCTTTATCTGGTAGATGAACCATGTGATGAAATTGTTCATTGGGAAATTTGTTGTGGTAGATTTTGATGATGTCCTTATGTATGAAAAATCCCTTGAAGAACATGTCTTACATTTGAAAAATGTGTTTGAAGTGTTTAGAAAAAAGAAGTTGTATGCTAATCTTGAAAAGTGTTCTATCTGTGTGAATGAATTTGTGTTCTTGGGATTTGTTATGAGCTCAAACGGAGTCTAGGTGGATGAATCTAAGATAGACGCATTCAATAATTGGCCAATTCTAAAATCCATTGGTAAAGTAAGAAGCATCCATGGGTTGGATAGTTTTTATAGGTAATTTGTCAAAGGATTTAGTACCATCGATGCTCCCTTGACTGAGGTGATACATAAGGAAACCTTTTCAAATATAGTGATAAGATAGCCAATGTATTTGAAGCTTTGAAGGATATGATTTGCTCTGGCCCCTTGTTGTAGTTACCCAATTTTAATAAGATGTTAGAAATTTAATGTGATGTAACTAAGGTAGGAATAGGTGTAGTCTTAATACAAGATCATATATGTATTGCCTATATTAGTGAAAATATTAAGGGCACAACTTTAAATTGTTCCACTTCTGATCTACAGTTATACGCCTTGATTAGAGCCTTGGATAATTGGCAACATTATTTTTCGCCCAAAGAGTTTGTGATTTAAGCCAACAATGAATCCTAGAAACATCTTCGGGCCCAAGATAAACACAATAAAAGACATGCCAAGTTGATTTCTTTACTAGAGACTTTACCTTATGTAATCCAATATAAAAAGGAAAAAGAAAATGTGGTAGCCGATGAATTATCAAGGAAGCATGTGCTTATCTCTACATTGTCTTCTAAATTGATGGAATTTGAGAGTTTGAAGACAATGTACCCCGAGGACCCCAAATTTTCTCAAATCTACCAAGATTATGAGACACGATGTAGGAAAAAGTGGGACAAGGATAATGCTTCTATTCCCTACTCCAAGTTTGATGATTTTTTATTCAAAGGAAAAAGGTTGTGTGTGCCCTATATCTCTAGTGGAGATCTTCTTTTAAGAGATGCATATGATCGTGGTATGATAAGTCACTTTGGAATTGATAAGACCCTTGGAATCCTCGAGGAATAATTCTATTAGCAAAAAATATGTCAAGATGTTTCTAGAACTGGTGGTCAATGCTTGGATTGTAGAAGTGCAAAATCCCGCCTTCATCCTCAAAGATTATACACCCCGCTAACCACTCCCCACTACCTATGTCTTGACATCTCTACGGATTTTATGTTGGGTTTGCCTAGGATGGGGAGGGGTAAAAATTGCATTTTTGTTGTGGTAGATAGGTTCTAAAAAATGGCCCATTTCATTTTGTGTCATAAAAATGATGATGCTCCTAATGTGGCTTCTTTGTTTATTAATCCTTTTGACAAAATACAAAGTATTCCTTGGACCATTGTTAGTTATAGGGACTCTAAGTCCCTTAGCCACTTTTGGATATTGTTGTGGGGGTACGCTTGGCACCAAATTGCTTTTCTCAACGTCATGTCACCCACAGACCGATGGGAAAATGGATATGGTAAATAGGAATTTAGGTTCTATGTTACGCACCTTATTTAAAGGAAAAATGTCCTCTTGGGATGACCACCTACTTTTAGTAGAACTTGTTTTTAATCGTGTTATTCATTTGACTATTGGTATGGCTCCCTTTGAATGTGTTTATGGTCTTACCACCCTTCCCCACTTATTTATATCTCCTTTTATTAGTGATGTTGTGATAAGATTTGATGGAAACAAGAGGGAAGAAACCATGAAGAAGATACATGAGAAGGAGAGGATTCACCTTGAAACGAAGAATCAAGAGATTGCTAAAAGAGCAATCAAGGGAAAGAAGTGTCTTGTGCGTGAATTGGGTGATTGGGTATGGGTGCACCTCTGGATGGATAGGTTTCCAACTCAAGGAAAGTTCAAATAAAATCCACGAGGTAATGGTCCATTTTCAGTGCTTAAAAGGACAAATAACAATGCCTACAAGATGGAACTTCCTCCAGAATATCTAGTGCATAATACCTTCAATATGTGCGATCTTTTACTATTTTACATGATAGAAAATGATCACCCCTTGAATTTTATGTCAAATATTTCTTAAGATGGAGAGGTTGATACAATACGGATTAGCTCCAAGTTGTTTACAATATGTTAAGATAGAAGATCCTAAAGATCCAAGGTTTGTTCATGAAGTGGGAGGTACTTCAAGAGGTCTTCTTACAGTTAAGAGGGTGTAATTTTTTGGTGATCGTACACACATTGGATAAAATATCAATGGAGGAGCCAAAGGAATGTAAAATAGAGCTTGAAAGACCCTTGGAAGGGAAATGCGCCCAGGACACTGTCGATTTTCTTTTGATCCACTTCAAAGGGGCTTGAAAGCCCCTTGGAAGGGCACATGAACCCAAGGAGCTTTCGATACTCTTTTGATCCACTCTAGAAATTGAAGAACGGGTCAAAACAACCCCTGATAAGCCTTTTCTTAAATTTGGGTCAATTTTGGGACCTGCTTAAGTAATATTTTGCCAAACTATAAATACTAGCTAAACTATTTACTTAGTTTTAATAGATTATTAATGAATTGATGAATGCATCTCCATTGATGGAGAGTGTTGATGTCATGCCCCGAGACGAGGCCCTGGCCGCAATGAGCAACCCAAACCATAAAGGCCCGAGTGCCCTTTTCTAGCGGGCAATCATGCATAACATTCATATACCATAAAGAAGTGCGGAAAAGATAATAAAAAAAAACATGGCCAATATCTTACTTTGACTAAACAATACGATATTAAGTTTATAACATTCAAAACACATGACACAAGTCTACGAAATCTCTAACAACACAAAAATAATATTTATCTGACAGCTGGGACAAGGCCCTGAGTCGGACCATAAATAAAGATAAAATAAAAATGTCTTATAAACCTCGCCTTTCAAAATAGAAAAGGCTTACCAACTACAAATCTCAGACACATCAATCTACAACTTAGAAGGACCCTAGGACTGAGCCTCAAATCCTATAATATAAGAAGTCAATACAAATGCACTGGTAAGTAGAGCAATCCAAAGTAATGTACTTTCATACAACATAAGTGAGAGAAATTCATAAATCAGTTAACATATAATATAGGAAAAACATATGGGCATACTTTAAAGACTTTGAAAAATTTCCTTGAAATCGTGAACCACTCTTTATGTTACTTCTGAGCTAGATGGTACACTCTACAAAAAGTAATTCCACGGGCTATATGGAATTCATCCTTGACTCGGCAGTCAAGCCTCCAATCCAAGTTTGCTGTAAGGATTAGAGTATCAATAAGTGGATACACGCAAGACCACACAACATGGTGCCATGATCCCCAATCAAATCAACATTTCATGGTTATGCACAAGAACAGAAAGCATGGATCCTAACCATAGTCCCAAATTAGGACGAAATAAATCAAGGTACACAAGACCACACAACATAGTACCATAACCCCGTGTCAACAAATCACGGTTTCTGGCACTGAGTTTTTCATTTCATACTTTCTTCGGGTAACCATCTAACACTATTTAAGCCCATCTTTAACCTTTTCTAAACATATATCTTTCTGAATTAAAAATCTAAGTAAAATCTGTATTTTTAGTCTGTTCTGAATCTGCAATGGCATTCATCTATTTGGTATCGTCATACCAAGACTTGAAAGTCATACAACTCAGTGATACATTATCGTGTTATAGTTCTTTCATTAAAAACATAATTTTACACCACCAAATCATTCTAATAGTACAAAATAATTTGTATAACAAAATACATGAAACTTATTCAAAGATACTCTCTTTCAATTCATAAACATGTAGTTGTCCATTACTTTGTAGAAGAACTTGCAACTCTTTAAACTATCACTTTTCATTTATATTAACAAGAAAACACCCTCTCTTCAGTTCTTAATCAACATCAAGTCCTTCAACAATAGTAATGACATTTGTATCATGTTTATCAATATACTAGTGAATAATTCATAACATATGAAAACAAGGGGCTTTATAACAAGAGAGGGCTTATAAATGTCTATGATCTCAATTCAAAATTCATACTTAAAAATTCATACATAATAATATACAAGTACAAATCAAATTTAGGGGACGGACTCAAGACCAAAACATTATATCATTGAAAACGATTCATAATGCATACTCTATAAATTGTTTTCAAAACCCTTCATGAATATATGAATTCCTAATTTCAAAACATACTAAAATAATTTCAATATGCCCATGAAATTAAGGAAAACCCCACATACCATATATTACTTAGTTTGAAGGATGGAACCCAAATGTTGATTCATTTCTTAGAAATCTTGACCCAAGTGCTTGATTCTTGATCTTTGGGGGATTAGGTTTTTCTTGAAGAGGAAGAGAGAATAATGATGTTACAAAAGCTCTTTGGGGGCTTAAATCTTGTGTTTTTAATGGGTTTGGGTGAGTTAAATGACCCTATTTCCCTAAAATATATGGAAACATAAACCTGAAAATAAGAGAGCGTGCGTCGGATGCTAATCAAGCGACCTAATTGCCTCCCTCACAAAAATGGCTATAACTTTTTGCTTGGGTATCAGATTAATATGAAATTGGTATCGTTGGAAAGATGACTCAATTATATACAACTTGGTGGGTCTTGAGATGGTAAAATTCCACTTATATGAAAAGTTATATACATCCAAAGTAGACCCTTGTAGAATCAAATACCAAACTTTGGACTAATCAAAGATTCTTAGCTCAACTTTGATCTAGGTGGTTTCTATGAACATTTTTCACTTTGAAAAAATTTTCCACACTAGGATAAAGATCATGAATCATGTATTAAAATATTAGTCACGGGATTAGAGTTTGCACACATAGGAACGACGATTCGATTTCTAGCTATAAAATGCGGTGTGTTACATTAGCTCTTATAATGCCCCGAGTCTGGTACCTTGGATGCTACACAATGCTAACAATCCCGAAGGACCACTAGATAACCCATGACTTGTATCTTCTTTGAGATCTGGTTAATAGAAATACAGTAATAACAATATAACTGAATAAATGCAAAAATATGGTGGAATATCTGCCATAAGGTTCAAAACTGAATAATACTGAGTAAAGCAATGTCTGAACATGGTATAACAATACCAAAACTAAAAAAAACTGTCTGAAATACTCTAGTCTTAAAGGCTCTAAAACTGTCCGAACTGCGGAGTTGATGGGACCGGTCCCCAACTATCTCCGACTACTTAAATAACTGAGTACTGAAATAATGAAATAATGAAACAATCATATCCTCGAACTATGAGGAATTACCACTGACTCTGAATGCTAATATCTAAGATGCTAAGTGCGATCGAGAACTTGAGAATCCAAACATATGGTACAAAACACCATAGCACAAGAGAAAAGTATGCGTTAGTATGTGAGAATGTACTGGTACGCAATTTGAAGTAAGGATGAATGCAAAGGTTCATATGCATGAACTAAAACTGACTGAATAACATGAACATAACTACGTGAGAATACATGCATAAATACATAACTATAACAGAACTCATAAGGAATCTGAATATTGAGTTTACTATTAACATGGATTACTGATAACTGATAACTCTGTGACTATGTCTGACCAGTTTGATGCTGATGAACTAGCTAAGTTCTGTACTGAGATTAGTGATTGTAGCTGACAATATTGATTCTGTAGAACTATCTGAATTTTTTATTGAAGACTGAAACTGATATTGTGGAAGGTAATCATCTAACCGACATGCCCTTTTTTCTAGATAGATTTGGGGCCCAACCTATAGCCCCAGTTGGAAGGGCGTCAGTAGAGTGCCACGAGTAAGGACAAGATATGATTGACCCTCAGCTGGTAGGTACTCTAATGAGAATGGTGGGACCCTCAGCTGATAGGTTAAGCTAGCTCATCAACACTCTCCTGATAGGTTTGATGTCTCAACCTATGTTGTCTATAGATTTCTAGAATGCAAGTAACTCTTCTATGGATCACACCCTCAGCTGGCAGGTGAGTCTCCATGCTTAGGTTCACTTGGTGCTGAATCCTTTTTCCAACTGAACAGACACTGAACTGAGTATACTAGACTAAACTGGAGTGAGTTTATTAAGTTTACAGAGTTTTCCTAAGTTCTGTAACTAACTGAGTTCTACTGAGTTCTAAAACTAACTTAGAGTTCTGCTAATCGTGATAAGACTGAGATTACTCTATGACAGACACTGGATCTCATCATAGAGCTAAGTTTTTGGGTATTAAAGACCCCCAAGACTTGATAGCATGAGTAGTAATGACCGAAGAGATTTTCAAATATACTAAATCACCGATCTCAAACTCAAGATCCTTCTTCGTATATCTGCGTATGATTTCTAATAGCTCTGAGTTGTCTTGATCCTTTCTTTGATCTACTAAACTTTTTCTAAGGTATTGAATACCAAGTCAGGCCCTACTACAGCGGCCTCACCCACTTCGAACAAACTGATTGGAGATCTGCATCTCCTACCGTAGAGAGCTTCAAATATAGCTATATGAATAGTTGAATGATAGCTATTATTGTATGCAAAATCAATAAAAGGCAAGTGTTCATCCCAAATACCTTTAAAGTCAATTTCATATGCCCTTAGCATAGCTTCTACAATCTGAATGGTCCTCTCTTCTTGATCATCTTTCTAAGTATGAAAGGTTGTACTGAGGTGAACTTGGGTACCAAGACCCTTTTGCAATGCTTTCCAGAAATGAGAGGTGAAATGGGTACCTCTATCTGAGATAAGTGATAACAAAACACCGTGCAATATAAACAACTCCCTAATATAGAGTTTTGCGTAATCCTTGGCTGAATAATAGATATGGACAGGAAGGAAATGAGCTGATTCGGTCATCCTGTTTACAATGACCCAAAGTGAATCACGTTGAAGATGAGTATGAGGTAAACCCATCACAAAGTCCATGTTGACTTCTTCCCAATTCCAAGTAGGAATACTAAACACCTGCATCAACCCACTAGGCTTCTGATGCTCAATTTTAACCTATTGACATGTTGAGAACTTAGCCATAAAATTTGTGATATATCTCTTCATCCCACTCCACCAATATATGTCCCACAAATCATGGTACATCGAAGTGGACCCTAGGTTAATCGAGTGACGCACACCATGCGGTTCAGTAAGAATTCACTCTCTTAGGTCATCAATACTAAGCACATATACACGACCTTGACAATGCAGAACACCATCTCCCCCATGGGAGAAAACCTCTACTTTCTGATCTATGACTGACTTTTTCAACTTGACTAAACGGGTATCCCTATCTTGTCTCTACTTCACTTCAAAAACTAGACATGATTCTAAACTAATCTGCACCCATATACTACCTTCTGCGTAATCGACTAAGCAGACACCTAGTCAGGCTAATTAATAAAATTCCTGGGCTAACTTCTTACTCTCCTCAACATGAGCAACACTACCCATAGACAGTCTACTGAGAGCATCAGCCACTACATTGGCTTGCCTGGATGATAAAGGACACTCATGTCATAGTCTGTCAAAAACTACAACCACCTTCTCTGACGGAGGTTGAGATCTTTCTAAGAGAACACATACTGAAGTCTCTTGTGGTTTGTGAATACATCAACGTCCACCCCATACAAATAGTGCCTCCAAATCTTTAAGGCAAACACTACTACTGCTAACTCAAGATCATAGTCGGATAGTTCTTCTTATGAGGTTTAAGTTGTCTTAACGCGTAGGCTATGAACTTACCATGATGCATGAGGACACAACACAAAACTAATTTGGATGCATCACAGTACACCACAAGGCCATCTGAACCATCTGGGAGAGCCAAAACTGGGGCTGAGGTGAGTCGAGTCTTCAACTCTTGAAAAATCTTCTCGCAAGAATCTGAACACTAGAATTGGACTTTCTTCGGAGTCAATCTAGACATAGGGGATGAAATTGACAAAAATACATCAATAAACCATTTGTAATAGCAAGCAAAACCTAAGAAACTTCTGATATCTGAAGGAGAGATGTGTCTAGGACAGTTTCTCACTACTTTGGTCTTTTGGGGATCAACTCTAATGCCATCACTTGAAATGATATACCCAAGGAATGCTACTAATATTAGACAAAATTCATACTTACTGAATTTGGCAAATAACTGATGATTTCTTAGGGTCTGCAATACTATTCTAAGATGGATTACGCTCACTGCGGGAATAAACAAGGATGTCATCTATAAAGACTATGATGAACATTTCCAAGTACTTCTTAAACACGTGGTTCATCAAGTACATGAAAGTTGCTGGGGCATTGGTCAGACCAAAGAATATGACTAAGAATTCAAAGTGACCATACCGAGTTCTAAAAGTTGTCTTTGGGATGTCAAATTATCTATTTTTGAGCTTATGATAGCCTGATCTGAGGTCTATCTTAGAAAAATTACTGGCACCCTAAAGCTGGTCAAAAAATTCATCGATTCTGGGAAGTGGATACTTATTTTTTACTGTGACCTTACTGAGCTGACGATAGTCTTTGTACATTCTGAGAGAACCATCTTTCTTGAGCATGAATAGAATTGGTGCACCCCACGGGGACACACTGGGTCTAATGAATCCCTTGTCTAAGAGATATTTCAATAGTTCTTTTAATTCTCTGAGCTTTGTAGGTTCTATTTCGTATAGCATAATAGATATGGGCTGAGTTTGTGGAAGAAGGTCGATGCCGAATTCTATTCGCCTTTCGGGAAGAATTTTTAGATGATCTTCAGGAAAAATATTTAAGTATTCATTCACTACTTGGACTGATTCAAGAATGGGAGTTTTTGAATTGGAGTTGCTGACTCGCACAAAGTGATATACACATCCCTTAGAAATCATTTTTCCTTCCCTTAGGTAGAAAATAAAATGACCTCTGAATGCTAAAGTAATACCCCACTATTCTAGGAAAGGTTCATTTGGAAACTGAAACTGGACAATTTTGTTTCTGCAGTCGACTGTGGCATAGCAGGAATGAAGCCAATCCATGCTGAGAATGATATCAAAATCAATTATCTCTATTTCAACTAAGTCTGCAGAAGTGACTTTCTGAGATATCATAACCGGACAGTTCCTGTATACCCGCCAGGCTATGATGGATTTACCCACTAGGGTAGACACTGAGAATGGCTCTGCTAGAATTTCAAAACTGACTTCTAAATCAACTGGTATATAAGGAGTAACAAAATACAAGAAAGCTCCTGGATCTAGCAAAGCATAAACATGCATATGAAATATCTGTAACGTACCATTGACCATATCAAGATAACTTTCCTGATCCTGTCAGGACTAAAGAGCATAAATTTTGTTTGGGCGTTGCCCACTGGTGGCCCTAGATAAGGCACCCTGCTGATTTGGGTGACCGAACAGAGCTAGAGGACGCTTACACTAACCCTAAGAGCCTGATTGGAGACAATCTCTGACTCTGTGGCCTGGCTTGACATACCCAAAACAAACATCACTACTAGCACTGCAAATACCCTTATGGTTCTTGCCACAAGTCTGACAAAGAGGATTGGTTCGAGCGTTGCTGACACTACCCTGAGACATAGATCCTAGCGCCCTATCTATATTACTGTCTCTGAATTTTGGCACTGGGGAACTAGATGAGGATGGAGCTAGAACTGAAGATTTTGGTTGAAACTGAGAACGATTCCCACCCTCTGTCTTAGGCTAAGCAAAGTTTAAACTACCTATCTTAGCTTTCTTGTTCTGCTTTTCTCTCTCCTTATTTCTTCTGATGTTCTATCTGATGAGCATAGATCATGAGCCTAGCCAAGTTAATCTCACTAATCAACATTGCAGTTCTTCACTCCTTGACCATACTATCATTCACTCCAGACACAAACTTAATCATTCAGGATTTGCTATCTGCCACCACCTGAGGAGCATATCTAGCTAATTGAGTATACTTCAGAGAATACTCTTTAACTGTCATATTTCCCTGCTTGAGGTTAATAAATTCTAACACCTTAGCTTCTCTTAGATCTAGGGGAAATAATCTTTCTAAAATGCAGTGGAAAAATCCTCCCAATTAATGGGCCCTACTTTTACTGCCCTCTTTACTTTCCACTGTTTAAACCAAAAGTGAGCCACATCCTATAATAAGTAAGTAGCTCGCTTATCACTCTCACTAGAAGTCACTCCAGTAATGTCTGTAATATTTTGTACTTGATCAAGATACTTCTATACGTCCTCATCTGACTTAGACTCGATAAAAGAAGAAGGATTTATTAGGGTGAAGTCCCGAATCCCGTCTGCAGCAAAATTGACCACTTGGTTAGGTAGAACGACAGCTGGGTATTAATTTTGGGAAGCAACTGAACTGGCTAGAGTAGTGAATGAAATCTTGAATTCTTCATAAGAGATGTGTTCGTCTAGGGGATTTTCCTGAATGGGTTGAGATGTTGATTGATTTCCTATTTTCCTTCCGTTACCCTACTTGGAAGGGATATTCAGAAAGTGAAAGGGAGAAATGGATTAGATTGAGAGTTTAACTTGAGATCATTCTCACTCGCATGACATGAGTACTGAAAGAAGGGAAACTGTTCCTAAAACATCTCATAGCTTCTTATCCATAAGTGTAGCGTGCTACACACCCATGCATAACACTCTACTCGATGTGGCTTCCAGACTTCCTAGGACTCTATTGAACTTTAGGTTTTGATACCAAGTTTGTAACACCCCAAGTCTTGAACCCTGGATGCTACACGGTGCTAACAATCCCGAAGGACCACTAGCTAACCCATGACCGGTACCTACTGTGAGCTCAGCATAATAGTAATACTGTAGTAACAATATAACTAAATAAATGCGGAAATCTGATAGAATATCTACCATAAGGTTGAAAACTGAATAATACTGAGTAAAACATTGTCTGAACAAGGTATAACAATACCAAAACTGAAAACAACTGTCTGAAATACTCTAGTCTAAAAGCCTCTAAAACTGTATGAACTCCGAAGTTGATGTGACATGTCCCCAACTAACTACGACTACTGAAATAATGAAATAATTAAAAAATCGTATGCCCAAACTATGAGGACTTACCACTGACTCTGACTGCTGATATTCGAGCTGCTAAGCGCGTACGAGAATTTTAGCGTTTAAACCAATGGTATAAAATACCATAGTGCAAGAGAAAAGTATGCGTCAATACATTAGAATTTACTGGTATGCAAAGTTAGGTAAGGCCGAATGCAAAGTTTCATATGTTGAACTAAAACTGACTGAATAACATGAACATGACTGTGTGAGAATACATGTATGAATACATAACCGTAACTGAAGTCATAAGGATTCTGAATAATGAGTTTACTGTTAACGTGGATTACTGATAACTGATATAAATGATAACTGAGTGACTGTGTATGATAGTTCTGATGCTAATTGAACTAGCTGAGTTCCGTACTGAGCTGAGTGACTGTAGTTAATAGTCCTGATTCTTTAGAACTATCTGAATTCTTTACTAAAAACTGACACTGACACTGTGGGAGGTAATTATTTAATCTACATGCCCCTTTTCTATAGATAGATTTGGGGTAACCCCAGTTGGAAGGGTGTTAGTACCATGCCATGGGTAAGGATGGGCTGTGAGTGACCCTAGTTTGGCAGGTACTCTAATAAGAACAGTGGGATCCTCAGCTGACAGGTTAAGCCACCTCATTAACCCTAACCAGACAGGTTTGATGTCTCAACCTACGCTGGCTACATAGTTCTAGAATGTAAAGACTGCTTCTAAGGATCACACCCTTTGTTGGCTAGTGAGTCCCCATCCTTGGGTTCACTTGGTGCTAAATCCTACTAATAATTGAACAAAAACTGAACTGAGTATACTGTACTGAACTGGATTGAGTTCATTATGTTTACTGAGTTTTCCTTTTTTATGTAATTGACTAAGTTCTACTGAGTTCTAAAACTAACTGCGAGTTCTGCTGATCATGATAAAACTAAGATTACTTAGTAACTGACACTTGCTCTAGGCACACAACTAAGTTTGTGGGTATTAAATACCTCAAGGACTCGGTAGCATAAGTAGTAATGAAACACGACAGCTCTTGCATACTTGGCAATAGACAACAACTCACAATACAATCATTGAGGCATTTCATTGAGCATTTGAAAGTCATGAACTTGTACATAAATAGGAATTTCTTGTCAACATACTATAATGGCACTATTTTATCACTAAAGGCATTTTGTCAAACATATGGGGAACATGCTTTGGTCACACAATAATCAATACATCCTTTTACCATAGCTACATCCATGAAATTATAAATTAAAGGGTTTATCATGCACATCATGTAAATCATCACATAATAGAATGAATTATTGTAGTTAATAGCTTATAACATGAATTAAAACCCAACAACAACATAAACATGAACTTCAATTCAAGTAACTCATGAAAACTCATAAATATACAATCTTGTATTTTGAAAGAGATTCTTGGGCTTCATGGATAAAAGGTACACATGAATAAACACCTAGCATACCTTAGAATGTTAATACTTGAAGGTTCTTGAAGGAATTCTTGAGCCTTGTAGTTGAATTTTGAAACTAGGGTTTCTTGCTTTTGAGAGAGGATGATTAAATTGGGGAACAAATGAGTGAATAATTATATATTTATGTCATATGGGAATTAATTTTGTGTTTTAGGCTAACCTAGTTCATGGGAAATGTCTAAGATGCCCTTGGGATTTGAAATACCATAACTAGAAATCTCTATGCTCACCGTGATGCGGCCCAATCGCGGTGAAGAACTGTGAAGTGTCCTAATCGAGGTGAGCTCCCGAAATTTGCCAAATGACAAATGGCTTTCATCATGATGTGATGGATGGACCATCACTATACTCACCGCGATGAGGTCTAATCACGTTGAGCTACTATTTCTGAAATTTTTATTCGATCCAAGTCTCATTCAAAGAATATCTGAAACTTACTCGAGACGTGCTATTTCCATACTTGAATATGACTTAACTTAGAAATTAACTTTCTGAGGTTGGGACGGTCCTAAATAAAATTCACTAAAGTTCGAAGGGCTTATAAAGGACTAAGTTCTAATACCTAGCTGAAATTTTCTAAATTTGGGACCCCTCAATAAGCTATAAAGGATGAGTTAAGCTTAGGATTTTTGCGGGGTCTTACATCTCCCCCTTTGGATCATTCGTCCTAGAATAATGGGTAGGATCTTTTTGAAGCTCGAAAAGTATGAAGAAACATAACCTTATGTTGAATATTTTATTTTCCTCAATGGAATATGCAAAGGAATCAAAAAAGCTTCATGATAACCCCCTAGTGAATCGTATACGCATGGAGTGTGAGATGATAAAGATTGACTTAGAGATGACCTTACACACGATTCACGATCATCACAACATAAGGAATAAGTTTATTTGGTGTTAATAGGCCTGATTTACATTGGTACAATCATGAAATGAGATTTTGCGGAAGATACGAATTAGAAGCTTTCTCTACCTTAGAAGATACTGAATAGACCGAAAACTTAGAGACACAACTCAACTATGACCCAAACAATAAATAGCATACTTCATCATTTCCAAGTAACAATTCTCCCATAGGGTGTCTAACCATAAGTATTTGAGTCCCACTTCATATTACTTCCATGTTGAAGCCTAACCCGAAGTTATAAAGATGTTGACTTAAACTATGGGACCCAGTATACTACATCATATTAAGAAATCATCTCACCTCATCACTATGATCCAACAACCTCAAATCTTAATTTAAGGAATATTAACCACATGGCACACTAGTTTGTGTTTCATTAATCCAACATTCATGCATGTTATTAATACCCCCCACTTCATGGATGTCTCCTCTCAGACAATCAAATTCAATCATTCTCACAAAGATTCTCGCCATGTATTTCCCTCTTAATTGTTTCACATAACAAAAGTTCATCTTTCTTTTCCTCCTTCTCTTATAACCTTAGCTCAAGAAACTACATCAAGATTTTAACCTTCGAGAGCATCTACTTCCCTACCAAAAACCTTACTATGCTTCCACAACCGCCATCCTACTAACACATGGAGGATCATTGAGGGACCCAAGCATAAGTATCATGAATGAGAGAAAATTCAAGAACTAACTTAATTCACCATCTCCCCCTAAGGTCAAAGTCACGATCCTAGACTTGAGGACATATCCCCTCATCAAATCAATAACCACAACTCTCAACACAATGGGTATAACCATACACATAAACACTAAACTCCGCTTTTATTAACTATACTCTATAGACATTGCTTTCCATCTACCTACAACTCATAGTCTCATGAGCATACACATTCTCACTCCTTATTACATAAAAAACTACTCCCCAATATTTAACATTCTAACATTAGACAGCTAATCACATAACCTTAAACATAATAAAATTTGTAAAACTATCCCAAAGGCATATAGCGTCTACCTATATTCCCCCAATTCTGCTCTAAAGAACATCACACAACAAATCCTTAGTCTTCCCCATACTACAAAATTTAAGAACAATAACTAGGTACATAAAACACTTATACACATAAAACTTTATCTAACAACATGTTACCCGGGGGCTCAACTTATTATCCTTTACGCACGCACTTATACGATTAATGACTCAACCATAATTCATAGTTATAACACTAGTCTCATGTATGTACATATATTTATATAATAATTATCCACTCCTTATTCCATAAGTTTCCAACCTAGGTTATTCCAACTATGGCATCAAACCCAGTAATACCTTTCCGCAAGACGTATTAACAATCTTAAGCTATTATTTTCACCGCTACACTATATATCATATTGTCTAACAACACCAATCATATGAAGCATGCCAAATACATACCCACAATGGTAGAAATTCTATAATATACCCGTAACAATTTATGGCGATGTCTCTATATCCTAGAGGTTTGATAAGGCATATAAATAGTTTCGACCACCATCGGTAGCTGAAGTATTACCCTTAAGAGGAGGGGTTGTGGACGCGGCTTGGCATGTAGCTCCCCCTATATTCCCTTCAGCTAAGGGACAGTCCCTTTGAAAATAGGCCACTTGGCCGCAAGAATAACATGCTAAATCTCAAAATAATGCTTCCCTCGATGATTCCTCCGATAATTGCTACAACGAGGGTGTGACCTAAAAGGCTGAGCCACACTCTACTGGGAATGGGTGCCATAAGTTCCAGGCTAATCTTCTGACTTAATAAACTGCTCACTCGAAGGACTGGGCTCAGGTGCACTTGCTGACAACTGAGCATTATTCCAAAACTTCTTTTTAGACCACCTACTTCCCAATTACCACCTTGGTGATGACTATTATTTTGATATATGGACCTAGATCTTTTAGCTTCTCTTTTTTTTCCCCTTACCTCAGCTAAGCTCTTATTTTGCTCTTCTACCTACTTCATGTGCATATACAACCTGGAGAAATCCTTATCACTACTCAGCATTGCTATCTTCCATTCCAACACTAATTTTACTGAGAAACTGGATGCAAGCTTCCTCATACAAGCTCTCATTTTACCTGCTAATTTTGGAGCATACCTGGACAGTTGGGTGAACATCAATGTATAGTCATTGACACTCATCTTCCCTTACTTCAAATTCTTAAATTCTTCAGCCTTTGCTTCTCTTAATTCTTGTAAAGAAGCGATATAGAAAGGACTCTACAAACTCACCCCACATAGAAGGATCAGCATCACTACCCTTCGAATCCTACCATTCATTATACCATTGATTGGAGACATCCTTCAACTAATAGGTTGCCAACTCAACCCCTTCAACCTTATTCGCATGCATAACTCTAAAAATTTTCTCCAATTCATCAAAGAACCTTTAGGGGGTCCTTCTTAACCTTCGTTCTAGTAAACATAGGTGGGTTCAGCCTCATAAGTTGACCAACCCATGTAACCTCAGATGAACCAGCCACAGAACCCACATATTCAGACTGACGGGTCTGAGAGGCCATCAACTGAACAATTATATGGATGGACTTTCGGAACTCAGCATTCGAAACATCCCTCTGTGGAGGCTGGGGATAGTTAACACCGGTCCATGGAGCCTGAGGTGGACTAGTCCAAACTAGAGGAACTCCCAGAGTAGGAAAACATTCTGGGGTACGAGCTCTATTATGTGTTCGTATCCCATGAGTAGGACAAACATCCTTAGTTTCGGTATTCTATTTATTGGATCTATGGGGAGGCATGATAACTTTCTGAAATATAGAAAATCATTGATTAGAGGTCATTCAGACTCTATAGAACGAACTAAATCACGAAAAGAAAAGAGACATTTCTAAAGGCCTTGCAGCCTTCTGCATATAAGTATGGCGTGCTACACACCCATAAATAGGACTCTACCCAATGAAATTTCGCAGACACCATAGGACCATGAACCGTGCTTTGATACAAAGTTTTTCATGACCCAAGTTGAGGCCCTGGTCGCACGGATCATCCCAAACCATAATGGACTGATCGCCCTTTTCTAGTGGGCAATCATGCACCACATTCATATACTATAAAGAATTAAAGAAAAGATAATAAATAGAAACATGGTCAATCTCTTACTTTGACTGAACAATACGATATTAAGTTCATAATATTCAAAACACATGACACCAGTCTGTGAAGTTTCTAATAACACAAAAACAATATATGTCTAAAAGCTAGGACAACGCCCTCAGTCAGACCATATATCAAGATAAAATAACAATGTCTTATGAACCAGACCTTTCAAATTAGAGAAGGCTCACCAACTACAAATCTCAGACACACCAATTTACTGCTTAGCTGGACCAAAGGACTGAGTCTTAAATCCTGAAATATAGGGAGTCAATACAAATGTACCGGTAAGTAGAGCAATCAAAAGTAATGTTCTTTTATAGAACATAAGTGAGATCAATTCATAAAAATAGTTTACATACGATATAGGAAAAATACATGGGCATACTTTAAAGACTTTGAAATATTTCCTTGAAATCATGAACCTATCTTTATGTTACTTTTGAGCTAAATGGTACACCATACAATCTATAATTCTAAGGGCTATATGAAATTCATCCTTGACTCATCGGTCAAGCCTCCAATCTATGTTTACCGCAAAGATTAGAGTATCAGTAGGGGGAGACACATAAGACCACACAACATGGTGCCATGATCCCCAAACAAATCATCATGTCATGGTAGTTCACAATACCACAAAGCATGGCTCTAAACCATAGTCCTAAATTGGGATGACATAAATCAAGGTACTCAAGACCACACAACATAGTACTATAACCCCGTGTCAGTAAATCACGATATCTAGCATTGAGTTTTTCAAATCGTAAATTCATTGGGTTACCATATAACTCTCTTTAAGCCCATTTTTAACCTTTTATAAATATGCATCTTTCTGAATTCAAAATCTGAGTAAAATCTGTATTTTTAGTTTGTTATGAATTTCTATGTCATTCATCAATTTGGTATCGTCATACCAAGACTTGCAAGCCATACATCTCAGTTGTACATTATTGTGTTACAGTTCTTTCATACAAAACATAATATTTAGACCACTAATCATTCAAATAGTATAAGAGAATTTGTATAACGAAATACATGAAACTTATGCAAAAATTCTCTCTTTCAATTCTTAAACATGTGGTGGTCCATTACTTTGTAGCAAAACATACAACTCTTTAAATCATCACTTTTCATTTATATTAACAAGAAAACACACTCTCCTTAGTTTATAATAAATATCAAGTACTTAAATAGTAGTAACAATATTTGTATCATGCTTATCAATATGCAAGTGAGTAGTTCATAACATATGAAAACAAGGGGCTTTATAACAAGATAGGGGTTATAAATTTTCATGCTCTAAATTCAATAGTCAAACTAAAAAATGCATACATACTTATATACGAGTACAAATCAAATTTAAGGGAAGACCTCAAGACGAAAATATTATATCCTTAAAAAGGATTCATAATGCATATTCTTTAAATTTTTCTCAAAACCCTTCATGAATATTTGATTTCATAATTTCTAAACTTACTAAAACAATTTCAATCTGCCCACAAAGTTTAGGAACACCCCACGTACCTTAGATTACTTAGTTTGAAAAATGGAACCCATTTCTTGATTCATATATTTGAAATCTTGATCAAAGATCTTGATTCTTGATCTTTGGGGGCTTAGCATTTTCATGAAAAGGAAGAGAGAATAATGATGTAACAAAAGCTCTTTGGGGGCTTAAATCTTGTATTTTGGATGGTTTTGGGTGGGGTAAATGACCCTATTTCCCTCAAATACATGGAAATAGAAACTGAAAAATAAGGGAGCATTCTATGGAGCGTACGTCACATGCTAATCGCGCGACCTCACTGCCTCCCTCATGAAAATGGATATAACTTTTTGTTTGGGTATCGAATTAAGATTAAATTGGTATCGTTTGAAAGATTAATCAATTATCTATAACTTAGTGGGTCTTGAGCTGAAAAAATTCCAAGTATATCAAAAGTTATACACGTATAAATTAGACCCTTGTAGAATCGTATACCAAACTTTGGAGGAATCAAAGATTCTTAACTCAACTTTTCTTTAGGTGGTTTCTATGAACATTTTTCACTTTGAAAAAACTTCCCACACTAGGATAAAGATCATAAATTATGAATTAAAATATGAATCATGGGATTAGTGTTTGCACACTGTAGACACGTGATTTCGTCCTCTTGAAGGTCCATTTTTATTCACTTTACCCATTTTATGTTATCCTACCGTGTACCCTACCCCGTGTAATTATCCCTCCACAAAATACAAAAATACAAAAAAAAATAACAAACCCCTAACAAACCCAATCCCAAATTATTCTTGTTATAACTAATTAACAATCCTACCTATTAAATTAGGACACCTAACCCTACCCCACGTGACCCCCACCCTCACCTCACAGCATATATACACACACAAAGGGAGACACGGGAGGAGAGAGGACCATTTTTTGTTTCTTTGCTTCTTTTTTCAATTCCCCACACAAAAATCATCTTCTTCTCCAAGAATTACACACATCGGTCCATACACATATCTCACAGCCTCCACTTTTATCTCCATATAGCACACACTCTTCTACACATAAATATTCTTCTGTTTTCATTCTCACGGAGGAACCACACTCACATCTTCACACAAATTCCCAATTCGACTAAAAGAAAAAGAAAAAAAAAAAAAAAGATCTTCCATTTTCTACTCATAGAAACTTGTACAGAATACACCATATAGATACGCACACAATAATAACACCAGAAGAGGTTTAGACTCTCTGTAGCTTCTAAGTCATCCATCGCTGCATAGGTCACTGGAATGTGTTTTCTGCTATTTTTGGATCTGGTTTTGATCATTGCTGGATGTAGTACATGCTTTTGATAAAAAAAAAAGGGGCTATTCGAGTTGGTTTGTTCGTCGTTGAGGTTCGGTCCGAGATTTTGGACGCGGTTCTAGTCGGAAGGAGCCATTTCAATTAAAGCATTGAGTTTTCGAGTTGTTGTTCCTCTATACGGAGTTGGGTTTCGTCATTGTTGAGGTTCTATTCGAAGCTCCAAATCTGGGTTTTCTTAACTCATAATATCAACAAAATTCGATATTGGAAGGTCCATTTCTTAACCCGCTCTCTTTTTATTTTTCTTGGTGTGTCGAATTGTTTGTGATTATGTGTGGTGTTATTATGTTTGTTGGTTTTATTGTTGATGTTGATTCACTACGTTTGTTGATTCGGCTATGGTGGTTTGAGGAAAGAATTTGACCATGTGTTGATTGTTGATTGATAAAAAACGAAGCTAGCGGGGGGTGAAATTGAGAACTTGATAAAAAGGGTTGAATTAGATTAACGTGGGTTTATTATTATTTTCGTTTAATCCGGAATAAGCATAAACATTGAGTGAACGTGAAAGGATTATGACATGTGGAAACGGATAGGCAATGTAGGTTTGGGTAGGCAAAATTTAGGATTTGTGGCTTCGGTTGAATGTTTGGAAATTCTGTGGAATGTTTGGAATGTTGTTGAATAGTTTTATTTTATTTTATTTTTCGCACTAAGAAATGTATTCATTTGGCCGGGGGATGCCCCGAGGTACCTGTATATATTTATTCACCGGGGAATGCCCCGACGTATCATGTACCCGAAGAATGATCGTGATGAAGGCCCGTGGCATCGGGTAAGGCATTAGAGCATTAGTCTATGATTAATTGAGAATAGGATTTATTTTTTATGCATTTTTTATTTTTGGGACTGTATAATTGGACTGGACACTAATTTTGGAGTTTGTTTTGTTTCATGTGTTTGATGGATTGTTTTATGTGTTTTTGTGTGGCTTATGCATTTGTAATGCCAAATTAGTCGATACACTCCACCATGCGACCGTGATCGAACCACGGGATCGAGGGGTGCCTAACACCTTCCCCTCGGTCAACAGAATTCCTTAGCCGGAATCTCTGTGCGCAAACCGGTTTAAGAGTCAATTGGTTTCGAAAAAGGGATTTTTTAAAGGTGACTTGGCACACCGGATTATGTCAAGTGGCGACTCTGAATAAAAATGCAAATAATCCTTTTCCGAAACAAAATTTTATTTCTTGTCACTTAAATAATAAAACCCTTTCGAACTTTAAAAATATTCCATGTTTTGGAGTACGCGTAGAATAAGGGGTGTGACAGCTCTGGCGACTCTGCTGGGGAGCTTTCAGAATTCAAGCTTATTTTTTGAGTCGTATCGGCTTTGTTTGGCATTATGAGTGTATAAGCATTGTTTGTGATTATTGTTTTGTTATTGTTTTCACTTTTGTGCGTTTTCGTGCTCTTTGTTTATAGTATTTATCCTATGTGTTACCGCTTTATATCTGTCATCATGAGTCCATCCCCCCGGCCTTCTTTCTGCAACAAGTCTCGGAGCGCACGTCGTGCGCACGAAAATCTAGTTGAGTCACCTTTATTTTAGGGGGGGAGCCGTTGGATGTATGGAGTAGGTGGAAAGCAAAGCAGCCACTATCGACCATATGCTCCCCCGAACGGCCTTGTTAGTAAACCACAACGTAGGTCAGCCTTTAGGTCATTCTTATGTGCATCTTATTGAGACCTAGCGGGGCCTACACGGTCCTTTGTAGGAGACTCGCCTTTAAAGCATCCCTACGTGCTAACTGTTGCATATTTGAGGGTAACGTGGTCATTTGACGGACCGATTTGGGGAAAACATGTGTTAGAAGTAAAGTGTGAAAAAAAAAAAAGGAGAAAAAAAAAAAAAGAGGAAAAAAAGTGAGTCGAAAAGAATGAATCAAAAGGAGTGTCGAAGTTTATTTTAGAGTTCTTTATGGCTTTTGTTCTTCACGATCCCAAAACTCAAAAAGATTTTTTTACGTTTTTGCATTTATCTTCTCAAAGTACCGTAAGTTCAAGAAAAAATTTTGAATAAAAAAAAGGGTTTTATTTGCTTTGTCTACTTATCTGTCGAAAACAAAATACCAAAAAGATTTTTTTTATAATTGGTGGTGTCAGTCTTAGTTGAAATGTCTAGTTGAAATCCAAAATGTTTTCACTCGTTTGTTTTTGGTTGTCTCTTAAGTTAGGGTCAATTTATTAGTTAATCGTTAAGTGTCCAATCTGGACGAACTACGCATACCTGATTTCCGTCCCTCGGGGCGGGATACGTAGGCAACCCTCGGTGGGTCCGATAACCTTTATTTTGGTCTTCATTTTAGTCTTAGGCTAGGTCTTTTACTCCGTAACCTAGAGTTGTTAGCCAAGTAGGCCGATTTTATTCAGCATTACTGTTCGGCGATTTGGATTCATGAAGCGGTCTGTCCCATCGACGTATGTCCGCATCAAATTCCCGTTGGTTGGGAACCTTTTGCTCTTATCAAATTTTGAGACAATTTCTTATCTGCTACTACAGGATGGACCTGTCCACAAAGTCTAGAGTCCTTATGGTTGTCAAGGTACCCAAAAAGTTGATCAAGTGGTGGGGCACGTTCAATTACTCCGAAAAACACGAAGTGAGGAAAGTGTTAGGCAATCTTGTAACACTCATGGATCTCACGCCTCGTCCGGATTTAATAGAAGCTGCGTTGACTTTCTGGGATCCAAATAATTTGGTGTTTAGGTTCGGAAGTTGTGAATTGACTCCTACTCTGGCAGAAATATCTTGTTTGTTTCGGTTGACTTACATGGACCAACAGATGATTTTAGCCCGCAATCATACTCGTAAGAAATTCCTTCGACTCTGTGGATTAAAAGATAACAAGCATCTGGGATGTCTCAAACAATCTTGGATTTCCTTGGACTATTTGTTTGCTAGATTTGGGTCTTTAGAGGGTTTCGACTGTTTTTGGGATGAATTCTGTACTACCAAAAAAATCTGGGAACAACGTCGTCTGGAGGTTTTCTGTCTGGCTTTGTTGGGTATCTTAGTGTTTCCGTTAGATGAGAGGTGTATCAATACTCGTCTACAATCAGTGGTGATAGCTTTATTCAAGAAAAAAGATGAGGTCACCATTGTACCAATGATCCTAACAGAAATATATAAGGCTTTAACTGAAGTAAAAGGAGGGGTACGATTTTTTGAGGGGAGTAATCTGATATTGCAGTTGTGGATGATGGAGCACTTGCATACGCCTTCTTTGATTAGAGAAGATGTGATCGACCGTTGTCTGAATGATCGAGTGCAAGCCATGCAAGAAAGAATGCGTTTTGACAAATTTTCTTTTCCTATTGGAGTCGATTCTTGGATCGAATTTCTCGGATCAAGAACTCCAAACAACATTCTTTGGTGCTATATGTGGTTTTGTCCTAAGAAAATCTTGATTGGATCTCAAATGCAACTCTTTCTAGTTTTGATAGGACTTAACTGCACTAGGCCTTACAGTCCAAGAAGGGTGATGCGTCAGTTGGGTAGAATGCAAGACGTCCCCCCAATAATTGACCTTCTAAAGGATGTAGAGTACTTTAAAGACCAAGCCGTAGGGGAAAGCAAATATGAGCAATTCTGGAATAACGCGATAAAGTTGGGTGTCGATACTTTCGAGGAAAATCCAGGATGCACTCAAAACTATGAAATCTGGCTACAATCTATGCCCCGTGGCATTAGTAGACCCTTACCAGCCCAACTTAGAGGGCGAATACGGGAAGCAATCATGGTAGAAGATGATGAGCAGGAAGATCCGGGTGTCAAGGTGGAGTTTTTGAGAGTTCAGTTGTCGCGTTTGATCACAACTATGGATGGGTGTCAGAGAAACCTTTGCGGGTGTACTCTCCAAGAGGCGGGGATACGGGCAAGAAATTTGTTTTCGGGTATCAAAACGTCGTTGCAGGACATGTTGCAAAGTCTAAGTGGAAAAATGGGGACTTCACAGATGGGTTCATCTCAGCCGGGGACATCACACAGAGCACCAGTTTGAAAGAACTTGTCTTATCTTTATGTAGTTTGAGTCTTTTATGTTTCTGTCATTATAGGTTGGTGTCTGTGTTTAAGTCGGAGTTAAGTTGTTTTTTATATTCGGGTATTTATTGCACGCATATCGTTAGGGGTTTAAAGTGTTTTTTTTTGTATTTGTTGTTTAGTTTTAAAGTGATCCTAAATTCATTGTATGTTTTGCTATCTTTCATCGAAATGTTAAAAAAAACCTTCAATTGTGTAATGTTTATGCATAAGCTGCCCGAACTACGCAAGATCTGATTCATGTACAACATGATACGTAGGCAGCCTACTTTTGGGTTCGATCTAATCATTTTGTTTCGTTGTTTTTCGTTATTTTTCCTCTTTTAAGGAAAACAAAAGCCATAAAGAATGATAAAATAAAGGTAATAACGTGAGGAAAAGAGCGGATATTGATAAAAAAAATATATATATATAGTAATAGGTGTAGATAAAAAAAAAAAAAAAAAAAAAAAAAAAAAAAAAAAAAGTGTGTAAATAAAAATCGGGATGATGTTGAAATGACCTCGCTACCCTCAAAAGCTGCTAGAAATGAACATGAACTTAGGGCAATTTTACCAATGTGATTCCCATGCTTTTGGTATACCCTAATCCTAACGGATGTCGTCTTTGATGAGCATGTTCTTTCAGATAAAAGTGGTAGGTTTACAGCACTCTGGCTAGTCACCCATACTTCACTAGATCCAAAGCAAAGCTCGCAATGGCTAGCAGGGAGATTGAAAATTCGCTCATTGACCCGGATCAGGATCACAGGGAAGAAAGTTCAGAACACAATGATGAGGTAGTAAGGCTCAGGCAACAATTGATAGATTTGCACCGGGCATGGGCCAGCGGAATGCCTCCTCCTCCGCTCCCTGAAGGTCTTGGGAATATCTCTAATTGCCCACCGCTCTCTCAAGCACAATTCTCTGCTCCTACTGAGTCACCTGAGCACGCGCCAGGATTCACTCCGCGACATTATTATCCTGGCAATTCTGGTGTGCCCTTGGCAGCTCCCCAATCAAGACCAGCTGCTCAGCCAGCGCCACCGATCACACCGGTATTCGCGGCCCCTCCACCACAAGAAACTCCCATATATGCTGGGCGTCCCACAATGAGGCTTCCTCGGTCTTCCAGTGAGCCAGCACTGAAGGTTTCAGATGGTCAGTATTATGCTACGGAGCCTACTCTGCAATTGAATGAACCGTATGGGTACACTCAGCCGCCTGCATTTCCATTTGATACGGAGAAACCTGTCGCAACGGAGGAACAGGATGTCATAGCCCGGAAACTGAAGAGTTTAGAGCAAGCTATGAGGAATTTGCAAGGAATCGGAGATTATAGAAGTGTTTCCTATAAAGACCTGTGCATGTTCCCAGATATCAACCTGCCTCCCGGTTTTAAGATGCCTAAGTTCGAGAAGTACGCAGGACACGGTGATCCTGTTGCACACTTGAGACGTTATTGCAACCAGTTGAGGGCTGCAGGAGGAAAGGAAGAACTACTCATGGCCTTCTTTGGCGAGAGTCTTTCAGATCTGGCTTCAGAATGGTTCATCGATCGGGATATCGATAAATGGAACAGTTGGGATGATTTGGCTTCTGAATTTGTTCAACATTTTCAGTACAACATCGATTTGATTCCGGACGAAAAATCCTTGGTCAACATGAAGAAAAAGAGCACTGAAGGTTTTAGGGAATACGCTATAAGGTGGCGTGAACAGGCCGCTCGGGTAAAGCCTCCAATGAAGGAAAGTAAGTTGGTAGAAGTTTTCATTCAGGCGCAGGATGAAACCTATTTTCAACATTTACTTCCGGCAATGGGAAAGTCTTTTATGGAAGTCCTCAAAATGGGGGAGATGATAGAGGACGGGATTAAGACCGGTCGAATAGTGAGTTTTGCTGCATTAAAAGCTACCACACAAGCGATTCAAGGTGGATCTGGCGCATTTGGAGGAAAAAAGAAGAAAGAGGATGTTGCGACTGTCGTAGCCGGAACCCATACTTATCCTAAAAGGCCACCTCGCCCCTATCCCCAATCCCAAGCCCAAGTCTACGCCCAAGCTCCATATATTCCTCCCCACCATTACTACCCTCCACAAAATCCTTTATATTCCATTCCACCACCCCCTTACCCAGTATATAGTGCGCAACCATATGCCCAAACCCCTTCTTACCCGCAGTGGCGCGCGCAAACTTCACAAAATCGCCCATTCGCTTCACCAAATTACCAAAACCCCCCCAGACCCAGTTTTCAGCCTAGGCCCGAGTATAAGCAGGAGAAAACGGTCAAAAATCAATTCACACCTCTTGGGGAGTCATATGCTAGCTTGTTTGATAGGTTGAAGAAGTTGAAGGTTTTAAGCCCAATTCAAGGAAGGCTTTCAAATCCACCACCAAGGAATCTCGATTATTCTTTAAGGTGTGCGTACTGTTCTGATATGCCAGGCCATGATATTGAGAAATGCTGGCATTTGAAGAGAGCTGTCCAAGATTTGATTGACACAAATCAGATGTTGGTCCAAGCCCCGGAGGGTCCAAACATTAACCAGAATCCGCTGCCAACCCATGCTGAAGCCAATATGTTAGAATTGATATATGATGGGAAAGAGTCTTCGAGGGGTTATAAGCCTATTGTCAAGATACACACCACTGAGGAGAAATCGGTGAATGTAGCGGAGTCTCTAAAAGCAATGTCATTGAGCCAGGAAGGAATGAGGGAGGATAAATCCCGAGAAAGCACAAAGAAGCCCCTGATCACAGTACAAGGCGCCGGAAGGTATGGTGATTCGAGTCAGGATAAACCTAAGTTGACAGTGGTGGGAGCTTTGAGTCAGCCTATCTTGACGGTGAAAGGAGCACTGGCAGCGCCTATTGTCCTCAAACCAGTGACCCAACCTCCGATAGTTGATATGAAAAGGATTCCCTGGAATTATGGGCGGACTGTGATGACCTATCACGGGAAAGAAGTTGTGGAAGATGTAGATGAGGTAGGAGGTTTGACCAGGTCAGGAAGATGCTTCGTGCCTGAAAGCTTAAGAAAGTCTAAGCCAACGGTGAGTGAACTGTCGTCTATCAAAAGGCCTATCACTGAGGAGGAAGCCGAAGATTTTTTGAAAAAGATGAAATTGCCAGAGTATTCAGTATTAGACCAGTTGAAGAAAACCCCTGCTCAAATTTCCCTTTTATCTTTGCTGTTGCACTCCGAAGAGCATCGTGATGTTTTGCTGAAGGTATTGAATGAAGCATATGTTCCAAGGGAGATTACAATCAACCAGGTTGAGAAAATGGTGGGAAAAATCTTTGAGGTCAATCGGATCAGCTTTTCTGATGATGAATTGCCTGTTGAAGGTACAGGGCATAATCGAGGTCTTTACATTACAGTGAAGTGTGAGGATTTCTACGTCACTCATGTTATGATTGATGGAGGTTCAGGTGCAAATATTTGCCCTATTTCTACTTTGCAAAAGCTAAATGTTGGTGCTGATAGGATCAAGCCCAACAATGTATGTGTTAGGGCTTTCGATGGTGCAAAGTCAAATTCCATTGGCGAAATAGAACTAATGTTGACCATAGGGCCTGTTGAGTTTGCCATAGAGTTTCAGGTATTGAACGTAGAATCCTCTTACAATCTGTTGTTGGGAAGGCCCTGGATCCACAAGGCCAAGGCGGTTGCATCCACGCTGCACCAAATGATTAAGTTTGAGCATGACAGGCAAGAAGTAGTTATTCATGGTGAAGGAGATTTATCAACCTACGAAGATTCTCCCTTGTCCTTTATTGAAGCAAATAACGTAGAGGAGACATTCGTCTATCAAATTTTTGATACAGTGCCAGTGAGTCGTATCCCTGAGTGGCAAGCTATACCGGGACCGCAATTGTCTTCTGCATCTATCATGATGGTGAGTGAACTTTGGAAATACGGATTTGAACCAGGAAAAGGTTTGGGAGCATCTCTGCATGGTATAGTTCATCCCATATGTCCGAGTGAGAACGTGGGCACGTTTGGTCTGGGATTTGAGCCTACAGCTGAAGATCTGAAGAAAATCAAGGAAAGGAAGAAGGAAATATGGTCCCTCCCTCGCCCAATGCCACTACTCAGTGAGTCATTTGTTAAGAGCGATGTCGCGAAGCATGTGGAATCTGAAGTTGAATTGGTGGGTGACCTCCAGAACTTTTTTATTGAAGTTGATATGGTTGAAGCAGGAGAAGGTACCAGTATGGCAGATGTGCAATTCATAGGTCCAGCTGTCCGGCTTAATAATTGGGAAGTCACTCCTCTCCCCGTCAGGAGGGAGTTTTGGTAGTTTATTTTGTTTTCCTTTCTGTTTATCCGAGTTATTTCAGGGTTGTAATTCGGATTTTAGTTTGTTTATGTTATATTGGTGTCTGTGTTTAAACCCTTCTATCTTTTATTTAATGAAATGCAATGTCCCTTTTGTTTTGTGTCTAATATAGTTTGTTTTTCTTTTTACACAGTTCTCTTTATGCTGATTCTAATGACATGACATGCATGCGGAATTTTCAGCCTGGTCTTAAAATCCAAAATAATCCAGATGTAATGGAGCAGGATGAGGAATATGATGAAAAAGAAGCATTAGAAGAAATAAGCAAAGGGTTGGAACAATTTGAAGACAAACCGAATCCTAATTTGAATGAGACTAAGCCAATAAATCTAGGGGATCAAGAAGATGTTAGGGAAACTAAAATCAGTGTACATGTTTGCCCCAGCTAAAGGATGAAATGATTCAAACGTTAATGGATTATAAGGATGTTTTTGCATGGTCTTATGATGATATGCCTGGTTTAAGCACTGAATTAGTGTCCCACAAATTGCCGACGGATCCCGCATTCCCTCCTGTCAAACAGAAGTTGAGGAAGTTTAAAACAGATGTAAGTATTAAAATCAAAGAGGAAATCATGAAACAACTTGAAGCCAAAGTAATTCAAGTGGCTCGTTATCCCATGTGGTTATCCAATGTTGTTCCCGTGCCAAAGAAAGATGGCAAAATTCGAGTGTGTGTTGATTACCGCGATTTGAACAGGGCAAGTCCAAAAGATGATTTTCCACTGCCCAACATCCATATTTTGCTAGACAACTGTGCTAAACACGAGGTTGCCTCTTTTGTGGATTGCTATGCCGGATATCACCAGATCATTATGGATGATGAAGATGCGGAGAAGACATCTTTTATCACACCATGGGGGACTTATTGTTATCGGGTGATGCCGTTCGGTTTGAAGAATGCTGGAGCAACATACATGAGAGCCATGACCACTATGTTTCATGACATGATGCATAAGGAGATTGAGGTTTACGTGGATGATGTGATTATTAAGTCAAAAAGTCAGGCTGACCATGTAAAAGACTTGAGAAAGTTCTTTGAAAGACTTCGCAGGTATAACCTCAAACTCAACCCGGCAAAATGTGTATTTGGAGTTCCATCTGGAAAGCTGTTGGGGTTTGTAGTCAGCCGTCGGGGAATTGAATTAGATCCCTCGAAAATCAAAGCCATTCAGGATTTGCCCCCGCCCAAGAATAAAACGGAGGTAATGAGTTTGCTTGGTAGACTGAACTACATTAGCAGGTTTATTGCTCAACTCACAACCACTTGTGAGCCCATATTCAAGTTGCTGAAAAAGAGTGCTGTGGTAAAATGGACTGAAGAATGTCAGGAAGCGTTCGATCGAATCAAAAGATATTTGTCAAATCCGCCCGTGTTGGTACCCCCGGAGCCTGGTAGGCCTTTGATCTTATACTTGTCAGTCATGGACAATTCTTTCGGGTGTGTCCTGGGGCAACATGATGTCACAGGCAAAAAAGAGCAGGCTATTTACTATCTTAGCAAGAAGTTCACCACTTATGAGGCCAGGTATACTCTTCTTGAAAGGACGTGTTGTGCCCTAACTTGGATAGCACAGAAGTTGAAGCACTATCTCTCATCCTATACTACTTATCTCATCTCCCGCATGGATCCTTTGAAGTATATCTTTCAGAAGCCTATGCCGACAGGTCGATTGGCAAAGTGGCAAATTTTGCTTACCGAGTTCGACATCGTATATGTGACTCGAACCGCCATGAAAGCCCAAGCCTTGGCAGATCATCTTGCTGAGAATCCCATCGATGAAGAGTACGAGCCATTAAAGACATATTTTCCTGACGAAGAAGTGTCGTGTGTCGATGAAGTCGTTATAGATGTTGATCCAGGTTGGTGGTTATTCTTCGATGGAGCTGTCAATATGAAAGGAGTCGGAATAGGTGCGGTTCTTGTCTCTGAATCGGGACAACATTTCCCGGTAACAGCACAACTTCGATTCTACTGTACTAACAATATGGCAGAGTATGAAGCCTGCATCCTTGGTTTGAGGTTAGCTGTTGATATGGGAGTCCAAGAATTATTGGTGTTGGGAGATTCGGATTTACTCGTCCATCAAATTCAAGGCGATTGGGAGACGCGAGATTTGAAGCTCATCCCGTATCGACAATGTTTGCAGGAGCTATGCCGACGATTTGTGTTAGTAAAATTTAGGCACATTCCAAGGATTCGTAATGAAATTGCTGATGCGTTGGCCACTTTGTCTTCAATGCTCCAGCATCCTGACAAAGCCTACATCGATCCAGTGCATGTACAGAGTCGTGATCAGCATGCTTACTGCAATGTGGTTGAAGAAGAGCTCGATGGAGAACCTTGGTTCTTGGATATCAAGCGGTATATTCAATCAGGAGAATACCCAACATATGCCACCAACGATCAAAAGAGGACTCTTAGGCATTTGGCTAGTGGATTTTTCTTGAGCGGGGGAATCTTGTATAAGAGGACCCCAGATCTGGGACTTCTAAGGTGTGTAGATGCAAAAGAAGCCTCGGCAATCATGGTTGAAATACACTCTGGAGTATGCGGGTCGCATATGAACGGTCACGTCTTGTCAAAGAAGATTCTTCGAGCAGGTTATTACTGGCTTACTATGGAGAGGGATTCTATTCAGTTTGTTCGAAAGTGTCATCAATGTCAGGTGCACGGCGATCTGATACGTTCTCCTCCTGTTGAGTTGCATGCAATGGCCGCTCCATGGTCGTTCGTAGCTTGGGGAATGGATGTGATTGGACCGATTGAGCCGAAGGCATCAAATGGACATAGATTCATTTTGGTAGCCATTGACTACTTCACAAAGTGGGTGGAAGCAGTAACTTTCAAGTCGGTGACAAAGAAGGTTGTGGTAGATTTTGTTCATGCCAATATCATTTGTAGATTTGGAATTCCTAAGATGATTATTACAGACAATGCTGCCAATCTCAATAGTCATTTGATGCAAGAAGTGTGTCAACAGTTTAAGATCGCACATCGAAATTCTACTCCATATCGCCCAAAGGCCAATGGTGCTGTAGAAGCCGCCAATAAAAATATAAAAAAGATACTGCGAAAAATGGTACAAGGTTCTAGACAGTGGCATGAAAAGTTGCCGTTTGCATTGCTAGGTTATCGCACCACTGTTCGCACTTCAACAGGGGCAACTCCATATTTATTAGTGTATGGGACAGAAGCAGTCATCCCTGCAGAAGTTGAAATTCCTTCTCTTCGGGTCATTGTAGAAGCAGAGATCGATGACGACGAATGGGTAAAAGCCCGACTGGAACATTTGAGTTTGATCGAGGAAAAAAGGCTAACGTCCGTGTGTCATGGCCAGTTGTATCAAAAGAGGATGGCTCGTGCGTATAACAAAAAGGTCCGTCCCAGGAATTTTGAAGTTGGTCAGTTGGTATTAAGACGTATCCTTCCTCACCAGGTTGAAGCGAAGGGCAAGTTCTCCCCTAACTGGCAAGGTCCCTTCGTTGTGAAGAAAGTGTTACCTAATGGAGCCTTATATTTGACAGATATTGAAGGCAAAATGGCAGAAATGGCTATCAATGCTGATGCGGTCAAAAGATACTATGTATGATATTTGGTCCTTTGTTTGATTTTATTGCATGTTTAGTACTTACATTTTTGAAGATTGATATGACGAAGGCATTTTATTCTTCTGTCCAAACATTGTGTCATCCTTTGTTTACCCTTTTGAGCCTCGTTTATTTTTCTTTCATATCCTTCTTTTGGAATCAAAATAGAGTCAAAGATGAATGTCAAGAAAATAAGAATAAAAGAATGAGTTCGAAAAAAAAAATAAAAAAAAATAAAATAATATTTAAAATAAAAAAAAATCAAAGCAAAGCAAAGGACAAGCAGATGGAACTACGTGCGACCTGATTCTCCTCTCTTGGGAGTGAGATACGTAGGCTGCCCTATTTCGGGCTCGGTCCAACCAAATAAAGATTTAAGATTCACCCAGTCAACAAAACTGGGGCATGAGTTAATGCATTGTTTGAGTCGATTCCAAAAGTTGTAAGTCCCACCCCACTTCAAGTATCGTTTGAGCCTCTTACCATCTTTTCTAACCTTGACCAAAAGCCAAGTTACAACCAAAGAAAGTCCTTCAGATCAATTTTTGATAGTGTTAAGGCTAAGCATGCAAAGGATATGACGATACATTGCGAAGTACCGCTTATCTCCCTCAGCATAAGAAATCAAAAAAAATAAAATACAAAAATGAGAGAGTCTTATTGGTGAAAACCTTTGCAGGCACCATAAGGCGATGGTGAGTTGTGAGAAAATAAAAATGAGAGAGTCTTATTGGTGAAAACCTTTGCAGGCACCATAAGGCGATGGTGAGTTGAGAGAAATACAAAAATGAGAGAGTCTTATTGGTGAAAACCCTCACGGGCACCATAAGGCGAGGGAGAGTTCAAGAGAAAAGTGAAAAGTGAAAAGAAAGAGATTTGTTGGCGAATGTCTTTTTAGATGTCGTCAGTCGAATGTGATGTATGAGTCCAATAGATTTGAAGAAGCGGCTCAACGGCAAAGGCACAAACTCGACAACAAATGGGGAGTTTTGGATAGGAAGATCAGGCAGCTCAATCCTAAATGCATGTCATACTCATTGGAGTTGGTTGTCGTATTCAGATAAGTTTTCTTTTTGAATATGGGACATTTCCCTCTTTCTTTCATTTACATATTCATGCTTTTTGTTTTTTTTATGTCATTTATCAAAATAAAAGTCACCATCATTTCTTTACATTTTAAGTCAAGTCTGTGTCAAAACAAGCAAGAAAGGATTTCAAAATTTACTACCAGTCTTTCCAATTATATGAGGAAAAGCCAAGGAACAACACAGAAAAGAAATATGATCGTAATTCAACACGAAGCAAAGGAAGTCTATCAACCGACAGGCTATTGGATTCGTAGAAGCATTTCGGATTTGGGAAAAGAGTGCACCTCAGGGGCATGGTAAAAATGGAAACCCATTGTTAGAGTCAGAACTCATTTCCCTCAATCTGGATCCAGGTCAATGATGCGGCAAGACACGACAAGTGTTAGCAATTTGAAACAAAGATGAAAGGAACGAGTGTTGGGCAGATACCTGAAAAGCCAAGATCTGCAAGCCACCACTAAGTTTTTAACTGACAAATTTTTCTTTGATTGAAACAGGGGCAAATTTGTTTCACTTGATTCAGCTACCATTGGAAATGCATATCCAGGGACTTTACTTTCTGTTCAGGACCCTCCTGAAAAATGGGACTTTACCTTCTGTTCAGGACCCTCCTGAAAAATGGGACTTTACTTTCTGTTCAGGACCCTCCTGAAAAATGGGACTTTACTTTCTATTCAGGACCCTCCTGAAAAATGGGATTTTACTTTCTGTTCAGGACCCTCCTGAAAAATGGGATTTTACTTTATGTTCAGGACCCTCCTGAAAAATGGGACTTTACTTTCTGTTCAGGACCCTCCTGAAAAATGGGATTTTACTTTATGTTCAGGACCCTCCTGAAAAATGGGATTTTACTTTCTGTTCAGGACCCTCCTGAAAAATGGGATTTTACTTTATGTTCAGGACCCTCCTGAAAAATGGGACTTTACTTTCTGTTCAGGACCCTCCTGAAAAATGGGATTTTACTTTCTGTTCAGGACCCTCCTGAAAAATGGGATTTTACTTTATGTTCAGGACCCTCCTGAAAAATGGGACTTTACTTTCTGTTCAGGACCCTCCTGAAAAATGGGATTTTACTTTCTGTTCAGGACCCTCCTGAAAAATGGGATTTTACTTTCTGTTCAGGACCCTCCTGAAAAATGGGATTTTACTTTATGTTCAGGACCCTCCTGAAAAATGGGACTTTACTTTCTGTTCAGGACCCTCCTGAAAAATGGGATTTTACTTTATGTTCAGGACCCTCCTGAAAAATGGAAATTTACTTTCTGTTCAGGACCCTCCTGAAAAATGGGACTTTACTTTCTGTTCAGGACCCTCCTGAAAAATGGGATTTACTTTATGTTCAGGACCCTCCTGAAAAAGGGAATTTACTTTCTGTTCAGGACCCTCCTGAAAAATGGGATTTTACTTTATGTTCAGGACCCTCCTGAAAAATGGGACTTTACTTTCTGTTCAGGACCCTCCTGAAAAATGGGACTTTACTTTCTGTTCAGGACCCTCCTGAAGAATGGGATTTTACTTTATGTTCAGGACCCTCCTGAAAAATGGGATTTTACTTTATGTTCAGGACCCTCCTGAAAAATGGGAATTTACTTTCTGTTCAGGACCCTCCTGAAAAATGGGACTTTACTTTCTGTTCAAGACCCTCCTGAAAAAAAATGGGATTTTACTTTCTGCTCAGGACCCTCCTGAAAAATGGGATTTTACTTTATGTTCAGGACCCTCCTGAAAAATGGGAATTTACCTTCTGTTCAGGACCCTCCTGAAAAATGGGACTTTACTTTCTGTTCAAGACCCTCCTGAAAAAAAAAAAAAATAAAAAAAAAAAAAAAATAAAAAAAAAAAAAAATGTGATTTTACTTTCTGCTCAGGACCCTCCTGAAAAATGGGATTTTACTTTATGTTCAGGACCCTCCTGAAAAATGGGACTTTACTTTCTGTTCAGGACCCTCCTGAAGAATGGGATTTTACTTTCAGTTCAGGACCCTCCTGAAAAATGGGACTTTAGTTTTTGTTTAGATATTTTTACTTTCTGCTCAGGACCCTCCTGAAAAATGGGATTTCACCTTCTGGTCAGGACCCTCCTGGAAAATGGGACAATGCTTTCAAAAAATGAAATACTAATTATTTATAATTCTTGTTTGGGATAATTTTCGTTCTAGTTTTAATTTTGAGTTTCAGGAGCCCGCCTGAAGAACAGGGTGATGAAATAGCAAGGCAGGAACCCGCCTGAAGAACAGGGTGATGAAATAGCAAGTTCGGATCCCACCGGGAGAACAGAGTGAAGAAAATGAAAAGTCAAGCAACAAAGTGATGAAATAGCAAGTCAGGAGCCCGCCTGGAGAATAGGGTGAAGAAACAAAAGAGTCAAGCAACAAAGTGAAGCAATTGAAAGCCAAGCAACAAGGGGAAAGAAATTGCAAGTCAGGAGCCCGCCTGGAGAACAGGGTGATGAAAGTCGAGTCAAGAACCAACAAAAGCTGTTTAGATAGGATTTTTGTAATTTATCTTTATGTTTTAGCTTTTAATCTTTATTTTTGATGTAATAACAGAGCCGCGGACCGGAACCTCGATGGAACCTCACTTGACTTTCCAGCTCGGTATAGTCCACCGCCGTCCAAAAGTTGAGATGCTTGTCACTCGATCCTCTCGTAACTGGGTTGGGTAGGCTGTCCTAATTCAAAACCCGATAGTCCTTCTTTCTTCTGTTTCTTCTTTTGAATAATGGTCGGGACAAAATTCTATCTCGTTGTCTACTTCTTTGTCTGAAAACACTGCGTGTTTACAGTCAAAGGGGGCATGATGTAGACACGTGATTTCGTCCTCTTGAAGGTCCATTTTTATTCACTTTACCCATTTTATGTTATCCTACCGTGTACCCTACCCCGTGTAATTATCCCTCCACAAAATACAAAAATACAAAAAAAAATAACAAACCCCTAACAAACCCAATCCCAAATTATTCTTGTTATAACTAATTAACAATCCTACCTATTAAATTAGGACACCTAACCCTACCCCACGTGACCCCCACCCTCACCTCACAGCATATATACACACACAAAGGGAGACACGGGAGGAGAGAGGACCATTTTTTGTTTCTTTGCTTCTTTTTTCAATTCCCCACACAAAAATCATCTTCTTCTCCAAGAATTACACACATCGGTCCATACACATATCTCACAGCCTCCACTTTTATCTCCATATAGCACACACTCTTCTACACATAAATATTCTTCTGTTTTCATTCTCACGGAGGAACCACACTCACATCTTCACACAAATTCCCAATTCGACTAAAAGAAAAAGAAAAAAAAAAAAAAGATCTTCCATTTTCTACTCATAGAAACTTGTACAGAATACACCATATAGATACGCACACAATAATAACACCAGAAGAGGTTTAGACTCTCTGTAGCTTCTAAGTCATCCATCGCTGCATAGGTCACTGGAATGTGTTTTCTGCTATTTTTGGATCTGGTTTTGATCATTGCTGGATGTAGTACATGCTTTTGATAAAAAAAAAAGGGGCTATTCGAGTTGGTTTGTTCGTCGTTGAGGTTCGGTCCGAGATTTTGGACGCGGTTCTAGTCGGAAGGAGCCATTTCAATTAAAGCATTGAGTTTTCGAGTTGTTGTTCCTCTATACGGAGTTGGGTTTCGTCATTGTTGAGGTTCTATTCGAAGCTCCAAATCTGGGTTTTCTTAACTCATAATATCAACAAAATTCGATATTGGAAGGTCCATTTCTTAACCCGCTCTCTTTTTATTTTTCTTGGTGTGTCGAATTGTTTGTGATTATGTGTGGTGTTATTATGTTTGTTGGTTTTATTGTTGATGTTGATTCACTACGTTTGTTGATTCGGCTATGGTGGTTTGAGGAAAGAATTTGACCATGTGTTGATTGTTGATTGATAAAAAACGAAGCTAGCGGGGGGTGAAATTGAGAACTTGATAAAAAGGGTTGAATTAGATTAACGTGGGTTTATTATTATTTTCGTTTAATCCGGAATAAGCATAAACATTGAGTGAACGTGAAAGGATTATGACATGTGGAAACGGATAGGCAATGTAGGTTTGGGTAGGCAAAATTTAGGATTTGTGGCTTCGGTTGAATGTTTGGAAATTCTGTGGAATGTTTGGAATGTTGTTGAATAGTTTTATTTTATTTTATTTTTCGCACTAAGAAATGTATTCATTTGGCCGGGGGATGCCCCGAGGTACCTGTATATATTTATTCACCGGGGAATGCCCCGACGTATCATGTACCCGAAGAATGATCGTGATGAAGGCCCGTGGCATCGGGTAAGGCATTAGAGCATTAGTCTATGATTAATTGAGAATAGGATTTATTTTTTATGCATTTTTTATTTTTGGGACTGTATAATTGGACTGGACACTAATTTTGGAGTTTGTTTTGTTTCATGTGTTTGATGGATTGTTTTATGTGTTTTTGTGTGGCTTATGCATTTGTAATGCCAAATTAGTCGATACACTCCACCATGCGACCGTGATCGAACCACGGGATCGAGGGGTGCCTAACACCTTCCCCTCGGTCAACAGAATTCCTTAGCCGGAATCTCTGTGCGCAAACCGGTTTAAGAGTCAATTGGTTTCGAAAAAGGGATTTTTTAAAGGTGACTTGGCACACCGGATTATGTCAAGTGGCGACTCTGAATAAAAATGCAAATAATCCTTTTCCGAAACAAAATTTTATTTCTTGTCACTTAAATAATAAAACCCTTTCGAACTTTAAAAATATTCCATGTTTTGGAGTACGCGTAGAATAAGGGGTGTGACACACACATAGGAACGATGGTTCGATTTCTTGCTAAAAAATGTAGGGTGTTACAGTTGAACAACTTTAGTTGTATATTGATTTAGAAACATTGATTTAGAGGGCAGTCATCTCCTTCTTGGTCACCATAGGAATTAGGTGTTTGAATTAGTTCTAATTGAGGATATTAAATTTTGACATATTCTTTTGTTCTTAGTTACTCCTTCTTCTTATGTCTAATTATCTATCTCTTTATTGACTGTCTTTACTTGGTATCGTAGTTCATTTCTAGTGTCGTCGATTCATTCCGTATTAGAAAGTAACTACAATTAACCCAATTAAGGCATAATTTACTCTGCATTTCTTCTAATTAACATCAAAATATAACAAAGGTAATTTTGATAGTCATGCATTTTTTTGGAAATACTTTTCTCCATATTAAACTTCAAGATTCATTCACCTCCATTTTTATCTATTTTTTTTGGTGACATTTTTCTTTTTCAACTATTTTTCATGAATATATCGGTGATATTATTATGTTCTGGTGTTCTGGTTACTGTGTTAAGTATGAAGTATATAACTGTTACAAAATTGATCGATGAAAATGTAACATGTGTAAAATTGATTTAGGCAGTTGTTGCAAAACTTAAAATAGATGAAAAGAGAAAAAAATTTAATGTTGATACACTATTCAAGGTATTTCAGTGCTACAATATGACAAACAAAGGTATAATTTTATCAGTTGTTGCTTGCTAAAGAGATATTATACACTATTCGTAAATTTGTTGTTGCAATTTTATTTTAGTAAGAATGATACACGTAAATTTTAGTTCGTCCAGACTTATTTTTTAACGGAGATACGTATATCATTTGATAGAGTATTGATTAATATGGTTTGATATCAAAACAAATAATAAATAATCAATATGTATCTTTTAGTTAAAGTTACATCTTAAAGTAAATGATTTTAAGAACAATGTCAATAGAATTACCTAAGAAGTTTTGTACAAACTTTATTCATTAGTGATATATTTGATAATTAGAAATACCTTTGTTACTTAAAAAAAGTATCAAAGTCTTCTTGGTTGAAGGTTAATTGTTTATTTGATTTTATATGTATCTTTAGCTTACACACATTGTGTTGTAGTTGTAAAACAAACATGAATTTGGTGCAACTTGCTATTTTTTATTTGATATGTATCTAATTAATTTATATATTTTTAAAAGAGATACATTGCCTGATGTTATGTATCATTGAAATAAAAAGTCATTATCATTTGATAGGTTAATACTTCATCAACTTATGTGTACTCACTTTAGAGAGTAGAAAATGCTGTTGTGGAAGGTTTTAGGTGGACTAGAAAACATGTCAACGCGCAATAGCAGTCCTTAAAATCAAGCACGTAGATGATATGATGTCTTACTGCTCTGAGTATTATCATTCAGAAACTTTAGTCAAGATGTATGAAATTTTGATTATTTCAATGACGGACATGAAAGAATGAATTGTTTCACAAGAATTTGCAAAAATAGTTGTATTACTACTAAAGTACAAATGACCACCTGTTAAGCCAAAGAAAGGAAGATACAAGAAAGTTAGTGAAACATTAACATAGAAAAATAATTATTGTGGATGATGTAGTTAGGAAAGTCACAACATACATACTTGTAATTTCTTCTCCAGAGAGAAATAGCCTAAAAGTCTGAAGAAAGATTGGAAGTTTTCACTATCTTAGTTTTGGAAGGAACACTTATTTAAAAAAAAAAAAATTGATAATACTGTTTAGTACAATTGTTTTTTAATAAAGGTTAAACTTTACATCTCAAAATACCTTGTACAAATGCGCTACCAAGTTGCGCCACATCGCTTCAATTGTTCCACAGTGTAATTGTAGAGAATTTATGTTTTGTTTTTCACATGGTCATTTTCTCCATTGATATATACAAATTTTCTACTCATTTCATCTTTTTGGCACTTAAACAAATTATAATAAAAAGAAAAAACTTCTCTTATAGATTCTATAGAAAATACCTCATTATTGATGAGAACTTGTTGAAGAAAAATTAATCAGTGAGATTCCTATATTGTTTAAAGTAATGTTTAAGTGTGGTATATTTTTCTATATTGTTTGCATTTATATATGTAAAAATACATGTATAAAGACTCATTTTCATATCATCTTATTATCTTAAGAAAGATAAATTATTTAAATATGTTTCTCTTATATAATTAATATACATCAAAATGTATCTTTTTTTAGATACATAATATTTTCTTTAGTATATTAATTATGTATATAGTACACATTTAACATAAACGGTAAAATGTCACAATTGCAAAAGAATTAGTCGTACCACTTTTTTTTGTTATTGGGATACTTCCTTTGAATTTTAAATTTGTACCAATAGACAATTAAAAAAATAACTTACTGTTTGAATTATATTTCTGGAACATGTTTATTTTAGAAAGATAAATATGTTAGTTCTGATTAGTATACTAGCATTAAGTTATAACTTTTGAGATACATAATTTGAGTTTAACAATTCAATTAGATACATAATATAATTATTTAAATATTTTTAAAAAATTTCTGAATCTGATATTAGAAAGATTTCTAATAGATTGAACTTTTGTGTCTAGTGATGAAAATTTTATAAGTATATTTCATATACATATGAAAAATTAAATGGAATATGAAAATAACATAGGACACCTAATAGAATAGGAAGAATCCATAAAAACATAAATTGATCAACATAAAAAATCAGTCACCAATTTTTTTAGACAAATACTTAAAAGTGTTTGCATATTTGTACCTAAAATAACATAACTAAAATTTAAATCTACTCAGTGAAAATCACTTTGTTCTCATTTGGAGTAATGAAGCTAGGGTTAGGTCTTGGTGGTTCTTCATTGTCACTTACATAGCTATTCTCAGCCTTGACATGTTTATAGTTGCATAAGGGCAAAGTATATCTCATTCAATGAAATTTAGCATCAATCTCAGAAAATGATACTTGTAGTCCATTACTTAAGAACTCAGCGAACAAAAGCAACATATAGACCACAATTCCTGCATAATTTATCGTCTGTTAATAAGCTAAAATATTTATGTGATAAATGAATAGAAAATGTTAAAGTTGAATGATACAACAAAAATAAACTGTAATAGAACTAAAAATAATAGATACAAGTGTTTGCATCTGTAAAAAAGTTAAATGATACGAGATACAAAAAATGACATATGTAACAGAACTAAAAATAACAAGAGATGCATAATTTTGTAAATGTATTAGATCTAAAATTAACAAGTGATACATAATTATGCATATTTAACATATTAAAATTAAAGAGATATAAAATTATGCATATGTAATTGACAAAAAATAATAACAGATACATAAATATGCACTTGTAACTGAACTAAAAAATAAGAGATATAAAATTATTCTTATGTAATAGTCTAAAGGTAAAAAGAGATACAAGAAAACTAAACTAAACATTCGAGAGATACAAACTTATCATTATATAACAAACACAGACAACAAGAGATACAACAAAACTGCATGGATAATTTTATTTAGGATACAAGAAAACTGCATTAGTAATTTATTTAAGTTACAAATATATAATACTTGCATAATATATTATTTTGATGTAACTTCAACGTGTCTTTGTTTTGCACCACGAGAAGTGCATTTTGAAGCACCAGAAAGTTCTTTTTTGCCATCAGAACCACCTTTTTTTCTTTGCTTTAAGTGATTTCTTTAATTTCTTCATCATAACGGTATCGTTGATATTTTTCGATCGATTTTCACAAAAAATTTAGAGTCCTTATCAAAAATATCAAGAGAAAATTTTTGAAAAAACTTTCTTTTGGTTGATGTTTTCTAATTGTGAAATTCCTATACTAAAACATGATCCAGAATCTGAATCCATTATATAACTTAAAGATGAATTTGTAACAATTATTTGAAACAAATATAGCTTTGTACTTCAAATTACTCAATTTTCAACATACATGAAAACACACTAACCTCAGAAAAAATAATGTCCGTGAATGTTTTGAGAATTTAGAGAAGTTGTTGAACTTGTAGAGATGAAAATTGAAGTTGATGATGGGGGAAACTTTCAGAACTCAAAAACTGAATATTGAATAATTACAGAAACAGTTGTTTGATTTATGTTGTTGTTGATGTTGTTGCTGGATTTTTTTGGAGTATCCAAACTTTTAGGGATGACAAAAAGATGTATCCAGTGTTTTACTTAAGAATATTAAAAAGAAGAAGATATTTTTGTAATTTTTACAAAGAGAGAAGATTTTAAGAAGTTTAGTTAACTTAAGTTATGGTTTAAAGTAACTTTTCTAAATAATAATAATAATAATAATAACAATTAAAAAAACCAAGGCGAAAGAGAAATAGTCAAATATAGCAGGGGGGGGGGGGGGGTGTTTTTTACTTCTCTTTAAAACTCATCTCCAAATGAATTGAATTGACTTCCAATAAGTTGTTCTGCAAGTTTATAATATCCACTAACAATATGGTTTTATAACCTTTCTCCATTTTTTATGCAATTAATATTTTAATTTAAATAAGTTTCTTTTTTTTTAGGACAAAATCTCATACATTAAATTTTTACTTTTAAAGTTTGTTCCTACTCTTATTATAACATCTTATTAGAGTAAGTATATTCTTTTAAGCCAAAAGCTTATTTATTTCATTTTTAATATATTTTAGGAAGCTGAAAATAACAAAAAGAGCCACGTTTCTTATAATATAAAATTTTCTTTTAATTTCCAAAATAAAAAAAAAGAATTTATGAATATAAGTTTTGTTTAATCTATCATTTTACTTACTTTTTGATGTTTTCTTCTTTATTTTTATTTATTTTAAAGAATAAAAAAATAATGCCAGACCAAGGAGAGTCTGTCACTCAGATAAGTTTATGTAAATCCATTCCAAATATGTTCCATTTAAAAGAGAATATTCAGTTTTTTTTGTTCTTCAGATTTTTTAATCTCATTCAAATTCACAGGACAGTTTAGGAAAAAAAAGAGCAAATAATATACTCTAAACCCCTAGACCTAGTTGGAGCTATGTAACACCCTGCACTTTCAGGCTAAAATTTAAACAGTCTTTTTTACACGTATAGATCCAAATTCAATTATTCATTATTAATATATGTTTGATATTCAATCCTATAGTGTTTGAATACCTTTGACTATGAATTGAGGTCATAAACCCCCTAACTCAAAGACGAGTTGAAAAATTTGCTATCGATTAAGTTTTAGTAAACGTCTAAACTTGGGTTATCTTCCAACGACCATAACATTTTGTATATAAAAAATTAGGGGGCCTACTATATATCAAATGAAAGGTCTTTGAGTCCTCTTAATAACGCGACCAATTTTGCCTTAATCCTATATCGGGGTAAAAAGTTATGCCCATTTTCTAGAGGTGTCAGTCGAGGTCGAATCGCGCAAAAAGTATGTTTTTACCGGGGTATTTTGGTACTTTCTCTTTCTTGAAACCTCTCACACGAATTAAATAGCACTTTAAACGTTATTTACTCAACTATTATCAGTTTTATAATATATCAAATTCTTTACTCTAAAGAACAAGATCAAATTAGGGTTTCCTCCAAGAACAAGAAATCAAGAATCTAATCCTTTAAATTCAAGATTCTCAAGAAACGGATCAAGATCCGAATTTCATCTTTCAAATTTTATAATCTAAGGTATGTGGGACTACTCTAAAAACCTTGGGCATAATTTTAAATATTTTATCAAGATTAAAGATCCCCAATTACGTCTCTTAATGAATTGTTCGATATTATTTTCCAAATATATGCATCATCGGATTGTTTTGCTAAGAATATATGTTATCTTGAACCTTTTTTCATGGAAGTTGAACTATAACTATGTAGATTTGATTTTGTATGTTTTGTAAGGTTTGAATGAGAGCATGAATGATCAAAACTCTTTCTTTTATTATGATATTGTCTATTTGATTGTTATGGGTTGTTTATAGGCATGGGCTTTCTTAATGAAAAACTAATGGGAGAAGGCTTGTTAAATGATCATGGTTTGGTACTATTTATGACACGTTGAGTATATGGTTTCACATGATAAATGTTTATTGTGTCAAATTAACAACTTTCTCGGATTTTAAGAACTTACAAATATGAGGTGACCTCCTATTGATTCTGTAATTGGGAGGAGAATGTTTTGATGAAGATTTTAAATGAAAAATTTATTGCATAACTCTCCCTAATCTGATATTTAAAAGTTAGGGTGGTCACTAATTTCATAATAAGTGAAAAGGGTTACAGATTGACATGATGTGATTTGATTGACTTGCAAGTCAGGGTATGACGATACCCGGTGATTACATACCCTTAACAAGATAAGTATTGAATGTTTTAAAAGTATGAAGTATGTTTGTTTTAAAGAACTAAAAGTTGGACTTAAGAGAGATAGCAGGTTACCCGAAAAAGGCATTTGAGTGTAAGGACTCATCGCTGAAAACCGTAGTTGCCAATGCGGTTCTTATGATATTGTATCCTCCATGGGAGGATAATAAAATAATTAGGACATCTCATATGGGGGGATTCCTATGGTGTGCTAATATGGGGGTATCACCAACTCCAAATCCTGGCGGCTACTTAGATTGGAGGATCGGTCGCTGAGTCAAGGGTGGGTTCCACATAGCCCATGAAATTTCAAATTTGTAGGGTGTACTGACTAGATTAGATGAATAACAAAGAGTGAGTCAAGGTGTTCAAGAACTTCTTTGAAATTATTGAATATGCCCATGTATTTTTATTTACATAATGTTTACTATTATTAGGATATGGTCTTATCTATTTGGTTTAAAAACATGGTTTTTTGAGTTGTTTCACATACCAGTACATCTGTATTAACCCCTTATATTTCAGAATCTGATACACAGTCCCGGGGTCTATCTAATTAATAGATTGGGTTGTCCGAAGTTTGTAATTGGTGAGCCTTCTTTTATTCTGAAGTCCAATTTTAGATATTGTTGTTTCATTTAGGATTTTGGGTCTGACTGGGACCCTTGTCCCAGGTTTTAGTTATGATAATTGGTTTTGATGTACTAGAGATTTCATAGACAGATGTTAGATGATGTGGAAGTTTTATTGATTTCTTTTGATTGTTTAGCCGTATGATGTTCTTGACTATGTTTTCGTATGAATCTATTTTCGCATTCTCTTTATGATTGTATGAACGTGAGTATGATTGCCTGTTCAGAAATGGGTGCTCAGGTCTTCACGGTTAGGGATGCTAATCACGGCCAGGGCCGCGATTTGGGTCATGAAAAACTTGGTGTCCAAGTACGGTTTATGGTCCTAGGGTGTCTGCGAAATCACATCGAGTAGAGTCCTATTTAAGGGTGTGAAGCGCGCCAGACTTATAAGTAGGAGGCTACAAGGCATTTAGGATTGTCTTTTTTTTTTCATATTCTAGTTCGTGTTATGGAGTCGGAATGTTTCTCTTTTTAATACTCTAGTTTGTGCTATGGTGTAGTCCATACGAAAGTAAAGTTATCCTGATTCTTACTCTGATGTTGTCAAATATTTCTCATTTTCGAGGTGATCCAAGTACAAAATCATAGAATACAAATGATGTGGTCCTTTCTTGATTGAGTCATAAAAGATAATAAAATTATGCAAGGACTTGAGAGGAGTACGTTAGTGCTTCAAGGTGTTTTGATTCAACTATAAACTTTGATCCTGATAAAATCGTGCTTGTCAGCATGAGGTATTAAGTGTATCCAGTCCCTTTCAAAAATTCTTGTTGCAGATTCCATGAATAAGGGGAATGATGTGTAGTAGAATGTTGGAACTGTATTTCCACCCGACTATTAGTATATGTTAAAGCGTCATGGCCTATTGGTAATAATATTGGGCCAAGAAGTTGGTAATACGAAGTCACAAGGTTAGAAGTCAGAGTGAGGGTGACTTTTGAGTAAATAAATAGTTTTAGTTGGATAACTATTGATTGAGGGATGATTTCCTATTTTATAGTGATATACTAGTGTAGTATCAATAGTTGTAGATTGTATGGCAGTTTGCGGAGGAAGTGTTTGGCTTTTATTTTTATTTATTCAAAATAAGGAAAGAGCCCAGAGTGGATAGTTTTGGTGGTTATAGAAACCCCTTATAGGCTATGAATAGAAGCGATTAGATTAGCCATTAAGTTATAAGTATAGACTCATTATTGTGTGTGAAATTTGAAGGTAGTCTAAATGTATGATTAGGTAGGTAAGTATGATGTGAGGAATTAGAATACATTGAATATATTTAAATGGGTTATATTATAAGATTAAGATCGACTAATCCTATCATGTGACTTTACCCCTTTGATGGTATTTTCTTTAGTAGTAGTAAACTAGTACTTCATGTGAGAAGGTATGTAGTGGATTTTGAGTTGTAATAGTGAGGTTATGGTAAGGTTGTGATTGTAGGTAGTAGCTAAGTGAAGTGAAGTATTTGGGTTTATTTCTTAATTTGATGGACAAGTGTAGTATATGGCATGCTTTACCGGTGGTATTTAATTGAGGATAGACAACAGACTTTGACATTAGATATGGAATGTAGTGGTGAGAAAAGTAGCTCGAGATTGATGATACATGATTTGTGGAAATTAATTAGTACGCTTGATGTGATGTGCGAAATGGCCTAAGTTGGCAATTTGTGAAAAATGGAGTGGATAAATGGTGATATATATATACTTGAGGACTAGTGTTAAAAAATGATGAATTGTGGTAGAGTTATTAACATGATAAGAGTGATAGTCATATAATAATAAGTTGAACCCCAGATCGCATGTTGTTAGATAAGGTTGTATGTTATAAGTTTTATGTGCTCCCAACTTGTGTTTTTGAATTTTTTAGTATGGAGAAGTCTGGGGAGTTGTTGTAGAGTGTTCATTAAAGTTGAACTTGAGTAAAAATAGGTAGGCAATATGTACCTTTGGTATAGGTGTGCAAATTTTTTTAAGTTGTAAGTTTTGTGATTAGAGGTGTAAATCAAGTATTATAAGGAATTGAAGATAGAGTTTTAAGTGTTTAGAAGTGTGGGTGTCTATGCTTATGAAAATACTAGTCGTAAGTTGATGAATTTGGGAATTAGAAGATATTACGATAAGTCTCCATCAAAGGGGATGTCCTAGAAATGATTTAGTGTTTTTATGTAAAATTCTTAAAGGAATTTTGTGTTGATGGGTATACCGATACCCCCTATTGTATTGAGAATTGTGATTATAGATTGATAAGAAGATAAGTTCTCAAGTTTAGGATTGTGACTTTGATCTAAGGGGGAGATGGTGAGTTAAGGTAGTTTCTGAACTGTCTCATTGTGGCAAGTTAGGGAAGAGTCATGATAAACCTACTCCTATTCAAGCATATTCCTCCTACTTCAATTTAGGAGAGTATCCTGGAAATGTCTTTCGTTATATGTTCAAGTCATGCCTATGCCTATGGTTCGAGTTATCTATGGACTTATGTTTATGATCTGTCCTCCAAACTAGAAGCAATTATGTTTCTCAGTAATCTAGTCTTTCGTGTATTCAAGCCATATGTTATGTTGTTCATAATCCATAAAAATCTACGTCTCTCAGCATGCTTGGTCATAAGAAAATATGTTTCTATATGTTACCGATTCACCCTATGTCGAGTTTAGCCAAAGCAATAAAGTTGTGTAAACTTATGACTATTTTAACTCTAGAAATGGGAAGAAATAGCTTCAAGTTTTAATCTTTGTCTCAATCATTGACATTATGAATTCCGCCCTTATGTTATACAACTCTTGATGTGTGCACTCATGGTTGCACACCGTGCGCAGTCCTAAGAAATCATGTTGTGTTGTTTTTATGCCAAACGCCTCTTTATATATGATCCAAACACTTGATATATGAACCCCGTTTATGTCTATTCAATCATATCTTCACCGTATGTCCCTCCTTGGGTAGTGCAAAAAGTGTAAGTTATGAATTGATAAGTGTTACTTCCATTCATGATGTCTATGCTCGGGTCCCTCAATGAGCCTCCATATGTCAGTATGATGGTGGTTGTGGAAGCGTAGTAATGTGTTAGGAAGAGGCGTAGATGTTCTTAAAGGTGAAATTTTTTATGTGATTTCTTGAGTTAAGGCTATAGGAAAAGGGAGAAGTAGGAGACAAAAATTTGTTATGTGAAATAGTTAGGAAGGAGATATGCGGCAAAAGTCTATGTGAGATTGACTAAATTTACTGATCTTAGAGGGAAGATCCATGAAGTAGTGGTAGTAATGATAGGCATGAATGTTGTGATTAATGAAAACACAAACCGATGTGCCATGTTGTTAGTATTCCTTGAAATAAGACTTGAGATTATTAGATTATAGTGATGAGGTGAGGTAATTTCTTAATGTGGTGGAGAGAACATGGTCTCATAGTTTAAGTTAGCACCTCTTTCCTTGGAGTTGGGCTTCAACATTGATGTATTATACGACGAGACACAAACTCTTGTGTTTAGATATGTGATGGGTTAATTGTAAGTTGGAAGGTATGCAGTATGTTAATTAATGTTGGGGCATAGATGAATAGTATCTCTAAGTTTAAGGCCCTTTTGTTGTATCTTGTGAGGTGGAGAATGCTTTTAAAGACTATATTCTGCGAAATCCCATCTCATAATTGTAGCAAGGTAAATCAGGCCTATTATCACCAAATAAACTTATGCCTTATGTTGTAATGATAGAACTCATGTGCAAGGTGATCCCTATGTAAAGTTTTATTACCTCATGCTTCGTGCTGACGCATTTCACTAGGGTTATCCTGAAGCTCTTTTGATTTCTTTGCTTTTTGTGTTGAGGAAAAACATTCAATGTGAGATTATGTTCCTTATTCCATACATTTAGAGCTTCAACAAGTTCCTTTCCATCATTCGGGGAACAATGATCCCAGGGGGGAGATAATGTAACACCTCGCACTTTTGGGCTAAATTTTGAACCGTATTTTCTACATGTATAGACCTGAACCCAATGATTCTTTGTTAATGTATGTGTGATAATAAATCCTATAGTGTTTGAATACCTTTGGCTATGAATTAAAGCAACAAAATCCCCTAACTAAAAGACGAGTTGAAAACTTTCCTATCGATTAAGTTTTAGTAAACGTCTAAACTTGGGTCATCTTCCATCAACCATAACATTTTTTATATAAAGAATTAGGGAGCCTACTAAATATCAAATGAAAGGACTTTGAGTACCCTTTCCTACGCCACTAATTTTTCCTTAATCCTAGATCGGGGTAACCAGTTATACCTATTTTCCAGAGAAGTGTCAGTCGAGGCCGAATAGCGCAATAAGTACATTTTTAGCGGGGTATTTTAGTACTTTTCCTTCCCAGAAACCTCTCACATGAATTAAATAACACCTTAAATGTTATTTACTCAACTATCATTAGTTTTACAATATATCAAATTCTTTACTCTCAAGAACAAGATCAAATTAGGGTTTCCTCCAAGAATAAGAAATCAAGAATCTAATACTTTCAATTCAAGATTCTAAAGAAACGGATCAACATCCGGGTTCCATATTTCAAATTTTATAATCTAAGGTATGTGGGACTACTCTAAAACCCTTTGGCGTAAGTTTAAATGTTTTATCAAGTTTAAAGTTCCCCAATTATGTTTCTTAATGAATTATTCGATTTTGTTTTCAAAATATATGTATCATGAGATTGTTTTGCTGAGAATATATGTTTTCTTGAACCATTTTTTATGGAATTTGAACTACAGCTATGTATTTTTAATTTCGTATGATTTGTAAGGTTTGAATGAGAGCATCAATGATCAAAACTCCCTCTTTTATTGGGATATTGTCGATTTTGATTGTTATGGATTGTTTAAAGGCATGGGCTTTCTAAATGAAAACTAATGGGTGAATGCTTCTTAAATGATCATGGTTTGGTACTGTTTATGACATGTTGAGTATATGGATTCACATGATAAATGTTTATTGTATCAAATTAACAACTTTCTGGGATTTTAAGAAATTACAAATATGAGATGACCACCTATTGATTCTGCAATTGGGAGGAGAATGTTTTGAAGAAGATTTTGAACAAAAGATTTACTGCATAACTCTCCCTCATCTGATGTTTAAAAGTTAGGGTGGTCACTAACATGATAATAAGTGAAGAGGGCTACAAATTGATATGATGTGATTTGATTGACTTGCAGGTCAGGGTATGGCGATACCTGATGATTACATGCCCTTAGTAATACAAGTATTGAATGTTTTGAAAGTATGAAGAATGTTTGTTTTAAAAAACTAAAAGTTGTTCTTAAGAGTGCTAGTAGGTTACCCGAAAAAGGCGTTTGAGTATAAGGGCTCATCACTGGAAACCATAGTTACCGATACGGGTATTATGATATTGTATCCTACATGGGAGGATAATAAAATAATTAGGATATCTCACATAGGGGTATTACTGCGGTGTGCTCACATGAGGGGTATCACCAGCTCCAAATCCTGGCGGCTACTTGGATTGGAGGCTCGGCCACAGAGTAAAGGGATGGTTCCACATAGCCCGTGGAATTTAAAATTTGCAAGGTGTACTGACTAGCTTAAAGGAATAACAAAGAGTGACTCAAGGTGTTCAAGAACTGCTTTGAAATTATTAAATATGCCCATTTATTTTTATTTACATAATGTTCACTGTTATTACGATATGCTCTCATCTTTTTTGTATAAAAACATGTTATTTTGAGTTGTTTCACATACCAGTACATCTGTATTGATCCCCTATATTTCAGGATCTGGCACACAATCCCGGGGTCCAACTAATTAGTAAATTGGGTTGGCCGAAGTTCGTAATTGGTAAGCCTTCTTTAATTCGGAAGGCCTATTGTTGTTTCATTTTGGCTTTTGGTCCGACTAGGGGCCTTATCCTAGTTTTTAGTTATGATGGTTGGTTTTGATGTACTAGAGATTTCACAGACAGATGTTAGATGATGTTGAAGGTTTATTGATTTCTTTTGATTGTTTAGTCGTATGATGCTATTGACCATGTTTCCGTATAAATCTATTTCCGCATTCTCTTTATGATTGTATGAACGTGTGTATGATTGCCTATTCAAAAAGGGGCACTCAGGCCTTCACGGTTCGGGATGCTAGTCACGGCCAGGGCCCCGGTTCGGGTCATGATAAACTATAAATAGAAAATAAGAAATTTTTGACTTAAGGTGATGAAAGAAAGAAGAGGGACCCGCTGCTCACATTTTTCAGGGGAGCACAAGAAATGTTATACATAGCCGTCGCAACTCTAAGATGAATTAGCCATTTTACTGTACTTTTTTCCTCTCCTAGAACTTAGATAAGGCTGATAGCTGGAAATTTAGTTCGAGGATCTCTTTGTTTGATATTTCAAGGTTCTTCTTTACGACCAGGGTTCATTTCCAATCATGGTGTTAATTGGTTGGATTTATGATATATAGGTTTAGGTATCAATTAATAATTTCTATGTGATTTTGATTGTTTAATTCATATGCAAGTGGTGCACAATCGTTTATCTAAAGGGTATCAATTATCACAATCGAGTAGGAAACTAAATAAAAACCTAGGGATCTTAGACTTAATAGAAAAAAGGAAAAAAGAGGAAGTCACTTCTCACAATTTTTTAGGAGAGCACAAAACAACGATATACATAGCAGCCACAAGTCTCAGATGTACAAGCCATTTTTCTACACTTTTTTTTTCTCCTAGAAGCTTGACAGGGTCATTAGTTGCATGGTTCGAGGACCTCTTTGCTTGATGTTTCAAGGTATTTCTCTATAGTAAAGGTCCACCTCTAAGCTTTCATGTTAATTGATTGGATTTATGAAATATAAGTTTTCTATCAATTATTTTCTTTTTTTTTTCTTGACAGTTTAATTCTATTATTGTTTCATTTTTGTTTAGTTGTCATGTTGAACTGATTGTGACTTTTAATTTGTTTTTATTATTTGCTTTATAATTCTGCTATCACAAAATAAAACATTTCATTACAATGAAGTGGATTTTTTTTTTCTCAATTGAATTCATAAAATGAACATTTAAGAATGCAGGCGTTTTTAATTTCATTTGATTTATGCATGTATTAGTGTTTAGTAAAATTGTCATTTGTAAAAATTCTATGTATTATTATTAGTAAAGGTTATTTATTATTTTGTATTCAGAATTGAATATTTATGAAGAATTATAGATGAAAACTATTCTTATATATTATATGTTTTATACCACTATAATATCAAATCTAAATTGTCTCCCCAATAGTTAGAATCCTTTCGGAAGGTATGTCTTGGTTATTTTGTTGATCTTTCTAAAGTAAATACATAATTGCATTTTATGTAGTGTTAGTTAATGGAAAGTTGAATCTTATTATACTGGATGTCAATTAAGGATAAAGTTGAGTAGCAATAGCATATAAAATAATTTTAGAAATCTAACTATGGAGATGGCTATTAATGAACTATGTAATTTTGAGGGATATTTGTACCTATTTCTTCTTTCAAGAATGTACAAAATTAGGTGAAAATGGAAATTAGAGATAAGGAATAACACTAGAATATCAGGTGTTTTCAAAGGAAGAAACACCTAATATATTGTTTGCACAGTAATGTCTATAATTGCTTTCGATAGAACTACTGATGATGATGTTGAAGAATCAGTTGCATTTGACTTGTTATATGATGATAATCAGTGGATTAGAGCCACTGGCATTATATGTAATGTAGCCATTGGTATGTGTAATACCTACCAAATTTAAACGTATCCTCGTAGTGGTCCTAGCTGTGAGAAGGCCAGGAATTATTTCAAAGAAAATAGGGTTCCCATGGTTGACTTGTTTTTTTCCAAATCAATATAATATTAATAACCAAGTGTTCAAAAGTTGTGGGGTTAGGGGAGAGGGATGCCCCATTAGTAGGGATATTATCAGTCGAGATCACAACCCGATCAAATAGGTTAATAGCTGATTGATTAATATGTATTATAAAGCTCATTCCTGAATTATCTCTTTCCGATGCTTGTAGTACAAAATCAGGGGGACTTGTTAGACCTGTTGGGTTTCATAAAAAATTTCCACGAGCTATATGCATGGAAAGGTTGCCCACTACTCTATTTTTCTCTTTGAACATGTATTGCTGAACTGGATGTTCAAATTCCATGAGAAAGGACCTGCACTCAGTGATAATATTAGAATCAAATGGGTTTCCATAGTTAGCATATCAATTAAATCAATGAACTTAGTATCGATTTCAAGGGGTGTGAGATGGTGGTGGTTTGTGAGTAGGAGGCCTTTGTGCAAGGCTTGGAGCTCAACCATGCTAGGAATTCTGAGAGGCACTCTCGAAGAATCCAAGGGTCCATTGGACCTCATTATTTCTAAAGACCCCTCCCACACCTCGAGGCCTTGAGATGTTCATAACTAACCTTTCTATCTTGAGTTTGGTTTTTCCTCTTTTGGGACTTTCCAATTTGAGGATAGTAGAGGTAGGTGGACCAGTGGGGGAATTAGGCTCCTTAATAAGGAGTTTGAATTCAGTGTTCAAATCAATTGTATCTTTGAGGGGAACATGATCTCTTTTATTGTTAAAGAGATTGTTTTTCTGGTGATCTATATTGTACATGAGTAGTAGGGAAAAAGGTATCACAATGTATGAGCTCATTGTAGAATTTTCCTCTAATCCTTTCCCACTAGTCAAGCTAGTTGTAAAGGTTGAGAAGAGAGGTGGTGGAGGTAAGGTACACTTGGGCCCAAAAGCATGTAACATTAGGACATGAGAAGAAAATATTATCGATACCCTCGGGAGAGCTAGTATAGAAGTGGCATAAGGAGTTAACCTCAATGCCAATTCTACTTAAATAAAGTCTAGTGGGAGCTTTCCATTATAGAGAATCCAGAGGAAATACTAGGTTTCATTAGGAATTTCGTCCTTCCAAATTCAGATGAAGTTGGCATTAGTAGTGGTGGGATGGTGATTCAGATCTTTACTAATAAGGTCATATCTACTATTATTGTTGAACACACCATTATTGTTCAGACTCAAGTAGGGGAGGTCATCCCTTATGGAATGTGTGTAAATGTGCATGTAGTTAAGAGAAGTTAGAAGGTTTTCTAGCAGTGTAAAATATAGTCGAAAGTTGTTCCAAGATCCTTCTCAATAAATGTCACTAGAAGTTTTCTTCTGTAAAGGTTAGGGGATAATAAATATGAATCCTAATGCTTACAAGGTGGGGAATCCATTTTTCATGAAGGAAGTTAACTTTTGTCCCCATGTGGATAGTCCAGGCTAGACGGTTAGAGCAGGTGTCCCATCCTTGTTGAAGGTTTTCTGGATTTTATACACTACTTTGGGAGTTCTATGTCCACGAGAGATTTTGTATTAAGTAGGAACTAATATACATATCCGCTCGATGCGCGACTAAATAGCGTAGTATTTTAAATAATTATAGATTGCAATGGCTTACTCTAGTTTAAAAAATAATTATACATTTATTTTTAGTATAATAGAATTAAATTATTTGAATCTTATTACTAAATTGTTATTTGATTTAGAAAAATGGCGGAATCGATTAATTACAACGTGGTTTTGAAATCAATTGATATAGAAATAGTCATTAAATTTTTAGTAAACTTTTTTAGTCATTTACGACTCTAAAAATACCATTAAATAGAATAGTAAAAATGAACTAATTTTTAAAAGGAGTGACATAAATGGATAAAATTATTTATAATAATTACATGAATGTGCATATATTTAACGTATGAAACAAATATTTAATATATCTAAGTTTAATGAAATATTTTTATTCTTAATTAATATTAAATTATATTTACATTAATTATTTACAATTTTTATTATTTTCTTAATGAATGTATTAATGTATTGTAATAACCCGCAAAGTCCTCTTCCAGTCTGAGCCTTAGAGCGTATTCAGTAAAGCGGAAATTCGAGTCTAAAAATTTTAGAAATATCTTTCCAAGTGTGAAATACTTTGAATCGTGTTGAATTTTCCATGTAGAGCATTGAATAAGCTTTACATTGATACCAACTTCACCCAAATCGGACACTCGAGTGAAGAGTTAGAGCCACTTTAGTGAGACAGTGTGTCACCTGGCCTTCTGGCGCGGCGCGGAGCTAGCCAAAATGGCAATCGTCAAATTCCAGTGGACCTCCACGATTCCACCGCGTCGCGGTGAAGTTCCAGTTCGCAACCAAGGTGGCAAAGTGATTGCCACCGCGTCGCGCCGTCGTGCCATTTCCCAATTGTCCAAATTCCAGTGGGCTGGCACGATTATGGCGCATCACGCCAGCATGGAAAATCAAGATTTTTCATCTTAAAATCCAAGGGCTTTTTGATCTTTTCCCTTTTTCCCACAACCTCTATAAATACCCACTTAAGGAATTTAAGCCTCATTTTCTCTCCTTCCACCAAGAAAAACTAAGGTTTCCAAATCAAATCCCCCTTTCCTTCTTCAAGCAAAAAAATCAAGAGGGATCAAGAGAGAATCAAGAATGCTTCCAATAGCCTTCAAGAAAAGAGTTTCCCCAAGGTATGCGGATATTGATTCTTGGATACCTTTCATCCAAGAAGCTCAAGTAACCTTTTTCTAAATCTCAAAGATTTATGTTTATGAATTTTAATGATTCTTGAGAGTTGAAATTGATGTTCGTGCTATGATTGAGTTGTGATTCATGTTTGTCTACAAGGTTATCAAGCCTTGGCCTTAGTATGTGGTATTTGTGTGGTAAATGGATTATGTACTTGTTGTTGATGTTGAACGATCTCCAAGATAGAATGTTTATGTGGTTTGTATGAATCTATGTTATTATATGAGTTGGAAACATGTAAATTTGGTTGTTCATGATGAGTAATTGGGTTATTCTACCTATGCCTAAGTTGTGCATGTAGGGTGTTTGATAAAATATCTAAGGGGCTAGAAATCATGTATTGTAGTTAAATGGTGACCTAAATGACAAATACATGCTACACCCTTATGAAAATAATGCCTTCTATGATATTGTTATGTGTTGTGGTTATTGATGAAATGTCCATGAAGCTGGGTCGGTGGACGTATGGCATGTAGCTATATGCACTCCTCTCCACGTATAAGACTTGACAACTATGTGTACCATGAATTTTCCAATTAGGTGTAAACCCATGCATGCATAGTGTTTGATGAAATGCCCTAGTGAATGAGTTGTACCATGATAGTATGAAATACCCAAGTAACTGTGAACCCATGCATGTCTAGTGTTTGTTGAAGGACCATAGTGAACAAGTGGAGATGTGGTAGTAGTAATTTCCCTAATTATGTGCCCTTTGATACATGTTATGTCTCTAGTACTTACCAAGTGCTTGATTAATAAGTTGTTATCTAATAGTATGAAGTTTTCCCCAAATCATGTGATGTCCAAATGCATGTTAAGATCGATATAAGTGTGGAGTACTTGATGTAAGACCTTGTTGAATGAAGTACGATCTAGTACTATATTTTCCCCTCCGCTATTATATGCTTATGATTTCAAAATGCATAAAGTGACCCTTTAGTGATTGTGATGATGAATAGAGGTTTGTGATCCCAAAATGCTTGAAGTGATGTCTTAGTGATTGTGAGGGTGAACATAAGATATGATTGACTATTACTTGAAGAGATGCCTTAATGATTGTGATGATGAATGAATGATTGTGGTGGAGGAACGAATGATTTTGGTGATGACTAGTGAAAGAATGATTATGTTTTACTTTTATGTTATCGAGTCCTGAAGGTATTTATACCAGATAATTTAGCTGTTGTCTAGAGCCCATGTCTGTTTCACGATAATTCCACTAGAACCATGACTCTCATAAATCAGTGAACTACAGAACTTTATATCCTCAGACAATTACAGAACTTGAAAAATCTCAGTTACCTCGTTAATATCTATATCGCTAGTAATCTAGCCTTAGTTTTGTACTCAACTCAGATCTTGTAGTATTCCAGTGTTCAGTTCTGGCCTCGGTAGTGACCGAGTAATCTATTCAACATCATATCTCCAGTTAGATACCGTGATTCAGTTGTATTCCGTCAGATCCGGAAGCATGTGAATTCAACTTAACTCAGTCGGATCATTTGAGAAATGTGCTCAGTGTCAGATTTAGCTCAGTTGTGTTCAATTAAGAATCAGTTCATAGTCTTTCAGTTGGGAGTAGCAGCTAGCACTGAGTGAGTTCAGGGATGGCGGCTCCCCATCAGAGAGGCGGAGTCGTTAGGAGAAATACCTGAACTCCAGAACTGCATAGCCAGCGCAGGATGCAGGAGTTCCCATCAGTAAAGGCTGTCACCTATGAGAGGTTTGACTATGATATTGCCGTAGTCCGACTTCCTTCGAGGGTCATCCCATTAGAGAGGCTTGACCAGAGAGGTCTTTACCCGTGGTACGGTATTGACATCCTTCCAGCTGGGGTTACTGGTTGGACCCCACCTGTGGTAGGTTGGGGCATGTCGGTTAAGTAACTACTTCCCATAGTTGCACTTTTAGTATCAATCTTCAGAAATTAGGACAGTGTGGTATAGTCTTCTATCTTAACGAGGAACTCAGATAGTTCCATTGATTCATGGACCATCATGTCAGATAGGCTTGGTCTCATATACAGATATTCGTTATCATATCTAGAGATCTCTCGTCAGATAGGTTTGATCTCAGTCTCAGACCATGTTGAGTATTCTTATTATTATATTTAGAAATCTCCCATCAGATAGGCTTGATCTCAGTCTCAGATTCAGTTGAGTGTTGTGGTTACTATATCTAGAGATTTCTCGTCAGATAGGCTTGATCTTAGTTTCATATGATGTTGAGTATTCTTATTGTCATATTCGTACATAATCCTTTCTTATCATCGCTAATACTTTCTGGAATTATCCGTTAGAGAGGTTGATCTCCAATTCCATCAGTTGAGAGTAGTGAGCTCAAAATTTAGTCATTGATGTGGGTATATCTCGTTAATCAATTATCAGTATCAAATAATTCAGTGATTCAGTATCTCAGTGCTACTAGTGAGTTTAGATGACAGTAACATGGTATCCGAGTTTCAGTGTCTAGAATTGTGATGCTTGTGACTATGGCTTGTGCATTCATATATGTGTACTCGTTCGTTACTTTCATGATTTTTTCAGATTAGTAGTTGTACATGCATGAGCCCTTGCATTTAGCCTTACCTTATCTTCATACTCAGTACATTCCTGTAGTGACGAATTTGCGCTATGGTATTTTATTTGACACATAGGTTCAGAGAAACAGGATCCAGAGTATCCTCAGTAGTACAGTCCCAGTTAGCAGCAGTAGCAGTGAGTCCTCTTCTTTTGAGGATGAATCTCAGTTTACTATTACTGCATCAGATTTTATTTATTTTCAGTTGACGGAGTTAGTTGGGGACATGTCCCATCAACTCCACAGTTCAGACAATTTAGAGGATTTTCAGACGAATGTTAATGTATTGGTATTCGGTTTACAGTTATTGAGTATTTTTATATGTTTTAAACCTTATGGCTAGTTTACGCTTTTATTTTGAGATATTATGTAGTGTTTATGGTACAGATATCAGAAAAAGGGTTAGCTTGTGGTCCTTCGGGGTCATGAACACCGTGTAACTAATAGGGGGTAGTCTCGGGTCATTACATATATATATATATATATATATATATATATTTAATTTTATAATTAAGTACATTGAAAATTAAAAAATCAAGAAAAAGGTTAAAGAATGGTAAAGATAAAAAGTTAAGATTAAATATATTAAAAAAATTATATTCATATAGATTTTTCTAGATTTGGGAAAGTACTCTTGTCAGCATTTCTTTGTCTGAAAAGTTTCCTATTATCGTTCATCACCATTTCCCAACACCATTTTCGAAGATAATTTTTAACAAAAATGTATTATGGAACAAATAATGGTAGCTGAAAGATCTAAGATTTTCTTTTTTCTAACTTAATTTTATCGAAGTATTCTGACTTGTGTATTGTTTGTTCTTCGAATCAATCCAAGTTGTTTATTGTTAAAATTGAATAGATCCTTGAAAATAATTTCCATTTATGTCGGCTGGTATTTTATTTACGGTTTCTGTAATGTTTGGTAAGTTGTCCTTTACTGTGCTTTTCTTTACCTCTTTCTAGATTGGAACATGCAAGTGAAATCTATGGTATATTAGTTGTTGAAGTTGTAGTATATGTTTAAAAATAAACTCCAGTCATACATCACTACTTATTCATAGTCTTTGTAAAGTCTGATAAATTCTCCTATATTTATGTTTTTTTTTTAATTTTAATTTGATCATGCAATTGAAATCTATGATTTATGTTGTTGAATTTGTAGTAGATGTTGTAAAATAATCTTTTTTAATGTCAGTATTTATCTATCTGATCTCATGGTCTTTATATTATTTGGTATGCTCTCCTATCACTGCAAGATATTCTTTTCCTCTTTAATTCGAACATACAAGTGAAATTGGAGATCTAATGTAGTTAAGCTGATAAAAATAAAGAATGGAATAAATTTTTTTGATTAATATAAGATTTGGAGTTGTATAATGATGTTAGTGGTATTTTCTTGTTCCTTTAATCTTATTTTTGTGAGTGCATGACACATAATAAGTTATATCTACTAATATCTCAGCCAAGTATGATGACCTTCTGAACATTTGGTGTTGTTCCCTTTTTTGAGTTTGTAAACTTTTGTCCAATGATTATAGGTACAATGAAGTCTGGGTTTGTGCAAGAGCAACGCTGTCCTTGAGTGAGTTTTGTCATAATGTTCTTAAAGAGTTTTCCCATTTAGTCGTCTCAATCTCGTCTTTAAATGCTTCAATTTCTTTACCACTATGAACATTTTACACATGCATATAAAAATTTAACAAATTTGTCATAATGTTCTTGAAGTAGAGAAACATATAGTTTAAATGATGTGTGTTATCCTTCTAGATTATGTGGATAATCATGAAGATGAAAAAGGGAAAGTATTATTGTTTTCATGCTTCTTATTTGCTGAAATTGTTCAAGTTGTGGAATTCTGGCTTTTTTGTTTTTTGCTATTTGAAATTTTGATTTGTTAAGCTGGAAACATTATTATAGTGGTCTGCGACTCATTAAATTAGATGATTTTAATTTTTTTGGAAAAAATCCTTTTGTTGCTTCATTTTCAACTTATAGCAATCTAATAAATAATGCTAGTGCAGGCATTATACATACGTGTAAGAGACATTTATACACAAGCTATGTATTTATAATCTTTATCATACGAATGATCAACATTTCTTGAAATGGTTCACTTTTTGCTTCTTTTTTGTTTTTTTGTTGACAATTATAAATCCTCATTAGTTGTTATTGCATAATTGTATTCTCCCACTGATAAAATTTTTACTTCAATTAGGTCAATATTTTTCACCATATCTCGATTGCTTATGTTTTTTGCATTATCTGTATCCTTAGTTTTTTAGACTGTGATATGATAGTTATAGCTTTTACAGGCTCTGAAAAGACTGGTTTTATTTTTTCCACTTTTCTTGGTGGCTTTGCAGGAAGAGGTTATGATACCTGTTTCTCCCGGTGAAGAACTACTTGGTTTGATTGTATGTTCATCTTGAGAGCTTGCAAGATACTGAGGCCTTTGATGTGTATTGATGGAGATGATATGAAGTCCCAAATTGAAGTTGTGAAGAAGAGAGTGTACATTTTTGTTGCAACACCTGAAAGGCTAAAATATATGGCGGCAAAGAAAAGGATAAACCTTGAAAATTGAAAGTATTTACCAATTCTTTGTAGATCCCTTGTCGAGATAGTATTTTGATTTCTATATGATTGTTGACCTTTTTTTGATGTTTGGGTATAACGTGCGCATCAGGAGTAATATTTGTTATAACAAATATATGGAGATAGTATTTTGATGTCTATATAGTTGTTGGCCTTTTTTCTATGGTTTGGATGCTACTGGATCATCTGGTTGAATCTTTGTTATAACAAATACAACTATTAGATGAACAAATGAAGAATAATGAAAGTTTGTGCTACATAGAACGATTTATTTTACTTGTACATAAATACATGTTAAAATATTCCTTAACATACACTTTTTTTCTTCATTTACACAGAGTGAATTGTTCAATAAAGGATACACAACAAAAATGATTCAAATGGGTCATGGATTATACAATCTTACCAGGTAAGTTGACATTTCATTCAAACATCATTTTTATTTGAGCATAGTGTACTATAATTTGCAGCATTGGGTTTTATTTTTTCTTCTGTGCACAAAATTATCCTATCATTATTTTGATAAGAAGGGTTAAGAATTCAAAAACTGAATATGAGTTGACTAATTAATGTTAAGAATTATGTCTTAGTAAAACTTAGCCAGATTTGCTATAGTTCTTGGATATAATGTGTGTTATTCATACATTGACAAATTGACGATAACAAATTATAGCTAAGTTGAATGGACTCTTATAAATGTCTACGGGTGTGTGTTGAATCTTTCTTAAATAGTGTATTTGAAGGATCTGACATGGGTGCGGAAATATTTTTGGAGAGTCCAAGCAACATAGGATTGTAGAGTATATATTCACTTGTAGTTTAGATTATATGTGTCTGTTCATAAATGATACAACTGCTTAAAAGAAAGATAAAATGTTAAAGCTCTTAAAGATTACATAGATATGTAGCTTTATCCTGTGATAGGATGCAGATTTAGCCCATGACTGGTGAATGAATTATAGTGTATTCGAATTAAATTACTTTCGAATCTGAGATCATATGTGTGCAGAGCATGTAGATTTAAAGATAAATTTTTTCCCAAGTATTATGTGTTGCCATGTTTTAATTCTTGTTTGTTTTTATATCTTATTTGCACATCTAGTGTTTGGGTTTTAAATTGTTGAATGTAAATAAGACTTCGAGGTTAAATTGCAAAAATCTTAAGATCATATTATCTATTATTTCAATTTGATTTTTGTCGTCAAGTTTTCCTGTCTAATGGAATTATTGGTTATCTAGATAGATATTCTAATTCAATATGGAAAGTGTTTGTGTTATTTCTTAGAACTCACTCGTGCTCTGAACACTCACAGATGCCATTGTTTGTTACATATCCAGCCTCATGTGTATATCTACTTGCCTGCTAATGACTCTTATTTCTTTTTTATCATTGATTATAACATATTGTTATATTTCCAGTGAACAGTTGAAAATGAGTATGTAATTCATGATAGGTATACGACCAGTAAAAGCAACATGCTCTTACTTATAAATTAAATTAACTTACTGTAATTATGTTGCTGAGTTGTATTGATAGAAATGGGAGCAGTTTTCATAATTGACTTTGTTGGTTATAAATAATAAAGAGAACTTATAACTACAGGAAAGCCACATTTACTATAGCCATAATATGTAAAAGCATGATGTAATAAGAAAGATTGTGAAGTTTTAAGATATTAGTAAGTTATATTCTTTTAAACAGAGTGTAAAAATGTAAAACTCAGAAGATTTTTGTTGGCTCCTTAAGTGGCTGCTTGACATCAGTTTAATTTTGTTACCCCTTAGGGTGGGGTGGGCACTGACCTTACACCTATCTTTAAGTGGAAGAGAGAATGTTTCTGATAGTTACTACATACTTGTATGTTGTATGAATTAAGAGTGGGGTGGTTTATCTAGTAGTATTGAGCATGCTTAGTCTCAACTCACATCACCTGATTGCATCACAAATCATCGTTGTACATAGTTACTAGATATTTTCCTAACCCGAAATAGGGTCTGGACGTGACGGACATCCCAAACTCTGAAGGCCCGGACGTCCTACTCTATCTGGTAGTTATGCAGAACATTCATATAATAAGAGAATATGCGAAAATACAATCTGATATGGAAACATGGTCATTAACTATGAGATTCAAGATATAAGAATGAAAGCAGTAATTCAAAACATCTGAATTAGGTCTGACTCTGTCTGCGAAATCTCTACTATATCGCAAAACTATTCTGAAAACTGTGACAAGGCCCCCAGTAGACCAAAAGCAACGGAATAACATAATATGAAATAACAAGCCTTCTGTAACAAACAAGGCTCACCACTGCACAGATCACTTCTCTCTGGAATACTCTACTAATTAGCCAGACCCTAAGACTGAGCCTTCAAACCTGGGAGGTAGGGGCTCAATACAGATGTACTGGTATGCAAAGTAATCAAAAATAAAGCTTGTATATAATTAAAATAATAGAGAGCAATTTGTCAAAACATCATACATAAAATAGTTTTAAAAACCAATGGGCAACATTTTTATAATCCTAAGAACCTTTTTGTCAATGAAATTTCTGATCTTCATATTACTTCTGAGTTAGGTGGTACACCTCTACATGTCTAAAACCCCACAGTCTATATGGAGTCTGCCATTAACTCGGTGGGGAAGCGCCCAACCGAAGTGTGCCGCAAGGGTTGGAGTCTCTAAGTCTAATACGCCACAAGGAACTAGGCTAGCATAATATAATATACCCGGATCGGCAAATCACAGTTTTGGGAAAAGAGTTGTCTGAAACTCGTGTCTTCTTCGGGGGACCACCTAACATCTCTTTATGCCCAATTTTATCTATTTCTAAACATATATCATTCTTAAATTATAAGTCATGAAAATCTGGTTTCTAAGGTTGTCTGAGTCTATTATGGCATTGTCTATTTTGGTATCTTCATACCAAGAGTTGCAAGTCGTAATTATAAGCCATAATGCATTAAGAATAATTCAATCATTAAAACTCAATTCAGACCACCCAACATTGCAATTAGTATAAGAGATTTCATGTTCAGAAATATAAGTCAAAACTATACAAGATTCCTACAAATATATGGTGGTAATGTGCTTTTGGAAAAAATCATGCACTCTTACATTATATGAATATTTTCAACATTTATCAACATAACTATCCCCTATTTTGAAATCCAAATTGTTATCCAATCATAACACAATTCAAGACATTTTTTACCATGCTTTTCAAGATGCATTCAAAACAATTCATAGCATATCATAAGTAAAGGAAAATCATAACATGAAAGGAATTTTTCATTAGTCATTCTCTCAATTCAATCATCAACCATAAAACACATGCTTACATATATATATATATATATATATATATATATATATATATATAATTTTAAATCAATTTGGGGGAAGGACTAAAGGACAAAATAATATCATCAATACTTCTAAAACATAAATGTATTCATAAATCCAAAACTCCTTTCTTAAAAATCATGATTTCTATGCCCATGAGATTTTAGGAAAACCCCGCATACCTCAATATAGAAATTTGATGGATGATTCTTAAAGCCTACGGTTTGGGGATTCCAAATCTTCAATCAGATTCGAAAACTCACGGTTGAATCTTTAGTTATTTGGGTTTTTAGTCTAAAACCCTATAGCATGTTTTTGTGAATTTTTGAAGAAAATACGAATAATGCGGTCACTTGGGAGTATAATCCCATATTTTAGCTGATAAGGGGGAGGAAAGTACCCAATATTCCCTTAATGATAAGGAATAAAATATAACTGGGAGCCCAATTTTATGGGTCACCGCAACGCGCTACTATCATGGTGGCTCATTAGAAATTGACGAATGGGATTCTTGGGGTCACCGCAATGCGGATCCATCGCGTTGTCCCACTGGTTGGGACCTCAAACTTCAGCTCGATGTGCCATCATCGCGCTAGGATATTGAAATTTGATAATTGTTAAATAGACCATCTCTCGGATGCACCAAGTACAAAAATGATGGTGTTTTTCGACTAGTACTTAAATTAGCCATATTATCTTGCCTGGGTATCGAATTTTGGCGAATCTTATATAGAAGGAAAGTTCATTCAATTTCCCATACTACATAATTGATGAACATGGAAAATTTTCATAGGATTTATGGCTTTTGGATTATCTACGCATAGAAATGACGTTTCTTGTTCTAGCCCGAAATGCGGGATGTTACATTATCTCCCACTTGGCATTATTCATCACCGAATGATGGGTAGGAAAATTGAAGCTTAATGGTATGGAATAATGCGGACCTGATGTTTCTTCTATGAAAGGATATAACTGATCTGAAACGTTTAAACTTCTATCATGAAACTGAATTCTGAGCTGACTTGCCCTTACTTTTTTAAGGAGCTGATTCATGCTTAGAGTTTAGGATTTCTATAACGCCCCAAATCTGGTACCCAAAATGCTACACGGTGCTCATTCCCCCGAAGGACCACAAGCTAACCCATGACTGATATATATACCTGGATATTGCATAAAATACTAAGTAATACAGAAATATGAACTGAAAGGCCATAAGGTTCACATATCTGAAGTAAAACATAACATTTGAAAAGTGGTATGAAATACCCAAAACAACTGAAAATACTAAAGTCTGAAACATGATAGTCTAGGAAGCCTCAAACTGACTGATACTGTCTAAATGGGGAGTTGATGGGACATGTCCCCAACTAACTACAACTAATAAACTAATCAATGAGATAAAAGAGAAATAATCATGTCCTCAAAATATGAGGACTCACTTCTAACTCTGACTGCTGATACTGAAATATACTGCTTCTTTGGAACTCATGTCTCTGAACCTATGGTATAAGACACCATAGCGCGAATGCGTCAGTACTTTGAATGTACTGGTACGAATGTGAGATAGGCTAAATGCATGGGGTTCATATGCATGAACAATAATAATAACTGACTGACTATCATGAGCATGAGAATACATACATGAGACGTAATAACTGATACTAATACCGTGAGTACATGATTTCTGAATCTAAATACTGATAACATGACATACTGATAACTCTTATAGTCTGATAACTAATAATATGAGCGACTGTATCGACAGTCCTGAATTTTATGGAACAATCTGAGTTCCATACTAAACTGAGTTGAATATATCTGACAGTCCTGAAATATGAAGAACTATCTAAGTTTTTTACTGAGACTGATACTGAGACTGTGGGAAGTAGTTATCTAACTTTCATGCCCCTAATACTCCATTATGGCTGAGTTGGGGTCCAATATGTAACCCTAATTAGAAGGGTTTCAATACCTCACCACAGGTATGGACAATATATGAGTAACCCTCATATAACAGGTAACTCAAGTGAGAACAGTGGGAACCCTCATATTACTTGTTAAGTCACCTCATCTACCCTCATATAGAAGGCTATGATGTCTCAACCTATCTTGGCTACATAGTTCTGGAACGCAAGTATTTCTTCTAAGAATCACACCCTCATATAACAAGTGAGTTACTATCCTTGGGTTTACTCGGTTCTAATTTCTAATCTCATCTGAATAGACACTGAACATGGACTAAGTTACTGAGTTTCGTTGACTGATGGAATACTGCTGATATATGACAACTGACTGAGTTCATGAGATCATGGAGATTTCCTGAGTCATAAGACTGTCTGAAGTCTAAGGATTCATAGCTTGACTGAGAGTATCATGAAAACATGACATGGCTCTAGGCACACAGCTAATATTTCGGGTACAGGTACCCCCAGGACTCGATAGAAGGAAACTGATGAAAAATAACTTTATCGAGTACAAACATTAACAATACATAATTTTATAAGTTGTGGATTTCACGAAGTACAGGGTTATCATACTATCTAACATCGATGAAAATGCTGCTAATCGTATCATAATCTTATGGGCATTCCGAAAACATACACATTCCACAATGATAGCATGGAAACCTTTTAAACATAGGAGGATAAAAAGCATGTCACATTTAGTTTATGTCTTGATCTATAAAGCATGATTTCTACTCTTTCAAGAATTTTATCAACCACCTTGCATACACAACTTAGAGCAAAAGTGAATTCATCAAATTACACATCATAAACAACTAAATTCATGGATTTTATCTTGCATGTTAAAATAATATCATGATAAACATACAAATATTCCAACTTTATTATCAATCAACGTCAACAACACGATTACAATTAACCCACAACATAAATACCATGATTTATAGATAAAAAAAGGTTCTTGAGCTTCATGGATTGAAGGAATCAATGAATGAACACAACGCGTACATTAGTTCGTGATTTCATGAAGATTAACAAAGAAACTTTCTTGAAATTGAATCTCCAATTGAAACCCTAGCTTGTACTTGAGAGAAAATTGAGAGAAACTAGTGTTTTTTGAGTGAAGAATGACTAAATCATGTGTTATAGGGCTTAAATAGGGGTGGAAAGCTAACCTTTTTAACCCTGGATGCGTTATTTAATTTCAGTAAAATTTCCCGAATTGTACCCCTGGCGCGATGCGGCGTTGTCTCGTCGTGTCACTGGATTTGGACAATTGGAAAATTGAGGGATGGCGCGATGCAGAGAAATCGCGTTGGCCCCCTCTTTTGTGACCTGGAACCTTGTCTTGATGCGAAGGAAATCGCACTGAGGAACTGGAAAAAGGACAATTGCCAATTTAGCTCATGGCGCGGCGTGCCGTTGACCAAGATGGCCCTATTTTACGAAGGGAACTTGAAATAGTCATAACTTCTTACCCGGTTATCAAATTTTGGCTAATTTTCTATCGATAGAAAGCTTATTGAATTTCCCACATGATAAAAAGTAAAAATATGGAAAATTCCTCATAGAATAATCATCATTCAATTTAGTGGATAATACTAGGCATTCTTAGGACAAAATTAGCTAGGAAAATTTAGGGTATTACAATTTCCCCCGAAGTGTTTATGTTCAAATCACAAATATTGTATTTGGAAGTGATAAATTAGGTAAGTACGAATCATGACGTAACAGGATTTAGATCGTACAAAGGTAATACACTTTCTGAGCTAAAACAGCTGGAAAAATTTGAGATTATATGTTGAACTCTTATGAACTGAGTCATGACTAAATAACTGAATCTGAAACGTGATGCTTGGACTGAACTGAGCTCGCAACTTACACAGATGGAATAGATTATCTTTTGGGATGGTCATACACATTGGACTTTAGATAGTAGGACTGGGTGAAAAGGTGGAAAACCACAGTAACTTGTCTGCCTGACTGTTAAACTGAATCATACTAGACACTTATACTTAGCTGGAGTATCTCTACAACACTCTTTATAAAGAAGATCTAGTAGAATTAGGGAGTAAAGAATCTCAGACATGAGTTACACAAGTCATCCAACAAAGGAATCACAACAATGACACTACTCTATAGCATGGAATATAGATATATAACTCGTAAACTAGGATAGAATTACCAAACCTTAGGCTTTGCAACTTCTTACTTTCAAGATTAGCCACAATTCTAAAATACTCTCTCAACTATACTTTCCCCTTAAACATCATGCTCATTGATTCCAATTATTTTTCTTACATGGCCGCTGATATTTCCATCTACTAATGTCTAAACTGAACTAAATCCCCTCATCATCTTCAAGCCTAACTCAAAATCACAAGACACACCAAATAATATTGTAGTACTAGTTTGAATCATGAATTTAGCACACTCTGCATTTCACAATTCCTTATCTCATGCGTGATTCTTATTGCCACTCCAGCAATCTCCTTCAACTTTGTATCAGACATTCAAAAACACTCAAGGCATCCATCCATATGCATACAAACATGACATTTAAGTCTATATTAATACCCATATATGCACTTCTAACAACCACTCATAAAGCATATTTCTCATACTCTCTAATACTTCTATCAATAACAACTTCCATGCACTATTCAGATAATACACATAAAATATCCTCAACTAACCAAGCCACACATGAAACTTCACCTCAACATTATTTCAACTTATGGACTTACATAAAATAAGCAAACAACAATTTCTCCAAAATATAACACATAAAACTTCAACTAACATTGACACATATCAAAGACTCAGCCTCAAACATACTCCACAATTACTGCCTTAACTCAAATAAGCATACAACCATCTTTCATCAACAAGAAAAGTTTACTCTTTCCCATCTAAACAACTATTCATCATCACTATCTCAACCCAAGGGAAAATATCACTGCAAATTAGAATATCGAGATTCGGAACATAAGGGGAGTACTAAGCTTAACTTGATACCCTACTGGGGCTTGAGGAATAGAGTACTCAAGGCATGGACTGATTAAAGAGATCTAATCTGAGGATGTACCTGATATAAATCTAAATTTTCACTAATCGTTAAGAGTATCACATGTCCAAAAGAGTCTTGAACTGCATGATCTGAATTTTTTCGGAATTCATAACTTACGAAAAGCGATTCTGACTTCTGAACAAACTGGGAACTCATCATACTAGGAACTAGGAGAGTACATGTTTCCTTATCATATGCATGAACATGAGCTATGATCATAAAGGTAAAACATAAAGCATAAGTATGTGTCAGAATAACTAAGGTAAACTGTTGAAATAAAAATAGATTGAGAATCATTATTTATCACGGCCAATTCCACAACTTACTGGCATAGCTATTAGCATCTAAAATCTGACTAGGTTACTCGTTCTTTCATCTCCACCTTATACTTAAGCCATTACTCTAAGTCTATGAACCACTATATACACTCTGGTATAAACTGAAATCACTTTACTCTAGAGTCAGGGATATAACAATACACATAAAACTAAACTTACCCTGTAAGATGGTATCTTCATGTATAGCAATCAATGCTAATACCTCCTTCTAAGATTCAACCCTTAGTCTTCCATGGCGCCAAAAGTCATCATATAACATCTTAAACATTCATCCACTCAAATTCTTCTAGTACTAAACATGGATATCTCCAAACCTTTGATGGACCATACAACTTCTGTCATAGTCTACGAACATCACGACTCCAAACTTATACCTCTTTACTATGAGTATCAAGACCCTATCAAAAAGCTTAACATGATCTATCAAAACTCCTAATCTTGGCTATTTAGAACACCATATACCATCTAACTAGTCTTTCTTCACCTAGCAACTCAACGGTACCACTAGCCACACACAACATCTGATAGTCTTAGAAAAATACAGCAACCTCATATCACCTTGGCATTTTACTACTTCATACATAAAACATCATACTTCATTACGAGTCAAATAAACATAAGCTCTTGCCTATTGGATCGCTTCCATAAAACTAGTATCATTAACAAAGAAATAATCACATCCACATTCATGGCCATCAAATGTTCAAACTTAATGTCTAGGGCTAAACATGATTTACAACCCAACCTTACACACAATTCTCACTTGGAAACTATGAAATAAAATAATAAGAAATAATAGTACACTAGAACTCCATAGCCACAATAATCAATCATGACCTTACGGTTTTTCCTTATTTTAATTCATTAACATGCACTAATTAAACACATCAAGCCTATAGTCTAGCATCAATCATCTACCACCAATGAAGAAAGAAAATAAATATACTAGTCCATCAAATTGGGATATTCTACCCAAATATCTCATTTAATTTATATGAAACCCACAACCAAAACACTTTCATGACATCACTGCTATGCCTCAGTACCTACTACATACCTTCTTACAAGTAATACTAGTTTACAACTACCAAACAAAAGAAGGTCAAGGGGAGTAGAGTCACCTAATAGACATGGTCTACCTTAATCTTATATTATAACCCCATACAATCTTATCTACTTATACGGCCTTCTCACATCAAACTTACTTACCCAAGCATACATTTAGACTACCTTCAAGTTGCACGAACAATCTTATGTCTATAATTATAACTTACTGGCTAATCTAGCGATTTTCATACTTCGAGAAAACAACAACTCACCTTAGCTAATAACTCCTTCTCTACCTTATACTAAAACTAACACATAAGGACGTATTACTTTAATACCAACTCAATCTCTGGAAAAAAGTTTCGGTTATACATACATTCAATAAATCGCCCTTACCATTTTTCTTGCTATTACGCCTCTAAACCCCCATTTCTAACCAACATAAGAAATGACAAGATGGACAACAAGTTTCTAGTGAATCAAAATAGATCCCACATGACTCCACTAGACTTTGATTTTCAACAACACAACGATAACAGGGATACAAGAGATAGAAACTTGACGCAGAATAATCAATGATCAAAGAATGCATATCTTACTCTGTATGAATAAAAATCAGAGTCAAACACTACCCCTGCAAACTATCATACAATCCACACATGCTACTAGCTACCACATTAGTCTATCACTATATAAAGGTAAATTATCCTCAAACATCGGTTATTCAAATAAAATATTTATTTACAAGAAAGTTACCCTCACTCTAACTTCTAACTTTCTGACTTCACATCACAAACTTCTTGGTCAAACATCACCACCAATAGTTCATGACACCGACACTTAACTTATATTACTACTCGGGTGGAAATACAGTTCCAATATTCTGCTACACATCAACCCCCCTTAAGTGTGACATCTGCAACATAAATTCTAAAAAGGACTGAATACACTTAATACCGCAAGATGGTAAAACACGATTTCAACATAATCAAAGTTCACATTAGAATTAATACACTCTAAGGCAATAACGGACTCTTCACAAGTCCTTGCACAATTTCAAAATCTTATACGGCTCAAGCAGAAAGGTCCATAACATTTAAATTCTAAACTTCTACACTTGATTCACCTAAAAAATGAGACATATCTGAGCACATCAAAGTAAGGAAAGAATTGGGATAACTTTACTTTCGTATGGGCGACACTATAGCATGAATTAGAGTATGAAAGAGGAACATTTTGACTCCATAGCATGAACAAGAACATGAAGAAAGGGAAATATTTCCAAATGCCTAGTAGCCTCCGTCTTATAAGTATGACACACTACACACCCATAAACAACAACCTACCCGATGAGATTTTGCAGACACCCTAGGATTATGAATCGTGCTTTGATAATAAGTTTATCACGACTCGAACTAGGGCCTGGCCGTGACGAACATCCCGAACCCTGAAGGTCCGGACGTCCTACTCTATTTGGTAGTCATGCACAATATTTATATAATAAGAGAAGATGCAGAAATATAATATGATATGGAAACATGGTCATTAACTATGAGATTCAAGATATAAGAACGAAAGTTGTAATTCAAATCATTTAAATAAGGTCTGACTCAGTTTGCTAAATCTCTACTACATCTCAAACCTGTTCTGAAAAATAGGACAAGGCCCCCAGTAGACCAAAAACAAGAGAATAACATAATCTGAAATAACAGGCCTTCTGGAACAAAGAAGGCTCACCACTACAAGGATCACTTCTCTCTAGAATACTCTATTGATTAGCCAGACCCTTAGACTAAGCCTCTGAACCTAGGAGGTAGGGGGTCAATACAAATGTACTGGTATGTAAAGTAATCCAAAATAAAGCTTGTATATAATTAAAAGAATGGAGAGCGATTTGTTAAAAAATCATACATAAAATAGTTTTCAAAACATATGGGTAACATTTTGATAATCCTAAGAACCTTTATGTCAATGAAATTTCTGATCTTCATATTACTTCTGAGTTAGGTGGTACACCCCTACAAGTATAAAACCCCATGAGCTATATGGAGTCTGTCATTGACTCGATGGGGAAGCCCCCACCCCAAGTGTGCCGCAAGGGTTGGAATGTCTATGTCTAATATGCCACAGGGCACTAGGCCAGCGTAATATAATGTACTCAAATCGGCAAATCACAGTTTTGGATAAAGAGTTGTCTGAAACTCGTGCCTTCTTCGGGGGACCACCTAACATCTCTTTATGCCTAATTTTATCCATTTGTAAACATATATCATACTGAAATCTTAAGTCATAAAAACTTGGTTTCTAAGCTTATCTGAGTTAATTATGGCATTGTCTATTTTGGTATCGTCATACCAAGACTTGTAAGTCATAATTCTAAGCCATAATGTATTAAGCATAATTCTTTCATTAAAACTCAATTCAGACCACCCAAAATTGCAATTAGTATAAGAGATTTCATGTTCCGAAACATAAGTCAAAACTATGCAAGAATCCTTCAAACATATGTTGGTCATGTTCTTTGAGCAAAAATCATGCACTCTTCCATTATATGAATATTTTCAACATTTATCAACACAACTGCCCTTTCTTTTGAAATCCAAGTCATAATCCAATCATGACACAATTCAAGACATTTTTTACCATGTTTTTCAAGATGCATTCAAAATAATTCATAGCATATCAAAAGTAAAGGAAAATCATAACAAGAGAGGGATTTTTCATGAGTCATGCACTCAATTCAATCAACAATGTTAAAACACATGCTTACATATATATATATATATATATATATATGGATATATATATATATAAATAAAATTTCAAATCAATTTGGAGGAAGGCCTAAAGGACAAAACGATATCATCAATACTTCTAAAACTTTAATGTATTCATAAATCCAGAACCCCTTTCTTAAAAATTATGATTTATATGCCCATGAGATTTTAGAAAAATCCCGCGTACCTCAATTTACAAATTTAATGGCTGATTCTTGAAGCCTACAGTTTTGGGATTCCAAATCTTCAAGTAGTTTTAAAAACTCACGGTTGAATATTGAGTTATTTGAATTTTTAGTTTGAAACCCTAGAGAGTGTTCTTGTGATTTTTTTAAGATAATATGAATAATGCGTTAACTTGGGAGTATAATCCCGTATTTATGCTGATAAGGGGGTGGAAAATACCCAACATACTCTTAATGAGATGGAATAAAAATATAACTGGGAGCCCAATTTTATGGGCCACTGCGATGGGTCACTATCACGGTGGCTCACTAGAAATTGATGAATGGGATTCTTGGGGTGACCGCGATGTGGATACATCATGTTGTACCACTGTTTGGGACCGTAAACATCAGCACAACGTGCCTTAATGATGGTGTTTTACGACTAGGACTTAAATTAGCCATAACATCTTGCCCGAGTATCAGAATTGGGCGAATCTTATATCGATGGAAATCTAATTCAATTTCGCACACTACATAATTGATTAACATGGATTTTGGATAATCTATACATAGAAATGACATTTTTTGTTCTAGCCTTAAATGCGGGTTGTTACAGATTTGTTGTTTAAATGAAACTAGTTATATGGATAATCATGAAGATAAAATTGTTCATGTTGTGGAATTTCCTGCTTTTTTCTTTTTGATATTAAAAATTTTGATCTGTTAAGCTGGAAACATTATTGTGGAAAAAATCCTTTCTTTTCCTCATTTTCCCCTTGTAGCAATCTAATAAAGACTGCTATTGCAGACATTTTACATATGTGTAAGATCCTGTAGGTCCAGAATATATGTGGTAAGTATGTCGCTCCTATGTAAGAAGTGATTATACTCCATTTATATACAAACTATGTATTTATAAATTCTAACATGTGGATGCTCAGTGGTTTCGTGAAATGGTTCCCTTTTTTGTTCTTTTTGTTTGTGCTAACAATTATAAGCACTCTTAAGTTATTGCATAACAGTATTCTCCTAGTGTTACAAATTTTATGTCAATTAGGTCAATATTATCCACCACATCTTGATTGTTTATGTTTAGTGCATTATTTGTATTCTTAGTTTTTCATGCTTTTTAAAAGCGATTTCTAATTCAACTTCTCTTTTCAGATTAGGGAAGATGTCAGAAATTGTTTAGATATAGAGTAATGTAGGAATGACTATGTTTACCAGATAGAATAGACCAATAAAAGATAATAATTATCCAAGTGAATACGAGGAAAAGGAAAGCCACTTAGACAGTTATTTAAAATGGATAATAAAAAAGTTACTTTCTTATGTGTAGAATGTCCATATAGTTTTACCGTCGTTCCTACTAATTCATTTACTTGTTATACTTGTTAGACTGTGATATGATAGTTATAGATTTTATAAGCTATGGAAAGACCTCGATTATTTTTTTTCCACTTATCATGGTGGTTTTGTAGGAAGAGATTATGATGTCTATTGCTCCTGGTGAAGAACTAATTGATTTGATTGTATGTCCATCTTGAGAGCTTGAAACACACCGAGGCCTTTGATGTATATTAATGGAGTTAATATGAAGCCTCAAATTGAAGTTGTGAATAAGGGAGTGTACATTGTCGTTGATAAACCTGGAAATCTCAAATATATGCTACCAAAGAAATGGATGAACCTTGAAAATTGTACGTACTTACAAAATCTTTAGTTGTCATATGTTGCTTCCTTCCTATTTCTTGCTATACCACATAATTTGTGGCAATGTATAAGTCTACCCCATGCCTTTGAGAGAGTTCACATACATAAATACCTATTAAAAGCTTTCTTAACATACACTTTTGTTCTTCATTTACACAGGGTGAATTTTTCAAGAAAGGCTATACAACAAAAATGATTCTAATGGGATGTGGATTATATAACCATACCAGGTAAGTCAACATCTCATTTAAACATCATTTTTCTTTGAGCATAGTGTACTATAATTTTCACCATTTGGCTTCTATTTTTTCTTATGTGCACAAAATCATCTTACCGTTGTTCGTACGCACCAATGATTAAACATATATTTATCAATATGTAAAAGTAAATTGAATGTGCAATTACTTTAAATTTCTTTTCTTCGGCTGAAACTTGACTGTCTGACTAGAATATAATCCATGCTCTTTGATTTCTAATTTAAATTATTTAAGCACTAAACTATATTAGGATCTTGTATCCTATCTCCCTGAAAATAGTGAAAACAAATACATCTTAAAGTAGTAGAAACAAACAGAAAGACATACATTTAAATTGTAGAATAGGTTTATAAACAATGGGAACAATCTGAGTATAAGAAATATGAACAATCGTAAACAAAAATTAATACCTTTTTATCCTAAAGTACCATTTCAATTGAAGTAGTTTATGAAGGAATCAGTGATAGCATTAATATTTGATGTATGCAGGTATATGCAGATTGTGGTAAGGATTAAAAGTATTGTAGTCCTTTAAGAAGAAATCATTGGTTCCATTAACATTTGAAGGTTTATGTAGAATGTGGCAAGGGTTGTAAGAGTTGTAGTGGTGTATGAAGGAATCAGTGGTTACAACAGAAGATGAATTGAATTTATAGATGAAGGGGAAGAAAAATAAGGGCATTTAACATTTGAGAATAATATTAATGACAGTTGTGAAATACGTAGGATGTCGTTGTGCAGTGGATAAATGGATAAATAAGATGCTGATAAAAGAGTTATAATATACCTTGGTAACTTATTGAATTAAAAGAGGTAACTCTATAAATTATTTTTTATACATGCCACGTTAGTACTGGAATAAAAAAAGTACGCTATATAAATTAGTTTATATTTTTGAATCTTTCAATTGTTATAGTTTAACTAAAATTGAATGTACAGTTTTTTGTCGGTACTTTATAGAAGTTGTTAAACATTTACATATTTTTCATCTTTTTAATCAGTATTTAAAACTTAATTATTTAAAAATATAAAAAATATATTAACAACAATGGATATATTAAAGTATTACATGTGGACGAATTAAATGTAAACTTTTACATATTTTTAATTTTTTTAGTTATTATTTCAAAATTAATTATTTCAAAATAATAAAAAACAGTAACAACAATGGATATTTTATAGGATGACACGTGGACGAATTAAATGATGATATTTGGGTGAATAAAAGGGATTCATCTTTTGTTATTAACAATATATAGATAAGGACACTACTCCACAGGCTATATGATACAAATCATATCACGAGGACTCAAATCTAAGATACGAAAAATAAAGATATAAGGATAGAATAACCAAGATAGGAAGATAGACACAAAATTGATACCAAAAGGGCAATCGAAGGATGTATACAATCCTAAAACCTCCCTTAATGACTATCAATAGGAACCTAACTCTTACGGTTTCCGCAAAGGGGATCAGCTCGCCCTTACAACTAACGTTTCTAAACAAGGTTCGAGAAATTCTTTTTCAAGAACTCAAACAATACCATGGAGTCTCATGAATACATCATGTAAAAATTATCATCCAAAAACTAGCTAATGAAATATCTAAGGCACCTACTTATATTAGTTGCCTATTAAAAACTAGCCTATTATAAAAATAGCCCAAAAATGGCTATTTCGAAAATAACCCACAATGTCTCTTTATTCCTCATTCCATGGCATTCCTTGACTCCAAAATATCTTCCAAACACGACGTTGTTTGATTTGGAGCTCGAACTAGGTCCTCCAAGCACATTCTTGAGCTCTTTGCTTGACAATGTCTTGGATCTCTTTGTATAGGCTAAAATGATGTCATCAAAAGTTAGGATGGCCATTTGGCTTGTATCATCATCCCTTTCTTGAAAAGAATTCGACCTCGAATCAAAAACTTGAAAAAAAAAAGAAACGACAAAAAATCATAAACTCCTCATGATATGAGGGTTAGGGTTGGCACAACGAATCACCTCAACATGCCAAGGTTACACATACTTGAAATATAGCCAATGATCCTTTGTTTTAGTCAAGAAGAGCTCAATGAGAAGGTTACAAAGGGAATGGCTATGACAAGTATCAAGAGATAAAGAAACTACAAAGGTCATAATGGTATCACTAAATCCAAAAGGTAAGACTACGTTTCTCTTTGGAGCCAGAAGACACAATTGTTTCATTACCTCTTCAAGTGACCTCATTATACGTGGTTCCACTATTGGACTTAAAGTCCACCAAACCCACATAGCATTGTAATTCAAATAAGTGGACAAACCAACAAGTTCCCTACCTCTATATAATACAAATCAAAAACTAGCATGGATGTCATCATAGGTAAAGAGGTAGTTTTAATACCCGTACCTTTTTCCTAGCCTGAAATCATCTCAAAGATGTTTGAATTTGCTTTGAAATAAGAATCCATTTTTGTACACATTTTTTTTTAAGATTTCCACTTTCTATCACGTGGGAAATTGAATAGGCTTTCCATAAATACCAATTTTACAAAAAAATGTGATGGTGATGGCCGACAGACCGTCAGACAAGCGACGAACCATTGACCACGATCGTCGCATCGAAACAGTGAGTCACCTTTCTAGCTAAGTACGACGAAGAGGTCCGAGGGACCGTTGACCCAGTGACCGACCATTGCACCCCACCATCACACCATGACAGTAGGTCCTAGTTCTATTTTAGTTCGACGGACCGTCGACCCAGCGACAGACCATCGCATGACCCACTCGGTTATTTTTAGTCATTTTAACAGGGGTATTTTGGTCATTTTCTACCTACTTATATATACCCAGTTATATCTGACCTCATCTCATTTATTTATGATTATTTCACAACAACAAAACTAGGGTTTTTCTCTCTAAGATTAATCCCAAGAACAAAATCCAAATCTTCTTCAAGAAATTCAAGAGAATTCAAGAACCAGTCTAGAAATTCTCCAAGAAACTTCAAGGATATATCATCGTAGGTATGAATAATGTCCATTCATGGACTCCTTTCGTCCATTAAGCTCAAGAATTCATTTTCTAAATTGAAGTTTATGGATTTTCCTTTATGAATGTCATGTTGGGTTTCTAGAGTTCATGTTGATAAATGACTAATCGAATCTTTATCCATGTTTAGTGATATATTCCATGTGGAATTGACTAGTATATGTGTAGGTTCATGTAAACCTATAATTAAACCCTTGAATGATGAGATTAGAATTGAACCATGACGTTTAATTGTTGTAAAATATTGTTTACACATACTATGTCTATCATGTGTTTAGTTAAATGCCTATGTGAAAGAAAAGTTCCTAATTAGTATGATAGTATGAAATACCCATGTATGTACAAGGTTATGCATATCCCATATTTGATGAAATGCTTCAATAAATAAATTATGGATAATGATGTTAGTCATGTGTTCAAGTAAGCCATGCTTAGTCAGTTTCCTTCTATCGAGTCCTGGGGGTAATTTTAACCAAGACATTAGTTGTGTGCCTAGAACCATGTCATGTTTTTAAGATAATTTCAGTCAATCTATGATCCTTAAACTTCAGAAAGTCTTATGACTCAGGAAATCTCAATGTTATCATGAACTCAGTCAAGTTGTCAACTATCAGTAGTATTCCATCAGTCAACAGAATTTAGTAAATCAGTCCATGTTCAGATTAGTTAATCACATTCAGTGTCCATTCAGATGGGAGTAGGAGTTAGCACCGAGTGAACCCAAGAATGAGAACTCACCTGTTATAAGAGGGTGTGATTCTTAGAAGAAATTCTTGCATTCCAGAACTATGTATCCAACATAGGTTGAGATATCATAGCCTACTATATGAGTGTAGATAAGGTTGATTAACTTGCTATATGAGGGTTCCCACCATTCTCACTAGAGTTGCCTTTTATATTAGGGGCATTCACATATTTCATTACCAGTGTTGACACCTTTTAAATTAGGACACAGATTGGACCCCAGTTCAGCTAATACAATGCATATGGGTCATGTTAGTTAGATGAGTACTTCCCACAGTATCAGTATCAGTCGCAGCAAAAAAAATTAGATAGCCCTTCAGATTTTCAGGACTGTCATATACAATCAACTCAGATTCAGTACGGAACTCAGCTAGTTCCATCAGATTTAGGACTGTCAGATACAGTCACTTATGTTATAAGGTATATCAGTATCAATATAATATTTTATTAGTATTCAGATTCAAAATTATGTTATCACAGTACTAGTGTCAGTTATTATGTCTCTTGCATGTATTCTCAAGCTCATGATAGTCAGTTTGTTATTATTATTGTTCATGCTTATGAACCCTAAGAATTTATCCAACCTCTTATGCATACTAGTATATTCAGTCATACTTATGAATTTTCGCTATAGTGTCTTATATCGTAGGTTTAGAGACACGAGCTCTAGAGCATTAGTAGAATTCCAGTCTCAGCGCTCAGAGTTAGAAGTGATTCCTTATCTTTCGAGGACATGATCATTAATTTATTATGTAATTAATAAATTTATTAGTTTGAGTTATTTGGGAACATGTCCTATTAACTCCTCATTGACACAGTTCACCCAGTTAGAGGCTTTCTAGACTATTATGTACAGATAGTTATTTCAGTGTTTTTTGGTATTTCATAACCTGTTTAGATGTTATATTTTACTTTAGCTATGTGAACCTTATGGATTTTCAGTTTATGTTTCCACCTTATTCAATCTGTTATGTACTATATAGGTACAGATATCAATCAGGGGTTAGCTTATGGTCCTTCGGGGTCATGAGCACCGTGTAGCATTCCAGTTACCATATTCAGGACATTACAAACTTGTTATCAGATCCTAAGGTTCAATAGAGTTCTAGGAAGTCTAAAAGACGCATCTAGTAGAGTCTTGTGCATGGGTGTGTTGCGTGTCATATTTATGTACAGGAGTCTATAAGATGTTTTAGAAATAGTTTCCCTTTTTTCAGTATTCATCTCTTGCCAGTGAGCATAATCTCAATCTAATATCTCTGTCTAATCAATGTTTTCTCTATATTTCATAACATGCCTCCCAAGAGAAGAACCCAGCATGTACAAGAACATCACTTGGATGAACATGTTTCTCATCCGGAATTCAGGGATGCATTCACTACTCTTGCAAGTCAGTTGCTTCTCAGAATAAACATCCAACTCTTATTTTGGCCAATCCAGTGACCAATACAGTTGCAGCCAGGATTTGGGACTTCACTCAAATGAATCCTCCAACCTTGCTAGGGTCTATGATAGATGAGGACCCTTAGGAATTCCTAGATCAGGTGCAGAAGGTGACATAAATCATGTAGGTGACTACTGTTGAGAGTGCTGAGCTAGATGCATATCAGTAGCCGGATGTTGCTCAAACTTAGTTCAAGCAGTGGAGGTCATAGAGGGTATATGATGGAGGGTCAGCTGAGTGGGAGGATTTTGCTTCTGCTTTCCTTAATAAACTCTTTCCCCTAGAGCTTAGAGAAGCTAAGGTGCTAGAGTTCATCAACCTTATGTAGGGCAATATGACAATGAAATAGTATTCTCTTAATTTAACTCAATTATCCATATATGTCCCTCATATGGTTATAGATAGCAAGAAAGAATGAGTAAGTTCATTTCAGGGGTGAATGATAGTGTGATTAATGAGTGCAGATCCGCCATACTAAATAGTGACACGACTTTAGCCAGGTTTATGAATCAAACTCAACAGATATAAGAGAAAAATATTAAGATGAGGGAGAAGAAGAATAAGAGAGTGAAGATAGGTAGTTTCAACTTTTCTCAGCCTAAATCAATAGGAGGAAACCGTTCTAATTTTTGTCCTAAGTCATCAGTTCCATCCCCTTCTTCACCCAGTGCTCTATTTCCAAAGTTCAGAGAGGGTAACAAAGATTGAGGTCCAGAATCTAAGTCCCAGGGCAGTGTTTGCAGTTGCCATACCTATCCCCTTTGTAAGACATGTGGTAAGCACCTTTAGGGTATTTGCAGAGATGGCAGTGTTAGTTGTTTTAGATGTGGCAAGCCAGGCCACAGAATTATAGACTTTCCTAAGCCAAGTCCTCAGGGTCTGTAGAACCATTCCTTAGCTCAGTATGGTCACCCAAATTCTCTCTACACTCTTCAGTCCTGACAGGATCAGCAAAATTCTCCTGATGTGGTTACTGGTACATTACTTATCTTTCATGTGCATGTTTACTCTTTCCTAGATCCAGGTGCTTTCTTTTTTTTTTACTCACTATATAGCAGGCAATTTCATAACTAGTACCAAAATTTTAGTAGATCTCTTTTCAGTCTCTGCCCAGTGGGTAAAACCATCATAGCACGAAGGGTATACAGGAACTGCCCGGTTATGATATTTTAGAAAGTCACTTCAGCAGACTTAGTCAAACTAGAGATGACTAATTTTATTGTCATTTTTGGACTATATTGGCTTTATTCATGATATGCCACATTCGACTGTAGAAATAAAATAGTCCAGTTTCAATTTTTGAATGAACCCATCCTTGAATGGAAGGGTAGTGTATCCGCTTTTAGAGGTCAGCTCATTTCCTACCTTCGGGAAAGAAAAATGATATCTAAGGGATGTGTCTATCATATTATTTTGGTTAAGGGTTCTAGTTACGAGACTCACAGTCTTGATTTAGTTCCAGTTGTAAGTGAATATATTCAGATTTCTTTCCCGAAGATCTTTCAGGGATTCCTACCGAAAGGGAAATAGACTTCAGCATTGATCTTCATCTAGATACTCAGCCCATATATATTTTTCCATACAAAATGGCACCAACAAAACTCACAGAATTAAAAGAATAGTTGAACGATCTCTTAGATAAGGGATTCATCAAGCCCTGTGTTTCCCCGTGGGGCGCACAAGTCTTATTCGTGTGCAAGAAAGATGGTTCCCTCAGAATGTGTATTGATTACCATCATCTTAATAAAGTTATGGTCAAGAACAAGTATCCTCTTCCCAGAATTGATGACATTTTTGACCAACTTCAGGGTGCCAGTTTTTTCTCAAAGATAAACCTCAGATTCGACTATTATCAACTAAGAGTCAGAGAATGTGACATTCTAAAAATATCTTTCCATACTCAGTATGGTCACTTATAATTCTTAGTTATGTCCTTTGGTCTTACCAATACCCCAGCCTCTTTCATGGACTTGATGAATCGTGTGTTCAAACAGTACTTGGACATGTTCGTCATAGTCTTCATAGATAATATTCTATTCTATTCCCGTAGTTGGCGATATCTTGTAGACCATCTCAGAACAGTACTTCAGAGTGTCAGTGATCATCAGCAATTCGCCAAATTCAGTAAGTGCGAGTTTTGGCTAAGGACAGTAACATTCTGTAATGCCCCGCAAAATCCTATTTCAGTCTGAGCCTTAGAGCGTATTTCGTAAAGATAAAATCCGAGTCTAAATATTTTAGAAATATCTTACCAAGTATGAAATACTTGGAATTATTCATGAATTAAGAACTTAGAGGTCCCCTAACTCATGGACGAGTTGAAAGCTTTCCTATCGTTCAAGTTTTAGTGACCGTCAAAACTTGGGTCAACTTCAATACATTATAAATCCTTGTATATATAGAACTAGAGGACCTACTATATATCAAATGAAATCTATCTGAATTATGTTTCCAAAAATACCAATTTTGTCAAAAACTGATATTGGAGAACATAGTTATGTCCATTTTACTCTAGCATGTCAGGCTGGGAAACTGAGTGACGACATTCGTGATAAGCTATCACGAGCGTGATGACCTATCACCAATGTCGTCATCCCAGGGAAGATTTCTACCCCTGGTGATGACATTTTATGACAATTCATCACGCCCGTGATGTCCTATCACCAATGTCATTAACCTTAACTAGAAACTCAAAATTTCACCGTTTTGTGACGACAATTCATGACGACCTATCACCAACATGACGACTTGTCACGAATGTCGTCAGCTATATTTTTCCTAGAAATTTAAGGACGTTTTTGTAAGGGTTTTTTTGTCATTTCTCACCTTTTGTAGGTCTCTATAAATATGAGGAACCCATCCAAACCCTAATTTTATTATTTTACTCTTCCAATTCCCTAAAGAGAAATATCTAGGGTTTCAATTCAAGAACCCTAATTTTCCAAAAATTCATCCATAAATCTTCAAGATTTCTTCAATAATCAAGTCCCTCATAGTGTGGACTTTGAGAATGACTTATTACAAGTGCGGATAGAGTCTCAAGCATTAGAATGCATCCAATTTCAAAAATTAAGGTATGTAGATGTTGATTCTTGGGTCCCTTTCATCCAAGAAGCTTAAGAACTCTTTTCAAAACTCAAAGATTTTTATGTTTATGAGTTGTTAATGATTTGTATGAGTTGAAATTGATGTTCAATATGTTGTTGAGTTTTGATTTATGTTTTGTATACAAAATTTATGAGCTTTGACCCGAGTATGTGGAATTCATGTGATGTTTGTGATAGACCCTCTTGAAGTTTTTTTCTATGTGATGTGTTCGTGACTTTTAGGTGTAGAAATTTTTGAATAAGTGAAGAATGTTCCCCATAGGTTTGATAAAGATCTTAGGTAAAGTATAAGGTCCATTGTAGTATGTTGAAGATGAAACCCCAAATTGTGAGTTAGTTTATGCATGCTTAGTGTTTGATAAAACGTCCAAGTGAATGAATTATTGCATGGTAGTAGGAAATTCCCAAATTAGTGTGAACCCGTGCATATCTAGTGTTTTGTTGAAGGAACTTAGTGAACAAGTGGAGATTTGATGGTTGTAAATTCCCCAATTAAGTTCTCTTTGATATATGCTAAGCTTTTAATAGAAGCCAAGAGGTTAACAAGTAAGTTGTGACATGATAGTATGAAGTTTCCCCAAATCAAGTGACTTCCAAATAAATCTCAAGACTGATATAGGTATGAAGTATGTGATGTAAGACCTTGATGAATGGGGTGTAATATAATAGCATGTCTTCCCTGTGCTAGTATATGATGGTGAACCGATGTTGATGATTCATAAGTGTTTGAAGTGACCCTTTGGTGATTGTGATGATGAATAGATATTTTTGATTCTTAAATGCTTGAGGTGATATCTTAGTGATTGTAAGGATGGACATATGATATGATTCGTAATTACTTGAAGAGATGTTTTAATGATCGTGAAGATGATTTGATGATTGTGATGGTGCATGAATGATTTTGATGATATATGAATGATCGTGACGATAAATGAATGATTATGATTTACTTTTATACTATCGAGTCCTGGGGGATTCATACCCGACAATAGAGCTATTGTCTAGAGCCTGTGTCAGTTTCTAGATAATTCCAGATGAGCCATTATTCTCAGAACTCAGTGAACTATAGAACTCTATATCCTCAGACAAGTGCAAAACTTAAGAAAGCTCAATAATCTTAGTTATCTCTGGAATCTCTGTATCGGTAGTAATCTAGCCTCAGTCTTGTAATCAGCTCAAATCTAATATTATTCAAGTGATTCAACTCTAATCTCAAAAGTGACTTGATTAATCTATTCAAGTTTTGTATCGTCAGTCAGATGCCATCATTCAATACCGTTTCCGTCAGATACAAAACTTACTAATCTTAGAGTAACTCAGTAAGATCTTTTGAGAAACATGATCAGTAACAGATTCAGTTTAGTTGTGTTCAGTTGAGAATTCAGTTCAAAATCTTTCAGTTGGGAGTAGGAGCTAGCACCGAGCGTGGGAAGTGATGGCGGCTCCCCGTCAGAAAGGCCGAGTCGTTAGGAGCAATCCCCGAACTCTTGAACTACGAAGACAACGCAAGATGCAGGAGTCCCCGTCAGTAGAGGTTGTCACCATCAGAGAGGTTTGACTATTATATTGCCTTAGGCCGACTTCCTGTGAGGGGAATCCTGTCAGAGAGGCTTGACCAGAGAGGTCTTTACCCGTGGCATGATATTGACACTCTTCCTTTTGGGGTTACAGGTTGGACCCCACCTGTGGTAGGTTGGGGCATGTCGATTAAGTAACTACTTTCCACATTTGCAGTTTTAGTATCAATCTTTTGAAATCAGGACTGTGTGGTACAGTCATCAATCTCAGTGAGGAACTCACATAGTTCCATTGATTCATGGAACATCCCGTCAGATAGGCTTGGTCTCATATACAAATACTTATTATCATATCTAGAGATCTCCCATCAGATATTCTTGATCTCCATCTCAGTTTCTGTTGAGTATTCTTGTTGTCAGATTCGAACATAATAAAACTTCTTATCATTGATAATCTCTTTCGGAATAATCTATTAGAAAGGTTGATCCCTAATTCTGTCAGTCGAAAGAAGTAAGCTCAGAATTCAGTCCTCGATGTTAATAGATTCAGTAAATTTGTTATCAGTATCAGATAAGTCAGTGATCAGTATCTCTGTGTCAGTAGTGAGTTCAGTTATCAGTAAAGTAGTATCTGAGTTTCAGTGCATAGAATTGTGATGATTGTGATTATGGCTTGTGCATTCATATATGTGTACTCATTCGTTACTTTCATGATTATTTTAGTTTAGATATTGTGCATGCATAAGCCCCTGCATTTAGCCTTACCTCATCTATATACTCAGTGCATTCCTGTACTGACGCATTTGCACTATGGTGTTTTATTTGACACCATAGGTTTAGTGGCACAGGATCTAGAGTATCCTTAATAGTTCAGTCCCAGTGAACAGCAGTAGTAGTGAGTCCTCTTATTTGGAGGATGAATCTCAGTTTACTATTATTGCTTTAGACTTTTTTTATTTTCAGTTGACGGAGTTAGTTGGGGACCTATCCTATAAACACTACAATTTAGACAGTTTAGAGACTTTTCAGAAGGATGTATTAGTATTCAGCTTTTTGTATTATGAGTATTCACAGATGTGTTGAACCTTAAGGCTAGTTTCCACATTTATTTCAGATATTATCCAGTGTACAGTTACAGATATCAGTATAGAGTTATCTTATTGTCCTTTGGGGTCATATGCACCGTGTGACATCTCAGGATGGGATCTCGAGGCGTTACAAACTTTGTATTAGAGCATAAGGTTCAAGAGCGTCCTCGGGAGTCTGAAAATCCGTATCTAGTAGAGTCTTGCGCATGGCTGTGTAGCACGCCACATTTATGTACAAGAGGCTATGGGATGTTCTTAAGAGTAGTTCCTCTTCTTTCAGTGATCATTTTGTGCGAGTGAGTATGAGCTCAAGTTGATCCTCTGTCTAATCCACTTCTTTCTTCCAATTACAGAGTATGCCTCTTCGCAGAGATTTTGTTCATGGGGTGAATAATCAGACCCCTCAGCCAGTAGATCCTGAGAATGAGAGTGTGTCACATACAGAGTTTCGAGCAGCTTTACAGGTACTACCTCAAGATGTGACAAATGTTCAGGTCAATCGTCATTTGCTTAGTCGATATAAAAAAGGGTGATGTATGGGTTCACTGTAGTTCAGAATCATCTCTAGTTTTCTATGTGAAAGAAAATCAAGATAGAGATCCCATCCTTGTCAAGTTTAAAAAGTCAGTCCAGAATAAAAAAATAGACGTTTTATCCCAAGGGGGAGATGGTGTTTTGCATTGTTAAGGTCGTCTCTGTGTTCTAGGTGTAGATGATTTAATGAAAATATTTCTTGCAGAAGCGGATGGTGCGTACAACTCTATTTATCCAGGGGCCACTAAGATATAATGCTATATGCGGGAGATCTATTAGTGGAGTGGGATAAAAAGAGATATTGTAGAGTATGTGGCTAAGTTCTCTATATATCAGTTGGTTAAGATAGAGCATCTAAATCCTAGTGGTCCTATGCAGTTGTTTATTATTCCTACTTGGAAGTGGGAAGAAGTAAACATGAACTTCAATATGGGTTTGCCTCGAACTCGTCATAAACATAATTCATTATGGGTCATTGTATATAGAAATACCAAATGAACCCATTTCCTTCTAGTCCATGCCTCTTATTTAGCTGAGAATTACGCCAAACTCTACATGAAGGAGTTGGTCAGATTACAGGGTGTTCTTTTATCCATTATCTCATACAGAGGTACCAAGTTCGCCTCTTATTTCTGGAAAGCGATCCAAAAAGGCCTTGGTACCTAAGTTCGTCTAAGTACAACCTTTCATCCTCAGATAGATAGTCAAGAAGAAAGGAACATTCAGAATTTAGATGATATGCTAAGGGCGTGTACAATTGATTTCAAGGATAGTTGGGATGACCACTTAACTTTGATTGAGTTTTCATACAACAATAACTATCATTCCCACATTAAGATGTCTCCATTTTAAGCTCTCTATGGTAGGAGATATAGATCTCCAATTGGTTGTTTCGAAGTTAGACAGACTCTGGGCTGCTCAAAGTTGATAGAAGTCTTATACAAATGTGCCCAAAAAGGATCTCGAGTTCGAGATTGGTGATTTTTTATATATAAAGATATCTCTCATGAAGGTAGTAAAGAGATTCGGCAAGAAGGGAAAGCTCAGTCCTCGATATGTTGGTCCCTTCAAGATTCTCAGTTGCTTTGGGAAGGTAGCTTATGAGCTCGAATTTCATTCAGATCTAGCCTTTGTTTATCCAGTCTTCTATGTCTCATTGCTCAATAAGTGTATAGGTGACCCAACAGTTGTAGTCCTTATTCAAAGCCTAGATATTCAGAACAACCTCTTTTATGAAGAGATTCCAATGGAAATCCTAGATTATCACACTCGTAGATTGCGGAACAAAGAAGTCCCTATAGTCAAAATTCTTTGGTGAAATAAGTCCATCGAGGAAGCTACTTGGGAAAAAGAAGCAGACATGTGTACCAAGTATTCTCACTTTTTGTCCGCCAACTCAGATCAAGATTAAGGTGACTGTTCTCCTTAAAATTACTCAGTTTCATGTTCAGTGTTCATCACAAACATGGTATCAAGTACCAGTGCATATTCAGTCATGCATTCCTATATCTATTCAATTATATAATTATGCATCAGACATACATTATCATTGTGAGAAAACTTAGTTCCTCAGAACACTCAGTCATGCATTCATGAATTAGTTACACATACATCAAATATGCATTTTAAGTATGTTATGTTCAGCTTATCATTCCTGTCATTCATGAGATCAAGTTCTAGTTATTCATGTTCGGAATATATGTCAGTTTAAGTTCATCCCCTCACTCTCAGTCTCATTTGTGGACGAATGTTCTCAAAGGGGAAATATTGTAATACCCGTACCTTTTATCTAACTTGAAGTCATCTTAGGAATATTAGAACTTGCTTTGAAATAATAATCCATTTTTGTACACATGGTATTTTTAATATTTTCACTTTCTATCACGTGGGAAATTGAATAAGATTTTCATCGATACCAATTTCATCAAAAACTGGTGTCAGATTAGGAAGTTAAGACCAAAATACAGAAGAAAGAAAAACCGCCTAGGAGCGATGGTGCAGGCCGACGAACTATCAGAAAAGCAACGGATCGTTCACAACGACCTTCGCATAGAGGCAGTAAGTCATCTTTCTAGCTAAGTATGATTCAAGGGTCCGGCGGACCGTCGCCCCAGCGACGGTCCATTCCACCCCACCGTCGCTCTATTGCAGTAGGTCCCAGTTCTATCTCAGTCCGACGGTGAGTTCGATGGACTGTCGACCCTGCGAACGACAATTCCACCCCACCATCACATGACCCACTAAGTTATATATACCAGTTATATCTGACCTCTGCTCATTTATACACTATTATTTCACAACAACAAAACTAGAGTTTTTCTCTCTAAGATTAATCCCAAGAACAAAATCCAAATTTTCTTCAAGAAATTCAAGAAAGTTCAGGAACCAATCTTGAAATTCTGCAAAAAACTTCAAGGATATATCATCCCAGGTATGCATAGTGTTCATCCATGGACTCCTTTCATCCATGAAGCCCAAGAATCCTTTTTCTAAATAATAGTTTATGGATTTTCCTTTATGAATTTCATGTTGGGTTGCTAGTGTTCATGTTGATAAATGACTAATCGAATCTTTATCCATGTTTGGTGATATATTTCATGTTGAATTGATTAGTATATATGTAGGTCCATATAAACCTATAATTAAACCCTTGAATGATGAGATTAGAATTGAATCATGACGTGTAATTGTTGAAAAATGTTGTTTACACATACTATGCCTATCATGTGTTGGATTAAATCCCTAAGTGAAGGAAAAGTAACCAATTAGTATGATAGAATGAAATCCCCATGTATGTACAAGCTTATGCATATCCCATGTTTTATGAAATGCTTCAATAATTAAATTATGGATTATGATGTTAGTCATGTGTTCAAGTAAGTCATGGTTTGTCTATCTCCTTCTATCGAGTCCTGGGGGTACTTGTACCTGAAAAATTAGCTGTGTTCCTAGAGACATGTTATGTTTTCACGATACTCTCAGTCAAGCTATGATCCTTAGACTTCAGAAAGTCTTATGAATCAGGAAATCTCCATGATCTAATGAACTCAGTCAAGTTGTCAAATATCAGTAGTATTTCATAAGTCAACAAAATTCAGTAACTCAGTCCATGTTCAGATTAGTTAATCATGTTCATTGTCCATTCAGATGGGAGTAGGGGTTAGCACCGAGTAAACCCAAGGATGGAAACTCACCTATTATATGAGGGTGTGATTCTTAGAAGAAATCCTTATGTTCCAGAATTATATAACCAGCATATGTTGAGACATCATAACCTGCTATATTATGGTAGATGAGGTGGCTTAACTTGCTTTATGAGGGTTTCCACTATTCTCACTAGAGTTACCTATTATATTAGGGTCACTCATATATTGTCCTTACCAGTGGAACGGTATTGACACCCTTCCAATCAGGGCCCAGAGTGGACCCCAGTTCACCTAATATATCGCATATGGGTCATGTTAGTTAGGTGACTACTTCCTAGAGTTTCAGCATCAGTCTCAGTAAAAGAACTTAGATAGTTCTTAAGATTCTTATGACTGTCAGATACAGTCAACTCAGATTCAGTATGGAAGTCAGCTAGTTCTATCATATTTAGGATTGTCAGTTAAAGTCACTCATGTTACCAGTTATATTAGTATCAGTTTATCATGTGATCAGTATTCAGATTCAGAATAATGTTATCACAGTACCAGTTTCAGTTCTTCTTGGCTTCATCAATTTTCATCTCATAAGTCTTCAGGTTACCCATTAATTCATCCGAAGTCGTACTAGCTAGATCATTTGCATCCCTAATTGGTGTAACCTTGACGTTCCCATTAAGACTTAGTTAAGACGCTCAACAATTTCTTAACTTGTTACTCAGTAGTGGTGACTTTTCCAAAAAAAGTCAATTCATTGATTAAGGTAGTGATTCTTGACATTTTCCTTTATCTTGAAATCCTCACATTCAATAAAGAGGAGACAAATTCTGAATTTTCTCATCTTTGTGCAGCCCTCATATGCATTCATTAAGGCATCCCAAATTTACTTAGTAATGGTACAAGTAGACACTCTGTTGTACTCAACTGGACCTAGTCGACACACTAAGATATTCGTTGCCCGTACATTTTTCCTTCGTGAAACGAAATCATCACTAGTAAATTCACTTCTTACTTTATTGAATTATTCTCCATCATCTATCTTTATTGGGATAGTTGGACATCAGTAATTTTGTCCAACAACTTACAGTCTTCTCTTTAAATGAACATTTCCATTCTAGCTTTCCACCAAGTAAAATGAGACCCATCAAAGACTGGTGGCCTAGTAGTGGATTGACCTTCACTGTGACCAGTAGGTGCTGCAGATTTCATCATAGTGATCGGCACTTATGTGTTAACCTTATTTAAGTGACCCAGCTCTGATACCACTTATTTGAGAATGTGCCCTAGTAATTATTTAATATAACCTAACAATTACCTATTGATGGAACAAGTTAAATAATTTTTTCCTATCTGGCTAATATAAAAAGTAAATCTGCCAAGTGATGTTTACGTGGAAGACACCAGGCTCAAAGAGGTGTAAAAAAACATGACCTATACCTCTACAGGATTTAACCCCAACTTAACTCAAAAAATTGAGCCTTAACAATAAAAAAATTACAAGACTCTTGTGTAACAACCCATATTTTCATGATGGAATGTAAGGGTCCCAAAAGCCAATGACTCCTATGTAAAAATAAGTGTGTTTATCAATTATGTAGTTTGGGAATTTATTTGTACATTAATTGAGATCATAGAGGTCCCTTAACTAAAAGATGAGTAGAGGACTTGTTATCGATAGAGTTTTAGCGTATGCTTCTATTTGGGTCAACTTCCTTTGACTATTACTCCTATAATGTGAATATTTAGATGGAGTTCTTATTCCAAATGAAAGGTTTTCGATTCTTCTTTTAAACGCCACTGGTTTCTCCTCAATCCGATATTGGAGTAAAAATTTACACCCATTTTACCAAAAGGTTTCTGTCCCCCAAACATAGGTTGATCTACACTAATATAACATTTTTAAAAGGGGTATTTTGGTATTTTCCTCACCCCAAACTCCTCCCCCACGAATTAAATCATACCAAAAGTGTTATTGTTCATCTTTTATTAGTTTTAAACATCTCATAATCCTCTCCACTCTCAAGAACAAGAAAAAATTATGCTTCTTTCAAGGCTAGATTTCAAGATAATTCAAATTCCTTTTGATCAAAAGGTATGTGAGACAAATCCTAAACCCCATGGGCATTGTTTACTATTTCAGTAAGCTTTAAATATACGAAAAATCAGTATACGCATAGAGTTAGAGATTTATTTGAATAGTATGAATCATTAAACTATCTTTGTAAAAAGTATGTGTATATATTCTTATGAAGTTTTCCGTAAAATTGTAATATTTTCATGTGTACATGTATCTTGGGTTTGAAGAAATAAATAGAGAGCATGAATTATGAATTTACTCTATTGTCATGATATCAATTTGAATTAAACTATTAGGTATTGTTCAAATGCATGGTCTAAAATATGGGTTAAAGGTTTTGTTATCAATTATGAATTTAACCTGAACTGGTTTTAAAAGGAAGGAATGTTTGCTTGGTGTAAATTCACTTTCCTTGTTAAATTAAAGATGTTGCATGTGAAATAAGAAACAGTTGTCCACTTTATGTATAAAAAAATCTTGAAAGTACAATTCTTTGCATAAGTATTCTGTGTTCCTACGATACGAATTATTTTATGTTGTCTAAATATTTTGGTGGTCATTAATGTATTCTTGTGTAAGAAAAGGGCTTTGAGCAGTTACGATATGAAATAAATTACAAGTCTAGGTATGTTGATACCTAGTAATGCGCACCTAGTGTTCATGTTGATAAACGACTAATCAAATCTTTATCCATTTTTGGTGATATATTCCATGTGGAATTGATTAGTATATGTGTAGGTCCATGTAAACATATAATTAAACCCTTCAATGATGAGATTAGAATTGAACCATGACGTATAATATATGTAAAATATTGTTTACACATACTATGCCTATCATGTGTTTAATTAAATGCCTATGTGAAGAAAAAGTTCCTAATTAGTATGATAGCCTGAAATCCCCATGTATGTACAAGTTTGTGCATATCCCATATTTGATGAAATGCTTCAATATATAAATTATGGATAATGATGTTAGTCATGTGTTCAAGTAAGCCATGCTTAATCAGTTTCCTTCTATCGAGTCCTGGGGGTACTTGTACCCAAAACATTAGCTGTGTGCCTATAGCTATGTCATGTTTTCAAGATACTTTAAGTCAATCTATGATCCTTAGACTTTAAACAGTCTTATGACTCAGGAAATCTCCATGATATCATGAACTCAGTCAAGTTGTCAAATATCAGTAGTATTCCATCCGTCAACAGAATTCAGTAACTCAGTCCATGTTCAGATTAGTTAATCACATTCAGTGTCCATTCAGATGGGAGTAGGAGTTAGCACTGAGTAAACCCAAGAATGGGAACTCACCTATTATAAGAGGGTGTGATTCTTAGAAGCAATTCTTGCATTCCAGAACTATGTATCCAACATAGGTTGAGACATCATAGCCTGCTATATGAGGATAGATAAGGTGTCTTAACCTGCTATATGAGGGTTCTCACCATTCTCACTAGAGTTACCTATTATATTAGGGTCACTCACATATTTTTCTTACCAGTGTTGACAACCTTTAAATTAGGACACAGATTGGACCCTAGTTCAGCTAATATAACGCATATGGGTCATGTCAGTTAGATGACTACTTCTCATAGTTTCAGTATCAGTCTCAGCAAAAAAACTTAGCTAGTTCCATTAGATTTTTAGGACTGTCATAGACAGTCAACTCATATTCAGTATAGAACTCACCTAGTTCCATCAGACTTAGGACTGTCAGATACTGTCACTCATGTTATAAGTTATATTAGTATCAGTATATTATTTTATTAGTGTTCAGATTCAAAATTACGTTATCACAGTACTAGTGTCAGTTATTATGTCTCATGCATGTATTCTTAGGCTTATGATAGTCAGTCTGTTATTATTATTGTTCATGCTTATTAACCCCAAGCATTTATCCCACCTCTTATGTATACAAGTATATTCAGTCATACTTATGAATTTTCGCTATGGTGTCTTATATCATTGGTTTAGAGACACGAGCTACAGAGCATTAGTAGCATTCTATTCTCAGCAGTCAGAGTTAGAAGTGAGTCCTCATCTTTTGAGGACATGATCATTAATTTATTATGTTATTAATAAATTTATTAGTAGGGGTTATTTGGGAACATGTCCCATCAACTCCTCATTCAGACAGTTCATCCAGTTAGAGGCTTTCTAGACTATTATGTTCAGATAGTTATTTCAGTGTTTTTTGGAATTTCATACCCCGTTTAGATGCTATGTTTTACTTTAGCTATGTGAACCTTATGGTTTTTCAGTTATGGTTTCCACATTATTCAATCTGTTATGTAGTATACAGGTACATATATCAATCATGGGTTAGCTTATGGTCCTTCGGGGTCATGAGCACCGTGTAGCATTCCGGTTACCAGATTCAGGGCATTACAAACTTGTTATAAGAGCCTAAGGTTCAATAGAGTTCTAGGAAGTCTGAAAGCCGCATCTAGTAGAGTCTTGTACATGGGTGTGTTGCGTGCCACATTTATGTACAGGAGGCTATAAGATGTTTTAGAAATAGTTTCCCTTTTTTCAGTATTCATCTCGTGCCAGTGAGCATAATCTCAATCTAATATCTCAGTCTAATCTATTTTTTTCTCCATATTTCATAACATGCCTCCCAAGAGAAGAACACAACATGTCCAAGAACATCACTTGGATGAACATGTTTCTCATCTGGAGTTCAGAGTTGCAATCACTACTCTTGCACTGTCAGTTGCTTCTCATAATAAACATCCAGCTCTCATTCCGGCCAATCCAGTGACCAATACAGTTCCAACCAGGATTCGAGACTTCACTCGAATGAATCCTCCAACCTTGCTTGGGTGTATGACAGATGAGGACCCTTAGGAATTCCTAGAGCAGGTGAAGAATGTGACATAAATCATGCAGGTGACTACTGTCGAGAGTGCCGAGCTAGCTGCATATCAGTTGTAGGATATTGCTTAAACTTAGTTCAAGCAGTGAAGGTCATAGAGGGTATATGATGGAGGGTCAATTGAGCGGGAGGAGTTTGCTTCTGCTTTCCTTGATAGACTCTTTCCCCTAGAGGTTAGAGAACCTAAGGTGCTAGAGTTCATCAACCACATGTAGGGAAATATGACAGCGAAATAGTATTCTCTTAAGTTAACTCAATTAGCCAGATATGTCCCTCATGTGGTTATATATAGTAGGAAAGAATGAGTAAGTTCGTCTCAGGGGTGAATAATAGTGTGATTAATGAGTGCAGATCCGCCATGCTAAATAGTGACATGACTTTAGCTAGGCTCATGAATCAAATTTAGCTGATAAAGGAGTAAATGATTAAGATGAGGGAGAAGCAAAATAAGAGAGCAAAGATAGGTAGTTTCAACTTTGCTCAGCCTAAATCAATAGGTGGAAACCGTTTTCAGTTTCGTCCTAAGTCATCAGTTCCAGCCCCTTCTTCATCCAGTCCTGTATTTCCTAAGTTCAGAGAGGGTAATAAAGATTGAGGTCCAGGCTCTAAGTCCCAGGACAGCATTAGCATTTGCAATACCTATCCCCCTTCTAAGAATTGTGGTGAGCACCATCAGGATATTTGCAGAGCTAGCAGTGTTAGATATTTTGGATGTAGCAAGCCAGGCCACAGAGTTACAGAATTTCCTCAGCCAAGTACTCAGGGTCTGTAGAACCATTCCTCAGCTCAGTATGGTCACCCAATTCAGTAGGGTGCCACCTCTAGTACTAATAGTGGACAACACCCAAATCCTCTCTACACTCTTTAGTCCAGATAGGATCAGCAAATTCTCCTGATGTGGTTACTGGTACATTACATATCATTCATGTGCATGTTTACTGTTTGCTAGATCCAGGTGCTTTCTTGTCTTTTGTTACTCCCTATATAGTAGGAAATTTCAGAACTAGTACCAAAATTTTAGTAGAGCTATTTTTAGTCTCTACCCAGTGGGTAAAACCATCAAAGCACGAAGGGTATACAGGAACTACCCGGTTATGATATTTTAGAAAGTCACTTCAGCAGACTTAGTCGAATTAGAGATGACTGATTTTGATGTCATTTTTGTCCTGGATTGTCTTTATTCCAGATATGCCACAGTTGACTGTAGAAATAGAATAGTCCAGTTTCTATTTTTTAAAGAACCCATCCTTCAATGAAAGGGTAGTGTATCCGCTTTCAGAGGTCAGCTCGTTTCCTACCTTCAGGCAAGGAAAATGATATCTAAGGGATGTGTCTATCATCTTGTTTGGGTTAAGGATTCTAGTTCCGAGACTCCCAGTCTTGATTCAGTTCCAGTTGTAAGTGAATATATTCAGATGTCTTTCCCGAAGATCTTTCAGGGATTCCTACCGAAAGGGAAATAGACTTCAGCATTGATATTCATCTAGATACTCATCCCATATCTATTTTTACATACAGAATTGCACCAACAAAACTCAGAGAATTAAAAGAACAGTTGAACGATCTCTTAGAAAAAGGATTCATCAAGCCCTGTGTTTCCCCGTGGGGCACACAAGTCTTATTCGTGCGCAAGAAAGATGGTTCCCTCAGATTTTGTATTGATTATCGTCAGCTTAATAAAGTTATGGTCAAGAACAAGTATCCTCTTCCCAGAATTGATGAAATTTTTGACCAATTTCAGGGTGCCAGTTTTTTCTCAAAGATAAACCTCAGATTCGGCTATTATCAACTCAGAGTCAGAGAATGTGACATTCTAAAAATAGCTTTCCACACTCGGTATGGTCACTTATAATACTTAGTTATGTCCTTTCGTCTTATCAATACCTCAGCCGCTTTCATGGACTTGATGAATCGTGTGTTCAAACAGTACTTGGACATGTTCGTCATAGTCTTCATAGATAATATTCTAGTCTATTCCCGTAGTTAGTGATATCTTGTAGACCATCTCAGAACAATACTTCAAACTCTCAGAGATGATCATTAATTCGCTAAATTTAGTAAGTGCGAGTTTTAGCTAAGGACAGTAATATTCTGTAATGCCCCGCAAAATCCTGTTCCAGTCTGAGCCTTATAGCGTATTTCGTAAAGAGAAAATCCGAGTCTAAATATTTCAGAAATATCTTCCCAAGTATGAAATAATTTGAGTCATGTGGGAATCTATTTGATCATGAATTTAGATCTTAGAGGTCCCCTAACTCATGGATGAGTTGAAAGTTTTCCTATCGTTCAAGTTTTAGTGACCGTCAAAACTTGGGTCAACTTCAATACATCATAACTCCTTGAATATATAGAACTAGAGGACCTACTATATATCTAATGAAATCTCTCTGAATTATGTTTCCAAAAATACCAATTTCGTCAAAAACTAATATTGGAGAAAAGAGTTATTCCCATTTTAGTCTGGCATGTCAGGCTGGGAAACTGAGTGACGACATTCGTGATAAGCTGTCATGAGCGTGAAGACCTATCACCAATGTCTTCATCCCAGGATAGATTTCTACCCCTGGTGACAACATTTTATGACAATCCATCATGCCCATGATGGCCTATAACCAATGTCATCAACCTTAACTAGAAACTCAAAATTTCATCTTTTTGTGACGACAATTCGTGACGACCTATCACCAACATGACGACTTGTCACGGATGTCGTCAGCTATTTTTTTCCCAGCAATTTAAGGACATTTTTGCAAGGGTAATTTGATCATTTCTCACCTTTTGGAGGTCTTTATAAATATGAGGAACCCATCCAGACCCTAATTTTATTATTTTACTCTTCCAAATCCCTAAAGAGAAATATGTAGGGTTTCAATTCAAGAACCCTAATCTTCCAAAAATTCATCCATAAATCTTCAAAATTTCTTCAATAATCAAGTTACTCATAGTGTGGGCTCTGAGAATGACTTATTACAAGTGCGGATAGAGTCTCAAGCATTAGAATGCATCCAATTTCAAAGATTAAGGTATGTAGATGTTGATTCTTGGGTCCCTTTTGATCCAAGAAGCTCAAGAACTCTTTTCAAAACTCAAAGATTTTTTTGTTTATGAGTTGTTAATGATTTGTATGAGTTGAAATTGATGTTCAATATGTTGTTGAGTTTTGATTTATGTTTTGTCTACGAAATTTATGAGCATTGACTCGAGTATGTGGAATTGATGTGATGTTTGTGATAGACCCTCTTGAACATCATTTCTATGTGATGTGTTCATGACTTTTAGGTGTAGAAATTGTTAACTAAGTGAAGAATGTTCCCCATACGTTTGATAAAGAGCTTAGGTAACGTATAAGGTCCATTGTAGTATGTTGAAGATGAAACCCTAAATTGTGAGTTAGTTTATGCATGCTTAGTGTTTGATAAAACACCCAAGTGAATGAATTATTGCATGGTAGTAGGAAATTCCCAAATTAGTGTGAACCCGTTCATGTCTAGTGTTTTGTTGAAGGAACTTAGTGAACAAGTAGAGATTTGATGGTTGTAAATTGCCCAATTAAGTGCTCTTTGATATATGCTAAGCTTTTAATAGAAGCCAAGTGGTTAGCAAGTAAGTTGTGACATGATAGTATGAAGTTTCCCCAAATCAAGTGACAGCCAAATAAATCTCAAGATTGATATAGGTATGAAGTATGTGATGTAAGACCTTGACGAATGGGGTGTAATATAAGAGCATGTCTTCCCTAGGCTAGTATATGATGGTGAACCGATGTTGATGATTCATAAATGTTTGAAGTGACCCTTTGGTGATTGTGATGATGAATAGATGTTTTTGATTCTTAAATGCTCGAGGCGATATCTTAGTAATTGTAAGGATGGACATATGATATGATTCCTAATTACTTGAAGAGATGTTTTACTGATTGTGAACATGCTTTAACTATTGTGATGATGCATGAATGATTGTGATGATATATGAATGATTGATGTTGGGCATATTTACACGCCTAAGCACCATAATTTACCCATGTTTTGGCTAAGTTTTGAGGATAAAATATATAATTCTTGCACTTTTAGTCCATTTTCCTTTAAGTGAGCTGACCTATGTGATTAGTATGTTTTTCAGGTACTAATGATGAAGATTTCAGCACTTTGTGGACCTGTGGCCAGCAAAGGAAAACTTCACATAAGAGGGAAGGCAGCTTTTGGACTGAATGTGATGCATGGGAACTTTTTCCCGAGCAAACCCAGTATTTTTAAATACTTAAGGATGCAGTAGCAACTTATTAGACAAGGATGCTATTAAAAACCTTATTGCTCAATTTTTCAGCATCATTATCATTCGACATTATTGAGAATTCACGTGGGGAAAATTTTATACGAGTTTTGAGAACAGAAAATGGCTCACTTGAGCAAGGGAGAAAGAAAATACGTTTCATCTCCATAGCCGAGATTTCTCTAAGTTTTGGTATGATGATGATGTCTACTTTGATTTCCGTTGTATTCATTAGTAGCTAAACTTATCTATTAGGGTTATGGAAACCTTGTAAGATACTATCTATTACTATGAGTTTGTGAATTCCTGATGTGTTATGCTACTTATATCATTACTCTCTTCGTTTTGATTGAATTCTTATGGTTGAAAATATAGAGAATACTCCATTATAGCATTAACTTGTTCGAGAGAAAAGTTACATGTTTGGAAAAGAGAGTGTGACAAGGAAATAGGGTTTCCAACCCCTATTTACACGTTAATGCCTTAACCGGATTAACTTCTTGGAGAATTTGTACCATTTGTTATACACTTTAGGCTCTAGAGAGCTAAAGCGAAATAAATCCTTGGTGGTTGAGAAACACTTGGACTTAGAATTAGAATACGATTCTCTATAAGTGCATGCATGTCTAAATTCCGCGTTACTCATAGTTAATAGAGAAGTAGAACTTATAAGGTGGACATAACCCTAACTTATCAATCTTTGTGATTAAATCTTACTACGCAAATCATTCCATTGTTACTTTGATAATATTAGTTCACGCCTAAACCAAACCCCCTTTTTCCTTGGAATTTTTGACCAACAGTCTACTAATAATTGCAACACTTAGTGACCAGAGTATTCCCTGTGGGATTCGACACCCAACCCAGTTGGGTTCTATATTTGACAGCGACCGCTTGCACTTTCTAACAAGAGTTGTAATTTGGGCGTATCAAATTTTGGCGCCGTTGCCGGGGAATACGGTTGTCAACTAAGTTTGTGATAGTTAATAGACCCTTTGGTCAAAGATTCTTGAATTTTACTTTTTGTTTGTTGTTTTTGTTTTGTTCAGGTTTATTGGAGTGCATGCCAAATACACGAAGTTCTGGTCAACCGTTATTACCTATAAATCCTGAACCATATTTTAATGGCAGAATGGATGCGCAATGAAACCTCAAACGGATGGCTTCTCAACAGGAGTAGGAAAGATTAGCAGCATTGGCAGCTGCTCAAGTGCATCAACAGAATATTGATAACCCAGGTCGGGCAAAAAATCTTAATGAAGAGGACCTGCGTGATGATGAGTTATTAAATCCAAGGCGTGTTGGTGAGGTGGCAGCACCTGTGAACAGGAGAGATCGTCTAGCTAGAATGAGACCTGAACGCCGAGCTGTGCAGGCCCCTTTCGATGATGATGATGACGATTTGGATGCAGCTGGTGCCACAGGGGCTATTATTCCTCCGCCCTTGGCACCCGGAGCCAAGTTCAATATCACTAGCACCATGATCCATCTATTACAACTCAAAGGGTTATTTGGTGGACTTGCAGGCGATGATCCGAATATGCATCTGATCAACTTTATCTCAACATGCAAGTCGTTTGACAATCCATGACTTGAAAAGAATGTAATTCGACTGCGCTTATTTCCATCGTCTCTATTTGGAGAGGCAACTCTATGGTTGAATGGGCTGATTCCTGACTCTATTACTAATTGGAGGCAACTGAAAGACGCTTTCCTAGAAAGATTCTTTCCGCCATCCAAGAGAGCACAGTTATGAGATGAGATCAGCAATTCTCGACAGCTTCCAACTGAAGCTCTCCACGAAACATGGGAGAGGTTCAAGAAGAAGCTTATGCGGTGCCCAAATCATCAGATGACCAATATCCACTTGATGGAAATATTATACAGGGCGTTGAACTCGGTGACTAAGCCAGTGGTTGATAATGCTGCAGGTGGGTCATTCATGGACCTTACTTTTATCGAGGCTGGTGATATGCTGGATCGTATGACAAAGTAGAGTAGAGCTTGGCATACCAGGGATTCTGAGGTAGCAAGCTCTACTGTATCTACTGGCATGATAGCAGAACAGAGGCGAAGAAAAGAGGAACGTGACCAAGATATGGCTCACATAAAAATGCAGATGGACCTTCTTACCAAGCATTTATTATCAGGGAAGACAGAAAAGGTCAAGGTTGTTGTATCACAGGGTAGAGATGAATCCAATTCTGAGGAGGAACCGAATTATTTGAATAATCAGGGGGGTTTCCGAGGCAATGCCCAAGGAAACCAAGGTCGGAACTATTATGAAAAATTCGGATTCAAGAATAAGACTGACAGGAGTGGTTTGTATGTCCCTCCTGGAAATCGTGAAGTTGTTGCAACTAGTTCTGGGAAGATGTACATGGAGGACATGATGGCCAAGCTTTTGAAAGGAGTGGAGGAAACCAACACGGGACTAGCTGAGCAAAAAATAATTTGTCCTCAATAAAATAATTGGTTGACTCGCATTCCACTGCAATAAAACAACTGGAACAACAAATGAGTCAACTATCAGCGGCATTCAATCAAAGAAAAGCTGGCACTTTACCTAGTAACACTGTGCAAAATCCACGGAATAATGGATCATGTATGGCTATTATTACCAAGAGTGTTAAGGTGTTGGAAAATCCATCTAAAGGCAAACAGGTGGTTGATAATACAAAAGAGAATGTTATTGAAGAAGATTGTGATGATTCTGTAGAAGCTGAAAATCAGAATGAGAACGTTCATGACACTACACTTAGATGTCACCATCCTGAAAAGATTGATAATCGGAAGAAAAAACAAAATAAGTGGTGGAAAAGACTCTTCCAAATCCACCACCACCTTTTCCTCAGAGACTGAAGAAGAAGGCTGATGACACCAGGTTTAGTAAATTCATGACCATGCTGAAGCAGCTGACTATTAATGTGCCTTTGGTGGAGGCACTGGAGCAGATGCCAGGGTACGCCAAATTCATGAAGGACCTTTTGACAAAGAAAAGGGCAGCAAGTTATGAACGGGCAGATAATGTTCATCATTGTAGTGTAATTGCCACGAGATCTTTAGTATAGAAAAAGGCGGATCCTGGTGCTTTCACTATTCCTTGCACGGTTGGATCCTTGGATTTTACTAAGGCATTGTGCGATTTGGGGGCTAGCATCAATTTGATGCCGCTATCTATTTATAAACAGTTGGGGTTGGGCGATCCTACACCAACTAATATGCGGCTCGTGATGGCAGATAGGTCGGTAAAACGACCTGTTCGTATCTTACATGATGTATTAGTGAAGGTTTCTACCTTCATTTTTCCTGCAGACTTTATTATTTTGGATTGCGAGGTGGATTTTGAGGTGCCCATAATCTTGGGTCGACCTTTCCTCGCAATAGAAAGTGTGCTTATTGATTTACGAGCAAATGATCTTTTATTTCGGATGAATGACGAAGTGGTACGTTTTGATGTAAGCAAATCAATGAAGTATCCCAAAGATATGAATGTGTTCTCTAAAGTTGATGTTCATTATGAGGATGAGAAGGAATTATCTTTAGAGAAGCAGCTTACTGTTGAGCCATTGGCTGCTGTGCTTTTGAACTTTGAGCGTGAGGATGTTGAAGAGAGCGAAGAAACTATCCGTGCTTTGACAGGAATGGGGTCGTATTCATATGACCCCAAGAAGCTGGACCTTGACCTTAAGAATCGACCCTCACCACCGGCGAAGCCACCAGATATCTTGATGAACTCTGAGTAATCGAGATAACTATGTCATGTCGCGACAATAAATCAAGTGCTACATGGGAGGCAACCCATCATTAGGAGTTTGTTTCATTAGGATTTTGTTTTTGATAAATAAAAGTTCAAAAAGAAGATTCGAGCCACGACCAAAACTAAGGCGCTCGGTGGGAGGCAACCCATCCTTCTAATCATTTTTGTTGTTTTTGATTAAGTGTAGGTGCAAGATATACAAAGAAGGAGATTAGTCCTAAATTTTAATTTGAAAGTAAGCCATGCTAAAGGTGGTAAGTGAGGAATGATGGAGCAAAGGCTATAGGTTAGGCATTGCCTATGCCAATCTAGGCAACGAACAAGGCAATGCCTATGCCAATCTAGGAAACGAACAAGGCAATGCCTATGCCATTGCCTATGCTCACTGCCTCACATAGGAAATGGACAAGGCAAGGCCTATACCAATGTAGGCAATGCTATAGGTGCCGCCTATTCCATTGTCTATGCTCACTGCCTCACATAGGCAATGCCATAGGCGCCTCCTATGCCAATCTAGGCGATAGGTAAGGCGCCACCTATGCCAATCTAGGCGATAGGAAAGGTGCCGCCTATGCCTATATAGGCATTGCTAAAGGCGCCGCCTATGCTAAGCATAGGCAAAGCATTAGGCGCCACCTACTTATCTTTTTTTGCCTCCTAACCCGATTGTACATGGATCAAACCCGACCCATGGCTTAGCCTTTAAATAGATCCTCAACCTTAGAACAAAATTCCATTGTTTGCTCAAGATAGGCGACGCCTAAGCTCCCAAATTCTCTCAAAGTTTTTCTTTTTGCTCATCTAATCTTGCAAGTTCATCTTCCGGATCCATCACCACGTAAGTTACTCTTTTATATTCCGTAGTTGTTGCACTACTCCACTTATAATGGTTTATTAGATTGTGAAGTGGTGTTTGGTGATGAGAATATGGTTGGTTTGTTATGATGCATCTAGTTGAGTGAAAGAATTCGTGTGGGTGTTCTTGACTTTACTCCGACTTGTATTTGATTGGTATTCACTGTTGTATTTTTATGAAGTCGAAATTGTGAAGTTAATGCATAATCTTGAAAGTTGTAAGCTTGAATGTTTGAATATTGATCATGACTGACCACAAGTATAACATGTTTTGGTTATTTCGATGCAAAACCCTGATAAGATTGCTATGTGGTAGTCTTGTTCAAACATTGCCTTAATCCAATGAAATAAAGTCCGAAAGGATAGTCAAGATTACATGAATATTAACATTGTGCAAACGGATTAAGTGTGGGGTGGTATCATCACGATTTTCTTTTCCGACTATAGTAAATCTTCCATGATGAAACTAACGTAACTTTATTGTGATCTCAAGTAGAATGGCCCCAAAAGGACGACAAGGAAAAGAAAAAGTGTCCACCTCCCAAAAAGGTCAGAAAAGGGCAAAAAAAGATCAGGCTGAGTCCTCCTCTTTGCAAGTACCTCGATGCACTTTTGGGATACAGTGGGTCCTAGAGGAGGAAGGTAAGGAGTGGTACAAGAACAACAAAGTAAAAAAATATGTTCACGTGGATTTGATGCATAAGGAGAGTCTAGCAAAGAGAGACCCCCGCATTTTTGCTAAAATCATGGCACTAAATCTTGATTTCATTTTCCGAGATATGGGGGAATGCAATATTGATCTAACGCGAGAGTTTTATGCCAATTGGTCCCTAAAAACTACTGGAAGTGAAGTAAAGATTCGGGGCCAAGTCTTGCAACTGAATGCGGAATACTTCAACTCTTTTATGGGCCTTCCATCTGTGGATCCATCACCGCTCAAGGAGCTTTATCACAGACCTCCCTACAGGGCCATCAGACATACACTGTGCGGATCAAGTTCAATGGCATGGTGGATTCGGCACAAGGATAATGGTCGCCACAACACCTACCCATATGCCTCTTTGAACAGGAAAGCTCGCATATGGTTAAGGATAGTCAACTCTTGCTTGATTCCTGGGACACAATATACTAAGATCACACATGATCGAGTCTGCTTGGTGTACACTTTGATGACGAATATTCCCATCAACATTGGTACGGTTATACGATCGTCAATGCGCAAGGCTAGGTTGCACAAAAGGTCCCATTTCAGTTTCGGCAACTTTTTGACTGCAATCTTAAGGAAAGAACACATTGAAGAGGAACCCGCGGATAATAAGCTACCACACAACCCGAAGAAGGTTGATCTCACGAAGGTTAATGATCCAGAAACTGGTCAAGCCATCAACCTCACCACTGCAGAGAAGCATGCTAGAGATGAAAGTTTTTTTCCCCATATGTATGGCATGACTAGATTTACACTGATAAATGGGGTTCGTGTTCCGACTGATGCAGAGCTTCAGCAGTTGGACTATGATTACCCGCTTAATGAGCATGCGCGGGCCATGTGTGGAGTCGGGGTACATTTTGAGGAACCTCTCGACGATGACGTGCCGACTGACGATGATCACCGACTGCCAGACTCAGACGTGGAGGACAACTCTGATGACGACGACTCTGATGATGATTCCGATACAGGGGGTATGACCCCAGACATAGAAGAGGAGTCTGACTAATCAGGTTTTCCTTATTTATTTCCACTGAGGATAGTGTGTCCCGTCTAAGTGTGGGGTGCGGGTATATGTCTGTTGTATTGTATTTCTTTGCCTACATTTATTCTTGTTTGTTTGAATTAGTCGTAGTTAGTTAGTCGTAATTAGTTAGTTAGATTTTAGATTTTGCATGAAATTGTTCTGGTAGACGGCATGGTATATTATAATAAGTGTTTGTGCTAAATCATTACTATTGAGACGCTTAGGCTCTAAGTTGTGAATCACTGTGTGATAAATTGTTCTGGTTTAATTCATGCATCTGTTGGGTCAAAAATCTATAATGCTCCTAATGAAGTTGACCATGTGCCTTGTGTGTGTGAGGATATTGTATATTCTTTGTTTTGACTGATGCGAGAACTTGCCTGGTATGTGTGTGAAGCGAAATAAGGATTGTGAGTGTAGGAGATGATTTAGGCATTTCTTTGGCAGCCCTGAAATTGTTTACCTTCTTTTTACCTACCTTTGTACATTGTCCTAGTGAACCCCCTTTGAGCCTTTAGCTATTTTATTTGGCAGTCTCATATGTAGCCTAATCCATTTTTTTCAAGACCATAATTTGATCCAAACTCCTAAGTGCTTTAAAATTGTAGAATCATGTGGAAAAATAAAAGGAGAATGGTGAAAGTGATGCCTCAGGGTGTATTGGTACTTAAAATTGTTGTGAAAAAGAGTGGCTAATATAGGGATGCTTGCTTAATATAAAAAAAGAGAGAAAAAAAAATATAAAATAAAATAAAAAATTTAGAATAACAAAAAGATAGTTGTGTTTATGATTGAATAACAAAATGGGTGAAAAGGGGTTGGTAGATGAAAGAGAGGTAGAGTGGTTGTTAAAAGATAGTGTAAATGGCATATTGTAGTGTATTAAAGCGCTTAGGAAACATAGTCACTATTTCTGGCCAAAATAGCCCTACCTGTCCCTTAGCCTACAATAAAACCTATAAAGACCTATTTGATCCTAAACTTACCAGTCTGAAATTAGTAGAGCATTACACTAAGGGCAAGCCTATGGTCATCAGTTACAATATAAGAATTCTTTGTGAGAGCGAGAGCAAGGAGAGTCTTATACCCATGTTTCGAAAAATGCAAAACTATGAGTGATTATGGGTGATATCTTGTGTGAGCACACATGGTTGATGGTTGTTGGGTAGTTTTATATGTTTCTTTGTGGCTTAACTTGTGGATACGAATTAACCATCCTAATGAGTCTATGTTGGAGGTTGAGTTGTTTCTAGTAGTGATCGAGAAACCTACTCTTTGTTAATGATTGTTGTGCATGTCTTGTTGAAAATTTCGTGTTCCTATTGTGAAATTCTAGTTAGGTGTTTTCATGGATGTAATATTTTGTTCGAGGACAAACAAAGCTTTAAGTGTGGGGTGGTAATGTTGGCCATATTTACACGCCTAAGCACCATAATTTACACATGTTTTGGCTAAGTTTTGAGGATAAAATATATAATTCTTGCACTTTTAGTCCATTTTCCTTTAAGTGAGATGACCTATGTGATTAGTATGTTTTTCAGGTACTAATGATGAAGATTTCAGCACTTTGTGGACCTGTGGGCAGCAAACGAAAACTTCACATAAGAGGGAAGGCAGCTTTTGGACTGAATGTGATGCATGGGAACTTTTTCCCGGGCAAACCCAGTATTTTTAAATACTTAAGGGTGCAGTAGCAACTTATTAGACAAGGATGCTATTAAAAACCTTATTGCTGAATTTTTCAGCATCATTATCATTCAACATTATTGAGAATTCACGTGGGGAAAATTTTATACGAGTTTTGAGAACAGAAAACGGCTCACTTGAGCAAGGGACAAAGAAAACACGTTTCATCTCCATAGACAATATTTCTCTAAGTTTTGGTATGATGATGATGTCTACTTTGATTTCCGTTGTATTCATGAGTAGCTAAACTTATCTGTTAGGGTTATGGAAACCTTGTAAGATACTATCTATTACTATGAGTTTGTGAATTCCTGATGTGTTATGCTACTTATATCATTACTCTCTTCGTTTTGATTGAATTCTTATGGTTGCAAACATAGAGAATACGCCATTATAGCATTCACTTGTTCGAGAGAAAAGTTACATGTTTTGAAAAGAGAGTGTGACAAGGAAATAGGGTTTCCAACCCCTATTTACACGTTAATGCCTTAACCGGATTAACTTCTTGGAGAGTTTGTACCATTTGTTATACACTTTAGGCTCGAGAGAGCTAAAGCGAAATAAATCCTTGATGGTTGAGAAACACTTGGACTTAGAATTAGAATACGATTCTCTATAAGGGCATGCATGTCTAAATTCCGCGTTACTCATAGTTAATAGAGAGGTAGAACTTATAAGGTGGACATAACCCTAACTTATCAATCCCTGTGATTAAATCTTACTACGCAAATCGTTCCATTGTTACTTTGATAATATTAGTTCACGCCTAAACCAAACCCCCCTTTTTCCTTGGAATTTTCGACCAACAGTCTACTAATAATTGCAACACTTAGTGACCAGAGTATTCCCTGTGGGATTCGACACCCAAACCAGTTGGGTTCTATATTTGACAGCGACCGCTTACACTTTCTAATGAGAGTTGAAATTCGGGCGTATCAATGATCGTGACGATGAATGAATGATTATGATTTACTTTTATGCTATCGAGTCCTGGGGGTATTCATACCCGACAATAGAGCTATTGTCTAAAGCCTGTGTCAGTTTCTAGATAATTCTAGATGAGCCAGGATTCTCAGAACTCAGTGAACTATAGAACTCTGTATCCTCAGACAAGTGCAGAACTTAAGAAAGCTCAATAATCTCAGTTATCTCTGGAATTTCTGTATCACTAGTAATCTAGCCCCAATCTTCTTATTAGCTCAAATCTAATATTATTCAAGTGATTTAATTCTAATCTCAGAAGTGATTCGAGTAATCTATTCAAGTTTTGTATAGTCAGTCAGATGCCATGATTCGATACTTTTTCCATCAGATTCGAAACTAAATAATCTTAGCATAACTCAGTAAGATCTATTGAGAAACATGATCAGTAACAAATTCAGTTCAGTTGTGTTCAGTTGAGAATTCAGTTCAGAATCTTTCAGTTAGGAGTAGGAGCTAGCATCGTGCGAGGGAAAGGATGGTGGCTCCCCGTCAGAAATGCCGAGTCGTTAGGATCAATCCCTGAACTCTAGAACTATGTAGCCAGTGCAGGATGCAGGAGTCCTATGAGGGTCATTCCATCAGAGAGGCTTCACCAGAGAGGTCTTTACCCGTGGCATGGTATTGACACTCTTCCAGCACGGGTTACAGGTTGGACCCCACCTTTGGTAGGTTGGGTCATGTCGATTAAGTAACTACTTTCCATATTTGCAGTTTTAGTATCAATCTTCTGAAATCAGGACTATGTGGTACAGTCGCCTATCTCAGTGAGGAACTCACATAGTTCCATTGATTCATGGAAGATCTCGTCAAATAGGCTTGGTCTCATATACAGATACTTATTATCATATCTAGAGATATACCGTCATATATTCTTGATCTCCATCTCAGTTTCTGTTGAGTATTCTTGTTGTTAGATTCGGCCATAATCAAACTTCTTATCATTGATAATCTCTTTAGGAATAATTTACTAGAAAGGTTGATCCCTAATTCTGTCAGTCGAAAGAAGTAAGCTCAGAATTCAGTCCTTTATGTAAATATATTCAGTAAATTCGTTATCAGTGCCAGATAAGTCAGTGATCAGTATCTCTGTGTCAGTAGTGAGTTCAGTTATCAGTAAAGTGGTATCCGAGTTTCAGTGCCTAGAATTGTGATGATTGTGATTATGGCTTGTGCATTCATATACGTGTACTCATTTGTTAGTTTCATCATTATTTCAGTTTAGAAATTGTTCATGCATAATCCTCTGTATTTAGCCTTACCTCGTCTATATACTCAGTACATTCCTGTACTGACGCATTTGCGCTATGGTGTTTTATTTGACACCATACGTTTAGTGGCACAGGATCTAGAGTATCCTTTATAGTTCAGTCCCAGTCAGAAGCGGTAGCAGTGAGTCCTCTTCTTTGGAGGATGAATCTCAATTAACTATTATTGTTACAGACTTTTTTTATTTTCAGTTGACGGAGTTAGTTGGGAACCTGTCCTATCAACACTACAGTGCAGAAAGTTTAGAGACTTTTCAGACGGATGTATTAGTATTCAGTTTTCTGTATTATGAGTATTCACAGATGTGTTGAACCTTATGGCTAGTTTCCGCATTTATTTCAGATATTATCCAGTGTACAGGTACAGATATCAGTAAAGGGTTAGCTTATTTTCCTATGGGGTCATAAGCATCGTGTGACATCTCGAGATGGGATCTCGGGGCGTTACAAACTTTGTATCAGAGCCTAAGGTTCAAGAGCGTCCTCGGGAGTATGAACATCCGCATCTAGTAGAGTCTTGCGCATAGATGTGTAGCATGACACATTTATGTACAAGAGGCTACGGGATGTTCTTAAGAGCAGTTCCTCTTTTTTCAGTGATCATTTTGTGTGAGTGAGTATGATATCAAGTTGATCCTCAGTCTAATCCAATTCTTTCTTCCAATTAAAGAGTATGCCTCTTCGCAGAGATTTTGTCCGTGGGGTGAATAATCAGACCCCTCAGCCAGTAGATCCTGAGAATGAGAATGTGTCATATACAGAGTTTTGGGCACCTTTCAAGGTGCTAGCCCAAGATGTGACTAATGTTCAGGGCAATCGTCATTTGATTAGTCGATATAGAAAAGGGCGATATATGGGTTTAGTGTAGTTCAGAATCATCTCTAGTTTTTTATGTAAAAGAAAAGCAAGATAGAGATCCCATCCTTGTCAAGTTGAAAAAGTCAGTCCAGAATAAAAAAAGTAGAGGTTTTATCCCAAGGGGGAGACGGTGTTTTGCATTGTCAGGGTCGTCTCTGTGTTCTAAGTGTAGATGTCTTAATGGAAATAATTCTTGCAGAAGCACATGGTGCTCACAACTCTATTCATCCAGGGGCCACTAAGATATAAGGCGACATGCAGGAGAGCTATTGTTGGAGTGGGATGAAAAAAGATATTGTAGAGTATGTGGCTAAGTTCTCTATATGCCAGTTGGTTAGGAAAGAGAATCTGAAGCCTAGTGGTCCTATGCAGGAGTTTATTATTCTTACTTGGAAGTGGGAAGAAGTAAACATAAACTTCATGATGTTTTTTCCTCGAACTCGTCATCAGCATAATTCATTCTAGGTCATTGTAGACAGAATGACCAAATAAACCCATTTCCTTCTAGTCCATACCTCTTATTCAGCCTAGAATTACGCCAAACTCTACATGAAGGAGTTGGTCAGATTGCACGGTGTTCTGTTATCCATTATCTCATAGAGAAGTACCAAGTGCACTCCTTATTTTTGGAAAGCGATCCAAAAAGGCCTTGGTACCGAATTTCATCTAAGTACAACCTTTCATCCTCAGATAGATGGTCAAGAAGAAAGGACCATTCAGACTTTAGATGATATGCTAACGGCGTGTACAATTGATTTCAAGGATAGTTGGGATGACCACTTGAATTTGATTGAGTTTGCATAGAACAATAACTATCATTCCAACATTAAGTTGTCTCTATTCGAAGCTCTCTATGGTGGGAGATATCGATCTCCAATTGTTTTTTTTGAGGTTAGTGATGCCTCAGTCATAGGTCCTGACTTTGTATTCAATGCCTTAGAAAAAGTCCAGTTTATTACAGAAAGACTCCGGGCTGCTCAAAGACGATAGAAGTCTTATACAAATGTGTGATTAGTGATTTTGTCTATATAAAGAAATCTCTCATGAAGGGAGTGAAGAGATTCAGCAAAAAGGGAAAGCTCAATCGTCGATATGTTGGTCCCTTCAAGATACACAATCGCTTTGGGAGGGTAGCTTATGAGCTCGAACTTCCTTCAGATCTAGTCTCTGTTTATTCAGTATTCTATGTCTCCTTACACAATAAGTGTATAGGTGACCCAGAAGTTGTAGTCCCTATTCAAAGCCTAGATATTCAGAACATCCTCTTTTATGAAGAGATTCCAATCAAAATCCTAGACTATCAGACTCGTAGATTGCGTAAAAAAGAAGTCCATTTAGTCAAAGTTCTTTGGTGAAATCAGTCCATCGAGTAAGCTACTTGGGAAACAGAAGCAGACATGTGTACCAAGTATCCTCACTTCTTCTCCACCAACTCAGATCAAGATTAAGGTAACAGTTCACCTTAAAATTACTTAGTTTCACGTTCAGTGTTCATCACAAACATGGTATCAAGTACCAGTGCATAATCAGTCATGCATTCATGTATTTGTTCAATTATATAATTATGCATCAGACATACATTATCATTGTGAGAAAACTTAGGTCCTCAGAACACTCAGTCATGCATTCATGAATTAGTTACACATACATCAAATATGTATTTTAAGTATGTTATTTTCAGCTTATCATTCATGTCATTCATGAGATCATGTTCTAGTTATTCATGTTCAGTATGTATGTCAGTTTAAGTTCTTTCCCTCACTCTCAGTCTTATTTGTGGATGAATGTTCTCAAAGGAGAAATATTGTAATACCCGTACCTTTTTCCTAGCTTGAAATCATCTCAGGTATATTAGAACTTGCTTTGAAATAAAAATCCATTTTTGTACATATGCTATTATTATGATTTCCACTTTCTATCACGTGGTAAATTGAATAAGATTTTCATCGATAATAATTTCATCAAAAACTGGTGTCATATTAGGAAGTTAAGGCCAACATCCAGAAGAAAGAAAAACAGCCTAGGAGCGATGGTGCAGGCCGACGGACTATCAGAAAAGCAACGGATCGTTGACCACGACCTTCGCATAGAGGCAGTGAGTCATCTTTATAGCTAAGTAAGATGCAAGGGTCCGTAGGACCGTCGACCCAGCGACAGACCATCGCCCCAGCAATGGACCGTCACACCCCACCGTCGTTCTATGGCAGTAGGCCCCAGTTCTGTTTCAGTAGAACAGTGAGTTCGACGGACTGTCGACCTAGCGAAGGAAAATTGCACCCCACCGTCACATGACCCACTAAGTTATATATACCCTGTTATGTCTGACCTCTGCTCATTTATACACTATTATTTCACAATAACAAAACTAGGGTTTTTCTCTCTAAGATTAATCTCAAGAACAAAATCCAAATCTTTTTCAAGTAATTCAAGAAAGTTCAAGAACCAGTCTTGACATTCTCCAAGAAACTTCAAGGATCTATCATCCCAGGTATGCATAGCGTTCATTCATGGACTCCTTTCATCCATGAAGCCCAAGAATCTTTTTTCTAAATTAAAGTTTATGGATTTTCCTTTATGAATTTCATGTTGGGTTGCTAGTGTTCATGTCTATAAATGACTAATCGAATATTTATCCATGTTTGGTGATATATTCCATGTTGAATTGATTAGTATATATGTAGGTCCATGTAAACCTATAATTAAACCCTTGAATGATGAGATTAGAATTGAATCATGACGTTTAACTGTTGTAAAATGTTGTTTACACATTCTATGCCTATCATGTGTTTGATTAAATACCTAAGTGAAGGAAAAGTGCCCAATTAGTATTATAGCATGAAATCCCCATGTATGTACAAGTTTATGCATATCCCATGTTTGATGAAATGCTTCAATAATTAAATTATGTATTATGATGTTAGTCATGTGTTCAAGTAAGTCATGGTTTTTCTATTTCCTTCTATCGAGTCTTGGGGGTACTTGTACCTAAAAAATTAGCTGTGTTCCTAGAGCCATGTCATGTTTTCATGATACTCTCAGTCAAGCTATGATCCTTAAACTTCAGACAGTCTTATGAATCAGGAAATCTCCATGATCTAATGAACTCGGTAAAGTTTTCAAATATCAGTAGTATTTCATAAGTCAACGGAATTCAGTAACTCAGTCCATGTTCAGATTAGTTAATCATGTTCATTGTCCATTCATATGGGAGTAGGGGTTAGCACCGAGTAAACCTAAGGATGGTAACTCACCTATTATATGAGGTTGTGATTCTTAGAAGAAATCCTTATGTTCCAGAACTATATAACCAGCATATGTGTAGACATCATAGCCTGCTATATGATGGTAGATGAGGTGGCTTAATCTACTTTATGAGGGTTCCTACTGTTCTCACTAGAGTTACCTATTATATTAGGGTCACTCATATATTGTACTTACCAGTGGCGTGGTATTGACAACCTTCCAATCAGGTCACAGATTGGAACCCAGTTCACCTAATATAGCACATATGGGGCATTTCGGTTGGATGAATACTCCCCAGAGTTTCAGTATCCGTCGCAGTAAAAGAACTCAGATAGTTCTTAACATTCCTATGACTGACCGATACAGTCAACTCAGATTCAGTATGGAAGTCATCTAGTTCTATCATATTTAGGATTGTCAGTTACAGTCACTCATGTTACCAGTTATATTAGTATCAGTATATCATGTGATCAGTATTCCGATTCAGAATCATGTTAGAACAGTACCAGTGTCAGTTCTTCTTGGCTTTATCAATTTTCATTTTATAAGTCTTTAGGTTACCCACTAATTCATCCGAAGTGGTACTAGCTAGATTATTTGCATCCCTAATTGGTGTAACCTTGACGTTCCCATTAAGACTTAGGTAAGACGCTCAACAATTTCTTAACTTGTTACTCAGTAGTGATGACTTTTCCCGAAGAAGTCAATTCGTTGATTAAGGTAGTGATTCATGACATTTTCCTTTTTCTTGAAATCCTCATATTCAATAAAGAGGAGAGAAATTCTGAATTTTCTCATCTTTGTGGTTCCCTCATATGCATTCATTAAGGCATCCCAAATTTTCTTAGCAGTGGTGTAAGTAGACACTCTGTTGTACTCAACTGGACCTAGCCAACCAAATCATCAGTAGTAAATTCACTTCTTACTTTATTGAATTATTCTCCATCATCTATCTTTATTGGGATAGTTGGACATCAATAATTCTATCCCACAACTTATAGTCTTCTCTTTAAATGAACATTTCCATTCTAGCTTTCCACCAAGTAAAATGAGACCCATTAAAGACTGGTGGCCTAGTAGTGGATTGACCTTCACAGTGACCAGTAGGTGTTGCAGAATTCATTATAGTGATCTGCACTTATATTTTAACCTTATTTAAGTGACCCGGCTCTGATACCACTTATTAGAGTACGTGCCCTAGTAATTATTTAATATAACCTAACAATTACCTATTGATGGAACAAGTTAACTAATTTGTTCCTATCTGGCTAAAATAGAAAGTAAATCTGCCAAGTGATGTTTACGTGGAAGACACCAGGCTCAAAGAGGTGTAACAAACCATGACCTATACCTCTACATGATTTTACCCCAACATAACTCAAACAATTGAGCCTTAACAATAAATAAATTACAAGACTCTTGTGTAACAACCCATATTTTTGGGATGGAATGTAAAAGTTCGAAAAGCCAATGACTCTTATGTAAAAATAAGTGTTTTTAGAAATTATGTAGTTTGGGAATCTATTTGTACATTAATTGAGATCATATAGGTCCCTTAACTAAAAGACGAGTAGAGGACTTGTTATCGATAGAGTTTTAGCGGATGCTTCTCTTTGGGTCAACTTCCGTTGACTATTACTCCTAGAATATGATGATTTAGATGGAGTGCTTATTCGAAATGAAAGGTTTTTGATTCTTCATTTAAATGCCACTGGTTTCTCCTCAATTCGATATTGGAGTAAAAATTTACACCCATTTTACCAAAAGGTTTCTGTCCCCCAAACATGGGCTGATCTGCACTAATATAACATTTTGAAAAGGGGTATTTTGGTATTTTCCTTACCCCAAACTCCTCCCCTACGAATTAAATCATACCAAAAGTGTTATTGTTCATCTTTTATTAGTTTTAAACATCTCATAATAATCTTCATTCTCAAGAACAAGAAAAAATTATGTTTCTTTCAAGGATAGATTTCAACCTAATTCAAATTCCTTTTGATCAAAAGATATGTGAGACCAATACTAAACCCCATGGGCATTGTTTACTATTTCAGTAGGCTTTAAATATACGAAAAATCAATATACGCATAGAGTTAGAGATATATTTGAATAGTATGAATCATTAAACCATCTTTGTAAAAAGTATGTGCATATATTATTATGAAGTTTTCCCTAAAATTGTATTATTTTCATGTGTACATGTATCTTGGGTTTGAAGAATTAAATAGAGAGCATGAATTATGAATTTACCCTATTGTCATGATATTAATTTGAATTAAACTATTAGGTATTGTTCAAATACATGGTCTAAAATATGGGTTAAAGGTTTTGTTATCAATCATGAATTTAACGTGAACTGGTTTTAAAAGAAAGGAATGTTTGTTTGGTTTAAATTCACTTTCCTTGTTAAATTAAAGATGTTGTATGCGAAATAAGAAACAGTTGTGCACTTTATGTAAAAAAAAATCTTGAAAGTACAATTCTTTGCATAAGTATTTTGTGTTCCTACGATACGAATTATTTTATGTTGTCTAAATATTTTGGTGGTCATTAATGTATTCTTGTTTAAGAAAAGGGCTTTGAGCAGTTATGATATGAAATAGATTAAAAGTCTAGGTATGATGATACCTAATTACGAAGAGCCCTCAATATGAAATAAAGGTATGTTTAAGCACGTAACATGACCATGATTTTTTTAAGAACTAAAAATGGGCTCAAGATAGTTAGATGGTTATCCAAAGAAGGCATGAGTTCAAGTAACTCATAGTCGTAAATTGTATTTTACCAGTGCAGGATTTATGAATTAACATATCAGTAAGGAGGCATGTCTCTTCATAGTATGGTGTGTCATTAAGGAGGCACACTATTCCATGACCTAGTATGTTAGTTAGAAGGCATTCTTCATCTTATTATGTACTCTAATTCTTGTGGAAAATTTTGATTAGGGGCTTAGCTTCTGACTTAATGGCGGATCTCATATAGCTGCGGGATTACAAAAATATAGGGTGTACCATCTAGTAGGTATTGTAACATGAAATGATGTTGTAATACCCCGTACTTTTCCTAGCTCAGTTTAGCACCTAGAATGTCAAGGGCTAGCTTTGAAAATAAATATATTTTGATAGATTCAGAATTTTCCATCTCTAGACCCACCAATGTGTAGATAATTTGCTCAACTTTTCAATGATACAAATTATGCCTTAATTTGATACTTGGTTGAGTAGTTATGGAATTTTTGGTAAAATAGTATGACATTTCGATAGTCACCATATCGAGGTGAAAGACGATTTTGCAATTGTCAAATTCTGGTGGAGCACCGCAATTATGTTACGTCACGGTGAAATTCCAGTTTCCACAATTCCTTTTTTCAAATGAGGCAACGTGATTTCAGCATTTCACGTCGATGGCCAAAATGTGACTCGCCCCTAGTCTATTAGCCCGACATGATTTCACTGCGTCGTGTTGATGGGCAAAACTGTGCTCATCCCTTTTCCAGTCAACCACCGTGATAGTGGCATGTCTCAGTGGGCAGCCAAATTAGGATTTTTCCAATTTCTGTGTTAAATTTTTAAAGGGCAATTTAGTCAATTCTCAAGCCCCCAAGTCATGAATAACACAAAATTAAACCTATTCTAAGCATTCTATGCCCACTTTTCATCAATTCTCTCTCAAGAAAACCCTAGAACCTCAAAAGTTAACCTCCAAGAATTCGAATTTCCTCCATTAGCTCAAATTTAAGGAATCCCAATTCAAGAGATTCATGAATTCATCTTCAAGAGCACAAAAAGGGATTCAAGTTCAAGCTTTCTTAGTCATTGGATCAATTAAGGTATGTGGGGGTTTTCAACAAGGATAATCCATTCATCCTTGTTCCTAAAATTAGTTTTAAAGCTCATTTTGTATAAAATTTCATGAATTTCAAATTAGGGTTCATACCCAATATTGCTAATTGACGGGTTTTAAGATTTGAAGTTATTTAGATAATGAATTCCATGTTTATTTTTATATTTTCATGTGTATTGCAGTATTTTCCAGATTTTGAGTTGAATTATGAACACCTTCAATATCAATCATGAATATTTTTATATTTTGACATGAATTTGATGCATGTGTATTAAGCTCTAGTTGAATAATTTTGTTTCAAGTTTTATTATCCTATGAGCACCCTATGACTAGAGTATTTTCGTATTTTTGATAAAGATTTAGTATTTTGATCTCAGCTTAGATATGAAATCCACTTTGCGGTTTCAGACTACAGTTTAACTTAAAAAATATACAGTTGGTTTTCGTACTAAACTATTATACAAGATTTTAAAGTGGATTTCCAACAGAATGAGCATACAGATTAAAGGGAGTAGCATTTAGCATCGAGTTGGGTATGTTCACATGCCCTAGAACTATGAGCCAATGTAGGTTCAGACTATTAGATTATTCCCATTTCTATATGGATAACAGATATAGATGTGATCACCAACATTAGGTTATACTGCTTGGACAGAGTATGACACCTCTCCCCAATGTGAGGATTTCCCACAAGGGAACTAGACGTTGGACTCGATGATAGCTTACATGGTTTATGTTGGTTAGAATAACCTCCCTACATCCTAACAGTAAAGACTTTTAGAATAGTTTTTAAATTATTCTCCCTACAGTAAAGATTAATCCTAATAGAAAAAATAATAACAGAATAATTTTTCTGAAATTAAGTGTAAAGGCTCACAGTTTTATTCAGACGTTGCTTTATATAAGCCTTTATTCTCAAATTTTAGCTTTCAGATTTTAGATATAAAAGTGAGTCCTTTCTACACTTAGACAACATGACTTAAATATAGAATACAAGTGCATCTTTTAGAACTAACTGTTATGACTCACTAGATTTGTACAATATGTTTTGCTACTCGTTATTACAGATTTTAATTTTCAGTTACTCAAGCTTATATGAGTCATTTACATTTAGAATGCATTCTTTTGCAAGTTGATAAAATTGTTGATGTAATGTTTTACTTATGCATCCAACCCCATATACTCAGTACATTCTCAAATTACTAATCCATATATACTTCTATGTGATACATTGTCTCATAATTTGGGTTCAGGTGCTCAGTTTCAGCAGCGTTAGTCATTTCAAGCATCTCCATCACATCCCAATAGTTGGTGAGTCCTCATAGTTTGGGGACTTCATCTATTAGTTTTTTAGCTTATTTGTATAGATGATTCAGTATTTTCAGAAAGTTCGAGTCAGCTAGAGATTTGTCCTAGTGACTCTCTACTATAAGTAGTAAAGGATTGTCAGATTGTTAGTTGTGATTAATATTTTCAGTATTGATTTTTCAAACTCTTGAGTGTAGTGACTTCAGATATTTCATTCAGATAATTTCAGCTTAGCTCAAACAGATTTCCATATTTTAGATTTCATCATATATCTACGTATCCTCTATTATGATCTTAATGATTTAGTAAAAGTCTTACAGGGTTAGTTTAAGACTACTCATAGCCTTGAGCATTGTGTGATATCTCAGGACATATTTTTGGGGAATTACAGATGTTTTACAAGTTATATGCATAGTTTTGAACTCTTCATATTATGCCCATGTGTTTTCAGTTACTTTATGTTGAACTATTTTTAGGAAATGCTCTCACCTATGTTTTATAATTATATAATATTTTGGGTTGCTTCACATACCAGTACCTTGTTTATTTACTATTTTTTATAGGATCTCAAGCCCGTTCTGTGGTCCCACTAAATAGTAGATCGTTGTCAGACATTTGGAGTTAGTGAGCCTCCCTTATTCCGGAAGGCCTTGTTCTATGTGTTGATTTCATTTGATTATTCATGTTTTGACTAGGGGCCTTATCCCAGTTTCAGACAGATTAATGTTTTTAGTTTAGTAGATACTTCGTAGACTTGTTATAGATGGTTTTGGGTTTTTTATGAATTTACGTCCTGTATTGTTAAGTTGAAATGGTAGAACTACTATGTTTCTAGTTTAATTCCACAATATCATAATAGATGTGTTAATCTTATGATTACAAGCTATGTGGTCTCTCGGGCCTTTGTGGTTTGGGATACTCATTATTGCCAGGGCCTCAGTTCGGGTTGTGAGATACTTTGTATCAGAGCCCAGTACATGATCTCAGGGTGTGGTATGAAGTCGCGTCGAGTAGAGTCCTTTTTATGAGCGTGTAGTGCGCCTCACTTTTATGGAGAAAACTACTAGACGTTTAGGAATATATCTCTTTTGTTTATATTCATGTTCGTACTATAGAGTCTGAATGTCCCCTAACTCATGATTTCCTTTATTTCAGAGATTGATCATGCCTCCCTATAGATCCAACGAGCAAAATACCCATGCTGATTATGTTCATCACACTCATGAGATAAAGACTCATAAGAAAGCTCGTACCTAGTGTTTATGGCTACTCTAGAAGTTTCTCCAGTTTCGACCAGTCCACTACGAGCTCCCTCGATGGGTGCTAACTACCCTCAACCACCTCAGAGGGAAGTTTCAAATTGTGAGTTCCGATGATCCATCCATATGATTTCTTAGCTGGTGGCCTCTCAGACCTGTTGTTCTGAAGATGTGGGTTCTGTGCCTGGTTCATTTCATGTTACACGGGTTGTTCAATTTATGAGATTGAACCCACCTATGTTTAATGGTACGAAGGTTGAAGAGGACCCCCAAGGGTTCATTGATGAACTGGAGAAAATTTTTAGAGTTATGCATGCGAATGAGGTTGAAGGTATTGAGTTGGCATCCTATTAGTGGAAGGATGTGGTCAATCAATGGTATAATAAATATGAGGATTTGAAGGGTAGAGATGCTGAGCCTTCTGTAAGGGGTAAGTTCATGGAAGCTTTCCTGGACCATTTCTTTCCCCAGGAGTTGAGGGAATCAAAGGATAAAGAATTTATGAATTTGAAACAAAGAAAAATGAGTGTCAAGTAGTACACACAGAAGTTCAACCAGTTATCCTGTTATGCTCCAGAATTGGGGGGTAACATGAGAGCTTGCTTGAGGAAGTTTACATCCGGCCTCTAGAATTATTTGGTATTGAAATTCAAGGGAGCATGATAAATAGAGATATGGATTTATCTATGTTGTCCATTTATATACGGTAAGTTGAAGAGCAGAAGACAAGGTTGGAAAAGGCAAGGGAGAAAAATAGGCAGGCCAAAAGGGTTAGGTCTGTAGATCATAATGTCAGTTAGTTGCATGGTGGTAATTGAGGTAATAGATGGTCTAAGAGGATGATTTGGAGTCATTCTCAGTCATCAGCTAGTACGCCGACACCCAGAACGCTAATCAATCAGTGCTTCAAAAGTTTTCAACCTAGCAGTGGGTTGAGGATGAAGGAAATCCAATCTCAGGAAATTATGGCTCAGACTTTTAAACTGTACCCTCGCTGTAATATTTGTGGAAAGAACCACCCAATAATGTTCTATTTTTGAAGAAATATATGTTATAACTGTGGCCTGGAAGGCAATGTTCAGAGAGAGTGTCCTTTGGCCAAGGGTAATTTTAGGGGCCCTAGGTCTTAGACAAATTCCACATCCCCTCCATATAGGGTTACCATTTCTTCTACTGGAGATGGTCGCAACTGGTTATATGTTTTATCTAACTTCTAGGATGTAGAGGCTTTGCCAGATGTTGTTACCAGTTTGTTACGAATTTTCTCCCATGATATGTATATGTTACTTGATCCTGGGTCTACCTTGCCTTATGTGATCCCTTACGTGGCAGTTAGTTTTTAGTTTTTTTCCTAAAAATATTCCAGAACCCTCTTCTGTTTCCACTCCTTTTGGTAATTCTCTTGTGGCTAGGAGAGTATATAGAAATTATGGGGTATCTATTTGTTATCGTAATACTGTGGTTGACCTTGTAGAGATGGATATGATTGATTTTGATTCTATATTGGTAATGGACTGGCTCCATTCATGTTATGCCACACTAGACTTTAGAACCTGAAAAGTCATTTTCTCCTTTCAAAATGAACCAGTGTTAGAGTAGAAGGGGTATACTTTAGCACCTAGGGTGAAGTTCATATCGTATCTCCGAGCCTACAAACTTATATCTAAGGGTTGTTTGTATCACCTTATTTGGGTCAAAGATTCTAGTCCTGAAAGTCCTTCCCTCTAATCCGTTCCCGTAGTTAAAGAGTTCTTTGAAGTTTTTCCGAACGATCTCCCTAGGATGCCTACTGATAGGGAAATAGATTTTGGCATTGATTTGTTGTTGGACACTCATCCTATTTCTATTCATCCATACAAAATGAATCCTGGAGAATTGAAAGTGTTAAAAGAACAGCTAAAAGATCTTCTTGACAAGGTCTTTATCTCTCCTTATTTTTATCCCTGGGGTGCACTCGTACTTTTTGTGCATAAGAAAGACGGCTCCTTCCGTATGTGTATATATTACCTTCAGCTAAACAAAGTCACAGTCAAGAATAAAAACCCTCTTAAAAGAATCAATGATCTTTTTTACCAACATCAGGGTGCCAAATATTTCTCTTACATAGACCTTCGTTCGGGGTATCATCAGTTGAAGGTTTGGGAGGTTGATATTCCCTAAAAATATTTTCAAACTCGATATGGCCACTATGAGTTCTTAGTTATGTCCTTCGGACTGACTAATGCCCCTGAAGCTTTTATGGAACTAATAAATAGGGTGTTTATTAGTTTCTACATCTGTTCATCATAGTGTTTATTGAAGACATCTTGGTTTATTCTAAGAATGAGGAGGATTATAACAATAACCTTCTAACTATCTTTCAAACCCTCAAAGATCATGAGTTATATGCAAAGATTTCCAAATGTGAATTTTTGCTTAGTGTTATTTCGTTCCTGGGAACATTATTTCTAGTGCGGCAATAAAGGTTGACCCCCAAAAGATTGAGGCCATGATAAAATGGCCCAGACCTATGAATCCAACCGATATCCAGAGTTTCTTAGGATTGGTAGGGTATTATAGAAGGTTTGTAGAATGTTTTTCCTCCATAGCTTCTCCACTTACTAAATTGACTCTAAAAAAGGTAAAGTTTCTGTGGTCTGACTCTTGTGCGAATAGTTTTGGGAAATTGAAAGACAAGTTTACTACTGCACCAGTTTAAACCTTTCCTGAGGGTAGAGAGGTTTTTGTTGTGTACAGTGATGCATCTCGGCAGGGACTGGGGTGTGTTCTTACGCATCATAGTACGGTGGTGGCTTAGGCATCTAGATAGTTAAAGGTGCATAAATATAATTACCCCACCCACTACTTGGAGTTAGAAGCAGTGGTATTCACACTAAGGATTTGGCATCATCATCTGTTTATGGTACATATGTTGATAAATTTACTGACCACAAAAGTTTGTAGCATGTTTTCTCACAGAAAGAAATTAATCTCAGGTAGAGGCGGTGATTAGAAATGTTGAAGGATTATGATATGAGCCAGCACTATCATCCGAGCAAGGCCAATGTGGTGGCCGACGTCCTTAGCAGATTGTTAATGGGCAGTCTTACTCATGTGGAGGAAGAAAAGAGAAATATGGTGAAGAATATTCATCGTCTTGCAAATATAGGAGTTTGACTCCTTAATTTCAAAGATGTAGGAGTATTTTTTCAAGAGGTAGAAAAATCCTACCTTTTTGCAGAAGTTAAGAAGAAGCAGGCCGAGTACCCCATATTGATGAAGATTAAGGAAGATGTTGGTCAATAGTAGGTAATGGCTTTCGAAATTGGTGGTCATACAATTTTGAGGTATCAAGGCAGGATATGTGTATCGAATGTGGATAGGTTGCGGGATAGAATCCTTGTTGAAGCTCAAAATTCCTGGTATGTTGTTCACCCTAGATCTACAAAAATGTATCATGATCTTAAGGCGATTTACTAGTGGAATAGCATGCAAAGAGATGTTGCTAACTTTGTGTCTAAGTGTTTGACTTGTCAACAAGTCAAAGCAAAATATTTGAGACCAGGTGGTACTTCCCAGGAGATAGCTTTGCCTATGTGAAAGTGGGAGATTATCAACATGGACTTCATTATAGGACTTCCGAGATACCAAAACTAATATGACTCCATTTGGGTGATTGTAGACAGGATGATCAAGTGAGCTCACTTTCTCCTGTAAAGATTGATTATTTGGGAGATGATTATGTGAAGCTATACATTGAGGAAATAGTACGCTTGCATGTGGCTCAAGTAAATATTATATTCGATTGAGGTACACAATTCTCTTCTCAGTTTTAGCGGTCTTTATAGAGGGGTTTGGGTACCTAGGTAAACCTTAGTACTGCTTTCCACCCTTATATGGATGGGCAAGAAGAATTCACCATTCAAAATTTTAAAGATATGTTGAGAGCTTGCATGATTGACTTCAAGGTTAGTTAGGTGGATCATTTTCCATTGATAGAATTTGCATATAACAAAGGCTATCACTCTAACATACAAATGGCTCCTTTTGAGGATCTTTATAGGACAAGATATAGGTCACTGATTGGGTGGTATAGAGTGGGTGAAACCCGTTTATTTGGGCCTAGATTTATTCACTAAGCGATACAGAAGGTGAAGATTATTAGGGAGTGACTTATGATAGCTCAAAGTCGCCAAAAGTCCTATGCCGACGTTAGAAAATGGAAGTTAGAATTTGAGGGTGGTGATAGGGTATTTGTAAAGTTCTCCCATATGAAGGGGGTCATGTGATTCAGACAGAAAGGGAAGCTTAGTACTTATTATGTAGGACCATATCAGATTGTGAGAAGGATAGGTAGGGTTGCTTATGAGTTAGATTTGCCCGAGAGTCTGGCTTCTATTCATCCAGTATTTCATGTATCCATGCTTAAAAAGTGTATTGGAGATCATTCCCTGGTGTTTCCTATAGATGTGTTATATGTGAAATACTCTCTCCCACATAAGGAAGAACCCATTTCCGTTTCGGACTGCCAAGTTCGGAAGTTTAGGAGTTAGGAGATAACTTCGGTTAAGGTGTTGTGGAAGAATAAAAAAGCTGAAGAAGCTAGTTAGGAGTCAGAGAATGACATGCGTGCGAAGTTCCCAACTCTTTTCGAAAAAATTGGTGATGATATGGAAGGTACAAAACCTATACTATTTTCTTTCCATTTAGTGCTTTTTATGTCGTGAGTCATCATTCGGGGACGAATGATCCAAAGGGGGGATAATGTAGCAACCTACATTTTTTGGCTGGAACGTAAAGGTCTGAAAAGCCAATGATTCCTATGTAAAAAAAAGTATGTTTATCAATTATGTAGTTTGGGAATCTATTTGTACATGAATTGTGATCATAGAGGTCCCTTAACTAATAGACGAGTAGAGGACTTGTTATCGATTATTAGCGGCTGCTACTATTTAGACTTCCATCGACAATTACACCTATAATATGATGATTTATATAGTTTAATATATAGCAACTTAAAGGTCTTCGAATCTTCTTTCAACCACCACTGTATTCTGCCTTAATCCGATACTGGAGTAAAAAGTTACGCCTGTTTTATCAAAAGGTGTCTGTCACCCAAACAGGGGCCGATCTGCACTAATATAACGGTTTTAAAGGGGGTATTATGGTATTTTCATCACACCAAACTCCTCCCCCACAAAAAAACTCATACCATAAGCATTATTATTGATCTTTTTAAACATATCATAATCCTCTACACTCTCAAGAAAAAAGAAAAAACAATAGGATTTTTATCAAGGCTACATTTCAAGCTAATTCAAATTCCTTTTCATCAAAAGGTATGTGGGACAAATCCTAAACGCCATGGGCATTTTTTACTATTCTAGTAAGATTTAAAAATACGAAAAATCAGTATATGCATAGACTTTGAGATTTATTTGAATAGCATGAATCATTAAATCATCTTGGTAAAAAGTATGTGTATATATTCTTATGATGTTTTCGCTAAACTCATACTATTTTTATGTGTACATGTATCTTAGGTTTAAAGAATTCAATTGAGAGCATGAATTATGAATTCCCTCTTTCATCATGATATCAATTTGAATTAATATATTAGGGATTGTTCAATTGCATGGTCTAAAATACGGGTTAAAGGTTTTGTTTTCAATTATGAATTTAACGTGGACTGGTTTTAAACGGAGGGAATATTTTCTTCATGTATATGTACTTTTCCTGTTAAATTAAAGATGTTGCATGCGAAATATGAAAAAGTTGGCCACTTTATTTGGAAAAAAAAATCTTAAAAGTACAATGCTTTGCATAAGTCTTTTGTGTACCTACGATAAGAATTTTTATGTGTTGTCTAAATATTTTGGTGATCATTAATATATTCTTCAGTAAGAAAATGGCTTTGATCAGTTACGATATGAAATGGCTTGCAGGTGTAGGTATGACGATACCTAAATAAAGAGCCCTCAATATCAAATAAAGGTATGTTTAAGCACGTAACATGACCAAGATATTTTAGAACTAAAAATGGTTTGAAGAGAGTTACATAGTTATTCGAAGAAGGCGTGAGTTCAAGTAACTCATAGCCGAAAACCATATTTTGTCGGTGCAGGTTTATGGAATGACATGCCAGTAAGGAGGCATGTCTATTAATAGTATGGTGTGTCAGTAAGGAGGAACACTCTTCCATGACCTAGTATGTCAGTAAGGAGACATACTTTATCTTATTATGTACTCCAATTCTTGAGGCAAACTTGGATTGGGGGCTTGGTAGCCGAGTTAAGGGCGGATTTCACATAGCCCGTGGGATTACAAAAATGTTGGGTGTACAATCTAGCTTGTAATTGTAACGTGGAATGATGGTTTACAAGTTATATGCATAGTTTTGAACTGTTCATATTATGGCCATGAGTTTTCAGTTACTTTATGTTAAACTGTTTTTATGATATGCTCTCACCTATGTTTTATAATTCTATGTTATTTTGGATTGTTTCATATACTAGTACCTTATGTATTAACCCCCAATTTTTAAGGATCCGAGGCCCAGTCCTTTGGTCCCGCTAAGAAGTAGATCGTTGTCACACATTTGGAGTTGGTGAGCCTCCCTTATTCGAAAGGCCTTGTTCCATGTGTTGATTTTATTTGATTATTCATGGTCCTACCGGAGGCCTTGTCCCAGTTTCAAAAAGATTACTGTTTTCAGTTTAGTAGAGACTTTGAAGACTTGTTATAGATGGTTTTGGGTTTCTTAAGAATTTATGTCTCGTATTGTTAAGTTGAAATAATAGAACTACAATGTTTCCAGTTTACTTCCACATTATGATAATAGATAAGTTAAACTTATGCTTACAAGCTAAGGGGCCTCTCGGGCCTTCGTGGTTTGGGATTCCAGGGCCTCGGCTGGGTGACTATTTTTGACTGTCCTGATTCTATAGAACTGAGCTGTAATACCCCAAGCCTGGTGCCAAAAATGCTACATGGTGCTCATGACCCCGAAGGACCATAAGCTAACCCATGACTGATATTTATACCTGAAGACTGCATAATATGTCATAAAATGTGAAAACATAAACAAAACGCTATAAGGTTCAATACTGCGTAAGTGAATAATGATAACTTCTGAATAAAGTGGTATCAAAATACCAAAACAAAACTGAACTAAATCTGAAAGCCTCTAAGTACTGTCTGAATTAAGGAGCTGAAGGAACAGGTCCCCAACAAACTCTGTAAACTAAAAGCTAACTAAAATAATAAATAAATTCAAATCATATCATCCTCAAATGAAGAGGAATCAATGCAACTCCAGATAATGAAATGCTATTGCTACTGCTGATCTGGAACTCGTGTCTCTGGACCTATGGTGTAATATAAAAAAACATCATAGAGCAAATGCGTCAGTACATTGGAATGTACTGAGTATGCAAGTGAGGAAGGCTAAATGCATAGGGGTTCATATGTATGAATAATGCTACTTGAGTGACTAATATGAACGTTAGAGTGCATACATGAATACATAGTAGCTGAGACCGTGATAACATATAAACTAGGTCTAAATGTTGATGACATGTAGCTACTGATGTCTAACATGACTGATAAATGAGTTTTGATAACTAGTAACAAGAATGACTGTATCTAACAGTCCTGAATCTGATGAAACTATCTGAGTTCCGTAATGTATCTGAGTTGACTGTGTCTGACAGTCCTGATATACTAAAATCTGAAGAACTATCTGAGTTCTTTTACTAAAACTGTGGGAGGTAGTTGTTTAACCGACATGCCCCATGTCTGTTAATATAGCTGAGCTGGGGTCCAATCTTTGCCCTAATTGGAAGGATGTCAATACTGTGCCACTAGTAAGGACAGACTGTGAGAAACCTCGACTAGCAGGTACTCTAGTGAGAACGGTGGGAACCCTCAACTGGCAGGTAAGCCACCTCATCTATCCTCAACTAGCAGGTATGATGTCTCAACCTACGCTGGCTACATAGTTCTAGAATGCAAGGATTGCTTCTAGGAATCACACTCTCTACTGGAAGGTGAGTTCCCATCCTTAGGTTCTCTCGATGCTAACTCCTACTCCCATCTGAATAGACTGATCATGATTAACTAAACTGTACATGGACTATGTTTTTCTGAATTTCCATTAACTGACGAAATTCTACTGCTACTTGGTAACTGACTGAGATCATGAGATTTCTGAGATTTCTTGAGTCATATGACTAACTAGGTTCTATGGAACATGGCTTGATTAAGGATATCGTGAAACATGACATGGCTCTAGGCACACATCTATATTTTTTGGGTACAAGTTCCCCCAGGACTTGATGAAAGGAAACTGACACACATGACTTACTTGATCATAGGAGTAAAGTCCACAATTTATTATGCCATAAGTAGGGGATTTCATAATGAACAATTCTCAACATCTTGTACATAGAAGGGAATGCATATAACATGTAAATACTTGCATAACTTCAATATTATGAACACTTTCTGTCACCATAATAATGACACAACAATGGCTTGGGTTTCATGTTAACTCATAAGGGCTAAAGCATGGACTTGTCATTTAGGGACTATTGAGGAATAAAGTCATGAATTCTATCATTCTAGGAATTTTATCAAACACCTTACATGCACACTTTATGGCATAGGTGTATTCATCAACTTAACAATCTTAAACCACCTAAATTTATGGATACTAACTAACATGTTCACAACCTTCATAAGAATAAACCAAGATACCATCTTAAAACATAATTAACAATCATCAACATGATCAAAACCATACCACATTGTGAAAAACATAATTTATTATTTAAAAGTTGGTTCTTGAGCTCCACCGATGAAAGGGATCCGTAGATGAACACTACGCATACCTTATTTCATGATTTTGTGAAGATTGATGGTGAACTTTCTTGAAATAGAATCTTCTATGAAAACCCTAGGGCTTGTTCTTGAGAGTTTTTTAGTGTACTTGAGTATAAGTTGCAAAATTATGGTCAAATCTCGTGTTATAAGGCTTATATAGGATGGGGAAATTGACCCTTTTAACCCTAGGACACATCTTTAATTTCTGAGAAAATTTTTTGATTTTCATCCTTGGAGCGACGCACCACTATCGCGCCAAGTCACTGGAAAGTGACAAATGGGAAATTGCACAGTGGGCCGACGCGAAGCTATTGTGTTGCCACATTATCTGCGACCTGAAAATTTGGCATGATGCACCACTATCATAGAGCAATACTGGAAATTGACAATTGTCATTTGAGCTATCTCCATGATGCGCTGAAGTCTCAAGCGATACACGGTTGCACTAAAAAGGCTCAAACTCTTCACCCGGGTGTCGGATTTGGGAGAATTTAGTATCGATGAAAAGTTTATTGAATTTCCCACATGAAAAAAAGTTAAAATCTTGAAAATTCCTCCTGGAATAATCATCATTCACTTTAGAGGTCAATTCTAGCCATTCTTGGGACAAAATTAGCTAGGAAGAAAATTCGGGGTATTACACGAGCTTAGTTTCATACTGAGTTAGGTTATTGTGTCTGACAGTCCAGATTTTGAACACTGAACTGATGTTTTATACTGAATCCATAACTAAAACTAAAATTGTGGGAGTGTTCATCTAACCGATATACCCCGATTATAAACTGAGTTGGGGTCCAACCTGTGACCCTAGTTGAAAGAGTGTTATCATCTTGCCAAGGAATAATAACAGTGACTTTGAGTTAACCCTATATGGCAGGAAGAAACTTCATCAACCCTCACTAGCAGGAAAACTCGTACGAAATGTATCTACTCTTATTTGGCAGAAAGATAACTCAACCTACGCTGGCTACATAGTTATTTAACACAGGGATTGCTACTAAGGGTCAAACCCTTCACGGGTAGGACTACCCCCATCCCTGGGTTCACTTGGTGCTGAATACTACTCTAATCTGAACAGATACTGAACTGATCACTAAAATGTACTAGGCTTGACTGAACTATTACTGATCGTTCTAACTGATTGAACTGGTTTGAGTTCGCTAAGTTTTGTTAAATAACTAAGTACACTAAGTTCTGTAATTGACTGAGTACACTGAGTTCTGTTACCGACTGAGTACACTTAGTTTTGTAACTGACTGAGTACACTGAGTTTTGTAACTGACTGAGTACACTGAGTTCTGTAACTGACTGAGTACACCGTACATGATATCACTGAGACTATTCTGTAGCTACTAGAATTCTAAGTAACAGCTAAATTTTAGGTATTGAATACCCCTAGGACTTGATAGCATTTACAGAAAAACATAGCACAATCTTGAAAGCATGATAGCTAGCCACTTTGTCACAATTCATCCATCGAGGCATTTTATCAAACACTTGCATGGTATAAACTTGTATACATGCTAACATGTTATGATTTCACTATTCAACTCACATGAACATTTTATCAAACACTTGGGGCATAATTTATGCACATAATAATAATAATCAACATGCAAGCATCACGTTCACAATCCCATCTCTTAATTCAAAGGGCTTTTAATATAAATACACATAACCCTACACGCATGTTAATTACTTCACATGAAACTTGTAATAAATCATGGGTTTAAACTCAAATAATACCATAATCATGAATACAACCAAATTCAACATGAAATTCATAAAAGCAATCAACTTATAGTTTAAAAGAGATTCTTCAACTCCAAGGGTGGAAGGAAACCCTTGGATGAACATGTAACATACATTGGTAATCAAGTTTTTGAAGATTTATGGTGTTTTCTTGAAGCTTGAACTTGAAATTGAATGCCCTAGGGTTTGTTCTTCAGAGAAATTTGAGAGAAATTGAGAGGAAGTGAGTGATTTTTGCCCTTTGAAATGATTAATCTCGTGTTTGGGGGCTGAATAGGAGTGAGAAAATGACCAAAATACCTCTCTGAACGTGGATATTTAATTACTGAAAACATGCCTAGCGATGCGCTAGGTGATGCACCGTGTCGATGGCGACACGGTAGCCGGCGTCCACTGTTTTGAACTCCCAAAAATGCCTTAAATGATATCCAAAAAATCTGAAACTCACCCAAAGTGACCTATTTACACACTTGATCATGATTCAATCCAAGGATCGATATTGTATGGCCATAAGGGTCGTAAAATAAGATCGCAAAATTATGAAGGCTAAAATAATTCTAAGTATAAACACTTAGCTGAAATTTCTAAGTCTGGGACCTCTTTTTATGCTCTACAGGACTGAGTTATGCTTAGGATTTTGTAGGGTCTTACAGAATACCAGATTTTGTGCTAAAGTGTGGTTGTTTCTGAATGTGTCCCTTTCTTTTAAGAAAGTGGTTTTATTTTACGCCTAAAGGCCAATAGCCTAATAAAAATATAATTTCATAAAAAGTAACTTTATTTACAAGAAATTATAATATTGTATTACATATGATTAATAAAATCATATATTGTCAATCTTTTAAAATAAAAAAATCAATTCGTACCAAAAAAACACAATTCTTTTTAATCGAGTTGATTGGATTTTTTTATTTCGGTAATTGTTTTGGTTCTAGCCTTGGAAACAGCTTCTAGAAGAATGCAAGATAAGTCTGCGTACAATAGATTCTTGTTATTGACTCCTCCGCGAATTTTGTACCGGACTACTTTTAAAAAAATAATAATTGTTTTGGTTAACCGGGAATTGCACTTGTAATTGTGCATATGGCATGACTCAGACATAATCCTTCCATCTCTTATGAGTTTTTATATTTCAGTTTTGAGAGATAATTTGACTAATTTTCGGAGCTAAATTAGATTATATTAATTCAATAGTATAAATTTATAATTTAGATATTCAAAAACTATATAAAAATATAATAAGTTGCAATTTTTCCTTGCATCAATATGGTGAAAAATACATCTTATAGTGTTAATCAAAATTAATATAATTGACTCTCAAAAACTGAAAAATATAATGACAAGTATTTTGAAATGGAGTATTGTATAAGATGTCAAGTGATTCATACAAGGAGACAGTACACAAATTTAAGATTTTAAGATAATGAATTACTTATATTATTTCATCCGCTAGTTTTATTAGGAAGTATATATGACCCTAAGAGTTAAAAAGCAATTTCAGCGGACGATTCGGTGGTAATTTCAACTTTTACCATCTCTTCAGAGAGAGGAATAACATTGCTGATATTCTTTCTAACCTTGGTGAAAAATGAAAGAAGGTATCTATCATGAGAAAGGTGGTTTCACTTTCCTATAAGATTAGAGCCTCAATAAAGTTGAAAGCAAATGAAATACCAAACTTAATTCAAGTTCAGACAGAAGAAAAATAAATTTCTTACCAATGCTAGCATATAACTTCGTTTGGTTGCTGATTACAAAGGTGTAGCCATTACCTCCTGATCTTACTTCAGATTTCTTAGAATGACACTAGTATTCGTGGCCAAGCTAGATATTTTATACATCTGTACCTAAAGTTAATTTTATCCAACTTTCATAGTGTCTTGGAGGCTATGGTTTACGCCCTCCTTTGTATAATTATTACTTTTGAAAAACATACAATTATAAGGATGAAAACTAGAAGAAGAAAACATATATTAATATATACTGTCAGTTTAGCAGAAAGTCTGGAAAAATTGGGAGTGTGCCCACTTTACAAATTTATTTTGTCAAATACCTATTTAATTTCTTTTTCATTTAATTTTTAGAGATAGGGTCCAAAAAGTTGAAAAAGTGGGGTCCACACATGGGCCAAGGGGTCTTTTAATCATTTTTTAAACTGTGAGATTTAAATAAACTACACCTAACACCCTCCACTTCTTTCAATATTAAATAAAATCCTTTCTCTCTCTCCTCTTCAACTTCAATTCTCCCGCCACTCCCAAGAATTTTCTCCCAAACGCTATTTTTTATTTTTCTTCTTCTCCATCGACAAAGGACTCATTTTTTGTGTTGTAAGATAAGTTAAAATCAAGTTTTGATTATTTGTAGATCCATTTTATCGTTTTTTATTGTTAACCGTTTCGTAGTGATGTAGTATAGAAAAAAAGATTCAAATGTAGTTGATTAAATAGTTAAAATATGAGAATTTTATAGGTCATTAGTTTGATTCCGAAGCAATGGTTGAGTTTTGATTTGGAATTTTTCACAAAATTTTTCGTCAATTATGGTGTTGAATTTTAAATTTTTTGTTAAAGAGTTTTGCTTTAGTTCTGATATTTTTTTAGCACTGGAGTATTGAATGGTGGAATAATTGTTAATTTATGAGTTATTTTGGCTATTTGATTCGAGCAGTGACCTGTGTCTGGAGAAAATTGAAAGAAAGGTGTCATTTAAATCTTAAATGAAATATTAGTGACATTGACCAACTTAACGGGTCAAACATAATTAGGAAACTTGATTAAGTTAATTGTGGACTTAATTAATATTTTTAAAACTTTCTAATCTTTTGATAAATACAAATCAACCCACTTTCAAAAATACAAATCAACCTACACCCCTCTCCTTTCCAAATCATCAACCGTTTCTCTCCTCTTTCTCTCTCTCCCCCAACCAACAGTTTTGCAAAGTTTCTCCCTTTAATCCCCGGTGATTTCAACCTCCGGCGAAAAATAGTTAGGCGAGTTCCTTTTCGACTTTCAACCGTCAATCGACGTGACAACAGTTTTCTCCGGCGACAACAACTTCGAGTTCTTCGTCGTCTCATTTCTTCTTTCACAAGTAAAAAATTATGTCTTTTTAGTTATGAAGAAAAAGAGGAACTTTAGCCAACTTCTCTTCGAGTATTGGTTAACAATTTCAATATTTCTTTATTAAATATGAAATGTGGACTGAAGAAAATCCTAATTCCTGGTATTTCTTCTCTACTCTTTCCAGTGTGAAATTTATTTTTTATTTTTATTGTAGTTCTTTTTGTTGAACTGTTGATTCAATTTTTGGTGTCTGATGAGTTTTTTAAAGTTTCATTTTTGTTGTAAGTGTTTGTACAAATGCAAAACAACAATGTTCATGATTTTTTGTCACTGTTGATGTTCTTAGTATGTGTGTTGTGTTGGTGTTGCTAGGTTGATTTATGCTTTTCTTGGTAAAAATGATGTATTTGATATTAAACGGTGATAGTGTTGTTGTTTTATTGAAGAAAAACTTAGTACTTTTTTTCTGCAATAGATGAATTATCTGATACAATATATAAACCATCTAATTAACAGATGAACCATCTAATGCAACAAATGAACCATTTGTGCAACAGATGAACCATCTGATGCAACAGAAGAAAATCTGGTGCAACAGATAAAAATATGATGCAACAATGAAAATCTAACATAACAGATGAACAATTGTAATACCACGTATTTCAACTTAGCTTGAAATCATTTTCATAATTTTATAAATTTTTTTGAAATATGAATCCATTTTTGTACACATGGAATTTTTAAGATTTTCACTTTTTATCATGTGGAAAATTGAATTAGCTTTCCAATGATACCAATTTCATCAAAATTCGACACCGGAAGAAAAAGTTATGGCCGAACTACAAAAGGCAGTAAAATCGCCCAGGTGCGATGATGGAGGCCGACAGACCATCGGACTAGCGACGAACCGTCGCCCACACCATCGCAGCGAGGCAGTGTGACTACATTCTGCCTAGGAGCGATGGTCTAGGCTGACGGACCGTCGGACTAGCGATGGACCATTACTCAGGCCGTCGTAAGGGAGACAGTGAGCCTCCATTCTGCCTAGGTAAGACGGTCAGGACCGATGGACCATCGATCCAGCAACAGGACATCGCACCCACTGTCGTGCATCCCATTCAGTTATTTTTAAGTCTTTTTTAAAGGGTTTTTTGGTCTTTAACCACCCATTTATATACCTAGTAATATCCGATCAAGGCTCTAAAATTCATTATTCTTCCACAGCATTAAAATTAAGGTTTTCTCCCTAAGAGCAATCCTTAAGAAACAAGATCCAAATATTCTTCAAGAAACTAAGAAATTCAAGTCCTTCAAGTTTTAGAACTTCAAGAAACTCACTACCCAGGCATGCATAGTGTTCATTCATGGACTCCTTTCGTTCATGAAGCCCAAGAATCTCTTTTCAAAGTTCAAGTGTATGGATTTTTATGAATTTCATGTTGGGTTTGCTTTTTTTCATGTTGATAATGATCAATTGAATTCTATTCCATGTTTTAGTGATATATTTTAAGTGGAATTTATTATTATAGGTGTAGCCTCATGTGAATCCATGACAATTCCTTGAATGGTGAAATTAGAGTTGAAACATGATGTTTACTTATTGTGTAATGTTGTCTACATATACTGTTCTCATCATGTGTTTGATTAAATGTCTATGTGAAGGAAAATTCCCCTACTAGTATGATAATATGAAATCCCCCTTTTATGTACAAGTTTATGCATATCACATGTTTGATGAAATGCTTCAATAAATGAATTATGGATTGTGATATTAGTCATGTATTCAAGAAAGTCATGCTTTGTCAGTTTCTTTCCATCGAGTCTTGGGGGTACTTGTACCCGACAATTTAGCTGTAAGCCTAGAGCCAGTGTCATGATTTCAAGATACTCTCATTCAAGCCATGTTCAGTAGAATTCAGTCAGTCTCATGATTCAGGAAAACTCAGTAATCTCAGAAATATTCCATCAGTCAAGGAAACTCAGTTAACTCAGTCCAGTCAGTTCAGTTAATTATGTTTAGTATCTATTCAGATGGGAGTAGGAATTAGCACCGAGTGATCCTAAGGATGGGAACTCACCTGTTATATGAGGGTGTGATTCTTGAAAGCAATTCTTGCATTTCAGAACTATGTAGCCGGCATAGGTTGAGATATCATAGCCTGTTATATGAGGGTAGATGAGATGTCTTAACCTGTTATACGAGGGTTCCCACCATTCTTACTAGATTTACCTATTATATGAGGGTTACTCACAAATTGTCCTTACCAGTGGTGCGGTATTGATACCCTTCCAATTGAGGTTACAGATTGGACCCCAACTCAGCTATATTGCATCATTTGGGGTATGTCGGTTAGATGACTACATCCCAAAATTTCAGTTACAAAATCAAGGCTGTCAGATACAGTCATTCATTCTAAGTAATAGAACTCAGATAGTTCTACAGAATTCAGGACTCTCAGACACAGTCAACTCAGAACAGTACGGAACTCAACTAGTTCTATCAAATTCAGGACTGTCAGACACAATAACTCATGTTATCAGTTATATCAGTCATCAAAACTCAATTATCAGTCATGTTAGTTACCAGTAAATTCATGTTATCATGATCTCAGTTATAGTTATTATGTTTTCATGTATGCATCCTCATGTTCATGTTATTCAGTCAGTTAGTATAGTTCATGCATGTGAACCCTTGCATTTAGCCTACCTCAGATACATACCAGTACATTCAATCGTACTGACGTATTTGCGCTATGGTATTTTATTCCATAGGTTCAGAGACACGAGTTCCAAAGAATCAGTAGCATTCCAATCTCAGCAGTTAGAATTAGAAGTAAATCCTCATCTTTTGAGGACATGATCATTACTTTATTATCTCATTAAATAATTTATTAGTTGGAGTTAGTTGGGGATATGTCCCATCAACTCCTTATTTAGATAGTCATGTTTTAGAGACTATTCAAACTATAGTATGTTCAGATAGTTTATTTCAGTTTTGTTTTAGGTATTTCATATGCTACCCAGGTGTTATATTTTTATCAGATATTATGTCACAGTTTTGAACCTTATGGCCTTGCAGTTCTTATACAGTATATTATGCAGTATACAGGTACAAATATCAGTCATGGGTTATCTTGTGGTTCTTTGGAGTCATGAGCACCGTGTAGTATTTCGGGTACCAGATTTGGGTCGTTACAACAATCTAATAGATCATTCATCTATTGTGACAGAAGACTCTACTATTTGAAAGAAACCTAAACAATATTAACTGTTGATAATAATTCTAACAGATAACTTATTTGGCAATAGATGAGTGATCTATTTTTATTATTTGCAATGGATTTCTCATCTGTTGTAATAGGTTGATTATATGTTGCAACAGATAATCAACCTGGTGCAATAGATGAGTGATCTATTTTGACTATTTCCAATGAATTACTCATTTGTTACAACAGGTTGGTTATATATTGTAATAGATAACCTACCTGGTGCAATAGAGGAGTGATTTGTTTAGATAGATGGGTGAGCTTTTTTTATTATTTTCAATGAGTTACTCATTTATTGCAACAGGTTGGTTATATGTTGCAACAAGTAACATATCTTCAACAATAAACCAGTCATCTATTTCAATAGATGAGTGATCTATTTTTATTGTTGCCACAAATTACGCATCTATTGCAATGGGTTAGTTAGATATTGTAACAGATAACCTGTCTGGTGCAACAGATGTGTGATCTATTGGAATTATTATTTTACTGTTGTACTTGTCATATATACTATTATCTTTTTTTAATGATGCATTAATCAGTTATAATCTATTTTATGTTCCTATTATTTTTAGATTATATGGCTCCCAAACAAAACTGAATCAAGTCCAAGTGAAGAAATAAGTGAAGCAGCTAGGCTACATCCACCACCTTATGAGCTTGTTTTACAAGTGTTATCATAATCAGAAGTAGAAGATAATGAACATGGAGAGGAGGAATGTTTAAAAAGAGATGATCCAAATGCTAATAGCCCTTCCACCGAAGAGTTGGTCAAAACCTTTAGAATTGATAGTTATCCTGTGAGAATGCAGCGCGATGGTGCCACAGATTTTATGGGAGATTTCATGGTTAAGTCATACATAGGAAAATCTTTTGACTCCTTCAGAAAAATACTTCAAGAACAAAATTTTTAAGCTTATTTCACGGACAGCTTCTTTGGGCAATATCTTTTTTTGCCGGAGGACAAAAATATTTATTTCCAAATGAAAATGGTATATGATCTTCTTAAGCGTAGGTTTATGTATAATAATAAAGATAAGATGGATGAGGTTTGTATAAATTAAAGTGTCATGTTGTAATATCCCATACTTTTTCTAGCTTAATTTCACTTCTAGAAAGTGAATGGTTAGCTTCAAAAATGAATAACTTTTATTCCATCGATACTAATTTTTCCTAAATCCGATAATTGGTAGAGATGTTATGGCATTTTTAGAATAGTAGTATCCCAACTAGAGAAGCATTGTGCTATGGTGACTTGCAAAATGGCAATTGTCCGATTCCAGTGGACCTCCACGATAAGCTTGCATCGCGGTGAAGCCTTATTTCCCAAATAACAATTTCCAATGGCTCACCGCGATAGTGACACATCGCGGTGATGGCCAAAATAGCATTTCAGTAGTGTACCGTAATAGCTCCACATCGCATAGAATATCCAGTTTGCAGTTTCCGAATTCCAGTGAGCCACCGCGATAGTGGCGCATCGCGATGGACTACAAATTCAAAAAATTTCTCTTGTTTCCAATTCCGATTAAATTTTAAAAGGGTCACTCTGGTCAATTCCCAAGCCCCCAATTCATCCAAAACAAGGAATTAAGCATATTCTATGCACTTTAGTCTTATTTTAATCCATTCTCTTTCAAAGAAAATCCCTAGAGCTCAAAGCTTACTATCCAAGAAATCAAATTCCTCCATTGTTTATCCAAGAAAGTTCTTAATTAAGGATTTCAAATTAAAGATAATCAAGAATCCATCTTCAAGAACTCAAATAGGAATTTAAAATTCAAGTTTGTTCATCTAATCATCAATTAAGGTGTGTGGAGTTTATGAACAAGGATATGCTTTCATCCTTGTCCCCAAAATCAAGTTTTTATTTCAAATTTATATGATTTTGAATGATTATACATGAGTTTTAAATTATGGTTCATACCCATTATCACAAATTGCAAGATTATGAGATTTCAAGTGATTTAGAAGTTGAATTGCATGTTTATTTTCATAGTTTCATGCCTATTGCAGTAATTTTCAAATTTTGAGATGAATTATCATTGTTTTTATTATCAAGAATGATTATTATGATGTTTTGACATGAAATTGATGCATGGGTTAATATCCCAAGATTGAATATTATTATTTTGAAAATGATTTTGCTTAAAGCATCAAATGATCAGTTATTTTCAATTTTTCTGTAAAGATTTGATCTTTTGACCTTCATATTAGATTTGGAATCCACTTTATAGATTTATTGCAGATTTTAGAAATCAAATTATCTTTACATACAGATTTAATCAGATAAATTGATAATTGAATTCAGAATAAACCCTTATGCTAGATTTTAAAGTGGATTTCCATCAGAATAAGCATACAGATTAAAGGGAGTAGTATTTAGCATCGAGCGGGAAGTGTGGAATTAGCGTTCCCTAACGTCCACAGAACTACGTAGCCAACCTAGGTACATATTATCATGTTATTCCTATTTCTATATGGATGACAGATACATATGTCATCACTTATATTAGATTATACTCCTTGGCAAGAAAATGACACATCTCCCCATCGTGAGATTTTCCCCATAGGAGAATAAGACGTTGGACTCCATGTTAGCTCACATAGTTTATGCCTGTTATAAGAACCTCCCTAACAGTAAAGACTTGCAGAATAGTTTTCAAAAAAATCCCCTACTAGTAAAGAAAAGCTTTTAGAAAAACTAAGTGTAAAGGCTCACAACTTTATTCAGATTATGATTTATAGAATAACATAGGTTATAGATTTCAGCTTTCAAATTTTAGATATAAAAGTGAGTCCTTTCTGCACTTAGAAAGCATGATTTACAGACAGATCACTAGTATAATTTTTAGAACTAAATGGTATGACTCACTAGATTTAAAAAATATGATTTACTACTCATGAATTATGATTCTCAGCTTTTAGATATTCTAGCTTATGTGAGTTATCTACATTTAGCATGCATTGTTTTGCAAATTATGATTATGAGATAATATTTTACTTATATATTCACCCCCATATACTCAGTACATTCTCAAAGTACTGATCCACATATATGTCTATATGCTACATTGTCTCATAATGTAGGTTTATGTGCTCAGCTCCAGCAGCGTGAGTAATTTCGAACATATTTATCTACATCCCGATAGTTGATGAGTTCTCAAAGTTTAGGGACTTAGTCATTCAGTTTATTTTCAACTTAACAGATTAGATGATTCAGTATTTTTAGATAATTTGAGTCAGCTGGGGGTTTGTCCAGTGGCTCTCTAGATATTAGTAGTAGAGACGTGTAAGACTGCTAGTTTTGATTTAGTTTATTCAGTATTTAGGTTTCAGACATTATTTTTAGATATTATATTCAGAAAGTTTTCATATTTAATATGATTATAATATGTATATTCCCTTATTGTGAGATTCAGACTTAGTAGAAAACAGACAAGGTTAGCTTAAAGTTACTCGTAGTCTTTAGCACTATGTGACATCTTGGGACCAGGTTTTGGGCGTTAGAAACTTGGTATCAGAGCCTAAGATTTATAAGATTCCTAGCGAGTATGACAAGCTACGTTACGTAGAGTCTTGATCATGGGTGTAAAGTGTGCCTCATTTATTAGAAGAGGCTATGGGACCTTTTTAGGAAAATCATATCTTTCTTTCATGATCTATCGTGCTTACTGTATCTCTATCAGCTCTTAACTCGTGATCTTACATGACAGTTGAATATGCCTCCTCATCGAGCTAACACTTGCAAAAATGATAACCAACCACCCCAGCCCATTGATCCTCTGAATGAGAATGTATCCCATGCTATGTTTTGGGTTGTCTTTCAGGTGTTGGCCCAAGCAGTGACTGCCAATGTTCAGGGAAACCATCAGGTTGTTGTCCTACTTCAGTCGAATTATGATTTAGCAGCAACTAAAATCATAGATTTTATGAGAATGAATCCGCCAGAGTTCTTTGGGTCGAAGGCAGGTGAGGACCCACAACTTTATTTAGAAGAGGTGAAAAATATCACCCAGATTATACATGTTTTTGAAGAAGAGAGTGTAGAGTTAGAATCCTATAGATTGATGGATGTATCATATAATTGGGTGGTTATGTGGAAAATGGTAGAGGTGAGAATGAAGCTCCTATGAGTTGGCAAATATTTTAGAATAAATTTCTAGATAGGTTCTTTCCGTGTGAAATAAGAGAATCTAAGATAAAGGAGTTTGTGAATTTGAAATAGGTCTCAATTACAGTGAAGGAATACTCCATGAAGTTCAATCAGCTATCTAAGTATGCCCCTGATATGATGGATGATCCTAGGGAAAGTATGAGTAAGTTTGTTACTGGAAGTATCTAGTTTTGTAGTTAAAGAGTGCAGAACTGCCATGATTATTGGACACATTGATCTTTCTAGGTTGATGATTCATGCTCAGCATGTTAAGGAAGAGAAGTTGAAGGGAAGAGATATAAGTAATAAGAGGGCTAGAACATGATAGTTTGAGTATGGACAGACTAAGTCTGGAGGGGGAATCATTCGCAGTTTCAAAACTATCCATCTATGCCAGCTCTATCTTCAATAAGTGCTCCCACTCCCAGTGCTAGGAAAGAGCAGTGGGGTAAGTCCTCTATGTCCAGATCATAGAATAATGTGAGTAGAAAGCCCAGTTATCCTCCATGTGCTAAGTGTGGTAAGAACTAACCTGGTAAGTATATGTTGGGGCAGAAAGGTTGTTATAGTTGTGGTGAGTTGGTACATGGAATTAGAGAGTGTCCGCATGCTAAGTAGGGAAACAGACATATTCGTCCCTAGACTCGGGCTACTAGTGCACCATCTCCTTTAGGTCACCCGGATCCTCCTCAGGGCACATCATCCAGTACTGGTGGTGGTTAGTTCTACATTTGGTTTTATACTTTACCATACCATTAGGAGAAGGAGGATTCACCAGATATTATTACTGGTATGCTTCATGTATTTCATATTGATGTTTATGTGTTTTTGACCCTGGGTCAAGTTTTTCTTATGTGACCTCGTTAGTTATAGTCAATTTTGAAATATGTCCTAAAGAGATACCTGAACCCTTCTTAGTTTCAACCCCTGTAGGTAAGTCTGTCATTGACAAATAGATATATAGAAAGTGTCCTATCACTGTCCTTCATAAAATTATGTTAGCAGATTTAATAGAGTTAGATATGGTTAAATTTGACCTTATTCTTGGTAGGTATTGGCTCCATTATTGTTATGACTCTATAGATTGTCGCACCCGAGTGGTGAAGTTTCAGTTTCCACATGAGCCAGTCTTTAAGCGGGAAGGAAATTCAGTGTCTCCCAAAAGTCATTTCATATCTTATCTTAAAGCTTGAATGTTTATTTATAAAGGGTGTATCTATCACCTAGTCCAAGTTAAAGACACTAAGTTAGGGACTCTAATAGTTCAGTCAGTCAATGTAGTTAATGAGTTTCCTGATATTTTTACCAAAGATGTGCTAGGTGTACCTCCAGATAGGGAGTTAGAATTTAGTATTGACCTTCTCTTAGATACTCAAACTATCTTTATTCCTCCTTATCACATGGATCTGGTAGAGCTTAAAGAGTTAAAAGAACAACACAAAGATCTTTTAGATAAAGGTTTCATAAGGCCAGTGTTTCTCTATGGGACGCTCCCATCCTATTCGTGCGAAAGAAAGATGGTTATTTGTGAATTTGCATTAACTATCGTCAACTAAATAAAGTCACAATCAAAAACAAATATCCTCTTCCTAGAATTGATGACTTATTTGATCAACTCCAAGGTGCAAGTTACTTCTCCAAGATAGACCTTAGATCCGACTATCATCAGCTTAGAGTAAGGGAGTGTGATATTCCAAAGATAGCTTTTAGAACCCGTTACGTTCATTTTGAGTTTCTATTTATGTCCTTTAGGCTAACAAATGCCCCAGCAGCCTTCATCGACTTGATGAACAGAGTGTCCAAACTGTATCTGGATATGTTTATCATAGTCTTTATCGATGATATTCTTGTCTATTCTCGTAGTGAGGATGATCATGCAGACCATCTTAGAATTGTATTGTAAAATCTTAGAGATCAAAAATTGTTTGCCAAATTCAGAAAATATGAATTTTGGCTAAGGTTGGTAGCTTTCCTTGGCCATATTATTTCCAGTGTGGGTATTTGAGTTGATCCCCAAAAGATAAGCAGTAAGAAATTGGCCTAGACCTATTTCACTGTTAGAAATTAGAGGTTTCCTGGGTTTAGCTGGATATTATAGATATTTCGTTGAGGGATTCTCATCTATTGCATCTCCTATGTCTAGATTAACTCATAAGAAAGTTTAGTTTTTGTGGTTTGATTCCTCTAAGAAGAGTTTTCAGGAGTTGAAGACTCGACTCACTTCTGCCCCAGTTTTAGCATTACCTGATGGTTCAGATGGTTTTGTTGTGTATTGTGATGCCTCTAGAATTGGGTTGGGTTGTGTTCTGATGCTGAGACATAAGGTTATAGCCTATGCCTCTAGACAGCTTAAGCCTCACAAAAATAATTATCAAACCCATAATCTTGAGTTAGCTGCTGTTGTGTTTGCTTTGAAAATATGGAGACATTATCTTTATAGGGTGCATGTGGATGTGTTCACGGATCATAAAATCTTACAGTATGTTTTTACTCAGAGGGAGTTAAATCTTTCTCAGAGAAGGTGGTTAGAATTGTTGAAAGATTATGATATAAGTGTGTTGTATCATCTGGGAAAGACCAATGTAGTGGCTGACACCCTTAGTAGATTGTCTATGGGAAGTGCTGCTCATTTGGAGAATGATAAGAAGGAGTTAGTTTGGTAAGTTCATCGGTTATCTAGATTGGGTGTGAGAATGGTTGAATCAGCTGAAGGGAATGTTTGGGTTCAGAGTAGTTTCTAATATTCTCTAGTTTCAGAAGTGAAAGAAAAGCAAGATAAGGATTCTAGTTTGGTCAAACTAAAGGAGTCAGTTAGAGACCAAAAGGTAGAGGTTTTCTCCCAAAGGGGAAATGGTCTGTTTAGGTACTAGAGTAGATTATGTGTGTCATGTGTTGATGATTTGAGGCAGAGGATTATGCTAAAAGTACATGGTGCACGCTATTCCATTCACCCAGGAGCCACCAAGAAGTACCGCGACTTGCGATAAATCTATTGGTGGAGTGTTATGAAGAAAGATATAGCAGAGTTCATAGCTAAGTGTGCAACATGTCAACAGGTTAAGGTAGAGCATCAAAGACCTAGTGGTATGTTGCAAGAGTATAGTATCCCCATTTGGAAGTGGGAAGAGGTGAATATGGACTTTGTGACTGGATTCCCCCATTTGCCTCATCAGCATTACTAGATTTGGGTTATTGTAGGTAGATTTACATGTTAGTGCACTTCTTGATAGTTCACACATCCTACACAGCTTAAGATTATGCTAAGTTGTATATCAGAGAGTTGTTTAGATTGCATGAAGTTCCTTTGTGCATCATCTCAGATAGGGGTACTCAGTTTACCTCTCAATTTGGGAGAGCCTTTCAGAAGGGTCTTGGTACCTAAGTTAATCTTAGTTTAGCTTTTTATCCACAGACAGATGGTCAGGAAGAATGGATCATTAATAATCTAGAGGACATGTTGAGGGCATGTGTTCTTGATTTCAAAGGCATTTGGGATGACCATTTGTCGTTGATTGAGTTATCTTATTGTAATGCCCTGAGTCTGTACCCCAGACTCTACACGGTGCTCATAATCCTGAAGGACCACAAGCTAACCCATGACTGGTACCTGCTGCAATAGCTAAATAATAATACTGTAAATATGCAAAAATTAGGCAAAAACTTTCCATACGGTTCAATACTGAAATAAAACATAATATGGTATCACAATACCAAAATTGAAATATCTTTCTGAAAATACTCTAGTCTTAAAAGACTCTGTCTAAAATATAGATTTGATGGGACAAACCCCCAACCAACTCCAACTACTGAAACTATACTACTAAACTAAAATACTGAAGAAAATAATCATTTCCTTGAACTATGAGGACTTACCACAACTTTGACTACTGAAAATCTGAACTGGTAAGGGTGCTTGGGAGCCCTGCGTCTGAACCTATGACATAAGACATCATAGCGCAAGAGAAAAGTATATGTTAGTAATTTGAATATACTGGTATACTAAGTGAGGCAGGATGAAATGCATGGGTTCATATGCATGAACATTACTGATTGAATGACATGAATAAAACTTAATGAGAGTACATGTATGAATACATATACTATAACTGAGATTGTGACAGCACTGGATACTGAATCTGAATACTGATTAACTGATATTTGAACTTAATAATGCTATATTACTGATAACGGAATGACTGTATCTGATAGTCCTAATTCTTTGGAACTATCCTAAGTTCTGTACTGAGTTGAGTGTCTGTGTCTGACAGTCCTAAATCTGTAGAACTAAACTGAGTTATGTACAGAGACTGAATCTAAAACTGAGACTATGGGAGCTAATCATCTAACCGACGTTCCCTTTTCTAAATAGATTGGGGTCTAACCTATAACCCCATTTGGAAGGGTGTCAGTACCATGCCACACGGTAAAGACAAGTTGTGAGTTAACCCTCTCTAATAGGAAGCTCTTTCGTCAACCCTCGCTGGCAGTAAAAATCGAATGAGATGTATCAACCCTCATAATATCTGGCAAGAAGATATCTCAACCTACGGTGGCTACATAGTTCTGTAATACAGGGATTGCTACTAAGGGTCAGACCCTCTTCTCACAGAAATGCCCCCAACCCTGGGTTCGCTTAGTGTTAAATCCTACTCCCATCTGAATAGACACTGAACTAGTTTCCTAGTTAATACTAGGTTTTACTAAACTGTTACTAATATTACTGAGTTTCGTTGACTGGCCAAATACTACTGAATTTTGTTAACTGGCTGAATTTACTTAGGTTTAAACTAAATACTGAATTGGATTGGACTGGTACTAAGTCTACTGAGTTTTTCCTGAGTTCTGTAACTGACTGACAGTACTACGGATTATGACATGACTGATACTATCCTGAGACATACCATAGCTCTAGGTAATCAACTAAATTGTCGGGTATTAAATATCCCAAACTCGATCGCATCAAAATAAAGCATCACATGACCTTGCTTAGCATAAAAATGCACACTCGATTCATAATGCATCTATAGAGGAATTTTATCAAACACTTGAATGGTATGCACTAGTATACATGCTAACATGATATAATCTCATTATTACATTCACATGAACAACTCATCAAACCCCTTGGAAGGCACTGCATATGTGCATAGTACTAATCAACACATGAGAATCACAATTTCAACAACAAGTTCACAATTTCAAGACTTCAACATAAATCCACATGATACTACATACATAATACATGTTTTGCACATAAATCTTGCACCTAGTTAAGGATTAGAAACCCAATCAACATTATAATCATGAATACACTTGAATCCAATCATAGAAATCATAAAGTCACTTTACTCAAAGTTTTAAAAGACTTTCTTAAATTCCAAGGGTGCAAGGAACCCTTGGATGACCACTTCACATACCTTGGTTACTAAATTCCTGAAGAAAATGGAGGAAATCTTGAGCCTTGAAATTGAAATTCAATCACCTAGGATTTTTTTTCTTGAGCAATTTGTGAAATAATGAGTGTATGTTTCAAATATAGGGCTAAATTTCGTGTTTTAGGAGGCTGAAGGACACGGGAAAATACCCAAATACCCCTAAGGATGCGGATTCTAATAACTAAAAACTGAAATGTCAACGCGCAGACCGACGTACCGTGTCAATGGGATAGAATCGATGTACGGAGCACTACATCGTGTCCACGTCAGTTCATTGGAAATTGCAGTAAGCTGAGGGAAAAATTATTTGTCGATGTGATGGACGACGTGACTCATCGACATCATGTCGATTCACTGTTTTGGTCATTCGAACATGATCTAAACGAGGTTAGAAAAATCTAAAACTTTTCCGGAAATACCTAATGGCATTCCTAATCATGAATCAACCTAAAGATTGATACTTTAAGGTCATAAGAGTCATTAAATAGAGTTACCAACTTACGAAGGCTAAAATAATACTACGTCTGAATACTTTGCTGAAATTTTCTATGTTTGGGACCCCTTAATAAGATTTTAGGGACTGAGTTAAGCTTAGGATTTTGTGGGGTCTTACAATATCTCCCCCTTGGGAACATTCATCCTCGAATGAGACTAACTAAGATGAGAATACTAATAGACTAAATTTAGACACTGGACATTCACAACTGAAGCATGACTTCATGACTAAAATTACTGATATACTGAGTTTATATACACAGAACATTCATAGCTGACGAATAAGTACATAGCTAAACATAATTCATGAATGCATGACTAGGATTACTGATAAGTGGAGTTTATATAATGAAAATTCATATTAGATGCTTGAGTACATAACTAAGCTTATTCGTGAATACATGACTGAGTATACAACATTAGTTGATACCAAGTTGGTAGCTATATCTGAACATGATACTGAGTAAATTCAAAGAAAAATTGTTACCTTGGGTTGAGTCTGAGTTTGCAAAGAAGAGGTTAGGATACTTGGTTTGCATGTATGCCTCTGCTTCCCAAGTAGCTCCCTCAACGGACTGATTCCTCCAAAGAACTTTGACTTAGGGACTTCTTTGTTCCTCATTCTACGAATCTAAAAATCAAGGATTTTGATTGGGATTTCTTTATAAGAGAGGCTGCTTTGAATATCTATGCCCTCTATAGGGACAACAATTGCAGGATCACCTATACACTTCTTTAGAAAGAAGATATGAAATACTAGATGTACTGAAGCTAAGTCTGAAGGTAACTCGAGCTCGTACGCTACCTTTCTGAAATGGTTGAGAATTCGGTAGGTACTGACATATTGGGGATTAAGCTTCCCCTTCTTGCCAAACCACTTCACTCCTTTCATAGGAGAGATTTTCAAGAGTATAAAATCATCGATCTCTAACTCGAGATCATTTATTGAAAATGCATGAACGGGAACATGAGAACATAACTAAGCCTGAAACGTGATACAAAAACTGAATATCATGAATGAAACTGAGCCCCTGAATATATAGCTTATAGCTAATATTGGAACTTGAGGGTCCACCTATAAGTACCCACTACTCCAAACTGGATTCTTTACGTAAAGAGAAAATGCAAGGTTTAGGTCATGAAAGCTCGGGGATTATAGTGCATCTCCCTCTTAGGATATTTTTTCCCCTGAAGAATGCTGACTTGGCTGAGATACTGAGGAAAACTTAGATGATGCACAGGGAACCTACGAACTGAATTGTGACTGGAAATTGGGGATCTGAAACTGAGGCATGGCACCTGAACTAAGCTGAACTCGCAACCATATAGTTTCTCTATCTTTGAATATTTACATTCATGAGACTTTAGATAGTGAGATTAGATGGAAATATGGGAAACTCAACAATACGAACATTCTCCGCCTAACTACTAAAATGAATTGCTGGCTTTACAGACTATCTTATGATGAAAACTTATACTTGATTAAAGCCTCTCTTTGACACTCTTTCTATAGAGTTCTAGTGACTTTAGGGATCAAGGAATCTTGACATGGGCTGAATAAAACAAATGAATAAGAAAATCATATCATGGCTAAAACTTTATAATATGAGGCGAGGCCGACGAATCATTATCTAAGATAGAGTGACTAAGTTGTTTGGAACTGCAACTACAAATTTTCAAGCTTAGACATATTCCTCGAATACTCTCTTAATTCTACTCTGCACCTTAGTATAGCACATCACTTGAGACTATTGAAAATATTCACATGGGTGTTGAGGATGAGTGCATAAACACACTAACTTATCTAATTAGATGAATGGTTGATAGCTGAATACTTGGTCATGGAATATTGAACAGTACTTAGTCTGAATAACTGGACTGGAACTGTAGAGTATTATGCATGTGAGGAAGGGACTGACTGAGTAACATGAGATAACTGATCATGAATTCATGAAAACTGTATTATTTGAGAATACAAGACAAAACGTATAACATGATTCTGAAATATCCTGTAAACTGATGTACTAAAATATAGATAACTGAATAACTGATAACTACAAATATAGTCAAGCAAACCTAAAACTAAACTGAGTGACTGATCTGATTACTGGACTGATACTGTGATTGAGACTGTATCTAAGCCGGTAACTGAGACTCATACTCAAACTGAATACTAAGTTCTAATAATCGAGTAACTAATAGATGTGGTTATTGATAACTGTGTTACTGATAATTGGGTGACTGACATAAATCGAAGATCTAAATAGACACTCACATTCTGTATTTATCAGCTTCTCTTCTCAGGAAAAATTCTGATTTCCCCCTTCAGCAACTACATACAACTTCTTTCTAGCCATTTACTGGCACACTAACTAGATATTCAAGCTTATCTTCACAGCTACAGCCTCACGTAAGACAAGAATCCAAAAATCTTTTCTTTAACATGAAACCTTTACTCTCTCCCACCTATGCAATCACTCATTACTACATCATTTTGTATGGAGAGTCACTGAAGGGATAAAACATGAGGACCTACTGTATGCATGAATACTATACCAAACTCGACACTTACTCAGGTTTGAGGAATAGAATATCAAAACTATGGATTTATCAAAAGATCTAAAATGAGGATATGGATGACAAAATCTGAACATAGCCAATCACTAGGAGTGTAGCATGGGTCATGGGAATTGAGCATACTATACAACATGACATGGGTACCTAAGTCATGAGTTGCATGACTTGAGTCTGGAGTTTTTGTATTTATGGAACATGTTCGTAACACTGAGGGAACTGAAATTCCTTGTACTAGGAACTGTAAGCGTACATGATATTTTCTAACATGCTCGACTATGAGCAATGATAATAGAGCTGACATATAAGACATGAATAGATATCATGATAACTGATGGGTTTCAAGAGTCTAAAGTATGATTCGGAGATGATCTGCATGATCATTCTCGCTACGGAAATAGACAAAAATTTCATCGATGAAAGATATAATGAACATATCCAAGTACTACTTGAACAAGCAACCCATTAAGCCCATGAAAGTTTATAAAGAATTAGTAAGACCAAATGACATGACTAGGAATTTGGAGTGACCATACCGAGTTCTAAAGGTTGTTTTTGGGATGCCACATTCTCTGACTCTGAGCTGATGATAGCCCGATCGGAGGTCTATCTTGGATAAGTAAATGGCACCCTAAAGTTGGTCAAACAAGTCATCAATTCTGGGAAGTGGATAATCATTCTTGACTATGACTTTATTTAGCTGGCGGTAATCAATACACATTCTGAGAGAATCGTCTTTCTTATGCACAAATAAAATTGGTGCACCCCACGGGGACACACTGGTTTTGATAAATCCCTTATATAGGATATCTTTTAACTGTTCTTTTAATTCTTTGAGTTGTGCTGGAGCCATTTTGTATGGAAAAATAGATATGGGTTGAGTATCTGGAAGGAGGTCTATTCCGAAATCAATTTCACTTTTGGGAAGAACTCTGGGAAAATCTTTGGGAAACATATCTGAGAATTCACATGCTACTGACACTTATTCAAGAGTAGGGGTTTCTAAACTAGAGTCATGAACTCAAATAAGATGGTAAACACATCCCTTAGATATCATTTTTTTTTCCCGAAGGTAATAAACAAGTTGACCCCTAAGTGCTGAAGTACTATCCCTCCACTCTAAGACGGGCTTATTCAGAAACTAAAACTGGATAATTCTATTTCTGCATTAGACTGAGGCATAGCAAGAATGTGGCCAATCGATGCCGAGAATGACATTAAAATCAGTCATCTCGAATTCGACTTAAGTCTGCTGAAGTGAATTTTTGAGATACAATAACTGAGAAGTTCTTGTATACTCGCCTGGCCATGTCAGATTTACCCACTGGGGTAGAGACTGCGAAAGGCTCTACTAGAATTTTAGGACTGACTACAAAATCAACAACTATATATGGAGTAACAAAGGACAAAAAAGCTCCTGGATCTAGCAAAACGTAAACTTGCAAATGATAAACTTCCAATGTACTAGTGACCATATCAGGAGAACTTTCCTGATCCTGTCAGTACTGAAGATCATAGAGTCTATTTGGGCGTTTCCAACTAGTGGCACTGGATGTAGAACCCTGCAGATTCGGGCGATCGGACTGAAATGGGGGACGGTTATGCTAACCCTGGGAACCTAATTGGGGACAATCTCTGACTTTGTCACCTGTATTGACATACTCAAAACATACATCACTGCCAGCTCTTCAGATACCCTGGTGGTTTCATCCATATTTTTAGCAAAAGGGATTTGTTCGGGCACTTTTTAACCTTGACATTCTGACCCTCTTATTCTCTCTCCTATTTTTCCTATGCCTCTCCTTCTCACTCTGCGAAGCATGAACTGTAATCCTAGATAAGATAACAACCAGCTGATTATTTTGAGAAACTACTGAATGAGCTAAGGCGATAAAAACAACTCTAAATTCAGCGTGAGAAACATGCTCATTCAGAGGATCTGCCTGAACGGGCGGAGGGGCTAACTGGTGTTCATTACTTATTTCGTTAGATTCTCTTGAAGACATGTTCTGGAAGCAAAAGTAAGGGATGACTTAGACTAAGATCTTAACTTGAGCTCATGCTCACTCGCACGACATGAATACTGAAAGAAGGGAAACTTTTCCTAAACATCTAATAACCCCTTTCCCATAAATGTGGGATGCTACATACCCATGCACAAGATTCTTCTAGATGCGGCTTTTAGACTTCCTAGGACTCTGTTGAACCTTATCCTCTGATACCAAGTTTCTAATACCCCGAGTCTGTACACTGGATGCTACACGGTGCTAATAATCCTGAAGGACCACAAGCTAACCCATGACTGGTACCTGCTATAATAGCTGAATAATATTACTGTAAATATGCAAAAATTAGGCAAAAGCTTTCCATAAGGTTCAATACTAAAATAAATCTGAATATGGTATAGCAATACATAAACCAAAACATCTGTCTGAAAATAATCTAATCTAAAAAGCCTTTAAAATATCTGAAACATAGAGTTGATGGGACAAACCCCCAACTAACTCCAACTACTGAAACTGTACTATTAAACTGAAATACTAAAGAAAATAATAATGTCCTCAAACTATAAGGACTCACCACAACTCTGACTACTAAAAATCTAAACTGTTGAGGGTGCTTGGGAGAGTGTGCATTTGAACTTATGATATAAGACAACATTGCGCAAGAGAAAAGTATGCGTCAGTACTTTGAATGTACTGGTATGCTAAGTTAGGTAGGCTAAAATGCATGGGTTCATATGCATGAACAATACTGATTGAATGACATGAATAAAACTAAATGAAAGTACATGCATGAATACGTATACTGTAGCTGAGATCGGGACAACATTGGATACTGAATCTGAATACTGATTAACTAATATCTGATTTTACTAATACTATACTACTGTTAACTAAATGAGTGTATCTGACAGTCCTAATTTTATGGAACTATATTGAGTTCTGTACTTAGCTTTGTGACTATTTCTGATAGTCCTAAATCGATAGAACTGAACTGAGTTCTGTACTTAGACTGAATCTAAAATAGAGATTGTGGGAGGTAATCATCTAACTGACATGCCCCTTTCTAAATAGATTGGGGTCCAACCTGTAACCCAGGTTAGAAAGTTGTTAGTACCGTGCCACGGGTAAAGACAAGTTGTGAGTTAACCCTGTCTGACAGGAAAACTTGAATGAGATGTATCAACCCTCATAATATCTGGTAGGAAGATATCTCAACCTACGCGGGCCATATAGTTCTATAATGCAGGGATTTCTACTAAGGGTTAAACCCTCTGCTGGCAAGAATGCCCCCATCCCTGGGTTCGCTCAATGTTGAATCCTACTCCCATATGAATAGACACTAAACTGATTTCCTAGTTCACACTAGGCTTCACTAAACTATTATTAATTATAATGTCTAACTGAACTTAGTTTACTGAGTTCCATTGCTGGAGGAATACTACTAAATTTTGTTAACTAGCTAAATTTACAGAGGTCTGAACTAAAAACTAAACTGGATTGGACCGGTACTGAGTCTACTGAGTTTTTTGTGAGTTCTATAACTAAATGAGAGTACTACTGATCATCACATGACTGATACTATCTTGAGACTGACCATAGCTCTAGCTAATCAGCTAAATTTTCGGGTATTAAACACCCTAAGGAATCGATAGCATAAAAATAAAGCATCACATAACCTTGCTTAGTATAAAAATGCACACTTGATTCATAATGCATATATAAAGGCATTTTATCAAACACTTGAATGGCATGAACTAGTATACATGCTAACATGATATAATCTCACTATTACATTCACATGAACAACTAATAAAACCCCTTGGAAGGCACTGTATATGCGCATAGTACTAATCAACACATGAGCATCACAATTTAAAGGGATCATCACAAACATCACATAAATTCCACATACTAGGGTCAAAGCCCATAAATCTTGTAAACAAACATGAATCAAAACTCAAAAACACATGGAACATCAATTTCAACTCATACAAATCGTGGAAGCTCATAAACATAAAAATATTTAAGTTTTAAAAAGGGTGTTTGAGCTTCTTGGATGGTAAGGACCCAAGAATCAACATCTACATACCTTGAGGAAACTCTTTTCTTGAAGGCTCTTAGAAAGATTTCTTGATTTCCCTTGATTTTTGGTTGAAGAGGAGAGGAGGGTTTTAATTTTGTACACACTAATTTTTTGTGTGGGAGAGGAGAAATAGGGTTGAAGTCCCTTTACCATGTATTAATAGAGGCTGGAGAAAAGAGGAGAAGACCAAAAATCCCCTTGGAAAAATTTACTGAAAAATCCTGATTTTTCATATTGGCGAGACGCGCCATAATTACACCAGCCCACTGGAATTTGGACAATTAGGAAATGGCACGGCAGCGCAACGCGTTGGGGATCATTTTGCCAACTTGGTTGCAAACTAGAACTATACCACGACACGGTGGAATTGTGGAGGATCACTGGAATTTGACAATTGCCATTTTGGCTGGCTCCGCGACACGTTAGAGTGCCAGATGGCATACTGTCTTACTAAAATGGCTCTAACTCTTCACCCGAGTGTCCGATTTGGACGAATTTGGTATCGATGGAAAGCTTATTCAATGCTCTATATAAAAAAAGGTAATAATTAGGGAAATTATACATGATTCAAAGTATTTCATACTTGAGAAGATATTTTTGAAACTTTTAAACTCAGATTTCCGCTTTACTGAATACGCTTTAAGGCTTAGACTAGAAGAGGACTTTGCGGGGTATTATACAGACCTTCGCTCCACCATTACAAAATGACCCTTTTTCAGTCTTAATGCCTAAAGGTGATGGTCTGGTGTGAAGGGCTATCACTGGTGCGACGGTCCGTCACCCTGGTCATTGCCCTGCGGGCAGACAGACATCGTCTAGTAAAACAAGCGTAACTTCTTACTCCGCTATTAAATTAAGGTAAAACTGGTGGCATTGGAAAATAAACTCGAAGACCTTTCATTTATGATCTCGGGCATATTTATATGCTAAAATCACCAATATGCACCCAGATTTAGACTTAGTTCAAGAACTTTTGTATGAATTCTTAAGTATAATTTAGATTTTATTCCGTTTCATACCTAATGGGTATGATTAGTACTTTCAGGCTAAAAATTATGAAGAATTGTGCGCATTTGGATACAATTATGATATGGAAGGATCGAAGGAATACAAGGGAATGAAATAAAGCTAAAAAAAGGGAAGTTGGAAAGTAGGAATCCTTATTTGAAGACACTCCACATCGCGCTTACCAAAAAAATAGAAATTGTCAAATCCCATTGAAGGTTCGTGAAATCAACGCGTCGCGGAGAGGTGTAAATTCTCACTTGTCACTTTCCAGTATAGGTCTGCAAAACCACCGCGTCGCAGAGCAGTCCCACTTATCAAATTTTACGACCTTAAAGTTTAGCGTGTCGCGGAGAATGGATATTTCACAATTGTCCAAATCCAGTGGCTCACCGCGACACTGACGCATCGCGGTGAGGGTGCATTTTACAAATTTCAAGGAATACTTGAGCTCCGTGATTGCACAGATTTTAATGGAAAATAGCAATTAAAGGCATGGCGTGACGTGCCGAGTGGAAAATCAGGAAGATTTTAAGTGTTTTGTCCCAGCTATAAAAGAAAAAATCAAAGATAATTTTGGGGACTTTTTGGCAAAGATAGCAGCGGCGGGAAAAGAAGAAATTTCTCTCTTTTAGGGTTCTTAGATAATCTTTTCAATTTCTGTACTTCAAGACTTGTTTTAGGTATGATTAATTACTTATTTTGGATGATGAATTACTTATTTTGGATGATGAATTCAAACATGAGTAGCTAAATACCTTATTTCAGCGGTTGAGTCTAAGAACATGATTAATCTTTTATATTCTTATTCATAGTTTCTTTTTGGATTATCATTTGGATTGTTCTTAATTTCTTGAGCTTACTATTTTAATGATTGGCCACTATTAGAATAAATCTATATTTCTATGTGCATCCTGGAGGAGAATCGTAGGATAGAACGAAGAAATTAGAGAGCAAGGTTCTTATTCTTTTATGAAATAAGGGATTTGAATTAGCATCTAGGATAGGGATATGCCTAGAATCCTTGTTTGGCTCACTTGCAAGAAGACAACTTTATGAATCTAGAAAAATTGTTGTATCTCTGCAGGAGTTATAGCTATAACATTCAATAGATAAAATATTTGAGGTCGGGAGCCCAAGATCGTTGCATAAACCTTGCGAATCATCAACCAGATAACCAATTAGATTGTGATAAAAATAGAGAATTGTATGATTGTTCGAAATACCTCAACCCTAGAATCATCCTCATTATTGATTACAACTATTTCTTGCTTTGCTCTAGTCATCACTAATTATTTCATGTTTAATAATTTACATTTTTATTTATAATATCAAAATAATCTTGATACTTTCAAGCACTTAATACCCAATTGTCTTAAACTAAAGATTGAAATAATTTCTAGTTTATTGATCCTCGTGGGAACGATATCTGACTGTCTAAGTCATTATATTACTTTCACGATTGCGTACACTTGCGTGTTCATAGAGACACAATAAGTTTTTGGCATCGTTGTCGGGGATCTAATAAAATTAATAAATTACTTAATTTTTTGGTTTTTGATAATATGTTTAACTGTTAACGACTTGATCTTAGTGGTAAATTTTTGCAAGTTTAGCTGAACATTAGACTGACTAGGGATAAAGAGTTAGTTGAGCCCTTTGTAGAAATGTTAGTAATTTTTCATCATAGGCAAAGAGCTCAATATTACATTCAACAGGGACAGCTGGCTGAAATACGAGAACCAATTGTTGTTGATCCAAATGTTGGAAATGTTCCATCTCCTGTTATTCCAGTTGTTCCTGTTCAACCAACCGCAAGACCTATTCGTGAGGTGTAAATCCCACTTACAAACCATGTGACTAACAGCATTCGGAAGCCTGAACCAGGAGGTTGGTGGGAATTAAAACAAAATATAGTGCAATTGTTAAAATCTGTGGGGGTATTTCATGGACTTTCACATGAGGATCTGCAGCAAAACTTGCAAACCTTCCTGGAAATAAGTAATACATACATTCCTGAAGATGTGAATGCTTATTATGTTAGATTGACACTCTTGTCCTTTTCTCTAATGGGAGAAGCAAAGAGGTGGCTACATGCTGAACCACTGCACTTCATCACTTCATGGGAAGATTGTGCTCAAAAGTTCCTTATTCGATTCTTTCCATCCCAGAAGACTGCATGATTGAGGAGTGAGATATTGAGTTTAAAATAGAAACATGGAGAAAATCTTTACCAAGATTGGGAGAGATTCAAAGTCATACTCAAAAATTATCCTCATCATAATCAATTGAATGATGTCTTGGTGCATACATTTATAGAAAGACTTGAGTCTAATACTAAGATTCTCTTAGATTCAGTAGCAGGAGGCCAAGCTTTGGAGAAAACGTATGAAGAATTGTATACATTGTTGAATAGAATCACATAAGGGAATCCTGAGTGGCATGCAGACTCAAAAAACACTCCCAAGAATATTGCAGGGGTTTTGGAGATTGATCAATTCACTGCATTATAGGAACAGATTACAGTAATGTAGAATAATATGACTACTTATATCAACAACTTAAAGTTGGGTGCAACACAACCAGCTGCCACAGCAAAAAGCAGTTCAACAAGTATATTCGTGGTGTGAAGTTTGCGAAAGTGGTGAGCATAAAGTAGATGCATGTTCCATTAATCCAGATTCATTCAACTATGTGGGTAATGCAAATCGTCAGGTTCAATAGAATTTTGGCAGTACGCATAATCCAAATTGGAGGAACCACCCTAATTTCTCATGGGGTGGAAATCAGGCACAAAATAAAAATCAGTATAAGGGACCAGTGCAATCAAATTCACAGTCAGCTCAGAAAAATCAGGCGACTGTTCAGAATAGCAATATGGAGGAGTTGATTAAGCATTTCATGGCTCAATAAGCATAGTTTGCGGCAGACTTAAAGACTCAATAAGCACAGTTTGCAGCTGAGTTAAAGAGTCAACAATTGCTCACAAGAAATCTGGAGTTGCAGTTGGGTCAAATTGTAGGATCACAGAATACAAGTCCACAAGGAGCATTACCTAGCGACACAGAGGCTAATTTGAAGAAGGTGAATGCAGTTACAACAAGGAGTCAGCTGCAAACTAAGGAGACGGTTTAGGAGCAAGATAATCCCATAATTACTGATGAAAGTGTGAAATAAAATGCAAAAGTGGAAGTCAAGGAAAGAGAGGAAAGTGAAAAGATTCATATGGAGAAGAATACTATCCCCTTGCCCTTTCCTCAAAGGGAAAGGAAGTATCAAGAGGAAGCAAGTTGTAAGAAGTTTCTAGATCTTCTGAAACAAGTTCAAGTAAACCTTCCTGTTGTTGACATTCTGCAAAGCGTGCTGAAAAATATGAAATGCTTAAAGGATATTGTTTCCAGTAAGAACCGGTTGATTGAATATGATATAGTTTCACTTACTCAAGAGTGCACTTCTAAAATTCAAAATAAACTTCCCATAATGTTGAAGGATCCGGGTAGTTTCAACTTGTAGATTACCATTGGACAGACTATTTATGCACATGGATTGTGTGACTTGGATGCTAGCATAAATCTCATACCCACGTCATGGTATCGGAAGATGGGTCTTGGGAGTCCCAAACCCACGACTATTGTATTGCAGTTGGCGGAGAGGTCACTTGCTAGACCAAATGGTATTATTGAAGATGTGTTGGTGCAAGTGGGATATTTAATCTTTCTGGTGAATTTTGTGATTCTTCACTTTGAGGCTGATCCAGTTTTTCCATTTATTTTAGGAAAACCCTTCTTAGAAAAAAAACAGTCACTCATTGATGTGGCAACTGGAAAAATGACAATTCGAGCGCACAATAAAGTAGAGGTTTTTGATATGTACAGAGCATTGAAACTGCCAGCCATATATGAGGAGTTGTCTTCTATATCATTTATTGATCTTGCTTCGGATTGGCAGTTACTTTCTTCTGATGATCTATTAGAGCGAGATTTAATGAGTTATGATCTGCATGGAGATGTGGAAGCATTGGAATTAGTACAAGTTATGAAATTGGTAGTGACTGAGACAAACAAAGTGCCATTCGAGACTTTAAATAGGCCAATTGGTCCCTCACCTAGGCCTTCAGTCGAAGAAGATCCTAACTTAGAGCTTAAGGTTCTTCCTCTGAATTGATAATATGTTTTTCTTGGTGATCAAGATACCTTGCATGTTATTTTGTCTGCAGGATTATCAGATGTACAGGTAAAGAAAGTTGTAGTGGTTCTCAAGAAGAGAAGAAAGGCGATTGGTTGGCAGATATTTGATATTTCAGGAATCAATCTAGTGTTTTGCATGCACAATATTTACATGGAAGAGGGTTACAGACCTAGAGTGCAGCAACAACAAAGGTTGAATCCTATGATGAAGGAGCTGTTCAGGAAAGAAGTGATCAAATGGTTAGATAGTGGTATTGTCTACCCAATTTTTGATAGCAAATGGGTAAGTTCAGTGTACTGTGTACCAAAAAAGGGAGGAATAACCGTAGTGACCAATGATGATAATGATTTGATTCCCACACATACAGTGACCGGTTGGATAATATGTATAGATTATCGGATGTTGAATAAAGCAACTCGTAGAGATCACTATCCAATTTCCTTCATTGACCAAATGCTGGATAGATTAGTGGGGCAAGAGTATTATTGTTTTTCTGATTGGTACTCTGTCTACAATTATATAAGCATAGCACCAGAAGACCAAGATAAGACCACGTTCACTTGTCTATACGGTACATATGCGTTCAGATGCATGTCCTTCGGCTTATGCAATGCACCTACTACATTTTAGAGATGTATGATGGCGATATTTTAAAACATGGTGGAAGAACTTGTGGAGGTATTCATGGATGATTTCTCCATGTATGGTAATTCATTTGAAAAGTGTTTGCAGAATCTCGACAGAGTCCTAGCTCAATGCGAAGAAACAAACTTGGTGTTGAATTGGGAAAAGTGCCACTTTATGATTAAGGAAGGAATTGTCTTAGGCCATAAAGTGTTATGTGAAGGGCTCAAAGTGGACAAATAAAAGGTTAAACTGATTGAAAAGTTTCCTTATCCAGTCATAGTCAAAGGAGTGCGGTGCTTTCTAGGATATGCTGGGCTCTATAGATGATACATTCAAGATTTCTCAAAGATTGCAAGTCCTATGTGAAAATTGTTAGAGAAATAAGACAAGTTTGAGTTCGGGGCTGATTGCCATAAAGTTTTTGAAAAGCTTAAGAAGAAGTTGATGGAAGCACCTATCTTGATTGCACTAGATTAGGAGTTACCTTTTGAGCTGATGTGTGATGCTAGTGACATTGGTGTGGGAGCAGTGTTGGGTCAGATAAAAGATAAGGTATTTTGATCGATTTACTATGCTAGCAAGGTGCTGAATTATGCTCAAGTTAACTACATGATTACAGAGAAAGAGATGTTGGCAGTGGTATATGCATTTGATAAGTTTCGATCTTACTTAGTTGGTACAAAGGTCATTGTTCATACTGACCATGCTTCCTTAAAGTATCTTATGAACAAAAAGGATGTGAAGCCCTGACTAATTAGGTGGATTCTTCTACTTTAAGAATTTGATCTTGAGGTGCGAGATAGAAAGGGAGCTAAAAATCAAGTTGCTGATCACTTGTCACGGCTGAAAAATTGAGACCATATTGTGGATGACTTTTTGAGTATTAAGGAAGAGTTTCTTGATGAGAAGTTGTTGTCATGAGATGCAGTTGAGTTCCCATGGTATGCTGACATTATGTACTTGATAGCTTGTGAGGTGTACCCTCCTGAGGACACCATACAACAAAGGAGAAAATTACTCCATGATTCTCGTGCTTTCATTTGGGATGAACCGTACCTTTTCAAGCAGGTTCCAAATGGAGTTATTCGTAGGTGTATCCCAGAGTCTAAATTTTCAAAGGTGTTACAAGAATACAGCTCATATCTATATGGTGGACATCATAAGGGTAAGAGGACTTCAAGAAAAGTGTTGCAATCAGGTTTTTTCTTGCCTACTCTATTTGAAGATGCAATGGCTTTCATAAAGAGTTGTGATCAATGTCAAAGGTTGGGTACCATATCTAGGCGTCATGAGATGCCCCTCAATAATATTTTAGAAGTAGAAGTCTTTGATGTTTGAGGGATCAATTTCATGGGCCTATTCCCACCTTCTAAAGGTAATCTGTACATTCTTGTAGCGGTTGACTATGTCTCTAAATGGGTGGAAGCTATGGCGAGTCCAACTAATGATGCAAGAGTGGTGCTGAAGTTTGTGAAGAAGAACATATTTTCCAGATTTGGTACACCAAGAGCAATAATTAGTGATGGAGGTATGCACCTTATCAACACCTAGTTCAAAAATCTTCTTGCTAAGTATGGCATTAGGCACAAGGTTGCCACTGCATACCATTCTCAAATGAGTGGACAAGTAAAGGTATCCAATCGGGAGATTAAGCAAATACTTCAGAAGACCGTAAATGGGCAGAGAAAAGATTGGATGGAGAAGCTAGATGATACACTTTGGGCCTATCAAATAGCGTACAAGATGTCCATTAAGACATCTCCATATCTCTTGGTGTATGGTAACGTGTGTCATCTTCGTGTGGAGTTAGAACATCAAGTATATTGGGTGGTAAAGAAGCTAAACTTTGAGATGACTGCCGCGGGGAAAAGAAGGTTATTGCAACTAAATGAGCTTAATGAGTTTAGACTCCATGCCTACGAAAATGCCAATATCTACAAGGAGAAGACCAAAATATGGCATGACAAGCAAATTTAATCTAGGGAATTTGAACCCGGACAACTTGTGTTGTTGTTTAATTCATAGCTTAAGTTGTTTTTGTGTAAATTACGATCGAAATGGTCCGGACCTTTTGAGGTGGTGCATATGACACCCAATGGAGATATGGAGTTATGGAACAAAGAGAAGACGGAGAAGTTCCATGTGATTGGACAGCATGTAAAGCATTATTGGGCGGATCATCCGGATAAGCACAAGGAATCTATCACTTTTGTTGATATGTGATGATGAGCTAAGTCGTACCACGACATAAAATAAGGCGCTATGTGGGAGGCAACCCACACATATATTATAATAGGTAGTTTAATTTTTATCTTGTAAAATCAAAATGAAAAGAAAAATACAAAAAGATAAGTCATGCCACGACCAAAACTAAGGCACTGAGTGGGATCCGTGATTTCCATCGCGACATAGAGAAGTGTGATTTGACAATTGTCAAATTCCAGTGGCCTAGTGCGATATCAGCGCGTCGCGTAACTTGGAAAATTAACAATTGTCAAGATATAGTGACTTGACGCGAAATTTAGCGCATTGCGGTGGATAGTTAAATGGAAATTGGCATTCTCCAGTAAGGATCCATAATTTCCACCGCGTTGCGGAAGGGGTTAACTTCGGGCATAAAATATTAAATCAAACCTAACCCGACCCGCCCCTCTATAAATACCCCCTAAACCCTAAACCCTCTTATTTTCCCTCTTAAGTGCCGCCCTGTTTCACTCCACTCCTACTAATCTTTTAAAAATTTCCCCAACTTTCATCCTTCTCTCAACCTTTGAGGTATGTGCTGTAAGAATTAAATTAATTTTCTTTCTTTTTGTGTCTTGTGATGTTGGCTAGCATTTTGGGGCATAATATTGTTTTTCCCTATCATAGTAGTTGTGAATTTTAGCATTCCCTGTGATATATTGTCTTGCAATCTTTGTGATGTCTTAATATAGTCTTCATAATTCTGAGTTGTTAATATGATAATCAAATGGTTATATGCAGTTGGTAGTTGGTGAAATTATTTTTCAAATGTTAGTTGTGAGGTCAAGGAATGTAGGGGCATTGTAGCTAGATGTGTGAAGCAAGAAGGTTTAGGAAGTTGGGGTTAATTTCATTCTGGATGAAAACGTGTTGATTATGCTCCTACTTTCCACAGTGCATATACCCTTCCTGTCTGATGTTATTTGATTTAGTTGAATTCTAGAAAAATACTCTTTTGATATGTGATGTTGTAGCAACATGATCTCGTTCATAGTCTCTTATTGAGTAATTAGATAGGAATAGATGATACGGTGTTGTATGCTGAGAAAATGAGTAAGGCTGAAGTGTCCCGAACAGCAATATGATGTCTTTAAATATGATAATAAGGACAACAAAGGGAAGTCTGAGTACCTTGGATTTTGAGGTATGTGTTCTAGCTAACAACTAAGTGTGGGGTGGAAAGTCACCCGTAATGCACACTCAGTTTAGCTAGTCCCAAGTTTAACATACTCAAATATTTGTTGCATCTTCTGTATTATAGGAATTATGGAACCACAACCAGTCAAAGGCAAGAAAAAGGCAGGTCCTTCTGTACCTACGAGAAAAAAGAACAGACCATCTAAAAGTCAACTGACAAGGGTACTTACGGCTCCACCACTTCAGAGGGGGAAGGTTCATAAATTTGGGTTCAAAGTTATCCTCAAGGGTGGGAAGTAGTGGTATTCCAAGCATACGGATGCCAAGTATATCCCTAAGGTGTATATTGATCGTACCAGTCTCATGAGAGAATGTCCATCCATGGTATGAAGAATTGAGGCAATCAATATGAATTTCATCTTCCATCAGCCGACTGAGTGCAATTTGTACTTAGTTAGAGAGTTTTATGCAAATTGGGACCCCAATCATCCTAATCATTTGTTGAAGGTTGTAGGAAAGTGATTTGTTTCACTGCTGCTGATATTAATGACTTGTTGGGTATACCAGAAGCAACCCTAAATTTCTTGAGGTAGTTTATTATTTATCCTCCGTATGCGCATATCAGGCATCTGTTGTGTGGTCAGCGATCCTCATCTCATTGGTCTAGGCATCGTGTTACAAGTTTGCACTGTTCCTTCCCTTATGCTCGATGAACTAGGAAGCAAGGATGTGGGGTCGTATTTTCTATTCATTCTTGATTCAAGGCAAGCATATGAGAGAGGTTACTCTGGATAGGGTATGTTTGATCTATGCCCTGATGTGTCCTGATGTGGATATAAATGTGGGCAATGTGATTTTTTCTGTGATGAAGAAGGCGCGTACCCAGGCGGGGCGGAGTTTTGTGTTTAGAGGTTTAGTTACTAGATTTTTGTGAAGCCATAGGGTCAATGAAAAGGAGCTGGATTATAAGCCCGAGGTTATTACTCGCCCTGTAGATATAACACTACAAGGAGCACATCTGGGGAAACTGGCTCAATTTTAACCATAATGGAGCGACAGACGACGACTGATGAGGTACTGGGCTGGTTGTATGGTCTTATGATGATGCTATCGACGATGGGAGAAAAACCAACTATACCAGAGGAGCTCCATGCTGTAGAGCTCAATTATGCACTCGGGTACCATGCTAGGACTATGTTGAGGATTGGGCCAGATTTTGTTGAGCCGGTTATGATGATATAGCAACTGATGAAGAGCACAGGTACAGGGATTCAGACATGGAGTCGGATGAAGAGAATGAGTCTAATGATGATAGAGCTGATGATGATGGGGATGATGTGGACGGCACTCCTGAGGACATGACTATTGTAGTTCCGTTTGAGTGACCAGGGAGTATACTGCAACTCTATAATAGGCTTATTTGGAAGCACTGGGATAGTGCTTTACTTAAGTGTGGGGTGGTGGGTTCGTATTCTGCTTCATCTTCGTTCTTTTATTATGGATGAACAATTTTAATTTCTATTTTGTTGGTTTTTGCGAGTGCTAGCTAGTCAGAACACTGGTCTGTAATAGTTAGTAACTTTCTGGATTGCAATTTGCCCTCTTTGGCATTATCGCATGTTGCTTCAGTTTAAAGTATTATTTTATTGTTATTTTTTCCCTTATTGGCAAGTTTCAGTTTCAAGTAGTTACGTTTGCCCTTGCCCTCTTTGGTAATTAGGAATAAACAGTCATAGTTAGTTGCCATCCCCTATGATAGATGGATGACGACCATCTTAAGGGGATCGGTCATAGGAAGTAAAGAATAAACGAGAACCTAGTCACTATGTTTAAGGAGTGTGTAGAGTGGGCCATCTTCGTAGTAATGGAAATTAAATTGAGTATAAATAAGCATAAGAGTGTTTTGATTTGAGAACTGATGATTTAATCTCGATAAATGAAATTTGATGTGTTGGCTTAATTTTGAATTCAATAAAGAACATGATTTGGAACCTTGGTTTGATTCCGTACATGCACTGTGAGTGTGAGGATTTGTGTATATTCTACATGAATAGAAATGACTAGAACTTACCCGGTGTGTTTATAAAGTGAAATAAAAGGTGTTGGTTGTAGGAAGTGATGTAGGCATTTCTTTAACAGCCGTATTTCTAACCTAAATAGACCGACCTTGGTGCATAGTCTTAGTCAGCCCCGTTGATCCTTTAGCCTCTTTATTTGGTAGCCTGTTATGTAATCTTATCCTGTCTTTGATAAATCTTAATTTGATTTAAATAAGCTCCTGAGAGTTTTAATATAAAACTAAGACGAGATTAAGAACGTAAAAGATGAGGAAAAGGTAAAATTTAATGCCCCTAAAGTAGTAGTTATTGATGTTTAAAGATTCTGGGTGCAATTGGGAGTTAGTAAATAGAAATGTTACAATGAACCTATTTTGGCCCTGGTCCAATAGGATAATATGCACCTTAATGAAGGCTTTTAACTTAAGTTAAGGGTGGCTATAATAGGGATGTGTAGCATGAAATTGGTACGAAAAAGAGAAGTACGTGGAAGGAATGACTAATACTCCCAACCTGGTTTGAGTAAATAAGCTAATTAAAAGGGGAGTTGAAAAATAAAAGAATGGGGAGAAAATAGAAGGATAAATTGGTGTTGGAGAACAGAGTTAATTGATAATTCTTGTACTAAAATGCTTAGGAGCAATAGTCGCTATTTCCCCAAATAGTACCTACCTGTCCCCAAGTCTTTATTACAACCCAAAAAAGACCTAGTTGATCCTTCACCTAACCATCCAACTATTAGTGGAGTAGGACACTAAGGGCAAGCTTATGGTTCGTTCACTAGCATGTATGAATTCTTTGTTGAGAGCGAGTGATTTGATATTGATACTCCCCTATTTTTGCATAAATATTAGTGTGAGTAATATGGAGAAATTTTCGTGAGTGAGGATGCAGGCGGATGAAAGTTGGATTACTTAGTATGTTCCTTTGATTAAGTTTGCCGACATGTTAGAAATTCATTATTGAGATAGAAAAATTTGTACTAAATTACCTCATATGCTAAAATTGTTTTGACATAATGATGCAAGAATACACTATTGCAAAGTGTAAGTGCCCATTGCAACATAACTTTGAGATTGTGATGTAAAGAGGAAGAAATTGTGCTTTTAAATTAAAGTGATCGAGGACGAATAAGGTTTTAAGTGTGGGGTGGTGATCTCGGGCATATTTATATGCTCAAAGCACCATGATGTGTGAGCAAATGCTAACACATTTAAGGCTTTTAACTGAGAATAATTGCGAAGTCTTAAGCAACTTCTGTCGTTTTTTATTATTTTACTTTGATATTACAGCAAAAGTCATGATACAAGGCAAATTTAAGGAAATAGATGCAAAAGAGCTCAAAACTGATGCAAAAGAACTAGAAATAAGTCGTCAGCCCTATGATAGGCTATCAAGAATGTCGTCAGATATTGCAGTGTTAAAAGAGTTAAAGTGAAACTGTGACGACATTTCTGATATGTCATCACAACTGTGATAAGGCGTCAGAAATACCGTCAGGCTTAAGTAGTGAATGGAGTTTATAGTGAAGAAGTGACGAAATTTCTGATAAGTCATCACGTAGCTGATAAGTCATCAAGCTTTGTCGTCAGTTGAAGCAGAAGATGCCAAGAATGCTGGAGGGCCTGACAACATTCCTGATAAGTCGTCAGGACCCTGACACGCCGTCACAAATGCCATCACCTATTCCGAAGGATTTTCTGAACATTGTGATTTTATTTCCATAATTAGGGTAAACTATTTAAATCCTTATTTTAGGGTTTTATGGGGAGAGCCGCACTTGAGTTTTTGGAGACAACACTTTGATATTTTCTCTCTCTAAATTTTTGGCTTGAAAAAACAATTCCTTTGAAGAGATTATATTCATTATTTTGGAATTTTCTTTGTGATTTAATCTGAGAATCTCTAGTTCAATTCATCTTGTGGTAAGTTTATCTTTAAAAGCATGAATTCATCTAGTTGCTTAAATTATTACGTCATGAGTGGCTAAATTCCTTTAACCTGGATTATGGGATCTTGGGTTAGGTTTTGATAAGATGCTAAGTGTTCAAGATTCAAAAGGTGGTAAGACTTCTTTATAATTCTGAGGTTTTAATTATTGTCTGTTGGTTGCAAATGATAGAAACACCTACTTTGATTTGCTTGAGAAAGAAATCAAATATAGTGGAAAGTGAATTATCTACAGGGACTTGGAAATACTCCGTTTAATAATCAGCACTGTAACAAGGTTGATTAACCTGAGGTAAAATCTGGTCATGAATAAAAATTCCCTGAGTCCGAGAGGATTAGGTAATTAAATGCTTAAATAGGTCGAGAGACATTTAGGTATAGCTTCGATAAATATAGCTTGTTGTCCTATCCACAGTGAGAATCTTGAACCACTAGTAGTATCTGTCAAGTACCAAAATCCCTAGTGAACATAATTCTGGTTTTTCCATAAACTCTTGATTACGAACACTGAAAGTAGAGTGACCAATAATTACTTATTAAACTCAAACCCCCATTTTACTTTCTTTTAGTATCATTTGCTTGAATTTAACTTGTAGCTTTAGTTTCAAACTAGTTTAATCACCACTCACATTGTTCCCTGTGGATTCCACCCCGACTTCAAAGTTGGGTAAATATATTGACAACAACCGCCTTGCACTAAAATTAACGTGTAAGTTGAGTGTTATCAAAAATGGCACCGTTGACGGGGAACAAATTTGGCGTATTCAGTTAGTTTGGAATTTTAGCTTACTTGCTTAAATTCTAACTTGTAAATATTTGTTTTTGGTTTTTGTTTATTTCTTTTGTTAGGTAGATTTTTATTTTAGTTTACTTACTACTATGGCATCGTGGAATGAACATGATCTTGATGGTTGGAAATATTACTTTGATGATCCATGTCCAGATTTTGGTGGACCTCACTTTTGGTAAGACTGTAGATATGCTCCCCGAAGAGCGATGTGTGCACCATCTCCATCTTATCGGGAGTACGATTGTTCTGTATGTGGTGGTCAAAATGGAAATTGGAGTGATTGCCCAAATGCTAACCCAAATTCTAGTTCTTCTTAAGAGTCTGACAGGTCTTTTGGCCAAGAAAAGGAAGAACGAAGCACCGAAAAAAGTGGCATGGAAGCTATGTTTCAACGAATGTTGGATCTCCAGAAAGAAACATATGATATCGTATGTGATATTCATCAATGAATAAGGCCAATTATTCATGGGGAGATGGATATAGAGGTCAATCATCTACAACTCTTCTACATCATGTTTAGATGATATCTTGTCTATGGAATCATTTAAAATAATGGAAGAGTGTGATGATGAAGAGCCATAATCCGATGTTGATGATGAGCTTGATGTTGAGCAGCCCTCAGTGATTTCCCAACCAACCAAACCATTCATGAAAGAAGATGCCAAAGATGAGAAAATGGCACTAGGGTCGAAAGAAGAAACCAAGCACAATATTTGTGAAGACTCTAGTCCATTTTGGGTAAAGATACTAATAGGGATGTTATTCCAAAATTGAGGGTTAGTCCTCATTCGAACCACTTTTCAATATTATGCTTGGTGGATGTGATAAAAGTCGAATCACCCAAGAAAATGATGAATTTTGAAAATGAGGAGGGAAATTCTTACATTTTGTAGTTTTTCCTTCCAAAAGGGTACACTACAACCCCAATCTTAAAATCCAAGAATTTTAAACATCGATGTACATTTAGTGGCTTTTGAAGGTCCTGACTATTTCCTAATGAGCCCACACGAAAGTTCGATGCAAAATTAGGCAAGCGGTTCAAGTCTTCAAAGTGGCGTGATAGAACATTCCTTATCATGCCCTCACATTTGCCCAACGGACCTAAAGGATGTAAAGATCGAATGATGGGCCGACAATTCAAATTGTCTAAGTGGAGGGATAAAGGATGACTAAATATTGTCGTGCCGCGACACTAAATTAGGCGCTTCTTGGGAGGCAACCCATGGTATTTTGTTGTTTGTATTCGTATTATGTGATTGACATCAGATCTTTGAACCCATGGTTCCACAGGTATGTTTCTAACTCTCTTGTTTTGGTTTGATGCATTGGGGACATTGCATGATTTTAAGTTGAGGGTGGAGCTACTTGTAGCTGTTGATGTCCTCTTAGGTTTTTATTGTCGTGCCTCTTTTCCCCGGAGTCTTCTTCCTAGTAGAGCCAACATGTTTAGGCGTATTGTATTTTGTTTTGTGATGTGTTGTGGTTAACCGGGGTGAAAATAAGTATCTAGGGAAGTTGACATAGTTTTGTTAAGTTTTGAGACTGATAAACACCTCTCCGTTGGTTATTTTATAATTGTGTGATATGCATTTATGTGTGACCACTGTGCATCTTGTTATGGCATTAGTACTAGTGACGGGTAACTATGCTAAACAATCGCATGAACCGAATAGGTAGTAGCTTGTGATGCACCATTGTGCCATGTGGGTGTGAGTTACTACCTAGTTTCTTTTGTGTGTTAAATCCAGAACTTGCCCGGTTGGTCTTGCCTTGGTTGTAGGAGAGTGGTTAGGAAAGGACCATGGGACGTTGTTGATATTAGTCCACTTTTAGCCTATATGACCTTCCATGTGTGAATAATATCCCTTGATCCTGATTTTGAGCTTGAATACCTATTCTTTTTATTATACCTATCACCTTCTCATTTGTATCATAATGAACCTGTTTTGGCCCTGGTCCTCCTAGGACATTATGCACTTTGACTTAGGCAAATCGCCTAAGTTGAGGGTGGCTACCATAGAGGTGTGATGTAAAATGAGTATGAAGAAAGGTAAAATAAATGAAAAGAATAGAAAGCTGGGTGCGGTGAAAAAGAATAAATGAAAAAAAAAATACCGCACCCATCCGGAGTATTTGTGATCAAAAAAAGGGAGAATTACGTAAAGGTTGATAGGTGAGACCCCAAAAATAGTGTAGTGCCAAGGAGTCTTAGTCACTTTAAATATCCTTGCGTATCATACCAGCCCCAAGCCTACGTTATATAGCCGAAGAAAAGACCTATAGTGATCCTAACTTAACTGTCTGAAAACTTGGGCAACGAAAATAAGGGCAAGCATGTGGTATTTGACATGCATTGATTGGAATTTCTTTCTGAGAGTGAGTGTCTATTGACCGTCCCTGCATTTACATGCTTGATTTAATATATGAGTGAGAAGGGACTTCGTTGTTTTAAGGGCACATCGGTTGCATTGCTAGTTGCCTACTTGTTTGGGTAGTGTAATTTGTACATATGCATAGTTATTGTTGCTAAGTTGATTCCTCTCTGTCACATTGTTGATCTTCATGGATATACACAACAGAGTTTAAAGTGATTGAAAATGGAGAGAGTGAAATTGATGATCAACTATCATAGGTATCTTATATATCTCATGGTTAAGCATCGTAGTGTTGTGTTTTAGATGCTTGAGGACAAGCAATTGTTTTAAGTTGAGGGTGTTGATGTATGAGTAAACGCTAACATATTTAAGGCTTTTAACTAAGAATAATTGCGAAGTCTTAAAAAATTTTGTCGTTTTTAATTATTTTACTTTGATATTACAGTAAAAGTCATGATGCAAGGCAAATTTAAGGAAATGGATGCAAAAGATCTGAAAAATGATGAAAAAGAACTGGAAATGTGGCTAACGACATTCCTGATAAGTCGTCAGCCTTGTGATAGGCTATCAAGAATGTCGTCAAATATTGCAGTGTTAAAAGAGTTAAAGTGAAACTATGATGACATTTCTGATATGCCATCACAACTATGATAAGGCGTCAGAAATACCGTCAAGCTTAAGCAGTGAATGGAGTTTTGAGTGAAGAAGTGACAACATTTCTGATATGTCGTCACGTAGCTGATAAGTCGTCAAGCTTTGTCGTCAGTTGAAGCAGGAGATGCTAAGAATACTGGAGGGCCTGACGACATTCTTGATAAGTTGTCAGGACCCTGACACGCCGTCACAAATGCCATCACCTATTTCGAAGGATTTTCTGAACATTGTGATTTTATTTTCATAATTAGGGTAAACTATTTAAAGCCTTGTTTTAGGGTTTTATGGGGAGAGCCGCACTTGAGTTTTGGAGACAACACTTTGATATTTTCTCTCTCTAAATTTTTGGCTTGAAAAAGCAATTCCTTTGAAGAGATTATATTCATTATTTTGGAATTTCCTTTGTGATTTAATCTGAGAATCTCTAGTTCAATTCATCTTGTGGTAAGTTTATCTTTAAAAGCATGAATTCATCTAGTTGCTTCAATTATTACGTCATGAGTGGCTAAATTCCTTTAACCTGAATTATGGGATCTAGGGTTAGGTTTTGACAAGGTGCTAAGTGTTCAAGATTCAAAAGGTGGTAGGACTTCTTGATAATTCTAAGGTTTTAATTATTGTCTATTGGTTGGAAATGATAGATACACCTACTTTGATTTTCTTCAGAAAGAAATCAAATATAGTGGAAAGTGAATTATCAACAGGGACTTAGAAATACTCCGTTTAATAATCAGCACTATAACAAGGTTGATTAACCTGAGGTAAAATCTAGTCATGAATATAAATTCCCTGAGTCCGAGAGGATTAGATAATTAAATGCTTAAATAGGTCGAGAGACATTTAGGCATAGCTTCGATAAAGATAGCTTGTTTTCCTATCCACCGTGAGAATCTTGAACCACTAGTAGTATCTGTCAAGTACCAAAATCCCTAGTGAACATAATTCTGGTTTTTCCATAAACTCTTGATTACGAACACTGAAAGTAAAGTGACCAATAATTACTTGTTAAACTCAAACCCCCATTTTACTTTCTTTTAGTATCATTTGCTTGAATTTAACTTGTAACTTTAGTTTCAAACTAGTTTAATCGCCACTCACATTGTTCCTTGTGGATTCGACCCCGACTCCAAAGTTGGGTAAATATATTGACGACGACCGCCTTGCACTAAAATTAATGTGTAATTTGAGTGTTATCACACCAATATGCACTCAGATTTAGACTTAGTTCAAGAACTTTTGTATGAATTCTTAAGTATAATTCAGCTTTTATTTCGTTTCGTGCCTAATGGGTATGATTAGTACTTTCAGGCTAAAAATCATGAAGAATTGTGCGCATTTGGATACTATGATGATATGGAAGGATTGAAGGAATACAAGGGAGTGAAATAAAGCTAAAAAAAAGGGAAGCTGGAAAGTAGGAATCCTCATTTGAAGACACTCTGCATCGCGCTGACGATGCGGCTGACCAACAAAATAGCAATGGTCAAATTCCAGTGAATGTTCGCGAAATCAACGCGTTGCGGAGAGGTGTAAATTCTCACTTGGCACTTTTCAGTACAGGTCCGTGAAACCACTGCGTCGCAGCGCAGTCTCACTTATCAAATTTTGTGACCTGGAAGTTTAAAGCGTCGTGGAGGATGGATATTTAACAATTGTCCAAATCCAGTGGCTTACCGCGATAGTGACGCGTCGCGGTGAGGGTGCATTTTTCAAATTTCAAGGAATACTTGAGCTTCGCGATTGCAGAGATTTTAAATATTAGAATTATTTATAGACCAGATAATCTAGGGAATAAAAGAGAACAAGTAAGCATTGATAACTAATGGATGATCTCCAGCTAGCGATGGATAAAATATACACAATAATGTACCAGTAGCAGGTGGATACATGCACGTTCACTTTATCCAATATAATTTATCTTTGTATAGTGAAATAATTCATTTTCTAAACTCCACGGCCAGACCAGGGGTTGAGTGGGAGTTCTCGAAAAATCAAAAACTTTCTTGCGGATTTGATATTTATATAGAGAAATATATTAAATATATAATATAATTATAAGTTGGGATGTCATAAACAAAGTGTGTTGTTTGGTATAGTGAAGTAAAGGGACTTGTAAATTTTTTATTGACCTCTTGATTCTGGGTTCAAATTTCCTTTGTTACCGTTTGTTTATTTTTGTGTGATGTGGAAAACCCATAAACTTTCTAGGTAAAGTTAGCAAAATACCCACTTTTAATGATTATTTTGCCATTTAGACACAAGTCTTGAAAAATTTGTCAAATACCCACTTTATTCCATGTCATTGTAAGAACCCGCATATTCGGGCTAGAGCTTAAATCTTCATTCCTACGCGTAAGGGTCCCTAAACCAATGACTCCTATGTGAATATAAGTATGTTTATCAATTAAGTAGTGTGAGAATCTATTTGTACGTGAATTGAGATCATAGAGGTCCCTTAACTAAAAGATGAGTAGAAGACTTGTTATCAATAGAGTTTTAGCAGATGCTCTTATTTGGGTCAACTTCCATCGACTATTACTTCCAAACAACACACTTTGTTTATGACATCCCAACTTATAATTATAGTATATATTTAATATATTTCCCTATATAAATATCAAATCCGCAAGAAAGTTTTTGATTTTTCGAGAACTCCCACCCAACCCCTGGTCTGGCCGTGGAGTTTAGAAAATGAATTATTTCATTATACAAAGATAAATTATATTGGATAAAGTCAACGTGCATGTATTCACCTGCTACTGGTACATTATTGTGTATATTTTATCCATCGCTAGCTGGAGATCATCCATTAGTTATCAGTGCTTACTTGTTCTCTTTCATTCCCTAGATTATCTGGTCTATAAATAATCCTAATATTTTAGTATCTGAATCAGATATTCCCTTATTCTTAGGTACGAAACTTCCTCTGACCAAAAAAAAAAAAAAAAGAGATGCGAAACTCCGTAGAAAAATGGTAGGTAAACAAAGTTTCTTTGTACTATAATACCTGTAGAAAGGGCATAAGAATTCCTACGTATATCTGAATCATTTTCCTCTTCTCTCCTCTCCTCAAGTCTTTGCTTCAAGAAAAGCCAAATATTATCTTCTTTGTTTTGCATTTCTATTAATCGAATACCCCCATTAGCATCTTTAGCAATTTCCCCTCATTCCTAAGTGATTTTTTTTTAATTTCTGGTTTGGATTGACGAAAAGGAGTACCGGAAAGATTGAAGTTTTAACAATTCAGATATCAAGCAAATTAGGTTTGCTCGGTGTTTTAATGCAAAGGGTAGAGAACATTCACAAAGCAGGGGTTACTGTTTTACTGGTCTGTGGGTATAGTTATGCCAGAGATCTTAGATGACCATGAAGGCAGTCCATCCCTACTATCCGTCGCCGTTGCCAACGCCGAATTAACTCCGGCGGAGGATGTCAATTCAAACCTATTTGACAAGTATAAGCTGGGGAAACTCCTGGGTTGTGGCGCATTTGGTAAAGTGTATCATGCCAGAGACATTAATACGGCACAAAGCGTTGCGATTAAGGTCGTCAGCAAACAGAAAATTTTCAAAGGTGGTCTAACTGCGCACGTTAAACGAGAGATCTCTATCATGCGCCGGTTGCGTCACCCTCATATCGTGCGCCTACATGAAATTCTCGCCACGAAGAAGAAAATATACTTCGCCTTGGAATTCGCTAAAGGAGGTGAACTATTCTCAAAGCTCGCTAAAGGCCGATTTAGCGAAGATCTCAGCCGTCGATATTTCCAGCAGTTATTATCGGCCGTTGGATATTGCCACTCTCGCCGCGTCTACCACCGTGATTTGAAACTGGAGAATTTATTACTGGACGAAAATTGGGACTTGAAAGTTACCGATTTCGGATTAAGCGCTGTCGGGGATCAAATGCGACCCGGCGAGTTGCTCCATACACTTTGCGGGACCCCTGCTTACGTGGCGCCGGAGATTTTGGCGAAGAAAGGTTATGATGGTGCTAAGGTGGATATATGGTCATGTGGTATTATCCTTTTTGTGTTCAATGCTGGGTATTTACCCTTCAATGATACAAATTTAATGACCATCTATAGGAAAATTTACAAAGGTGAATTCCGCTGTCCGAAATGGACCTCGCCCGAGTTGAAGAGGTTGTTGACACGGTTACTTGATACTAACCCGGTTACTCGTATCACTGTTGAAGAGATTAAGAATGACCCGTGGTTTCAAAGAGGGTATCAAGAGGTGAAATCAGAAAACCAATTCGAAATCAAGTTGGGTCTGGATTCTGCCGAAAAATTTCTCAACGCATTTGATATTATCTCGTATTCCTCTGGTTTTAATTTCTCCATTTTGCTTAAAGATAATGGTGGATTCATCGATAAGGAACGGTTTGTATCAATGGAGTCACGGGAGAAGATAATCAGGAAAGTTGAGGAGGTGGGGAAAGCGGAGGGGATGACGGTGGTACAAAGGAGTGGAACCTCCGTCAAGGTGGAGGGGCAGAATGGTAATTTTGTATTAATGGTGGTGGTTAACCGGTTAACTGAGAAACTGGTAATAGTGGAAATTGAGAAAAGGGAGACTGAAGGTGAAATATGGAAGAAGAAATTCAAGCCGCAGATAAGTAGTTTTGTTTATCAAGAGGAAGGACCAAATTCTGGTAGCTGACAAGGACATTTGGCCTAAAATTTTAGGAATCAATGTTTTTTAGTGAAATATTCGAAGGGAAGCAAATTAACGTGTTGTACTACTATTATTATTTATTATTATCACTGCTATTAAAAGATGTTTAACTTAGACACGATTTATTATCTATATCTATATTTACAATATATTAAAAGTGTGAATAATCTTAGCAAAATAATTTAAATTTTTGATCGACTTCACAATAAACAAATTATTTTTTCACATATTTCCATCAATTATTAATTAATTATTAAAAATTTAAAGAGTTCTAAAATATATCGTAAAAAAATATATGATAAATTTAAAATATTATTTAATTTAAGTTCTTTTCAAAGTCGTATTAATTAATTGGTTATAAACATAAGACTTTGATTTCTAATAAATATTAATTATAACGTTCCTTTTCCAACTTTAAGAGTTTTTCTTTTTTTAATAGGATTTGTTCTATTTTTTTTATCATAATTGAAGTTTTGTTTTTTGATAGAAATTTAAAAGAAAAAAAATATTTCATATTTGATTAATCCTTTTATGGAGGAAAAATATTTGGACTTCTTTAAATTGAGGATCCTTTGTTACTACAAATAATACAATAGCATCCATAAGTAACGAGTTTTTTTTTTTTGAGAGATTATTCTCTAGGTTTTATGTTTGTAATATTAGTTTTTCAATATGTAGGTCACTTAGCTAAAACATATTAAATATTATGTTGTGTTATGAAATAATAAAGAACAAAGAAGAAGAGTGGAGAGAATAGAGAGTAATTCTTATTTCTCTTGAGGGATGAATTACAATGAAGGAAAAAACCCTTTATTTATAGGGAAAAACTAAGCTTGAGGTTTATAACTTTTTCATAAATAGACATACACAATATATGGTAAAGTAGGTATTCACTATATATGGTAAAATAGACATTCAATATATATGGTACATTTATAACACTCCCCCTTGAAGGTCTAATTGATAGATAATAGGCATATATGTTGCCTCATTAAAAACCTTACAAGGAAAACCCAGTGGGATAAAACCTCGTAAGGAAAAAAGAGTGCAACGCGTATTAACTCTCTCTAATGAGAACATCCTTGAACCTTTGCATTCCGATCTTGTGCACCATCTTCTTGAAAGTTGCAATTGAAGGAGACTTGGTGAATAAATCAGCCACATTGTCACTTGAACAAATCTGTTGCATGTTAATATCACCATTCTTTTAGAGCTCATGTATGTAGAAAATTTTTGACGAAATGTGCTTCGTTCTATCTCCTTTTATGGATCCTCCCTTAAGTTGTGCTATGCATGTTGCATTATCTTCATATAAGATTGTGGGTATATTGTCACAATTTAAACAAATTTTTTCTCGAATTAGATGTATCATGTCTCAACCATACACATTCTTAGCTTGTTTCATGAATAACTATTATCTCAGCATGGTTCCATGAAGTGACTATGATAGAATGCTTTGTATATCTCCAAGATATTGCAGTACCAGCATATATGAACATATAGCCTATTTGAGACCGAGCTTTATGTAGGTCAGATAAGTACCCAACATCAACATGACCAACAAGATTGGGACTGCAAACTTGCTAACAAATTAACTGAAAAAGGCTATATCAGGCCTTATAGTACTTGCAAGATACATTAGTGTATTAATTGCACTAAGATATGGTACTTCATAATCAAGGAGTTCCTCATTCTTTTCCTGAGGTCGGAATGGATCCTTATTCAATTTTTCATGTTTCTCATTTAAGCAAAATTTTTATTGTTTTTTAAAACTCTCCAAGAGTTCCAATGATACTCAAATCATCAAATTATCTCTTATGAGGATAATAAAAAATTTTCCAGAAACTTTATATGCTTCAGGCATTTTGAATCCTTTAGAGATTTTCATATGGATTTTTGTCAAGTGACAATATCCAACATGTCATGTGCGACATCTTTAAGTGTCTGAACTGCAAATCAAATAAGTTTTATAATTATCAAAATACATCCTTTCGTGTCACTTGATAAATATTTCTACGTCGGCATGCTTAAATAAACGTAGAATTCGGATCCTCGTAATAATTTACAATATTGCGTCAATATTGTATCAAAGATATTATCGATGAGATATCATTTTGTATTCACAATATGACATAACATTTTGAGATCTCATCACTTCATTATTTTCAGGTACCTGAACCTCTCATAGGTTTCATGAAGTGTTATGTCGTAGGCTCTTCAAGAGAACATTGTCTTCTTATTATGATTATTTGCTCCTTATTTTTTTAGAGGATTATTTCACTTGTAACCGATTAGTCTACCATGCTTCATGCATGCGTAGATTTTTTTCTTTAAAAATGCAAAATAGAAGCACTTGCAGCTTAGATATGAGATTAAATTTGAGTCAGTAAATGCTTTCAGCATCTGACTTGAATTATCTTTTGAATGAGGATCTGATGATAATTCCTAACGTATTTCATAGATGCTTGTAATCTCCCCCTTATGTTAGGATAACTAACATACATCCTCCATCTTTTTTTAGGAATACATCTTTATGCATTATGGTATATTTATTAATTATATACCGCACATCAAAACTATTAGATGAAATAGTTGGTTCCTAACCTTGAACCAATTGAGAGGGAAGAAATAATCATAATTTATTAGTATAATGCATGCAAGTCTTATTGTATGCAACATATCGTATTTCAAACCAACACATGAAGCTTTGTTCTCATCAACAATGGTTTAGCTATTTATTGAAGGCATTCAATGCCAAACTATTTTCATCAAGATGAATTGTCTTGATTGCACAATATGAAAGTTATGCTCTTAAATCAATTTTATTGAGAAAGCAACTTTATGAATGTCAAACTAAAGGTTGACAATAAATGTACATGTGATTATCTTATTGATGCATATTTTCAACATATCACATGAAAGATGAACGGGCCCTTATTGACCTTTTATATTTTTTAAATTTTGAGGGATCCAATCCAATAATTAGTTGGTCCAACCAACTTATCATGAGAACAAACAACATGAATAATTCTTGAAAAAAATTTTAATTCTTCATTACATGTCTAATACTCAATATACACATCTTCGGGATGTCATAATCGTTCATGTCAACTTATGAACTTTTATTCTAGTAAACTCTAAGTTTACCATGGCATGTACCTTTTTACTTTAGTAAATTTCAGATTCACTATTACGTGAATAAATTTTAGATTTACTACTTTAGAAGTAGATTTTAAAATAACTCTTCTCGATTATTCTGCCTCATTCGGAGGTGAGTTGTGAAGCCATCACAATCAAGTTCACTTTTGTTGATAAGCTTCACTAAATATCATCACATTCACCCAGGAAATGAATCTATGCTTATAACCATTGAAATTATCATTCCCATGAATGAAATATAATCATTTCTATAGCCCATCAAATTGATAGCTTATAACCTCTTTTATGATATTGCTACTTCAGGAGCAAATCGAGGCATACATATGATCTAGAAAATTTTTCTCTAACATATCTTATGATCATCACTTGTGATGATCATTATCATGTTGTCCCTCCATGCGTATATTCGTGCATTCAATCACTTGTCTTCTTTCAGACATATTATGTACTGCTATCATATACACTTCAATAATGAAGTAAGTTGTCATATTTCAGACTTATCATATATTGCTACCATATTCACTTCATAGAATGGAGCATATTCAATGGGACATATTGCATGACTTTTCATTAAAAATACATTATTTTGTCTTAGCCATCATAATATCATCAATACGGTACATTGAGATTCAAACTCAATGTCTTACCCATATAAAGGCGTCTTAGGAATAAATTGATGGGACTTAAACCCAACATATTATCATCTCTTTTGATAATACTGTTCTTGAGGAATACATTTAAAACTTAAATGGTTCCAAACCAATTATTTTTCCTCAAATCCAACAATAATTATATTATTAGTAATAAAAGAAAGATAACATAAGGAATTACTAACCTTGAAATTACCTTTATATTTATAATCTCATCTTGTTTGGTAGAGTCTCGTGTTGATAATGTGTGATGAAATAATAAAGAACAAAGAAGAAGAGTAGAGAGAGAATAGAGAGTAATTCTTATTTCTCTTGATGGATGAATTACAATGAAGGAAAAATCCCTTTATTTAAAGGAAAAAACTAACCTTGGGGTTTGTAACTTTTCCATAAATAGACATACACAATATATAGTAAAGTAGGTATTCACTATATATTGTAAAGTAGACATTCACTATATATGATACATTTATAACATGTTGTTTTTATTAAAATTTTCTCTGTAGTAATCTTATTTCGTGATTGATTGTGATGTAAGCATCGCATACTGTCATTGTATCTCAACTTCAACAATTTTTTAGGGTTATGAGTATATTTTTTATTATTGAACTTTATGAGTTAGAACTGTAATTTTTGTTAATGGGTCTTTAATTTTTTGATTTATAGATTTGTTTTCCTATGAATAAAAATACTTATACTTATTATGTTTGGTTAATAGAATGATTGAAACTTTCTTTTGTTGGTATGGACATATATTAAATTATAAGGTATATTAATGTCACGACCCTAACCTAGACGGGGCGGACAAGAACTGTATGAGCATGAGTTATATGATTGGAATATATATATATTGACATATATTAAATTATAAGGTATATTAATGTCACGCCCCTAACCTAGACGGGACGGACAAGAACTATATGAGCATGAGTTATATGACTGGTATATATATATATATATATATATATATATATATATATTGTACGGAAGAGTTACTACTCATAAAAATGATAAAGGGGTATGTACAAATCAATTCTATCCCATTGAACACTCATATGATACAAACATGTGAAACAATAACCCCGTATGACAACTTATCTCTGTCTACAAAGCCTCTAAAAGAAATTATAACTGTACTAGGTAAGGTGGTTGGGGCAAGGCTCCTATATACCCAAACTATAATTAGAAACACGATTAAATAGTACTCGACATTTATTAGCCCCAAGTAAGAGAGGAGCTCACCGACTGCTTTGCTGAATACGAATAAGTTTTTGTTATAGAAGTCTGCTCAACAATAGACCTGATCCTGTACTTGCAAAAATACAAAATCCCCCGAACGTATGGGTGTTAGTACATATAAAATATGTACTAGTATGTAAAACGGACTGAATAACAAGAAGATATACAAGGATTCTCAATGAATCAACAATAAAATGAGCAACTGCGGACGACTGACTACTAGAAACTCTTATATAAACTATAACTTATAGGGGACAAGTGCCAAATACACCATTTAAACTATTACCTATGCATCTACCCTATTAACTTATCATATAAGCACTTACGAGTAAGTCATCATTATAAGGGCCTAGTAATTTGCCTAAGTGATGTATTGTGCCTACTTTTAATACAAAAACTCATATGATGGCCTACCAAGGGCATTTTATGTCATGTGTAAGACATGTGTTACCGAGATACGCCTGACTTTGATTTTATAAGTATAACTGTAATGCGGTCCGATACAGGGTATGCCTGTAACGGACCGAGAGTACAACCTGGATGCCATACGGTGCTTACGACCCCGAAGGACCACAATCTAACCCATGACTAATATCTGTTGTGAGCACTGAATAGTAATACTGAAATAAATGCGAAATTAGGCTGAATTTCCATAAGGTTCAAAATCTAAATACTGATAAATAATAACATCTGGTAAAAACATCTAAAAACTAAACACTATCTGAACTGGTCTAGTCTGAAAGCCTCTATCTGAACTGTGTAAATATAGAGTTGATGGGACAAGCCCCCAACTAACTCTAACTACTGAACTACTGATAAACTGAAATAAATTATATCCCCGATAGATGAGGACTCACTACTAAATCTGCAACTGCTAACTGAATCTGTCTAAATGCAGTCAGAATCTTGAGCGTCCAAACCTATGATATGAGACATCATAGAGAAAAGAAAGAGTATGTAGTCAGTACGTAGAATGTACTGGTATGCTAGATGAGGTAAGGATGAATGCAAGGTTTCATATACATGAACAAGAACTGACTGAATGATATAGAGTAACTGAATATAAGAGTGCGTGGATAACTGATACTATAGAAATCACTAAGTATGCGATAGTGTACATATACGTATAGACTATAACTGAGCTTTTCTGAAGCTAAGAACTGGGTTCTGATAATTAAGTAACTGATATCCAAAGTTACTGATAACTGATTTACTGATACCGATTGACTATGTCTGACAATCCTGATTCTATAAAATGAACTAAGTTTTAAACTGAAGACTGAAACTGAAACTGTGGAAGGTAATTATCTAATCGACATGCCCCAAATAAGATAAGATAACTGAGTTAGGGTCCAATCTGTAACCCCAATTGGAAGGGTGCTAATACTGTGCCACGGGTACTAATATCTAATGTGGAGTCAGTCCTATCTAATGGGTGACCTCTGAGATCATTCCTAAACTAGCGGGTGATCCCTGAGTATGTTAGTCTTATCTAACGGGTAACATCTCATAACCTATGCTGGCTACGTAGTTTTGAAACTTAGGGATTATTTTTAGAGACCCAGTCCTAACTAATGGGTGATCCCCCATCCCTAGGCTTGCTCGGTGATGAATCTTACTCTCAACTTAATAGATACTGAACTGGACTTGACTGATACTAAGTCTACTGAGTTTTCCTGAGTTCTGTAACTGAATGAGTTCTACTAATCGTGACATGACTGATACTATTATGTAACTGACACTGGCTCTAGGTGAACAGCTAGATTGTCGGGTATTAAATACCCCCAGGACTCGTTAGCATAAAAAGAAAGACATAACATGATCATAAAGGATTAACAATACTTGCTTGCTAATAATGCACTCATTTAGACATTTTGTCAAACACTTGATATACATGAACTTATGCATGAATGGGATCACATGATAACATGTCATGCTTTCACTAGTCAAATCACATAAGCATTTCATCAAACACCTGTAGGGCATAAGATTGTACATGATTGGGACCACATAATAACATGTCATGATTCCACTATTTACTTCACATAGGCAATTTAGCAAAAACTTGGAGAGCATGGATTATTTACATGATAATGGCCAACACATGAACATCATGATACACTAATCAACTTGTAAATTCAAGGGTTTATCAAGATAATTGTATATTCATCACGCATGCTATTCAATTTTCATGAAATTTGTAATTAATTCATGGATTGAATCCTAACTAATATCATGAACATGAATTCAATCTAATTCAAACATGGAAATCATGAATCTGAGATCTTGTATGTTTTAAAAGGGTTCTTGGACTTCATGGATGAAAGGGACCCATGAATGAACACCTAACATACCTGAGAAGAAGATTTCTTGAAGGTTCTTGGAGGATTTCTTGAGATTGCTCTTGGTTTCTTGTAGTTAGGGTTTTGTATTGCAGAGAGAAAACTCTTGATTTTGGGAAAAAATTGAATAATGAATGACTTAAAATGTTTTTAGGGCTTTAATCCCATATGTGGACGTAATAAAATCATGGGAAAAGACTAATTTAACCCTGGATGAAACTTTGGATTTCCATTAAAAATTTCCGAAATTACCCCCTGGCGTGAGTGGTACAATCGAGCCTACTCACAGGAAAGTGGACAACTGGGAACTGGACTGATGGTGCGACACGGCGCTATTGCGGTACCGCACTGAATGGGAAATTGGGCCTTGGCGCGATGCGCCATTATCACATAGCAACACTAGAAAAGTGACAATTAGGAAATTAGTTGGTGGCGCGATGCGGTGGTATCGGTTGGCTCACTGGAAAATGACAATTGCCATTTGGACTGTCTCTGCGACGCGCTGAAGTACCAGGTGGTACATTGTTTCACTAAAATGACTCTAACTCTTCACCCGGGTATCGTATTTGGGAAAATTTTATATCGTTGGAAAGATAATTGAATTTCTTATGCAATGGTAGACTCTAAACTGAAAAATATAAAGTATTACAAAAATTTTACATAGGATTACTCATTTACTAATATTTAAATTAAGCTAGAGAAATATGGGGTATTATAATATCTCTCCCTTGGGAACATTCGTCCTCGAATGAGACTAATCAAGCTGAGAAATGATGAGAAACTGAGTTTACACTTTAAACATACACGACTGAAGCATGACTACTTGAATGAAACTACTGATATGCTGAGTTTACATACTGAACATGCATATCTAATGCATGAAATACATGACTGAACTGATTCATAATGCATGATTAAATATGCAATGGTAATGGATACTAAGTTTATAACTATAACTACATCATGTAACTGAGTAAACCTAAGGAAGATCGTCACCTTAATCTAAGAATACTAATGAACTTGAGATCATTTACTAAACATGTATAAACGGGAACACGAGAACATGACTGAGTCTGAAACATGATATATGAACTGAATACCATGAACTGAGATGATTCCATGAATATCTATGCCATACCATGGGAATGTTCATACGGATGAGATTGGAATGAGAGAGTCAACTTATGAATACCCATTACTCCAAATTGAATTTTTTACGTGAAGAGAAACTTAAGGGTTTAGGACATAAAAGCTCAGTGGTTATAGTATATCTCTCTCTTGGGACATTATATCCCTCAAAGAATGCTGACTTGGCTGAGATACTGAGGAAAAGCTGAGATGATGCACGGGGCACCTATGAACTGAATCATGACTGAGTATTTGGGGTCTGAAACTGTGGCACAACACATGAATTGGGCTAAACTCATAACTACTAGGATGCTCCATCTTGGAATGGGCATATTCAGGAGACTTCAGATAGGGAGACTGGGCGGAAAAATGGGAAACCATATGAACTTGTCTTCCTAACTACTAAACTGAATTTCTAGCTTTACGGACTAATTCATACTAAAAATTTATACTCAACTGGAGAATTTCTTCCCACTCTTTCTATAAAGTTCTACTAACTTTAGGGAGCATAGAAATCCTGGCATGGTCTGAATGAGACATCTGAATAAGAAATCATGATATGGCTAAAATTATGTAATATGGGTACTAATAACTCTACCTACTGAGGTCTGATCTGGACTGAATTCTCCCACTATGTTCAAGCCTACTTAAATCTCCAAAATGTATTTATCCTCTTATACATCATCATGACATTCAAGCCTATCTTCATAACTACAGCCTTGTGTAACACTAGCATGTAACAATCTTTTCTTAACATAAAACATTTACTCTCTCCCTTCTAAGAAACTACTTAAAACTATATTATTTCATAAGGAGAGTTCACTGAAGGTTTAAACATGGGGACCTGAAGCATGAATGGACACTATACTGAACTTGACACTTAACTGAGGCCTGAGGAATAGAACATCAACATCCTGGACTTTATCAAGAGATCTAAACTGAGGATATACATGACAAAATCCGAATTTAGCTGATCATTAGGATTATAGCATAAGTCATGGAAACTGAGCACACTGTAACGCATGAGTACGTAATTAATGAGATGCATGACCTGAGTTTGGAGTTTCTGCGTTCAGGAAATATGATTCGTAACACTGAGTGAACTGGAACCTCTCATGCTAGGAATTGTAAGCGTACACATGATTTTTTATAACGTGCACGAATAGGAGCTATGATCATAGAGCTAACATGTACTGTGTGAGTAGATATCGTGATAGCTAAAGTACAATACTTTGCACTGAGGTAAGAACGGGTTGGGCATTAACCTCTCCCACTTCTTTTCTATACATACTGACATTACTACTAAAATTTGAAGGCCTGACTTTCTGAGATATCATAACTGGATAGTTCTTGTATACTTATCGGGCTATGATAGACTAACATGCTAGGGTGGAGACTGAGAAGGGTTCTATTAAGGTTTTCGGTCTGACTTTGAAATCGACTACTATGTAAGAAATTACAAAAGACAGAGAAGCTCCTAGATATAATAAGACAAAACATATAAATGGAAGATCTGTAACGTACCAGTAACCATGTCAGGAGAACTTTCCTGATCTTTTCTAGACTAAAGTGCATAAAACCTATTCTGGTGTTGATCACTAGTGGTACTGGAAGTGGTACCCTGCTGGTTTGGGCGACCGAACTGTGCTAAAGGGCGGTTATATTAGCCTTAAGAACCTGGCTGAGGACAATCTCTGATTCTATGGCCTAGCTAGCCACACTCAAAACATACGCTATTTCTAGCCCTACACATACTATGATGATTTCTACCATATTTCTGGAAAAGTGGGTAGGTACGACCTCTTTTTATGCTACCCTAAGACTTAGAGTCTGACGTGCTATCTCGACTGACATTTCTAAATGTAATGACCCAAGACTACCCCCTAGTCATTACACGGTGCTTATGGTCCTGAGAGACCACAAGCTAACCCATGAGCTGGTACCTATTGTAAGCACTGAATAATATAATTATAAATACGGAAGAATACTGACATGCCATAAGGTTTTAATAACTGAATTTAAAACTAAAATATGAGTCTATAGAAATAACTGACTGAATCTGATAAAATAGTGATAAACTGGATAACTACTGTAATATCTGAATACTGAATAACTGACTCTAATGTCTGAAAAGCCTCTAAAACTGACTGACTGAATATGAGTTGATGGGTCAAGCCCCAACTAACCCCAACTAACTACTAAATAAGTCTTGAAATAAAATAAGCCTATTCTCAAAGTATGAGGACTCACCATTGCTACTGCTGAAGATATGATAAGTCTAATCGCGAGTTGAGAACTGAGCATCAGAGCCTATGATATAATACATCATAGTGCAAAAGAAAAGGTATGCGATCAGTACTTTGAATGTACTAGTATGCTAAATGAGGCAGGCTAATATACATGGTTTCATGAATGAAACTAATAATTAACTAGAAATACATGTAAAGCATGGAGTACTGAATAAAGAGCATGGAATCTATAGGTACTGAAAATGCATGAAAATCTATAAATACTGAGGATGCATGACAAGCATATAACATGAACTGAGTAAAATCTATAAACTGAAATACTGTGATAACTGAAATCTGTATGCTTTGATCAAACAATACTAAGACTGAATAACTGAGTTGATACTATACTTGAGACTATATCTGAGACTGTGGGAGGTATCATCTAACCGACATTCCCCAATTTAAGCTAATCGGGGTCCAACCTATAACCCCAGCTGGAAGGGTATTAATACCGTGCCACAGGTACTAATGATAGCTGTGTGGATCCACTAAACTGATATAATGTCCAAAGGACTAAGGGTGTCAAGCCTGAACTGATGGGTGACCCCTGCGAGATAGTCAAGCCTAATCTGATAAGTGACTACTCATATCCTATGCTATCTACGTAGTTCTGGAGTATAGAGACTACTACTAATGACTCTGCCTATCTGATGGGGAAGCCTCCATCCTTACACACGCTCGGTGCTAAATCCTACTCCCAACTGAAAGACACTGAGATACTAGACTGTTCTGAGTTTAACTGACTGGTATTTGACTATTCTGAAGTGCTCATAGTATATTCTGAAGACTGATCTGTAATGTACTAAGACTAGACTAAATAAATATCTATGGATTTCGAGTATTCAATACCCCCAGGACTCAAAACAATTATAGAAAAATGACACTAACACTTGGAGATCAAAACATGAAGTCTCTTAATAATTAAATCACTCTTGTAGGCATTTCATCAAACACTTGTAGTTCATGGTTTAAAACAATCATAGAAATGTCATGGAATTTGTAGGAATAGCATGAATACATCATAATAGCATTAAATCATGATTTAATTCAGTAAATAATAGTATTAAAACATGGAAGATTGAATAATAATGAGTGTTTCATATTTTTTATACTTGAATACTCATGTATTGGGACTTAGATAATGTTAGGGAAATACGGGGTGTTACAATATCTCCTCCTTGGGATCATTCATCCCCGAATGAAACTGGTTAAGCTGAGGAAACTATTGGACTAAGATTACTATAATACCCCGCAAATTTCTCTTCCAATCTGAGTCTTAGAGCATATTCAGTAAAGCGGAAATCCGAGTCTAAAAGTTTCAGAAATATCTTCCCAAGTGTGAAATACTTTGATTCGTGTGGAATTTTCCTAATTTCTACTTTTTTCATGTAGAGCATTGAATAATATTTCCATCGATGACAAATTTTCCCAAATCGGACACTCGGGTGAAGAGTTAGAGCCATTTTAGTGAGGCAGTGTCCCATCTGGCACTCTGGCGCGGCGCGGAGCCAACCAAAATGATAGTTGTCAAATTCCAGAAAGCCTCCGTGATTCCTCCATTTCGCGATGTAGTTCTAGTTCGCACCAAGTTGGCAAAGTGATCCCCACTGCGTTGCGCCGTCCTGCAATTTCCCAATTATCCAATTTCCAGTAAGCTGGCGCGATTATGGCGCGTCGCACCAGCATGAAAAATCAGGATTTTTTCGTCAAATTCTAAAGGGGAATTTTGGTCTTTTCCACTCTTTCCAAACTTCTATAATACCCACTTAAGGGATTTGAGCCTCATTTTTCTCTTCCTCCCCCAAGAAAAAAAAAACTAGGGTTTCCAAATCAAAATCCCCCTTTCTTCTTCAACCAAAAATCAAGGGAGAATCAAGAGGAATCAAGAAATCTTTCCAAGAGACTTTAAGAAAAGAGTTTCTCAAGGTATGTAGATGTTGATTCTTGGGTCCCTTTCATCTAAGAAACTCAAGTACCCTTTTTCTAAATCTCAAAGATTTATGTTTATAATTCTTAATGATTCTTGTGAGTTAAAATTGATGTTCTTGCTATGACTGAGTTGTGATTCATGTTTGTCTACAAGATTATCAAGACTTGGCCCTAGTATATGATATTTATATGGTAAATGGATTGTGTTCTTGTTGTTGATGTTGAACGATTTCCAAGATAGAATATTTATGTGGTTTGTATGAATCTATGATATTATGTGAGTTGGAAACACATAAATTTGGTTGTTCATGGTGAGTATGTTGATGATTACACCTATGCCTAAGTTGAGAATGTGAGGTGTTTAATAAAATGTCTAAGAGACTAGAAATCAAGTATTGTAGTTAAATTGTGACCTAAATGACAAATGTATGCTATACCCTTATGAAAATAATGACTTCTATGATGTTGTTATATGTTATGGTCGTTGATGAAATATCTGTGGAACTAGATTGATGGATGTATGGAATGTTTTTATATGCACTCCTCTCTATGTATAATACTTTGAGAACTATGTGTATCATGAAATGCCCTATTGAATGAATTGTACCCTGATAGTGTGAAATCCTCAAGTAAGTGTGAACCCGTGCATGTCTAGTGTTTGTTGAAGGACCTTAGTGAATGAGTGGAGATGTGATGGTTGTAAACTCCCCAATTGTGTGCTCTTTGATATATGCTACATTTTTAATACACTCCAAGTGGTTAGCAAGTAAGTTATGACATAATAGTATGAAGTTTCCCCAAATCACGTGATATCCAAATATATGTCAAGACTGACATAAGTATGAAGTACTTGATGTAAGAACTTGTTGAATGGGGTATAATCTAATATCATGTCTTCCCTAAGTCAGTATATGATGATGAACAGATGTAGATGATCCTTAAATATTTGAAGAGATGCATTAATGATTGTGATGATGAATGAATGATTGTGATGATGCATTAATAATTGTGATGATGAATGAATGATTGTGATGATGCACTAATGATTGTGATAATGCATGAATTATTGGGATTATGAATGAATGATTATGCTTTACTTTAATGTTATCGAGTCCTAGGGGTATTTATAACCAACAATAGAGCTGTTGTCTAGAGCCATGTCCGTTTCTCGATAATTCCAGTCAAGCCATAATTCTCAGAACTCAGTGAACTATAAAACTCTGCATCCTCAGACAAGTGAAGAACTTTAGAAAGTTCAGTGATCTAAGTTATCTCTGTGATCTCCGTACCGCTAGTAATCTAGCCTCAGTCCTATAATCATTTTAGATCTAATAGTATTCAAGTGATTTAATTTTAATCTCAGGAGCGATTCGAGTAGTTTATTCAAGCTCTGTATTGTCAGTCAAATACCATGATTCGATACCTTTTTCCGTCAGATACGGAACTAAGTTATCTGAGTGTAATTTAGTTTATGTTTAGTTAAGAATTCAGTGAGAGTCTTTCAGTTAGGAGTAGAAACAGCACCGAGCGAGGGGAGGGATGGCGGCTCTTCCCGTCAGTGAGAGAGGACGGAGTTATTAGTAGCAATCCCTGAACTACAAAATTGTGTAGCCAGCGTAGGATACAGGAGTCACCATCAGTAAAGTTTGTCACCTCCAGAGAGAGAGTATATGACTATTATATTGCCTTAGGTCGACTTTCTAGTAAGGGTCATCCGTCAGAGAGGATTGACCAAAGAAAGGTCTTTACCCATGACACGATATTGACACCCTTCCAGCTGGGGTCACAGGTTGGACCCCTCCTGTGGTAGGTTGGGGCATGTCGGTTAAGTAACTACTTCCCATAGTTTCAGTCTCAGTTTTAGAATCAATCTTCAGGAATCAGGACTGTCAGATACAGTCATCTATCTCTATAAGGAACTCAGATAGTTCCATTGATTCATGGACCACCCGTCAGATAGGCTTGGTCTCATATACAGTTATTTGATATCATATGCAGAGATATGCCTCCAGACAGTCTTGATTACAGTATCAGATTTCTATTGAGTATTCTTACCATCAGATTCAGATATAAGTATATTTCTTATCATTGATAAAGCTTCAAAAATTATCTTTTAGAAAAGTTGATCTCTAATCCTATCGCTCGAAAGCAATAAGCTCAGAATTCAGTCATTGATGTAAGTACATACAGATTCTCAACTATCATTATCAGATAAGTTAGTGATTCAGTATCTCAGTGTCAGTAGTGAGTTTAGTTTGCAGTAAATTGGTATCCAAGTTTCAGTATCTAGAGTTGTGACGATTGTGTTCTTGGTCTGTGCATTCATGTATGTGTTCTCGTGCGGCATCTTCATGATTATTTAGTCTAGATATTGTGTATGCATGAGCCCTTGCATTTAGCCCTACCCCATCTGCATACTCAGTACATTCCTGTACTGACGCATTTGCACTATGGTGTTTTATTTGACACCATAGGTTTAGAGGCACGAGGTCTAGAGTATCCTCAGCAATTCAGTCCCAGTCAGCAGCAGTAGCAATGAGTCCTCTTCTTTCGAGGACAAATCTTAATTTATTATTATTGTATCAAATTCTATTTATATTTTTCAGTTGACAGAGTTAGTTGGGGACATGTCTAATCAACTCCACAGTTCGGATAGTGTAGAGGCTTTTCAGACAGATATATCAGTATTCTGTTTTCTATATTATGAGTATTCATAGATGTGTTGAACCTTATGACTAGTTTCTGTATTTATTTCAGATACTATGCAGTGTACAGGTATAGATATCAGTAAAGTGGTTCTTCGGGATCATAAGCATCATGTGACATCTTAGGATAGGATCTCAGGGCATTACACTTACACACTGAATATGCATATCTGATGCATGGAATGCATGACTGAACTGATTCATGAATGCATGACTGACATGAACATGATGTGAGGATGAAACTAAGCATGATAGAGAAAAGAAAATATTAAGAAGATTGGTACCTTATACTGAATCTGGATTTACGAAGAAGAGATGAGGGTACTTGGTCTGCATATCTGCCTCTGCTTCCCAAGTGTCTCCCTCAACGGACTGATTTCGCCAAAAGAACTTTGACTAGTGGAACTTCTTTGTTCCTTAGTCTGTGAACTTGATGATCAACAATTTCGACTGGGACATCCTCAAAGGAAAGACTGTTCTAAATGTCTACACTTTCTAAGGGAACAACTACAACTGGATCACCAGTACACCTTTTTGTAAATGAGATATGGAAAACTGGGTGTACTGAGGCTAAATCTGAAGGCAACTCAACCTCATAAGCTACCTTTCTGAAAAGACTAAGAATTTTGAAGGGACCGATATATCGGGGACTGAGTTTCCTTTTCTTTCCGAATCTCTTCACTTCCTTCATGTGAGAGATTTTAAAGTACATGAATTCACCGACCTCAAACTCGAGATCCTTTCTCCTTACATCTCCATACAATTTTTGTCGGTGTTGGGCACCCCTAAGACTTTATCTGATCAACTAAACCTTTTCTAAGGCATCAAACACCAAGTCAGGACCTACTACTACAGGCTCACCTACTTCAAACCAACCATTTGGAGATCTACATCTCCTACTATAGAGAGCCTCAAATGGAGTCATACAAATATTGGAATGATAGTTGTTATTGTATGCAAAGTCAATCAAAGACAAATGGTTATCCCAACTACCCTTGAAATCTACAACGCATGCTCTCATCATATCCTCAAGAGTCTGAATGGTCCTTTTTTCTTAACCGTCTGTCTGAAGGTGGAAGCTTGTACTGAGGTGAACTTAGGTACCAAGACCCTTGTGGAATGCTTTCCAAAAGTAAAAGGTAAACTGAGTACCTCTATATGAGATGATAGATAAGGGAACACCGTGCAACCTAACAAACTCTCTGAGATAGAGATTGTCATAGTCCTCAACTGAATAAGAGGTATGGACTGGTAAGAAATAAGTTGATTTGGTTATCCTATCTACGATAACTCAAATAGAGTCATGCTGACGACGGGTACGAGGAAAACCTATTACAAAGTCCAGGTTCACTTCCTTCTATTTCCACATGGGAATTCTGAACTCCTGCATGGACCCACTAGGTTTCTGGTGCTCAACCTTAACTTGCTGACATGTAGAGAACGTAGATACAAACTCTTCAATATCTCTCTTCATCTCACTCCACCAATAGATCTCCCATAAATCGTGGTACATCTTAGTGGCCCCTGGATAAATAGAGTAACGTGCCTCATGCACTTCTGAAAGAATTCATTTACTCAAATCATATACACCAGGCACACACAACCTACCCTGACAATGCAGAACACCATCTCCCCCTTGGGATAAAACCTCAACTTTCTAATCTCTAACTGATTCTTTCAATTTAACTAGACTAGAATCTCTATCCTGTTTTTCCTTCACCTCGAAGACTTGAGATGACTCTGAGCTACTCTGCACCCATACACTACCTTCTGCTGAATCGAGTAAATGGAAACCTAGTCAGGCAAGCTGATGAACTTCCTGAGCTAACTTTTTCTTACCATCCTCAACATGATCTACACTACCCATAGATATTCTACTAAGAGAATCAGCCACTACATTGGCCTTTCCCGGATGATACAGAACACTTATGTCATAATTTTTCAATAACTCTAACCATCTTCTCTATCACAAATTCAAATCTTTCTGAGAGAACACATACTAAAGGATTTTGTGATCTGTGAACACATCTACATACACCTCATACGAGTAATGCCTCCAAATCTTTAGGGCAAACACTACAGCTACTAACTCAAGATCATGAGTCAGATAATTCTTCTAATGGGGTTTAAGCTATCTGGAGGCGTAGGCTATGACCTTACCTCTTTGTATGAGGACACAACCCAAACCTACTCTGGATGCATTACAGTACATAACAAAAGCATCTAAACCGTCTGGTAGAGTCAAGACTGGGGCTGAGGTGAGTCGAGTCTTCAAATCCTGACAACTCTTCTCGCATGAATCTGATCTCTAAAACTTAACTTTCTTCTGATTCAATCTGGATATGGGGGATGCAATAGAATAAAACACTTCAAAAAAACGACGGTAATAGCCAGCTAAACCCAAGAAAATCCTGATATATGATGGAGAGATGGGTGTAGGCTAGTTTCTTACCGCTTTAGTCTTTTAAGAATCAACTCTAATTCCATCCCTAGAAATAATATGACCAAGGAATGCTACTGATCTTAGCCAGAATTCACACTTACTAAATTTAGCGAACAACTGATGAGCTCTAAGAGTCTGAAGCACTATGCTGAGATAGTCTATATGATTATTATTTCTACGAGAATAGACAAGAATGTCATCAATGAAGACTATGACAAACATGTCAAAGTACTGCTTGAACACTTGGTTCATCAAGTCCATGAAGGTTGCTGGGGCATTTGTAAGACCAAAGGACATGACTAGAAATTTGAAGTGACCATACCGAGTTTGAAAAGTTATTTTTGGAATGTCACATTCTCTGACTCTAAGCTGATGATAGCCTGATCTGAGGTCTATCTTTGAAAAGTAACTGGCATCCTGAAGTTGGTCGAACAAGTCATCGATTCTAGGAAGTGGATATTTATTCTTGACTGTGACCTTGTTCAACTGACGGTAGTCTATGTACATTATAAGAGAACTATTTTTCTTATGCATAAATAGAATAGGTGCGCCCCACGGGGAGATATTGGGTATGATGAATCCCTTATCTAAGAGATCCTTCAACTGTTCTTTCAGTTCTTTGAGTTCATATGGAGCCATTCTGTATGACAGAATAGATATAGGCTGAGTATTTGGGAGAAGGTCTATTTCGAAGTCGATTTCCCTATCGGGAGGAACTCCGGGAAGATCGTAAGAAAATACATCTGAGAATTCATTTACTACTGGGACTGACTTAAGATGACTTATACAAGATGTTAGACATACCCCTTGGATATCATCTTTCTGGCTCTAAGGTAAGAAATCAACTGACCCCTAACAACTGTGGTACTACCCCTCCATTCAAGTACTGGTTCATTTGGAAACTAAAAATGAACTATTCTATTTCTACAATCAACTGAGGCATAGCATGAGTGGAGCTAATCCACGATGAGAATGACGTCAAAATCCATCATCTCTAACTCCACAAGATCAACTGAAGTAACTTTTTGAGATATTATGATCGGATAGTTCCTGTATACCTATCTAGATACAATGGAAATACCCACTGGGGTAGACACTGAAAAGGGCTCTGCTGAATTTTTGGGACTGACTTCAAAATTGATGACTATAGATGGAATAACAAAAGAAAGAGAAGCTCTGGGATCTAGTAAAGCATAAATATGTAAGTGAAAGACCTGCAACGTACCAGTAACTACGTCAGGAGAATTTTCTTAATCTTGGCGGGACTGAAGAGCATATAATCTATTTGAACGCTGACCATTGGTAGCACTGGAAGTGGCACCCTGCTGAGTTGGGCGACCGGATAGAACTGACGACTGATGGGACTGGACTTGTTAGCGCACATCCCTACCTTTCTAAGCAACTATCTGACACTCTCAAATACAATGGCCTGGCTTGCCACACTCGAAGCATACATCACTACCCGCTCTACACTTACCCTGATGGTGTTTCCCACACTTCAGACATAAAGGATTTGTACGAGCACTGCTAATACTGACCTGGGACTTAGATCCTAGTGCCCTATCCCTATTGTCATTTCTGAATTTAGGTACTGGGGCACTGGCTGAAGATGGTACTGGGGCTGAAGACCTCTAATGAAATTGAGGACGGTTACCACCTTCTGACTTTGGTGGATTAAAATTAAAACTACCAGTCCTAGCTCTCTTGTTTCCTTTCTCCCTTTCCTTAATATTTTGCTCCTCTATCTATTGAGTATGGACTATCAGCCTAGACAAATCCACCACACTAATCAGGATTATGGTCCTACACTCTTTGACCATACTATCATACACACCAGACATAAACTTACTCATCTTGGACCTATTATCAGCTACCACATGAGGAGCATACCCAACTAACTGAATGAACTTGAGAGAATACTCCCTCACATTCATACTGCATAGCTGACTAATTTCCAGTTCTTCTTCTATTAGTTTTTTTAGGAGGTATGTTATGTAATCGGAAGAAACAAAAGGATTAGAATGAGAGTCTAGCTTGATCTCATGCTCACTCGCACGACATAAATACTGAAAGACATCTCATAGCCTCTTGTACATAAGTATGGTGAGCTACACACCCATTCACAAGACTCTACTAGATGTGTCTTTCAAACTTCTAGGACTCTGTTGAACCTTAGGCTCTGATACCAAGTTTGTAATGCCCCGAGAGTACACCCTGGATGCCACATGGTGCTTATGATCCTGAAGGATAACAAGCTAACCCATGACTGATATCTGCTGTGAGCACTCAATAGTAATATTGAGATAAATGCAGAATTAGGCTGAATTGCCATAAGGTTAAAACACTAATACTGATAAATAATAATATCTGGTAAAAAAATTGAAACCTAAACACTGTCTGAACAGGTCTAGTCTGAAAGCCTCTAACTGAACTATCTTAATATGGAGTTTATGGGATAAGCCCCCAACTAACTCCAACTATTGAACTACTGATAAACTGAAATAAATCATATCCCCGATAGATGAGGACTCACTACTAAATCTGCAACTGCTGACTAGATCTGTCTAAATGCGGTTGAGATCTTGACGTTTAAACCTATAATATGAGACATCATAGCACGAAAAAAAAATATGCGGTCAGTACGTGAAATGTACTAGTAATCTAGATGAGGTAAGGCTGAATGCAAGGGTTCATATGAATGAACAAGAACTGACTGAATGATATAGAGTAACTGAATATAAGAGTACATGGATAACTGATACTACAGAAATCACTAAGTATGCAATACTGTACATATACATATAGACTGTAACTGAGCTTTTCTGAAGCTGAGCACTGTGGTTTTATAACTGAGTAACTGATATCTGAAGTTACTGATAACTGATTTACTGATACTGATTGACTGTGTCTGATAGTCCTGATTCTATAAAATGAACTGAGTTCTAAACTGAAGACTGAAACTGAAACTGTGGGAGGTAATCATCCAATCGACATGCCCCAAATAAGATAAGATAACTAAGTTGGGGTCCAATTTGTAACCCCAATTGAAAGGGTTCTAATACCGTGCCACGGTTACTAATATCTATTGTGGAGTCAGTCCTATCTAATGGGTAACCCCTGAGATCAGTCCTAAACTAGCGGGAGATCCCTGAGTATGTCAGTCCTATCTAACAGGTGACCTCTCATAACCTACGTTATCTATGTAGTTTTGGAACTTTGGAATTGTTTCTAGGGACCCAGTCCTAACTAATGGGTGAGCGCCCATCCCTAGGCTCGCTCGGTTCTGAATCCTACTCCCAACTGAATAGACACTGAACTGATTATACTGAACTGGATTGGACTGATACTGAGTTTACTGAGTTTTCCTGAGTTCTATAACTGACTGAGTTCTACTGATAGTGACATAACTGATACTAATTTGTAACTAAAATTGGCTCTAGGTAAACAGTTAGATTTTTGAGTATTAAATACCCCCAGGACACGATAGCATAAAAAGAAAGACATAACTTGATCATAAAGGCATAACAATACTTCCATGCTAACAATGCACTCATTTAGAAATTTCATCAAACACTTGATATACATGAACTTATGCATGAATGGGATCACATAATAACATGTCAAGCTTTCACTAGTCAAATCACATAAGCATTTCATCAAACAAGTGTAGGGCATAAGCTTGTGCATGATTGGGACCACATAATAACATGTCATGATTCCACTACTTACTTTACATAGGCAATTTAGCAAACACTTGGGGAGTATGAATTATTTACCTGATAATGGAAAACACATGAACATCATGATACATTAATCAATTTGTAAATTTAAGGGTTTATCAAGATAATCACATATTCATCACACATGCTATTTAATTTTCATAAAACTTGCAATTAATTCATGGATTAAAACCCAACTAATATCATGAACATGAATTCAATCTAATTCAAATATGAAAATCATGAATCTGAGATCTTGTATGTTTAAAAAGGGTTCTTGGACTTCAACGGTAAAAGGGACCCATGAATGAACACCTAACATACCTGAGAAGAAGAGTTCTTGATGGTTCTGGGAGGATTTCTTGAGATTTCTCTTGGTTTCTTGGAGTTAGGGTTTTGTATTATAGGGAAAAAGCTCTTGATTTTGGGGAAAAATTGAATAATGAATGACTTAAAATGTTTTAGGGCTTTAATCCCATATCTGGACGTAATAAAATCATGGAAAAAGACTAATTTAACCCTGGATAAAACTTTGGATTTCCGTCGAAAATTTCTGAAATTACCCCTTGGCGTCATGCGGTACAATCGCGTCGGTTCACTGTAAAGTGGAAAACTGGGAACTGGGTTGATGGCATGATGTGGAGCCATCGCGGTGCCTCACTGAATGGGATACTAGGCCTTGGCACAATACGCCATTATCGCGGAGCAACACTGAAAAAATGACAATTGGGAAATTGGCTAGTGGCTTGACGTGGTGGTATCACGTTGGCTTACTGGAAAATGATAATTGTGATTTGGACTATCTCCACAATTCGCTGAAGTACTAAGTGGTGCACTTTTTCACTAAAATGACTTTAACTCTTCACCCGGGTATCGAATTTGGGCAAATTTTATATCGTTGGAAAGATAATTGAATTTCCTACGCAATGGCAGGCTCTAAATTGATAAATACTAAGTATTTCAAAAAAATTTACATTTGATTACTCATGTACTCAGACTTAAATTAAGCTAGGGAAATACAAGGTATTATAACGCCCCTCCTTAGGGACTCACTATAAGTGTCTGCCTGCAGGCCATATGTGACATATATTGGCTACAGTCAAAGGAACTAGTCCAATTGAGTCCAAATGCAAATGATGTCACAAGGCTAGGTATGCCACACATTCGGGATCACTGTAGTGGCCTGGTCTCAATTCTATGCAAAAAATTAGGTCGTACGTGTGCCAATCCAAACCTATGATACCCTTCCATCGTTAACTTTTATCAAATAGTGGTTCATAGGACTATGCAAGTATATATTATGGCAATTACTGCTTATTTATTCGAGTAGTGGTTTTCATATACAATTGACTTCTTTGATAGTATCAAACTTTTACAATGCTTGTAATTTATATCATCATATGGCTATATCACCATGTGATATAATATATTAGTGAGACTATAGTATGACCATTTATTATAATTCATAGCATATGACGATATATTAGGTGGCTTCTAAAAATTCCTAATAAAGACGAACAAACTCTATAGATACTTGACTTGACGGGAGTAGTACAAATGTTGTGACCTCGGCCAATTAACGCAAGAAGCATGAATATACGTAATTCAAATGAAAAGGATATGTGGTCATGTGTTAGGCATATAGAAACCAAAAACTCTATTCACATATATCATGTAGACTATCTCGGCTACTTTAGAAAGAACAAATGATTACAGGTCATGCCTTAAAGGAGAAGGAGGTTTTAGCTTTACATACCTTTGATGTCTTCCTAGCTAACGGTAGGACCACAAGTATCAATCAATTCAACCTGCAGGAATTTAACCTTTGTTTTTCCAACTACTAATATCCACAATCCGATAGATAATCAGTTTTTCATCTTAATATTACAAAATCAATGTTGAGAAACCATTGACCTTTCCCTCTTCCAACCCAAATCTGTTATGGGCTGTTTTAGTGGGGTTCACCGGCTGGGACAGTGGTGAATTTTATTGGTGTTGGTTTTCCAGCGATCGAAACTTTAGAGAAAGGAAAAAGAACGGTGAGAGAGGAAGGAGTGGCTGGGCTGACTTGAATAAGGGAGAGATGGAGAGCAGAGAACTGGAGAGACACCGGTGGGGGTTTTGTCGGTTGACGACTGTTGTTGCCGGTGAAGCTGTGGTGCAGTACGTTAGAGAGAGAAAGGAAAGAGGTGGTGGTTTTGGGTAAGATGATAATGATTTTCTCCCCTTTTTTACTTTAAGTATTTTTGTATAGAAAATGAATAATAAAGTGGCCCCACTTGCACCCAAAATTTACATATATTTATATATATAATTAAACTTCTTATTCTTTAATCCACCAGACACAACCATACACATTATATAAACTACATTTACATACACACATACATATATATATTTACACACAATATATTTTTCTTTAAAATGTATGTACCGTGTAAATCTCTATAAACTAAGAGTTATACTCATCTAAAATTTATCGAGGTGTTACAATCTCCACCACTCAGGATCATTTATCCTCGAATGATGCGCACAACTTATTTTGACTCCTATAATTACCCAAGATATTTATGAGATTATTTACTCAACTTCCATTTCCCTTAATCTACCTCAAGGTCTTAAAATTTGTCTAACTCTTAAATTTTCCAAAAATTTTGATAGAGTCTCCTCTATAAATTGGTTGATTAGGAACCTGTTAGATAACCAGAATATATACAAATACGCTTCATAAAGCATCATGACAAATACAAGCCAAAATACATACAAATATGCTTCATAGAGCATCACGATAAATACAAACAAAAATACATACAAATACGCTTCACACACGATAAATACGATATCCAACAGATAATAAACGAGGCTCCACTTGACCTTATATTCGAATGATAGTTGTAATCAATATGGTAACTTACCTTATACTCTGCACCTGGAAGTTGCATCCACGCACATTTCTTGAATCATAGTCACACATCATGTACACTCAAATGGTTCTTAAAACAAGTTAAGTATTTCTCCTTCTTGAAATAACTCACCAGAGAAAAACACTTGAGTGGTAAACACTTAAGGAATGGTGGGTGCACTACAACTCCATCCGGAGGCTATCACCTCACTTAGGCCACCTGGATTTTCTCTACATGTTAATTTAAGAGCAATACATTATTTTTTTCCTTATACACTTAGGGCTCAGCTTGCCGATTCTACGGAGCCACTTGACGCCTTTTCTAAATAATACCTGCCTAATCCATCAAATAATAAAGTAACTATAACATGTTAGCCAATAAATATGAAGTGAATGTACCCATATAAATATCTGAAAATCTTTCACACATGAATATATGAACCACAAATAGCATGTGACATGTGGGCTAAAAGAAAAAAATTAACACGTGAACAGATGAACTATAACATGAGATTTGTCATTTGATCATATAGACAGATATAAGTTTAGTACCTAATACATATCGCTATATAAAGTGAAAATATATAACACATAATAAGTTACCTTCGATATCTAAGAAGGTATAATATAAGAGCACCTAGTACATGGGTTCTAGGATTGTAAAAGTACATAGCGAACAAGAAAGCTAATCACAACACTTAATTTCGATTATAATACTTATAGATGAATATTTACACATAAACAAATACAATAACATACCGAATGTATTCCCACAGAGTGGGGTCCGAGTGAGGATAAAGTGTACGCAGTCCATACCACTACCTCAGTTCAAGTAGAAAGGCTATTTTTGATAAACCCCGACTCAGGACAGATAATAAAAATAATAGAAAAAGTCATAAAAGCAACCAATAAGAAAGGGATATCACACCGCTAATCCACACATGTCATTAGGGGAAAAGAAAATAATGTTAGAATTGAATCACACCACTAACCAAAAATGATTTATCCAAGAAAAGTCAAGTGAGGGAACATTATGCAGTTATATTCAAAAAAATAAGGTACCCATTATTTTGATAAGGGAAAAAATATATATTCTTTAAAAGCTGATCTTCTAAATGAGGCGATTCAACATACTCGTTATGAAAAAGGTACGGGGAATTTGAAAATCTAAAATATTACTCTTTCTAGAATAATGTACAACAATTAAAGAAGAAAACTATGGAAACAAGAGCACTCAATGTTTGTGTGTCCTGGATAGAAGCAAAAGGTGTGCTTACAATAACAGATCGAGCCAAATAAAAACTTTAGACTAAATTAAAATAGTTAACTTAGAAAAACTTATAAAAATATGTAGAAAGCCTCGTGTAAGAAAAAAGTAGAACTGAATTCTATACTAGTATCCTGAGTACCTTGCATTAGAGTACTTGTCTTTGGGACCGACATTCTACAAAAATCACTAGTATTTGAAAATTAAAGGGCAAGATAAAGATGTAAAGACATAACATAATACACCAATACTGAGCTTTTCGGTGCCATGAACCAATGATGGGGACCATCATAAACAAATAGGCGTATGTTATACAAATAAATAGGTCCTTGATATTTCTAAATGCATACCATATGAAACATATTGTAACACCTCGAGAGTACACCCTGGATGCCACACGATGCTTACGGTCCCAAAAGACCACAAGCTAAACCATGAGCTGGTACCTGCTATGAACACTGAATGACATACTGGTAATAAGAAGACATATGGGAAAATAACCAAGAATGCCATAAGATTTTAAATGCGAAAATCAATACTGAATCGAAATATTGAAAATGTTTGTCTAAATCTAATACTGTAAGACTATCAATAACAACTGATAACTGAATAATAGACTGAAAAGTGTCTGAAATCCTTTACTAACTGATTGTGGAGTTAATGGAATAAGTCCCTAACTAACTCTGATTGACTATTGAACTAAACACACTAAAATAAACATAAGCTATCCCTGAAGTATGAGGACTCATCACTACTACTGTTGCTGATGTGCTGGAGTACTTAGGTACGATTAGGATCCTTAGAATCAAAAACTATGGTATAAGACATCATATCTTAGAAATGAGTATGTTGCCAGTACTTTGAATGTACTAGTATGCTAAATAAGGCTAGGATATTATGTATGGGTTTATGTACATGAACAATAACTGGCTATATGGACAACATGAGATACTGAGTAAAGATGCATGAATGCTCTAGGACTGAGAATGCATAATCAAACATAATTCACGATACTGATAAAGCTGTACATTAAGATAATGGGGTCTGATAACTAGATACTGTGATCAAGAAAACCTACAAACTAAAATCTGAACTGAACACTGGACTATGAACTAAAGACTGGACTGAGATTATGGGAGCTATTATCTAACCAAAATGACCCAATATAAGAGTTTGGGGTCTGACATGTAACCCCAGTTAGAAGGGTGTCAATACCATACCACGGGTACTAACAATGGTTGTGTGGATCCGCTAAAGTGTTGTCCCAAAGGACCAAAGGTCACCCTCAACTGGAAAGGCCCTAATGAGATATGTGTCAACCCTCAACTAGCAGTTTAACATATCTAACCTACGTTGGCTACTTAGTTTTGGAACACAAGGATTGCTACTAAAGGTTACACCCCCAACTGGTAGGTGAGCCCCCATCCCTGGGTTTGCTCAGTGCTAAATCCTACTCCCAACTAAACTAACTTTAATTTCAGAACTAAACTGAGCTTACTGACAAGATGTACTAGCTGAACTGACAATGCTATAATTGAAAACATACTGATAATGCTAACACTAAGTAAACAACTAAGTTTTTCAGGTATTCATAACCCCCAGGACTCGATAGTAAAACTAAAAAATCATATCGATACTTTGGGAACATGACATGTTAGAAATATTCAAAACTCATTCTTTAAGGCATTTTATCAAAGACTTGCAATGCATGGCTTAAACATGAGAATAATCTTTAAAGAATGTAGTAGCTACATGATTTTGATATTAACTCATCAAACTTGTCTTAAATTAGTGAACAATACCATTCAAATGTATAAGTTCTAATAACAACAACAATTTCGTGTATTCATGATATGGAATTCAAGATTCATGAGAGTTCATGGGCATAATTCATAAAATCTATAAAGATCATACTCTTCAACCTGAAAACTGGATTCTTGGACTCCATGGGAGAAAAGGAACCATGGATGAATATTTAACATACCTTAATTAAAGAATTCTTGGAAGTTTTTGGTAAATTTCTTGAGAATTTAACTTGAATGTTGAAGGTCTAGGGTTTCTGCTCTTGAGGGGGAATATTTTGGATTTGAATGAGATATGAATTTAGGGGAAAATGTTGTTTTGGGACTCAAATCCCGTGTTAAAATAAGGGTAAAGGACTAAAATACCCTCCTGGGCTTGGGATTTAAAAGGATGAAAATGTGCCCGGTGACACGATGTCCAACGCATCACATCACCCACCGACGCGATAGTCGTCGCATCGCATTGCTGACGCCAACACGGTACCCAATGCAACGTGACTTAATCGTGTTGGGTAAGTGGTTTGTCCATCCAAACATGATTCAAAAATCATTTGAAAAATCCAAAACTCACCCGAAATGAACTATAGACAACCCTGACCATGAATTAATTTAGAAATCAACTTTTTGGGGTTGGGAAGGTCAAAAATCAAATCATCAAAGTTTAGAGGCCAAAAATGAGACTAATTCTTCAACACTTAACTAAATTTTTGAGGTCTTACGCCTCTCATGCATACATTATGAGTTGAATTGAACTAGGAAGCATACGGGGTATTGCAATATCTCCCTCTTGGGAACATTCATCCTTGAATGAGACTGGTTAGGCTGAGATTTCAGGAACTGAGATTACTTATTGGATGTGCATTACTGAAGACATGACTACATGATTAAATGACTGAGTCTGAAACATGGTGACTGATAAAACTGATTCATGAATGTATGCAATGACATGAAGATGACTACATGGTTGGAACTGAGAATGGAAAAGAGATAATCTAAGGAAAAACAATTACCTTGAACTGAATTTTAGTTTGCAGAGAAGAGGTGTGGGTACTTTGTATGCATATCTGCTTCTGCTTCCCAAGTGGCTCCCTCAATGGACTGATTCCTCCAAAGAACTTTGACCAAGGAAACTTCTTTGTTCCTTAGTCTCTGAATCTAATGATCTAGGATTTCAACTGGGATCTCTTTGTAAGAGAGACTGTCCTAAACATTCATACTTTCTAAGGGAACAACTATAGCTGGATCACCAATACACTACTTTAATAAGGAAATATGGAACACTGGATGTATTGATGCCAAATCTACGGGCAACTCAAGCTCATACGCTACTTTCCCATAACGATTTAAGATCCTATAAGGGCCTACATATCGGGGACTGAGCTTCCCCTTTTTGTCAAATCTCTTCACTCCCTTCATGGGAGAGATTCACAAATAAACCAAGTCGCCAACCTCAAACTCAAGATCTCTCCTCCTCACATTTTCATAGGACTTCTGCCTGCTTTGGTCTATCTTAAACCTTTCTCTGATTAGTTTGACTTTCTCCAATGCATCAAATACTGAATCTGGCCCTATCAACACGGTCTCCCCTCCCTTAAACCAATCGATAGGAGATCTACACCTCCTTCCATAAAGAGCCTCAAATGGGGTCATCTGGATACTGAGTGATAGTTGTTATTATATACGAACTCAATCAAAGGCAAGTGATCATACCAACTACCCTTAAAATCAGCAATACACACTCTCAACAAGTCTTTTAAGGTCTAAATAGTCCTCTCTGCTTGACCATATGTCTAGGGTGAAAGGTTGTACTAAGATGAACTTGGGTACTAAGACCCTTCTAAAAAGCCTTCTAGAACCGAGAGGTGAACTGAGTACCCCTATCTGAAATAATGGACAACAGGACTCTATACAATCTAACCAACTCTCTAATATATAGATTGGCATAGTCCTTGGCTGAATAAGAGGTGTGGACTGGCAAGAAATAGGCTGATTTGGTCATTCTGTCTACAATAACTCAAATCAAATCATATTGGCAATGTGAATGAGGTAACCCTATCATAAAATCCATGTTCACCTCTTCCCACTTCTAAGTGGGGCTATTGAACTCCTGCATAGAACCTCTAAGCTTTTGGTGCTCAACCTTGACCTGTTGATAATTAAAGAACCTAGCTACAAACTCTACAACATTCCTTTTTATCCCACTCCACCAATAAATTTCCCACAAATTGTGGTACATCTTAGTGGCCCCTGGAAAAATAGAGTAATGCACACCATGCTCTTTTGGAAGAATCTACTGTCTCAGGTCATCTACACATAGCACACACAGTCTAACTTGGCAAAGCAACACACCATCTCCCCCATGGGAGAAAACCTCTACTTTCTGATGCTGAATGACACTTTTAACCTAACTAGACTGGGATCCTTATCTTGATTTTCTTTCACTTCAGCAACTAATGAAGATTCCAAACTATTCTTAACCCAAACACTACCCTCAGCTGAGTCAACCAAATGAACGCCTAATCTAGCCAACTGATGAACATTCTGAACCAACTTCTTCTTATCGTTCTCAACATAAGCCACACTACCCTTGGACAATCTACTAAGGGCATCTTCCACTATATTGGCCTTGCTCGAATGATATAAAACACTCATGTCGTAGTCTTTCAACAACTCTAACCACCTTCTATGATGAAGATTTAACTCCCTCTAGGAAAATACATACTGCAAACTCTTATGATCCGTGAACACATCAACATGCACACCATACTGATAATGCCTCCAAATTTTCAAGGCAAAAACAATAGCTGCTAACTCAAGATCATGGGTGGGATAATTCTTTTAATGAGGTTTAAGCAGCCTGGAAGCATAAGTTATGACCTTACCTCTATGCATTAAAACACAACCCAAACCAACTCTAGAAGTATAACACTGCACAACAAATCCATCTGTACCATCAAGTAGCGCCAAAATTAGGGTTGAAGTGAGTCGAGTCTTCAACTCCTGAAAACTCTTCTCACAAGAATCTAACCACTGAAACCTAACTTTCTTCTAAGTCAATCTAGATATGGGGGATTAAATAGATGAAAACTATTTAACAAACAGTCGATAATAGCTAGCCAAACCTAAGAAACTCCTAATATCTGATGGAGAAATAGGTCTGGGCCAGTTTCTCACTATTTCAGCTTTTTGAGGATCAACCCTAATGCCATCACCAGAAATAAAATAGCCAAGTAAGGCTACTGATCTTAGCCAAAATTTACACTTACTGAATTTGGAAAACAACTGGTGAGTTCTAAGAGTCTGCAACACAATTCTGAGATGGTCCACATGATCATTTTTACTATGAGAGTAGACAAGAATGTCATCAATAAAGACTATAATTAACATGTCCAAGTACTATTTGAACACTCGGTTCATCAAGTCCATAAAGGATGCTGGGGAGTTTATAAGATCTAAAGACATGACTAGAAATTCAAAGTGACCATATCGAGTTTTGAAAGATATTTTTGGAATGTCACATTCTCTGACTCTGAGCTGGTGATAGCCAGATCTAAAGTCTATCTTACAGAAGTAACTGTCACCCTGAAGTTGGTCGAACTAGTCATTAATTATGGGGAGTGGATACTTATTCTTAATTGTGACTTTATTCAACTGACGGTAATCAATACACATTCTAAAGGAACCGTTTTTCTTATGCACGAATAGGAATGGTGCACCCCATGAGGAAATACTGGGCCTAATGAATCCCTTATCTAGGAGGTCCTTTAACTATTCTTTCAATTCTTTGAGTTCAACTGGAGCCATTCTATATGGCAGAATAGAAATAGGTTGGGTATCTGGGAGTAGGTCTATTCCAAAGTTAATTTCTCCAGGAAGATCTTCAAGGAACACATCTGGAAATTCCCTTACTAATGAAATCAACTCAAGATTGGGGGTCTTAGAATTTGAGTCTTTGACTCAGACAAGATGGTTCACACACCCTTTGGATATTATTTTTCTCGCTCTAAGGTATGAAACAAGCTGACCCCTAAGTACTGAAGTATACCCTTCTATTCAAGGACTAGTTCATTTGGAAACTAAAAATGAACAACTTTGTTCCTACAATTAGTTGAAGTATAGCACGAATGAAGCCAATCCATGTCGAGAATTACATCAAAATCCATCATCTCTAACTCTACAAGATCAACTGAGGTAACTTTCTGGGATATCATGACCGGATAATTCCTGTATACCTGCTTGGCTATAATAGAAACACCACTGGATTAGATACTGTGAAGGGTTCTGCTAAAGTCTCTAGACTGACGTTGAAATTAACAGTTATGTAGGGAGTTACAAAACAAAGAAAAGCTCTGGGGTCTAGCAAAGGGCAAATATGTAAATGAAAGACCTGTAACGTACCAGTAATGACATCAGGAGAATTTTCCTGATCCTATCAGGACTAAAGTGCATATAATCTGTTCGGACGCTAACCACTGGTGGCACTGGAAGTGGCACCCTACTGTGTTAGGCAACCAGATGGAATTGGGGGATGATTGGACTGGCCCTACTGACCACTCTATGGACAATCCCTAATCCTGTGGCCTAGCTTTCCATACCTAAAGTACCCCTCACTTCCATCCCCACACATACCCTGATGGTTTCTACTGCATTTCTGGCAAAGGGGATTTGTGTCATCGTTGTTCACACTTTCCTGAAGCTTAGGGCCTGGCGCCCTATCCCGATTATTATTTCTGAACTTTGATGCTAGCGTACTAGTTGGAGTTGGAGCTGGGGCTAAGATTTCTAATGTAATTGAGCACGGTTACCACCCTCCGACCTCAGCTGAGCAAAACTGAAACTACCTATTCTGGCCCTCTTATTCTCCTTATCTCTTTCCTTATATTTTTGCTCTTCAATCTGCTGAGCATGAACCATCAACCTGGATAAGTGTATCTCCTGAACTAACATTGCAGTCCTACACTCCTTGACCACACTATCAGCTACTCCCAAGACAAACTTACTCATCCTAGACCTATCATCAGACACAACATTAGAAGCATACCTGGCTAGCTGAGTAAACTTAAGAGAATACTCCTTCACACTCATATTTACCTGTCTCAAATTTATAAACTAATGTACCTTAGATTCCCTTAACTCCAAGGGAAAGAGCCTCTCTAGAAAAGCTACGGCAAACTCTTCATATTCAACAGGCCCTGCATCCACCTCTCTATCTCTTTTTTTCTGCTTATACCAGGTGTGAGAAACATCCTGCAATTGGTAAGCACCCAATTATTCACTCTCACTATAAGTCACACCCATAATCTCAGTTACCTTCTGAACTATGTCGAGGACCTTATGCGGATCCTCATTAGACTTAGATCCCAAAAATAGAGAAGGGTTTATCCGAGTGAAGTTCAAAATCCTAGCTGTGGTAGTATTAGCCACTGGAATGACTGGAATTACAGTCGGTTGATTATTTTGGGTTGCTACTGAGTGGGATAAGGTAGTAAATTCCACTCTAAATTTGTCATGAGAGACAGACTCATTCAGGTGATCTTCCTGAATAGGTAGAGATGCGGGTTGGTTCCATTTTCTCCTTCCATTAGTCTTTCTTGGTGGAATGTTTTGTAAATGAAAAGTAAATTAGATTAGAACAAGAGTTTTAATTCATATCACGCTCACTCATATGACATAAACACTGAAAGAGAGGAAAATTTTCCTGAAACGTCTTGTAGCTTCTTGTCCATAAATGTGGCGTGCTTCACACCCAAGCACTAGACTCTACTCAACGTAGCTTTCAGACTCCCTAGGATACATTAAAATATTAGGCTCTAATACCAAGTTTGTAATGCCCCGATAGTACACCCTGGATGCCATACGGTGCTTACAGTCCCGAAAGACTATAAGTTAACCCATGAGCTGGTACCTGCTGTAAGCATTGAATGATATATTGGTAATAACTAAGAATGCCATAAGGTTTTAAATATGATAATCAATACTGAATCAAAATACTAAAAATATCTATCCAAATCTAATATGGTAAGATTGTCAATAACAATTTATAACTGAATAACTGACTGAAAAGTATCTAAAAGCCTTTACTAACTGGCTGTGGAGTTAATGGGATAAGTCCCCAAATAACTCTGACTGACTATTGAACTGAACACACCAAAATAAACATAATTTTTCCCCAAAGTATGAGGACTCACCACTACTACTGCTGTTGAGGCACTAAAGTACTTAGGTATGGTTGGGAGCCTGAGCATCCGAACCTATGATATGAGACATCATAGCATAGCACAAAAAATGTGTATGCGGTCAATACTTTGGATGTACTGGTATGATAAATGAGGTTAGGATATTATGCATAGGTTCATGTGTATGAACAATAACAGGCTATATGGACAACATGAGATACTGATTAAAGATGCATGAATGCTGTAACGATTGAGAATACATGATCAAACATAATTCATGATACTGATAAAGTTGTACTTTGAGATACTGTGGTTCTAATAACTGGATATTATGATCAAGCAAACCAGAAAACTAAACTTTGAACTGAACACTGGACTCTGAACTGAAGACTGGATTGAGACTGTGGGAGCTATTATCTAACCGACATGCCCAAATATAAGAGTTTCGGGTCCAACATGTAACCCCATTTAGAAGGGTGTCAAGACCATGCCATGGGTACTAACAATGGCTGTGTGGATCCACTAAAGTGTTTTCCTGAAGGACCAAGGGTCATCCTCAACTGGCAGAGCTCTAATGATATATGTGTCAACCCTCAACTGGCAGGTGAACATCTCTAGCCTACAATGGCTACGTAGTTCTAGAATAAAGGGACTGCTACTAAAGGCACACACTCAACTGGAAGGTGAGCTCCATCCCTAGGTTTTCTCAGTGCTAAATCCTACTCCCAACTGAACTGACTCTAATTACTGAACTAAACCAAGCTTACTCACAAGATGTACTGACTGTACTGACAATGTTTTAACTAAAAACATACTAACAATGCTAAGACTAAGTAAATGGCTAAGTTTTTCGGGTATTCATAACCCCCAGGACTCAATAGTAAAACTAATAAAATCATATCGATACTTTGGGAACATGACATGTTCGCAATATTCAAAACTCATTCTTTAAGGCATTTTATCAAACACTTGCAATGCATTTCTTAAACAAGAGAATAGTCTTTAAAGCATGTAGTAGCAACATGATTTTGATATTAACTCATTAAACTAAGTCTTAAATCAATGAACAACAACATTCAAATGTATGAGGTCTAATAACAACTACAATTTCATGTAATCATGATATGGAATTCAAGATTCATGAGAGTTCATGGGCATAATTCATAAAATCTATAAAGATCATACCTTTCTACTTGAAAACTGTATTCTTGGACTCCATGGGTTAAAAGGACCTGTGGATGAACATTTAACATACCTTAATTGAAGAATTCTTGAAAGTTCTTGGTGAATTTCTTGAGAATTGAACTTGACTGTTGAAGGGTTGGTTTGTGTTCTTGAGAGGGAATATTTTGGATTCGAGTGAGATATGAATTAAGGGGAAAAATGTTATTTTGGGACTCAAATCCTGTGTTAAAATGAGGGGAAAAGACTGAAATACCCTCCTGGGCTTGGGATTTAAAAGGTTGAAAACGTGCCAAGTGATGTGATGTCCAACGCGTCGCATCACCCACCGATACGATCGTTATCGCGCCACATTGCTAAGGCCAATGCAGTACCCTACGCATGCAACCTAATCGTGTTGGGTCACTGGTTTGGCCATCCAAACATGCTTCAAACATCGTCAAAAAAATCCAAAACTCACCCGAAATGAACTATAGACAACCCTGACCATGAACTAAATTAGAAATCAACTTTTCAGGGTCGGAAAGGTCGAAAATCAAATCATTAAAGTTTAGAGGCCAAAAATGAGACTTAAGTCTTCAACACTTAGCTAAATGTTTGAGGTCTTAGTCCTCTCATACATACATTATAAGCTGAGTTGAACTAGAAAGCATACGGGGTATTACACATATGATAGAAAGCATACGGGGTATTACACATATGATACCCAAATAACTATACCATAATTAAGGTGACTTAAAAGCAAATGATTTGTACAACCGATAAACTATAGATTATAATACACGATATATATATTTATATAACATGTAGACAAATGAATTATAGCGTAATATTTATCGTATAATTATATAAATAAATAAATTATGAAAGTGCTTGATGCATAAGTATTAACATTATGAAAACATACAATATGTAAATACCTTAATTATGACATAGAGCACGTGAAATATAATCTTTGAGCAGATACATGTATAACCTATAAAAATTAAGTATGTGTCATATGAGCAATAAAACTTTACATTCTAGCCATATAAACATATGAAACGGATAACACTTAAGCAATTACGCTTTTAGAACATGCGATGTGCAAATAAACAATATACGATGATTGCTCCATGTAAACAATAACCCTATGAACCTTGAATAAATAACCTCTACTGCGCATACACAATATTTGCAATTAGGTATTCTATGAAATATATAATTTGTGTACCAACACTTCATGAAACAGATAGCATATAAGCACATTCTATATAAAACATGTAGTGTATAAACGATAATTCATAAAATATGTAACCTATAAGTAAGAATCTATAATATAAATAACACGTAAATAATTCATCTCCCATAAGCGCATCTATATATATATATTTAAACCTAGGAACAGGACATTATTAATATTAATCTATTTAATTATTTATCAGGATACTTTATAAGCCTCTTACAAGGGTGACAATCTGAACCATTCTCTTTCGATTGCTACCAGGTGCCACATTATTGAACTTCGCATCTAGTAGCTCAGATGGATTGGTAGACAATTAGATAGGCGAGTTGCTAAAGACAATATAACGAAAGAACTTTTGTTTACCACAACGTATGGAGTCATTTTATTATTTCTCCATAGCACCTAAAGATTAGCCACATTGGACATAACAATTGAGGTCCGACTGTGCTTGAAAAAACTGCTACAACTATATAAAATAAAACATAAAAAGAATATTTAAGGTTAATACATTTTTTTAGTCAAACAAAAATCAGTAAGCTTATGATGAACATGTATCAGGTGCACTCATACATCCCATCCCTTCCTTCAAAAGGAAATCTTATGAACTTCATTCATACCTAAGAAGTAGCTAGTTAGGCCGTAACGACACTCAAAAATTGAATATGGCCATGCGAAATCAAGTGAACAAATAATTATTATATCTTAAGACATCTGTAATCTACTATTGGAAATGTATGCATCTCTAGATATATTCTTTCCCTCCAATGCAGGTGCATTCTTAAGCATCGTACTAGATCAATGTATATTTTATCAAGAGGCCTACTCATTGACTTCCAACTCCTACTATTTATAGAAAGGGTAACAGACCTCAAGGTAATACTAACATTATTCCTCACGATATGGCACCGTAACCCACTAAACTATATAATCATGTTTCTGTAACTTTTTCAGTAAAAGTCACACTCTAACTAGACACACTATCCATGTATATACCTAGTCCAAGATGTTTAAATAATATCTTACTATTATTTAAATGTAATATTTTCCTTCTTATAACCAATTGACCAATACTACGTCTTGATCTATTCTAGACATAATTAATAACTCTTGGTTTATGTCTGACTTCTCGATATTTTCAATTCTAATCTTCAATCGCACACCATTGTTGATTTTTTTTAAACAAATCACAATGGGGTAATCCCTACCCATATATCCCTACAAAATGATAACAACACTTATCCCTAAACTTGCTAGCCTTACACGAATTAAAACATATAGGTCATTATCTACTCAACATAATCCAATACATTATTCTAAGGGAATGATCTGTGTACTCGCTTGGCAAAATGAGTAAAGCATCTATGCGTAGTTAACCAGTTAGGAATACCTTTAATTAACACTGGCAAAATACATTTACCTAATAGTCAAAGCTACTAGCGTACCTTAAACTCATAAAGACCCGATTTGATTGCCTCTACTCTGAAATTATACATTATCCTAAAGTTTGTGGGTGCATTACCGAGGTAATACTAAAAATCCCCCATGTACTTAAATCCTATAGGTATTATACGGATCATGTGGGAAAGATTTTGAACTTGAACATCACTAAATGTTTTGCAATATTTATATCAGAATATCCCATTTTCTATCTTGAATCTTACTTTAGAGTCTTGAGGCTGAGCTTTTAGCTGTACACGTCCTTTTAAAATGCTAGTATTTGGCCCATCGACCTAATTTGAGATTACCTTTAATGGGATGAATTAATATAACAATCAAGCAGATTATGAATCGAAAGTACCACTTTATAACTTAGCTTTGTCGCACGATCTAGATCAGAAAAGGGTCAAAAATACGAAATGCCTAAGCAGCTCCCCCATTATAAATGTGGTGCACAACACATCCATAAGTAGGGCTATACTAGACACATCTTCGTAAACTACCTAGGACACCTTAAATCGAGGGCTCTAATACCATTTTTGTCATGCCCCTAACATAGACGGGATTGACAAAAATCGTATGAGCATGAGTTATATGGCTGGCATATATATATATATTGTACGAAAGAGTTACAACTCATAAAAATAAAAAAGGGGTATCTACAAATCAATTCTACCCCATTGAACACTCATATGATACAAACAAGCGAAACTATGACCCCGTATAACAACTTATCTCTGTCTACGAAGCCTCTAAAAGAAATTATAACTGTACTAGGGAAGGTGGTCAGGTCAAGGCTCCTATATACCCAAACTATAATAAGAAACACTATTAAATAGTACTCAACGTTTATTAGCCCTAGGTAAGAGAGGAGCTCACCGACTGCTTTGCTGAATACGAACAAGTGCCTGGTATAGAAGTCTGCTCATCAATAGACCTTATCCAATACTTGTAGAAATGCAGTTCCCTCAAACGTACGGGCGTTAGTACATATAAAATGTGTACTAGTATGTAAAGCAGGCAGAATAACAAGCAGATATACAAGGATGCTCAATGAATCAAACAACAAAATGAGCAACTGTTGATGACTGACTACTAAAAACTCTTATATAAAATATAAATTATGAGGGACAGGTGCCAAATACACCATATAAACTATTACCTATGCATCAACTTTATTAACTTATCATATAAGCGCTTACGAGTAAGTCATCTACTTTATACTCCTCTTTTTCACTTTCTTTGTAGGTTTAGGGATCTTTCCGGGTGCCATTATAAGACCTGTAGCAAAAGAAAGCACTCATTTATTACTCATGATCATGCAACTCAAGAAGTTCAGTCATTATAATTCCACATCCCTCAAAAGAGGTTCACAATTTTATCAGATCAAAGTTATGATGACAAGTTCTGATAAGTCGTCACAAATGTGATAGCTTATCAGGCGTATCTTCAGCCTTAAATAGAACAGGCTTATTTTTTCCAACTTGTGACGACATAGTCTGATAAGACGTCACATTTGTGATAACTTATCAAACACGTCGTCAACTCAGAATACAACCTCCAACTCAGTTTTAGTCTTGATTATCAAACCATTTTCTTCTTAGAATCGCATGGAGTTGTGTTATTGAGCTAAGTCCTAGGTTCTTACGTACAATGCAGTACTATAAACCCTAGATTCCATTTTTCACACAATGGCAAGTTACGCTTTCTTCAATACCTTTGAAACTAAGATTTACATTAGTTGCATCACTTACCAAATGAAGAGGAGAGTTGAGTTATGAGCATACCTGATAGGAGACTTCACTTGGTTACTCGAATGAGAGGAAGTAGTAGATGAAAGAAGAATTCTTTATCTTGATTTCAAACCCACACTCACAAGGAAGGAATCTTTTTCTTGTTTACTTAGGAAATAATTTTGAAAAGAGTAAGTAAATAAACTAACTATGGAAGGTAATAAAACTTAAAGAAAAGAAAAGGGATACACTGGAAGGTGAAAAGGTTTGACTGTGGGTCGGGTCGAATTTTTAGTAATTGGGCCCAAAACTGCTTGACGGCTTATTAGATGTCTGATAAGTCATCGCGAATGTTGTCAACATTAGGCAGAGTGTTGCCTTCTTTTGGATTTTCTGACGACATCTCTGACGGCTTATCACAATTGTGATAGCTCATCACATATGTCATCAGGGTTAATTGGTTGATTTCATCAATTTTTACCTTTACCCCTGCATACCTATTTAGTTCATTATGCTTCCTATCTAAATAAATTAAAACAACTTGCATTTAAACATAACAATTTTTGGGTTGCCTCCCAATAACACCTGATTTAATATCGCGGCACGACTAGGTTATCTTGACTACTCAGATTTTGTCAAGACACCCTACTGCTACCTCTTTCTTATCTTCATAAAACATATCCACGATTGAGAAGACACTCATCTCCTTTTCCTGTGTCATGGGTGAGTGCAATTCAAAACTTGCTTCTTTGTCATTGAACCTGAACTTCATCTCATTCAGCTCCATGTACACTACCACTCTCCCAGTCATAAGGAATAGTCTACACAAAATGATGGGTACTTTAAAGTCCACCTCACATTCTAGGACTATAAAATCCGTAGGAAGTATAAAGTTGGCCACCCTTACCAATACATCATGTAATATTCCTACTAGCCATTTTACAGACCTATCCGCCATCACCAACCGCATGTTTTTCGGGGTAGGATCCCCCAAACCTAGCATTTTATACACGGCTAATGGCATCAGATTTATGCTCGCCCCTAGATCACATAGGGCCTTAGCAAAATTAGAGACCCGATTGTACATGGAATAGTAAATGCTCCTGGGTCTGCCTTCTTCTGCACCAAGGTCCTCATAGAAATAGTGCTACAATGATAGAGATTATCCTCTGGTTCATAGCTCACCGCTCTTTTCTTCGTCACAAGGTCCTTCATGAATTTAGCATACCCTAGCATTTGCTCGAGTGCCTCCACCAAAGGCATATTTATTGTTAACTGCTTCAACATTTCCATGAATTTACTAAATTTTATGTCGTCAACCTTCTTCTTCAATCTTTAAGGAAAGGGAGGTGGTCATCTTGGGAGATTTTTCACCACTACTTCCTTTTTTTTCTTTTTCCCTTTTTCTGGAGCAACATCAGAACCATCCAGTTTCCCAGACTACACTGGAAATTCTTCTTTAGGTTCATCCTCTGCTTCAGTCATATCTTCAATCAAAATTTTGCCCACAGAAGGGCCAGGTAATATCTTACCACTTCTAGTGGTAATTGCCCTATATGAGCCATCATTCCACGAATTCTGAACCGTATCACTAGGTAATGTTCCACTCTTGCTATGGTTCAGAGCTGTGGAGAGTTGGCTCATTTGCTATTCCAGCTGTTTGATCGAAGTGAAGTGTGATTTTACCAACTGACTAATAGAGGATAGATCAGTCTTCATGGTAGTCACCCCTGAGTTGGTAGCCTCCATTCCCTTTAACAATTTAGCCATCATGTCCTCTATGGACATCTTTTGAGAACTTGTTGTAGCAGCCTCATAATTTCCAGGAGGGACATATAACCTGCTCCTATCATTATTGCTCTTCCAATTTCCTTGGTCCTTGTTCTTATATCCATCCCTGTCTTAATAAGTTTGACCTTGATTTTCTTAGATATTGCCTCGAAAACCCCTCTAATTATTTACATAGTTTGCCTCTTTTTCTGAGTCAAACTTCACTTTGCCCTGCGATCCCACAGCCTTCGCTTTCTCAGTTTTACCTGATAGTAAATGCTTGGTTAGCAAGTCCATATGCGTTTTTAGGTGAGCCATGTATTGATAATGCTCCTTATCTCTTCTGCATTGTTCCACAGTCATACCCATAGAAATAGTGGAGCTTGCTACCACAGAGTCTCTGGTATGCCATGCCCGACTATGTTTGGTCATTCTCTCTAGCATTTCTGAAGCATCTGGGAATGTAAGATCAACAAATGAACCACTAGTAGCATTATCTACAATTGGCTTTGTCACAGAGTTAAGATCTCTGTACAAAGTCTCCATCAAGTGTATGTCCGTCATATTGTGGTTCGGACACTGCGTCAGCTTCTTTTTTAATCTCTCCCAGGTTTCATGAAAGGCTTCAGTTGGGAGCTGTCTAAAGCTACTAATCTCATCCCTCAATTGTACCCTCATGGAAGATGGAAAGAACCTTTCTAGGAAAGCTCCTTTCAACTGCCTTCAGTTGGTTATAGAATCGGGTGTCAGCTCATTAAGCCACAATGTTGCCTCTCCAGACAGAGACAACGGAAATAATCTCAAATGGATAGCATTCTGACCCACTCCTGGGTTATCAAAAGAATTACAAATGGTGACTAAGTTCACCAAATGCAAGTTCGGATCATCCCCAGAAAGGCCACGGGTTCAGTAAATAAACTAACTATGGAAGGAAATACAACTTAAAGAAAAGAAAAGGGATACGTGGGTTCAGTAATTGGGCCCAAAACTGCCTGACGGCTTATCAGATGTCTGATAAGTCACGGCGAATGTCGTCAACCTTAGGCAGAGAGTTTCTTTCTTTTGGATTTTTTGACGACTTGTCACAATTGTGATAGCTCGTCACATATGTCGTCAGGGTTACTTGGTTGACTTCATCAATTTTTACCTTTACCCCTGCATACCTATTCAGTTTATTATGTTTACTATCTAAATAAATTAAAATAACTTGCATTTAAACATAAAATATTTTAGGTTGCCTCCCAATAGCGCCTGATTTAATGTCGCGGCACGACTAGGTTATCTTAACTACTCAGACTTTGTCAAGAAACCCTGCTGCTACCTCTTTCCTATCTTCATAAAACACATCCACGATTGAGAAAACACTCACCTCCTTTTGTTGTGTCATGGGTGAGTGCATTTCAAAACTTATTTCTTTGTCATTGAACCTGAACTTTAGCTCATTTATCTCCATGTCCACTACCACTCTCCCAGTCACAAGGAATGGCCTACCCAAAATTATGGGTACTTCAAAGTCCACCTCACAGTCTAGGACTACAAAATCCGTATAAAGTATAAAGTCGTCCATCCTTACCAATACATCATGTAATATTCCTACTGGCCGCTTCACAGACCTATCCGCCATCACAAACCGCATGTTTATTGGGGTAGGATCCCCCAAACATATCTTTTTATACACGGCTAGTGGCATCAGATTTATGCTCTCCCCTAGATCACATAAGGCCTTAGCAAAATTAAGAGACCCGATTGTACATGGAATAGTGAATGATCCTAGGTCTGCCTTCTTCTGCACCAAGGTCCTCGTAGAAATGGCGCTACGATAATGGAGATTATCCTATGGTTCGTAGCTCACAGCTCTTTTCTTCGTCACAAGGTCCTTCATGAATTTAGCATACCCTGGCATTTGCTCGAGTGCCTCCACCAAAGGCACACTTATTGTTAACTGCTTCAACATTGCATGAATTTACTAAATTTTTTGTCATCAAACTTCTTCTTCAATCTTTGAGGAAAGGGAGGTGGTGGTCTTGGGAGAGTTTTCACCACTACTTCCTTTTCCTTCTCTTTCCCTTTTTTCGGATCATCATCAGAACCATCCAGCTTCCCAGTAGCATTATCTATAATTGGTTTTGTCACAGAGTTAAGATCCCTGTACAAAGTCTCCATCAAGTGTATGTCGGTCATATTATGGTTCGGACACTGCGTCAGCTTCTTTTTTAATCTCTCACATGTTTCATGACAGGCTTCAGTTGGGAGCTGTCTAAAGCTACTAATCTCATCCCTCAATTGTACCCTCCTGGAAGATGGAAAGAACCTTTCTAGAAAAGCTTCTTTCAACTGCCTCCAGTTGGTTATAGAATCAGGTGTCAGCTCATTAAGCCACAATGTTGCCTCCCCAGACAGAGACAATGGAAATAATCTCAAACGGATAGCATTCTGACCCACTCCTGGGTTATCAAAAGATTTTCAAATAGTGACTAAGTTCACCAAATGCAAGTTTGGATCATCCCCAGGAAGGCCACGGGTTCAGTAAATAAACTAACTATGGAAGGAAATACAACTTAAAGAAAAGAAAAGGGATACGCGGGTTCAGTAATTGGGCCCAAAAATGCCTGACGGCTTATCAGATGTCTGATAAGTCACGGTGAATGTCGGCAACCTTAGGCAGAGTGTTGCCTTCTTTTGGATTTTCTGACAACTTGTCACAATTGTGATAGCTCGTCACATATGTCGTCAGGGTTACTTGGTTGACTTCATCAATTTTTACCATTACCCCTGCATACCTATTCAGTTCACTATGTTTCCTATCTAAATAAATTAAAATAACTTGCATTTAAACATAAAAAATTTTGGGTTGCCTCCCAATAGCGCCTGATTTAATGTCACGACATGACTAGGTTATCTTAACTACTCAAACTTTGCCAAGAAACCCTACTGCTACCTCTTTCCCATCTTCATAAAACACATTCATGATTGAGAAGAAACTCATCTCCTTTTGCTATGTCATGGGTGAGTGCATTTCAAAATTTGTTTTTTTGTCATTGAACCTGAACTTTAGCTCATTCAGCTCCATGTCCACTACCACTCTCCCAGTCGCAAGGAATGGTCTACCCAAAATTATGGGTACTTCAAAGTCCACCTCACAGTCTAGGACTACAAAATCCATAGAAAGTATAAAGTCGGCCACCCTTACAATACATCATGTAATATTCCTACTGGTCACTTTACAGACCTATCCGCCATCAAAACCGCATGTTTGTTGGGGTAGGATCCCCAAACATATCTTTTTATAGACGGATAGTGGCATCAGATTTATGCTCGCCCCTAGATCACATAGGGCCTTAGAGAAATTAAGAGACCCGATTGTACATGGAATAGGGAATACTCCTAGGTCTGTCTTCTTCTGCACCAAGTTCCTCGTAGAAATAGCGCTACGATGATGGAGATTATCCTATGGTTCATAGCTCACAGCTCTTTTCTTTGTCACAAGGTCCTTCATGAATTTAGCATACCCTGGCATTTGCCTGAGTGCCTCCACCAAAGGCACACTTATTGTTAACTGCTTTAACATTGCCATGAATTTACTAAATTTTGTGTAATCAATCTTCTTATTCAATCTTTGAGGAAAGGGAGGTGGTGGTCTTGGGAGAGTTTTCACCACTACTTACTTTTTCTTCTCTTTCCCTTTTTTTGAAGCATTATCAGAACCATCCAGCTTCCCAGAATCTACTAGACATTCTTCTTTGGGGTCATCCTCTATTTCAGTCATATCTTCACTCAAACTTTTGCCCATAGAAGGGTCAGGTAATATCTTACCACTTCTAGTGGTAATTTCCATACATGATCCAACATTCCACGGATTCTGAATCGTATCACTAGGTAATGTTCCACTCTTCCTCTGGTTCAGCGCTGCGGAGAGTTGGCTCATTTACTGTTCCAGCTGTTTGATTGAAGTGGAGTGCGAGTTTACCAACTGACTAATAGAGGACATATTGTTCTTCATAGTAGTCATCCCTGAGTTGGTAGCCTCCACTCCCTTTAACAATTTAGCCATCATGTCCTCCATGGACATCTTTTCAGAACTTATTGTAGCAGCCTCACGATTTCCAGGAGGGACATATAACCCGCTCCTATATTGTTGCTTCTCCAATTTCATTGATCCTGGTTCATATATCCAGCCTTTTCGTAATAAGTCTGACCTTTATTACCTTGGTTATTTCCTCAGAAACCCCCTAATTATTTACATAGTTCTCTTTTTCTTCTGAGTCAAACTCCACTTTGCCCTGCGATCCCACAGCCTTCACTTTCTCAGTTTTACCTGATAGTAAATGCTTGGTTTGCAATTCCATCTTCATTTTTAGGTGAGCCATGTCTTGATCACGCTCCTCATCTCTTCTACGTTGTTCTGTAGTCATACCTACAGAAACAGTGGGGCTTGCTACCACAGAGTCTCTGGTATGCCATGCCTGACTCTGTTTGGTCATTCTATCTAGCATTTCTGAAGCCTCTGGGAATGTAAGATCAACAAACAAACCACCAGCAACATTATTTATAATTGATTTTGTCACAGAGTGAAGAGCCCTGTACAAAGTCTCCATCAAGTGTATGTCCGTCATATTGTGGTTCGAACACTGCGTTAGCTTTTTTTTTAATCTCTCCTAGATTTCATGCAAGGATTCAGTTGGGATCTGTCTAAAGTTACTGATCTCATCCCTCAACTGTACCCTCCTGGAAGATGGAAAGAACCTTTCTAGGAAAGCTCCTTTTTAACTGCCTCCAGTTGGTTATAGAATCGGGTGTCAACTCATTAAGCCACAATGTTGCCTCCCCAGACAGAGACAACGGAAATAATCTTAAACGGATAGCATTCGCACCCACTTCTGGGTTATCAAAAGATTTACAAATGGTGACAAAGTTCACCAAATGCAAGTTGAGATCATCCCCAGGAAGGCCACCAAATAACCCCTTCAAATTAAGGAGTTGAATCATAGTACTCGTAATGTTGAATTTCTCCCCAGGTGCTAACGGTGGAGGAATAATTGAACCCATTTCACCTGCTCTATCGATTTCATCATTGAGGTCATACTAGATCGGCTGATGATCTTGTCTTCCTCAAAACGGACGGTTCCTAGTAGCATTACGTTGTACTGATGCAGCTATTTTCTCTGCACACCTTGGGTTACCAGGGTTTAGCAACTCCTCGTCTCCCAAATTTTAATCCTTGGGATTTGGATGTCGTACTTGTTGACTGTCATTCTGCACATTCACCTGAGCTCTAGCTAAGGCTGCTAACCTGTCAGCCTCCTGCTGGTCTGCCATTCTGCCGATTAGTTGTGATTCCATATTAAATGGTAATAATGGTTCTCTGGAACTTCTGGTTCTTGGCATACACCACAAAAGTCCTGAAGTAAAGAAAAATAACAAATAAACATAAAACTAGGAAACTTGACTTACAGTCAATTACCGCACACAAACTTCAATTTACAACCGTACTCCCCGACAACGGCGCCATTTTTTATAATGCTCAAACTATACCTCTCTTACGAGAATTTAAGAGATCATTTTCAATATATAACCCAACTAGGTTGGGGTCGAATCCCACAGGGAATATGGTGTGAATTTGAGTTATCTGCGAGTTAATCAACTGATAGTTGGCAGTTTCCTGTGAATGGGGTTTTTTGGAAAGATAGCAAATAATTACTTCTCAATTCAGTGTTTGAAATCAATATGATAAGGAAAACCAGATTTATGTTCACTATGGGTGTTGGAATTTGTACGGTTCAAGATTCTTGTGGTAGGTAGGAACAACAGACTATCCTTGTCGAAGTTATGTCTAAATGTTTCTCAACCTATTTAGACATTTAAACACCTAATTCTCTCGAACTTAGGGAATTTATATTTCATAACAGGATGTTATCTCAAGTTAATTAATCTTGTTACAGCATTAATTATTAAATGAAAGTTTGATGCTTTCAAGTCCCTGTTGATAATTCACTTCTTACTAGGGTTGATTTCTTATCTCAAGCAAATCAACAGTAAGCAAGGACTATTGTTTGCAACCAATAGTCAGAATATAAAATAATAGAATTAACAAGAAGTTCCTACCACCGTTAGAATCTTGCATACTTAGTTACGTTACAAACCCAAACCCATAGATCCCACAACTCGGGTTAAGGGAATTTAGCTACTCATAATAAAATAAGCAAGACAATAAGTTGAATTAATACTTAGATAGATGATCTTACAGCAAGATGAATAGCAACAAGTGTTTCTCAGATTTGATCCAGTAGAAAATCCCAAAAACAATGGTAATAATCTCTACAAAAATAATTGTCTTGTTAAAGTCAGAAAACTAGAGAGAAAAATGCTCAAAATGTCAGTTACAATATGATTAGAAAACCCTAACATATGCTTTAAATACTTCAGCCTAATTATGGAAACAAAATCATAGATCACAGTATTTTCTCGGATAGACGATGACGTGTGTGATGTCTTATCAGGAGTCTGACGGCTTATCAGGAATGTCTTCAGCTCTTCTTCACTTTTGATAATCTCTACCTTGGGTTGACGATGAGGCTTGACGATTTATCAGACGTATGATGACTTATCATAAATGTCGTCACTTTTTCACTTCAAACTCCATTCCCTGCCTAAGCCTAACAATGATCCTGATGGCTTATCACACTTCTGACGGCCTATCACAGATGTCGTCACTAATTCCAGATGAAGTCCATTCTCTGTTTAAGCCTGACGGCAACTCTGATATCTTATCACAAGGCTGACGACTTATCAAACAAGTCGTCAGCTATACTTCCTTCTTTACTTGCTCAGAAATCAACTTTTTTACTCCCATTATTGTTGATTCTCTTGTATCTCGACTTATACTGCAATATCAAAGAGAAAACAATCAAAAACGATAAAAGTTTCTTAAGACTTTGCAATTATTCTCAGTTAAAAGCCTCAAACGTGTTAGCATCTGCTTACACATCAAGTAGTGTTTTCCATATGCAATTGACTTATTTGATAGTATTGAAATTTTACAATGCTTGTACTTTATATCATCGTATGGCTATATCACTATGTGATCTAATATATTAGTGCGACTATAGTACGACCATTTATTCTAATTCATAGCATATGACGATATACTAGGTGGCTTCTAAGAATTCCTAATGAAGACGAACAAACTCTATAGATACTTGACTTGACGGGAGTAGTACAAATGTTTTAACCTCAACCAATTAACGCAAGAAACATGAATATGCGTAATTCAAATAAAAAGGATACGTGGTCATGTTTTAGGCATATATAAACCAAAAACTCTATCCAGATATATCAAGTAGACTATCTCGGCTACTTTAGTAGGAACAAATGATTACAGGTCATGCCTTAAAGGCGAAGGAAGTTTTATCTTTACATATCTTTGATGTCTTCCTAGCTAATGGTAGGACCACAAGTATCAAACAATTCAACCCACGAAAATGTAACCTTTGTTTTGACAACTACTAATATCCATAATCCGATAGATAACCAGTTTTCCGTCTTAATATTTCAAAATCAATGTTGAGAAACCATTGACCTTTCTCCCTTCCAGCCCAAATCTGTTAGGGGCTGTTTTAGTAGGGTTCACCGGCTGGGACAGTGGTGAATTTCACCGGTACTGGTTCGCTGGCGATCGAAACTGTGGAGAAAGGAAAGAGAATGGCGAGAGAGGAAGGGGCCGGCTGGGATGACTGGAATAAGGGAGAGATAGAGAGAAGAGAACGGGAGCGACGACGGTGGAGGTTTCGCCGGCTGACGACTGTTGTTGCTGGCGAAGTTGTGGCGCTGTAACGTTAGAGAGAGAAAGGAAAGAGGCGGTGGTTTTGGATAAGATGATAAAGATTTTCTCCCCTTTTTCTTTCAGTATTTTTGTAGAGAAAATGAATAATAAAGTGGCCCCACTTGCACCAAAAAATTATATATATCTATATATATAATAAAACTTCTTACTTATTCTTTAATCCACCAGCCACAACCATACACATTATATACACTACATTTACACACACACATATATATTTACACACAATATAATTTTCTTTAAAATGTATGTACCGCATAAATCTCTATAAACTAAGAGTTATACTCATCTAAAATTTATCGAGGTGTTACAATTAATACCTCATGAAAAGGATTATGAGGCCAATTTTTCTTTTTTTCTTTTTGCGGGTTAGAAAATTTTCCGTTATTTTGAATTTAAATTTTTAAGTTGTCGCTCAATTAATCATATTTATCATTTACATGAATTTGTAATCTATGTTAAAGTACACATTGAAAAACTAATTTAAATAATAAAAAAGATCTAAATAAAAATTAATTGATTTTAAAGTCCTAAATTAACAAACACGGGAGACATTGTGGTTACATAATGCATTAAATTAAGGGATAACTATGTGGCTTAACAAACATAGATTCCTAATTACCCTATTTAGCCTAAGTTTTAATTAAGTATAATTCATAGCCTATCTAGTCAATTAAATATAATTCATAACCTCTCTAATTTATTTTCTCTCTTTCTCTACCTTGTTTTTCTTTTCTAGTTTTTCTTCATTCTTTTTTCTTTTTCTCTTTCTTTTTTCTTTTTCCATTTTTTTTCATTTCTTTTTTTTCACTTTTTTCCTTTTTATTTTTTATCTTTTTTTATATTTTGTTTCTATTTTTCATCTTTTTCTTTATTTCTTTTTTTGCAGTCTTTTTTTTGTATTTTTTTGAAACTTTTTTTCGTTCTTTTTCTTTTTTGTCATTTTTCTCCATATTTTTTATTTTTATATTTTTTTCGTTTGTTGTTGTATTTTATATTTTTAAAATTTTTATATTTATTTGTATCATACTATATATTTTAAGTAAATTTATTATTTGTAGTTGAATAATTTAGCCGTGAATATGTATAATTTATCATTCGTATTTATATGCAAATAAGTATATTAATTAATTATATTTGCTTGAGACTAAAATACATAACTATGCAATGTGTCATCCAATGCAAATATATCATAGGTATTTGTATTTCAAACTTATCATTTATATTTGTATATAAATAAGTATCATTTTGCATGCATATGGTTCAAGTTGCATAAACATGTATTATTTGATACAAATGTAACATTTGTATTTATATAATTTAACATTTGTATTTATATAATTTATTATTTTTATTTTTCAATTTGCATCAATAAAATGTAAATTGTATCAATAAATGTAAATACAAGTGTTCATAGAAATAAAAATAACAATTATTTTTCTATTATTTAAAAATACAGATGATGTTGTCAACTATAAATTCAAACAAAAACAAATGAAATTACAAATATAAATACAATATGCAATTAACGTATAAATACAAAATAATTCTTTAAAAATACAAATGCATCGATAAAAATAGAATACAAATACAAATATAGATACAAGAATAATACAATCATAAAATACAAAAATACAATATGCAGTCAATTATAAAGAACAAATACAAAATAGTTCTTTAAACTATAAGTGTGAATTGTATAAAATATAAATGATGGTACGAACTAACAAATATAAATGTAAGTGCTAGCTATAAAATACAAATACAAATGCGAACTACAAAATACAAATACAAGAGCGAACTTTAAAATATAAATACAATTGAATCAACGAATATAAAAATATAAATGATGGTGTGAATACTAATACGCTAAACAATTGAGGTATTTACGTTATCATCCATGACTTGTACTCGGGTGGTTATATTTTTCGAAAATATAAAAAAGAATAAAATAGAACAAAAAAATAAAAAAAGAAAATAAGTACAAAAAAAGCCAAAAACAAAATCAAAGAAGAAGAATAAAGAAGAAAGAGAAATAGAAGCTAGAGATAGAAGAGAGAAACAAAGAAAAAGATGAAAAAGAAAAGCAAAAGAAAATAGGAAAAAATAGGAAAAATTAGAAGAAAAAGGAAAAGAAAAACAAAAACAAAAAAATATAAAAAGGTGGAAAAGAAAAAGAAGAAGAAGTGGAAGTGTTTTTGGTTTGAATAAATAGGTAGTGTATTTATGAATTTTTATAAATACACACTACTGAGTAAAAGTGAATACAATGACTATAAATGATAATATTGTAAAGTGTGGCTATGAAAGGTGGATTTTATGTCAAATTCTCGCTATTTTTGAAACTTCCCCTTAAATTAAGTATATGTTTGGAAAAACCTTAGGTCCAAGGATGAGAGATTGAATTAAAATAAATCTAACAAACAAAATAAGGTTTAATTTCTATTGTTTTCAAAACTTAAAAAATGTAATTTTGTTCTAGAAGCATTTTGAAGAAAAATACATTTAAAAGCATTTTTAAAAACTCGGTCAAATACTAATAATTTGTCAAATACTAATAGTTGCTCCAAAGTGGTTTCTAAATTTATTAGTTAAACACAAACTGCTTCTCACTGAAAGAGAGACATCGAAGTAATTTTATAAATTGAACTCATTGAACCAAAGTACACGTGCAGAGCGCGTATACTACTCCTAGTTCCACAAAAATTCTATAAACCATTATAAATAGATCATTTTGATCAATTTCTCATCAATTTGTACTATAAAAAAGCGTCTGTTGGATACTTTTTTTAAAAAAAAAATAATTAAATAATTAACCATTTAACTCGACCTCAGACCCTTCAACTCCCTCCTTTATTCAGATATTTTTTCTATCTTTTCAATTTCTCTCACATCATTCTATCTTTCACTTTCTCGACTAAAATGGTACTTTGAGAATGATAGACAGAGCGTATATAGATAAATTACAAACTTTGTTGGTCAATTTCTTGGGAGAAAAGCTGATTAAACAAGAAAATTAAAGATTTGACATGTTAGAATTTTTTGTATTTAAGTAATTTTGTAAAATTTTATATTTTTTACTTATGTATTTGAAAAAAAATTTGGGAAAACACATTAGAGAATATTATAGTGAAAATCATGTTAGTATAAATTTATTGAGTTATTTTATACTGTGTATTTGATACTTGCTAGTCCTAAAATTTTGTAGTGTTATGTTGTGCTATCTATATGCTTGTATATATAGTTGTTATTGTTAGTGTTGTAGAAAACACATATGTAGTATTTTTTTTTGAAAAATATTTAAAAATTATACTCTTAAAGTTTTATTTTTATATGTTCGGACTGTTGGAATTTATAATTTTGTTTATTGATTTCAATGTGTTTGTGTGGTTGAAACGTTACTTTTTCAGGAATCTTGACTTTTGTTTTGATAACTTTAAGATGGTATCATGTAAAATTATATTCGGTCCTCTACCTGATTATATTGGTGGGGTTTTGACTGAGTTTCTAGGCAAAGAGGTTGATATGATGTCCTACTTTGAGTTGAGAGACTAAATAAATTATTTAGAATATACAATAGAGTGTGACTTTTTTTTATGTGGGATGGATTTTTTTGATATAAATTAAATATGACAAGGTTATTTGTGACATTGTTAGCAAGTTAAAAAATGGAGATAAATTTGAGATCTATGTTTCTCATGGGGTTAATGAACTTTACCAGGACCCAATTGAATTGGAGTTTGTCCCATGTGAGAGATAGTAGGGTGGGTGATGAATCTTTAAATCCTTTTAATAAAGTTGATGCTGCTAACCCTAATATTCAGCCTCCTTTCACTACGTTTTTTTCCAACTTTTGTGTTGAAATTCTCAATCCTCCTGTTAAAAATTCTAACCCTACTGATCAACCGTCTCCTTCTACTATACATTTCAACCCTCTTGATCCTACAATAGATGAGGATCTAAGTGATGATGATTTAAAAAAATGATTCAGAATCTGAAAAAGATACTAGTGAAGAAAGTGACGTTGACAGCGACATCCATCAAAAGTATATTGATACAAGGACAAGCAAGAGGCATTTCAATAGGTCAAAAAGGATAAGTAGAGGTACAACTTTTGGATAGATTTGTGTTGTTGAAAAGGGTTCCGACATAGGGTATAATGATACAAATAGTAATATTACGAATATGCTTAGTTGGTAAGCTAGTAGATGATGAACCTTACTATCTAAGTGATTAAGTTCCTAGCTATGAAATAGATGATAAAGTAGGCTGAGAATATGGTGAAGAGGTTGATCAAGTAGTGCATAAACCTTTGACAAGAAAGAAAAAAATAAAGTAGAGTTTTTTTTATGAAAATTATGAAAAATTATTTGAGAATTAGGATTGATTTTTTCAACAAAGAAACTTAGGCTAGCAGTGACCAGATATGCAATTCAAGAAAAAATTCAAATATTAAAGTATATGAATTTGGCTGACAGTGTTAGAGCGATGTGCTGCAAAGAGACTTGTCCTTGATTGTTATGTGATACTAATGACAAAACTAGAAGAGATTTTACTGTTAAAAGATACAATCCTATTCATATTTGTTTGACATCAACTTTTAACAATCTTTGCAACTCAAAGTTTCTGACTAGTAAGTAAAAAGACAGAATAACTCAACAGCCAAATATCAAAATCATCCAATTATAGGAGATTATTATAAAGGAGTTAGATATTCATGTTGGTAGGACAACGGTGAAAAGAGCTAAGAGAAGAGTGTTACAAGAGATTGTAGGTGATTGCATTATAGAGTATGGTAGGATTTTTAATTACAAGAATGAGATTTTGAGAAGTAATCCAGGTAGCACTTGTGTTGTTAAGGTTTGAGAAGCTAATGAAACTGGACAATTGATATTTGAAGGTTTTTATGTGTGCTTTCATGATTTAAAGAAAGCAATCTTTGGAGGTGCTAGAGGGTTGATTAATTTTGATGGATGTTTCCTCAAAGGTGTGTGCAAAAGTCAGTTGGTGGTGGTTGTTTGCTGAGATAGAAAAAAACAAATACTGCTTATTGCTTGGACAGTTCTTGAGGTTGAAAATCAGTTTAGCTGGGGATGGTTCCTTGAACTATTAAGGAATGAACTTGATCTTGGAGAAGAGCATCAACTAAGTATCATTACTGATATCAAAAAGGTATGACTATATTCTTAATAAGTGCACTGTTTCTTTTAGTTTTACAGTTTAGTATGCTACCTTGCTTTGTTAGAGACTGAAAATTACTGTTAAAGAGCTATTTTCACTAGCTGAACACAAAAATGTGCTAGACATATTCTTTTTAATTGATGCAAAACCTGAAAAGGAATAGGAAAAAAAACTATTTTGGAGAATTGTAAAATCCACATTTGAAACAAAATTGAAGGAGCATATAGAAGAAATGAAGTTATTAAGAAAGGATGGTTTGGATGATTTTCTATGGACAACTTGGGGACATGGTGCAAAAGGTACAATGAAGAACATAACAAATGTGATGTTGTGGAAAACAATATAGCAGAGAGTTTTAATGCATACATACTGCTTGCAAGGTTCAAAACAATCATTATATTGCTTTAGGAGATTAGGATGAAGATAATGAAAGGAATTGGTGAGTTGATACAGTTTTCAAACACTTGGATCATTGATATTTCCCCATGACCTTGAAGTTTCTCCAAGAAAATATTGGTAAGTCAATGCAGTGCAACTTGTCTTAGAATGGAGAAAGGGGTTTTGAGATTGAACACAAGGGACTAAATGCGCAACAAGCAGTATTAGTCTAGAGTTCTGATTTAACCAAGCATAACTAGTCTTTTCTTTCATTTTAGAAATCCAAATTTCATTAAACATATGTAAAGTTCTAATTAGTAAGTCAAAAAAAACAATTTAAGTCCATAAGGCTAATATGTCAACAATACCAAATCCAACGAACATAATATAGCAATCAAGGTAACCCAATCCTAATCACCAGTATCAAAAAGTAATTTTATAACTATTTATATCAAAAAATAAAGATATCCGAATGTAACCTCTTTTAAAAAAAATTGATAAAGCCAACTACAAGTCTTCCAAATTCAATGTAAGGCAAGAAGCTACCTAAGCCTAGACTAAGACTTCTAAATTCAATCGAAGAGTCCCCAGTAAGCTAAAATAAGTTCTAATGGAGAAGAAACTACCAATTTAAGATAAAATAGTGTTGAAATTTATTGGAAAACTCCCTAACGACGAGAATGATCAAGATTTTCCAAAACAATTATGCGAAGAATAGGAACCCACCAATAATTAGCCTAATACCACAACAATATTGTAAAAGAGAAAAGTCTAAATAAAGGTAAGTCTAACCTGTTTAGACGTCATTGAAAGCACTCAAAATCCTCTATATCAAAGCTTTTTCTATTTAGAGAGGCTTTTGACCATTGTCACACTATCAAAATAATAATCTTGAAATCAAAATGAGAACAACGATGTTGATATTTTAAATTTATGATATAAGTTAGAAATCAAGCTAAAAATCATTAGTGGGGCCCTCTTTTGAAATTGAAAAATTATATTTACAACTATGTCTCTATCATGATCCAAAAATCGATAGGTCCTGATGGCACTTGTCAAGGTTCTCTTACCACGGCGAACCTTGACAAGTAAACCTCTAACCCAAACTAATAAACACGAGAAAAAGATAAAACGCTCCAAGGTAAGGCTTCTGGAACAAAGTCGAACCACATAGATATAATAAAAGCGGAAAGAATAAAATCAACACATGTAGTCATAACTCCCAAAACCTAGTGTCAACAGTATAAGATCTATTAAAACAATCTCAGAGTCAAATACATCAGAAAAATAATCACAAAGGAAAATATCTTTCTTCGAACACTAATAAAGACATAATTAATACAGAAATATAGAGGTGAACTCCAGACGTATGAATGTCCAACTGCTACCTTGAGAAATCTGAAGGCGCTCAAAATCAACCAGTCTAAGGCACACCTGAACCTAAAGTTGTACCAAAATGGTGAAGTATGAGTGAGTACGGTCCACTTGTACTCAGTAAGTATCATAGGACGACCAAGCCAAGTAAAAAATAAAGCATACAAAATACACACTAAGGACACGTCACCTGCAATCAGAAAATATCCCACAATGGTAGCCCACACCACTTGCACTAACAGTTCTAGTATATCATATATATTACAACAACACACCAAGATAGAACACAAATATACATTATATTACATATAAATAGAACAAGAGAGAACATGTAGATAGAAGATCGTCAAATACAAGTAAGGAAAGGTAAGACAAATACATAGATGACAATCCAACAATACATAAACACAATAAAGTAAGTGCAGTGTATATGATGATAATGATACATGAGATCATAGCACAACCTCCAAACTCATCGCACAATCTCCATATACACCTACGAAGGCAAGCCTCCCAACGCAGGACCCATGGGGCTTTGTCAATCTGTATACAATAGACATATCTCATATATCCTTCTCAACATATCTCTCGGCGAGGATTTTATAAGGTGTTACAATATCTCCTCCCCAACACTTCCCTCGAGGAGGGTTTTATAAAAGGTGTTGCAGTGTTTGCCAGTTGTTGCCATGGTGGTACTAATGCTTCATGAATGCATATGATGTGAGGATGTAATACTCACGGTCAATCACAATGAGTATTTTCACATATAATCACAATGATATATTTTCATAACCAACCACAATGATACATTTCCACAACCACGTGAGATAATATCCACTCATTATTTCCATTTCATCTATGATTTTTCACATGTCTCATAAAAAAATAAGTATGAATATATCACAATACACCAATGGTACCACATTAGGCCTTTCAACAACACAATATAATTATTCACATGTATTTAAGGCTATCAACATCACATAGGATCCTACAAGGTCATACATATCACATAATATCTCAATTTCAATAATTACATTGTATATAAGCCCCCACACAAACACAACACATAAATAGCTAATTTTTTCATGATTAGTTTTCACCTTTAACATGCATTTTGTACCATTATTTACTACATATCCCAGTCTAAAAGAGTGAAGTCATAACCTACCTCAAAAGTCGAAATACCGCAATCAAAACTTTTGCTCCCAAAGCCTTATTCCTCACGAATGGTCTCAAGCTCCACTAAAAACCTCAAATATAGAATATATGCATCAACACAAAATCAACGACACCCAAAATGATTACTTTTGATTTGGGGTCAAAACGGACTCCCAAAATAATTTTTTGAAAAAGAAAGGCAAAATTATAACTTTACTTCAAAAATATGTTTCCCATATTTTTAGAATCTACAGCTGAAAATTCAAGTCAAATCGAGTTAAAAACAAGGTTTAAATCAAAGAAAAATTATTTTTGAGCTTTACTGGGTAAAATCTTTGAAATTCAAATTAAAATCAAGAATCAAAGTTGTTTTGGAGGTTAAATTGATGAAAAACTAGTAATTATAAGATTGAAACATTATTCAAGTGAAAAGGAGTAGTGAAATTGGAGTTTAAAATCAAGTCCTAAGATTTTTGGAGTTTTGAGAAATTAATCAAGAAATTACTAAGAAAAGAGTGAATTCTTACCTTAAATCTGTAAGAGATTAATCTAGCTTTTCCAGATCCCATAAACTTCACTTTTAAGTTCTCACACTATTTTAGATCTTAAATCCAAGAGGAAAGGTGAGAGAATGACAAACTGGGCCAAAAAAGGGTAAAAAAGTTGTTGTATATTGCAGTTCTAAGTCCAAATGAACTTCGACGGGGTGTTCGAGAGTCGTTTGGAGTCTGATATATGCAAATGAACTAGGTAACCATACTAAATTCAATTCTCTGGACTCAATGGAGATATTAGATTTTTAAAAAAATATCGTCCTCACTAAGTTGACCCCCAAAATCCGAAATCATAATTTTTCAAATCGAGGATTGAAATGAGATTATAAAGCCGTAAAATCACACCAAATATGTTACCGCCCTAAAATCGACGTTCTAGATCTGCTGAAAAAAATTATATTTTACTTCTAAGATTATTCCAATCAAATGTGGGTCCCACACCCATATTTCTAATTTTTCAACTTTCCGACCAAGGTCAAAATGAACTCGGGTGCACCGAAACCCAAACCAAAGGTATAACTAGCCTAAAATTGATATTTCGTAGTTGTCGACGTAGTTCATTTAGCCATCTGTTGCACGAATCAAAAGATATCTACATAAGTCCAAAATAAGGCTCTCGAATACATCAAAAACCACAATATCACATAAATTTTACCAAAATATATCGGGAACTGTGCCAATCACCCCACACCCCAAAAATATCATAATGCAATCATGGAAAGGGATAAAATAGTTAAATCACATAATATCATAAATTTCACATATTTCATCAAATTTTCAAATCGTTACAGTCCCCCAAAAAATAATGAGTTGTTCTATAAAACACCACTAGTTCACTACTTGTTCCCCAAATCGTCCCCAAAGACAAGTTTAAAATAGGAGAGATTTTAGGAAATTAATCAAGGAAATAGTCAAAAAATTACGAAGATAATAATGAGAAATGACTACTTCAACGTCCCCCACCTAATACAGGTTTCAATACATTATTTTCGTACTATTTTGAGCTTCCAGATTTAATGGTGTTACATTTAGGATAATATAGAGCTGAAAAACAAAGGGAAAACTATTTATATTGTCCGGGGTTCCTTCATCGCGATCGTGGGATGCCCTTGTTGTGATCATGGGATCCCATTGATTGGACCATCATAATTGCAGTGTCCTAGCCATGCAATCATGATTTAAAAGTTGGCCTTGTCTCACAGCCTTCCTTTATCACGGTTGCAAGACTCAAACTCGCAATTGCAATGACCAAGATGTACAGAATCTCAGAATCGTGAAGGTCTTCATCGAGATAGTGATGAAGAACCTGAGTCTACACTAAGTGTTGATGCATCATCAACTTTTGTTAAGTTGGAAATCTACGAACTGGTCCTCGAATTCGTTTGGAATCCATGAACCCAAACGAACTATGTTATCCCACTAAATTTAATATGTTGGACTCAATGGAACCATCTAAATTTTTAATAGAGGTTATTTCAACCAAAAAAGGGTCCCATAAAAGTCTTTGGACTTTAGCCAAGTTTCTTTTGATATCTCCACTAGCATCACTCTCTTTATCAAAACTCTTTCATAACTGTAAGGATATTTTTGATACCCTTATTTGAAGTATCATTGATAATGGGATTTTCTCTTTGTAAAAGTGCATATAATCGTATTACTAAGGTACCCAAATATAGAACATATCACATTACTAAAGTCCCCAAATATAGAACATATCAGAACTCCAACTATATTTAGAGAAATCATGCATCAAATAAGATAAACTACCCTATTATTCTTCTCAATCAAAAATCCTTCCTATAAATATAACCCTCTCTAACAAAGATATTAACAGTACATCGATCTAAAATCTTTGTAACCACCCTCTGGTATATTTTCTTCCATGGATGTTATATCACTCTTGAATTCTGGAACAACCTCATTTACAGCTCCTTTTCCACAATCCCAATGATTTGGACAATTTCTCTCTTTCTAATTGGGGCAGAAATTAAAGGATATAAAAATAAGAGATATATGAAAGACTAATTTCCTGGGAATGCCTTTGTCTCTTTGCATTTGGAACATTTGGAAAAAAAATAAAAAAATCAATCCCTTTAACCACAAAGTTGACAATCCCAACTTCAATCATGATTATACTTAAGTTGTGGAATTTACTCACCTCTACAATGCCAAATGACCCCCCCCCCCCCTCCTAAATCTACCATTAGGATCAGATGGATTCCACCCCCTTCTAGTTTCTATAAGCTGAACACTAATGGTTTCTGTTTAGGAAATCATGGCAAAGGAAGTATAGGAGGATTCATTAGAAATAGATAGGGTGACCAGATAATAGGGTTCTTTAAAAGCTACCATAATGTCACCAATAATCATATGAAGCTCCTCACACTTAGAGAAGGTTTAAAATTAGTTGTGGAAAATAGCCTCTTGCATTTAGTAATCAACATTGACTCCAAAGAGGTAATTACTATGCTTAAACAAGGGAGCTTATATTATAATATAGTTATGGATTATTTCAGGTTATTGTTAAGAAGACTTGGAAGGCCATCAGTTCAACACAGCTACCATAAAACAGAATAGTGGATTCACTAGCAAAGGAAGGTGTTGCAATGTGTGTTTTTCATAGGACTTGTATTTTCATAGTTCCACCGGCGTATGCCGCTGAGGCTTTTTGGATAGACATCCTTTGAACTAGTTATGTTAGGAAGGTTGGGCTATGTAATGATACACTAATTGGACAATGTCGAGTCTTCTTTTTTTAGAACTGGGTTGAATACTTGTGGATGTAATTGCACCATATATTATAACTATACATAAGAGAGAATAAAAGTTCTGGTAGTCCTCACATTAAAATTCATGATATGAAAGTCTTACATGTGGCATTATTTTCTCATAATTCTATATTTAAGATTTCCCACATGAACTTTTGTAATTGGTTGAATTTCTTTTTGATTTTATTAAATTATTTTGAGAAAAGTGGAATTATTACCCTGAATTATTTTAAAATGGAATTATTATTCCCCCTTCCCCAGAAAATTGACAACCAATCATTTGGGATGTGGTGTGATGCACGCGTCAACAACATTTTACATGTATTTTTATCCCTTTTTTCCATTTCCTTTTCTATTTCATTACTTTTTTCATTTACTTTTATTCATGTTCTTCCACAATAATTTTTTCTCCATTCTTTTGTTCTTTTTTTTTTGTTCCTTTCTCTTCATCTGAATTTTTCCAATCTCAAATCCTTGTGAGATCTCTTGTTAGATATTAAATTCAAAGTTGATTATTAAACTCAAAGTTTAGAAAAAAAAAAACCTTTGTTAAGTATAATGTATAAAAAACTCAAGTGGGTTTCACACATTTGCTCCAGGATCGAAAATTCCCATTTTTGTATTTGTTATGTGAGTTCAATTGCAAATTCGTTGTTCAATTGGAACTCAAGAATTACTAGTTTTTTCAAGAAAGGTGATGTTGAGGAAGCACGCAAACTGTTCGATGAAATACCCCAAAAGAATGCAGGAATTGTATGATTTCTGGGTATGTAAGAAATGGGATGTTACATTATGCTCAACAAATGTTTGATACAATGCCGAGCAGAAATGTCATTTTTCAATCTTTTTTTTTTTTAATTTATCAACTATGAAAATTGATGTTGAATTTATGATTGTGAAAAAATTTGGTGTTGATTTTGATTATGGTGCTGATTTGATTGTTTTAATTTCAAGAAATATGAATTTGAATGATGGTTTATGGTTTGAGATTGAAAATTCAACCGATGTAAAGTCAAAAGATTTCAAGATTCCACAAAATATGTATAGAGCATTGTTGGAAGTTTATGTTTCATTTCATGAGAATGATGAGTCTTGGTATGGTAATTCAGTTAATGAGTATGTAAGTTTGAATAATCTTAGTGCTCCGAGGAATGGAGTTTTTAGGGAAGTGATTGTTAGTTTGGATGAAATAGTAGTTGGTGCAGTTTGACCGTTTACTGTGATTTATATCGAAGGAGATGAGGAAAATGATAAATTAGTCTTGGATTGGATGTCATTGTTGAGTTCTTGAAGAAGAAGAAGAAAGAAAACAAATAAAGTAAAATAATAATTAAAATTATACATATTTATGAAAAGAAAATATTAAAAATAAATTTTTAATAGATATTTTCGTTCTCTTAAGAGAGTGAAACACACTCTCTTGCCATGTCAGCTTTCGGAGGTGTAATAATTTCACTTTTAAATAGTTTAGGGGAGTCATAGGAACCTCCCCCCCCCCCCCCCCCCCGCAAAGTATAAGTGTGTAGTTGGAATTTGGGGTAAAGGTTGCGGGGGGAGGGGCATTTGGCCATTTTCTCAATTATTTTTTTTTCATCTTAAAATATTTGTCATATTTCACTTTTGAGGATCAAATTATATGAACTTTAATCAATGTTTTTAAGAAAAAAAATATTATTATGTTGATATAATCATTGCAATTTATGATATTTGTTTTCATATAGTTTCAAATATCTAATTTCTAATTTTATTGAATTAATATAACATACTTTAGCTTCACAATAAGTCAAATTGTCTTTTGAAAAATAAAACGATAAGTCAAGGATTTTTTTGATATTTTAATTTTTTGGTGGAATGAAATTACTACACATGATAATTAATAGTGTTTTTTAATTACATATTTCATTTTCGCTTTTATTATTTTTGTTAAGACCATTCCACTTGGATTTTTATAATTGATTTCTTCTTTCCACATGTTAAATTACTACTATTTAATTAAAACTCTTTTCATTTTAAATCAACAATATTCAAACTAACCTTTCCTACAAAATTAAGGTTTTCAATGATTTCAACTACAACCTTGTAGTTCTTTTTGATATTATAGTATAATAAATAATAACTTGTATTTATTATTTCTGGTAGTGGACATGAAAAAGGATAAAATAATAATTAAAATGGGACGAATAGGCTACTCTTGTAAGGAAATTGTAAAAAATAAACATAACAAGTAAATAACCAAATGGAACAGGCAATTAATGCAGTTTAATTATCATTCAATATTCTTATTAAGTTAATTTATATAAAGGTTATTAATTAAGGTTATAATTATTATAATATAAACTAAAAGCATTGACTTTTTTTTTCAGATGTATCTATAAGATGATAAAAATGTAATTAGCAAAATATACTGCCATTAAAATTATAAGAAAAATTAAATTCAATAAATATCAAAAAGAAATTATTTTTAGCTATAACTAAGAAAATAAATACTTGCAAATTTGATAAAATACCAGTTGTTTTATTTTATTTATGATCTTCATTGCAGCGTAATTATTAAATATTTTTAATTATGTTATTATATAAAATATCAAATTACTTGTAATTTTTTGATATATTCTAATTCTCTGATAATATATTCTTCTTCATAAATAATATTTTTTATTTGAAATTATCCAATTATTTGATTAAAAACTCTAATAATTATGAAAACTTATCAACAAGACTTGTTTAACAGATCACTAGATATATTGATTATAAAATTAAAAAATATATGATATAAATTATTATGTTTATACTTTGAGTTTGGATCCGGGCTTAGCACGGACCTCATAAAACTAGTATATACATATATATATATATATATATACCCACACACTTAACAAAAAAATCATGCTCTTTGCTGAAATTTATTGTTCTTTATTTATACTTTTCAATTGTAGTTTTACACTTTAAAATTTGATGTCTATCCGTTAATTTTCATAAAAGCATTTTTTTAAAAATCATAATTTCGCGCAAAATTAACTGAAAAAATGTTTGCCTAGTTTCTTTTTTAAAAAAGTTAAACTTTTTCTTATAATTTGCATACACTTTTGCAGGAAAAATAACTACTGAAAGAACGTAGACTTTCTTAGAAGAAATAAAAATTGATGGACTATTGTTGTTTTTTCTTATTTTTTTCATAAGAAATTCATTGATAAACTAACAGAGTCTCCAATTTATTCTGTCGTCCTGGCCTTCGATTTTATTTGTGTTTTTAGTTGTGAGAAAAATTACCTAAAATATGATTAAAATGTTTATATATATATTTTTTTTATACTGTTAAATATGATATTGTTATCCTAATTTATTTAAAAAGATATTTCATCTATCTATACAATGAATATCCTGTATCTGGGGTCCTCATTTAATTAAGTATATTTAAGATAATTAGAAAAAAAAAATAGAGTATAAATAACAAACTAAAATAAAGGAATATGTTACAAATATATTACCATATGAAGTAAATATTTATTTCAAGAAAAGTTCGAAATCCTAACTTTGGGACAAAGTTAGTTTTAACCTATAAAGAAAATACCCAATTACCTCCCTGAACTATACCCAAAAAAAGTTATGACACACCTCAACTTAAAGGGGGGTCTATTATCCCTGAACTATTTAAAAGTATAATTTTGACACTCTTAGTGCCTGCGTGGCACACACGTGTCCCTACGTGGACCCTTCAGTGTGTTGTGCCACGTAGGCGCTAAGGCTATCAAAATTACACTTTTAATTAGTTCAGGGGGTAATAAGACCCCCTTTAAGTTGAGGTGTGTCGTAGCCCTTTTGGGTATAGTTTAAGGGGGTAATTGGGTATTCTCTCACCTATAAATAAAGGAGTTTTCCTTCATTGTTATTCACCCCTCAAGAAATTATTAAGAGAAATAAGAATTACTCTCTCTTCTCTCTCCATTTTTCTAGTTCATACTTTATATTTCATAACATGTTATCAGCACGAAACTCTAATCAATTGAGAAGTTGGATAATGATCTAAAATTGTTGTATATTTTCTATCCGCTAACATGCCAAAAGTATAATTGTTTATTAATTTCTTGGTTAAAGCATTAACTGTGATCATGTCTAGCTTTGAAAGCTAAAACATGACAGAAAATTCACCGACTATAAATCAAGTTCTAAATCAAAAGATTAGTAGTTCGTTATGTTATTTGTCTTTTGCTACAAATTATTCAATTATGTTGCTTTCTTTTGATTAAGGAAACTTAATTAGTTCAAGATTATTTATCTTTTAAAGTTTTCAAAGAACACACTATATGTAGGGATTATAGTATTAATCTTGTAAATGGATAAGATTGAAAGTTTACAAGAAATATTTGACCATCAACAATGGTTAATATTTTCACACACTTGCTGTTATTACAACTGAATATGTTAGAAAGTTCTCTGTACCATATATATGCTTAGATTTGCTCCTGAAATAACAATATCTTGAAAGAAATTTTAAGCTATTATAATTTGATAGGCTTAAGGCACAATTCTATTTCATTCCTAGAGAATTAGAATTTCGATGATTATAAATATAAATCTATACTCCGGGGGTCTTAGTTGTGAAGATATCACAATCCACTTCCAAAAGAGATAGAATAATTGAAAGATTGAATATCTCTAAGTTACTATAGTAAGAAATACAAATGTGAAAAGTTACCAAAGTTAGATAAAACCACATGCTATAGTAAACTAAGAATTTATTATTTATTATTTATTATTTATTGATACAAAATTCTTGTCATATTAAACAAGAAGTTTACTAAAGTGAAAGATACATGTCATGATAAACTTAAAATTTACTAGTATAAAAGTTCATACGTAGACACGAATAGCTACGAGACATCCCAAAAATATGCATATTAAGTATTAAAAATATATTGAAGAATTAGAAAATTCTTCATGAACTTTTAATATTTCTTGTTCTCATTATAAGTTGGTTGAACCAACTAATGGTGGGGTTGGATCTCCTAAATTTTGAAAACTATTAAAGGTAAATAAGGACCCGTTCACCTATCATGTGATATGTTGAAAAGACGCATCAATAAGATGACCATATGTACGTTTATTGTCAACCTGTAGTTGACATTCATAAAGCTGTTTACTTAATAAAATTGAGTTAAGAGCATAATTTCAAGATTGTGTAATCAAGACAATTCATCTTGATAATGTTGGTTTGACATTTAATGCCTTTGATAAATAGTTGTACCATTACTAATGAGAACAAAGGTTTATGTGTTAGTTTAAAATATGATATATTTTATACAATAGTATTTGTATGCAGAAAATCAATAAATTATGATTAATTTTTTTCTCAAAGTTGGTTCAGGGTCAGGAACCACATATGTTTCATCTAATAATTTTGATATGAAGTATATGATTAATGGATATACAATGATGTATAAAGATGGATTCTCTAAAATAATTTGAGATGTATGTTAGTTTTTCTAACATGTGGGGGAGATAATAAACAACCAAGAAATATGTTGTGAATTATCATTAATATGATCCCCATTCAAAAGATAATTTAAGTTCAAATGCTAGGAACATTTGTTGACCCAATAATTGACATTATATTTAGCTATAAATGTTCCAATTGGATGTCCCTGAAGGTTAAAGTGTACTACATGTATGAAGTATGGTAGATCTATTAGTTTTAAGAGCAACAATTCTTGAAAATAAAAAGAAGCAAATGATCATAATAAGGAGACAATATGCTCTTAAAGAGCCTACGACATAACACTTCATGAAATCTAATAAAAGGTTCAGGTACCTTAAAATAATGAAGTGATGAGATCGCAAAATGTTATGTCACATTCTGAACCGATACAAAATGATATCATCAATAATATCTTTGATATAATATTGGCACAATATTATAAAATAATACGAGGATCTGAATTCTACGTTTATTTAAGCATGCCGACGTAGAAATATTTATCAAGTGACATGAATGAATGCATCTTGATAAGCATAAAACTTATTTGATTTGTAGTTCAGATACTTAAAGATGTCATACATGAAATGCTGAATATTGTTACTTGACAAAATTTATTTGATAACTTTTTTAAGGATTCAAAATGTTTGAAGCATATAAAAGTTTCTGAGAAACTTATTTATAATTGTTATATTGCATAAATTTATAACTTGAATATTATTGAAACTTTTGAAGAGCTTTCAAAAACAATAGATTATTTGTTGAATTGATGATATTTGCCCATGTGTTTTTATAAAGAAAACAACATCAGAGTTTGTTGTACTTGTTGTCTATGTCGATGACATAAACTTTATTGGAACTCCAATATAGCTTCAAAAGACAATTGATTATTTAAAGAAAGAATTTGAGATAAAAGATCTTGGAAGGACAAAGTTATGCCTTAGTTTGCAAGTTGAGCATTTGAGAAATGGTATCTTTGTCCATCAATCTGCCTACACAAAAAAGGTGTTGAAAATATTTTATAGAAAAGAAGCACATCCATTAAGTACTCCAATGATTGTTCGATCACTTGATGTGAATAAGAATCCATTCCGACGTTAATAAAAGAATGAGGAACTCCTTTGCCCTGAAGTATCATATCTTAGTGCAATTGGTGCACTAATGCGTCTTGAAAATACTATAAGGCTTGATATAAATTTTTTGGTTAATTTGTTAATAAGTTATTGTTCTGCTCCTATAAGGAGATATTGGAATGGGATCAAACATATATTACAGTAACTAAAAGAGACTATCGATATGGATTTATTTTATTTTAAAGATTGTAGCCCCGATTTTGTTGGTTATGTTGATGTTGGGTATTTATCTAATCCGCATAAAGTTTGGTCGCAAATAGTCTATATGATCATATGTAGGGGTACTCCCATATCTTAGAGATATACAAAGCAGTCTATCATAGCCACTTCATGGAACCATGCTGAGATAATAGCTATTCATGAAGCAAGCCGAGAGTGTTTTTAGTAGAGGTTCATGATACATTTCATTCAAGAAAAATGTGGTTTGAAATGCGACAAAGTACTCACAATTATACATGAAGATAATGCAACATGCATAGCAGAATTTAACGGAGAATTCATAAAAGGAGATAGAACGAAGCATTTCTCGTTAAAACTTTTCTACACGCATGAGCTCGAAAAGAATGGTGAATTAACGTGCAACAGATTCGTTCAAGTAACAATGTGGCTAATTTATTCGCTAAGTCTCTTCCAATTATAACTTTCAAAAAGATGATGCACAAGATCGGGATGCAAAGGTTCAAGAATGTTCTCATTAGGGGGAGTTAATACGTGTAGCACTCTTTTTTCTTTTTGGGATTTTGTCTCACTGGTTTTCCTTGTAAGGATTTTAATGAGGCAACCTACATGCATATTATCTATCAGTTAGATATTCAAGGGGGAGTGTCACAAATGTATTACCATGTATAGTAAATGTCTATTTCTAGAAAAGTTAGAAACTTTAACTTTGGAGCAACGTTAGTTTTCCCCTATAAATAAAAGAGTTTTCTTTATTATTATTCACCCTCAAGTAATTCTAAAGTGAAATAAGAATTACTCTCTCTTCTCTCTCCATTTTTCTTGTTTTTAATGTACTTATAAATAATATGCCTCCGAGGGTATAACTGTAGGATTTTTATAGTATTAGATAGGAATGTTTGATTTTAAAATATGGAGAGTCTATTTGAAATTGAGTCATATTATATTATAATAGTCTGTTTCGACAAACTTCTAAAATCAACTAATTTTGAAAATTACTTTTTTAGAAGTACTTTTTAAAAAAATACTTTTCGTGAGAAACAATTTATGCTTGATCATTAATTTTTAAAAATACTTTTGAGTAGCAATTAATGTTTGCTAGACTTTACTTTGTAAAAGTCTTTTTAAGTATATTTTTCTCAAAAATATTTTTCAAAAAAGTACTTTTAAAAAGAGGCTATTTTGTTTAGCTAATGAAAAACTATTTTTTCAATCTTCAAATGCACTTATTTATTTTTGAAAGCTTGGTCAAATACCATATTATTTAAAAATAAGTACATTTGAAGAAAAAAAATACTTTTTAAAAAGTAAGCTTGAATAAATAGATTTTTTTCCAACATAATTTAATTCATGAAAAAAAAAATTTCAACCACAAATAAAAATATGAAGAAACAACAATTTTTATTGATAAATGATGGGGGTACAAATCTGTTCCTCCCTTGATTCTTCTCTCATGATTTTCTCCATAATTCGAGGGTTGTCAGTGGCATATTTCTCGAACGTAGGAGTATTTGAATTTGATCTCCATGAAAGGAGGTTTTGTGGATCTTCTTGGTGTATTTGATGGCATATTTCTCAAACGTAGAAGTATTTGAATTTGATCTCCATGAAAGGAGGTTTTGTGGATCTTCTTGGTGTATTTGATTATCAAGAAGAAAGGATTTTGATCTATAAATATCCCATGAATTTATTGGGACTTTGAAGATCGTTGATCTCTTTGTGAATATCCCGTGAATTTTTGGGATACTGGAGATGCCTGTTTCAGGGAACATGTTACCCTTTAAATATGTAAGATTTAGGGTAAGGTTGAGTAGCCATCAAGCTAGATTTAGGGTAAAGTAGCCCCTAAGAACTCTAACCAAAATTAAACTCTTTTTGTAGAGTCCACAAAATTTCAATGTCTACAAATGTCCCCTGCTTTAAGGCTTGTCGGAGTGTAGACTTGATGAAACTCAAAGACGAGTCTTGAAGTACCGCTTCCATCTTTACGATCCTGCGATTACAGATTTGCATATTTGATTTATGAGAGAAGAGATGAAGGGAAGATTTGGTCCCACTGGGCGTGCCAATTTGTTTCCAACATAATTTAATTCATGGAAAATAAATTTCAACCACAAATAAAAATATAAAGAAACAACAATTTTTATTGATAAATGATGGGTGTACAAATCTGTTCCTCCCTTGATTCTTCCCTCATGATTTTCTCCATAATTCGAGGGTTGTCAGTGGCATATTTCTCGAACGTAGGAGTATTTGAATTTGATCTCCATGAAAGGAGGTTTTGTGGATCTTCTTGGTGTATTTGATGGCATATTTCTCAAACGTAGGAGTATTTGAATTTGATCTCCATGAAAGGAGGTTTTGTGGATCTTCTTGGTGTATTTGATTATCCAGAAGAAAGGGTTTTGATTTATAAATATCCCATGAATTTATTGGGACTTTGAAGATCGTTGATCTCTTTGTGAATATCCCGTGAATTTGTGGGATACTGGAGATGCCTGTTTCAGGGAACATGTTACCCTTTAAATAGGCGAGATTTAGGGTAAGGTTGAGTAGCCATCAAGCTAGATTTAGGGTAAAGTAGCCCCTAAGAATTCTAACCAAAATTAAACTCTTTTTGTAGAGTCTACAAAATTTCAACGTCTACAAGATTATAAGTATAGTTAATTTAATTAATTCAAATTTACAAGATATGATGCGGAAAAGAATGCGCGGCTAAGCCACATTATTTATTAGAGTTAATAACATTTTTATCCCTCAAAGAATTGTAAATTCTAATTTTAGTATTTGTGGTATTTTAGTGATTGCATTTTACCTTGGGTTACTTGAAATATGCATTTTGCTCATTTTAATGGTGAATGATTATATTCATCATTTGGTACACCCACGTGCTATGTGAGTTTATATTATTGCTTCATATTTAAGGCTGACATACTTTTAAAAGTTCATATAACACATTTCTTGCATAAAGAGACAAAAATCACATATTTCAATTGATTAAAAATTAAATTTGTTAAATATACATCATAATCCTCACACCTCGCTTTGTGGGAATATATTGGAACTGTTATTGTTATAAATATACATCATAAGGATTAAAATAAGAATTTATCAGTAATTACTGGATCAAAAATGTTATTATCTTCTTTTATATAATAGGTAATAAAAGAAAAATTTACTTAAAATAACAATTTAAATTTTTATTATTAATAAAATCTCAACTACCAAAAGTAATTACAAAAATCTCTTTTTGACACTCTCTCTCTCTCTAAACTTCGTATACATTTCTCCCTTATATTTTTCTTATGCTTAATGCTCCTCAAAAAGTGCCTAAAATCAAGCAACTTCAATCAAATGATTTTCAAATTTTGAATTTACAAACATGTTATTTTTAAATTGCTCAAGATAGGTAATTTCATTGCTCTTCTTCTTTAGTACTCATGACGGCGAAAAATATCTCACATCAAAATCGTTTAGCCATTGTTACCAACTCTTCTCAAGAAATCAACAAAGCAATTGCCCTTCACTTAGCCTCTCATGAAGCTAAACTCATTATCAATTACTCTTCCGATTCCACTCAAGCTAACGACGCCGACCAATACTCATCAGAAAAAATGATTTCATTAAAGATTTTTGACACTCACCGAATTTCGCCGAAATTTCACTCGTTATCAATTGATTTTGGCAACATTAAGGATTCATTAAAGATTTTCGACACTTGTTGATAGAAGCTCAAAAAATTTCATTGGTGAATCTTCAAGAAAAAAAAAAAAGATACATCACGCTACTGTCTCCCAAGGTACAATGTTTTGTGTCTGAATTTGTTTATTTTTTTTCAATTTTTTGTATTTTTTATATAACTATAAAGTATCAGTTGTTGTTACTTTAACTCTGATACATATCATGGCTTTGTATAGAATTGGGGGTAATCATTCGAGATATGTTGTATATATATATATATATATATATGACATTATCAGTTGTATTGTGTTTTGTTCCAACCCATATACATAACTATTTTGTATCATATTTACAACAACTTCAGTTATAGCTATATATTTTAATTGGGGTTCCCTGTAGGCTTGCTGTTATTTCACTTATGATAGATAAGATTTTTAGGGTTATTAAATGATACATAGAGCGATACAGTTAAAACTAAGCATTATAGTAAGAATAGATACCTTGGATATAGGTGAACTATGTTATGCATAGGATTGATATAAATAATGTTATGCTATGTATAGGATTGATATAAATAATGTTATGTTAAATCTGATATATTGTATATCTATGTATATGGATACATTTTTTTACATATACATGATGATGTCATTCTTGATACATAACTATGCTATATATAAGATTAAATTACTCAAGTTAATGTAAATCAGATGCATATAATATGTATGTATAGTTATGTATATCTGACATATTTATGGACAATTTTCATCATTTTGCATCTTCAATGATTAAGTTTGATTTTAGATTTAACTACTACTGGTATGCAATATTTGTAATTACAGGAGATGAAATATCGAATAAAGAGAATTGTAATGTTCATCTTATTGGTAAATTATGACGAAAATCAGAGTTTTAGAAAATTTTGAAAAGAAGAGATTCGGGAAATAGAGTTTCAATGATCGAAAGGAGATGTTTTGATCGTGCTAATTGATTTGTTATTTCAAATTTTGAAATTGAAAAGCTATTATCTAATTTAAGAGATTCTTTAATCAGACTTTAATAAATAAGATGTTAATTGAGGGCTATAATAAAGGAAGGTGTGTTCTTTCCTTAAATATCGATAAAATTGTTAGTTAAGAAACATTAGTTACTTATGTACATTATTTTTGACTTATGTATATGAATATCTAAAATTTAAAGGAGAGAAATTTAAATGAAAAAAAGAAAAAAGAATAATTAAGGAGCAAACTAGTGAAATTTATGTTATTTATGCTTAAAATAATTTTAGTATTTTAATCCTTGTTTAATAATGTGTGAACCACACCGCGGGGCGCGGGCCCTAATTAAAATGATTGAACATGAGTTTACGCTAGAGGGTCAAATTTTGTATAATGTAAGAAGCAAACAAGAATATGGGGTGACGTTGGATTCTTAAATTTTTAATCTATTTCACTTTGTCATTATTAGGTATCAGTCACTGTAGTAATAGTGTTTGATTAAATATATGGCTTATAGTTGAGATCCAAATGTGTACTGCTAGTTCCGGCCATGAAAAGCGAACATCATTTTCGGTATACAATCACCTCAACGGCCTCATAATGGACTGCCATCTTTTTAATTCTGCAATGAGTATTCTAATGAAAAAATAAATAAAAAAATTGATGGGTGACCTGACAGAAGAAACAAGTAGGTACGTGCAGGTCATTATCAACATGGTGAGCCACTTATACAAGTCAGAGAAAATAATCGAGAAATATTAGAACCTATCAACTTGGGACAAAACAGTGAAAAGTACATACAATGTTTTCATGTGTAGAATACTACGGATATATCAAAGTTCGCAGACCAATAATTCACCGGCAATGAGCTGTATGGAAACAGTACATATCTGTGGTTGGTCCAGGGCTGTTAAGTGGGTCAGGTCGGATCAATCCGGAACCGGCCCGTCGAGTTTTATCCGGTTTGTGGGTCGATTTGAATTCGGACTTGGTTAAATGGATCGGTCCAATTCCAGATCCAACAGTAATTTTTTAAAAAACAATCCTGAATCAGCCCACTTAACCTAATCCGATCCAACCCACCTAAACCCGATCAAAATCGATCCAAAATTCGATCAAAACCAAAAAAAAAATTAAAAGATTTTTCTCCAATATACACTATATATACCCACCTATATACATTTTTAATACGTTAAACAATATATATACACTATATATATAATACATAGTATATTAAAATTTAAAAAGCATATACACAATTACACATGTAGTCGCGTATACGACGATACGTTTGTTATATATATACTACTCTAAGGGCTCGTTTGGCCATGAATTTTTTTTCTTTTTTTCTAAAAAAAATTCCGGAGTTGGAAATTATGGTGTTTGGCCATAAAAATTCAGAAAATAATTCCGGAATTTTTTTTTGAAAAGGAAAAACAAGTTTTTGTTGTTTTCACAATTTTCCAACTCCAATTTCAACTTTTATTATTATTACATATAACCCCAATCTTTTCAATTTTTACATAAACTCTCCTTATAACATTACTTTTTCAATATTACGTATATAACGGTTTTAAAGAATGAGATAATTATTATTTCAAACTTAATGTTATCCTAATTAATATATATCTCTTTTTCTCTGTCATCATTATTTTTGTCCCTTATTTAAGACATTATTTTACTGCTAATTTATATTTATACCCATAAATATATAAAGTATTATATTTATACCCATAAATGTATAAAGTATTATATTTATATCCATAAATATATAAAGTAATATAGTTATAACAAAAATATACAAAGTATGTTATATATAAAGTTTATACCATGTATATACCATATGCACACATATATAAATATGCTTAGTATTAAATATACAAAGTATTAAGAAACATACTAAGCATATTTATAACATAAATATACGAAGTATGTTATATATGAAGTTTATATCATGTATATACCATATACATACATATATAAATATACAAAGTATAAAGAAACATACTAAGCATATTTATATATTTATGGTATATGATATAATATACCATAAATATACCATAAATATGCAAAGTATGTTTTACATAGAAATAATTTATTCACACATAGTAAAATCTTTCATGTATAGGAAAATTAAAGAAATAAATTAGCGGCACCCTAAAATTTAATAACAACTCATCATTTCCTAATTTTTAGGAATGGAAAATAAAGGAAATAAATTAAATAAATTCCTAAAAAAATAAATTTATTTGAAAGATAATATTTGTTACCTAAAAAATAGAAACAATGATCTGTTAATATAAAATCCATATTTAAAATTTTCAAATATGAGAAAACGGCTATTAATGTAAATATTATATATGTCATAATTGAAATTCATTAAATATGGCCATGTATATGTAATTATTTTTATAAAAGTGACTAATTGTGTTCTTTTCCCGTTAGTAGGTAAATTTTAGTTGGGTGATTTTGATAGTTTGTAAAAGTTAGGGCATAAAATCATATTTATAAAAGTTTTTTCAAAAGTCAAAAAAAATAAAATCAAAAAAGACATGAACAAACATAACTCCAACTTCAATTTCAACTCTAACTTCAACTCCAACTCCGAAATTTTTTAGTTTTCATGGCCAAATGGTTACTAAATAAAACATATGTTACATAATATATACCACAATATAATGATATATATACTAATTTATAAAACATATACACATGTATACATTAAATATATACTACTTTATAGTCTATTGAAGGTATATACACATATATACGTACCATTTAATATATACGTACTACTTTAAATAAAATATACTACAATATATATATACTACAATATATACACACATTATATATAGTTATATACTAATTTATAAAACATATACACATGTATACATTAAATATATACTACTTTAGAGTCTATAGAAAATATATACACATATATACGTACCATTCAATATATATGTACTACTTTAAATAAAATATGCTACAATATATATACGACAATATAATGATATATATACTAATTTATAAAATATATACACATGTATGCGTTAAATATACACTACTTTAGAGTCTATATAAGATATATAAACATATATACGTACCATTCAATATATATGTATTACTTTAAATAAAATATACTACAATATATATACTACAATATATACACACACACTATATATAGTTATATACTAATTTATAAAACATATACATATGTATACGTTAAATATATACTACTTTAGAGTCTATATTCTATATATACACATATATATGTACAATTCAATATATGTACTACTTTAAAAAATATGCTCCAAGATATATACTACAATATAATGATATATATACTAATTTATAAAATATATACACATGTATATGTTAAATATACACTACTTTAGAGTCTATAGAAGATATATATACACATATATACATACCATTCAATATATACGTACTGCTTTAAATAAAATATACTATAATATATACACACATTATATATAGTTGTATACTAATTTATAAAACATATACACATGTATACATCAAATATATACTACTTTAGAGTCTATAGAAAATATATACACATATATACGTACCATTCAATATATATGTACTACTTTAAATAAAATATACTACAATATATATACTACAATATAATGATATATATACTAATTTATGAAACATATACACATGTATACGTTAAATATACACTACTTTAGAGTCTATATTCTATATATACACATATATACGTACCATTCAATATATATACTACTCTTGATAAAACATATACTACAAGATATATACTACAATATAGTGATATATATATACTAATGTATAAAACATATACACGTGTATAAGTTAAATATATACTACTTTACTTTAGAGTCTGTAGAAGATATATATACATATATACGTACCATTCAATATATATGTACTACTTTAAATAAAACATATACTACAATATATACAGACACTATATATATAGTTATATATTAATTTATAAAATATATGCACATGTATACGTTAAATATACACTCTTTTGAAGTCTATATTCTATATATACACATATATACGTACCATTTAATATATGTACTACTTTAAAAAATATGCTATAAGATATATACTATAATATAATGATATATATACTAATTTAGAAAACATATACACATGTATACGTTAAATATATACTATTTTAGAGTCTAGAAAATATATACACATATCTACGTACCATTCAATATAGGTACTATTTTTAAAAAATATGCTACTTAATATAATAAATTAATAATACTTGATAGTAAATTAGTAATATATTAAAATTAAGTATTTAATTTAAACTAGAAATTCAATTTAAATCATTAAATGGAAAAAATTACAAAGTAAGGTCTAAGGAGTGAATGAATGATTGAATGTTGAATTTTATTGATTGCAAAATGATCCAAAATTTATAATTTACATGAATGAAAAATCTACAAATTTTGCATCATTTTTTCCAACTCATTCATGTTAATATTAACGGAAACTTGCATAGGATAGTCAAAGTCAATGGGGGCAAAACCATGCATTGGACTTGATTCTGTTGAGTTCTCTCGTGAAGTCATAATTTCTTCAAGTTTCTGGTCGTCGTTCGGCTCCGCCCCCATTCCTTGATTTCTTTGTTCTGCTCTAATCCAATCTCTAAGGCAAACTAGAACATTCATTGCATTGCTTCCCAATGAGTGTCGGTTGTCTCCAAGCTGTTGTCGTCCCTGACTAAAAACGCTCTCTGATGCAACGATTGACATTGGAACATTTAATATATCTCTAGCTAATATTGAAAGCACAGGATATTGTGTTTCATTATTCCTTCACCAATCCAATGCGTTGATCCATCGTCAGCGATCCTCTATCGGCGTTCGAAGATAATACTTAAGCTCTTCCCGATAAGTTATTGTGTAAGATCCCGCCTCAACACTGTTTCAACAATTTAAATCATAAAAGTAATCAGGAAAATCACTATGTGTCGGCCTTTTAGATAATGATGGCTTCTCGGGAGGATGAAGAGCGATAGTTGGAGTGATATTTTTCGGTACAACTTAATCAAGTAAATCAACATAATGGTTATATAATTTATCTATGTAAGCGTTGACATCAGCCATAGCCGTCCACAAATCAGGTTGTTCTTGTTCTTCATTATCAGAATCATTGTTAGTATTTATCTCTAAGTTAGCATAAATAAGAGTACTAAAGTGGCACATAGTAGTATATTTCATACACGAATTTAGCATAACATCAACCAAGTAAATAGGGGGAATCGGAAAAAAATATTTTTTAAATTTAGAGAACATAGCACCAACAACTTCTTTGTAACTTTCTTTATTTTTATATTCTTTGAGCAAACAAATATCGGCTATATATGCCAAAATATTACAAACAGTAGGATAATAAGCACCGAAAAATTCAACTGTAACTATATAATTTTTTTTCAAAAACTTAACAAGATCATCAATTATAACCCAATCAGAATCATGTAGCATACAATCAGTCGAATCAACAAATGAACCACAATGTTAGTTAAAAGTTAGTGTAATAGGAACTCTATATTTATGGCAAGTTTTTAAAAATCATACGTAGCATTTCATCTAGTATCGCATTCCTCAGACATCAATATCGGTGCAAGTCCATTTTGTTCACATTTAAGTTTAAATTCTCTAATTCTTTTTCTTCGATTATTTCCTTGAATAAAACCAACAACAAGATGAATGTTTTCAATATAAAGCTCAAAAACCTCAAGACCATCTCTTACAATTAAATTATATATATGACAAACACACAACATGAAATATTTCAGATAACGGCGGAGATAGCTTAGATTTTAACTTTTTAATAGCAGTCTTGTTGTTAGAAGCATTATCAAAAGCAATACATAAGATTTTATTTTCAATACCATAAAATTCTACAACTTTATCAATCGAATCAGCAATAAAATCTCCAGTATGTTTACGATCTTCATCATACAAAAAAGCTAGAATACGTTTTTGCATAACAATATTACTATCTATCCAGTGACAAGTAATGGTTAAATAATCATTTTTATTAACAGCACAACCAAGATCAGAAGTTAGAGACATTCTACATTGAATATTTTTTAACAATGTTGATAAATACAAATAATATTGTGAATGGAGTCTAAAAATATCGGTCCGACAAGTACTTCTAGGAATGCCATTAAACATAGGATTAAAAATTGCTTGAATATAATGAATAAAAGCATCAGAAGAAGGAAAACTAAAAGGCAAACAACCCACAACTACCATTTTTGCTATTTCTTCCCGGTCCCTCAATTTATTATACTTCTTCATTACCTGACCGGTTGCTGGGTCCATTCTAGTTTGTGTTGGCCTACCAACATCCGCACCACCTTTTGCAATATTTAACTCTCTTGCATGATTATCACTTATATGTCTTATTAATGTACCCGTACCCCCTTGCTTGTCTCCTCTTTTATGCTTATATATTTGTTGACAAATATTGCATTGCACTTTAGTATTTGATATACGTGTAAAAAATTACCATATAATACTAGTTGTTTTATGAGCTCTTGGGGCAGTGGGAGGACGGGGACGGTGATTAACCGATTCAAACCTAACGTTAGCATTTTCTACTGCGGGTGTCTCACTAAAATTTTCATTATCTTCATCTAAATCAACCGCATCTACTTCATTTTCTTCTTCTATACCGTAATTTTCCTGAGCTTCTATATAATCCATATCGTGAGTACCTACACCTATTTTTTTCTCAAAAGGTTGACTAAGAGGTATTGAAGGAGGAGGCACACGGGTATATCTACTACTTGAAGTACCTCGACCGCTAGTAATTCGCTTTTTACTACCACTACCACTTTCGGAATAATTTTATTTTACACTTTTAGTGGCGAGGTTTCTTAATTTATCCATAATATAAATTAAACTAAAAAATTCAAAATATACAAATATAATAAAATTAAATATTCAACAATTAATATACTAATTAAAAATTAAAAGTAAGAGATGGAACGACAATACCAAATTTTGGAAGTATCCGAAGGTTCCGACTTTAGAAACTTTCACTCATACATTGTAATCGCAAAATTAAAAAATTAAAGTGAGCACTTTAGAAAATATATAGAATATTTGAGAATTGAGATTTGAGAGAATGAAAAATTGTGTGGAAAATGATTTGAAAGTGTAAGATATTTATAGGAATTTTTTTGGGTTTAAAAAATATTTTAAATGAAAACATTTTTTTTTAATTAAAGTGGCCATATAGCCATTTTTGGGCTACCAACGGTCATATAGCCGTTGGGCCCAACTGTCATATAGCCGTTGGCCCAACTGACCATTTTTACAAAATTTAATTTTTTTCTTTTTTTTTTAAATTAGTTATTCGGGCCGGGCTGGTTAATCGCGGGCCTGTACCGGTTTTGATCCGGGCCGGATTAACCGAGCCAAAAAAAATTAACCCAGCCCGAGACCCGGTACCCTATAACCCGTGGGATGACTGGGCTGGGTCAAATCGGGACGAATTTGTTTAGTGGGTCGGGTCGGGCTGGGTCAGGTCGGGCCAGGTCAACCCGACCCGTTTGACAGGCTTAGGTTGGTCATGCTCTCACTTTTCTAAAATCTTATTATTATTCCTTTCAGGAATTTTTTGAGGATTTAGTCAGTTAGAATTGTCATGTAGATCATGCAAGAGGTAATTAGAATTGCAAGAGGTAATTAGAATTTCATCTGTATGGTCAAAATTCGATCTTGACACTTGGGAATATAGAGGGTGATATAAGGCAATTGATGTCTAAATTTTAATCAGATCCAGCTCCTCGAGAATAATAACATCGAGCACAATCTTGTATCATACTCGATAAGTGTTGAAATACTGTATTTTGTTTATTGGACTGGGTTAGTTCACCTGTTTCATCATTCGTCTGCTGTAGTCTCAACATTATTTAATGATGGATTAAATTAGCAGGGGATGCGTTAACAAGTTAATTTCGTCTCAAATTCAGCAGATCATGACACATATTATTTTATTTTCTTTTGTATACCTTAGGTAAATATTTTGTATATCTTTATTAAGTAGAATCTTCTACCTTATTTAGAAGTCTATCCCGTTAGTTTCCTACCTTATTTAGAAGTGTATCCCTATAGTTATTTTGTACTTTATTTAGGAGTCTTTATGTTTTTCTTACTTGTATATATACATAAACATTGTACGAAATAGTAGGCATTCAAGAAAACGAAAAAAGAAATTTTTTCCCAATTTCTTTTATCTTTATTTTTTTATAATTTTTTGTCAATTCTTACATGGTATCAGAGAAAGATTGATTCAATCATCTTGTCTCCTATATTTCAGGATCTGAGGCACAATCCCGGGGTCCCGTTAAGCAGTAGAGTTGTTTGGTCAGAAGTTGCAGTTGGTGAGACTCCCTTATTTTGGAAGGCCTAATAATAAGTAATTATTATTTTATTTGATGTATGGTCTGACTGGGGACATTGACCCAGTTTTTAGATATATGTTGGTTTTCATATTGTAGAGATTTCGCAGATTGGCATCGTGTGTTTTAAATGTTAAGAATTTCCTTTCGTATTTGTTCAGTTGAGTTATGAGATTGAACATATTTCCGAATGTTAATATTTCGCATTTCTTTATATTGTATGAACGTTGTGTACAGTTGCCAGATAGAAAAGGGCGCTCGAGCCTTCATGGTTTGGGATGCTCGTCGCGGCCAGGGCCTCGGCTCAGGTCGTGACACTTGCCACATCCAAAACACACATCACTGCTGGCTTTACACACACCCTGATGATTCTTACCACATTTCTTGAATAAAGGATTAGTATAACCGCTATTCACACTACCTTGGGATGTGGAACCTGGTGCTCTATCTTGATTGTCATTCCAGAACTTTGGCACTGGAGAACTAGCTAAAGATGGAGCTGGAGCTAAAAATTTCTGGTAGAACTGAGAATGGTTACCACTCTCAGACCTCGGCTGAGAAAAGTTAAAGCTACCTGTTCTGGCCCTCTTATTCCCTCTCTCTTTCTTCTTAAGCTTCTGCTCCTCAATCTGTTGAGAATGGACCATAAGACTAGATATATCCATCTCCTTAATCAACATAGTAGTCCTACACTCTTTGACCACACTATAAGCTACACCAGAAGCAAACTTACTCATTCTATATCTATTATTAGCCACCATCGAAGGAGCATACCTCGCCAACTGAGAAAACTTAAGTGAGTATTCCTTCACACTCATATTATTATGATTCAAATTAATAAACTCCCACACCTTAGATTTCCACAATCCTAAAGTAAAGAACCTATCTAAAAAGGCTGTGGAAAACTCCTCCCACTCTACAAGCCTTGCCTCGGCACCCCTATCCTTCTTTAACTACTTAAACCAGGTGTAAGCTATATATTGCAACTGGTAAGAAGCCAAATTTCCACTCTCACTTGAGTTCAAACCCATAATATCAGTAACTTTCTAAACCATATCAATAAATTCCTGCGGATCCTCCTCAGACTTGAATCTCGAAAACAAATGAGGGTTCATTCGGGTAAAGTCCCAAATCCTAGCTGCAGTTGTATTGGAGACTGGATTGGATGGGGATACAGCCTACTGATTAATGTAAGAGGATATTGAGTGAGCTAAGGTAGTGAATGCATCTTTGAATTCGGCATGAGAGACAAGCTCATTCAGGGGATCTTACTGAACAAATGGGGGTGCGGGCTAATTTCCATTTCTTCTTCCATTGTTTCATTTTGGAGGCATTATCGGTAAACAAAAAGAAGAATGGGTTAGAGAGAGAGAGTTTAAATAGATATTATGATCACACGCACAACATGAATATTGAAAGAAGGGAAACTTTTCCTAAAACATCTTGTAGCCTCTTGTCCAAAAGTGTAGCGCGCTTCATACCCATGCACAAGACTCTACTCAATACGACTTTTCAGACTCCCTAAGACACTGTGAAACCTAAGGCTCCGATACAAATTTTTGTCACGACCCTAAGCTACCCCATAGTCGTGACAATGGTGCTTACGATCACAAGTGACCATAAGCTAACCCATGAGCATGGTACCTACTGCGAGCACTGAGTAAAACTGATAATAAAAGACATATATAGAAAAACAACTGATAATGTCATCGGGTTTTACATATTGAAAATACAACTGAATCAGCAAGTCTGAAAATATTTGCGAAAATACTGAAATTCAACAAATAAAAACTGATAAACTAACAGACTGTCTGAAAAGCCTCTAACTGAGTGACTGTGGAGTTGATGGAACAAACTCCCAACTAACTCCAACTGACTAAAATAGAGAAATACTAAAATAATTGAATGAAAGATAAACATGTCCTCAAAAGATGAGGACTCACCACTGTTGTTGCTGCTGTAATGCTGAACTATCTAAGCGCGGTCGAGAAACTGTGCATCCAAACCTATGATATACGACATTATAGCGCAAAGAAAGTATGTAGTCAGTACAATGAATGTACTGGTATATGAGATGAGGTAGGCTATAATGCATGGGTTAACTGTGCATGAAATAGGGATTGGTTGAATAGCATGAGATAACTGAGTATGCATGCATGAAAATTAAAATACTGAGAATGCATGATAAAACATATATATATACATTTTAAAAATAATCTGTAAAGCTGAATTACTGAAATCTGATAAATGAATAAATGGAAGTCTGTATTCTATGGTCAAGCAAACCAGAACTAGAGTCTGTAATAACTACTGAGCTGAGATTTGGGAGGTATCATCTAACTGACATGCCCCAATATGAGCTAATTGGGGTCCAACTTGTAACTCCAGTTGGAAGTGTGTCAGTATCGCGATACGGGTACTAATAATGGTTGTGTGGATCCACTAAAATAACGTCCTAAAGGACTAATGAGTGACCCTTATCTGGTAGGTGCTCTAATGAGATATGTGTTACCCTCAACTGGCAGGTAAACACTTTATCAACCCTCAGTTGGCAAGTTGATATCTATAACCTACGTTGGCTATGTAGTTCTGGAACTAAGGGACTTCTATAAAGGTCACACCCTCTACAGGTAGGTGAGCCCCCATCCCTTGGTTCGCTCGGTGCTAAATCCTACTCCTTACTAAACTGACACTGATTACTGAACTGAACTAAGCTTAACTGAACAAACAACAGATCATAAAAACTAACTAAATGATAATTCTAAGAGTATATCTGAATTCATTCTGAAGATACTGAAATAATGTAAACAGCTATGTATCGGGTATTCAGAACCCTCTAGCACTGAATGGAAATAGTAATAAAGGTATGTAAAATCATCGAAAGACCACAATGGGGAATCATTCTACAAAATGATTATCTTTGGCATTTCATCAAACACATGGAGATTAAGACTTTAACATGGGGATTCTTTTAAACATGATGAGATAGAATGATCATGACAAAAACCATAAATTGAGGGTTTATCCTGAATTGCATGAACATGACATGGGAACTTCAACATCCAAAACATACTATAATCCATTCCACTTGAAAACAATTGTAATCTTAACTTGAAATCAAAATAACACGTAATTCATGGAGATAAATCATTTAAAACCTGGAAAACTCATAATTTAACATTAAAAAGGATTCTTGGACTCCATGGTGAAAGAAAACCATGGATGAACATCACACATACCTTGAACCTTAAATCTTGAAAGAGAAACATAATTCTTTAAGCTTTATTAAAGGTTCTTGGATTTGTGAACTTGAATTCTTAGTTTTATTGGAGAGAAGGTAATTGAATTTGATGAACTTGGGAGATTATTAGGGTTTGTTTTAGAGGAGAATTAGAGAATATGGGCAAATAATTCCCTAACTGAAGCTTTAATTTGTGTTTTTACAAATTGGGTTTAGGGAAAAAGACTTAATTGCCCCTCAGGGATTTAAATTTGTAACTGGAATGCTATTTAAAAGGGAACCGTAATGCGCCAAAGAGCTCATCGCTATACCCACCGTGACTCGCCACTATTGCAGTGAGGTTCTTGAAATAAAATCCAAACACGACCCAATCTTCGTACGAAAAATCTGAAACTTCCCCGAGACATGATCCTTACAACCCTAAAAATAAATTAACTCAAAAACCAACATCTTAGGGTCGGGAAGACCAATTTAAAAATCTGCGAAGTTAAGAGGCAAAAAATAAGACTAAGTTCCCAACACTTAGTGAAATTTTCAGGCTTTAAGCCTCTTATGCATGCAACTAGGAGCTGAACTTAGCTAAGAAAAGTATGAGCCTTATCTCTTAGTGCTAGACATACACCGCCGTATATCCAACCATGAACAAGAAATAAAATAACGTGAGCTACACCAACTTCAATCAATAATTCAACACCGTAATTCCCCAACAATGGCGCCAAAATTTGGTGTTGCCCAAAACTAACCTCAAAAGAAGTATGTCGTAGTCGATGGCAAATATTGTAACCAAAACCAAGTTGAGGTCGTCCCCATAGAAAATACGAGAAATGGTCTCTATAACATAACAATATCCTTGGTTAGTGCAGAAAAGTAAATGAAGGGAATTTAAAGTCAAAAGTAACAAGTCATCAAACTTGAGTGATTGATGTTTGTAGACAATAGAAGACAAACACTAGGACTGTGTTCCCCCTGGGTTCTTAATCGTGGAATTTTCTCGTGCTCAATTCACCTAACCACTGCTATGCATGCAAAGTCTGACAAGCTATTTCTTAACAACTATCTTGTGAATGAGTTGTCAAATCTTACTCTTTACCTTTTGAGTCTCAGGGTGTTGCCTTAAAATCCGTTGTCTGTAACTTCAGTACAAATCTCACCTTTAGAGTCTCGAGTTGATTAGATGAGGGTTGATAGCCTTAAATCATTATTGTAACCTTTTTTTCCCAATCTCAAACTCCTTTGTGAGGGTGATATTAATAGATGAATTTCCCAAGTTTCTACAGTAACTAGGGATACAAATAATATGAAAAAGATCACGATGCATGGAATTACAAAAAATTAGATGAATCTACCACTCCCTTCACATTATTAATCTGCCAAGATTCCCACAACCCTAGTCAAGGAATTTAGCCACTCATGCTTATGCAACAACTCCTGAAAATTACTGAAGAGAACATGTAATTAATAACACAATAATGAAAGAATAAAATCCTAAATCTCCAATTGAATATGAAACCAATAACTAAAAAAAAAATCATGTTAAGTAGCAAAGTATGTGAAAGTTTGAAGAAAAATAGTAAAAGTCTGTAAACTATTACAAAAGTACCCTAAGGATATTTATAGAGTGTCAAAATAACAAAGGAATATTAAACAAATAAAAATAGAAAAACTGGGTCGACAGTGATTACGCCTCTTGCAACGAGTCATCAGGTCTAATTATAACTTGTTGCCTACTATCATAGCTCTCTTTAGGATTTAGCGATTACAACTCACAAGGTCACCATAAAAGTCATATGCTAGTACTCGTAGTCAGTCCATTAGCTTTTCACTTTCAAGGCTATTTGGTCAGTTATCATTACGACATCTTATCACTAGTCGTAGTCAGTCCTTACGAGTCGTGGTCTTCACTTATTTCCACTGGGACCTCAAAATTTAGGAATTTTATCACTGGTCACAATACGACTTCACACCACGACTTATTGTCACTCTTTACGAGTCGTGGTCTTTCTTTACTTTAATTCTTGACTTCAGCCTTTGATACTGCTATCACTACGATTACAATCCTTGACTTATACTCCCTTGTTACGGGTTGTGGTCAGTCTTTACTTAGATCTTGCAACTTAGCTTTAGTCTTTATTCTACTTACGAGTCTGACTATGAGTCGTAAGGTGTCTTAACAACTCGTAGCATGATCAGTATTTCACTTTTTTAAGATTTTGTTCTTTTTTTTCATGCACTACCTCTTTTGACTTAATTAACCTGCAATATATGCAAAAACACACATCATATCCGGCAAAACAATCTAAATTAATGCATATTTTCCTTATTTTAAGCATCAAATATTTCATGAAATCATGGCACATCAGTGGATCCACAATCATTGAATTGTACTATATGCTCAATTGACATAAGATGACTCCTCTTTCTATTATGGTAAAAAACTTAATGTCTATGTGCTTTAAATTAGACAAACTTCGGTTGTTCTTTGAATATAACTAAACTGACTTATTATCACAATATTATGCCACTAACCATATGCATTCCAGTGATAAAATTTATCTAACATATTCCATGATTTGATGCTCCATAACATGCTACAAATTTTTAGCCAACATGAAAACATAACCTGATATAGATCTCCTACTATTATGAAATTCAGGAAAAAAATTAAATTGGAATATCCTTTGATCTCTAAGTGATCCAACTTTCAATAAGTGAGCATATATAATCTCTAGTTCTTTGGAGATACCTCATAACTTGTTTTTCTGGAAAACATTCTTGAGTAACTTAAATATCACACAACATTTACACTAAATGTGCAATATCTGGACGCATACAAGCTTGTGCATACTTGCACTGAAAAAGAAGTTATCACCTTATCAAACTTATAGTATCATTGATGGGATGCTTGTCTTAAACCACATATAGACTGCTTAAGTTTGCAAACAAGGTGTATTAAATCTTGAGACTCAAAATTTTCTGGTTGTACCTTGTATATTGTTTCTTCCATGCTTTCATTGTAAAATGCAGCCATTATTCCTTTTGATGTAGCGCTAAGTCATAATGAGCTGCAAATGCCATAATGATTCTAAAAGAGTCCGATGATAAAATTTGTGAAAAAAGTATCTTTAACATATATCCCTTTCTTTTGAGTGTATCCCTTGGTAATTAGGTATACTTTATATCTTTTGAAGTTACATTTCAAATAATGTTTGATTTTGAAAATTTAGTTATAACCAATTGATTTTGACCCTTATGGCAACTTGACAAGATGTCAAGCGTCATCATCTTTCATATTCAACTTATATTTTATGACTTTGCTTCATTTAGCAGAGCTTCGACATGATTTCACTTGACTAACAATTATAGGATCATCTTCCAATCTCATGTCAAATAACATGTTCTTGGAGACAAACAACATAATTATCCAAAATTGTATTCTCTTTTCTCTATTAAATCTTCTTCTAGGAACATCAACTTGAGGTTGTTGAATATTTTCTACATAGTACTAACTTACATATTGAAAAATATTTATGATATCTACTTGATCATTTATACTAGTAGAAGGGATATTATAAAATTCCTTTTCAAACATAATTTGTTTGTATTGATTGCTTCCAACATAATCAATATCCTCAATAAATTTGACATTTTCTATTTCGAAATAGGATCTATTTGAGGGGTTGTAAAATCTAAAACCTCACGATTCTTAATCTTTCTTAGTCCCCAAATTACTTGAATGTAGGTTTTTATTACTCAATGAGGTTTGCCTGTTTGATTTTTATAACTTACCAATTACAGTATTAGTTCCAATATATGTGAAAATAAGAAATAGAAATTAAGTTTCGTCTAAAATATAGTATGATAAATAAATGTTCTACTTTCAAATAAAAATTAGTATCTAATGAAATTCTAAAAACACCAATAGCTACCACAACTTCTTTATTGCCATTACCCATATAGATGTATCTTTCAAGATTAATCGGTGCTCTACTCCATAGCCAATCCTATATAATGTCACTTATCGAAGTAGTTGCATACTATATCAATCCACCAAGTTCCAATAGGTATCAAGGCCAAATTAACTTCAGAACAAATAATGTTGAGAAGTTTACCCTTTTTTTCAAATCAGACAGCATACTTGGAACATTCATTCTTTATCTAACTAATTTTCTTGCAAAAGAAATAAGGCTTTAAGTCATTGATCTGTGATGTTCCTTTGTATGAATTTTCCTAAATCTTACTATTTTTTTGCTTATTTTAAGCGGTTTGAGATTTAAAAGCAAATGTTAAATGAGAACTTTCAATCTTCTTTTGTTTAACTCTATTTTCTTTTTGTACACACTGAGCTATAAACTCATTCAAAGTCCATTGACCAAATTATGTTTGAAGAGAGATCCAAACAAGATGCACAAGTATGTCTTCATACAATTTAATCTTAATGTCCCCAAGTTTTATCACAAAATTAGCCGTTTTCATAATGTTATCTTATTTTCCCCTTTTGCTTCTATCGTATTAAAACATTCTTATTAAAAATAGTACATGCTTCAACCTTTTCGTTAACAGCAAATCGGTTTGTGATTTCTTTTAGAAAACTTTTGGCATCTTTATTTTCTGTTATACCGCCCCTTAAGAATTTTGGAATTGAGCGTTGCATTATCAAGATCATGCGATTTGATCCCTCCCACTTCTAGTATGCAGACTTTTATTCAGTAGAACTAGTTTCATTAAATTCCGCAAGGTGATCAAAACTTAATGCATAATCGAGATCTATGCAATCAAGCAGAATCATAATGTGCTCTTTCCATTTCTTGAAGTTTGTGTCATTAAGCATAAGAATGTTGTTCATATTGGTAAATATAGAAGACACTATAAGATAAAATAAATAATACTCACAATTAATTATTCAAATAGATAATGTGTAAATGCAGATAATTTTATTAAATAAATTTGAAGGAAAATGATAAATTAAAAATTTATGTTTATCACGCACATGGATATAAAAATGGATTTACCTCAAGATACCTAGCACAACATTGTCATTTAATCTTTGGACAAAAATAATAACTTGTAGGTGGTACTCTTATAGATAGTTCATAAACATTTGTTACAAATTCAGCCTAACAATATGCCTTTCTTTGGACCGACACATTATCAACTTGAAATACCAATGTATCACATATTCATTGAGTTTTCATAATCTGATTAAAAAAATCTTCTTTGAAAAAATTCTTTCACATAGATAAAACATACTTACATGTTCAAAGTAAATAAAATCTACACAATGAACGTTACTTTGTCAACATATTGATTCAATCTACTCACATTTAAACATGAAACATGCATACTAGCAATTAAGAAGAATTAATCAAGAAACTGGGAATAAATAAAATTCTCACTTTTATGAACGACAAATGAAAATATCTGTAAAAAGTATCTATAATGCTTTACTCCAAATTGAATTTTTTATTGTTAAAATAATGGAATAAGTTTTTTTTTTGGAAAAACTCGTTCCACAGAAAATAGTAAAACTTATTCCATTATTTTAACAATAAAAAATTCAAAAGAAATAATCTTAAAAAACGTTCCAATAAAAATCTTGACACTAAAATAGTAAAACAATATACTGCTTCAGAATTCATTAGTTACATTCTCCCTTTTTCACAAATAAATAGTATAGTCATTATATTGTAATGTATTCAAGTGCTCCATCAAAATTATAATCTCAATGATCCTTATTATTTTTATTAAAAACATGAAAATGATGCTACCCAAAATAAAATTTGGCAGAAAGGGACAAATTATATCATGCAAAATAAATTGGAAGAACAATCCCAAAAGGGAAACATATACCAACAAAATTGAAAACCAATTTTTTTGTTATCCTTAAACTGCAAAATAAAAATGCCCAAGAATCATTAAGAAAAATATATAACAGAATGCCAGCAACAAAATAACGGAGGATTATTCACTTTGGTGTACAAATTGATTTCGAAAAAAAATTAAATATCATGTCTAAATGATCAAAAAAGACCTTGCTCTTGATACTACTTGTTGGAAAAACTTTATAGAATTCGCTCAAGATCATCAAGTAAATCAATAGATAAAATAATAATCTATAAGAATAGTTAGTGGACTAACTTTGTTCCATTACAAGAATTGATTGAAGAAGATATAGTCTTCTAAACCTTGAAGAATGCCTTTTTTCCATATTCTTCTTCTGAAATCGAAATAAAAAGAGGGAAAAGTTTCTTCTTATTTAGGGACCATATCCTTTTAAGGATTTTGAAGTGTCTTTTAAGGTAAAAAAACTCTTCATCAATAAGTCTCCATTTGTCTTAAGAAAAGGTCCATGGGTCTTTGAAGTTATCCAAATATTTAATATTTTATTAGATCATAAAATGGCCTCATCATAGAATATCCATGCATAAATATTAATATGTTAGTCCACAAAATAGAAAGTACTAATACAAAGGAGAGACTAGCTTGTTCTTGAATTGAAGGTGCCGTTATCCACCAAAATATACATGACTTTTGTGGTTTAGTGTTAACCCATATTTCCATATTCTACACAAGATAAAGGTTTTTTAAGTGAAAATGGAGATGCTCAAAACTCCTTGCATTCCTGGAACACTCTCTGTACCAAGGGAATCTAACTAGAGAATTTCTAAGAATATAAGGGAATGGTTATATCAGAAAGCCAAAGAAGCATAAAAGACTTCCACTAAAATTATCAAAGTCAACTCATTATTATGTGCTCGATTCTTTTAAAAAATTTCTAGCATTCCTACTTCAAAACTAATAATGCAAAATCTTTTTACTCGACATCAAACACACGAAAAATAGAAATTAGAAGCCTTTGAAATAGAGAAGGTAAAGGTTAGATGCATTTGGTATCTTCTTTGTTCATTTTGTAGAACAAATTTCATGGTAACTGCATTCTTCCAGTGGTATTCCATCTTGGAATCTTGCCGTCAACCAGAACATTTATTCTCATAATAGGTCTTACCTAGTAGTAATCCTACGATAGCACCTAAAATATGTCCAACTTCACATGTCAAGATTATGATAGCTTAATTATGCTATAAGTTTAGTTAGTATTGGTTTGGTGTTAGCCTTGTTTGTTGTACAACTAGTTCATTAGGTTTTTGTTACAATAGTCATGCTAACTATGCAGTCGGTTATTGTCATGGTGGAAGTTGTAGATAGCTGGTTTCATCTTCTTTACTTAAATATATACATTGCTAATACATAAATGAAATCAGTTTCTTGTTTCTCATTTCAATCTCTCAAAATATCTTCTCTATAGAGCTCAGACTGCTCCATTAATGGAGTTTGTGATATGCTTCCATTGAAGCTTCTTCAATTCTAACATGGTATTAGAGCACGAAACACGAAATGGTTTTACTTCTCCATCACATTCTCATTTTTTTCTTCCTCTACAATTTTCGCAGTTAATTTTTTTTATTACTGCTCAGTTTAATTGAATGACCTCTGTTGCTGCATTTTCCTTCAGTTATTGCAATTCTTCTCCTCGTCCTTTTTGTTCAATTCATCTCTTCCTATTCATTTTTGTGCTTGTTTTCATCAATTTCTCAATTTCACAATATCATCTTGTAGATATTTTTAAATTTCATTGTATTTTACTTTTTCATACCTGTGTCTTCAAGTCATGGAAACTATCTCAGAGTAACCTACCCAACTATACAAGGGAAACAACAGTACTGCTGATCCTTTGTACATGCATCCTACTAAAAATGTTGACCTTTCTCCCAACTATTTTTTATGGTATTGGTTATAGCTCATGGAGGCATAGTAAGCTTCGTACACTCTCTGTCAAGAACAAGATGGATTTTGTCAATGGAAAGTCAACATGGCCAGTTGAGGACTCTCCAACCTTTAGTCAGTAGGAATGGTGACATGGTCACTTCATAGATTTTAAACTCCCTTTCATGTGATTTAGAAGATAGCCTTCAGTATGTGAATGGTGCTAGGGAACTTTGGCAAGAATTAGACGATCAATATGACAAAATATATGGTGCCAAGTTGTACCAATTACAAAAAGAGATCAATAATCTCACAGGTAAATTTGGACATCAATAACTATTACAATAGGATGAAAAAACTCTGGGAGGAATTCAACACTCTCCTCTCTCACAAAACCTAAAGTTTTCAGTGCACTTGTGGTGCAAAATCCAACGTACTTAAGGCTGAGAAGGATAAATGTTATATTCAATTTCTAATGAGGTATATACACCTGTGCATGGTAATATTTTTATAATGAGTACCTTACCTAATCAAGATCAATGTTTCCCAATCCTTATTAAAAAAGTAAAGAAAAGTGAGGTCACACCTAGATGTAAAATTTACCGAATATCTATTAGGCCTCACAATGGTCCTAGCTTTGAGAAGGATGAGAATAATTTTTTAAAAAATAGGGTTCCCATGGTAGAATTGTGTAATAGAAATAGGTTCTAGGTGAGAGATAAGCCTAATTTTAGGGTTTTTATGTCAGAACTTTTCTTCTGCTTCCAAAACCATGAAGGTATAATCTTTATGGTATTGTTTCTGGTGAATGCGGTTATGTTAAGGGTGTCAAACGGGCCGGGCTGACCCGGCCCGGCACTATTAGCTAACCCGACCCGGTTTGACCCGGCCCGGTAAGCCCTAGGGCTTAAGGGTTCCGGGTCCCGGGCCGGTTTTTTGGTTAAAATGGGCCCGGTTAACCCGGACCGGACCAAGCCCGGTCCAGGCCCGCCGGTTAACCGGCCCGGCCCGGCCCGGAATATAAAAAAAAAAAAAAAAAATTAATTTTGGGCCAACTAGCCGTTGGCCCAACGGCTATATAGCCGTTTTTGGGTCCAAACGGCTAGTTTGGGCCCATTTAATTAAAAAAAAAAAAAACTTTAAAAAATATTTTTTAATCCCCAAAAAAAATCTATAAATACCCTACAACTTCAAATCATTTTTCACACAATTTTTCACTCTCTCAAATCTCATTCTCTCTCAAATCTCAATTCTCAATTCTCTAATATTCAATATATTTAATTTCTTAAAGTGTTCACTTTAATTTTTTAATTTTCGTTTACAAAGTACGAGCGGAAGTTTCTAAAGTCGCAATCTTCGGATACTTCCAAAATTTGGTATTGTCGTTCCATCTCTTACGTTTAATTTTTATTTATTGTATTAATTGTTTAATATTTAATTTTATTATATTTGTGTATTTTGAATATTTTTAGTTTAATTTAATTTATATTATGGATAAATTAAAAAACCTCGCTGCTAAAGGTGTTAAAATTTTTTGTCCCGGAAGCGGTAGTGGTAGTAAAAAGCGAATTACTAGCGGTAGAGGTAGTTCAAGTAATAGATATACCCGTGTGCCTTCGCCTCCGGTACCGCTTGGTACACCTTTTGAGGAAGAAATAGGTGTAGGTGCTCACGATATGGATTATGTAGAAGCTCAGGAAAATTATGGTATAGAAGAAGAAAATGAAGTAGATGCAGTTAATTTAGACGAAGATAATGAAAATATTGCTGAAACACCCGTAGTAGGAGATGCTAACGTTAGATCTGAATCAGTTAATCTCCCTTCCCGTCCTCCCAGTGCCCCAAAACCTCGTAAAAGAACTAGTATTGCATGGCAATTTTTTGAACGTATATCAGATATTGAGGTGCAGTGCAATATTTGTCAACAAATATATAAGCATAGAAGTGGAGGCAAGCAAGGGGGTACAGGTACGTTAATGAGACATATAGATGAGGATCACAAAAGAGAGTTAAATATTGCAAAAGGTGGTGGGGATGTTGGTGGGTCAACGCAAACTAGAATGGACCGAACAACCGGTCAAGTAGCGAAAAAGTATAATAAATTGAGGGACAGGGAAGAAATAGCTAAAATGGTAGCTGTGGGTTGTTTGCCTTTTAGTTTTCCTTCTTCTGATGCTTTTATTCGTTATATACAAGCAATTTATAATCCTATGTTTAATGGTATTCCTAGAACTACTTGTCGGTCTGATATTTTTAGACTCCATTCACAATATTGTTTTTATTTATCAACATTGTTAAAAAATATTCAATGTAGATTGTCCCTAACTTCTGATCTTGGTCGTGCTGTAAATAAAAATGATTATTTAACCGTTACTTGTCATTGGATGGATAGTAATTTTGTGATGCAAAAACGTATTCTTGCTTTTTTATATGATGAAGATCGTAAACATACTGGACAATTTATTGCTGATTCTATTGTTAAAATTGCCGGATACTATGGTATAGAAAATAAAATTTTATGTATTGCTTTTGATAATGCTTCTAACAACAAGACTGCTATAACAAAAATAAAATCTACGCTATCTCCGTCCTTGCCTGAAATTTTTCATATTAAGTGTGCATGTCATATATATAATTTAATTGTAAAAGATGGTCTTGAGTTTTTTGAGCTTTATATTGAAAAAATTCGTCTTGCCGTTGGTTTTATTCAAGGAAATAATCGTAGATCGAGAATTAGAGAATTTAAAGTTAAATGTCAAGAAAATGGACTTACACCAATTTTGATGCCTGAGGAAATTGATACTAGATGGAATTCTACGTATGAATTTTTAAAAACTTGTTATAAATATAGAATTCCTATTACACTAGCTTTTAACCAACATTGCGGTTCATTTGCTGATTCTGCTGATTGCATGCTACATAATTCTGATTGGGTTGTAATTAATGATCTTGTTATGCTTTTAGAAAATTTTTATGTAGCTACGGTTGAATTTTCCGGTGCTTACTATCCTACTGTTTGTAATATTTTGGCATATATAGCCGATATTTCTGATTTGCTCCAACAATATAAAAATAAAGAAGGTTATAAAGAAGCTGTTGGCGCCATGTTTACAAAATTTTAAAAATATTTTTTCCCGATTCCCCCTATTTACTTAGTTGGTGCTATGCTAAATCCGTGCATGAAATATAATAATATGTGTCACTTTAGTACTCTTATTTATACTAACTTAGAAATAAATACTAATCATGATTCTGAACAAGTACAACCTGATTTGTGGACGGCTACGGCTGATGCAAAAGATTATATAGAAAAATTATATAATCACTATGCTGATTTATTTGATTCAGCCGTACCTACAAATATCACTCCAACTGTCGCTCCTCATCCTCCCGAGGAGCCATCATCTTCTAAAAGGCCGGCACATAGTGGTTTTTCTGATTCGTTTTATGATTTAAATTGTTGGAACAGTGTTGATGAGAGAACTTACACATCAACTTATCGGGAAGAGCTGAAATATTATCTTCGGACGGCACCAGAGGATCGCAGACGACGGATCAACACGCTGGATTGGTGGAGGAATAATGAATCACAATATCCTGTGCTTTCAAGATTAGCTAGAGATATCTTGAATGTTCCAATGTCAACCGTTGCATCAGAGAGCGCCTTCAGTCAGGGACGACAGCAGCTTGGAGACAACCGACACTCATTGGGAAGCAATGCAATGAATGTTCTAGTTTGCCTCAGAGATTGGATTAGAGCGGAAAGAAGAAACCAAGGAATGGAACCGGAGCCGAGCGACGAGCTGAAACTAGAAGAAATTATGACTTCACGGGAGAACTCAGCAGAATCAAGTCCAATGCATGGTTTTGCCCCCGTTGACTTTGATTATCTTATGCAAGTTCCCATTAATATTAACATGAATGAGTTGGAAAAAATGATGCATAATTTATAGATTTTTCATTCATGTAAATTATAAATTTTGGATCATTTTGCAATCAATAAAATTCCCCAAATTCATTCAGTCCTTAGTCGTTGTTTTTTATTTTTTTTGAATAAATTTTGAATATTTGTGCATATATCTTCTATAGAAGTGTATATTTAACGTATACATGTGTATATGTTTTATAAATTAGTATATAAGTATATCTATACATATTGTAATGTATATATAATGTAGTATATTTTATAAGTAGTAGTATATATACATTTAATGGTGCGTATACACGTGTATATATCTTCTATAAAAGTGTATATTTAATGTATACATGTGTATATGTTTTATAAATTAGTATATAACTATACAAATATATATTGTAATGTATATACATTATAGTATATTTCATTTAAAGTATTACATATACATAGAATAGAGTGTATATATGTGAATGGATCTTCTATAGACGTGTATATTTAACGTATACATGTGTATATATTTTATAAATTAGTATATAACTATACAAATATATATTGTAATGTATATATATTGCATATATCTCATTTAAAGTATTACATATACATAGAATAGAGTGTATATATGTGAATAGATCTTCTATAGATGTGTATATTTAACGTATACATTACTTTATGTTTTATAAATTAGTATATATATTGTAGTATATACTTTTTTTAAAGTAGTACATATATATTGAATGGTGCGTATATATGTGTATATATCTTCTATAGACGTATATCTTTAAAGTATACAAGTGTATATGTTTTATAAATTAGTATGTAACTATATATATATACATATTATTGTATATATATATATGTATATCACTATATTGTAGTATATATTTTATTTAAAGTAGTACATATATATTGAATGGTGCATATATATGTGTATATATCTTCTAAAGTAGTATATATTTAACGTATACATGTGTATATGTTTTATAAATTAGTATATATATATTGTAGTGTATATATATATATATATATTATACTATTATAGCAAATGTTTTATTTAAAGTAGTACGTATAGTCATATATAATTATATATTGAATGGTACGTATATATGTGCATATATCTTCTATAGAAGTGTATATTTAACGTATACATGTGTATATGTTTTATAAATTAGTATATAAGTATATCTATACATATTGTAATGTATATATAATGTAGTATATTTTATAAGTAGTAGTATATATACATTTAATGGTGCGTATACACGTGTATATATCTTCTATAAAAGTGTATATTTAATGTATACATGTGTATATGTTTTATAAATTAGTATATAACTATACAAATATATATTGTAATGTATATACATTATAGTATATTTCATTTAAAGTATTACATATACATAGAATAGAGTGTATATATGTGAATGGATCTTCTATAGACGTGTATATTTAACGTATACATGTGTATATATTTTATAAATTAGTATATAACTATACAAATATATATTGTAATGTATATATATTGCATATATCTCATTTAAAGTATTACATATACATAGAATAGAGTGTATATATGTGAATAGATCTTCTATAGACGTGTATATTTAACGTATACATTACTTTATGTTTTATAAATTAGTATATATATTGTAGTATATACTTTTTTTAAAGTAGTACATATATATTGAATGGTGCGTATATATGTGTATATATCTTCTATAGACGTATATCTTTAAAGTATACAAGTGTATATGTTTTATAAATTAGTATGTAACTATATATATATACATATTATTGTATATATATATATGTATATCACTATATTGTAGTATATATTTTATTTAAAGTAGTACATATATATTGAATGGTGCATATATATGTGTATATATCTTCTAAAGTAGTATATATTTAACGTATACATGTGTATATGTTTTATAAATTAGTATATATATATATTGTAGTGTATATATATATATATATATATTATACTATTATAGCAAATGTTTTATTTAAAGTAGTACGTATAGTCATATATAATTATATATTGAATGGTATGTATATATGTGTAATTGTTTATACTTTATATATTTTTTTTAAAATATATATTGTATATTGGAGTGTATATAGTGTATATTGGATTTTTTATTTATTTTTTAAATGGGTTTGACCGTTTTTTAACCGGGTTTAACCGGGTTTGACCGGGTCTTGGTGGGTTTGACCGGATTGGGTTTAGTGGGCCGGGTCTGGGTGGGTTTTAATTTTTTTACTGTTTGGCCCGGCCCGACCCGATTAACGCCAAACCCGGCCCGGAACCGGCCCGAAACCCGGGTAAAATGGGAGGGCCGGTTCCGGGTTGGCCCGGCCCGGCCCGTTAGACACCCCTAGGTTATGTAAAAAGGCATAGGTAATCAGTATCATACGACTAGTGAATTCTTTTTTTTCTTTAAAAGCATTAGAAGGGGTTTAATTTAGTTGAAATGAAGAACATTTTTCTAAAAAAAAGGCTTTTCTATGTTGTTATTCAGTAGTTAGAGCACATCCAAAGATGGTTGTTGAATAATTCTAAACTTCCCAAGAGAACTGGAGAAATCCATATCTTTATTCTGTATCTCTCCCTTACATTCCAATACCAGTCATCTGAGAGATCGAATGCAAATTTTCTCATGCAAGCTCTCATGTTACCTGCTAATTTTGGATCATAACGGGATAGCTGGGTGAACTTTAATGTATACTATTTTACACTCATCTTCCCTTACATCAGATTCACGAATTCTTCATCCTTTGCTTTCCTTAATTCCTGGGGAAAGAAGCGATCTAGGAAGGCCTCTACAAACTCACCCTACAGAGAAGGATCAGCATCACTACACTTTGAATCCTCCTATTCATTATACCACTGATTGTCCATATCCTTCAACTGATAGAATGCCAACTCAACCCCTTCAACCTCATTCGCATGCATAGCTCTGAAATTTTTCTCCAGTTCATCAATGAACCTTTAGGGGTCTTCCTCAACCTTCATGCCAGTAAACATAGGTGGGTTCAAACTCATGAATTAACACACCCGTGTAACCTCAAATGAACATGACACAGAACTCACATCTTCAGAACGACGGGTCTGATAGGCCACTAGCTGAGCAATCCTATGGATGGACTGTCAGAACTCAACATTCAAATCTTCGCTCTGAGAAGGTTGGGAATGGTTAAAACTAGTCTGTGGAGCCTGAGGTGGACTATTCAAAACTGGAGGAACTCCCAGAGTAGAAACAAACTCTGGGGTACGAGATCTATTACTGGTTTGCATCCCTGACTTAGACGGACATCCTCGACTTTGGAATTCTGTTTGTTGGATCTACAGGGAGCCATGGTAACTTTCTGAAATATATAAAATCATTGATTAGAGGATATTCAGACTTTATAGCATGAACTAAATCAGAAAAAGAAGAGAGACATTCGTAAACGTCTTGTAGTCTCCTATTTATAAGTGTGGCACGCAATACACTTATGAATAAGACTCTACCCGACATGATTTCGCAGACACCCTGGGATCATGAATTGTGCTCTAATACCAACTTTGTCATGACCTGAATCGAGGCCCTGGACGTAACGGGCATCGCGAACCATGAAGGTACGAGAGCCCATCTCTAACTGGCAATCATATACACAATTAATATACTGTAAGGAATTATGGAAAATAAACAAAAAAATGCTCACTTTAATATCTCAAAAGGGTAATGCGGATATAAGTTTAATAAAACTCAAACCATCTAATACATTTCTATAAATTCTCTACTACGACTGAATACAACAATTTGTTTGAAACAGGGACAAAGCCCCCGGTCAGAACATGAACTAAAAATAATGAAATTAACATAAGTAAACAAGACGCCTTCCAAAGTAAGGGAGGCTCACCAACTCTGAATGCCTGACATCAATCTACTGTTTAGCAGGACCACTAGACTGGGCCTCAGAACCTGAAATATAGGGGGTCAATACAAAATGTACTGGTATGTGAAACAACCCAAAATAACATATTTTTTTATATAATATAATGAGAGAATTTTATAAGACAATGAATATAATACATAAGTGAAAACACATGGGCATACTGAAATGAATTTCAAAAACTCTTGGAAATCATGACTCACTTTCTATTTTTTAATGAGCTAGATGGTATACCCTATAATTTGATCATCCCACGGGTTATATGGAATCCTCCCTTGAATCCAAGCCCCCAACCCAAGTTTGCTGCAAGGGTTGGAGCATCGGTATGAGAGACATTCCAATCCATAAAGTAGGGTGCCATAATTCCCAATCATAATAATATGTCATGGTAGGGTACAAAACTACATAGCATGGATCCTAACCTTAGTCCCAAGATTGGACGAAATAAATTAAGGCACACAAAACCACAGAGCATGGTGCTAAAAATCTCGAGTTGGCAAATCACGGTTCCCAACATTGAGTCTCTAGACCCGTTCTTTCTTTGGATAACCATCTAACTCTCTTAAGCCCAGCTTTTAGTTCTTAAAAACATTATTCATACATTAAAAACATTCATCACTTGTTCTGGTAAGGGCATACTATCACCGAGTATCATCATTTCCTGACTTACAAGTCAATATCATATCAAATTCACACCCCATAATATTCAATACAGCCACATGACCACCCAAGATTCATAACATCACAATAGAGTCATCACTTTTAAATCTCAAGAAAACTTAGGCATTTGTCCCCTCTTTGCAAGATTCAAAATATGTGGTGGTCATATCAATTTATTCAATCACATACAATTCTTTCTCTTTAATGCAAGAATATAGATATAGTAAGAAACTCCCTCTTATCATATATAAACCATGTCAAACACCATGATTATGAGAAACTCACTTTCAAATCTTAATGCATGCATTCCAAATCATTCACAATGAAAATATGAACTTTAGTTCACAACAAGAGAGGGAATTCATGCTCTTGCTCTCCATTAACTTTACAAACACACAAAATCATATATATAAATATATGTATATATATATATATAATATATATAGTTATAATTTAATTTCCATGAAAAATGATTCAAGACAACATATATTTTCATCAAAACAATCCCATGATGTATACTTTTTGAAAACAATATCGAATACTTCATTATAAAACAAAACTGGGGATCTTTAATCTTGACAAAACATTTAAACTAATGCCCAAGATTTTTAGAGTAGTCCCACATACCTTAATTTCCATGATTTGATGAATGGAATCCTATTCTTGAGAAATCTTTAATTAAAAGGCTTGAATTCTTGATCTTTGAGAAAAAGAATTGAATCTTGTTCAAGAGAGGTGGTTAGGGTTTTTATTTGAGAGAAAGATTGAATAATAGTGTGTATTATGCTTTTTAGGGGCTGAAATTAAGTGTTATAGGCGGATTTGGGTGAGGGAAAGTGACAAAAGTGCCCCTAAACCCTTTAAAAACTACAATAGTGTGTGAAATAGTTTCGTAACATGGTGTCCATCGCGTCATGTTGCATCGCTGATGTGTGAGCCGATGCTAAAACATTTGAAGCTTTTAACTCTGAATAATTATGAAGTCTTAAGCAACTTTTGTTGTTTTTGATTGCTTTTAATATGTTAATAAAGATACAAGTGATCGGGGAGGAAACCAAAGAAAAGAATAATAAATCAGCTGAAATTTGGTGTAAATATGCTAAAGTATAGTTGACGTTAATTCTGAAGAACCATCATACATGGGATAGGCTGTCAAAGTTACTGTCAATCTTAGATAGAAACTGAGAAACTGAGATGAAATGTGACGATGTTTAGGACGGGCTGTTAAATATGTGACATGGCGTCAAAATTGCCATCAACCAAAAGCAGAGAATACTGATTTCCAGTGAAGTTGTGACAACAGTTATCATGCGCCGTCAAGAATTTTGACACACCGTCAGGTTTGCCGTCTAAAGATTCAGAAGATAACAATTCACTGGAACCTTTGACGACATATCTCACACGTCGTCAGACATCTGACACGCCGTCAAGATCGTCGTCGTCCAATCCAAAGAGAAAATTGAAACTATAATTTTATTTCCTTATTTAGGGTTGACTATTTAAAGACTTATTTTAGGGTTTTTTTAGGGAAGGATCATTAATTATCAGAGAAGAACTTCTGAAGAGAAACACGTAACATTGCTTCATCTTTACCATCAAATATATTTCTTGTTTCTTTAAAAAAAACACTTATCAACTATTTTTGGGTTTCTATCTCGTGAGTAAATCGAAGAAACTACTTGTTGTTTTTCATCCATTCGTAAGTTTACCCTTATTATGATGAATTCAACTTGTTATTTTGTTCATCAAATCATGGGCAGCTAATTCCATTAGCCGGAGTTATGGGATCCATGGATTAGGGTCTGATAGGTTACTAGGTATTTAACGGATTCAAAGAGTAGTGGGATATCTTGAAATTCTGTGGTTTTAACTGAAATCTACTGGTTGCAAATATTAGGTTATGCCTTAGGTTTTATTTGCTTCTAACGGAGAACTAGACTAGAGGTCGTGAATTATCTATAGGGACTCGAAAGCTACCAATCTTCTGTTTAATGATCAATGCCGTAACTGGATTGATCTACCTGAGATAAAATCTTATTGGAAATAGATAAGTTATCTAAGTTTGAGAGAATTAGATAATAAATTGTCTGGTGAGGTCGAGAGATAAGTCAGACAGTATCGTCGTCAGGGATAATCTGCTGTTTCTATTTACTTCAAGAATCCCAAGCATTACCTAGTATCTGTCAATTCCATAAACCCATGGTGAACATAACTCTGGTTTCCCATTTAGACTGATTTCAAACACTAAAATATTGAAAGTGACAATTAACTCTCTGTGAACCTTAAGCCCCCATTTTACCTTTTTTTATCGATTGTTTGAATTTAACTTGTAGCTTTAGTTTCAACTTAGTTTAATCGCCACTCACATTGTTCCCTGTGGATTCGACCCTGACTCCAAAGTTGGGTAAATATATTGACGACGACCTCACTAAATTGACGTATAAGTTGAGCGTTATCAAAAAATAGTGCCGTTGCCGGGGAATAATTTGGCGTATTAAGTTAGTTTGGAATTTTAGCTTACTTGCTTGAATTCGAACTTGTAAATATTTGTTTTTGATTTTCTTTGTTTCTTGTGTTAGGTAGATTTTCTTTATTTTTGTTTATTTTTTACTATGGCATCATGGAATGAATGTGAGTTTGATGGTTGGAAATCCTATCTGGATGATCCATGTTCATATTGTGATGGACCCCACTTTTAGAAAGATTATAGATATGCTCCCCGGAGAGAGATATGTGCACCATCTCCATCCTACCAGGAGTATAATTGTTCTTTATATAGTGGTCAAGATGGACATTGGAATGATTGCCCAAATGCCCCCTCCCCTTATTGCTCTAACCCAAGTTCTAGTTCTTTTTATGAGTATGACAGGTCTTATGGTCAGGAAAAGGAAGAACGAAGCACTGGAAAGAGTGACATTGAAGCTATGCTTCAACTAATGTTGGATCATATAGACACAATCAATGATACCACATGTGACATACGTCAAGATATTAGGGCATTTAACAAGGAAAGATAAAGGATAGAAGAGATGGATATCGAGGTCAATCATCCAAAATACTTTTCTACATTATGTTCAGATAATATCTTGTCTGTGGAATTATTTAAAATAATGGAAGAGTGTGAGGATGAAGAGAAAGAATCCGATGTTGATGATGAGCTTGATGTTGAGCAACCCTCGGTGATTTCCCAACCAACCGAATCATTTATGAATGAAGATGCCAAGGATGAGGAAATGGTATTAGAGTCAAAAGAAAAAATCAAGCACAATCCTCGTGAAGACTCTAGTCCATTTCGGGGTAAGAATACTAATAGGGAAGTTATTCCAAAAATGAGGGTTAGTCCTCATTCGAATCACTTTTCAACATTATGCTTAGTGGATATGATGACAGTCGAATCACCCAAGCAAATTATGAATTTTGAAAATGAGGAGGAAGATTCTTATATTTTGGAGTTTGTCCTTCCAAAAGGGTGTACTACAACCCCAGTCTTGAAGGCCAAGAAGCTTAAAGAACGATATCCATTTAGTGGCTTTTTAAGATCCTCATCGTTGCCCAATGAGACCACACAAAATTTTGATGCAAAATTAGGCAAGCGGTTCAATTCTTCGAAGTGGCGTGATAGAACATTTCTTATCCTGCCCTCACATTTGCCCAACGGACCTAAAAGATGTAAAGATCAAAAGATGGGCCGACAATTTAAATCGTCAAAGTGGAGGGATAAAGGATGAATGGATGCTGTCATGCCGCGATACTAAATTAGGCGCTTCTTGGGAGGCAACTCAAGGTATTTTTTGTTTGTATTCGTATTATGTGATTGACATCAGATCTTCGCATCCATGGTGCCACATGTATGTTTCTAACTCTCTTGTTTTGGTTTGACGCATTGGGGACATTGCATGATTTTAAGTTGAGGGTGTTGGGGATACTTGTGGGTGTTGATGTCCTCCTGGGGTTTTTGTTGCCGTGCCTCTTTTCCCTGGAGTCTTGTTCCTAGTAGAGCCAGCATGTTTAGGCGTATTGCACTTGTTTTGTGATGTGTTGTAGTTGACTAGGAGAAATACAAGTAACTAAGGAAGTTAACTTGTTTTTGAGATTTTTGAGCACCTCTCCATTGGTCTGATATATTACTATGTGAATTGCATCCATTTGTAACCATGGTGTGTCTTTTTGTGGCATTAGTCTGGCAACTGAATAACCGTTGTTAAATACGTGCATGAACTGGATATGTAGTGATATGCAAGATACTTGTCTTCCTTGTGTGTGTAAGGTCTTCCTCAGTTCCCATTGTGCGTTGAATCTAGAACTTGCCTAGTTAGTCATACCATAGTCATAGGATAAGCGTTAGGAAAAGATCATAGGCCGTTTTTGCATGTTAACCCCTTTTAGCTTAAATGACCGTCCAAATGTGAATAATATCCCTTGATCCCTTTTTGCACCTAAATAGCCCAGTTCTTTCTTATACACCTTTCACCTTCCCATTACATCACAATGAACCTATTTTGGCCTTGGTCCTCCTTGGACACTGTGCACCTCGACTTAGACAAATAACCTAAGTTGAGGGTGGCTACTATAGGGGTGCGTGATGCATTATGAGTATGAAGAGAGGTAAATGAAGGAAAATGAACAACAAGTTAGGTGTAGTGAAAAACAAAAAGAGAAAACTGTAAAAGTTAATCTAATGCTTGAACAGACAACATCCATCTTGAGAATGCTTGACAAATAAAAGAGGGAAGCAAAGACGGTCAAAAGTTGAAATCCCGTGAGTTAATGTAGTGCCAAGGAGGTGTAGTCACTATGAAATACCTATGAATATCATACCAACCCTGAGCCTACATTACAATCTTAAGAAAAGCCCTATAGTGATCCTAACTGACTTGTCTGAAGACTTAGATACTGACTATAAGGGAAAGCCTATGGCATTTGATGCGCAATGTTGGAACTTCGTTCTGAGAGTGAGTCTTACGTTCATCCCTATGTCTATACATGTGAATATGGGTGATAAAGGGATTTCTTTGTTGTGAGGGCACACCAGGTATATTACTATTAACTGCTTTGTTCAGATAATGTTATTTGGGTATGTGCTAGGCTGTTATTGCTGAGATTTTTGCCATATCTAGATACATGTGAATTACATGGGTTTTTTCAAATATTAGAAACAGTTGATTTTACTTTGATTGATCATGGAGATGGTGCATGTATTCTTACCTAATGAGAGTAGTTAGCTGCTGAATTGGACTCTGTATACTCCTAGTTATGTTTTGGTTGCTTAAGGACAAACAATTGTTTAAGTTGAGGGTGTTGATATGTGAGCCGATGCTAACACATTTGAAGCATTTAACTCTGAATAATTGTGAGGTCTTAAGCAACTTTTGTTGTTTTTGATTTCTTTTAATGTGTTAATACAGATACAAGTGATTGGGGAGAAAACCAAAGAAAAGAAGAATAAATCAGCTAAAATCTAGTGTAAATAAGCTGAAGTATAGTAGACGTCAATTCTGAAGCAACGTCATACATGGGAAAGGCTGTCAAAGTTGCCGTTAAGCTTAGACAGAACCCGAGATAAAATGTGACGACATTTAGGATGGGCCGTCAAATTTGTGACATGGCGTCAAAATCACCGTCAACCAGAAGCAGAGAATACTGATTTCCAGTAAAGTTGTGATGGTAGTTGTCACGCGCTGTCAAGAATTTTGATACGCTGTTAGGTTTGCCGTCTGAAGAGTCAGAAGATAACAATTCACTGGAACCTTTGACGACATCTCGCACACGTCATCAGACATCCGACACGCCGTCAAGATCGTCATCTTCCAATCCGAAGAGAAAATTGAAACGTTAATTTTATTTCCTTATTTAGGGTTGACAATTTAAAGACTTGTTTTAGGGTTTCTTCTAGGGATGGATCATTAATTATCAGAGAAGAACTTCTGAAGAGAAGCACGTAACATTGCTTCATCTTTACCATCAAATATTTTTCTTGTTTTTTTTAAAAAAACACTTATCAACTATTTTTGGGTTTCTATCTCGTGAGTAAATTGAAGAAATTACTTGTTGTTTTTCATCCATTCGTAAGTTTATCCTTATTATGATGAATTCAACTTGTTATTTCATTCATCAAATCATGAGCGGCTAATTTCATTAGCCGGAGTTATGGGATTCATGGATTAGGGTCTGATAGGTTACAAGGTATTTAACGGATTCAAAGAGTAGTAGGACGTCTTGAAATTCTGTCATTTTAACTGAAATCTACTGGTTGTAAACATTAGGTTATGCCTTAGGTTTTATTTGCTTCTAATGGAGAAATAGACTAGAGGTCCTAAATTATCAACAGGGACTCGAAAGCTACCAACCTTCTGTTTAATGATCAATGCCGTAACTGGATTAATCTACCTGAGATAAAATCCTATTGGAAATAGATAAGTTATCTAAGTTGAGAGAATTAGATAATAAATTGTCTGGTGAGGTCGAGAGATAAGTCAGACAGTATCATTGTCAGGGATAATCTGCTATTTCTACTTACTTCAAGAATCCCAAGCATTACCTAGTATCTGTCAATTCCCAAAACCCATGGTGAACATAACTCTGGTTTCCCATTTAGACTGATTTCAATCACTAAAATATTGAAAGTGACAATTAACTCTCTGTGAACCTTAAACCTCTATTTTATCTTTTTATATCTATTGTTTGAATTTAACTTATAGGTTTAGTTTCAACTTAGTTTAATCGCCACTCACATTGTTCCTTGTGGATTCGACCCCGACTCCAAAGTTGGGTAAATATATTGACGACGATCGCCTTGCACTAAATTGATGTGTAAGTTGAGCGTTATCAATTTCTAATCGTGTCGATGACCAACACGTCGCATCAGCTTACTGCCTCTCACAAAAAATCCCATGACTTTTTTCTCGAGTATCATATTAAGAAGAAATTGGTATCTTTGGAAATCTAATTCAATTATCTACAATTTGGTGGGCCTGGAGATGAAAAATTCTACTTATATAAAAAGTTATACACATTTAAATTTGATCCTTGTAGAATCGAATACCAAACTTTAGATGATTCAAAGGCTCTTAGCTCAAATTTGCTCTAAGTGATTTTCATGAACATTTTTCACCTCATAATCACTAAACACACAAGGATAAATATCATGACACATGAATTTAAATATGAGTCATGGGATTAGAGTTTACACACATAGGAATGATGGTCTGATTTCTAGTTTGAAAATGCGGGGAGTTACAATATGATTATTATTTATTCAAAATAGGGAAGGCTCTCAGAATGGATAGTTATGGTGGTTGTAGAAATTGTTCATAGGCAGTTAAAGGCGTAGATTAGTCAATAAGTTATGGGTAGAAATCCACTGCTGTACATGGATTTTTTAAGGCAGTGGTGATGTATGTGTGGTAAGTAAATATGATGTGATGGAGTGAAATATGTTGATAAGATCGTAATGGGTTATAATATAAGATTAAGATTGACTATCCCTATTTTGTGACTTTTCCCCCTTGATTGTATTTTCTCCAGTTGTGGTAAACTAGTACTATGTGCGAGAATGTATATAGTAAATTTAGAGGTGTTCTAGTAATGTCATGGAGAGAATGAACTAATGGGTCATAGTTAAGTGAAGTAAGAGACTTTGGTTGATATTTCTATTTGATGAACTAGTATAATATGGGGCATGCTTCATCGATGTTGCATGATTGGTTCTAGACAATAGGCTTGAAATTTAGATGTGGATTGTGGTTATTAGTCTAGTAGATTAAGATTAATGATATGTGTTTTATGGGAATGAATTAGTAGGGCTTGATGTGATTTGTAAAAGATCCTAGGTTGATAACTTATGAAAAGTTTAAGTGGTAATTATGAGGTATATGTGTACATGAGGAATAATGTTAAAATGATGAATTGTGGTTGAATAATTAAGTGGATAAGAGCGTGAGTGTGTAAGAATAAGTTGAACCCCGAAGTAGCATGTTGTTAGATAAGGTGTGATGTGTACGAGCGTCACGTGTAGCTAGATTTCGTTCTTGAATTTTTAGTATGGAGAAGTCTGGGGAATGGTTGTATGGTCTTCTTTATAGTTAAACTGAGGAAATACAAGTATGTATAGTCCACCAAAAAATATATTTATCATGATGTAAGTTATGTGATTAACGGTCTAATGTTAGAATATAAGGTAGTGCAGAGTGGATTTTAATGTGATAAGGAGGGAGGAGGTGTATTCTCATGAGACTGTGAGTTGTAGGTTGATGATGTTAGAGGATAGCAAAAATTAAGAGTAGCGTTCTTGGAAAGCAATTCCTTTCGAGTATAGTTAAAAAGGGAAAGTTTAACATTTATGTGTATGGTGATACCCCATTGTGTTGAGTGTTGTTCTTGTAGATTTAATAAGAAAATATGTCCTTAAGTTTAGGATTGTCACTTTGATCTAAGGGGGAGATGATGTATTAAAGTAGTTCTCGAATTTTCTTATGGTGTCAAGTTTCAAGTAAGAATCATGATAAATCTATTCCTATTCAAGAAACTCATCCTACTTCAATTTAAGAGGTCATTCTGCTAATGTCCTACGTTACGTATTCAAGACATTCCTATGACTATGATTCAAGTTCTATATGGATATATGTTCATATCCCGACCTCCAAACTAGAACTAATAACGTCCCTCAATGCTCCAATATTCCAAGTATCCAGCTCTATATTATCTTGCTCATGATCCAGGTTCAAAGAAACTATGCTTTCTATACGTTACCGATTTATTTTATTCCGGTATTAGCCAATGTGATAAAGCTCATGCTAACTCATGGAAAATTTTAGTTCTTTAAATGAGGATCAATCGCTTCAAGTGGAAATCCTTATCTTAGTTGTTAATTAAAGAAATTCCGGCTTTAGGCTATATAGCTCTTGATATGTCCACCTATGTTTTCTCATTGTGGTTTGTCCTAAGAACTCATGCTATGTTGTGTTTATGCCAGAATGACTCTCTACTTATGATCCAGACACTTGATAGATGAAACACTTCGTGATTGAATTATTTCTTCTACTCACGTCACACCTTGAGTAGTGCAGTATGTATAAATTATAGTCGAATAGTGTCACTCTCTTTTATGATGCTTATGGTCGGATCCCTCAGTGCTCCACCATATGATAGTAGTTATGGAAGAGTAGTAATGTTTTAGGTAGGGGATAGATGTTGTTGATTTTTTTTAGTAGATGTTCTTGAAGTAGTAATTTTTTCTTTAGTAGATGTTCTTGAAAGTGAAAATTTTGATGTGATTTCTTGAACTAATATCATAGGTGAAAGGGGAAATAAGGAGATGAACTTTCGTTACGTGCAATAGTTAGGGAGGATATATGTGGCGACAATCATTATGAGTGATTGAATATGTTGGTCTTAGTGGGGAGATCCATGAAGTGGGTGTAGTAACGATAGTCTTGAATGCTGTGATTAATGAAAACGCAAACCAATGCATTGTGTGGTTGGTACTCTTTGATTTAAAAGTTGAGTGTGTTTGTGATAGTGATAAGGTCAAGTAATGTTCTAAAAGGGATGTAGAATATAGGGTCCCATAGCTTAAGTAAGAATCTTTTTACTCTGGGTTAGACTTCAACATGAAAGTTCGATGCAGTTACATTCAGGCTCTAGTGGCTATGTATTTAGTAGTATAATTATAAGATTTAGATGTTGAAATATGATAGTCATAGATGAAAGCATAGTGGATAAGCATCGCAAAAAAATTTAAAGGCTATTACACGTATCAGTTGAGGTAGAGAATGTTTCTAATCTATTCTTATGTCCCGCGGGAATCTCATCTCATGTCTTGTACCAACATCAATCAAGACGAGGATTAATTTGAAAATTCATTCCTTAAAATGTTATGATCATGTGCCATAGAACATATGCCAAGACTATGTCTTTTTCAAGTCTCGTTATCTCATGATTTGTGCTTAAACCATTTACCTGGTGATGCCTTGAGGATCTTCTTGAATGCCTATGTATGTTTCGTTGTGGAAATTAGAATTCCTAATATAAGGTTATGTTTTTTATTCTATACTTCTATAGATTCAACAAAATCCTACCCATCATTCAAGGATGAATGATTCTAAGGGGGAGATAATGTAACACCCTGTATTTTTTGGGCTAGTTTTCAAATTGCCGTTCCTACGTGTATAGACTAGAAACTAATGATTCATTTTTTTTTATATATGTATGATGATAAAATCTATAGTGTAGGAATACCTTTGAACATTAATTGAGGTCACAAAAATCTCCTAACTCTAAGACGAGTTGAGAACGCTTCTATCGATTAAGTTTTAGTACACGCTCCAGCTTGGGTCAAATTTCAATGACCATTACTCCCTGTAAATAATTAGTTACATGGAATAACATATACCAAAATAAATATCTTTCAGTCCTCTTTCCAACTCAACTGGTTTCACCTTAATCCGATATCGGAGTAGAAAGTTATGCTTATTTTACTTCGAAGTATCTGTCTGTCAACTAAGTGACGACTACGCTGATAAGCCATCACTTAGGTGATGACTAAAGCTGAAGATCCATCAACTAAGTGATGAGCCATCATGTCTAGTCGTCAGCCTAGTACAGTAAGGGGGAAATTCCAGCCTGAAAGTGACGAAGGTGACGAGCCGTCACCTAAGTTACGGGCCATCAACCTTGGTCATCAACTCAAGAAATTCAGCGATTTTGTTGGTTTCCCTAGGGGTATTTTAGTATTTTCCTCACCCCAAATTTCTCCTACACGATTTAAATCATCAAAAACATATTATAATCCATATTCTATTAGTTTTTAACATCTCAAATCCTCTCCACTCTCAAAAACATGAGAAAATTAGGGTTTCTCTAAGTTCAAGATTTCAAGAAAAGGGTCAAGATTAGGGTTCCAATCTTCAAGTTAAAAACATAAGGTATGTAGGGCTTTCCTAAACTACATGGGCATGATAAAATCTATTTAAAGAGATTTTGAATGTTGAGAAATCATATGTTATGAAGGCTTTTGAATTACATTATGAAGTACACATTGCGAACGTTTTGATCTTGAGGCATTCCCTTAAACTTGAATTTGTTACTCGTGTATATGTATATATGGGTTTCCAGCTTTTAAATACTAATTGAGAGCATGAATAATGTATTTCCCTCTCTCATTGTGTTATTTCTTGATTTATAAGTTATGGGTTACTCAATTACATGTGTTAAAGCATGAACCAAGGGTTTTACTATCATTTATGAACTTTATGTTAGTTATGAATTTAAGAGAGAGATATTTCTTGTTTTTACATGTTAAAGATGATTATTAAAAGAATTGCATGGTTTTCTACAAGGTAATTGACCACCACATGATTGTGAATTGAAAGAGAGAATCTTTGCATAAGTTTTTCATGAATTTCGATATACAAAGTCTCTTGTACTGTTTGAATGATTTGGTGGTCCAAACATTATTTTTTGAATGAAAGAATTGTATCATGTTATTGTATGGCTTAGATACATGACTTGCAAGTCTTGGTATGATGATACCAAATCAGACAAATTCGATACTAGACTTAGAATAGACTTTACTACAGAAAGTTTTTTAGACATAAGACCACTTTCAGAAAGATGTATGATTTAAAATGTTAAAAATGGGAATAAAGAGAGTTATATAGTTAACCGAAGAAGGCATTTTAGTGTAAGGGCTCATCGCCAGAAATCGAGTTTTGCTAATTCGGGTGATATGATTGGCTTAGGCCAATGTATACGTGTCCTTGAGACACTGGTATACTAGACTAGTATGTAGGACCCCTATAGTTGTGGAAAACTTTAATGTGGGGGATTGCCCGATGAGTTAATGGCGGACCTATATAGCCCATAGGTACTAGACTTGTAGGGTGTACCATCTAACTCATAGATAACATAAAGAGTGGTTCATGATTTCAAAGAAAAGTTACAAAGTCTTTAGAGTAAGTCCATGTGTTTTTCCTATATCGTATGTAAACTGTTTTATGAATTTTCTCACTTATGTTATATTAAATTACATTATTTTCTATTGCTCTGTGTACCAGTACAATTGTATTGACCCCCTATATTTTAGGATCTGAGGCACAATCCCCCGGCCCCACTAAGTAGTAGGTTGAATTCTGTCAGAGATTGCAGTTAGTGAGCCTCCCTTATTTGGGAAGTCATGTTCTAGAACATTGTTAGTTTATTTGATTCATGGTCCAACTGGGGTCTTTTCACCTCTTTTTAGACAGATGTTGATTTTCATATTGTTATAGATTTCATAGATTGGTTTCGTCTGTTTTTGAATGTTATGAACTCAATTTCATATTGTTTAGTTGAATTTAGTGATTTACCATATTTCTGTCTTTATTATGTTTTCTGCATTTCTTGATAGTATATGAATGGTGTGCATGATTGTCAGATAGAGAAGGGTGCTCGGGGCTTCATGGTTCGGGATGCTCTTCACGGTCAGGGCCTCGGCTCGGGTCGTGATAGTTCATTACTGATGGTATGAAGAATAAAATATTAGGGTGGAAGATCTACTATATTTATATGGCTGGTAGAACCATTATAGCTAATGTCTCTTTGAGCAGCATACCGACCTACATCTTACAATACATCAAGCTCCATTCCAAGATCACTACCTCTATGAACATTATTCAAGGAGACTTCATCTAGGGCTCTACAAAGAAAAAAGAAGTTGCACTTCATTAGCTGGGACACTCTCACAAAAAGAAAGAGGAAGGGGGCCTAGGCATGCACAAGAGTGAAACTAAGAACAAACCCTTCATGCAAGTCTTGCTTAGAGTCTTTTCAAGAACCCCTTTAACTTGTGGAGTGGTGTCCTTATTACTACGAAACATAGACCTCTATTGGACATAGAACTCCCAAACTAGTGTTTAAATTCTACAAAACCATCCATCAAGGATGGTGTAACTACACCAAGGGTCTAGACAAGACTATCCGTAATAGGACAGAAGTTAAATTCCTCCATGATAAATGGATTTCCCACCTTAGAAGAATTAAAATTCATCTTTAGGGCCCCATAACCCCTAGAAAAGTGATACGCCTAAATTACAACTCTCGTTAGAAAGTGTAAGCGGTCGCTGTCACATATAGAACCCAACTGGGTGGGGTGTCGAATCCCACAGGGAATACTATGATCACTAAGTATTGCGATTATTATTAGACTATTGGTCGAAGATTCCAAGATAAGGGGGGTTTTGGTTTAAGTGCACAATAGTACTATTAGTGTAACGAATGAGACGATATATGTAAAAGTAATTGATCACAGAGAATGACAAGTTAGGGTTATGTCCACCTTGTAGCTTCTACTTCTATATTAACTATGGGTAATACGAATTTTATACATGCATGCACTTATAGAGAGACGTATTCTAATTCTAAATCCAAGTGTTTTTCAACTATCAAGGATTTATTCACCGTAGTTCTCTCGAACCTAAAGTGTACAACAACTAATACGAACTCTCCAAGTAGTTAATCCTGCTAGGGCATTAACGTGTAAAATAGGGGTTGGAAACCCTAATTTCTTGTCACACTCTCTTTTCCAAACAACAACTTTTCTATCGAACAAGTTATTGCTATAATGGCGTATTCCCTATGTTTGCAACCACGAGAATTCAATAATAATGAAGAGAGTAATGATATAAGTGCATTACACATTATAAATTCACAATCCCATAGCAATAGAGAGTATGCTACAAAGTTTCCATAACCCTAACAGATAAGTTTAGCTACTCATGAATACAACGGAAATCAACATCGAAATATTCATCATACCAAAACTTAGAACGAACTTGGTGATGAAGAGGATTAACGACAATGAGAGAGAAAAACGTTTCTCCCTCTCTCCTCAAACTAAGCGTCTCTTCTGTTCCAAAAACAATATAGAATCTGAATTTTTGTGAATAATGGCTGAAAATTCAGCAATAAGGTTTTTAATAACAACCTTCTCTACTAAGTTGCTACTGCATCCTTAACTATTTAAAAATATTGAGTTTTCCCGGGAAAAAGTTCCTATGCATCACATTTAGTCCAAAAGCTGCCTTCCCTTTTATGTAAAGTTTCCTTTGCTGTCCACAGGTCCCCAAAGTGCTGAAATCTTCCGCATTAGTACCTGAAAAGCATGCTAATCACATAGGTCAGCTCACTTAATTGAAAATAGACTAAAAGTGTAAGAATTATGTATTTTATCCTCAAAACTTATCTAAAACATAAGTAAGTTATTGTGCTTAGACGTATAAATACGCCCAACATCAAAAAGACAACCTCTGGTGACATGTATAGGGAATATCTTGGGATTCCTCTCAACTATCTTATATTTTGCCAGAAAACTTGCTTGCTACTCTCAAATACATGCACATTTACACACAATCCAAAAGGGATTACCTCTCCTTCTAGAGTCTAAACAGTAATGGTGTGTTCAGAACCAACGGTGTATACCATATAAGGTAAGTTTTGCATCACCATCCTACCTCTGCATAGGCCGATTTCATCTTTATTTGGAAGGCCAAAATACCATATAAAATCTAACTTTTCCTCTTAGTTACTATATCATGGAAGGGTTTTCACTAGACTTTATTTAAACTAAATTGACATTGAGGTTAACCTCGTATGCCACTCTTATACTATCTGTCCCAAGGAGATTTATCATATTTTCTCCTATATTGGGCCCAAGAATCCTTTATCTCCACTACATTCCTTTCTAACCTTGAAAATTATCTTGACAGGTGGGAAAAGATTAGAGAAAAGCCCTATAATTAGTTTATATTATGGGACACCTTTTTCTTTACTGCTTACGGATGATCTGGATCACCAGAAACAACAAGATCATTAATTTTTCAAGAGATCATGTCCCCCTCAAAGTTACAACTGCCTAGGCCACTTAATTTGAACTCTTTATTAAGTAGTCTAACTCCCACAGTTCTCTGCTTAACTCCACTATTCTTAAATGGGGAAGTCCCAATAGAGGAAAATCCAAGCTCAACATAGATAGGTTATTTAAAAACATCCCTGGGCCTAGAGATATGGGAGGGGTATCTAGAAATCATGAGGGCCAATGGACCCTTGGATACTTCGAGAGTGGGCCTCTCACAATTCCTAGCATCATTGATCTCCAAGCCTTGCACAAAGGAACTCCTACTCGCGAGCCACGACCATCCATACCCCTTTTAAACTAACACTAACTTCACTTATATAATTAATATTCTTACTAATAAAAACCTATTTGATGCTAATATTATCGCTGAGTCCATATCTGTCATGACTCGAGCTGGGGCCCTGGCTGCGACGGGCATCCCAAATCATTAAAGCCCAAGAAACCCCTTACCATATTATCATGAGCATTATTCATGCCAAAAGTAATATGGAAGATAAATTGATAAATGAAAAGTCTTGTAATCAAGTTTAGTACATCATGACATCAATCCATAAAAATCCAAATCCAGTTTAAACCAGTTTATGAAGCCTCTATTAAAACACTAGTCTGTCTAAGCCGGGACAAGTCCCTTGGTCGGACCATGAAACTAATGAAAACAACATATGTATAAAAAATAATTTCGAAGTAAGGGAGGTTCACTATCTCTGAATTTCAAAAAGTAATCTACCACTGAGCTGGACCATGAGACTGTACCTTGGAACCTATATTATGAGACAATGAAGTCGCCACAAGGACGGTCAATACTTGGAATGTATTGGTATGTAGAACAATAAAAAATAACATATATTTCATATAAAATAATCAAAAGCATTGTGAAAGCAATTTAACATAATAGAAATCAAAACATATGGGAATAATTAAAAATACAAGTTGTGATCAATCTGATTAAACGTAATCAAAACTCTTTGTTTTAGTTCTGGGCTTGATAGCATCCTGATCTCGTCACCTTAGGTTATATGGGTCCGTCATTAACTCTGCGGAAAAGCGTCTAATCATAGTTTACCACAAGTATCATAGTTCTGTGTGATGGTATACTATAATTATCCCATTTTTGGGATAGCATACCATAGTCATTTTCCTTTTAGGATATCTTAAAATAAAACTCATATCGGTAAGACACAGTTTCGAGCTATGATTTAGCTGAACTTGTTCCATCTTGGTTTTCCATGTATCCCTCTTTATGCATAATTTTAGCCTTTTAAAACAATACTTCATATTATAACATTTATTTCCTTCATGTTCTGAGAATTTCTTGATAGGTATCGTCATACCTAGATTTGCAAGCCACATCATATCATGCCATGTTCATAGCCCTTTTCATTCAAAACATATTAATGACCACCAAAAGATTCAATCACTATATGAGAGTTCTTATTTAAAATATCATATGAAAAATTTATGCAAAAACATTCCCTTTTCAAGACATTATCATAAGGTGGCCATCTCTTGCAAATTAACATGAATTCCTCCATTTAATTACAAATGAGCATTTAGAACATAATAAAAAGCCTCTCTTGAACTATAAAACCATAAGAATTCACCATTTATAGAAAAGTATTTAATTCAAACCTTTAATCATGCATTTGAACAACCCATAACATTTTAAGGGAAGTAATTTCATCACGAGAGGGAATATCATATATCAACCTCCTATGTCAATTCTTAAAAATCATACATATGCATATACATAATTATACTTTGAAATCCATAAATAAAATACAATTTATCCCTTAAGAATTAGAATCGTTATACATATCTTAAAATGGAGAGAATATAGTGTAAAATTCCCCCTTGAAACTTAGAATTCTATAATCCTAGGTAGTTTTCACCTCTTTTGCTTTAAGAATGATGATTAGGGATTTACTAAGGTGTAAAAACATTTTTATGTCTTTAGAATCGTACATAAGGGATTGAGAATGACTTAAGGGTATGAAAATACCCTAATTCCCTTAAAATATAACCAAAACAAAACAATTTTGATGCAACGGGAGGAGGTTCACGGCGCGACCACCATTGCCAACGACAGGGTACACGGGGTGAACGAACCCCATCTCGAACCTCAGGTTTTGTGGGGAAAACCCTATCGCAAAACTTATGGTTCATTGGGAAAACCCAGGTAGTAGCCTATTATGGGGCTATTCGCGATGCGGGGCTGCCGCACAGTCTATATTTTGCAATACATAGTTATTTTTGAATTATAAAAATATCTCCAGCCCATGAAAACCCATCCTAAAGTGGTTTATCTTCGAAATTGGTGTCTTAAATGCTCTTTTCATACACTTAGTAAGAATAAAAAAAGGTTGGGGTGTTACATTATTCCCCCTTGGGATCATTTGTCCCCTAATAATAACTCAAAATGCATTAAACTTGATTTATAGTGTTACATGGAATAAAACGAGAAACATTAGCTTAATACCTTCCATTATATCATCCAACAATCAAAAAGTGATGGGTATCTTGCATGCATATCATATTCTAATTCCCAAGTGGCTTCTTCTATCCTTTGATTCCTCAATAACACTTTAATAGATGCTATCTCTTTGCTCCTCAATTTTCAAACTTGACGATCCAATATTGCTATGGGTACTTCCTCGTAAGACAAGAAATCCTTCTCACCAATTTTCTTATCTGTCAAAACAAGTGAATGATGTCCAATACATTTCTTCAGCATAGAAACATAGAAGTTAGCATGAACTGAAGCTAAACTTGCAGGAAAATTTAAATCAAACACAATTCTACCAATCCTCCTCATAATACGATAAGGACCTATTTAAAAAGAAATGAGTTTTCCTTTCCTCCCATATCTCAAGCACCCTTTATAGGGGAGATTTTTAGAAACACCCAATCATTAATCTCAAATTCTAACTTCCTTCTTCTTACGTTAGCGTATGACTTTTGGATACTCTGGGTGATCTTAAGTCTCTCTCTAATGACTTTCACTTTATCCGTCACCTAATAAAGAAGGTCAGGTCCAAATAAATGGGATTTACCCACCTCATACCAACTAATCAGTTATCTACACCTCCTTCCATAGAGAACCTCAAATGGATCTATTAGAGTTATAGCTATTGTTATAGGTGAATTCTATTAGTGGAAAGTGATCTACCCAACTACCTTTAAAGTAAATCACACAAGCCCTTAGCTTATCCTCTAATGACTGAATGGTGCATTCTGTTTGCCCATCCATTTGAGGGTGGAAAGCAGTGCTAAGGTTCACCTGGGTACCAAACCTTTCTAAAAAATCTCCAAATCTAAGAAGAGAATTATGTATCTCAATAAGATATAATGGCTATCGGTTCCCCATCCAATCGACCTACCTCATAAATATACAAATTTGCATAATCATCTAAGGAATAATTAGTACTCACAGGCAAAAGAGTGGGCAGACTTTGTCAACCTATCAATAATAACCCAAATAGAATCATACTAGTTTTGGGATCGCAGGAGTCCAGTCCAGTAACAAAGTCCATGTTTATTATCTCCCCCTTCCATAAAGGCAAAGCTATGTCCTGGAAAGTACCACCTAGCCTCAAGCACTCCACATTAAGTTATTGACAATTCAAACACTTAGCCATAAAGTTAGCAATATCATTTTTTGACCAACATCTTCATTGATTTGCATTAATATGGGATCTCTATCCTGCTCTTCCTTAACATCGGTACATACGTATGATTCAGCTACTTCTTGGATGAACAACCCTCCATTCTTGAAGTCTAAGAGTCGAACTCCCAAATTACCAAGCCAATAAATATCCTTTACAAAATTACTCTTTCCTTCCTTAATATGAGAAAAACTACACATAGAAAATCTACTAAGAGCATCAACAACCACATTAGCTTTACCTGGATGATAGTACAGGCTCGTGTCATAATCTTTCAATGGTTCAAGCCACCTCCTCTTCCTAAGATTCAATTCCTTATGGGTGAACATATACTACAAACTTTTATGATTAATAATGATGTCAACATGCACCACATAAAGATAATGACACCAAATTTTAAGTCCAACAACCACAGCCGCCAACTCTAAATCATGGGTGGGATTAATTTTCATAGACTTGTAACTGCCTAGATTCATAGGCCACCACCTTACCATGATGTATAAGTACAAACATATGTCTTACTCAGGATGTATAACAATATATCTCAAGACCCTCTATACCCTCGAGAAGGTTCAGAATAGGTACAACAGTCAACTTGTCTTTCAATCTCTAAAATCTATTCTCGCAAGCTTCAGACCATAAAAACATTACTTTGTTCTGATTCAAAGTGTATCAATTATAGATGAAAAAGTCTCCACAAACCTCCTATATTATCCTGCCAAACCAATGAAGCTCTAGATATTGGCTGGAGTACTGGAGCTGGGCCATTTCCTAACTGCCTCAATCTTTTTGCGATCAACCTTAATTCCCTTACTAGAAAAAATATGCCCTAGAAAAGCTATTGCACTAAGCCAGAACTCACACTTATAGAATTTGGCATACAACTCATGGTCCTTAAGAGTTTGAAGGATGATTTAGAGGTGATTAGCATGAACTTTCTCACTCTTAGAGTAAAATGAAATATCATCGATGAAAACTATAACAAATAGGTCCAAAAATTGATGGAACACCCTATTCATGAGATTCATAAATGTTGTAGGGGTATTAATCAGTTCGAAGGACATAATCCAAAATTCATAGTGACTATATTGGGTTCCAAAAGCTATTTTGGGAATGCCAGCCTCCCTAACCTTGAACTGATGATACCCCAATTGAAGCTCTATTTTAGAGAAATATCCAAAACCCTTAAGTTGGTCAAAAAAATCATCAATTCTAGGAAGAGGGTATTTATTCCTAACAATGACTTAATTTAACTAATAGTAATCTATACTCATATGGAGGGATCCATCTTTCTTACGAATGAAGAGTATGGGAGAACTTTAGGGAGAGACACTAGGATGAATGAATCTTTTATCAAGAAGATATTTTAACTTCTCTTTAAATTCGTTCAATTGCTCAGGATCCATTTCATATGGTAGAATAGAGATAGGTTGTGTGTTTGGCAATAAGTCAATACTTAAATTTATATCTCTATCTAGGGTGTCCCATAGAGGTCATTATAAAAGGCTTTTGGGAGTTTGTTAACTACTAAAACCTAATTCAGAGAATAATTTTCAGTGCTAGAATCTTTGACCCAAAAAATATGATACAAAAAACCCTTAGATATGATCTTACGAGCTCTAAGATAAGATAAGAACTTCTCTATAGGTGCGAAAGAATCCCCTTCCCATTGTAATATTGGCTTAATAGGAAAATAGTAGGTGTCCTTTCTAGTTTAGAGTGTAGTGTGGCATAGCATGAGTGAAGTAAATCCATCCCTAGGATAGCGTTAAAGTCCACTATATCAAGTTCTACAAGGTCAACCATAGTATCCCAATATAAGAAAGACTTCACATAATTTCTATAAATTCTTGTAGCAATAATAAAGTCATCAATAGGAGTGGAGACAGTGTGTAACACCCCACACTTTTAGGATAAAGTTAAACCATCTTTCCTATGCTTAGGGACTCAAACTGTATTACCCCATACTATTCTTAGTTTAGTTTAGATTTTAGTTGCATTCTTAAGGGGATTATGGTTCAGAATTTTCACTAAGTGTTAGGGGCTTAGTCATCTTCAAGACCCTTAAATTTGAGGATTTTTATTTTGACCTTCTCAAACCCCAATACTATAGTTTTTGAGTTAATTCATGTTATGAGATCTAAGAAGTATGTCTTGAGGGAGTTTTAGATTTTTGGAAAAGGTTTAGGTCACGTTTGGATCACGAATCCAACAAGTCACCGCGATAGGGCCGCGTTATAGTGACATTCCCTTTGGCACGTACATCACATTGCGTGAAGGTGTTTTCGTCCAGTTCTTGATTCATAATTACAATGGATGTGTTATGATCTTCACCCTAGTGTGTTAAATGCTAATTAAGTGAAAAATGTTCATAGAAATCACTTAGAGAAAATTTGAGCTAAGAGCCTTTGATTCATCCAAAATTTGGTATTTGATTCTACAAGGATCAATTTTGAACGTGTATAACTTTTGATATATGTTGAATTTTTCAGCTCAAGACCACCAAATTGTATATAATTGAATTAGCTTACCAACGTTATCAATTTTGCCTTATTCCGATACCCGAGCAAAAAGTTATGATTATTTTCGTCTGAACCAGTAAGCTATTGCGATAAGACCGTGTCAAGGTGAGCATGAAAAATGCAGTTATGAGAATAAAATTTCCTGAAGGCAATTGTGTCTTTCTCCTCTATGCAATTCCTAAATCAACGACTTAAATCACCAGTTAGGGCATTATTTGTCATCTTCTCCAACTTTTCTCCCAAATAAACCCTATCCCTTCCACAAGGACAAAAATTTAACTCCTTTCCTAATTAATCAAGAATTCAATCCTTCCAAGTTCAAGATTCTCATTAAAGTGTCAAGATTAGGGTTTTGTTTTTCAAGATAAGAAACTTATGGTATGTGGGACTACCCTAAACTCTATGGGTATAGATTTTATTATCTTACTAAGTTTAAAATCTCTAACTATGTTACAAAGAAGGGTTTTTGATATTGTTTCAAAAAAGTATGTATTGTGGAATTGATTAGATATATATATATATATATATATTGACTTGAACTATTTTTCATGGAATTGAACTATAACTATATATATCTATATATATGTTTTAGTTTGTATTGTAAAGTTTGATTGAGATAATGAATGACAAAACTCTCTCTTCTATTATGATATCTTTGATTTAGAGTGTTGTTGGTTGTTTAAATGCCAAAATATTTCTTAAAGGAAACAAGAGAGTGAATTCTCTTCTAATGATCATGGATTTGATATTGTTTATGATGTGTTAAGAAGGTGTTTTTGCATGGTAAACTTTCATTGTGTCAAATTAACAACTTCCATGGCTTTTGAATAATGTAAATATGATATGACCACCTTATGATTTTACTATTGAGTGGAGAGTGTTTTAATGTAAACTCAAATAAAACCCTATATTATGTCTCCCTCCCACTTAAAGTGTAAGAACCTTGGGTGGTGATTGACATGAGGATAAGTGGAAAGAGCTACAGATATGTTATGATGAATATGAATGACTTGCAAGTCGGGGTATGTGATGATAGGCGAATTTACACGCCTATATCAATATATTTTGCCCATATTTTAGCCTAGTTTTGAGAACAAATTATATATTTCATGCACTTTTAGTCCTTTTTCATGTAAATGAGCTAACGAACATGATTAGTAAAGTTTCAGGTATAAATGATGCATAATTCAGCATTTTATGGCTTACTTGACGCTAAAGAAAGCTCACGAAGGAAGGAAAGGGAGTTTGGACGCCTAAAGGACCAAAACTGCTGCATGGAAAATCTGTCCCGGGCTAAAACAACAATTCTGAAGACTTTGGGGACTTACAGACTCAAAGCTGGATTTTGACAATGATACATTAACCTAGTACAATTAGGTTATGTATTTCATTATTTTATGTGGATTATGATAATGTTACCTTAACCTAGTACATTTGGGTTAAGGATTTCATTAGTCTAATAGGATTTGGTTATTTATTTCATTAGCTTAGTAGGATTAGGATATGGGTATTATAAATACCCTATCATGCTAGAGATTTCAGAACATCTTCCTACATCTTCTAACATCTTCCTACATCTTCTAACATCTTCTTAACTTCTAATCTTTCCATTAATTCTATTTTTCTTCTACTCTTCCATTCTTAAATTCCACAACAAGAGAATCGTTACTTTGCCTAGGAATTCACGCCTCACGCCTACCACCTAAGCCACACGAAATTACTCAATCTTGTGGTATAACAATAATGTCAATCGTGATCTCCTTCGCATTCATGGGTAACTAAACTTCTCTGTTGGGGTTATGAAAGCCGAATGAGTTACTATCTATTGCTGTGAGTTTGTGAGTTCGAGGCACGTATATTGCTTATATCATTATTCTCTTCATCTTAATCTACATTCTTTGCGGTTGCAAACGCAAGAATACGCCAGTCTAACATTTAACTTGTTCGAGAGAAAAGTTATTTGTCTGGAAAAGAGATAATGTCAAGGTAGTAGGACACCCTTTCCTATTAAAAAGCTAGTGCCGTAACTGGACTAACCTCTTGGAGAATTCGTACCGTTAGATACGCTTTAAGCTCGAGAGAGTTAAAGTGAAATAGTCCTTGTTTAGGTCGAGAGACGCTTGGATTTACCATCGACTACAATCCTCTATAAGCAATTGCATGACAAAATTCTACACACTCATAGCCAATAGAGACGTATACCTCAGAAGGTGGACATAACCCCAACGCTTCAATTCTCATTGTTTACAACTAACGTAACAATCTCTCTCTTTTTACCTTATTATTTTCAGCTTTTGTTTACATTACTTGCAAAACAAGAATCCCCCTTTCTTACGAGACTTGCACCGAAAGTTTAGTAATTTTACTTACTTGTTGGCCAAGCTATTCCCTGTGGGATCGACACCCAACCCAGGTTGGGTTCTATATTTGCTAACGACCGCTTTACACTCAAACGAGAGCTGTAGATTGAGCGTTATCAAAAATTGGCACCGCTGCCGGGGAATACAAGTGTCAATTAAGTTCGTGAAAATTACTAGACCCTTTGGTCAAGGATTCTCGTACTTTTACTTTTAGTTTTTGTTTTTGTCTACTGCAGGTTTTTATTTTAGTGCATGCCCCATACTCGAAGTTCTGGTCAACCGTTATTACCAATCAATCCTGAACCACAACGCATTGGTAGAATGGAAGCACAAGCTGAAATCGCAAGGATGGCTGCTCAACAGGAACAAGCAAGATTGGCTGCCCTTGCCGCAGCCCAGGTTCAACAGCAGAACATTGATAACCCTGCACGAGCACTAAATCATGACGATGAGGATTTAGGTGATGACGAGTTACTAAACCCTAGGCGTGATGCTGAAATCATAACACCTGCCAACAGAAGAGGTCGACAAGCTCGGTATAGACATGATCACCAACCTATGCAGCCAGCTTTCGACGATGATGATGATGATCTTGATGGTGCCGGAGCCACTGGAGCCATAATTCCACCACCATTAGCGCCCGGAGCCAAGTTCAACATCACAAGCACCATGATTCAGTTATTGCAACTCAAGGGATTGTTTGGTGGACTAGCAGGCGATGATCCGAATATGCATCTCATCAACTTTATTTCTACATGCAAGTCTTTTGACAATCCTGGTGTTGGTCAGAATGCAATTCGATTACGTCTATTTCCATTGTCTCTGTCTGGGGAGGCAACACTATGGTTGAATGGGCTGACTCCTGATTCAATTACAAATTGGAGGCAATTGAGAGACGCTTTCCTAGAAAGATTCTTTTCGCCTTCCAAAAGGGCACAATTGAGAGATGAAATCAGCAACTTTCGTCAGCTTCCCACTGAAGCTCTTCATGAAACATGGGAGAGGTTCAAGACAAAGCTAGCGAGATGCCCAAACCATCACATGACTAATGTTCACCTCATGGAGATATTGTATAGAGCCTTGAATTCAATAACTAAGCCAGTGGTGGATAATGCGGCTGGAGGATCATTTATGGACCTCACCTTTGGTCAAGCAAGCAATATGCTAGATCGCATGACGAAACAAAGTAGAGCTTGGCATACTAGGGATTCCGAGGTAGCAAGCCCCACTTTATCTATAGGCATGACTGCAGACCAAAGAAGAAGACAAGAAGAACGTGATCAAGATTTAGCGCACATGAAAACGCAAGTGGATCTTCTGACAAAGCATTTATTATCAGGGAAGACCGAAAAAGTGAAAGCTGTGGCGCTAAAAGGAAGAGACGAATCTGATTCGGAAGAGGAGGCCAACTACTTGAACAATCAGGGGGGTTTCCGTGGGAATACCCAAGGAAACCAAGGTCGGAACTATTATGATAAATCTGGAAGCAAAGACCAAGGTAGTTGGAATAAAAACAATGAAAAGAGTGGTTTGAACGTTCCCCCTGGTAGACGTGATACCACCACATCTAATTCTGGAAGTATGGAAGACATGATGGCTAAATTATTGAAAGGAGTGGAAGCAACGAGCGCGGGAGTTACTGAGGTAATTAATGATTTGTCCTCCATGAAACAACTAGTTGATTCTCATTCCACTTCAATCAAGCAAATAGAGCAGCAACTGAGCCAACTTTCAGCGGCACTCAATCAAAGAAAGGCTGGCACTTTACCTAGCGATACTGTGCAAAACCCAAGGAATGATGGGTCATGCATGGCCATTACTACCAGAAGTGGTAAGGTGCTGGAACCTTCAGAAAAAGGCAAGCAAGTGGTTGACGAAGTTGCGGACATGGATGATAACGTAAAAGGAGAAGATGCCGCAACAACTAGTCCTGACGTCAAGGATGTCACGCCCAGTGACGTGCAGCCTGAAAAAATGGAAAAATGGAAGCAAGAGGAGAAGAAAGCCATGGAGAGAACACTTCCATACCCACCACCACCTTTTCCCCAAAGATTGAAGAAGGTAGCGGATGACACTAAGTTCAGCAAATTTATGACTATGCTGAAGCAGCTGACCATTAATGTTCCATTGGTAGAGGCACTTGAACAAATTCCTGGGTATGCGAAGTTTATGAAAGATCTTTTGACTAAGAATAGGGCAGCAAGTTATGAGCTGAAGGATGATGTGCATCATTGTAGTGCAATTGCTACCCGATCGATAGTTCAGAAGAAGGCCGACCCCGGAGCTTTCACTATTCCTTGCACCGTCGGATCTTTGAACTTTGCCAAAGCATTATGTGACCTAGGAGCCAACATCAACTTGATGCCATTATCGATCTACAAGAAGTTGGGGTAAGGAGATCCTACACCAACTAATATGAGGCTTGTTATGGCGGATAGATCGGTAAAACGACCGGTTGGTATTCTATGCGATGTCTTGGTAAAGGTTTCTTCATTTATCTTTCCAGCAGACTTTGTCATCTTGGATTGTGAAGCAGATTCAGAGGTTACCATAATCTTGGGACGCCCTTTCCTTGCTATAGGAAGTGTGCTCATTGATTTGAGAGCTAATGAACTTTCATTCCGAATAAATGACTAAGTGGTTCGATTTGATGTTTGCAAATCAATGAAGCAACCCAAAGATCTGAGTGTATTTTATGTGGCTGATGTTGTCTTTGATGATGAGAAAGAACGACTTGAAGAAGAGCAAATTCTTGATGATCCTTTAGAGGCTTTGCTCATGAAAGGAGAGAATGAGGATGCTGTGAGGATGCTGAAATTTCTGAAGAAGCTATTTGTGCTCTATCGGGATTAGGGACATATCGCTATACTCCCAAGAAGCTGGATCTTGATCTCAAGAATAGACCCACACCACCAGCCAAGCCATCTATTGAACAACCACCCACACTAGAATTGAAGGAGCTGCCAAGTCATTTGAAGTACGCATTCTTAGGAAGTGGAAACACACTTCCAGTCATAGTGGCAGCCGATTTGGGTGAACAACAAGTTGCAGCTCTTATTGCGATCTTACGCAAGTATATTAGAGCCATTGGATGGACCATTGCGGATATTATTGGTATTCCACCTGGGATTTGCACACATAAAATTCAGCTTCAAGAAAAGTGCACACCCACCATTGAACATCAAAGGCGTTTAAACCCACCTATGCAAGAAGTGGTGAAGAAGGAGATTATCAAGTGGTTAGATGCAGGAGTTGTATATCCTATCTCTGATAGTACATGGGTAAGTCCTGTACAATGTGTTCCCAAGAAAGGAGGAATGACGGTGGTCGCGAATGCAAAGAATGAGCTTATTCCACTCAGGCCCGTTACTGGATGGAGAGTATGCATGGACTACCGCAAGCTGAATTCTTGGACACTCAAGGATCACTTACCCATGCCATTTATGGACCAAATGCTAGATCGATTAGCGGGGAAAGGATGGTTTTGCTTCTTGGATGGTTATTCAGGTTATAATCAGATTTGTATTGCTCCCGAAGACCAAGAGAAGACAACGTTTACATGCCCATATGGTACGTTTGCCTTCAAACGCATGCCATTCGGGTTGTGTAATGCACCAGCCACCTTTCAACGTTGTATGATGTCTATTTTCTCTGATATGGTTGAAAACACTTTGGAGAATCTGAAAGAAGAAACAATATTTTCCTAATACATTTTGTAGCCTCTTGCTCATATATGTGGTGCGCTACACACCGATTTTCAAGACTCTACTCAACATGGCTTATCAGACTTCCTTGGACTCCTTAGAAACCTTAGGCTCTGATACAAAGTTTGTAACGACCCAAAATCACTTCCCGGGACGTCACACGGTGCTTAAGGCTACAAGTAGCCCCAAGCTAACCCTGTGAGCCAGTTTCTACTAATAACACTCATTTCAAGATGGAATAATTCAAACACTAGCATAGTCATATCATAAGAAAGGATAGGCGGGGATAAATACTAGGTCCAAATGACCACAATACTAGAAATCTCAACACAACCATAATCCGATAACTTAGTCCGACGAAGCCTCTACTAAATCATTAACAAGAGACTCGTTGGGACAAGTCCCCAACTTGCTCAAAATGAACTAAAAATAAAAAACATAGTCTCTCAAGTACTAAAAAGTATGAATATAGGTCCTCGAACCATAAGGACTCACCACTGTGGGAATGTAGATAGAGGTACTCGAAAAATCACAAACGAGGATGGGACTGAGCACCTGAACCTATATTATAAGACAATGTAGAATATAGAAATATATGTGGATCATCACTTTGAATGTACTGAGTATGCGGGGGTGAATACATGTATGTAAAGCACTATCAATCTTCTTTAATCAAATCATGCATGCAATATGGGATGACTCACATGGATTGAACAAGTATAAAATATAAAGCTCATAAATCATGTAGGATGGAGCATGTAACACAAATCTCATGAGTCATCATTCCTTAACCTTGAAATTAGAAATCTTCTCTTATTCTCAAGACTCAAAAACTAAGGGACTTAAAACATTACTTTCAACTCATGCATATGTCTCATGGAGAGTAACACTTCTTTAATGCACAAGATCTCATAACTCTTTTGAACTCAAATACTTTGGGTTCGGAATTATAAAACTTGTAAACATACTTGAAGGCATTTCATTCACTTTAGGAAAATATCTTATTTCAAGCTTTAGGGAAATCATTCAATCTCAATGGAAAGATACTCTAGTTTAGGGAAATCACTTATCTCAAAGCTTCATGGAAAATGCCATATCAAGGGAGAATACTTTTATTTGGGGAAATAACTTATATTAAGGAAATACTTTATTCAATTTTGCAACTTTACGATTAGGAAAATAGCTCATAGGAAGGGAAAATACTTTAATTTTCAAGGAAGTAGCTAATCTCGATGCTTAAATGTCAAGGGAGGTTCTTTTAACAAACATAAACCATACGAGCTACATGGAGTCCAACGTTTTGTCCTCCTAAGAAAGAGACCCTATGTTGGGGAGGAGCGTCATACTCTTTGCCAGGGAGTATAACTTAGGTCTAGTGATAACTAAACAAAACTCAGCCTCAGAACCAATATCAACTCGGCCTTAGGCCCAATAATAAACTCGGTCTAAGTCCCAACCTACAATGACACATAGTTTTGGGGTAATAAACCATAGTAACTTACCCGCTCGGTGCTAAATACTACTCCCTTTAGATTATCTGCGCTCATCTCATAAGAAATCCACTTTTAGAATAATCTCATGGTTCACCAAAAACCCAATAATCAAATCTATAATCTGAAGTAGCGAAGTGAATTTCAAAGCACTATGACCATTAGGTCAAATCATTTCTCAATAATCTTAAAATACTCAAATCATGGGTGTATATAGAACAAGAGTTCATAAAATTTCAAGTTTCAAGTAGAGCTTAGTAACCCATATTCAATCTCAAGTTAAAACTCATCAAAAGCATAATAGATCGCATATAGATTCATAACTCATATAGAAATCTGGAAGTTACAACAATTTATCTCAAAATCTCAATATACTCATATACTTCAATATCGCAAACATTTGTAATTTTTAGCTTCTCAAGGATTAAAATCAAGAGGGTATATACCCAGCTGCGATTTCTCAAGAAAACATGTAGAAATCATGTCGTTTGACTCTCAATTCATGGGAAATATCAAGATAATGTATTCAATAATAATGGGTGAAAAAACCTAGTTCAAATTCATGTAAAACCTCATAGATTTTGGGAAAATCATGATTTAAATAAGCCTTTGGGGCACAAGGGTGAAAGGGTTACCCTTGTTCAAAACCCCACATACCTTAGTTTATGAAATTGGATGGACAAGCTTGCTCTAAACCTCCTCTTATTACTCTTGAGAGTGGTTTCTTGAAGCCTCTAAACTTGGGAAACTCAATTGTCAACTCACTTTCACAATTTATGGTGAGCTCTTAGATTTCTTATAGAAGAATTTTTTATTCGATTTAGAGAGAAAACCCTAGCTTCTTAGGTTAGATATGAGTAATGAAGCCATATACTTCATCTGGAATATATATAAGGGTTTAAAAGAGTGGAAAGGACCCAAATGCCCCTTTACAAATAGGTTAAAAATTCTACGTAGGACATGCGACGATGGGGTGCGATGATCCGTCAGAGACCCGACGGTCCGTCGGTCCTGACCGTCGAAGATCATCTAGAAAGTGAGTTTCTATATCGACTGTGATGGTGAGTGTGATGGTCCATTGGATCCTCAACGGTTAGCAGACGTCATCATCGTATCCTTCTTGTAAACTCATTCACTGCCTCCCTGCGATATTGGAGTGCGACGGCCATCGGAGGCCCGACGGTCCGTCAGCTCTCTCCATTGCACTGAGCTAGTGAATTGATTCTCTACCTCTCTATGATGGTGGGGTTCAACGACAAATTTACCATTCAATGGTCTATCGGATCCCTCCGTCGCACAAGGGCTACTTCACTATTTTCTAGAAAAAGGCCCTATCTTTCTACTCAGGCATCAGATTTTGACAAAAAGTGTATCGTTGGAAAAATAACTCAATTTCCAACACTATAGGAAGTAATTTTTAGAAGAATTCAACAAGATTAAGACACTAAACACTTGGGAAGTCCTTTCTCAATCTTATAGGGCCAAAATTACACTTCATTCGACATACTCTAAGGCACAAACTACGAGGGAACTTTGAGGGGTCTTACATGAGGTTGGGTTGATTCGGATTGAGGTTGGTCGAGGCTCATTGATTCGTGAGCTTCGATCCATTTTTTGGAATAAATCAATTATCGAGAGGTCCAATTCTATCTTTTTTTTCTTTAAATTTTAGGTAATCGTGAATGATTTGTCTGTTTGTTATGTTTGAATCTTAATTGTGTATTGGTTGATGTTGGATTTGAATGTGGAAACTTGAATTGGTAGTCAAAGAATTGATTAATTATTTTGTGAATGAATGCGAGAAGGGATCAGTCTCAATAAAAGTAAATTTGGATAAATTTTGATTTATTGATGATGTTGAATGTGATAGAATCATGATAGGTCAATCCGGGTAGGCAAATAGTAGGTTCGGGTAGGAAAATTTAGGAATAATAATTTTTTGAGTATTTGAATATGTGTGTGAATGATTCCTTCTATTTTATCGCACAAAAATTGAAATTGTACTCATTTGGTTAGGGAATGCCCCGAGGTATTTGTATTGATTTATCTGGGGAATGCACCAAAGTATCATGTACGTAGAGGAGGCCCATTATCAAGGCCAGAGGCATCGAGTAAGGCATTGGAGCATAGTTTTAGGATTATCTTAGAATATGATTTATATTTTCGTATGTTTTCTATTTTTTGGACTGTATAATTGGACTGGACACTATATTTTGGATTTTTTTTTATTTTGTGTGCTTGATTGATTGTTTTATGTGTTTTTGTGTGGTTTATACATTCATAATGTCAAATTAGCCGATACGCTCCACCAAGAGACCGTGGTCGAACCACGGGATCAAGGAGTGCCTAACAACTTCCCCTCGATCAACAAAATTCCTTAGTCGAAATCTCAGTTCGCGGATCAGTTTTAGAGTCAAAACCATTTTGAATTTTTTTCCTCAAAGGTGACTTGGCACTCGCAAATTATGCCAAGTGGCAACTCTGAGTTTTGAATATAAATAATTCTTTTCAAAAAAAAATTCATCGTTTGTCACTTTGATAATAAAAACCCTTTCAAACTTTAAAAATTCAATCTTTTGGTTAAAAAAGGGGTGTGACAGCTCTGACGAGTCCTCTGGGTATTTTTCAGAATTTGAGCTTATTTTCGAGTTGTATCGGCTTAGTTTGGCACTATAGGTGTATAGATATTTTGTTTGTGCTATTTTTGTGTTATTGTTTATCATTGTTGAGTGCCTATGTGCTCTTTATTTAAAGTTTCACTTTATGTGTTACCTCTTTATATCTGGCATCATATGCCTAACACGAGTCTTTCTTTCTGCAACAAGTTTGTAGTACACGTGTGTACATGACCTATAGTTGAGTCACCTTTATTTTAGGAGGGGGATCCATTAGGTTGTATGGATTAGGTGGAGAGCTAAAGCAAGCCACTATCGACCATACACTCCCCCGAACAACCATATTAGTGGAGACTAGCGTAGGTCAGCCTTTAGGTCATGTTTATCTTCATAATATTGAGAACTAGCTGGACCCACGTGACCCTTTGTATGAGACTCACCTCTAAATCATCCCTACGTGATAAATGTTTCATCTTTAAGGGTAACGTGGTCATTTGACCGATTGATTTGGGGAAAGCATGTGTTAGAAGTAAAGTACGTAGGTAAGAAATGTTGAAAAAAAATATAGAAAGAAGAAAAGTGAGTCAAAAAGAAAAAAAATGAGAGTTTCTTAAGTTTTTAGAGTTCTTTATGGCTTTTGATTTTTTTTTCACAATCTAAAAATTCAAAAAGATTTTTTACCTTTTGCACTCATATTCTTAGAAATGCCAAAAAGAGTTTCCTTTTGTTCCTTACCATGAATTCACAATTCAAAATTCCAAAAATATTTTTTGATAGGAGCTTTTTATAAGAGAAAAATAAAAAAAAAAGATGACAAAAGTTTTGTACATTCCATATAGCAAAAATACCAATTTTTTTTCCTCTTTCATAGTTGTTGGTGTCAATTTTGTGTGAAGTGTCTAATTGAAAACCCAAAAGATTTTATTTTCATCGTCCGTTTGTAATCGCGTCTCTTAAGTCAAGTCTTAGTTCATTTTAATCCTTATTTGTCCAACCTATATGAACTATGCACCCCAAATTCTCCTCTCTTGGGAGTGAGATACGTAGGCAACCTTTACAGGTTTGGGAATCCTATTTCAAAAAATTTATTAGAGTAGGTGATTCATATACATCTTTAACGAAAATATCAAAAAAGATTTTTCTTTAATAGGTTCAAGTTTTCTTTTCGTATGAAACTCAAAATCTAAATCACAAAAATATTTTCTTCGGTAATCGTATGTTTCATTTTGTATAGGAATCTGAAAAACCAAAAGAGATTCTGTTCATCGAGAGTAGGTGTCATATACATCTCTAAAAGAAAAATACAAAGATTTTTCTTTAATAGTTTCAAGTTTCATTTTCGCATGAAATTCAGATTCGAAAACACAAAAAATGACTTTTCTTTGGTAATAATAGGTTTCATTTTGTATAGGGAGTTTAGACCTGAAAAATGCAAAAAGATTTTCATCAATTCCGTTGACAATTTATTATTTCCTTTTCTTTATAAAGTTTCAAGAAAAAGAAAAAAGAAAGAAAAAAGAGTTTAATTGGCTATTTTGGCAAAACTTCATGAACTACGCACACCTGATTCTACTCTCTCTAGAGTGAGATATGTAGGCGCCCTTCTTGGGTTCAATTATATTTTCTAAAAAAAAAAAAGAAAAGCAGAACAAGAATTTTGAAAAGCGTTGCACTCTAACACATTTGTTATCTCTTGTTCAGTTAGTTTAAGGTGGTTGGTTTGTGGCATTTTGGTTGGTTATCTATATAATACCAAGTCGAAGAGAAAGTTATGTCCAACTAGTACACCGAGTTTTTTGTCACTAATCATATAGAGAGTTGGTAAATGTGAATTTAGGAGCTAATGAAGAGATTCAGAAATTAAGACAACAAATGATAGAAATGCATCGAGCTTGGGCTAATGGGTTGCCACCTCCACCATTTCCTACTGATAATCTGAGATATCTTTCTATCTTTCCTTTAGTGTCATATGAAAAGTTTCCTATTTTTATTGACATGCCACAATAGGCATTAGGGTATACTTTGGGGAAACACTATCCAAACACTTCCAATATTCATTTCTTCACTCCTCAACACAAAACCACCGCATACTCGGCTCTATCTACTGTTCATGTTTTTGCACCCCCACCCCCACCTGAAGCTCCTACTGATGTTCATGCACTGGTCGTGCCTCCCTACTCTGCGGAAGAGCATATATTGAATATTTTTGATTATCAACATTATTCTCCCGAGCCCACATTTAAGTCGACTAGTCCTTATGGTTACACTCAACCGCCTGAATTTTCTCTTAACACTGAGAAGCCTGTTAGGACAGAAGAACAAGAGGACATGACCCAAAAGGTGAAAATTTTAGAACTGGATATGAAGAACTTTCAAGGACTTGGGTGTTACAAAAGTGTTTCATATAAGGACTTATGCATGTTTCCAGGTGTCAACCTTCCCCTCGGTTTTAAAATGCCAAAATTTGAGAAATAAGACGAACACGAGGATCCGATGGAACATTTGAGATGTTATTGTAACCAACTAAGAGGTGTTGGCTGCAAAGAAGAACTTATCATGTCTTACTTTGGTGAGAGTCTTTTGGGTCTAGCCTCAGAGTGTTTTGTTGATTAGGATATTGATAGGTGGAATAGTTTGGATGATTTAGCTAGTGAATTTGTGCAACAATTTCAATATAATATGGAATTTATCCCTGATGAAAAGTCCCTAAATAGTATGAAGAAGAAGAATACTGAGAGTTTTAGGGAGTTATGCAATTAGATGGCGTGAACAAGCTTCTAGGGTGAAACCGTCAATGAAAGAAAGCAAGATAGTTGAGGTATTTTTTCAAGCGCAGTATGAAACATACTATCAACACTTGTTACCTGCATTAGGCAAGCCATTTATTAAGGTCCTCAAACTGGGAGAGATGATAGAGTATAGAATTAAGACAAGTCGCATTGTGAGTTTTGAAACATTGAAAACAACTACTTTAGCAATTCAAAAGGGTTTAGGAAGTGTTGGAGAGAAGAAGAATGAGGAAGATGCATCTTCTATTGTAGTTTGACAGCTTCCATGGTCAAGAAGACTATGTCTTCATCACTCTCAGGTTCAAGCCCAAGTTCATGCTCAAGCTCCATATAATCACTCCCAAAATCCATTATAATCTGCTCATCCACCTCCATATCCAGTATATAACACACAACCACATGTTCAACCTTTTTCCTACCAACAGTGGAACACACCAACTCCTCAGAGTCATCCTCTAATTCCACAAACATACCAAAGATCTTCTAGGCCCTATTTTTAATCTAAGCCAAATAGTGAAATGAGGCAGAAGTCGAGAGATAGCTTCACACCGATTGGAGAGTCTATGCCAGTTTATTTCATAGATTGGTACAGCGAGGCATGATCACTCCTCTCCATAGGTATACTCCTGACCCGCATTCAAGAAGCTTTCATCCTAATGCATGATGTTTATATAATTATGATGTTCAGGGTCACAATATTGAATATTTTCGTGCTTTGAAAAGAGAAATTGAAAAGATGATTCAAAATAAATCAATTATGGTGTAGACCATTGACAGTAAGGAAAGCTCTAGTCATGCTGATATGCAAACCAGTGGCTAAGATGTCAGGTTGAGCAATTGAGAAGTCATCCCTCTCCCTACTAGAAAGAGGTATGGTAGTGTGTTTTATTTTATTTTCTGTTATCCTAATTATTTTAGGGTTGTAGTTTATGATCTATCTTATTTTGTCCCTTTTTCGTCATGTTGAAACCCTTCTATCTTTAATTTTTATTAAATAGAGCGTCCCTTTATTCCTTTGTGTTGTCAAATTTGTTTGTTTGTGTGTTTTCTTTACATAGCACATTTTATATTGATTCTTGTGATATGACATACTAGTGGAATTTTTAGACAGATCTTAAAATCCAATTTAAGCATGAACATTGAATCAGAGGGTTAAAGTTAGAAAAAAAAAGCATCCAAGAAAATAGGTAGAGTGTTGAGATATTTGATGACAAGTTGAAGCCTTCTTTGAAAATTAAGGCACTTATTTTGAGAATCACAAGAATAACTTGATCATCAATTAAAAGACATGGCTCAATTAGGTCAAATAGTGGCTGCGTGAATAGAAAGAAAATTATTTTCATAAAAACATGAGTCATTCAATGTGAGGAATGCACAACAAAAGTGGAGTTGTATGCTAGAAAAGAATAGAAAAAGTAGTGACACATAGACTCAGTCAAAGTTAATTCTTATAAAGATGTCACAAATGATCTTCATCTATCACTTTCATATTGCATGATATGAACTTGCATTTTAAAGGATTGATATGATAAAGGCATTTCATTTTGCTATCCAAACATTGTGTCATCCTTTGTTTACCCCATTTGAGATTTAGTCCTATTTTCTTTCATACCCCTCTTTTGGAATCAACATAGAATCAGCAAAGCTCTAAACAAAAGTGTCGAGCAAAACAATAGAGTCAAAAAGTTTTCAAAAAAAAAAGAAGAAAAATAAAATATATCCAAAAAGAAAGAAAAGAGAGAGTGTTAGAAAGTTTCAAAGAGCAAAAAAGTCGAAAAAAGGGAAAAATAAAAAAAAATCACAATTAATCAAAAGAACAAGTTGCTGGAACTACGTGCGACCTGATCTCCTCTTTTGGGGGTGAGATACATAGGCTGCCCTACTCTGGGCTCGGTCCAACCAAAAATATAATTTAGAATTGCCTAGTTAAAGAAACTGGGGAATGAGTTAATCCTCATTATTTGAGGCAATTCCAAAAGTTGTAAGTCCTACCCCACTTCAAGTGTCGTTTGATCCATGTCATCCTTTCTTTCGAACCCTATCCAAAAGACAAGTTACAACCAAAGAAAGACCTTCAGATTAATTTTTGAGAATGTTAAGGCTAAACATACGAGGGATATAATAACATATTTTGGGAACTACTTGTGTTCCTCAGCATAAGGAATCAGGAGAGAAATTAAAAAGAGAGAGTCTTATTGGTGAAAACCCTCACGGGCACCATAAGGGGATGGTAAGTCAAGAGAGATAAAAATGAGAGAGTATTATTAATGAAAACCCCCATGAGCATTGTAAGGAGACGGTGAGTTGAATGAAATGAAACTAAGAGTCTCACTGGTGAAAAACCCTCACGAACACCATTAGGCGATGGTGAGCTGAAAGAAAAATGAGAGAGGCTTGTTGGCGTAAGCCCTTCAAGGTGTCACTAGCCGAATGAGGTCTTAAATGGAATTAACCTAAGGAAATAACTTAGTTTCAAGGCCACTAACTCAACAACAATTGGTAGAAACTTTGGATGGAAAGATCAGGCAGCTTAATCCAAAATGCATGGCATAATCATTAGAGTTGACTATCATTTCTAGATAAAATTTTCATTTCTTTGTTTCCAATGGGGACATTCATTCTCTTTTCTTTCTTCTCTTTGTTTTTATTTTTTTTCTTGAGTCAGTTATCCAAATAAAAATCATTGTAATTTTTCTCTTGTCTTTGAGTCAAGTCCATGTCAAATCAAGTAAGAAAAGATTTTAAAACTGGATATCAACTTTTTCAATTACACAAAGAAATACAAAAGGCCAACACATGAAAAAGACATGATCGTAAGCCGAAATAAGGCATGCAGAAATTTTTGTCAACAGACAAGTCTGGGAACTTATGGAAATATCAATGTTCAAAGAGTTTAGATGAGAAGCATGGAAAAGAAGAAATACTGTGTTTTTTTTAGAGTCACCCTTAATAATCTGAGTTTAAATTGATAATGCAGCGAGTCAATGACATATGCTAATGGTTGAAAGTAAGATTAAATGTGAAAGGGGCAAGAGTGATTACTGTGAAAGCTAAATCCACAAACCAACCACCATGTTTTTAAACTCATAAGTTTTCTTTATATGAAATAGGAAAACATGTTGCCTTTAAATCAAAGACTTCAGAGTCTAAATATCAAAGGCTGCAATGCCTCACTTCCACAAATGTAAGAGACAATGTTTCTGTGTAGGATTCGTAATCAAAACCATGATAAAAACTCATCGTCCAATATTTCTAGGAGACGCATTTCCTTGTCTGTATATTTCAAGCGACATTTGTAAGGAGACCCATTTCTTAGTCTGTAAATTCAAGAAATATTTGTAAGGAGACACACTTCCTTGATTAGGTAATTCAAGTGAAATTTAAAAGGAGATTCACTTCCTTGTTTAGGTAATTCAAGTGACATTTGTAAGGAGATCCACTTCCTTGATTGGAAAATTAAAGAAACATTTGTGAGGAGATGTACTTCCTTGTTTGTACAATTCTAGTGACATTTGTAAGAAGACACAGTTCCTTGTCTGGATAATTTAAGGGATATTTGTAAGGAGATGCACTTTCTTGTTTAGGTAATTCAAGTGAAATTTGTAAGGAGACACACTTCCTTGTTTGGACAATCCATGCAGCATTTGTGAGGAGACGCACTTCCATGTTTGAGCTATTCAAGTGACATTTGTGAGAGTTGCACCTCCTTTTCTGGATAATTCAAGATACATTTGTAAGGAGATGCACTTCCTTGTTTAGGTAATTTAAGTGACATTTGTAAGGAGATGCACTTTCTTGTTTGGAAAATTCAAGCAGCATTTGTGAGGAGACGCACTTTCTTGTTTGGGCAATTCAAGTGACATTTGTGAGGAGACACACTTCCTTGTCTGAATAATTTAAGCAACATTTGTAAGGAGACACACTTCCTTATTTTGTTAATTCTTGTGGCATTAGTAAGAAGACCCACTTCCTTATTTTGATAATTCAAGCAGCATTGGCAATGAGATGCACTTTCTTGATTGGGTAATTAAAATTTTGCTTTTTAGGTGATACACTTCCTAACTTAAGTCTTGATTCCTAGTAGATATACTTCCTAGTTGAGTCAGTACCCTTGATTCCTAGAAGATGTGCTTCCTATTTGAGTCAGTCCCCTTGATTCTTAGTAGATGTGCTTCCTAGTTGAGTCAGTCCCCTTGATTCCTAGTAGATGTACTTCCTGGTTTAGTCAGTCCACTTGATTCCTAGTATATATACTTCCTGGTTGAGTCAGTCCCCTTGATTCCTAGTAAATGTACTTCCTAGTTGAGTCAGTCCCCTTGAATCCTAGAAGATGTACCTCCTAGTCGAGTTAGTCCCCTTGATTTCTAGAAAATACACTTTCTAGTTGAGTCATTTCACTTAACCTTTAAGAGATGCACTTCCTTGTCAGTTTTCATTTATTAGGTGTCTTACTTTCTAACCCAAACCTTTATCTCTAGAAGACACACTTTCTAGTTTGAATTCCTCACTTTAATTTTTAGGAGACGCACTTCCTAGTCTAGGTCATTTAATTATACTCTCAAGAGATACATTTCTTTGTCAGAGTCTTGATTCATCATTGCAACATGCAAGTAGTTGTTATGTGACATTCACAAAAGTCCTCCGATGATCAACTGGGGTAAAAAATTTAATTTCTGTTGTTTGAAACTTTACTTTTCTGGCAAATGATATTTCTTTATAATAATTTTTGTTTGGAATAATTTTAGTTTTAGTTTTGTTGTGATTTTAGGATCCTGCCTAAAGAACATGGTGATGAAATGGGAAGTTGGGAACTCGCTCGGAGAATAGAGTGGTAAAATAGCAAGTCAGGAGCCCGCTTGAAGAACAGGGTGAAGAAGTTGAAAGTCAAACAATAAGGTGAAGAAGATAAAAGTCAAAGCAATAAAGTGAAGAAATTGAAAGTCAAGCAACAAGTTGAAGAAGTTGAAAGTCAAACAATATGTTGAAGAAATTGAAAGCCAAGCAACAAGTTGAAGAAATTGCAAGTCAGGATCCTGCCTGAAGAATAGGGTGATGAAACTCAAGTTTAGAGTCTAAAAGAGTCTGCATAGATAGGATTTTTGTAATGTCATTTATATTTTAACATGTAATTTTGATTTTTGATGTAGTGACATAGCCGCGGACCGAAACCTCGATGGAACCTCACTCAACTCTCCAACTCGGTATAGTCCCTCTTCTTCCAACTCTTTAAGATACTTATGACCCAATTTCCTCGTAACTTGGGAAAGTAGGATATCCTAGGTCAAGACTCGATTGTTCTTTTTCCTTCTATTTCTTCCTTGAATAATGATCGGGTCAAAATTTTGTCTCATTGTCTACTTTTTTGTCTGAAAGAACTTTGTATTTACACACAAAAAGGGGCATGATGTAGACACCTAATTTTGTCCCTCCCGAAACCCATTTTATTCATTTTTATCTCACATTATCATATACTCTCACCCATGTGATTATATCCCACAAAAATACTAAAATAACAAAATTTCAATAAATTCCTAACAAATTAAATCCCTAATATTCCATTACCCTAACAAATCTTATCTCAACTAACTCACGTTCACACCCCCTCCTCACCCTAGCCCATGTATTCCCCTACCCTTTGGGTTTTATTTAATTGGGATAAATTCCCCCCAATAAAAGAGAGGGGGGGCCATGGTAAAAGAAAAAAAGGGATTTGGGTTTCTTTCATTTTACAGATTTATCCTTACACATAATCTACACACATCACACGCACCATTTATTTTACATATATAGAATACACTCACGGATTGGACAAAAAGGGGAGAGGACCCACATCATCATTATCATCACATTCTCAGCATAGAAAATTGTAACGCCCCAATTTTCTAAACCAAAACGCTACACGATGCTAATGACCCCGAAGGACCATAAGCTAACCCATGACTGATATTTGTACCTATAAAATGCATAATATCTTATAAAATATGCGGAAACATAAACTGTAAGGCCATAAGGTTCAATACTGATACATATCTGAAAAACATGGTATAAAAATACCAAAAAGAAACATAAATATTGAAGTCTGTACATCGAATCTGACATCTAGTCCGAAAGCCTCTAACTGAACTTAATAAGGAGTTGATGGGACATGTCCCCAACTAACTCCAACTACTAAAATAAATTAAAAATAGAAATAGAAATAAAATCACCATGTCCTCGAAGGATGAGGACTCAAGTCTAACTCTGACTGCTGATCCTGGAACTACTGCTGATTTGGAACTCATGCCTCTAAACCTATGGTGTAACATAAGAGAAAGCACCATAGCGCAAATGCGTCAGTACGTTTGAATGTACTGAGTATACGAGTGAGGTAGGCTAAATATAAAGGGTTGTATGCATGAACAATACTGACTGATATGAACGTGAGAGTACATACATATATACGTAACTGCAACTAAACTCGTGGTTATACTGACTACTGAGTCTGAATACTGACAACATGAGCTGACTGATGCTGAGATATTGAATGACTGAGTTTACTTATATTGATATATAATTCACTAATAAGTGAGGAACTGATACTGTATTACTGATCAAGAAATGATTATTTTTGATAGTTCTGATTATGAAGAACTGATTTGATTGACCGTATATAAATGTCCTGAAACTGAGCTCGTGATAACATGACTACTAAGTATGAATATTGATGACATGTATTTACTGATAACATATCATGAATGATAACTGAATTCTGATAATTGATATATCTGATAACATGAGTTCTAAGAACTGATAGCATGAATGAATGTATCTGAAAGTCCTAAATCTGATGGAACTAGCTGAGTTCCGTACTGTATCTGACAGTCCTAATATCCTGAAGAACTATTTGAGTTCTTTTACTGAGACTGATACTGAAACTGCGGGAAGTATTTATCTAACCGCCATGCCCCAAATACGCTATAATAGCTAAGCTGGGGTCCAATCTCTGCCCCGACTGAAGGGGTGTCAATACTGTGCCACTGGTAAGGACAACTGTGAGAACCCTATACTGGCAGGTACTCAAACGAGAATGGTGGGAACCCTAAACTGACAGGTTAAACCACCTCATCAACCCTAATTTGACAGGTTAAGATGTCTCAACCTACACTGGCTATGTAGTTCTGGAACACAAGGATGACTACTAATAATCACACCCTGAACTGGCAGGTGAGTTCCTATCCTTGGGTTCACTCGGTGCTAACTCCTACTCCCATATGAAGGATACTGAACTGAATAACTAAGCTGAACTGAATAACTTAACTGAACTGATTAGCTGAATTGATACTAATTAACTGGACTGATACTAGTGGTATTGTTTAGCAGAGCTAAACTAAGTTTACTGGATTTCGATGACTGACGGAATGTACTGAGTTCTGAGGACTGGTTGAGAGTACTGAAGTTACTGAGATTGACTGTGAATACTGAGGTTACTGAGCACTGAGATTACTGAGATTTCTGAGTTTTCCTGAGTCACATAACTGACTGAATTCTATAGATCATGGCTTAACTGAGAGTATCGTGAAAACCGGACATGGCTCTAGGTACAAAACTATATTTTTTGGATACAAGTACCCCCAGGACTCGATGGAAGGAAACTGACACAACTTGAAGTTCTTGAGTACACGACCATCAATAACAATCCATAATACATGAGTGGGGAATTTCATGAAGTACATGGTCTTCATAATATCTATCATGAATAGGAATGCTTATAATCAAGTCATAAATCTCATATTCTAATATCATGGGCATTCCGACAACATATACTATTCATTGCAATGACATGGAAACTATTCAAGCATAAGGGAACGACAACATGTAACATTTAGTTCATATTGTAATGATTTGGGGATATTATACTTAATGTATTTATTCAACATCTCAAACATGATAGGAAAAGCATGGATATATTTTGTGTACATAATTTAAATCTCCATTATCATACATGCTTATACCACGACAATAACAACACATAATTTGCATGGAAATTCATATTGGAGTGTATGACTAACATGAACTTGTTATTTAGATATCATGAAATCATGTAAATATGAAGTTCTAACATACTAGGCATTTTATCGAACACCTTGCATGCATTATTTAAGGCATAGGTGGATTTCATGCTTCCATTTTATCAATCCATCCAAAGATCATGTTTTACAACTAACAACATAACTTTCATGAGATATACAGTCACGATACTATTATATAGCAAAACAAACAAGCATCAATATGGGTATGATCATATCACCACAACCAACCAAGATTTTGTATTTTAAAGATTTATTCTTGAACTCCATGTACGAAAGAAATCCGTGGATGAACACTACGCATACCTTGGAAGAGAGGTTTTTGATGATTGACGGAGAAATTTCCTTTAAATTTGATCTTCAAGCTTGATTGTGCAACCCTAGTTGTATTTATCCTATGGTGCATTTAGATAATGATATTTGAAATGTTAATAGGGTTTTAATGTGTTTAGAAGCTATATATTTCGTAGGGTTAAGTTTAGGGACGTGTAAGGAGTCTTAAAAGACTTAATTACCCTCAAAATAACTCAAAATAGAGTGTTTTTGGCACTTGGAACTAACCTAGGCGGCGCCCAAGTAATCGCACAAGACAGGTTGGGTGCCTCCTAACCAATCGCCTAAGTTTGGTTGGGCGGCGCCTAACCAATCGCATACCCTTACTGTCTCTCACAAAAATAGGCATAACTTTTCTCTCGGGTATTCGATTAAGGCGAAATTGGTATCGTTGGGAAGCTAATTCAATTCTATATAATTTGGTGGGTAGAAATATGCAGAAATACCATATTAATATCGAGTTGTACTCTTTCAAATATGAACCTTATGAAATTGAATACTGAAATTTGATGGATTCAAAAACTCTTAGCTTGTATTACCTTAAGTGACTCATATGAACATGCTTAACGCATCATTAGCTATCTTATCGGTAGGATACTTATTGTAAGTCATGTACATATCTATGAATCACAGGATAGGTTATTTCATATCTAGGAAAAATGGTTCGTCTCCTAGCTTAGAAACATGAGGGGTATTACAATATCTCCCTCTTGGGAACATTCGTCCTCGAATGGAAATTAACTGAGGTGGGAGAAATGATAAGATGAAGTACGTACAATACATACACAACTGAAACATGGGTTCATGACTGACATGACTAAAAGATGAGCACAACATACCGAACATGCATATCTGATGCATGGGAAGCTGATTCATGAATATAAGACTGAGGATTCTAATAAAGTGAGTTTTATCAAAATGAGAATGCATATCTGATTCATAGCTATAAGGATGAATCCATGCATATTTGATACATGATTATATGACTGACATGATATGTGAATGCATGACTGAAAGTACTGATGAGCTGATCACGTATATCTGATGCGTGAATTCATGACTAAACTTACTCATGAACAAGTAATGGTAAAGGTACCAAGTTTGAACTGAAAACTGACCATGGAACTGAATACCAAGTTTGGTACTAAAATATGAACATGAGAATGAGTAAGTTTAAGGAAAACTGTTACCTTGAACTGAAAATACCGATAAGTTTGAGATTAATTACTCCATATGCATGATCAGAAACATGAGAACATAAATGAGTCTAGGACGTGGTAGATATACTGAATATCATGATCTGACCTAAATCTTGAAAACATGGCATACGACTGAAGTTGGAGTTTGAGGGTTAACTTATGAGTACCCCTTCTCCAAAATGGATTCATCAAAAGAAAATAGAGCAACATATTTATGTCATGAAAGTTTGGGGGTACGATATATCTCCCCCTTGGGACACTATGTCCCTCAAAGAATACTGACTTGGATGAGCTACTGAGGGGAATTTATGCGATGTGCAAGACACCTAGGAACTGATTCATGACTGAATAACTAGGATCTGAAACTGAGACATGATACATGAACTGAGCTGAACACGAGTGCATATATATACTAACTTATCTGATTAACTGAATAACTCATAGGTGAATACTGGATCTGCAAAGCTAAACTATACTTATTCTAAATAGCTGGGCTGAGATTTTTGAGTTTTATGCATAGGAGATAAGGACTAACTGAGTAGAATGAGGTATCTGAGCATGGATTCATAAAGTCTGTATTATTTATGAATGTGAGTCCAAGCATACAACATAGATCTGAGGTATTCTATAAACTGGAGTACTGAAACACTGATAACTGAGTACTGACAACATGAATGCTATGGTCAAGCATATCTGGAACTGAACTGAGTTTCAAATATGGTTACTAAACTAAAGATGACATTATAACTAAGCCTATAGCTAGTACAGAAGTACTGAATTCTGAGGCTAAGTAACTGGTAACTGAAGCCATGTTTCTGTAGGACTATCTGAGTCCTTTACTGAATATTTATTTCTGAACTATCGCTGTAACTGAGTTTTAGAATGATACTGAAGTACTGAATTCAAGGACTGTACACTGATCACTGAGTGCTAGATACTGAAACTATAATTGTGTTGGCCACTGAGGTTTTTTTTTATTACTACATGCTGGGGACTGACATAAGTCAAGGATCTAAATGTATACTTACACTTTGTACTTTCCCAACTTCTAAATAAAACCCCTTGCTAGACGTTTACTTGCACATTTATCATGGCATTCGAGCCTATCTTCACAACTACACCCTCGTGCAAAGTAAGCATGCAACAATCTTCTCTTATCTAAACAACTGCTCATAACTACACTATTCCATAAGGAGAGCTAACTGGAGGTGTAAATCAGGAGGACCTAAAACATGAATAGATACAAAATAAACTTGACACATGACTGAAACTTGAGGAATAAAATATCAATAGTTTGGATTTACTAATAAGGTTTGAACTGAGGATATACATGACGTAGTATAAATGTATCTTATCTATAGGGGAATAGCATGAGTCATGGAAGCTAAGTAAATAGGAAATCATGATATACTTGCATGAGTCATGAGCTGTATGACTTGAGTTTAGAGTTTTTGTACTCGTAGGACATGATTCGTAATACTGAGGGAGATGGAACTGAACCCCTTATACTGGGAACTGAAGGTGCACATAATCCCATGGAAAGTGTGTGAAAGTAGATTGTGCTCATGGAACATGATTCGTACTGTGGAGTAAACTGGGATGCCTTATACTGGGAATGAAAATAATACATGATTTATGGGAAAAAGAAATGCATGAGTCAGGTTTGTGACCATATAGTTGACATGCACCTCCTGAGTGGATTTTTTTGTGATAGATGAGGTGCAAAACTCTGCATTGAGATGAGGATGGGTGAAGAATTGTCTTCCCTTACTGCTTTCTATACATATTGGCTCTACTACTGGAGTATGAGGGACTGACTTGGTCACTTGATATATTATCACATACCTTCATTCTGTTCAACACCTGCTTGTCTTACTAAACACATCATCTGATTCTGTTTCCTCATATACTGCTAATATCACATTCACACCTTCATGCTTAATTTCAAGTCAATAAACTTAAATTCTTGCTCGCCTGCTACCACTGTTCAAACCTACTAATTCATGTTGGTACAACTATCCCCATGAATACATAATCTAATCAGACAGTATAATAATATCCCAACTTATCTGCTGCTAAACTCTTGGGTCCATGCTTAAAATTCTAGGTCTATACTGTCATAGGATTCTGAGAAGGGATCTAAGGCATATCAAAAATTGGATTTGAGTTTACAAAGGATTTCTCATGATCATAAATGAAATCTGTACAACTTTGGAACATGACTGAACTGAGGGTATATTGTCTGAGAATGTGGAAAATCCCATAACTGTGTCCAGGGACTGCATGAGAAAGACCAATCTTTAGGACTTAAGCTTCACTATTTCTGTTACCTTGAAAGTAAGGTAGGGTTGACATGAGGGGAGCCTGATGTGAATCTACATGGGTTCCTTAGAGAAACTTGCCATAACACGATCTTGAGACATGAAAGAAGGGAAACAGTTCCTAAAACATCTCATAACCTCCTGTACATAAGTGTGGTGCACAACACGCCCATGTACAAGACTCTACTTGATGCAGCTTTAAGACTTCCTAGGACATTGTTGAACCTTAGGATCTGATACCAAGTTTGTAACGTCCCGATTTTCTAAACCAAAATGGTACACGGTGATCATGACCCTGAAGGACCACAAGCTAACCCATGACTGATATCTGTACCTGTAAATTGCATAATATCTCATAAAATATGCGAAAACATGAACTGTAAGGCCATAAGATTCAATACTGATACATATCTGAAAAACATGGTATAACAATACAAAAAAGAAACATAAATACTGAAGTCTGTACATATAATCTGACATTTAGTTCGAAAGCCTCTAACTGAAATGAATAAGGAGTTGAAGGGACATGTCCCCAACTAACTCCAACTACTGAAATAAACTGAAAACTAAAATAGAAATGAAATCATCATGTCCTCAAAGGATGAGGACTCACGTCTAACTCTGACTGCTGATCCTGGAATCTACTGCTGATTTGGAGCTCATGCCTCTGAACCTATGGTGTAACATAAAAGAAAGCACCATAGCACAAATGCGTCAGTACATCTAAATGTACTGAGTATACAAGAGAGGTAGGCTAAATGCAAAGGGTTATATTCATGAACAATACTGACTGATATAAATGTGAGAGTACATACATACATACGTAACTGCAACGAAACTAGTGGTGATACTGACTACTGAGTATGAATACTGACAACATGAGCTTACTGATGCTGAGATACTGAATGACTGAGTTTACTGATATTGATATGTAATTCACTAATAAGTGAGGAACTGATACTATATTACTAATAAAGGAATGATTGTTTCTGATAGTTCTAATTATGAAGAACTGATTAGATTGACTGTATATAACAGTCCTGAAACTGAGCTCGTGATAACATGACTACTGAGTATAAATACTGATGATATATATTTACTGATAACATATCATGGATGATAACTGAATTCATATAACTGATATATCTGATAACATGAGTTCTGATAACTAATAGCATGAATGACTGTATCTGACAGTCCTAAATCTGATGGAACTAGTTGAGTTCCGTACTATATCTGACAGTCCTAATATCCTAAAGAACTATCTGAGTTCTTTTACTGAGACTGATACTGAAATAGTTGGAAGTAGTTATCTAACCGACATTCCCCAATTATGCTATAATAGCTAATCTGGGGTCCAATCTCTGCCCCAACTAGAGGGGTGTTAATACCACGCCACTGGTAAAGACAACTGTGAGAACCCTATACTGGCAGGTACTCAAATGAGAATGGTGGGAACCCTAAACTAACAGGTTAAACTACCTCATCAACCCTAATATGACAAGTTAATATGTCTCAACCTACGCTGGCTACGTAGTTCTGGAACACAAGGATGACTACTAAGAATCACACCCTGAACTGGCAGGTGATATCCCATACTTGGGTTCACTCGGTGCTAACTTCTACTCCCATCTGAAGGATACCAAACTGAATAACTAAGCTGAACTGAATAACTGAATTAAACTGATTAGCTAAACTGATACTGATTAACTGGACTGATACTAGTAGTATTGTTTAGCGGAGCTAAACTAAGTTTACTGGATTCCTATGACTGACGGAATGTACTAAGTTCTGAGGACTGGTTGAGCTACTGAAGTTACTGAGATTGACTGTGAATACTGAGGTTGCTGAGGTTACTGAGCACTGAGATTACTGAGATTTCTGAGTTTTTCGGAGTCACATGACTGACTGAATTCTATAGATCATGGCTTGACTGAGAGTATCGTGAAAACATGACATGGCTCTAGGTACACAACGATATTTTTCGTGTACAAGTACCCCCAGGACTCGATCAAAGGAAACTGACACAACTTGAATTTCTTGAGTACACGACCATCAATAACAATCCATAATACATGAGTGGGGGATTTCATGAAGTACATGGTCATCATAATATCTATCATGAATAGGAATGCTTATAATCAAGTCATAAATGTCATATTCTAATATCATGGGAATTCCGACAACATATACTATTCATAGGAATGACATGGAAACCATTCAAGCTTAAGGGAACGACAACATGTAACATTTAGTTCATATTGTAAATATTTGGGGATATAATACTTCTTGTATTTATTCAACATCTCAAACATGATAGGAAAATCATGGATATATTTTGTGTACATAATTTATAACTCCATTATCATACATGCTTATACCACAACAATAACAACACATAATTTGCATGGAAATTCATATTGGAGTGTATGACTAACATGAACTTGTTATTTATATATCATGAAATCATGTAAATATGAAGTTCTAACATACTAGGCATTTTATCGAACACCTTGCATGCATTATTTAAGGCATAGGTGGATTTCATGCTTGCATTTTATCAATCCATCCAAAGTTCATATTTTACAACTAACAACATAACTTTCATGAGATATACAGTCACGATACTATTATATAGCAAAAAAAACAAGCATCAACATGGGTATGATCATATCACCACAACCAACCAAGCTTTTGTATTTTAAAGATTTATTCTTGAACTCCACATACGAAGGAATCCGGGGATGAACACTACGCATACCTAGGAAGGGAGGTTCTTGATGATTGACGGAGGAATTTTCTTAAAATTTGATCTTCAAGCTTGATTGTGCAACCCTAGTTGTTTTTCTCCTATGGTTCTCTTGGATAATGAGCTTTGAGATGTTAATATGGTTGTAATGTGTTTAGAAGCTATATATTTCGTAGGGTTAAGTTTAGGGATGTGTAAGGAGTGTTAATAAACTTAATTACCCTCAAAATAACTCAAAATGTAGTATTTTTGGCACTTGGAACTGATTTAGGCCGCGCCCAAGTAATCGGACAAGACAAGTTGGGCGGCGCCTAACCAATTGCCTAAGTTTGGTTGGGCGGCGCCTAACCAATCGCATACCCTTACTGTCTCTCACGCAAATAGGCATAACTTTTCGCTCGGGTATTGGATTAAGGCGAAATTGGTATTGTTGGAAAGCTAATTCAATTCTCTATAATTTTATGGATTGAAATATGCAGAAATAACATATTAACATCGATTTATACTCGTTCAAATATGAACCTTACAAAATTGAACACTAAAACTTGATGGATTCAAAAACTCTTAGCTTGTATTACCTTAAGTGACTAATATGAACATGCTTTATGCATCATAAGCTACATTATCGCTAGGATACTCATTGTAAGTCATGTACTAAAGTATGAATCATAGTATAGGAGATTTCATATGTAGGAAAAATGGTTCATCTCCTAGCTTAGAAACATGCAGGGTATTACAAAAATACACACTCCTCCTTCTTCATCAGGGCCCATTCTCTTCTACAAAAATACACAACACACACAATTCATACACAGACTATTGTACACACTCTCCTCACTAGAACATACGCACACACGCATCTACCAGCATACGCACATCACTACACACAGAGAGATAGTGAGAAAAGAGTGAGAGATCGAGGAAGAAAGAGATTGAGGAAGTGAGAGATCGAAAGAGAGAGGTAGAGAAATAGTGAGAAGAGGAGAGTTGATCGGGGAAATAGAAAAGGAAATCGCAGAGAATTTAGGGAAAAAGGGGGAAATCCACCAGAGATTGATCGGAAATCCATTGTCACTGTGAATCCGGTTTGAATTCTCCGACATTTGGGACTGCCAAGCTTGTCGGAGCTTCGAAAAAACCAAAAACATGATTCAAGTTTAAAAACTGACCCCCCGTTCTGTTTCTTCGACAAGACCCGCCAAAAAATGATGCAAAAAATAGGTACGGACTTTCCCGATTCGTGATTCTATTACTGGTTTTGCAAAAATAGTGAAATACTGAGGCTGGGTTGATTTGGATTTAGGTTGGTTGAAGCTCGTTGGTTCGTGAGCTATGATCCATTGTTCATAATAAATCAATTATCGAGAGGTCCAATTCTATATTTTTTTTCTTTAATTTTTACGTAATCGTGAATGATTTACGTGTTTGGTATGTTTGAATCTGGATTGTGTATTGTTTGATGTTGGATTTGAATATAAAAACTTGAACTGGTAGTCGAAGAATTGATTAATTATTTTTTGAATGAATGCGAGAAGGGATCGATCTCGATAAAAGTAAATTTGGATAAATTTTTATTCATTGATGATGTTGAATGTGATAGAATCATGATAGGTCGAGCCGGGTAGGCAAATATTAGGTTCGGCTAGGCAAATTTAGGAATAATTATTTGTTTAGTGTTTGAATATGTGTGTGAATGATTCCTTCTATTTTATCGCACAAAAATTAAAATTTTATTCATTTGGCCAAGGAATTCCCCGAGTGATTTGTATTGATTTATCCGGGGAATGCCCTGAAGTATCATGTATGTAGAGGAATCCCGTGTCAAGGTTCGAGGTATCGTGTAAGGCATTGGAGCGTAGTTTTAGGATTAGCTTAGAATAGGATTTATATTTTTGCATGTTTTCTATTTTTTGGACTGTATAATTGGACTGGACAATATAATTTGGATTTGTTTTGTTTTGTGTGTTTGATTGATTGTTTTATGTGTTTTTTGTGTGGTTTATACATTCATAATGTCAAATTAGCTGATACACTCTACCAAGCGACCGTAGCCGAACCATGGGATCAAGGGGTGCCGAACACCTTCCCCTTGGTCAACAGAATTTCTTAGCCTAAATCTCTATTCACGAATCAATTTTAGAGTCAAAACCATTTTGAAAAAAGATTTCCAAAAGTAACTTGTCACACCCGATTTATGCCAAGTGGTGACTCTGAGTTTTGAATATAAATAATCCTTTTTAAAACAAATTTTCATCTTTTGTCACTTTGATAATAAAAACCCTTTCAAACTTTAAAAATTCAATCTTTCGGTTAAAAAAGGGGTGTGACAAATAATATGCATGAGTTTTCCACTATGTGAGTCACTTCTTGAGGCTAGGATATTTTTGAAGTAGTGTTCATAAGCTTTCAATTGTGTAAATAACATGCTTAGTGTAGTAACTTGCATTATGTCTAGTCATTGTAGTACTAGCTTTAGTGTCTTACATTTATTAAAAGTGTATAGTATCCTTTGTTGATGATGATTATAGTTAAGAGTTATTCGAGGATGAACAAGGTTTTAAGTGTGGGGTGGTGATATTGGGTGTATTTATGCATTCTAGTGTCCCTATTCCAGTCTTTTTAGCATTATTTTGAGGATGATTCTAAGGTATAGTGGTTGATAATGAGATAAATGTGTTAAAACATGTTTTTATAAGGATAAAAGTGAAAAATTAAGATCTTGCTTGAAAGAGTCAATTAGAGTTCAATAGAGAAAACTACTCATTCAAGCTTGAGCTAAGTGCTTGTCTAGTCTATCTTGTTGGATTCTATTGTGTTTAACGTATTCCAAATGGTTTTAAATGTGTTATTATATGTGGAACAAAGTTTTAGGAGTGTACAAAGTTCAAATGAGTCAATGAAAGAGTTGAAACTTGAAGTGGGTCATGGAAATCAACCTAGTCTAAGCTCTTGTTTTTGACTCATCGTGATGGATGTTAGGTGTTTGTAGTTCAAATTCGTGTGGTGTGTTCTTGTAGTATACTTTGTGATATTAAAATTATGATATATTAATGATAAATAGGCTTGAAAATCATTGGAAATATACCACAAGACAAGGAAAGTAAGGAGGAAGGACCAACACTCAGAAAACATTCGGAGGACAAATTCCAGAGAAGGTGCGCGATTAGTATGCGCAACATGATCTATTCCTACAGAATAAAGTGTGTGAAGCATTCTCCATTCCATAGTAATATAGGGTGTGATGCACTACACACCTGGGCATTTCATGCTAAATCGACTCCAACACGGACTTGACTTACCAATATGCTATAAATACATGTTGTATCACGTTTTTACATACTTTTGGATGTCTTGGACTAGTTGTGGGGATGATCAACAATTATTTTTGGTTTTATATTTCTTTAATTTAGTTTATTTCATTGTTTGTATCATCAATCAAAGGGTATGGATGATGAATAATTCCATTAAAGTCTAAAACTCCCTATCTGGGGTTAAGGCTAAGATCATGACTATTTTTATTTTGAATTATGTTTGTTAATTTTCTTATCATCATTTATTGTTTTTTTATTACTTTTTTAACTATTTTAAGGATTATCTACCCTTAGAATATATCAATTATAAGCCTTATGAACTCTGGAGAGGGAATAGGGTAATAGAATATGGGAATAAACAAATCACGGTTTGTGTTTCTTTATGAAATAAGCAATCCAAATTAGTATCTAGGACAGGGAAGTACTTAGATGCCTTACTTGATTCATATGTAGGATGATATTTATAAAGAACTTAAGTGAACTATTACATCCCCACTCAACGATGTAGTTGTAAGGTTCAACTTAGGTAAAGGATTAGAGGTTGAGAAACCATAATCATGCAAGCCTTAACCCTGGGATTCTATCCATTGATTGTCCTAAGTCATTACTATTCTTCATTAGTTTAGTTTCCTTTAGTTTACAATTCTAAAACTCTGTTATTTACTTTTTCTCAATTGTTGAACTAGAATTGGATAGTCGGTGAATGCAAGTCCCTGAGAGATCGATACTTGGGATTTCTTGAAGCCATTTTACTATTTGATAAGACCATGTATACTTGCATGTGTGCTTGCACATTGTCACAATCCCATAAGTTGTTATCAGACATAATGAGTCGTTACATTAACATGACAATGAGAAATTCATAAACCAAATCCCTGACAACTACTCCAACTAATGACCTGTTATCAAACCTAATGAGTTATTAGGAGGGGAGTCTTCATCTTAATAATGAGGACCAAAGAACTTAGGTACTCAGGTCATGACTCGAACAATAACTCGTGACATGATTTAATGAGTCGTTACCTAAGTCATGCGACTAGAACTAGTATTTTCCTATACAATTTTAAAAGGGCTTTTTGGTCTTTTCCCATCCCTTTTATCCAAAACCCATGCCGTTTAGGCACTCCAACTTTACTTATTGAGGTTTAAATTTACTGTAATACTTCATAAATGCAAAATCACTCAACACTTAGAAAAAGAGGCTATTTCATGTACTCAAAATCCAATCTAGGGTTTCTCAAGAACAAGATCTAAGAAAATTCTCGAAGGAATTTACTTTTAGGTATGTGGGAATTGATCAATGGGTTCCTTTCACCCATTGAGTCACAAGAACTCCCTAAATTTCTTTCCATACATTGAGTCCCAAGAACTCCCTAAATTTATAATCAAAATTCCTTTACCCCTTGTATTGGGCTCAAGATCAAATATGAGTTTATTAACTCTCTTTACTTTATGTGTGCAACCAAACCCTTGGAATATGTTTTCTATAAGATTAGTTCCCTTCCATGTTCAAATCCATGAAACTCCCTTCCATGATAAGTTGTTTAGTTTTCAAATTCAATTGTGAAACATCTCTATCATGTACAGTTAATGTTATCATGTTTACTGCATTGCTCAGAGTTGGCGGGTTATGAACACTCGATACCTATTTATCCATGCATATATATGCTTATATGTTATGAACCATTCATATCATTCTTGTGTTACTAAATTAAGAATTTTATGATGCGAAATATATATCGGCAATTAGATCATATTAAGTATTTATCATTTACTAGTGTCATTCAGTTGGGAGTTTTACTTAGCACCGACCAAACATAGGGATGAAGGCTCACCCAATTGTTGAGGACCGATACCTTTTGTATAAGTCCCTAATTTCTAGAATAATGATGCCATTGTAGGCCATTAGGGTTGACTATTTAGTAAAGGATTGACACCCTAGTCCTATTGGACATCAATTTAGTGGATCCACACCATTTGGTGGTGGTACCTTTAGAAAGGTACTAGCACCCTTTCAACTGGGGTTATAGGTTTGATCTTGATTTTCTTAGATTGGGTCATGTCATTTATTGTTATCTCCTTTAGTTTCCAGTTTATGTTCAGTTTATTTTTCAGCTTACGTTTACATGACCTTGTATTCAGATATTCAGTTTTCATTCAGTACATGTAAATACTTATCCTTGCATTCAGTTATAATGTTTCATGCATTCTTTCTTAGCTTCTATAAATCTAAGTTAGCTTACCATCTTGCATAATCAGTTCATTCAAATTATTAATCACATACTACTTTGAACTATATTGTCTCATAATATCTATCAAAACACTCAGTATGTAAATCACATCGAGCTCATTACAATACCACTCAACAGCAGTTTGGTGAGTCCTAATCATTCGAGGAATAGTTATCAGTTACTTATTTTTTTTTTTTTTCAGTAAGTTGGAGTTAGGTGGGGACTTGTCCTAACATCTTATCATGTTTTAGAGGCTTTCAATAGTCAAACATGTTTTCAATATCTCTTGGGTTTTTCATATAGTTTTGGTATCATTTCCATTATGTTTGATTGTAAGATATTTCAGTATGACTTTCTCCCTGTATTTTGTTACTCTTTAAGTATTCATAGAATGTGCCAACGATGGGTTAGCTTGGGGTCCCTTGTGGCTCCAACCACTTTGTTACAACTAGGGGCTGATATCGTGTCATGATAGTATGACTCATATTGTATGAACTTTATTATACTATTTATACAAGTGTTCAAGAAATACTGTTTAATATGAAAAACCACTTTAAAACTAACCATAACAATTGAATAAGATTTTATCTTATTTATGACTCTTTTTGAATTCCTCAATTTAACTTCCTATTGAATTCTTGCAAAGACACCTTATTTGCTTGAAACTCTAGAAGGTTTCTAAGATAGTTTAATGTGATAAGAAGGTGGAACAAAAACATAAAGACAAGTTCCTTAAGGTGATGGTTATGTCAACTTTACTGAATGACGTTGAGTGTTGGCCGATCATGCGCTTTCATATTCAGAAAATAAAAGTTCTTGAGAGCACAATTCTATGATTGAGGTGTGGGTATTCTAAGGGAGATAAGAGAAATTTTGTGATAAGGTGGAAGTGCATTCATTGTAGGAGATGATGCAAGAATGAGGATGAGATGATTTGGATTTGTGATGAGAAGATGCATGAATGCCCCTTGTGGAGGCGAGAGATTGGTTATGGATTAATTTAGGAGAGATAGAGGTAGAAAAAATAAGTATTGAGATGAGAAAATGTGATTTTAACTTACCAAGGACATTGCCTATGATCCAAAGATATGGAGGACATTCACTAGGATAGCAGAGTAGTGGGTAGAATGTTGTCCATACTAGTAGTAGTAGTGTATTTGTCTTATTGTACCTTATAGTAGTCAAAGTATTGCCTTTGTTTGTTGTTCTTTAATTTCATTACTATTTATTTTTTTCTGTAGTTTGATTCTGGTAGTATTTTATTTTAGAATTATTCTAAAATTATCTGTTGTTTTTAGTATTGTCTGCTAGTATCGACTGATTTTAACCTGAAGTCAAAGATCTATGAGAAATAGTCGCTTTACCTCTATGGTAGACATTTGATGTGTGAGCAGATGCTAACATATTTGATGCTTTTAACTCTAAATAATTATGAAGTCTTAAGTAACTTTTTGTTGTTTTTGATCGTTTTCTTATGATATTGTAGTTGTAGCAACGATGGGAGGAAAACATAGAAAAGATGAACAAAATAAGTAAAATCTGGTACCAGTGAGAAGATATAAGTCTGACGGTATTTCTTGCAAGCCATTAGAGATGTGGTAAGCTACCAAAAAAAAGGCTTCAGGAAGAACAGTGAAAAAGTGTTGCTGGATGAAGGTGACGACATTATCAATATGTCGTCACAAGTGTGGTAAGCAGTCAGAAGATGCCATTAAGTGGGAAAGAACATGGTGAAATAAGCTTAAGGTCTAACAACATTTGGTACACGCCATCACTTCTCTAGTAAGCCGTCAGAGGACATCGTCAGAGTGAGGCATAATAGGTTAAGAAGGCATCACTTCTGACGACATATCTGAGAAGCCGTCAGAAGCCTGACGATCAACACCAATATGCCGTCACCTAAATTCGAGCCCAGATATGATTTTATTATTTTATTACCTTAATTAGGCTTTAGTATATATAGCATCTTTTAGGGTTTCATTCACAACTTGGGAAGCAACTTTTGACATCTTGTAACTTAGTAAAGGGGAGTTCACTTGTTTTTTACTCTCTTAAGTTAGAATTCAATTTTTCATCTTTTGATTTAGTTGTGGGAAGTTCTTATTGTACTTGAAGGAGAAACAACTTTGAATTTCATCTTTTGTAAGTTCACTTGCTTTAAGTTATGAATTTAATCTTTGTTATCTCTTTCTATCTTATGAGCAACTAAAACCCACAACTAGGGTTGTGGGATCTATGATTATTATTTCATTGATTTAATAGTTGGATTAGGGTTTGAGTGATTGTGGGAACGTCTTGAAATTCTGTTGTTTTAACTTGAATCTATTGGTTGCAAACATTAGGTTATGCCTTAGGTTTTATTTCCTTCTAACGGAGAAATAGACTAGAGGTCGTGAATTATCAACAGGGACTCGAAAGCTACCAACCTTCTGTTTAATGATTGATGTCGTAACTGGATCAATCTACCTGAGATAACATCCAGTTGGAAATAGATATGTTATCTAAGTTTGAGAGAATTAGATAATAAATTATCTGGTGAGGTCAAGAGAAGAATTCAGATAGTATCATCGGCAGGGATAATCCGTTGTTCCCACCTATCACGAGAATCATGAACAATTATTATTCAATGGAGATTAATAGTCATAGTGATCACAACCCTATTTTCTCTATATCATTGATTAGAAATATTGAAATATAAGTTTTGAGTTCTAAATGAAGTTGAAACGTTAAAATTTGTTTAATTGATAGAAACCCCTATTTTGTCTTTTCTTATTATTTATTTGAATTTAACTTGTAGCTATAGATTCAAACTAGTTTAATCGCCACTCATATTGTTCCCTATGGATTCGACCCCGACTCCGAAGTTGGGTAAATATATTGACGACGACCGCCTTGCACTTATTTGAGGTGTAAGTTGAGCGTTATCAAAAATGGCGTCGTTGTCGGGGAACAATTTGGCGTATTGAGTTGGTGTGGAATTTTACCTTACTTCCTTGAATTCAAACTTGTAAATATTTGTTTGTGATTTCTTTTGTTTCGTGTGTTAGGTAGATTTTAATTTTTTTTACTTATTTCTTACTATGGCATCATGGAATGAATATGAGTTTGATGGTTGGAAATCTTATCTGGATGATCCATGTCCATATTGTGATGGACCCCACTTTTGGCATAACTGTAGATATTCTCCCCGGAGAGAGATGTGTGCACCATCTCCATTCTACCGGGAGTATAATTGTTCTTTATATATTGACGATAACCGCCTTGCACTTATTTGAGGTGTAAGTTTAGCGTTATCAACGTTAGGCCTACATACAATATACCATCCCCAAACCCTACTTTATAGAATTACACTTGATATGATGCTGTTGTTGCACTCTGACATTTGAAACACTGTTAATTTAATATAATGTGAGTTAAGAGTATAATTTTTAGATCATGTAATCAAAATAATTTATCGATAATGGAGATTTATATCCAAGCTAATTCGTAGACATTGAATGCTTATGATAGATAGTTAAACCATTGCTTATGAGAATAAAACTTCATGTGTTGATTCGAGATATAATATATTGCATAAAAAAATACTTGTATATGTTAAATCAATAAATTATGACTATTTTTCCTTTTCAAATAATTCAAGGTCAGGATTCAAATATTTTTCATACAATAACATTTGATGTTCAAGATATGATTAATAGATATTCCATAACTAACAATGATGAGTTTTCAAAATAGATTGGGGATACATCGTAGATTTTATAGCACGAGGGGAGTGAATAAGCAACTAAGAAATATGTTGTGAAATATTATTAGTATGATTTGTGTGATTCTTTAATCGGGAAAATAAAAATGCGCCACATTTTTTTATTAACGAAGGTTTAGTCCAATGATTTTTTCTAACAAGATTTTAATGAGGCGGTTAAAATTGTGTGTTACTAGATGCATATACACTATTTATTTGACAATTTTTTTTGCGCTAAATTTTTTATACTAAGGTGTTATCAAACGGACAGAAATAAGCAATACCACAAAGTGAAATAAAATCAGAAGAACACACACAGATTTACATGGAAACCCTTGATGGGAAAAAACCACTGGAAGAGGAGGAGGAAATTCACTATAATGGAGAGGAATACAATGAGGAGATGAAAGTCTCAATGACGTATATCAACCGTCCAAAACAACCCACTAAATAGTACTTATATAATACTTGCATACAAAATTTGGGTCACAAACTCTAACAATCTCCACCTTGACACTAATTTTTATTAAGAAGTCAAATCCGTTTTGAGAAAACTATCCACCTCTTCCACAAAATCCCCTAAGGGCACATCTTAACTGTTGAAACCAACCAAGTCCAAGTGATGCTCAAAATTAACACTTGGAAGTGTATTGATCATCATATCAGCGGGGTTATCATAGCTACTAATCTAGATTATCACAATGTCACCATGAGCAATAATCTCACGCACAAAATGATATCAGACATATATTTTACTGCATTCTCTCATGAAATATTTGATATTTTATAAGGGATATAGCACTCCGACTTTTGCAAAAGATCATAGTAATCAGTAAGTCTTTGATAAGTTCACCTAGTAGACTCTTCAATCAAATAGCTTCCTTACAAGCCTCTATAATAGCCATGTACTCTACCTTGGTAGTTGACAAAGCAACTAAAGTCAATAAAGTAGCTTTCCAACTGATACCACAATCACCAATGGTGAAAACATTGCTTGTAAGGGAGCTTCTCTTATCAAGGTCTCCTAAAAAAGTAAAATCAACATACCTAATCTATAATATCCCAAAGTTTTCTTAGTTCAGTTCAGCTCATAATGCATCCATAATGGTATTAGGACCTAGAAAATATAACCAAGTGTTGGGGTCTTAGTCTTATTTTTGGCCTCTTAGCTTCAAGGATTTTTAAAGTATCCTTCCCTATACCGAGACGTAAGTTTTTGAGATAATTCATGTTTAGGGGTGTGAGGCACGTTTGGAGTTTGATTACAGAGCCTCACTGCGATTATGGCGCGTTGCGGTGGTATAGTGCCGAGGCTCTTGGTGCATTGTGGTGGCCCTCAAATAGGTGTTCTAGTTACAAATTTAAATTCCTGAGGTGCAGTCTTGTCATCGCCCCAATTCGTAATAACACGGGATTTATCCTTAGTTTGGTAATTATATGCCCAAATTCTACAATTTTACTTTTAGGAACAAACCCTAATCATTCCCCCAAGTTCAACAATTCCCTTTCTTTTACTACAAGAAAATTTAAGATTTCAAGCTTCACCATCCAAGAACTTTCAAGAATGTTGTTCTCTTTCAAGATTTAGATATAAAAGGTATTTGTGAAGTTCATCCATGTGCTATTTTAACCTATGGAGTCCAATAACCTATTTTTGATATTATATTAAGACTTATTATGAAATTTTACATGCTGAAGATGAATTACCTCCATAAAGCTCATATGAATTTTGATTATGTATTGTCTTTATAAGTGTTTTGATGGAATGGGACCTTCACATGTTACAATGATATATTTTCAAGTTAAATCCATAACTCATGGTTTATTTTTGTAATTGTGTTATTATCACATTATTTACCTATTACCATGTTTAACTTCATGACTCCCTTGTGTTTGATGAAATGCCAAAGTGATGGATTTTGAATAATGACTCCCAATTATGGTTTCAAAGCTTTCATGTGTCCTTATTATTCCCATTAAATGCTGAGGGTTGTGAATACCTAAAATTTAGCTTTTTACAAAGATATAGTATTTGCAGAATGATTTTAGGTAAACCATAAGAATTATCCTTTAGTCAATTATTGTAACACTCCGTACTTTTCAGAGTTCTCTTCAGCTCATAGTGCATGCATAATAGGCTTAGAAACTGAAAATTACACAAAGTGTAGGGGACTTAGTATTATTTTTTGCCTCTTAACTTCAACGACTTTTAAACTGGCCTTCCCGACCTCGAGATGTATGTTTTTGAGTTAATAAAGTAAGGAGTATGTCTCGGGGAAGTTTCAGATTTTTCGGACGAGGATTGGGTTGTCTTTGGATTTTAATTCCAGAACCTCATCGTAATAGTGGTGCGTCATGGTGGTTATAGCGGGGAGGCCTTCATCGCATCGCAGTGAGTGTTTTCTTCAAGTTTTTGATTCATAATTGAATGCGTGTGTCATGATCTTTATCCTAGTGTGTTAAGTTCTTATGAGGTGACGAATGTTTATAGAAATCACTTAGAAAAATGCTGATCTAAGAGCCTTTGATTCGTTCAAAGTTTGGTATTTGGTATTCCATTTTAAAAAATTGAATTACCTTTCCAATGAAACCAATTTCATTTTAATACGGTACACGAGATAAATGTTATGATCATTTTCGTCAAAACAAAAAAGCCATCGCTATAAGACCGCATTGCGATGAGCCTTCAATCTGTATTCCAATTATGAATTTTCACATTCAATGATTGAGGGGCAATTGGGTCTTTTCCCACCTCAACCAAATTCATAAATCAATGACATAAAAATTCAGTTAGGGAATTATTTGCCCATATTCTTCAATTTCCTCTCAATGAAACCCTAACCCTCTCCCAAGTTCATAAAATTCAATTACATTCCCTTCAAGAAAACCAAGAACTCAAGTTCCCAAATTCAAGAAACTTCAAGAAATCTTCAAGAATGATGTTTCTTTCCCCAAGAAAAGAAGATTAAGGTACGTGGGAGTTCATCCATGGCCCCCTTTCATCCATGGAGCCCAAAAATCCTTTTCTTTCAATTATGGAATGAATCTTCTATGATTATGGTATTTTGTATATTCAAGAATGATTGAATTTCATGTTTTCAAAGTAATTTAAATTTTATTTCAGCCCATGTATGATTCAATGCAAGATTTGATTTCCTCATGCTATGAATTTGAATTTCCCAAGTCTTATTTCATGTGAATTCCATGTTAAGTCCTCAATTTATTATTTTAGTCATATAATAAGGCTATTTCCTAATGTTTAAAGCATTCCCATGTTCAAGCTTATGATTCTCATATGTTTTGTGGATTGTTCATGTTTTAGGTCTTTGAACCATGATTTCCATACTACAGTTTTAAGTGTTGATATCGTGCCTTATAGAAATTCAGTGCTGGTGGGTTATGAATACTCGATCCCAATGTGATTTACATAAATTCAGCTTTTCAGGTGTTCGGACAGTTAATCCATGAATGTTATCAGAATACTCAGATATTCATATTCATGATGAGCATTATCAGTATATATAAATCCCAAAAATATGGTTTCAGTATTGCAATTATTCTATTCCCATAGGTTTGGCTCACTCCCATGCTTAAGTATATGAATTTCAAGTGTTTGATGAAATGTCTAAATAATTGAATTTTGAAACAAGATTCTCTATTATGGTTTTATAGCTTTCATGTGTTCCTATTATTTTTCCATTGAGTCCTGGTGGGTTGTGAGCATCCGCTACTTAGTTGTTTACATAGTTTTCAGAATCTTTAGAATGGTTTCTGATAAACCATGAGTTTTTTCATTCAGTTGGTATTATGTTAAATTGTTGGCTTAGTTAAACTCAGTTAGTCCAGTAATCAGTGTCAGTTTAGTTGGGAGTAGGATTTAGCACCGATCAAATGCAGGACAGTGGCTTCCCCGTCAGTTAGGCAGAGTCGTTAGTAGTAGTCCCTGCATTCTAGAACTACGTAGCCAACGTAGGATTAGGAGGTACCCATCAGTTTAGGCTTGACTACCTCCTAGGGGTCACCCGTCAGATTAGGCTTGACTCTACCTAGGGGTCACCCATCAGTTTATGCTTGACACTCTTATTCTTCAAGCATCAGTTAGTGGATCCACACATCCCTTGTTAGTACCGGTGGCACAGTACTAACACTCATCGAACTGGGGTTACTGGTTGGACCCCAATCAGCTTAGGATGAGGCATGTTGGTTAGATGATACCTCCCACAGTCTCAGTTTAGTATTCAGTATAGAATATAGTTCAAGCTTGAATTGATGATAGCATATAGTTTATCAATTATTCAGTTATCAGATTTCAGTATTTGAGTTTATAGATTATTTCAGAAATATATATATGCTTGGTCTTGAGTTCTCAGATATCACAGTATTCATGCCCTCATGCTCAATATATTTGTATATTCAGATCCTTGAGTTACGTCGGTTTCCACCGCATAGTTTCAAAACCAGTATTAATACAGTACCCATGTATTACTATATTCTAGCTTCACTTCTACTTATATTACAAAAGTAAGGTTTTAAGAAACTAAGTGTAGTGATTTATCGGCTTATCAGATTACATTTCTTGCTCATGTTTTTAAGATATTTAATCTTTCAGTCTATTTTAGTCTCTTGGTAAGTCTACTTACAATTAGCATGCATGCTTTAAGATTTCATATAAAATTAGTTTTACTTATTGCATTCACCCCCACTTAATCAGTACATTCCAGAAGTACTGATACACATATACGTATATGTGGCTACATTGTTTCATAATGTAGGTACCATTTGTAGTCCATATATGTAATGACATAGAAATACACCCTGGCAGCCGGATGGTGCTTACGGCCCCAAAAGACCACAATCTAACCTATGAGCTGGTACCTGCTGTGAGCACTGAACATTATACTTAAAAATAAAAGACATATGCAGAAGTAATCTAAAGACGCCATAAGGTTTTAGAAAACTAAATACAAATAACAATACAGAATCATAGTTCTGAACGTCAGAAAACTTATTAAAAATACAAGCAAAATAGCTGAACAACTGTCTATCTATTATTAAATATCTGAAAGACTCTAAAATGAATGACTATGGAGTTAATGGGACATGACCCCAACTAACTCCGACTGACTAAATAACTGAATTTCTGATATAACTGAATATAAGATAAAATTATCATCCAAGTATGAGGACTCACCACTGCCGTTGATGCTGGCTAACTGATCCTGTCTAATCTTGATTGAGAAACTGAGCATCCAAACCTATGATATAAGACATCATAGCACAAGAAACGAGTATGCGATCAGTACTTTGAATGTAGTGGTATATGAGATGAGGTTAGGCTGAAATGTATGGGTTAACTGAACACAAAGTAATAACTTGATGAATAACATAAGATAACTGAGTAAACATGCATGAAATATGAATTAATGAAAGTGCAATACCAAGCATGTAATCTTACTTAAATAATCTGTGAAACTAAAATACTGAAATCTTTTAATTGAATAACTGATAATCTGTATGCCATGGTCAAGCAACATGAACTAAAATTTGTACTGGTTACTGGATTGAGACTGTAGGAGGTATCATCAAATCGATATACCCTGCTATGAACTAACTGGAGATCCAAACCGTAACCCCAGTTGGAAGGGGTGTGAGTATGTAACGCCCCGAGTCTATACCCTGGATGCTACACGGTGCTCATAATCTCGAAGGACGACAAGCTAACCCAGGACTGGTACTTGCTGCAATAGCTGAATAATAATACTGTAAATATGCACAAATTAGGAGAAAACTTGCCATAAGGTTCAATACAGAAATAAAACTGAATACGATATAGCAATACAAAAACTGAAATATCTGTCTGAAAATACTCTAGTTTGAAAAGCCTCTAAACTATATGAAATATGGAGTTGATGGGACAAGCCCCCAACTAACTCCAACTACTAAAACTGTACTACTAAATTGAAATATTGAATAAACTAATCATGTCCTTGAATTATGAGGACTCACCATTGACTCTGACTGCTGAAAATTTAAACTGCTAAGGGTGCTCGGGAGCCCGTGCATCTGAACTTAAGATATAAGACATCACAGCGCAAGAGAAAAGTATGCATCAATACTTTGAATGTACGGGTATGCTAAGTGAGGTAGGCTGAAATGCATGGGTTCATATACATGAACAATATTGGCTGAATGACATGAATAAAACTTAATGAGAGTACATGCATGAATATGTATAGTGTATCTGAGATCATGATAGCACTGGGTGCTGAATCTGAATACTGATTAACTGATTTTTGAGTTTACTGAATCCAATACTACTGATAACTGAATGACTGTATCTGACAATCCTGATTCTATGGAACTATATTAAGTTTCGTACTGAGCTAAGTGACTGTGTTTGATAGTCCTAAATCTGTAGAACTGAACTAAGTTCTGTACTGAGACTGAATCTGAAACTGAGACCAGGGGAGGTAATCATCTAACAAATATGCCCCTTTCTGAATGGATTGCAGTCTAACCTGTAACACCAGTTGGAAGGGTGTCAATATCATGCCATGGGTAAAGACAAGCTGTGAGTTAACCCTCACTGATAAGAAGTTGTTTCCTCAACCCTCGCTGTCAGGAAAACTTGAATGAGATGTATCAACCCTCTTAATATCTTCCAGGAAGATATCTCAACCTACGCTGTCTATGTAGTTCTATAATGCAGGTATTGCTACTAAGGGTCAAACCTTCTACTGGTAGGAATTCCCCCATCCCTGGGTTCGCTCGCTGCTGAATCTTACTCCCAATTGAATGAACACTAAAATATTTTCCTAGTTCATACTAGGCCTGACTGAACTGTCACTGAGTTTACTAAGTTTCCATTGACTGATGGAATACTACTGAATTCTATTAGCTGATTGAGTTTACTGAGGTTTGAACTGAATACTAAAATAGACTGGACTAATATTGAGTTTACTAAGTTTTCCTGAGTAATGATGATCGTGACTGATGTTGGGTGTATTTATACCCCTAAGAACCATAATTTACCCATATTTTAGCTAAGTTTTGAGGATAAAATATATAATTCCTGCACTTTTAGTCCATTTTCCTTTAAGTGAGCTAACCTATGTGATTAGCATGTTTTTAGGTATTAATGATGAAGATTTCAGCACTTTGTGGACCTTTGGGCAGCAAAGGAAAACTTCATATAAGAGGGAAGGCAGCTTTTGGAAGCTTATGGACTGAATGTGATGCATGGAGAACTTGTCCCGGGCAAAATCAGTATTTCTAAATACTTAGGGATGCAACAGTAACTTAGTAGGACAAGGATGTTATAAAAACCTTATTTGCTGAATTTTTCAGCATTGATTCGATTATCATTCGATCACTTTTCATTATTGAGTTTACATATTCTGTAAGATTAGACAGAGAAAAATGCTAAGGCTAGAGCATCGGATAGGAGAACGACGTTCTTCCCCTTTTGACGCCAAGAATCATTCCCATCGCTAAGATTATTCTAAGTTGTGGTATGATGATTATGTCTATGGTGATTTCCGTTGTACTCATGAGTAGCTAAACTTCTTTGTTAGGGTTATGGAAACCTTGTAAGGTACTATCTATTGCTATGAGTTTGTGAATTCTTGATGTGTATGCTACTTATATCATTACTCTCTTCGTTTTAGTTGAATTCTCATGGTTGCAAATATAGAGAACGCGCCATTATAGCATTAACTTGTTCGGGAAAAAATTTACATGTTTGAAAAAGAGTGTATGACAAGGAAATTGGGCTTCCAACCTCTATTTACACTTTAATGCCTTAACCGGATTAACTTCTTGGAGAATTTGTACCATTCATCATACACTTTAGGCTTGGGAGAGCTAAAGTGAAATAAATCCTTGATGGTTGGGAAACACTTGGATTTAGAATTAGAATACGATTCTCTATAAGTGCATGCATGTCTAAATTCCGCGTTACTCATAGTTAATAGAGAAGTAGAAACTACAAGGTGGACATAACCCTAACTTATTATTCTCTGTGATTAACCTTTACTAAACAAATCATTCATTCGTTACTTTGATATTATTAATTCACGCCTAAACCCCCCTTTTCCGTGGAATTTTTGACCAACAGTCTACTAACAATTGCAACACTTAGTGACCAAGTATTCCCTGTGGGATTCGACACCCAACCCAGTTGGGTTCTATATTTGACAGCGACTGCTTACACTTTCTAACGAGAACTGTTGTTTGGGTGTTATCAAATTTTGGCATCGTTTCCGGGGAATACGGTTGTCAACTAAGTTTGTGATAGTTACTAGACCCTTTGGTCAAAGATTCTCGAATTTTACTTTTTGTTTGTTGTTTTTGTTTTGTTCAGGTTTGATAGAGTGCATGCCAAATACACGAAGATCTGGTCAGCCATTATTACCCATAAATCCTAAACAACAACTTATTGGCAGAATGGATGCACAACGTGACATTGAAAGAAAGTTTGATCAACAGGAGCATGCTAGGTTAGCTGCGTTGGCAGCTGCTCAAGTGCATCAACAGAATATTGATAACCCAGGTCAGGCAACAAATCCTGATGATGAGGACCTGGGTGATGATGAGTTACTTAATCCACGACGTGCAGATGAGGTGGCAGCACCTGTGAACAGGAGAGATCGTCAATCTAGAATGAGATCTGAACGCCGAGCTGTGCAGACTCCTTTTGATGATGATGATGACGATCTGGATGGGGTTGGTGCCACAGGGGCTATTATTCGTCCTCCCTTGGCACCCGGAGCCAAGATCAATATCACTAGCACCATGATTCAGCTATTGCAACTTAAGGGGTTTTTTGGTGGACTTGCAGGCGATGATCCAAATATGCATCTGATCAACTTTATCTCAACATGCAAGTCGTTTGACATTCCAGGAGTTGGACAGAATGCAATTCAACTGCGCTTATTTCCATTGTCTCTATCTGGAGAGGCAACTCAATGGTTGAACGAGATAACTCTTGATTCTATTACTAATTGGAGGCAGCTGAAAGACGCTTTCCTAGAAAGATTCTTTCCGCCATCCAAAAGAGCATAATTAAGAGATGAGATCAGTAATTTTCGACAGCTTCCAACTGAAGCTCTCCACGAAACATGGGAGAGGTTTAATAAGAAGCTTATGCGGTGCCCAAACCATCAGATGACCAATATCCACTTGATGGAGATATTATACAGGTCTTTGAATTCGGTGACTAAGCCAGTGGTTGATAATGCTGCAGGTGGGTCATTCATGGACCTTACTTTTATTGAGGCAAGTGATATGCTAGATCGTATGACAAAGCAGAGTAGAGCTTGGCAAACCATGGATTCTGAGGTAGCAAGCTCTACTGTATCTATTGGCTTGACGGCAGAACAAAGGAGAAGAAAAGAGGAACGTGACCAGGATATGGCTCACATAAAAACACAGATGGATCTTCTTACCAAGCATTTATTGTTAGGGAAGACCGAAAAGGTTAAGGCCGTTGTATTACAAGGAAGAGATGAATCCGATTCTGAGGAGGAAGCAAATTATTTGAATAATCAGGGGGGTTTCCGAGGCAATGCCCAAGGAAACCAAGGTCGGAACTATTATGATAAATACGGATACAAGAATAAGACTGACAGGAGTGGTTTGTATGTTCCTCCTGGAAATCGTGAGGCCGCGGAATGTGGCTCTAGGAAGATGTCCATGGAAGTTATGATCGCTAAGCTGTTGAAAGGAGTGGAGGCAACCAACACGGGAGTAACGGAGGTAAAAAATGATTTTTCCTCAATAAATCAATTGGTTGATTCACATTCCACTTTAATAAAATAGTTGGAACAACAATTGAGTCAACTATCAGCGGCACTCAATCAAAGAAAAGCTGACACCCTACCTAGCGACACTGTGCAAAATCCAAGGAATGATGGATCATGTATGGCTATTACTACCAGGAGTGGTAAGGTGTTGGAAAATCCATCCAAAGGCAAGCAGGTGGTTGATAATACAGAAGAGAATGTGATTGAAGTAGATTGTGATAATTTTGTAGAAGCTGAAAGTCAGAACGTTCATGACACTACACTTAGGCGTCACCATCCTGAAAAGATTGATAATCTGAAGCAAGATAAAAAAGAAGTGGTGGAGAAAACTATTCCCCTTCAACCACCACCTTTTCCTCAGAGACTGAAGAACAAAGCTGATGACACCAGGTTCAGTAAATTCATGACTATGTTGAAGCAGCTGATTATTAATGTTCCTTTGGTGGAGGCACTGGAACAGATGCCTGGGTACGCTAAATTCATGAAGGACCTTTTGACAAAGAAGTGGGCAACAAGCTACGAGCTGGCAGATAATGTTCATCATTGCAGTGCAATTGCCACGAGGTCTTTAGTATAGTAGAAGGAAGATCCTGGTGCTTTTACTATTCCTTGCACAGTTGGATCGTTGGATTTTGCTAAGGCGTTGTGTGATTTGGGTGCTAGCATCAATTTGATGCCGCTATCTATTTACAGAAAGTTAGGGTTGGGCAATCCTTCACCAACCAATATGCGGCTCGTGATGGCTGATAGGTCGGTAAAACGACCTGTTGGTATCTTATATGATGTATTGGTGAAGGTTTCTACTTTTAATTTTCCTGCAGACTTTGTTATTTTGGATTGCGAGGCGGATTCTGAAGTACCCATAATCTTGGGTCGTCCTTTCCTTGCAACATGAAGTGTGCTTATTGATTTAAGAGCTAATGAGCTTGTATTTCAGATGAATGACGAAGTGGTCCGTTTTGATGTATGCAAATCAATGAAGCAGCCCAAAGATATGAATGTGTTCTCTGTAGCTGATGTTTATTATGAAGATGAGAAAGAATTATCTATAGAGAAGCAGCTTATTATTGATCCATTGGATGCTGTGCTTATAAATTTTAAGCGTGAGGATGTTGAAGAGTATGAAGAAACTATTTGTTCTCTAAAAAGAATAGGGTCATATTCCCATACTCCTAAGAAGCTAGACCTTGATCTTAAGAATCGACCTTCACCACCAGCAAAGCCATCCATTGAAGAACCACCAGTGCTAGAATTGAAAGAGCTACCCAGCCACCTGAAGTATGCCTTTTTGGGAAGTGGTGATACACTTCCGGTTATTGTTACAGCTGATTTAGGTGAATAGCAAGTAGCGGCTCTCATATATGTTCTAAAAAAATACAAGAGAGCCATCGGTTGGACTATTTCTAATATCATTGGTATCCTTCCTGGGATATATATGCACAAGATTCAGCTCGAAGAAGATTGTGTGCCCACAATTGAGCATTAACGTCATTTGAATCCACCTATGCAAGAGGTGGTGAAGAAAGAAATTATCAAGTGGTTAGATTTTGGGGTGGTGTATCCAATCTCCGACAGTAAATGGGTGAGTCCGGTACAATGTGTGCCCAAGAAAGGGGGCATGACGGTAGTCGCAAACGAAAAGAATGAGCTAATTCCACTCAGACCTGTCACAGGGTGGAGAGTGTGCATGGACTACCGAAAGCTGAATTCGTGGACGCTAAAGGATCACTTCCCAATGCCATTCATGGACCAAATGCTTGATCGATTGGCAGGGAAGGGATGGTTTTGTTTCTTAGATGGTTATTCCGGCTATAATCAGATTTGCATTGCTCCTGAAGATCAAGAGAAAACAACTTTTACATGCCCGTATGGTATGTTTGCTTTCAAACGTATGCCATTTGGGTTATGTAATGCACCTGCCACTTTTCAGCGTTGTATGATGTCCATTTTTTCTGATATGGTTGAAGACACCTTGGAGGTAGTCATGGATGATTTTTCAGTAGTATGTGAATCGTTTGAATCATGCTTGGCAAATCTGAGTATGGCGTTGCAGAGATGTGTTGAATTCAACCTGGTGCTAAACTGGGAGAAGTGCCATTTTATGGTGAAGGAGGGCATTGTTATTGGGCATAAAGTCTCTGATAGAGGAATTGAGGTGGATCGAGCCAAGATTGAAGTTATCGAGAAACTACCACCTCCAATTTCTGTAAAGGGAGTTCGTAGTTTCCTCGGTCATGCAGGTTTTTATCGGAGGTTTATTAAAGACTTCTCCAAGATTGCTAGTCCATTATGCAAACTTTTGGAGAAGGATTCAAAGTTCGACTTCGGTGAAGATTGCTTGAAGGCATTTGAATGCCTCAAAGGGAAGCTAGTTGAAGCTCCTATTATTGTAGCACCCGATTGGTCTCTACCGTTTGAAGTTATGTGTGATGCAAGTGGGGTAGCTTTGAGTGCTGTACTTGGTAAGAAAAGAGAAAGGCAATTTCATCCAATATACTATGTGAGCAAGGCCTTGAATGGAGCCCAGAAGAACTATACCGTCACGGAACAAGAGCTTCTAGCAGTTGTTTATGCTTTTGAAAAGTTCTGTGCTTACTTGTTGGGAACCAAAGTGGTGGTTCATACAGATCATGCGGCTCTGAGATATTTAATGGCAAAGAAGGATGCTAAGCCAAGGCTAATTCGGTGGGTGTTATTGCTTCAAGAATTTGATTTTGAGGTAAAGGATAGAAAAGGTTGCGAAAACGAAGTAGCTGATCATCTATCTAGACTTGAGTGTGAGCACATAGCGCAACCCCACCTTAAGATTGATGATGCATTTCCCGACGAAGAGATCTTAGCCACTATGGTGGAAGACTTACCGTGGTATGCAAACTTTGCGAACTACGTAGTAAGTAAAGTGATGCCTGAGAATCGCTCCTTTCATCAAAAGATAAAGTTCATGCATGATGTGAAAAACTACTTCTGGGATGAACCGTACCTTTTTCGACGATGTACTGATGGTGTTATTGATAACGCTCAATCTATAGCTCTCGTAGGAGTGTAAAGCGGTCGTTAGCAAATATAGAACCCAACTGGGTTAGGTATCGATCCCACAGGGAATAGCTTGGTCAACAAGTAATTAAAGATTACTAGACTTTTAGTGCAAGTCTCGTAAAAAAAGGGGGGAGTCTTGTCGTGCAAGTAATGTAACCAAAATAAGATCTAAAAACGGCAATAGCAAAGTAAAAAGAGAAAGAATGTTTTGGTGAGATGTAAACAATGAGAATTGAGAAGTTGGGGTTATGTCCACCTTCTGAGGTATACGTCTCTATTGGCTATGAGTGTGTAGAATTATGACATGCAATTGCTTATAGAGGATTGTAGTCGATGGTAAATCCAAGTGTCTCTCGACCTAAACAAGGACTATTTCACTTTAACTCTCTCGAGCTTAAAGCGTATCTAATGGTACGAATTCTCCAAGAGGTTAGTCCAGTTACGGCACTAGCTTTTTAATAGGAAAGGGTGTCCTACTACCTTGACATTATCTCTTTTCCAGACAAATAACTTTTCTCTCGAACAAGTTAAATGTTAGACTGGCGTATTCTTGCGTTTGCAACCGCAAAGAATGTAGATTAAGATGAAGAGAATAATGATATAAGCAATATACGTGCCTCGAACTCACAAACTCACAGCAATAGATAGTAACTCATTCGGCTTCCATAACCCCAACAGAGAAGTTTAGTTACCCATGAATGCGAAGGAGATCACGCTTGACATTGTTGTTATACCACAAGATTGATTAATTTCGTGTAGCGTGAGTGGTAGGCGTGAGGCGTGAATCCCTTAGCAAAGTAACGATTCTCTTGTTGCGGAAATTAAGAATAGATGAATGGAAGAAGAAAACTAGAATTAATAGAAAGATTAGAAGAGTTGTAGAATTGTTTGTAGTGTAGAATAATAGAGGAATAGAAGATGTCTCTAAATCTCTAGCATGATAGGGTATTTATAATACCCATATCCTAATCCTACTAAGCTAATGAAATAAATAACCAAATCCTACTAGACTAATGAAATCCTTAACCCATATGTACTAGGTTAAGGTAACATTATCATAATCCACTTAAAATAATGAAATACATAACCTAATTGTACTAGGTTAATGTATCATTTTCAAAATCCAGCTTTGTGTCTGTAAGTCCCCAAAGTCTTCAGAATTGTTGTTTTAGCCCGGGACAGATTTTCCATGCAGCAGTTTTGGTCCTTAGGCGTGTGAACTCCCTTCCCTTCCTTCGTGAGCTTTCTTTTGCGTCAAGTAAGCCATAAAATGCTGAATTCTGCATCATTTATACCTGAAACTTTACTAATCATGTTCGTTAGCTCACTTACAGGAAAAAGGACTAAAAGTGCATGAAATATATAATTTGTTCTCAAAACTAGGCTAAAATATGGGCAAAATATATTGATATAGGCGTGTAAATCCGCCTATCATCAACACCCCACACTCCATAACCCCAACAGAGAAGTTTAGTTACCCATGAATGCGAAGGAGATCACGCTTGACATTGTTGTTATACCACAAGATTGATTAATTTCGTGTAGCGTGAGTGGTAGGCGTGAGGCGTGAATCCCTTAGCAAAGTAACGATTCTCTTGTTGCGGAAATTAAGAATAGATGAATGGAAGAAGAAAACTAGAATTAATAGAAAGATTAGAAGAGTTGTAGAATTGTTTGTAGTGTAGAATAATAGAGGAATAGAAGATGTCTCTAAATCTCTAGCATGATAGGGTATTTATAATACCCATATCCTAATCCTACTAAGCTAATGAAATAAATAACCAAATCCTACTAGACTAATGAAATCCTTAACCCATATGTACTAGGTTAAGGTAACATTATCATAATCCACTTAAAATAATGAAATACATAACCTAATTGTACTAGGTTAATGTATCATTGTCAAAATCCAGCTTTGTGTCTGTAAGTCCCCAAAGTCTTCAGAATTGTTGTTTTAGCCCGGGACAGATTTTCCATGCAGCAGTTTTGGTCCTTAGGCGTGTGAACTCCCTTCCCTTCCTTCGTGAGCTTTCTTTTGCGTCAAGTAAGCCATAAAATGCTGAATTCTGCATCATTTATACCTGAAACTTTACTAATCATGTTCGTTAGCTCACTTACAGGAAAAAGGACTAAAAGTGCATGAAATATATAATTTGTTCTCAAAACTAGGCTAAAATATGGGCAAAATATATTGATATAGGCGTGTAAATCCGCCTATCATCAACACCCCACACTTAGAGCTTTGTTCGTCCTCGAACAACATATCATGTCCTTCTAAGCATCAACTTAAGGTTCTTACAGCAACAACACAAAACATTTATTAAGACAAGCACAACGATTATCGACCAAGAGTAGCTTTCCGATTATAAGTAGAAACAATTTAACCTCAAGTATAGACTCGTGATGGTGATCAACTCGCATGCAAACGTTAAAGTGCATAGAATCATATACAACTATCCAAAACTCATCAACCATGTGTGTCTCACACTATAGTACCCATAATCATTCACAAGTATAGCATATTTTTCAAACATGGGTATCAAAATATCCTTGCTCTCGCTCTCACAAAGAATTCATATGAAGCAACTGATGACCATAAGCTTGCCCTTAATGTAATACTCTACTAAATGTTGGAATGTTAAGATTAGGATCAAGTAGGTCTTTTGATGGTTGTAATGTAGGCTAAGGGACGGGTAGGACTATTTTGGCCAGGAATAGTGACTAAGTTCCTAAGCGCTTTAATACATCACTTTATATCATTGACACTTTTTTCTTTCAACCTTTCTTCTTTCTTTTGTTATACCACCCTTGTTCTGCTCTTTTGTTTTTCAATTTTAAGCACAACTCGCTTTTCAGCTTTCTTTTCCTTTTTCTTTTCACAACATACCTCTTATGATAGCACTTTTTTTTTCATAACACATTCAAGCACCATTACAATTTATAGCATCATACTCACCCAATTTCCTCTTATGTTGTCACATGACTTTTTCACTTTAAAGCACTTAGGAGTTTGGATCAAATTACGGTCTTGAAAGAAATGGATTAGGCTTACATACAAGGTTGTCAAAGAAATAGGCTAAAGGCTCAAAAGGGTTTAACTAGGATGATGTCCATGGGTAGGTAAAACTGAAGGTAAACAAATATAGGTTGCCAAAGAAATGCCTAAATCATATCCTAAACTTACACTCCTTATTTTCGCTTTGCATACATACCAGGCAAGTTCTAGCATCAGCTACACACATAGAATATACGATTATCTCACACACACAAGGCACATGGTCGACTTGCTTGGAAGTAATATAGACTCTCGACCCAACAAGTGAAGGAATTGAACCACACAATATCACATAATGAGTCACAACTAGAGCCTAAACGTCTCAATAGTCACAATTGTAGCACATACTCTTGTTATAATCTCCTGCTGCCTATCAAAATAATTTCATGCGAAGCTAGAAAAAATTTACTACTAAAAAAAATGAAAAAAAACGAAACAAAAACAAAGCAAGCAAACATAGATGCAATAGAGAAGTATAGCATACGATACCGCCACCCCACACTTAAACGGGACACTGCCCTCAGTGGAAAATAAATACGAGGAACCTGGTTAGTCAGACTCTTCCTCATTGTCGGGGGTCATACCCCCTTCGTCGGAATCATCATAAGAGTCGTCGTCAGAGTTCTCCTCCTCGTCAGAGTCTGGTAAGCGTCGATTGTCATCAGTCGGCACATCATCATCTAGAGGTTCCTCAAAGTATACGCCCACTCCACACATCTCCCATGCATGCATGTTCATGGGATAATCGTGGTCCAGCTGTTGGAGCTCTGCAGCAGTTGGAACACGACCTCCGCTCATCATTGTAAACCTCATCATGCCGTACATATGGCGGGAGAAACTCTCATCCCGAGCATGTCTCTCTGCCGTAGTAAGGTTGATGCCATGTGTTGATTCAGCATCTTTGACCTTTGTGAGGTCAACCTTCTTCGGATTGTGTGGGAGTTTATGATCAGCTGGTTCCTCTTCGATATCCTCCTTCCGCAAGATTGCTGTCAACAAATTGCCAAATGTGAAATGGGACCTTTTGTGTAGTCTGGCCTTCCTCATGGTGGATCGAATGATTGCCCCAAAGTTGATTGGGACATTCGTCATTAAAGCATAGACCAAACACACTCTATCTCTCGATATCTTGGTGTATTGAGTCCCAGGAATAAGACATGAGTTGACAATGCGCATCCAGATTCTTGCTTCCCTATTTAGTGGAGCATAGGGGAAGGTGTTGTGTCGGCCGGTTTCTTTATGTCTGCCCCACCTTGCCATTGATCTGCTTCCACAAAGAGTGTGTCGTATTGCTCTATAAGGAGGCCTGCTGCACAGCTCTTTGAATGGTGCTGCGTCGATTGAAGGTAAGCCAAGAAAAGAGTTGATCCAGTCCGCTGTGAGCTGTAACACCTGGCCCAGAATTTTGACTTCATTGCCTGTTGTTTTTGGCGACCAGTTGGCATAAAACTCTCTTTTTAGATCAAGATTACACTCTCCCATGTCGCGGAAGATGAAATCCAACTTCAAAGCCATTATTTTTGCCAACATACACGGCTCCTTCTTTGCTAAGGTATCCTTGTTGATCAAGTCGACGTGCACATATTTTCTTTCTTTGTTGCTGCTGTACCATGCTTTGGCTTCTTCCTCAAGAACCCATTTTATTCCGAACATTCTGCGTGGTGGTTGTGCTGAGGATGATTCTCCTTGGTCTTTTCGACTTCTCTTCTTGCCCTTTTGGGAAGTGGTTGCCTTCTCCTTGCCTTGCCTCGCTTTAGGTGCCATTGTACCTGAGACTAGAAATAGTGTTAGTTGCAGCACAGTTTCGCTTGATACAATCTATAAGCAAGCATTAGGGGTACCACCCCACACTTAGTTTTGTTAACATAAATCAGTGAGGTGAAAGTAGTCGATTTACTCAGATTTCATCGAGATACGTTTTAGGATTGTATTCCGACAAGAAAATCAGCAATGCATCACTTACTTGCAGCCATTGGACTACTTTCATGGTAGATATAGCAACACTACTACATAGAGGTTACCACATTAAATCGTTATTCTTTTAACAATCACAACCTCCTAAGTCGGTAGGTCTTATCCCGATGGACGGGATAGTCTAACATGTAAGTATCCTAACAACAATCTTAAGCAATATTCATAGCCATAGCAATTCCGCAAATATCATAACAATGCTATTGAAACCAAATTCAAGTCGGAAACAGGTCAAGATTTTCCTACGTATATGTTCACTCACATGATTTTGCAACAACAATCCAAACACATGAACATTACCAACAATCTTATATAATTTAGCAATTAATAATAGCCATAGCAACGTAGTACTTACGAGAAATAAATGAAGAATAAGAGAGCACTTACTTGCTTGAAGCTTGTGGAGATGGTTTTGTGAATTGGAAGAGCAAAAGAAGAAAATTTTTAGAAGATTTGGAAGAGTATGCGACGCCTTTAGGGTATTTTCTATTGTGGTTGTGTTATAAGACTAAGTCCCCTTTATATAGGAAGAGTATGGGTCGGGTTATGACCCATTTACAATCGGTTTTGGAGACAAAAATCCTACATATGCGGCGCATTGTCTATGGCATAATGGGACATATGCGCCGCATAGTCTATGGCATATGAGATACTGAGACCAAATGCCATAGCATAGGCGGAGCATAGTCAAAAGCATACCTAGGAATAGGCGGCGCATAGTGTATAGCATACTAGATTCCGAGACCTTAGGCTATAGGATAGGTTGCACATCGTTCGTGGCCTAGTTTAACCAAGGCCTAGCCTTCCTCAAAGCCTATTTTGGCGTGGGAAAGGCTCAATCCATAGCCTTATGCATCACCCTTCCTAATTTACCAACTTTACCATACAATGCGTCCAAATCGTCAATTGAAATCAATCTCCTCGTTGACTACTTCTTGCACCCATATTCGCTCAAACAAATGAAAACGATTAGTACGATGGGTTGCCTCCCACCAAGCGCCTTAGTTTTGGTCGTGGCACGACTCTTATTTTTGGATTTTTATTAATTAAAAACAAATCAAGTACTAGAATGAAAGAAAACGATAAACGATAAATGAAAACGATAAACGATGGGTTGCCTCCCATCTAGCGCCTTATTTATTGTCGTGGCACGACATGGTTATCTCGAGTACTTAGACTTCGTCGAGATAAGTGATGGCCATGTCATTCGTCGATTCAAGAGGACCGATATACGGCTTAACACGTTGGCCATTCACTTTGAAGACAACACCCTTATTGCCTTCCAATTCGACTACTCCAGACGAGTAGACTTGGATAACTTTAAATGGACCAGACCACTTAGATTTTAACTTACCTGGGAAGAGCTTAAATCTGGAGTTGAAGAGTAGTACCATATCACCCTTTTGGAAGTTTCGTCGAACAATCCGCTGATCATGATACTTCTTCATCCGCTCCTTGTATAAATCCGATCTTTCATATGCATGGAGACGGAACTCATCTAATTCGTTCAGCTGCTCCAACCTCAGATTCTTCACATCATTCCAATTCAAATTCAAGTGCTTCAATGCCCACAATGCCTTGTATTCAAGCTCGATGGGTAGATGACAAGCCTTCCCATAAACTAGATGATAAGGAGACATGCCAATGGGTGTCTTGAATGCAGTCCTATATGCCCATAGTGCATCATCTAGCTTTCGAGACCAATCCTTCCTATTTGCATTAACCGTCTTTGCAGGGATTTGCTTAATGTCTCTATTGGAAACCTCTACTTGTCCACTAGTTTGGGGATGATAAGGCGTAGCTACCTTGTGTTGCTTGACACCATACTTGGCCAATACAGATTTGAATAGCTTGTTGCAAAAGTGAGATCCTCCATCACTTATGATAGTACGAGGTACCCCAAAGCGAGAGAAGATATTCTTCTTTAAGAACGCTACAACACGCTTTCCTTCGTTGTCGGCCAATGCTACAGCTTCAACCCATTTCGAAACATAATCCACAGCAACCAAGATGTACTTCATTCCAAACGAATTCACGAATGGACCCATGAAATCAATACCCCACACATCAAAAAGTTCTACCTCCATAATTTTGGACATGGGCATTTCATGGTGTTTTGAAATAGAACCTTGACGTTGGCATTGGTCACACCTTCTCACATAGTCGTATGCATCTCTGAATATCAAAGGCCAATAATAACCACTTTGCATTACTTTTCTTGCCGTTCGATTTCCTGCATGATGTCCTCCAACTTGCGAAGTGTGGCATGCTTCCAATATAGCAGGTACTTCTTCATGGGATATACATCGTCGAATGATCCCATCCGCGCATCTTCGAAACAAATAAGGTTCATCCCAATAGTAGTGCTGAACGTCATGCATAAACTTCCTCCTTTGGTGGTAAGATAAGTTGGCAGGTATCACATTACTCTCTACGAAATTTGCAAAGTCGGCATACCATGGTACTTTCTCCATTTTTGTCACTAATATCTCCTCGTCAGGGAATGCATCATCAATCTGAATTTCAGGTTGCGCCACATGTTCATTCTCAAGTCTAGATAGGTGATCAGCCACTTGGTTCTCGCAACCTCTTCTATCTTTGACTTCGAAATCAAACTCTTGCAGCAGCAGTACCCATCGAATCAACCTTGGTTTGGCATCCTTCTTCGTCATTAGATACTTAAGAGCTGCATGGTCTGTATGGACGATCACATTGGTACCCAATAGATAGGCACGAAACTTCTCAAACGCATATACAACCGCTAGGAGCTCTTGTTCAGTAACAGTGTAGTTCCTTTGGGCTTCATTTAGGACCTTACTCGCATAGTAGATAGGATGAAATAGTTTCTCCTTTCTTTGTCCAAGAACAGCACCAACGGCTACACCACTAGCATCGCACATGACCTCAAACGGGAGCGTCCAATCTGGTGCTACCATGATAGGGGCTTCAATGAGTTTTCCTTTAAGGCATTCGAATGCCTTTAAGCAATTGTCATTGAAGTCAAACTTCGCATCTTTCTCCAGAAGTTTGCACAATGGACTAGAAATTTTGGAAAAGTCTTTGATGAATCTACGATAGAAACCAGCATGGCCAAGAAAACTACGGACTCCCTTCACCGAAATTGGAGGCGGTAGCTTCTCAATTACCTCTATTTTTGATCGATCAACCTCTATTCCTCTTTCAGAGATCTTGTGCCCAAGAACGATTCCTTCTTTTACCATGAAGTGGCACTTCTCCCAATTCAGCACAAGGTTGAACTCTACACATCTTTGCAATGCCATGCTCAAGTTTGCCAAACATGCTTCAAAAGACTCACCGACAACTGAAAAGTCGTCCATAAATACCTCCAAAGTGTCTTTAACCATATCAGAGAAAATAGACATCATACAACGTTGAAAGGTGGCTGGTGCATTACACAACCCGAATGGCATGCGTTTGAAGGCAAACGTACCATATGGGCATGTGAACGTTGTCTTCTCTTGATCTTTGGGAGCAATACAAATCTGATTATAACCTGAATAACCATCCAAGAAGAAAAACCATCCTTTCCCCGCTAATCGATCTAGCATTTGGTCCATAAATGGCATGGGGAAGTGATCCTTGAGTGTCCACGAATTCAGCTTGCGGTAGTCCATGCATACTCTCCATCCAGTAACGGGCCTGAGTGGAATAAGTTCATTCTTTGCATTTGCGACCACCGTCATTCCTCCTTTCTTGGGAACACATTGTACAGGACTTACCCACGTACTATCAGAGATAGGATATACAACTCCTGCGTCTAACCACTTTATAATCTCCTTCTTCACCACTTCTTGCATAGGTGGGTTTAAACGCCTTTGATGTTCAATGGTGGGTGTGCACTTTTCTTGAAGCTGAATTTTATGTGTGCAAATCCCAGGTGGAATACCAATAATATCCGCAATGGTCCATCCAATGGCTCTAATATACTTGCGTAAGATCGAAATAAGAGCTGCAACTTGTTGCTCACCCAAATCGGCTGCCACTATGACTGGAAGTGTGTTTCCGCTTCCTAAGAATGCGTACTTCAGATGACTTGGCAGCTCCTTCAATTCTAGTGTGGGTGGTTCTTCAATAGATGGCTTGGCTGGTGGTGTGGGTCGATTCTTGAGATCAAGATCCAGCTTCTTGGGAGTATAGCGATATGTCCCTAATTCCGATAGCGCACAAACAACTTCTTCAGAAATTTCAGCATCCTCATTCTCTCCTTTAATGAGCAAAACCTCCAAAGGATCATCAAGAATTTGCTCTTCTTCAAGGCGTTCTTTCTCATCGTCAAAGACAACATCAGCCACAGAAAATACACTCAGATCTTTGGGTTGCTTCATTGATTTGCAAACATCAAATCGAACCACTTCGTCATTTATTCGGAATGAAAGTTCATTAGCTCGCAAATCAATGAGCACACTTCCTGTAGCAAGGAAAGGACGTCCCAAGATTATGGGAACCTCTGAATCTGCTTCACAATCCAAGATGACAAAGTCTGCTGGAAAGATAAATGAAGAAACCTTTACCAAGACATCACATAGAATACCAACCGGTCGTTTTACCGACCTATCTGCCATAACAAGCCTCATGTTAGTTGGTGTAGGATCTCCTAACCCCAACTTCTTGTAGATCGATAATGGCATCAAGTTGATGCTGGCTCCTAAGTCACATAATGCTTTGGCAAAGTTCAAAGATCCGACAGTGCAAGGAATAGTGAAAGCTCCGGGGTCGGCCTTCTTCTGAACTATCGATCGGGTAGCAATTGCACTACAATGATGCACATCATCCTTCACCTCATAACTTGCTGCCCTCTTCTTAGTCAAAATATCTTTCATAAACTTCGCATACCCAGGCATTTGTTCAAGTGCCTCCACCAATGGAACATTAATGGTCAGCTGCTTTAACATAGTCATGAATTTGCTGAACTTCGTGTCCTCAACCACCTTCTTCAATCTTTGGGGAAAAGGTGGTGGTGGGTATGGAAGTGTTCTCTCCATGGATTTCTTCTCCTCTTGCTTCCGTTTTTCCATTTTTTCAGGCTGCACGTCACTGGGCGTGACGTCCTTGACGTCAGGACTGGTTGTTGCGGCATCTTCTCCTTTTGCGTTATCATCCATGTCCGCAACTTCTTCAACCACTTGCTTGCCTTTTGCTGAAGGTTCCAGCACCTTACCACTTCTGGTAGTGATGGCCATGCATGACCCATCATTCCTTGGGTTTTGCACAGTATCGCTAGGTAAAGTGCCAGCCTTTCTTTGATTGAGTGCTGCTGAAAGTTGGCTTAGTTGCTGCTCTATTTGCTTGATTGAAGTGGAATGAGAATCAACTAGTTGTTTCATGGAGGACAAATCATTAATTACCTCAGTAACTCCCGCGCTTGTTGCTTCCACTCCTTTCAATAATTTAGCCATCATGTCTTCCATACTTCCAGAACTAGATGTGGTGGTATCACGTCTACCAGGGGGAACATAAACACCACTCTTTTCATTGTTTTTTCTCCAACTACCATGGTCCTTGTTTCCAGAATTATCATAATAGTTCCGACCTTGGTTTCCTTGGGCATTCCCTCGGAAACCCCCCTGATTGTTCAAGTAGTTGGCTTCTTCTTCAGAATCAGATTCGTCTCTTCCTTTTAGCGCCACAACTTTCACTTTTTCGGTCTTCCCTGATAATAAATGCTTTGTAAGAAGATCCATTTGTGTTTTCATGTGCGCCATATCTTGATCACGTTCTTCTTGTCTTCTTCTTTGGTCTGCAGTCATGCCTATAGATAAAGTGGGGCTTGCTACCTCAGAATCCCTGGTATGCCAAGCTCTACTTTGTTTCGTCATGCGATCTAGAATATTGCTTGCTTGACCAAAGGTGAGGTCCATAAATGATCCTCCAGCCGCATTATCCACCACTGGTTTAGTTATTGAATTCAAGGCTCTGTATAGTATCTCCATTAGGTGAACATTAGTCATATGATGGTTTGGACACCTCGCTAGCTTTGTCTTGAACCTCTCCCATGTTTCATGAAGAGCTTCAGTGGGAAGCTGACGAAAGTTGCTGATTTCATCTCTCAATTGTGCTCTTTTGGATGGCGGAAAGAATCTTTCTAGGAAAGCGTCTCTCAATTGCCTCCAATTTGTAATAGAATCAGGAGTCAGCCCATTCAACCATAGTGTTGCCTCCCCAGACAGAGACAATGGAAATAGACGTAATCGAATTGCATTCTGACCAACACCAGGATTGTCAAAAGACTTGCATGTAGAAATAAAGTTGATGAGATGCATATTCGGATCATCGCCTGCTAATCCACCAAACAATCCCTTGAGTTGCAATAACTGAATCATGGTGCTTGTAATGTTGAACTTGGCTCCGGGCGCTAATGGTGGTGGAATGATAGCTCCAGTGGCTCCGGCACCATCAAGATCATCATCATCATCGTCGAAAGCTGGCTGCATAGGTTGGTGATCATATCTATACCGAGCTTGTCGACCTCTTCTGTTGGCAGGTGTTATGATTTCAGCATCACGCCTAGGGTTTAGTAACTCGTCATCACCTAAATCCTCATCGTCAGGATTTGGTGCTCGTGCAGGGTTATCAATGTTCTGCTGTTGAACCTGGGCTGCGGCAAGGGCAGCCAATCTTGCTTGTTCCTGTTGAGCAGCCATCCTTGCGATTTCAGCTTGTGCTTACATTCTACCAATGCGTTGTGGTTCAGGATTGATTGGTAATAATGGTTGACCAGAACTTCGAGTATGGGGCATGCACTAAAATAAAAATCTGCAGTAGACAAAAACAAAAACTAAAAGTAAAAGTAAAAGTACGAGAATCTTTGACCAAAGGGTCTAGTAATTTTCACGAACTTGATTGACACTTGTATTCCCCGGCAACGGCGCCAATTTTTGATAACGCTCAATCTACAGCTCTCGTAGGAGTGTAAAGCGGTCGTTAGCAAATATAGAACCCAACTGGGTTGGGTATCGATCCCACAGGGAATAGCTTGGTCAACAAGTAATTAAAGATTACTAGACTTTTAGTGCAAGTCTCGTAAAAAAAAGGGGGGAGTCTTGTCGTGCAAGTAATGTAACCAAAATAAGATCTAAAAATGGCAATAGCAAAGTAAAAAGAGAAAGAATGTTTTGGTGAGATGTAAACAATGAGAATTGAGAAGTTGGGGTTATGTCCACCTTCTGAGGTATACGTCTCTATTGGCTATGAGTGTGTAGAATTCTGACATGCAATTGCTTATAGAGGATTGTAGTCGATGGTAAATCCAAGCGTCTCTCGACCTAAACAAGGACTATTTCACTTTAACTCTCTCGAGCTTAAAGCGTATCTAATGGTACGAATTCTCCAAGAGGTTAGTCCAGTTACGGCACTAGCTTTTTAATAGGAAAGGGTGTCCTACTACCTTGACATTATCTCTTTTCCAGACAAATAACTTTTCTCTCGAACAAGTTAAATGTTAGACTGGCGTATTCTTGCATTTGCAACCGCAAAGAATGTAGATTAAGATGAAGAGAATAATGATATAAGCAATATACGTGCCTCGAACTCACAAACTCACAGCAATAGATAGTAACTCATTCGGCTTCCATAACCCCAATAGAGAAGTTTAGTTACCCATGAATGCGAAGGAGATCACGCTTGACATTGTTGTTATACCACAAGATTGATTAATTTCGTGTAGCGTGAGTGGTAGGCGTGAGGCGTGAATCCCTTAGCAAAGTAACGATTCTCTTGTTGCAGAAATTAAGAATAGATGAATGGAAGAAGAAAACTAGAATTAATAGAAAGATTAGAAGAGTTGTAGAATTGTTTGTAGTGTAGAATAATAGAGGAATAGAAGATGTCTCTAAATCTCTAGCATGATAGGGTATTTATAATACCCATATCCTAATCCTACTAAGCTAATGAAATAAATAACCAAATCCTACTAGACTAATGAAATCCTTAACCCATATGTACTAGGTTAAGGTAACATTATCATAATCCACTTAAAATAATGAAATACATAACCTAATTGTACTAGGTTAATGTATCATTGTCAAAATCCAGCTTTGTGTCTGTAAGTCCCCAAAGTCTTCAGAATTGCTGTTTTAGCCCGGGACAGATTTTCCATGCAGCAGTTTTGGTCCTTAGGCGTGTGAACTCCCTTCCCTTCCTTCGTGAGCTTTCTTTTGCGTCAAGTAAGCCATAAAAGGCTGAATTCTGCATCATTTATACCTGAAACTTTACTAATCATGTTCGTTAGCTCACTTACAGGAAAAAGGACTAAAAGTGCATGAAATATATAATTTGTTCTCAAAACTAGGCTAAAATATGGGCAAAATATATTGATATAGGCGTGTAAATCCGCCTATCATCAGTTATTAGGCGATGCATCTCTGATGTTGAGGTGCCTAGTATCTTGGAAGCAAGTCATGCTTCCCAAGTTGGGGGTCACCATGCAGGTGATCGGACAGCCAGGAAGGTATTGCAAAGCGACTATTATTGGACTTCATTATTCAAGGATGCTTACGATTTTGTGAGAAGATGTGATCAGTGTCAGAGGCAAGGCTCTATCTCAAAGCACCATGAGATGCCCATGTCTAAAATTCTTGAAGTAGAACTATTTGATGTATGGGGTATTGATTTCATGGGCCCATTTGTGAATTCGTTTGGGATGAAATATATCCTAGTTGTTGTGGATTATGTATCCAAATGGGTCGAAGCGGGAGTGCTGGTGAATAATGAAGGTAAGCGTGTTGTAGCATTCTTAAAGAGAAATATCTTCTCTCGTTTTGGGGTACCACGTACCATCATAAGCGATGGAGGATCACACTTTTGCAACAAGCTGTTCAGAGCCATGTTGGTGAAATATTGTGTCAAGCAACATAAGGTATCTACACCTTACCACCCACAAACTAGTGGGCAGGTAGAGTTTCTAATCGGGAGATCAAGCTGATCCTTGCTAAGACTGTAAATGCTAGTAAGAAGGATTGGTCCCGAAAGCTGGATGATGCCTTATGGGCTTATAGGACTGCGTTCAAGACACCAATTGGTATGTCACCTTACCAACTAGTTTATGAGAAGGATTTTCACTTGCCAATCGAGCTCGAACATAAAGCGTTGTGGGTGTTGAAGCAGCTTAACCTGAATTGGGATGATGCTATTAATCTGAGATTGGAACAGCTGAATGAGATGGATGAATTCCGTCTACACGCGTATGAAAGAGCAGACCTCTACAAGGAACGGATGAAAAAGTACCATAATCGGAGGATTATCAAACGAAACTTACAGAAGGGTGATTTGGTACTTCTTTTCAACTCCAGACTGAAGCTATTTCTAGGTAAGTTGAAGTCTAGATGGTCTGGTCCATTTAAAATTAGCCAAGTCTACTCGTCTGGAGTAGTAGAGCTAGAAAACAATGATGGTGGTGTCCTTAAGGTGAATGGCCAACGAGTGAAGCCATATATCGGTCCACTTGACTCGATAAAATGTATAGCCACCGTCTATCTCGATGAAGTCTAAAGTAATCGAGATAACTATGTCGTGCCGCGACAATAAATCAAGCGCTACATGGGAGGCAACCCATCGTTTTTAATAGTTTTGTTTTACTAGGAGTTTGTTTTTGTTAAATAAAAATCCAAAAAGAAGAGTCGAGCCACAACCAAAAATAAGGCACTTGGTAGGAGGCAACCCATCCGTCTAATCATTTTTTTGTTGTTTTTGATTAAGTGTAGGTGCAAGACGTACAAAGGAGGAGATTAGTCCTAAAATTTTGATTTGAAAGTGAGCCATACTAAGGGTGGTAAGCTAGGAATGATGGAGAAAATGCTATTGGTTAGGCATTGCTTATGCTAATCTAGGAAATGGACAAGGCAAGGCCTATGCTAATCTAGGCAATGGACAAGGCAAGGCCTATACCATTGCCTATTCTCACTGCCTCACATAGGCAACGAACAAGGCATTGCCTATGCAAATCTAGGCAATACCATAGGCGCCGCCTATGTAAATCTAGGCAATACCATAGGCGCCGCCTATGCCATTGCCTATGCTCACTTTTTCAACAAGGCATTGGCAAAGGCGCCGCCTATGCCCAACTAGGCATTGACAAAGGCGCCTCCTATGCTAACCATAGGCAAAGCATTAGGCGCCGCTTACTTATGCCTTTTTGTCTCCTAACCCGATTTTACATGGATCAAACCCGACCCATGGCTTAGTCTATAAATAGATCTTCAACCTTAGAACAAAATGCACTTGTTTGCTCAACCTAGGCGCCGCCTAAGCTTCCCAAATCTCTCAAAATTTTTCTTTTTGCTCATCTAATATTGCAAGATCATCTTCCCGAACCATCACCAAGTAAGTTATTCTTTTATATTCTGTAGTTGTTGCAATACTATGTTTATAATGGTATTTTAGATTTTGAAGTGGTGTTTGGTGATAAGAATATGATTGGTTTGTTATGATACATCTAGAGTGAGTAAAAGAATACGTGTGGGTGTTCTTGACTTTGTTCCAACTTGTATTTGATTGTTATACACTGTCATAGTTTATGAAGTCAAAATTGTGAAGTTAATACATAATCTTGTAAGTTGAAAGCTTGAATGTTTGAATGACTCGTTCGTCGAGATAAAGATCATGATTGACCACAAGCATGAAACGTGGTGATTATTTCTATGAATTAACTTCATACAATCTCTATGTGGTAGTCTTGTTCAAAAAGTGCGTTAATCCAATGAAATAACGTTGGAAAGGATAGTCAAGATTACATGAGAATATGACTGTGCTAAACATGTTATTGGAACATATCGCCTAAATGTATGTCGATAAAGTCTGAGTAATCGACATCACTCACTTAATTAGTCAAGGAAAACAAATTAAGTGTGGGGTGGTGCCATTACTGTTTGTCTTTCGATTGAATCTTCTGAGATGAAGCTAACATAACTCTATTGTGATCTCAGGTAGAATGGCACCGAAAGGACGACAAGGAAAAGAAAAAGTGTCCCCCTCGCAGAAAGGTCAGAAAAGGGGAAGAAAAGATCAAGATGAGTCCTCCTCTCTACAAATACCTCGATGCACTTTCAGGATAAAGTGGGTCCTAGAGGAGGAAGGAAAGGAGTGGTACAAGAACACAAAGTGAAAAAATATGTTCACGTGGATTTGATGCAAAAGAAGAATCTAGCAAAGAGAGAGCCCCGCATTTTGGCAAAAATTATGGCACTAAATCTTGATTTCATTTTCCGAGATATGGGGGAATTCAACCTTGATCTAACGCGAGAGTTCTATGCCAATTGGTCCCCAAAGACTACCGGAAGTGAAGTGAAGATTCGGGGCCAAGTTTTGCAGCTGAATGCGGAGTTTTTCAACTCTTTTCTGGGTCTTCCATATGTGGATCCATCACCGCTCAAGGAGATTTATCATAAACCTCCCTACATGGCAATCAGACACATACTGTGCGGAACAAGGTCCATGGCCCGGTGGATTCGTCACAAGGATAACGGTCGGCACAATACCTTCCCGTATGCTTCCTTGAACAGAGAAGCTCGTATATGGTTGAGGATAGTCAAATATTGCCTGATTCCTGGGACACAGTACGCAAAGATCACACGTGATAGAGTATGCTTGGTGTACGCTCTGATGACTAATATTCCCATCAACATTGGTGCGGTTATACGATCGTCAATGCGTAAGGCTAGGCTGCACAAAAGGTCCCATTTCAGCTTTGTCAATTTGTTGACTGCGATCTTAAGGAAGGAGCACATTGAAGAGGAACCTGCAGCTCATAAGCTTCCACATAACCCGAAGAAGGTTGATCTTACGAAAGTTAAAGAGCCTGAAACTGGTCATGGCATCAACCTTACCACTGCAGAAAGACATGCTCGGGATGAGAGTTTCTTTCGCCATCTATATGGCATGACTCGGTTTACCATGATGAGCGGGGTCGGGTTCCGACTGATGCAGAGCTTCAGCAGTTGGATTATGACTACCCGATGAATGAGCATGCGCGGGCTATGTATGGTGTAGGGGTACATTTTGAGGAACCTCTTGATGATGACGTGCCGACTGACGACAATCGCCGACTGCCAGACACAGATGTGGAGGACAACTCTGATGATGATTCCGACGCAAGGGGTATGACCCCAGACATGAAGGAGGAGTCCGATTAATCAGGTTTTTCATATTTATTTTCCACTGAGGGCAGTGTGTCCCGTCTAAGTGTGGGGTGCTGGTATTTGTATGCTGTATTGTACTTCGTTGCCTACAATTTATTCTTGTTCTTGTTTGTTAGTTAGTTAAATTCTAGATTTTTTTTAGATTTTGCATGAAATTGTTCTGATAGACGGCATGGTAGTATAACAAGAGTTTGTGCTAAATCATTACTATTGAGACATTTAGGCTCTACGTGTGACTCACTGTGTGATAATTGTGTGTTTTAATTCATTCATCTGTTGGGTCAAGAGTCTATACTGCTCCTAATAAAGTTGACCATGTGCCTTGTGTGTGTGAGGATATAGTATATTCTGTGTTGTGACTGATGCTAGAACTTGCCTGGTGTGTGTGTAACGTGAAATAAAGAGTGAGTTTAGGAGATGATTTAGGCATTTCTTTGGCAGCCTATAATTGTTTACCTTCTTTTTACCTACCTTTGTACATTATCCTAGTGAACCCCCTTTGAGGCTTTAGATATTTTCTTTGACAGCCTCATATGTAGCCTAATCCATTTTTTTTCAAGACCATAATTTGATCCAAACTCCTAAGCGCTTTAAAATTGTAGGATCATGTGGAAAAATAAAAGGAGAATGGTGAAAGTGATGCCTCAGGGTGTATTGGTACTTGAAATTGTTGTGAAAAAGAGTGATTGTTCATGTTTTAGGTCTTTGAACCATGATTTCCATACTACAATTTTAAGTGTTGATATCGTGCCTTATAGCTATTCAGTGCTTGTGGGTTATGAATACTCGATATCAATGTGATTTACATAAATTCAGCTTTTCAGGTGTTTGAACAGTTAATCCATGAATGTTATCAGAATACTCAGATATTCATATTCATGATGAGCATTATCAGTATATATAAATCCCAAAAATATGGTTTCAGTATTTGCATAATGATTTTAGGTAAACCTTAAGAATTATCCTTTAGTCAATTATTGTAACACTCCGTACTTTTCTGAGTTCTCTTCAGCTCATAGTGCATGCATAATAGGCTTAGAACCTGAAAATTACACAAAGTGTAGGGGACTTAGTATTATTTTTTGCCTCTTAACTTCGAGGACTTTTAAACTGGCCTTCCCGACCTCGAGATGTATGTTTTTGAGTTAATAAAGTAAGGAGTATGTCTCGGGGAAGTTTTAGATTTTTCGGACGAGGATTGGGTTGTCTTTGGATTTTAATTCCAGAACCTCATCGCAATAGTGGCGCGTCATGGTGTTTATAGTGGGGAGGCCTTCATCGTGTCGCGGTGAGTGTTTTCTTCAAGTTTTTGATTCATAATTGAATGCATGTGTGATGATCTTTATCCTAGTGTGTTAAGTTCTTATGAGGTGACGAATGTTTATAGAAATCACTTAGAAAAATGCTGATCTAAGAGCCTTTGATTCGTTCAAAGTTTGGTATTTGGTATTCCATATTAAAAAATTGAATTACCTTTCCAATGAAACCAATTTCATTTTAATACGGTACACGAGATAAATGTTATGATCATTTTCGTCAAAACAAAAAAGCCATCGCTATAAGACCGCATTGCTATGAGCCTTCAATCTGTATTCCAATTATGAATTTTCACATTCAATGATTGAGGGGCAATTGGGTCTTTTCCCACCTCAACCAAATTCATAAATCAATGACATAAAAATTCAGTTAGGGAATTATTTGCCCATATTCTTCAATCTCCTCTCAATGAAACCCTAACCCTCTCCCAAGTTCATAAAATTCAATTACATTCCCTTCAAGAAAACCAAGAACTCAAGTTCCCAAATTCAAGAAACTTCAAGAAATCTTCAAGAATGGTATTTCTTTCCCCAAGAAAAGAAGATTAAGATACGTGGGAGTTCATCCATGGCCCCCTTTCATCCATGGAGCCCAAAAATCCTTTTTTTTCAATTATGGAATGAATCTTCTATGATTATGGTATTTTGTATATTCAAGAATGATTGAATTTCATGTTTTCAAAGTAATTTAAATTTTATTTCAGCCCATGTATGATTCAATGCAAGATTTGATTTCCTCATGCTATGAATTTGAATATCCCAAGTCTTATTTCATGTGAATTCCATGTTAAGTCCCCAATTTATTATTTTAGTCATATAATAATTCTATTTCCTAATGTTTAAAGCATTCCCATGTTCAAGCTTATGATTCTCATATGTTTTGTGGATTGTTCATGTTTTAGGTCTTTGAACCATGATTTCCATACTACAGTTTTAAGTGTTGATATCGTTCCTTATAGCAATTCAGTGCTGGTGGGTTATGAATACTCTATCCCAATGTGATTTACATAAATTCAGCTTTTCAGGTGTTCGGACAGTTAATCCATGAATGTTATCAGAATACTCAGATATTCATATTCATGATGAGCATTATCAGTATATATAAATCCCAAAAATATGGTTTCAGTATTGCAATTATTCTATTCCCATAGGTTTGTCTCACTCCCATGCTTAAGTATATGAATTTCAAGTGTTTGATGAAATGTCTAAGTAATTGAATTTTGAAACAAGATTCTCTATTATGGTTTTATAGCTTTCATGTGTTCCTATTATTTTTCCATTGAGTCCTGGTGGGTTGTGAGCATCCGCTACTTAGCTGTTTACATAGTTTTCAGAATCTTTAGAATGGTTTCTGATAAACCATGAGTCTTGTCATTCAGTTGGTATTATGTTAAATTGTTGGCTTAGTTAAACTCAGTTAGTCCAGTAATTAGTGTCAGTTTAGTTGGGAGTAGGATTTAGCACCGATCAAATGCAAGACAGTGGCTTCCCCGTCAGTTAGGCAGAGTCGTTAGTAGCAATCCCTGCATTCTAGAACTACGTAGCCAGCGTGGGATTAGGAGGTACCCATCAGTTTAGGCTTGACTACCTCCTAGGGGTCACCCGTCAGATTAGGCTTGACTCTACCTAGGGGTCACCCATCAGTTTATGCTTGACACTCTTGTTCTTCAAGCATCAGTTAGTGGATCCACACATCCCTTGTTAGTACCGGTGGAACAGTACTAACACTCATCGAACTGGGGTTACTGGTTGGACCCCAATCAGCTTAGGATGGGGCATATTGGTTAGATGATACCTCCCACAGTCTCAGTTTAGTATTCAGTATAGAATATAGTTCAATCTTGAATTGACGATAGCATATAGTTTATCAATTATTCAGTTATCAGATTTCAGTATTTGAGTTTATAGATTATTTCAGAAATATATATATGCTTGGTTTTGAGTTCTCAGATATCACAGTATTCATGCCCTCATGCTCAATATATTTTTATATTCAGATCCTTGAGTTACGTCGGTTTCCACCGCATAGTTTCAAACCCAGTATTAATACAGTACCCATGTATTACTATGTTCTAGCTTCACTTCTACTTATAATCCAAAAGTAAGGTTTTAAGAAACTAAGTGTAGTGATTTATCGACTTATCAGATTACATTTCTTACACATGTTTTAAAGATATTTAATCTTTCAGTCTATTTTAGTCTCTTGGTAAGTCTACTTACAATTAGCATGCATGCTTTAAGATTTCATATAAAATTAGTTTTACTTATTGCATTCACCCCCACTTAATCAGTACATTCCAGAAGTACTGATACACATATACGTATATGTGGCTACATTGTTTCATAATGTAGGTACCATTTGTAGTCCATACATGTAATGACACAGAAATACACCCTGGTAGCCAGATGGTGCTTACGACCCTAAAAGACCACAATCTAACAAATGAGCTGGTACCTGCTGTGAGCACTGAACATTATACTTGAAAATAAAAGACATATACAGGAGTAATCTAAAGATGACATAAGGTTTTAGAAAACTAAATACAAATAACAATACAGAATCATAGTTCTGAATGTCAGAAAACTTATTAAAAATACAAGCAAAACAGCTGAACAACTGTCTATCTATTATTAAATATCTGAAAGACTCTAAACTGAATGACTATGGAGTTAATGGGACATGACCCCAACTAACTCCGACTGACTAAATAACTGAACTTCTGACATAACTGAATATAAGATAAAATTGTCATCCAAGTATGAGGACTCACCACTGCTGTTGATGCTGGATAACTGATACTGTCTAATCTTGATTGAGAAACTGAGCATCCAAACCAATGATATAAGACATCATAGCACAAAAAACGAGTATGCGATCAGTACTTTGAATGTAGTGGTATATGAGATGAGGTTAGGCTGAAATGTATGGGTTAACTGAACACAAAGTAATAACTTGATGAATAACATGAGATAACTTAGTAAACATGCATGAAATATGAATTAATGAAAGTGCAATACCAAGCATGTAATCTTACTTAAATAATCTGTGCAACTAAAGTACTGAAATCTTTTAATTGAATAACTGATAATCTGTATGCCATGGTCAAGCAACATGAACTAAAATTTGTACTGGTTACTGGATTGAGACTGTAGGAGGTATCATCAAATCGATATGCCCCGCTATGAAGTAACTAGGGGTCCAACCCGTAACCCCAGTTGGAAGGGGTATGAGTATGTAACGCCCCGAGTCTATACCCTGGATGCTACACGGTGCTCATAATCTCGAAGGACTACAAGCTAACCCAGGACTGGTACTTGCTGCAATAGCTGAATAATAATACTGTAAATATGCACAAATTAGGAGAAAACTTGCCATAAGGTTCAATACAAAAATAAAACTGAATACGATATAGCAATACAAAAATTGAAACATCTGTCTGAAAATACTCTAGTTTGAAAAGCCTCTAAACTATATGAAATTTGGAGTTGATGGGACAAGCCCCCAACTAACTCCAACTACTAAAACTGTACTACTAAACTGAAATATTGAATAAACTAATCATGTCCTTGAATTATGAGGACTCACCATTAGCTTTGACTGCTGAAAATTTAAACTGCTAAGGGTGCTCGGGAGCCCGTGCATCTGAACTTAAGATATAAGACATCACATCGCAAGAGAAAAGTATGCATCAATACTTTGAATGTACGGGTATGCTAAGTGAGGTAGGCTGAAATGCATGGGTTCATATACATGAACAATACTGGCTGAATGACATGAATAAAACTTAATGAGAGTACATGCATAAATATGTATAGTGTATCTGAGATCATGATAGAACTGGGTGCTAAATCTGAATACTGATTAACTGATTTTTGAGTTACTGAATACTATACTACTGATAACTGAATGACTGTAGCTGACAATCCTGATTCTATGGAACTATATTAAGTTTCGTACTGAGCTAAGTGACTGTGTTTGATAGTCCTGAATCTGTAGAACTGAACTAAGTTCTGTACTGAGACTGAATCTGAAACTAAGACCAGGGGAGGTAATCATCTAACAAATATGCCCCTTTCTGAATGGATTGCAGTCTAACCTGTAACACCAGTTGGAAGGGTGTCAATATCATGCCATGGGTAAAGACAAGCTGTGAGTTAACCCTCACTGATAAGAAGTTGTTTCCTCAACCCTCGCCGGCAGGAAAACTTGAATGAGATGTATCAACCCTCTTAATATCTTCCAGGAAGATATCTTAACCTACGCTGTCTATGTAGTTCTATAATGCAGGGATTGCTACTAAGGGTCAAACCTTCTACTGGCAGGAATGCCCCCATCCCTGGGTTCGCTCGCTGCTAAATCTTACTCCCAATTGAATGAACACTAAACTATTTTCCTAGTTCATACTAGGCCTGACTGAACTGTCACTGAGTTTACTAAGTTTCCATTGACTGATGGAATACTACTGAATTCTATTAGCTGATTGAGTTTTCTGAGGTTTGAACTGAATACTAAAATAGACTGGACTAATATTGAGTTTACTAAGTTTTCCTGAGTAATGATGATCGTGACTGATGTTGGGCGTATTTATACCCCTAAGAACCATAATTTACCCATATTTTAGCTAAGTTTTGAGGATAAAATATATAATTCCTGCACTTTTACTCCATTTTCCTTTAAGTGAGCTAACCTATGTGATTAGCATGTTTTCAGGTATTAATGATGAAGATTTCAGCACTTTGTGGACCTTTGGGCAGCAAAGGAAAACTTCATATAAGAGGGAAGGCAGCTTTTGGAAGCTTGTGGACTGAATGTGATGAATGGAGAACTTGTTCTGGGCAAAATCAGCATTTCTAAATACTTAGGGATGCAACAGTAACTTAGTAGGACAAGGATGTTATAAAAACCTTATTTGCTGAATTTTTCAGCATTGATTCGATTATCATTCGATCACTTTTCATTATTGAGTTTACAGATTCTGTAAGTTTAGATAGAGAAAAATGCTAAGGCTAGAGCATCGGATAGGAGAACGACGTTCTTCCCCTTTTGACGCCAAGAATCATTCCCATCGCTAAGATTATTCTAAGTTGTGGTATGATGATTATGTCTAAGGTGATTTCCGTTGTACTCATGAATAGCTAAACTTCTCTGTTAGGGTTATGGAAACCTTGTAAGGTACTATCTATTGCTATGAGTTTGTGAATTCTTGATGTGTATGCTACTTATATCATTACTCTCTTCGTTTTAGTTGAATTCTCATGGTTGCAAACATAGAGAACACACCATTATAGCATTAACTTGTTCGGGAGAAAAGTTACATGTTTGGAAAAGAGAGTATGACAAGGAAATAGGGCTTCCAACCTCTATTTACACTTTAATGCCTTAACTGGATTAACTTCTTGGAGAATTTGTACCATTCGTTATACACTTTAGGCTCGGGAGAGCTAAAGTGAAATAAATCCTTGATGGTTGGGAAACACTTGGATTTAGAATTAGAATACGATTCTCTATAAGTGCATGCATGTCTAAATTCCGCGTTACTCATAGTTAATAGAGAAGTAGAAACTACAAGGTGGATATAACCCTAACTTATTATTCTCTGTGATTAACCTTTACTAAACAAATCATTCATTCGTTAATTTGATATTATTAATTCACGCCTAAACCCCCCTTTTCCGTGGAATTTTTGACCAACAGTCTACTAACAATTGCAACACTTAGTGACCAAGTATTCCCTGTGGGATTCGACACCCAACCCAGTTGGGTTCTATATTTGACAACGATCGCTTACACTTTCTAATGAGAGCTGTAGTTTGGGCGTTATCAGTGACATGACTGAGACTATTCTGTAACTGACCCTGGCTCAAGTTCAACATCTAAATTGTCGGGTATTAAATACCCCCAGGACTCGATAGCATGAAAATAAACATCACATGACCTTGCTTAGCATAAAATGCACACTTGATTCATAATACATCTATAGAGGCATTGTATCAAACACTAGAATGACATGAACTAGTATACATGCTATCATGATATAATCTCACAAGTACATTCACATGAAAAACTTATCAAACCCCTTGGAAGGCACTATATATGCACATAGTACTAATCAACACCTGGTCCACAATTTTAACACCAAGTTCACAATTTAAAGACTTCAACATGAATCCAAATGATACTAAATAATAATAACTATTTTGCACATAAATCTTGCACTTACTCATGGATTAGAAACCCAAACAACATTATAATCATGAATACACTTTAATCCAATCATGGAAATCATGAAATCACTTTACTCAAAGTTTTAAAAGAGTTTCTTAGACTCCAAGGGTGAAAGGAACACTTGGTAGAACACTTCAAATACCTTGGTTTCTAAATTCCTTCAGAAAATGTTGGAAATATTGAGTCTTGGACATGACATTAAATCACCTAGGGTTCCTGTTTTAGAGAAATTTGAGATAAAGTAAGTATATTTTGCACAATATAGGTTGAATATAGTGTTTTAGGGATTAATACGGGTGGGAAAAAGACCCTAATACCCATGAGGAAGCGAATTTTTAATTACTGAAAACTGGACTATCGACACGCAGACCGACGTGCCGCGTCATTGGCATCAACATGATTTCCAATGCGCCGTGTCGAGCTTCTTTGGTTCACTGGAAATTGCCACTAGGAGACAAGTAAAATATTGATTGACGCAATGCACAATGCGCCATGCCGATATCGCATTGATGCACTATTATGGATTCCCAAGCGTGGTTCAAATTTAGGTCCAAAAAATGCGAAACTCATCCGGGAACACCTACTGACATTCCTGATCATGAATCAATCTAAAGATCAATACTTTAGGTCATAATAGTCGTGAAATAGAGTTTCCATCTTACTAAGGCCAAAATAATACTAAGTTTTAATACTTAGCTAGAGTTTTCAAAGTCTGGGACCCCTTAGCAAGCTTAAAAGACTGAGTTGAGCTTAGGATTTTGTGGAGTCTTACAATATCTCCCCATTGGGAACATTCATCCCCCAATGAGACTGATTAAACTGAGAATACGTATAGACTAGATTTAGACACTGGACATGCATAACTGAAGCATGAATTCATGACTAAAATTACTAATATAGAAAATTATCATACTGAACAAGCATATCTAATGCATGTATATATAGATGAACATGGTTCATGAATGCATGACTGGGATTACTGATAAGCTGAGTTTATATATTGAACATGCATGCCTGATGCATGAGTATATGACTGAACTTATTTGTGAATGCATGACTGAGTATACAATGTTAATTGATACCAAGTTGGTAGCTATATCTGAACATGAGACTGTGTAAATTCAAGGGAAAATTGTTACCTTTAGATGAGTCCAAATTTGTGAAGAAGAGGTGAGGATACTTGGTCCGCATGTCTGCCTATGCTTCCCAAGTATCTCTCTTAATGGAATGATTTCTCCAAAGAACTTTGACTAGAGGGAATTCTTTGTTCCTCAGTCCACAAATTTGAAAATCAAGAATTTCGACTGGGATCTCTTTATAAGAGAGGCTGTTCTGAATATCTATGACCTCTATAAAGACTATAACTGTGGGGTCACCTATGCACTTCATTAGCAAAGGGTCATGAAACACTAGATTTATTGAAGCTTTGTTTGAACGTAACTTGAGTTCATAAGCTACCTTTTCGTAATGGCTGAGAATTTGATAAGGTTAGACATATCGAGGACTGAGCTTCCCCTTCTTTCCAAACCGCCTAACTCCTTTTATAGGAGAGATTTTTGAGAATACAAAATCACCGATCTCTAACTCAAGATCATATACTGAATACGCATGACTGGGAACATAAGAACATAACTGAGTCTGTAACGTGATACATGAACTGAGCATCATGAACTAAACGAAGCCCCTAGATACATGGAGTACGGCTTAGATTAGGACTCGAGGGTCAATTTATGAGCACCTACTACTCTAAAATGGATTCATTACGTGAAGAGGAGATGAAAGGTTTAGGTCGTGAAAGCTCGGGAAATTATAGTATATCTCCCCCTTGGGATATTATATCCCTCGAAGAATATAGACTTGGCTTAGATAGTGTGGAAAACTGAGACGTTGCACTGGGCACCTACGAACTAAATCATGACTGCATATCAGGGATCTAAAACTGAGGCATGACACCTGAACTGAGCTGAACTCGCAACCACATGGTTTCTCGATCTTGGAATAGTTACATTATTGAGACTTTGTATAGTGCGACTAGATGGAATGTTGGGAAACTAAACCATACAAACTTGTCTGCCTGACTGCTAAACTAAATTGCGGGCTTTTGTAGACTATCTTATGCTTAAAACTTATATTCTGCTAAAGCCTCTCTTTGACACACTTTCTATAAAGTTCTAGTGACTTTAGGGAGTAAGGAATCTTGACTTGGGCTGAATAAGACATTTGAATAAGAAAATCACATCCTAGCTAAAATTTTGTAATATGAGGCGAGGCCTACGAATCATCATCTAGGATAGAGTGACTAAGCCTTTTTGCACTGCAACTACAAATTTTCAAGCTTAGACATATTCCTCAAATACTCTCTCAATTCTACTCTCCACCTTAGTATAACACCACTTGAGACTACTGAAAATATTCTCATAGGTGCTAAGTACGAGTGAATAAACACACTAACTTATCTTATTACCTGAATTGCTATAGCTTAATACTTGGTCATGGAATATTGAACTGTACTTAGTATGAATAACTGGAATGGAACTATAGAGTATTATGCATTCTAAGAAGGGACTGACTGAGTAACATGAGATAACTGAGAATGAATTCGTGAAAACTGTATTATTTGAGAATGCAAGACCAAGCGTGTAACATGATTCTTAAATTTCCTGTAAACTGAGGTACTAAAATACTAATAACTGAATAACAGATAAATGCATGCTATGGTCAAGCAAACCTGAAACTGATCTTAGTTACTGCTTTTATTACTGGACTGAGACTGTGACTGAGACTGTAACTAAGATGGTAACTAAGACAATAACTGATACTATAACTAGGACTAAATGTTGGGCTCTGATAGCTACATGATGGGGACTAACATGAATCGAGGATCTGAATAGACACTCACATTGCATTTTCTCAACTTTATATCTCATGAAAAAAATTCTGATTTCCTCCTTCAGCAACTAAATACAACCCCTTGTTGTCCATTTACTTAAACAATACCCTGACATTCAATCCTATCTTCATAGCTATATCCTCGTGTAAGATAAGAATGCAAAAATATTTTTTTTTATCATGAAACACTTAATATCTCCCATGTAAGCAATCACTCATCACTACACTATTTTGTAAGAAGAGTCCACTGAAGGGTTAAAATATGAGGACCTGAAGTATGTATAAATACTTTACCAAGCTCGACGCTTAACTGAGGCCGGTGGAATAAAATATCAACACCATGGATTTATCAAAAGATCTAAATTGAGGGTATGCATGACGTATCTGAATTTAGCCGACCACTAGAAGTGTAACATGGGTTATGGGAGCTGAGTGTACTGAAAAGCATGACATGAGTACATGATTCATGAGATACATGACCTGAGTCTAAAGTTTTCTGTATTCATGAAACATGGTTCATGACACTTAGTGAATTGGAATTCCTTATACTAGGAACTGTAAGCGTATATGATTTTTTGCTAACGTCCTTGAATATGAGCCATGATCATAGAGATGACGTATAAGACTTGAATAGATATCGTGATAATTGATTGTTTTCAGAGTCTGAAGTATTATTTGAAGATGAATCTGCGTGATCATTCTCACTACGAAAATAGACAAGAATGTTATCGATGAAGAATATGATGAACATGTCCAAGTACTGCATGAACACGTGACTCATTAAGACCATGAAAGCTATTGAGGAATTAGTAAGATCAAAGTACATGACTAGAAACTCAAAGTGACCATACCGGGTTCTGAATGCTACTTTCGAAATGTCATATTCCCTGACACTGAGCTGATGTAGCCTGAACTGAGGTCTATCATACAAAAGTAACTGGCACCCTGTATTTGGTAAAACAAGTCATTGACTCTAGAAAGAGAATACTTATTCTTGATGATGACTTTATTTAACTGATGGTAGTCAATAAACATTATGAGAGAATCATTCTTCTTATGCACAAATAGAACTATTGCACACCACTGGGACACACTGGGTCTAATGTATCCCTTATATAGGAGATCTTTCAACTGTTCTTTTAAATCTTTGAGTACTGATGGATCCATTCTGCATGGTGAAATAGATATAGGCTGAGTATCTGGGAGAAGATCGATTCTCAAATCAATTTCCCTTTCGAGAGGAATTCTGGGAAGATCTTCAGGAAACACCTTTGGGAATTCACATGCTACTGATACTGATTCAAGATTAGGAGTTTATGAACTAGAGTCCTAGACTCGAACGAGATGGTAGACACATTTTTTAGATATAATTTTTCTCGCCTGAAGGTAAGAAATAAGTTGACCCCTAAGTACTAAAGTACTACCCCTCTACTATAGGACAGGATCATTCGGAAAATGAAACTGGACAATTCGGTTTCAATAGTCAACTAAGGCATAGAAGGAATGAAGCTAATCTATTCCAAGTATGACATCAAAATTAGTCATCTCTAATTTGAATAAGTCTGCTGAAGTGACTTTTGAGAAACCATAATCGGGCAGTTCCTATATTCCCGCCTGGCTATGATGGATTTACCCACTGGGGTAGAGAGTGAGAAAGGATCTACTAGAATTTTGGGACTGACTCCAAAATCAATAGCTATATATGGAGTAACAAAGAACAAAGAGGCTCCTAGATCTAGCAAAGTGTAAACATGCAAATGATAAACTTATAACATACCAATGACCATATTAGGAGAACTTTACTAATCCTGTTGAGACTAAAGAGTATAGATTCTATTAGGCCGTTGCCCACTGGTTGCACTGGATGCGACACCATACTGATTCGAGCGATCGGACTGAGCTGGGGGATGGTTATGCTGACCCTGGAAGCCTGAATATAGATAATATCTAACTCTATGACCTGTCTTTCCATACCCGAAATAAACATCGCCGTCAGCTCTGCAAATACCCTGGTGGTTTCTGCCATATTCCTGACAAAGGGGATTCGTTTGGGCACTCTTTAGCCTTGACATTCTGGCCCTCTTATTCTTTCTCCCCATTCTCCTATGCCTCTCCTCCTTACTTTACAGAGATTGAGCTATAATCTTATATAGGATATCAGCCAACTGATTGTTTTAGAAACCATTGAATGAGCTAAGGCAGTGAAACAGGCTCTAAACTCAGCGTGGGAGACATTCTTATTCAGGGGATCTGCCTAAACGTTTAAAGGGGCTGACTGGTTTTCGTTACCTCTTTCGTTAGCTTCTCTAGAAGATATGTTGTTTAGGCGTAACGAAGAGATGAATTAGACTAAAATTTTAGCTTGAGATCATGCTCACTCGCACGACTTAAATACTGAAAAAAGGGAAACATTTCCTAAAATACCTCGTACCCTCCTGTCCATTAGTGTGACACGCTACACAGTGATGCATAAGACTCTACTAGATGTGGATTTTAGACTTCCTAGGACTCTATTAAACCTTTCTTTGATATAAAGTTTGTAATGCCCCAAGTATATACCCCGGACGCTACATAGTGCTCATAATATCGAGGGACCACAAACGAACCCATGACTGGTACCTTCTTCAATAGATGAATAATAATACTATAAATATGCAGAAATTAGGTGGAAAATTTCCATATGGTTTAATACTAAACTAAAACTGAATACGGTAGGGCAATACCAAAACTGAAACATCTGTCTAAAAAATACTCTAGTCTGAAAAGCCTCAAAACTATTTGAAATATGGAGTTGATGGGACAAGACCCTAACTAACTCCAACTCCTGAAACTATACTACTAAACTGAAATACTGATTAACATAATTATGTCCTCAAACTATGAGGACTCACCATTATCTCTGAATACTGAAAATCTAAACTGCTAAGGGTACTCGGAAGCCCGTGTGCTTGAACCTATGATATAAGATATTATAGCGCAAGAGAAAAGTATTTGTCAATACATTGAATGTACTGTTATGCCAAGTGAGGTAGGATGAAATGCATGGGTTCATATAAATGAACAATACTGGATGAATGACATGAATAAAACTAAATGAGAGTACATGCATGAATATGTATACTGTAACTGAGATCATGACAACACTCGATACTGAATCTGAATATTTATTAACTGATATCTGAGTTTACTGAATACTGTACTACTAATAACTAAATGACTATATCTGATAGTCCTAATTCTGTGGAGCTATACTGAGTTCCGTACTGAGCTGAGTGACTTTATCTGATAGTCATAAATCTGTAGAACTAAACTAAGTTCTATACTGAGATTGAATCTAAAACTAATTTTATGGGAGGTAATTATCTAACTGATATTCCCATTTCAGAATAGATTGGGGTCCAGCCTATAACCCCAGTTTGAAGGGTGTCAATATCATGCTATGGGTAAACGCAAAATGTGAGTTAACCCTTTCTGATAGGAAGCTCTTTTGTCAACCCTTGCTGGCAGGAAAACTCAAATGAGATGTATCAACCCTTATAATATCAGGCATGAAGATATCTCAACCTACGTTGTTCTATAATGCAGGAACTGCTACTAAGGGTCAAACCCTCTACTGGCAGGATTTCCCCCATCCCTGGGTTTGCTCAATGCTGAATTCTACTAAAAATAAATGGACATTGAACTGATTTCCTATTTCATACTAGTCCTGGCTGAACTATCACTAAGTTTATTAATTTCCATTAACTGATCGAATACTATTGAATTCTGTTAGCTGATTGAGTTTACTGAGGTTTGAACTGAATAATGAATAAGACCAGACTAATACAGAGTCTACTGAGTTTTCCTGAGTCATGTAACTGACTGAGAGTACTACTGATCATGACATGACTGATACTATTCTATAACTGACACTGTCTCTAGGTAAAAAGCTAAATTATCGGGTATTAAATAGCCCCAAGACTCGATTGCATGAAAATAAAGCATCACATGACTTTTCTTTGCATAAAAATGCACACTTGATTCATTATGCATCTATAGAGGCATTTTTTTAAACACTCGAATGGCATGAACTAGTATACATGCTAACATGATATAATTCACTAGTACATTCACATTAATAACTCATCAAACCCCTTGGATGGCACTATATATACACATAGTACTAATCAACACATGGGCATCACAATTTGAACACCAAGATCACAATTTCAAGACTTCAACAAGAATCCACATGATACTATATACATAGTAACTATTTTACACATAAATCTTCCAGTTAGTCAGGGATTAGAAACCCAATCAACATTATAATCATGAATACACTTGAATCTAATCATGCAAATCATGAAATCACTTTACTTAAAGTTTTAAAAGAGTTTCTTGGACTTCAAGGGTGAAAGGAACCCTTCGATGAACACTTCAAATACCTTGGTTGCTAAATTCCTAAAGAAAATTGTGAAAATCTTGAGTCTTGGCCTTGAAATTAAATCACCTAGGGTTTTGGTTCTTGAGAAATTTGATAGAAATTAAGTATATTTTGCTAAATATAGTCTAAATCTCTTGTTTTAGGGATGAATAGGGGTAGGAAAAATACCCTAATACCCTTGAGGATGCGTAGACCGATGTACTACATCATTTCCATCAACGTGATGTCCAACGCACCGCGTCGAGTCCATGTTGGTTCACTAAAAATTACCACTGAGAGCCAAAGAAAATATTGATCGACGTGATGGCCTCCGCACCGCGCCGAGATCACGTCGATGCACTTTTTTGGATTCCAAAATAAGGTTCAAATGAGGTCCGAAAAATGGAAAACTCATTCGGGAACACCTATTAACATTCCTGATCATGAATCAATCTAAAGATAGAGATTTTAAGGTCATAAGAGTCGTGAAATAGAGTTTCCAACTTACGAAGGCCAAAATAATACTAAGTCTGAATACTTATCTAGAATTTTCTCAGTCTAGGACCCTTAGCAAGCTTAAAAGACTGAGTTAAGCTTAGGATTTTGTGGGGTCTTACATAGTATCATGACACGGGTGTTAATAATGGTTGTTTGAATCCACTAAGCTGCTGAATAACTAGAATGGAATGCTTAAACTAACAAATGAAACCTGGATAGAGTTAAGCCTAATCTGACGGGTGACCCCTTGAAGGTAGTCAAGCATAAACTGAAGGGTGACTTCTCATAACCCATGTTGGCTACATAGTTCTAGAATACAGGAACTGCTACTAACGAGTCCGCCTAACTGAAGGGGAAGTTTCCATCCTGCTTTTGCTCGGTGCTAAATTCTACGCCCAACATAATGACACTGATTTTTGGACTGATCTAATCTTAATTAGTTATGATAACTGACTAAACCAATATTGTTTATGGTTTATCTACAAACCATTCTAAAAATATTGTAACTGACTATGTAAACAACTAAGATTTTAGGGATTCATAACCCCGGGACTCGATGGTAATATCAATAATAACACATGAGATCATTTAAAACCACAATAGGTAAGCATTACCCAAAAATCAATACTTAGGCATTTTATCTAACACTTGAGGTTCATGATTTAAAGCATGAGGATACTTTAAAACATATGTCACTTACATGGCTATAATAATAAAAGATAAACTAGGGATTTAAACTAAAAACATCATCAATCCAACGGGAAAAGTTTAATTCCAACAACAACTCCTTGTAAACATCATTTATAATTGTAAACCATAAAGATTTACGGAGATAGTTTTATTGTAAGCATGTAAATTCATGATTCAAAACATAAAAATAGGTTCTTGAACTCCATGGTGAAAGAAAACAATGGATGAACATCACACATACCTTAATTGAAGAATTCTTGGAAGGTCTTGGTGTATTTATTAAGAATTGATCTTGAAAGTTGAAGGAGCTAGGGTTTGTTCTTGAGAGGGAATGTTTTCAATTGAGTCAAAATATGAAATAAGAGGAAAATAATTCTTTTTTGAGACCCTAATCCCGTGTTATGGCTAAGATTAAGTGAGGGACAAAGATAGAAATACCATCCTAGACCCATAAATCATTAAAATGAACTAGGCATACAACGTGATAACCGATGTGGCATGTCGGTCTTATGATGCAAAATGCAACGCATCGTATTGGACCCTTCTGATGCAATTCCTAGTGTGATGCAACTATATCGCGTTGGTCTTCTATTTATACCAACCATACATAGTTCAAACATGGAATGAAAAATCCAAAACTCAGCCAAGACATGCTATAAACTACCCCGATCATTCGTCAACTTAAAAATCGACGTTCTAATATTAGGAAGGTAGAAATTAAAATCATCGATGTTTAAGGGGATTTGGTAATTACTAAGTCTTAATGCTTAGTGAAATTTTCTAAGTCTTGGACCCCTTTAGCATGGAAGAGTAAGCTGAAACGTGATAAGATCTTATGGGGTCTTAAAATATCTCCCTCCTGAGAACATTAATCCTCAAATAAGACTGGTTAAGATGATTATTACTGAGGTACTTACAATACATGTTGAATATGCACAATTGAAACATGATTACATAACTGAGTCTAAACATAGTGACTAACTGAGCCAATTCACGAATGCATACAAAGACATGAATATGATCATATGACTGGAACTGAGAATGGAAAAAAGATAATCTACGAGAAAACTGTTACCTTTAACTGAATCTGAGTTTGTGGAGAAAAGGTGAGGGTACTTAGTTCCTAAATCTTTTTTTGCTTCCCAAGTAGCTCCTTTTACGGACGGATCCACCAATAAACTTTGACCAAAGTATTTTCTTTGTTCCTCAGTCTAACATCTGACGATCAAGTATTTCAACTAGGAGTTCTTTGTAAGAAAGGCCATTCTAAACATTTAAATTTTCTAAAGGGACAATGACAGTTGGGTCACCAGTACACTTCTTTAACAAGGACACATGGAACACTGGATGCACTAATGCTAAATCTGTAGGTAGCTCAAGATTGTAAGCTACCTTGTTATAAGGACTCATGATCCTAAACTCGAGATCTTTCCTATGCACATCTACATAGGATTTCTGATGGCTTTGGGCTAACTTAAGCTTCTCCCTGATCAACTGAACTTTATCCATAGCATCAAACACTAAACCTAGCCCTATCAATGCAGTATCACCTACCACAAGCCAGCCAATAGGAGATCTATATCTCCTCTCATAAAAATCCACAAATAGAGCCATCTGAATACCAGAATGATAACTGTTATTATAAGAAAACTTAATTAGTGGCAAGTGTTTATCCCAACTACCTTTAAAGTCAAGAACAAAAGGTCTCAACATATACTATAATTTCTAAATGGTCCTCTCTTCCTGAGCATCTATCTGAGGGTGAAAGGCTGTACTAAGACAAACTTGGGTACCAAGACCCTTCTGAAAAGCCTTAAAAAATTGATGGGTAAACTAAGTACCTCTATCTAAAATGATGGATAATGGGACTCCATGCAATCTAACCAACTCTCTAATATAGATCTTGGCATAATCCTCAACTGAATATCAAGTATGGATTGGCAAGAAATGAGCTTGTTTGGTCATCCTATCTACTATAACTCAAATCGAGTCATGCTGACGCCGCGTATAAGGCAACCCTATCACAAAGTCCATGTTAAACTCTTCCCACTTCCAAGTGGGAATGTTGAACTCCTGTATCATACCACTAGGCCTTTGGTGCTCAACCTTAACCTATTGACAATTAGAACATTTAGCTACAAACTCTAATATCTCTCTTCATGCTATTCCACTAGAAGATTTCCCATAAATCATGGTACATCTTAGTGGCTCCTGGGTGAATAGAGTAACACGCACCATGTACTCCTACAAGAATTCACTTCCTCAAACCATCTACCCACGGCATACATAGTCTACCCTGGAAATGCAATACACTATCTCTCTATTCGGAGAAAGCCTCAAATTTTTAATCTCTAACTGACTCATTCAACTTCACTGGAATGGGATACCTATATTTCTTTTCTTTCACTTCGGCAACCAAAGAGGATTCTGAACTATTCTAAACCCAAACACTACCCTCAACCGACTCAACCAAACAAATGCCTAACCTAGACAACTGATGAACCTCCTAAACCAACTTCTTCTTATTATTCTCAACATGAGCCACACTACCCATAGACAATCTACTAAGGGAATCTTCCACTACATTGGCCTTGCTTGGATGATACAAAACACTCATATAATAGTCCTTCCCTAATTCTAACTTTCATCTGTAACAAAGATTTAATTCTCTCTTTGAAAATACATACTTTAAGCTTTTGTGATCTGTGAACACAAAAACATACACCCCATAAAGATAATGCCTCCAAATTTTAAAGGCAAAAATAATCGCTGCTAACTCAAGGTCATGGGTAGGATAATTCCTTTCATGGGGCTTAAGTTAACTAGAGGCATATGCTATGACTCTATATAAAAACACAACCCAAACCAACTTTGGAAACATCACATTAAATAATAAACTCATCTAAAGCATCTGGCAAGGTCAAAATTAGGGTTGATGTGAGTTGAGTCTTCAACTCCTAAAAACTCATCTCACAAGAATCTGACCACTGAAACTTGACTTTCTTTAGAGTAAATCTGGACATAGGGGATGAAATAGAAAAAAACCCTTCCAAAAATCATCTGTAATAGCTGGACAAACCAAATAAACTCCTGATATCTGATGGAGAAATAGGTCTGGGCTAGTTTCTCACTACTTTAGTATTTTGAGCGTCAACTATAATGCCAACGCCAAAAATAATATGTCCAAGAAAATCTACTGATCTTATCCAGAACTTACACTTACTACATTTGGTGAACAATTAATGGGATCTAAGAGTCTACAATACTATTTTGAGGTGGTCTGCATGATCAGTTTCACTACGAGAATATACAAGAATGTCATCTATGAAGACTATGATGAACATGTTCAAGTATTACTTGAACACTCTGTTCTTCAAGTTCATGAAAGCTGCTGGGGAGTTCGTTAGTCCAAAGGACATGACTAGAAATTTAATGTGACCATAGCGAGTTGTAAAAGTTATTTTTGGAATGTGACATTCTCTGACTCTGAATTGATGAGAGTCTTATATAAGATCTACATTAGATAAGTAACTAGCACCCTGAATTTGATTGAATAAGTCATCAATCTTAGGGAGTGAATACTTATTTTTTATTGTGACTTTTTTCAGCTGATGATAATTGATGAACATTCTAAGAGAACTATCTTTCTTACGCACAAAAAGGATTGGAGCACCTATAATATTTGTTACCTTTTGAACCATGTCAAGTAACTCCTGTGGATCTTCATCAGACTTGAATCCCAAAAACTGAGGGGGATTCATTTGGGTGAAGTCCTGAATCTTAGCTGCGGTAGTATTAGCTACTAGGTTTGTTATAATAGAAGCTGGCTAATTATTTTGAGCTTCTACTAAGTGGGATAGAGTGTTGAATGCGGATCTGAACTTGACATGAGAAACATGCTCATTCAGGGGATCTTCCTGAATAGGTGGAGCTGCGGGCTAGTTCCCATTTCTTCTTCTGTATTTCTTTCTGCGAGGCATGTTCTGTAAACTAAAGAAAGATTGAATTAGAAAGAGAGTTTAAGTTGATCTCACTCTCACTTGTAAGACATGAATACTGAAAGAAAGGAAACTTTTCCTAAAATATTTTGTAGCCTTTTGTCCATAAGTATGGCGTGCTTCACACCCATGTATAAGACTCTACTCAACGTAGCTTTTAGACTCCCTATAATACTTTAAAAACTTAGGCTTTGATACTAAGTTTGTAACAATCCAGAAATACACCCTGGTCATTACACGGTGCTTACAGCCCTAAAAGAACATAAGCTAACCCATGAGCTAGTACGTGCTGTGAGAGCTTAACATTATACTTAAAAATAAAAGACATGTCAGAAGTAATCTAAAGATGCCATAATGTTTTAGAAAACTAAATATTGATAAAAATACTGAATCATAGTTTTGAATGTCTGAAAAGGTACTAAAAATATTGGCAAAAACAACTGAACAACTGTCTATCTATTTTTGAATGTCTGAAAGCCTCTAAACTGACTAAATGTGGAGTTAATGGGACAAGACCCTAACTAACTTCGACTGACTAAATAACTAAACTACTAATATAACTGAATATAAGATAAATTTCTCCTCCAAGTATGAGGAATCACCACTGCTGTTGATGCATGCTATCTTAGTTTGTCTATGCTCGATCGGGAAATTGAGAATCCGAACCTATGATATAAGACATCATAGCGCAAGAAACAAGTATGAGATTAGTACATTAAATATACTGGTATATGATATGAGGTTAGGATGAAATTCATGGGTTAACTAAATAAAACGTAATAACTGGCTGAATAACATAATATAACTAAGTAAATATGCATGAAAGTTGAACTACTTAAAGTGCAAAACCAATCATGTAATCATTCTGAAATAATTTGTAAAATGGAAATACTAAAATCTTATAACTGAATAACTGATAATCTGTATTCCAAGGTCAAGAAACATGATTTAAATTCTATACTTATTACTAGACTGAGACTGTGGGAGGTATCATCTAACCAATATGCCTCACTTTAAACTGATTGGGGGTCCGACTAGTAACCCCAGTTGGAAGGGGTGTAAGTACCATGCCACGGGTACTAATAATGTCTGTGTGGATCCACAAAGCTGCTAAAAATCCAGAATGTCAGGCCTAAACTAATAGGTGACACCTAGGCAGAGTCAAGCCTAATCTGACGGTTGACCCCTGGGAGGCAGTCAAGCCTAAACTAGCTGGTAACTCCTCATAACACACGCTGGCTATATAGTTCTAGAATGAAGGGACTACTATTAAAAAATCCACCTAACTAGTGAGGAATCCACCATCTTGCATTTTCTCGATGCTAAATTCTACTTCCAACTGAAAGACACTTATTTCTAGACTGATCTTAGCTTAACTAGTTATGATAACTTACTGAATTGTTATTGTTTATGGTTTATCTACAAACTATTCTGAAAATACTGTAACTGACTATGTAAACAACTAAGTTTTTGAGTATTCATAACCCCCAAGACTCAATAGCCATATCAATAATAACACATGAGATCATTTAAAACCACAATAGGTAAGCATTACCCCAAAATCATTAGTTAGGAATTTTATCAAACACTTGAAGGTTATGATTTTAAGCATGAGGATAGTTTAAAACATATGATCATTTACATGGCTATAATAATAAACCATAAACTAGGGATTTCACATTAAAACATCATCAATCCAACGTGCAAAGTTTAATTATAACAACTCCTTGTAAACATCATGTATTATCGAAAACCATAAAGATTTATGGAGATAGTTTTATTATATGCATGTAAATTTATGATTCAAAAAATAAAAATAGGTTCTTCAACTTCATGGTGAAAGGAAACCATGGATGAACATCACACATACATTAATTGAATTCTTTGAAGGTTTTGGTGTATTTCTTGAGAATTGATCTCGAAAGTTGAAAGGGATAGGGTTTGTTCTTGAGAGGGAATGAATTCAATTGTCTCAAAATATGAAATAAAAGGAAAATAATGATCTTTTAAGACCCTAATACCGTGTTATGTATGATATAAAGTAAAGGAAAAATACTAAAATACTCCTGGATCCACAAATCATTAAAACAAACTGGACACCCGATGTGATATCTTGTGCGGTGTGTCGGTCTTCTGACACGAAATGTGAAGCATCATATTGTACCCTTCCAATGTGATTCCTAGAGAGACGCGACTCTATTGCATTGCTCTTCTGTTTTGACCATCCAAACATGACGCAAACATCGATCAAAAATTCCAAAACTCACCCGAGACATTCTATCGACCACCCCACTCTTGAATCAACTTAGAAATTTGTATTTTAGGAATAGGAAGGTTTGAATTAAAATCACCAAAGTTTATGAGGATTTGGAAATGACTATGTCTTAATACTTAGAGAAATTTTCTAAGTCTTGGACCCCTTTAGCATGCAAAAGTGAGCTGAAATGAGCTAAGATATTATGGGTTCTTATAATTTATCATGACCAGACAGTTGCATTTTCCAGCCAACAGGTGATGGGTTTTCCTATTTTGGGGACTTCAGTCAGATGTTCTTAATTTACTTTACTTTATTACTCATATGTATTTATTAGTGGTAGATGAAGGCATGTTCCAGCTATTAGTGGTAGATGAAGGCAGTCAGTATAGTAAAGGATTCATAGATGTCAGTAAAGACTGTCATGTAATTTCAGTTCTCTTATTAGCTTTATTAGATTATAAGTTGTATCAGTATTATATTTTCCCAAATTTTGTCATGATTATATTTATGCACAGTAGAATTAGTTATTTAATAGATTTTAAATCAATTGCTTAATAGTATGCCGGTTCATAGGTTACCTTGGGATCACTTGTGGTTCCAAGCATCGTGTTATGACCAGGGGTAGTCTCGGGTATTGACAAACTTGGTATTAGAGAACAAAGTTTAAGTATACTAGGATTTCTATGAATTTACGTATTGTAGAAACTTATGGAAAGATATGGATATATTTGTACATTTCTTCGAGAGGATACAGTGCATTTACAAAATGTTTCCTTTCTTTCATGTCTTATATCATGCAGTAGAAGTGTTCTATTAGAAATTTATATAGATCCCCATCATTCTCCATTTGTGCCAACTCTGCCTTACTTTTGAGACAACATAAATAGCCCAACTTAAATCCTTATAGATAGAGTTTTCTTAGACAGTCCCCATAGATAGTTATGGGATTGCATACGGGGTTAAAAGAATTCAATCAGTGCCCTTGTATTCAAATTTTTTAAATTTTGAAACATTTCATTCATTTTTATGAAAATCGTTCTTTGAGCAAAAGTCAAATATACTTTCTGATTCCTTCTCAGAATCCTATGATAGCAAATGATCGAGAGTTAGAAGAATGAACTCAGAAGTTTAGCAGTGGTAAAGTGGGGATAGTGTTATCTAAATTTATTATATTTTATACCCATGAAGCTAGTTGTATGAAAGGTGAATCAGTAGGCTTGAAATGGTGTATGCCAAAATTTAAGTTTGTTGATTTTAAATTATATTTTGTTGATATTGGATATGTTGGTGTAATGGCAATCTTTATGTATAGGAAAAAATATAAGTTTAGAGATGTGATATTAGTAAACTATAATGGAAATTAGTGTGGTTCATTAAAGGTTTTGTGATATCCATGTTAGGTGTTAGAATCTAAGTTTGAATCTTTGAAGATTGAGCTAATAGAAAGAAGAGTTGAGGCCCTACTTGGTGTGAACTCATAGTATAGTGATTCTCCTAAAGATTTTAAGTTTGTAATTGTTTGTGTTATGGTATTATGACTATTGCGGCTATAGAAAATTAAGAGTTTTATATTAGAAGGAAATACTAATAGCAGGTTTTCCACTCTTAAGTGTAATCTTTTAGGGTGAGTTTTGTATTTATGTTCATTGTTATATCCCAGGCTCTATGATAAAGTGGTTGCAGTTCAGTTAGAGTTTATTATGTGGTCCTACAGACTTAGAATGATGTCTTAAATATAAAGGGGATATGATATAACAACCAAGTCAGACTCTCAAATTCTAGTAGTGATGCCAGTGTATTATAGAAAATAAGTAAGGTAGGGTGATTCCAAACCCATTCTCATCTCAATTCAAAGTTTTTTCAGTCATATCTACTCATGTCGTACATGTCAGTTCCATGATCATAGTTTATGTTCATGCACATAATAGAGAATTATGTACTCTCCAAGTTCCTAGTATAAGGAGTTCCAATTCATTCAAATGTATGAATCATATTTCACTAAATTTATGAACTCCAAACTCAGGTCATGTAGTATATAACTCATGTACTCCTTATTTGCCGTATGTTCCATGCTAGGTACTCATGCTATACTCCTAATGATCAGCAAAATCTAGAGCATGTCATGTATATCCTCAGTTTAGATCTCTTTGCTGAATCTATGATATTGATACTCTATTCCTCAGGCCTCAGTTATGTGTCAAAGTTATCCTTTCATACTTTAGGTCCTCATGTTCTAACCTTTCAGTGACCTTTTATTAGTTCAAGATAGTGATGATGGACAATTTTTTAGATGGGAGAGAGTCAGTATTTCTTGTCTTCATTATTTAGACTAGTATTATAGTGTTATGTGTTCACTTGGAAGATTTGAGTAGGCTTGAACTTAGTGAGAGAATTCAGTTCATCTCAGACTTTAGTAAATATAGTTATCATTTCCCATGTAAATATTTTAAGTAGCCTCAAGTAAAGTGTAGTTTTGAAGTGGAACGTATAGTTGATTATAATCTTTATGAATAATTCAGTTCGTTTTACCGGTAGTTCGGTTTAATATTCAGACATACAAGTTCCTATTGTTTTCCATCTTCCAATCTAGACTTATTAAGTTTCATAAATATGTCCATACCAAGAGATAGTTTGCTCGCATTGATAAAAATTGTGAATCTAGTTTAGCTCATGCATCAGTTTTAGATTCCAGATATTCAGTCATGATTCAACTTGTAAGCATCCCATTCGGGGGACGAACGATCACAAAGGGGAGGTGTTACAATACCCAGAGTTTTCATGTTCTAAACCTCTCATTTTTTCTTCTCAAAATCAGATCCAGCCTACAGAAATACTTACTTATAAGTTGACACTCTTGTTTCTACCTTATCCTTATAACCACTCTCATCAAGAAATCATTTCAATTTATGATACTCAATTCAAGTATTATGTCTTAGACTCAGATATGCGATCATGTTCCAAATTATGCATGTTCAGTATATGATCTCAGTTTCCTTAGTATTCTCTCCTTAATCCATCTCATTCGAGGATGAATATTACCAAGGGGGAGATATTATAACACTCCATACTTTTGTTAGTTCTATTCAGCTCATAGTGCATGCATAAGAGTCTTAGAACCTGAAAATTTCACTAAGTGTTGGGGACTTAGACTTATTTTTGGATTCATAATTTCGAGGATTTTTAAACTGGCCTTCCCAACCCCGATACAAAATTTCTTTTAAACTGGCCTTCCCAACCTCGAGACAAAATTTCTTGAGTCAATACATTTTCAGGGGTGTAAGGACCATGTCTCAGGGAAGTTTCAAAATTTTAAGACGAGGATTGGGTAGTGTTTGGATTTCAATTTTAGAACCACATCGCGATAGTGGCGCATCGTGGTGGTTATAGCGGTGAGGCCTTCATCGCATCACACTGAAGGTGTTTTCGACCAGTTCTTGATTTATAATTAAATGCATGTTTCTTGATATTTATCCTAGTGTGTGAAGTTCTTATGAGGTGAGGAATGTTTATAGAAATCACTTAGAAAAGAGTTTTCATACAGCATTTGATTCGTCCAAAGTTTGATATTCGATTCTACAAGGGTCAACTTTCAACGTGTATAACTTTTGATATACATTGAAATTTTAAACTAAAGACCCACCTAATTTTATATAATTGAATTGTCTTTCCAATGATACAAATTTTACCATAATATGATATCCGAGCAAAAAGTTATGATCATTTTCGTTAGAACCAGTAAGCCACCGCGATAAGACTATGTCGTGATGACCCTTCAATCGGCATTCCAGTTACAAATTTTTTGTTTACATGATTAAGGGGCAATTGGGTCTTTTCCCACCTCAACCCAATTCATAAATCCAACACTTAAAGCTTCTGTTAGGGAATTATTTTACCAAATTCTTTGATCTCCTCTCAAAGAAACCCTAACCCTTTCCCAAGTTTATAAAATTCAATTACATTCCCTTCAAGCAAACCAAGAACCCAAGATTCCAAATTCAAGAACCTTCAAGAAACCTTCAAGATTAGTGTTCCTTTCTACAAGTTAAGAAGTTTAAGGTATGTAAGAGTTCATCCATGGGTCCCCTTTCCTTCATGGAGCCTAAAAATCCTTTTTCTTTCAGTTAAAGAATGAATCTTCTATGATTATGGTATTTGGTACATACAATAAAGATTGAATTTCATATTTTCATGGTAATTTAAATGTGATTTCAGACCATGTATGATTCAATGCAAGATTTGATTTCCTCATGCTATGAATTTGAATTTTCCAAGTCCTATTTCAAGTGAATTCCCTGTTAAGTCACCAATTTATGATTTTAGTCATGTAATCATGCTATTTACTCATGAATTTAGAGGATTGTTCATGTTTTGGGTCTTTGAACCATGATTCCCATACTGCAGTTTTAACTGTTAAAATCATGCCTTATAGTTATTTAGTGCTGGTAGGTTTATGAATACCCAATACTTATGTGATTTACAAAAATTTAGATTTTCCTGTATTCAGACAGTTAATCCATGAATCTTATCAGTATACTTAGATATTCATATTCATGATGAGCATTATCAGTCTATATAAATCCAAAATTTATGATTTCTGTATTGGAATTATGCTACTCCCATATGTTTCACTCACTTCCATGCTTAAGTATATGAATTTCAACTGTTTGAAGAAATTTCTAAATAATTGAATTTTGAAACATGATTCTCTATTATGGTTTTATAGCTTTCATGTGTTCCTATTGTTATTCCATTGAGTCTTGGAAGGTTTTGAACACCCGCTACTTAGTTGTTTACATAGTTTTAAGAATCATCAGAATGGTTTCTCATAAATAATGTGTCTTGTCATTTAGTTAGTATTGTGTTTAGTTATTGGCTCAGTTAAGCTCAGTTAGTCCAGTAATCAGTGTCAGTTCAGTTGGGAGTACGATTTAGCTCCGAGAAAATACCAGATAACAACTCTCCCATCAGTTAGGTGAAGTAATTAGTAGCAGTCCCTGCATTCCATAACTACGTAGCCAGTGTGGGATGATCAATCACCCTTCAGTTTAGGCTTGACAATATACTGGGGGGGGGGGGTCACCCATCAGATTATGCTTTACTTCGCCCAGGGTTCACCCGTTAGTTTAGGCTTGACACCCTGGTTCTTCAAGCATCAGTTAGTAGATCCACACAACCATTGTTAGTGCCCGTGGCACGGTACTAACATCTTTCTAACTAGGGTTACAGGTTGGACCCTAATCATCTTTGAATGGGGCATGTCAATCAGATGATACCTCCCACCGTCTTAGTTCAGTATTCAGTAAAAAATTCAGTTCAAGTTTGCATTGACCATAGAATACAGTTTAACTTTTATCAGTTATCAAATTTCAGTATTTCAGTCCACATATTATTTCAGAAATATGTATATTCTTTGTGTTGCATTCTCATATATCATAGCTTTCATGAAACTTATGCTCAATATATTTGTATATTTAGTTCCTTGAGTTATGTCGGTTTCCACCCCGTAGTTTCAGACCTAGTATTCATACATTACCTATGTTTTACTATCTTCCAGCTTTAGTTTTACTTATATTATAAAAGTAGAGATTTAAGAAACTAAGTGTAGTGATTCACAAACTTATCAGATTCTATTTGTTACTCGTGTTTTTAAGATATTTCAGCTTTCAGTCTATTTCAGTATCTTAGTGAGTCTACTTACACTTAGAATGCATGCTTTAAGATTTCATATATAATTAGTTTTACTTATTGCATTCACCTCCTTTTACTCAGTATATTTTAGAAGTACTGATTCATATATATGTTTATGTGGCTACATTGTTTAATAATATAGGTACCAATTATAGTCCACCCATCATGACCAGACAGTTGTAGTTTCTAGATAATAGGTGATGGGTTCTCCTATTTTAGGGACTTTAGCTCATGTACTTTACTTTATTACTCATATGTATCAATTAGTTGTAGCTGGAGTCATGTCCTAGCTATCTATAGTCAATATAGTAGAGGCTTCATAGATGTTAGTTAGTGTCTATTATGTAATTTCAATTTTCTCTTCAGCTTTATCAGATTGTAAGTTATATCAGTATTATATTTTCCCAGATTTTGTAAAGATTATATATCCTCACAGCAGAATTAGTTGTTTAATAGTATGCAAGTTCATGGGTTAGTTTGGGATCACTTATGGTTCCATGCACCGTATTATGACTATGGGGTAGTCTCGGGTCGTGACAGTTATTATGATCAGTTCCAGGTTAGGTTAAGATTAGTTCAGTCTAGTAATTACAGTCTTTTAGTTGGGAGTGAAACATAGCACCGAGTGAACATAAGGATGGCATCTCCCCCGTTAGTTAGGCATGAGGCATTTGTCTCCCCCATCAGTAAGCATGAAATGTTAGTAGCAGTCCCTAACTTCTAGACCTACTGTAATGACCCGAGACTACCCCTTAGTCGTCACATAGTACTTAGGGATACAAGTGATCCCAAGCTAACCCTTGTACTAGCATACTATTAAGCAACTGATCTAAAAATGTTTAAAATAACTTATTTTACTTTGCAAAAATATAATCATGATGAAATCTGGGAAAAATACAATACTGATACAATATTACATTTTAATAAAACTGAAGAATAGAACTAAAATTACATGACTGATACTAACTGACATCTGTGAAGCCTCTACTATGCTGATTATAGATAGTTGGGGCACGAATCCAACCACAATTAATTAATACATATGAGTAAGAAAGTAAAGTACATAAATAACATCTAACTGGAATCCCCGAAGTAGGAGGACACATCATCTGCTGGCTGAAATCTACAATAGTCTGATCGTGGTACATAGACTTCAACTGAATTGTTACCTACATTATTAAATAATTTAGCACATAGACATTAATATGGATTAGTACTTTTGGAATGTACTGAGCATATGGGGGTGAATTCATAAGTAAAATCATATTTCAATGTTTGTATAAGCTTGTAAAATAATGGATGCCAAGTATAAATGACTCACATTGGATGGAGTAACTGAAAGCTGAAAATCATGAATCGTTAATGATAAAACATACTGTATAAATTTGTGTGTCATAACACTTAGTTTTAAAAGTTGTACTTTTACTCTTTCTATTAGTGGAATAAGTAGAACTGATGTTAAGTTTGTTTTCAAATCATGCAGGCTAAGTTTAAAAGGACTCACCTGGGTATCTGTAAACTAAGAGCAGAAATCTTATGGCTAATGACTTATGTAAAAAATATCTGAATAAAATCGTGAGCCTTTACACTTATTTCTAAATGTTGTTCTGTTATTCTTTTTTGTTAGGATTACTCTTTTCTTGTAGGGAGGTTCTTCTAACCAACATACAATATGTGAGCTATCATAGTGTCCAACGTCTAGTTCCCTTATGGGAAAACCTCACATTAGGGAGAGATGTCATACTCTTTCAAAGAAGTATAACCTTAGCTAAGTGATCACATCTGTAACTGTCATCCATATAGAAATTAGAATAATCTGAATCTGTACCTACGTTGTCTTGTAGTTGTAGGGATGTAGGATGCACTAAACCCACACTTCCCGCTCAGTACTAAATACTACTACCTTTAATCTGTATGTTTCTTCTGTAGGAAATCCACTTTAAAAACTAGCATAAGGGCTTATAATGAAAACCAACTATGCATCTGTCTGTTTTAAATTGTAATCAAAACTAATCTATTTTATGTAAACTACGATGAAACTGTTAAGTGAATTCCATACCTTAACTTAGGATCAAAAGATTAAATCTTTTCTGAAAAATTTGAATATAAGGTAGTCATAGAGTGCTCAAAAGCAACATCTTTCTTGAAACATCAATACTCAAACTAGGCCTTAATAGCCATACTTTAATCATGTCAAATCATCATAAAGTTCATGCTAAATAATAAAAATCATAATAATTTAATTCTAAATCTGAAAATTAATTTCATACGCATAAAAATACGAAAGTAGACATGCAATTCAACAACTAAATCACTAGTAATCTCAAAATCTTCAAATAGTTTTGAGTGTGTATAAACCCTAAACTGAAATTCATAAAATACCATGTAAAAATCAACTTTAAAACTAATTTTGGGCACAAGGATGAAAGAATTATCCTTGTTGAAAACCCCACATACCATGATTGATGAATAAATGAAGAAGCTTGAACTTTGATTTCCTATTTGTGCTCTTGAAGATCTTTAATTTTTAGTTATCTTGGAAAAAGAATGGTGGAATTTGGATTTCTTGAGGATTAAGATTTGAAGTTCTATGGTTACTTGGAGAGTAATTTGATGAAAAGAATGCATGATGTGCTTAGGATAGGTTAAATTCCTTGTTTCTCATGATTTTGGGCTTTGGAAAAATACTAGATTTCCCTTTCTAAAAATTACTCAGAACTTGAAAAATCCAAATTTGGTACACCACCGCGACGCGCCGCTATTGCGGTGGCTCACTGAAAAAGGAACAATTACCATTTTAGGCTCTGGCGCAATGCGGCATAATTGCATTGCATCACTGGAAAAAAATAAGTGTCATTTTACACTCCACTGCGATACGGTGTCTATCCAATTGGGAATTTTAACGTGATATAGGGAAATCACATCGAGCTAATGAAAAGGGACGAATGGGAACTGGAACTTTTCTTGGACACGGGATAATTACAGTGCTCCACTAGAAATCAGACAATTGCTAATTTGTCCTTCACTGCGATGCTGTTCTTATCGCGCTGTCCTACTGCTTTCACTAAAATCGCTATAACTTTTTAATCGAGTATAGAATTTAGGAAAAATTGTTATCGTTGGAAAGCTGATTCAATTATCTATGCATTGGTGTGTCTAGAGATGGAAAATCCTATATGCATCAAGAGTTATATTCTTTTAAAGTTACCCTTAACATACTAGGAGATAAATGGGACTAAGAAAAGTATGGGGTATTATACCTACGGTTCCACCATAGACTTTGAAGGGTTCCCCATCTATTAGGCATGATACCTTAGTACATCGGGACATCAGATTAGTGGATCCACACAACCAGGTTAGTACCCGTGCCATGATACTAACATTTTTCCAACAAGTGTTACAGGTTGGACCCCAAAAAGAGATTTGGGGCATATCGATTATAGCTAGCTCCCACAGTTACATTTCAGTATTCAGTACAGAATTCCATTTACATTTTTTTGACCAAAGCATACAGTTTATCAGTCATTCAGTTACAAGTATTTGAGTATTTTAGTTTACAAACTACGTTAGTATCAAATTATATGCTTGGTCAAGCATTCTTATATTTTACAGTTTTCCTACATATTATGTATCAGTCATTATCATATGTTACTCAGCCACTCATTAGTTCATACATATTCAGTAATCTCATGGTATTCAGTTAGTTAGTATTTTATGCACATGAACCTATAGATTTTAGCCTAACCTCTTCTCATATACCAGTACATTCAAAGTACTGACCGCATACTTTCTTTGAGCTATGATGTTTTTTATCATAAGTTCAGATACACAGTTTCCTAGCTGTGCTTAGATAAATTTATTACTTCAGCGGCAGCAGTAGTGGTAAGTCCTCATCTCTTGAGGAAAATTTTATCTTTATTTAGTATTTCAGTCTTTGTTTATTTGAGTTAATTTGGAGTTAGTTGGGGTTTTTTCTCATCAACTCCCCAGTTAGTTAGTTAGAGGCTTTTAAGATATTCAAATAATTAGTCAGTTTATCAGTTGTTTTATCAATCATTTCAGTGTGTTTTCAAACACTCAGATTTATGATTTATCAGTATTTTTAGTATTTTTAAATCTTATATCTTTACTTAGTTGTTTCTGAATATGTTGTTCATTATCAGTTTACTCAGTGGTCACAGTAGGTACCAACTCATGGGTTAACTTATAGTTACTTGTGACTATAAGCACCATTGTCACGACTAGGGGGTAACCTCGGTCGCGAAAAAATATGGTATCAGAACCTAAGGTTTTATAGTGTTCTATAGAGTCCGAAAGCCACCTTAGGTAGAGTCTTTACATAGATGTGAAGTGCACCACACTTATGGACGAGAGGATATAAGACATTTTAGGAAAAATTTCCCTTCTTTCAGTATTCATGTTGTGCGAGTAAGCATGAAATCTATTCAAACTATTTTTATAATCCATCCTTTATACTGTTATATAAAATGCCTCCCAGAAAGAATAACAAAAGAAGAAATGAAAATCAGCCTACACCTTTGCCTGTTCAGGAAAATCCCCTAAACGAGCATATCTCTGATGCTTAATTTAGATATGCATTCACTAGTTTACCTCAATCTGTAGTAGCTCAGACTAATCAATAGGCTTCTGCCCCAGCTAATCTAGTCTCTAACACAGCTGTAGCTAGGATCCAGGACTTTACCCAAATGAAGCCTCCTTTGTTTTCGGGATCCAAGTTTCAGAAGAATCTGAAGGAATTTTATGATATTGCTCAGAAGGTGACTAATATCATAGGTTTCACTTTAAGTGAGAGTGAAGATTTGGATGCTTTCCAATTGCATGATGTAGCTCTCACGAGGTATAAGTAGTGGAAGAGTGATAGAGGTTCTGAGGCAGGGCCTTTAGACTGGGAGGAGTGTGCCACAACTTTTCAGGATAGGATTTTTTCATTAGAGTTAAGGAAAGATAAGGTGTTGGAGTTTTTAAATTTGAAGCAGGGTAATATGTTTGTGAAGGAATACTCACTTAAGTTTACTCAATTGGTGAGTTATGCTCCTTCGATGGTAGCTGATAATAGATTTAGAATTAGTAGGTTTGTTTCTTTTATAGCTAATAGTGTGGTCAAAGAGTGTAGGACCTCTATGCTGATTAAAGGGATGAACATATCTAGTCTTATGTTCCATACTCAATATATCGAGGAATATAAGCTTAGGAGAGAGAGAGAAAAAATAATAGGGCAAGAATGGGTAGCTTTAACTTCTCTCATCCGAGGTCAGAGGGTGGTAACCATTCTCAGTTCCATCAGAAATATTCATCCCTAGCTCAATCTCTATCTAGTGAGCCAGTGACAAAATTAAAAAATGAGAGTAGGGATAGGGATCCAAACTTCAAATCCCTAGGTTATGTGAATAGTAGTCGTACTAATTCTCTTTGCCAGAAATATGGTAGAAATTATTAGGGTGTGTGCAAATCTAGTAGTGATGTGTGTTTTGGGTATGGTAAGCCATTCCATGGGATGAGGAAGTGCCTTATAGGCATGTGGAAGGGTAGGAATAATCGCCAGCAGGGTCAGGTTAACTCTTCAGCAGCTCCAGCTGGTCGTCCGACTCAGCATGGCGCTACTTCCAGTGCCAAAAGTGGACACTGTCAGAATAGGCTTTATGCACTTCTATCCCGACAAGTTCAGGAAAGTTTTCCTAATGTGGTTACTAGTATGTTGCATGTCTTTCACCTTCATGCTTATTCTTTGTTAGACCTCGGATCTTAGATCTTCTTTGTCACGTCCTATATTGCTATTAATTTTGGTGTCAGTACTGAATCACTAGTAGAACTATTTTCAATGTCTACCCCAGTAGGTTTCTCTATTGTAACCAGGCAGGTATACGAGAACTAACTGGGCATAATATCTCAGAAAGCCACCTTAGGTCATTTTGTGGAGTTAGAGATGACAGATTTTGATGTCATTATCAGAATGGATTGGCTCGACTCATACTATACCTCAGTCGGATGTAGAAATAGAGTTGTTAATTTTCATTTTCCTAATGAACCAGTTATTGAATGGAGGGGTAGTACTTCAGTGCATAAGGGTTAGATTGTTTCATACCTTAAGGAAACAAAAATGATTTCTAAGATTTGTGTTTACCATCTTATTTGAGCCAAATACTCTAGTTCATATACCTTAAGTCTCGAGTCAGTTTTAGTGGTAAGGGAGTTTCCAGACGGTTTCCCTGAAGATCTTCCCAGAGTTCCACTTGAATGAGAAATTGACTTTGGAATAGATCTCTTTCTAGATACCCAACCTATCTATATTGTGCCCTACATAATGGCTCCAGCTGAGCTTAAGGAGCTAAAGAAAGAGTTGAGAGATCTCGAAGATAAGGGATTCATCAGTCCTAGTGTTTTCCCATTGGGTGCTCCAATCCTTTTCATGCATAAAAGAGGCGGTTCTCTCAGAATGTGCATTGATTATCGTCAGCTGAACAACGTCACAGTAAAAAATAAGTACCTACTCCCTAGGATTAAAAAATTGTTTGACCAAGTTTAGGGTGCCAGTTATTTTTCTAAGATAAACCTCTATTCCGGCCATCATCAGCTCAGAGTCAGAGAATGTGACATTTTTAAAATAGCTTTCAAAACTCGTTATGGACTTGATGCCCCAACTACTTTCATGAACTTGATGAACAGAATGTTCAAGCGGTACTTGGAAATGTTCATCATAGTCTTTATTGATGACATTCTTGTCTACTCCCGTAGTGAAAATGCTTATGTAGACTATCTTAGAATTATATTATAGACTCTTAGATCCCATCAGTTATTAGCCAAATTCGGTAAGTGTGAGTTTTGGCTAAGATCAGTAGATTTCCTTGGCCATATTATTTATGGTGATGGCTAGAGTTGACTCTCAAAAGACCAAAATAGTGAGAAACTGGCCCAGACCAATCTCTCCATCATATATTAAGAGTTTCTTGGGTTTGCTGGCTATTACAGGTGGTTAGTTGAAGGGTTTTCATCTATTGCATCCCCATATCTCGATTCACCCAGAACAAAGTCAAATTTTAGTGGTCAGATTCTTGTGAAAAGAGTTTTCAGGAGATGAACACTCGACTCACCTAAGCACCAGTCTTAACTCTGCCAGATGGTTAATATGGGTTTTTTGTTTACTATGATGCTTTTAGAGTTGGTCCTGGTTGTGTATTGATGCAGAGAGGTAAGGTCATAGCTTATGCCTCTAGACATCTTAAAACCCATGAAAAGAATTACCCGACCCATGATCTTGAGTTGGCAGCTGTTGTTTTGTCCTTGAAAATTTGGATACATTATTTAGATGGTGTTTATGTTGATGTGTTCAGGAATCAAAAAAACTTGCAATATGTATTTTTGCAGAAAGATTTAGATCTTCATCAGATAAGGTAGTTAAAGTTGTTAAAAGATTATGATAAAAGTGTTTTGTCTCACCCGGGTAAGGCCAATGTAGTGGCAGATGCCCTTGGTTGATTATCCATTGGTAGTGTTGCTTATGTGGAGAATGATAAGAAAAGGTTAATTAAAGAGGTTTATCAGGTTTCTATATTAGTTGTTTGGTTGGTTTATTAAGTTGAAGGTAGTGCATGGGTTCAGGATAGTTCGAAATCATCTTTGGTTGCCTAACTAAAGCAAAAGAAAGATAGGGATCCCAATTTAGTTAGTTGAAAAAATTAGTTAGAGATCAGAAGGTAGGGGTTTTCTCCCTAGGAGGAGAGGGTGTGTTTCTATGTTAGGGTAGGTTGTGTGTAATGTGTGTTAATGGGTTGAGATAGTGATCTTTTCAGAAGAGCATGGTACGCATTATTCTTTTCACCTAGGAGCCACTAAGATGTATCGTGATTCGTGGGAAATATATTGGTGGAGTGGTATGAAGTGGGACATTGCTGAGTTTATAGCTAAGTGTTCTAACTGTCAGTAGGTTAAGGTTGAATACTAGAGGACAAGTAGTACAATGTAAGTGTTTAGCATTCCTACTTAAAAGTTAGAAGAGGTGAACATGTATTTCGTGATGGATTTGCCTTGTACGCGTCGTCACCATAATTGGATATAGGTTATTATTGACAAAATGACCAAAATCATCTTATTTTTTTCCAGTTCATACTTCTAATTCAGCGGAACAATACACCAATCTCTATGTTAGAGAGTTAGTTAGGCTGCATGGGGTCTCGTTGTCTGTCATTTCAGATGAGGAGGTCAGTTTACCTCTCACTTTTGGAAAGACTTTTAGAAGGGTCTTGGTACCCAAGTTCACCTTAGTACAACCTTTTATCCTTAGACACATGATCTTGTAGAAAGAACCATTAGACCTTAGAGGACATGTTAAGAGCTTGTGTTATTGACTTCAAGGGTAGTTGGGATGGTCACTTGCCATTCATTAAGTTTGCCTACAATAACAGTTATCACTCCAGTATTCAAATTGCTCCATTTGAGGCTCTAAATAGGAAGAGGTATAGATCTCCTATTAGTTTGTTTGAGGTAGGTGAGGTTTCTTTGATAAGCCTAGATTTGATATTTGATACAACAGAGAAAGTTCAGTTAATCAGGGAGAGGCTTAAGACAACCCAAATTCGACAGAAATCCTATGCAGATGTGACCAGAAAAGATCTTTAATTTAAGGTTTGTGACTGGGTCTATTTGAAAATCTTTCCCTTGAAGGGAGTGAAGAGATTTGGAAAGAAGGGGAAGCTTATTCTTCTTTATGTTAGCCCTTACAGGATCTGGAGTTGTTATGGGAAGGTAGCGCATGATCTTGAGTTGCCGGGTGATTTGGCATCAATACATCCAGTTTTCCATGTTTCCTTGTTAAATAAGTGTATTAGTGATCAAGTTGTAGTAGTCCCTTTAGAACGTACAGATGTTTAGGATAGCCTTTCATATGAGGAAATCCCAGTTGAGATCCTTGATCGTTAGGTTCGCAGACGGAGGAACAAAGAAATTACCTTAGACAAAGTTCTTTGGCAGAATCATTTCGTTGAGAGAGCCACTTGGGATGTAGAAGTACATATGCATACAGAGTACCCTCATCTTTTCTCCATAAACTCAAACTTAGTTAAAGTAACAATTTTTATTTGATTGACTCTTTCCTATTCCCAGTTCCTTCTATATGATCATTCTCATGTCATTGCATTCATTTACGAATCAGTTCTCTCATGCATCATGTTTCAGACTCAGTCGTGTAATCATGTTTTCAATTATGCATGTTCAGTATGTAATGTCAGTTCCTCAGTGTTCTCAGCTTAATTTGTCTCATTCGAGGATGAATGTCCCCAAGGGGGATATATTATAATATCCTAAACTTTTCCTAGTTTAGTTCAGCTTAGGACCTCATAAATTTAACTAAGTGTTGGGGACTTAGTCTTATTTTTGGCCTCTCAGCTTCAAGGATTTTTAAAGTGGCCTTCCCGACCCAGAGACATAAGTTTTTGAGTTTATTCATGTTCAAGGGTGTGAGAGGCAAGTCTTGGGGATGTTTTGGATTTTTCAGATTAGGATTAAGGTACATTTTGATATCGATTGTAGAGCCTCAAGGCAATTACGGTGCATCGCGGTGGTATAGCGATGAGGCTCTTGGTGCATTACGGTGGTATAATGATGAGGCTCTTGGTGCGTTGTATTGGCCCTCTAATAGGCATTCTCATTACGAATTTAAATTCATGAGGGTCAGTCTTGTCTATTCCCATTTCCCCAATTAGTAAAAACATGGGATTTAGCTTCAGTTAAGGTATGATATGCTCAAATTCTCCAATTTTACTCTTAGAAACAAACCCTAATCATTCCTCTAAGTTCAACAATTCCCTTCCTTTCACTTCAAGAAAACTCAAGAATTCAAGCTTCACCATCTAAGAACTTTCAAGAAAGTTGTTCTCTTTTAAGCCACATTTTCAGCCACATTTTGGTCAAGTAGGTGATGCACCTACTCGGCCATTTTATTCAAGTCAAATGTAAAAGTAGGTAATGTACCTACTTGAACTTAAATTATGTAGCTTTATGGGATTTTACCTTATTGGGCTTAGGAGCAAATTTTTGAGTGTTAGGCTGCCCATTCTCTTTTTTCCATTTTCTTCACTTAATTTGGTCCAAAATTCTCAAGTAGGTGATGGATGTACTTGGGCCTATAAACTGTTCAAAATAGTCTTAGTATGTGATATAACTACTTATTTCTTAGGTTGGTCAATAAGTCAAAGTAGGTGATGCACCTACTTGTCACCTACTAGCTTAATTTAAGTCAAAAAGCAGCTCACTTATTTTGTTTCATATCTTACATATCGACTCATTTACTTTAACTTCACACTTATATATACTTGGCCACTTTAAATCTTAAGATAAAATACCACCTTACTATCTCACGTTTAAATAGTTCTGTTGAGTTAACTTGGTCAAACGCATGCTAAAATGTATGGGGTAATATAGTAACCTCCAAATCTAGTTAAACCACTACTAGTGACTTAAGAAACTTAGCACCTATCCTATATAACAAGGTTACATCGAGTGCCATATGTCTAGAACTAGTACACGTAGAATACAAGTGTTACATGACTATCTCGAATTTAAATAAGTTTTTCAAGTTTGCTTAGTCGTATGATTGTTGTAAGGTATGGGGTGTTAAATCACCCCCCCTTTGGATCATTCATCCTCGAATGAGAGGTATTGCTCAAACAAGCTTAACTTTTGATACTCTCCAAAACTTTTGCTAGAGAAACTTCATCAATAAGACTATCCATAATGTTTCAATTGACTTGAAGCACGTATAAACAAGTCTTATATGGCATTTCAGTAAGTAAAGAATATGAACCGACAAAATAATCAGTAAGGCTCCTCTGGTGTATATAATAAACTGAAAAAATTCTATATATCATACCTTACCTTTTCTCTCCCCTTTTTATATGGCTAAGGTCCCACTTAAAATTTAGGAATCAGAATTATGAAATATATATTCAAACATATGACATATGAGCAAGATAACAAGTTATCTAATGAGCTACAAACCTATATACAAGTGAATCGGCATATGGGACTTATAATTGTTTAAGAAAGACGCATAATATGGAAACCTCTTACATGTTCTTAGAGAAAATATGAATGCTTAGACTTAATGGGGTTATCCTATTTCCATGTTGCCTTCCAATTCTCTAAATCCTTCATAATACTCAGATAGAGGCTACATCTATGTACATTACACTTACTTGGTTCCCAACCTTTTCTATCAAATCCTCACTTTATCATGATATTGGGAAACATTATCCTAACATGTTTAATACTTAAATCTATAGGCATGGAGGGTTATATAATATATGAACAAATAAGTCATGAAAATTCTATTGACACATAGGCTCTGTATAGAGGTGACATTATATATGATTGATTAATGAACAACAAGGATGCACATTTAGTATATGAATTGTCTACGAGTCATACTAAACATAAATATTTTAGCTACTGGGGACATACAATCGATATACAAGTAGATTGCAACAACTGACAATACAAAACGCGAACTAAGTAGCACATAAGAAAATGAATTATAAACATATATATGTGGGAAGATGAATTGCAAAATTTTGGTACATGATGAAGTAGACTATAAAGACATTGAACGAATGGACTAGATGAGCACATAACATATGGGTGGAAGAACCAAAAGCTTAAAAGGTTACATATAAACAAGTGGACTAGACATGTAGTCGACTACATAATAAAAGAAATATGAAATATAAATCACATGGGAAGATTACATATTGTGAATAAGTGGACCAAAATATGAATAAGTATACTTTATGAGATATAAGTCAGCATATGATACATGGAATTTATCTATGGGGCATGTCACTTAAACAAGTACTCTATGCTGCATGTAGAAAATAGGAAGATAGTTTATAAAGCATGTGACATGTAGACAAGTGACTTAAGATAAATATTATCCATGAGCAAGTAATTTGTACTCCCTATAGCTCGTGAGGCATTAATTTATATTGCATATAAAATATGGCCAAGTGATTTATTGCAAACGATTGATAAAATAGAACATCCTGTAAAACATATAGCAATAAGTGAGAGTTTTGTAAAGCAAATAACACCTTCATGAAAGTGTTTGTCTATGACATATTTAACATGTATGAAAGTAATCCACAAAGGGCACATGGCCTGCAAATAGATGAGTTATATTACATGTATCATGTATAAATGTATAAATAACCAGAACCTTTAAAAACTAGAGACATCTTATAGAACCTCTTTGCCATATCCTAAGTGCAAGCACACTACCACTAGTCCTAAATTATGGGTTGTGTAGTTCTACGTGTGTTCCTTACTCACCTTAAAATTTATTTAATTGATTTCCCATGTTGTTTTTTATTTAGATTCTAAGAATTTTTCTCACAAGTTTTGCGACCATTAAAATCATGTAGCTTTCTAATTATATCCAAACATTAGGAACAAGAGTATGAGAGCAATAGAGGATCAAGGGTAATGTATGATTCCTATGTTAAAGATCAAATATGCAAATGAATAAGTGAATATTGAGGGCATTATAACCAATGATTTTTTACCCATTGCCTATTACACATAATGTTAAGTACATCTGAACTCATCTTCTGGTTTTGTTGCACATAAGTAGTAGCCACCTTGGATTAACAAGTTAGGTTGTCCATGCTAACAAATTTACCATCCTGTAATATAACAAGTGAAAGTGTTTCATTCCCTTTCCAGGTAAAGGAACCAATAAGAAAAACTATTATATAATTAACTATCCTCTCTGTTAGTAAAAATATAATTGCTCTACTATGGGCATATATCAAATGAACCTTGCAATACTGCATTATTTAGTTGACTCCATCATACATATGCATAATAAATGACCTTTATTTTACACGAATGATGCATGTGCACCCTAGGGTACCAAATTGGTCAATGTATATTCTATTCAGGTGATATTTTAAATTGCCCAATTTGTTGTCTTAGATATTAAAATTAGGTACCAAAATTCGCATCAATACTAAATTTATTTATTCGTCCAATGAGAGTTCAAGAAGTTTTTTAGGGAGTTTTTCTAGTATACCCTTAAAATATATCAAAAAAGGTCCGCTCTCGGCCATTCCACACATTGTCTAGCAGAGACATGGTTATCTGAAGTTGATTCTTTGCTTAAGATTGAATCATGAATATCTCTTTCTAACAACATATGCTTAATAAGCATTTTCTATAATAAGGGTACAACTTGTGTCACCTTTTCTTCTGATGCTCATATTATCATATTTATATACTATTAGGGAACTTCACCGACTCATCTCTCCTTTCTATGGTATTCAAATATTGTTCTACTTTATATCGATAATCACATACTCTCGTACTAGTGATAAACTAACACTGAGCCTTCCCTTACTTTGAATAGTCTAGCATATCATAACTTACATCTAACCCCTGAATATTTTCTACCCAAACATTACTCATATTTGCATCTATAACAAAAGTATATATCATAATAGGAATTAGGAAACTATTATAAATATACTCTTTCATGAAACAATTGAAACACTTACCCCATGAGTTCTCTAACCACATAAAAGATCATATGTTTTAACCTGTTTACAATTTTCATATGAACATATCTTATAATTTTAACTACTAACATACCCGAGATTATGAATAAGTGCATGGGATCTATCGACCAACTAAGAGTATCTATAGCCTACCATTTGAGGTTCACCCACCGAACAATACTACTGCCACATCTTTTAATTAATATAAAGCTAGTTCAACTACCTTTATGTCTAATACATGCCTTAAGATTCTATGTAAATATTACTAACAAAGTGCTAAATGTCCCTTTATATGATCGGATCCTATAACCACTAGAAGAGCCATGTTTGAGGAAATTTTAATCCTATGAATTAGTCACATCCTCCTAAGAGGCTGAATAGAAACCTCAAAAACTTTTCTCTAAATTTTAATAACATGACACTTTTCTCTGGAGATTAATCGAAATAGGCATAACCTGGATGACATAGATTATGGTATGAATGGGGATAAATTTCTTAACTAAACTCTATCACACAATTTAGATTATGAAAGAAGACACATTTCCTAAATGTCCAAGAAGAACCCTAATTATAAATGTGGCGTGCAACACATTCATATGTAAGGATCTACTAGACACTACTTCGTAGAGTCCTTTTGATGAACCACTCTAATACCACTTCTATCACACCTCCTATCTTGTTGAGACGAACAGGTACCCAATGCATAAAAGGCTCAAGGGAACCAACTTATACCTTGGGATTACCATGCATGTAACTGTAGTAATCATAAGTCACTAAAAATTATAGGTAATACTCTTTGATAAAAACCAACATAGATAGGCCCATAATAGAAATACATGACTTGTCTATTGCGGCCTTGATTACTAGAGAATAAGACATCACTGCGCTTTACTTTAAGAATAGTCTACAAAGACAGTAAGAGATAAATTTTTTTATCTTAGATTAGGAGAGGAACTTTCCATAAACTTAAATACAATACAATATCAAATACAATATAAAGACTCAGTAAAGCCCCAAATTAACTTGGAGCTCACCAACAACCGCCGAGTAAACTGTTCTTGTTTTAGGGAGATCTATTAGATGGAATACATACCTACGACATGAAACATAGTATCCCCCAGGAGGGACATCAATACTAAAGAATGTGCTAAATAAGTAAGACATAAAGTAACCATATGTAAAACAAAAACTCAAGTGAAACCAGGTACAAATGTATGCATTATGATAGAAGACCACCTTTGCTTATACTTGTAGAATCTTGTACATTACATTCTTTACTTTGTTTTACTATTCTTTGCTTCACTAACTTTGCAGGATATTACAAATGACCAATTGATCAGTGGTAAATAAAAATAACTAATGCTAGGCAATTTATCCCCTGGGATATGGTTTTCATAAATATACAAATCGGGATTGACCTATGATAGGCTTTAATTTCACCCCTAGGATACCACCCGTAATATCCGTATCAACCAATGCTAGGTGTTCCTTCCACCCATGGGATACCACCTATTAATACATAGATTGGGATCGTCCCATTCTAGGTGTTATAACCCCTGAGCTGCCACCTGTAAATGCATAAATTCACTTTTCCTTGTTTCTTTAATTTTTTAGATTATTCTTTGGTGGATATAATATTATTATGCTTTGGAGATATGGACCTATAGAAGAATACCTATGATCAAGACAAAACTATGTTATAGGAAACAAGCATAACATCAATGTAGTAATACTTTGGAACTTATATGACACCATAAACCTTACTGGCATAAAACACATTTACTAATGATCTAAGAAGACATGTGACAGGTGAGGAGATGAAAAATGCAAGAAATGAGCTAGTAACGTGTAAAATTAGTGGAAAAGTGACATTACATAGCATATATGGGATGCGGCATATTCCAGTGATCTTATATAGCATATAACAATTGTGGTAGATTTATCTTTAGAAATTTAGGTGTTTCACATGGGGGAATATGTGCATACCAAGTGGATACATGTAACTTCTCAACTAAAGAGGTTTGGACTGTATAATAAATACTTACTAGGTAATAACAATTAGAAGGGTATGTGATAATCGGTACTATTGATGCGTGTGGACAGATTCTAATGGGAACAAATGCGTATCCCACATAAGGACATATAAACTATATATTGAATAGGTAAGGACTCTAAAAGGTCACCTTATACCCAAACATGGCGGGAATGATATTCAGAATAAATAACATGGGTAGCCAAAATATCCAGCAAGTGACACTCTTAACTTGTCTAATCTTCGATCTTTTTGACTCATATAAGAGAAACATGTGACACTTTGACATAGTTTTAGATGATGGGTAGTAAATAAGAAGTCGATTAACTATAGTGGGTATTGTTCACCATCACAATGTATAACTTACCATGAAGGATCATCTACAAAGCTCATTTTACTAGTACATGAGATTAAGACATCATGCTAATAAATATGAACTAGAATAGCCTTACATATCTGGTTGCACAACTTAAATATTACAACGAATTAACATTATTTTCTTTAAGGTGTTAATATAAAATATAAGAACATAATGGAGCTAATATTAGTAGCTAATCATAGTGTAACCCTTGAAAAACAGTAGCTAAATACTATGACGGGCAGTATGAACGTCCAGCCAATGAATACTTGGTGTATCATCACACCCTTCATTTCCACTTTAATCAAACTCCAATGCATCCTAAAATGTCACCAAACTTCCTTACAAATAAACACACCAAAAATAACCCTAAATAAGTTCATATATCACATTATAAAGTAGGAAAACTTGAATTCATGGCCTCTAATCACCATCACATGAGTTCATAACAATAGCACATCTAAAATCACTTATTCACAATCATGACCAAAGAGATCTTAAAAGGAGTAGTAACCTTACCTTTGTTGGTGAAGATTATCATACTATCACTCTCTAATCTATTAACAACACAAGCTTTTTTCAACTTAAACCAAACACGAGAAAAAATCTAATAGAAGCTAAATAAGGCGAAACTGCCAAGCTTGAAGAGGGTTGTCATATAGTTTAAACTTAAAAAATAAATTTCATAATCTTCCATAGAACAATCAAACTAAAACCATAAAAAAATATACTTTCCTTGAACTTGGAAAGACAGGGAATCCTAAGAACCCTAATAATAATTTTAGGACTGCTATATAAAGGTTTGAGAGAAAGAGAGAGAGCTTATAAGAAAACTATTTTTTTGGAATGGGAATAGATGGAAATGAGTTGATTTTGTATTTTAAAAGTACCAGCTAAACCGCCTTTTTTTCTTTGACCATTTTTAGCCATATTTTGGTCAAGAAGGTGATGCACCCACTTGGCCATTTTAAGCTGGTCAAATGTAAAAGGTGGTGATGCACGTAATTGACCATAAATTATGTATATTTATTAGTGTTGACCTTATTGGTCTTAGGAGAAGATTTTGGAGTGACGGGTTGCCTATTAACTTTTCCATTTTTCTTCACTTATTTTATTCCAAAATTCTCAAGTAGGTGATAGGTGTACTTGGCCTGATAGGTGTACTTTGGGATGCTCAGAACCGACAGAAGTCTTATGCCAATGTTCGTAGAAAGGATCTCGAGTTTGAGGTTGATGACTATGTCTATCTCAAGATCCTGCCCATGAAGGGAGTGAAGAGGTTTGGCAAGAAAGAAAAACTCAGTCCCCGATATATGGGTTCCTTCAGGATTCGCAGTCGCTTCGGTAAAGTAGCTTATAAGCTCAAATTTCCCTGAGATTTAACCTCAGTTCATACAGTCTTTCATGTATCCTTGCTCAGAAAGTGCATAGGTGACCCAGTAGTTGTAGTCCCTATTCAAAACATTGACATTCAAAATAGCCTCTCTTATGAAGAGATTCCAGTCAAAATCTTAGGCTATCAGACTCGTAGATTGAGGAACAAATAAGTCCCTCTAGTTAAAGTTGTTTGGTGAAATCAGTCTGTTGAGAGAGCTACTGGGAAGAAGAAGCACATAAGCATGCCAAGTAACCTCACCTCTTCTCCACCAATTCAGATTAAACTGAAGGTAATAGTTCTCCTTAAGCTTATTCATTTTCATGTTCATGTTCCCCTTTTATGAACTTGGTATATACTACAGTTTCATACTCAGTCATGCATTCATGTACCAGTTATCCATGCATTAGCTATGTATGAGTTCTGAAAATTTAGCATGTCAGTCATGAATTCATGTCTCAGTCATTCATGTTCAGTTCATGTTCAGTTTGTCTTTTATCCCCTCTCAGTTGATTCTCATTCAAGGATGAATGTTCCCAAGGGAGAGATATAGTAATACCCCATACAATCCTAAGTACAAAATTCAGCTCATTTGGCTTTACAAGCCTCAAGACTTAGAAATTTTTTATAAGCGTTGACCACTTTAAACCCTCTCATCAGTCTGAAGATGTTTTACGTATTTTCCTATTTGCTGTTATATCATAACCTTCCACTCCTTTAAAATAGGCAACATATCATTCTTTTGCTTCAGGAAGAACACCCAAACTTTACTGGAATAGTCATCAATAATAGTCAATATGTAATTTTTACCTTGTCTTCAAGGTACTCTAGAAGGACCCCAGAGTTCAAAATGAATGAAATGAAAGGTGCCTTTTGTTGAGTTGATGCCTTTAGGGAATCTGACTCTATTCTCCTTCCCAAAACTGCAGTGCTCACAAAAATCTAATTTGGTAATACTTTGGCCATCAAGAACTTCTCTCCTACTTAGTTTAGCTATCCCATTTCACTCATACATATCAGGCACATATGCCAAATCCTCTCATTCTTCTTGAAGTAATTACAAGATTTGTTTTTGTTTCTAGACATGGATATATTCCTATCATCACCTCAAGAGTTCCTTTCATGAGTCCTTCCTCGAATAATGATACCATTTCTTTGAGTCACCAACCCATTTAGATGATACTCCTTACAGAACAACACATCATATATTTCATTTTGGGTCAGGGTATCACAACTATATTAAATCGTATCCCTAAAGTTCGAATATAATGAAGGCACCGAACACAGCAAAATCAACCATAGATCTTCCACATCGTACTTAAACTCCAGAGTATCTAAATAAGATATGATTTCTTTAAATATAGTTAGGTGATCCTCCAAAGAAACACCCTCAGACATGCAATGGGAATAAAGTCATTGTTTGAGATGCAACTTACTACATAGGCTCTTTGTCATACATAACAATTCTAGTTTCAACCACAATGCAGTGGAAATTGTCTCCTTAAAACATCCTGTAGAATCTAATTAGATAAATAAATGTGAATCTGGAATAGAGTGTTTTGATCCTTATTCCGTTTATCCATTTTTTTCCATGATGAGGGTATTTTATCAAATCCTAATAAAGCATCATCCAAATCCATCTGCATGATCACAACCTGCATCTTAACCTACAATAACGAAAATCTAGTTTTGCAATCCATTAATAGAATATCATACTTCATGGTTGCTATCCTCAAGAAAAAAACTGTGCTCTAAGTACCAATTTGTTATCAAACTGACAAGAATAATCAATACTACAAAGTGAAAGAAAAAAAGAAAAAGACACACAAATTTATGTGGAAACCCTAGATAGAAAAAAATCATAGATAGAGACCCCCTAAAAGATCTCATACATGAGTCGCACCGTGAATTTTTCAGTATCGGATCAACAAAATTTGGGTCACAAACACTAACGTTAGGTTTTAACAAGACAATGTCTATTAAAGAACATTCAAGGAGTAGTGTTATAAATACATCATATTGTCAACGATGACATAAATACACAGTGTACTAGATAAGCTTTTAATGGAATAAGTTTTCAAGCGGATAAGCTTGTGATTATTGGATAAATTTGTAATTGAAAAATAATATATGGTTTTAGTGCGTCATTAGTAATCTGAGCAATCAAATATTGGAGGTATTAGAGAATAGAGTTCATGAAGTTAATCCAGTGTTAGAGGAACTAGAGAATAGAGTTCATGAAGTTGAAGAAGCCTTGGAACGTATCGATCAATTGCCCAAGTCAATTCTCATATGAATTCTCTCTCTTTTGCTCACAAAATAGGTTGTTGCATCGTTTCATCTATAAAAAATGTAGCAGTATCATTGAACTTCAATTTTTAACTTACTTTTCTATACAAGTGATTACAAGGAGGTAGTAAAGTTGATATCATTTGTGTATCACATTTTAACTCATTGCACATGTTCTAAAATATTTAGATTACATCCACATTAATCGAAGGAAGTTTTACTTGGAAAAAAATCATGCTTTAGTTTTGCTACGAAAAGCAGGGGAAACTCAAGGATATTTATGTCCTAAAGCAATACTTCAACAAGAGGCCTTTATGTTTTTCTTTAAAGAAAAAAGTATTATATTTTTACTTTTGAAAAATTTATTTCTATTGAGGCAAATATTGAAGGAATTTTTATCATTATTTTAGGAGTAATATAAGCATTTGAAAATGAATCAAGTATTTTTACATGATTGAACATATCGATTAATATGTCATCTCCTATTCGTACAATTTCTCTTAGCACTTTTGATATTAAAAATATATTTGATTGACATTTTAAAATTCTAAAAAAATAAAAATAAATTGACAATATACATACCTGAACAATCTAACCTAGTTCGACAAGTAGAAAATTTGATATAATTTTCACAACTTGAGTACACTCGATGAAACAACACTAGAACATAGAGAATTTTTTTTTTAAAAATGCGTAACTAAATTTTTTGTAATGAAGAATTGGTAAAGGACTAAGTGAAATATAAAGACATAAAAATAAAAATAAGGTACAAGTAGGAAGACAAAATTAAAAGATAAAATAAATGTGGCTTGTAAATTATAACAATGATAAATTTTTATAAATAAGGGACAAATGACCTACTTACACGTAAATGATGGGAAAGATTCCCAAAGTTATTATTTCACTTTCCAATTTATCTCAAAAATCTCATCAGTCTTTTTTCTTTAAAATGAAATTATAATTTTTAATTTTTTTTCTGTTACACGTATCTCCTAGAAAATCTGGGGCCCCTATAATGGTGATACGTAAAATAATTTCTTGGACTGCTTCACTGTTGGGCCGTCTTTGATGGAAACAAAAGTGAAAGAGTGGCCATGATGATGATCTCACGTACGAGTTGTCTTTATCTATGAGTTCATCATTGATTACATTGGATTTGACCCAGTGGGTGTTTTAAAAAGAAATTTTCATATCTTGGAACTCTTTAAAGATCCTAAAATTCTACTCAATAACATTAAACGATGATGATATTTTGAACTTAGTATTGACACTTCATCATGCTTTGGTAAGTTTTGACTAATCACGGTTCAGGATATAAGTTATCTTGATATTACTTCTTAAAAATTAATGTGTAAATACTCGAGTTCTTAGTCACTTAAATAGAGCTAAATATGGGAATATGTGACCCCTAGATTTAGTATAAATTACCTTGGGATGGGTTGGGAAGTGTTGGGGGGAATTTTAGATGCAAAAATGGGTCATGCGATGCAAGGGGGACTTCGTGCGGTAGCCTCACACTGTATGGGTTGCTTCAGGAGACAATTGCTTTACCCATGCAATGGAAGAATCTCACTATGGGCGTAGCCCATCGAGGGAGAGCCTACACTCCCAGGCAGGAGATACCCCCCTTTCCCTTTTCATCGATGAGACATCATTTTAACTTGTTTTAGGGGTGCTTACGTCTTTTTACAATATTAAAATGTCCCCCTTTCACCCTACAACGTTCATATGTAACTAAGTATGACTTCTAATGTAACACCTCGATTTTCTGAATAGGAATGCTACACGGTGCTTATGACCCCAAAGGATCACAAGCTAACCCATGACCGATATGTGTACCTGATTACAACAATATATGACGTAATAATGCAGAAAACATGAATAGTATGCCATAAGGTTTAACTAAATAAAATATCTGACAAATCATAATAAGCAAATGGGGTAACAAATACCCAAAACAACTGAAGTCTGAATCAAATCTGAACTAAATCTGAAAGCCTCTAAATATTATCTGAATAAGGAGTTGAAGGAACATGTCTCCAACTAACTTCGTCTAGCAAAACTTAACTGAAATAATGAATGTAATAAAATAATATCGTCCTCAAATGGATGAGGACTCACTGTAACTCTACAACTGAAATGCTACTGCTGATCTGAAACTCATGTCTATGAACCTACGGTGTAACATAAAAGAAAGCACCATAGCGCAAATGCGTCAGTACAAGTGGGAGTACTGAGTATATGAGTGGGGTAGACTAAATGCAAAAAGGGGTTTACATACATGAACAATGTTAACTGACTGACTGATATAAACGTGAGAATGCAAACATGCATTCATAGAAACTGAGATCGTGATAACATGATAACTGATAACATGAGCGACCGTGTCTAATAGTCCTAAATTTTATGGAACTATCTGAGTTTTGTACTGTTACTCTATTGACTGTATCTGACAATCTTGGTACACTAAAATCTGAATAACTATATGAGTTCCTTTACTGAGACTGACGCTGAAACTGTGGGAGATAGTCAAATAACTGACATGCCCCAATAACGCATATAGCTAAGTTGGGCTCCAATCTCTGCCCTGATTGGAGGGGTGTCAATAACGCGATACTAGTAAGGTCAGCTGTGAGTTACCCTTATCTGGAAGACACTCAAAATGAGAATGGTGGGAACCTTGAACTGACAGGCTAAGCCACCTCACCAACACTAATCTGACAGGTTAAGATGTTTCGACCTACGGTGGCTATGTAGTTCTATAATGGAAGGATGACTGCTAAGAATCACACCATAAACTGACAGGTGAGTTCCCATCCTTGGGTTCACTCAGTGATAATTACTACTCCTATCTGAATGGACACTGATCATAGTTAAACAGGACTGAATTAAACTGAATTAACTCGGTTCCACTGATTGACGGGATAGTACTAGGATTACTGAGTTACGGAGCTTTCCTAAGTCACTTGACTAACTGAATTCTATGGATCATGGCTTGACAATAGATATCGTGAAAACATTACTTAACTCTAGGCACACAACTATATTTTTTGGGTAAGAATACCCCCAGTACTCGATGGAAGGAAACTGACACAACATGACTTACATGATTATGAGAATAGAGTTCACAATCCACAATATCATAACTAGGGGATTTCATACTAGCATAATTCTCAAAATATTCTATATGGAAGGGAAATTCATAAAACATGTATACACTTGCATAGCTTCAATATCATGATCAAGCGATATCACAATTAAAATACATAACAACAACGTGGAATTCATGTGGAATCATAAATCATAAAGCATGGACTTGTCAATTAAGCACTATTAAATCATGGGACATGAATCCTATCATCCTAGGAATTTTGTCAAACGCTTTCCATTCATTCTTTTAGCTTAGGTATATTCATGAGTCTCACCATATTAAACCACCTAAAGTTTATGGGTATCAACTAACAAACACATATACTTCATGAAAACACCTTTAAATAGCATCTTGAAACTTAACCAACAATCATCAATATGTACATGGTCCTATCAAAACAAGACAATCAAAAATAATATTTAAAACATGGTTCTTGAGCTCTATGAACGAAATAGATCCATAGATGAACACTACGCATACCTTAGATTAAGAATTCGTGAAGTTAGCGGTGAAATTGGCTGGAATCTTGGAACCCTCAATTGAACCCTAGACTTGTTATTGATGGCCCTTGAGAGAATTTCAGCAAAACTAGTATATTTTAGAGTTTTAGAGGCTAAATACCATGTTTTTGAGCTTATATAGGGTGGGGAAATTTCCCATTTTACCCTTAAAAATGCAGAGCTGGAAGCTGGAATTTTTGACAGCATGCGATGGAGCATACGTCGCATGCTATATTCCACCGCACTAGAGCATGCATCATATTCTATATCGCATGTTAGGACCATGCGATTGAGCATGCGTCGCATGCTAATTGAATGATACTTCTATTTCTAAATTCAAAACTGCTTTAATGGATTGCAAAAATTCCGAAACTCACCCGGGATATACTACGACCTTGCCCCATCACAACTCAACTTGAAAATTCAAAAACAAACGTCGGGAAGGTTGTCAAATAAATCTCCAAAGTTTGGAGGTCTAAAATGAGACTAAGTACTGAACACTTATCAAAATTTTCTAAGTCATGAGGCTTGTAAAGCTAAATGAGCTGAATTTTGTACTTAGGATTGTACGGGGTATTACAATATCTCCCTCTTGGGAACATTCATCCTTGAATGAGAATCAACTGAGAGGGTATAAAAGACAAACTGAACATGAACTGAACATGAATGACTGAGACATGAATTCATGACTGACATGCTAAATTTTCTGAACTCATGCATAGCTAATGCATAGATAACTGATACATGAATGCATGAATTAGTATGCAACAGTAGTAGATACCAAGTTTATTAAATGGGAACAAGAACATGAAACTAAATAATCTTAAGGAGAACTATTACCTTGAGCTTGATCTGAATTAGCGGAGAAGAGGTGAGGATACTTGGTATGCATATCTGCTTCTGCTTCCCAGTAGCTCCCTCAACGGACTAATTTCGCCAAAGAACTTTAACTAGAGGTACTTATTTTTTCCTCAATCTACGAGTCTGATAGTCTAAGACTGTGAGTGGAATCTCTTCATAAGAGAGACTGGTCTGAATGTAAATGCTCTGAATAGGGACTACAACTACTGTGTCACCTATGCACTTTCTGAGCAAGGATACATGGAAGACTGGATGAACTGAGGTTAAATCTTAGGGAAATTCGAGCTCATATGCTACCTTGCCAAAGCGACTTAGATTCCTGAAGGGACCCACATATAGGGGACTGAGTTTTCCTTTTTTTTGAACATCTTCACTCCCTTCATGGGAGAGATCTTGAGATAGACAAAGTCATCGACCTCAAACTCCAGATCCTTTCTATGAACATCGTCATAAGACTTCTGTCGGCTTTGAGTAGCCCAAAGTCTCTCTCTGATCAGCTGAACTTTCTCTAAGGCGTCGAATACCAAGTCAGGACCTATGACTGAGGCCTCACAAACTTCGAACCAAACGATTGGAGATCTATACCTCTTAGAATAAATAGCTTCGAATGGAGCCATTTTAATACCGAAATGATAGTTATTTTTGTGTGCAAACTTAATCAAAGGGAAGTGGTCATCCCAACTTCCCTTAAAATCAACTGTCCATGCCCTTAGCATATCTTCAAGAGTTTGAATAGTCCTTTTTGCTTGACCATCTGTCTGAGGATGAAAGGCTGTACTGAGATGGACTTGGGTACCTAAACCCTTTTGAAATGCTTTCCAAAAATGAGAGATGAACTAGGTACCTCTCTCTAAGATGATAGATAATGGAACACCGCATAATCAGGACAACTCCCTGATATAGAGTTTGGCATAATCCTCAGCTGAATAAGAGGTATGAACTGGAAGGAAATGAGATGACTTGGTAATTCTGTCTACAACGACCCAAACTAAATCATGTTGATGAAAAGTTTGAGGTAAACCCGTCACAAAATCCATGCTAACTTCTTCCCACTTCCAAGTAGGAATGGTGAACTCCTTCATGGAACTACTAGGTTTCCGATGCTCTATCTTAACCTGCTGACATATAGAGCACTTAGCCACAAACTCTGCAATATCCCTCTTCATCCCACTCCACCAATAGATCTCCCATAAGTCGAGGTACATCTTAGTGGCCCCTAGATGAATAGAGTATCGCACACCATGCGCATCTACAAGAATTCACCGCCTCAAGTAATCTATACCTGGAACACACAGACGAACCTGACAGTGAATGACACCATCTCCCCCTTAGGAGAAAGCCTCTACTTTATGATTCTGAACTGACTCTTTTAGTTTGACAAGGCTAGGATTCCTGTCTTTCTTTTCTTTCACCTCAGAAACTAGAGATGACTCTGAAGTACTTTGAACACATACACCACCCTATGAAGAGTCGACTAAGAGAACGCCTAGTCTGGTAAGCTGATGGATTTACTGAGCTATCTTCTTCTTTCAATCCTCAATGTGATAAACACTACCCATGGAGAGTCTACTGAGCGCATCGGCCAAAACGTTGGCCTTGCTCGAATGGTAAAGGATACTTATGTCATAATCTTTCAAAAGCTCTAACTACCTTCTCTGATGAAGATTGAGATCTTTCTGGAAAAAACATACTGGAGACTTTTATGATCTGTGAAGACATCTACATGAACTCCATAGAGATAATGCCTCCAATTCTTTAAGGCAAATACTACGACTGCAAACTCTAGATCATGAGTAGGATAATTCTTCTCATGGGGCTTTAACTATCTAGAGGTGTAGACTATGACCTTACCATGCTTCATGAGGACACAACCTAAACCCACTCTGGATGCATCATAATATTTCAAGAACCCATCTAAACCATCTGGAAGAGCTAGGACTGGAGTTGACGTGAGTCGAGTGTTCAACTCTTAAAAACTCTTCTCGCAAGGATTTAACCACTTAAACTTGACATTCTTTTGAGTCAATCTGGACATAGGAGATGCAATAAAAGAAAATCCCTTGATAAACCATCTTTAATAGCCAGCCAAACCCTAGAAACTCATGATATCTGATGGAGATACGGGGCGAGGCAAGTTTCTTACCGCTTCGGTCTTCTGAGGATATACTCTAATTCCATCATCGAAAATAATATGGCCAAGGAATGCTACCGATCTTAGCCAAAATTTACACTTACTAAACTTGGTGAACAACTGATGATCTTTGAGAGTCTGAAGAATAATTCTGAGATGGTCTGAATGATTACGTTCAATGTGGGAATAGACCAGAATATCATCTATGAAGACTATGGAGAACATGTCCAAGTATAGCTTGAACACCCGGTTCATCAAGTCCATGAAAGTTGCAGGGGAATTGGTAATATCAAAGGACATGACTAGGAAGTCAAAGTGACCATACCGAATATGGAAAGATGTCTTTAGGATGTCCAATTCTCTAACTCTGAGAAGATGGTAGCCTGATCTGAGGTCTATCTTGGTGAAATAACTGGCACCCTGAAGTTGGTCAAACAAGTTATCTATTCTAGAAAGTGGATACCTGTTCATGATTGTAACTTTGTTGACATGATGGTAATCGATACACATTCTTAGAGAACCGTTTTTCTTGCGCATAAATAAGATTGGTGCACCCCATGGGGATACACTAGGCCTGATTAATCCCTTATCTAAGAGATCCTTCAACTGATTTTTTAGTTTCTTGAGTTCTACTAGTTCCATTATGTATGGAAGAATAGAAATAGGTTGAGTATCTGGAAGAGGGTCAATGTCGAAGTCTATTTCCCATTCAGGGGGAATGCCTGTATGATCTTCGAGAAAGACATCCAAATATTCATTAACCATTGGGACTGATTCAAAGCTAGGAGATTCAAAACTGGAATCTTTAACATGCACGAGATGATACACACACCCTTAGAAATTATTTTCCTTGCCCGAAGGTAGGAAATAAGCTGACCCCTGAAAGATGAAGTACGACCCTTCTACTCTAGGATGGGCTCATTTCGGAACTGAAACTGAACTATCTTGATTCTACAGTCGAATGTGGTATAGCAGGAATGAAGCCAATCCATGACAAGAATGACATCAAAATAAGTCATCTCTTACTTGACTAAATCTGCTGATGTGGCTTTCTAAAATATCATAACCGGGCAGTTCCTATAAACCTGCCAAGCTATGATGGTTTTACCCACTGGGGTAGATACTGAAAAGGTCTATGCCAAAACTTTGGGGATGATTCCGAAATCGCCTACTATAAAGGGTGTAACAAAAGATAAGGATGCACCTGGATCTAGATAAGCGTAAACATGAACATGGAAAATCTGTAACGTACCAATAATGACATCAAAAGAATTTTCCTGATCCTGTCGGGTCTGAAAAGCATAGAGTCTAGTTGGGCGTTGTCCACTTGTAGAACTGGAAGCGGCACCCTGCTGATTTGGGTGACTGGACTGGGCTGTGCAACGATTCTGCTGACCCTGTAGACCTGATTGCAACCACTTTCTAATCCTATGGCCTGCCTTTCCACAACTAAAATAGACATCATTACCAGATCTGCAAATACCCTTGTGGTTCTTACCTCAGGTCTGGCAAAGTGGATTGGTGCGGGTACTACCATAATTGCCCTGAGACTAAGAGCCTGGGACTCTATCTCTGAACTTAGGATAAGGAGCACTGTCTGAACAATGAACGGGAGATAATGACTTGGGACAAAATTACAAATGGTTTCCTCCCTCTGATTTGGGCTGAGCAAAACTAAAACTGCCTGACCTTGCTCTCTTATTCTGCCTCTCCCTAGTCCTATTATTCTGCTACTCTATTTACTGAGCATGGGTCATGATCCTGGCTAAATTCATATCACTATTCAATATCACAGACCTACACTCATTTACCACACTATAATTCACCCCTGACACAAACTTGCTCATCTTAGCCTTGTTGTCAATAACCACATGAGGGGCATATCTGGATAACTGAGAGAATACTCTTTAACCATCATATTTCCCTTCCTAATGTTGATGAACTCTAGAACTTTTGCCTCTCTCAGCTCTTGGGGAAAGAATCTATCTAAGAAATCCGTGACAAACTCTTCCCACTCAAAAGGACCTGCATCCTCTACCCTTTTAGACTTCCACTGCTTGTACCAAGTATAATCCATATCCTGTAACTGGTATGTGGCTAACTCAACACTCTCAACCGAAGTAACTCCCATGATGTCTATGACCTTTTGTACTTGGTCAATGAATTCCTGAGGGTCTTCATCAGACTTAGACCTGAAGAAAGATGGAGGGTTCATTCGGGTAAAGTCCAAAATCCTAGATTTGGCTGAGTTGACCACTGGATTGGATAGAATAATGGGTGGCCATTTATTTTGGGCAGCCACATACTGAGAATGTGTGGTGAATGCGGTTTTAAAATCCGCCTGAGAAACATGTTCGCCCAAAGGATCTTCGGGCTTAGGAGCTGGTTGGTTTCATTTCTTTGGAGGCATGTTCTTAAAACAAGAGGAGAAATGGATTAGACTGAGAGATTAACATGAGATTATGCTCACAGGCATGACATGAATACTAAAATAAGGGAAACTGTTTCTTAAAGCATCTCATATCCTCTTGCACATAAATATGGCGCACAACAGACCCATGTACAAGACTCTATTAGATGTGTCTTTCAGACTTCCTAGGACTCCATTGAACCTTAGGCTCTGATACCAAGATGTAACACCCCAATAATCTGAACCGGAATACTACATGGTGCTTAAGACCCTGAAGGACCACAAGCTAACCCATGAATGATATCTACACCTGATTACAACAATATATGATGTAATAATTCAGAAAACATGAACAATATGCCATAAGGTTCAACTAAATAAAATATCTGACAAATTATAACATCCATATGGGGTAACAAATTCCTAAAATAACTAAAGTCTGAATAAAATCTGAACTAAATATGAAAGCCTCTAAATACTTTCTGAATAAGGAGTTGAAGGAACGTGTCTTCAACTAACTCCGTCTAGCAAAACTGAACTAAAATAATGAATGTAATAAAATAATATCATCCTCGAATGAATGAGGACTCACTGCAACTCTGTTACTGGATTGCTACTACTAATTTGGAACTCGTGTCTAGGAACCTATGGTGTAACATAAAAGACATCACCATATAGCAAATACGTCAGTAAAACTGGGAGTACTGAGTATACGAGTGGGTTAGGCTGAATTCAAAAAAGGGTTTACATGCATAAACAATGTTAACTGACTAACTGATATGAATGTAAGAGTGAAAACATGCATACATAGTAACTGAGATCATGATAACATGATAACTGATAACATAAGCGACCGTGTCTAACAGTCCTAATTCTGATAGAACTATCTGAGTTTCGTACTGTTACTGTATTGACTGTATCTGATAGTCCTAGTACACTGAAATCTAAAGAACTATCTGAGTTCCTTTACTGAGACTGAGGCTGAAATAATGGGAGGTAGACATAAAACCGACATGCCCCAATAGCGCATATAGCTAAGTTGGGGTCCAATCTCTGCCCCGACTGGAGGGGTGTCAAAACCACGCCACTAGTAAGGACTGCTGTGAGCGACTCTTATCTGGAAGGTACTCAAAATAAGAATAGTGGGAACCCTAAACTAACAGATTAAGCCACCTCATCAACCCTAATCTAACAGGTTAAAAAGCCCGACCTACGCTGGCTACGTAGTTCTGAAATGCAAAGATGACTACTAAGAATCATACCCTAAATTGATAGGTGAGTTCCCATCCTTGGGTTCACTCGGTGATAATTACTACTCCCATCTAAATAGACACTGATCATGGTAAAACTGGACTAAACTAAGCTGAATTAACTGGGTTTCGCTGAATGATGGGATAGTACTGGTATTACTGAGTTACGGAGTTTTCCTGAGTCACTTGACTGACTGAGTTCTATGGATCATGTCTTGACTATGGATATCATGAAAAAATAACTCGGCTCTAGGTACAAAACGATATTTTTTGGGTATGAATACCCCCAGGACTTGATGGAAGGAAACTGACACAACATGACTTACATAATTATGAGAACAAAGTTCACAATCCACAATATAATAAGTAGAGAATTTCATACTAGTATTATTCTCAACATTTTATATATGTAAGGGAAAACATATATACACTTACATAGCTTCAATATCATGATCAATCCATATCACAACAACAACACATAACAACAACGTGAAATTCATGTGGAATCATAAAGCATAGAGCGTGGACTTGTCAATTACGCACTATTAAATCATAGGACATGAATCCTCTCATCCTAGGTATTTTTTCAAACACTTTGCATGGATTATTTTAGCTTAGGTGTATTCATGAGTTTCACCATATTAAACCACCTAAAGTTCATGGGTTTCAACTAACAAACACATGTACTTCATGAAAACACCTTTAGATATCATCTTGAAACTTAAACAACAATCATCAACATGTACATGGTCCTATAAAAACAATAAAATCACAAAATAATATTTAAAACATGGTTCTTGATCTCTATGAATGAAATGGATCCATAGATGAACACTACGCATACCTCTGATTAAGAATTCATGAAGTTAGCGGTGAAATTGGCTTGAATCTTGGAACCCCCAATTGAACCCTAGACTTGTTCTTGTTGGATATTGGGAGAATTTCAACAAAACTAGTATATTTTTGTTTGTTTTAAAGGCTAAATCCCATGTTTTTTTAGCTTATATAGGGTGGGGAAATTTCCCATTTTAACCTTAAAAATGTGGAGATGGAAGCTAGAATTTTTGAAAGCGTGCGATGGAGCATGTGTCGCATGCTATATTCAATTGCACTAGAGAATGCGTCACATGCTATATCGCATTCTAGGACCATGCGATTTATAATTCGTCGCATGCTAATCGCATGATGCTACTATTCCAAAATTTAAAAAGGCTCTAAATGGATTTCGAAAATTCCAAAACTCACCCGGGATGTACTATGACCTTGACCCCTCGCAACACAACTTGAAAATAAAAAAACTAAGGTGGGAAAGTTTGTCAAATAAATTCCCAAAGTTTGGAGGTCTAAAATGAGAATAAGTGTTGAACACTTATCAAAATTTTCTAAGTCTTGAGGCTTGTAAAGCCAAATGAGCTGAATTTTGTACTTAGGATTGTACGGGGCATTACATCTAATATATCAAATAACATTCGACCTTTCCCAAATATACAAAAGACAGAAAACTAGCTAGGTCTCAAAGCTTTAAGTCTCTTAGGATAGAGTGTTCATCAAATTTTCGTCACTTGAAGGTATGAAGAACGAACTTACATATATTGAGTATGAAATTATGTTTTCTAAACATATAGAATATGTACAATGTATGGATTTTCATATAAATTGAAAATCATGAATTATGAACCTTTTTTATGACACGAATTAAGCATTTTTACTTATGTTGTAGACTATTTGGTAAATGATAAGAAGATTAAGTTTTGAATGTTTTGTTTAACCAATTGGGTATTTTTCACTTATACGAATTTTAAGAGTATGTCTTGTATCCAAAATGCTCTTATTTTTTGTGAATGAGAATCGTATGAATTATGAAAGGAAACATGGATAAGTATTAATAGAAAGATGTTTTGCTTAGACTTCTATAATATTTTTTAATGATTATGCCTATTTTATACTTGAAATATTTTATAGATGTCAATGTTGTATGGTATGAAAGAGATAGATGCAGAATGTATGATATGGCTTATCTGACTTTCATGTTGTGATATGATGATACCAATAGAGGCATCACCATGTAGACTCAGAAAAAGTTTTGAAATGATGCATGTTCTAAAGAAACTAAAATAGGGATCTAATGGAGGTAGATGGTTACCCGAGAAGGCATGAGTTGAAAAGCTTATGGCCCAAAACTGTGTTTTGCCGATGTAGGGTTGATTTTGTCCAAAAATATCGATAATAAACTTATACTTGCTTCATGATTTGGTATACTAGACTGTAATACCCCATAATTTTCTTAGCACAATTCCGCCCATAGTACATGTACAAGAGGATTAGAACATGAAAATTAAGTTGAGTGTTGGAGACTTTTTTTTATTTTTGGCCTCTTAACTTTGATAATTTTTAAAATGATCTTTCTGACCTCGATACGTAAGTTTTAAATTTTATTCATATTTAGGTGTGTAAGTAGAATGTCTCGGGTAAGTTTCAGATTTTTCGGACGAGGTTTGGACCATGTTTGAATTTCCAAAATAGCAAGTCACCGCGATTGTGGTGCGTCGCGGTGGAATAGCGTTGGCAGACTTGGCGCATCGTAGTGAGAGCTTAATCTGCATTCCAGTGACAAATTTTAATTTTCCAGGGGAAGTTTGTTCTTTTCCCTTGCCCCTATCCATAAAAACATAGGATTTATCATCAGTTATGACATTATATGCCCTATTTCCATAATTCCTCTTTAACATAAAACCTAGCCATCACCCAAATTCATCTAGTTCAACCATGGTTCCTTCAATAAAATAGAAGAATTTAAGATTCACCACCCATGAACGATCAAGAACGTCAATTCTCTTGCAAGATGAAAGACTTAGGGTATGTTAAATGTTCATCCTTGGGACCTTTTCATCCATGTAGTCCAAGAACCTATTTTTATGCTTTAAACTATGAATTTAGATGTTTACAATAAGTTATTCTAATGGAGTTTTTCTTGAGAATTTCAATTATTGATGTTGGGCGTATTTATACGTCTAAGCACCATAACTTACCCATGTTTTAGCTAAGTTTTGAGGATAAAATACATAATTCTTGCACTTTTAGTCCATTTTTAAGTAAGTGAGCTGACCTATGTGATTATCATACTTTTCAGGTACTAATGAAGAAGATTTCAGCACTTTGGGGACCTGTGGACAGCAAAGGAAAACTTCACATAAAAGGGAAGACAGCTTTTGGACTAAATGTGATGCATGGGAACTTTTTCCCGGGAAAACTCAACATTTTTAAATAGTTAAGGATGCAGTAGCAACTTAGTAGAGAAGGTTGTTATTAAAAACCTTATTGCTGAATTTTCAGCCATTATTCACACAATTCAGATTCTGTAATATTTGGAACACAAAAAAACACAGCGTAGCTTGAGGAGAGAGAGAGAGAAACGTGCTTCTCTCTTGATTTCGCTAGTCATCTTCATCACCATAATCATTCAAAGTTTTGGTATGATGAATATTTCTATGTCGATTTCTGTTTTATTCATAAGTATCTAAGATTATCTGTTAGGGTTATGGAAACCTTGTAGTATACTCTCTATTGCTATGGGTTCGTGAATTTATGATGTGTAATCTACTTATATCATTACTCTATTCATTTTGATTTAATTCTCGTGGTTGCAAACATAGGGAATATGCCATTATAGCAATAATTTATTTGATAGAAAAGTTACTGTTTGGAAAAGAGAGTGTGACAAGAAATTAGGGTTTCCAACCTCTAGTTTACACGTTAATGCCCTAGCAGGATTAACGTCTTGGAGAGTTCGTATAATTTGTTGTAAACTTTGGGTTCGAGAGAACTAAGGTGAATAAATCCTTGATGGTTGAAAAACACTTGGATTAGAATTAGAATACGCCTCTCTATAAGTGCATGCATGTATAAAATCCGTATTACCCATAGTTAATAGAGAAGTAGAAGCTACAACGTGGACATAACCCTAACTTGTCATTCTCTGTGATCAAATATGATTACACATATAATCTCATTGTTACACTGATAATATTACTGTGCACTTAAACCAAAACCCCCTTATCTTGGAACCTTCGACCAACAGTCTAATAATAATCGCAATACTTAGTGATCATAGTATTCCCTGTGGGATTCGACACCCAACCCAGTTGGGTTCTATATTTGACAGAAACCGCTTACTTTCTAATGAGAGTTGTAATTTGGGCGTGTCAAATTTTGGCGCCGCTGCTGGGGAATACGATTGACAACTAAGTTTGTGATAGTTAATAGACCCTTTGGTCAAAGATTCTCAAATTTTACTTTTTTTTTTGTAGTTTTTGTTTTGTTCAACCAAGAGTGCGCCGTTTTTCCAATTGCCCATGGCAACATAGGCATTAGGATAGGCGCCGCCTATGCCTACATAGGCAATAGGCTAGGCACCGCCTATGCCTACATAGGCAATAGGCTAGGCGCCGCCTATGCCAACATAGGCAATAGGTTAGGCGCCGCCTATGCCATTGCCTATGCTCACTGCCTTACATAGGCAATAGTCTAGGTGCCGCCTATGCCATTGCCTATGCTCACTGCCTCACATAGGCGGTAGTCTAGGCGCCGCCTATGCCAACATAGGCGATAGGCTAGGCGCCGCCTATGCCAACATAGGCAATGGGTTAGGCGCCGCCTACTTATGCTTAGGCAATGCTATAGGTTCCGCCTACTTATGCTTAGGAAATGCTATAGGCACCGCCTATCGACATAATTTTTGCCCACTAACTCGTTTGTGAATGGACCAACCCGACCCATGGCTCATCCTTTAAACATATTCTCTACTCTTAAATCCCACTCCATTTTTCTTTCACCTAAGATCCTCCCAACCCCTCCTCACTCAAAACCCTTCTCTTTGCTCTACTAATCTTACATGCTCCTCACCACTTTGAAAACCCAAGAACATCGACTCACTTTCTTCAATCCTTCATCTTCAAGGTAAGTGTTCTTTTCTTAATCCTTAGGTGTTTTGAATTTATGTTGTAGTTATTAATTGATCACTTGAGGATTATGAATTAAATTTTTTCCATGGCTATGTCGGGAAAGTGATGGTGTTTTGTATATCTTGATATGGTTGAAAGTGTAGGGTATGATTTTGATAAAAAAGTGTTTCACTGAAATAGACATGGGGAAATTGAAGTGATTGAATTGTATTGTGACTAACGTGGTGCACCATGTCAAAGTGTATGTCAGTGAAGTCTGAGTACCCGATAATAACACGAAATTAGTTGATACCAACAAATTAAGTGTGGGGTGGTGACTTCACCACCCTCATATTAATTATAGTTAGTTTCATTATGTATGGATGACATGGATGATAGGATGAATATAGGAAAAATGGCTCCAATAATGATCTCCATGCAGGTGGCATGACTCCTAATGTGGATGAGAAGTACTACTATTCAGGTTCTTTATCTTGTTATTTACACTGGGGACAGTGCAGAGCTTAAGTGTGGGGTGAATGGTTACTTTGCTACTTGTTTCGTAAGAAAATAGGACCTTTTCCTTAGTATACTTGTGGATAGGATTAGTTATTTTTTCATTTTGTTAGTTATTTAGTCATAATTAGGTGTTTTTCTCGATGATGGATGGATGAAGACCGTTTTAAGAGAAAAGTAGTCTTTCAATTACATGTAACTGCTCTTGTGGATCATATGACATTATAACCTAAATATGTGATGGATCATTACGTTTGAAACACCTAGGCTCTAGTTGTGACTCTTGTTGTGATTGTTGGTTTTAATTGAATTCATGTAATTGTTCGGTCGAGAATCTATAATGCTCCTAATTGAGTTTACCATGTGCCATGAGTGTGTAAGACTGTTGTATATTCCTTATTGTAACTGATGCTAGAACTTTCCTGGTGTATATGCAAAGCGAAATAAAGATTGTGAGTTTAGGAGATGATTTAGGCATTTCTTTGATAGCCATTGTCCATACCTTCTTTTGATCTACCTTTGTACATTATCTTAGATAGCCCCGTCAAGCCTTTACCTTGTTCTTTTGTTAGCCTCATATGCAACCTAATCCGTTCTTTAATTGACCGTAATTTGATCCAAAAAGCTCCTAAGCACTTTAATGTAAAATCAATGTGAATTAAGAGTTTGAGAATAAGAGAAAAAAGGTGAAATTGATGCCCCAAAGTCTGGTTATTGGCGTGAGCGATTCATGTGGTTGGGAGTAGCTAAAATTGTTGAAAAAGTTCAAAATTTTATCCCGGACATGTTACAATGAACCTTTTTTTGCCCCTGGTCCTTCTTGGACATTGTGCACCTCAACTAAGGCAAATTGCTTAAGTTAAGGGTGGCTATTATAGGGGTGCATAACGTGAAAAGGGTGCAAAAAAAAGATTTTTTTTGAAAGGGTTGCATACTCCCACCATAGTGTTATTAATTAAGCTTAACGAGTTGGGGTGAAAAGCAAATCTATGAAGATAGAAGAAGTGGAAATTGGTTGTTTGAGATTGATCTTAATTGCATAATGTAGTGTATTAAAGCGCTTAGGGAAGATAGTCACTATTTCTGGCCAAAATAGTTCCTACCCATCCTTTAGCCTGCATTACAACCCGTAAAAGACCTATTTGATCCTAATCTTAGCATTCTGATATTAGTGGAGTATTACACTAAGGGAAAGCATCTGGTCATCAGTTGTAATTTGAGAATTCTTTGTGAGAGTGAGCGCAACTTGATTCTTGTTCCCATTTTGTTAGAAATTGCATAATTGTGAGGGATTATGGGTAACTCTCTTATTGTGAGGGCACATGGTTGATGAAGGTTGGGTAATTTATATGATTTTCTTGAATGATATGCATGAAATTTCCAACTTAATGAGTCTATTCTTGAGGGTAGGTTGTATCTAGGAATGATTCCTGAAGCTACTTCTTGTTCATAATTGTTGTGTGAGCCTATTTGAGCATCTTGTCTTCCTTTGTGGGTGCTAAGGCTTGTGTAGTATGCATAAATAGATATGTTGTTCAAGGACGAACAAAGCTTTAAGTGTGGGGTGGTGATGTTGGGCGTATTTATACGTCTAAGCACCATAACTTACCCATATTTTAGCTAAGTTTTGAGGATAAAATACATAATTCCTGCACTTTTAGTCTACTTTCAATTAAGTGAGCTGACCTATGTGATTAGCATGCTTTTCAGGTACTAATTCGGGAGATTTCAGCACTTTGGGGACCTGTGGACAGCAAAGGAAAACTTCACATAAAAGGGAAGGCAGCTTTCGGACTAAATGTGATGCATGAGAACTTTTTCCCGGGAAAACTCAATATTTTTAAATAGTTAAGGATGCAGTAGAAACTTAGTAGAGAAGGTTGTTATTAAAAACCTTATTGCTGAATTTTCAGCCATTATTCATAATTCAGATTCTGTAACATTTTTGAAAGCAGAAAATGGCTTAGCTTGAGCAACGGAGAGAGAGAAACACGTTCCTCTCTTATTGTCGCTAGTCATCTCCATCGCCGAGATTGTTCTAAGTTTTGGTATGATGATTATGTCTATTTTGATTTCCGTTGTATTCATGAGTAGCTAAACTTATCTGTTAGGGTTATGGAAACCTTGTAGTATACTCTCTATTGCTATGGGTTTGTGAATTTATGATGTGTAATGCACTTATATCATTACTCTCTTCATTATAATTGAATTCTCGTGGTTGCAAACATAGAGAATGCGCCATTGTAACAATAATTTGTTCGATAAAAAAATTACTATTTGGAAAAGAGAGTGTGACGAGAAAATAGGGTTTCCAACCTCTATTTTACATGTTAATGCCCTAGGAGGATTAACTTCTTGGAGAATTCGTACCATTTGTTGTACACTTTAGGTTCGAGGGAGATAAGGTGAATAAATCCTTGATGGTTGAAAAACACTTGGATTTAGAATTAGAATACGACTCTCTATAAGTGCATGCAGGTATAAACTCCGCATTACTCATAGTTAAAAGAGAAGTAGAAACTACAAGGTGGACATAACCCTAACTTGTCATTCTCTGTGATCAAATATAATTACACATATCATCTCATTGTTACACTGATAATATTACTGTGCACTTAAACCAAACCCCCCTTATCTTGGAACCTTCGACCAACAGTCTAATAACAATCACAATACTTAGTGATCATAGTATTCCCTATGGGATTCCACACCCAACCCAGTTGGGTTCTATATTTGACAGCAACCGCTTACACTTTCTAACGAGAGTTGTAATTTGGGTGTATCAATTATGCATGATGATTACAATTGTTTTAGCTAGAAAGTAGCCGTTACACGTTTAAGCATGAAATTCCATGTCAAATCCCCAAAGTATGGTTTTAGTATTATGATTTTGTTATTCCCATATGTTTCAACCATTCCCAATCCTAATTTCATGAATTTAAAGTGTTTGATGAAATGCCTAAGAGATGAATTTTGAGCAATGACTACTGATTATGCATCTGAAAACATTGATATGCTCCTACTCTTGATGATATCGAGTCTTGGGGGTTATGAACACCCGAAATTTAGCTATTTACTTAGTCCTGGTACTCCAGAATGTTTTTTTGGCATATATAAGTATTATCAGTTTAGTTAGTTATCCTATCAGTCAAGTTTAGCTTAGTTTAGTAATTCGAGTTAGTTAAGTTTAGAGTAGGATTTAGCACCGAGCAAACCTAGGGATAAGGGATCACCTAATAGTTTCGGGTTGACCTTTAGTAGCAATCCATGCATTCCAGAACTGCGTAGCAAGCATAGGTTAGAGATGTTAACCTTCTAGTTTAGGGTTTAAACATATCTCACTAAAGCACCTACCGGGAGAGGGTGACTCTTTAGTCCTTAGAGACTTTATTTAAGTGGATCCACGCAGTCGTTGTTTGTACCCGTGGAACGGTACTGGCACACCTCACACTGGGTTCACAGGTTGGACCCTAATTAACTCTTAATTGTGGCATGCCAGTTAGATTATATCTCCCACAATCTCAATACAATATTTAGTTCTGAGTTTAGTTTTAGGTTTGCTTAACTACAACATACAATTATTAGTTTTTCAGTATTAGAATCGCAGTATTTCAGTTTACAGACCATTCTAGTATCATGTCATATGCTTGGTCATGCATTATTAGATTTTACAGTTTTCACGCATACTATAAATCAGTTATTTCATGACATTCATTCAGTTAGTTATTATTCATGCATATGAGCCATGAATATACACCTAACCTCATTTATCATACCAGTACATTCAAAGTACTGACCACTTACCTATTTCTTAGGCTATGATGTCTCATATTATAGGTTCGAACACTCAGGTTCACGACCGCACCTAGACATCCTAGCGCACAACAACAACAACAGTGGTGAGTCCTCATATTTTGAGGACTGATTATGTAATTTCAGTATTTTACTCGAGTAGTCTATCAAAGTTAGTTAGGGACTTGTCCCATCAACTCCAAAGTCAGTCAGTTTGAGGCTTTCGAACACTTTCAGACAGTTAGTCAGTTATCAAATATTATTGGCAGTCTTTATGGTATTGTTTTCAGACTTATTATTTTAGATATATTTCAACTGTTTAAACCTTATGGCATATCCAACTTCATTTTTTGTACATGTGTATCATTTATTATTAGTTTATTAAATGCTCACAGTAGGTACATGCTCATAGGTTAGCTTGTGGTCACTAATGACTGTAAGCGCTGTGTGGCGTCCAGGGTGTTCACTCGTGGCGTTACAAACTTGGTATTAAATCCTAAGGTTATAAAGTATCCAAGGGAGTCTGAAAGCCCACCACATTTTTAGACAAGAGGCTACAAGATACTTAAGGAATAGTTTTCCTTCATTCAGTATTCATGTCATGCGTATGAGCATGAGCTCAATTTAAAGTCTCTTTCTAACTCAATCTTTATTTCATTATGCCTCCTAGAAAGAATAACGAAAGGAGAAATAAGAATTAGCCCACACCCCCACCTGTTCAGGAAGATCCCCTGAATGAGCATGTCTCTCATGCTAAATTCAGAGTTGCATTCACTACCTTAGCTTATTCAGCAGTATCCCAAAATAATCAGTAAGCTATTGTCCCATCCATTTTGGTGTCCAATATTGCTGTAGCTAGGATTCAAGACTTTACCCGAATGAACCCTCCCCTATTTTCGATATACAAGTCTGATGAGGATGCATAGGAGTTCCTTGACATAGTTTTGAAGGTAACTGGTATTATGGGTGTGACTTCTAGTGAGATTTCAGAGTTGGGGTCTAACCAGTTTAAAGATGTTGCTCGCACCTAGTATAAGAAGTAGAATGGAGGTAGAGGGGCTGATGAAGGGCCTATTGAATGGGAGAATTTTGATATAGACTTTTTAGATAGGCTCTTTTCGTTAGAGTTAAGGGTAGCTAAAGTGCAGGAGTTTATCAATTTGAAGAAGCGAAACATGAGTGTGAAGGAGTATTCTCTTAAGTTTACTCGGCTATACAGGCATGCTCCTAATATGGTGTTTAATGACAAGTCTAGGATGAGTAAGTTTGTATCTGGTATAGCTGATAACATTGTCAAGGTTTGTAGGATCGCGATGCTGATTAAGGAGATGGACTTTACTAGTTTAATGGTCTATGCTCAACATATTGAGGAGTAGAAGTTTAAGGAAAGAGAGAGGAAGAATAAGAGATCCAAAACATATAGCTTTAGTTTTGCTCAGCCGAGGTCAGAGGTTGGTAACCTTCCTTAATTCTATCATAAATCTTCATCTAGTGAGCTAGAACTAAAGTTCAAAAATGATAATCGGGATAGGGCGCCAGGCCTTAATACCCAATGTAGTGTGAACAGTGGTCGCACAAATCTACTTTGCATGAAAAGCGGTAGGAACCATCATGGTGTGTATAGAGAGGGAAGCGATGTATGCTTTGGGTGTGGTAAGCCAGGACACAAGGTTATGGATTTCCCATAGGGTGGTCAGTAAGGTCATTTTAGTTATGCCCCAATTCCATTCTATCGTCCAACTCAGCAGGGTATCACTTCCAGAACAACCATTGGTCAGTGCCAAAGTAGATTGTATTCAGTTCAGTCTCGACAGGATAAGAAAAATTCTCCTGATGTGGTTACTGGTATGTTGTAGGTATTTTATTTACATGTTTATGCTTTGTTAGACCCGGGAGATTTTCTTTCTTTGGTAACCTTCTATATAACTGTGAATTTTGATATCAGTCTTGAGACTTTGGCAAAACCCTTTTAGTTTCTACCCTAGTAGGTGTCTCTAATATAGCCAAGCAAGTATATAGGAACTGTCCGTTCTCAATATCCCAGAAATTTACTTCAGTTGATCTTATGGATTTAGAGATGACTAATTTTGATGTCATTCTCGGCATGGATTGGCTTAACTGATCCTATGCTTCAGTTGATTGTTGAAACAAAATTGTTCATTTTTAGTTTCTAAATGAACCAGTCCTAGAATAGAGGGGTAGTACTTCTGCACTTAAGGCTCAACTTGTTTCATACCTTAGAGTGAGAAAAATAATATCTAAGGGGTGTCTCTACCATCTTGTTTGAGTCAAAGATTCTATTTTGGAGACTCCCATTCTTGAGTCATTTTCAAAAGTTAGGGAATTTCCAGATGTGTTTCTCGAAGATCTTCCTGGAGTTCGTCCCAAAGGGGAAATAAACTTAGGAGTAGATCCTTTCCTGATACCCAGCCTATCTCGATTCCACCCGACATAATGAATCCAACAAAGCTTAGGGATTTAAAAGAATATTTGAAAAATCTCTTAGATAAGGGATTCATTAGGCCCAGTGTTTCCACATGGGGTTCTCCAATCCCTTTTTCTGCAAAATAAAGACTGTTCTCTCAGAATGTGCATCGATTAATGTCAGTTGAAAAAGGTCACCATCAATAATAAGTACCAACTCCCCAAAATTGATAACTTGTTCGACCAACTTTAGGGTGCCAATTATTTTTCTAAGATAGACCTCATATCCGGCTATCATCATATCAGAGTTAAAGAATGTGACATTCTAAGAACCACTTTCAGAACTCGGTATGGTCACTTCAAATTCCTAGTCATGTACTTTAGTCTAACAAATTCCCCAACGGTTGTCATGGAATTGATGGACCGAGTGTTCAAGAAGTACTTGGACATGTTCTTCATAGTCTTCATTAATGATATTATTGTCTATTCCCTTAATGAAAATGATCATGAAGACCACCTAAGAATAGTATTGCAAACTCTTAGAGCCTATCAGTTATTCGCCAAATTTAGTAAGTGCGAGTTCTGGATAAGATTAGTAGTTTTCCTTGTCCGTATTATTTCTGGTGATGGTATTAGAGTTGATCCTCAAAAGACCGAAGAAGTAGGAAACTGGCTTAGATTTATTTCTCCATCTAATTTCAGGAGTTTCTTGGGTTTAGCTAGTTATTACAGATGGTTTATTAAAGGGTTTTTGTCTATTGGATCCCCTATGTCCAGATTGACTCAGAAGAAAGTCATGTTTCAGTTGTTATATTTTTGTGAGAAGAGCTTTTAGGAGTTGAAGATTCGACTTACCTTAGCCCTAATTTTGACCTTGTCAGATGGTTCAGATGGGTTTGTAGTTTACTGTTATGCTTCCATAGTTTGTTTGGGTTGCATTCTGATGCATAGAGGTAAGGTCATAGCCTATGCCTCTAGATAGCTTAAGCCCCATTAGTAGAATTATCCTACTCATGATCTTGAGTTAGTAGCTATTTTGTTTGACTTGATAATTTGGAGACATTATATGCCTAGGGTGCTTGTGTTAGACCCCGCAAGATTCTAAGGTTAACTCAGTCTTTCGAGCTTGCTAAGGGGTACAAAACTTAGAAATTTTTAATTAAGTAATCAAACATAGTGTAATTTTGGCCTTCATAAGTTAACAACTCTATTACATGACCTTTATGACTTTAAAACGTCAATCTTTAGGTTAATTCATGATCAGGAATGTCAGTAGGTGTTCCCGGATGAGTTTTATAATTTTTAGACATCGTTTCAACCACGTTTGGGAATCCAAAACAATGTATGGATTCGATCTCGGCGTGGCGCGGCGGCCATCGCGTCGATCAATATTTTTCTTGGATCTCAGTGGCAATTTCCTATGAACCAATGCAGACTCAACATGGCGCTTTGTCTATGGCATCGATGCCAACAATGCGGCACGTCGATCTGCGCGTCGGTGGTTTAGTTTTCAATCAATAAAAAATTGCATCTTTGGGGGGTAATTGGGTCTTTTTCCTACGTCCATCAGCCCCCATAACATTAGATTTAGCCCTCAATTAGCAAATTATATTCATTCTTTCTCAAAATACTCAAGAACAAAAACCCTAGGAGATTAAATTTAAAATTCAAGGCCCAAGATTCCACCATTAATCTTAAGGAATTTATCAACCAAAATATGTCAAGTATACATCAAAGGGTTCTTTCCACCGTTGGAGTCCAAGAAACTCTTTTAAATTTCAAGTAACTTGATTTCATGCTTTCCATAATTTGGATTCAAATGTAATCATCATTATAATGTTGATTGGATTTCTATTCCATGATTAAGTGCAAGATTTATATAAAAACAACTATTTATGCATTATCATGTAAAATAATGTTAAAGCCTTGAAATTGTGTTGCTCATATGTTTATTAGTACTATGTGCATATACAATGCCTTCCAAGTGTTTGATGAGTTGTTCATGAGAAGTAAATAATGAAGTTATATCATGTTAGCATATATTCAAGTTCATGTCTTGCAAGTGTTTGCTAGAATGTCCCAATGAATGAATGATCATCAATTAGTTATTTATCATGTTTCAAGATTGGTCCATGTCTTATAATTTATGCTATTGAGTCCTGGGGGTATTTAATACCCCCAAATTTAGCTGATTACCTAGAGCCATGGTCAGTCTCAAGATACTGTCAGTTATGTCACGATTAGTAGACTCAGTATTAGTCCAGTCCAGGTCAGTATTTAGTTCAAAACTCAGTAAATTTAGTCAGTATACAGAATTTAGTAGTGTTCCGTCAGTCAACAAAACTCAGTTAACTCAGATCTATTCAGTTGAATAGTATTATAAGTAGCAGTTCAGTACAACCTAGAACAGTTTAGAAATCAATATAGTGTCTATTCGGTTGGGAGTAGGATTCACCACTGAGTGAACCCAAGGATATGGACTCCCCTGCTAGTAGAGGGTATGAGCCTTAGAGGCAGTCTTTGTGTTCCAGAACTATATAGACAGCGTAGGTTGATATTTGAATATGATAGTAGAGGGTTGATAAGGTGATCTTCCTACCAGTTGAGGGTACCACCAATCTCGTTCAGAGCACTTGCCAGATGAGGGTTACTCAACTTTTTTTTACCCATGGTACGGTACTGACACCCTTCCAACTGGGTTATATGTCGGACCCTAATCTATACAGAAAGGAGGATATCGGTTAGATAATTACCACCCACAATCTCAGTTTTAGATTTAGTCTCAATATAGAACTCAGTTTAGTTCTACAAATTTAGGACTGTTAGACACAGTCACTCAGCTTAGTACCGAACTTAGTATAGTTCCACAGAATAAGGATTATCAAATAAAATCTTTCAGTTATCAGTAATTCAGTATCAGTATACTGAGATATCAGTTAATCAATATTCTGACTCAGTACTTAGTGTTATCATGATCTCAGTTACAGCTTACGTGTCCATGCATGTACTCTCACTCAGTTATATTCATGTCATTCAGTCAGTATTGTTCATGCATATGGACCCATTCATTTCAGCCTACCTCACTTAGCATACCAGTACATTCAAAGTAGTGACACATACTATTTCCTTACGCTATGATGTATTATATCATAGGTTCAGACGCACGGGCTCCCGATCACCCAAAGCAGTTCAGATCCTCAGCAGTCAAAGTTAGTGGTATGTTCTCATAGTTTGAGGACATGATTATTATTTTAGCATTTTAGTTTATTTTAGTAGTCGGAGTTAGTTGGGGACTTTTCCCATTAACTCAACATTTCAGACAATTTAGAGGCATTTCACTAGAGTATATTCAGACAGATATTTAAGTTTTGGTATTTGTATACCGTATTAAGTTTTGTTTCATTATTAAACCTTATGAAAAGTTTCCGCCTAATTTCCGCATAATTATAGTATTATTATTCAACTATTGTACCAGGTATTAGTCATGGATTAGCTTATGGTCCTTCGGGATTATGAGCACCGTGTAGCATTCGGGGTATAGAGTCGGGGCATTACATACTTGGTATCAAAGCCTAATGTTCAACAGAGTCCCAGGAAGTCTAAAAGCCAAATCTAGTAGAATCTTGTGCTTGGGTGTATAGCATGTCATACTTATAGACATGAGGCTGTGAGGTGTTTTAGAAAAAGTTTCCCGTCTTTCAGTATTAATCTTGTAGGAGTAAGCATGAACTCTAATTAAACTCCCTGCCTAATCTAAATTTCTCTTCCATTTATAGAATATGCCTCCAAAGAGGACTATGGGAAGTGGAACGGGAGACCAGCCAGAACCCCAGCCCATCCTGCCAGATCCTCTAGACGAACATGTCTCCCACGTTGAGTTAAGAGAAGCTTTCACCACCCTATCTCATTCTGTGAAATCCCAGAATGAATGTACAACTGTTGTTCCTTCCAACCCTGTGGACAACACTGCTACTGCTAGGATTTGGGATTTCACCCGAATAAACCCTCCATCTTTTACTGGGTCTAAGTCAGATAAGGACCCTTAAGAGTTTCTTGATCAGGCGCAAAAAGTTAAATATATTATGGGGGTGACTACTGTTGAGAGAGATGATTTAGCCATATTTCAATTGTAGGATGTGGCCCACTCATGGTTCAAATAGTGGAAAGCAGAAAAAGACGCAGATGTAAGGCCTATAGAATGGAAGGAGTTTGCCACAACTTTTATTGATAGGTTCTTCCCATTGGAGTTGAGGTAAGCTAAGGTTTCGGAGTTTATAAATCTAAAGTGGGGCCACATGACAATGAAAAAGTATTCTCTCAAGTTTACTCAATTAGCTAGAGATGCTCCTAATGTGGTGGAAGATAGCAGATCTAGGATGAGTAAGTATGTGTCTGGCGTGGCTAATAGTGTGGTAAAGGAGTATAGGACTACAATGTTGATTAAGGAGATGGACATATCCAGGCTCAGCAGATAGAGGAGGATAATAATAGAGAGAAGTAGAGGGAGAACAAGAGAGCGAGAATGGGTAGTTTTCACTTCGCTCAGCCTAAGTAAGAGAGTGGGAATGTTTCTCAGTTCCTCCCAAAATCTTCAGTTCCAGCTCCGTCCTTAGCCAGTGCTCCTGTTCTAAAATTCAAAGATAACAACAAAGATAGGGTTTCAGGCCCTAAACACTAGGGTATTGACAACAGTGCCCATTTGTCAGAAATATAGTAGAAATCACCAGGGTATCTGTAGAGCGAGCAGCGATGTTTGTTTTAGGTATGTTAAGCCAGACCACAGAGTCATAGACTATCCCCAGTCAGGTTCTCAGGGTCAGTATTACCATTCCTCAGCTCAGTCCGATTGCCTGAATCAGCAGGGTGCCATTTCCAGTGCCACCAGTGGGCAGTGCCCAAATAGACTCTATGATTTTCAGTCCCGACTAGCTCAGAAAAGTTGTCCTGATGTAGTCACTGGTACGTTACAATTTTTCCATTTACTTGTTTATGATTGATAGATCTAGGAGCTTCGTTGCCCTTTGTTATCTATAGCCATTTATTTTGGAGTCAGTCTCGAAACTCTAGTAGAGCCTTTCTCGGTCTCTACCCCAGTTGGTAAATATATCATCGCCCGACAGGTATACAAGAACATTCCAGTTGTGATATCTCAAAAAGTCACTTCAACATTGTTAGTCGAATTAGAGATGACTGATTTTGATGTCATTCTCGACATGGATTGGTTTCATTACTTTTATGTCTTAATCGACTACAGAAACAGAATTGTCTAGTTTCAGTTTCTAAATGAAACCATCCTTACCTTCAGGAAAGAAAAATAATACCTAAGGGATGTGTCTACCATATCGTTTGAGTCTAGGAATCTATTTTAGAAACTCCTACTCTTAAATCAATGTTAGTAGCATGTGAATTCCCAGATGTGTTTCTCGAAGATCTTCCCAGAGTTCCTAGTGATAGGGAAATCGATTTCGAAATAGACCTTCTTCTAGATACTCAACCCATATCTATTCCTCCATATAGAATAGCCCTGGAAGAACTGAGGGTGTTAAAAAAATAGTTGAAGGATCTATTAGATAAGGGATTTATCAGACATGGTGTATCCCCGTAGGGTCTACCAATTTTATTCGTGCAAAAAAAAGATGGTTCTCTCAAAATGAGTATTGATTACCATCACTTAAATGAAGTCACGGTAAATAAAAAGTACCGTCTTCCTAGAATCAATGACTTGTTTGACCAACTTCAGGGTGCTAGTTACTTTTCTAAGATAGACCTCAGATCGGGTTATCATTAGCTTAGTGTCAGAGAATGTGAAATCCCAAAAATAGCCTTAAGAACTCGGTATGGTCACATCAAATTCTTAGTCTTGTCTCTTGGACTTACGAATTCCCAGCAGCCTTTATGGACTTGATGAACCGTGTGTTCATGCAGTACTTGGAAATGTCGTTATAGTCTTCATAGATGATATTCTTGTCTACTCCCGTAGTGAGCATGATCATGCAGACCATCTCAGAATAGTGTTGTAGACTCTCAAAAACCATCAGTTATTCGCCAAATAGAGTAAGTGCGAATTTTTGTTAAGGTCATTAGCCGTCCTTTGCCATATAATTTATGATAATGGCATTAAAGTTGATCCCTAAAAGACAGAAGTAGTAAGAAATTGGCCTAGACCCATCTCACCATCAGATATCACGTGTTTCTTGTGCTTAGCTAGCTATTTCCAATTGTTTTTTTGGGATTTTTATCTATTGCATCCTCTATGTCAAGATTGACTCTGAAAAACTCAAATTGCAGTGGTCAGATTATTGTGAGAAGAGTTTTTAGAAGTTGAAGACTCGACTTACTACAGATCTAGTTTTTACCCTACCAGATTGTTCAAATGGGTTCGTGGTATATTATGATGCTTCAAGAGTCGGTTTGTGGTGTGTTTTGATGCAGAGAGGTAAGGTCATATCCTACCCCTCTAGATATCATAAGCCCCATGAAAAGAACTATCCTACTCATGATCTTGAGTTAGCAGTAGTAGTATTTTCTTTAAAAATTTGGAGGCACTATTTATATGGTGTGCATGTTGATATGGTCATAGACCATAAGAGCCTGCAATATGTGTTCTCTCAGAAAGATTTAAACCTCCGTCAGAAAAGGTGGTTGGAGTTGTTGAAAGACGACGACATGAGTGTCCTGTATTATCCGAGTAAAGCCAATCTAGTGGCTGATTCTCTCAATAAGATTTCTATAGGTAGTGTTGCTTATGTGGAGGATGGTAAGAAGAACATAGCTCAGGAAGTTCATCAGGTTCGCTTAGTCGATTTAGCCTAAGGTAGTGAATAGGTATAGAGTAGTGAATCATCCCTAGTTTCTGATGTTAAGGAAATGCAGGATAGGGATCCTCGTCTAGTCAAGGTGAAGGAATCAACTAGAGATCAGAAAGTAGATATTTTCTCCCAAGGGGGAGATAGGGTGTTGCGCTACCAGGGTTGGCTTTGTGTGCTAGGTGTAGATTACTTGAGGCAGAAAATTCTTAAAGAAGTGCATGGTACACTTTACTCTCTTCATCCAGGGGCCACTAAGATGTGTCATTTGCGGGAGATATATTGGTGGAGTCGGATGAAGAGAGATATTACAGAGTATATGGCTTAGTTCTCAATATATCAGTAAGTTAAAATCGAGTATCAGAAGCCAAGTAGGTATATGTAGGAGTTCAATATTCCCACCTGGAAGTAGGAATAATTGACCATGGATTTTGTGATGGGTTTTCCTTGTACTCGTCCCCAATATGATTCAGTTTGGGTCATTGTAGATAGGATGACAAAATCAGCTCATTTCCTACCTGTTCATACCACTTATACAACCAAGGATTATGCCAAAATATATATCATGGAGTTGGTTAGATTGCATGATGTTTCGTTTTCCATTATCTCAATTAGAGGTACCAGTTCATCTCTTATTTTTGGAAGGCATTCCCAAAGGGTCTTGGTAACCAAGTTCACCTAAGTACAACCTTTCATCCTCAGACAGATGGTCAAGCAGAAAAGACTATTTAGAATTTAGAAGATATGTTGAGAGAATGTGTGATAGACTTTAAAAGTAGTTAGAATTACCACTTACGTTTGATTGAATTCTAATATAACAACAACTATCATTCTACCATTCAGATGGCTCCGTTTGAGGTTCTTTTTAGGAGGAGGTGTAGATATCCAATAGGTTGGTTTGAAGTGGGTGAGGCCATAGTGGTAGGGCCTGAGAAGGTATTTTAATACCTTAGAGAAAGTTCAATTGATTAGAGAACGACTTAAGACAGCTCAGAGCCGACAGAAATCGTATGTAGATGTACGCAGAAAGGATCTTGATTTCGATATTGGTGATTTTGTTTATTTGAAAATCTATCCTCTAAAGGAGTGAAGAGGTTTTGCAAGAAGGGGAAACTTAGTCCCTGATATGTCGGTCCATACCAAATTCTCAACCATTTTGGAAATGAAGCTTACGAGATTTAGTTGCCTTCAGACTTCGCTTTAGTGCACCCAGTGTTCCATCTCTCCTTGCTTAAGAAATGCATAGGTGAACCAACAGTCCTAGTCCCTATAGAGGGAAAAGATATTCAGTATAGACTCTCTTATGAAGAGATAATAGTCAAAATCATAGATTATCAGATTCACAGAATGAGGAACAAAAAAGTTTTGTCTAGTCAAAGTTCTTTTGCAGAATCAGTCTGTTGAGGGAGCTACTTGGGAAACAGAAGCAGATATCTAGACCAAGTATCCTCACCTCATCTCTGCAAACTCAGACTCAGCCCAAGGTAACAGATTTCCTTTGAATTTACTCAGTCTCATGTTCAGATATAGCTACAAACTTGGTATTAATTAATGTTGCATACTTAATAATGCATTCACGAATTAGTTCAGTCATGTACTCATGCATCAGACATGCATGTCCAGTATATATGCTCAGCTTATCAACAAATCTCAGTCATGCATTCATGAATCCTGTTCATCTATGTACGCATGCATCAGATATGTATGTTCAGTATGATAATTCAGTATATCAGTAATCTCAGTCATGAAATCATGCTTCAGTTGTGCATGTCCAGTGTTTAAATCCAGTCTATCAGTATTCTCAAATTAGTCTTTCTCATTCGAGGACGAATATTCCTAAGGGGGAGATATTGTAAGACCCTGAAAAATTCTAAGCTTAACTCAGTCTTTCGAGCTTGCTAAGGGGTCCTAGACTTAGAAAATTTTAGCAAAGTATACAAGCTTAGTGTCATTTTTGCCTTCGTAATTTGGCAACTCTATTTCACAACCTCTATGACTTTAAAATATCAATCTTTAGGTTAATTTATGATCAGGAATGTCAGTAGGTGTACCCAGACGAGTTTTGTATTTTTCAAAGCTAGTTTGAACCACGTTTGGGAATACAAATATTGTATCAAGGCAATCTCGGCGCGGCGCAGTGGCCATCGTATCAATAAATATTTTCCTTGGCTCTCAGTGGTAATTTCTAATAAATTGATTCGGACTCAATGCGGCGCGTTGTATATCACATCGATGCCAATGATGCGTCACGTTGATCTGTGCATTGGTGGTTTAATTTTCATCCATTAAAAAGATGCACCTTTGGGGGTAATTAGGTCTTTTTCTAATGTCCTTCAGCCCCCATAACATAAGATTTAGCCCTCAATTAGCAAATTATATTCATTCTTTCTCAAAATACTCAAGAACAAAAACCCTCGGAGATTAAATTTAAAATTCAAGGCTCAAGATTCCACCATTAATATTAAGGAATTTGGAAACCAAGGTATGTCAAGTGTTCCTTCCACCCTTGGAGTCCAAGAAACTCTTTTAAATGTCAAGGAGCTTGATTTCATGCTTTCCATGATTTGGATTTAAATGTATTCATGATTATAATGTTGATTGGATTTCTACTCTATGATTAAAGGCAAGATTTATTTAAAAACAACTTTTATGTATGTATTATGATGTGAAATCATGTTAAAGCCTTGAAATTGTAGTGCTCATGTGTTGATTAGTACTATGTGCATGTACATTGCACATGTTTTGACAGTTGAGGGTACCACCGATCTCATTCAGAGCACCTGCCAGATGAGGGTGACTCAGCTTGTCTTTATTTATTGCACGGTACTGACACCCTTCCAACTGGGGTTATAGGTTGGACCCCAATTTATCAGAAAGGGGCATGTTGGTTAGATGGTTTTCTCCCACAGTCTCAATTTAAGATTTAGTCTTAGTATAGAACTCAGTTTAGTTTTAAAGATTTAGGACTGTCAGAAACAGTCACTCAACTCAGTACGGAACTTAATATAGTTCCACAAAATCAAGATTGTCAGATACAGTCATTCAGTTATCAGTAATTTAGTGTCAGTATACTCAAATATCAGTTAATCAGTATTCAGACTCAGTTTTCAATGTTAGCATAATCCTAGTTATAGTTTACATATCCATATATATACTCTCACTCACTTATATTTATGTTATTCAGTCAGTATTATTCATGCATTTGAACCCATACATTTAAGCCTACCTCACTTAGTATAGCAGTACATTCAAAGTATTGATGCATACTTTTTTCTTGCGCTATGATGTTTTATATCATAGGTTTAAACGCACGAGATCCCGATCACCCTTAGAAGTTTAGATCTTTAGTAGTCAGAGTTAGTGGTGAGTCCTAATAGTTCAATGACATGATTATTATTCCAGCATTTCAATTTATTTCAGTAGTAAAAATTAGTTGGGGACTTGTCCCATCAACTACACATTGCAGATGGTTTAGAGGCTTTTCAGACAAGAGTATTTTCGAAGAGATGTTTCAGTTTTGGTATTTCTATACCGTATTCAGATTTATTTCAGTATTGAACCTTATGGAAAGTTTCCGCCTAATTTTTGTATATTTTTAGTATTATTATTTAGCTATTGCAGAAGGTACCTATCATGGGTTAGCTTCTGGTCCTTCAGGATTATGAGCACCGTGTAGTGTCCGGGGTATAGACTCGGGGCGTTACAGTTTATTGATGTGGTCACAGACCATATGAGTTTGTAGTATATGTTTTTACAGAGAGAGTTAAATCTTCGTCAGAGAAGGTGGTTAGAATTTTTAAAGAATTATGATATAAGTTTTTTGTATCATCCGGGCAAGGCCAATGTAGTGGCAGATGCCTTTAATGGATTGTCTATGAGTAGAGTGGCTTATGTTGAGAATGAAAAGAAGAAGTTGGTTTAGTAGGTTCATTAGTTGTCTAGATTAGGCGTTCGTTTAGTTGACTCATCGGAGGGTAGTGTATGGGTTTAGAGTAGTTTTAAATCTTCTTATTCAACCAAGGATTATGCCAAGATATATATTAAAGATTTTGTTAGATTGCATGGAGTCTCATTGTCCATCATTTCATATAGAGGTACTAAGTTTACCTCTTATTTTTTGAAGGCTTTATAGAAGTGGCTTGGTACCCAAGTTCATATTAGTACAACCTTTCACCATCAGAGAGATGGTCAGGTGGTGAGGACCATTCAGACCTTAAAGGATATGTCTAGAGTTAGTGTTCTCGACTGTAATGGAAGTTGGGATGATCACTTGCCATTGATCGAGTTTCCTACAATAATAGTTACCAGTCCAGTATTCAGATGGCTCCATTTGAGTCTCTTTATGGTAGGAGATGTAGATATATTATTTTTTGGTTTGAGGTATGTAATACCCCTTTGATAGGGACAGATTCAGTATTTGATGCATTGGAATAAGTTAAGAAAATTAGAGAAAGGCTTAAGACAGCCTAAAGCCGATAGAAATACTATGCAGATGTAAGAAGGAGAGATCTTTAGTTTGAGGTTGGTGACTTAGTTTATTTGAGAATATCTCCCATGAAGGGAGTGAAGAGGTTTGGAAAGAAGGGCCGATATGTTGGCCATTATAGGATCTTGAGCCTTTTTGGAAAGGTAGCTTATGAACTTGAGTTTCCTGCTGATTTAGCTTCAGTGCACCAAGTGTTCCTGTTTCTTTATTAAAGAAGTGTATTGAAAATCAAGTTTTCCTTGTTCCTTTAGATATCGTAGATGTATAGAACAACCTTTCCTATGAAGAACTCCTAATTGTAATCCTTGATTGTCAGATTCATATAGAGGAACAAAGAAGTTCCTTTGGTCAAACTTCATTGGCAGAATCAGTCCATAGACAAGTATCCTCACCTTTTCTCTGCAAATATAGACTAAGCTCAAAGTAACAGTTTCCCTTAGAACTCAAGTGAAACTAGGTACAACTGTAAGGCATAAAGTAACCATATGTAAAACAAGAACTCAAGTGAAACCAGGTGCATAAGTATTAATAATGATAGAAGACCACCTTTGCTCATACTTGTAGAATCATGTACATTACATTCTTTGCTTTTCTTTACTGTTCTTTACTTTACTAACTTTGTAAGATATTACAATAAAACAGTTGATTAGTGGTAAAAGAGGATGACCTATGCTAGGCATTTTAGCCCCTGGGATATGGTCCTCATAAATATACAAATCAGGATCGACCCATGTTAGGCTTTCCTTTCACCCTTCGGATACCACCCATAATATTAGTCTCACCCATTCTAGGTGTTACTACAACCTCTGGGATATCACCCATCAATACATAGATTGGGATCGGCCCATGCTAGGTGTTATAACCCCTGAGTTGCCACCTATAAATGCATAAATTATTTTTACATGTTTTCATTAATTTTTGAGATTGTTCTTTGGTGGTCATATCACTATTGAGCTTTGGAGTTATGGACCAATACAAGAAGACATATGATCAAGACAAGAATAATGATATAAGAATCAAGAGTAACATCAATGTAGTAATACATTGGAACTTATATGATACCATGAACGTTACTAGCATAAACACATTCTCTAATGAGCTAATAAAACATATGACAGGTGAAGAGATGAAGACTTGCAACAAATGATCTAGTAATATGTATAACTAGTGGGAAAATTACATTACATATACTATATGAATTGTGACAGATTTCAGTGATCTTACATACCATATAGCAATTGTGGTAGATTCAAGTGTAGAAATTTGGATGTTTCACATGGGGGAATATGTGAATACAAAGTGAAGACATGTAACTCCTTAACTAAAGGGGTTTGGACTGTATGATAAATACTTATGAAGTAATAACAATTAGAAAGGTATGTGAGAATGGGTACAATTGATGCACGTGTGAAGATTATAATTGAGAACAATAGGTATCCCACGTAAGGACATATAAACTATATATCGAATAAGTAAGGACTCTAAAAGGTCACCTTATACCCAAACTTGATGGGAATGATATTAAGAATAAAGAACATGTGTAGCCAAAATATCTAGCATGTGACATTCTTAACTTGTCTAATCTTTGATCTTATTGACTGATATAAGAGAAACATACGACACTTCGACACACTTTGAGACTATGGGAAGTAAATAAGAAGTTGATTAACAATCGTGGGGATTGTACACCATTACAATGTATCATTTACCATGAAGGATCATCTACAAAGCTCAATTTATTAGTACACGAGTATAAAGACATCATGCCAAAGAATATGAACTAGAATAGCCTATCATGCCTTGTTGCGCAACTTAAATATTACAATGAATTAACCTTCTTTCCTTTAAGGAGTTAATATACTATATAAGTACATAATGGAAATAATATTAGTAGATAATCATTATTTAACCCTTCCAAAATAGTATGTAAATACTATGACGGGCAATAAGAACGTCCAGCCACCGAATACTTGGCTTATCATCACATCCTTCATTTCCACTTTAATCCAACTCCACTGAATCCTAAAATGTCACCAAACTTCCTTAAAAAAAATAATACCTAAAATAACCCCAAAATAGTTCATATATCTTATTATTCAGTAGGAAAACTTTAATTCACGGCTTCTAATCACCATCCCGTGAGTTCATAACAATAGAACATCTAAACTCTCTTATTCTCAATCATGACTAGGGAGAGATAAAAAAGAGCAGTAACCTTACCTTTGTTACGTGAAGATTATTATACTATCACTATCTATTCCATCAACAACACAAACTTTTTTTCAACTTGAACCAAACATGAGAAGAAATCTAATAGAAGTTAAATAAGGCGGAACTGCCAAGCTTGAAGAGGATTGTTCTACACTTTAACCATAAGAAAAATAATTTCATAATCTTCCATAGCACAATAAACTAAAATAATAAATAAATTGACTTGCCTTGAACTTGGAAAGAGAGGGAATCCAAAGAATCATAATAAGAATTGTGGGACTACTATATGAAAGTTTGAGAGAAAGAGACAAAATAAGATAAATCTATTTTTTGGATTGGGAATAGAGGAAAATGAGCTTACTTTTGACATTAAAAGATCCAGCTGAACTGCCTTTTTTTCTTTGCCCATTTTCAGCCACATTTTGGTCAAGCAAGTGATGCACCTACTTAGCCATTTTAAGTTGGTCAAATGTAAAAATAGGTGATGCACCTACTTTACCTTAAATTATGTATCTCTATGGGCTTTGAACTTATTGGTCTTAGGAGCAGATTTTGGAGTGTTGGGTTGCCTATTATTTTTTTTTATTTTTCTTCACATAGTTTGGTAAAAAAATTCTCAAGAAGATGATAGGCATACTTGGGCTATATATTGGTCAAAATAGTCTTAGTACGTGATATACCTACATAGTTCTTAGGTTGGCCAATAAGTCAAAGTAGGTGAGCACCTACTAGCTTAATTTAAGTAAAAAAGCATCTCACTTATTTTGGAACATATTTTCCATCTCAACTCATGTACTTTAACTTCACACTTATATATACTTGTCCACTTTACTTAAGGTAGCATACCACCTTACTATCTCACGTTTAAATACTTCTATCGAGTTAACTTTGTCAAACACATACTAAAATGAATGAGACATTATACTAACCTCCAAATCCAGTTAAACAACTACTGGTCACAAAAGAATCTTAGTACCTAGCCTATATAACACAGTTACATCATGTGCCACATGTCTAGAAATAGTATGGGCATAATACAGGTGTTACGTGACTATTTCGAGTTTAAACAATTTTGGGCAAGTTTGCTTAGTCGTATGTAGTTGTAAGGTATGGGGTTTTACACAATGTTCCTTCATTCTTTTTAAATACCCACTTGCAACAGACAACTTTCTTATCTTTTGAAAATCTCACCAAATCCCCTGTGCCATTCTTATGAAGTGATTCCATCTACTCCAACATAGCAATCATCCATTAGCCAGAATTATCACAACTAACTACCTTGGAGTAAGAAGAAGGTTCTTTACCAGAATCAATACCTTTTGCTTCATTTAATGCATAAGCAACCAATTCATCTTTACCATACTTTTGAGAAGGTCTAATATGTCTCCTTGTCTTTAGCAATAGAATATTGTGGTTCCACTAGTAGTGAAGAAGAAATAGTATCACTTTGTATCTCTGGGATAGACTGAGAGTAAGCGCTAGTGTGGACTCTACTACAATATACCATTCAACGTGGGTTCTTGACTTTTTTTGATTCATGTCACAAGAATCATCTGGGGTGAAGCAATAGATTCTTTAAAGGAGAGAGCACGAAGCATGGAAGTTTCATCGAACATAATATCCTTACAAATTATAACTTTTCTGCTATCTTTATACCAAAGATTATATCCCTTAACACCAAACTTATTACACATAAATAAGCACTTTACTGATCTAGGTTCTAACTTTCCATTATCAATATGAGCATAATATCTTAAAATTGGAGTAACTGGCTTGAGTACTGGACCATACCTCTTTTTGAGTCTTTTTGTCAATCGTGACTAAAGGTGAGAGGCTAATAAGAAAACAAGTTGTAGAAGCATCTTTGGCTCAAAAAGACCTTGGTAAACCAGCATTACAAAAAATACAATGTACCTTCTCCATTATAGTCTTATTCATTCGTTCAGTCAAACCATTCCAATGCGGAGTATGATAAACTGTTAAGTGCCTCACAATTCCTTCTTACTTTCACATATCATTAAATTCATTACAACAAAACTCTAAACCATTATCAGTATGAAGACGTTTTACATATCTTCCTATTTTCTTTTTAATCATAATCTTCCACTCCTTTAAAATAGGCAACACATCATTTTTTTGATCAAGAAGAACACCCAAACATTAATTGAATAGTCATCAATAATAGTTAACATGTAATTTGCACCCCCCATAGAAGGTACTCTTCAAGGATCCCAGAGATCAGAATGAATGTAATCAAGGGTGCCTTTAGTTGAGTTGATTCCTTTGGGGAACTTGAATCTCTTCTGCTTCCCCAAAATGCAGTGCTCACAGAACTCAAATTTGTTAATACTTTGGCCACCAAGAAATCCTCTTCTACTAAATTTAACAATCCTCGTTTCACTCATATTTCTCAGGAATATATGACAAAGTTTATCTACATCACTATCCGATAGAGAAGAAATAGAATCAACTGCATCACCATTAACCATAGATCCTTGCAAGACATACAAATTAGGAGTTTTTCTATACCCCTTCATCACAATAAGTGCACCTTTACAAACTTTCAAGACTCCACCTTTATCAGTGTACTTATATCTATTCAAATCAAGGGTGCTCAAGGAAATGATATTTCTGTTTAGGTCTGGGACATACTGCACGTCACCAAGTGTCCTCACAACCTTATCAAACATATTGATCATATTATTCCAATCCCAGCTATCTTACATAGTGTGTTATTTTCGATCAACACAACACCTTTAAAGACCATTACATATATTTTAAACCCATCCTGATTGCGACACATATAAAATGTGCAAGTCAAATCAATAATTAAATCCTTACAGGGTTTGGAGTTACCATCAGAAACTCCCACGAGTTCTCCATCACTACCACAATCTTTAACAAAACTGGCTTCACCGGACTTCTCTGGTTGGTTTCCTTTCTACTTTTTAGCTTCTCTTTTATTTCTATTATGTAACTTATTGAACTTAGATTTGATATGGACCTTCTTCTTGCAATAATTATAGGTTTGTTTTTATTTCTATATTTTGACCTATTCCTATCATCACCTCCAGAGTTCCACTCATGAGTCCTTCCTCAAACAATGATACTATATCCTAGAGTCACCAACCAATTTACAAGATGCTTCATATTCTCCTTAGAGAACATTACATCATAAACATTATCTAGGGTCAGGGTATCACAATTATATAAAATCATATCCCTAAAGGTCGAATATGATACTGGAAGCGAACACAACAAAATTAATCGTAGATCTTGTTCATCATACTTAACCTCTTGAGTCTCTAAATAAAATATGATTTATTTAAATAAATTTAGGTGATCCTCCAAAGACGCACTCTCAGACATGTGATGGGAATAAATTCATTGTTTGAGATGCAACTTACTACGTAGGCTCTTTGTCATACATAACAATCCAAGTTTCAACCATAACACAGTGGTAGTGGTCTCCTTAAAACATCCTATAGAATCTAATTGGATAAATTATGGTGGATCTAGGATAGATCCTTGTAATACCCTAAGATTTTTCCTAGCTTGAATTCTTCGCTAGAATGTTAAGGAGTAGCTTCCAAAAATGAATACTATTTATTTTGTGTGTAATTCTTCAAATTTAGACTTTCCATTGCTTAGGAAATCAAATAAAATTTCTATTGATACCAAATTTTCTGAAATCCGACATTCGATGAAGGAGTTATGGCTATTTTAGGTTCCAATCATAAAACACCATTGATGTGTGTGCAATCACGAACACATTTAAGGCCTTTCACCTAGAATAATTACGATAACTTAAGAAACTTTTATCATTTTTTTATGTGTTTATATAAATTTTACAGATTAAGCTAATGGGATAGAGAACCAACAAAAATGGAGGCAAGGAAGTTGACATCTGGAGGAATCTGAAGAAAGGTGTGGCTGATGACATTTGTGACAAGGCGTCAGCCCCGTGATAGGTTATCATAGTTTCCATCAAACATAACCAGGGATTTGTCATGAAGTGAATGCTGTGATGAAATCTGCTGATAAGACGTCACATGTGTGACAAGTCGTCAGAATCATCGTTAACCTTAGGCAGAAATTATCAAAATGGAGGAGGAGCTGACGATATCCATAACATGCCTTCAAACTCTTGACAGGCCATCATGATCATCATCATCCTGAGACATAAAAAGCCAATATTAAAGATGATCTGATGACGTCCGTGATAGGACGTCAGGCCCATGATAGGCCGTTATGGGCGTCGTCATCTATTCTGAGGAAAATTTGAAATGGAAGGAGATGATGACATCCATAACACGCCATCAGACTCCTGATAGGTGGTCATGATCGTCGTCAGCCTGATACAGCAAAATCAAATATTAAAGAGAATTTGACGACGTCCGTGATAGGCCGTCAGACCCATGATAGGCCGTCACGGGTGCCGTCGTCTATTCCAAGGAAAATCTAAAACTTTATGTTTTATTTCCTTATTTAGGGTTGACTATTTAAAGCTTTGTTTTAGGGTTTTTAAAAAACATTCATTGAGGAATCTATCTTACAATATGCAACTTTTCTCTATGTCTATCTCAAGAAATATATTTTAGAGTATTGCCTTGTGATTCAAATACAAGTTCACTCTTGATTTCACTCATCGTTGTAAGTTAATCCTTTCAATTATGAATTCAACTTGTGTACTTATCTATTGCATCATGAGTGTCTAAACATCTTTAACCTAGATTGTGGGATCTAGGGTTAGGTTATGATAAGGTGTTAATTAATTACTCAAGGTTTAATAGGTGTTAGGATTTCTTCGTAATTCTAATATTATAACTTGTGTCTGTTGGTTGCAAACAATAGGCGTACCTACTTTGGTTTGCTTGATAAAGAAATCATAAACAGTAGGAATTAAATTATTTACAGGGACTCGGAAAGGCTTCGTTTAATAATTAGCGCTGTAACAAGGTTGATTAACCTGAGGTAAAATTTAGGCAGTGAGTTGCGATTCCCTAAGTCTGAGAGGATTAGGAAATTAGATGCTTGAATAGGTCGAGAGACATTTGAGCATACCATCGATAAAGATAGCTTGTCATCCTAACCACCATGAGAACCTTGAGTTATTTTTAGCATTTGTTATATACCGTAAACCCTAGTGAACATAATCACGATTATTTCATAAAAATATTGGTTACAAACATTAATTTCAAAGTGACTAACAATTGTTTGAGAAATTCAAACCCCCATTTTAGGAAACAGTAAACTACCAGTGAATTATTTCGTAAACAACTTGACTTCACCCCTATTCTCTGTGGGATTCGACCCCAACCTAGTTTGGTTTTATATTGACAATGATTGCTTACACTATTCTAGAGTGTAGTTAGAGTGTTATTAAAAATGGCGCCGTTATCGAGGAATATGGTTGTTAACTAAAAGTTATGTGCATTAATTTGCTGTTAGTTATGTTTTCTAGATTTATGTTCAGTTGTTATTTTTGTTCATTTGTAGGATGTTTAAAGGTTACGCCAAGCACCTCTCAATTCGAAACTCCACCTCATAAGCAGAATGGCAGAACAACCACTGTAGTATGATTTTGATGATGACGATGTCGATGGAGTAGGTGAAATGGGTGCAATCATTCCTCCTCCGTTGGCAACTGGAGCAAAGTTCAATATTAAAAGCACGATGATCCAACTACTGAATATGAAGGGGTTGTTTGGAGGCCTTCCTGGGGATGACCCCAACCTACATCTAGTAAATTTTGTCACTGTTTGCACATCTTTTGGTAACCCAACACTGAGCCAGAATGCTATCCAGTTGAGGCTGTTCTAATTGTCTCTTTCTGGGGAGGAAACATTGTGGCTAAACGAGCTGATGCCTGATTGTATAAGAAACTGGAGGTAGTTGAAAGGAGCTTTCCTAGAAAGGTTTTTTCCTCCTTCCAAAAGGGTACAGTTGAGGGATGAGATCAGTAATTTTAGATAGCTCCCGACTGAGGCCCTGCATAAAATTTGGGAGAGGTTCAAGAAGATGTTGACATAGTATCCGAACCACAACATGACGAACATACATTTGATAGAGACTTTATGCAGGCTATCAACTCTTTAATGAAGCCAAGTGTAGATAACGTCATCGGTGGTTCATTTGTTGATCTTTCCTTTCAAGATACTGCAGATATGCTGAATAGGATGGCCAAACAGAGTTGATCTTTGTACACTAGGGATTCTGTGGTGATAATCCCTATTATTCCTATGGGAATAAATGCTGAGCAACATAAGAAAGATGAGGAGAGGGATCAAGATATGGCCCATCTAAAGACTCAGGTGGACCTACTCACCAAGAACTTATTATCGGGAAAGATAGAGAAAGTAAAGGCTGTGATTTTTCATAACCGCGTTGATGTGGAGCCTAAAGAAGAGGCTAATTATGTTAATAATCAGGGGGTTTCCAAGGCAATATCTACGTAAATCAAGGTCGAAACATTTATGAAAAGCATGGTTATAGAGACAGGAAGCAGGAAAACTGGAGAAGCAGCAATGACTGGAGTGGACTGTATATTCTTCCTGAAAACTGGGAGGCTGCTGCAACTAGCTCGGGGAAGATATCTATTGAGGATATGATGGAAAAACTATTAAAGGGAGTTGAGGCTACCAACTCAGGAGTACTTACTTTGTAGAGTGAATTTTCTACTCTGAATCAGTTGGTTAGTTCACACTCAACTTCGATCAATCAGTTGGAGAAACTGATGAGCCAACTTTTTGCAACACTGAACCAGGGAATAAGTGGCAGCCTACCTAGTGAAATGGTTCAGATTCAACAGATTGATGGGTTATGTCTGGCGATTAGCACTAGGTGTTGTAAGTTCTTATCTGTCCCTTCTGTGGGAAAGTATGTGAATAGTGAGGTAGTTGCGGATGAACCAGAAGAAAAAAACTAGTAGAGTCTAAGAAGTCGTATAGCTCTATTGATGCATCGGAGAAGGTGAAGGATAAGTAAGAGGAAGTGGTGTTGAAAACCATCCTAAGACCACCCCCTTATTTTCCTCAATGATTGAGGAAGAAGATCGATGATGCCAAATTCTGCAAGTTCATGGAAATGCTCAAGAAATTGACAATAAATATGCTTTTATTGAGGTACTTGAGCAAATGCCAGGATATACAAAATTCATGAAGGACATTGTTACCAAGAAAGGAGCAGTGAGTTGAGAATTGGAGGCAGACCTCCACCTTTGTAGCGCTATTTCTATAAGGACCTTAATGTACAAGATACCGGATCAAAGTGCAGTCACTATTCCCTACACAATTGGAACTATTGAGTTCACTAAAAAATTGTGTGATATGGGAGCAAGCGTTAATTTGATGCCATTGACTATTTATAAAAAGTTGGGTCTGGGCAATCCCACGCCCAGTAACATGATACTGATGATGGTGGATAGGTCAGAAAAGTGGCCTATTGGCATTCTATATGATGTGTTGGTAAAGGTTTCAAATTTTATATTCCCTGCAGACTTTGTCATTCTGGACTGCGAGGTAGACTTCGAGATGCCCATAATCATGGGTCAACCTTTCCTCGCAACCAGAAGTGTGTTGATCAATCTGAGTGCGAATGAGCTCTTATTCAGGGTGAATGATGAAGTGGTACGGTTTGATGCAGGCAAATCAATGAATCAGCATGAGAAAATGAGTGTGTTCTCAGTAGTTGATGTGAATTTTGAGGATGAATAGGATGTGCCAAGACTGAACAACTTATTATCGAACCTTTGGCCGTGGTCATGATGAACTATGATAGTGAAGGCATTAAGGAGTATGAAGATACAGTTTGTGCCTTGACTGGCATGGGGTCATATCCTTATGGTCCTAAAAAGCTGGACCTTGACCTTGCTAATCGACCAACGCCACCAGCCAAGCCATCTATTGAAGAACCTCCAGTGTTGGAGTTGAAGGAGCTACCTGGACACTAACGATATTTGTTTTTGGGTAAAGAGAATATGCTACCTATTATTGTTGTAGCTGATTTGAAAGAACAATATGTAAAGCCACTTATTTCAGTACTACAAAAGCACAAGAGAGCAATAGGATGGACCATCATAAATATTATTGGTATTCCCCTCACATCTGCACACATAAAATTCAACTTGAGGAAGATTGTATTCCAACCATAGAGCATCAGCGTTGTCTTAACCTACCAATGCAAGAGGTGGTTAAGAAGGAGATTATTAAGTGGTTCGATGCAGGAGTGGTTTACCCTATTTCTGACAGCAAGTGGGTGAGTTCAGTTCAATGTGTGCCCAAAAAAGGGGGGTATGACGGTGGTTGCTAATGAAAAGAATGAGTTCATTCCACTCAGGACAGTAACTGGGTGGAGAGTTTGCATGGACTACCATAAGTTAAGCTCTTGGACTCGGAAGGACCACTTCCCAATGCCTTTTATGGACTAAATGCTTGATCGATTAGCTGGTAGGGGGTGGTATTGCTTTTTGGATAGTTATTGTTTATATAAAAAAATCTACATTACTCTCGAAGAACAGGAGAAGACGACATTCATATGCCCATATAACACCTTTGCATTTAAAAGGATACCATTTGGGCTATGTAATGCACCTGCCACTTTTCAACGGTGCATGATGTCTATATTCTCTGACATGGTGGAAGACACCATAGAGGTGTTCATGGATTATTTCTCGCTGGTGGGTGATTCATGTGAAATGTGTTTGGAGAATCTGAATGTGGACTTGCAAAGATGTGTTGAATTTAACCTAGTGCTTAACTGGGAAAAATTCCATTTAATGGTAAAGGAGGGTATTGTTCTTGGCCACAAAATTTCTGAAAAAGGATTGAGGTTGATCGACCAAAGGTGGAAGTTATCGAGAAATTACCACCTCCCATTTTAGTGAAGGGAGTACGTAGTTTTCTTGGTTATGAAGGCTTTTATCAGAGATTCATAAAAGACTTCTCAAAAGTTGCAATTCCACTCTGCAAACTTTTGGAGAAGAAAGTGAAATTTTTCTTCGATGAGGAGTGCTTTAAGGCATTTGAGTGCCTTCAAAAGAATCTAATTGAGGCCCCTATTGTTATTGCTCCTGATTGGGCAAAACCATTTGAAATAATGTGTGATGCAAGCAGTATTTCCCTGGGAGGTGTATTGGGACAAAATAGGGATAAGTTGTTTCATCCGATATATTACGCCAGTAAAGCACTGAATGGAGCGCAAAAGAATTATGCAGTAACGGAACAGGAACTGCTGGCTGTGGTGTATGATTTTGAGAAATTCAGAGCTTATCTTCTTGGAACCAAAGTGGTGGTCCACATTGACAATGTTGTCTTGAGGTATTTGATGGATAAGAAGGATGCAATACCAAGGCTTATTAGATAGGTGTTGCTACTACAAGAATTTGATTTTGAGATCAAAGATAGGAAAAGTTGTGAAAACCAGGTTGCGGATCATCTTTATAGAATGGAAGGTGAACAAGAAGATAGTGAAAAAACAAAGATAAATGATGCACTTCCTGATGAGGAAATCTTGGAAACTGCTGTGGAAACATTGCCCTGGTACACGGATTATGCAAACTACGTTGTGAGTGAGGTCATACTAGAAAATCTTTCTTTCCACCAAAGGAAGAAATTCCTGCATGATGTAACACACTATTTCTAGGATGAGCCTTATCTTTTTTGGCGATGTGCAGACAATATCATACGGAGATGCATACCGGAAGTAGACATATTGTGCATACTAGAAGTATGTCATGCTTCCCCAGTTGGGGGTCACCATGCGGGTGACCGAATGGCCAGGAAGGTATTTCAGAGTGGCTATTATTGGCCAACATTGTTTAAGGATGCCCATGAGTTTGTGCAGAAATGTTACCAATGTCAGAGGCAGGGGCCAATCTCTAAAAGAAATGAGATGCCCTTGACTAAGATGCTTGAAGTGGAATTATTTGATGTCTGGGGAATTGACTTCATGGGTCCGTTTGTAAGCTCGTACGGGATGAAGTATATTCTGGTTGTTGTTGACTATGACTCTAAGTGGGTCGAAGTTGTGGCTTTGGCTGACAACGAAGAAAAGAGGGTTGTTACTTTTCTAAAAAAGAACATCTTCTCTCACTTTGTAGTACCACGTGCTATCATAAGCGATGGAGGATCACACTTTTGAAATAAATTATTTCGAGCATCTTTGGCAAAATATGGAGTGAAATAACACAGAGTGGCTATTCCGTACCACCCACAAACTAGTTGTCAAGTGGAGTTGTTGAATCGTGAAGTTAAAGCCATCCTATCCAAAACGGTGAATGCTAGTAGAAAAGACTATTCTCAAAAGCTTGATGACGCCTTCTGGGCATACCAGACTACTTTCAAGACACCCATTAGCATGACACCATTTTAGTTGGTCTTTGGAAAAGCTTTCCACCTACCAATAGAGATGGAACATAAGGCTTTATAGGCGCTCAAAAGGTTGAATTTGAATTGGAAGGAAGCAACAGAGATGAGACTAGGGAAACTGAATGAGATGGATGAGTTCCATCTCAGGGAATATGGACGAGCAGATCTGTATAAAGAAAATATGAAAAAGTACCATTATTGGAGAATAGAGAAATGAGAATTCAAACAGGGGGATTTGGTTCTTCTGTTTAATTCCAGACTAAAATTGTTCCAGGGTAGATGAAATCTAAGTGGTCAGGTCCTTTCAAGGTTAGTCAAGTCCACTTTTCTGGAGTAGTGGAACTCAAAAACAAAAATGGCAGCACATTCAAGGTAAATGGGAAACAGGTGAAGATTTAGATTGGCCTAAAAGAATCAGTGAAAAGCATCACCATTATCTGTCTTGATGAAGTATGAGGTAATCGAGATACCTGAGTTGTACCGCGACATTAAATCAAGCGCTGCATGGGAGGCACCCCATGATCCCATATACCGACCCAGTCCAGGTATTCTCTAACTCTTAGTTTAGTTTTCTTTAATTCTAAATTGAGGGTGGAGGGTAGTTTGTTGTTGTAACATAGCTTTGGGCAACTGGGAGAAATACAAGCACAAAAAGGTAGTGACATGTCCTTGCTCAAATTTTGAACATCCTTCCAATGTCTTGTTTGATAAACTATGTGGATTACATTTACTTGTGACCATTCTGAATCTTGTTGTGGCATTATTTATGGCTGCCTGATGATCATTACTGAAAAAAAATTCCATGAACTAAATAAGTAGTGGCCTTTGATATACTTGTGTGCCAGGTACGTATGGGCTATTACTTGTTTTCCTTTGTATGCTAAAGCCAGAACTTGACTGGTTGGTCTTGCCATGATCTTAGGATATGAGTTAGGACAGGATCATAGGCCGTCGTTGATTAACCCTCTTTTATCCTAAATAACCTTTCCTGTATGCATAACACCCATTGATCCCTGTTTAGAGCCTAAATTGACACTTTCTTTTATATGACACCTATCACCTTTCCATTTATACCACAATAAACCTATTTATCACTGGACTTCCTTATACACTGGGCACCTTGATCTAGGCAAAAAGCCTAAGTTGAGGGTGGCTATCATAGGGGTACATGGTGTAAAATGAGTATGAAGAAGGGCAGAATAAAGGAGAAAGAATAAAAGATGGGTAAAAAAAGAAAGGGCAGCACCCAACTTGACTTTGGATTTCATATCAGAGAAGAAGAGAAAAGAAAGAGGATAATAAGTGAGCCTCAAGAAAGTAGTGTAGTGTCAAGGAGGCATAGTCACTCTAAATGACCTTGAATATCATACCAGCCCCAAACCACACTATAAGCCTAAAAGAAGTCCTATAGTGATTCTAGCTGAACTATATAAGGATTTTGGTAATGAAAATAAGGGCAAGAATATGAAACTTGGCATACACTAACTGGAACTTCCTTTTGAGCGTAAGAGTCTTTTGATGAACCCCATATTTGCATTCATGGATTTCTTATATGAGAAGAGGGGTATTTCTTTATTGTAAGGGCACACTGGTATCATTGCTAGCTACTTGCTTGTTTAGATTGTGTGAAATTGATATGTGAATGGTTATTTCGGCTAAGATTGATGTTGCCGCTTGATTCCTTTGTGATACAGCATTGTATTCAATGATATGCACAGTTGGTATTAGTTTATTTTTGCATTGAAAGGATAAATTTGTGTCGATTTTAAATGAAAAATTGGCTGCTGAATGTGCTATGTGTTCCCTTAGTTGGATTATGTTGCTTGAGGACAAACAATTGTTTCAAGTTGAGGGTGTTGATGTGTGCGCAATCGCGAACATATTTAAGGCCTTTAACCTAGAATAATTGCAAGGCCTTAAGAAACTTTTGTCATTTTTTTATGTGTTTATGTTAATTTTACAGATTAAGCTAATGGGATAGAGAACAAACAAGAATGGAGGCAAAGAAGTTGACATCTAGAGAAATCAGAAGAAAGGTGTGGCTGACGACATCTGTGACAAGGCGTCAGCCCCGTGATAGGTTATCACAGTTGTCGTCAAACGTACCCAGGGAGTTGGCATGAAGTAAATGATGTGATAACATCTTCTAATATGACGTCAAAAGTGTGACAAGCCGTCAGAATCATCATCAACCTTAGGCAAAAATTTTCAAAATGGAGGAGGAGCTGACGACATCCATAACACGCCATCAAACTCTTGATGGGACATCATGATCATCGTCAGCCTGAGATAGCAAAAGCCAATATTAAAGAGAATCTGACGACGTCCGTGATAGTCCGTCAGTCCCAAGATAGGCCTTCACGGGCGTCGTCATCTATTGCGAGGAAAATATGTAATAGAGGAGGAGCTGACGACATCTATAACATGTCGTCTGACTCATGATGGGTTGTCATGATCATCTTCATCCTGAGATAGAAAAATCCAACATTAAAGAGAATTTGACGACGTCCGTGATAGGCCGTCAGACCCATGATATGCCGTCACGGGCACCGTCGTCTATTCCAAGAAAAATCTAAAACTTTTCATTTTATTTACTTATTTAGGGTTGACTATTTAAATCTTTGTTTTAGGGTTTTTAAAAAACATTCATTGAGGAATCTATCTTACAATAAACGACTTTTCTCTCTGTCTATCTCAAGAACAATATTTTAGAGTATTGCCTTGTGATTCAAATACAAGTTCACTCTTGATTTCATTCATTGTTGTGAGTTAATCCTTTCAATTATGAATTCAACTTGTGTACTTATCTATTGCATAATGAGTGGCTAAACATATTTAACCTGGATTGTGGGATCTAGGGTTAGGTTATGATAAGGTGTTAATTAATTACTCAAGGTTTTATAGGTGTTAGAATTTCTTGGTAATTCTGATATTATAACTTATGTCTGTTGGTTGCAAAAAATAGGCGTACCTACTTTGGTTTTCTTGAGAAAGAAATCATAAACAACAGGAAGTGAATTATCGACAGGGACTCGGAAAGGCTTCGTTTAATAATCAACACTGTAACAAGGTTGATTAACTTGAGGTAAAATCTGGGCAGTGAGTTGTGATTCCCTAAGTCCGAGAGGATTAGGAAATTAGATACTTGAATAGGTCGACAGACATTTGATCATACCATCGATAAGGATAGCGTGTCATCCTAAACACCGTGAGAACCTTAAGTTATTTGTAGCATTTGTCATGTACCATAAACCCTAGTGAACATAATCCCGATTATTTCATAAAAATATTGGTTATAAACATTAATTTAAAAGTAACTAACAATTGTATAAGAAATTCAAACCCCCATTTCAGGAAATAGTAAACTACCAGTGAATTATTTCGTAAGCAACTTGACTTCACACCCTATTCCCTGTGGGATTTGGCCACAACCTAGTTGGGTTTTATATTGACAATGATCGTTTGCACCATTCCAGAGTGTAGTTTGAGCTTTATCAACCGTTATTTCGGTCTTTAGAGTATCACGGAGAAGCATAAAATCATAATTGTCAATTTTCAGTGGCACTTCGTGATATTGGCGCGTTGCAGAGAGGGCCAAAATCCCCAATTGTTCAATACAGTGAGGGTCCATGATATTGGCGCATAGATCCAAGTTTCTAGGCCTCATACAATGAGCAAATGCGATACCACCATGTCACGCCGCTATCCTTATCTCCAGTTGGCATTTTCCAGTGGCTTGTCGCGATAGTGACACGTCGCGCCAAGGCCAAAAGTTGGGATATTGGTCATATTTTCAGTTCTATTTATGATCTTAAGAGGGGCATTTTGGTAAGTATCCCATCCCCTAATCCATCCTAAACAATGAATTAAACCGCTCCAAAGCATTTTACATCCATTTTCAGCAAATCTCTATCAAGCAAAACCCTAGTTCATTAAACTTCCTTCCCAAGAAATCCAAAGTTCTCCATTAATTCTCCAAAGTAATTAAATATTGAGAATCCCCAATTCAAGAACTCTAAGAAGTCATCTCCAAAACATCAATAAGGATCCAAGATTCAGGTTTTAGAATCTAGATCATCAATTGAGGTATGTGGGGTATGAACAAGGATAATACTTTCATCCATGTGCCCAAAACATGTTTTAAATTCAACTTTTACTGAAGTTTATGTGATTCTCCATGAAATTTAAATTAGGGTTTACATCCATTATTGTTATTTACAAGATTATGATATTACCAGGGATTTAGAAGTTGCTTTCCATGGTTTTGTTCATATTTTCATGCATATTGCTGAAAATTTCAAGATTTTATGATTTATTATAAATGCTTATATTATCAAGCATGAATTTTAAGATGTTTTAACATGAGATTGAAGAATGGGTCATTATCCCCTAATTAAGATTGCTATTTCGAGATTATTTGTACTATGAGCACCCTCAGATAAGATTACTCTCAGATTTTGATAAAGATTCGACCTTTTGTTCCTAAGCTAAGATAAAAAATCCACTTTGTTCAAATAACTTGAAATTTTTCCTTGTGCTATTTTTGAAGTGGATTTCTTAAGAATTTGAGCATAAGAATGAGAGTAGTATTTAGCCTCGAGATGGGTAGGTTACCACATTTTTATACCCCAGCACTACGTTCCACCATAGGATTAAGATTATTCCCACTTCTATGTGGATGACTCAGATTGTAATCACTTAAGATAGAAGTTCTATTCCGATGGTAAAGGTATAAAAACCCTACCTTACGGGGGACAAATGTGGGACTCTATGGATGTTCGCCTGGTGTATGTCGGTTAGAAGAACCTCCCAAAAGATGTCCCCTACTCTTAAAACAGTGTTTTGGATTAAATCCTTAAGATAAAAGCATATGTTTTGAAAGCTTTGGTTTTAAGATTCTTAAAGTCTGGAGATGAAGTATCCCTTTACAAATTTATAAGATAAAGTAGCATCTTTCAAAAAGAACATATCTTAAAACTAAATGTAATGGCTCATAAGATTTATAAGATATGCTTTATGGATTATGATTTTTAGATTTTAAGTTACTCAAGCCCTTGTGAGTCATTTTCATTTAGAATGCATGATTTTATAATATATGATGATATTGTTTATTTATTGCATACACCGTCATTTACTCAGTACATCATCAAAGTAATAATCCATCTATACGTCTATGTGCTACATTGTCTCATAATGTAGGTTCAGGTTCTCAGTCTCAGCAACATGAGTGATCTTTGAGCATCTCATCTACATCCCTACAGTTGGTGAGTCCTCATAGTCTTGGGACTTAGTTATTCATGCTTTTAGTTTATTAGTAGATGTTCCTTTATTCATTTCAAATAATTTGAGTCTGCTAGGGCCTGTCCTAGTGACTCACCAAATTCAGTTAGTAGAGGCTTGTCGGACTACTAGATTTGGTGTTAGTCTTTTTCTTTAGTATTCATATTCTCAATATTGTCTCTACAAATATTTTTGAGATTTCAATGATTTAGATAAGATTTTTGCATTTAATGTGTTTTCATATTCATATTTCCCCTATTTTAATATTCAGACTTAGTAGAAAGTAGCCAGGGTTAGATCAAAACTACTTGTAGATCGGAGCACCATGTGGCATCTTGGGAATCTGATTTCAACTCTTTACAAACTTGGTATCAGAGCCTAAGGTTTAGAGAGTCCTAGGTAGTAAGACAAGCCGCATTACTTAGAGACTTGATCATCGGTGTGAAACGTACCACATCTACGAGCAAGAGGCTATGGTGCATTTTATGAAATCATCTATTCTTTAATGATCTATCATGCATTAAGTGACTATATATTCTTGTAACTGACACTTTCACATGATAGAAAATGCCTCCTTATTAATTTAATGCTCGCAAAAATGATAACCAGCCACCTCAGCCCGCTGATCAATTGAATGAGAATGTGTCATATGCAGAGTTTTGGGCTATCCTTCAGGTGCTAGCCTAATCTGTGACAGCTAATCTTCAGGGTAAACATTAGGTTGCAGTCCCACTTCATCAAGATGGAGACTTAGCCGCAGGCAGAATTCGAGATTGTATGAGGATAAACCCGTTGGAAATTTTTAAGTCGAAGACAGGTGATGACCCATAGTTGTATCTAGATGAGATAAAGAAGATCACCCAAATTATGAATATTTCTGAAAAGGAGAACATATAATGGCATCCTATAGGTTGAAGGATGTTTCTTATGATTGGGTAGTGATGTGGAAGAAATAAAAGGGAAGAATAAAGTTGCCATGACTTGTTAGATATTTAAGGATGTGTTTTTAGACAAGTTCTTCCCATGTGAGATGAGCTAAGAGAAGATAGAAAATTTTATGAACCTGAGGCAAGGCTCAATAAAAACGAAGGAGTATTGCCTCAAGTTCAACCAGTTCTCTAAGTATGCCCCTGATCAGATGGCTGACCCTAGGTCAAGCATAAGTGAGTTTGTGACCGATGTGTATGGGTTGGTAGTCATGGAGTGTAGGACTTCTATGCTCATTGGAAACATGGATCTTCCTAGATTGATGATGCATGCTCAGAAGATTGAGGAAAAAAATGAAGGAAAAAAAGAGAGTAAATAAGAAGGCTAGAATAGGGTAGGTTGATTATAGTCAGAATAGGTCTGAAGAGGGAAATCATTCACAGTTTCAAAAATTTTCATTTATGCGTACACCTTCTTCAACTAGTGCTCCTACACCCAGAAATAGGCAAGAATAGTGGGGTAAGTCTTCTATGTCTAGATCTCAGAAAAGTGTGAGTAAGAAGCCTAATCATCCCTAATGTGCTAAGTGTTGTAAGAATCATGGAGGTGAATATTTATCGGGTCATAAAGGTTGTTATGGTTTTGTCCAGGTGGGTCACAAAATCAAAGAGTGCCCGCATACTAGACATAGAAATAGAGATATTCGTCCTCAGACTTAGGCTAATAGTGCACCAGCTCCTCTAGGTCACCCAACCCCTCTTCAGAGCGCATCATCCAATACTAGTGGTGGTCAGCGCTAGAATCGGTTTTATGCTTTACCATCTCATTAGGAACATAAGGATTCACCAGATGTTGTTACTGGTATGCTTCGTGTCTTTCATTTTGATGTTTATGCGTTGTTAGACCCTGGGTTGAGTTTCTCTTATATGGCCCCGCTAGTTGTTGTGAATTTTGGGAAAAATTCTAAAAAGATCCCTGAGCCATTCTTGGTGTCTACTCAAGTAGGTGAGTAATTTGTTGCCAAATAGATTTATAAAAAGTGTCCTATCACTGTTCTTCATAAAGTCATGTTAGCAGATTGACTAAGCCAGCTCATGTCTTGCTAGTTCATACATCCTATATAGCAGAAGATTATACTAAGTTTTATATCTAAGAGTTGGTCAGGTTGCTTCGGGTTCCATAGTCTATAATCTCATATAGGGGTACTCAGTTTACTTCCCAATTTTGGAGAGCTTTTCAGAAGGGTCTTGGTACCCAATTCAATCATAGTTCAGCTTTCCACCCTTAGACGGATGGTCAAGCAGAAAGGACCATTCAAACTCTATAATATATATTGAGGGCATGTACACTTGATTTCAAAGGTAGTTGGGCTGAGCATTTGTCGTTGATTGAGTTAGAGTATATTAACAGTTATCATGCTAGCATTCAGATGGCTCCATTTGAGGCTCTTTATTGGAGGAGATATAGATAACCCATAGGATGATTAGAGGTGGGTGAGGATGCTCTTATTGGGCCTGATACAGTGTATGAAGCTATGGAAAAAGTTAAGTTGATTAGGGAAGAATTAAAAATAGACCAGAGTCATCAAAAACCTATGAAGAGGTGAGAAGAAAGGACCTCGAAATTGAGGTTGTTGATTTATTGTATTTGAAAATTTCACCTATGAAAGGGTTGAAGAGATTTTGCAAAAAGGGGAAACTTAGTCCCCAGTATGTTGGCCCTTATAGAATTCTAAGTCGTGTTGGGAGGGTATCTTATGAGCTTGATTTGACCAAAGACATGTTATTCGTTCATCTTGTATTCCACGTCTCTTTTCTTAAGAAGAGTATCGGTGACTCCACATTGTAGTTCCATTAGAAAGCTCAGATATTCAGAATATCTTTTCGTAAGAAGAGATTCCAATTGAGATTTTAGATTATCTAATCTGTATACTAAGGAACAAAGAAGTTCCCTTGGTCAAAGTTATTTGGCGGAATCAGTCTGTTGAGGGTGCCACTTGAGATGCAGAAGCAGATATGCTAGTCAAGTACCCTCACCTATTCTCCACAAACTTAGATTTAGCCGAAGGAAATAGTCTTCCTGATATGTGAGAAAAAGCTAACACGTTTAATGCTTTTTAGCTCAAAATAATTGTGAATTCTGAAGCAACTCTTGTTGTTTTGATGTGTTTGCTCATGATATTGAAGAAAAAGGCTGAAGAAATGAGAATAAACAATAATGGAGCAAAAAAGTTGAAAATATGAGCAAAATAGAAGAAAATAGGGATGATGACCTCCGTGATAAGTCGTCAGCCTCATGATAGACTATCAGCATTGGCGTCATCCTTAACCAAGGATTTGCAATTTGAGAAGCAGTTCTGACGACGCCGATGATATGGTGTCAAAGTTGTGATAAGGCGTCAAGAATGGCGTCATCCTTAAGTAGAAAGTTAGCATGGGAAGAAGATATCTGACGACGTTGGTGATACGCCATCAAATCCCTGACGCGGTGTCAGCCACATTGTCATCCTAAGACAGAAACTGAAGGCAACTGAAGCCTCTCTGACTCCATCCGTGATAGGGCGTCAACTTCTTTACGCGGTATCAGCCTGGGCGTCACCTATTCCAATTTTTTTTATTAATTTTGTTATTTTATTTCCTTAATTAGGCTTTAGTATAAATAGCATGTAGGCTTTAGTATAAATAGCATCTTTTTGGATTTTTGATTCAGTCATAATTCATCTATCTGAACAATTTTACTGGGGGCGAAAAAGGAGAGAAACCTCTTATTGAGGGTTCCTAACATTCTTGTAAACATCTTCCAATTGAAGATTGATTGTGGGTATGATTTATCACTTATTCTTGATTATGAATTCAATACATATTGTTGATCATTGTATCATGAATAGCTAATTTTCTTTACTTGAGTTATAGGAACCTTGATGTGAATACTAATTTGGGTTGTGAATCTAATGTATGTATATAAGAAATTGATGTTGTATAAACCTTTCTTTATTTTAATGATCTTTCTTGGATATAACTTAATAGAGTCAGCACTACAAACATCACTTTTCTAAGAGGAAACTGTCTGTTAGGTTACTTCAATCAAACAATCACTTGTCAGAGAGGAAAGTGCTTGTCGAGCAATGTAACAATCTCTCTTAGTTGCAACTTGAAAGGTGATTCCAAGAACATCACTTGTCCGAGAGGAAAGTGTATGTGGGAAAAGAAAGAGTTTACATGGACTCGAAAGATTTTAATCTTTAGTTTAATGGTAAATGCCTTAACTGTATTTGCCTACATGAGAACATTGTTGAATAGCAAAAACATCCTTTAAGTTCTAGAGAATTAACAGATACACTACCTAGTGAGGTCGAGAGACGAATGGGTAAATAATAGGATTCAACTCTTCTTGCAATTGAAGTGTCAATTGGAAATCTAAAGTGATTTGCAACCCAACCTATGTAAGTATCTTGGTTACACTATCTCTAGTGTCCCATAACATTGTTAAATCGAAGTACTTATGAACTTTTGTTTAACCATTTAAAACCCCCAAATTTTATCTTTTTCTATCATTTGTTTAAATTCAACTTGTAGCTATAGTTTCAAATTAGTTTGATCGCCAGTCACATTGTTCCTCGTGGATTCGAACCCGACTCCAAAGTTGGGTAAATATATTTACGACGATCGCCTTGCACTTATTTGAGGTGTAAGTTGAGCGTTATCAAAAATGGCGCCGTTGCCAGGGAACAATTTGGCGTATTGAGTTAGTTTGGAATTTTAGCCTACTTGCTTGAATTCAAACTTGTAAATATTTGTTTTTAGTTTTCTTTTTTTTCTTGTGTTAGATAGATTTTTATTCTAATTTACTTATTACTATGACATCTTGGAATGAACATGAGTTTGGTGGTTGGAAATCATATCTTGATGATCCATGTTCATATTGTGATGGACCTTAATTTTTGAAATATTGTAAATATGCTCCTCAGAGAGAGATGTGTGCACCATCTCCAGCCTACTGGGAGTATAATTGTTCTTTATATAGTGGTCAAGATGGACATTAGAGTGATTTCCCAATTGCCCATTTACCCTATTGCGCTAACCCAGGTTCTAGTTCTTCTTATGAGTATGACAGGTCTTATGGTCAAGAAAAGAAAGAATGAAGCACAAAAAAGAGTGACATTGAAGCTATGCTTCAACTAATGTTGGATCGTACAGACACAACAAATGATACCATATATGACTTATGTCAAGACATTAGGGAATTTAATGAGGGAAGAGAAAGGATAGAAGAGATGGATATCGAGTTCAATCATCCAAAACACTTTTCAACATTGTAGTTAGATGATATCTTGTCTGTGGAATCATTTAACATAATGGATGAGTGTGACGATGAGGAGAAAGAACCCTATATCGATGTTTTGCTTGATGTTGAGCAGACCTTGGAGATTTCCCAACCAACCGAACTAACCATGATGGATGATGCCTAGATTGAGGAAATGGTGCTAGAGGCAAAAGAAGAAAACAAGCCAATCTCATATGAAGACTAGCACAAATCAAAGTGAAATGTTGAGAAGATGAATAAAAGTGAGTGTGTAGAGGATAGTGTAAATTTTGATGTAGGATTTGTTGGGCCACACTCAAAGCATTTTTCCACATTATGTTAAGATGACATCTTGTCTGTGGAATCATCTAAACTAGTGGAAGACTGTGAAGATGAGGAACAAGAATCCTATATTCTTTATTTTATACTTGATAAACAACATAAAAACACACCTCACTTTAAGGTTGAGTTGTTTACTATGCATCATTCATTACTCGGCTTTTTAATCATTGTACCACCTCTCTATGAGCGAGGAAAGAAGATGGTCTCTAAGTTGGGGGTGAAATTCATATCCTCAAGGTGGAGAAAAAAGCTGAGTTGGGTCATGCCGCGATGTTAAAATAGGTTCTTCTTGGGAGGCAACCAAAGGTAATTTGTTGTTTGTATTCGTATTATGTGTTTGACATTAGATCATTGCACCCATGGTTCCACAGGTATGTTTCTAACTCTTTTGTTTTGGATTGACGTGTTGGGAACACTGTATGATATTAAGTTGAGGGTGGGGCTACTTGTGGGTGTGATATCCTCCTGGGGTTTTTGTTGTCGTGCCTCTTTTCCTAGGAGTCTTGTTCCTAGTAGAGCCAACATTTTTAGGCGTACTGTGTTTGTTTTGTGATGTGTTGTGGTTAACTGGAGAAAAATAAGTATCTAGAGAAGTTGACATATTTTTGTTGATTTTTAAGACTGATAAACACTTCTCCGTTGGTCTGTTTTATAACTATGTGATATGCATTTATATATGGCTACTGTGAATCTTTTTATGGCATTAGTACTAAGGACAAGATAATCACTCCTAACTATTGCATGAACCAAATGGGAAGTAGCTTGTGATGTACCATTGTGCCATGTGTATGTGAGATGTTACTCAATTCCCTGTGTATGTTGAATCTAGAACTTGCTCGGTTAGTCTTACCTTGGTTGAAAGATAGGGGTTACGAAAGGATCATAGGCCGTTTTGATTTTGAAGTCACTTTTTTGCCTAAATAACCTTCCATGTGTGCATGATATCTCTTGATACCTATTTTGAGCCTGAATTGACCATTTCTTTCTATGGCACCTATCACATTCCCGTTTAGATCATGATGAACCTATTTTGGCCCTGGTCTTCTTTGGACACTATGCACCTAGATATAGGTAAACAACCTAAGTTAAGGGTGGCTATCATAGGGGTGCGTGATGTAAACTGAGTATGAAGAAAGGTAGAATAAAAGGAAAAGAATAAGTGAAAAAGAATAAAAAGTTGGGTGGTATGGAAGAACAATAAGAAAAGAAAAAGAATAAAAAAAAAGCCACATTCATCCTGAATAATGTGTGATCAAGAAAAGGAGAAAAAGAAGAAAAAGGTTAATACATGAACCCCAAAAGTTAAGGTAGTGCGAAAGAGGCTTAGTCACTCTAAATTCCATTGAATACCATACCAGCCCTTAGCGTACATTACAAGCCGAAGAAAAGGCATATCGTGATCCTAACTTATCTGTATGGACACCTTGGTAATGAAAATAAAGGCAAGCATATGGTATTTGACATGCATTGATTGGAATTTCTTTCTGAGTGTGAGTGTCTCTTGACCGTCCTCGCATTGACATACTTGAGTTCATATTTGAGTGAGGAGGGACTTCTTTGTTGTAAGGGAACATCGGTTGCATTGCTAGCTGTTTACTTGTTTGGGTAGTGTAACTTGTACATATGCATGGTTATTGTTGCTCAATTGATGCCATTTCTTGATTCCTTTGGGTCACATTGTTAATCTTCATGGATATGCACAATTGGATTTATAAGTAATTGAATGTGGAGAGTGGCATGAGTTTTGAGCTAAACTTGATAATTAACTGTGATAGGTATCTTATGTGTCTCTTGGTTAAGAATCGTAGTATGGCCTTATGTAGTTGCTTGAGAAAAAGCAATTGTTTTAAGTTGAGGGTGTTGATGTGTGAGAAAAAGCTAACACATTTAATGTTTTTTAGCTCAAAATAATTTTGAATTCTAAAGCAACTCTTGTTGTTTTGATGTGTTTGCTCATGATATTGCAGAAAAAGGCTGAAGAAATGAGAATAAACAATAATGGAGCAAAAAAGTTGAAAATCTGAGAAACATAGAAGAAAACATGGTTGACGACCTCCGTGATAAGTCATCAGCCTCGTGATTGCCTATCAGCATTGGCGTCATCCTTAACCAGGGAGTTATAGTTTGAGGAGAAGTTCTGACGATGCTAGTGACATGGCGTCAAAGTCGTGATTAGGTGTCAAGAATGGCGTCAGCCTTAAGCAGAAAGTTAGCATGGAAAGAATATATCTGACGACGTTGATGATACGCCATCAGATCCCTGAAGTGGCATAAGCCACAGTGTCAGCCTAAGACAGAACCTGAAGGCAACTGAAGCCTCTCTGACGCCATCCGTGATAAGGCATCAACTTCTTGACGCGACGTCATCCTGGGCGTCACCTATTCCAATTTTTTTTATTAATTTTGTTATTTTATTTCCTTAATTAGGCTTAATTATAAATAACACCTTTTAGGGTTTTTGATTCATTCATAATTCATCTATCTGAACAATTTTACTGGGGGCGGAAAAGAAGAGAAACCTCTCAGTGAGGTTTCCTAACATTCTTGTAAACATCTTCCATTTGAAGATTGATTGTGGGTATGAATTATTACTTATTCTTGATTATGAATTCTATACATATTTTTGATCTTTGTATCATGAATAGCTAATTTTCTTTACTTGAGTTATGGGAACCTTGATGTGAATACTAATTTGGGTTGTGAATCTAATGTATGTCCATAAGAAATTGATGTTGTATAAACCTTTCTTTATTTTAATGATCTTTCTTGGCTGCAACGTAATAGAGTAAGAACTACAAATATCACTTATCTGAGAGGAAAGTGTTTGTTAGGTTACTTCAATGAAACAATCACTTGTCTGAGAGGAAATTTCTTGTCGAGCAATGTAACAATATCTCTTAGTTGCAACTTGAAAGGTGAGCCCAAGAACATCGCTTGTCCGAGAGGAAAGTGTATGTGGGAAAAGAAAGAGTTTACATGGACTCGAAAGATTTTAATCTTTAGTTTAATGGCAAATGCCTTAACCGGATTTGCCTACATGCGAACATAGTTGAATTGAAAACACTTCCTTTAAGTTCGAGATAATTAACGAATACACTACCTACTGAGGTGGAGAGACGAATGGGTAAATTATAAGAGTCAACTCTTCTTGCAATTGAAGTGTCAATTGGAACTCTAAAGTGATTTGCAACCCAAACTATGTAAGCATCTTGGTAACCATAACTCTAGTGTCCCATAACATTGTTAAATTGAAGTGTTTATCAACTTTTGTTTAACCAGTTAAAAACCCCAAATTTTATGTTTTTCTATCATTTGTTTAAATTCAACTTGTAGCTGTAGTTTCAAATTAGTTTGATCGCCAGTCACATTATTTCTCGTGATTTCGACCCCGACTCCAAAGTTGGGCAAATATATTGACGACGACCGCCTTGCACTTATTTGAGGTGTAAGTTGAGCGCTATCACTTCCTTGATTCAGTTCTTTTCTAATCATATATTTAGCTATATAGTTGTCCTTATATAAGTTCATGCACTCACAGAACTACTCAGAAGCTCAAAATAATTTAGATTCAGTTTTGAAATTTACTTCGGTTGTGCATACTATCCTATAGCTTCAGATATTTCTTAGTAATTTTCGTCTAACCAGCAACGTTCGACGACGAATATTTCCAAGGGGAAGATATTTTAATGCCCCGAGATTTTTCCTAGCTTGAATTCATCCCTAGAATGTTAAAGAGTAGTTTCGAAAAATGAATATTAGTCATTTCGTGTGGAATTCTTCAGATTTAGACTTTCCATTGCGTGGAAAACCGAATAAGTTTTCCATATATACAAAATTCTCCTAAATTCGACACTTGGTGAAGGATTTATGGCTATTTTAAGTTATAGTTGTAAAACACCATCATTTCGGTCCTTAGCATGTCGAGGAGAAGCATAAAATCACCATTGTCAATTTCTAGTGGCCCATTATGATATTTGCGCATTGCAGAGCGGGCCAAATCCCCAATTGTCCAATTTCAATGAGGGTCCGTAATATTGGCGCATCGCGCCAAGTTTTGAGGACCTATTCAAGGTGGTAACGCGATACCACCACGTCGTGCCACCGTGCATATTCCCAGTTGGCATTTTCTAGTGGCTTGGCGCGATAGTTGCGCGTCGCGCCAAGGCCAAAAGTCGGTATTTCGATCATTTTTCAAGTTCTATTTATGAGCTTAAGAGGAGCATTTTTGTAAATATCGCAGCCCCTAATCCATCCTAAACAATGAATTAAACCCCTCCAAAGCATTTTACATCTATTTTTCATTAAATCTCACTCAAGCAAAACCCTACTTCTTCAAACTTCCTCCCCAAGAAATCCAAAGTTCTCCATTAATTCTCCAAATTAATTCAAGATTGAGAATTCCCAATTAAAGAACTCTAAGAAGTCATCTCCAAAACATCAATATGGATCCAAGATTCAAGTTTTAGTCACTAGATCATCAATTGAGTTATGTGGGGTATGAACAAGGATAATCCTTTCATCCCTGTGCCCAAAGCTTGTTTTAAATTCAACTTTACTGAAGTTTATGTGATTCTCCGTTGATAATGCTCAAACTACAGCTCTCGTAAGAGTGTAAGCGGTCGTCGTCAAATATAGAACCTAACTGGGTTGGGTGTCGAATCCCACAGGGAATAATCGGTCACTAAGTATGCAACGATTAGTAGACTTTTGGTGAAAGTTCTGCGGATAAAGGGGGGATTTTATGCGTGAAGTAAAATTATCAAAATAGCAAAGTAAAAACGGAATGTTTAGTAGGTTTTAATCAATGAGAATTGTAAGTTAGGGTTATGTCCACCTTATGAGTTTTACGTATCTATTGGCTATGAGTTATGCGGAATTCAGACATGCATGCGCTTATAGAGATTCGTATTCTATGGTAAATCCTAGTGTCTTTTGACCATCAAGGATTATATCACTTTAACTCTTTCGAGCTTAAAGCGTATACTATTGGTACGAATTCTCCAAGAGGTTAATCCAGTTACGGAACTAACTTTTAAACAGGGGTTGGTAGCCCTATTTCCTTGTCATTCCCTCTTTTCCATACATGTAACTTTTCTTTCGAACAAGTTAATGCTATACTGGCGTTTTCTATATGTTTGCAACCACAAGAATTCAATTAAGATGAAGAGAGTAATGATATAAGAAACATACGTATCAAGAATTCACAAACTCATAGCAATAGATAGTGTCTCATAAGGCTTCCATAACCCTAACAGAGAAGTTTAGCTACTCATGAGTGCAACGTAAATCACAATAGATATAATCATCATACCACAACCTAGAATAATCTTGACGATGGAAGTGATATGGCGTCAAAAGCTCTCACACGTTTTGCCCTAGCCATTTTCCTCAAGAGAGCTGAGTTCTCTGTGTTAGACTTACCGAATATTGTAACGTGAATTTGGAGCAAAAGTCGAATGAAAAAGTCTTGAATTAATGAATGAGTGAATAATAAAAAGCTTGCTGAAAAATTCAGCAAATAGGGTTTTTATAACATCCTTGTCCTAGTCCTACTGAAATAGGGTTTTTATCCTTGTCCTAGCCCTACTGGGTTACTGCATACTTGTCCTACTCCTACTAAGTTACTGCTGATCCCCAAGTCTTTAGAAATGCTGTTTTTGCCCGGGACAAGTTTTTCATGCATCACTTTCAGTCCATAAGCTTCCAAAAGCTGCCTTCCTTCTTACGTGAAGTTTCCTTTGGCATCAAACAACCCATAAAATGCTGAAATCTTCATCATAAATTCCTGAAATCTTTCTAATCACGTTGGTTAGCTCACTTACAGGAAAATGGACTAAAAGTGCAGGAATTATATATTTTGTCCTCAAAACTTAGCTAAAATATGGGTACATTAAGGTGCTTTAGGCGTGTAAATACGCCTATCATCAACACCCCACACTTAAAGCTTTGTTCGTCCTCGAAAAATATATCATGTCCATATAAACATCTACTTAGGGTTTCACAGTAATAGCACAAAATATTCATCAAGACAGGCACAACAATCATTAACAAAAAGTAGTTTTCTAATCACTTCTAGAAACAATTCAACCTACAACATCGACTCGTGATGATGGTTAATTCGTATTCAAAAGTTAAGGCACCAAGAATCATACAACAACTACCAAACAATTATCAACCATGTGTGTCTCACAATATATCACCCATAATTACTCACAAGTATTTCATTTTTCAAAACATGGGTATAAGATTATCCTTGCTCTCACTCTCACAAAGAATTCATATGTTGCAACTGATGACCATAGGCTTGCCCTTAGCGTAATGCTCCACTAATATTAAAATGCTAAGCTTAGGATCAAATAGGTCTTTTACAGGTTGTAATGTAGGCTAAGGAACGGGTATGACTATTTTGTCCAGAAATAGTGACTATGTTCCTAAGCACTTTAATACATCACATTATGTCATTAACACTCTCTTTTAATCAACCCTGCTACCTTTCTTTCATCTATCACCCCTTTTCACCTATTTTGCCATTCAAGCATAACTATCTTTTTATTTAATTATAAACACAATTTATCTTTTTGTTTTTCTATTTCTTTTTCTTTTTTATTCATAACACACCTCTATGATAGCCACTCTTTTTCATAACAAATTCAAGTACCAATACACTCTAAGGCATCACGCTCACCCAATTTCCTCTTATTTTGTCACATGACTTCACAATTTAAAGCACTTAGGAATTTGGACCAAATTATGGTCTTGAAAAAAAATGGATTAGGCTTACATATGAGGCTGTCAAAGAAAATGGCTTAAAGGCTCAAAAGGGTTGACTAGGATAATGTCCACGAGTAGGTAAAAAGAAGGTAAACAATCACGGGCTGCCAAAGAAATGCCTAAATCATCTCCTAAACTCACACTCTTTATTTCGCTTTACACACACACCAGGCAAGTTCTAGCATCAGTCACAACACAGAATATACTATATCCTCATGCACACAAGGCACATGGTCAACTTTATTGGGAGAAGTATAGACTCTTGACCCAACATATGAATGAATTAAACCACACAATTATCACACAGTGAGTCACATGTAGAGCCTAAATGTCTCAATAGTAATGATTTAGCACAAACTCTTGTTATACTACCATGCCGTCTCTAAGGAAAATTAAAATTCAACTAACTGATTACAACTAATTAAAACGAACAAGAACTAGAATAAATGCAAATGCAGACAAAGAAGTATAGCACACAAATACCAGCACCCCATACTTAGACGGGACACACTGCCCTCAGTGGAAAATAAGTAAGAAGAACCTGATTAGTCGAACTCATCCTCTATGTCTGGGGTCATACCCCCTACATCGGAATCATCATCAGAGTCGTCATTATCAGAGTTCTCCTCCACGTCTGATTCTGGCATTCGTCGATCATCATCGGTTGGAATGTCGTCATCAAGAGGTTCCTCAAAATATACACCTACTCTACACATAAACCTCGCATGATCATTCATTGGGTAGTCATAATCCAACTGTTGGAGCTCTTCAGCAGTTGGAACACGACCCCCGCTCATCATGGTAAACCTCGTCATGCCATATAAATGGCGGAAGAAGCTTTCGTCGCGAGCATATTTTCTGCAGTGGTTAGGTTGACGCCATTTATGGATTCAGCATCTTTAACCTTTGTGAGGTCAACCTTCTTCGGGTTGTGTGGAAGCTTATGATCTGCAGGTTCCTCTTCGATGTCCTCCTTCCTCAATATCGCAGTCAACAGATTGCCAAAGCTGAAGTGGGACCTCTTGTGCAGCTTGGCCTTACGCATTGAAGATCGAATAATCGCCCCAATGTTGATGGGGATGTTTGTCATCAAAGAGTACACAAAGCACACTCTATCACGTGTGATCTTTGTGTACTGTGACCCTGGAATCAGGCAAAAATTGACTATCCGCAACCATATCTGAGCTTCTCTGTTCAAGGAGGCATACGGGAAGGTATTGTGCCGACCGGTATCCTTGTGATGACTCCACCGTGCCATTGATCTTGTTCCACATAGTGTGTGTCTGATTGCCCTGTATGGAGGTCTGGGATAAATCTCCTTGAGCGGTGATGGATCCACAGATGGAAGACCCAGAAAAGAGTTGAAGAACTCTGCATTCAGTTGCAAGACTTGGCTCCGAATTTTCACTTCACTTCCGGTAGTCTTTGGGGACCAATTGGCATAGAATTCTCGCGTTAGATCAAGATTGCATTCTCCCATATCTTGGAAAATGAAATCAACATGTAGCGCCATGATTTTAGCCAAAATGCGGGGTTCTTTCTTTGCTAGGCTCTCCTTTTGTATCAACTCCACATGAACATATTTTTTTACTTTATTGTTCTTGTACCACTCCTTTCCTTCCTCCTCTAGGACCCATTTTATCCCGTACATGCGTCGAGGTATTTGCAGCGAGGAGGATTCAACTTGCTCTTTTCTTCCCCTTTTCTGGCCTTTCTGTGAGGTAGATGCTTTTTCTTTTCCGGGTAGACTTTTTGGTGCCATTGTACCTGAGATTAAAATAATAGTCATGTTAGCTTCATCTCGGTAGATACAATCGACAAAAAAACAGTAGTGGCACCACCCCACACTTAATTTGTTGTGACAAACTGATTAAGTGAACGATGTCGATTACTCAGACTTCATCTCCATACATTTAGGTGTTATGTTCCAACAATATATTCAGCGCAGTCATACTTTTCTTTTCATCTTCACTATCCTTTTCAATTCTTTTTCATGTACTCTTAACTATGTTTTCATGTTTGGACTAATACATCTCTTTGAACAAAACAACTACATAGATATCGTATCAATTTATGGCTTAGAAATAATCACTACATCTCATGTGTGTAGTTAACCATGATTTTCATCTCGATGGACAAGTCATTCAAACATACAAGCTTTCGAGTTACAAGATTATGCAATTATCTTAACCATGTAGATTCCGCAAAACTATGACAGTGTATCAAAAATCAAATTCAGGTTGGAACCAAGTCTAGAACACCCATAGGTATTCTTTCACTCACTTAGTTGTATCACAACAAATCAACCACATTCAAATCACCAAAACTACTTCAAGATTTAACAACTTATTATAGGCGTAGTATTGTAATACTTACGGAATATAAAAGAAGAGCAAAGAAGTACTTACTTGGTTGATGGCCTTGGAAGATGTTCTTGCAAAGTTAAAAGAGAAAAAAGAAAATTTTTGAGAGATTTTAGAGAGGTAGGCGGCGCTTAGGTTGAGTTTGCAATGAAATTTTGTTCTAAGACTAAGGTTCTATTTATTGGAAAAGCTTGGGTTGGGTTTTGACCCATTTGGAATCGGATTAGGAGACCAACAAGTGAGCATAGGCAGCGCCTAATGCTTTGCCTATGCTTGGCATAGGCGGCGCCTTTTGCAAAGCCTAGTTGAGCATAGGCGGCACCTATGCTATGGCATTGTTAGGCATAGGCGGCGCCTATGCCATGTCATTCTAGATTCAGAGACAAAAGGCTTTTGCATAGGCGGAGCCTATGCTATGGCATTGTTAGGCATAGGCGACGCCTATGCCATGGCACTCTAGATTTAGAGAGCTTAGGCCATAGCATAGGCCTTGCCTTGTTCGTTGCCTAGATTTTCATAGGAAATGCCTAACTCATAGCCTTTTGCTTCTTCATTCCCAACTTACCACCTTCAACATGCAATACTTCCAAATCAAAATTTGAAACCAATCTCGTCCTTTACACCTCTTGCACTTACACTTATTCAAAAACAACAAAAACGATTAGAAAGATGGGTTGCCTCCCATCAAGCGCCTTAGTTTTGGTCGTGGCTCGACTCTTCTTTTGGAAATTTTTTTAACAAAAACAAACTCTTAGTAAAATAATAAAAAATGAAAAACGATGGGTTGCCTCCCATCTAGCGCTTGATTTATTGTCGCGGCACGACATAGTTACCTAGAGTACTTAGATTTCGTCGAGATAGATGGTGGCCATGCATTTTATCGAGTCAAGAGGACCGATATATGGTTTTACTCGTTGTCCATTCACCTTAAAGACAACACCATTATTGTTTTCTAGCTCAACTACTCCAGACGAGTAGACTTGGCTAATTTTGTACGGACCAGACCATTTGGACCTTAACTTCCCTAGGAATATCTTCAGTCTGGAATCGAAAAGAAGTACCATATCACCCTTTTGAAAGTTTCATTGAACAATCCGTTGATCATGATACTTTTTCATCCGCTCCTTGTAGAAGTTTAATCTTTCTTACGCACGTAGACGGAATTCATCCATCTCGTTCAGCTGCTCCAATCTCATATTCATGGCATCATCCCAATTCAAATTCAGTCTCTTCAACGCCCATAATGCTTTATGCTCTAGCTCAATGGGCAAGTGACAAGCCTTCCCATAAACTAGTTGGTACGGGGACATGCCAATTGGCATTTTGAATGCAGTCCTATAAGCCCATAGTGCATCGTCCAGCTTCCAAGACCAATCCTTCCTATTAGCATTTACAATCTTAGCAAGGATCTGCTTGATCTCTCGATTAGACTCTACCTGTCCACTAGTTTATGGGTGATAAGGCGTGGCTACCTTATGTTGCTTGACCCCATATTTCACCAACACGAATTTGAACAACTTGTTGCAAAAGTGTGATCCTCCATCGCTTATCATGGTACATGGTACCCCAAAACGAGAGAAGATATTTCTCTTCAAGAATGCTACAACACGCTTTCCTTCATTATCGGCCAGCGCTACTGCTTCGACCCATTTGGATACATAGTCGACAGTAACTAGGATATATTTCATCCCAAACAAATTTACGAATGGGCCCATGAAATCAATACCCCACACATCAAACAACTCTACTTCAAGAATTTTTGACATGGGCATCTCATAGTGCTTCGAAATCGTGCCTTGTCTCTGACATTGGTCACATCTTCTCACAAATTCATAGGCATCTCTAAATATCAAAGGCCAATAATAGCCGTTTTGCAATACCTTCCTTGCTGTTCGACCACCTGCATGGTGTCCCCCAACTTGGGAAGCATGACTTGCTTCCAAGATACTCGGCACTTTCATATGAGATATGCATCACCTGATAACACCATCCGCGCATCGTCGAAACAAATATGGCTCATCCCAGAAGTAGTGGTTTACATCATGCATGAACTTCCTCTTTTGATGAAAAGACAGATGTGAAGGTATCACATTACTTACCACATAGTTTGCAAAGTCTGCGTACCATGGTAATTCTTCCACCATCGTGGCTAGGATCTCTTCATCGGGGAATGCATCATTAATCTCAAGATCGGGATGCGCTGTGTGCTCATTCTCAAGTTTATATAGGTGATCAGCCACTTGGTTTTCGCAACCTCTTCTATCTTTTACCTCGAAATCAAATTCTTGCAGCAATAACACCCATCAAATTAGCCTCGGCTTTGCATCCTTCATCATCATTAGGTATCTCAGGGATGCATGATCGGTATGAACCACCACTTTAGTCCCCAACAGGTAAGCATGAAACTTTTTAAAAGCATAAACAACTGCTAGAAGCTCTTGTTCCGTGACAGTATAGTTCTTTTGGGCTCCGTTCAAGACCTTGCTCGCGTAGTAGATTGGATGAAATAACTTTTCTCCTCTCTGTCCAAGTACAACACCCAAAGCTACTCCACTTGCATCACACATAACTTCAAATGGTAAGGACCAATCAGGTGCTACAATGATAGGAGCTTCAATTAGCTTCCCTTTGAGGCATTCGAATGCCTTCAAGCAATCTTCACCGAAGTTGAACTTTTCATCCTTCTCCAAAAGCTTTCATAACGTACTAGCAATCTTGGAAAAGTCTTTAATGAACCTTCGATAAAAACCTGCATGCCCGAGGAAACTACGAACTCCCTTTACAGAGATTGGAGGTGGTAGATTCTCGATGACTTCAATTTTAGCTCGATCCACCTCAATTCCTCTTTCGGAAATTTTATGCCCAAGAACAATACCTTCTTTAACCATAAAGTGGCACTTCTCCCAGTTTAACACCAAGTTGAATTCAACATATCTCTGTAACACCATACTTAGATTTGCCAAGCACGATTCGAACGACTCACCCACAACTGAAAAATCATCCATGAACACCTCCAAGGTGTCTTCAACCATATTAGAAAAAATGGACATCATACAACGCTGAAAAGTGGCGGGTGCGTTACATAGCCCAAATGGCATACGTTTGAAGGCAAACGTACCATATAGGCATGTAAACATTGTCTTCTCTTGGTCTTCGGGGGCAATACAGATCTGATTATAGCCATAATAACCATCTAAGAAGCAAAACCATCCTTTCCCTGCCAATCGATCAAGCATTTGGTCCATGATTGGCATTGGGAAGTGATCCTTAAGCGTCCATGAATTCAGATTCCGGTAGTCCATGCATACTCTCCACCCTGTGATAGGTCTGAGTGGAATTAGCTCATTCCTTTTATTTGCAACTACCGTCATGCCCCCTTTCTTGGGCACACACTGTACCGGACTCACCCATTTACTGTCATAGATTGGATACACTACCCCTGCATCTAACCACTTAATAATTTCTTTCTTCACCACTTTTTGCATAGGTGGATTCAAACGTCTTTGATGCTCAATAGTGGGTATGCAATTTTCTTCAAGCTGAATCTTGTGCATACATAACCCAGGCGGAATACCAATAATATCAGCGATGGTCCAACCGATGGCTCTCATGTATTTCCTTAGAACAGCGATGAGAGATGCAACTTCCTACTCACCTAAGTCAGCCGTCACAATAACCGGGAGGGTGTTTCCACTTCCCAAGAATGCATACTTTAGATGACTGAGTAGCTCCTTCAATTCTAACATTGGTGGCTCTTCAATGGATGGTTTAGCTGGTGGTGTAGGCCAATTTTTGAGATCGAGGTCCAGCTTCTTGGGAGCATAAGGATACGACCCTATTCCTGTTAGAGCACAAATAGTTTCTTCATAATTTTCAGCATCCTCACGCTCTATATTCATAAGCACAGCCGCCAATGGGTCAATAATAAGCTGCTCCTCTACGGATAATTCTTTCTCATCATCAAAATAAACATCAGCTACCGAGAACACGTTCAGATCTTTGGGTTGCTTCATTGATTTACATACATCAAAGCGGACTACTTCGTCATTCATCCGGAATAAAAGCTCATTCGCTCTTAAATCAATAAGCACGCTCCCTATTGCAAGGAAAGGGCGCCCCATGATTATGGGAACTTCAGAGTCCACCTCACAGTCCAGAATAACGAAGTCTGCCGAAAAGATGAATGAAGAAACCTTCACCAATACATCATATAAAATACCAACAGGTCATTTTATCGACCTATCTGCCATCACGAGCCTCATATTGGTTGGAGTAGGATCCCCCAACCCCAACTTTCTGTAAATAGATAGCGACATCAAATTGATGCTGGCTCCTAAATCGCATAATGCCTTGGCAAAATTCAAAGATCCGACAGTGCAAGGAATAGTGAAGGCACCGGGGTCAGCCTTCTTCTGAACTAGTGATCTGGTAGCGATTGCACTGCAATGATGAACAGTATCCGTCAACTCATAACTTGCTGCCCGCTTCTTTGTCAAAAGATCCTTCATAAATTTTGCGTACCCAGGCATTTGTTCTAGTGCCTCGACCAAAGGAACATTAATAGTTAGATGCTTCAACATAGTCATAAAATTATTGAACCTGGTATCGTCAGCTTTCTTCTTCAATCTCTGAGGAAAAGGTGGTGGTGGAAGGGGAATAATTTTCCCCACCGCTTTCTTTTCATCTTTCTTCAGTTCGGCGATCTTTTCAGGCTGTGGACGTTGAGAGGTGACGTCACGAACAACCTCATCAGCTTCTTCGGCATCTTTTGGTTCTGCAATGATCTCATTATCTTCTATATCATCAAACACCTGCTTGCCTTTGGATGGATTTTCCAACACTTTACCACTTCGGGTGGTGATAGCCATACACGATCCATCATTCCTTGGATTTTGCACTGTGTCTCTAGGTAGTGTTCCATCTTTTCTTTGATTTAATGCCGCTGAAAGTTGACTCAATTGCTGCTCTAGTTGCTTTATTGCAGTAGAATGCGAGTCAACCAATTGATTTATTGAAGACAAATCGTTCTTCACCTCATTCACTCCCGTATTAGTTGCCTCTACTCCCTTCAACAGCTTCGCCATCATATCTTCCATCGACATCTTCCCAGAGCCAGACGCCACAGCCTCACGGTTTCCAGGAGGAACATACAAACCACTCCTGTCAGTCTTATTCTTCCAACCACCTTGATTGCGGTCCTTGTATCCAAATTTATCATAATATTTCCGACCTTGGTTTCCTTGGGCATTGCCTCGGAAACCCCCCTGATTATTCAAGTAGTTAGCTTCTTCCTCAGAATCGGATTTGTCTCTTCCTTTTGACGCAACTGCTTTTACTTTTTCGGTCTTCCCTGATAATAAATGCTTGGTAAGAAGATCCATCTGTGTTTTCATGTGCGCCATATCTTGATCACGTTCCTCTTGTCTACGCCTCTGCTCTGCAGTCATGCCAATAGATACTGTAGAGCTTGCTACCTCAGAATCCATGGTATGCCAAGATCTACTGTGTTTTGTCATACGATCTAGCATATCACTTGCCTCAAGAAAAGTAAGGTCCATGAATGACCCACCTGCAGCATTATCAACCACTGGCTTAGTCACTGAGTTCAAAGCCCTGTATAATATCTCCATTAAGTGAATGTTGGTCATCTGATAATTTGGGCACCGCATAAGCTTCTTCTTGAACCTCTCCCATGTTTCGTGGAGAGCTTCAGTTGGAAGCTGTTGGAAATTGCTGATCTCATCCCGTAATTGGGCTCTCTTGGATCGTGGAAAGAATCTTTCTAGGAAAACGTCTTTCAGTTGCCTCCAATTAGTAATAGAATCAGTAGTTAGCCCGTTCAACTATAGAGTTGCCTCTCCAGAAAGAGACAATGGAAATAAGCGCAGCCAAATTGCATTCTGCCCAACTCCTGGATTGTCAAACGACTTGCATGTTGAAATAAAGTTGATCAGATGCATATTCGGATCATCTCCTGTGAGTCCACCAAATAACCCCTTGAGCTGCAGTAACTGAATCATGGTGCTAGTGATATTGAACTTAGCTCCGGGTGCCAAGGGTGGAGGAATAATAGCCCCTGTGGCACCAGCTCCATCCAGATCGTCATCATCATCATCAAAAGGAGCCTGCACAGCTCGGCGTTCAGGTCTTATTCTAGCTTGACGATCTCTCCTGTGCATAGGTGTTGCCACTTCATCTGCACGCCTAGGATTCAGTAACTCATCATCACCTAGGTTCTCATCATCAGGATTTGTTGCCCGACCTGGTTTATCAATATTCTGTTGATGCACTTGAGCAGCTGCCAGTGCAGCTAGTCTAGCCTGCTCCTGTTGAGCCGCCCTTCTGTCAATGTCACGTTGTGCATCCATTCTTCCAATAAGTTGTGGTTCAGTATTGATAGGTAATAACGGTTGACCTGAACTTCGCGTGTTTGGCATGCACAGAAGAAAACCTGAATAAAACAAAAACAACAACTAAAAGTAAAATTCAAGAATCTTTGACCAAAGGGTCTAGTAACTATCACAAACTTAGTTGACAACCGTATTCCCCGGCAGCGGCACCAAAATTTGATAACGCTCAAACTACATCTCTCGTAAGAGTGTAAGCGGTCGTCGTCAAATATAGAACCCAACTGGCTTGGGTGTTGAATTCCACAGGGAATACTCGGTCACTATGTATGCAACGATTAGTAGACTTTTGGTGAAAGTTCTGTGGATAAAGGGGGGATTTTATGCGTGAAGTAAAATTATCAAAATAGCAAAGTAAAAACGGAATGTTTAGTAGGTTTTAATCAATGAGAATTGTAAGTTAGGGTTATGTCCACCTTATGAGTTTTACGTATCTATTGTCTATGAGTTATGTGGAATTCAGACATGCATGCGCTTATAGAGATTCGTATTCTATGGTAAATCCTAGTGTCTTTCGACCATCAAGGATTATATCACTTTAACTCTTTCGAGCTTAAAGCGTATACTAATGGTACGAATTCTCCAAGAGGTTAATCCAGTTACGACACTAACTTTTAAACAGAGGTTGGTAGCCGTATTTCCTTGTCATTCTCTCTTTTCCAGAACTGTAACTTTTCTTTCAAACAAGTTAATGCTATACTGGCGTATTCTATATGTTTGCAACCACAAGAATTCAATTAAGATGAAGAGAGTAATGATATAAGCAGCATACGTATCAAGAATTCACAAACTCATAGCAATAGATAGTGTCTCATAAGGCTTCCATAACCCTAACAGAGAAGTTTAGCTACTCATGAGTGCAACGCAAATCACAATAGATATAATCATCATACCACAACCTAGAATAATCTTGGCGATAGAAGTGATATGGCGTCAAAAGCTCTCACACGTTTTTCCCTAGACGTTTTTCTCAAGAGAGCTGAGTTCTCTGTGTTAGACTTACCATATATTGTAACGTGAATTTGGAGCAAAAGTCGAATGAAAAAGTCTTGAATTAATAAATGAGTGAATAATAAAAAGCTTGCTGAAAAATTCAGCAAATAGGGTTTTTATAACATCCTTGTCCTAGTCCTACTGAAATAGGGTTTTTATCCTTGTCCTAGCCCTACTGGGTTACTGCATACTTGTCCTACTCCTACTAAGTTACTGTTGATCCCCAAGTCTTTAGAAATGCTGTTTTTTCCCGGGACAAGTTTTCCACGCATCACTTTCAGTCCATAAGATTCCAAAAGCTGCCTTCCTTCTTACGTGAAGTTTCCTTTGGCGTCAAACAGCCCATAAAATGCTGAAATCTTCATCATAGATACCTGAAATCTTGCTAATCACGTTGGTTAGCTCACTTACAGGAAAATGGACTAAAAGTGCAGGAATTATATATTTTGTCCTCAAAACTTAGCTAAAATATGGGTACATTAAGGTGCATTAGGCGTGTAAATACGCCTATCATCATCCGTGAAATTCAAATTAGGTTTTACACCCATTATTGTTTTTACAAGTTTAAGATGTTCCCAATGATATAGAAGTTGCATTCCATGGTTTTGTTCATATTTTCATGCATATTGCTGAAAATTTCCAGATTTTATGATTTATTATAGATGCTTATATTATCAAGCATGAATTTTAAGATATTTAAACATGAGAGTGATGCATGGGTCACTATGCCCTATTTAAGATTGTTATTTCGAAATTATTTGTACTATGAGCACCCTCAGATAAGATTATTCTCAATTTTTTATAAAGATTTGACCTTTTGGTCCTAAGCTAAGCTAAATAATTCACTTTATTCATATAACTTGAGATTTAACCTTGTGATATTTTTGAAGTGAATTTCTTAAGATTTTGAGCATAAGAATGGGAGTAGTATTTATCACCTAGATGGGTTAGTTACTATGGTTTCATACCCCAGAACTATGTGCCACCGTAGGATTAAGATTATTCCCACTTCTACGTGGATGACTCAAATTGTGATCACTTAAGATAGAAGTTATATTTTGATGTCAATGGTAGAACAACCCTACCTAATAGGGGATAGACGTGGAACACCATGTATTCTCACATGGTGTATGTCGGTTAGAAGAACCTCCCAAAAGATATCCCCTACTCTTAAAACAGTCTATTGGCTTAAAGCCTTAAGATAAAGCATATGTTTTGAAAGCTATGGTTTTAAGATTTTAAAGTCTTGAGATGAAGTATTCCATTTAAAAATTGATAAAATCAAGTAGTAGCTTTCAGAAATAACATATTTTAGAATTGAATGTAATGGCTTATAAGATTTATATGATATGTTTTATGGATTATGAGTTATGATTTTTATATTTTAGATTACTCAAGACCATGTGAGTCATTTACATTTAGCATGCATGATTTTATAAACTATGATGATATTGTTTATTTATTGCATACACCCCCTATACTTAGTACATCATCAAAGTACTAATCAACATATACATTTATGTGCTACATTTTCTCATAATGTAGGTTCAGGTACTCAGTCTCAGCAGTGTGAGTGATCTTCAAGCATCTCATCTATATCCCTATAGTTGGTGAGTCCTCATAGTTCGGGGACTTAGTTATTCATACTTTTAGTTTATTAGTAGATGTTCCTTTATTCATTTCAGATATATTGAGTCAGGTGGGGCCTGTCCCAGTGACTTTCCAAATTCAGTTAGTAGAGGCTTGTCGATCTACTAGATTTAGTGTTAGACTTTTGCTTTAGTATTCAGTTTCTCAGTATTGTCTTACCAAGATTTGCGAGATTTCTATGATTTAGATAAGATTTCCACATTTATGGTGTTTTGATATTCATATCTCCCCTATTTTAAGATTCATACTTAGTAGAAAGCAACCATGGTTTGCTCAGGATTACTTGTCGTTCGGAGCACTATGTGGCGTCTCGGGAATCAGATTTTGAGGCATTACATGCCTTTTGATCCTTATGCTGTTTCTCCTCTTTTTTCCATGATGAGGGCATCTTATCAAATCCTAATAAAGCATCGTCCAAATCTATTTGCATGAGAGCAACCCGTATCTTTACCTACCATAATGAAAATTTGGTGTTGTGGTCCAATAATAGAATATCATACTTCATGGTTGTCATCCCCAAGAAAACAACTGTGCTCTCTAATACCAATTTGTTATAAAATGGACAAGAATAAGCAATACAACAAAGTGAAAGAAAATAAGAAAACACACAGATTTACGTGGAAACCCTTGACAGGAAAAAACCACGGGCAGAGACCCCCCAAAAATCTCAAACATGAGTTGCACCACAAACTTTTCAGTGTCGGATCAACAAAATTAGAGTCACAAACTCTAACATAAGGTTTTAACAAGACAATGTCCATTAAGGAACATTCAAGGATTAGTGTTATGAATTATCATATTGTGAATGGCAACTTAAATACATAGTTTACTGGATAAACTTGCAATTGAATAAGTTTTAAAGCGGATAAGCTTGTGATTTTTGGATAAATTTGTAATTGAAAAATAATATATGATTTTAGTGCGGCATTAGTAATCTGAGTAATCCAATGTCGGAGGAACTAGATAATAGAGTTCATGAAGTTAATCCAACATTGGAGGAACAAGAGAATAGAGTTCATGAAGTTGAAAAAGCCCTAGAACGTATCGATCAGTAGCCCAAGTCAATTCTCATTTGAATTATCTCTCTTTTTCTCTCCAAATAGATTGTTGCATCGTGTCTACTATTAAAAAAAGGTACCAGTATCATTGAACTTCAATTTTTAACTTCCTTTTCTATACAAGTGATTACAAGGAAGTAGTAAAGTTCATATCATTTGTGGATCACATTTTTACTCATTGCACATATTCCAAAATTTAAAATTTCCAACTCTATTTAGATTACATCCATATTAATCGAAGGAAGTTTCACTTGGAAAAATTACATGCTTTAGTTTTGTTACGAAAAGTGTGGGCAGATCAACGATATTTATGTCCTAAAGCGAAACTTGAACAAGAGGACTTTAATTTTTTCATTAAAGAAAAAAGTATTATATTTTTACTTTTGAAAAATTTATTTCTATTGAGGCAAATATTGCAGGAATTTTTAACATTACTTTAGGAGTAATATAAGCATTTGAAAATGAATCTAGACTTTTACATGATTGAACATATCGATTAATATGACATCTTCTATTCGTACAATTTCTCTTAGAACTTTTGATATTAAAAATATCTCTGATTGATATTTTAAAATTTGAAAAAATAAAATAAAATAAAAAGACAATATACATAGTTGAACAATCTAACTTTGTTCGACAAGTAAAAAATCTGATATAATTTTCACTACTCGAATACTCTCGATGAAACGACACTAGAACTTAGAATTTTTTTTTAAAATACGTCACTAAATTTTTTCTAACGAAGAGTTCATAATGAAATAGGTGAAATATAAAGATATAAAAATAAAAATAAGGTACAAGTAGGCGCAGACAAAATCAAGAGATGAAAAAATTGTGGCTTGTAAATTTTATCAATGATAAATAAGGAAAAATGACCTATTTACACGTAGATGATGGGAGAGATTCCCAATGTCTCTCCCATCGATATTATTTCAATTTCCAATTTATCTCAAAGATCTCATCAATCCTTTTTCTTTAAAATGAAAGTGTAATTTTTAATTTTTTTTGTTACATGTATCTCTTAGAAAATCTGGGCCCCTCATAATGATGAGGCCTAAAGCAATTTTTTGGACTTCTTCACTGTTGGGATAGCCCCGATGGAAATAAAAGTGGAAGAGTGGCCATGATGATGATCTCACTTACGAGTTGTCTTTATCTATATGCTCTTGTTCAACATTGATTACATTGGATTTAACCCAGCGGGTGTTTTAAAAACTAATTTTTATATCTTGAAATTCTTTAAACATCCTAAAACTCTACTTAATATCGTTATACAATGATGATATTTTGAACTTAGTACTGCCACTATATCTTGCTTTTGTAACTTTTGAATAATCACTGTTCAGGGTATAAGTTATCTAGATATTACTTCTTAAAAATTAATGTGTAAATTCCTGAGTGCTTAGTCACTAAAAAGGAGTTAAATAAGGGCCTACGTGATCCCTAGATTTAGCATAAATCACCTTGGGATGGGTTGGGAAGTGTTGGGGGAAATTTTATATGCGATGCAAGGGGAACTTCGCACGCTAGCCTCACGCTATGTGGGCCTCTTTATGAAACCATTGCGTCATCCATGCAATGGAAGAAACTCACTATGGGACCAGGTCACCCCCACCCTTTTCATCGATGAGACCTCATTTAAACTTGTTTTAGGGATGCTTAAGTCTTTTTACAATATTAAAATGTCCTCCTTTCACACCACAATGTTCCTAAGTCACTAAGTATGAATTCTAATCTCTCATATAACATTACAACTTCCCCCAATATACAAAATATAGAAAACTAGTTATGGCTCAAAACTCTAAGGCTGTAAGGATAGAGTGTTCACCAAATTCTCGTCTCTTAAAGGTATGTAGAACGAACTTACTTATATTAAGTATGGAATTATATTTTCCAAACATTTATAATAGATACAATGTATGGATTTTCATCTAAATTGAAAAGCATGAATTATGAACCCTTTTTATGACACAAATTAAACATTTTTACGTATGTTGTAGACTATTTGGTAAATGATAAGAAGATTAAGTTTTTAATGTTTTCTTTACCTAATTGGGTATTTTTTGCTTAACGAATTTGAAGAATATATATTGTATCCAAAATGCTCTTTTTTCGTGAATGAGAATCGTATGAATTATCAAATGAAACGACGACCTTTAAGAGTTTTTGTAAAAGTATTAACAGAAAGATGTTTTTCTTAGACTTCTATTATATTTTAGAAAGCGCATGATTATTTTATCTTTGAAATATTTTATGGTGGTCAATGTTTTATGGTATGAAAGAGATAGATCCAGAATGTAGGATATGGCTTATGGGACATGCAAGTCTTAATATGACGATACCAATTGAGACATCACCATTTAGTCTAAGAATAAGTTTTGAAATGATGCATGTTCTAAAGAAACTAAAATTGAGATCTAAGATAGGTAGATGGTTACCCGAGAAGGCATGAGTTGAAAATCTTATAGCTCAAAACTATGTTTTGCCGATGTGGGGTTGATTCTATCAACAAATATGGATAATCATCGTATACTTTCTTTGTGATTTGGTATACTAAACTATAATACACCATAGTTTTCTTAGCTCAATTCAGCCCATAATACATGTACAAGAGGCTTAGAACCTGAAAATTTAGCTAAGTGTTGGAGACTTAGTTTTATTTTTAGCCTCTTAACTTTGATGATTTTTAAAGTGACCTTTCTGACCACGAAACGTAGGTTTTTGAGTTGATTCATTTTTAGGGGTCTAAGCAGAACTTCTCGGGTATGTTTCAGAATTTTTGAACGATGTTTGGACCATATTTGAATTTCAAAAATAGCAAGTCACCCTGATTCTGGCACGTCGTGGTCGAATAGTGCTGGTAGCTTTGGTGCATCGTGGTGAGAGCACAATCGGCATTCCAGTTACAAATTTTAATTTCCCATAGGCAACCTGGTCTTTTTCCATGGCCCCAATCCAATAAAACACGGGATTTATCATCAGTTAAGGCATTATATGCCCTATTTCTACAATTCTTGTTTAACAAAACCTTGGCCATCACCCAAATTCTTCTAGTTCAACCATTGATCCTTCGATAAAATGCAAGAATTCAAGCTTCACCACCCAAGAACGATAAAAAAGGTCAATTCTCTTGCATGATTAAAGACTTAAGGTATGTTAGATGTTCATCAATGGAGTCCAAGAACCTATTTTTAAGTTTTAAACTATGAATTTACATGTTTACAATGAGTTCTTTTCATGAAGTTTTTTTTAGGGAATTTCAATTATGCAGAATGATTACAATTGTTTTAGTTGAAAAGTAGCCCTTAAAGATTTGAAGCATGAAATTCCATGTCAAATCCCCAAATTATGATTTTAGTGTAATTATTTTATTATTCCCATATGTTGAAACCATTCCCATGCCTAAATTCATGAATTTAAAGTGTTTGATGAAAAGACTAAGAGATTAATTTTTAGCAATGATTACTTATTATGCATTTGAAAACTTTGATTTGCTCCTACTCTTGATGTTATCGAGTCTTGGGGAATATGTATACCAAAAATTTAGCTATTTACTTAGTCCTAGTACTTCATAATGTTTGTTAGGAATATATTAGTATTATCAGTTCAGTTAGTTATCCTATCTGTCAAGTTTAGCTTAGATCAGTAATCCGAGTCAGTTCAGTTGGGAGTAGGATTTAGCACTGAACGAACCTAGGGATAAGGGCTCACCTGCCAGTTGAGAGTGTGGCCTTTATTAGCAATCCTTACATTCCAGAACTACGTAGCTAGCATAGGTTTGAGATGTTAACCTACGAGTTGAGGGTTGACACATATCTCACCAGGGCACCTTCCAGTAAAGTGTGACTCTTTAGTCCTTCAGGACTTATTTAAGTGGATTCACGTAGGTAATGTTAGTACATGTGGCGCGGTATGTACACCATTCACACTAGGGTCACAGGTTGGACCCCAATTAACTCTTAATTGGGCATGTCGGTTAGATAATAGCTCCCACAGTCTTAGTCTAGTATTTAGTTCAGAGTTAAGATTCAGTTTTGCTTGACCACAACATACAGTTATCAGTTGTTCAGTATCAGTATCTTAGTATTTCAATTTACATACCATTCTAGTATTATGTTATATGCTTTGTCATGCATTCTCAGATTTTATAGTTTTCACGCATACTATAAATAAGCTATTTCATGCCATTCAATAAGTCAGTTATTTTTCATGCATATGAGCAATGCATTTCACCCTATCCTCATTAAGCATAGCAGTACATTCAATGTACTAACTGCATACCTATTTCTTGAGCTATGATGTCTCATATCATAGGTTGGGATGCTCAGGTTCCCACCATACCTAGACATCTAAGCGTACTAGCTACAATAGTAGTGGTGAGTCCTCATATTCTATGGACCGATTATGTTATTTCAGTATTTCACTTTGGTAGTCCGACGGAGTTGGTTGGGGACTTGTCCCATCAACTCTACAGTCAGTCAGTTAAAGGATTTCGAACATTTTCTGATAGTTAATCAGTTATTAGATATTATTGACAATCTTTATAGTATTATTTTTGAATTTGTTATTTCAGAGATATTTTAAATATTTAAACCTTATAGTGTATCCAAGTTTATTTTCTGCATATGTGTTTCTTTATTATCAGTTTGTTCAGTGCTCACAGCAGGTACCTGCTTATGGGTTAGCACGTGGTCACTTGTGAATATAAGCACTTGTAGCGTCCAGGGTGTACTCTTGGAGCATTACAAACTTGGTATCAAAGCCTAAGGATTTAAAGTAACCTAGGGAGTCTGAATGTTGCATTGATTATAGTCTTGCGCATGGGTGTTAAGCGCGCCACGCTTATCGACAAGAGGCTACAGGATATTTTAGGAATAACATCCTTTATTTCAATGTTCATGTCATGTGTTAGAGAATGAGATGAATTTTAACTCTCTTTCTAATTAAATCATATTTCCATTTACATATCCTGTCTCCCAAAAAGAATAATAGAAGGAGAAATGGGAATCAGCCCATACCTCCGCATGTTCAAGAAGATCCCCTGAATGAGCATGTCTCCCATGCTAAATTTAGAGTGCCATTCACTACCTTAGACCATTCAACAAAAGCCAATAATAATTAGCAGGTTGTTTTCCCAGCCATTCTAGTGGCTAATACTATTACAACTAGGATTCAAGACTTCACCTAAATGAACCCTTTTCTATTTTTGGGATCCAAGTCTGATGAGGCTTTGCAGGAGTTCCTTGACATGGCTCAAAAGGTAATTGGCATGATGGGTGTGACTTCTAGAGAGAGTGTAGAGTTGGGGGCTTACCAATTATAGGATGTTGCTCATACCTTGTATAAAACGTTAAAGAGAGATAAAAGGGATGATGTAGTTTGCTATAGCCTTTTTAGATAGGATCTCTCCATTAGAATTAAGGGAAGCTAAAGTGTAGGACTTTATCAATTTGAGGTAGGGGAACATGAGTGTGAAGGAGTATTCTCTTAAGTTTACACGGCTAGCCAGGTATGTTCCTAATGTGGTGCTTGACGATAGATCTAGGATAAGTAAGTTTGTCTCTGGTTTGGCTGATAGCGAGGTCAAGGTTTATAGAAATGCGATGCTGATTAAGGAGATGGATATGTTAAGGTTGATGGTCCATGCTAAAAAAATTGAGGATTAGAAGTTTAAGGAACGAGAGAGAGAGAATAAGAGAACCAGAATAGGTAGTTTTAGTTTTACTCAACCTAGATTGGAGGGTGGTAACCATCCTCAATTTCGTCAGAAATTTTTAGCCCCGGCACCATCTTCAACTAGTGCGTTGACACCAAAGTTCAGAAATGATGATCAAGATAGAGCGCTAGGCCCTAAGACCCAAGGTAGTGTGAATAGGGTCATACAAATCCTCTTTGCTAGAAGTGCGCTAGGAACCTTTTAGGTGTGTGTAGAGTGGGCACTGATGTATAGTTTTGGTGTGACACGCCAGGACATGGGGTCAAGGATTGCCCACAGGGTTGTCAGCAAGGTCATTCTAGTCGTCCCCTAGTTCCATTCGGTTACCCAATTCAGCAGGATGCCACTTTCAGCATAACCAGTGGTCAGAGGCAAAATAGAGTATAAGCACTTCAGTCTTGGAAGGATCAGGAAAATTCTCCTTTTGTTGTTACTGGTAAATTGCAACTCTTTCATTTTCATGTTTATGCTTTGTTAGACCCAGGAGCTTCTATTTCTTTAGTAACCCCTTATATAGCTATGAATTTTGGTGTCATTCTTTAGACTTTAGCAGAACCCTTTTTCAGTGTCTACCCTAGTAGGTGTCTCTATTATAGCCAGGATAATATACAAGAATTGTACAGTCCTAATATCCTAGAAAGTCACTTTCGCTGATCTTATGGAATTAAAGATGACTGATTTTGATATCATTCTCGGCATGGATTGGCTCCACTCATGCTATGCTTTAGTTGATTGTAGAAACAAAGTTGTTCATTTTTAGTTTCTAAATGAACCAGTCCTAGAATGGAGGGGTAGTACTTCTGCACTTAGGGATTAGCTTATTTCATACATTAGAGAAAGTAAAATGATATCCAAGGGGTGCATCTACCATCTTGTTTGAGTCAAAGATTCTAGTTCAAAGACTCCTAGTCTTGAGTAAGTTTCACTAGTGAAGGAATTTCCAGATGTGCTTCCTGAAGATCTTCCTGGAGTTCCTCCCTAAGGGAAAATTTATTTCAAAATAGATCTCATTAAAATTTATTTCAAAATAGATCTCATTCTAGATACCTAGCCTATCTCTATTCCTCCCTATAGAATAGCTCTAGCAGATCTTAGGGAGTTAAAAGAACAGTTGAAAGATCTCTTAGATAAATGATTTATTACGCCTAGTGTTTACCCATGGGGTGCTCCAGTCCTTTTCATGCAAAAAAAAGATGGTTCTCTCAGAATGTTCATCGATTACCATTAGTTGAATAAGGTCACCATCAAGAATAAATAACTACTCCCTAGAATTGATGACTTATTCAGCCAACTTGAGGGTGCTACTTATTTCTCTAAGATAGACCTCAGATTCGACTATCATTAGCTCAGAGTCAGAGAATGTGGCATTCTAAAAACTGCTTTCAGAACTCGGTATAGTCACTTTGAATTCCTAGTCATGTTCTTTGGTCTATAAAATACCCCAGCAGCTTTCATGGACTTGATTAGCTGAGTGTTCAAGAAGTACTTGGACATGTTTGTCATAGTCTTCATTGATAGTATTCTTGTCTATTCCCATAATAAAAATGATCATTCAGATTACCTCAGAATAGTATTGCATAATCTTAGAGCCTATTAGTTATTCACAAAATTTAGAAAGTGCTAGTTCTGGTTAAGATTAGTAGCTTTCGTTGTTCATATTATTTCTGATGATGGCATTATAGTTGACCCTCAAAAGACCAAAGCAGTGAGAAATTAGCCCAGACCCATTTCTCCATCTGATATCAGGAGTTTCTTAGGTTTGGCTGGCTATTACCAATGGTTTGTTGAAGGGTTTTAATATATTGCATCCCCCATGTCTAGATGGACTAAGAAAAAAGTAAAGTTTCAGTTGTCAGATTCCTGTGAGAAGAGTTTTTAGGAGTTGAAGACTTGACTCACCTCAGCCCCGGTTTGGCCTTGTCATATGGTTCAGATGGGTTTGTTGTTTATTGTGATGCTTCCAGAGTTTGTTTGGGTTATGTTTTGATAAAAAGAGGTAAGGTCATAGTCTATTCCTCTAAACTTCTATAGCCCCAAGAGAAGAATTACTCTACCTATGATCTTGACTTAGTAGTTGTTGTGCTTTCCTTGAAAATTTGGAGGCATTATATTTTTGGGGTGCATGTTGATGTGTTCACAGACCACAAGATTTTATAGTATGTGTTTTCACATAGAGAGTTAAATCTTCATCTCAGAAAGTGTTTAGAATTGGTAAAGGATTATGATACGAGTGTTTTGTATCATACGAGCTAGGCCAATACAGAGGCGGACGCCCTTAGTATATTGTTTATGGGTTGTTTGGCATATGTTGAGAATGATAAGAAGAAGTTAGTGCAGGAGGTTCATTAGTTGGCTAGATTAGGCTTTCATTTGGTTGACTCAGCCGAGGGTAGTGTATGGGTTCAGAGTAGTTTGGAATTTTTTTATTCAGCAGAGGATTATGCCAAGCTCTATATTAAAAATTTGCTTAGATTTCATGGAGTCACATTGTCCATCATTTCATATAGAAGTACTCATTTTACATCTTATTTTTGAAAAGCTTTTCAGAAGGGCCTTGGTACCCAAGTTCATCTCAGTATAGCCTTTCACCCTCAGATAGATGGTCAGGTAAAGAGGACCATTTAGACCTTGGAGTACATGTTGAGATCTTGTGTTGTCGACTCTAAGGGCAGTTGGGATGACACTTGCCATTGATAGAGTTTGCTTACAATAATAGTTACCATTCCAGTATTTAGATGGCTCTATTTGAGTCAATTTATTGGAAGAGATGTAGATATATTATTGGTTGGTTTGAGGTAGGTGAGACCGTGTTGATAGAGACAAATTCAGTATTTGATGCATTGGAGAAAGTTCAGCAAATCAGTGAAAGGCTTTAGACAACCTAAAGCCGACAAAAATCCTATGCAGATGTGAAAATGAGAGATCTTGAGTTTGAGGTTGACAACATAGTTTATTTGAGAATCTCTTCCATGAAAAGAGTGAAGAGGTTTGGCAATAAGGGGAAGCTCAGTCCCTGATATGTTGTACCTTACAATATCTTGAGCCATTTTGGAAAGGTAGCTTATGAGCCTGAGTTTCCTACAGATTTGGCTTTAGTGCACCCAGTTTTCCATGTTTCTTTATTAAAGAAATGTATTGGCGATCCATCTGTCGTTGTTACTATAGAGACCTTAGATGTTTAGAACAACCTTTTCTATGAAGAACTCATAGTTGAAATCCTTGGTTGTCAGATTCGTAGAATGAGGAACAAAGAATTTCCTTTAGTCAAAGTTCTTTGGCAGAATCAATGCGTAGAGGGAGCCATTTAGGAAGCTGAAGCAGATATGCAAACCAAGTATCCTCAGCTTTTCTCAGAAAACTCAAACACTGCTTAAGGTAGTAGTTTCAACTAGATTTCCTCTATTCTAGTCTCAGTCCCAGCCTTGTGGTCATCTTTAAGTCATTTCATGCATTCATGAATCATTTCAGACAGTCACCATGTTTCAGACTCAAACATGTTGTCATGTTTGCATTTATGCATATTCAGCATGTAATTTCAGTACCTCTATATTTTCACAGCTTAATTAATCTCATTTGAGGATGAATTCTCCCAAGGGGTATATATTGTAATACCCCATAATTTTCTTAGCTCAATTCAGCCCATAGTACATGTACAAAAGGCTTAGAACTTGAAACTTTAGCTCAGTGTTGGAGACTTGGTTTTATTTTTGGCCCTTAATTTTGATGATTTTTAAAGTAACTTTCCACCCCAAGACATAAGTTTTTAAGTTGATTCATGTTCAGGGGTGTAAGTGGCATGTCTCAAGTAATTTTTTAATTTTTTTGAAGGGGTTTGGACCACTTTTATATTTCAAAAACAAGTCGCCGCGATTATGGTGCGTCGCGGTGGAATAGCGGTGGCAGTCTTGGCGCATCACGGTGAGATCCTAATCGGCATTCCAGTTACAAATTTTAATTTTCCATGGGAAGTCTAGTCTTTTCTAATAGCCCCAATCCATAAAAATACGAGATTTATCATCTATTAAGGCATTATATGCCCTATTTTCTCTATATCACTTTAACTTAAACTCTAGCCATCACTCAAATTCATTTATTTCAACCATTGTTCCTTTAAGAAAACTCAAGAATTCAAGCTTCACCACCTAATAATGATCAAGAACGTCTATTCACTTTCAAGATTACGGCCTTAAGGTAAGTTAGATGTTCATCCATGGTCCCTTTTGACCTATGGAGTCCACAAACCTTTTTTTATGCTTTAAACTATGAATTTAAATGTTTACAATGAGTTATTTTCATGAAGGTTTTTTAGGGAATTTCAATTATGCATGATGATTACAATTGTTTTAGTTGGAAAGTAGCCGGTAAACGTTTGAAGCATGAAATTCCATGTCGAATCCCCAAAGTATGGTTTTAGTGTTATGATTTTTTTATTCCCATATGTTTCAACCATTCCCATTCCTAAGTTCATGATTTTAAAGTGTTTGATGAAATCCCTAAGAGATGAATTTCGAGCAATGACTATTTATTATGCATTTTACAACTTTTATATGCTCTTACTCTTGATGTTATCAAGTCTTGAGGGTTATGAATACCTAAAATTTAGTGGTTTACTTAGTCTAGGTACTTCAAAATGGTTTCTAGTCATATATGAGTATTATCAGTTCAGTTAGTTATCCTATCAGTCAAGTTTAACTTAGTTAAATAATCCGAGTCCGTTCAGTTGGTTGTAGGATTTAGCAACAAGTGAACCTAGAGATAAGGGCTCACCTGCCAGTTAAGGGTATGACCTTTAGTATGAATCCCTGCATTCCAAAACTGCATAGCCAATGTAGGTTAGAGATATTAACCTGCTAGTTGAGGGTGGACACATATCTCACCAGAGAACCTGCCAGTAGAGGATGACTTTTTAGTCCTTTGGGACTTTATTTTAGTAGATCCACACACTAATGTTAGTACCTGTGGCATGGTATTGGCACCCTTCCAACTGGGGTCACAGGTTGGACCCCAATTAACTCTTAATTGGGGAATGTTGATTAGATGATAGCTCCTACAGTCTCAGTCCAGTATTTAGTTCAGAGTTCAGTTTCAAGTTTACTTGACCATATTATATAGTTATTAGTTGTGCGGCAGCAGTATCTCAGCATTTCAGTGTACAGACCATTCTAGTATCATGTCATATGCTTGGTCATGCATTCTCAGAGTTTACAACTTTGACGCATATTATAAATCAGTTATTTCATGCCATTCATTCAGTCGGTTATTATTCATACATATGAGCCATGCATATCATCCTAACATCATTTAACATACTAGTAAATTCAAAGTACTGACCGCATACCCATTTCTTACACTATGTTTTCTCATATCATAGGTTCAGGAGCTGAGGTTCCCTACCGCACCTAGATATTCCCGTGTACCAGTAGTAACAACAATGGTGAGTCCTCATATTCTGAGAACTTGTTATGTTATTTCAGTATTTTAGTCCAGTAGTCAGTCGAAGTTTGTTGGTGACTTGTCCTATAAACTCCAGAATAAGTCAGTTAGAGGCGTTCAAACATTTTCAGACAGTTAGTCAGTTATAAGATGTTATTGGCAGTTTTTATAGTATTGTGTTTTGACTTGTTATTTCATATATATTTTAAATATTCAAATCTTATAGCATATCTAGGTTCGTTTTCTACACATGTGTATACTTTATTGTCAGTTTTTTCAGTGCTCATAGTAGGTACCACCTCATGGGTTAGAATATGGTCACTTATGACTGTAAGCACTGTGTGGTGTCTTGGGTGTACTCCCAACTTAGACACTCTAATCGTTATGGAAGATTTGGATTAGGGGCTTTGCAGACTATGTTTAATTCATAGTTTGGGATTTTTATCTCAGTTATCTTAAAGGGCTTTCTTTAATTTAATTTGTACTTACCCACTTCTGTTCATATTAAGCTTATGATAGTATTCTAATGGGTCTTCTCAGACCTTAGTGGTTCGGGATGGCCTTTATGGCTAGGGCCTCATATTGGGTCATGACAATCTTGGTATGAGAGCATGATTCAGGATCCCTGGTAAAGCCATATCGAGTATAGTAATTTTTAGGGGTGTGTAGCGTGCCACACGTATAAGGGGGCTACTAGTCATTTAGGAATGTGATCTTTTCTTTATGTACTAGTTTGTGCAAGAGAGTCTAGTTGTAAAGAAATTCATCTAAATCTTGACATTCCCATATTTCAGATCATGCCTCTATGAAGATCTAATGGTCAGAAAAATTCGGTTGGAGCCTTAATCACTGCTTAGTCAAATACTAAAGAGGTCCTCCCTACCCTTAAGATGCATACCAAGTATAGAGCACGTACTACTAATTTCACTCTTCCTCCTAGGATTTCACCAGCCTCAACTAGTCCTTCCGAGATCCTAGGGCCATTATAAACTCTACTCAGCCTCAACAAAGATTGGTGTCAAATGGTCTGTTCCATCAGTCCATCCATAAACTTTCTCAAACTATGGAATTATTGTTCCATCAGTCTGGCAATGTTGGTTCAATTACTGGTTAATCTGAAGTTACTCTAGTCGGTCATATCAGAAGACTTAAACCATTGACTTTTATGGATTCAAGGTTGAGAAAGATCCTCAAGAGTTTGTTGATTAGATGGAAAAATATTTAGAGTTATACATGCTAGTGATATGGAGTGGGTGAAATTTACATCAATTAGTTGAAAGGGATGAACTATCAGTGGTATTATGAGTGAATGAGTTAAGAGGTGAAAATTCTTAACCTGTTGTGTGGGAAAAGTACTATGACGCTTTCCATGACCACTTTTTTCCTTAGGAGTTGAGGTAAGCTAAGGCTAAAGAGTTTGTAAATCTGAAGTAGGGTAAGATAAATGTCAAAGAGTATGCACTCAAGTTCACCCAATTATCTCATAATGCTCCAGAGTTGGTGTCTAATATAAGATCTCATATTAGGAAGTTCATATCTTTTATTTGTGATAACTTGGTGTTAGAATGTAAGAGGGAGATCTTAGAAGGTGATATGGACATATTCAGGTTGGTGGTGTATATGTAACAGTTAGAGGAAGAGAATAAGAACCAAGCAGAGAAGATAATAGTCAGGATAAGAGTGTTAGACCAGCGGACCAGGATGCCAATTAGCAATAGGGTGGTAAATGGGGCAATAAATGGTCCAAGAAGAGATCTTGGACTAATGTACAGTCATTGCCTAGTGCACCTATACCTAAAAAACCAAGCAATCAGAAATTCCAATGCAACAATGAGCCAAGAATATAGGGCACTCAGTCGTACAACAGTGTGGCTCAACCATTTAAGCCATACCTTTAATGTAGTACTTGTGGAAAGTACCACCCAGGGAGATATCAGTATTGAACTCTTGTGTGCTATTGTTGTGGCAATCTCGATCATTTTCAGAGTAATTGTCCCTGAACAAAAGAAATCTTTAAGGGAACTAAGGCCCAAGCAACTTCTTTGGCCCTCTAGCTAATCTACTACTTCTGATATATGCCTTATCTACTTTTTAGAACTCAGAAACCTCACTAGACGTTGTGACGTGTATGTTACATATTTTCTCTCATGATGTTTATGTGCAACTTTACCCCGATATACTCTATCTTACTTGAACCATTATGTGGCAGGGAGTTTTGGCTTTTAACCTAAAAATATTTTTGAACCCTTCTCAATTTGACCCTGTTGGTGATTTGTTGATGCTAAAAGAGTTAATAAAAATTGGGTAGTATCCATTTTCTATCGAAATATTGTAGTAGACCTAGTACATCTTGACATGGCATACATTGATTTAATTCTAGGTATGGATTGGCTTCACTTTTGTTATACTTCCTTAGATTGTAGAACCATAAAAATCACCTTTCATTTTCTTAACGAACAAGTCATAGAATAGGAAAGATACTCTTCTTCACCTAAGGGGAGGTTCATAACCTATCATAAAGTCTATAAGCTAATATCCAATGGCTATTTATACCATTTAGTCTGGGTTAAAGATTCTAGTACCAAGAGTTATTAATTTCAGTTGGTTCTGATAGTTAATAAGTTCCTAGAAGACTTTCTTAATGATCTTCCTAAATTACCCTAGATAGGGAAATAAACTTCGGAATTGACTTGTTACCCAACACTCAGCCCATTTCTATTCCACCATATAGAATGGCTCCTGCGAATCTAACATAATTAAAAGAATAGTTGAAGACCTCCATGAGAAAGGTTTTATCTTTCCTAGTATCTCTTTTTAGGTGCACCTCCACACCTCATGTGAAAGAAATATGGTTCTTTTCGTGTATGTATAGATTACCATCACTTGAATAAGGTCACAACAAAAATAAAGTACCCTCTTCCCAGAATTTATGACCTCTTTGATCAGCTTAAGCGCGTTAGATACTTCTCTAAAATAGACCCCCATATGGGTTATCATCAGTTGAAATTAGTTATGGAGGATGGCATTTTAAAAAATGCAACCTAATATGGTTATTATTAAAACTTGGTTATCTCCTTCAAATTGACTAATGTGTCATACAACTCTCAAGGATCTTATGAATAGGGTGCTCAGGTATTTTTTGGACTTATTCATTATAGATTGCATTGATGATATTTTGGTTCACTCAAAAAGTAAGGAAAATTATGCCAATCATCTCTAGATGATACTTTAAACTCTCAAGGACCAAGAGTTGTATGCCTAATTTTCAAAGTGTGAATTTTTCATAGTGCTGTGACTTTTTGGGGACATATTATTTCTATTCAGGGTATGTAATAGCCAAAAACATTTTGACCATTTAATTTTTGACCCTCCCATGTGTGTTATTATCATTTTTTACTTGAATCATGATGAGCGGTGTTAATGGTGTGTTTTGGGAATGTTTTAAAATTTTTGGGGGGTTTGGAGGTTATTTTAAGACTCCGAGGCAGTTAGTTTCCATGATAGAGGCATGCCATTCCACCTAAGCTCCACTATAGAAGTGTGGCACACTAGATAGGCACCGCGATAATGGCGTGCCACATTGCTATTCAAAAATCATCTATTTCTTTAGTTTTTTATTTGGGTTGGGGGATTTTTTCAGTTTTATACAACATAAAACATTCTCCATCCTCAAAAAACCTCCAAAATCATAAATCTTTACATTGTGCTTCTCTTCTCCAACTCCCAAGTCAAGAAATGTAAGGGGTTTCTAAAGGATTCCATGCTCCATGATTTAAACATTATTTCCTCAAAAAATTCCTCTACTTTTCTGGCATGTTGTACACTCCCTACTTTAATTATGGAATTATTGTATTATTTAACATGATATTTTGGTGTTTTTGAATACTTGAATTGTCTAGGGTTGAGGATTTTTGCTTATTACCACTTGTAATGTACTTTTCATTATATTAATGGGTTATTCATGCTTTAGTTAATGGATTTTGAACTGAATTTGTACATTGTTATAATGTTGGAATTCGATGACTTTGATTTCTCATCATTGATGAATATTTACATGGTAATGATATTAACCTCAATCCACATTGTAAATTTTTGTTCTGAACAACGATTTTATATGATTTAACTATCTTTGAAATATTGTGTTGCATTAAGGAAAAAGGATAAAAATGGTTTTGGAATGCCATTGGTGGGGATGGTTTTAAATTTGAAATGGAAATTGGAGTCTAACAGTTTAATGGTTTTGGTTTGGCATAATTGGAATAGCTTGTAAGTCTATTGATATGATGATACCATGTTGGAAATTTCTAATTGAAAGACTCCATGGTTTATGGTTGGTTTATTTTCAAATTGCTTTAATTTTGCCTTAAAGGGAATTATGTAGCTCACTATGAAGGTGGAGTCTTGGGGGGACCAACACTGAAAACAATGTTTGTCAATTTTGGGGGTCTACAAGTCCATTTTTTCTGATGCACAAATTATATTTTTGGATGGCTATCGCCTTGGTGTCTTTAGCCATTCCTCGGTACATGCAGCTAACATTGACTAGGTTCTAGAAGGAGGTCGACACCATATAGCATGTGGGTACCTGAAAAGTCAGTACGAGCTACATTATTCAAGACTAATGTTTTGAAGGATTATATTTCATGTACCTTGTCCCTACCCCCACATTCTATATATACGCATAATTTTTTTTGCATGAGGTTAATGATAGGATTTTTTGTAAATACATTATTTTATCCCTTTCTTTGTGTTGCATGACACTACTCGGCATACTGACCACCCCTAGATGCTACATCATTTCATGATGTACAATCCAAGGGATTTCTTGTGATCGTATGCAGCATTAGGTGGTTTGATACCTCTATGGATCAGCTGTGAAGTGGTGAGCCCTCCATCTTTAGGATGGACCAATAATTATCTTAGTTTCTTTTATTATTCTAAAACTTATGGATTTCTTTTCATAGTCAGGTGCATGTCCTAACTTAGTTTGTATTTTATGTATTAGAGGTTTTGTGGACAGTATTGGGATTTTAATGAAGTCTTGCTTTGACTCGTTAACTTTCTTTTGGATTTACATATCTTTAATTAACTTGGTTAGCTTTTGTTATTTACTCTTATTTTGCTCTTAAGGTAAGGCTAAGTGGGTCATCTCCGTCCTTAGGTGGTTGGGGATGCACATCATGGTCAGGAGATCCTCAGGTCATGATAAGCTTGATATTAGAGAATAATTCAGGGTCGTTGGGCGTCCACAAATCTGTTTCGAGTAGAGGCCCTTTTATAGGGGTGTAGTGCGCCATACTTAAACGGGGAGGCTATGAGGCATTTAGGAATATTTCCCTTTCTTTTATTCTATTTCATTTAAGAATGTCTACTTATCATGAAGCTAATCTAACTCTGAGATTACTCATATTTCATATCATTTCTCCTTGAAGATCTAAGGATGGTAGGAAATCAGTTGGAACCTCTATTCTAATTGGGGAAAGTGTTGAGGAAGTTCACCCTACTTATGGAATGCGGACTCGATCTAGGGCCCTTACTCTTGATGGCATCGCTCTTCCTGGGGTTCCACTAGTCCGTACTAGTCTTCCTTGGACTTTCCAGGATTGTGACACCATTGCTCATCCCCCTAAGGGATATGTCTTAAATGTGGAGTTCCATCAGTCTATCCATATGGTTGCTCAAATTGTGGCATCATAGTCTTATCGATCTGATCCTGTTGGTCCTAGTCAATTTATCTGAGGTTACCCATGTTGGCCAGTTTATGTGTTTAAATCCCCAAACCTTTATAGTATCTAAGGTTGAGAATTATTCTTAAAATTTTATAGATAAGATTGAGAAGATCTTTAGGGTGATGAATGTAAGTGATTTATAGGGTGCAAAGCTTATAACTTATAAGTAAAAGGAAGTGGATTATCAATGGTATGAGGAGTGGGAAGAATTGAGGGGTAAGGATGTTGAGTCAGCTGTGTGGTAGGGTTTGCGGGTGCTTTCCTTGATAATTTCTTTCCTTATAAGTTGAGTAAAGCAAAAGCTGAGGAGTTTGTAAACCTAAATGGGGTAGGACGAGCGTTAAGAAGTATGCAGTAAAGTTAGAACAACTATCTCATTATGCTCGAGAGTTGGTGTGTAATATGAAGTCCAAGATGAGAAAGTTCATTTCCAGTATTTCTTGTGATTTGGTGTTAGAGTGTGAGGCTGCTATGCAAAATAATAATATAGACATCTCTAGACTGGTGGTTTACACATAGAAGGTGGAGGATGAGAAAAAATTGGTAGATATAGGTGAATTATAGAGTAAGAAGTTTAGGTATGCAAAGTAGGGTCTAAATTAATAGAGTAGTGGGAAAGATATTAGGCAATGGTCTGAAAAGAAAAACAGGGTAAATTCTTATTCATCAGCTAGTGTTCCTTATCCAAATCCCTCAGGTGATCAGTGTTTTTAGTCTAGCAATGGTCATAAGGCAAAAGGTTCCTAATGTCAGATTAGTGGAGCTCAGTCAACGCTACCCTACCATCCTTGTTATTTTTTTTGGATAACTTCACCGTGGATATTATGAGGAGGGGAGGAATTTATTCTTTAACTATGGTCATCCTAGTTATTTGCTATGAAATTTTCCTTCAACTAGGGTTTCCACTAGGTCTAATAATGTCCTGATCTCCACTTCTTCAACTCCTACTTCTAAGGGCACCACGTCTCGTATTGGCAATGGTTGAAATCGCCTCTATGTACTAGCTACTCGTTAGGAATCTGAGGAACCCCTAGATGTTATGAATAGTAAGATAATGTTTCTCTCCATGATTTTTATTTTTTTCTTGATTCGGGTTCTACCCTATCTTAGATGACTGCTTATGTGGCTATACATTTTGGTTTTGGTTCCGAAAGTATTTCTGACTATTTCTACTCTGTGGGAGGGGGTGAGTTTATTATGGCTAGCACAGTTTATAGGGGTTGTGTGGTGTCCATCTTTCATAAATAGAGATTGTTGGATTTGATAGAACATGATATGGTAGGTTTTGATGTAATATTGGGGATGGACTAGCTTCATTCTTGCTATGATTTTCTAAACTATAGAACCTGAAAGGTCAGCTTCCAATATCCTAATGAATCAACATTAAAATGGGAGGGAATTTCCTTAGTACCCAAAGGGAAGTTTATTTCTTACCTTAGAGCCTAGAAGTTGATTTCCAAGGGGTGTATGTGTCATCTAGTTTGGGTCAAGGATTCTAACTCTGAGTGTCCTTCTTTACAGTCTGTCCCTTTGATTAATGAAGTCTCTGAGGATTTTTCTAATGATCTTCATGGGATTCATCTTCATAAGGAAATATACTTCGGAGTTGATATTTTACTGGATACTCATCCTATTAAAATTTATCCTTATAGGATGGCTCCAGTAGAAATAAAGTGCCACAACCCAAGACGGGCCCTTAGTCGCAACACGGTGCTTAGAGCCACAAGTGACCCAAAGTTAATTCATGGACTAGCACAACCATGAATACTTTAAAAAGTAAAAAAATATTGAGAAGAATTCATACTGAAACATCTGATAATCAATGATAAAATAAACAATACTAATATTAGTTGAAAACCCAACAAAATTGAAAACATGTATAAATATCTGAAAGCCTCTAAATCATGGAGTCATTGGGATAGGTCCCCCACCTACATTGGCTGACTGAAATAAAAGAAAATACTGAAGTAATAGATATATAACTAGTCCTCGAATGAGAAGTCTCACCACAACTGTTGTAGAGTGGTACTAGAATGAGTTAAGTATGGTCTGGGTACTGAGCGTCCGAACCTCTATTAAGAGACAATATAGCGCAAAGAAGTATGTAATTAGTATATTAAATGTACTAAGTATGCCAGATGAGAAGCTAACTAATATATATATATAAGTTATGAATGAATACATGAAACATGAACTGAATGCAAGACCAAGTATTAACATTTACCGCAAGGAATCTTTATATCTAAATACATTGTCACCCAAACCTAAACTAAAACATAAACTGAATATGAACTGGAAATTGTAGGAGCTAATATTAACCGACAAACCCCAATTTTAGAAATTCATGGTCCAACCTGAAACCCCAGTTGGAAAGGTTCTAGTACCTTACCAAGGATACCAACACTAGCTGGCATGGATCCACTAAACTAATATCATGAAGGACTAAGGTGTCAGTCCTCTACTGGAGATTGACCCCTCATAACCTATGGTGGTTCCGTAGTTCTAGAACTTTTAGACTTTTGCTAAAGGTCTCAGTCCTCAACAGGCTGGTGAACGTTCATCCTTGCGTTTGCACAATGCTAAGTACTACTCCCAAGTAAATGAAACTTGTAACTGATAAATGCATAACATGATTTGATAATTGATAAATAATCAATATGAAAATATTATGAATTAGAAACATAAGCATGATCTGGGTGGATTATAAAATTTAAATTGATATATGCATGAATATCTCGGTATCGGGTGTTCATAACCCACTAACTCTGAGTAATACATTGATCATGATAACATTAACTAAGATTATAGGGACATTTCATAATTTAATCCCGACACTCAATAACTTATCATGGAAAGAAAGTTCCATTATTTTGAACATTGAAGGGACCTAATCTCATGGAAAATATATTCCCATGGTTTTAGTACTCACATAAATTGAAGAGAGTTAAGAAACTTATATTTGACCTGGAACCCAATAAAAAGTGGAAAGGAATTTCACTTGAAATTTAGAGATGTTTTAGGACTCAATGTGTAGAAGGTACCCATTGATTAAATTCCACATACCTGAAGGTGGAAGCCTTGGAGAAATCCTTGAAATTGGATTTGTTCTTTAGAAACCTTAGCTTGTCTTTGAAAAGCAAGATATCACTCATTTTGCTACGTATTGAGTGATTGTGTGTTTTTGAGGGGTTAGGGTGAATTTCAATTCTTCAATAATTTTTGTTAGAATTCCCAAACAACATGGTGTTGGGATAAAAGAAATAGGAAAAGGCCAAAAATCCCTTTTTAAATCATGCAGGAAATTACTGGTTCTAGTCGGCATGACTTAGGTAACGACTTATTTTATTAGGTTACGAGTCATTATCTGAATCATGACGTGAGGACCAAAATTCTTCGTGCATCACTATTATAATGATGACTCCCCACCAAAGGGATTATTAGTTCTGATAACGGGACATTAGAAAAAGTCGTTATCAGGTATCAGATTTTTAATTTCTCACTATTGGGACAATGGGTCCACATAAAGACTCCTTATGTCGATAACGAGTCATAGTTTAGACTCGTTGCCACTGGGTCAATTTTTGTGATATTAACTGTTATGGAAATGGGTCATCATACAGCTACTGGTTATGACCGGAAACAAATTATGTGTTGGACTTATTACCACAGAAGTAAATTTCTTGGCCAATTATTACAATGGTAATGAGTATAGTCTATGACTCGTTGCGCATGACAATGGGTCGTTTCCTGAGCTGTTACCACTGGCAGTTTGACAATACCTTAGGAAAATTTCCATAACTTTTTACCATGATGCTGGATTAAGGAGAGACGAGTGGCATTGAGAAGCTAACCCAATGGCCTAATTAATTGAGAGTCCAAAGCTAAAAATTCTGGGGTATTACAAAATCTTCCCCTTGGGATCGATCAGTCATCCCTGAATAAAACTAACTAAGCTGCACATTTGGAGAAAACTAAAATTTTGTATTGAACACATATGAGCTAAACAATGAATCATTATTTGAATCTGTAACATATGGATGGACAAAACTAAAATCATGAATATATGTTATAACATGGGGCTAGATGAATAGCCTGAGATAGAACTTAAAGAATTAATTAAATAATTAATTAAGAAAAAATATTATCTCAATCTAGAACTGGGTCTGAAAAGAAAAGATGGGGGTACTTGGTCATCATATCATCCTCTGCTTTCCAAGTAGCTCCCTCGACTGACTAATTTCTCCCCAGAACCTATACTAAGGTGACCTCTTTATTCATCAACACGAGAACCAGATGGTTAAGGATCTCAATAGGTACCGCTCCATAAGAAAGTCTATTTTCCTCACCAATCCTTTCAAAAGGGACAATGGATGTTGGGTCACTAATGCATTTCCACATTAAGAAGACATAGAAAACTTGATGCACTGATGCTAAATTTGCAGGCAATTCAAACAAATTGGCTACCCTTCAATACCGACTTATAATCTTATAGGGACCAACATAGCGGGGAGTGAGCTTCACTTTGTCACCAAAATATTTCACCCTTTCATGGATGAAATTTTCAAGTAAAAAAATTCACCATCAAACTCAAACTCCTTTCTACTCATACCCGTATAAGATTTCTGATGACTTAGGACTATTTTTATTCTTTCTCAAATCAGTTGAAATTTTCCCAATGCCTCATGCACTAAATCTAGCCCTATTAAGGTAGTAGCCATACAAAACCCAAACCAAAAAATAGGTGATTAACACCTTTTACCTTACAAAGCGTCAAACGGAGCCATGTAAATACTGGAATGATAACTATTATTGTAAGAAAACTTGATATAAGGTGAGTGGTCCTACCTACTACCCTTGAAATAAATTACACAATCTCTCAACATGTCCTATAGGGTTTGAATGGTCGTATATTCCCAACCATCTATCTGCAAATGAAAAGTTTTATTAAGATGAACTTAGGTACCAAGACCCTTCTGGAAAAGATTCTGAAATCAGGAGGTAAACTTGTACCTTTGTTTGAAATAATGGTCAAAGGAACTCCATGTAAATACATCATCTATCCATGGTAAAGTCTAGCATAATATTCGGCTGAATCTAAAGTGTTAGCTCATAAAAATGAGTTGAATTAGTCATTCGGTCCACAATGACCCAAATAGAATCATGATGACAACATGTACGAGTCAAACCTGTGACAAAGTCCATATTCACCACCTCCCACTCCAAAGTAGGGATACTGAACTCTTGAAGCATACCACTAGGCCTTTGGTGCTAAACCTTACCATGAATTTTGCTACATCCCTCTTCATGCCATTCAACCAATAGACTTCCAGCTGGTTGCGACACATCTTAGTGTATCCTAGGTGAATAGAATATGAAGAACCATGAACTTCCGCTAACATTCGTTTCCTCAAACCATCTATATTTACAATATACAATCTTCTATGATAGCGAAGAACACCATCTCCCACTTGGGAGAAAACCCTGACTTTTTGACTTTGGACAACTACCTTCTACTTAAGAAAAATAGGATCGCTATCTTGCTTTTCCTTTACCTCAGCAACCCAAGAAGATTCTGAAGTATTCTGAATCCAAATTCTACCTTCGACTGAATCAACCAACCAAACTCCCAATCTAACAAGTTGATGAACCTCACAAACTAACTCATTCTTATCTTCATAAATGTGGGTAACACTTCCCATAGAAAACTTGCTAACGGTGTCGGCCACTACATTATCCTTACCCAGTTGATACAAGACAGACATATTATAGTTTTTCAAAAACTCTAACCACCTTCTTAGATGAAGATTTAGATCTTTTTGACTAAACACATACTAAAGGCTCTTATGATAAATAAACACACCAACATGGACCCGATAAATATAATGACTTTAAATCTTTAGGGAAAAAATAACTATTGCCAACATAAAGTCATGAGTGAGGTAGTTATTTTCATGGGGATTGATTTTTCAAGAGGCATATGCTATAACTTATCCCGCTGCATTAACACACAACCAATGCCAACTCTAGAAGGATCATAATAAACGACAAAACCATCTGATCCCTCAGGTAGAGTTGAAAATGGACGGAGGTAGTCGAGTCTTCAACTTCTGAAAACTCTTTTGTAAAGACTCTGACAGCTAAAACATAAATTTCTTCTAAATCAGTCTAGTTATAGGAGAAGTAATAGAAGAAAATCCTCTAATAAACCATCTATAGTAATTGGCTAAACTGAAGAAACTCTTGATATTTGATGGATAGATGGGTCTAGGCAAATTATCTACTTTTTTTATCTTGTCAGGATCAACTCCAACGCCTTTATTAGAAATAATGTGACCAAGAAAAGCTAATAATTTCAACTAGAATTCAAACTTGTTAAACTTAGAGAATAGCTGGTGATCCTTCAGAGTCTGTAAGGCAATCCTCAAATGGTCTGCAAGCTAAATCTCTCTATGGGAATATACGAGAAAGTCATCTATGAAGATTATGACGAACATGTCCAAGTGCTTGTTGAAAACCCTGTTCATCAAGTCTATAAAAGCTGCAAGAGAGTTCATTAGTCTAAAATACATAACTATAAATTCAAAGAGAACATACTAAGTTTAGAAAACTATCTTTGGGATGTCACTTTCTCGGACTTTGAGCTTATAAAAGCATGATTTGAGATCTATCTTAGACAAATAATTTGTAGCCTAAAGATGGAGAACAAGTCATCAATCTTGGGGATGGGATAATTATTCTTAATTGTGACTTTGATAAACTAACAATAGTTGATGCCCGTTCGGAGAGAACCATCTTTCTTGTGCGCAAAAATAATTGGAGAACCCCATGGTTAGACACTAGGCCAAATGAATCTCTTATATAGGAAATCTTTCAATTGTTCTTCAATTCCTTATGCTCGATTGGAGCCAATCTGTAAGGTGGAATTGAAATTTTCTTGGTATTTTGAAGGATATCTATTTTGAAGTTAGTTTTCCTCTCAGAAGGAACTCAGGGGAGATCCTTTGTAAACACTTTTAGAAACTTATTTACTATTAGGATTGACTCAAGACTCGAAATTTTAGTCCTTGAGTCCCTGACTAAAACAAAATGACAGATACACCTCTTGGAGATCAGTTTTCCTGCCTTAAGAAAAGAAACAAACTAACCTAAAGGTACTAAGGTACTACCCTTCTATTTTAGTACTATTTCATTTAGAAACTAAGGTTAGACTGTTCTTTTTCAAAAATCAATTGAAGCATAGAAATAGTGGAGTCAATCCATGCCAACAATGACATCGAAATCTATCATGTCTAACTCTTCGAGATCAACTAAAGTAACTTTTTGGAATACTTTGACTAGGTAATTTCTATATAGCCATTTGGATATGATAAAAATACCGACTAGAGTAGACACTGAGAAGGGTTGTGTAAGAATTTCAAGACAGACACCAAAATCTACAACTATCTATAGAGTCATAAGGGAAAGTGTGGCTCTGGGTCTAATTACGCATAAACATTTGACATGAAAAACTGTATAACGTACCGCTAACAACATAAATAAAACCCTTTTCATCTTTCGAGTCTAAAGGGCATAGAGCTAATTCTAGTACTGTCCACTTATTTCAATAGAAGTGGCACCCTGCTGAGTAGGGTGACTTGCTGGAACTGATGAAGAGTTAGTCTGACCTGGCTTAAAAAAATCCTTACCTCTCTATGATAGCATAAGGCAGTTCCTTACTCTATAGATTGACTTACCACTGAAACAAGCACCACTAAAAACTTTGCACTCACCCTTGTAGTTCCTACCACATATCCTATTGGGTTGGTGTGCTATCTTGGGACATAGAGCCTAGCTCTTTATGAAGAGTAACATATCTAATTTTAGGCACTAGAATGCTTGAAGATAATGGGGGTAGGTCTGATGATTTTTGGCAGAATTGAGAATGATTCCCACTATCTGACCTCTATTAACAAAAAATTAAAACTACCAATTCTGGCCCTCTTATTTTCCCTTTCCTTCTTCTTAATATTCTCTATCTCAATATGCTAAGAATGGACCATCAACCTAGAGAGGTCCATCTCCTTATCTAAGATTGCTATACTACACACCTTAACTATATCCTTAGAAACACCAGAGACAAACTTACTCATTCAAGCATTAGAATCCTCCACCATAGTTGAAGTATACCTTACTAACTAAGAAAAATAAGTGAGTACTCCTACAAAATCATGTTACCTTGATTCAAGTTTATAAACTTCTACCCTTGGCTCCCCTCAACACAAGTAGGAAAATCCTATCTTGAAAGGCAGTAAAACCTCATCCCACTCTACATGTCCCGCATCGGTATGTCTATCCTCTTTGCATTGCTTAACCTAGGTGTGAGTCACCTCTTCCAGTTGGTAAGAAAAAAATTAGCAGTCTCCCTTAAAGTATCCCCCATGATCTAAGTCACTTTCAAAATACTTTCTAAGAACTCTAGTGGATCTTCCCTAGGCTTGGATCCAAAGAACATCAGGGAATTCATTTGAGTGAAATCTCAAATTCTAGTTGTCACCATATTTGTTGTTGGGTTATCTAGGGAAACAATTTGTTGGTTATTTTAAGTAGCCATAGATTGGGTTAATTCTATAAAAAGGCCCAGAGTTTAGAATGAGAGATCTCATATAGAGAGTCTTTTGGAATAAGCGGTGGTGGTGGCTAGTCCCCATCCCTACTTATATTAGACCTTGTATGAGGCATTTTCAATAAATAGATAGAGGACAAGTTCTAAGTATAAGTTTAATAGATTTTACACTCTATCACATGACATGAATAATGAAAGAAGTGAGACTTTCCTAAAAATTTATGTATCATCTTGCCCGTAAGTGTGGTGTTCTTCAAAACCATGAATAAAACTCAACTCAACATATCTTTCTGACACCGTAGGATATAGTAAACCTTATCCCCTAATACCAAGTTTGTCACAACCCAAGACTGGCCCCTAGTCGCAACATCATACTTAGAGTTACAAGTGACACTAAGCTGACCCATGGCCAGGCACATGCTATGAATACTAAAGAAAGTAACAAAATTCTGAGTGGAAGTAATATTGAATAATCTAATAATAAATGATAAAAGAAACCGTTTTAATTCTGGTTGAAAACCCAAAAAATCTAAAAACATGTCTGACTATTTGAAAGCCAATAAATCATGATGAGTTGTTGGGACAGTCCCCAACTAACTCTAACTGAATGAAATAAAATAAAACACTGAATTAAGAAACTAAAATAAAACTAGTCCTTAAATAATGAGGATTCACCACAACTGCTACTGAGTGGTAATAGAATGAGTTACGTATGATCCAAGTACTGAGAATTCGAACCTATATTATGAGACAACATAGTGGAAAGAAGTATGCAATCAGTACTTTGAATATTGAGTATGTGGGATAAGAAGATAACTGATATATATAAGATATGCACGAATTTATGAAACACAATAAATGAATGCCAGAATAAGTGCTAGCATGTACTGTATGGAATCTAGATTTCTGATATACATGGTAATGCAAACCTAAACTAAACATAAACTAGAAATTATGGGAACTAACAATAATCGGCATGCCCTCATCTGAGCAACTTAGGGTCCAACCTGTAATTCCAGTTAGAAGGGTGCTATTACCTTACCAAGGGTACCAACAATAGCTGGAGTGAATCCACTAAACAAATATCCTAATGGACTAGGGTGTTAGTCCTCTACTGGCGGGTGAAAACTCATAACCTATGGTGGTGCCGTAGTTATTGAACTTAGGGCCTTCTACTGAAGGTATTAGTCTTCCACTGTTGGGTGAGCCTTTATCTTTGCATTTTCTCAATGCTAAGTACTACTCCCAACTAAATGACACTGATAACCAATAAATACTTTACATGATCTAATAACTAATATATTCTCAGCATGAAAATATTCTAAATTTAGCAACATAAGCATGATATCATTGCTTATAACATGTAAATTAATATATGCATGGATTTTTAGGTATTGAGTGTTCATGACCAACCAACTCTAAGAAATACACTTAACATGATAACATTAACTAAGAATAATAGAGAGACTTCACAATTTTAGCCCAACACTCAATAACTTATTATGGAAAATAAATTTCATAGTTTTGAAAGTGGAAGAGTACTAATCTCATGGAAAAACATATTCCCATGGTTTAATTACATACAAAACTTTAAGAGAGTTAAGTAATTAATATTTTACCTGCAACCCAATAAAAAGAGAAAGGGAATTTCATTTGAAAATTATAGATTTATTGGGAGTCAATAGGTAGAAGGTACCCATTGATGAAATCATACATACCTGAAGGTGGAAGTTTTGGAGAAATCCTTGAAAGTGGACTTGTTCTTGAGAAACCCTAGATTGGCTTTGGAGAGGAAAAAATCACTTGTTTTCTAAGTGTTGAGTCACTGTTATTTTATGAGGGGTTTGGGTGAATTTTAATCCCTCAATAACTAAAGCTGGAGTGCCCAAACTACATCAGTTTGGGATAAAAACAATCGGAAAAGACCAAAAAGTCTTTTCAAAATCTTGTAGGAAACTACTGGTTCCAGTCATCACAACTTAGATAATGACTCATTACGTTAGGTCACGAGTCGTTATTTGAGTTAAGACCTAAGGATTAGAGTTCTTGGGTCCTCACTGTTAACAATGACTCCCCACCTAGCAACTCATTAGGTCTGATAATAGGTCGTTAACAGAAGTCGTTGTCAGGTATTGGGCCCCTGAATTCTCAGTATTATTAAAATGGGTCTGCACGTAATGACTCATTATGTCTGTTAACGAGTCATGGGCTGGACTTATTTCCACTAGGCAAAATTTTGGGATTTTTACTATTATGGCAACAGTCGACACACAATGACTCGTTATGACTGATAATAAGTCATGTACTGGACTCATTGCTACTACAATGTTCTTAGTAACTCTTAAACCTAGAGTTCCACCTTAAGAAGTAGGGTTTGTGGTTGGTGCCGAATATTCTACTGGTATAGGAAAACCGTATGAACTGATGGACTTACCAGTCTTAATTGTTACAAAGGGTGATGCTACCTCATCGAGCGTGTTGTTAGATAAAAACATTAATATATTTGTTATGTAGATTACCATTTATTTAGTGATTATAGGCTACTATTCATTATTTCTCACAATGGATTATTGCTTGAACTGTTACCACTGGCAGTTTGACAGTGCCTTAAGAAAATCCCCACAAGTTGTAACTATGATCTCGGATTAACGCGAGACTGGAGGCGTTGGAAAGCTAATCCAATGGCCTACTTCATGGAGGGTCTAGAGATTATTCTAGAGTATTACATAAATAAACTGAAGGAGTAATTAAAAGATCCTTTTGATAAGGGTTTCATCTATCCTAGCATTTCTTCGTGGAGTGCTCATGGGATTTTCATGTGAAACAAAGATGGGTCTCTTCCAATGTGTATAGACTATTTTCATTTAAATAAAGTTATCATGAAAAGTAAATACCCTCTTCCTAGAAATAATGATCTCTTTGATTAGCTTCAGGGTATTAAGGGTTTCTCTAAGATAGATCTTCATTTGTGTTACTATTACTTGAAAATTAGGGAGTTTAATATCCCTAAAACTACTTTCCAGACATGTTATGTCCACTATTCTTTATTGGTTATGCCATATGGGTTGACTAATGCTCCAGTTTCTTTTATGGATCTTACAAATCTGGTGTTTAGACAGTTTTTGGATTTGTTTGTTATTGTCTTCACTGATGAACATTTGGTGTATTTAAAAATTATGGAGGACCGGATCATGCAAACCACCTCTAAATTGTATTGCAAACTCTTAAAAAACAAAAATTGTATGCATAATTTTCTATATGTGAATTTTGGTTAAGTGATGTGGCTTTCCTCAAGAATGTTGTATCAAGTGAAGGGATCAATGTGGATCCCCAAAAGGTTGAGGTAGTTAAGAAGGTTGCTAGACTTATGACTCCAATCAACATTAGGAGCTTCTTTGGCTTGGCAAGTTACTATAGGATATTTGTAGAGATTTTATCATATATTGATGCCTAACTTATAAGGTTGACTTAGAAAAAGGTTATGTTTATAGGGTTCGAGGCTTGTGACAGCAGTTTCAAGAAGTTAAAGGACAAGTTAAATCCTGATCCTATTTTAACACTACCTGAGAGTATTAAGGGGTTCATTATATATTGTGATTAGTTTACTGTGGGACATGGTTGTGTTTATGCAACATGATTAGTTTGTATCTTATGGTTCCAAACAACTTAAGGTTCACAAGAGGAATTACCTAAGTCATGATGTAACGCCGCAAGTGTGTACCCCAGACACTACATGGTGATCATAATCTCGAAGTACCATAAGCTATCCCATGATTGGTACCTAATGCAATAACTGAGTAATAATACTGTGAAAATATATAAATTTGGCATAAACTTGCGATAAGGGTAAAAAATGAGAAATAAAAACTGAATACTGAAAATTGAATACTGCAATATCCATCTAAAATACTCTAGTCTAAAAGCCTCTAACTATCTGAAATTAGAGTTGATAGGACAAGCCCCCAACTAACTCTGACAAGTGAACTACTGATAAACTGAAGTAATAACTTTATCCTTGAACTATAAGGACTCACTAATAAGTTTTCTTCTAATAGGCTGGGATACTAAGTACAATCAGGAGCCAGTGTGTTTGAACCTATGATATAAGACCTCATAGTGCAAATAAAAGTATGTGTTAGTACTTTGAATGTACTGGTATACTAACTGAGGTAGGCTGATATGCATGGGTGCATATGCATGAACAATAACTGACTGAGTAACATGAACATAACTGAATGCGAGTACATGCATGAATATATAAACTTTAACTGAGGTCATGAAAACACTGGATACTGAGTTCTGAATAATGTTTTATTGCTATCTGAGTTTTACTTATATTGTATTACTGATAACTGAGAGATTGTATCGGACAGTTCTAATTCTGTAAAATTGATCTGAGTTATATACTGAGCTGGGTGATTGTATCTGACAGTCATAAATATATAGAACTGAACTAAGTTATATATTGAGATTGAAACTGAAACTGCGGGAGGTAATCATCTAACCGACATGCCCTAAATAAGATAACAGAATTGGGGTCCAATCTGTAACCCCAATTAGAAGAGTGTCAGTACTGAGCCATGGGTAAAGACAACTAATAACGCTAAAATTATACTCTTGAATGGGTGTAAGCAATTGTTGTCAATATAAAACCCAACTAGATTGGGGTCTAATCCCACATGAAATATTGTACGAACTCAAGTCAGTTGTGATTTAATTAATTGATAGTTTAATGTCTCCTGAAATGGGTGGTTTAAGTTTAAAAAATAATTGTTTGTCACTTTAACTTCAATGTTAGTAATCAAGAGTTTATGAAATACCCAAACATATGTACACTTGGGCTTAAGGTACATGACTGATGCTAAAAGTGGTTTAAGATTCTTACGGTGGATAGGATAACAATCTATCTTTGCTGATGTTAGTCTTAAATGTCTCTGGGCCTACTTAAGCATTTCATTCCATAATCCTCTCCGACTTAGGGAATTTATATTCACTGCCCAGATTTTACCTCAGGTTAACCAACCTTGTTACAACGCTGATTATTAAACAAAGTATTTTTGAGTCCCTGTTGATAATTCACTTCCTACTATTTTTGATTTCTTTCTCAACTAAATCAAAGCAGGTGTGTCTACTGTTTGCAACCAACAGACATTAATTAAAACTTTAGAATTACCAAGAGATCCTACCACCTATTAAATCTTTAATACTTAGCACCTCATAAAGACCTAACCCTAGATCCCATAATTTAGGTTAACGGAGTTTAGCCACTCATGATGCAATGAACGAAACACATAATTGAATTCATGATTTGAAAGATAAAATTACAAAGATTAATAATAACCAGTGAATCATAGATTAGATCCCAAAGGAAAATCCCCAAAATACTAATAATAATCTCTCCAAATAGTTGATTTCTTCAAGTCAAGAAGTAAAGGGAATAAATATCAAATTATAGTTATCCAAAACTCCCAGCCGAATAATGTGTGGAATAATAATGTTAATTGAAAACCCTAAAACAAAGCTTTAAATAGTTCTCCATAAATAAGGAAACAAAAATTAAGGTTACAGTTTTTCCTTGAAATAGACGATGACATCCGTGATAGCTTATCAGGAGTCCGATGACTTATCACGGATGTCGTCAACTTCTCTTCACTTTTGGCTCTTGCTGTCTAAGACTGACAACGATGATGACAACTTATCAGGATTTTGACGGCTTATAACAAATGTCGTCAAGACTTCTTCTCATCTCCCATGTTCTGCCTAAGTCTGACGATATCCTTGATGACTTATCACAATCTTGACGGCCTATCACAAAATGTCATCAACTCTTCCAGCTGGAACTCATCTCCTGTTTAGGGCTGATGTTGTCCTTGATAGCTTATGACTGGGCAGATTACTTATCATAAATGTCATCAGCCACACTTGTCTTTTATTTGCTTCACATTTCACCCTCTTTGCTTCCATTATTTTTGGTTCCCCAGCATCTTAACATTTACTGGAAAAATGAAAGTAAACTAATCAAAAACAACTGAAGTTGCTCAAGACCTTGCAATTATTTAGAGTTAAAAGCCTCAAATGTGTTAGCATAGGCTCACACATCAACACCCTCAACGTAAACAATTACTTGTCCTCAAGAAACCATAACATAACTAAGAGAATACAAAATACAATCTGGCAGCTAACTACAAATATTAGTTCAGAATATATCACCATCTCCAAGGTCAGTCAATTTAAAACTCACTGTTAATGTTTTTAAGTACAACCATGCAACTCACACGAATCAAGATGCGGCAATAATTCAGTAACAACAACCATTCCATACCAAGATCACACTATCTGAATAAGTCAGTGACTAGCAACATACCCAGTGTACCCTCACAACCAAGAAATCCCTTTTTCACTCATATCAGAATTTATATACATAAACATAGGGATAATAACAAGAATCACTCTGAGAATAATGTTCCAAACACTATATGTCAAATGTAATAGGCTTGTCCTTATAGTCAGTACCCAAGTCTTCAGACAGGTCAGGTATAATCACTATAGGGATTTCCTTAGGCTTGTAATGTAGGCCAGGGGCTGCTATTATATTCATTGGATATTTTAGAGTGACTATGACTCCTTGACACTACACTAAACTCTTAGGGTTTCAATTCTCAACCTTTTTTTTCTCCTCTCTTTGATTGATCACACATGCTCAAGATGGATGTGGTCTTTTCAATAATCACATTATCTGTTTATCATATTTTGCACAACATTCTCTTTTCTTATTCCTTTTTCACTGAACCAAACTTTTTATTATTTTCTCTTATTCTACCTCTTTTAATACTCATTTTGCATCACGCACCCATATGATAGACACCCTCAATTTAGGTTGTTTGCCTAGGTCGAGGTGCATGGTGTCCAAGAAGGACCAGGACCAAAATAGGTTCATTGTGATATAAATGGGAAGGTGCAAGGTGTCTTAAGAAATAAATAGGCTAATTAGTCTCAAAGAAGGGATCAAGGGATATTATGCACATACGGAAGGTCATGTTGGCTTAAGTGGGCTAAAATCAAAATGTCCTATGATCCTTTCCTAACCCCTATCCTACAACCTAGGCATGACTAACAGGGTAATTTCTAGATTTGGCACACATCAGGAACTGAGAAAGACCCCACACACACATGGCACACAAGTATGTCACACATCACTACTTATCTGATTCATGCAATTTGTTCAACAAACATCTTTAAGTAGCCAGACTAATGCCACAAAAAGATTCACTGTGGTCACAAATGAATATAATTCACACAGTTATAAACTCAGACCAATGGAAAGGTTCTCAAAAGTCACAAAGCAAGTTAACTGCCTCAAGTACTTTTATTACTCATAATTATCTACCAAGAATTGTACAACAACATCCTACCCTACACCCTCAAGTTAAACTTGGAAATAAAATGAACCCAGTATTTAGGGTATACCTAAAGTATCTCATGCTTAGGAGTTATGAGTTCCTGACCCTGCTATTGTATCATTTGCAACATTATCTTCATCGAGAGCATTTTTCCTCACAGTGGTTGGGGGTCTGCTAGATGAGGCACCTACAATCCTGGCTTTCAAAGCCTTCTCCCATCTCTCATTATCCGCTAGGGAATCCATTCTTGCTTTCTTCAACTACTCTTTTTCGGCATTATTTTTCACTTTCATTTTCACTTTTCTTTCTTCCTCGCTGTCAGGTTCTTCTCTCTTATCTTTTTCCTTCTTCTCCCCCTTTTTTTTTCTTTGGTGAATCTCCAGTGAGGTCAAGTATTGGAATTTCTTCCTCAGATTCATGCATAGCCGGATCTGTCGGTACCATAAATTTGGGTTACTGCAACACCCCAACATCTTCCCTTACCTTGTCCAATGCAGCTCTGAATTTACCAAGATCAGCCCCTCATATTTCTTTTGCCTGTGTATCGAATCGGTTCTCTAAATCTACAACCCATTCAGGAAAAGTCAAAAAAGTCTCAAGGGAAGCCTTGATTCTCTTGTCTACTGTAGCAGCAAATTTTTTAGCAAAGGCATATAGCTTTGCCTCACACCATTTGGATTTTTATCCACTTTTCTGATATTAATTTGATGAAATGCAAATCCTGCAGATGTTACAGGAGCTGAGAGGTTGTATTCATTCTCAGACACTAAACCTACATATGCTGAAGAAGGTGGCTGCACCACCTCAGGATCTTGCACTCCCACATTAGGTGTTGAACCGACATCTGTAATTGGAAGGTCTACTGCTACCCCTGTACCTCTATCAAGTCTCAGACCTGGCTAAGTTTAATTATTTCATATGGGGTTGTGAGTCTTTCAGGCAGAAATGTCATCATCAACCTATGCAATCTCTGGCACATTAGCAGCTCGACACAACTCTATTATGAGACAAGGGAAAGGATAAGCAGTGTCAGTTCTCGATATTTCAATCTTTATCTCATCTGCAATGATTTCCCAGAAATTTAGGGGGAGCTTCTGCACCATGCTTGCTACTAGGATAGCTCGGTCATCACCCAAAATGTTGTCTCCATCAGTGGGCATCAGCCAGATACGCACTACATCCTACAAAAACTTTGCCTTTTGAGTCAAAAAGGACTTATAGATTCTCTCATTTGGGTTGGCCACCTATGCTGGTTCTCCTTTGGCTATGATATTGGACAACCACGGATGTTGTTTTTCCTGATTCATAATCCGAGCATAGACTGATAGTGAAGTGGCCTTAGAAGTGAAGTTGGGGCCATGCAAAAAACTGTTGAAAGTTCTGATTGAGACATCAACCCTTACGCCCCTGAACTCTATCCAATAGGGGCTTATTTGCAACTCTTTCTCCTATTCTACATATGTTTTCTAACCGGGCTTGATAGTTTACATAAAACTCTCGGACCAGTGCAGGGAAAAATGAGCTTCCTCTTTATGTAGTCCATCCCAAGACGTACTCTTGGAACTTATGTTCCACTTTAGGATACATACTCAAAACTTTTTTGATAACGATCTTTTCTTCCTAAATCGGCATTTTTACACTTCTTCTATCAGTTTCGTGAAGCCCAACAGTGAAAATGTCCTCTGCCTTACGAATTTGCCACTTAGCATTTTCTCGAACTTTGGGGTTTTTACATTTGATAAGTATTCCCCGAACTGGATACTCTTCATCATCTTTATTTTCAGTGGATGGGGATCCAAATGTTATGTCCTCAGAATCAGACTCCTTAGACCTTTCATGTTTTTCTTTTTCAGATTCAGCATATTCAGATTCATGCTGCTTATGTTCAGAATGTTCAGATGCCTCCTGCTCAAAATTTGTTATTTTTTCAGTGTCCTCACTATACTCCACCTCAACTGTTGGGTGTGGTGGAGGTTTTTCAGGTCTTTGCTTCATGTTTTGCTTCCTTAGCAGAGGTTCTTCCTCTTCATAATCAGACTCCTCATCGATGAGCCTTTGGCGTACACTTTTATGATGTTCCTTCTTTATATGTATGGGGCTCTTTACTTTGGGTTACATTACAATGTTCTTTTATCAACAGAAAAACCATTATTCAATCCTCAAGAGCATAAACCCAAACACATTAATCATTTACGCTTTATATCCTTTGGAAAGGGCTTATTCATGCTTCAGGTTCCAAGTATGATGACATTTCTTGATAAGCCATCACGACTATGATAGCTTAGTATAATTATCATCAGCCTTAGATAGAACCTAAGAACCTATATCAACTTCTTATGACATTTCTGATAAGCCGCCATAAACGTTATAGCCTATCATAAATATCGTCAGCTCTAAAAAGAACCCACTTCATTCTTAGCAGCCTTATATGACATTTCTGATAAGCCGTCACAGTTGTGATAGCCTATCATGAATGTTGTCAGCTTTTATCAGAACCTCACTTTTGACTTTAACTCAACTTTTGGTCCCATTATTTCTCAAAATCCACTCGAGTTCTAATTTGTGAGTTGAAATTTAAACCTTAGGCTTGCATAGCAAACCCTAGTTTCGATTTTTAGCCCCTTTTCAAGTCGAACTTGGTTCAATCCTCTTGCCAACTTGGGTTTTTATGAATCTATCACTTACCATTTGAAAAGAAAAGTTAAATTTAGAGCATACCTGGTAGGCTATTTCACTTGCTCACACAATTTAGAGGGGATAATATGAGAATGGAAAAGGTTCTTGATTTTGATTTCAAATCCCATACTTACAAGGAAGATGTTTTGTTGATTAACTTTGGGAAATTATTTGGAAGGAATAAGTAAATAAACTAAGTAAATAAAGAAATAAACTAAAGAAGGAAAGAAAATAAGATAGGCAGGAACATGAGAATGTTCGACTGTGGGCCGGGTCGGATTTTCTGAACTTAGACTTTGTCAAGACAACCTGTTGATTCCCCTTTACCATCATCATAGAATACGTCAACGATTGAGTAAACACTCATCTCTTTATGCTGAGTCATGGATGAGTGTATGTTGAAACATGCTTCTTTATATTGAATCTGAACTTTAATTCGTTCAATTCCATGTCTACTACTCTCCTAGTTGCAAGTAGGGGCCTACCCAGGATGATGGGCACTTCAAAATCCACATCACAATCTAGGACTACAAAATTAGCAAGAGGAATAAAATTGGCTACCTTTACCAAAATATAGTGTAATATGCCCACAGGCCGCTTCACAGACCTATCTTCCATCACCAACCGTATATTCATTGGGGTAGGATCCCCCAAACCCAGTTTCTTGTACACAACAAGTGGCATTAGGTTTATACTGGCTCCAAGATCGCATATTGCTTTTTTGAATTTCAGGGAACCAATAGTACATGAGATGGTAAACACACCCGTATTTGCCTTTTTTCATACTAAAGACCTTGTAGAGATAGCGCAAAAATGGAGAAGATTGTCCTCTGGCTCATGGATAACCTTCCGTTTCTTGGTCACAAGGACTTTCATGAGCATCGTGTATCCTAGAATTTGCTCAAGTGCCTCAACCAATGGCACATTTATTGTCAACTGCTTGAGCATTACCATGAATTTTCTGAATTTTTCATTATCAACTTTTTTCTTCAACCGTTGAGGAAAGGGAGGTGGTGGTCTTGGGATCGTTTTCAACACCATTTCCTTTTCCTTCTCTTTTTCCTTCTCCGATGTATCGACAAAACTATCCAGCTTCTTAGATTGCACTGGATTATTTTCTCTAGATTCATCAACAACTACCTCACCATCTACAGATTTTCCCCCAGAAGGGCCTGGTAAGATCTTACCACTCCTAGTGGTAATTTCCATGCATGAGCCATCATTCTGCGGATTCGGAACTTTATTGCTTGGTAATATTCCGCTTTTTCTTTGGTTGACTGCAGTGGAAAGTTGGCTCATCTGCTGCTCTAACTATTTAATTGCAGTGGAGAGTGAGTGCACCAACTAACTAATGGATATCAGATCGGTATTCATGGTGGTTACAACATAGTTGGTGGCCTCAACTCCCTTCAACAACTTCTCCATCATGTCCTCCAGAGATATATTTCCAGAGCTAGTAGCAGCAGCTTCCCGATTTCCAGGAGGAATATATAAACCACTCCTGTTATTATTGCTTCTACAGTTTCCTTGATCCCTGTCTTTGTAATCAGGCTTCTCATAAACATTCCCACCTTGATTCCCTTGGCAATTGCCTCAGAAACCCCCTGATTATTAACATAATTAGCCTTTTCTTCAGGATCTACATCAACACGGTCTTGGGACGTCACAACCTTCACTTTCTCAGGCTTTCCCGATAATAAGTGCTTGGTGAGAAAGTTTATATTAGTCTTCAGATGGGCCATGTCCTAATCCATCTCATCATCTCTCCTACGTTGTCCAGCAGACATACCAATAGAAATAGTGGGGCTTGCTACAACAGACTCCCTGGTATGCCAATCTTGACTCTGTTTGGTCATCCTATTTAGCATATCTAAGGCATATTGGAACGATAGATCAATATATGAACCACCCACAACATTATCTACAATAGGCTTTGTTACAAAGTTGAGGTCCCTATACAAAGTCTCCATCAAGTGTAGGTCCGTTATATTATGGTTCGAACACTGTGTCAGCTTCTTCTATAATCTCTCCCACGTCTCCTGCAAAGCTTCGATAGGGAGCTATCTAAAATTGTTGATCACGTCCCTCAATTGTACCCTCCTGGAGGGTGGAAAAAACCATTCTAGGAATGCTTCTTTCAATTTCCTCCAGTGGGTGATGGAATTAGGCGTAAGATCATTCAGCCACAATGTTGCCTCCCCAGATAGAGACAACGGGAACAACCTCAACCGGATAGAGTTCTGGCCGACTCCTGGGTTATCAAAAGATTTACAAATGGTGACAAAATTCACCAGATGCAGGTTTGGATCATCCCCAGGAAGGCCTCCAAACAACCCCTTCAAATTTAGGAGTTGGATCATATTGCTTGTAATATTAAACTTTGCTCTAGGTACCAACGGTGGAGGAATGATTGCACCCATTGCACCTTCCCTGTCCATACCATAATAATCATCATTCAGATCATACTGGACCGGCTGGTACTCTTGTCTTCTTTGGAACGGACGGTTTCGGTTAATATTAGGTGGCACTTGTGAAGCTATCTGCTCTGTACGCCTTGGGTTACTAGGATGAAACAACTCCTCGTCCCTCAAATCTTCGTACTTAGGGTTTGGATGTCATGCATGTTTCCCAACATTTTGCTTGTTCACCTGAGCTCTAGCTAAGGCTGCCAGTCTGTCAGCCTCTTGTTGTTCTGTCATTCTTCCTATGCGCTGCGGTTCTGGATTATGTGGTAATAGCTGTTCTACGAACTTCTTTTGTTTGGCATACACTATAAAAATCCTGTAAATAAACAAAAAACAACAAATAAATGTAAATCTAGGAAACTTAACTAACAGTCTATTAGCGAACATAAACTTCAATTTACAACCGTATTCCTAGGCAACGGTGCCATTTTTGATAACTCTTAAACTACACTCTCGAATGGGTTTAAGCGATCGTTGTCAATATAAAGCCCAACTAGGTTGGGGTTGAATCCCCCAGGGAATATATTATGAACTCAAGTCTTTTGCAATTTAATTGACTGGTAGTTTAATGTTTTCTTAAATGGGGGTTTAACTTTAACCAAAAATTGTTTGTCACTTTAACTTCGATGTTTGTAATCAAGAGTTTATGAAATAACTAGAATAATGTTCACTAGGGCTTACGGTACATGACTTATGCTAAAAGTGGTTTAAGATTCTCATAGTGGATAGGATAACAAGCTATCTTTGCTGATGTTATGCTTAAATGTCACTCGACCTGCTTAAGTATTTAATTCCTTAATCCTATCAGACTTAGGGAATGTCTATTCACTGCCTAGATTTTACCTCAGGTTAACCAACCATCTTACAACGCTAATTATTAAACGAAGTATTTCCGAGTCCCTGTTGATAATTCACGTCCTACTATTTTTGATTTCTTTCTCAAGAAAATCAAAGCAGTTGTGTCTACTATTTGCAACCAACAGACGTTAATTAAAACTTCAAAATTATCAAGAGATCCTACCACCTATTTAATCTTGAATACTTAGCACCTCATCAAGACCTAACCTTAGATCCCATAATTCTGGGTAATGAAGTTTAGCCACTCATGATGCAATGAACGAAACACATAATTGAATTCATGATTTGAAAGATATACTTACAGAGATGAATAATAACAAGTGAATCGTAGATTATATCACAAAGAAAAATCCCCAAAATACTGATAATAATCTCTCCAAATAGTTGATTTTTCAAGTAAAGAAGTAAAGGGAGTAACTATCAAAATATTGTTATCCAACAGTCCCAGTCGAATAATGTGTGGAATAATAATGATAATAGAAAACCCTATAAAAAAACTTTAAAAAGTTCTTCCTAAATAAGGAAACAAGAATCAAGGTTAAAACTTTTCCTTGGAATAGACGACGACATCCGTGATAGATTATCAGGAGTCCGATGACTTATCACCGATGTCGTCAGCTCCCTTTCACTTTTGGCTCTTGCTGTCTAAGACTGACGACGCCGATGGCTTATCGGGATTATGATGGCTTATCACAAATGTCGTCAATACTTCTTCTCAGCTCTAATATTTTGCCTAAGTCTAACGGTATCCTTGATGCCTTATCACCATCCTGACTGCCAATTACAAAATATCGTTAACTCTTCCATCTGGAACTCATCTGTTGTTTAAGGATGACATTGTCCTTGATAGCTTATCACTGGGCTGATGACTTATCATGAATGTCGTCAGCCACACTTGTCTTTTATTTGCTTCACATTTAAGTTATTTTGCTTTCATTATTTTTGGTTCCCCTGCATCTCAACATTTACTGCAAAAATTAAAGTAAACTAATAAAAAAAACTAATGTTGCTCAAGTCCTTGCAATTATTTAAAGTTGAAAGCCCCAAATATGTTTGCATAGGCTCACACATCAACAACTGGCTGTGGGGTTAGTCTTAGTCAGTAGGTGACCACTAAGATCTGTCCTGACTAGCGGGTGATCCCTGAGTATGTTAGTCCTATCTAATGGGTGACATCTCATAAACTACATTGTCTACATAGTTCTGGAACTTAGGGATTGCTTCTAGGTATCTCAGTCCTAACTAATGTGTAAGGCCTTATCTTTAAGCTCGCTAGGTGTTGAATACTACTAATAACTGAAAGACACTAAATTGATTATATGAACTGGACTGAAATAATAGTGAGTTTTGTTAGTACTGAACTAATTACTGACTGAATTTTGTGAACTGACTAAGTTTACAAAGTTCAGAACTGAATACTATTTAGTTTTGAACTAAATACTGAACTGAGACTGATTACTGAATACTATTGAAACTATTTTGTAACAACTATAGCTTTGGTAAACAACTAGATTCTTCGGGTATTAAATACCTCTGCAGTAGATAGCATGAAAAGTAGAACACTACATGAATTTAGTAGCATAAAAGTACTTTCTCTCTAAAATGCATTCATTTAGATATTTTATCAAACACTTGATATACCTGAGCTTATATACAATCTAACATGATATAAATTCATTACTTAACTCACATAAACAATTGACCAAAATATTTGAAGAGCATAATTTAAGAACACAGCTATAATACAACATGCAAGACTCCTAATCATAATACAAACTTACAATTTCAAAGGGGTTTTTAACATGAAACCATACCACAACCCACACATGCCATCTATTTCTCATGAAATTGTAATAAATGATGGATTCTAAACTCAACAAACCTCAAAGTCATGAACTAAATCAAATTCAATCAAGAAATTTATCAAAACTATTTAATTGTAGTTAAAAAGGTTTATTGAACTCCAAGGGTGAAAGGAAACCCTTGGATGAACATTTAATATACCTTAATACTTGAATTCTTGAAGATTAATGGAGTGTTCTTGAGAATTGATTTTGAAATTGATGTTCAAGGATTTTGCTCTTGAGAGCAATTTAAGAGAAAAGAGTGTAATTTGCTTTGTGAGAGATAAATTTTGTGTTTTAGGGGCTGGGTCAAAGTGAGGAAATGTCCAATTTACCTCTCTGGATGCTATTTTTAATGAATGAAAACTTGACCTAGCGACGCGTAGTCTGACGCATCGCGTCGCTGGCATTGATGCGATAGCCAACGCACTACGTTGAGTCCTCATCGGTTAACTAGAATTTTCACTGGAATATGGAGGAAAATATTCATCGATGCGATGGGCGACACAGTGCATCGATATCGCATCGATCCACTAGTTTGAACTTTCAAATGTGTTTCAAACGAAGTTTGAAAAATCCAAAACTTATCTAGGAACACCCACTAATATTCCTGATCATGATTAAAATTAAAAATCATTACTTTAAGGTCATAAGGGTTATGAAATACAGTCTCCAAACTATGAAGGCTAAAATAAATTCTAAGTGTAAACACTTACCTGAAATTTCTAAGTCTGAGACCTCTTTTCAAGCTTTAACGGACTGAGTAAAGCTTAGAATTTTGCGGGGTCTTACAATATCTCCCCCTTGGGAACATTCTTCCTTGAATGAGACTGACTAAACTGAGAAACACTGATAGGCTGAGCTTATACACTGAACATTCATATCTGAGGCATTGAACACCGGACTGAAACTACTGATAAGCTAAGTTCTCAAACTGAACATGCATATCTGATGCATAAGTACATGACTGAAATGATTCAAGAATGCATGACTGATGTTGGGCGTATTTATAACCCTAAGAACCATAATTTACCCATATTTTAGCTAAGTTTTGAGGATAAAATATATAATTCCTGCACTTTTAGTCCATTTTTCCTTTAAGTGAGCTAACCTATGTGATTAGCATGTTTTCAGGTATTAATGATGAAGATTTCAGCACTTTGTGGACCTTTGGGCAGCAAAGGAAAACTTCATATAAGAGGGAAGTCAGCTTTTGGAAGCTGTTGGACTGAATGTGACGCATGGAGAATTTGTCCCGGGCAAAATTAGTATTTCTAAATACTTAGGGATGCAACAGTAACTTAGTAGACAAGGATATTATAAAAACCCTATTGCTGAATTTTTCAGCAGTATTGATCAATAATCATTAGTCATTATTCAGTTTACAGATTCTGTAAGTTTTGGACAGAGAAACACGACTCACACTTGGAAACGGCTAGAGAAAAAAGGTTATTCTCTTTGTGACGCTAAGATCACTTCCATCGCCAAGATTGTTCTAGGTTTTGGTATGCTGATTATGTCTATTTTGATTTCCGTCGTATCCATGAGTAGCTAAACTTCTCTGTTAGGGTTATGGAAACCTTGTAAGATACTATTTGTTGCTATGAGTTTGTGAATTCTTGATGTGTATGATACTTATATCATTACTCTCTTCGTTTTAATTAAATTCTCATGGTTGCAAACATAGAGAACATGCCATTATAGCATTAACTTGTTCGGGAGAAAAGTTACATATTTTGAAAAGATAGTGTGACAAGGAAATAGGGCTTCTAACCTCTTTTTACACGTTAATGCCTTAACCGGATTAACTTCTTGGAGAATTTGTACCATTTGTTATACACTTTAGGCTCGGGAGAGCTAAAGTGAAATAAATCCTTGATGGTTGGGAAACACTTAGATTTAGAATTAGAATATGATTCTCTATAAGTGCATGCATGTCTAAATTCCGCGTTACTCATAGTTAATAGAGAAGTAGAAACTACAAGGTGGACATAACCCTAACTGATTATTCTCTGTGATTAACCTTTACTAAACAAATCATTCATTCGTTACTTTGATATTATTAATTCACGCGTAAATCAAAACCCCCCTTTTCCGTGGACTTTTCGACCAACATTCTACTAACAATTGCAACACTTAGTGACCAAGTATTCCCTGTGGGATTCGACACCCAACCCAGTTGGGTTCTATATTTGACAGCGAACGCTTACACTTTCTAACGAGAGTTGTAATTTGGGCGTATCAAATTTTGGCGCCGTTGCCGGGGAATACGGTTGTCAACTAACTTTGTGATAGTTAATAGACCCTTTGGTCAAAGATTCTTGAATTTTACTTTTTGTTGTTGTTTTTGTTTTGTTTAGGTTTATTGGAGTGCATGCCAAATACATGAAGTTCTGGTCAACCGTTATTACCTATAAATCCTGAACCACATCTTATCGGTAGACTCGATGCGCAACGAGACCCTGAAAGGATAGTTGCTCAATAGGAGCAGGCTAGATTAGCTACATTGGCAGCTGCGTAAGTAAATCAACAGAATGCCGATAACCCAGGTCGGGTACCAAATCCTGATGATGAGGACCTGGGTGATGATGAGTTATTAAATCCGAGGATTGCAGATGATGTGGCTGCACCAGTGAACAGGAATGTCAACAGATATCGTCAAGCGAGAATGAGACCTGAACGCCGAGCTATGCAAGTCGCTTTTGATGATGATGATGACGACTTGAACGGGGCTGGTGCCACAGGGGCTATTATTCCTCCACCCTTGGCACCCGGAGCCAAGTTCAATATCACCAGCACCATGATCTAGCTATTACAACTCAAAGGGTTATTTGGTGGACTTGCAGGCGATGATCCGAATATGCATCTGATCAACTTTATCTCAATATACAAGTCGTTTGACAATCCAGAAGTTGGACAGAATGCAATTCGACTACGCTTATTTCCATTGTCTCTATCTGGAGAGGCAACTCTATGGTTGAACGAGATGACTCCTGACTCTATTACCAATTGGAGGCAACTGAAAGAAGCTTTCCTAGAAAGATTCTTTCCGCCATCCAAAAGGGCACAATTGAGATATGAGATAATCAATTTCAGACAGCTTCCAACTGAAGCTCTCCACGAAACATGGAAGAGGTTCAAGAAGAAGCTTACGCGGTGCCCAAATCATCAGATGACCAATGTCCACTTGATGGAAATATTCTATAGGGCTTTGAACTCGGTGACTAATCCAGTGGTTGATAATGCTGCAGGTGGGTCATTCATGGACCTTACTTTTATTGAGGCTGGTGATATGCTGGATCGTATGACAAAGCAGAGTAGAGCTTGGAATACCAGGGATTCTGAGGTAGCAAGCTCTACTGTATCTACTGGTATGACAGCAGAACAGAGGTAAAGAGAAGAGGAACGTGACCAAGATATGGCTCACATGAAAACGCAGATGGACCTTCTTACCAAGCATTTATTATCAGGAAAGATAGAAAAGGTCAAGGCTTTTGTATCACAGGGTAGAGATGAATCCGATTCTGAGGAGGAAGCGAATTATTTGAATAATCAGGTGGGTTTTTGAGGCAATGCCCAAGGAAACCAAGATCGGAACTATTATGAAAAATCTGGATACAAGGACCGAGACCAATGGAATTGGAAGAGTAAGAATGACAGGAGCGGTTTGTATGTCCCTCCTGGAAATCGTGAAGCTGTTGCAACTAGTTATGGGAAGATGTCCATGGAGGACATGATGGCCAAGCTTTTGAAAGGAGTGGAGGAAACCAACACGGGACTAGCTGAGGTAAAAAATGATTTGTCGTCAATAAATCAATTGGTTGACTCGCATTCCACTGCAATAAAACAGCTGGAACAACAAATGAGTCAACTATCAGTGACATTCAATCAAAGAAAAGCTAGAACCCTACCTAGCGACACCGTGAAAAATCCAAGGGATAATGGATCATGTATGGCTATTACTACCAGGAGTGGTAAGCTGTTGGAAAATCCATCCAAAGGAAAACAGGTGGTTGATAATACAGAAGAGAATGTGATTGAAGCAGATTGTGATGATTCTGTAGAAGCTGAAAGTCAGAACGTTCATGACACTACACTTAGACGTCACCAGCCTGAAAAGATTGATAATCTGAAGCAAGATAAAAAGGAAGTGGTGGAGAAAACTATTCCCCTTCCACCACCATCTTTTCCTCAGAGACTGAAGAAGAAAGCTGATGACACCAGGTTCAGTAGATTCATGACTATGTTGAAGCAGCTGACTATTAATGTTCCTTTGGTGGAGGCGTTGGAATAGATGCCTGGGTACGCTAAATTCATGAAGGAACTTTTGACAAAGAAGCGGGCAGCAAGCTACGAGCTGGTAGATAATGTTCATCATTGCAGTGCAATTGCCACGAGGTCTTTAGTACAAAAGAAGGCAGATCCTGGTGCTTTTACTATTCCTTGCACAGTTGGATCGTTGGATTTTCCTAAGGCGTTGTGCGATTCGGGTGCTAGCATCAATTTGATACCGCTATCTATTTACAGAAATTTGGGGTTGGGCGATCCTTCACCAACCAATATGCGGCTCGTGATGGCTGATAGGTCGGTAAAACGACCTGTTGGTATCTTATATGATGTATTGGTGAAGGTTTCTACCTTTATTTTTCCTACAGACTTTGTTATTTTGGATTGCGAGGCGGATTTTGAAGTACCCATAATCTTGGGTCGTCCTTTACTTACAACAGGAAGTGTGCTTATTGATTTACGAGCCAATGAGCTTTTATTTTGGATGAATGACGAAGTGGTTCGTTTTGATGTATGCAAATCAATGAAGCGGCCAAATGATATGAATGTGTTTTCTATAGCTGATGTTTATCATGAGGATGCGAAGGAACTATCGCTGGAAAAACAGCCTACTGTTGAACCATTTTCTGCTGAGCGTTTGAATTTTGAGCGTGAGGATGTAAAAGATTATGAAGAAACTATTTGTGCTCTAACAAGAATAGGGTCCTATTCTCATGCTTCTAAGAAGATGGACCTTGATCTTAAGAATCGATCCTCACTACCAGCAAAACCATCCATTGAAGAGCCACCAGTTCTAGAATTAGAAGATCTACCCAGTCACCTAAAGTATGTATTTTTGGGAAGTGCTGATACACTTCCGGTTATTGTTGTGGATGATTTAGGTTAACAACAAGTAGAGGCTCTCATTTATGTTCTGAAGAGTTACAAGAGAGCTATTGATTGGACTATTTATGATATAATTGGTATCCCTCCTGGGATATGTATGCACAAGATTCATCTTGAAGAAGATTGCGTGCCCACAATTAAGCATCAGCGTCGTCTGAATCCATTCAAAAAATGATTCACCATATATCTCACTGAAGTCTAAGTAATCGAGATGACTATGTCATGCCGCGACAATAAATCAAGCACTACATGAGAGGCAACCCATCGTTTTAATCGTTTTGTTTTACTAGGAGTTTGTTTTTGTTAAATTAAAATCCAAAAAGAAGAGTCGAGCCACGACCAAAACTAAGGCGCTTGGTGGGAGGCAACCCATCCTTCTAATTGTGTTTGTTGTTTTTGATTAAGTGTAGGTGCAAGACGTACAAAGGAGGGTAGTAGTCCTAAAATTTTGATTTAAAAGTGAGCCATGCTAAGGGTGCTAAGCTAGGAATGATGGAGCAAATGCTATTGGTTAGGCATTGCTTATGCTAATCTAGGAAATGGACAAAGCAAGGCCTATGCTAATCTAGGCAATGGACAAGGCAAGGCCTATGCTAATCTAGGCAATGGACAAGGCAAGGCCTATACCATTGCCTATGCTCACTGCCTCACATAGGCAACGGACAAGGCATTGCCTTTGCAAATCTAGGCAATACCATAGGCGCCGCCTATGAAAATCTAGGCAATACCATAGGCGCCGCCTATGACATTGCCTATGCTCACTGTTTCAACTAGGCATTGAAAAAGGCGCCGCCTATGCTAAGCATAGGCAAAGCATTAGGCGCCACCTACTTATACCTTTTTGTCTCCTAACCCGATTTTACATGGATCAAACCCAACCCATGGCTTAGGCTATAAATAGATCTTCACCCTTAGAACAAAATGAAATTGTTTGTTCCATATAGGCGCCGCCCAAGCTTCCCCATTCTCTCAAAATTTTTCTTTTTGCTCATCTAATCTTGCAAGCTCATCTTCCGAATCCATCATCACGTAAGTTATTCTTTTATATTTCGTAGTTGTTGAAATCCTACGTTTATAATGATTTATTAGATTTTGAAGTGGTGTGGTGATTAGAATGTGGTTGGTTTGTTATGATACATCTAGTTGAGTGAAAGAATACGTGTGGGTGTTCTTGACTTTGTTCTGACTTGTATTTGATTGTTATACACTGTCATAGTTTTATGAAGTCAAAATTGTGAAGTTAATACATAATCTTGTAAGTTGAAAGCTTGAATGTTTGAATGACTCGTTCGTCGAGATAAAGGTCATGATTGACCACAAGCATGAGATGTGGTGATTATTTCTATGCATTAACTTGATACAATCTATATGTGGTATTCTTGTTCAAAAAGTGCGTTAATCCAATGAAATAACGTTGGAAAGGATAGTCAAGATTACATGAGAATATGACTGTGCTAAACATGTTGTTGGAACATATCGCCTAAATGTATGTCGATGAAGTCTGAGTAATCGACATCACTTACTTAATTAGTCTTGGCAAACAAATTAAGTGTGGGGTGGTGCCATTAAAGTTTGTCTTTCGATTGAATCTTCTGTGATGAAGCTAACATGACTCTATTGTGATCTCAGGTAGAATGGAACTGAAAGAACGACAAGGAAAAGAAAAAGTGTCCACCTCGCAGAAAGGTCAGAAAAGGGGAAGAAAAAATCAAGCTGAGTCCTCCTCTCTACAAATACCTCGACGCACTTTCGGGATAAAGTGGTTCCTAGAGGAGGAAGAAAAGGAGTGTCACAAGAACAACAAAGTGAAAAAATATGTTCACGTGTATTTGATGTAGAAGAAGAGTCCAGCAAAGAGAGAGCCCCGCATTTTGGCTAAAATCATGGCATTAAATCTTGATTTCATTTTTTGAGATATGGGGGAATGCAATCTTGATCTAACGCGAGAGTTCTATTCCAATTGGTCCCCAAAGACTACCAGAAGTGAAGTGAAGATTCGGGGCCAAGTCTTGCAACTGAATGCGGAGTTCTTCAAATCTATTCTGGGTCTTCCAACCATGGATCCTTCACCGCTCAAGGAGCTTTATCATAGACCTCCCTATAGGGCAATCAGACACACACTATGCGGAACAAGGTCAATGGCACGTTGGATTCATCACAATGATAACGGTTGGCACAATACCTTCCCGTATGCTTCCTTGAACAGAGAAGCTCGTATATGGTTGAGGATAGTCAACTCTTTCTTGATTCCTGGGAAAAAGTACACAAAGATCATACGTGATTGAGTATGCTTGGTGTATGCTCTGATGAGAAATATTCCCATCAACATTGGTGTGGTTATACGATCGTCAATGCGTAAAGCAAGGCTGCACAAAAGGTCCCATTTCAGCTTTTGCAATTTGTTAACTGCGATCTTAAGGAAGGAGCACATTGAAAAGGAACCTGCAGATCATAAGCTTCCACACAACCCGAAGAAGGTTGATCTCACGAAGGTTAAAGAGCCTGAAACTGGTCAAGGCATCAACCTTACCACTGCAGAGCGGCATGCTCGAGATGAAAGCTTCTTTTGCCATCTATATGGCATGACGAGGTTTACCATGATGAGTGGGGTTTGTATTTAGACTGATGCAGAGCTCTAGCAGTTGGACTATGACTACTCGATGAATGAGCATACGCGGGCTATGTGAGGAGTAGGGGTACACTTTGAGGAACCTCTCGATGATGATGTGCCGACTGATGATGATCGCCAACTTCCAGACTCAGACGTGGAGGACAACTCTGATGACGACGACTCTGATGATGATTCCGACGCAGGGGGTATGACCCAGCCATAGAGAAGGAGTCCGACTAATCAAGTTTTCCTTATTTATTTTCTACAGAGGGCAGTGTGTCCCGTCTAAGTATGGGGTGCTGGTATTTGTATGTTGTATTGTACTTCTTTGCTATAATTTATTCTTGTTCTTGTTTGTTAATTAGTCATAATTAGTTAGGTACTTCTTTGCCTACAATTTATTCTTGTTCTTGTTTGTTAATTAGTGGTAATTAGATAGTTAAATTCTAGATTTTTTTTTAGATTTTGCATGAAATTGTTCTGATAGACGGCATGGTAGTAGAACGAGAGTTTGTGCTAAATCATTACTATTGAGACATTTATGCTCTACGTGTGACTCACTGTGTGATAATTGTGTGGTTTAATTCATTCATCTGTTGGGTCAAGAGTCTATACTGCTCCCAATAAAGTTGACCATGTGCCTTGTGTGTGTGAGGATATAGTATATTCTTTGTTGTGACTGATGCTAGAACTTTCCTGGTGTGTGTGTAAAGCGAAATAAAGAGTGTGAGTTTAGGAGATGATTTAGGCATTTCTTTGGCAGTCTGTAATTGTTTACCTTCTTTTTACCTACCTTTGTACATTACCTAGTGAACCCCCTTTGAGCCTTTAGCTATTTTCTTTGACAGCCTCATATGTAACCTAATCCATTTTTTTTTCAAGACCATAATTTGATCCAAATTCCTAAGCGCTTTAAATTGTAGAGTCATGTGACAAAATAAGAGGAAATTGGTGACAATAATGTCTCAGAGTGTATTGGTGCTTGAAAATGTTGTGAAAAAGAGTGGCTATCATAGGGATGTTTAAAAAAAGAAAAAGAAAAAAAAAAGAAAAAAAAAGGAAAAAGAAAAAAAAAATTTAAAAAATAAATAAATAGTTGTGTTTATGATTGAATAACAAATTGGGTGAAAAGGGGTTGGTAGATGAAAGGAAGGTAGAGTGGTTGTTAAGAGTTGGTGTATATGACATATTGTAGTGTATTAAAGCGCTTAGGGAACATAGTCACTATTTCTGGCCAAAATAGTCCTACCTGTCCCTTAGCCTAGATTACAACCTTTAAAGACCTATTTGATCCTAAGCTTAGCATTCTGATATTAGTAGAGCATTACACTAAGGGAAAGCATATGGTCATCAGTTGCAATATAAGAATTCTTTGTGAGAGTGAGAGCAAGGAGAGTCTTATACCCATGTTTCGAATAATGCAAAACTTTTGAGTGATTATGGGTGATATCTTGTGTGAGACACATATGGTTGATGATATTTGGGTAGTGTTATATGATTCTTTGTGGCTTAACTTGTGGATACGAATTAACCATCCTCACGATTCTATGTTGGAGGTTGAATTGTTTCTAGGAGTGATCAAGAAACCTACTCTTTGTTAATGATTGTCGTGCATGTCTTGTTGAACATTTTGTGTTGCTACTATGAAATTCTAGTTAGATGTTTGCATGGACGTAATATTTTGTTCGAGGACGAACAAAGCTTTAAGTGTGGGGTGGAGATGTTGGGTGTATTTATACCCCTAAGAACCATAATTTACCCATATTTTAGCTAAGTTTTGAGGATAAAATATAAAATTCCAACACTTTTAGTCCATTTTTCCTTTAAGTGAGCTAACCTATGTGATTAGCATGTTTTCAGGTATTAATGATGAAGATTTCAGCACTTTGTGGACCTTTGGGCAGCAAAGGAAAACTTCATATAAGAGAGAAGGCATCTTTTGGAAGCTGTTGGACTGAATGTGACGCATGGAGAATTTGTTCTGGGCAAAATTAGTATTTCTAAATACTTAGGGATGCAGCAGTAACTTAGTAGACAAGGATATTATAAAAACCCTATTGCTGAATTTTTCAGCAGCATTGATCAATAATCATTAGTCATTATTCAGTTTACAGATTCTGTAAGTTTTGGACAGAGAAACACGGCTCACACTTGGAAACGGCTAGAGAAAAAAACGTTATTCTCTTTGTGATGCTAAGTTCACTTCCATCGCCAAGATTGTTCTAGGTTGTGGTATGATGATTATGTCTATTTTGATTTCCGTCGTATCCATGAGTAGCTAAACTTCTCTGTTAGGGTTATGGAAACCTTGTAAGATACTATTTGTTGCTATGAGTTTGTGAATTCTTGATGTGTATGATACTTATATCATTACTCTCTTCAATTTAATTAAATTCTCATTGTTACAAACATAGAGAACATGCCATTATAGCATTAACTTGTTCGGGAGAAAAGTTACATGTTTGGAAAAGAGAGCGTGACAAAGAAAAAGGGCTTCTAACCTCTATTTACACGTTAATGCCTTAACCGGATTAACTTCTTGGAGAATTTGTACCATTTGTTATACACTTTAGGCTCGGGAGAGCTAAAGTGAAATAAATCCTTGATGGTTGGGAAACCCTTGGATTTAGAATTAGAATACGATTCTCTATAAGTGCATGCATGTCTAAATTCCGTGTTACTCATAGTTAATAGAGAAGTAGAAACTACAAGGTGGACATAACCCTAACTTATTATTCTCTGTGATTAACCTTTACTAAACAAATCATTCATTCGTTACTTTGAAATTATTAATTCACTCCTAAATCAAAACCCCCTTTTCCGTGGAATTTTTGACCAACATTCTACTAACAATTGCAACAGTTAGTGACCAAGTATTCCCTGTGGGATTCGACACCCAACCCAGTTGGGTTCTATATTTGACAACGACCGCTTACACTTTCTAACGAGAGCTGTAATTTGGGTGTATCAATGACCGAATATAAAACGATAATAGATACCAAATTTGTTACTGTAACTTAACATAGAACTAAGCTAATCTAAGAAAGACTATTACCTTAGGATGAGAATACTGATAAACCTGAGATCAATTACTAAACATGCATAAACGGGAATGTTAGAAGATAACTAAGCCTAAAACGTGATACATGGATTGAACTGATACCCTAAATACGTTGCTTAAGGATGAGATTAGAACTTGAGGGTCCACCTATGATTACTTACTACTCCAAACTGGATTCGTTACGTGAAGAGAATATGGGAAGGTTTAGGTCATGAAAGCTAGAGAGGATTATAGTGCATCTCCCCCTTTGGACATTATGTCCCCTGAAGAATTCTAACTTGGCTGAGATACTAAGGAAAAACTAAGATGATGCACAGGGCACCTACAAACTGAATCGTGACTGCAAATGAGGGATCAAAAACTGAGGCATGACACTCGAACTGAGCTAAACTCGCAACTACATGGAAGCTCGGTCTTGGAATATTTACATTCATGAGACTTCGAATAGTGTGAATAGATGGAATGATGGGAAACCCAACCATACAAATATTTTCCACATAACTGCTAAACTAAATTGCTGGTTTTGCAGAAAAAACTATGATGATAACTTATATTCGATTGGGGCCTTTTTTTGAGAATGTATTGGAACTGAATACTAGGTTCTGATAACTACGTGATGGAGAATGATAGAAGTCAAGGATCTTACTAGACACTCACGCTCTACATTTTCTCAACTTCTCATCTTATGAAAAATTCTGATTTCCTTCCCTTCATGCATTAAATACGACTTCCTTCTAGTCATTTGCTTGCACACTAACCTGATGTTCAAACCTATATTCATAACTATAGACTCATGTAAAACAAGTATGCAATCATTTATCACTATATTATTTCATAAGGAGAGTTCACTGAAGGGTTAAAACATGAGGACCTGAAACATAAATGAATATTATACCGAATATAACACTCACTGAGGCCTGAGGAATAGAATGTTAAAATCATAGATTTATTAAAAGATCTAAACTGCGGATAAACATGCCATAAATCAGAATCTAGTTAATCATTAGGAACGTAGCACGAATCATGGGAACTAAACACATTGTAAGGCATGAGTGCAGAAGTCATGAACTGCATGACCTAAGTTCAAATTATTTGTATTCATGGGACATGATTTGTAACACTGCATGAATTGGAACTCCTTATACTAAGAATTGTAAGCGTATATGATTTTTGTTAACGTGCACAAATAAGGGCTATTACCATAGAGCTGACATGTATGGCATGAGTAGACATCATGATAACTTAAGTACAAAACTTTGTACTGAGGTAAATACGGGTTTGGCATCATTCTCTCCCACTTTTTGTCTACACATACTGACATTACTACTAGAATTTAAAGGTCTGACATTCTGAGATATCATAACCGGGCGGTTCCTGTATACCCGTCGGGCTATGATAGACTGACCCACTAGGGTCGAGACTAAGAAAGGTTAAGTTAAGGTTTCCGGTCTGACTTTGAAATCGACTTCTATGTAAGGAGTTATAAAAGATGTAGAAGCTTCCAGATCTAACAAGATAAAATATGCAAATGGGAGATATGTAACATACCAGTGACCTCATCAGGAGAACCTTCTTGATCTTATATGTACTAAAATTCATAACACTTATTTGGACTTTGCCCACTGGCGGTATTAGAAATGGCACCCTGCCTATTCGGGCGACCGAATTGAACTAAAGGACGATTGACTGACCCTGCTGGTGCAAATATTTTTCCTATGAGACATAAATATCCACTCCTACATCTTGTGGCCTCTCTTTCCATATCCAAAACATATATCACTTCCAACTCTATATGTACCTAGGTAATGTCTACCACATTCTTCGGAAAGCAGATGAGTACGACCACTGGTCACACTACCCTGAGTTTTGGAGCCTGGTACCCCGTCATGACTGGAATTCCTGAACCTTGGTACTGGTGTACTAGCGTAAGACAGAATTGGGGATGAACACATCTGACTAAATTGAGGAAGATTACCACTCTCTGACCTTGGCTGAGAAAAACTAAAGCTACCCATTTTGTCTCTCTTATTTTCTCTCTCCTTTTTCTTAAGCTTCTGATCCTCAATCTATTTATCATGGATTATAAGCCTAGATATGCCCATCTCCTTAATCAACATCATAGCCCTGTACTCCTTGACCATACTCTCTAACACCCCAGACACAAACGTGCTTATTCTGGATCTATTGTTTGCTACTACATAGGGAGCATACCTGGCCAACTAAGTAAACTTGAGGGAATACTCTTTCAAATTATATTTCCTTGAATAAGATTGGTGAACTCTAACACCTTGGCTTCTCTTACCTCTAAGGGAAACAATCTATCTAGGAAAGCAGTAGCCAACTCCTCCCACTTTATGGGCTCTATATTTGTACCCTTGTCTACCTATCACTGCTTAAACCACGTATGGGCTATATCTTATAGCTAATAGGTAGCTAACTCAGAAATCTCATTGGAAGTCACTCCTATAATATTTTTTACTTTTTGAACCTAGTCGATGAACTCCTGTGGATCCTCTTATGACTTAGATCTCGTAAAGGAATGAGGGTTCATTCGAATGAAGTCCAGAATTCTGGCTTCAGCAGTATTGGCCAATGGATTTTCCTAAACAACAGTTGGTCATATATTTTGAGCTTCTACTGAATTTTCTAGAGTAGTGAATGAAGTCCTGAATTCTGCATGAGAGACATGCTCATCCAGGGGATCTACCTGAATAGGCTGAGATGTAGACTAGTTTTCTGTTCTTCTTCCGGTGTTTCTTTTGGGAGGTATGTTCTGTAAATGGAAGGAAGAAGTGGATAAGACTTAGATTTTATCTTGATCTAATGCTCACTCGCACGACATAAATACTAAAAGAAGGGAAACTTTTCCTAATCATCTCATATCCTCCTGTCCATAAGTGTGGCACACCACACACCCATGCATAAAAATCTACTAGAAACGGCTTTCAAACTTCCTAGGACTCAGTTTAATCTAAGGCTCTGATTCCAAGTTTGTAATGTCCCGAGTCTGTACCTCGGATGCTTGATGTTGGGCGTATTTATACCCCTAATAACCATAATTTACCCATATTTTAGCTAAGTTTGGAGGATAAAATATATAATTCCTGCACTTTTAGTCCATTTTACTTTAAGTGAGCTAACCTATGTGATTAGCATGTTTTTCAGGTATTAATGATGAAGATTTCAGCACTTTGTGGACCTTTGGGCAGCAAAGGGAAACTTCACATAAGAGGGAAGGCAGCTTTTGGAAACTTGTGGACTGAATGTGATGCATGGAGAACTTGTCCCGGGCAAAATCAGTATTTCTAAATACTTAGGGATGCAGCAGTAACTTAGTAGGACAAGGATGTTATAAAAACCTTATTTGCTGAATTTTTCAGCATTCATTCGATCATTATTATTCAGCACTTTTCATTATTCAGTTTAAAGATTCTGTAAGTTTATGACGGAGAAAAACGCTAAGGCTATACGAACGACTAAAGGGAAGAAAAAAGTCAACCTCTTGTTTGACACCAACTTCATCCCCATCGTGAGATTATTCTAACTTTGGTATGATGATGATGTCTTCTTCGATTTCCGTTGTACTCATGAGTAGCTAAACTTCTCTGTTAGGGTTATGGAAACCTTGTAAGATACTATTTGTTGCTATGAGTTTGTGAATTCTTGATGTGTATGCTACTTATATCATTACTCTCTTCATTTTAATTAAATTCTCATGGTTGCAAACATAGAGAACATGCCATTATAGCATTAACTTGTTCGGGAGAAAAGTTACATGTTTGGAAAAGAGAGTGTGAGAAGGAAATAGGGCTTCTAACCTCTATTTACACGTTAATGCCTTAACCGGATTAACTTCTTGGAGAATATGTACCATTTGTTATACACTTTAGGCTCGGGAGAGCTAAAGTGAAATAAATCCTTGATGGTTGGGAAACACTTGGATTTAGAATTAGAATACGATTCTCTATAAGTGCATGCATGTCTAAATTCCGCGTTACTCATAGTTAATAGAGAAGTAGAAACTACAAGGTGGACATAACCCTAACTTATTATTCTCTGTCATTAACCTTTACTAAAAAAATCATTTATTCGTTACTTTGATATTATTAATTCACGCCTAAATCAAAACCCCCCTTTTCCGTGGAATTTTCGACCAACAGTCTACTAACAATTGCAACAGTTAGTGACCAAGTATTCCCTGTGGGATTCAACACCCAAACCAGTTGGGTTCTATATTTTACAGCGACCGCTTACACTTTCTAACGAGAGTTGTAATTTGGGTGTATCAAAATTTGGCGCCGTTGCCGGGGAATACGGTTGTCAACTAAGTTTGTGATAGTTACTAGACCCTTTGGTCAAAGATTCTCAAATTTTACTTTTTGCTTGTTGTTTTTGTTTTGTTATGGTTTGGTAGAGTGCATGCCAAATACATGAAGATCTGGTCAGCCATTATTACCCTTAAATCCTGAACCACAACTTATTGGCAGAATGGATGCACAACGTGACATTGAAAGATGGGTTGCTCAACAGGAGCAGGCTAGGTTAGCTGTGTTGGCAGCTGCTCAAGTGCATCAACAGAATATTGATAACCCAGGTCGGGAAACAAATCCTGATGATGAGGACTTGGGTGATGATGAGTTACTTAATCCACAGTGTGCAGATGAGTTGGAAGCACCTGTAAATAGGAGAGATCGTCAAGCTAGAATGAGACCTGAATGCCGAGCAGTGCAGGCTCCGTTTGTTGATGATGATGATGATCTGGATGGGGCTGGTGCCACAGGGGCTATTATTCCTCCGCCCTTGGCACCCGGAGCCAAGTTCAATATCACTAGCACCATGATTCATCTATTGCAACTTAAAGAGTTATTTGGTGGACTTGTAGGTGATGATCCGAATATACATATGATCAACTTTATCTCAACATGAAAGTCGTTTAACAATCCAGGAGTTGGACAGAATGCAATTGGACTGTGCTTATTTCCATTGTCTCTATCTGGAGAGGCAACTCTATAATTGAACGGGCTAACTCCTGATTCTATTACTAATTGGAGGCAACTGAAAGACGCTTTCCTAGAAAGATTCTTTCCGCCATCCAAAAGAGCATAATTAAGAGATGAGATCAGCAATTTTCGACAGCTTCCAACTGAAGCTCTCCATGAAACATGGGAGAGGTTCAATAAGAAGCGTATGCGGTACCCAAACCATCAGATGACCAATATCCACTTGATAGAGATATTATACAGGTCTTTGAATTCGGTGACTAAGCCATTAGTTGATAATGCTGCAGGTGGGTCATTCATGGACCTTACTTTTATTGAGGCAAGTGATATGCTAGATCATATGACAAAGCATAGTAGAGCTTGGCATACCAGGTATTCTGAGGTAGCAAGATCTACTGTATCTATTGGCTTGATGGCAGAACAAAGGCCAAGAGAAGAGGAACGTGACCAGGATATGGCTCACATGAAAACGCAGATGGATCTTCTTACCAAGCATTTATTATCAGGGAAGACTGAAAAGGTTAAGGCCATTGTATCACAGGGAAGAGATAAATCTGATTCTGAGGAGGAAGCAAATTACTTGAGTAATCAGGGGGTTTCCGAGGCAATGCCCAAGGAATCCAAGGTCAGAACTATTATGATAAATCCTGATACAAGAATAAGAGTGACAGGAGTGGTTTGTATGTTCCTCCTCGAAATTATGAGGCCGCAGCATCTGGCTCTGGGAAGATGTCCATGGAAGATATGATGGCTAAGCTGTTGAAAGGAGTGGAGGCAACCAATACGGGAGTAACGGTAAAAAATGATTTGTCCTCAATAAATCAATTGGTTGATTTGCATTCCACTTCAATAAAATATTTGGAATAACAATTGTGTCAATTATCAGCGGCACTCAATCAAAGAAAAGCTGGCACCCTACCTAGCGACACCATGAAAAATCCAAGGAATGATGGATCATGTATGGCTATTACTACCAGGAGTGGTAAGATGTTGGAAAATCCATCCAAAGGCAAGTAGGTGGTTGATAATACAGAAGAGAATGTGATTGAAGCAGATTGTGATGATTCTGTAGAAGCTGAAAGTCACTTAAACGTCACCAGCCTGAAAAGATTGATAATCTGAAGCAAGATAAAAAGGAAGTGGTGGAGAAAACTATTCCCCTTCCACCACCACCTTTTCCTCAGAGACTGAAGAAGAAAGTTGATGACACCAGGTTCAGTAAATTCATGACTATGTTGAAGCGGATGACTATTAATGTTCCTTTGGTGGAGGCGCTGGAACAGATGCCTGGGTACGCTAAATTCATGAAGGACCTTTTGATAAAGAAGTGGGAAGCAAGCTATGAGATGGCAGATAATGTTCATCTTTGCAGTGCAATTGCTACAAGATCGTTAGCTTAGAAGAAGGCAGATCCTGGTGCTTTCAGTACTCCTTGCACGGTTGGATCTTTGGATTTTGCTAAGGCATTGTGAGATTTGGGAGCTAGCATCAATTTGATGCCGCTATCTATTTACAGAAAGTTGGGGTTGGGTAATCCTACACCAACCAATATACGGCTCGTGATGGTAGATAGGTCGGTAAAACGACCTGTTGGTATCTTATATGATGTATTGCTGAAGGTTTCCACCTTCATTTTTCCTGCAGACTTTGTTATTTTGGATTGTGAGGTGGATTCTGAAGTTCCCATAATCTTGGGGCATCCTTACCTTGCAACAGGAAGTGTGCTTATTGATTTAAGAGCTAATGAGCTTTTATTTTGGATGAATGACGAAGTGGTCCGTTTTGATATATGCAATTCAATGAAGCATCCCAAAGATATGAATGTGTTCTCTGTAGCTGATGTTTATTATGAAGATGAGAAAGAATTATCTGTAGAGAAGCAGCTTATTGTTGATCCATTGGCTGCTGTGCTTATAAATTTTGAGCGTGAGGATGTTGAAGATTATGAAGAAAATATTTGTGCTCTAACAGGAATAGGGTCATATTCCCATGCTCCTAAGAAGCTGGACTTTGATCTTAAGAATCGACCTTCACCACCAGCAAAGCCATCCATTGAAGAACCACCAGTGCTAGAATTGAAAGAGCTGCCCAGCCACCTGAAGTATGCATTTTTGGGAAGTGGTGATATACTTCCGGTTATTGTTGCGGCTGATTTAGGTGAACAGCAAGTAGCGACTCTCATCTCTGTTCTAAAAAAATACAAGAGAGCCATCGGTTGGACTATTGCTGATATAATTGGTATCCCTCGTGGGATATGTATGCACAAGATTCAGCTTGAAGAAGATTGTGTGCCCACAATTGAGCATCAACGTCGTTTGAATCCACCTATGCAAGAGGTGGTGGAGAAAGAAATTATTAAGTGGTTAGATGCTGGGGTAGTGTATCCAATCTCTGACAGTAAATGGGTGAGTCCGGTACAATATGTGACCAAGAAAGGGGGCATGACGGTAGCCGCAAACGAAAAGAATGAGCTAATTCCACTCAGACCTGTCATAGGGTGGAGAGTGTGCATGGACTACCGGAAGCTGAATTCATGGACGCTAAAGGATCACTTCCCAATGCCATTCATAGACCAAATGCTTGATCGATTGGCAGGGAAGGGATGGTTTTGTTTATTAGATGGTTATTCCGGCTATAATCAGATCTGCATTGCTCCTGGAGATCAAGAGAAGACAACTTTTACATGCCCGTATGGTACGTTTGCTTTCAAACGTATGCCATTTGGGTTATGTAACGCACCTGCCACTTTTCAGCGTTGTATGATGTCCATTTTTTTTGATATGGTTGAAGACACCTTCGAGGTGTTCATGGACGATTTTTCAGTAGTAGGTGATTCGTTTGAATCATGTTTGGCAAATCTGAGTATGGCATTGCAGAGATGTGTTGAATTTAACTTGGTGCTAAACTGGGAGAAGTGCTATTTTATGGTGAAGGAAGGCATTGTTCTTGGTAATAAAGTCTCTGAAAGAGGAATTGATGTGGATCGAGCCAAGATTGAAGTTATCGATAAACTACCACCTCCAATTTCTGTAAAGGGAGTTCGTAGTTTCCTCGGTCATGCAGGTTTTTATCGGAGGTTTATTAAAGGCTTCTCTAAGATTGCTAGTCCATTATGCAAACTTTAGGAGAAGGATGCAAAGTTCGACTTCGGTGAAGATTGCTTGAAGGCATTTGAATGCCTCAAAGGGAAGCTAGTTGAAGCTCCTATTATTGTAGCACCCGATTGGTCTCTACCGTTTGAAGTGATGTGTGATGAAAGTGGGGTAGATTTGGGTGCTGTACTTGGTCAGAAAAGAGAAAGTCTATTTCATCCAATATACTATGCGAGAAAGGCCTTGAATGGAGCCCAGAAGAACTATACCGTCACGGAACAAGAGCTTCTAGCAGTTGTTTATGCTTTTGAAAAGTTCTGTGCTTACTTGTTAGGAACCAAAGTGGTGGTTCATACAGATCATGCGGCTTTGAGATATTTAATGGAAAAGAAGGATGCTAATCCAAGGCTAATTCGGTGGGTGTTATTGCTTCAAGAATTTGATCTCAAGGTAAAAGATAGAAAAGGTTGCGAAAACCAAGTAGCTGATCATCTATCTAGACTTGAGAGTGAGCACATAGCGCAACCCCACCTTGAGATTGATGATGCATTTCCCAACGAAGAGATCCTAGCCACTATGGTGGGAGACTTATCGTGGTATGCAGACTTTGCGAACTACATGGTAAGTAAAGTGATGCCTGAGAATCTCTCCTTTCATCAAAAGAGAAAGTTCATGCATGATGTGAAACACTACTTCTGGGATGAACCGTATCTTTTTCGACGATGTGCTGATGGTGTTATTAGACGATGCATCTCTGATGTGGAGGTGCCTAGCATCATGGAAGCAAGTCATGCTTCCCAAGTTGGGAGTCACCATGCAGGTGATCGGACAACCATGAAGGTATTGCAAAGCGGCTATTATTGGCCTTCATTATTCAAGGATGCCTATGATTTTGTGAGAAGATGTGATCAGTGTCAGAGGCAAGGCACAATTTCAAAGCACCATGAGATGCCCATGTCTAAAATTCTTGAACTGGACCTATTTGATGTATGGGGTATTGATTTCATGGGCCCATTTGTGAATTCATTTGGGATGAAATATATCCTAGTTGCTGTGGATTATGTATCCAAATGGGTCGAAACGGTAGCCCTAGCTAATAATGAAGGTAAGCGTGTTGTAGCATTCTTAAAGAGAAATATCTTCTCTCGTTTTGGGTTACCACGTACCATCATAAGCGATGGAGGATCACATTTTTGCAACAAGTTGTTCAGAGCCGTGTTGGTGAAATATGGGGTCAAGCAACATAAGGTAGCTACACCTTACCACCCACAAAGTAGTGGGAAGGTAGAGGTTTCTAATCGGGAGATCAAGATGATCCTTGCTAAGACTGTAAATGCTAGTAGGAAGGATTGGTCCCGAAAGCTGGATGATGCCTTATGGGCTTATAGGACTGCATTCAAGACACCAATTGGTATGTCACCTTACCAACTAGTTTATGGGAAGGCTTGTCACTTGCCAATCGAGCTCGAACATAAAGCGTTATGGGCGTTGAAGCGGCTAACCTGAATTGGGATGATGCTATTAATCTTAGATTGGAACAGCTGAATGAGATGGATGAATTCCGTCTACACGCATATGAAAGAGAAGACCTCTACAAGGAACGGATGAAAAAGTACCATGATCGGAGGATTATCCAACGAAACTTACAGAAAGGTGATTTGGTACTTCTTTTCAACTCCAGACTGAAGCTATTTCCAGTTAAGTTGAAGTCTAGATGGTCTAGTCCATTTAAAATTAGCCAAGTCTACTCGTCTAGAGTAGTAGAGTTAGAAAACAATGATGGTGGTGTCTTTAAGGTGAATGGCCAATGAGTGAAGCCATATATCGGTCCACTTGACTCGATAAAATGTATAGCCACATTCTATCTCGATGAAGTCTAAAGTAATCGAGATAACTATGTCGTGCCGCGACAATAAATCAAGCGCTACATGGGAGGCAAGCCATCGTTTTTAATAGTTTTGTTTTACTAGGAGTTTGTTTTTGTTAAGTAAAAATCCAAAAAGAAGAGTCGAGCCACGACCAAAACTAAGGCGTTTGGTAGGAGGCAACCCATCCGTCTAATCATTTTTTTTGTTGTTTTTGATTAAGTATAGGTGAAAGATGCATAAAGGAGGAGATTGGTCCTAAATTTTGAGTTGAAAGTGAGCCATGCTAAAGGTGGTAAAGTAGGAATGATGGAGCAAATGCTATCAGCTAGGCATTGCCTATGCTAATCTAGGCAATAGAAAAGGCAATGCCTATACTAATCTAGGCAATGGACAAGGCAAGGACTATGAAAATCTAGGCAATGAACAAGGCAAGGCCTATACCATTGCCTATGCTTACTTCCTCACATAGGCAACGGTCAAGGCATTGCCTATGCAAATCTAGGCAATACCATAGGCGCCGCCTATGCCATTGCCTATGCTCACTGTTTCAACAAGGCATTGGCAAAGGCGCCACCTATGCCCAACAAGGTATTGACAAAGGCGCCGCCTATGTACAACTAGGCATTGACAAAGGCGCCGCCTATGCTAAGCATAGGCAAAGCATTAGGCGCCGCCTACTTATGCCTTTTTGTCTCCTAACCCGATTTTACATGGATCAAACCCGACCCATGGCTTAGTCTATAAATAGATCTTCAACCTTAGAACAAAATCCACTTGTTTTCTCAACCTAGGCGCCGCCTAAGCTTCCCAAATCTCTCAAAATTTTTCTTTTTGCTCATCTAATCATGCAAGATCATCTTCCCAAACAATCGCCAAGTAAGTTATTCTCTTATATCCCGTAGTTGTTGCAATACTATGCTTATAATGGTATTTTAGATTTTGGAGTGGTGTTTGGTGATAAGAATATGATTGGTTTGTTATGATACATCTATATTGAGTGAAAGAATACATGTGGGCGTTCTTGACTTTGTTCCGACTTGTACTTGATTGTTATACACTGTCATATCTTTATGGAGTCGAAATTGTGAAATTAATGCGTAATCTTGAATGTTGTAAGCTTGAATGTTTGAATGACTCATTCATCGAGGTATGGATTATGATTGACCACAAGTATACGATGGTGTGATTATTTCTATACAATAACCTGATAAGAACTCTATGTGGTAGTCTTGTTCAAAAAGTGCATAAATCCATTGAAATAAAGTTGGAAAGGATAGTCAAGATTACATGAAAATATGACTATGCTAAAAATGTTGTTGGAACATATCACCTAAATGTATGTCGATGAAGTCTGAGTAATCGACATCACTCACTTAATTAGTCTGTGCCAACAAATTAAGTGTGGGGTGGTGCCATCACTGGTTGTTGTTCGATTATAGTGAATCTTCCGAGATGAAACTAACATGACTCTATTTTGATCTCAGGTAGAATGGCTCCAAAAGGACGACAAGGAAAAGAAAAAGTGTCCACCTCACAGAAAGGTCAGAAACGGTCAAGAAAAGAGCAAGCTGAGTCCTCCTCTTTGCAAGTGCCTCAATGCACTTTCGGGATAAAATGGGTCCTAGAGGAGGAAGGAAAGAAGTGGTACAAGAACAACAAAGTAAAAAAATATGTTCACGTGGATTTGATGCAGAAGGAGAGTCTAGCAAAGAGAGAGCCCCGCATTTTAGCTAAAATCATGGCACTAAATCTTTATTTCATTTTTTGAGATATGGGGGAATGCAATCTTGATCTAACGCGAGAGTTTTATGCCAATTGGTCCCCAAAGACTACCGGAAGTGAAGTAAAGATTCGGGGCCAAGTTTTGCAACTGAATGCGAGTTCTTCAACTCTTTTCTGGGCCTTCCATCTGTGGATCCATCACCGCTCAAGGAGCTTTATCACAGACCTCCCTACAGGGCAATCAGACACACATTGTGTGGAACAAGGTCCATGGCCCGGTGGATTCATCACAAGGATAACGGTCGGCACAATACCTTCCTGTATGCTTCCTTGAACAGAGAAGCTCGTATATGGTTGAGCATAGTCAACTCTTGCCTGATTCCTGGGACACAGTACACAAAGATCACACGTGATAGAGTATGCTTGGTGTATGCTCTGATGACTAATATTCCCATCAACATTGGTGTGGTTATACGATCGTTAATGCGTAAGGCTAGGCTGCACAAAAGGTCCCATTTCAGATTTTGTAATTTGTTGACTGCGATCTTAAGGAAGGAGCACATTGAAAAGGAACCTGCAGATCATAAGCTTCCACACAACCCGAAGAAGGTTGATCTTACGAAAGTTAAAGAGCTTGAAACTGGTCATGGCATCAACCTTACCACTGCAGAAAGACATGCTCGGGAAGAAAGTTTCTTTCGCCATCTATATGGCATGACTCGGTTTACCATAATGAGTGGGGGTCGGGTTCCGACTGATGCAGAGCTTCAACAGTTGGATTATGACTACCCGATGAATGAGTATGCGCGGGCTATGTGTGGAGTAGGGGTACATTTTGAGGAACCTCTCGATGATGACGTGCCGACTGACGATAATTGCTGACTGCCAGACTCAGACATGGAGGACAACTCTGATGACGACGACTCTGATGATGATTCCAACGTAGGAGGTATGACCCCAGACATAGAGGAAGAGTCTGACTAATCAGGTTCTCCTTATTTATTTTCCACTGAGGGCAGTGTGTCCAGTCTAAGTGTGGGGTGCTGGTATTTGTATGTTGTATGGTACTTCTTTGCCTACATTTATTCTTGTTTTTGCTAATTAGTCGTAATTAGTTAGTTAAATTTTCGATTTTTTTTTTATATTTTGCATGAAATTGTTCTGATAGACGACATGGTATTATAACAAGAGTTTGTGCTAATTCATAACTATTTAGACATTTAGGCTCTAAGTGTGACTCACTATGTGATAATTGTGTGGTTTAATTCATTCATCTGTTGGGTCAGGAGTCTATACTGCTCCCAATAAAGTTGACAATGTGCCTTGTGTGTGTGAGGTTATAGTATATTTTGTGTTGTGACTGATGCTAGAACTTGCCTGGTGTGTGTGTAAAGCGAAATAAAGAGTGTGAGTTTAGGAGATGATTTAGGCATTTCTTTGGCAACCTGTAATTGTTTACCTTCTTTTAACCTACCTTTGTACATTGTCCTAGTTAACCCCCTTTGAGCCTTTAGCTATTTTCATTGACAGCCTCATATGTAGCCTAATCTATTTTTTTTCAAGACCATAATTTGATCCAAATTCCTTAGCACTTTAAATTGTAGAGTCATGTGTCAAAATAAGAGGAAATTGGGTGGGAGTGATGCCTCAAAGTGTATTGGTACTTGAAATTGTTGTGAAAAAGAGTGGCTATCATGGAGGTGTTTTATAAAAAAAAAAGAAAAAAAAAAGAAATAGAAAAATAAAAAGATAGTTGTGTTTATAATTGAATAACAAAATAGGTGAAAAGGGGTGGTAGATGAAAGGAAAGTAGTGGGGCTGTTTAAAAGAGAGTGTTAATGACATAACGTAGTGTATTAAAGCGCTTAGGGAACATAGTCACTATTTCTGGCCAAAATAGTCCTACCTGTCCCTTAGCCTACCTTACAACCTGTAAAGACCTATTTGATCCTAAGCTTAGCATTCCTATATTAGTAGATCATTACACTAAGTGCAAGCCTATGGTCATCAGTTGCAACATAAGAATTCTTTGTGAGAAGTGAGAGCAAGGAGAGTCTTATACCCATGTTTCGAAGATTACAAAACTGTGAGTGGTCATGGGTAATATCTTATGTGAGACACACATGGTTGATGATTTTTGGGTAGTGCTATATGATTCTTTGTGGCTTAACTTGTGGATACGAATTAACCATCCTCACGAGTCTATGTTGGAGGATTAATTATTTCTAGTAGTGATCAAGAAACCTACTCTCTGTTAATAATTGTCGTGCATGTCTTGTTGAACATTTTGTGTTTCTATTGTGAAATTCTAGTTAGGTGTTTGCATGGACGTAATATTTTGTTCGAGGAAGAACAAAGCTTTAAGTGTGGGGCGGTGATGTTTGGCGTATTTATACCCCTAAGAACCATAATTTACCCATATTTTAGCTAAGTTTGGAGGATAAAATATATAATTCCTGCACTTTTAGTCCATTTTCCTTTAAGTGAGCTAACCTATGTGATTAGCATGTTTTTCAGGTATTAATGATGAAGATTTCAGCACTTTGTGGACCTTTGGGTAGCAAAGGGAAACTTCACATAAGAGGGAAGGCAGCTTTTGGAAGCTTGTGGACTGAATGTGATGCATGGAGAACTTGTCCCGGGCAAAATCAGTATTTCTAAATACTTAGGGATGCAACAGTAACTTAGTAGGACAAGGATGTTATAAAAACCTTATTTGCTTAATTTTTCAGCATTCATTCGATCATTATTATTCAGCACTTTTCATTATTCAGTTTAAAGATTCTGTAAGTTTAAGACGGAGAAAAACACTAAGGCTACACGAACGGCTAAAGGGAAGAAAAACGTCAACCTCTTGTTTGACTCCAACTTCATCCCCATCGTGAGATTATTCTAACTTTGGTATGATGATGATGTCTTCTTTGATTTCCGTTGTACTCATGAGTAGCTAAACTTCTCTGTTAGGGTTATGGAAACCTTGTAAGATACTATTTGTTGCTATGAGTTTGTGAATTCTTGATGTGTATGCTACTTATATCATTACTCTCTTCATTTTAATTAAATTCTCATGGTTGCAAACATAGAGAACATGCCATTATAGCATTAACTTGTTCGGGGGAAAAGTTACATGTTTGGAAAAGAGAGTGTGACAAGGAAATAGGGATTCTAACCTCTATTTACACGTTAATGCCTTAACCGGATTAACTTCTTGGAGAATTTGTACCATTTGTTATACACTTTAGGCTTGGGAGAGCTAAAGTGAAATAAATCCTTGATGGTTTGGAAACACTTGGATTTAGAATTAGAATACGATTCTCTATAAGTTCATGCATGTCTAAATTCCGCGTTACTCATAGTTAATAGAGAAGTAGAAAATACAAGGTGGACATAACCCTAACTTATTATTCTCTGTGATTAACCTTTACTAAACAAATCATTCATTCGTTACTTTGATATTATTAACTCACGCCTAAATCAAAACCCCCCTTTTCCGTGGAATTTTGGACCAACAGTCTACTAACAATTGCAACACTTAGTGACCAATTATTCCCTGTGGGATTCGACACCCAACCCAGTTGGGTTCTATATTTGACAGCGACCGCTTACACTTTCTATTGAGAGTTGTAATTTGGGCGTATCAATGCTACACAATGCTTATAATCTCGAAGGACCACAAGCTAACCTATGATTGGTACCTGTTGTAATAACTTAGTAATAATACTCTGAAAATGCAAAAATTTAGTGGAAACATGCCATAAGGTTCAAAAATAAGAAATAAATATTGAATACTGAAAACTGAATACTGAAATATCCGTCTGAAAGCCTCTAACTGTCTGTAATTGGAGTTCATGGGACAAGCTCCCAACTAACTCCGACTACTAAACTACTAATAAATTGAAGTAATAACTTTGTTCGAGAACTATGAGGACTCACTAATAAGTCTGTTGTTGATAGGCCGGGCTTCTAAGTACGGTAGGAGCCCGTGCTTCTGAACCTATGATATAAGACATCATAGCACAAAGAAAAGTATACATAAGTACTTTGAATATACTGGAGTGCTAAGTGAGATAGGCTGATATGCATGGGTTTATATGCAAGAACAATAACTTACTGAGTAACATGAACATAACTAAATGCAAGTACATGCATGAATACGTAAACTATAACTGAGGTCACAATAATACTGGCTACTGTATTCTGAATACTGATTTACTACTATTTGAGTTTTACTGATACAGTATTACTAATAAATAAGTGACTATATCTGACAATCCTAATTCTGTAAAACTGATCTGAGTTATATACAGAGATGGGTGACTGTATTTGATAGTTATAAATCTATAGAACCGAATTGAGTTCTACACTGAGATTAAAACTGAAATTGTGGGAGGTGATCATCTAACCGACATGCCCCAAATAAGATAAATAAATTGGGGTCCAATCTATAACTCCAATTGGAAGGTTGTCAGTACCATGCCACGGGAAAAGACAACAAGTTGTGGGGTCAGTCTTAGTCCAGCGAGTGACCCCTGAGATCAGTCCTGACTAACGGGTGATTAATAACGCCAAAACTACAACTCTCGTTAGAAAGTGTAAGCGGTCGCTGTCAAATATAGAACCCAACTGGGTTGGGTGTCGAATCCCACAGGGAATTCTCTGGTCACTAAGTGTTGCAATTATTAGTAGACTGTTGGTCAAAAATTCCAAGGACAAAAGGGGGATTTTAGGCATGAATTAATAATATCAAAGTAACGAATGAATAATTTGTTTAGTAAAGGTTAATCACAGAGAATAATAAGTTAGGGTTATGTCCCCCTTGTAGTTTCTACTTCTCTATTAACTATGAGTAACGCGGAATTTAGACATGCATGCACTTATAGAGAATCGTATTCTAATTCTAAATCCAAGTGTTTCCCAACCATCAAGGATTTATTTCACTTTAGCTCTCCCGATCCTGAAGTGTATAACAAATGGTACAAATTCTCCAAGAAGTTAATCCTGTTAAGGCATTAATGTGTAAATAGAGGTTGGAAGCCCTATTTCCTTGTCATACTCTCTTTTCCAAACATGTAACTTTTCTCCCGAACAAGTTAATGCTATAATGGTGTGTTCTCTATGTTTGCAACCATGGGAATTCAACTAAAACGAAGAGAGTAATGATATAACTAGCATATACATCAAGAATTCACAAACTCATAGCAATAGATAGTACCTTACAAGGTTTCCATAACCCTAACAGAGAAGTTTAGCTACTAATGAGTACAACGGAAATCAAAGAAGATATCATCATCATACCAAAGTTAGAATAATCTCACGATGGGGATGAGTTTGGCGTCAAACAAGAGGTTGACGTTTTTCTTCCCTTTAGCCGTTCGTGTAGCCTTAGCATTTTTCTCTGACCTAAACTTACAGAATCTGTAAACTGAATAATGAAAAGTGATCGAATCAATGAATGCTGAAAAATTCAGCAAATAAGGTTTTTATAACATCCTTGTCCTACTAAGTTACTGTGGCATCCCTAAGTATTTAGAAATACTGATTTTACCCGGGACAAGTTCTCCATGCATCACATTCAGTCCACAAGCTTCCAAAAGCTGCCTTTCCTTTTATATGAAGTTTTCCTTTGCTGCCCAAAGGTCCACAAAGTGCTGAAATCTTCATCATTAATACCTGAAAACATGCTAATCACATAGGTTAGCTCACTTAAAGGAAAATAGACTAAAAGTGCAGGAATTATATATTTTATCCTCAAAACTTAGCTAAAATATGGGTAAATTATGGTTCTTAGGGGTATAAATACGCCCAACATCACCACCTCACACTTAAAGCTTTGTTCGTCCTCCAACAAAATATTACGTCCATGCAAACATCTAACTAGAATTTCACAGTAGCAACACAAAATGTTCAACAAGACATGCACGACAATCATTAACAAAGAGTAGGTTTCTTGATCACTACTAGAAACAATTCAACCTCCAACATAGACTCGTGAGGATGGTTAATTCGTATCCACAAGGTAAGCCACAAAGAATCATATAACACTACCCAAATATCATCAACCATGTGTGTCTCACATAAGATATTACCCATGATCACTCACAGTTTTGCAATTTTCGAAACATGGGTATAAGACTCTCCTTGCTCTCATTTCTCACAAAGAATTTGTATGTTGCAACTGATGATCATAGGCTTTCCCTTAGTGTAATGCTCTACTAATATCGGAATGCTAAGCTTAGGATCAAATAGGTCTTTACAGGTTGTAATGTAAGGTAAGGGACAGGTAGGACTATTTTGGCCAGAAATAGTGACTATGTTCCCTAAGCGCTTTAATACACTACGTTATGTCATATACACCAACTCTTAACAACCACTCTACCTTCCTTTCATCTACCAACCCCTTTTCACCCAATTTGTTATTCAATCATAAACACAACTATTTATTTATTTATTTTTTTCTTTTTCGTTTTTTCTTTTTCTTTTTTTTAAACATCCCTATGATATCCACTCCTTTTAACAACATTTTCAAGCACCAATACACGCTGAGACATTATTGTCACCAATTTCCTCTTATTTTGTCACATGACTCTACAATTTAAAGCGCCTAGGAATTTGGATCAAATTATGGTCTTGAAAAAAATGGATTAGGTTACATATGAGGCTGTCAAAGAAAATAGCTAAAGGCTCAAAGGGGGTTCACTAGGATGATGTACAAAGGTAGGTAAAAAGAAGGTAAACAATTATAGGCTGCCAAAGAAATGCCTAAATCATCTCCTAAACTCACACTCTTTATTTCTCTTTACACACACACCAGGCAAGTTCTAGCATCAGTCACAACACAGAATATACTATATCCTCACACACACAAGGCACATGGTCAACTTTATTGGGAGCAGTATAGACTCTTGACCCAACAGATGAATGAATTAAACCACACATAGTGAGTCACACGTAGAGCCTAAATATCTCAATAGTAATGATTTAGCACAACCTCTTGTTATAATACCATGCCGTCTATCAGAACAATTTTATGCAAAATCTAAAAAAAAAATCTAGAATTTAATAACTAATTACGACTAATTAACAAACAAGAACAAGAATAAATTGTAGGCAAAGAAATACAATACAACATACAAATACCAGCACCCCACACTTAGATGGGACACACTGCCCTCAGTGGAAAATAAATAAGGAAAACTTGATTAGTCGGACTCCTCTATGTCTGGGGTCATACCCCCTGCGTTGGAATCATCATCAGAGTCGTCGTCATCAGAGTTGTCCTCCACGTCTGAGTCTGGCAGTCGACGATTGTCGTCAGTTGGCACGTCATCATCGAGAGGTTCCTCAAAATGTACCCCTACTCCACACATAGCCCGCGCATGCTCATTCATCGGGTAGTCAAAATCCAACTGCTGAAGATCTGCATCAGTCGGAACCCGACCCCCGCTCATCATGGTAAACCGAGTCATGCCATATAGATGGAGAAAGAAACTCTCATCTCGAGAATTTCTTTCTACAGTGGTAAGGTTGATGCCATGACCAGTTTCAGGCTCTTTAACTTTTGTAAGATCAACCTTCTGCGAGTTGTGTGGAAGCTTATGATCTGCAGGTTCCTCTTTAATATGCTCCTTCCTTAAGATTGCAGTCAACAAATTGCCAAAGCTAAAATGGGGCCTTTTGTGCAGCCTAGCCTTACGCATTGACGATCGTATAACCGTACCAATGTTGATGGGAATATTAGTCATCAGAGCGTACACCAAGCATACTCTATCATGTGTGATCTTTGTGTACTGTGTCCCAGGAATCAGGCAAGAGTTGATTATCCTTAACCATATACGAGCTTCTCTGTTCAAGGAAGCATACGGGAAGGTATTGTGCCACCCGTTATCCTTGTGATGAATCCACCGGGCCATGGACCTTGTTCCACACAGTGTGTGTCTGATTGCCCTGTAGGGAGGTCTGTGATAAAGCTCCTTGAGCGGTGATGGATCCACAGATGGAAGACCCAGAAAAGAGTTGAAAAACTCCAATTCAGTTGCAAGACTTGGCCCCAAATCTTCCCTTCATTTCCGGTAGTCTTTGGGGACCAATTGGCATAGAACTCTCACGTTAGATCAAGGTTGCCTTCCCCCATATCTCGGAAAATAAAATCAAGATTTAGTGCCATGATTTTCGCCAAAATGCGGGGCTCTCTCTTTTCTAGATTCTCCTTCTGCATCAAATCCACGTGAACATATTTTTTCACTTTGTTGTTCTTGTACCACTCCTTTCCTTCCTCCTCTAGGACCCACTTTATCCCGAAAGTGCGTCGAGGTATTTGTAGAGAGGAGGACTCAAATTGATCTTTTCTTGCCCTTTTCTGACCTTTCTGCGAGGTGGACACTTTTTCTTTTCCTTATCGTCCTTTCGGTGCCATTCTACCTGAGATCACAATAGAGTCATGTTAGCTTCATCTCAGACGATTCAATCGAAAGACAAACAGTAATGGAACCACCCCATACTTAATTTGTTTGCCTTGACTAACTGAGTGATGTCGATTACTCAGACTTCATCGACATACATTTAGGCGATATGTTCCAACAACATGTTTAGCACAGTCATATTCTCATGTAATCTTGACTATCCTTTCCAATGTTATTTCATTGGATTAATGCACTTTTTGAACAAGACTACCACATAGAGATTGTATCAAGTTAATGCATAGAAATAATCACCAAATTTCATGCTTGTGGTCAATCATGATCTTTATCTCGACGAACGAGTCATTCAAACATTCAAGCTTTCAACTTACAAGATTATGTATTAACTTCACAATTTTGACTTCATAAAACTATGACAGTGTATAACAATCAAATACAAGTTTGAACAAAGTCAAGAACACCCACACGTATTCTTTTACTCACTCTAGATGTATCATAACAAACCAATAATATTCTTTTCACCAAACACCACTTCAAAATCTAAAATACCATTATAAACGTAGTATTGCAACAACTACGGAATATAAAAGAATAACTTACTTGGTGATGGTTCGGGAAGATGATCTTGCAAGATTAGATGAGCAAAAAGAAAATTTTTGAGATATTTGGGAAGCTTAGGCGGCACCTAGGTTGAGCAAACAAGTGCATTTTGTTCTAAGGTTGAAGATCTATTTATAGACTAAGCCATGGGTCGGGTTTGATCCATGTAAAATCGGGTTAGGAGACAAAAAGGCATAAGTTGGTAGCGCCTAATGCTTTGCCTATGCTTAGCATAGGCGGCTCCTTTGTCAATGCCTAGTTGGGCATAGGCGGCGCCTTTGCCAATTCCTTGTGGAAACAGTGACCATAGGCAATGTCATAGACGGCGCCTATGGCATTGCCTAGATATACATAGGCGGCGCCTATGGTATTCCCTAGATTTGCATAGGCAATGCCTTGTTCGTTGCCTATGTGAGGCAGTGAGAATAGGCAATGGTATAGGCCTTGCCTTGTCCATTGCCTAGATTAGCATAGGCCTTGCCTTGTCCATTGACTAGATTAGCATAGGCCTTGCCTTGTCCATTGCCTAGATTAGCATAAGCAATGCCTAACCAATAGCATTTGCTCCATCATTCCTAGCTTACCACCCTTAGCATGGCTCACTTTCAAATAAAATTTTTAGGACTAATCCCCTCCTTTGTACGTCTTGCACCTACACTTAATCAAAAACAACAAAAAATGATTAGACGGATGGGTTACCTCCCACCAAGCGCCTTAGTTTTGGTCGTGGCTCGACTCTTCTTTTTGGATTATTATTTAACAAAAACAAACTCCTAGTAAAACAAAACTATTAAAAATGATGGGTTGCCTCCCATGTAGCGCTTGATTTATTGTCGCGGCACGACATAGTTATCTCGATTACTTTAGACTTCATCGAGATAGACTGTGGCTATGCATTTTATCGAGTCTAGTGGACCGATATATGGCTTCACTCGTTGGCCATTCACCTTAAAGACACCACCATCATTGTTTTCTAGCTCTACTACTCTAGACGAGTAGACTTGGCTAATTTTAAATGGACCAGACCATCTAGACTTCAACTTACCTGGAAATAGCTTCAGTCTGGAGTTGAAAAGAAGTACCAAATCACCCTTCTGTAAGATTCGTTGGATAATCCTCCGATCATGGTACTTTTTCATCCGTTCCTTGTAGAGGTCTGCTCTTTCATACGTGTGTAGATGTAATTCATCCATCTCATTCAGTTGTTCTAATCTCAGATTAATAGCATCATCCCAATTCAGGTTAAGCCGTTTCAACGCCCACAGCGCTTTATGTTCGAGCTCGATTGGCAAGTGACAAGCCTTCCCATAAACTAGTTGGTAAGGTGACATACCAATTGGTGTCTTGAACGCAGTCCTATAAGCCCATAAGGCATCATCCAGCTTTCGGTACCAATCCTTCCTACTAGAATTTATAGTCTTAGCAAGGATAAGCTTGATCTCCCGATTAGAAACCTCTACCTGCCCACTAGTTTGTGGGGGGTAAGGTGTAGCTACCTTATGTTGCTTGACCCCATATTTCACCAACACGGCTCTGAACAGCTTTTTACAAAAGTGTGATCCTCCATCGCTTATGATGGTACGTGGTACCCCAAAACGAGAGAAGATATTTCTCTTTAAGAATGCTACAACACGCTTACCTTCATTATCAGCCAGCACTACCGCTTCGACCCATTTGGATACATAATCCACAGCAACTAGGATATATTTCATCCCAAATGAATTCACAAATGGGCCCATGAAATCAATAACCCATACATCAAATAGTTCTACTTCAAGAATTTTAGACATGGGCATCTCATGGTGCTTCGAGATAGATCCTTGCCTCTGACACTGATCACATCTTCTCACAAAATCGTAAGCATCCTTGAATAATAAAGGCCAATAATAGCCGTTTTGCAATACCTTCCGGGCTGTCCGATCACCTGCATGGTGACCCCCAACTTGGGAAGCATGACTTGCTTCCAAGATGCTAGGCACCTCCACATCAGAGATGCATCGCCTAATAACACCATCAGCACATCATCGAAAAAGATACGGTTCATCCCAGAAGTAGTGTTTCACATCATGCATGAACTTTCTCTTTTGATGAAAGGAGCGATTCTCAGGCATCACTTTACATACCACGTAGTTCGCAAAGTCTGCATACCACGGTAAGTCTTCCACCAAGTGGCTAGGATCTCTTCGTCGGGAAATGCATCATAAATCTCAAGGTGGGGTTGCGCTATGTGCTCACTCTCAAGTCTAGATAGATGATCAGCTACTTGGTTTTCGCAACCTTTTCTATCCTTTACCTCAAAATCAAATTCTTGAAGAAATAACACCCACCGAATTAGCCTTGGCTTAGCATCCTTCTTTGCCATTAAATATCTCAGAGCCGCATGATCTGTATGAACCACCACTTTGGTTCCCAACAAGTAAGCACGGAACTTTTCAAAACCATAAACAACTGCTAGAAGCTCTTGTTCCGTGACGGTATAGTTCTTCTGGGCTCCATTCAAGGCCTTGATCGCATAGTATATTGGATGAAATAGACTTTCTCTTTTCTGACCAAGTACAACACCCAAAGCTACCCCAATTGCATCAAACATAACTTCAAACGGTAGAGACCAATCAGGTGCTACAATAATAGGAGCTTCAACTAGCAATACTTTGAGGAATTCAAATGCCTTCAAGCAATCTTCACCGAAGTCAAACTTTGCATCCTTCTCCAAAAGTTGGAATAATGGACTAGCAATCTTGGAGAAGTCTTTAATAAACCTCCGATAAAAACCTGCATGACCGAGGAAACTATAAACTCCCTTTACAGAAATTGGAGGTGGTAGTTTCTCGATAACTTTAATCTCGGCTAGGTCCACCTCAATTCCTCTTTCAGAGACTTTATGCCCAAGAAAAATGCCTTCTTTCACCATAAAATGGCACTTCTCCCAGTTTAGCACCCAGTTGAATTCAACACATCTCTGCAACGCCATACTCATATTTGCCAAGCATGATTCAAACGACTCACCTACTACTGAAAAATAGTCCATAAACACCTCCAAGGTGTCTTCAACCATATCAGAAAAAATGGACATCATACAACGCTGAAAAGTGGCAAGTGCATTACATAACCCAAATGGCATACGTTTGAAAGAAAACGTACAATACGGGCATGTAAAAGTTGTCTTCTCTTGATCTTCAGGAGCAATGCAGATCTAAATATAGCCAGAATAACCATCTAAGAAATAAAACCATCCCTTCCCTGCCAATAGATCAAGCATTTGGTCCATGAATGGCATTGGGAAGTGATTCTTTAGCGTCCACGAATTCAGGTTCCGGTAGTCCATGCACAATCTCCACCCTGTGACAGGTCTGAGTGGAATTAGCTTATTCTTTTCATTTGCGACTACTGTTATGCCCCCTTTCTTGGGCACACATTGTACCGGACTCACCTATTTACTGTCGGAGATTGGATACACCACCCCAGCATCTAACCACTTAATAATTTCTTTCTTCACCACCTCTTGCATAGGTGGATTCAAATGACTCTGATGCTCAATTGTGGGCACGCAATCTTCTTCGAGCTGAATCTTGTGCATACATATCCTAGGAGGGATACCAATGATATCAGAAATAGTCCAACCGATGGATCTCTTGTATTTTTTTAGAACATAGATGAGAGCCGCTACTTGATGTTCACCTAAATCAGCCGCAACAATAACCGTAAGTGTATCACCACTTCCCAAAAATGCATACTTCAGGTGGCTGGGTAGCTCTTTCAATTCTAGCACTGGTGGTTCTTCAATGGATGGCTTTGCTGGTGGTGAAGGTCGATTCTTAAGATCAAGGTCCAGCTTCTTAGGAGCATGGGAATATGACCCTATTCCTGTTAGAGCACAAATAGTTTCTTCATACTCTTCAACATCCTCATGCTAAAAATTTATAAGCACAGCAGCCAATGGATCAACAATAAGCTGCTTCTCTACAGATAATTCTTTCTCATCTTCATAATAAACATCAGCTACAGAGAACACATTCATATCTTTGGGATGCTTCATTGATTTGCATACATCAAAATGGACCACTTCATCATTCATCCAAAATAAAAGCTCATTAGCTCTTAAATCAATAAGAACACTTCCTGTTGCAAGGAAAGGACGCCCCAAGATTATGGGAACTTCTGAATCCACCTCACAATCCAAAATAACAAAGTCTGCAGGAAAAATGAAGGTAGAAACCTTCACCAATACATCATATAAGATACCAACAGGTCATTTTACCGACCTATCTGCCATCACGAGCCGCATATTGGTTGGTGTAGGATCACCCAACCCTAACTTTCTGTAAATAGATAGCAGCATCAAATTGATGCTAGCTCCCAAATCGCACAATGCCTTAGCAAAATCCAAAGATCCAACCATGCAAGGAATAGTGAAAGCACCAGGATCTGCCTTCTTCTGAACTAACGATCTTGTAGCGATTGCACTGCAATGATGAAGATTATTTGCCAGCTCATAGCTTGCTGCCCGCTTCTTTGTCAAAAGGTCCTTCATGAATTTAGCATACCCAGGCATTTGTTCCAGCGCCTCCACCAAAGGAACATTAATAGTCAGTTGCTTCAACATAGTCATGAATTTACTGAACCTAGTGTCATCAGCTTTCTTCTTCAGTCTCTGAGGAAAAGGTGGTGGTGGAAGAGGAATAGTTTTCTCCCCCACTTTCTTTTTATCTTGCTTCAGATTATTAATATTTTCAGGATGGTCAAGCCTAAGTGTAGTGTCATGAACGTTCTGACTTTCAGCTTCTACAGAATCATCACAATCTGCTTCAATCATATTCTCTTCTGTATTATCAACCACCTGCTTACCTTCGGATGGATTTTCCAACACCTTACCACTCCTGGTAGTAATAGCCATACATGATCCCTCATTCCTTGGATTTTGCACGGTGTCGCTAGGTAGGGTGCCAGGTTTTCTTTGATTGAGTGCTGCTGATAGTTGACTCAATTGTTGTTCCAACTATTTTATTGAAGTGGAATGCGAATCAACCAATTGATTTATTGGGGATAAATAATTTTTTACCTCCGTTACTCCCGTGTTGGTTGCCTCCACTCCTTTCAACAGCTTAGCCATCATATCTTCCATGGACATCTTCCCAGAGCCAGATGTCGCGGCCTCACGATTTCCAGGAGGAATATACAAACCACTCCTGTCAGTCTTATTCTTGTATCCGGATTTATCATAATAGTTCCGACCTTGGTTTCCTTGGGCATTGCCTCGAAAACCCCCTGATTATTCAAATAATTTGCTTCCTCCTCAGAATCGGATTCATCTCTTCCCTGTGATACAACGGCCTTAACCTTTTCGGTCTTCCCTGATAATAAATTCTTGGTAAGAAGATCCATCTGCATTTTCATGTGAGCCATATCCTGGTCACGTTCCTCTTCTCTTCGCCTTTGTTCTGCCGTCAAGCCAATAGATACAGTAGAGCTTGCTACCTCAGAATCCCTGGTATGCCAAGATCTACTATGCTTTGTCATAAGATCTAGCATATCACTTGCCTCAATAAAAGTAAGGTCCATGAATGACCCACCTGCAGTATTATCAACCACTGGCTTAGTCACCGAATTCAAAGACCTGTATAATATCTCCATCAAGTGGATATTGGTAATCTGATGGTTTGGGCACCGCATAAGCTTCTTCTTGAACCTCTCCCATGTTTCGTGGAGAGCTTCAGTTGGAAGCTGTCGAAAATTGCTGATCTTATCTCTTAATTATGCTCTTTTGGATGGAGGAAAGAATATTTCTAGGAAAGCGCCTTTCAGTTGCCTCCAATTAGTAATAGAATTAGGAGTTATCCCGTTCAACCATAGAGTTGCCTCTCCAGATAGAGACAATGGAAATAAGTGCAGTCGAATGCATTCTGTCCAACTCCTGGATTGTCAAACGACTTGCATGTTGAGATAAAGTTGATCAGATGTATATTCGGATCATCGCCTGCAAGTCCACCAAATAACCCTTTGAGTTGCAACAGCTGGATCATGGTGCTAGTGATATTCAAGTGCCAAGGGAAGAGGAATAATAGCCCCTGTGGCACCAGCTCCATCCAAATCGTCATCATCATTATCAAAAGGAGCCTGCACAGCTCGGCGTTCAGGTCTCATTCTAGCTTGATGATCTCTCCTATTCACAGGTGCTGCCACCTCATCTGCACGCCGTGGATTAAGTAACTCATCATCACCCAGGTCCTCTTTATCAAGATTTGTTGCCCGACCTGGGTTATCAATATTCTGTCGATGCACTTGTGCAGCTGCCAACGCAGCTAACCTAGCCTGCTCCTGTTGAGCAACCCTTCTTTCAATATCATGTTGTGCATCCATTATGCCAATAAGTTGTGGTTCAGGATTTATGGGTAATAATGGCTGACCAGATCTTCGTGTATTTGGCATGCACTCTACCAAACCTGAACAAAACAAAAACAACAAACAAAAAGTAAAATTCGAGAATCTTTGACCAAAGGGTCTAGTAACTATCACAAACTTATTTGAAAACCGTATTCCCCAGCAGCGGCGCCAAAATTTGATAACGCCCAAACTACAGCTCTCGTTAGAAAGTGTAAGCGGTCGCTGTCAAATATAGAACCCAACTGGGTTGGGTGTCGAATCCCACAGGGAATACTCTGGTCACTAAGTGTTGCAATTATTAGTAGACTGTTGGTCGAAAATTCCAAGGACAAAAGGGGGGTTTTAGGCGTGAATTAATAATATCAAAGTAACGATTGAATGATTTGTTTAGTAAAGGTTAATCACAGAGAATAATAAGTTAGGTTTATGTCCACCTTGTAGTTTCTACTTCTCTATTAACTATGAGTAACGCGGAATTTAGACATGCATGCACTTATAGAGAATCGTATTCTAATTCTAAATCTAAGTGTTTCCCAACCATCAAGGATTTATTTCACTTTAGCTCTCCCGATCCTTAAGTGTATAAAAAATGGTACAAATTCTCAAAGAAGTTAATCTGGTTAAGGCATTAACGTGTAAATAGAGGTTGAAAGCCCTATTTCCTTGTCATACTCTCTTTTCCAAACATGTAACTTTACTCCCAAACAAGTTAATGCTATAATGGCTTGTTCTCTATGTTTGCAACCATGAGAATTCAATTAAAACGAATAGAGTAATGATATAAGTAGCATACACATCAAGAATTCACAAACTCATAGCAATGATAGTACCTTACAATGTTTCTATAACCCTAACAGAGAAGTTTAGCTACTCATGAGTAGAACGGAAATCAAAGAAGACATCATCATCATACCAAAGTTAGAATAATCTCACGATGGGGATGAGTTTGGCGTCAAACAAGAGGTTGACGTTTTTCTTCCCTTTAGCCGTTCGTGTAGCCTTATCGTTTTTCTCTGTCCTAAACTTACAGAATCTGTAAACTGAATAATGAAAAGTGATCGAATCAATGAATGCTGAAAAATTCAGCAATTAAGGTTTTTATAACATCCTTGTCCTACTAAGTTACTGCTGCATCCCTAAGTATTTAGAAATATTGATTTTGCCCGGGACAAGTTCTCCATGCATCACATTCAGTCCACAAGCTTCCAAAAGTTGCCTTCCCTGTTATATGAAGTTTTCCTTTGCTGCCCAAAGGTCCACAAAGTGCTGAAATCTTCATCATTAATACCTGAAAACATGCGAATCACATAGGTTAGCTCACTTAAAGGAAAATGGACTAAAAGTGCAGGAATTATATATTTTATCCTCAAAACATAGTTAAAATATGGGTAAATTATGGTTCTTAGGGGTATAAATACGCCCAACATCAGTGATCCCTGAGTATGCCAGTCCTATCTAACAGGTGATGTCTCATAACCTATGCTGGCTACATACTTTTTGAAATTAAGGATTGCTTCTAGGGATCTCAGTCCTAACTAACGTGTGAGCCCCCATCCCTAGGCTCACTTGGTCCTAAATTCTACTCCCAACTGAAAGAAACTAAATTGATTATATAAATTGGACTAGACTAATAATGAATTCTCTTAGTACTGAACTAATTACTGACTGAATTCTGTGAACTGACTGAGTTTACTGAGTTCGAAACTGAATACTGAACTAAGACTGATTACTTAATACTATTGAAACTATTTTGTAGCTGTTATAGCTTTAGTAAACAACTAGATTCTTCGGGTATTAAATACCCCCATGACTCGATAGCATGAAAAGTAAAACGCTACGTGAATTTAGTAGCGTAATAGTACTTGATCACTAAAATGCAATCATTTAGACATTTTGTCAAACAGTTGATATACATGAGATTGTATACATGCTAACATGATATAATTTCATTACTTCAATCACATGAACAATTCAAAAAACACTTGACAAACATAATTTATTCACAAGACTGTAATACAACATGCAAGCATCATAATCATAATCCCAACTTACAATTTCAAAGGGGTTTTTAACATGAAACCATACCACAACCCACATATGCCATCTATTTCTCATGATCTTGTAATTAATCATATATTATAAACTCAACTAACATCATTGTCATGAACACAATAAAATTTAATCATGAAATTTAATAAAACTATTTAATTGTAGTTCAAGAGGTTTCTTGAACTTTAAGGGGTGAAGGAAACCCTTGGATGAACACTTAACATACCTTAATTCTTGAATTCTTGAAGATTGATGGTGTGTTCTTAAGAATTGATTTTGAAATTAATTTTTTAGTGTTTTGCTCTTCAGATCAATTTGAGATAAAAGAGTGTAATTTGCTTTGTGAGGGATGAATTTCGTGTTTTAGGGGCTGGGTTGAAGTGAGGAAAATGTCCCACTTACCCCTCTGGAAGATATTTTTAATGAATGAAAATTAGGCCTAGTAATGCGCAGACCAACGTGCCACATCGTTGGCTTCGATGAGATGGACAACGCGAAACATCGAGTCCGCATCGGTTAACTAGAATTTGTACTGGGAGCTGGAGAAAAATATTTATCAACGAAATGGCCGACGCAGTGCGTTGAGATCTCGTCAATCCACTGGTTTGAGCTTTCAAATATATTTCAAACAAAGTCCAAAAAATCCAAAACTTGTTTGGGAACACCCACTAACATTCCTGATCATGGTTAAACCTAAAAATCATTACTTTAAGGTCATAAGGGTTTTGACATAGAGTCTCCAACCTATGAAGGCTAAAGTAAATTCTAACTATAAACACTTCGCTGAAATTTTTAAGTCTGAGACCTCTTTTCAAGCTTTAATGTATTGAGTTAAGCTTAGAATTTTGTGGGGTCTTACACGTGACCTAAAATTTATGGTTGTGGTTTTTTATTTGAATATTTGGCATCAATATTTATATAGGGTGAACGTGGATATTTATTCAAATCACGAAAGTTTACAGTATGTTTTTACGAAGAAATAATTAAACCTCAGGCTAAGGAGATAGCTCGAATTTCTTAAGGACTATGACATGAGTTTGAACTACTATCAAGGATAAGAGAATATTGTTACAAATTCTCTTAGCAGTTTTCCCTTGGGAAGTCTATCCCACGTTGAGGAGGTGAAGAAAGTACTGGTGAATTATATTTACAGGCCAGATAACTTGGGAGCTTGCCTATTGGACTCTATGAATGGTAAAGTAATTATTCAAGAGGTGGTTAAAATGTCTTTTATTGGAGAGTTAAAGGATAAATAGGTTTTATATCCCATACTTATGTAAATCAAAGATTATTTTGGCAAAAAAGGGTTAAGGCTTTCGAGATTGAGGGTGATTGCATTCTAAGATATCAAGAAAAGTAATGTGTTACTGATGTAGATGGGTTGTGAGAAAGGATTTTAACCAAACCTTATGGGTTCATATATATAGTTCATCCAGGTTTGACCAAGACGTATCATGACCTGAAGAAAATCTATTGGTGGAATAATATTAAAAGGGTTGTGGCAAAATTTGTTGCCAAGTGCACAGTTTTTTAGCAAGTCAGGCTAAGTATTTGAGGCTAGATGGACTCTCTCAAGAGATAGAGTTGCTAGTGTTGAAGTGGGAGATGATTAATATGGATTATATTATAGATCTTCCACGTTCTCAAAATCTGTATGGTTCTACTTGTTTCATTATAGATAGAATGACCAAGTCTGCTCAGTTCTTAATTGTGAGAACCAACTATTTGGGAGAGAATTTTGTCAAGTTGTTCATTCAGGAGATAATAAAGTTGCATGGGGCCCTAGTGTCTATTATTTCTAATTTAGGTACGTAGTTCTAATCTTATTTTGAGCATTCATTGAAAAAAGGTTTAGGTACTCAGGTGATTCTTAGCACTACTTTCCACTCTCAAATAGATGTGTAAGTGGAGCGTACTATTCAAACTTTGGAGGATATGTTAAGGGCATATGTAATCGATTTCCAAGGTAGTTGGGTTGACCATTTTCCTTTTATCGAGTTTGCATATAATAATAATTAACATTACAATATCCAGATAGCCTATTTTGATGCCATTTATGGTTGAAAGTATAGGTCTCTTATTGTATGGTTTCAGGTGGGTAATACTAGGTTATTTGGCCCTAAATTGTTTCACCAAGCAATGAAGAAGGTAAAGGCAATTACAGAAAGACTTAAGACAACTCAAAGTTTCCAAATGTCTTATGTGGATGTGAGATAGAGGGAATTAGAATTTGAAGTGAACAATTGGGTGTTCTTGAAGGTTGCACCTATGAAGGAGTCATGATATTTGGGAAGAAATGAAAACTCGATCCTTGTTACATTAGTCTATATAAGTTTATAAGAAGGATTGTAAATATTGGTTAATAATTGGAACTACTAGCAAGTTTAGCATCGGTTCATCCCGTATATTATGTGTCTAGGCGTAGATAGTGTGTGGGTAATCCTTCCATGGTAGTGCCTATTGAATATATTGGTGTTAAGGATTTGTTGTCCTTTGAGAAAGTCTCAATTGAGATATTGTATTAGAAAGTTCATAGATTGAGCACTAAGGAAATAGCTTCGGTAAAGGTGCATTGGAGGAATCAAAAGTTGGAAGGGGCTACATAGGAGTTTGAAGAAGATATGAAAGCCAACAGATTCTTGTTCCCCGCATTGGATGAAAGTGTTTAAGGGATGATTTTTAATTCCCCTCTTATATAATTTTGGAGTTATTCCATGAATTCCATTATGTTCTCTCTATTATTGGGCTAGGATTGTCCTAACCTGACAGTGCCCAAGTGCACACGCAAATATCCGTGGTCTTATCAAGTAATTTAGTGCCTTCAAGAAATCCCAAATAAAAATCTCTCAAGGATTTACGTTTGCCGCCTATCTAATTCTAGTTCAACCAATTGAGGAGAGTAGTAAGTAGAATTTTAGAATTAAAAATAAACTAAGAAGAAACTAAACTAATGCGGAAAAATAATGGCTTTGGACAATCAAGGATAGAAGCCTAGGGTTAAGGGTTACGAACAATCCTACTATGTTATTGAATTTCATTCGTTAACTTGCTTATCTGGGTTGTTTATTGTTAGGGTTAATTGCACAATTATGGTTGCCCAACCTCTAATCCTTTACCTAAGTTGAACCTTACAACTACAACGTTGAGCGGGGATGTAATAGTTCACTTAAATTCATTACAAATGTCATCATACATATGATTCAAGAATGGCATCTAAGTACATCCCTGTCCTAGATACTAATTTAAGTCTCTTATTTTATAAGGAAACAAGAACCATACTTTGTTTATTCCCTTGTTCTATCTCCCTATTACCTCTCCCGAGTTCACAAGGTTGACAATTGATGTATTCTAAAGGCCATGAATCCTTAAAATAGTTAAGAAAAGAATAAACAAACAACCAACAATGATGAAAAAATTAACAAACTTAATTCAAAATAAAAGTAATCATGAACGTGGTCTTAACCCCGAATAGGGGTTTTAGCCTTCAATGGAAATATTCATTATCCAATCCCTTGGATTGATGATACAAACCATGAAAGAAACAAAAGTAAAGACATATAAACCCTAAAACAAGTTTTCAACAGACCCACAACTAGTCTAAGACATCCTAGATTCCATAATAACAAGTACAAAGATGTCTTTATAGTGTCCAAGTAGTCCCAAGACGTGTAGGGTTCAAATCTGCACTTTTGCCCATATTTGAAATAGGGTCGCATCGCGAGGGAAATTTGAAATAAGTAAGGGTAGAAACGCAGTGTCATCATGAGGGTACATATTTTTGGGTGAATTCTGAGTATTTTAGTATGTATAACACGCACATAGATATTTCCACACGCCCACATTATCCCTAGACATTCCAGGTGTCCAAATTGAGTCAAAGTTGTATATTGTGCTTTCGTTAGGCCGTTCCGAGCCTTTTTGAGTTGTTTTCACTTAATTTAAAGCTTGTATATCCTTAATATATCATCATAATAAACTAAATAAGACTCATGTAGCATTAAAATAAACCATTTAGATCTCAAAACAACAGAACATTCAAGACGGTGAACTAGAAACACGAGCTAAGCATAAGCTAATTTCACTTTGATCATTAACTCATTGTTTCTACTCATTTGTTGATCCAATTGACCCTTAAACATTATAAAAAAGTTTTTCAAAATATAAATACAAAATAACAACCTTATAAAATCATTAAAACATGTTAGAACCCAACACAATAGACTAGACAAGCACCTAGCTCAAGCTAGTAACACTAGTTTTCTCGGTTGAACTCTAAATGATCAATTTGAATCAAAACATTCTTGGAAACACCATAAAACATTGTAAACTCATACATGGACACTTAAATACACATTTATATCATTATCAACACATTAATTACATGAATCATCCTCAAAACAAGGCTAAAAAGGCTAGAATAGTAACGCTAGAATGCATAACCACAGCCAACATCATAAAATCTCATTTGGGGATGAATGATCCAAGGGAGGGGGATAATGTAATACCTTAGAAAATTTTGATTAATTTTGTTTGGAACCTCCCTCGTGTGTTATGATTATTTTTAACATGAATCATGATGAAGGGTGTCAAAATGGTGTATTGGGAAAGTTTTAGGATTTTTAAAAGGGGTTCGGGGTTATTTTTGGACCCCAAGGCAGTGAGAGTCTATTATAATAGTGTTCCAGGATACCTAATCTCCGTAATAGAACCGTGGTATGCTGGCTATGCACTACAATAGCGGCACACCACGCTGTTATGTAAAAATTATCCAATTTTTTATTTTTGTGTTTGGGTTTAGGTTATTTTTGTCCTCTTCACTTTTAAACAACATAAAACGTTCCCCAAACTCAGAAGACCCCCAAAATCATAAAGTTGTACATTCCGCTTCTATTCTCTAACTTGCAAGTCAAGAATTACAAGGGGTTTCTAAAGGATTCCATTCTTAGGGCTTTAAACATTAATTCCTCTCCAATTTTTCTAAATTTAAGGAATATTTTACACTCCCTACTCTAATTTTGGTGTTATTGCATTACTTAACATGATGTTTTGATATTTTGGGGTATTGGAATGATTGAATTGTCTAGGGTTGAGGGTTTTTTCTTATTACCACTTGCATCGTAATTTTCACTATTTTATTGGGTTATTCATGCTTTAAATAATTTATTTTGAACTAAATTTGTGCATTGTTGTAATTGTTGAATTTGGTTACTTATGTTTCACAAAGTTGATAATTTTTGACATGGTATTGATATAAACCACAACCATCATTATAAATTTTGATTTTGAACAAGGATTCTACATGATTAACCTATCTTTGAAAGGTTGGATTGCATTAATGGAATAAGGGTAAAATTCTTTTGGAATGCCCTTGATGGCTAAGGTTTTGGAATTCCCTTGGTGGATATAGTTTTGGATTTTAAATATAATTTAGAGTCTACTGGTTAAATGGTTTGGGTTTGGCATAATTGGAATATTTTTCAAGCCTATTGGTATGATGATACCATGTTGGAAAAGCCTACGCAAAAGACTCCATGGTTAATGGCTAGTTTATTTGCAAATTGCTTAAATTTGGTCTTAAAGGGAATTTTGTAGCTCATTGAGACGGTTTAGTCCCTGAGGGACCAACACTAGAAACCACATTTTTCGATGTTGGGGGTATACATGAACATTGTGTCTTATGGACACATTATATTTTTGGAGGGCTATGTCCTTGGTGTCCTTAGCCATTCCTTGGTACATACGGCTAACATGGTCTAGGGCCTTTCTAGCAAGGGTACAGGTTCGTAGAAATTTGATATGAGCTACATAGTTTAGGAATAATGTTTTAAAGAATCATATTTCTTGTCCCTTATCCCTACCACAATATTTTATATGTATGTACAATTGTTGTACATGTGATTTAACACTGGATTTTTTGTGAATTCTTATTTTATACCTTTCCTTGTCTTGCATGCTAGTACTCTCCGTACTAACCATCCCTGGATGCTACATCCTTTCATGATGGAGGTTTCAAGGGATTTTTTTGTGATCCTGGGTAGTGTTAGGTGGTTTGGTACTCCTGTATCAGCTATAAAGTGGTAATCCCTAGATCTTTCGAAAGGATCGGTCTTTATTTTAGATTTTTTATCATTCTATAACTTACGAATTTCATTGGAATAGTCAAGGGCATGTCTCGATTTTGTTGGTATTCTTTGTATTAGTGTCTTTATGAATAGCTGAGATATCTTTGGTGTCTTATTTTCACTCTTTAACTTTCTTTTGGATATATATATATATATATTATTTACTTGATTGGATTATTTTAATTACTTTTATTATGCTCTTGAGGTAAGGCTAAGGGGGTCATCTCCGGCCTTGGTTTACTGGGGATGACCGTCACAGCCAGGCCCTAGTTCGGGTTGTGACAGGGGATTAAGGTTCATCCATAAAATATTGAGGCCGTAAAGAAGTGGCCTATACCCATGAATGCAATTGACACCTGAAGCTTCTTAAGTCTGGCATGCTACTATATGAGATTTGTCGAAAGTTTTTCATCTACAGCTGCTCCGCTTACAAGGTTGAATGGAATAAGGTAAATTTCTTATGGTCTGAGGCTTTTGAAAGTAGTTTTGAGAGGGTAAAAGACAAGTTAACTACTGCACCTACATTGGAACTTATTGTAGGTACTGAGAGGTTCTTGGTTCATTGTGGTGGATCTCGGGTAAGGCTTGGTTATGTACTTATGAAGCATAGTAAATTGGTATCTTATGTATCTAGCCAACTAAAGATTCACGAGAAGAACTACCCATCCATAATCTAAAATTGGCCTATATAGTAGTTGCCCTTAATATTTGGTGTCACTTCCTATATAGGGTGTATGTTGACATTTTCACTGATCATAAGATCCTGGATTATGTGTTCACTTAGAAAGAAATGAATCTCAGGCAAAGGAGATGGCTTGAGCTATTAAAATATTATGATATGAGTCTGCACTATTATTCAAGTAAAGTTAATGTGGTTGTTGATGCTCATAACAGGTTGACAATGGACAGTCTTTCTCTATTGAGAAGGAAAATATGGATGTGGTCAAGGAAATTAATTGAATTACTAATTTGGAGAACCATTTCTTATACTTTGAGGATGGAGGAATGATCGTTCACGAGGTGGATAAGTTATCCTTGTATGCCGAAGGTAAGTGATGCAAATTAATGACTTATGTAAATTAAGAAAGATGTTGGCTGGTAGAAGATTTTATCTTTTGAAATTAAAGGAGATGGTATATTAAGGCATCAAGGGAGGTTGTGTGTTAAAAATATTGAAGGTCTGCGAGAGAGGAATTTGATGGAAGGCCATGTCTCCAGGTATATTATTCATCCTGATTATATTAAGATGTATCATGACCTACAGGAGATGTATTGGTGAAATAACATAAAGAGAGATATTGCTAAGTGCTTAAATTACCAGCAAGTTAAAGTTGAACACTTAAGGTGGGGTGTTACCTCCCAAGATATAGCATTTATAAATGATTAACATGGATTTTGTTGTCGGTATTTTATGATCCCAAAACTAGTATGATTCAATTTCGGTCATTGTTGATAGAGTGAGGAAGTCTTCCCACTTTCTGCATGTGAGGACTAATTACTCTAGAGAGGATTATGAAAAATTATGTATTAAGAAGATTGTTCTATTGCATGGAGTCCCGGTGCCTATTATATTCAATGGACGTAGGTTGTTTTCTTATCAGTTTTGGCAACCTTTTTAGAAATGTTTGGGTACTTAGATGAACTTTAGCACCATTTTCTACCCTCAAATGAATGGACAAGTGGAGTGTACTATACATACATTAGAAAATATGCTAAGGGTTTGTATGGTTGACAATAAAAGGGGTTGGGTAGATCACTTGCCACTTATAGAGTTCGCCCATACAAACATTTATCATTCTAGAATCCTAATGGCTCTTTTTAATTCATTTTATTGTAGAAGGTGTAACTATAATACCCCGTATTAGACTTAGTTTAGTTCAGCTCCTAATGTTTTCCTAAGGGGCTTAAAGAGTAAAAATTTAGCCAAGTGTTGAAGACTTAGCCTTATTTTGACCGTTTAACTTCAAGGATTTTTAAGTTGACCTTTTGAGCTCCGAGATGATGGATTTTGAGTTGATTCATGTTCAGGTGTGTAAGGATCTTGTGTCGGTAAATTTTTGGAATTTTTGGATGAGGTTTGGGTCGTGTTTGGATTTTGATTCCAACAGCTCAATGCGATTCCACCGGGTCGCGCCGGGTAGAGCGATGAGCATGTCATTGCATTAAACCAAGACCCTAAATGGCATTCTAGTTATGACTTTAATCTCTAGAGGGGAAATTCAATCATTTACCCTCATGCCAAGTCGTAAAAACAGAAGATTAGATATTGGTTTAAGCATTATAAACTCATTCTTCATCAAATTTCTATTCAAGAAACCCTAAAATAATTCCAAGAAATAAAAAATTCCATTGCATCCTGTTTATTACAATCAAGAATATATGATTCTGAATTCAAAAACTTTAAGAAGAACCCATCAAGAACATCTGTACGAGTTCAAAGTAAAGTTTCTACATAAAATTAAGCCTAATAAGGTGTGCGGGGTTATAAACAAGGGCTTTCTTTCACCTTTGTGCCCAAATTGCATGATTTCAAGATTTACTTCCTTGTTTTAAAGTAGTATTTATACCCAAGTTTGCATATTCTTGAAGCATGTGATTATTATGAGATTTAAAGCTTTAAGTTGACCATGAAGTTCTTATGTTTATGTTTTATCTTATGAGATTTCTATTATGCATGAGATTGAACTATCTTCCCATGATATTGGTGAAGTATTTTCAAGATAGTTATTGAGAATGAAGTTTTGTTATGTATTGACTTGATATTAAATCATGGGTTTTAAGCCCTAAGTTTAAGTATTGAGATTTCAAGAAGATCATACTCTTAAGATAAATTTGAAAAGTTCATATCAATAATCAGTTGAGTTTTTAAGAAGACTATGCTATTAAGTTTCTTGATAGTTCTATACCAAGATTTAAAGAAAGATGGTTCTTTTAATCCTTATCTAAGGTATGAAATCCACAGTTATTTATCTTGATTTCAGTTTAAACAAAGAGGAGCATAACTGGTTTTCATTATAAACCCTTATGCAATTTTAAGGTGATTTTCTAAACTCAGAGCATATAATTATGGGAGTAGTATTTAGCTCCAATTTGAGAATGATTCCATGGTCTCATTCCCCAGAACTACATGCCACCATAGGTTTTAATACCCATAAGTGGTTTCACTATAGTGATCACTCTAGTTTAGGTCCTATTCCGATGGCAAAGGTAGGACAAGTTTCCCCAGCGTGAGCTCTACCCTCTGTGGGTCAGATGTTGGACTCCATGATATCTCACATGGTGTATTCCAGTTAGAAGAACCTCCCTAAGAAAGATTAAATAAAAAGATTTCGAAACTAAGTGTGTGACTTAAAAGGTTTATTCAGTATGCTTTATTAGTCTTGTTTTATGATTTTCACTTTTTAGTTTTATTCAAGTTCGAGGTAAGTCACCTACCGTTAGCATGCTTTACAGCTTACAAAAACTAAGTTTTATGTCTCACAAAGTTTGTTATTATGCACTACTATTCATGTTAATGATTTCATGGTACTTGGTTTATTCAATCCTGAGATGACCTATTTACATTTAGCATTCATTGTTTGAAATTCTGATGTACAAATTGAGTTATTTTTTTATTTATGCATTCACCCCCATATACTCAGTACATTCCTGAACTATTGATCCACATATATGTTTGTGTGCTACATTGTCTTATAATGTAGGTCCTGGTGCTCAATTCCAGAAGAGTGATTGATTTTGAGCAACTCAACCTACATCCCAGCTCTTGGTGAGTCCTCATAGTTCGAGGGCCTATTCTACTAGATGATGATGATAGTGAATTATTTTAGTCATGTGATTTTAATTTAGTTAGCGTCAGCTGGTGATTCTCTAGTTAGAATAAAGGCTTGTCCGACTGATTTCTGTTTTTCAGATTACAATAGAGTTTATTTTCAAGTGTAAGAACTTCAACAAGATATTAATTTAGTTTTAGTTAAGAAATTTATATTGTATTTTGAGATTTTGCATGCCAATCTTTTCATTGTTATGTGTTTCAATGTTGCTAGAAGGCTAAAAATGGTTATCTTGGGATTACTTGCAGTCTTAAGTAGTGTATGATGTCTAGGGTATATTTGTAGGGCATTACAAACTTGGTATCAGAGCCTAAGGTTTATATATTCCTATGTAGTAAGACAAGCCACGTTACGTAGAGTCTTGATCATAGGTGTGAAGCGCGCCACATTTATGAGAAAGAGGCTATAGAATAATTTAAAAAATCATCCTTTTTGTTTTATGATCTATCGCGCTTATAGTTGTCTCTATCTTCTTTAACTCCTGCTTTTACATGATAGAATATGCCTCCTCGCTGAGCCAATACACAGAAATGTTGACCAACCACCAGTACAAGCCAACCCTCTAAGTGAGAATGTGTCTCATGCTGAATTTAGTATTGTCTTTCAGGCATTAGCCCAAGATGTGTCTGCCAATGTTCAGGGAAACCATCAGGCTGCAGTCCAACTTCAGCAAAACAGTGATCTAGCTGCAGCTAAAATTTGTGACTTCATTAGAATGAATACACCTAAGTTCATCGAGTTCAAAACTTATGAGGACACACTGTTTTGCATTGATGAGGTGAGATATATTACCCAAGTTATGCATTTTACTGGAGAGCAGAGTGTGGAATTGGAATACTATAGTTTAAAGGATATTGCTTATGATTGAGTTGTTATGTGGAAGGATGGTAGTTGTGAGAATGCAGTTCTATGAGTTTGCAGGTATTTTAGGATGCATTTTGGGATAGGTTATTTTCGTATGAGATGAGAGAAGATCATATTAAGGAATTCATGAACCTAAGGCAAGGTTTGATGATAGTGAAAGAGTACTGCCTTAAGTTCACGCAGTTGTCTAAGTATGCCCCCTTGATAGTTGACCCTAGATCTAGTATGAGTAAGTTTCTCTCTAGAGTGTCTGGTTTAGTAGCTAAGGAGTGTTGGATGGTCATGCTTAATAGGGATATGGATCTTACTAGGTTGATGACTCATCCACAACGTATTGAGGTGGAGAAGTTAAAGAAGAGAGGGGGTAAAATAAGAAGGCTAGTACAAGATAGTTTATGTATGGTTAACCAAGGTCTAGAGGGGGGAATTATTCAAAGTTTTAGGTTCACTCATCTATGCCAGAGCCATTTTCATCCAATTCCCCTACACCTAGAACCAAGTAGGAGTAGCGGGGTTGGACTTCTTTTTCTAAGTCTTAGAGAAGTATGGATAGAAGTACCAGTTATCCGACATATGCAAAGTATGGTAGAAACCATTCTGGTAAGTGTTTGATAGGAAAGAGGGGTTGCTATGGATGTGGCAAGTTGGGTCATAGAATCAAAGAGTGTCAATATGCTAATAAAGGAAGTAGGGATGTTTGTCCGGAATCTTAGGATACTAGTTCACTAGCTCCTCCAGGTCGACCAGTCCCTCCTTAGGGGCATATCTTCCAGTACCGGGGGCGGTCAGCACCAGAATCAGTTTTATGCTTTACTATCCTGGCAGGAGAAGGAGAGTTCACCATATTGTTACTAGTATGTTTCATATTTTTCATTTTGTTGTTTATATGTTGTTAGACCTTAGATCACGTCTTTCTTATGTGACACCTTTGATTACAGCAGATTTTTTGATAGAAACTGAAAAATCTCTCCAAGCCATTCCTAGTTTCCACCACAGTGGGGGAGTCAGTTATTTCCAGACTAGTCTATAATAAGTGTCCTATCATTTTCCATCATAACATCATACTAGTAGAACTAATAGAGCTACAAATGGTAGATTTTGATGTTTTTGTAGGAATAGATTGGCTCCATTCATGTTATGCATCAATAGATTATCTCACCCATATGGTAAAGTTTCAGTTTCCTGATGAGGCAGTTTTTTAGAGGAAAGGTAGTTTTGAATCTCCTAAGAGTCATTTCATATCTTATCATAAGGCCAAAAAATTTATTTACAAAGGGTGAATTTATCATTTAGTTCAAATCAAAGATACTAAGTCTGAAGCTCCAACAGTTCAGTCAGTCTGGGTAGTCAATGATTTTCCTGAGGTTTTTCCCAAAGATTTTATAGGGGTACCTCCTGATAGAGAAATAGAATTCGGTATTGATTTTTTTCCTGATACTCAGTCCATCTCATCCCTCTATATCGTATGGCTCTAGCCGAGCATAAAGAGTTAAAATAGCAGCTTAAAGACCTTATAGATAAAGGTTTAATAAGTCCCAGTGTTTCTCCATAGGGTGCTCCAGTCTTGTTCATGCATAAGAAAGATGGATCTCTCCGAATGTGCATCGACTATCTCCAGTTAAACAAAGTCACAATCAAGAGAAAATATCCCCTTCCTAGGATTGATAATTTATTCAACTAGATTTGGGGTGCAAATTATTTCTCTAAGATAGACATCAGATTCGGCTATCATCATATTATAGTAAGGTAGTGTGATATTCCAAAGACATCTTTTAGAACCCGTTTTTGACACTTTGAATTCCTAGTTATATCCTTCGAGCTAATAAATGATCCAACAACCTTTATGGACATGATGAATATATTTTTCAAACAGTACTTGGACACTGTTCGTCATAGTCTTCATCGATGATATTATTGTTTATTCCCATAGTGAGAATAAACATGCTGACTATCTCAGAATTGTGTTGCAAACTCTTAGAGATCATAAGTTGTTTGCCAAATTCAGTAAGTGTAAATTTTGGAAAAGGTCATTAGCTTTCCTTGGCCATATTGTTTTTTGTGATGGCACTAAAGTTGATTCTCAAAAGATTAAAGCGGAGTGAAACTGGCCTAGAAGCATCTCCCCATCAGACATCAGGAGTTTCTTAGGTCTAGATGGCTATTACCCATGGTTTATTGAAGGGTTATCTTCTATTGCGTCTCCCCATGTCTATATTAACTCAAAAGAACGTTAAGTTTCATTTGTTAGATTCCTGTGAGAAGAGTTTTTAGGAGTTGAAGACTCGACTCCCTTCAGCCTCAGTTTTGGCATTACCTAATGGTATAGATGGGTTTGTTGTGTATTGTGATTCTTCTAGGGTTGGTCTAGTTTTTTTTGGTGTGCGGACAGATAAGGTCATAGCCAATGTCTCTAGATAGCTTCAGCCTCATAAAAGAACTATCCTACCCATAATCTTGAGTTAGCAGCTATTATTTTAGCCTTGAAACTTTAGAGGCATTGTCATTATGGGGTGCATTAGAGAAGATGGTTGGAGTTGCTACAAGATTATAATATGGTTGGAGTTGCGAAAAGATTATGATATGAGTGTTTTGTATCACTTGGGCAAGGCCAATGTAGTGGTGGTTTCCCTTAGTAGACATTCTATGGGTAGTATCGCTCATATTGAGAATGATAAAAAGAAGTTAGTTCAGGAAGTTCATCAGTTTCTAGATTATGTGTTCGGTTGGTTGATTCAGAAAAAGGTAGTGTATTGGTTCAAAATAGTTCAGAATCTTTATTTGGTTGCCGAAGTAAAGGAGAAAGAAGATAAGGATTCCAGTTTGGTTAGGTTTAAGGAGTAAGTCAGAGATCAAAAAGTAGAAGTTTTCTCCCAAGGGGAAATATTGTGTTGTGATACCAGTGTAGAATATGTGTACCATGTGTTGATGGTTTAAGGCAGCAAATTTTGTCGAAAGCGCATGGTGCACATTACTCGATTCACCCAGGAGCCACTAAGGTGTACCATGATTTGCGGTAAATCTATTGGTGGAGTGGCATGAAGATAGATATTGCTAAGTTTATTGCCCAGTTTTCTAATTATCATAGGTTAAGGTTGAGCACCAAAAGCTCGGTGGCACATTGCAGGAGTTTAGTATCCCCACTAAAAAGTGGGAAGAGGTGAATATGGATATTGTGATAGGGTTACTCCTTTTGTATTATCAGCATGATTTGATTGGGGTTTTTATTGACAGAATTACAAAGTTGTCCTATTTCTTGCCATTTGTAATCATTTTAATTTAGTTCCATATTGATCAAATTCAGATAAGTGTCATATTCTCTTATTTCGTTCAGATCGTTCAGATTTATGTATCTTATTTAGTTACTTATGTGTTATGCCAGTAGAAGGGTTAGCCTGGGGTCACTTGTGGTCCTAAGTATTGTGTGACGCCTCGAGACACATTTTGGGGGTGTTACAAACTTGATATCAGAGCACAGAGTTCAAGTGTCCTAGGGTTTCTGTGAAGCCGTTTCTAGTAGAGTTTTGCAGAACGGTATGGAGACGTTTGTACTTTTCTTTGAGAGGCTACAAGGAATTTAAGAAAAGTTTCCCTCCTTTCATACTATAGATCGTGCTGTAAATTTGTTTCTTCAGAAACTCCTTTCTACTGGTGTGTTACCCCCAAATTCTTCATCTATGACATATTGTTGAGATAACACGAGAAGCCAGTTCTAATTTCCTCCCCAGATAATGGTCTCAGATTTGCTAACAGAAGTATCAGAAATCATACCAAGGGATTGAGAGGAGCTCTCTAGTGTGTCATAAGTCCCTCAAGTTGAAATTTATGTCCTCATACCTATGAGTTGTTCTATTGAGAAAAAATTAGATTGTATTCAGATTGCGTATTAGCTTTTTCCAATACAGATAGTGCTACTAAGAGGATACAGTGTGAACCTAGACTGTTAAATATAGTATGCATTTGAGGGATATTATAAACTTCAGTGTTATGATTTATGAATAGTAGAAGCCTATTATAGTTGGATGTATGGGAATAGAAGAGTAGTGAAAAGAAAGTGGGAATGACGATTGATAGAAAGTATAGGAATAAACTTAGGCATGTTGTCGAGTTTAGTTAAGGTGATATGTCCTTGCGTGCTAGTTTAGTGAAAGGAAGAGAAGGAGTTATTAGTTAAGGAGAATTGTTCTTTGCTTGATGTAAGGAAATAATTATTGATGGTATTTATTATGATTGAAGAACATAGGATATTAAAGAAGTATTTTTGATTGAGTACCGTTAATTTAGGTGTATAGAAGGGTAAATAGTAGTGATGTGTGATGATAGGCGTATTTACACGCCCAAAGTACTATAATTTACCTATATTTTAGCTAAGTTTTGAGGACAAAATATATAATTCATGCACTTTTAGTCCTTTTTCATGTAAGTGAGCTAACAAACGTGATTAGCAATTTTTTAGGTATAAATGATGAAGATTTCAGCATTTTATGGATAACTTGACGCCCAAGGAAGCTTCACGGAAGAAGGAAAGGAGAGCTTGGACACCTAGGGACTAAAAGTGATGCATGGAAAACTTGTCCCGGGCAAAAATAGCAATTCTAAAGACTTTGGGGATCAACAGTAACTTATTAGGATTAGGATAAGTACGCAGTATCCTAGTAGGATTAGGATAAGTACACAGTAGCCTAGTAGGAATAGGATATAGGTGTTATAAATACCCTATTGTTCTGAACTTTTTATTGATTCTCTCATTAATTCATTCAACCCTTACAATTAATAGGGCACCAACCCCTGTTAAAAAGTTAGTGTCGTAACTGGATTAACCTCTTGGAGAATTTGTACCGTTAGACACGCTTTAAGCTCGAAAGAGTTAAAGTGAAATAATCCTTGATGGTCGAAAGACGCCTGGATTTACCATAGAATACAATTCTCTATAAGCACATGCATGTCTGAATTCCACATAACTCATAGCCAATACAGACGTATAACTCATACGGTGGACATAACCCCAACTCTCAATTCTCATTGGTTAAACATCTTACTAAATATTCTTTATTTTTACTTTGCTATTTTCTATTTTTACTCTATTATTTTATTTACATTATTGCACGCTACAAAATCCCCCCTTTTACGAGACTTACACCAAAAGTCTAATAATCTTTGCTTACTTAGTGACCAAGTATTCTCTGTGGGATCGATAACCAACCCAGTTAGGTTATATATTTGACAACGACCGCTTATACTCTTACAAGAGTTGTAGTTTGAGCGTTATCAAAAATTGGCGCCGTTGCCGGGGAATACGGTTATCAACTAAGTTTGTGATAGTTACTAGACCCTTTGGTCAAAAGTTCTCAGATTTTACTTTTAGCTGTTGTTTTTGTTCTATTCAGGTTCTATTGGCAGGATGGATGCACAACGTGACATTGACAGAAGGGCGGTTCAACAGGAGCAGGCTAGACTAGCTGCACTGGCAGCTGCTCAAGTGCATCAACAGAATATTGATAACCCAGGTCGGACAACAAATCCTGATGATGAGGACCTGGGTGATGAGGAGCTACTAAATCCTAGGCGTACTGATGAGGTGGCGGCACCTATGCATAGTAGATATCGTCAAGCTAGAATGAGACCTGACCGCCAAGCTGTGCAAGCTCCTTTTGATGATGATGATGACGATCTGGATGGAGCTGGTACTATAGGAGCTATTATTCCTCCGCCATTGGCACCTGGAGCAAAGTTCAATATCACTAGCACCATGATTCAGCTATTGCAGCTCAAAGGTTTATTTGGTGGACTCGCAGGCGATGATCCGAATATGCACCTGATCAACTTTATCTCTATATGCAAGTCATTCGACAATCCAGGAGTTGGACAAAATGCAATTCGGCTGCGCTTATTTCCATTGTCTCTATCTGGGGAGGCAACTCTATGGTTGAATGGGCTGACTCCTGATTCTATCACCAATTGGAGGCAATTGAAAGACGCTTTCCTAGAAAGATTCTTTTCGCTATCCAAGAGAGAACAGTTGAGAGATGAGATCAGCAACTTCCGACAGCTTCCAACTGAAGCTCTCCACGAAACATGGGAGAAAATCAGGAAAAAGCTTATGTGGTGCCCAAACCATCATATGACTAATGTCCACTTAATGGAGAGATTATACAGGGCTTTGAACTCAGTGACTAAGCCAGTGGTGGATAATGCGGCTGGAGGATCATTCATGGACCTTAATTTTATTGAGGCAAGTGATATGCTAGATCGTATGACAAAGTAGAGCAGAGCTTGGCATACCAAGGATTCTGAGGTAGCAAGATCTACTATATCTATTGGCATGACTGCAGAGCAGAGGCGTAGACAAGAGGAACGTGACCAAGATATGGCTCACATGAAAACGCAGATGGATCTTCTTACCAAGCACTTATTATCAGGGAAGACCGAAAAGGTTAAGGCCGTTGTATCACAGGGAAGAGATGAATCCGACTATGAGGAAGAAGCAAACTACTTGAATAATCAGGGGGGTTTCCGAGGCAATGCCCAAGGAAACCAAGGTCGGGTCTATTATGATAAATCTGGATAGAAGGACCGCGATCAAGGTAGTTGGAAAAACAATACCGACAGGAGTGGTTTGTATGTTCCTCTTGGAAGACGTGACGCCGCTGCATCTGGTTCTGGAAATATTTCCATTGAAGATATGATGGCTAAGCTGCTGAAAGGAGTAGAGGCAACCAGCACAGGAGTAACTGAGGTAATAAATGATCTGTCCTCAATGAAGCAATTGGTTGACTCGCATTCCACTTCAATAAAATAGCTGGAGCAACAATTGAGTCAATTATCTGTGGCATTCAACCAAAGAAAGGATGGAACACTACCCAGCGATACGGTGCAAAACCTAAGGAACGACGGATCATGCATGGCTATTACTACCCGGAGTGGTAAAGTGTTGGAAAATCCATCGAAGGACAAGCAGGTGGTTGATGATATAGCGGATAATGTTATTGATGCAGAATGTGAAGAGGCCGAAGAAGCTGAAGAGTGTGTTCATGACGTCACCCCTAGACGTTTGCAGCCTGAAAAGATTGATAGTTGGAAGCAAGGTAAAAAGAAAGTGGTGGAGAAAACCATTCCCCTTCCACCACTACCTTTTCCTCAGAGACTAAAGAAGAAGGCTGACGACACTCCTGAAAAAGTTGATAATCGGAAGCAAGATAAAAAGGAAGTGGTGGAGAAAACAATTCCCCTTCTACCACCACCTTTTTCTCAGAGACTGAAGAAGAAGGCTAGAGATACAAGGTTCAGTAAATTCATGATGATGTTGAAGCAGCTGACTATTAATGTCCCTTTGGTGGAGGCGCTAGAGCAAATGCCTGGGTACGCAAAATTTATGAAGGATCTTTTAACAAAGAAGCGGGCAGTAAGCTATGAGCCGGCAGATAATATTCATCATTGAAGTGCAATTGCCACAAGGTCCTTAGTACAGAAGAAGGCATACCCTGGTGCTTTCACTATTCCTTGCACGGTTGGATCTATGAATTTTGCTAAGGCATTGTGCGATTTAGGAGCTAGTATCAATTTGATGCCACTATCCGTCTACAGAAAGTTGGGGTTGGGCGACCCTACACCAACCAATATGCGGCTCGTGATGGCAGATAGGTCGGTAAAACGACTTGTGGGTATCTTGAAAGATGTGTTGGTAAAGGTTTCCACCTTCATCTTTCCTCCAGACTTTGTGATTTTGGATTGCGAGGTGGATTTTGAAGTTCCCATAATCTTGGGACATCCATTCCTTACAACAGGAAGTGTGCTTATTGACATGAGAGCTAATGAGCTTTTATTTCGGTTGAATGACGAAGTGGTCCGCTTTGATATATGCAAAGCAATGAAGCAGCCCAGCGATATGAATGTGTTCTCCGTAGCTGATGTTCATTATGAAGATAAGAAAGCATTATCTGTAGAGAAACATCTTACTGTTGACCCATTGTCTGCTGCGCTGCTGAATGTTGAGCATGAGGATGATGAAGATTATGAAGAAACTATGTGTGTTCTAACAGAAATAGGGTCCTATTCTCATACTCCTAAACAGCCGGACCTTGATCTTAAGAATCAACCGTCACCAACAGCGAAGACTTCCATTGAAGAACCCCCAATGCTAGAATCGAAAGAGCTCCCCAATTATCTAAGGTATGCATGCTTGGGAAGTAGAAATACACTTCCGGTAAGTGTGACGGATGATTTAAGTGAACAGCACGTAGAGGCTCTCATCTCTGCTCTGAAGAGATACAAGAGAGCTATGGGTTGGACTATTGATTATATAATTGGTATCCCTACTAGGATATGTATGCACAAGAGTCATATCGAAGAAGATTGCATGCCTTCAAGTAAGCATCAGCGTCGTTTGAATCCATTCAGAAAACGATGCCCCATCTATCTCGATGAAGTCTAAGTAATCGAGATAGCTATGTCGTGCCGCGACAATAAATCAAGCGCTTGGTGGGAGGCTACCCATTATTTTTAATTGTTTTGTTTTCTTAAGATTTTATCGAGCCACGACCAAAACTAAGGCGCTTGATAGGAGGCAAACCATCGTTCTAATCGTTTTTGTTGTTTTTGAGTAAATGTAGGTGCAAGACGTGTAAAGGAGGAGATTGGTTTCAAATTTTGATTTGGAAGTATTGCATGTTGAAGGTGGTAAGTTAGGAATGAAGAAGCAAAAGGCTATGGGTTAGGCATTGCCTATGAAAATATAGGCAAAGAACAAGACAAGGCCTATGTAAATCTAGGCCACGAACAAGGCATGGCCTATGCTATGGCCTAAGATCTCGGATTCTAGAGTGTCATAGCATAGGCACCGCCTATGCTCAACAATGCCATAGCATAGGCGCCGCCTATGCAAAAGCATTCTGTCTATGAATCTAGTATGCCATGGCATAGGCTCCGCCTATGCCTAACAATGCCATAGCATAGGCGCCACCTATGCTCACTTTTGGTCTCCAAATCCGATTCCAAATGGGTCAAAACCCGACCCAAGCTTGTCCTATAAATAGAACCTTAGTCTTAGAACAAAAATGCATTGCAACTTCAACCTAGGCGCCGCCTACCTCTCCAAAATCTCTCAAAAATTTTCCTTTTGCTCTTTTACTTTGCAAGAACATCTTCCGAGGCCATCAACCAAGTAAGTACTTCTTTGTTCTTCTTTTATATTCCGTAAGTACTACACTACTACGCCTATAATAAATTGTTAAATCTTGAAGTAGTATTGGTGATTTGAATATGGTTGATTTGTTGCGATACAACTAAGTGTGTGAACGAATACATAAGGATGATCTTAACTTGTTTCCAACTTGTATTTGATTTTGATGCACTGTCATACTTTTGCGGAATTGACATGGTCACGAAAATTGCATAATCTTGTAAATAAAAAGCTTACATGTTGGAATGACTTGTTCATCGAGATGAGAATCATGGTTAAACTACCAACTTGTGAGGTTGTGATTATTTCTAGATGCTATACCTTGATTCAATCTCTATGTAGTAGTCTTGATATATCAAACATGAAAGTATTTCCAAGATTTCAAGAAGTATGACTGCACTGATTATATTGTTGGAATTTAACGCCTAAAACGTATATCGATGAAGTTTGAGTAATCGACAACTTTCACTCCACTAGTTTGTGCCAACAAAATAAGTGTGGGGTGGTGCCACTACTGCTTGTTTATTGATTTTATCCACCGATATGATGCTAACATGACTATCATTTTAATCTCAGGTACAATGGCACCAAAAGCACGCCAAGGAAAAGACAAAGCAACCACCTCACAGAAAGGCCAGAAAAGGGGAAGAAAAGAGCAAGATGAATCATCCTCGCTACAAATACCTCAACGCACTTTTGGATCAAGTGGGGTACAATTTGAGGAAACTCTGACGATGACGACTCTGATAATGATTCCGACACAGGGGGTATGACCCCAGACATAGAAGAGGAGTCAGACTAATCAGGTTTTCCGTATTTATTTTCCACTGAGGGCAGTGTGTCCCGTCTAAGTGTGGGGTGCTGGTATTCGTATGTTGTACTTCTTTGCCTACATTTATTGTCATATTTTTTTGTTTGTTTTAATTAGTCGTATTTTTTTTAGATTTTGATGCATGAAATTGTTCTGATAGGCGGCATGGTGTTATGACAAGAGTTTGTGCTAGAATCATTACTATTGAGACATTTAGGCTCTAAGTGTGACTCACTGTGTGATAATTGTGTGGTTTATTTCATTCATCTGTTAGGGTCAAGAGTCTATAATACTCCCAATAAAGTTGACCATGTGCTTTGTGTGTGTGAGCTGATAGTATATTCTGTGTTTGTGACTGATGCTAGAACTTGCCTGGTGTGTGTGTAAAGCGAAATAAAGAGTGTGAGTTTAGGAGATGATTTAGGCATTTCTTTGGCAACCGATACTTGTTTACCTTCGTTTTACCTACCCGTGGACATTATCCTAGTCAACCCCTTTGAGCCTTTAAGCCATTTTCTTTGACAGCCTCATATGTAAGCCTAATCCATTTTTTTCAAGACCATAATTTGATCCAAATTCCTAAGTTCTTTAAGTTGTGAAGTCATGTGACAAAATAAGAGGAAATTGGGTGAGAGTGATGCCTTAGAGTGTATTGGTACTTGAATTTGTTATGAAAAAGAGTGGCTATCATAGAGGTGTGTTATAAAAAAAAAAAAAAGAAATAGAAAAACAAAATGATAAATTGTGTTTATGATTAAATAAAAAGATAGTTATGCTTGAATTGCAAAATAGGTGAAAAGGGGTGATAGATGAAAGAAAGGTAGCAGGGTTGATTAAAAGAGAGTGTTAATGGCATAATGTGATGTATTAAAGCGCTTAGGAACATAGTCACTATTTCTGGCCAAAATAGTCCTACCTGTCCCTTAGCCTACATTACAACCTGTAAAGACCTAATTGATCCTAAGCTTAACATTCTGATATTAGTAGAGCATTACACTAAGGCCAAGCCTATGGTCATCAGTTGAGACATATGAATTCTTTGTGAGAGTGAGAGAAAGGATAATCTTATACCCATGTTCTGAAAAATGCAATATTTGAGAGTGATTATGGGTAATATCTTATGTGAGTCACACATGGTTGATGAGTTTTGGGTAGTCTTGTATTATTCTTTGTGGCTTAACTTGTGGATACGAATTAACCATCATCACGAGTCTATATTAGAGGTTGAATTATTTCTAGAAGTGATTAGAAAACTACTCTTTGTTAATAATTGTTGTGCCTGTCTTGATGAATATTTTGTGTTGTTACTGTGAAACCCTAAGTAGATGTTTATATGGACATGATATATTGTTCGAGGAAGAACAAATCTTTAAGTGTGGCGTGTTGATGATAGGCGTATTTACACGCCTAAAGTACTATAATTTACCCATATTTTAGCTAAGTTTTGAGGACAAAATATATAATTCATGCACTTTTAGTCCTTTTTCCTGTAAGTGAGCTAACAAACGTTATTAGCAAGTTTTCAGGTATAAATGATGAAGATTTCAGCATTTTATGGATAACTTGACGCCCAAGGAAGCTTCACGAAAGAAGGAAAGGAGAGCTTGGACGCCTAGGGACTAAAAGTGATGCATGGAAAACCTGTCCCGGGCAAAAACAGCAATTCTAAAGACTTTGGGGATCAACAGTAACTTATTAGGATTAGGATAAGTGCGCAGTATCCTAGTAGGATTAGGATAAGTACACAGTAGCCTAGTAGGAATAGGATATGGGTGTTATAAATACCCTATTGTACTGAACTTTTTATTGATTCACTCATTAATTCATTCAACCCTTACAATTAAACTCATTCATCCTATTTTCTATTCAATTCTATTTTCTTCGACATTTAGTACTATTCACGTTACTTTCTGACAGAGAAAGCACGGCCCTTGTGACCAATGTGAGATCATGATGATGTTTATTGTGATCTCCGTTGCAATCATGAGTAGCTAAACTTCTCTGTTGGGGTTATGGAAGCCTTATGAGATACTATCTATTGCTATGAGTTTGTGAATTCGTGACACGTATGCTGCTTATATCATTACTCTCTTCATCTTAATCTAAATTCTAGTGGTTGCAAACATATAGAATACGCCAGTATAGCATTAACTTGTTCGAAAGAAAAGTTATATGTTTGGAAAAGAGATAATGTCAAGGTAATAGGGCACCAACCCCTGTTAAAAAGTTAGTGACGTAACTGGATTAACCTCTTGGAGAATTTGTACTGTTAGACATGCTTTAAGCTCGAAAGATTTAAAGTGAAATAATCCTTGATGGTCGAAAGACGCCTGGATTTACCATAGAATACAATTCTCTATAAGCACATGCATGTCTGAATTCCGCATAACTCATAGCCAATACAGACGTATAACTCATACGGTAGACATAACCCGAACTCTCAATTCTCATTGGTTAAACATCTTACTAAACATTCTTTATTTTTACTTTGCTATTTTCTATTTTTACTCTATTATTTTGTTTAAATTATTGCACTCTACAAAATCCCCCCTTTTACGAGACTTACACCAAAAGTCTAATAATCTTTGCTTACTTAGTGACCAAGTATTCGTTGTGGGATCGATAACCAACCCAATTGGGTTATATATTTGACAACAACCGCTTACACTCTTACGAGAGTTGTAGTTTGAGCGTTATCAATGTGTAGAATTAGTATGTGCCAATAGATTATAATGAGATAGGTCATATGATTTTGACTGATTACTATTATTATGAAGATCTAGTGGAGTAGTGTTTCTTGATGTTTTATTTTATAGCTTCTAAGTGATAATTGTATGTAAGGTGGGTTGTAAAATCATGCGTAGCACTAGACATTAAGTTTGAATAGTAGATGGTCATCAAGGTGGATGTAATGATTTCTTGGTTAGTGATGCTAGTTATATGAAAGTGAACTAGTAGGCTTGAATAGTATGTGCAAACGTTTGAGTCCGTTTTTCATAATTAAGTATGATGTTGTATGGATGATGAAGAAGTATGCCTAAGGTCATAAGGGGTTGCTTTATTTTATATGGTTATTACATTTTTTTATGGTTGGTAGTATCGTTGAATTGCTAAGATGAAGGAGACTAGTTATATAAAGTGTATGATGTTCTTAATAGCTAAGTTAAGGAGCTGAGTTAAGGATAGATAATGTTGAGCCTTTTTGTATGATATTAACTCTCATGGTTCAGAAATATGAGTTTAGAGATATGATATTAGTAGGCTATGATGGAAGCAGTATGGTTTTTTATAGGTTGAAGATATATGTGTTAAGTGTTAGAATCTAAGTTTGAATCTTTGATAATAGAACAAATAGAAATAAGAGTTGAGGATCTAGAAGGTGTGAACTTAGGATGTGGCGATACCCATGAAGATTGTATATTAGTATGTATTTAAGATATTATATGATGATTAGTGGGTCTGTAGAAAGATAGAGTTATAACTTGAAAGAAAGTATTAGAAGTGGGTTTTACACTTTCATGGGTAGTCTTTCAGAGTAAGTTTGTTATTTACGAGTATCGTTGTGTTCCAAACTCTAGAGTGAAGTGAGTTTAGTCTATTTTATAGTTTAGGAAGGGTTCCTCAGACTTTGAATGATAGCTTAAAGATAAGGGGGAGATGATAGAACGATTAACCAAGTCAAGCTCTTAGATTCAAGTAGTGATGCCAGAATGTTATAGAACATCAGAAAGTAGGGGTTAGGCTCAACCCATACTTATTATAGTATTAGTATTTTAGTTATCCCAATATCTACTCATGCCTTACATGTTAGTTCCATGATCATAGTTCATGTTGATGTACGTAATAGAGGATCACGTAATCTCCCGGTTCCTAGTACGAGGAGTTCCAGTTCATTCAATAGTTGGAATCTTATTCCATAAAGTTATTAACTCCAAAATTTAGGTCATGTAGCTCATGACTCACGCATTTATGCTTTATAGTATGTTAAGTTCCAATACTCAGGCAACACTCTTATGATCAATGAAATTCTGATCTATATTATGTATGTCCTCAGATTAGATCTTTTTAATGAATCTATGTTGTGAAGACTCTTTTCCCCAGACCTCGATAAAGTGTCAAATTATGCTTAGTCTCACTTCATGTTTCAGGCCCTAGTATTCCAACCTTTTAGTGACCTCTCTTTGGTCAAGGTAGTGATGATGAACAGTTACATAGATGGGCGAGTGTAAATGTGTTATATTGGGAAAGATGGTCGTAGGCTTGTTTTATTTAAGCCTATAAGTTAAGGAATATTCAGGCGAAGTTTTTTTTATTAATGACTTGGTTAGTTGAGAATATTTTATGTGTGTCTTTCTAAGAATCGAATAGTGCATGGAAGTTGTTATTGATAGAGGCATTAGAGAATATGAGAATTATACTTTTATGGGTATTCCTTTAGAAGTGCATATGTGGTTATGAAGATAGGATTGAACATTATGTTGGTATGTAAGTGGATGGGTGCGTTGTGCTCTAATGATTTCCTAGTAAGAGGTTGAATTTTGTTATAGAAGTAATAAGAAGAATTATCTTAGAGAAGAGTAGTTATGACAATGCTTGGGGTATTGATTCCATGGTTCAGACTAGTATTATGGTGTTATATGTAGTACCTCATGATTCCGAGTGAGGCTTGACCATGATGAGAGGAATTAGTTCAGTTTAGACTTTAGTAGACGGATTTATCAATGCCCATGTGAAAATTTTAAGTTGATTTAAGTGAATATAGTATTTAAAGGGGAATAGTATAGTTGAGGGAGTGTTTGAGAAGTGTTGCTAAGCATGAAAGTAAGAAGTTGCATTGCTTAAAGCCTAGTAATTCTATCCTAGCTTATGATTTATGGGTTCATGTTCCAAGCTGTAGAGTGGTAACAATGTTGAGATTTCTTATTCAGATGTTTTTTTTCAGATCATGCCCATAGTTCTTTACTCCCTAATATTGATGTGTGAGCCTATGCTAACACATTTGAGGCTTTTAACTCTAAATAATTGTAAGGTCTTGAGCAACTTTAGTTGTTTTTGGTTAGTTTACTTGGCTTTTTACAGTAAATGTTGAGATGTAGGAGAACTAAAAATAATGGAAGTAAAAAGGCTGAAAAGTGAAGAAAAATAGAAGACAAGTGTGGCTGACGACATTCATGACACGTCGCCAGCCTGGTGATAAGCTGACAAGGATGCCGTCAGCCTTAAACATAGAATGAGAGTTGAAGACATTTTTGTGACGACATTCATGATAAGCTGTCAGGTTGGTGATAAGGCATCATCGCCGTTGTCAGCCTGAGACAGAAGAAGCCAAAAGTACAGAGGAGTTGAAGACATCCATGATAAGCCATCATACTCCTGATAAGCTGTCACGGATGTCATCGTATATTTCAAGGAAAATCTGAAACTTTTATTTTGTTTCCTTACTTAGGTTGAACTATTTAATGCTATGTTTTAGGGTTTTCTATTGTTCATCGATAATTCATTATCATCATTATTCTAAAAAGAGAGTCGATACTTTGGAGGTTTTTGGAGAATATTGTTTTGATATTTTTCTCTCAATATTTTTGACTCGAACAATACAACTATTTTGTGGATTTTCCTATGTGATCTAATCTACGATTCACTAATTCTTATTCATCTCTGTAAGTTAATCTTCTCAAATATGAATTCAATTATGTGTATCGTTCTTTGCGTCATGAGTGGATAAACTATATCAACCTGAATTATGGTATCTAGGGTTAAGTTGTGATAAGGTGCTATATACTCAAGATTCTATAGGTGTTAGGATTTCTTGATAATTCTTAAGTTTTAATTAATGTATGTTGGTTTCAAACAGTAGACACACTTGCTTTGATTTGCTTGAGAAAGATATCAAATATAGTAGGAAGTGAATTATCAACAGGGACTCGGAAATACTTCGTTTAATAATCAGCGTTGTAAGAAGGTTGGTTAACATGAGGTAAAATCTGGGCAGTGAATAGAAATTCCCTAAGTCCGAGTGGATTAGGAAATTAGACGCTTAAATAGGTCGAGAGACATTTGAGCATATCATCAATAAAGATAACTTGTTATCCTAACCACCATGAGAATCTTGAGTCACTTTTAGTATCTATCATGTACCGTAAGCCCTAGTGAACATAATTCTGGTTATTTCATAAAATCTTGGTTACACACATCAAAATCAAGGTGACAAACAATTACTTGTGAAACTAAAACCCCCATTTCAGGAAATGTTAAACTATAAGTGAATTATATAGCAAACGACTTGATTTCACACCATATTCCCTATGGGATTCGACCCCAACTTTGTTGGGTTTTATATTAACAACAATTGCTTATACCCATTCAAGAGTGTAATTTGAGCGTTATAAAAAATGGTGCCATTGTCGAGGAATACGATTGTAAATGAAAGCTTTAAGCATCTTATGAGCTGATTATTTCAGATTTGCAATAATATTTTGATGTTTTGATCCTCAGATGAGTTTTGGAATCCACTTTATAGATTTATTACAGATTACATAAATCAAAATAACTTAATTCACAGATTTATTTATATAAGTACATAATTGGTTTCATAATAAACCCTTATGTGAGTTTTAAATAAAATTTCCAACATGATGAGCATATCAAATTAAAGAGAGTAGTATTTAGCATCAAGTTGGGCATGATTCCAAGGTCTCATACCCCAAAACTACATGCCACAGTAGAATTGAGATTTGAGAGCCCATAGAGGGCTAAGATAGTGATCACTTAAGCTGAGGTTATACTCCCGGGCAAAGTTTGACACCTCTTCCCAATGTGATATTTCTTCCTTAGATGGGCGAGGCGTTGGACTCCATGTATCTTGCATGGTTTATGTCGGTTAAGTAAACCTCCCTTAAGATAAAGTATTTCCCTTACAGATAAGCTTTTGAAAAATTATTTCCCTTACAGAATAGATTTTCCCTAATAATAAAGCCTACCTGAAAAGACTTACAAAAATATTTAAGAAAACTAAGTATAAGGGCTAAAAAATTTTACTCAGATTATGCTATACAGAAAGATAACAGTTACATACTTCAGCTTTTAGATTTCAGATTTTAAAAGTAAGCTCTTTCTACACTTAGACTGTATGATTTACAAAGAGAATACAAGTATATATTTCAGAACTAAATGTTATGACACACTAGATTTTCAAGTATAACTTGTTATTCATGATTATAGATTTCAGTATTTCAGTATTTTAGATATTCCAGCTTATGTGAGTCATTTACATTTAGCATGCTTTGTTTTATAAATTATGATGATGAGATGATGTTTTACTTATGCATTTCATCCCCATATACTCAGTACTAATCCACATATATGTCTATGTGCTACATTGTCTCATTATGTAGGTATCAGTTCAATTGTAGTATGCATACCATATTTAGAAAGTTTCCAATTTCCAATCAGCAGGTGATGAGTCTTCTTGATTCAAGGGCTCGAGTCAATCATATAGTTTGAGCAACATTTTATTTTATTTAATCAGTCGTATTAATTTGGGATGGTTGGGTTCATGTTCCGGTTACCTAAAGTCAATACTATACAGGCTTCATAGACAGTCTGTAGAGTTAATGTATTTGATTCCAGTATTATTTTGTAAAATTAGTGTTGTAATCATTTAAATTTAATTTTGAATTGACAAATTCAGAAAAGAGTCATCTTCTGCTTATTTTGTTTAGATTTATGTATTTTATTCAATTACTTATGAGTTATGCTAGTAAAAGGGTTAGCTTTGGGTCACTTGTGGTCCCAACATCATGTCACATCTCGGGACCAATTTTGGGGGTGTTACACCTCATGCCCCAGAACTACTTGCCAGCGTAGGTTTAAATACCCATAAGTGGGTTCATTATAGTGATCACTCTAGTTTAGGTCCTATTACGATGGCAAGGGTAGGAAAACTTTCCCCAGCATGAGCTCTACTCTTTGTGGGTTAGACGCTAGACTCCATGATAGCTCACATGGTGTATGTAAATTAGAAGAACCTCCCTAAAAAAGATTAAAAGTAAAGCTTTTATAAACTAAGTGTGTGACTCACAAGGTTTATTCAGTATTTTTTATCAGTCTTGTTTTATAATTTTCATTTTCTTGTTTTATTAAAGTTTAAGGTGAGTCACCTACAATTAGTATGCATTATAGCTTATAGAAACTAAGTGTTTACGCTCAAAAAGTTTGTTATTATGCACTACTATTCATCTTTATGATTTCACAGTACTTGTTTTATTCAAGCCTGAAATGAGCCATTTACACTTAGCATGAATTTTTTGAAAGTCTGATGTACAAATCGAGTTATTATTTTATTTATGCATTCACCCCCACATACGCTGTACATTCCAAAATTACTGATCAACATATATTCTTATGTGCTACATTGTCTTATAATGTATGTCTTGGTGCTCAAATCCAGTAGCGTGATTGATTTCGAGCATCTCTACCTACATCCTAGATCTTAGTAAGTCCTCATAGTTAGAGGGCCCATTTTACTAGATATTGATAATAGTGAAGTATTTTAGTCATTTGGTTTCTATTCAGTTCGAATCAGCTGGGGCTTATCCCATTGCTCTCTAGTTAAAAGTAGAGGCTTGTCCACTGATTTCTACTTTTCAGATTACAACAGAGTTTGTTTTCAAGTTTAAGACTTTCAATAAGATATTAATTCAGTTTTAGTTAAGACATTTATTTTGTATTTCCAAATTTTTGCATGCAAAGATTATCATTGTTATGGGTTCCAAGGTTGTTAGAAAGCTTAAAAGGGTTAGGTTGGGACTACTTTTAGTTTTTAGCACCGTGTGACGTCTAGGGTATATTTCTAGGGCATTACAGTAAGTCACTGATTGGTTGGTATGAGGTAGGTGAAACTCGATTGTCTGGACCTGATCTTGTACACAAGCAATGAAACAAGTGAAGGTTATTAAAGAGAGGCTCAAGACCACCTACAGTGTCCAAAAAGTCCAATGCCAAGGTGAGATAGAATGATCTAGAGTTTGAGGTTGATGATAAGGTATTTTAGAAAGTCTCCCCTATGAAAGTTTTTATGAGGTTTGGGAAGAAGGAAAAGGTCAATCCTCATTACATAGGTCCTTATCAAATTATGAGAGGTATTCATAATATTGTGTACGAGTAAGAATTTCCCCTAAACTTGGCTTTAGTCCATCCCATCTTTCATGTATCTATGCATAAGAAGTGCATTGGGGATCATTCTCTTGTCATTCCTATAGAAGATATTGGGGTGAAAGACTTCTTATCATATGACGAGGTGCCCATAGAAATTTTGGTTAGACAAGTTTAGAAGTTGAGAAGCAAGGAGATCGCATCAGTCAAAGTATTATGGAGAAATCATACAATAGAGGAAGCTACTATGGAATTAGAAGATGATTTGAATATTACATATCACTCTCTATGTAAGATTCCACAAAATCCTAAGATTAACTCAGTCCCTAAAAGCTTGCTATGGTGTCCCAGACTTATAAAATTCGAGTTAACTATTGAGACTTAGTATTATTTTGGCCTTCGTAAGTTAACAACGCTATTTCACGACCTCTATGACATTAAAATGTCAATATTTAGGTTGATTGATGATCAGGAATGTCAGTAGGTGTTCCCGGATGAGTTTTGGAAGTTTTTGGACCTCGTTTGAACCACGTTTGGGAATCCAAAACAGTGTATCAACACAATCTCTGTACGGCGCAGCATCCATCGCGCCGGTGAATATTTTCCTTGGATTTCAATGGCTATTTCACGTGAACCGACGCGAACTCGATGCGGCGTGTTGGTCATCGCATCGATGCCAATGATGCGGCGCATTGGCTTGTGCATCGATGGTTCAACTTTTAGTCTTTTAAGATCGCATCCAGAGGGTTAAATAGGTCTTTTCCCACCTTATATAATCCCCTAAAACATATCATTAAGTCATCCAAGAGGCAAAATATACTTATTCTCTCTAGAATTTATCAAGAACCAACCCTAGTTCATCACATTCAAGATCCAAGACTCAAGGTTTCCACTATTATTCTTTAAGAATTTGCAAACTAGGGTATGCAAAGTTTTCATCCAAGGGTTACTTTCACCCTTGGAGTCCAAGAAACTCTTTTAAACTTTAAGTAGTTGGAATTTATGACTTCCATGATTGGAATTAAAGTGTATTGATGATTATTATTTGAATTAGATTTCTATTTCATGATTTATTACATGTTTTATGTGGAATTGCTTATTATGTGTGTAGATTCGTATGAATCCATGTTAAACCCCTTCAAATTGTGGAATTAGAAATGAATCATGATGCCCTCTCATTATGTGTACATATTATGCTCACCAAATGCTTGATGAATTGTTCTTGTGAACTAATAAGAGAAGAAATCATGTCATGCTAGCTTATGTGCAAGTTATACCATCCAAGTGTTTGATAAAATATCTCTATAGATACAGTATGAACAAGTGTGAATTTTATGCTATGCAAGATCCTGTGATGATTTATTGTTCATGCTATCGCGTCCTAGGGGTATTTAATACCCAACAATTTAGTTTTTCACCTAGATACAGAATAATCTTAGTCATGTCACGATTAGTAGTACTCTTAGTCAGTTATAGGACTCAGGAAAACTTAGTAACTTTGTATCAGTCCAGTCCAGTTCAGTATTAAGTTTAGACCTCACTAAATTCAGTCAGTTAATAAAATTTAGTAGTATTCCATAAGTCAACGGAACTCAGTGAACTCAGTTTAGTTCAGTTAGACAGTATAATTAGTAATAGTCCAATCAAGCCTAGTATGAACTAGGAAATCAGTTTAGTGTCTATTCAGATGGGAGTAGGATTAAGCATCGAGCTAACCCAGGGATTGGGGCATTCCTACCAGCAGAGGGTTTGACCCTTAGTAGCAATCCCTATGTTATAGAACTACATAGCCAGCATAGGTTGATATATCTTCCAGCCAGATATTATGAGGGTTTATACATCTCATTAAGTTTTCCTGCCAGCGAGAGTTGACAAAAGAGCTTCTTGTCACAGAGGGTTAAATTACCACTTATCTTTACCTATGGCACGGTATTAATGCCTTTCCAACTGAGGTTACCGATTCAACCCTACTCTATGTAGAAAGGGGCATGTCGGTTAGATGATTACCTCCCACAGTCTCAGTTTCAGATTCAGTCTCAGTATAGAACACAATTCAGTTCTACAGATTCATGATTGTCCGAGACAGTCACTCAACTGACTATGGAACATAGTATAGTTCCACAGATTCAGGACTGTCAGATACAGTCATTCAGTTATCTGTAATTCAGTATCAGTATACTCATATATCAATTAATTAGTATGCAGACTCAGTATTCAGTGTTATCATGGTATCAGTTATAGATATGTATTCATGTATGTACTCTCATCCAGTTATACTCATGTCATTCAAACAGTATTGTTCATGCATATGAACCTATGCATTTCATCCTACCTCACTTAGCATACCAGTACATTCAAAGTACCAACACATACTTTTCTCTTGTGCTATGATGTTTTATATCATAGGTTCAGATGCATGGGATCGCGAGCACCCTTAGCAGTTAAGATCTTCAATAGTTAGAGTTAGTGGTGAGTCCTTATAGTTTGAGAGCATGATTATTTTAGAATTTTTGTTTATTTCAGTAGTCGGAGTTAGTTGGGGACTTATCCCATCAAATCCACATTTCAGATAGTTTAGAGGCTTTTCAGACTAGAGTATTTTTAGATAGATGTTTCAGTTTTGGTATTACTATATCGTATTTAGTTTTATTTCAGTATTGAACCTGATGGAAAGTTTCCTCCTAAGTTTTGCATATTTACAGTATTATTATTCAGCCATTGTAGCAGGTACCAGTCATGGGTTAGCTTGTGGTCCTTCGATATTATGAGTACCGTGTAGCATCCAGGGTACATACTTGGGGCGTTAAAAACTTTGTATCTGAGCCTAAGGTTCAACAGAGTAATAAAAACTCTGAAAGTCGCATCTAGTAGAATCTTGTGCAACGGTTTATAGCACACCACACTTACGAACAGGAGGCTACAAGGTGTTGTAGGAAAAGTTTCCCTTCTTTCAGTATTCAAGTTGTGCGAGTGAGTACAAGCTCAAGTTAAACTCTTAGTCTAATTAATCCCGTCCTTATGCTTCTAGAACATGTCTTCCAGAGAAGTTAACGAAAAAAGTAATGAAAACCAGTCAGCCCCTTTGATCGTTCAGGCAGATCCTCTGAATGAGAATGTTTCTCACGTTAAATTTAGAGTTTCTTTCACTGCCTTAGCTCATTCAGTAGTTTTTCAAAACAATCATCTAGTTGTTATCCTATATAGACTTACAGCTCATGCTCCGCAGTGTGAGGAGAAGAGGCATAGGAAAAAAGGGAGAAAAAATAAGAGGGTTAGAATGTCAAGGCCAAAGAGTGCCCGAACAAATCCCTTTTCCCAAAAATATAGCCAAAACTACCAAGTTATCTGTATAGCTGGCAGTAATGTGTGATTTATGTTTGTAAAGCCAGGTAACAGATGCAGATATTGTCCCCAGTCAGGTTCCAAGGGTCAGCTTAATTATCCCCCAGCTTAATCCGATCGCCCGAATAAATAGGGTGCCGCTTCCAGTGCCACCAGTGGGCAATGCCCAAACAGATTCTATGGACTTCAGTCCCGATAGGATCAAGAAAGTTCTCCTAATGTGGTCATTGGTACGTTATAAGTTTATCATTTTCATATTTATGCTTTGATAGATCCAGGAGCTTCTTTGTCCTTTGTTACTCATTACATAGCTGTTTACTTTGGAGTCAGTCCTAAAATCTTAGAAGAGCCTTTTTTATTCTCTACCCCAGTAGCTAAATCTATCATATCCTGGTGGGTATACACTAACTATTTGGTTATGGTATCTCAGAAAGTCACTCCAGTAGGCTTAGTCGAATTAGAGATGACTTATTTTGATTCCATTCTCGACATGAATTTGCTTTATTCCTTCTATTTCTTAGTCGACTACAGAAATAGAACTGTCCTATTTTAGTTTCTGAATGAACCCATCCTAGAGTGGAGGGGTATTACTTCAACACTTAGTGGTCAGCTTATTTCTTATCTTCGAGCAAGAAAAATAATATCTAAAGGATGTGTCTACCATCTCGTTCGAGTCTAAGACTGTAGTTCAGAAACCCCTAATCTTGAATCAGTGTCAATAGCATGTGAATTCCCAGATGTGTTTCCCAAAGATCTTCCCAAAGTTCCTCCCGAAAAGGGAAATCGACTTTGGAATAGACCTTCTTTCAGATACTCATTACATATATATTTTTCCATACATAATAGCTCCATCAGAACTCAAAGAATTAAAAGAATAGTTAAAGCATCTCCTAGATAAGGGATTTATCATACCCAGTGTGTCCCTGTGGGGTACACCAATTTTATTCATGCATAAGAAAGACGATTCACTCAGAATGAATATTGATTACCGTCAGCTAAATAGAGTCACAGTCAAGAAAAAGTATTATCTTGTTATAATTGATATCTTTTTTGATCAACTTGAGGGTGCCAGTTACTTATCCAAGATAGACCTCAGATCAGGCTATCATCAGCTCAGAGTCAGAGAATGTGACATTTCAAAAACAGCCTTCAGAACTTGGCATGGTCACTTTGAATTATTAGTCATGTCCTTTGGTATTACTAATTCCCCAGTATCTTTCATAGCCTTAATGGGTTGCGTGTTCAAGTAGTGCTTGGACATGATCATTATATTCTTCATCGATAAAAATCTTGTCTATTCTAGTAGAGAGAATGATCAAGCTGATCATCTCTAAATCTTACTTCAAACTCTCGAAACCCATAGTAATCATGATATTTATTCATGTCTTATATGTAAGATCTTTGATCATGGATCATATTCAAGAACGTTAGCAAAAATCATGTACGCTTACAGTTTCTAGTATAAGGAATTTTAGTTCACTTAGTGTTACGAACTATGTTCCATGAATACAAAATTCTAGACTCGGGTCATTAAACTCATGAATCATGTACGCATGTCATACTGTATAGTATGTTCAGTTCCCATGACCCATGTTACACTACTAGAGGTGGATTAAATTCGGATTACGTCATGGATACTCTCAGTTTACATCTGTTGATAAATCCATGGTGTTGATATTCTATTTGTTCGGCCTTATTTAAGCGTCGAGCTTTGTATAGTATTCATGCATATATCAGGTCCTCATGTTTTAACACTTTAGTGGACTCCCCTTACAAAATGATATAGTGATGAGCGATTGCTTAGGTGGGAGAGAGTAAAGGTTTCATGTTAAAGGAAAGATTTTTGCATGCTTGTCCTACACGTGGGTGTAGCTATGAAAATAAGCTTTAATGTCAGGTTAGTGTTCCAGTAAATGGCTAGCAAGAAGTTACATGTAGTTGCTAAAGGGGGGAAATCAAAAATTTTCCTAAGTAGAGAAACTGAGCAAATACAGAGTGTGAGTGTCTATTCAGATCCTCAATTTTTGTCAGTCACCCATTTATCAGTAACTTAGTTATCAGTAAATACAACTATTAGTTACTCAGTTATCAAAACTTAGTATTCAGTTCTAGTATGAGTCTCATTTACCATCTTAGTTACAGTCTCAGTCACAGTCTTACTTCAGTAATTAGATCAGTAACGCAATTCAGTTTCAAGTTCACTTGACCATAGCATGCAGTTATCAGTTATTCAATTATCAGTATTTCAGTAACTCAATTTACAAAATACTTCAGAATCATGTTATATGCTTGGTCTTGCATTCTCAAATAACACAGTTTTCACGAATTTAAGCTCAATTATCTCCTATTACACAGTCATTCCTAACCGCATATGTATAATACTCTACGTTTTATGTCTAGCTATTCAGACTAAGTGTAGTTCAATATTACATGACCAAGTATTCAGCTATCAGCCATTCAGATAATCAGATAAGTTAGTATGTTTATGCACTTGTGCTCAGCACCCATGTGAATATTTTTTGTAGTCTCAGGTAATGTGTTGTACTAAGGTGAAGAGTGTAGTTTAAAGAGTATTCAAGGGATATGTCTAAGCTTTAAAATTTGTAGTTGCAGTGCACAAGGCTTAGTCACTTCATCTTACATAATGTTTCATAGGCCTGGACTCATATTATAGAATTTTAGCCAGGTTGTGATTTTCTTATTCAGATGTTTTATTCAGCCTATGTCAAAATTCCTTGCTCCCAAAAGTCACTAGAACTCTATAGAAAGAGTGTCAAAGAGAGGCCTTAGTTGAGTATAAATTTTCAGCATAAGTTAGTCTGTAAATGTGATAATTCAGTTTAGCAGTTAGGCGGACAAGTTTGTATGGTTTGGTTTCCTATGTTTCCATCTAGTCGTACTATCTGAAGTCTCAAGAATGTAACTATTCCAATATCGACCAACCACGTGGTTTTGAGTTCAGCCTAGTTCAGGTGCCATACTTTAGTTTTAGATCCCCGATATGCAGTCACAATTTAGTTCGTAGGTGCCCTGTGCATCATCTCAATTTTCCTTAGTGTCTCAGCCAAGTCAACATTCTTCAAGGGACAAAATTTCCCAAGGGGGATATGCATTATAATCCCCGAGCTTTCATAACCTAAACCTTCCATCTTCTATTCACGTAATGAATCCAGTTTGTAATGGTGGGTACTCATAGGTGGACCCTCAAGTTCCAATCTCAATCGTAAGCCATGTATTCAGGGGATCAATTTCGTTCATGATATTCACTTCATGTATTAGGTTACAAACTCAGTTATGTTCTTATGTTCTCATTCACCGTGTTCAGTAAAGGATCTCAAGTTTAAGATCAATAATTTTTTATTCTTGAAGATCCCTCTCATGAAAGGAGTGAAAAGTTTTGGCAAGAAGGGGAAACTATTTCTCGATATGGTGACCCTCACAAATTTCTCAGACGTTTAGGAAAGATAACTTACGAGCTTGAGTTGTCTTCAGACTTAGCTTCAGTGCACCTAGTGTTCCATGTCTCCTTTGTAAATAAATGCATAGGTTAACCAGTAGTCGTAGTCCCTATAGAGGGCATAGATTATCATAACAACCTCTCTTATAAAGAGATCCTAGTAGAAATCCTTGATTATCAGATTCATAGACTGAGGAACAAAGAAGTTCATCTAGAGAAAGTTTTTTGGCAGAATCAGTCCGTTTAGGAAGCTACTTGGGAAGCAAAAGAATATATCCGAACCTAGTATCCTCTCCTTCTCTCCGAAAACTCAGACTCAGCCCAAGGTAATAACTTTTTCCTTAAGCTTACTCGGTCTCATGTTCAGATATAGATACCAAATTGGTATCAATTAATGTCGCATACTCAGTCATGCATTTATAAATTAGTTCAATCATGTATCCATGCATCAGATATGTATGTTCAGTAAATAAACTAAGCTTATCAGTAATCCCAGTTATGCATTCATGAACCACGTTCAGCTATTTACGCATGCTTCAGATATGCATGTTTAATATGATAATTAAGTATATCAGTAATCTCAGTCATGAAATCGTGCTTCAGTTGTGCATGTCTAGTGTCTAAATTCAATATATCAATATTCTTAGTGTAGTCAGTTTCATTCGATGATGAATTTTCCCAAGTGGGAGATATTGTAAGACCCCGCAAAATCCTAAGTTTAACTTAGTCCCTAAAAGCTTGCTAAGGGGTCTCAGAGTTAGAAAATTAAAGCTAAGTATTCAGAATTAGTATTATTTTGTCTTTCATAAGTTTGCAATGCAATTTCACGACCTCAATGACCTTAAAATTTCAATCTTTAGGTTGATTCATGATCAGGCATGTCAGTAGGTATTCCCGGATGAGTTTCAGATTTTTCAGACCTTGTTTGAACTACGTTTGATTATCCAAAATAGTGTATCGATCCAAAATAGTCTTTTAGACCCACGTCCAAAGGCGTAAATAGGTCTTTTCCCACCTTTTATCATCTCCCAAAACATATCATTAAGTCATCCAAGAGTCAAAATATACTCATTCTCTCTAGAATTTATCAAGAAAAAACCCGAGTTCATCATATTCAAGATCTAAGACTCAAGGTTTCCACTATTATTCTTCAAGAATTTGCTAACTAAGGTATGTGAAGTGTTCATCTAAGGGTTCCTTCCACCGTTGGAGTCCAAGAAATTCTTTTAAACTTCAAGTAGTTGGAATTTATGACTTCCATGATTGGAATCAAATTGTATATATGACTATTGATTTGTTACATGTTTCATGTGGAATTGGTTATTATGTGTGTAGATTCTTATAAATCCACATTAAATACCTTGAAATTGTGGAATTGGAAGTGAATCATGATGCCCTGTTATTATGTGATATATTATGCTTACCAAGTGCTTGATGAATTGTTCATTTGAACTAACAAGGGAAAGAAATCATGACATGCTAACTTATGTGCAAGTTATACCATGCAAGTGTTTGATAAAATGTCTCTATAGATACATGATGAACAAGTGTCCATTTTATGCTATGCAAGATCACGTGATGCTTTACTTTTCATGATATCGAGTCCTGGGGTATTTAATACCCGATAATTTAGTTGTTTACCTAGAGCCAGTGTCACATAGAGAATAATCTCAGTCATGTCATGATCAGTTGTACTCTCAGTCAGTTATAGGACTCAGAAAAACTCAGTAAACTCTGTATCAGTCCAGTCCAGTTAAGTGTAAAGTTAAGACCTCAATAGATTCAGTCAGTTAAAAAAATTTAGTAGTATTCCTTCTGTCAATGGAACTCGGTAAACTAATTTTAGTTTAGTTAGACAGTATAATTAGTATCAGTCCAGTCAATCCTAGTATGAACTCAAAAATTATTTCAGTGTCTATTCAGATGGGAGTAGGATTCAGCACCGAGCTAACCCAGGGATGGGGTCATTCCTTCCAACATATTGTTTGACCCTTGTAGCAATCCCTGCATTACCAAACTATATATCTAGCATAGGTTGAGATATGTTCCTACCAAATATTATGAGGGTTGATACATCTCATTCGAGTTTTCCTACCAGTGAGGATTGACAAAAGAGCTTCCTGTCAGAGAGGGTTAATTCACTGCTTATCTTTATCCTTGGCATAATATTGACACCTTTCTAAATGGGTTACAGATTGGACCCCAATATATGTAGAAAATGGCATATCGGTTAGATGATTACCTCCCATAGTCTCAGTTTCATATTTAGTCTTAGTATAGAACTCATTCAGTTCTATAGATTTAGGATTGTCTGACACAGTTGTTCAGTCAGTACAAAACTCAGTATAGTTCCACAAAATTAGGACTGTCAGATATAGTCATTTAGTTATCAGTAATTTAGTATCAGTATACTCAGATATCATTTAATCAATATTCAGACTAAGTATTCAGAGTTATCACGATCTCAGTTACAGTTATGTATTTATGCATGTACTCTTATCTAGTTATACTCATGTCATTCAGTCAGTATTGTTCATGCATATGAACCCATGCATTTCAGCCTACCTCACTTACCAGTACATTCAAAGTACTAACGCATACTTTTCTCTTACGCTATGATGTTTTATATCATAGGTTCAGATGTAGGCCGCGTAGCTTTTAGGGATGCGCAGCATACACTTGTTATTAGGGGTCATAATTTCTCTCGAATCATGGTCTTCTTTCAACATTTACTATTTTTTGAAGTTTAAACACACAAACCACCCCACCCAAAACCAAGACTGAGTTTCTTTAGAAAGTAAGTGGAGGGTGACAAAAAAGTCTTCAAATTATAAAGAGTAAAACATCTAATATCCCCCCCCCAAACTATGATAAAAGTTGCTACTACACGCTTCAACCTCACAAGGTTCTTATTACCCTCCCGAACTCAATTTTAACATATTTTTGCCAACTTTTTTAGCTAACGTGGCACCTTTTGTCAACCTTTTTAGGTGACATGACACCTTCGATGTGGCCCCATTTTATATAATAAAGGTACCACATCAACACAAAAATATGACAAAAATAAGCTAAATTAAGTTTGGAGGAGGGGGTAATAGGACCCTTGTGAAGTTGGAGCGTGTCGTAGCAACTTTGGTAATAGTTCTGGGAGGGGGAGGAGGTTTACAAGATGCTTATATCGATTAAAAATGGTGACAACTTTTACCAGCTAAGGTTAAAGCTTCACTTAAATTTTGATTAAGTTAATTGGGGTGTGGAGTGTATTTTTTAAAACTTCTAATTAAAACATTTCCTTCCCATTGCAAATTTTAAAATCTAAAATTTTCCACTTTCTTATCATTTCAATCTTTTCATATTTTTCTTTCTTTCTCCCCCATCTTCCTCTTCATATTTTTTTCTTTCTCTCTTGATTTTCCCCTTCCTCGGTCTTTTCTTCTTCTTTTTCTTTCACCTCTTGTCGTCATTCTTCTTCTTTTTTTATTTTTTTTTCTTTTGATGGACTATTATTTTTATTTTATGAACTTTGAAAAGAATTTTTATTTTAATTAAAATGATTGAAGATATTATGCAGAAAATTAAGTAACTACCATAGTTTCTCCAACAACTACAATAGTCTCTTTAGCAATTACAATTGTTGTTGCAGTAGTTACGATAATTGTTGTTGCAATTACTATTAATTGTTGCAACAACTACGATAATTATTTCAATAACTACTATTACTTGTTGTGTTACAACAATTATTATAGTTGTTGTAGCAATTAAGGTAGTTGCTAAAGCAACTAAAACTGTTAATGTTGCAACTTTGACTATTGTTAAAGTAACTTTGATAGTTTCTAGAAAAAAATATGGTGGAGGAGGAGACAATAATGAAAAAGGTAGTTATGGAGAAGAGGAATGTGGTGTTGCAAGTCGTGACACTATAGGAGAAGTGACAGTTGTTGGGGTGGTGGTAGTAGTGAAAGTGAAGGAGAAAGAAGAAGAATAGGAAACACTGGTGTAGGAGGAGAAAATGGTGGTAGTGGTGTTGGATTAGGAAGAGGTATTAATAGTGGTGGTTGTGATAGTGGAAGAAGAGGAGTTGGTGGTGATAGTGACAGTGGCGACAACAATAAAAAGGGTATGAAGGGGTGGGTGGGATAGTGTAGGTAGAGGAGTGGTGGTGAAAACAGCGGCATCGACAGAAGAGGTTTTGAAGGGGTGGAGTATGGTTGGGAAAGTAGGGGACTTTGTGTAAATAATAAAATTTAAAGATTTTAAGTTTAGTGTCATTAACACTAATCTTAAAATTTTCATCTCTATTCTATAATTAAGATTTGTGTCATTTTTTTAGTTTTGAAACCTTTTTGCAAACAATTAATTTTCCTGAGTTTCTTAAAGAGAATTAAATATAATAAAACATTAAGTATCAACAAGTACCATTTGTCACAATAAATCTATAAATTAATTGGTCAGGGTACTTACTTTCTATTTGGAACAAGTACTAAACAAAAGAAAAGTATTGATTGCAAATTAAACTTCTTTTAGCTTGGTTTATGTACTACTTGCGTATTTCTGATACGGATTAGATATTGTAATTATTTGCTAAGTATTATTCAAGATTCATGAATTTAAAAATTATTCTATAGCGGACATGCTGGGAGAGCATTTTATTTTGTGTAATATTTCCCATTAGGTTGTAGACCTACATTGTGTCCTAATTATATTATATGGTCCAGGTTGATTAGTAGCATCGGCAGATTCATAGCTATTTGGCCAAAAGAAAAAATATCAATTAGCAGTGATGGATTTCTAACATGGTGATGTTAGAAAGTTACAATGTTTACTGGAGTGTTTCCCAATTACAAGAATATTACGACGTTTACTGTAAGACCCCGTAAAGTCCTAGCCCATTTCAGTCCTTTATAGCATGCCAAAAGAGGTTCCAGACTTAGAAATTTCAGCAAAGTGTTGACACTCAATCTCATTTTTGGCCTCGATATTTGAATGACATTATTTACGATCTTTCAGGCCTTAAATTGTCAATTTTCAAATTGATTCATGATCAGGTATTGAATACCCAAAATTTTGTTGTTGTCTAGTATTCTAGAGTTTACAGAACAAATTTTGTTATACCATGGGTGAGATCACTCAGTCAGCTAATGCAGTCAATTTTCAATTCAATCAAACCTGGTACAGTCTAGGGATAAGTTCAGTTTTCATTCAGTTGTGAGTAGGATTCAAAAACGAGCGAACTTAGGGATGGGGGCATTCCTACCAGCAAAGCGTTTGACCCTTAGTATCTTTCCCTGCATTACAGAAGTATGTAGCCAACGTAGGGTAAATCATCTTTTTGCCAGGCTAGGGTTGACGTAACGATATACATCTCATGAGTCTTACCGATAAATTAGGGCTGACACAGCTCTTGTAAGTAACCCGTGGTATGGTGCTAACACCCTTCCAACTGGTGTTATAGGTTGAACCCCAAATTAGTCCATAATTGAGGTATGTCAGTGTAACGACCCGAGACTTCCCCCTAGTCATCACACAGTTCTTATGATCCCGAACGACCACAAGCTAACCTATGACTGATATCTGTTGTGAGCACTGGATAATCATACTGAAATAAATGTGAAATTAGGATAAAATGCCATAAGGTTCAAAATCTAAATAATTGATAAAATATAACATCAGAAATAACAATCCGTAAAACTAAATACTATCTGAAAATCTAGTCTGAAAGCCTCTAATCTAAACTGTCTAAAAGTGGAGTGGATGGGACAAGCCCCCAACTAACTCCAACAACTAAAATACTGAAACTATTGAAATGCTGAAATGAAACCATATCCTCGATAGATGAGGACTCACTACAAAATCTGTGACTGCTGACTGGATCTGTCTAAATGCGATCAGGATCCTGAGCATTCAAACCTATGATATGAGACATCATTGAACAAAGAAAGAGTATACGTCAGTACATGGAATGTACTGGTATGATAGATGAGGCAAGGCTGAATGTAAAGGCTCATAAGTATGTACAATAACTGACTGAATGATATAGAGTGACAAAATATGAGAGTACATGGATAACTGAAACTACTGTAAATATTGAGTATATATGTATATTATAACTTAGCTTTTCTGAAGCTAAGTACAAAGTTCTGATAATTTAGTAACTGCTATCTGAAGTTACTGACAACTGAATGACTATGTCTGACAGTTCTGATTCTGTAGAACTAAAATAAATTATAAACTGAGATCAAAACTGAAACTGTGGGAGGTAATGATCTAACCGATATGCCCCTCTTTGAAATGATTAGGGTCCAACCTGTAACCCCATCTTGAAGGGTGCTAATACCGTTCCATAGGTAATAGTATTGGAAAAACCAGTATACCAAGCCTAACTTACGTGTGACACCAGGGAGGAGCCAAGCCTTATCTTATGGGTGACCCCTGGGAGGTAGCTAAGCCTAGTATAATGGGTGACTCCTCATCCTGTGTTGGATATGCAGTTCTGTAGTGCAAGGACTGCTATTAAGAACTCTGCCCCTCTTACAAAGAAGTCGTCATCCCTGCACTCAACTCACACTGAAAACTTACACTCAACTGGAACATCTCTTAACACTCTTTATATAAATTTTTAATGACTTTAGGGAGTAAGGAAATCTTGGCATGGTTTGAATAAGACGTCTAAATGAGAAATCACCTCCTGGCTAAAATTCTGTATTTTTAGGTGAGGCCTATGAAATATCATCTACAATAGAGTGACTAAGCCTTATGTACTGTCACTACAAATTTTCCATCTTAGATATATTTCTCGAATACTCTCTTAACTATACCCTCTGTCTTAATACAATACTTTATTTGAGACTACTGAAAATATTCACATGGGCACTGAGCACGAATGCATAAACATACAAACTTATTTGATTAATTGGATGACTAATAGTTTAATACTGGTCATGTAAGGTTGAACTGTACTTAACCTGAATAACTAGACTGAAACTATACCGGACTATGCATATAAGGTAAGGACTAACTGAGGAACATGAGGTAACTGGGCATGAATTCGTGCGAATGGTATTAACTAGGAATGCAAGACTAAGCGTATTACATGATTCTGAAATACTGAGATACTGACAACTGAATAACTGATAACTATATGCCTTGGTTAAGCAAACCTAAAACTGTACTTAGTTTTGGACTGAATGCTGAACTGAGACTCTGACTAAGTTCTGATAGCTATAGGATGGGGACTGGCATAAATTGAGGATCTAAATGTACACTCATATTCTACATTTTCTCAACTTCTTATCTCAGGAAGAATTTTGATTTTTTCCTACAATAACTAAATACAACCTCTTGCTAGTTGTTCACCCGCACATTAAAATGACATCCAAGCCTATCTTCATAACTACAACCTCGTTTAAAACTAGAATGCAACAATATTTTCTTAACATGAAACATTTACTCTTTCCTTTCTTAGAAATTACTCATCACTACATCATTTCATAAGGAAAGTTTACTGAAGGTTAAAACATGAGGACCTGAAGCATGAATGGCACTATCCCGAACATGACACTTAACCAAGGCCTAAGAAATAGAACATCAACATCCCAGAATTATCAAGAGATCTAGACTAAGGATATGCATGAAAATATTTGAATTTAGCTGACCATTAGGAGTATAGCGTAAGTCATAGAATCTGAGCATACTATAAAGCATGACACGAGTACATGAGTAAAAAGCTGCATAACCTGAGTTTGGAGTTTCTATATTCATGGAACATGATTTGTAACACTGAGGAAACTGGAACTCCTTATAATAAGAACTGTAAGTGTACATGATTTTCAATAACGTGCACGAATAGAAGTTATGATCATAGAGCTGACATGTACTGCATGAGTAGATATTATAATAGCTGAAATACGAAACTTTGCACTAAGGTAAGGATGGGTTGGGCATCATCCTCTCCCACTGCTTCTCTACACCTACTGACATTACTACTAAAATTTGAGAGTCTGACTTTGTTATTTGTTCTTCCGTCTCCCCCTTTATCTTAAAGCCGATATTCTAAGTCTGTGAACCCCTTAATAAACTCTAAATCGAGCTGAGACCACTTTACCCTAGATTCTGAGATATGAAATGCTCCTAGCTACTAAACTCATTCTGAAAGACTACTCCTAATAATGTAAGGTCCACTGCTATTACTTCCTTCCGATACATAATTCTTAGATTTCTAATGCCCCAACAATCATAATATAGCAACCTCAACACTAACTAACTTAGAATTCTGAACTTCTCTTTCTACTAGTTCAGTCTAGCGATTCAAACTTAAATAAACTAAAACTAAGGTACTACCCATTTATTCAAGGACTGGTTCATAAAGAAACTAAAATGAATCAAATCTATGACTGAAATTAACTGATGAGATTTTTGGAAATACTGTAACTGAGCAATTTCTAAACACTCGTCTGGCTGGAATAGATTTACCTACTGAGGTAAACACTAAGAAAGATTATGGTAAGATTTTTAGTTTGAATTAAAGTTGACTGCTATTAAAGGAGTTACAAAAGACAGAGAATCTCTCAAATCTACTAAGGCTTAAATATGTAAATGGAAGATCTGTAACATACCAGTGACCGCATTAGGAGAACTTTCTTGATCTTGCCTAGACTAAAGGGCATAAAGACTATTTAGGTGTTGCCTATTGGTTGCACTGGAAGTGGCACCCTGCTGGTTCGGGCGACCGGACTGAGCTGAAGGACGGTTGGACTGACCCTGTTGGCACAAATCTTTTTCCCTCTGATCCATTACTATACACTCCTCTGATCCATTACTATACACTCCCACATTCTGTGGCCTGGCTTACCACATCCGAAACATACATCACTGCCAACTCTACACTTACTCTGATGATTTCTACCATATTTTTGGCAAAGTGGGTGGGTACGATTTCTTTTCATACTACCTTGAGATTTGGAGTCTGACGTTCTATCTCGTTTTACATTTCTAAACTTTGGCACTATAATATTAGCTACAGAAGGATTTGGGGCTGAGAATTTCTAATAGAACTAGAAACAATTACCACCCTCTGACCTTGGCCTAAAACCACTTGCTATAACTCTCTTATTCATTTTATATTTCTCCCCACTCTTCTCTCCCTGTATTTTTTGAGTGCGAACCCCAAGCCTAGATAGTGTAATATCCTACAGTTGTTCTTAGAAACTACTAAATAAGCTAAGGTAGTGAAAGCAGTTCTGAATTCTACATGGGAGGCGTGCTCATTCATGAGATCTGCATGAACGGACTGAGGTGCTGACTGATTTTCGGTTCTCTTTTCATTAGTCTTTTTGGGAGGCATGTTCGGTAACTAGAAGGAAGAAAAGGATTAGATTAAGAATTTAGCTTGAGCTCATGCTCACTCATATGACAAGAACACTGAAAGAAGGGAAAGTTTTCCTAAAACATCTCATGACCTCTTGTCCATAAGTGTGGCGTGCTATACACCCATACACAAGGCTCTAATAGATATAAATTTCAGACTCCATAGGACTCTATAGAACCTTAGTCTCTCATACCATGTTTGTAATGGCCCGAGACTACCCCCTATTATTCATACGGTGCTTTCAATCCCGAAGGACCACAAGCTAACACATGACTGATAACTATTGTAAGCACTAGATAATAATACTGAAATAAATGCAGAATTAGGCTAAAATTCCATAAGGTTCAAAATATAAATTACTGATAAAATATAACATCTAAAATAATAATCTATAAAAAAGAATACTATCTGCAAATCTAGTCTGAAGCCTCTAATTTGAACTGTCTGAAAGTTGAGTTAATGGGACAAGCCCTCAATTAACTCCAATAACTGAAATACTAAAACTACTAAAATGCTAAAATAAAAGCATATCCTTTTTAGATGAGGACTCACTACTAAATCTGTGACTACCTACTAGATCTGTCTAAGCGCGGTCAGGAACCTAAGCATCCGAACCTATGATATGAGACATCATAGCGCAAAGAAAGAGATTGCACCAGTACATGGAATGTACTGGTATGCTAGATGAGGTAAGGCTAAATTCAAGGGATCATATGCATGTATAGTAACTAACCGAATGATATAGAGTAACTGAATATGAGAATACATGGATAACTAAAACTACTATAAAATACTAAGTGTAAATTTATACTATAACTGAGCTTTTCTGAAGCTAAGTACTAAGTTCTGATAACTTAGTAACTGATATTTGAAGTTACTGATAATTGAATGACTAATACTGAGTGATTGTGTCTGACAGTACTAATTATTTAGAACTAAACTGAATTCTAAACTGAGACTGAAACTGAGACTTTGGGAGGTAATCATCTAACCGACATGCACCTCTATAAACTAATTGGGGTCAAACCTATAACCCTAGTTGGAATGGAGATAATATCGTGCAGCGGGTACTAACAATAGAAAACTAGTATGCAAAGCCTAACTGATGGGTGACACCTGGGTGGAGCCAAGCCTAATCTGATGGGTGACCCCTGGGAGGTAGTCAAGCCTAGTCTAATGGGTGACTCATCATCCTCTGCTGGCTATGTAATTATAGAGTATAGGGATTGCTATTAATGACTCTGCCTCTATTACGGGGATGCCGTCATCCCTACACTCGCTTGGTTCTAAATCCTACTCCCAACTGAAAGACACTGAACTGAGTATACGGAACTGGACAGGACTGATACTAAGTTTACTAATTTTTCTTGAGTTCTATGAGTGACTGAGCTCTAGTGAGTTCTGTAACTGACTGAGAGCACTACTGATCATGACATGACTGAGATTCTATAACTGACACTGGCTCTAGGTAAACAACATAAATGTCGGGTATTAAATACCCCCAGGACTTGATAGCATAAAATAAAGGCATCACATGATCTTACAAAGCATAACAATGTACACATGTTCATATTTCGTCTATAGGGACATTTTATCTAACACTTGTAGGGCATAAGCTTGTTCATATAGAAATATGTCATGATTTCACCACTTTATTCACATAGACATTCTATCAAACACTTGGGGAGCACAACTTCATGCACATAATCATGGATAACATATAATTATTGAAACTACAATGCCGAACTTACAATTCCATGGGTTTAGCAAGCCATTCATATAATTCCCCATAAAATACTAATCTAATTTCATGAATCATGTAAAATCATGGATTAAAACCCAATTAACATCATAGACACATGAATCACTTTGTAAATTCAAGGGTCTATCAATATAATCACATATTCATCACACATTCTAATCAATTTCATAAAAATTACACTTAAATCATGGATTGAAACCCACCTAATTTCATGAACATGAATTCAATCTAATTTAGACATAGAAATCATATATAAGAGATCTTGTATATTTAAAAAGGGATTCTTGGACTCTATGTGTGAAAGGAACCCATAGATGAACACCTAACATACCTAAGAATAATAGTTCTTGAAGGTTCTTGGAGAGATTCTTGAGGATTGACCTTGATTCTTGAACTAGGGTTTTTGCCTCTTGAGAGAAAAATACTTAATTTGGGGAAAAACTGAATGAATAATGGAGTAACTAGGTTTATTATGTTTGAATTTTATATTAAAGGATGACTAGGGCCATGGAAAAAAAACTCAAATACCCCTGGAATAATTTAAAAACTAGGAACTTAAAACTATAAATTAACTAAAAAATCTTGATCTGGGCCCTTGGCACGATGCGGTGTTATCGCGTTGTGTCACTAGAAAGTGGACAACTGGGAATTGGACCATCAACGCGAAATGGTGGAATTATGTTACCCCTTGTATAAAACCTAGAAGTTCACTGCGATGCCGTGGGATCGTGTTGGTGCACTGGAAACTGGCAAATGTGAAAATAAAATGTGGCACAATGCGTCGATATCACGGTATCTCACTGGAAAGTGACAATAGTCATTTTGACATACTCCACGATGTGCTAATGGCTAGAATTATTGTATTTAACGACTGAAACTTAAAATAGCCATAACTTCTTACCAAATTATAGGATTTAGGCAAATTTTATATCGTTCGAACGCTAATTCAACTTCCTACGCAATGGCAGGCTCTAAACTAAAAAATACTGAGCATTTCAAAAAATTTATATTGGATAACTCATGGAATGAGAGTTATGTTAAGCTTGAGAAATATGGGGTATTTCAATCAGTTAGATAATAACTCCCACAGTTACACTGTTAGTATTCAGTAATCAGTATCCAGTATTTAGTATTCAGTATAGAACTCAGTTCAATTCTAAACGATCATGACATAAAGTTACAAGTTATTCAGTTATCACGAACTCAGTGCTTCAGCTTCAGACTAATTTAGACAACCGATATATGCTTGGTATTACATGTGCAGTACTTACCGTATTCTCAATCTTTCATATACTCTCATCCAATTATTTCATGATATTAGTTATTATTCTCATCCACGTTAACCCATGAAAATTAGCCTAACCACACCTAGCATACCATTACATTCAAACTACTAACGCATACTCTTTTTTTGGGCTATGATATCTCATATCATAGGTTCAAACGCTCGGGTTCCTGACCATACTTAGTCAGATTCAGTTGATCAGCAACATCTATAGTAGTGAGTCCTCATCCATCGAGGGCATGACACTTATTTAGTCATTTTATTATTTGTAGTATTTCTATTTTTCATTTATATTCAGACAGCAGTTGTGAGTTAGTTAGGGCCTATCCCATCAACTTATTTATTTAAGATGTTAGAGTCTTTCAGACACTATTTGTTAGTAGTTATACTGTAGATGTATTCAGTATTGTCTTAGTTTATGAACCTTATGGAATTTTTAGTTACACTTCCACATATATTTTCATGAGCCATAGCTTATCTTGTGTTTCTTTGAGATAGTAGGCCTCGTGTTGCACCCAGGGTGTAGTATCAAGGTGTTACAAACTTGGTATCAGATCCTAAGGTTCTAAAGTGTCCTAGGAAGTCTTAAAGTTGCGCCAGGTAGAGTCTTGTGCATGGGTGTGTAGCACGCCACAATTATGGATAAGAGGTTGTGAAGTAGTTTTAGGAAAAAGTTCCCTTCTTTAAATGTTCATATTGTGTGAGTAAGCATTAGCTCAAATTAAAATCTCTGTCTAATCCAAGTTTTCCTTTTGTTTATTGAACATGCCTCCCGAAAGACCAACGAAAGGAGTACTAGGAACTAGCCATCTCCTTCGCGCATTCTAAATGATCCCCTGAATGACCATGTTTCTTACGAAGAATTCATAGAATATTTCACCACTCTAGCCCTTTCTGTGGATACTTAAAATGTTTGACCAGCTATTGTTCAGGCTAACCTAGTGGCTAATAATGTTGTAGCTAGAATTTGGGACTTCACCTGGATAAACCCTACTTTATTTTTAGGGTTTAAGTCTGAAGAGGACGCACAGGAATTTCTTGAAATGGTGCAAAAAATAGCAGACATCATGGGGGTAACCACTAGTGATAGTAATGGGTTATCTGCCTATCAGTTGCAGGGTGTGGTTCATACATGGTTTAAGTAGTGGAACGTGGATAGGGGCATTGATGTAGGGACTATAGAATGGGAGGAGTTTGCTACTTCCTTTTTAGATAAGTTATTTTTGTTGTCTTTGAAGTAAGATAAGGTGTTAGAGTTCATCAATCTGAAGTTGGACAACATGAGTGTTAAAGAGTATTCCCTCAAGTTTACTCAATTGGCTAGGTATGCTCCTCATGTAGTAGTTGATAGCAGGTCTAAGATAAGAAAGTTCGTGTCTGTGTGTCTAATAGTGTGGTTAAGGAATTAGGACTGTAATGTTGATTAAGGAGATGGACTTGGCTAGATTGATGGTCCATGCTCAGTAAATTAAGGAATAGAGGACTAAGGAAAAAAAGAGGGAAAAAAAGAGGGCTTAAATAGGTATCTTTAGTTTATCTCAGCCAAAGTCAAAAAGTGGTAACCTTCCTCAGTTCTGCCCAATATCTTCAGTCCTAGCTCCGTCTTTGTCTAGTGCATCGATTCCTAAATTTAGGAATGATAATAAGGATAAGGTACCAAGCTCTAAATCTCAGGGTAGTGTGAGAAGTACTCGAGCAAATCATCTTTTTTCGAAGTGTGGTAGACATCAGCAGGGTGTCTGTAAGGTTGGCAGCGATATATGTTTTGGGTATGGTAAGACAGGCAATAGGATTAGAGAATTTCCTCAAGTGGGTTCACAGAGTAAGCATAACTGTACCCTAGATTGGTCCGGTCGCCCGTCTCAGCAGGGTGCCGCTTCTAGTGCCACCAATGGGCAGCGCCCAAATATGCTCTATGCACTTCAGTCTTGATAGGATCAGGAGAGTTCTCCTAATGTAGTTACTGGTACATTACAAGTATTTCATTTACATATTTACGCTTTGTTAGATCTTGGAGCTTCTCTATCTTTTGTATCTCCTTACATAGCCATCAACTTTGGAGTCAGTCCCAAAATCATAATAGGGCTTTTCTCAGTCTGTACCCCAGTAGGTAAGTCTATCATAGCCCGATGGTTATACACGAACTAGCCGATTATGTTGTCTTAGAAAGTTACGTCAATAGACCTTGTAAAGCTAGAGATGATAGATTTTGATGCCATTATAGATATGGATTGGCTCTATTCAAGCTATGTTTCAGTTGATTGTAGGAGCAGAATTGTCTATTTTTCATTCCTAAATGAACCAGTCCTTGAATGAAGGGGTAATGCCATAGCACTTAAGGGTCAACTTATTTCATACCTGAGAGCGAGAAAAATGATACCCAAGGGGTGTGTTTATCATTTGGTGCGAGTCAAAAACTATAGTTTCAAGAGTTATAATCTTGATTCAACTCCAGTCACAAGTAAATTTCTAGATGTGTTTCCAGAAGATCTCCCCGGAGTTCCTCCTGAAAGGGAAATTGACTTCAGAATATACCATTTTCCTGATACTCATCCCATCATTATTCCGCCATACAGAATTGCTCTAGCTGAAATCAAAGATAGGAAAAAACAGTTGAAAAACCTCTTAGACAAAGGATTCATCAGGCCCAACATATCTCTTTGGGGTGCACTAGTTCTATTCGTGCGAAAGAAAGATGGTTCTCTTAGAATTGGTATAGACTACCATCAATTGAATAAACTCACCATCAAGAATAAATACCCACTTCCTAGAATCGATGACTTGTTTGACCAACTTTAGGGTGCCAGTTACTTTTCTAATATAGACCTCAGATCTGGCTATAATCAACACAAAGTCAGAGAATATGACATTTTAAAAATAGCTTTAAGAACTCGGTATGGTCACTTTGAAGTTCTACTAATGTCATTTGGTATTACCAATGCCCCAGTAGCTTTCATGGACTTGATGAACCATGTGTTTAAGAAATACTTGGGTATATTCATCACAGTCTTCATTGATGACATTCTTGTCTACTCTCGCAGTAAAAATGACCATGCAGACCATCTCAGAATAGTATTACAGACTCTTAGAGCCCATTAGTTGTTCACCAAATTATGCAAATGCGAATTTTGGATAAGATCAGTAGCTTTCCTTAGTCACATAGTTTCTGGTGATGTCATTAGAGTTGATCCTCAAAAGAATGAAGTAGTGAGAAAGTAGCCCAGACCTATCTTATAACGCCTTGAGTCTATACCCCGAACACTACACTGTGATTACGACTCTAAAGGACCATAAGCTAACCCATGACTCATATCTTCTATGAGCACTGAATAATATACTATTATAAATCCAAAAAAAAGTCTGATATGTCATAAGGTTTAAAATTTATAAATACTAATAAAATATAACATTTTTAATAATAATAATATTCTATAAAGCAGAATACTATCTAAAAACTAGTCTTAAAAGCCTCTAATCTGAGCTGTCAAAAAGTGGACTTGATGGGATAATCCCTCAACCAACTCCATCTACTGAAATACTGGGTCAACTTATAAAATGAAATTAAAGAATATCCTAGAATGATGAGGACTCACTGCTAAATCTACGGTTGGCTGAATCTGGATCTGTCTATGTGCGGTTAAGAACCTGAGCGTCCGAACCTATAATATGAGACATCATAGCGCAAAGAAAGGGCATGCATCAGTATATGGAATGTAATGGTATGCTATATGAGGTAAGACTGAATGCAAGGATTCATATGCATAAACAGTAACTGACTAAACGATATAAAGTAACTAAATGTAAGAGTACGTGGATAACTGATACTACTGAAAGCACTGAGTATACAATACTACAAACATACGTAGATATATATTGTATTTGAGCTTTTATGAATCTGAGTACTGATTTCTAATAATTGAGTAACTAATAACTGAAGTTACTAATAACTAAATTACTGATACTGATTGACTATGCTGATAGTCCGGATTTTGTAGAACTGAACTAAGTTCTAATATGAAGACTAAAACAGAAACAATGGGAGGTAATAATCTAACTGACATACCCCAAATCTGAGCTGATAGGGATCTAACCTGTTGCCTCAATTTGGAGGGTGTTAGTACCATTCCACGGGTACTAACAAGGGCTATGAGTAACCCTAACTAGTAGGAAGATATTTTTTCATCCCTTAACTAGAAAGAAAACTCATAAGAGATGTGCGAACCCTTATCTAGCAGGAAGTCATCGCAACCTACGCTGGCTTAGTAGTTCTGTAACTCAAGGATTTCTCTTAAGGGTCAAACCCTACACTAACAGGAATGCCCTCGGTGCTAAATCCTACTCCAAAATGAAAAACATTAAACTATTTATAGTGAACTGGACTGGACTGATACAGAGTTTACTGAGTTTTCCTTAGTTATGTAACTGACTGAGAGTACTACTGGTCGTGAAAGATTGATACTATCCTGTAACTGATACTGATTCTAGGTAAACAACTAAATTATCGTCTATTAAATACCCCCAAGACTCGATAGCATGAAAAGTAAAGCTTAGAAAATCTTGAATAACATAACAATGTTCACTTGTTCATAATTCATTCATCGAGACATTTCATCAAACACTTGTAATGCATTAACTTGTACATGAATGGGGAATACATGCTATAATGGTTTAATGTCACTATTTCATTCACATAGGCATTTTATCAAACACTTGTAGGCCATAATCTCGTACATATACTAGCATGTCATGATTTCCTTATTTAATTCACATGAACATTCTATCAATCACTTGTGTAGCATGACCTAATGCCCATATTCATAGATAATATATAAAAATGGTAACTACAATTCCCAACTTGCAATTTCATGGATTTAACATGCTATTCATATAATTCCCACTAAATACTATTCTATTTTCATGAATCTTATCATAATCATGGATTGAAAATACCAAATTAACATTATAGACAGATTAACCACTTTTTAAATGCAAGGGTTTATCAAGATAATCATATATTCATCACACATACTACTCAATTTGATAAAACTTGCACTTAAATCATGGATTGAAACCCAACTAATATCATAAACATGAATTCAATCTAATTCAAACATGGAAATCATAAATCTGAGATCTTGTATGTTTGAAAGGGGATCCTTGGTCTCTATGGGTGAAAGGAACCCATAGATGAAAACCTAACATACCTTAGAATATTATTTGATGAAGGTTCTTGGAGGAATGCTTAGGCTTGTTCTTGATTTTCTTGAACTAGGAATTTTGCCTCTTTAATAGAGAATGTTTTATTCTTGAGAGAAAGTGAGGAAATAATGAGGAAATAGGTTATTTAGGGGTTTAATTTCATGTTTATACTGATTAGGACTGTGGAAAAATATCAAATTACCCTGATGTTGGATGTATTTACACGCCTAAACACCATAATTTACCCATGTTATAGCTAAGTTTTGAGGATAAAATATATAATTCCTGCACTTTTAGTCCATTTTCTTGTAAGTGAGCTAACCTACGTGATTAGCATGTTTTCAGGTATTAATGATGAAGATTTCAGCACTTTGTGGACCTTTGGTCATCAAAGGAAAACTTCACAAAAGAGGGAAGGCAGCTTTTGGAAGCTTATGGACTGAATGTGACGCATGGAAAATTATCCCGGGCAAAAGCAGTATTTTTAAATACTTAGGGGTGCAGCAGTAACTTAATAGGACTAGGACAAGGATGTTATAAAAACCCTATTTGCTGAATTTTTCAGCATTGATCAATTCATTCATTGATTATTGCTTTTCATAATTCAGTCGACTTTGAGTATTATTCACGTTACAATTTCTGTAACTTTAGAGAGAAAAAACGCTACAAGAACGGCTAGATAGGAAATAACGTCATTCTCATAGTGACGCCAATACATACCCATCGCGAAGATTGTTCTAGTTGCGGTATGATGATGATGTCTTCGTTGTTTTCCTTTGCACTCATGAGTAGCTAAACTTCTCTGTTAGGGTTATGGAAGTCTTGTGAGATACTATCTATTGCTATGAGTTTGTGAATTCTTGATGCGTACGCTACTTATATCATTACTCTCTTCATTTTAATTAAATTCTTGTGGTTGCAAACATATAGAATACGCCATTATAGCATTAACTTGTTCGAGAGAAAAGTTACATGTTTGGAAAAGAGAGTGTGACAAGGAAATAGGGCTACCAACCCCTGTTTACACGTTCATGCCTTAACCGGATTAACCTCTTGGAGAGTTCGTACCATTAGTTATATGCTTTAAGATCGAGAGAGTTAAAGTGAAATAATCCCTAATGGTTGAGAAACACTAGGATTTACCATTAGAATATGAATCTCTATAAGTGCATGCATGTCTGAATTCTGCATTACTCATAGTTACTAGATACGTAGAACTCATAAGGTGGACTTAACCCTAACTTATTTTTCTCTGTGATTAAATCTTACTAAACAAAGCATTCTGTTGTTACTTTGATATCATTAATTCACGCCACAATCCAATCCCCCCTTTTCCGTGGAATTTTCGATCAACAATCTACTAATAATTGCAACACTTAGTGACCAAGTATTCCCTGTGGGATTCGACACCCAACCCAGTTGGGTTCTATATTTGACAGCGACCGCTTACACTCTTACGAGAGCTGTAGTTTGGGCGTTATCAAATTTTGGCGCCGCTGCCGGGGAATACAGTTGTCAACTAAGTTTGTGATAGTTACTAGACCCTTTGGTAAAAAATTCTTAGATTTTACTTTTAGTTGTTGTTTGTGTTTTATTCAGGGTTTTTTGAGTGCATGCCAAACACTCGAAGTTCAGTTCAACCGTTATTACCTATCAATCCTGAACCATATGTTATTGGCAGAATGGATGCACAACGTGACATTGAAAGAAGAGCTGCTCAACAGGAGCAGGCTAGATTAGCTGTGTTGGCAGCTGCTCAAGTACATCAACAGAATATTGATAACCCAGGGCAAGCAACAAATCCTGATGATGAGTTACTGAATCCTAGGCGTACTGATGAGGTGGCGGCACCTATGAACAGGAGAGATCATCAAGTTAGAATGAGACTTGAACGCCGAGCTGTGCAGGCTCCTTTTGATGATGATGATGACGATCTTGATGGGGCTGGTGCCACAGGGGATATTATTCCTCCGCCCTTGGCTCCCGGAGCAAAGTTCAATATCACTAGCACCATGATTCAGCTGTTGCAACTCAAAGGGTTATTTGGTGGACTTGCAGGCGATGATCCGAATATGCATCTGGTCAATTTTATTTTAATATGCAAGTCGTTTGACAATCCAGGAGTTGGGCAGAATGCAATTCGGCTGTGCTTATTTCCATTGTCTCTGTCTGGGGAGGCAACTCTATGGCTGAATGGGCTAACTCCTGATTCTATTACTAATTGGAGGCAACTGAAAGACGTTTTCCTAGAAATATTCTTTCCGCCATCCAAGAGAGCACAGTTAAGAGATGAGATCAGAAATTTCCAACAGCTTCCAACTGAAGCTCTCCACAAAACATGGGAGAGGTTAAAGAAAAAACTTATGCGGTGCCCAAATCATTAGATGACCAACATCCACCTGATGGACATATTTTACAGGGCTTTGAACTCAGTGAAAAAACCAGTGGTTGATAATGCTGCAGGTGGGTCATTCATGGACCTTACTTTCATTGAGGCAAGTGATATACTGGACCGTATGACAAAGCAGAGTAGAGCCTGGCATACCAGGGATGCTGAGGTAGCAAGCTCTACTTTATCTGTTGGTATGACTGCAGAGCAGAGGCGTAGACAAGAGGAACGTGACCAAGATATGGCTCACATAAAAATGCAGATGTATCTTCTTACCAAGCATTTATTATCAGGGAAGACCGAAAAGGTTAAAGCCGTTGTATCACAGGGAAGATATGATTCCGATTCTGAGGGGGAAGCAAATTACTTGAATAATTAGGAGGGTTTCCGAGGCAATGCCCAAGGAAACCAAGGTCGGAACTATTATGATAAATCTGGATACAAGGACCGTGATCAAGGTGGTTGGAAGAATAAGACTGACAGGAGTGGTTTGTATGTTCCTCCTGGAAACCATGAGGCTGTGGCGTCTGGCTCTGGAAAGATGTCCGTGGATGATATGATGGCTAAGCTGCTGAAAGGGGTGGAGGCAACCAATATGGGCGTTACTGAGGTAAAGAATGATTTGTCATCAATAAATCAATTGGTTGACTCGTATTCTACTACAATAAAACAGCTGGAGCAACAATTGAGTCAATTATCAGTGGTATTCAACCAAAGAAAGGCTGGCACACTACCCAGTGACACTGTGCAAAACCCAAGGAATGACGGATCGTGTATGGCTATTACTACCCGGAGTGGTAAAATGTTGGAAAATCCATCCAAAGGCAAGCAGGTAGTTGATGATATAGCAGAGAATGTTGATGAAGCAGAGTTAGAATATGCCATAGAAGCTGAAGTGAGTGCTCATGATGTTACACCTAGACGTCACCAGCCTGAAAAGAGTGATAATCGGAAGCAAGACAAAAAGGGAGTGGTGGAGAAAACGATTCCTCTTCCACCACCACCTTTTCCTCAGAGACTGAAGAAGAAGGCTGATGACACTCCTGAAAAGGTTGATAATCGGAAGCAAGATAAAGAGGAAGTGGTGGAGAAAATGATTCCCCTTCCACTACCACCTTTTCCGTAGAGACTGAAGAAGAAAGCTGATGACACCAGGTTCAGTAAATTCATTACCATGTTGAAGCAACTGACTATTAATGTTTCGTTGGTGAAGGTGCTGGAACAGATGCCTAGGTATGCTAAATTCATGAAGGACCTGTTGACAAAGAAGCGGGCAGCAAGTTATGAGCTGGCAGATAATGTTCATCATTGCAGTGCAATCGCTACAAGATCGCTAGTACAGAAGAAGGCACATCCTGGTGCTTTCACTATTCCTTGCACGATTGGATCGTTGGATTTTACTAAGGTGTTGTGCGATTTGGGAGCTAGCATCAATTTGATGCCGCTATCTATTTACAGAAAGTTGGGGTTGGGTGATCCTACACCAACCAATATGCGGCTCGTGATGGCAGATAGGTCGGTCAAACGGCCTGTTGGTATCTTATATGATGTGTTGGTGAAGGTTTCCACCTTCATCTTTCCTGCAGACTTTGTTATTTTTGATTGCGAGGTGGATTCTGAAGTTCCCATAATCTTGGGGCGTCCTTTCCTCGCAACTGGAAGTGTGCTGATTGATTTAAGAGCTAATGAGATTTTATTTTGGCTGAATGACGAAGTGGTCCGTTTTGATGTATATAAATTGATGAAGCAGCCTAGAGATATGGATGTGTTCTCTGTAGCTGATGTTTACTATGAGGATGAGAAAGTATTATTTGTAGAGAAGCAACTTACTGTTGAGCCATTGTCTGCTGTGCTGTTGAATATTGAGCATGATGATGTTGAAGAATATGAAGAAATTGTTTATGCTCTAACAGGAATAAAGTCCTATTCTCACGCTACTAAGAAGCTGGACCTTGATCTTAGGAATCGACCTTCACCAACAGCGAAGACTTCCATTGAAGAGCCACCAGTGCTAGAATCGAAAGAGCTCCCCAGTATCCTAAGGTATGCATTCTTGGGAAGTGGAAATACACTCCCGGTGTGTGTTGCGGCTGATTTAGGTGAACAGCACATAGAGGCTCTCATCTCTGCTCTGAAGAGGTACAAGAGAGCTATGGGTTGGACTATTGATGATATAATTGGTATCCCTCCTGGGATAGGTATGCACAAGAGTCATCTCGAAAAAGATTGCATGCCTACAAGTAAGCATCAGCGTCGTCTGAATCCATTTAGAAAACGATGCACCATCTATCTCAACGAAGTCTAAGTAATCGAGGTAAATATGTCGTGTCGCGACAATAAATCAAGCGCTACATGGAAGGCAACCCATCGTTTTTAGTAGTTTTGTTTTCCTAGGAGTTTGTTTTGTTAAATAAAAATCCAAAAAGAAGAGTCGAGTCACGACCAAAACTAAGGCGCTTGGTGGGAGGCAACCCATCTTTCTAATCGTTTTTGTTGTTTTTGATTAAGTGTAGGGGAAGACGTATAAAGGAAGAGCTTGGTCTCAAATTTTGATTTGAAAGTGAGCAATGTTAAAGGTAGTAAGTGAGTAATGAAGGAGAAAAAGGCTTTTGGTTAGGTATTGCCTATACAAATATAGGCAATGGACAATGCTATTTCCTTTGCTCTCTGAATCGACAATGCTATAACATAGGCGTCGCCTATGCTCAACTAGGCAAAGATAAAAGCGCCGCCTATGCCATTTCCTTTGCTCTCTGAATCTATAATGCCATAGCATAGGCGCCGCCTATGCCCAACTAGGCCATAGCATAGGCGCCGCCTATGTTCAACTAGTCTTTGCTAAAGGCGCCGCCTATGCTAAGCATAGGCAAAGCATTAGGCGCTGCCTACTTATGCTTTTTGGTCTCCTAACCCGATTTTTCATGGGTCAAACCCGACCCAAGCCTTGGTCTATAAATAGAACTTCAACCTTAAGATAAAATCAAATTGTTTGCTCCATATAGGCGCCGCCCAAGCTTCCCCATTCTTTCAAAATCTTTCTTTTTGCTCATCTAATCTTGCAAGCTTATCTTCCGAATCCATCACCAAGTAAGTTATTCTTTTATATTCCGTAGTTGTTGGAATGCTACGTTTATAATGATTTATTAGATTTTGAAGTGGTGTTGGTGATTAGAATGTGGTTGGTTTGTTATGATACATCTAGTTGAGTGAAAAAATACGTGTGGGTGTTCTTGAATTTGTTCCGGCTTGTATTTGATTGTTATACACTGTCATAGTTTTATGAACTCGAAATTGTGAAGTTAATACATAATCTTGTAAGTTGAAAGATTGAATGTTTGAATGACTCGTTCATCGAGATACCGATTATGATTGACCACAAGCATAAGATGGTGTGATTATGCCTATGCAATAACTTGTTTCTATTTGTGGTACGATCCTTATGTGGTATTTTTGTTCAAAAGTGCATTCATCCAAACATGAAAGTATAGACAAGATTACATGAAATAGAATTGGAAAGGATAGTTAAGATGACATGAACGTATGACTGTGCTGAACATGTTGTTGGGACATATCGCCTAAATGTATGTCGATGAAGTCTGAGTAATCGAATGACAACGAAATTCAAAACATGCAAGTGAATATCACATATCGTATAAATCAAGTAAAAATCCATATTTAGAGAGAGGTCTCATAAATTATGCTCTCCATTAAACTTTTCATTACAAATGAAAACCTCTATATACTTAGTTACATTCAAGATTCATGAATAATAGTTCAAGACAACACATGTTTCCATTAAAATAATCCATGATACATGCTTTTTAACCAATATTAAACCCCTTCTTTATAAATATGAATAGGTTTCTATAAGCTTGATAAAATAGTAAATCTTATGACCATGGAGTTTAGGGTAGTCTTAAATTCCTTATGTTGTTTAGTTTCAAGATTGAAACCTTAATCTTTACCCTTTTCCTAAAATCTTGAAGTTAAAAGGCTTGAATTCTTATTTTGGAGAAGAAGAGCTGAATCTTGTTCTTGGTAGCTGGTTAGGATTTTATTTGAGTTAAAATTTAATAATGAGGCAACTAATGCTCCTCGGGGGCTTAAATTTTAGTGTTATAGATAGATTTAGGTGAGATAATATGACCAAAGTACCCCTACACCCTTAAGAAGTTGAAACAACATGTGAAAAAACTATAGGTTGCGTCAGATATCCCATTGGGAGAGCAACGCATGACATAACTTATCGTACCAAGAGACTGGCGTGCCGCATCCCAATCACTTTGTCCTACTGCCTCTCACGAAAAATGCCATAACTTTTTACTCGGGAGTCGAACTAAGGCAAAATTGGTATTGTTTGAAAGATAACTCAATTATATACAATTTGGTGGGCCTTGAGATGCAAAATTCTATTTGTATATAAATTTATACATGTTCAAAGTAGACCCTTGTAGAATATAATACAACGATTTAGTTGAATCAAAGGCTCTTAGCTCAACTTCACTCTAAGTGATTCCTATGAACATTTTTCCCCTCAAAAGCACTTCAAACATAAGGATAAAGATCATGACACTTATGCACACTTTGAAATCATTTACATTATAGCTTAGGCATATTGGAACAATGGTTTCATTTCTAGCTCAAAAATGTTAGGTGTTACAACTAGACTGGATGTGATTGTGTGAGAATACTTGAAATGTTACTTGAAATGTAGCTTCTGATACTGAAGAAGTAATTTTGAGCTTGTGGTATGCCAAATATTTTCGATGTTTGGTTTTTGTAAAGGCTTTATTTTAGTATAGTGTATTAATAGGCTTAGCATGTTGTTGAATGATTTACTTATGGTTATACTCATCTAAGATGGCATGATTACATCCATTTGCTGGACTTCCCTTAATCACCTATCACTCATTCCAACAATAGTAAAAGTTCCTTATAAAAAGATAATAGAAAGAGTTATGATGGGAAATTTAGGTGGATCGGGAGTTAGATGGATTGATCAGAATGTACCTACACGGCTAGGAGCAGAGTGGATTGATGCTTGCATCTTGAATAATTTAGATTTGGCTGTAATATAATTTGAAAAAATTATGGTGTGACTGATTCTACGATTTCGCCATTTTGATTTATCAACTCAACTCAGGCTTCAATACCTGCAACAAGATTACTTGTAACATACCTTATTTATATGATTAAATGAAGGTTTAATAATCTAGGATGCTCTCTGTCTACTTTAGTTGTTTGAGCTTTGTCATGTCAACCTCCGGCTTAGCCCCTAATAATTCAACAAGTGATGGCTATATTCTATTTTCAATGGAATCAATATGTAATTGCCATGATGGTAAACTTGAAGCCTCTGGATGGTATCTCCTAATTGCATCATAACAACATTTACTTTAGAAATGATGTTTAAAATCATTAATCAAAACTTTTTAGTCAACCTTGTATACCCTGACATTAAGGTCAGAGAAATTTAGAAGATTTGAATTTTAAAAACAAGATCACTAATGGTTGGTGAGTCGTATCTGACCGTGGAAACCCATTTTTTGGTACACGGATAGTCATGCTCAACGTATCCTTCCTTTTCTTATTGGTTTTTATGGATCACACTGTTATGTTTAAAAAGAATTTTTCAAATAATGGTGGTGTCTACCAAGGTTAGGATAGATGGAAAGAAATAATTTAGTTCTTTTGTCTTCTCTGGGATTTGAACCTAAAACGTCCACATTGACAACTAGGCCACACCTGTTGGTACATAAGTTCCATAATTGATATCCAATTTGTCTTTTTTGCGACATCATTTCATTAAAGAATCACTCCCAAATCCTCGATCATGCTCATTTCTATAGCAGCCTTATCTATATTTTTGTTGTTTTCCCTATAAATTATGACACAGTAAATCCTTGCTCTGATCCTAAGTGATGACAATATAATGAATCCTCTAGGAAAAAAAATTTCAAGAAGGGAACTGTGGGGATCGGGGATTATTAGCGATCAAGAGAATGAAATGGAATGTACCAAGATAGTATTTCCAAATGTGCCTACACTGAGAATTGAAATGATGTTTCTTCTGGGCTATAACCTTCCTAAATGCAATACATGTCATAAAAACTTACCAAATTAATAAATATTTAGCATCTTATCCACTCCGATTGGCTGCAACTACCTCTCACCTGAAAGGCCATGAAACAAAAACCCTCACGTTGTTGCTAACCGTAATCCACTATAAAAACCATGGACACTTCTCATGTCATCATTCGGCTTATGCCGAAATATCCTTCAATATATTATTTGTTAATTGTTATTCTCTACTAGAATTGTTAACTTTACACCCAAACAAGGCCAATTCCTCTAGATAAAGTTCAATACGAATTAAACCAAAGAGGAGTTTCTACTCAAAAAGCAATACCCCCTGAACAACTTTCAAGTATATTAAATACCACCCTAAAATTATAATACTTCTCTCACTATAGAGAGTGAACTACACAGGTGCCTCCGTCAGCACCACACCACTGCCATTTCAGAACCAAGTCAATTATTATTTTAATTTTGATTTTTGATTTTTTATCCTTCTCCTTTTTCTCTCCCACAAAAGTAAGAACTTAGAACTTTAATTTTGACTTTCATAGCCAAGAATATGAAATTTGCTGATGTCAATAAATTGAAATATTGATTAATTCCTCTTTGAGATCACACCTTTAGGTTTGTATCTATTCAAGAATCTATCATCATCTAACTTCTTTTTTATTTTTCCTCTTTCATGAAACTCTATCATCTTCTTACTCCTTCTAATTTCTATCTCAGAGCATTTTCTTTTATTTAAAAAAGTGGGAATTCTAAATTACATATTTGAAAATTATAATAAAAATTTCATGAAGAAAGATAAAGGTTTTTTTCAATAGGAACTGATAGAGATTCGAAAAAAGAAGAAAGATAGAGGGAGAATTCAAAGAAAAAGGAAGAGGGTGTAAGTTTTTAGATGAAGAAAGAAGGGGGTGAGGTGGGGTTCGAAGAAGAAGAGGGGGGAAGGGGGGTCGAAGAAAATGAAAGGTGTGGGGGGGGGGGGTTTCAAGAAGATGAAAGGGGTGGGATAGGGTGGGGGTTGAAGAAGATGAAAAGGGTGAGGTAGGAGTGTTCTTATTTATTATTTTTATGTGTATTATATAATAATTAAATTAGTATTATCACCCCCTTTTTTAATAACAAAAACGCATTATACAATTTTTTCTTTATTTTTGTTTTTTGGTAACGTCAGCCATTAAGGTGTATATTTAATTCATATAAAAGTTGTTTAAAGGGGATCTAAATATGCGTAAAGTTAAAGTGCTAAAGTAAGTTATGATGACAAGTTTAGGGGTAGTTTATGAATTTTCCATATATAAATATACTGAGATGGTATCATGGAGGTCTCACTTAAGGATCAAAAAGACATCAATAGTACTATTATAGTATTCAAATAGAGAAAACATGAAAAGTCACCATCAATGTTGTAATGACTTGAAATGACTCTTCAAGTCATTTTATAAATTTCTATGCATCTTTGGTATTTAAGGCCTTCTTAAGGTAGCTACTAGTTATTTATGACTTGTCAAAATTGTTGGTTTGGTTATCGCATATTTTATTTATGTTTTAGGCTCATTTCCCTATTTGGAGATTTTGTTGTTAAAGGATTTGTCTCAAACCAAAACTTATATTAAATAATGTAAAATGAGAAATTTGACAACTTCACCAGCTCTAAAATATTAATTTTAGGCTAGGGGGACAATTGTTCTAGTCATGAGGCTTCCAGACACATTTGGGGCTATTGGGAGGATTTAATGAAAAATAGAACTAGGTATGAGACAAACATTTAATTGAAAATATCTCGGATAAAATTTTTGATGAGTTTGTTTTTGTCTAGAATATCCAATTTGATATGATATCATAGTTCATTTGCATGAACGGGGTTTTGAATGAGTCTCGTGCACTTGATGAAGCCCGTTAGGACTTAAGGAAATCTAGTCCAGCTGCATTTGGTGCATCCAACCGTTGCCCATTGCATTCGTCTGGTTGGGGAAGTATTCTTAAAGGGTTAAACTTTTGATCGTCGCGATTGTGAGCCATCTCCCTCGTGTTTGTGATGAAGGATTGAGCTTACCTGATTTCTCTCCCTCTTCACATTTGTGACACATCCCATCGCATTCATAATTGTTCGTCTTTCTAAACCTATACATTCCTGACATGTTCCTTATGTTTGCGATGAATAATCCTTTTGCACATCATGATCGTGGCCAGGGTCCTCACAATTATGATGAGTAACCCTGGGCCCATATATTGTTATCTTCCCAATTTTCCCTCAATTCTTGATCCTAATTCACCATTAAAGGTTTTCTGAACTTACAAACTCGTAGGAAATCATCAATTGGAGATAAGGATGCATAGAGGATGATGAAGTGACCATTTCCCACTTTCTTCATAAGGTTTTGGCTTAATTCATCCGTTTAATTCTTGGTTTAGTTCAAGATTCTTTTGACTTTAGGGTTTAATTTGAGTTTTAATTTATATTCCATTTGTGCTCAATTTTTTTGCACACATTCCTTGTCCTTTGAGGGATCCCATTATGGATATAAATTTCTCATTCCATTAGCGAGCCCCACGGGCCCATTTTAAATCTGATTTTGGGTCTTGAGTTTTATAGTGCAATATGGGTATCTGTTTACTCCTATTAATATGTAAAGTAATATCTTCATAGTTTGATGTTACTTTTAGGATTGTGGAGAAACGAAAAGTGACTCATGGGTGATTCATATTTACGCTTATCCATCGATGTAGTCTTCGATCTATTTTTCTTTATGTGATGTGTTATGTATAGATTGTATGTTAGGTAGAGATTATGACTAAAATATCTTGACTTAACCCATTTATAAAAATCGGGATAGAAATATGACCCAGACCTTAGTATAGGATATCCATTATGGTTATAAAACCTTATTATCTTTGATTATAAGCATGTTAACCAAAGATTGAGGTTAATGACCTTTAGTACAAGACCTATCATTGAGTTAGTGATTGTAGAATGTAGTTTCTCGAATTATGGGTCTACTATTATGTTAATAATGTATTGTTGACCCTAAAGTTGTGGTTATGATACCAGTTGGACTCAAGGTTAGTATTCTATCCTTAAAAGGACGTGATTCTAGTTTATAGACGCTTAGATGCTTGTGGTTGCATTTTTTGGATACTGTTGATGGAATCCATACTTTTAGTCATATTTATGCTTACATAGTGGTATGATTCCAACCAAATTCTTGATTTTATTATTTTTTTCAAAGAAGGAATTTATTCCCACTTTTCACTTTTAAAATAAATTCGTCTACAATGGGAATTGTACCACCTTATTTAATGAATGATAAGATTTTGAAACTAAATATAATACTTTAGATATTAGATTGAGGTTGATTCTGGTAAATTATTAATTTACTCTTTTACCACTACTATTTACTTTGGTCGATGGGGAATTCGACCCTTTCTATGCTATTTTGCTGATTTATTCTTGAACTTGATATCGAACAATGGATTTATAAATCTACACTCTTTTAGTATATGTTTAGGTATGAGCACTTATTATATATATATATATAATATATATATATATCTCCGATACTTGATGGAGTATATTTATTATGAAAATTATTAAAAGTCTTGGGTGGGGGCCAGGCAATGTATATATATATATATTTTGAGTCACCTACAGGCCTTCGTCTGTGAGCTATAGTGCCGGAGAAGGATAATAATCATAGGTCCTTCCTTTGTGAGCTGGAGGAGGATACACAATTGATATGATATGGCACTTGGGTTGGACTTGTTTACTATTAGTTTATCTTGCATTTATTCATTCATATGCATCGTCTATTCCTAATATAATTGTTTGGTGCTTATATCTACCGACCTTATGTGGGTTGCATGGAATAAGCTCTGATTATTGTTTACTAAGTGCTTGCTTGAATCTTCCAAGATTATAGGGCATCAATTAGGTTATTGTTTATCCAGACTAGCCAATTACTTTCTTGTTAATTATTATAGTTAGGTCATGGAAAGATGGCTATGGACCGGCACCCGAGATTATTGGGACATTTCTATTTTCTTCTCCCTATTTTGTTAAGTTATGCTACTAATAGTTCACCTCATGGTTAGATATTTAGGTTAGAGGCTTTGTATTATTCTAGTATTAACATTCCTACTTCGGAGGGATTCTTTGAGATGTAGGTTGGATCCCTAAGGTTATTACCATTGATTTAGTCCTTCATATGTATATCTATGGTATTACCGTATATCCTTCTCCTTTCTTATATATTCATTTTTTATATGTATCCTTTGGCCTTGTATTACTACTATATATCCTTGTTTTCCTCGTGATTTGTATATTGGCTAGTGATAGAATAGGATAGTTTATTCTTATGGCGCAATTAGCATTATTATATTTAGTTTCTTTGATAGTTGCTTGTAGTATATATTTTGTTTACATGTTATATATTTTTACATTATCTTATGACGTTAGCCGATCGATGCCTATAGAGTACCGGGTATTTGATACTCATACTACACTTCTACAGCCTACAGATCATAGTACGATTTCTCACCGTTGAACTATGCTTCATGCGGAGCAGCCGTGGATTAGGAATTTTGGGTGAGCTCCTAATTTTCGGAGTATTCTGGCTCTTCTTTTTATTGTTACACTGATTTATATTTTATATTCAGAGAAATCTCTACATATATATTTTTTTCGTATTTCACTTGTACTCATGTTGTATTAGAAGCTCTTGTATTCTGTTGCTTTCTTTATTTCTCTTGATAGTGCATTACTAGCCTTTTCGGACTGCGAGTTGGCTTAACTACTGGTGGATTGTAGCAGGTGATATTATGAACTGAGAAATTATGTCACGACCCAAATCAGGGCTTAGTCGTGGCGGTTATCTCAAGTGGACCGAAGACGAACCCCTTAGCCTAACCTCATCAGCACAACAATAATATTAAGACAAAAGCCAACCAAACAAAATAATAGGAATGATAGATAAACCAAAAGTACGTTCTAAGAATCAACAACACCATCCAACCCATACTTGTCCACAAGCCTATAAAACCAATATACTAACATTGGTCGGGACATGCCCCCAACCATGACAATGTGAATCTTCAATTCCTAGAATATGGAAAGAAAACTAAATAAAATGAAAAGGCTTTGCGGAACATGGAAGCTCACCACTTTAAAACTACTTAACCATATACCGCACCACCTAACGCTGCACAGGGGTAATAGAAATTTCTTCAAAACCTACATTATGAAATGATGTAGAGTCCTAGGAAAGTTAGAGGGATAAGCACTGGAATGTAGCTCAGGGAAAGTGATAAAATAATGTCATTTCTAAACAATGCAAAACCACAAGCACACATTCATATATACATATATAAGATTCCAAGATAGGGACAAGGGCCATTAGCATAAAAGTTTAAATCCATTAACCTAGATTGTGTTGCTCTATCCATCCTAATGGCAACCATGGGCTATATGGGTTCAAATCCCCCTGCTTAAAGGGCCCCAGTGCATGTAGCCGCAAGAACTAAGGAAATTCGAGGAAGGGTTAAATACACCAAGGCTCAAACCATCCCAAAATATATACATAATGTGTGAAGTATGGACACGGTAACTAAGACCCCATGCCCGCAAACGTGGTTTCCAGTATTGGTCCCCCACGGGACCTCTACCTATATGGCAGACTATACAACCCACTTTAAGCCCATATTAAAACAATTTAGCACATAATCCCAACATAAACCAAGGAGCTATTTATTAAAGATTTTACCATTATAGTATTGTCATAGAATTTACGCTTGCAAGCTTGTAAAATTATGCCATTCCAAAACCAATAAACCTGTTTGAATCTCAAGTTCTAATTTAAAACCAAATGGTGTCCCCCATGGCCTTTCCAAACAATTTTTTTGTTCCATTAACCTTTTATGCAATGTAGGTTCCATGAGTAAGTAAAATCATGCATATATCCATGTTTCAAAAGAAATTTCACAGAGTGGGTTGAGGTTAATACCAATTCAAAACCAAAATCTATAAATTTGGAGAAATCCATGAACCCCATCCCATTCACCATACCAATGCACCTAATTATTTCTGAATACCATAAGATAAAAATATGCAATGTATTTAAACCATGGAAATCCAATTCAAGTAACAACCACCCAAAAACCCTCAATCCAATTTCAAACCCATCAATTAAATCCACATAAACAATGATTAAACACATGATTTATATAGAATCAAGTTAGGGACGAGATACATGCCTGAAAAAACAAAGAAATTTGAAAGAAAACCTAGAGATTGAAGCTTGGATGATTAATCCCTTGAAACCCTAGCTTTCTCTTGACTTTGGGAGTTGAAGAAGTGAATTTGTATGTTTTGATTTTCTTATGGATATAAATGAGATCCTAGAAGTGTTTGACAATCTGGAGAGAGGAAATGACCAAAGTACCCTTAAATTAAAAATGCAGAAAAGTTGGTGACGACTTGTAGTGACTGGTCACGAGTCATTTCCTGGACTCGTAGTCTGGGCAGTAACTCAAGGCAACCACACTGTTAGGATCATGAGTCCCTCATCACGACTTGTGACATCACCCTATGACTCATGAGGGTCAAGTCGCATTAAATATAGAAACATTAGGTAAACATATTGGTCTTGCAACGAGTAACATAGTATGACTCGTGGTGACTGACTACTACTCGTCACCTGAGTCGTACTCCGAGATGTGGTGGGAAAAGTCCAGAAATTTTCAAAGTTCAAAGCCTAGGGTATTACATTACTCCCCCCCCCCCAACTTAGGAAACAAGAAAATGATACTTGGAACTCAGATCACCCTCAACTTCCCAAGTATCATCTTCTAGTTTTTGATTCCTCCAAAGAACCTTTACAGAAGCTATATCCTTAGTCCTCAACCTACGAACTTGCCTATCAAAAATCTCATCTGGGACTTCCTCATAGGAAAATGAATCTGAAAAACAAACATTCTCCATAGGGGCAATCAAGGAAGGATCACCAAAAAACTTCTTCCACATCGATACATGAAACACAGGATGAATGGAAGCCAAACTCGCGGGAAAATACAAATCATAAGCAATATTCCCAAATCTTCTCAAAATTTGATACGGGTAACATAGCTAGGACTAAGCTCTTCTTCATCCCAAATTGCATCACTCCCTTCATAGGGGAAACTTTTAGAAATACCCAGTCACCTACTTCAAAATACAACTCCTTTTGCATCACATCTATATAAGACCTTTGGCAACTCTAAGTAGTCTTAAGTCTTTTTATAATCACCTTCACCTTCTGCATGGCTTGGTAAACCAAGTTAGGATAAAACAACCTAGTCTCGCCAACCTCAAACCACCCAATAGAAGACCTATACCTCCTACCATAAAGAGATTCAAAAGGAGCCATTACAATACTAGAGTGATAACTGTTATTGTACATGAATTCAGTAAGAGGCAAATGATCAACCCAACTACCTATAAAACCAATCACACATGACCTTAGCATATCCTTCAAGGTTTGAATAGTTAGTTTAGTTTTTCCATTCGTGTGAGGGTGGAAAGCAGTGCTATGGTTCACCTGCATACCCAAACCTTTTTTAAATGAGTGCTAAAAATGAGAAGAAAATTTCATACGTCAATCTAAATTAATGGAATCGATGCACCATGCAACCTAACTATATCCTCAATGAATAACTTAGCATAATCCTCTCCAGAGTAGATAGTCCTCATAGGAAAGAAGTTAGTAGACTTAGCCATCCTATCCATAATAACCCAAATAGAATCATACTAATTGCGAGGCCACAAAACAATGGTAACAAAATCCATATTGATCATCTGTCAATTATACATGGGTAACTCTATCTCTTGAGATAGGCCACTCGGCCTCAAGTGCTCAATCTTGACTTCCTGACAGACCATACACATGGAAACAAAACTTACCATATCTCTCTTTATATTATTCCACGAATAGATCTCTTTCAAGTCATGATACATCTTTGTTGAACCGAGATAAACTGTATACCTTGACTCATAAGCCTCAATCAAAACCCTTTCCCAAAGACCATCAATGTCACAAAAACACAACCTACCTTTATACCTTAAGATGCATCACCACCAATCTAAAATGCCATAACCTTCTGTTTCCCCACACCACTCTAAAGCTTCATAAGGATGGGATCCAAAGCCTATTTCTCCTTCACCTCAACACTAAGAGACGATTTTACCACCTTTTGGACAATCACCCTTCCATCATTAAAGTTCAAAATACAAACCCCTAAGTTAGCCAACCTATGAATATCCTATACCAAGACTCTTTTCTCCTCATCCATATGAGATAAGATTATCATAGACAACATGCTAAGAGAATCAGTAACCACATTATCTTTACCTAAATGGTAGTAGAGATTCATGTTGTAGTCTTTAAGTAGCTCAATCCACCTCTTCATCCTGAGATTCAACTCCTTTTGAGTAAACACATACTACAATCTCTAATGATTAAAATAGATATACATAAGCACCCCATACATATATTGATGCCAAATCTTCTAGTCAAATACCACAGTCGCTAACTCTAGATCGTGAGTCTGATAAATCCTTTCATGAACCTTAAGTTGCTTGGAAGCATAAGCCACAACCTTACAATGTCACTTCAACACACAACCCAATCCCACGCAGGATGCATCATAGTACACATCAAGCTCAACAGTACCCTTGAGCGAGGTCAAAATTAGAGCAGAAGTCAACTCATCCTTAAACTTCTCAAAACTACCCTCACAAGCATCGAAACATAAGAACTTAACATTTTTTAAGTCAACTTAGACAATGAAGCACTAATAGATGAGAAACACTCCACAAACCTCCTATAATACCTAGCCAAGACCAAGAAGGTTTGAATATCAGTCGAAGTCGAGGGTCTAGGCCATCTCTTAACATCCTTTACTTTATGTGCATCCACCTTAATGCCCTCACTAGAAACAACAAGCCCGAGAAAAGTTAAAATATTTAACAAGAATTCACACTTAGAAAATTTTGCATACAACCCCTAATCCTTAAGGGTCCGTAATACCATTAAGAGGCAATTGGCATGATCTTGCTTACTCTTTGAATACTCCAAAATGTTGTCTATAAACACTATCACAAATAAATCTAAACATTACCCAAACACCTAATTCATAAGATCCATAAAAGTAACAGAAGCATTAATCAACCCAAATGACATAACAAAGAATTTGTAATGACCATATCGAGTATGTAAAGCAGTCTTAGGAATATCCACATCCCTAATATTTAACTGGTGACTGTTCGAATAGATATCAGTCAAACAAAAATATCTAGCACCCTAAAGTTGGTCAAACAGATCATCAATCCTAGGTAGAGGGTACTTATTCTTCACTGTGGCCTTATTTAGCTGATGATAATCTATATACATTAGAAAGAACCCATCTTTCTTTTTCATAAAAATCATAGGAGAACCTCACGGTTAAACACTAGGACTAATAAAGCACTTATAAAAAAAATCCTTTAACTGCTCTGTAAGCTCTTTTAGTTCAGTTAAAGTCATTCTATAAGGAGGTCTGGAAATAGGACGGGTATCTGGTAGAAGATAAATCTTAAAATGAATATCCCTATTTGGAGGAATCCCAGGAAAATCATTAGGAAAATCCTCGAGAAACTTATTAACCACAAGGACAAATATCAAAGAGGGACCATCAGAAGTAGAATCCTTAACCCAAACTATATGATACAGACATCTTTTGGAAATCAACTTTTGATCTCTAAGGTATGAAATAAAGGTCTGTTTGGGTACTATGGAACTACCTTCCCATTCAATCATTGGTTCTTTAGGAAAATGAAAACTGACCTTTTAGATTCTACATTTGAGAGATAGCACCAATGGAGCCAATTCATCCCTAAGATTATATCAAAGTCTACCATATCAAGCTCTATTAATTCCATCAAGGTCTCCCTATTAAAGATGGACACCACACAACCCTTATAGACATTTTTAGCCAGAATAGAATCACATACTGGGGTAGAAATAGAGAAAGGGTCAGAAATATATTCTAAAGCAAAATCAAAATGTATAACCGCATAAGGGATCACATACGATAGGGTAGAGACCTGATTAAGAAAATAATAAACAACTTAGGAAAAGAGTTGTAACATACTAGTAACAACATCAAGAGATGAATTATACTAATGGTGCATACTAAGGGCATAAAGACGATTCTGACTAGTGTCAAAACCAGAACCTAAAGTGGCACCCTGTGGTGCAGGAGTCGAATAAGTAGCAGTTGAGAGCTTATTATCTCCACTAGCAAGCTTATCTGAAGGATAATTTATCTACAAATGACCAAAATAACCATAATTAAAATACAAATTCCTCTGCTCATCATAATAACTATAGTGGAGTTGTCCATAAAATCTACACAGAGCGTAAGGTAGGGTTGATTGAGCTTCACTAGCCTGAGACTGGGAAACTTGTGCCTTAGAATTACTACCAGCCTGAAATAGATGATCAATAGATAACTTAGGATAAGGAGTACTGGACGATGAATAAGAATTAGAACTCCCCCAATTTTTTTGGTCCACTGCCTTCCATCTCTTCTACTATTCTCCTGACCAACACCCTACTCTAAAATATCTAAACTTCTTGGTCAACCTCTCCCTATTCCCACCTTTTTTTTCTTTTCATCCTCAACTTGTTCCATATACACCACTAACCTAAAGATATCCATATTACTATTTAGCATAATAACCTTATACTCTAAAACCAAGTCACGAGATAACCCAGAAGTAAACTTCTTTATTCTAGCCCTTATACTAGACACAATCTCCAGAGCATAATGAGACAAATGACAGAACATCAGTGCATATTATTTCATAGTCATCATTCCTTTCTTCAAGTTCACAAACTCCTTAGCCTTTGTTTTACTCAATTCATGAGGAAAAAAATAATCAATAAAGGCTGTCAAAAACTCATCCTACACTGCCATCTCAGCATTATCACCCCTCAATTGTTCCCACTCCTTATACCACTTATGTGCCACATTTTTTAACTAATATGTAGGAAATTCCACACCCTCAAAAATAGTAGCATGCATCACCCTAAAAATTTTCTCTATCTCATTTATAAACCCTTGAGGATCCTCCTCAAACTTAGAGCCTGCAAAGGTTGGGTAATTCAACCTCATAAACTGGCCAACTTGGATGACCTCTAATGAAGTCACAATAGAACCAACCAGACTAGAGTAACATGATTTAGATGGCACCAGATGAGTAAGCAGATGAATAGACCAAATGATCTCCGCATTATAGGCATTTTCCTGAAGTAAATGAGCATGGGTATCACCTAATTGGGAAGGACTGGTGGGGACTAACGAGACTCCAGGTGGAGTGGTACAATCTAGAGTAGGAACCTTAGATCTGGTCTGCATTCTATAAGTAGGATGAATTCCATCCATATATCCCTTAGGGGAATAGAGGTTCTAGAAGAGTTTCTACGAATATCAGATTTTTGAGAAGGCATGATCTAAAATGTAAGTAAACAAAAAGTTAGAGGGATTTCATGACACTAGACTCTATGGCCCAAAATAGGACACGCGAAAGGGAAACATTCCTAAAACCTATATAGCCTTCCCTAAAAAGTGTAGTGCAATGTACACTTATAAAAGAAACTCTGCTCAACATGGCTTTACTGACACCATAACACCCTGAACCATGATCAAATACCAAACTTACCATGATCTGAACCATGGCCTAGTCATGATGTGTATCTAAATACCACCTTGGACTGGATACCACCCCCTTAGCCTAACCTTGTGTGTATAATAATAATAATAATAATAATAATAATAATAATAATAATAAAGGATAAGCCAACTAAAAAAAATGATAAGAATGATAAATAAACCAAAAGTAAGTTCTAAGAATCAACAACACCGTACAACCCACACTTGTCCAAAACCCTCTAAACCAAAATACTAACTTAGGTTTGTACATGCCCCTGACCATGACAATGTGACTCTTTAATTCTAAGACTATGGAAAGAAAACTAAATAAAAAAATAAGCCTTTCCAAGTGAAGGAAGCTCACCACTTCTCAACCAAATACCACACCACATAACGCTGCACGGGGGTAACATAAATATCCTCAGACCCTATATCATTAAACGATGTTACGTCCTAGGATGCTCAGTGGGATAAGAATTGGCATGAAACTCAAGAAAAGTGATAAAATAATACCATTTCTAAAACAATCCAAAACCACGTGTACATATTTATATGTACATATATAGGATGTTGGGATAGGGAAAAGGGTCATTAGGATGAATGTTTAAAACCATTAACCTAGCTCTATCCATCCTAAGTCCACCCATAGGCTATATAGGTTCATTATAGCCTGGAGAAAACGATCGAGTATGTATAGCCATACAAACTGAGGAAATATGATGGACTGTTAGAGACACCAAGGATCCAACCATCCTAATATATATATAATGTGTGAACTATACACACAGACACCAAGACCCCACACTAGAAAATATGAATTCTAGTATTGGTCCCTCCCGGGACTACCACCTTAATGGAGAGCTACACAACCCATTTTAAGCATAAATTAAAACCATTTAGCACATAATCCCATCCATAAAACATCGAGTCATTATTATGACTTTTACTATTGTGGTATCGTCATACCAATTATGCATGCAAGCATGTATAATTAACCACATTCAAAGCCAATAAACCAATTTAACTCTGAAGTTATAATTTAGAACCAAACCATATTCACCAAGGTCTTTCCAAACTATTTTTATATTCTGATAACCTTTTATCCAATGTAAGTTTCCAAGAGTAAGTAAAATCATGCATATATCCATGTTTCAAAACCGATTTCACAAAGTGGGTTGAGGTTACTACTAATTCCCAACCAAAATCCATAAATTTTTGCAATCCATGATCCCCATCCGATCCATCATACCAGTGCACCCAATTAGTTCTAAAAACTATACAATAAAGCATAAGCAATGTATTTAAACCATGGAAATCCAATTCATGTAACAACAATCGAAAAACCCTCAATCGATTAATTAATTCCACATGAACAATGATTAAACACATGCTTTGTATATAAAATAATGTTACGGAACAGATACATGCCTGAAACAACAATAAAATTTGAAAAAAAACCTGGAGATTGAAGCTTAGATGATTAATCCCTTGAAACCCTAGCTTTCTTTTGACTTTGGCAGTAGAATAATAGAATTTCTATGTTTTGATATTCTTATGGACGTAAATAAGAAATTAGGAGTGTTTTTAAGTTGCGGATTGCAAGTTGGAAGAGAGTAAATGGCAAAAGTGCCCTAAAATTAAAAATGTAGAAAAACAGTCGCCAGTCGTAGAGGGTCACGTGTCAACTCATAGCGAATGGTCACAAGTCATTGCCTGGATTCGTAGTCTGGGAAGAAAATCAGGGAAACAACACTGTTAGGGTCACGAGTCCCTCACCATGACTCGTGACCTTACCCTACGACTCGTAAGGGTCCAATTGTACTCAATACATAAATAGTGGGCAACCTTACTGGTTAAGGAACGAGTGACATAATTTGACTCATGGTGACTGACTACAACTCGTCACCTGAGTTGTACTCCGGATAGTAATGGCAAAAATCCAAAAATATTAAGAGTTCAAAAACTGTGGTATTACAAACTAGGTCATGATAAAAGTTGTTCCGGATTTGAAAAAAGACACATGAACTTTGCAGGGGTCCTATGTCCTCCTAAACGATTTCAAATTTTCATTAATATGTCATTTTGGATCCAACCTAATTTTTAAAAAATACATGTTGATCGTGCACCAATTACTAATTGGCACACACTAATTTAATTTTAAATTTTTTGTTTTATTTTTAAACTTTGTAATTTTGTATTTTTCTTTCTAATATTCTCTCTCCTACTCACCTTCTTCCTCTATTTTCTCCATTAAACAACCCCACCCACGACATTCTTTTTCATTTTTCTATTCTTTAACTAAGTCCCCTTCCCTTCCACTGTCCTAACTCCAGCTTTTTGTGTTATTAAAATTATAATAATTTTAGAAAGTAAAAATTATACATAATTTTAGAACTCATATCACTTATTTTTTATTCTATCATTTGAAATGAAAAAGGTGTGATTTTATAATTGTGTGAATTTTCTTCTCTTAAATTTCATTAAATTTTCAGCTCACTTTTAATGATGATTTCTTTCACTATTATAATTCAGTGAAAGTCTAAATTTCATTATTTTATTGTCGTTGAAAAATGTCCTTTTTCCAAGAAAAAATAGTGGCTAGCAGATGATGTGTAATGACCTAAGACTACCCCTTAGTCATAATACGACACTTAAAGTTATAAGTGACCCCAAACTAACCCTTGGAGTGGCATAAAACTCGGAATATTAAAGCAAATAATAAGATACTGAGCAGAAGCTAAACTAAAATGGCAAGATCATAATAAAAGCAAAATCAATACTAGATGTCAAAGGAGACTGACTGACATAATCAATATATTGCAAATATACATGTTTGTCTAAAAGCCTCTAAATCATATGAGTTATTAAGAGAAGTTCCCAACTAACTCCAACTGTATGAAACAACAATAATACTTAAAATAAATTCATATAAATAGGCCTAGATTGATAAAGATTCACCAAACACTACTATTGATACGTTGAGTAATAGTACTAGCACGATCTAGAACGTCAGACCTATATTATAAGAAAATATAATGCAAAAGAAAGTATGCAATCGGTTCTTTAAATGTACTAAGTAAGTGGAGTGGGAAATAATTGATATAGGTTGAACATGATGCATATGACATAATAAACTGATCTAAGACCAAGTTAAAAAAAAGTACTGTATGATAAGTTGAACAACTGAATACAAGGTCATGCAGGTATCTGAATCTAAGCTATAAACAATGAACTGTGGGAGATACCATTAATAGACATACCCTAATCTGAGCTAATCGGTGTCATCTCTATAATCCCAAATGGATGGGTGTTAAGTACCTTGCCAAGGTACGAGCACTGATTGACGTGGATCCACTAAACTTATGTCTAAAAGGACTACGTATGTCAAGCCTAGTGTTATGGGTGACCCTTTAGAACTTAAATTGTTCCAGAGTTTTAGGACTTAGGGACTTCTACTAAAGGTCTAAACATAACTGACTATGAGTTTCATCCTTGCGTCTACTCGGTGCTAAGTACTACTACCAACTGAAATGACATTGATAATGAAAAATACTCAACAATAGTAATATACTAAAAAGAAAAATAAATGCATAATTTGAAAGTATTCAATAACATGTAAGCTAGAGTATGTAATAGTCATAAGTTTATGCATGAAATACTAGGTAATAGGGTGTACATAATCCACCATTTCTAAAGAATGCAACTAATCATGGCAATACAACAATTTGAACATAATAAGAAATTTCACAACTCAAACCCAAAATCAAGAATTTATCAATATAATAAGATTCCATAGTCTCTTGAGTGTGGAAATATGCTTAATTTTATGGGAGGACATCTATTCATGATTTATTCCAAGCAAGAAACTGAAAACTAAAGGATTTGGCACTTTACATGAAAATCCTAAACTTGAAGGGTGAATTAAACTTGAGAAATTGAGTTAACTTTGGGAATCAATGGGTGAAAGGAAACCCATTTATGAAATTCCACATACGTGAGGTTGAAAACCTTGATTAAAACTTTGGATTTGAACTTTGAAATTGAAGAACCCTAATTTTTGTCTTGGGGAAAGAAAATCACCTCTTTCTCTATTTTATTTTTATCTATTGTTTGAATTTTTAGTTGATGGAGAATTTGGGGCATTTTAACCTTATATTTTATCCTTAGGATATCATAAGAGACCTTGTTTAGGTTATAAAAGAGTGGGAAATTACCATAAAAATTCTTTGAAAATGTTATGACAGTGCTGAACGATCCCGGCTGATAGTTTGGGTGACGGTCCGTCACTCACTTGACCAACTATCACTAAAATAGTCAAAATAACAAAAGTTTGGTCTTACTACTTAAGACTAATGGTTAGGCCTAACGAGCCATCGATGGTGCGATGGTCCATCACCCGAGCTATCACACTCTGGCAGACAGACACCTTATGGTAAATCGAGCATAAAATTTTACTATGATATAAAATTACTGTGAAACTAGATGTGTTAAAAATATAATATAATTATATATCTTTTGATAGATCTTGAGCTCAAAAATATTAGTAATCTAGAAGTTATGCTCATTTAAAGTTTACTATAGAAAGATTCTTCTCAAGAATTCAATCAATAAGGGATATTTTAACTTGACAATGAGCAAGAAATTATTTGTGGCCTCAATTTATGTCTATATCACTTATCAAAATATTAAGAAATGATTTTTTATTTTGCGTGTACTTGAAGCATGGTTCTAATATTGGCTTGGATTTATGGGGCATTACAATATCTCCTTCTTGGGATCATTTGTCCCTAAATGAAAACTAACTAAGCTAAAGTGTTAGGTGAAAAAGGATGTAATTATCACACTGAATTTCTAAGATCTTAAAATTTACATGATAACTGTGTCTGTAATTGAAAAATAAACTGAACGGTATTCATCAATGCACGTTATGACATGACAATAATAGGTAACTTGAGGTATAAAGATTTATTTATTTAATAGGAAACTATAACCCCAAATTGAAACTATGTTTGGGGAATAGATGGGTGTACTTAGTCATTATATTTGCTATACTTCCAAAGTAGCTCCCTCAACTGACTAATCTTGCTACAAAACCTTTACTAAAGTGACCTTATTTCTCAGCTTATGAATCTGATGATCAAGGATCTTAACTGGAACCTCTTCGTAAAAGATACTATACATCACACTCGACACTCTGAAAGAACAGTTAAAGCTAGATGACCAATGCATTACTTTAACAAGGAAACATGTAACATATGCTAAATCTGCAAGCAATTCCAACTCATATGATATATTGTCATAGTGACCCAAAATCATAGAAGGACCAACATAGCAGGGACTGAGCTTTTCTTTATTACCAAATCTCTTCACACCTTTAAAGGGTGAAATATTCAAGTAGACAAGTTCATAAAAAGCAAACTCATGCTCCCTTCTCCTGACATCTGCATAGGATTTTTGACAACTTTTAGCGGTTTTCAGTCCTTCTCTAATCAGCTGAACTTTCTCCATAGCCTCATGAACTGAATTTTTCCCTATCAAGGTAGTTTCACAGATTTTAAACCAACCAATAGGAGATCTACGCCTCATACCATAAAGTGCATCAATCAGGGCTATCTACTGGAGTGATAGCTACTATTATAAGCAAACTTAATCAAAGCCAAATAGTCATTCCAACTACCCTTAAAATCAATCATGAATGCTCTCAACAGGTCCTCTAAGTCTTGAATGGTCCTTTCTACTTGACTATCTATTTATGGATTAAAAGCAGATCAAAGATGAACTTGGGTACCAAGACCCTTCTAAAAGCTTTTCCAGAACTTTGAGGTAAATTGAGTACCCCTATTTGAAATAACGGTCAAAGGGACTCCATGTAATTTCACCAACTCAATAAGATAGAGTCTAGTATAATCCTCAACATAATCTAAAGTGTTAACAGGTAGAAAATGGGTTTACTTAGTTATTTAGTCCATTATAAATCCAATTAGAATCATATTGTCGATGAGTATGAGGAAAACTAGCAATGAAGTTAATATTCACCACTACCTACTTCCAAGTAAGAATACAAATATTCTGAAGCATACCACCAGGTCTTTGGTGCTCAACCTTAACATGATGTCAATTTAGACACTTATCAAAAATTTGTGATATTCTTTTTCATGCCTTTCCACCAATAGACTTCCCGTAAATCACATTATATCTTAGTGGATCCTAGATGAATAGAATACCAAGAACCATGAGCTTTAGATAGTATCTTATGCCTCAAGTTAGCTACATAAAAAACACACAGTTTTCCCTGACAATTAAGAACATCATCTCCCCCTTGGGAGAAAACCTCAACCTTCTAACTCTAGACAGCTCCCTTTAACTTAAGCAAAATGGAATCACTATCTTGTTTTTCTTTCACTTCGGCTATCAAAGCGGATTCCAAACTAATTTGAACATATTTATTATCTTTGGTTGATCTCCTAATCTAGAAAGGTGGTGAACCTCATGAACAAACTCTTTCTTAACATCCTGAATGTGAGCAACACTCCCTATAGACAATCTACTGAGAGCGCCATCCATAATATTAGCTTTACTTAGACACTCAAATCATAATCTTTCAACAACTCTAATCACCTTCTCTGAGAAAATTTTATATCTTTTTGGTTAAACACATATTGAGGACTCTTGTGACAAATGAACACATCAGTTTTAAATCCATAAAGATAATGCCTCGAAATATTTAAGCTGAAAACAACTGCGGCCAACTCAAGATCATGATTTGGGTAGTTCTTTTGATGAGGTTAGAGTTGTCTAGAGGAATATGTTATCACCTTGCCCTGCTGTATCAACATAAAATTGAGTACAACTCTTGAAGTATCATAATAAACCATAAACCCATCAACACCCTCTATTCAGGTCAAAATTATAGCAGAGGTAAGCGAGTCTTCAACTCCTAAAAACTCATCTCGCAAGAATCAAACCACCAAAATTTGACTTTCTTCTAAGTTAGTCTGGATAGGGAAGAAGCAATATAGGAAAATCCTTTAACAAACCATCTGTAGTAACCAGCTAAACCAAAGAAACTCGTAATATGACCAAGGAATGCAACTAATTTCAACCAGAATTCACAGTTACTAAACCTAGCAAATAGCTAGCAGTCTTTGAGAGTCTGTGAAATAATCCTTAAATAGTCTGCATATTCATCCTTACTCCAAGAATAAAAAATTATTTCATCTATGAAGACTATAAGAAATATGTCCAAGTACTTCTTGAACACCCTGTTCATTAAGTCTATAAAAGTTAAAACATTATTCATTAGTGCAAAATACATAATAACAAATTCAAAGTAACCATACCAAGTTTTGAAGGTTGTCTTTAGAATGTCACATTCTCTAACTCTAAGAAAATGATAGCCAGATATCTATGGCCTATCATAGAAAAAAAATTGGCACCTTAAAGGTAATCTAATAAATTCTCAATCCTAGGAATAGGATACTTACTGTTGATTGTGACCTTGTTCAACTAGTGATAGTCAATGCAAATAATGAGAGAACCATTTTTATTACATACAAAAAGAATTAAGGTAGCCCATAGAGGAATACTAGGATTGATAAAACCTTTGTTAAGGAGATCTTTCAATTGTTCCTTTAATTCTTTAAGCTTGACTAGATCCATTTTATAGGGTGGAACTGAAATAGGTTGGGTATCTAGAAGGAGATCTATTGGAAAGTTAATTTCTCACTCAAGAGGAACTATAAGTAGATGTTCAGGAATTGGGATCTCAGACTCTGAATTCTAAACCCAAACAAGATGATAGATGCACCCTTTAGAAATAAATTTTCTTTCCTTAAGGTAAGAGACAAACCAACCTAGAGGAATTGAGGTACTAACTTTCTACTTTAACACTTGTTCATTCGGGAAAGGCAATTAGACTACTTTATTTCTTCAATTAACTGAGTCATAGCAATAATTCATGCCAATAATAACATCAAAATCTATCATGTCAAACTTTATAAGATCGACTTGGTGACTTTTTGGGAAACTATGACTAGGAAATATTTGTATATCCGAATGGTTATGACTAAATTATCAATTAAATTTGAGACTAATAAAGGTTCTAACAGGATTTTAAGGTTGACAGTGAAGTCTACTGCTATATAGGTAGTCAAGAAGGAAAGTGTGGCTCCGATATGTAACAATGTATAAATATAAATATGAATAACTTGTAATATACCACCGTCCACATTAGGAGAACCCTCCAGATCCTATCGAGTATGAAGGGCGTAGAACCTATTCTGATGTTGTCCAACAACTATACTAGATGAGGCATCCTGCTAAATTAGGCGAGCTACTGGAACACTGAAGAGTTAGATTGACTTTGCTGATGAGCATCCTTTCCTACCTATGAAGCCAATGGACATTTCTTCAATCTATGGTCAGGCTTGACACATCCAAAACAAGCATCACTACCTACCATACACTCACCTTTTTGGTTCCTACCACATATTTTACAAACTAGGTTGGTATGAACACTACTTACCCTACCCTGGGACTTAGATCCAGGCACTCTATCTAAATTATCCTTCCTGAACTTGGACAATGGATGTTGAATATTTCAGATGATAATGAGAATGACTACCACCATCTAAACTTTTTGGGAGAAATTAAAGCTACCTATTTTGGCCCTCTTACTCTCTCTTTTTTTATCCTTGATTTTCTTCTCTTCAATCAATTGAGCATGAACTATTAATCTAGATATGTCCATATCTGTGATACCCCATACTTTTTTCTAGCTTAGTTTAGCTCCTAGTAGGACAAAAGACAACCTCAAAAGTTTATAACTCTTGATACGAGTAGAACTTTCCAGATATAAACCCACCAAACTATAAATAATTGAATTAGCATTCCAAAGATATCAATTTTTCCTTAATCCAATACTCGGTTGAGAAGTTACGGCGATTTCAGTGAAAACAAGTAGAGCATCGCGATATCCCACGTCGCAGCGAAGTCCAAATTCCAAATCGTCCCATTTCCATTAGCTCACCGTGATTTGCCTGTATCGCATTAAAATTATCAGAACAACAGACATGCGTCACGGTGGAATGAAAAATGGCACTCATCCTTTTCCAATGACGCAATACAATTACGCCACATCACGTCAAAGACCAAAATGGCAGTTGTCCTTTTTCCAGCAAGCCACCGCAATTGTGGCGCGTCGTGCTGAGGCCCAAAATTGGGATTTCAAGTTTTGAACTAATTTTTACAAAGCACAACCTAGTCTTTTCCTAAGCCCCCAAATCATGTGTAACATAATATTTAACCTATTCTAAGCATTATATGCTTAGTTTTCATCAAATTACTCTCAAAAAAACCATAGAACCTCAAAACTTAAATCCCAAGAAATCCAAATTCCACCATTCATTTTCCAAGATAACCCAATATTCAAGATTCTCAATTGAATATATTCAAGAAATTATCGTCAAGAGCACAAATAGGAACTCAAAGTTCAAGCTTCTTCAATTATTCATCAATTAAGGTATGTGGGAGTTTTTAAACAAGGATAATTCTTTCATCCTTGTGTCCAAAATTAGTTTTAAAGCTGAATTTTATATGAAATTATATGAATTTCAATTTAGGGTTTATACCTACTTATTACTATTTGAAGATTATGAGAATTTGACAGATTTATATGTTGAATTGCATGTCTACTTTTGTATTTTTATGCTTATTGCAATAATTTCCATATTTAGAATTGAATTACCAATATTTTCATTATCAAGCATGAACTTTATCATGATTTGACATGAATTTGATACATGGGTTGATATGCCCTATTTGAACATTGATATTTCAACAATGACAATGCTTTAAGCATCCTATGATTGGTTATTTTTAGATTTTTATAAAGATTTGATCATTCAATAAGATGCGGGTTCCATTTTATATTTTTATTACAGTTTACAGAAAACAAACTAGATTTGCTTAAAGTTTGAAATAGATAGATGCATACTTGGTTTTCATTATAAACCCTTGTGATAGTTTTAAAAGTGGATTTCCAACAGAATTAGCATACAGATTAAAGGGAGTAGTATTTAACATCGAGTTGGGTATGTTCTCATGCCCCAAAACTATGAGCCAACATATGTTCAGACTATCAGATTATTCCTATTTCTATATGGATGACAGTTACAGATGTGATCACTTATATTAGGTTATACTCCTTGGCAAGAGTATGACACCTTTCTCCAATGTGAGGTTTTCCCATAAAGGAACTAGACATTGGACACTATGGTAGCTCACATAGTGTATGTCAGTTAGAAGAATCTCCATATAGCCTAATAGAAAAGACTACAGAAAAGAATAACAGAACAACTTTTAGACACTAAGGACTCGTTTGGTACGCTGTATTAAATGAAATAATCCATGGATTAAAATTTAGTCCAGCCATGTACAATGTTTGGTTGCCTAATTTAAATCTAATCCCACCTAATACATGGATATCTAATACACCATAGTTATCCATGGCTTAATAATACATGGATAAGAGAATTAAATGACTCAACTACCCCTCAATTCTTTTTATTAAATTTTTTTTTTTAGTTCCATTTTAAATTTAATCACTACAAATTTGGTTGTTATGTTACATTCATTTAATTTCCAACCTTTTTTTACTTTGCTTATGTGAATCAAGTGCTTTAATATCATTTACTCCATTTTGGTTGATAGCTCCGAATGTGAACTACATTTATGCTATTTTGTATTTTTTCAATTTATAGACGAATTAATTTAAACAGAAAAGATTATTTTCAAATAAATATATAATTTGAAAATCTAAAACTACATTATCAATTGTCTGTGATGTTCTTACATAGTGTGCTTTACATTTTTGAAAAATTATTTCTCTATAATATGACAATTATTTGTTGTTTTAAATTTTGCTTGATTAAATAGACTTAATTTTTTTTAAAAGAAATAAATGATCAACTAAACGGAGTGAGAATTATTATTCATATTTTAGCTTTTCTATAAGATCGCACAAAGGGCGAGCAACTTGACTAGTTAAATGAAGTAGAAAATCTCATAAAAATTTAATGGTATAATTGTAAAGAAGCTTTTATAGAGTTTTAAAATACATGATATATCTACTTTTTTATACAATGTACCAAACACTTTATAAAAAATAATCCTTGTATTACTAATCCCTGCATTGCTAATCCTAGTAATGTTAATCCATGGATAACTTCTCTTTGTACCAAACGACCCCTAAGTGTAAAGGCTCACAGTTTTATTCAGACATTTCTTTATATAAGACATTGACTATAAGATTTCAGCTTTAAGTTTACAGATATAAAAGTGAGTCCTTCCTATACTTAGACAGTATAATTTCAAGATAGAATACAAGTACAACTTTTAAAACTAAGTGTTTTGACTCACTAGATTTATACAGCATGCTTTATCACTCATGACCATGATTCTTAATTTTCAGCTATTCAAGCTATTGTGAGTCATCTACACTTAGCATGCATTCTCTTACAAATTTACACTAATGTTGAGATACTGATTCACCTCATACACTTAGTACATTCCAAAAGTTCTGATCCACATATACGTCTATATGCTACATTGTCTCATAATGTAGGTTCAGGTGCTCAGTTTCAGCAGCGTGATTGATTTTGAGCATCTCCATCTACATCCCAAAAATTGGTGAATCATCATAGTTTGGGGACTAATCATTCAGATTTTCTAGTTTATTATAGTAGTTAATTTAGTATTTTCATCCATTTTGAGTCAGCTGGGGGCTTGTCCCAATGGTTCTCTAGTTAATAGTAGTAGAGGCTTGTCAGACTGCTAGACATAGTTAATATTTTTAATATTTCTTTACCAGATATTAAGTCTAATATTTTCAGATATTATGTTCAGATGATTTCAGCTTAGATCAGACAACTTCTTCATTTATATTATGCTCATATTTCTCTATTTATGAGTATCCAGATTTAGTATAAGGGTTACAAGATTAGTTTGAGGCTACTTATAGTCTTGAGCACCATGTGACATCTCAGGACCCGATTTCAGGACGTTACAATATCTTTAACAAATATAGAAGTTCTACACTCTTTGACCACATCCTCAGAAATATGTGACATAAATTTGCTCATTCAAGCCATAGAGTCAGCAACCATAGTTTGAGCATATCTTGCCAACTGAGTAAACTTAAGAGAATACTCTTCACACTCATGCTGCCCTACTTTAGGCTTATGAATTTTTGTACCTTGTCTTCTGTTTACTCTAGTGGGAAGAAACTATCTAGAAATGCAGCAACGAACTTATCCCTCTCTACTAATCCTATATTTGCATCCTTATAATCCATTAATTTCTTTAACCAAGTTTGAGAGACTCTTTGCAATTGATATGAAACCAAATAAACACTTTTAGTCTAATTGACACCCATGATTTTAGTAACTTTCTTAATACTATCAAAGAACTTATATGGATCCTCTTCAAACTTAGACCCAAAGAATAGCAGAGTATTTATTAGAGTGAAGTCTCGTACTCTAGCTGCTACCATATTCACTGTTTAATTGGCTAGTGCAATAGCCTTCTTGTTATTTTTGGGTGGTCATGGATAGGGATAATGTAGTAAAAGTAACCCTAAACTCATCATGAGAGACTTGTTCATTTAGAGGGTTTGCTGGAGCTAGTGGCACTGTTTTTTGATTTCGTAGTTGCAAAATGGTTCGTAGAGTCATAAGTGACATAAGCTGGCCCATGGCCTAACATGACACTAGTAATATTGAAACAAATAATAAGATATTGAGCAAAAACTAGTCTGAAATGACTAGATCATATGAAAGGCAAAATCAATATTAGATGTCAAAATGGAAATTGACTGACATAATCAATATGCTAAAAATATAACTGTTTGACTGAAAGCCTCTAAATCATATAAGTTGTTAGGAAAAGAACACAACTAACTCCAACTATTTGAAACTAGAATAATAGTTAAAAGAAATGCTAATAATTAGCCCTAGAAATATGAGGACTAACCAAACATTATTTTTGATATTGTGCATAATTGTACTAAGTGTCATTTAGATGCTAAACACAAAATTCTATATTATAAGACAATATTGCACAAAAAAATGTTTACGATCAGTACATTGAATGTAATAAGTATATGAGATGGAAAATAATTAATATAGGCTAAACATAATGCATCTAATGTGATAAATGATACAATACCAAGTAATAAACATGTACTCTATGATAAACTGAACAACTGAATACAGGGTCATGTAAGTATCTAAATCAAACTATGAACTGTGGACTGTGGGAGATACCATTAACCAATATATCCCTATCTGAGTTAACTAAGGTCTAATTTATAACCCCAGTTAGGAGGGTGTTTAGTACCTTGCAAAGGGTAAGAACACATGACTAATGTGGATCTACTAAACTGATGTCCAAAAGGACAAGGTATCAAGCCTGGTATGACGGGTAACCCCTTAGAAAATATGGTGGCTTCATTGTTTTAGAACTTGTAGAATTTTACTAAAGGTCTCAATCTAACTAATGGGTGAGCCTTATCCCTATGATCGCTCAGTGCTAAGTACCACTCCCAACTTAATGACGCTAATAACTGAAAATGCTCAATAACAGTAACATGTTGAAAATTTAAAATAAATTCATAATCTAAAAGTATTTAATAACATGTAAGATGGATAATCTAACACTTGTAAGTGTATGTATGAAATCCTAGGTCATTGAACCTACCATCTCTAAGAATGCAACTAATCATAGAAATTCTACAATATGAACCTAGTAAGGATTTTCATAACTCAAGTCCAAAATCAAGAATTTATCAATATAATGTGATTTAATAGTCATGAGTATGGGAATATGCTCAAATTTATGGGAAAACATCTATTCATTATTTAGTTAAAGAAATAAACTATAAACTAAAGGATTCGTACTTTACATAGAAACCCTAAGCCTGAAGGGTAAGTTAAACTTGAGAAATTGAGTTAACTTTAGGACTCAATGGGTGAAAGAAAATCCATTAATGAAATCCCACATACCTGAGGTTGAAAACCTAGATGTAATATTTAGATTTGAAGTTCAAAACTGAAGAACCTTAATTTTGCCTTGGGGGAAGAAAATAACCTTTTTCTCCATTTTCTCTCTCTATGTGTTGATTGAATTTTGAGTTATTGGATAGCTTAAATGATGGTGTTTTGTTGTTTAAAGAGTATGAAAATACCAAAAAAAATCCTTTGAAAATATTATAACAATGCAGAACATCCCGACTGGTGGTCTGGATGACGGGCCCTCACTCCCTTGAACAACCATCACTCAAACCATCAAAATTTTACAAAATTCTGGTCTTGTTTCTTAAAACTAATCATTTGGCCTGACGTTCCATGCTTGATCGATGGTCCATAATCGAGCCATCACATTCTGACAAACAGACACCTTTTGGAAAATAGAGCATAACTGTTTACTTTGATATCGAATTAAGAAAAAACATCTTGTGTAGGAAAGCTAATACAATTATCTATATAGTAGTAGGTCTTGAGATCAAAACTCTTAGTAATCTAGAAGATATTTCCATTTGAAATTGACTATAGCAAATTTTTTTCTCATGAATTCAATTGTTACGGTATATTTTGACTTGATTATGATCTTGGAGTTATTTTGGCCTTAATCTATGTCTAAATCACTTATAAATTGACCCAGATATGATTTTTTATTTTTCATGTACTGGAAACATGGTTATAATATTGGCTTGGATTTTTGGGGGTGTTACGCGATGCCTCTCCATTTCTCTAATCACTTTGTCATTTTTATCAAAAAGTGAACACAAGCCACAATAAAATTCATCATCATGAAAATTTCTTACCTTTATGGACTGATTTTTTTAAGGTTAACATCTCTTTTTTTCAAAGTGTCAATTGTTATATCAATGCAGATTTGGGGAGGATGGAAGAGAAGACGGGTTTTACAAAGAATTGAAAAAAATATTTACATGTGGAATTTTTAAATTTTTTCGTGTAGCCAATCTTTCTCCTTCACGCGTAAAATTTGCATAGAATACAAACATAGGCTAAAATTCAGTGAATATTCTCTATTTACAATGGCCTTTAAAAGTTTTGTGGGGTAGCGGGGCACTCGCATATTTAAGGTGTCTTTTAGCTAATTCAAGACAACTTTGATGGTGACTTTACGTCTTTTCTCATACAATATATATTGTGATGTAATCATTGCAAACTGAATTAAATACCAATGATATCATGTGAGTGTGTGTATATATATATACTATGATGGTATTATGAAGGTTTGATCAAAATATTACAGCAGATATCAATGATACCATGACAGTACATAGATATATTATGATGGAATAATTACAAACTAAAGCAAACACATTGATACCATGTCAGTATATACTATGATGGTATCATGGAGTTCTGAGTGAATGATTGAAGCAAACATTAATGATACCATGACATCTTATAGATTTGTTGTGATGGTATCATAGAGGTACCGCTAATGATTGAATCAAACATTAATGATACAATGATAGTAGACAGATATATTATGATTGTATTATTACAGACAGAAGAACACACAATGATATCATGTAAGTATATGTATACTATGATGATCTCTAATGGTTTGACAAAAGAATTGAAGAAGAAATCAATGATACCATGACAGTAAATATAGATATACTGTAATGGTATAATGGAGGTCCTACTAAGGATTGAATCAGACATATATATATATATCATACCTGAAAGATCACAAAACTGTTTTCAATTTTATCCTTTTATAAAATAGATTTTGCTAAGTTGTATAGATTGGTACAAGTTTTACCAATTTAAATTATAGATCTGACAGTACCGTATAATAGCAAGTTAGAAACAAGAAAAATAATTTTTACTTCATCCTGTGGATCTAATACCAAGTACATTAAAGCGAACTCCCTAAAATAAAAGGGTAAAATACGATGAAGGAGGATAGGAAAGAAAGAAAGTAAATTAATCTTAAATGTAAATGATGTTGGTATGTAAGTACAATAAATAAATTAGGCGGCAAGACCTGTCATATGCTAAATGATGAAATTAATTAATATAGGTGGTGGTGCAAACCATAAGTGATAGATGCAGTGAAAACATAAGTTAATAAAGTAGTGAAAAAGACATAATTGGAAAAATTGAACTTTAATATTAATATCAAAAGTAAATTTCAAGATACAAGGGAGAGACCAAACTCTAACCAAGACTTCTAGAGAAAGAGAGATCTTCTTCCGAAGAGAATAATGTGTTCTCCTCAAGTGGATAAGTAGGATATTATGGCCAAAAAATTTGCCACAGTAAAAGTGCTACAGCGTTGCTACTATGATGCTACAGTAACACTTCTAATGATTGCTACAGTGTTGCTATAGTGGAGCTATAGTAACACCCTCAAAAACATTTTATTGAATGATTGTTGATTTCATACATTACATCATGGTTGATGACCCATAGATGATGTCAAATTGGCTAAAAAAAAATTTCATCATCGATGTTAGATTTTTCCGATGAAGCTGGTTTCTGATTTGTTTAATGATTTTTTCATCTGTTGTACAAAAATCTCCTCTGTTACCTGACCTGGATAATTATTCAACTACGATTTTGTTATCAAAATGATATTTAGGTAGCGTCTACTAGGGTAAGATATCGAGGGATACAACAGAATTATTTTCCCACATCCGACACATACTCTTTTATTGAATCCCAATATTTATACCATTCACAATGGCCGTGGGGCTAGATTCATTAGTTTTTGCTTTCTTTTTTCTGGTAATTTTATCTTCCCTGCAAGAATTACCTTGTAAGAAAGTCAGGGATAGAATTGGAGCTCCATTTAATTTATTCAATGTCAAAGTCAAAAGTAGATAAAATAGCCTGCCATCTAGAAAATATATGCTTGGAGGCAAGATTTCGCACATACTTTTGCAAAATGTTACAGTCAATCCTTAATAAAAGAATTTTATTGAATAAATCAACTTAAATTTAAGAAATGCATAACACAATTGCTAAAATTTCTTTTTAATGGTTAAATAGTTTTGTTGAGACTTCTTCCAACTCTTTGAATCAAATGCAACAATATATTCTTTTTTTATTTTTATTTTTTTTAAAATGCCATCGTAACGTGTATATGTCTGCTGCATCTATTTCAAATATTCTGAATGTAGAAGGATCTAGAAAAGATAGGCAAGGAAGATTTGTTGCCTTCAATTTGATTTCTTTAACAACATTAGTGTGGATGTTATTTCATGGAGGGGAGAGTTTTTAAATAGATCATGGTGCGGTTTTAGTAAATTGCAAAGTCCAGGAATAAAATCTACTATATAATTGACACATCCCACAAACCTCTGGAGTTGTGTTTTTATCAAGAATTTGATCAGGGATTTAGCAGAAAATTGAATGAATCGTTGAATAGGAGTAACAGTACATTAATGGAAGAAATCTAGTATTAACTTGAAAAAGACTATTTTTACTTTTGGCCAAACCTAAATTATTTTCTCTAATGACATTAAAGAAAGCTCTCAAATGTTTGAAATATTGGTCAATACTAGTGGAAAATACTAAAACATCATCAATATAGACTATTATGAATTTTGAAAAAGGATTAAAAATATCATTCATTATTTTTGTAATTCTGAAGGAGCATTCTTCAAATCAAAAGGAATCACGTTCCACTCATATTGCCCAAATGGTACTATAAAAGCACTTTTATATCGATCTCTTGGATTAATTTGTACTTCACAAAACTCTAATTTTAGATAAAATTTTGAGAAAATTATAGAAGCATAAAGTCGTTGGAGTAGATCTTTTCTATTTGAAAGAGGATATCTAATCCATCCAAGAGCAGAGTTTAAAGAAATATAATTGATGACCAAACGATGGACTCCTTATTCAATTTCCGAACTTTTATTGACAAAAAAGCAGCACAACTCAAACGAGACTTGCTTGGAAAGATGTTCTATTTTTGTAAGATCATTGGTTTCTTCTTGGAAGTGGATTGTTCGTTCATGATTCATGTGAATGGGTTAGGCTTTTCTGAGAATAGTTTTCATATCAAAGTCGGGTTCATCAGGAATCCTAACCATGTGCTTCTTGCGATTCTAAAATGTGTGGGTAAATCGACACAAAGCTCTTTTTTATTTTTATTCATAAGGCCTTAATGTTGGATTGAAGAGGATTTTCCTTAAGTTTTTGTTGTAGCCAATGAAATGCTATTTCTTCTCTGAAAAAAATAATTTGAGCCTCTTTATGTTTAAAAAGGGACAAAACTTTTCTAATGGAAGGTTTGTCAAATGAGATAAACATACTTTTTTTATTCAAGAGTTATTTCTTAATGAGAAACTCTTAATGGGATGAGTGTTCAAATAAAAAGGGTGCCCAATATTACAGGAATAGTTATATGTTTTATTAGGACAAAGGAAGTAGAAGATAACAAAAGATAATTTCCTAAGGAACTCTATATTTCGACATCAGAAAGTTTGTAACTAATCCCTAGTCTACTACCATTAGAAGTTATTAGGGATCCGTTAGTTTTTTCAATGTAATAAGTAGGGATGATTCCCTCTTGGAAGCAATTGATATCAAGACCAATGTCAAATACGGCAATAATATCCAAAATAAATGACTTGTTGACTACTAAGGTTATCCTAGTGTGCCATCTCCTAATAAATATTCTTGAAAGACGATTGCAAAAATCTCCTTATTCGACCTCTTGATTCACTCTATTAGTATTATCTATAGGTTGAGATTGTTAATCTTAGTGGAGAATTATTGGAGGACAAGTGTAACTCCCCAAGATCAACCGCTGGACGTCACACGATACTTAGGACTACGAATATCCCCAAACTAACCCATGATATTTATTCAACTTAGAACTCACAAAAAAGGATGAACTAACATATATAGAAACAGAAGATAAAAAATTCCACAACTTAATGTAAATCGTTAACTTTGGAAACCTTAAACAAACTCTTGAACTAGAACATACACAGTCTGACAAGCCTCTACTGCTATCTAGAGAGCCACTAGGATAGATACCAGTTGACTCAAGCATATACGAAAATAACCAATCTAAACTAACTTCCAATCATAAACATGAGTCTTATAATCCAGGTCCTTAAAGTATAAGAACTCACCGAAAGTCAGGATGCAGGAGATGATGCCCGTACTGAATCGCGCTGCTGGAAATGAGCAACAGAACCTAAATTATAAGACAAGATAGCACATAGACATATATATGGATCAGTACCTCTGGAATGTACTGAGTCTATGGGGGTGAATGCAAAAGTAAAACAAAAACTGAGTGTATATGTATAATTTCAGATAATGCATGCTAAGCGCAAATGACTCACCTTGGACTTGCGTAAATCTAAAGATTGGAAGCTCATAAAATATAGATAATGAATCACATGAATAAGCTTAGTGAGCCATAACAATTTGTTTCTAAAATCTTTACTTTAGGTCTTTCTTATGGGAGATTCTTATAACCGACATAAATCATGTGAGCTACCATGGAGTCCAACGTCTTACCCACGTTGGGGAGATTTATTCTACCCTTGACATTGGAATAGAACCATAACTTAATTAATTATAATACTTCATTCATATTGGGAAAAAGCTTAACCTATGGTGGCTCATAGTTTCAAGGAATTTAGGATACACTCATCTGCATTCTCTTCTCGGTGTTAACTACTACTCTCAGAGTACATTTATATGCTCATACTTAAGAAATCCACCGTAAAAGAGCATAAAGGTTTATATACTGAAAAGTAATTATGCTTCTCTTTACTTTAAATCATAATCAAGATGAACAAGTTGTGGATTTCATGTCTTATCTTTAGATCAAAGATCAAGCTTTCTTGAATCATGCTATAATGCGTATGAATGGAACTTCAAAGGGCTTAAACTTTCCTATAAACTTAATGCTTCTTCATGAATCTTTAAACTCTTATTTCTTTTAACAATACTTATAACAAAATATTAGGCTCAATACCCTTATAGAAATCTTTCATCAAAATCCAAATAAAAATAATGGAATTCAAATCACAATATCATTCTTAAGGTTCAAAACATGAATAGATGTAACCTTTAAACATCTTTAGCCTTAAAATCGCAAGATAATGATATTCTTCAATATATGAAAATTTGAGGGATTAACCCTAATATAAAACATGTAAATTCAATCTTAAAATTATGTTTTTGGGCACAAGAATGGAAGAATTAACCTTGTTCAAAAACCCCACATACCTGGAATTACTTGACTTGTTAAGAGAGAATGAACTTTGAGACTTGAGAGATGACTTAGGGAGAGAAACCCTAATCTTGTTGTTCTTGATGATGTAAGGAGGAAAGGTGTTGTTAAATGACTTAAAAAGTAAGGAAAAGAATGCCTCTCTTGGGTATAGGGTCGTGGGTTGGGAGTTATAAGAGGAGAAAAGACCAAAAGACCCTTTAACTAAACTTTACATATTTTAGTCGCCTGTTTTCATGAGTCAATCATACGACTCATATGGTTAGGTTATGAGTTGGACTAGTAACTCATAAGTTTGACAGTGCCAAAGATGGCACACACTGGTCATCTATGATTTGTAAAAGAATCAACACCTCTCACTAAACCTATAGCCAAAAATTATATCTATCACAAGTATCCAATTACTAACAGCATAAGATATGACTTAATAATACTTAAATGGACTAAAGAGAAAGAGCTTTGTTTGAAATAACTATTTAACTTTGGTAGGAACTAAGTTGGAAGAAAAGATATGAGGATACTTGGTTATCATGTATTCTTCATTTTCCCAGGTGGCCCTTGTAACTAATTGGTTTCTCCAAAGAACTTTTACAAATATTACTTCTTTATTCCTTAGCCTTTGGACCTTCCCATCAATTGTCTCCACTGAAATCTTCTCATATAATAAGTTATCGTTGACCACAATACTCTCTATGGGAACTACTAAGGACGGATATCTAATGCACTTCTTAAGCATCGAAATATGGAACACTGGTGAACCGCAGCTAACTTTGATAGAAGGTTCAATTCATAAGCCACCTCTCCTAAATGCCTCACTATCTTATACGTACCAATAAATTGGGGACTCAGCTTCCCTTTCTTTCCAAATCTCATTATTTATTTCATACATGAAACTTTTAAGAATACCCAATCCCTCACTTCAAACTTGAGTTGTCTATTCCTAATATTTGCATATGGCTTCTGAAGAGTGTGAGCAGTTTTCGATCTTTCATAAATCAACTAAACCTTTACCATATCTTGAAGAATAGAATCTTATCCAATCCACGCTGCTTCACCAGCCTCAAACCACCCTATGGGTGATCTGCACCAATGTCTATATAGTGCTTTAAACGAATCTATCTAAATACTGGCATGATAACTATTGTTACAAGTGAACTCAGTCAAAGATAGATATTCATTCGAACTTCCTTTAAAGTCTAAAACCCATGCCTGCAACATGTCTTCTAATGTCTAAATTGTGCATTCATCTAACTATCATCCTGTGGATAAAAGCAGTACTAATCTTAATCGTTGTACTAAGGCCTTTTTGAAAAGACTGTCAAAACTGCAAAGTGAATTGCATTACTCTATCTGAGATAAGGGATAAAGGTATCCCATAAATTATTACTAATGTAACACCCTGAATCTGGTATCCAAAACACTACACGGTGCTCATGACCTCGAAAGACCACAAGCTAATCTATGACAAATATTTGTACCTATATACTGCATAATATACTGTAAAATGAGAAAATATGAACTGAAAGGCCATAATGTTCAAAATTGTGACATAATATCTGATAAAATATAACATCTCGGTGGGGTATGAAATACCCAAAACAAAACTAAAATATGCTATATGAACATACTATAGTCTGGAAAGCCTCTAAAACATGACTGTCTGAATAAGGAATTGATGGGATATGTCCCCAACTAACTCCAACTAATAAATTAATTAATGAAATAATAAATTAATGATGACGTACTTGAAAGATAAGAACTCACTTCTAACTCTGACTACTGAGATAGGAATGCTACTAATGCTTTAGAGCTCGTGTCTTTGAACCTATGGTATAAAACACCATAGCGTGAATGCATAAGTTCGATTGAATGTACTAGTATGCATGTGAGGTAAGCTGAATGCATGGGGTTCATATGCATGAACACTAATAATAACATACTAACTATCTTGAGTGTGAGAATACATACATGAGACATAATAATTGACACTGATACCGTAATAACGTAATTACTCTAAAAACTGATAACATGAGTGATTATATCTGACAGTCTTGATTCTAATAGAACTATCTGAGTTTTGAACTAAGCTAAGTTGATTGTATCTGACAGTCCTGAAATTTGAAGAATTATCTGAGTTCTTTTACTAATACTGATATTGAAACTGTGGGAAGTAGTTATCTAATAGACATGGCCCAAATAATGCATTATAGCTTATTAGGGGTCCAATCTGTGCCCTGATTGGAAGGGTGACAATATCGTTCCACTAGTAAGGGCAACGTGTGAGTGACCCTCAACTAGCAGGTTACTCTAATGAGAATGGTGGGAACCCTCCACTGGAAGTTTAACCCACCTCCTCTACCCTCGACTAACAAGTTGATGTCTCAACCTACTCTAGATATATAGTTCTGGAATGCAAGGAATACTTCTAAGAATCACACCCTCTACTAGAAGGTGAGTTCCCATCCTTGGGTTCATTCGGTGCTAATTTCTACTCCCATCTGAATAGACACTAAACATGATTAAATGATCTGAATAAGGACTGAGTTACCGAATCCCATTGACTGACAGAATACCACTGATACCTAACAACTAACTGATTTCATGAGATTTTTGAGATTTCCTGAGTCATAAGACCATCTGAAGTCTAACGATCATGGCTTGACTGAGCGTATCGTGAAAACATAACATGACTCTAGGCACACAACTAATCTTTTGGGTAGAAGTACCCCTAGGAATCGATGAAAAGAAACTGACAAAGCATGACTTACTTGAACACATGACCAACAGCACAATCCATAGTTCATTTATTGAAGCATTTCATCAAACATGTGACATGCATAACTTGTATATAAATGGGGATTTCATAAAATCATACTAGTTGGGCACTTTTCCTCCACATAGGTATTTAATCAAACACATGGTAGGCATAGTATATGTAGACAAAATTATGAAACAAATAAACATCATGATTCATCTTTAATTTACCATTTAAGGGTTTAATCATGGATTCACATTAAGCTACATCTATAATAATAAATTCCACTTAAAATTTATCACTAAAACTTGGAATAGAATTTACTTGGTCATTATCAACATGAAAAAAAAGAAAACCCAACATGGAATTCATACATATTCATATACTTGAACTTTGAAAAAGAGATTCTTGGGCTTCATCGACGAAAGGTGTAATACCCCGATCGTTTCTTAAGCCTAAATCTGTCTTTTGAGTGGATATATATCACTTCCAAAGTGATTTATGTTTAAAACATGTATTATTTCTATAATTTATAATTTTTTTCATGTATATCATTGAATAAGATTTTCATCGATATCAATTTCATCAAAATCCGACATCGGACGAGGGAGTTATGGCAGTTTTACTAAGCTGTATCGGATCGCCCAGGTCTGACGGTTGACCTGGCAGACCGTCAAGTGTCCCGTCAAGACAAGGCAGTGAACCCTCTTCCTGGTCAGCGTGTGATGGCCAAGATGGTGGACCATCAAAAAGTTCACGGACCGTCAAGGGGTCCGTCAGGTCAAGACAGAATGTCTCGTTTCTGGCCCTCGAGTGATGGACAACTTGGTGGTCCGTCAGTTTCCTGATGGACCATCACGTCGAGGAAGAATGTTCCAGTTTTGGCACTCGAGTGATGGACGATCTGGTGGACCATCAGGAGACTTGACAGATCGTCAGATCGGCCGTCACAGGCCCCGATCAGCGAATTTCAGCTTTTTCAAAAGGACATTTTGGTCATTTCCTCCCCATAAGGTCTTATATATATATCCTAGTAGAGAATATACCTTTATTTTCTCCTTTACTCTACCAAGAAACATCTAGAAATTAGGGTTTCTTCCAAAACCCAAAAATTCAATCTTCTTCCAAGAAATTCAAGAATCTTCCATAGAGATTCAAAGTGATCCAAGAATCAAGCTTTCCTAATTAAAGGCATCAAGAAATCTAGATAAATAATTCTATAAAGAATTTTATATCAAGTTTCTACATCTCCAAAATTATAATCTAAGGTATGTGGAGTTTGAACAAGAACACTCCTTTCGTTCTTGTGCCTAAAGATTTACTTTCTATTACTGATTTACATGATTTTGCAAGTGGGTTTACACCTAAATTTCTTTATTTATGATTTATGAGATTTGAGTTGAATAAATTTGATATTTATGATTATTTCACCATCATGTTTCTTAAATTGAGAATTTATTCCATGAGTTGTATATTGTCATTATGTATTGATGATTTCTAAGCGATTTAAGACAAGTGTCATGAGTTATGCCTTTCCATGTGAAATTTGACTATTGAATATATATTGATATTTGATATTGAAAGTCAAGGATAAGTTCTATGATGTTTGATTAAAGCTTTTGATATTTGAAATGATTTCATAAGCAAAGGTACTTGATGTTGAGAAAGATTGTTTTGATTTTGAGTCAAGTTAGGAATCCACAGTTGTTCATGATTTAAAGATGAGATATATTTATGTTTTGGTCTCTATGATAGACCCATGAGATAATATTTATTAAGGTGGATTTCCTAATGCGTTCTGAGCTGAGTCTGGGAGGTGTATTTAGCACCGAGTGGGAAATGTGGTATTTCCCCGAAACTACGTGCCACCATAGGATTGATGTTGATAATTGTGGGCCAAAGTCCAAGTATGGGATTGTGATAATGAGATTGAGGTTGTATTCCCTGGAAAGAGTACAACACCCCCGCCAATGTGGGGTTCTCTCCTTAGGAGGGAAAAATGTTGGACTCCATGCGGCTCACATGGTGTAGTTATGTCTGTTATAAGAAACTCCCACGTCCATAATGATCTAAGTACCATGAGTTACCGAGTCACTCTAAGTCATGAGTCAAAGAGTTTGAGTTGAGTTAAATGATTTTTGAGATTTATGAAGCATATGTTATTACGGATGACTTCCGGAAATGATGTTTTAGATAATTCAAGCGAAGAGAGTTATTATTGTCAGTATGCATGATTTTCTTATACATTTATGATATTATTTAAAATGTTGAATCCACCCCCACATACTTAGTATATTCCCGAGTACTGACTCGCATACTCTTTTGTACTCTATATTTCCTCATGATATAGGTTCAGGTGCTCAGTCTCAGCAGCGATAGTGATCTTTGAGTAACTTAATCTACATTTCTACGGTTGGTGAGTCCTCATGGTTCGAGGAACCGTGTATCCAATTTTGTCTTTTTAATAGATGGTTGTTTACTTCCAGTTCACTACGAGTTATTTGGGGATCTGTCCCAATGGCTCCTCAGTCCTATGTAGTAGAAGCTTTGTCAGACTAGTGTGCCAGTATGTACAGAGATTTCAGTATTTTATTTGTACAGAACCATATTACTTTGTATCTCAGTATGTTCATGTCATGATTATTCTTCCCTACTTTATGATGATTCTTGTCGTAGAGAGTTCTGAAAGTGATGACAGGCTTGGAGGGTTAGCTTGAGGCCACGTGTGGTCTTGAGCACCATGTGATGTCTCGCGATAGGTTCTCGGGGCGTTACAAAAGAAGTCCATGAATGAATACTATGCATACCTGGAAGTGAGTTTCTTGAAGTTATGAAACTTGCAGAATTTGAATCTCTTAGTTTCTTAATGAAGATTTGGATTTTGTTCTTGGGACTAATCTTAGAGAGAAAACCCTATTTTTTGATGTTGTAGTTGCATAATGAATTTTAGAGTCCTGTTCGGATATTACTAGGTATATAAATGGGTGGTAAAAGACCAAAAAAACCCTTTAAAAATGACTTAAAATAACTGAATGGGATCTTTGACGGTGGGTGCGACGGTCTATCGCTGGGTCGATGGTCCGTCGGTTCTGACCGTCGTACCTGGGCAGAAAGGAGGTTCACTGTCTCCCATGCGACGGCCTGAGCAACGGTCCATCGTTGTTCCAATGGTCCGTCAAACTGGGTCGTCAATCCTAGGTAGAAGGTAGTCACACTACCTTGCTGCAACAGCATGGGCGACGGTCCGTCGCTAGTTCGACGGTCTGCCGGCCTCTACCATCGCACATGGGCGGTTTTACTGCCTTCTGTATTTCCATCATAACTTTCTCTTCCGATGTTGAATTTTGATGAAATATTTCCGTCATAACTTTCTCTTCCGATGTCGTATTTTGATGAAATTGTCATCGATGGAAAGCTTATTCAATTTTCCACGTGAAAAAATATGAAAATGTTAAAAGTACCACGTGTGCAAAAGTGGATTCATATTTCAAAGTAAGTCTCTAACATTCTTGAGATGATTTCAAGATAGGTAGAAGCACGGAGTATTACAATATCTCCCCCTTGAGAACATTCTTCCTCGAATGAGACTGAGAGAGGGGGAAAGAAAAGATAAACTAATGCACATACTGAACATAAGAAACTGAATCATGGTCTCATGACTGACATGACTGATAACTGAATATATTATACTGAACATGCACATCTGATTCATGTGTAACTGATTCATGAATGCATGACTGAGTGTTCTAAGAAACTAAGTTTCTCACAATGAGAATGCATGTCTGATGCACACTTATATAACTAAACTAATACATGAATGCATGACTAAATATGCAATGGTATTTAATACCAAGTTTATAATGGAATTCTAAACATGAAATGGATACCAAGCTTGTAACTGAAAGATGATCGTGAAACTGAAAAGCTTAAGGAGAACTATTACCTTGAGCTTGATATGAGTTGGAGGAGAAGAGGTAAGGATACTTGGTACACATATCTACTTTTTCTTCCCAAGTAGCTCCCTCGACGGACTGATTTTGCCAAAGAACTTTGACTAGAGGGACTTCTTTGTTCCTCAGTCTACGAGTCTGATAGTCTAGGATTTTGACTTGGATCTCTTCATAAGAGAGGCTATTCTGAACATCTATGCTCTGAATAGGGACTACAACTGTTGGGTCACCTATACACTTCTTGAGCAAAGAGAAATGAAAGACTGGATGAACTGAGGCTAGATCTGAAGGCAACTCGACCTCATAATCTACCTTGTTGAAAAAACTAATAATCTGAATTGGACCGACATATTGGGGACTGATCTTTCCCTTATTTCCAAATATCTTCACTCCCTTCATGGAGAGATCTTTAGATAGATAAAATCACTAATCTCAAACTCAAGATCCTTTCTGCGCATATCTGCATAAGACTTTTGTCGGCTCTGAACATCCCGGAGTCTTTCTCTAATCAACTGGACTTTCTCTAAGGCGTCGAATACCAAGTCAAGCCCTATGACTGAGGCCTCACTAACTTCGAACCAACCGATTGGAGACCTACATCTTTTACCATAGAGAGCTTCAAATGGAGCCATCCGAATACTTGAATAATAGCTACTATTGTATGCAAATTCAATAAAAGACTAGTGGTCATCCCAACTACCCTTGAAATCAATTGCACACACCCTTAGCATATATTTTAGGGTATGAATGGTTCTTTTTTCTTGACCATCTGTTTGAGGATGAAAGGTTGTATTGAGATGAACTTGGGTAGCAAGACCCTTTTGGAATACTTTCCAGAAATAAGAGATGAACTGGGTACCTCTGTTTGAGATAATAGATAACGGAACACGGTGCAATATTACCAACTCCCTGATGTAGAGTTTGGAATAATTCTCATCTGAATAAGTGGTATGAACTGGAAGGAAATAAGGTGACTTGGTCATCCTATCTACAATAACCCAGACTGAATTATGATGATAATGAGAACGAGGCAAACCCGTCACAAAGTCCATGTTCACTTCTTCACACTTCCAAGTAGGAATGGTGAACTCTTGCATGGATGTACTAGGCTTCTGATGCTCTATCTTAACCTATTGACATGTAGAGAACTTAGCCACAAACTATGAAACATCTCTCTTTATCCCACTCCACCAATAGATTTCCCGCAAGTCGCGGTACATCTTTGTGGCCCCTGGATGAATAGAGTAGCGCGCACCATGCGCTTCTGCAAGAATTTGTTGCCTTAAGTCATATACAACTGGGACACACAGATGACCCTAACAACATAATACACCATCTCCCCCTTGATAGAAAACCTCTACTTTATTATCCTCGACTGACTCTTTCAACTTGACTAGACTGGGATCTCTATCTTGCTTTTCTTTCACCTCGTAAACTAGAGATAACTCTGAACTACTCTGAAGCCATACGTCACCCTCTTCTGTATCGACTAAGCGAATTCCTAGTCTAGCAAGCTGATGGACTTCCTGAGCTAACTTTTTCTTACTGTCACCCACATGAGCAACACTACCCATAGACAGTTTATTAAGAGCGTTGGACAATACATTGGCCTTGCTCGGACAATAAAAAACACTTATTTCATTATCTTTCAAGATCTCTAACCACCTTCTCTGACAAAGATTGAGATATTTCTGAGAAAAGACATACTGAAGTCTCTTATGATCTGTGAACACATCTACATGAACACCGTATAGATAATGCCTCCAAATCTTTAAGGCAAATACTACAGCTGCTAACGTAAGATCATGAGTAGGATAATTCTTCTCATGTGGTTTAAGTTTCCTAGAGGCGTAGGCTATGACCTTGCCATTCTACATGAGGACACAACCAAAACCAACTCTAGATACATCACAATACACTACGAACCCATCTGGACCATCTGGAAGAGATAAAACTGGAGCTGAGGTGAGTCGAGTCTTCAACTCCTGAAAACTCTTCTCGCAAGGATCTGACCACTGAAACTTGACCTTCTTCTAAGTTAATCTGGACATAGGGGATGCAATAGACGGAAATCCCTCAGAAAACCATCTATAATAGCCAACCAAACTAAAGAAACTCCTAATATCTGATGGAGATACAGGTCTTGGCCAGTTTCTTACTGCTTCTATGTTTTGAAGATCTACTCTGATACCATCACCAAAAATGATATGACCAAGGAATGCTACTGAACTTAGACAAAATTTGCACTCACTGAATTTAACAAACAACTGATGATTTCTGAGAGTCTGGAGAATGATTCTGAGATGGACTGTATTATTATGCTCACTGCGGGAATAGACCAGAATATCATCTATGAAGACTATGACGAACATGTCCAAGTACTGCTTGAACACACAGTTCATCAAGTCCATGAAAGTTGTTGGGGCATTGGTAAGACCAAAGGACATGACTAGGAATTTGAAGTGACCATACTGATTACGAAAGGCTATATTCGAAATATCATATTCTCTGACTCTAAGATGATGATAGCCTGATCTGAGGTCTATCTTAGAGAAATAAATGGCACGCATAAGTCAATCAAACAAGTCATTGATTTGGGGAAGAGGATACTTGTACTTGACCTTAACTTTATTAAGCTGATAGTAATCAATACACATCCTGAGAGAACCCTCTTTCTTGCGCACAAATAAGATTGGTGCACCCCACGGAGAAACACTGGGTCTGATGAATCCCTTATCTAAGAGATCCTTCAACTGCTCTTTCAATTCTCTGAGTTCTGCTGGTGCCATTCTGTATGGAAGAATAGATATAGGCTGAGTATCTGGAAGAAAATCAATATCAAAGTCTATTTCCCTTTCGGGAGAAATTCCTAGGAGATCTTCGGGAAAGACATCTGCATATTCATTCACGACTGGGACTGAATCAATACTGGGAGTTTCGGAGCTAGAGTTCTTAACATGAACAAGATGATAGACATAGCCCTTAGATATCATTTTCCTTACTCGAAGGTAGGAAATAAGATAACCTCTAAAAGCTGAAGTACTACCCCTGTACTCTAGGACAGGTTCATTTAAAAACTGAAATTGGACTATTCTATTTCTACAGTAGACTTTGGCATAGCAAGAATGAAGCCAATCTATGTTGAGAATGACATCAAAATTACTCATCTCTAATTTGACTAAGTCTACTGAAGTGACTTTCTAAAATATCATAACCGGGCAGTTCATGTATACCCATCGGGCTATGATGGTTTTACTCACTAGGGTAGAGAATGAGAAAGGCTCTACTATAATTTCAAGAGTGACTCCAAAATCACCTTCTATGTAGGGAGTAACAAAAGACAGAGAATATCCTGGATCTAGCAAAGCATAAACATGCACATAAAAGATCTTTAACGTACCAGTAACCACATTAGGAGAATTTTCCTGATCTTGTCGGGACTGAAGAGCATAGAGTCTGTTTGGGCGTTTCCTACTAGTAGCACTAGAATTGGCACCTTGCTGATTTGGGTGACTGGACTGAGATGAGAAGTGGTTGTGCTGACCCTAAGGACCTAACTGTGGACAATCTCTAACTCTATGGTCTGGCTTACCACACCCGAAACAAGTATCACTGCCAGTTCTGCAAGTACCCTAGTGGTTCTTGCCACAAATCTGGCAAAGAGGATAGGTGCGGGCACTTCCAATACTTCCCTGAGACTTACAGCCTGGCGGCTCTATCTTTGATACCATCCCTGAACTTAGGAACTAAAGCACTGGCTGAAGAAGGAGCTGGAACTGATGACTTAGGAAAAAAATGAGAATGGTTTCCTCCTTTTGATTTAGGCTAAGCAAAGTTGAAACTACCTGTCCTTACTCTCGTATTCCGCTTCTCCCTTATCTTAACCTTTTGATCTTCTATCTACTGAGCATGAGTCATAAGCCTGGCTAAAGTCATGTCACTATTCAATATCACAGACCTACACTCATTGACCACACTGTCATTCACCACTAAAACGAACTTACTCATCTTGGTCATGCTATTTACAACCACATGAGGGGCATATTTGGCTAATTGAGTAAACTTAAGAGAATACTCTTTCAACGTCATGTTGACCTGCCTGTGGTTGATGAATTCTAACACCATAGCTTCTCTAAGCTTTAGGGGAAAAAATCTATCAAGGAAAGCAGAAGCAAACTCCTTCCACTCAACTAACCCTGCATCAACGGCCCTCTCTGACTTCTACTACTTGAACCAAGTGTGAGAAACATCCTACAACTGATATACTACTAGCTCAGCACTCTCACTAGGAGTAACCCTTATAATTTTAGTAACCTTATACACCTGATCTAGGAATTCCTGAGGGTCCTCATCTGTCTTAAACTCAAGAAAGGATGGAGGATTTATTCGGATGAAGTCCCGAAATCTGGCAATACCTGAAATGGCCATTGGGTTGGCTGGAACAGTAGTTGGTCATTCATTCTAAGAAGTAGCTGATTGAGCAAGATTAGTGAATGCAACTCTGAACTCTGCATGAGAAACATGTTCTCCGAAAGGTTCTTCGGGATGAGGGGAAGACTGATTCCTATTTCTTCTTTTAGGAGGCATGTTCCATAGTAGAAAGGGAGAAATGGATTAAACTGAGATATTATATTGAGATTCTGCTCACAAGCACGACATGAATACTGAAAAAGAGGAAACTGTTCCTAAAACATCTTATAGCCTCCTGCACATAAATGTGGCACGCAACACACCCATGTACAAGACTCTACTAGATGCGGCTTTCAGACTCCCTAGGACTCTATTGAACCTTAGGCTCTGATACTAAGTTTGTAATGCCCTGAATCTGGTATCAAAAATGCTACACAGTGCTCATGACCCCGAAGGACCACAACCTAACCCATGAATTATATTTGTACCTGTATACTACATAATATACTGTAAAATACGAAAACATGAACTGAAAGGCCATAAGGTTCAAAACTATGACATTATATCTGATAAAATATAGCATCTGGGTGGGGTATGAAATACCCAAAACAAATCTAAAATATGCTATCTGATCATACTATAGTCTGGAAAGCCTCTAGTACATGACTGTCTGAATAAAGAGTTGATAGGACATGTCCCCAACTAACTCCAACTAATAAATTAATTAAGGAAATAATAAAGTAATGATCATGTCCCCTAAAGATAAGGACTCACTTCTAACTCTGAATGCTGAGATATAAAGGCTACTGATGTTCAGGAACTCGTGTCTCTAACCTATGGTATAAAACACCATAGCACGAATGCATCAGTACGATTGAATGTACTTGTGTGCATGTGAGGTAAGATGAGTGCATGGGGTTCATATGCATGAATAATAATATTAACAGACTAACAATCATAAGTGTTAGAATACATGCATGAGACATAATAACTGATACTGATACCGTAATAACATGATTACTGAATTTGAATACTGATAACATGAGTGACTGTATATAACAGTCCTGATTCTGATGGAACTATCTAAGTTCTGTATTAAGCTGAGTTGACTGAAACTGACAGTCCTTAATTCTAAAGAACTATCTAAGTTCTTTTACTGATACTGAATTTTTGGGAAGTAGATATCTAACCGACATGCCCCAAATGATGCATTATAGCTGAATTAGGGTCTAATCTGTTCCCTAATTAGAAGGGCTCCAATACTGCACCACTGGTACGGGCAATATGTGAGTGACGCTCAACTAGTAGGTTACTCTAATGAAAATGGTGGGAACCCTCGACTAGCAGGTTAAGACACCTCATCTACCCTCGACTAACAGGTATGATTTCTCAATCTACGCTGGCTATGTAGTTCTGGATTGAAAGGATTGCTTCTAAGAATCACACCCTCTACTATCTGGTGATTTCCCATCCCTTGGATCACTCGGTGCTAATTTTTACTCCCATCTGAATAGACACTGAACATGATTAACTCATCTGAACATGGACTGAGTTACTGAATCCCGTTGACTGATGAAAAACAACTGATACCTGACAACTGACTAAGTTCATAAGATTGTTGAGATTTCGTGAGTCATAAGATTGTCTGAAGTCTAAGGATCATGGCTTGACTGAGAGTATCGTGAAAACATTACATGGCTCTAGGAACACAACTAATCATTTGGGTGAAAGTATCCCCAGGACTCAATGGAAAGAAACTGACAAAGCATGACTTACTTGAACACATGACCAAAAGAACAGTCCATAATTCATTTATTGAAGCATTTCATCAAACATATGATATGCATAACTTGTACATAAATGGGGATTTCATAATTTCATGCTAGTTGGGAACTTTTCCTCCACATAGGCATTTAATCAAATACATGGTAGGCATAGTATATGTAGAAAGCATTATACAACAAATAAAAATCATGATTCATCTTTAATTTTACCATTCAAGGGTTTAATCATGGATTCACATGAAGATCCACCTATAATAATAAATTCCACTTAAGATTTATCTCTAAAACATGGAATAGAATTCAGTTGGTCATTATCAACATGAACAAAATCAGACCCAACATGGAATTCATATAGATTTATATACTTGAACTTTAAAAAAGAGATTCTTGGGCTTTATGGACGAAACAAGTCCACGAATGAACACTATACATACTTGGCAGTAAGTTTCTTGAAGTTATAGAACTTCAAGAATTTAAATCTATCGGTTTCTTGAAGAATATTTGGATTTTATTCTTGGAATTAATCTTAGAGAGAAAACCCTAATTTTTGATGGTGTAGTTGAATAATGAACTTTAGAGCCCTGGTCAGATATTACTAAGTATATAAACGGGTGGTAAAAGACCAAAAATCCCCTTTAAAAATGACTTAAAATAACTGAACGGGATATCCTACGGTGGGTGCGACAGTTCATCGCTGGGTCGACGGTCAGTCGGTCCTGACCATCGTACCTGGGTAGAAAAAAGGTTCACTATCTCCCATGCAACGGTCCATCACTGGTCCGATGGTCCATCGGCCTGGGCAGTCGTTTTTAGGCAGAAGGTAGTCACACTAACTTACTGCGACGGCATGGACGACGGTCCATCACTAGTTCAACGGTCCTTCAGCCTCCACCGTCGCTCCTGGGCGGTTTTACTGCCTTCTGTATTTAAGCCATAACTTTCTTTTCCAATGTCAGATTTTGATATAATTGGTATCGATAGAATGCTTATTCAATTTCCCACGTGACAAAGAGTTAAAATATTAAAATATCATGTGTAAAAAAGTGGATTCATATTGTGAATATACATTCTGGCATAATCTTCCATTGTATCTTATGTTTTAACAGGTAGAAAATAAGTTGATTTAGTCATTCGATCTACTATAACCCAAATTGAATCATGATGACGTCTAGTACGAGGTAACCTTGTGATGAAATCCATATTCACTATTTCCCACTTCCAAGTATGGATACTGATCTACTGTAGCATACCACTCAACCTCTAGTGTTCAACTTTAACTTATTGGCAGTTAGGACACCTGGCCGTAAATTCTACTATGTCCCTCTTAATACCGTTCCACTAATAAATCTCTCGTAAGTCGCAGTACATCTTAGTAACACCAATATTATTGGAATACGTTGAACCATGAGCTTCATCTAGTATCCTTTCCCTCAACCCGTCTACACTAGGAATACAAAGCCTACTTCGATAGCGAAGTACATGATCTCCCCCTTGGGAAAAAACCTCAACCTTCTATTGCTGGACTGCTGCCAATATTTGGCTAAATATAGGATCATTTTGCTCTTTCTCCTTCACTTCCACTACCAAAGATGATTCTGAGCCATTCTGAACTACTACTCCCCCATCATCAGTGTCGAGGAAATGTACTCCCAAACAGTCTAATACATGCACCTCTTTGTCTCTTTCCCATTCTTTCTCTTTCACATGTGATGCACTACCTATAGCTAGCCTACTTAGTAAGTCTGCCACCACGTTGGCCTTACCCAAATTATAGAGCACACTCATGTTATAATCTTTCAATTACTCTAACCAACTTTTCGGATGAAGATTAAGTTCCCACTGAGAAAATATATACTGAAGACTCTTATAGTCAGTGGAAACATACCATTCACCCCATAGAGGTAATGCCTCCAAAGTTTCAAGGAAAACACTATGGCAGCTAACTTCAAGTCGTGAGTTGGGTAATTATTTTTGTGATCCTTCAGTTGCCTAGAGGCATAGGCTATCACTCTTCTATTTTGCATTAACACACAACCTAACCTAACTCTGGAAGCATCATAATACACCACAAATCCGTATAACCCCTCTGATAAAGCTAACACTAGAGCCGAATCCAATCTATCCTTTAACTCTTAGAAACTCTTCTTACACCTATCCGGGAATATAAATTTCAATTTCTTTTGGGTCATCTTAGTTAGTGGTGTAGCTATAGATTAGAACCCCTTAATAAATCATATATTATACACACCCAAACCCAAAATGCTTGTGATATCGGAGAGAGTGATGGGGCTATGCTAGTGCTTCACTGCATTAGTTTTTTGAGGATCTATGTTAATACCAGTCATTGAAATGACATGCCCCAAGAAGTTAACAGATTCCAAAAAATATTTACATTTACCAAACATCACATATGATGGATGGTCTTTGAAGGTGTACAGCACTATTCTCAAATGGTCTGCATATTCCTACTCACTCCTAGTATACACTAGTATGTCATCTATAAAGACAATGACAAACATGTCCAAGTATTGCTTCAAGACCTTTTTATCATATCCATAAAGGCTGCATGAGAAATTGTCAGTCCAAACGACATAACCACAAACTCAAATGGCAGTATCTTGTTTAGAAAGCTATTTTCAGAATGTCTTTCTCCCTAACTTTCAACTGATGGTATCTCAACCTAAGGTAAATCTTGGAAAACCACCGGGCACCCTGAAGATGATCGAATAATTCGTCGATTCTAGTAATAGGATACTAGTTCCTGATGGTAACCTTGTTTAGATGTCTATAATCTATACACATTCTAAAAGTGCCATCTTTATTGCAAACAAAAAAGAATGGAGCACCCCACGGAGAAACACTGGTATGATAGAAACACTGGGTTTGATGAAACCTTTATCTAAGAGATCTTTCAGCTACTTCTTTAACTCTTTAAGTTCAATCAGAGCCATATGATATGAAGGGATGGAGATGGGATGAGTATCAGGAAGAAAATCAATACCAAAATCTATTTCTCTTTCTGGAGGTACCCCAGGAAGATCTTCGGGGAAAACCTTCGAAAAATCATTACTACCCGAATTGATTGAACTGTCCGGACTTCAGACTTAGTATCTTTGACTCAAACTAAATGGTAGAAACACCCCCTTTGATATTAACTTTTTGGCCTTAATATAAGTGATAAAATGTCCTTTGGGAGACACAAAACTACCTTCCCACTCAAAAACTGCCTCATCGAAAAACTGAAACTTTACCACACAAGTCCGACAATCTATTAATGCATAGCTTAAATTGAGCCAATCCATGCCCAGAATAACATCAAAATCTACCATCACTAACTTTATTATATCCTCTAGTGTGACTTTATGAACGAAGGTAATAGGACACTACCTATAGACCCTCCTAGCAATAACTGACTCATCCACTTTGGTAGAAACTAAAAAGGGCTTAGAATGATTTGTAGACCTACTATAAAATTTGCAGCAACTAATAGAGTTACATAAGAAAGATTTGATCTTGATTATAACAACACATATTAATCAAAGTGAAAGTCACGAAGCATACCAGTAATAATATGTGGTAAACTCTTCTACTTATAATAGGATGTTAAAGCATAAAATCAATTTTGGTGCTGACCGCCACCGGTACTAAACAACACGCACTGTGGAGGAACTAGGTGGCCTAGTTGAGCTGCTGGATTAGTAACCTGAGTCTGAGGATGATCATCTCTACTCTATTTCATAACATATCAACACTCTTTGGTCCTATGGTCGAACTTACCATACCCATAGAAACCCTCCTTGCCCATTAAAGACTTACCAGGATGGGTCCTGCCACACTTTGCACATGTCAGGTAACTAGGCCTCCCAACTACACTGTTCTTAGACATAGAATTTGAAGTCCCACCCCACAGCTCCTGCCAAGTCCTGGGTGCAGAGGCACTGGCTGACTATGGCACATGCATTGATGAATGACCATAAAACTGTGAATGACTTCCTCATCCAGAGCTTGGCTGACTATACTAATATTGTCTAGTCCAGGCTATCTTGTTTCTCTTTTCTCTTTCCTTCAACTTTTCTGCCTCAATCTATTGATCATAAGACATCAATCGGGCAATATCCCTATCTCCAATCAGTGTGGCAGTCCTACACTCTTTGACCACCAAATTAAACACCCAGTAACAAACTTATAGTAATACCCCATGTTTTTTCCTAGGTTAAAATTTGTTCCATGAATGTTAAGAGTGTGCTTCAAAAATGAATAACTTTTATTTCATATGGAATTTTTCAGATTTAGACCTTCCATTATGTGGAAAATTTAATAAACTTTCCATCGATATCAAATTTTCCCAAACACGACAATCGGTGAAAAAGTTAGAGCATTTTTTAGTAATGCAGTATTCCACTTGGGGCACTCACCAAGTCGTGGTGGATGCTAAAATGACAATCGTCACATTCCAGTGGAACTCAGTGATATTGGTGCATCGCAAAGAGGTCCAAATTCCCAATTGTCAATTTCCAGTGGCGCAACACGATAGCACCGCATCGCGCCAGAGTGTAAATCTGCACTCGTCCTTTTCCAGTAGCTTAGCGTGATTTCAACGCATTTCGGTGAAGGTATAATTTTCGTACTCTTGATCCATAATTCAAATTCTTGTATCATGACTATAATCCTAAGTATGTGAAGTCCTTATTAGGTGAATAATGTTCATAGAAGTCACTTAGAACCAAGTGAAGCTAAGAACATTAGATTCGACCAAAATTTGGCATTCAATCCTATAAGGGCCTACTTTAAATGTGTATACCAATTTATATACATGTAATTTTCCATTTCAAGACCCATAAAATTGTAGATAATTGAATTAGCTTTCCAATGATACCAATTTTGACAAAATCCATTACCTGAGTCAAAAGTTATGACATTTATAGTTTGAGGCAGTGAGCTATCGTGATGGAAGCGCATCACGCTAAAGGGAAAAATTAGGATGCAGGTTATGAATTTATTCTTTAAAGTAATAAGGGGCAATGGGGTCGTTTCCACCTCAACTCAGGTCATAAAAACACGATCCAAAGCTTTAAATGGGGCATTATTTGCCCCCATTCTCCAATTTTTTCCTCAAGAACAACCCTAATCAGTTCCATCCAGAATCATCAATTTCATCTTCTTCTCTTCAACAGAAAGATCAAGAATTTAGGGTTTCTAATCCAAGAACTTGAAGAATGATATCAAGATCATCTCCAAAGTATTCAAAGTTCAAGCTTTTACATTCAAGTTCATTATCCAAGCTCCAAGATTCAAGCTTTCTTCACCAAGTCAAGTCAATTAAGGTATGTGGGATTTGAACAAGAACAAATCTTTCATTCTTGTGCCCAAAACTTGTTTTAAATTATAAATTATTGAATTTTTAGTGATCTCTCATGAAGTTGGAGTTAGGGTTTATACCAATATCATATTATTTGAAGCTTCTAAGATTTCAAGTGATTGAATGTTGAATTACCTGATAAATATCATATACTTATGCATGTAATGAGAATTTCCAGATTTTCCCAATTGAGTTTAAGCAAGATATTAAGATTCTTGAATTTATTATTTTGATATTGTTAGAGTATGATTCAAGAATAATATTGAGCCTGATGTTTTGCTATTATTTTGAATGTTTTTACATGAGTGTGAAATTTGGATTTATACCCATTATCACTATTTACAAGATTATGATTTTTGAGAGATTTTGAAGATAAGTTTCATGTCTATTCTCTTATTTTCTTGCCTATTGTAGATATTTTCAGATTTTGAGTTATATTATTATTGAGTGCATTAACAAGCATAAATGCAATGAATATACATGAGCTTGAGACATGGGTTATTAGGCCGTAATTTGAGTATTGATATTTCAAGAACTTGTGATTTAAGAACCCTGAGATTTGCATATTTTGAGTTATATAATAGTATTTGATCTTTGGATCCTCAGTTGAGTTTTGGAATCCACTTTTTAGAGTTTATTACAGATTATAGATATGAGTTTGGTTTCATTATAGACCCTTGAGTTACTTTACGGTGGATTTCCTAAAATTTATGAGCCTAAGTATGGGAGTAGTATTTAGCACCATGTTGGGCATGATTACAAGGTCTCATGCCCCAGAACTACATGCCACCATAGGTTTATGATTGTCTATATTGGGCTACGATAGTGATCACTAAAGTTAAGGTTCTATTCTAATGGCAAGGGTAGAATAGCTGTCCTTAATGTGGTCAAGATGTTGGACTCCGTGTCAGCTCACATAGTTTATGTCGGTTAGAAGAACCTCCCAAAGAAGACCCCTACTCTTTAAATAGTTTATAGATTTAAAGTGTTAGTATATATTTTGAAAGTTAATATTTTAAGATTTCCAAAGTTTTAAGTCCCAAAGTCTCTAAAAGTGTTACAGTCTTAAAGCTCCCATGTCTTTGAGTCTCAAGTCCTAAGTTTCCAAAGCGCTATAATTCCTAAGTTTCAAAAGAAGTCCCTTATTTTCATAAGATTAAAGTGTATGTTCTGAAAGTTATTATTGTAAGATTTCATCCAATTGACAAGATTTGAGAACAAGAAGAGGATACAAATTTTAGAATAAGGTGTCATGACTCACGAGATTTATATTACATGCTTCCTTATTCATGATTTATGAGATTTAGATTTTAGTTTTTGCTCAATCTATGTGAGTCATTTATATCAGTATGCATGATTTCTATAAAGATTGATGATATTTTTTAACTATTTCATACTCCTCATATACTCAGTATATCCTCAAAGTACTGATTCATATAGATGTCTATGTGCTACATTGTCTCATAATGTAGGTACAAGTTGTAGAACCTATACCATATTAAGTCAGCCAGCAGGTGATGAGTCCTTTTGATTTAAGGGCTAGAGTCAGTTATACAGATTGAGAAGTACTGTATTTTCTTTATTCAGTTGTATTGAGTTGGGATAGTTGGGAGTCATGACCCGCTACCTATAGTCAGTACTATTAGAGGCTTCATAGATAGTCAGTAGTGTTAATGTATTAAATTTCAATTTTGTTGGTAAAAGCAGAGTTGTAATCTTGTAATTCAGATTTGTATTGATCAAGTTCAGAGAAGTTTTATATTTCTGCTAGTTTTGTTTAGATTTTTGTATTTTATTCAGTTGCATATAAGTTTGCCTATAGAAGGGTTTGCTTGGGATCACTTATAACCCTAAGCACCATGTGACATCTCGGGACCCATTTTTGGGGTATTAAAAATATGGTATCAGAGCATAAGGTTCAAGTGTCCTAGGGTGTCTGTGAAGTCGTGTTTAGTAGAGTCTTGTGGAATGGTACGGAGACATCTGTGCTTTTCATCGAGAGGCTACAAGGCATTTAGGAAATATTTCCATTCTTTCAGATCTCGGATTATGCTATAGAAAGGGTCTCTAAGAAACTTATATGGATCCTCATCTTACTCTAGTCGGGCCATCTCTGCCTTATTTTTAAGGCATCAAAAATAGTCAAGCTTACCTTTAATGCTAGGGTTTTCTCAAATAGTCTTCTTAGGTAGTTATGGGATTATAAGGAGGCTAGAAAGTATCCCATCAGTGCTTTTAAGTTCTAAAGTTTAAATTTATTCATATTCGTGGAAAGTCGTGCACTAATACCTAGTTAGGTGTGCTTTCAGATTCCTCCTCAGAATCCATTATGATAATCTATACTTCTCTATCTATGTACTATTCTTGAGGTAACATGATTGGCAAGTTCCAATTCCCTCCCCTGATAATGCTCTCAAACCTGCTAGCAAGAAGTTTTAGAAGTCTCACAAAGCGGCTTGAGAGGAGCCTTCTAGTGTGTTATAAGTCCCTCAAGTTTAAAGGTATGTCCTCATTCTTATGATCCGTTTAGCTAAGATAGAGTAAGATGTGTATTCTTAGATCATTAAATTTTGTGTGTCATGTTTCCATCTCTTGTAATCTTGTTATCATTGTCTTGTTTAAACTAAAAGTCTAATGAAGCCGTGTGGGGCTCTTTCGATTCACTAGCATAGTTTATTTGTTATTCATCTCATTTTCTAGTTCAAAACACAAAATCAAAGTCTAGTGAAGCCATGTGAGGCCTATTTCGATTCACTAGCAACTTGTTGTTCATCTTGTTATTCTTGTGTTTGTTGGAACTGGGGCTTTAGAGGTGTAGTGACAAGAAAAATGGTAAGGGCAATTTATTGAGTGTATGTATAGCCGAATCTTTTTGCATAAGATTGAGTTAGTAATAAAGTGTTATGTCCTTGTGTGTTAATTTAGTAGAAAGTAGAGAAGGAATTATTAGTTAAGGTGAATTATTATTTACTTGAAGTACGAAAGGAGTTGTTAATAGTGTTTTTTATGCAAGAAAAGTATAGGTTATCGATAAAGGTACTTGGTGGAGGAGTATTGTTAATTTAGGCGTCCCTGAGATTGCCAAGGGTAGTTTAGTTGAAACTTATAGAGCTATGGACTAAGTTTAGAGGTATAAAAAGGGTAGATAGTAATGATATGTAGAAAGAGGATGTGTTAATGGATTTTAAATAAGATAGATCATAGGATTGAGATTGATCCTTACTATTATGAAGTTTTAGCGGACTAATGTTTTCATATGTTTGGCATGTAAGAATATTATGTGAAGTTGTGGTTGATCATAGATAGAACTAGACGCTAAGTTTGAACAGTTGATAGTCATCCAAATGGATGAAATGATTTCTTTGTTAGTGATGCTAATTATACGGAAGGGATTTAGTAGGCTTGAACAGTGTATGCAAGAAGTTTGAGTTCAGTTATCTGTAAATAAGTATGATGTTATATGTATGGTGAAGAAGTATGCCCAAGGTGATATAGGGTTGCATTATTTCCAAGGTTATTATGTGTTGTGTGTGATTAGTAGTACCGTTGATTTGCTAAGTGGAAGGAGACTAGTTATATATACATATATATATATATATATGATGTTCTTAATAGCTAAGCTAAGGAGTTATGGGTAGATGATGTTGAGCCTTTTGGTATGATCTTGATTCTCATGGTTTAGAAATACAAGTTTAGAGAGATGATATTAGTAAGCTATGACACACGTATTTTGGTTTATTAAAGATTGATGATGTTCGTGTTAAGTGTTAGAATCTAAGTTTGAATGCTTGAAAATTAAGCGAACAGAAGTAAGAGTTGAAGCTCTAGGAGGTGTGAAATAAAGATCTGGTGATACCATGAAGATTCTAAGTTAGTAAGTGTTTAAGTTGTTATATTATGACTTTTGAGACTATAGAAATCTAAGAGTTGAATCTCATAAGGAGGTACTAGCATTGGGAGTTACATGTTAAGATATAGTCCTTCAGGGTAAGTTTAGTTTTATGTGTATTGATTTTACGCCAAACTCTAGAGTAAAGTAATTGCAGTTTAGATTAGAGTTTATATAGTAGTTCACAGGATTAGGGTGATGGCTTAAAGCTAAGGGGGGAAATTATAGGGTAAGTAACTAAGTCAGACTTCCAGATTCTTGTAGTGATGATGAATACTTGTATGGATGGGATAAAGAAAATGTGTTATGGTTAGGAAGATTGTTGTATATTTGTTTTATGTAGGTCTGTAAGTGAAGGAATATTAAGATGAAGCTTTTTGTGTATGAATTGGTTAGTTGGGAATATTTTATAGGTGCATTCCTAAGAATTGAATAGTGCATGGAAGTTGTTATTAATAGAGGAATTGGAGAATATATGAAAGATGCTTTCATGTATGTGTGTTAGAAGTGCATACGTGGATATGAAGATAGGCTTGAATGTCATGTTTTTAGTGCATTAGTGAGATCCTAGTATAAGGTTTAATGTAGTTGTTGAAGTAGAATGTACAGTATGAGTTAACCTGTTTAGCCAGTAATTCAGTCTAGCAGCCATACAGATAAGTTTCTATAGTTTTCAATCTTCATATCTAGTCATATCATTCTAAGAGGAAATTTTCTCACTTCGTGTACCTTGCGAATTTAGCTCAGTTTATGCATCATGCTTCAGTTTCTGAATCTAGATGATCAGTCATGATTCAACTCGTAAGCTTCTCGTTCGTCATCTCAGTATTTTTCTTGTATTTCTATCAAATCAGTATCATTCGGGGATGAACGATCCCAAGGGGGAGATGTTGTAATACCTCAAGTTTTTCATTTCATAAACCTCTCATTCATTTTCTCATGAAATCAGATCCATCCAAAAGTAATTGTTACTCATAAGTTGATGCCCTCGTTTCTATATCAGCCATATAGCTATTTTCATGAGATTCATGCACTCGTAGATCAGTTCAGTAACTCATTATGTTTAAGATTCAGTTATTCAGTTTATTTCAGTGGTGCATGATAGCTTATAACCTCATATTCCTCAGTATTATCAGCTTAATTATCCACATTTAAGGACGAATGTTCCCAAGGGGGAGATATTATAAGGCCCCGTGTTTTTCCTAGCTTAAAATTCATTCCTAGAACATTAAAAGTCTTCTTCAAAAATGAATAACCTTTATTTCATATGGAATTTTCCAGATTTAGACCTTTCATTTTGTGAGAAATTTAATAAGCTTTCCATCGATATCAAATTCGTCCAAATCCGACACTCGGTGAAGAAGTTAGAGCATTTTTTAGTAATGCAGTATTCCACCTGGGCACTCACCGCGTCGCGGTGGATGCCAAAATGACAATTGTCACATTCCAGTGGACCTCCACGATATTGGTGCATCGCGGAGAGGTCCAAATTCCTAATTGTAAATTTCTAGTGGCGCAACGCGATAGCACCACGTCGCGCCAGAGTGTAAATTTGCACTCGTCCTTTTCCAGTAGCTTAGTGCGATTTCAACGCGTCGCGGTGAAGGTGTAATTGTCATAGTCTTGATCCATAATTCAAATTCTTGTGTCATGACTTTAATTCTAAGTATGTGAAGTCCTTATTATGTGAATAATGTTCATGGATGTCACTTAGAGCCAAGTGAAGCTAAGAACATTAGATTCGACCAAAATTTGGCAATCAATCCTACAAGGGCCTACTTTAAATGTGTATAACATTTTATATTCGTGGAATTTTCTATCCCAAGACCCACCAAATAGTTGATAATTGAATTATATTTCCAACGATACCAATTTCACCAAAATCCATTACCTGATTCAAAAGTTATGACATTTTCAGTTTTAGGCAATGAGCAACTGCGATGGTAGCGCATCGCGCTAAAGGTCAAAATCAGGATGCGGGTTACGAATTTCTGCTTTTAAGTAATAAGGGACAATAGGGTCTTTTCCACCTCAACCCAGGTCGTAAAAACACGATCTACGGCTTCAAATGGGGCATATTTGACCTCATTCTCCAATTTTTCCCTCAAGAACAACCCTAATCAATTCCCTCATGAATCATCAATTCCATCTTCTTCTCTTCAACAAAACGATCAAGAATTTAGGGTTTCTAATCCAAGAACTTGAAGAATGATATCAAGATCATCTCCAAAGTATTCAAAGTTCAAGCTTTTACATTCAAGTTCATCATCCAAGATCCAAGATTCAAGCTTTCTTCATCAAGTCAAGTCAATTAAAGTATGTGGGGTTTGAACAAGAATAAATCTTTCGTTCTTGTGCCCAAAACTTGTTTTAAATTATAAATTACTGAATTTTTAGTGATCTCTCATGAAATTGGAGTTAGGGTTTATACCCAAATCATATTGTTTGAAGCTTATGAGATTTCAAGTGATTGAATGTTGAATTACCTGATAAATATCATATACTTATGCATGTAATGAGAATTTCCAGATTTTCCCAATTGAGTTTAAGCAAGATATTGAAATTCTTGATTTTATTATTTTGATATTGTTACAGTATGATTCAAGAAGAATATTGAGCCTGATGTTTTTCTATTATTTTGAATGTTTATACATGACTGTGAAATTCAGAGTTATACCCATTATCACTATTTACAAGATTATGATTTTTGAGAGATTTTGAAGATAAGTTTGATGTCTATTCTCTTATTTTCATGTCTATTGTAGAAATTTTCAGATTTTGAGTAATATTATTATTGAGTGCATTAACAAGCTTAAATGCAATGATTTTACATGAGTTTGAGACATGGTTTATTAGGCCCTAATTTGAGTATTGATATTTGAAGAACTTGTGCTTTAAGCACCCTGAGATTTGCATATTTTGAGTTATATAATAGTATTTGATCTTTGTATCCTCAGTTGAGTTTTGGAATCCACTTTTCAGAGTTTATTACAGATTACAGATATGAGTTTGGTCTTCATTATAGACCCTTGATTTACTTTAAGGTGGATTTCCTAAAAGTTCTGAGCCTAAGTATAGGAGTAGTATTTAGCACCGAGTTGGGTATGATTTCAACGTCTCATGCCCCAAAACTATGTGCCATCGTAGGTTTATGATTACCCATATTGGGCTAAAATAGTGATCACTAAAGTTAAGGTTCTATTCCAATGGCAAGGGTATTACAGCTCTCCCCAACGTGGTAAATTTATTGGACTACATGTCAGCTCACATGATTTATGTCGGTTAGAAGAACCTCCCAAAGAAGACCCCGACTCTTTTAATAGTTTATAGATTTAAAGTGTTAGTTTATATTTTGAAATTTAATATTTTAAGATTTCCAAAGTTTTAAGTCCCAAAGTCTTTAAAAGTGTTACAGTCTTAAAGCTCCCATGTCTTTGAGTCTCAAGTCCTAAGTTTCCCAAGCGCTATAATTCTTAAGTTTCAAAAGAAGTCCCTTATTTTCATAAGATTAAAGTGTATGTTCTAAAAGTTGTTATTTTAAGATTTCATCCAGTTGACAAGATTTGATAACAAGAAGAGGATACAAATTTTAGAATAAGGTGTAATGACTCATGAGATTTATATTACATGCTTCCTTATTCATGATTTATGAAATTTAGATTTCAGTTTTTTCTCAAGCTATGTGAGTTATTTATATCAACATGCATGATTTCTATAAAGATTGATGATATTGTTTAACTATTGCATACACCCCCATATACTCAGTACATCCTCAAAGTACTGATCCACATATATGCCTGTGTGCTACATTGTCTCATAATCTAGGTACAAGTTGTAACGCCTATACCATATTCAGCCAGTCCACAACTTCCAGTCAGCAGGTGATGAGTCCCTTTAATTCATGGGCTCAAGTCAGTTATAGAGCTTGAGAAGTATTGTATTTTCTTTATTCAGTTGTATTGAGTTGGTATAGTTAGGAGTCATGACCCGGCTACCTATAGTCAGTACTAGTAGAGGCTTCATAGACAGTTAGTGGTGTTAATTTATTAAATTTCAAATTTGTTGGTAAAAGCAGAGTTGTAATCTTGTAATTCAGATTTGTATTGATCAAGTTTAGAGAAGTTTTCTATTTCCTCTGATTTTGTTCAAATTTATGTAATTTATTCACTTGCTTGGAAGTATTCCAGTAGAAGGGTTAGCTTGGGATCACTTGTGACCCTAAGCACCGTGTAATGTCTCGGGGCCCATTTTTGAGCTACCATGGACTCCAACGTCTTACCCTCGTTAGGGATAGTTGTTCTACCCTTGCCATCGAAATAGAACCTTAACTTAAGTGATTATTATACTTCATCCATATTGAGAAAAAGCATAACCTACAGTGGATCGTAGTTTCCTGGAATTTAGGATATCGCTCATCCACATTCCCTTCTCAATGATACATACTACTCCCAGAGTACATATATATGCTCATACTTAAGAAATCCACCTTAAAATATCATAAGGGTTTATAGACTAAAAACCAATTATGTTTCTCTTTACCTTAAATCATAATTAAGTTGAACAAGTTATGGATTTCATGTCTTATGTTTAGATCAAAGATCAAGCTTTTTTTAATCATGTTATAATGCATATGAATTGAACTTTTGAAGGGCTTAAACTTTATTATAAACTTAATGCTTCTTCTTGAATCTTGAAACTCTTATTTCTTTTAACAACACATGAAAAAAATATCAGGCTCAATACCCTTATAGAAATCTTTCATCAGAATCCAAATCAAAATAATGAAATTCAAATCACAATATCATTCTTAAGGTTCAAAACATGAATAGATGTCACCTTTAAATATCTTCAGCCTTAAAATCACAAAATAATGATATGCTTCAATAAATGATAATTTGAGGGATGAACCCTAATAAAAAACACCTTAATTCAATCATAAAATCATATTTTTGGGGAACAGGGGTGGAAGAATTAACCTTGTTCAAAAACCCCCACATACCTGGAATTGCTTGACTTATGAAGAGAGCTTGAACATTTAGACTTGAGAGATGACTTGGGGAGAGAAACCTGAATCTTGTTATTCTTGAAGATATGAGAAGGAAAGTTGTTGTTAATTAACTAAAATAGTGATGAAAATAATGCCTCCCTTGGGTATAGGGTCATAGGTTGGGATTTATAAGAGGAGAAAATACCAATGGTCTCTTTAACTAAACTTTACATAAATTAGTCGCCAGTCTTTACGAGTCAACCATACAACTCGTATGGTTAGGGTACGAGTTGGACTACTAACTTGTAAAGTTGATAACGGTAAAGATGGAACACACTGGTCAATACACAAGTGGTAACTTATGACGTGTTTCTTATCTATACGACTTGAAATTAACCACTCGTATCTTGGATAGAATCTTAGAAAACCAATACTGTTGAACATACGGCTTCACTTAATATGACTCGTACTATGATTTCTAGGGTCAACTAATATCTAAAACATACTTTAACGACTCCACACTACAATAGGTATGACTCGTATTTTGTTAGTATGACTCAAGTAAATGAGTCGTATGTTGCGCAGTAGCTTTCACACACGGGGTATTACAACATCTCATCCTTGGAAATATTCTTCCTCGAATGTAATTCATCTAGGACTTGGAAAAGAATCAATACCTCTCACCAAACTTATAGAAAAAAGTTATATCTATCATAAGGATCCAATTACTCATAACATAAGATATGACTTCAGAATACTTAAGCACACTTAAAAAGAAATAGAATTGGCTAAAAGAAATATTTACCTTTGGTAGGACATGAGAGTGAAGAAAAGAGATGAGTATACTTGGTCATCATGTATTCTTAAGCTTCCCAAGTGGCCCCTTTAACTAATTGGTTTATCTAAAGAACTTTTACAGATGCTACTTCTTTATTCCTTAGCCTTCGGACCTGCCTATTAAGTATCTCCACCAAAATTTCCTAATACAAAAAGTTATCTTTAACCAAAATACTCTTTATGTAAACTACTAAGGACGTATCTACAATGCACTTCTTAAGAACCGAAACATAGAACACTGGGTGAATCGCAACTAACTCTGACGGAAGGTTCTATTCGTAAGCCACCTCTCTTATACGCTTCACTATCTCATACGGACCAAAAACTGGGGGAATCATCTTTTTGTTCTTTCCAAATCTCATTATTCCCTTCATAGGTAACACTTTACAGAATACCCAATCTCCCACTTCAAACTTGAGTTCTCTATTCCTTACATCTGTATATGACTTCTGATGACTCTGAGCAGTTTTTAATCTCTTATGAATAAACTAAACCTTTGTTATTGATTCAAAAAGATAATTTAGTCCAATCAATGCCGCTTCACTAACCTCAAACCACCCTATGAGGGATCTACACCTATGCTTATACAGTGATTCAAATGGAGCTATCTGAATACCATCATGATAATTATTGTTATAAGAGAACTCAATCAAGGGTAGATGTTTATCCTAACATCCTTTAAAATATAAAGTACATTCCCTCAGTATGTCTTCTAATGTATGAATTGTGCGTTCATCCTGACCATCGGTCTACAAATAAAAAATGGTGTTAAGCTTAATCTTTATACCAAGGCCTTTCAGAAAAGACTGCCAAAACTGTAATGTGAATTACATTCCTCTGTCTTAGATAATGGATAAAGTTATCCCATAAATTCTTTCTAACTCGTGAATGTACATTATGGCATAATCTTCTATTGTATGTGAAGTTTTGACTAGTAGTAAATGGGTTGATTTAGTCATTCGATCTTTATGACCCAAATCGAATCATGCTAACGTCTGGTACAAGGCAACCCTATGATGAAATCCATATTCACTATTTCCCACTTCCAAGTAGGGATACTGATCTCCTATAGTGTACCACCCGGACTCTAGTGTTCAACTTTAACTTGCTGGCAGTTAGGGCACTTGCCCACAAACTCTATTATGTCTCTCCTAATATCGCTCCACCAATAAATCTCCTGTAAGTCACGATACATCTTATTAGCACCCATATGAATAGAATACCATGAACCATGAGGATTGGCTAGTATATTTTCACTCAACATATCTACATTGGGAACACAAAGCCTACCTTGTTAGAGAAGTACACGATCTCCCCCTTGGGAGAAAACCTCAAAATACTTCTACCAATATTTGGCTAAGTATGGGATCATTTTGCTATTTCTCCTTCACTTTCACTACCAAAGATGATTCTGAACTGTTCTAAACTACTATTTCCCTCTCATCAGTGTTGTGAAAACATACTCCTAAACAGTCTAATCTATGTACCTCTTTGGCTAATTTTTGTTCTTTCTTTCTCACATTAGACACACTACCCATAGAAAGCCTACTTAATGCATCTGCCACCACGTTGGCCTTACCCAGATGAAAGAGTACACTCATGTCCTAATCTTGCAATAACTCCAACCACCTACTCTGATGAATATTCAGCTCCCGCTAATAAAATACAAACTGAATACTCTTATGGTCACAGAAAACTTCAACATGCAGCCCATAGAGGTAATGCCTCCAAATTTTCAAGGAAAACATTACAACAGCTAACTCCAAGTCGTGAGTTGGGTAATTATTTTCGTGATCCTTAAGTTGCCTGGAATCATAGGATATCACTCTCCTATTTTTCATCAACTCATAACCTAACCCAACTCTACAAGTATCATAATACACCACAAATCCATTAAACCCCTTCGGTAAAGCTAACACTGGAGCCGAAGTCATTCTATCCGTCAACTCTTGGAAACTATTCTCACACTAATTCTACTATATAAACTTCACTTTCTTTTGTGTCAGCTTAACCAATGGTGCGTCTATAGAGGATAACCCCTCAACAAATCTTCTATAATACCTAGACAAACCAAAAATGCTCCTAATATTGGATGGAGTGATGGGTTTAGGCTAGTGCTTTACTACATTAGTATTTTGAGGATCTACATGAATACCAGCCCCTGAAATGACATACCCCAAGAAGGAAATAGATTCCAACAAAAATTTACATTTAACAAACATCGCATATAATCGACGACCCTTGAGGTTCTACAGTACTATTCTCAAATAGTCTGCATATTCCTCGTCACTCCTGAATACACTAGTAGGTCATCTATAAAGACAATGACAAACATGTACTAGTACTGTTGGAATACCTTGTTCATCAAATCCATAAAGGCTGCAGGAGCATTAGTCAGTCCAGATGACATAACCACAGACTCAAATAATGCATGCTAAGAATAAATGACTCACCTTGGTCTTTACTGAAACTAAAGACTGCAAGATCATAAAACATGGATAATGAAGTTCATGAATAATCTTAGTGAGACATAACACTTAGTTTTTAAAATCTTTACTCGAAGTTTTTCTTATGGGATATTCTTCTAACCGACATAAACCATGTGAGCTACCATGGAGTCCAACGTCTTATCTATGTTGGGGAGAGATATTCTATCTTTTCCATCAATATAGAACCATAACTTAGGTGATCATTATACTTTATCCATATTGGGAAAAAGTTTAACCTACGGTGGCTTGTAGTTTCAAATAATACATTCCCTTCTCGGTGCTAAATACTACTCCCAAAGTACATATATATGCTCATACTTAAGAAATACACCTTAAAATAGCATAAGGGTTTATAGACTAAAAACCAATTATGCTTCTCTTTACTTTAAATCATAATCAAGATGAACAAGTTTTGGATTTCATGTCTTATCATTAGATGAAAGATCAAGCTTTCTTGAATGATGTTATAATGCATATGAATGTAACTTCCAAACGGCTTAAACTATCTTATAAAATTAATACTTATTCTTGAATCTTGAAACTCTTATTTCTTTTAACAACACATATGACAAAATATCATTCTTAATATCCTTATAGAAATCTTTCATCAGAATCCAAATCCAAATAATGAAATTCAAATCATAATATCATTGTTAAGGTTCAAAATATGAATGGATGCAACCTTTAAAAATATTTAGCCTTCAAATCACAAGATAATTATATTCTTCAATATATGAGAATTTGAGGTATGAAACCTAATATAAAACATGCAAATTCAATCTTAAAATCATGCTTTTCGAGAACAGGGATGGAAAAATTAACCCTGTTCTAAAACCCCACATACCTGTAATTGCTTGATTTGTCAAGAGATCTTGAACTTTGAGACTTTAAAGACTACTTGTGGAGAGAAACCCTTATCTTGCTGTTCTTGAAGATGGGAGGAAGAAAGACGTTGTTAAATAACTGAAAATGTGAGGAAAATAATGCCTCTCTTGGGTATAGGGTCATGGGTTAGGATTTATAAGAGGGGGGAAAACAAAAGGCCCTTTAACTGACCTTTACGTAAATTAGTTGCCAATCTCATGAGTCAACCATACGACTCGTATGGTTAGGCTACGAGTTAGACTAATAACTCGTAAGCTTGATAGGGGCAAAGATGGCACACACTGGTTAATAAATGAGTTGTAACTTAAGACTTGTTGCTTGTATATACAACTTGAAATTAACCACCCGTTTCTTGGACCGAAACATAGGGAACATATACTGCAGAACTTACGACTTCACTACATACGATTCGTACCATGCCTTGATGATTTGTAGGGTTAACTCATCTCTATAATAGACTTTAACCACTCCACATTGCCATAAGTGCGACTTACTAGATATGACTTGTATGTTATTTGTACGACTCAAGGGAATGAGTCGTATGTTGCACAATGGCTTCAAGACACAGAGTATTACAACAAGTCTATCTAATTCCTAATTAGCTTTTATTTCTCTAACTTTTTCTTTTCGGAGCACTATTTTTTATTGGAGATCCTTAATAGTTACTACCTTAGGTTTTCTAGATGTTAATCTATTCAAAACATCAGTGATATTTTAAGTATTCACTATTTAAGGATGAGAAAATAGATTAGACAAAAATGTGGAAGGCTTATCTGGAGTCTTTTTAAATTGGTCTAGATAGTATATTTTTTTATCATAATCTTTAAAATTACTTATCATTTCTAGGAGGAGATCTTATACTATTGATAGAATATTGATCTCAAGATGGGTTTTCTAGTATTCCAAGTCAGACTTGGAGGATTCCAAGTCAGACTTGGAGGATTCCAAGTCATTATTTTAAATTTGGTTAGACTCTTGTTCAAATTTTTCATTAGAACTATCAAAGTCTCTATTTCCCTTTAGTAAGAGGTGTTGGATTTGGATAAGGAAAGATTCATAAAGGTTAAGATACCTAACCATTTTGGATAATTTGCAATATTTAGCAATATGACCAGGTTTTCCGCAACTATAATATTACCATCATTGGAAGTAGAAAGAACTGGTTTCATTGTTGAACGTTGCTTAGGACGAGAAGATTTTAGTTTTTTAAAATATAAGGCTTGGTAGTAAAAACCTCCCTTTACGAGGTTAGTTGTATATGAGCCCTCATCCTACAAAGGGTAGGCCAAATTGTTCTCAGAAACTTCCTAAATCTTGTTAGGTTTGAGCCTTGTCATTAGCTAGTTTCCTTTGTATCTTATCTAGTCGATAGATTTTTACGAAATCTTATTGGATCTGACTTGTGAGCTAACCATAAGTGATCTGCACATAGCTGATGATATCGGCCAAGTATTGGTTTTGATGTTCTTCTTAGACTGGGTCCTAAGAGACTTAGACTGTAACTCCCCAATTTTCTAAATCGGAATGCTACACGGTGCTCATGACCCCGAAGGACCATAAGCTAACCTATGACTGATATCTGTACATGTACTCTGCATAATGTATGAATATAATTGTGGAAACATGAACTGAAAGGCCATAAGGTTCAATACTAAATGTAATCTGAATAATAACAACATCTAAAAATGGTATAACAATACTAAAACAAATTTTAAATAACAGTCTAACATGCTATAGTCTAAAAGCCTCTAAATTATCTGAATAAGGAGTTGATGGGACATGTCCCCCTACTAACTCCAACTACTGAAATAAACTAAAAAATTAAATAGTAATGAAATAATTATGTCCTCGAAGGATGAGGACTCACTGCTAACTCTAACTTCCTAGACTGGAATCTACTACTGATCTAGAGCTCGTGCTTCTAAACCTATGGTATAATACACCATAGCATGAATACGGAAGTACTTTAAATATACTGGTATGCAAGTGATGTAGGCTAAATACATGGGGTTCATATGCATGAACCATAATACTGACTACCTAACATGAACGTGAGAATACATGCATAACTACGTAACTATAATTGAGATCGTGGTGGGACTGAACACTGTATTACTTAATACTGAGGAACTAATACTATTCTACTTATACATAAATAACTGAGTCTGACAGTTTTGATTCTGTAGAACTGGTCTGGTTGATTGTATCTGACAGTCTTGAAGCTAAAGACTGATTTCATGAGTTTTGATAAATGATATAACTTATAACATGAGTGATTGTATCAGAATGTAACTGATAATATGAGTGACTGTACCTGAATGTAACTGATAACATGAGTGACTGTATCTGACAGTCCTGAATCTGATGGAACTAGCTGAGTTCTTGACTATATTTGAGTAACTGAATCTGAGATCAGTCCTATATAGTAGGAGATCTCTGAGTATACTGATAATAAAGATGATTTGACATAGTCTAAGATCAGTCCTACCGAGCGGGAGATCTCTGAATCTGATTATGCTGCTACTGATTGACCATAGTTGAGATCAGTCCTTTCTAATGGGTGATCTCTGAGTCTATTTAAAATGACAAGGTTTGACTGTATCTGACAGTTCTAAATCTATATTATTAAGATGAATTGACTGTATCTGACATTCTTGATTTCTGTAACTGAAACTGTGGAATGTATTCATCTAACCAATATGCGCCATACTAAACAAACTGGGGTCAAATCTCTGGCCTAACTGGAAAGGTGTCAGTACTGCGCCACAAGTAAAGACAACTGCTATGGAGTCAATCCTAATCTGGCGGGTGACCCCTGGGATCAGTTCTATATATTTAAATGTGCTAACGGGTGATCCCTGAGTATGTTAGTCCTATCTAATGGGTGACATCTCGTACCTACACTGGCTAAGTAGTTCTGGAACTTAGGGATTGCTTCTAAGGATCTCATTCCTATCTAGTGGGTGAGTCCTCATCCCTAGGCTCACTCGGTGCTAAATCCTACTCCCATCTGAAAGACCCTGAACTAAATAACTGAGCTGAACTGAATAACTGAAATGAACTGATACTGAATAATTAAACTGATACTAGTGGTATTCTTTAGCGGAGCTAAACTAAGTTTACTAAGTTCCTTTGACTGACGGAACATACTGAGTTCTGAGGACTGACTAAGAGTGCTGAAATTACTGAGATCTCTAGGAATACTGTTGTTACTGAGATTACTGAGATTTTTGGGTTTTCCTGAGTCACATAACTGACTGAGTTCTATGGATCAGGGCTTGACTGAGAGTATCATGAAAACATGACATGGCTCTAGGCACACAACTAATGTTTTGGGTACAAGTACCCCCAGGACTCGATGAGAAGAAACTGACATAACATGAATTACGTGAACACATGACCAACAACACAATTCATAATTCATATATTGAAGCATTTTCTCAAACATGTGATATGAATATACTTGTACATGATTGGGGATTTCATGATATCATACTAGTTGGGAATGTTTCCTTTATCTAGGCATTTAACCAATCACATAATACTCATAGAATGTGTAAACAACATTATACAACAATCAAACATCATGATTCATCTCTAATTTCATCATCCAAGGGTTTTAATCTTAGGTTTACATGAATCTACATCATTACTAATCAATTACACATGTAATTTATCACCAAACATGGATTAGAATGCAATTAATCATTATCAACATGAACAAAAGCAATCCAACCATGAATTCGTAAAGAAAGCCAAAATCTAGAATTTAGAAAAGAGATTCTTGGTCTTCATGGACGAAAGGAGTCCATGAATGAACACTATGCATACCTTAGATTGTGATTATACGAAGGTTGACATAGAGATTCTTTAAATTTGACAGTGAATTCCCTTGGAATTGATCTTTCTATGAAAACCCTAGGGCTTGTTCTTGAGAACTTTTCAGAGTAATTGAGTATAAGTTGCTGAATTATGGCCAAATATCATGTTATAAGGATTATATAGGGTAGGAAATTGACCATTTTAACCCTAGGACACGTATTTAATTTCTAAGAAAATTTCCCGGTTTTCATCCTTGGTGCGACGCGCCACTATCGCGCCAAGTCACTGGAAAAGGATAAATGAGAAATTGCACGGTGGCACAACGCGGAGATATCGTGTTTCCACCTTGACAATTTCCATTTGAGCTATCTCCATGATGCGCTGAAGGCTCAGGTGATACATTGTCACACTAAAAAGGCTCTAACATTTCACCCGAGTGTTGGATTTGGGAGAATTTGGTATCGATGGAAATATTATTCGATTCCCCACAAGATAAAAAGTGAAAATCTTGAAAATACCACATTTATAAGAGTGGATTCATCTTTCAAAGAAAGTTTCTAACATTCTTGGGAAAACTTTTCAAGCTTAGAAAAGTACTGGTATTACATAGGCAATCCATCAAGGAACTTTTCCATCCAAAATGAGAGATTTTGATCAGGTCTTTCATAGATCCTGTTGAGAAAAGAGTCCTTATACTACCTAAAATCAGAAAGAATTTTGCACTGAAGATTGTTAAGTATCTTAGAGGACCTTTCGCTAAAAATACCTGGACTCTCTATGAAGGTTTTGAAAATAGTATTTTATTATATTTGTAGAGTCCAAAATGGTCTGTCCATCCTTAATAATTGGTTATCCTAGTGAGTCAACTCGGACACTTTTGAAGATCTTTTACTTGTCTTTCTCACTAAGAAAGGTATCCCAACATATTTTAAGTTGTTCTATGAATCCATCTACAAGGATATGGGTAGTAAGCTGATCTGATAAGTAATGAGGAGTTCTATAAGAAGTGGAAATCACTATCTTCTACTAGAGTTTGGAACGGATATTATACTCAGAACAACAATCTATCTTCCATTCATAAATATTGTTGGCATAGTAGTTATTTTATATAATTTTAGGTTTCTCCTCTAATGCTACATCTGAATAAGTAGCCCTAGGGTAATAAAGTTTGTGTGGCTTTCACCAATTAAAAAATTCATTTTTGACAAGGGATATTTCTAGAAGAACTTCTTCCTCCGACTGAATGTCATATGAACTACCTTCTTGAAGTACCCCAATCGTAGTAGAGGATTTATTACATGGGGTGTCAGGGGCTATAGGGTTAAGAGATTTCTTGAATTCTATGATTCTTCATTGAAGATCAGAGAGTTGCAAAAGACCTTTTGAATTATGCACTTGGAGTTCTCTAGTAAGGGTTCTAGGGATCTCATAAGGTTTGAATAACATAATTGAAGAGGCGGAGGCCTTTGACATTTTAGGAGTAGTAGCTGTGTTAAAGAAGGTTTTGAAATCAAATATTCTCCAAGATCATGAAGTGAAACACCCCAAATATCTAAGACAATATTAGAACCTTGCTTCAAGATCATGCAAAATCAAATATAATGTTTGGTAGTTTGATAAGTTATTTTTACATATATTAAGGCCACAAATAACTTTTAGCTTATAGATAAGTCAAAATATCCCGTATCGATTCTTGGGAAAAATATTGCTATAGTCAACTTCAAATGATCATAACTTTTGTTTTATTATGATTATTTTATTTCAATACCCACCAAAAGATTTATAATAGAGTTATATTTCCAACACCACTAGTTTCGCCTTAACTTGATATCGGAGTAAAAGGTTACGCCCGATTTACCAAAAAGGTGTGTCTTCTAGAGCGTGATGGTCCGAGTGATGGAGCATCTAATCTATGATGGCCCATTTGTACAAACCATTGCCCTTAATCAGAAATACTGAAATTTGGTCATTTTGGGATGGTTAGAGTAATGGTTGGTCACAGGAGTGACAGTCTGTCACCCAAACTGTCAATCAAGATTGTTCTGCACTGTTATCATTTTCAAAGGGGTTTTTTGGTATTTTCCCAATCTTTTAATACCAAAACATCATTTTAAGCTATTTTAAGGATGAATATAAAGCCTAAATAACTCCTAATATCTCATTAACAACACAACACACGCAATGCTCAAGAAACATGTGTTTTTCTCTTCTCCAAAGCAAGATATTAGGGTTCTTCATCTCCAAGTTCAAATCCTCAAAACCGTAGTTCAAGAATAAAAATTAATCAGGTTTGTGGGTACTCAATGAGGATCTCTTTTCATATTCATGTCCAAATTATGATTTTTTTTATGAATTTTATGATCTTCATAAAGTACGGTTTTACCCAATTGTTACTCTAAGATTAAATTCAATCCCCCATGATATATTTTTCACTCATAAGAATGTTTTAATGATTATTCATGATTTCTTAGTTCCATATTATATAATTCACACTATTCTCTAATCCATGCATGATTTACATGATATTAGTTAAGATTCCAAGTGGATGATCAAGTTATATAAGATGGGTAAACTTTCAAAGCTATTAAGCATTATTGATCATGATTTTGTGGATTTCATCCCATATTAGTTGACATACTATGTTTTACTCTGAAATTTAGTATTTTCACATACTTAGCATTATTAACCCTCAGTATGTTGGTAAATTCATGATTTTGGACTGGTGCTATGAAATTTGTCTTTTTCCCTTCAAACTATCAAATATTCAATTTTAGTTGCATTCTTTAGAGATGGCGGGCTATGAACACCCAATGACCTATGATGTCATATATTGATAGTTAAATAATACTTTGTCCTTCAGTTTTCATGATTTGGAATTATTTCAGACAAAGAACTTATCTTTTAACCTCAAGATTTTAGTACATTAAGTTATTCCTTATATCAGTTTATATTATGTTGGAAGTATTACTTAGCACCGAGAAAACGCAGGGATAAAGACTCACCCACTAGTTGAGGACTGAGACCTTTAGTAGAAGTCCCTAAGTTATAGAACTATGGAGACATCGTAGGTTATAAGGGGTAAGTCGCTAGTTGAGGACTTACACCCTAGTCCTTTTGGACATTAATTTAAGGGTACCCCATAAGCTCAGCCTTTATATTCTAGCAAGGTATATTGGGCCCTTTTCGATGGGCTTATACATTGAACTCCATGTTTAGTACACATGGTTATATGTGAGTTAATTGTTTCTCCCACATCCGAACTCAGTTATTAATGACTATGTAATCAGTTTACTAAGTACAGTATTAATCAATTACAAGTTTATTTGCTTGGTCATTTCATCAGTTCACATCCCACAGTTCTAGACCTAATATTCATACATGACCCTCAGTTTTCTTTTACTTTCTTTAATACTATGAATTTTCAAACTATAACCGCACATCAGTATATATGTATTTTATATAGGGTCATTGTACTATAGTTCAACTCCATGCATTAAGTTTGCACTCAAGTTCATCTCTTTATTTTCAGTTAGCATTCGTTACAGTTTTACATCATATTTAGCATTAAATTGAGATTAAATATAATAATTATTCTTCTAGCATTCTCTAATTTACAAAAATGTTTTAGTTCATGATTTAGCAATTCTGCTACGCTTCACAACTTTTACATACAATCATGTTTTAAATGCATATTTCAGTAAAATGGTTTATATCCTCAGTTTCAAAGTATGTTTTAAGTATTTTCATGACTAGTGCTTATCTTATATACTCAATACATTTCAAAGTACTAATCGCATGCCTCTTCTACCTATATTTTTCATCTGTTGTAGATTCAGGTGCTTACTCTCAGGATCATAGTCAATCAGATCATAGCATTCAACTACCAAGTTATGAGTTCTCTTATTTTGAGGACTCAAGTTAGTTACAGTTCTTGTATTTTATTTCCTTATTTATATGTATTGATTAAGGATAGATGGTGGTTATGTCCTGACTACCTAAAGCCAATATTAGTAAAGGTTTTATAGATAGTTAGTTCAAGTTATTATATGTAGTTTCAGTTTCTCCTTCATTCAAATTACATTATTGAAAATTTCAAATAATAATGTATTAAAATAGCTTATCTCATGATTATGCTTTTGTTTAGTCAATTTAGCATTTATATATGTTTTAATCATTGCCAATCATTATGAAAGTACCATGGATTAGCTTAAGATCACTTTTGATTCTAAGCACCGTGTTACAACTAGAGGGTAGTCTTAGGTCGGACACAAAGATACTTATTTGCATATTTATTTTGTTCAAAAAGATTTTTAATATCTTTGACGGTATCTGGTTTGTTTTCATACTTCTGTTAGAACGGTGAAGCAACAACTGAGCTATCAGCATGAGATATAGTAAAATCGGGTGATGGCCAAAGTTTAGAGGTGACATCTTCTCTATTTACGATTTTCCATACTTTTGAAACATTAATTGATTTTAAAAAAGGAAAAGTATAATTGATTATACTCAGTATAGTCCTCAAACCATTCAAAGAAATTAATTTATTTTTGGATAGAATTTAAAAATTCATAATAAATTTCTTGGATACTATTTCTTTCATTTTCCTAGAATTATTGAAAAACAAAAGTTCAAAATATTTCCAGATAAATAAAACCTTGTTCTAAGCATATATTGATTTAAAACCCCTAGCTCTCCACCTAAGGCTGAGTAAGTTTGCAATTGGGGTTGGAAATCATTGATTTCAGCAGGTGGTGTTTCCAAAAAATATTTGGCCTATGGTATCCTAGTTTCAAAGTTAACAACCTTGATTCTATAAGTAAATGAAGAAACTGAATGCCTAGCAGTCTGAATTTTTAAAGGAACCAATGATGATATAGAGACTCTCTGGCTAAGAGTTCTTTGGAAGGAGATAGAAAAAGCTCCTATTGGAAACTATCAAATCTAGGAAAATATAGTATTCTTAGGTTTTTCTACTAGAGTTGCATCCTGCAACGTCCAATTTTGAGGTAAGGATACCTGGTTCCAAGAGATTAGCTTAGTGACCGATAAGTGAGATCTCTGTAGATCAGTTTGGAAAAGGACTGTTTATCCTTTTTAATTATTTCTAATAGCTCCGGAACCAAAGGCAGTATCCATAACCATATAATGAATTCAATCCAATTTTGGTCTTATAATTGGATATCTTAACATTGACCGTTAAACAATCTGTGACGTTTAGATCCTTTAAGGATATAGTAAAATTTTGGAAAACAATAAAAATAAATTGGACCATTGCAAATGTTGGTTTCAACCATTCTTAGTAAGGAAATATTGAAATCTAAAAATTTAGAATCTCAAAAACAAAGGAGAAGTGAGGTATCTAAATCTTCTCGAGAAAGAGGTTTAGCTGATGTTTTAAATAATCCAAAATTGAGATAATTGTACTTACGCCTACATATTTCTATAGCCTTAAGACTTAGGAGGTTAATATCCATGTGATCTGATTCAAGAGGGATGCTTTTTTCAATGGTTGATACATGGTAGTCACTTGTCAAAGACCACCATTTCGAAGGAGATTTATAAATTGTATCTTGGGGATGTTTGGGAATTTTCCAATCATTAATTGATTATTGCAAATTAGAGAAGCTAATCTCTTCTTTGATTTTTAAATTGGGAGAATTATAGGATGTTTTAGTGGATGAAGGGGACGAAGAGTTTTTAGAAGAAGAGAAGGGATGAAAGAATGGCATAATATAATCTGCAAGAGAGTAATTAGAAAGACAACGATAATAACTTAAATGCTTCCTTCGTTGGATTAAGAAACCATCGGGTTCCGTAGAGAATATAATTCAAGCAATTAACTAAATTCTATATGGAAGAGTCAAATCTGACAATTAAATTAGTGGAACCTTATTTCAATTCTATATATGTTAACTAGATAAATTTTATTTTAAAGGTTCTTCAATTAGATAGTGCAAAGGTTATAAATAACCATCTGTAAGTTCACTAAATCTCCTTCGGCAATCCATCCATCAATGTTTTGGTATACAACCTACAATGTAGATCTGAAAGATCACGGTACTATATTCAATTTTATCCTTTTATAAAATAGATTTCCTAAGTTCTATAGATTGTCTTTTTAAATTAAAAATCTGACAGTATCATGTAATAACATGTTAGAAACAAGAATAACAATCTTTACTTCCCCTTATGGCTCTGTGTCACGACCCAGAAAATAAGGATCATGATGGCACTTGTCTCGGCGAACCATGACAAGTTAGCCTATCACCCAAACTAATACACAAAGGGGGAAAAGATAGAATTACCCCCAAGGAAAGGCTTCTAGAACGAAGCTGAACCATATAGGTATGATAAAAGAAGAAAGATTACAATCAACACATCCACTCATAAATCCTAAAACCTGGTGTTAAAAGAATAAGAACGTATCTCGAATCCAAATGAAATACATAATATGTCCAAAAGCAAAGAAAATTTTGTCTCAAAAGTGAAAATAAAGGCGTAGTCTATAAGAAAGGTAGCAAATTTTTCCTCAAAAGTGAAAATAAAGGTTTAGTCTCTAAGAAATATAGAAGAGGACATACAGATGCTTGAAAATCATCAACTACCTTAAAGGATCCAATAATTGCCCTAGTCAAGTAACGTGGGGCACACCTGAACCTAAATCTGCACCAAAAGGGTGAAGTAGGAGTGAGTACGATCCACTTGTACTCAGTAGATATCATAGGCCAACCGAGCAAAGTAGAAAATAAAACATAATAAATACATACTAAGGGCACGTCACATACAATTAGAAAATGTCCCACAGTGGTAGACCATACCATTAGGACTAATAGTTCAATAATATCCACATATAATAAAACAACACACCAGATAGGGATACAAATATACACAATATCTGATATAAGAAGAACAAAAAGGGACATGTATAATCAAGATAATCAAGTATAATTAAAGGAAGATAGAATAATTAGACATTAACTTTAAGATATAGAACAAATAGATAGATGACAAGTCAATATGGCAATACAAGCACAACATGAAGACAATAAAGTGGGTGCCATATATATGATGATGATGATGATGATGATTCATGGGGTTGGCACATATCCTTGAGGTTTGCACATAGCCTAGGGTTTGATACACAGCCTTAAGTTTGGCACACAGCCTTCGACATCACCAATATCCACAACTCTGCTCTGGCATGATCCTTCAGAGAAGGTCCATAAAATCTAATATCCAATACCAATATTTAATATTCTAGTGTTTTCAATATTTTCAAAGAACAAATATAACATAAGACACAAAACTACTACACATACATCACAACAAGTAATATATGAAGCAATAAAACAAATAAGTGAAATAATGTGCATGATGACATGAGAATCATGATAAAATATTCCCAACCATTCAAAATGAGTATTTCCACTACCAATCCACATGACGTATTTTCACAACCTATCCACGTGATGTATTTCCATAACCACCCATAATGTTACCATTCCACAACCACGTGAGACGATATCCACTCATTATTTCCACTATCCATGAATTTTCCACATGATTCATATGCCCACAAAGGATGAATATATCACAATACGCCAAAGAAACCACAATAGGAATTTCTAAAATACAATATAATTATTCACGCATATTCCATACTATTAACATCACATAAAGACCTGCACGGTCACACATATAACATGATACCTAAGATTTAATAATTATATCACATTCAGGACCCCACACGGGAACAATATATAGATAGACATATTTTATGATTTGTTCCCGACCTTAACATGCACTTTGTACCAATACATGCACTTTGTACCAATATTTACTACCCAACCCAGTCTAAAAGAGTAAAGCCATAACTTATCTCGAATGCCAAAATTGGTCTTCTACACTTTGAAACCACGACCTTAATTTTTATGAATGATACTTAAATAAAATAAAACCAATAAATATAGAATCTATGCATCAAAACAAAGCCAACAATGCCCATATTTTAAACTTTTTGTTCGGGGGCAAAATGGATCTCCGAAATAGATTTTAAAAAAAGAAGGGCAAAATCATAACTTTACTTCAAAACTGTGTTTACCATATTTTTAGTAATCAATAGATGAAAACTCAAGTCAAATTGAGTCAAAAATGAGGTTCAAATTGAAGAAAAACTATTTTTAAGCTTTATCAGGTAAAATCATTGAAATCCGAATTAAATTCAAGAATCAGTGTTGTTTTGAAGGTTAAATTGATAAAAAAACTAGTAATTATAATATTAAACATTATTCAAGTAAAAAGAAGTGAAATTGGGATTTAAAATCAAGCCTTGAGTTTTTTGAGTTTTTAGAAGTTAATCAAGAATTAGAGTAAGAAAAGATGAAATCTCACCTTAAATCCGCAATAGAATCAAGAAATAGATGTTAATTTAGCTTCACAAACTTCCACAAGCTTCAATTTTAATCTCTCATACTATTTCAGGGTTTAACTCTCAGGAGGCAGGGTAAAGGAATGGGCAAAATGGGCTAAAAAGGTTTCTTTTATACTGCACTAGCATTTTTGAAAACAAATAGATTTTGTTTCAAATACAACCTGGACTTTGATAGGGTGTCTATGATTCATTCAGAGTCTAATATATGCAACTAAACTATGCAACCACGCTAAATTTCATGTTTTGGATACATTGCCAAAGTCAAATTTTCGAAAAAATATCGTTTTCACAGAGTTGATCCCTGAAATCCAAAATCATAATTTTCCAAATCGAGTATCAAAATGAAATTTAAAAGTTATAAAACCCAACTAAACATGTTACCACCTAAGACTACTTTTTGGATTTGTTGGCGCAGTCTGTTCGGCCATCCGTTACATGGATAAAAAGATAACCACAGAAGTCCAAACTAAGGCTCTCGAAGCCACCAAAAACCATAGTATCAGTTAAATGGTACCAAAATGCATTGAGAATTGTTTTAATATCCCTCACACCCTAAAAATTCCATAATGCAACACGAGGAGGGGTAAAAAGGTCAAATAATGTAAAATCACAAATTTCATATATTTCATCAAAAAAATAGGTTGTTACACGCTGATATGAATTACACGAAATCGAACTACGTATATATATATATATATTGTGATGGTATCACTATGGACAAAAGAAAATGAAATAAATAAAAGAAAAGATAATCAAATAAACTTACAAAAGAAGTGAATGAATAAAATTTGAAAACCAAAAAAGTCAAAAAGGACCACAAATATAAAATTAGCTTGTGGTTAAAATATAAACGATATTATTGAAACACCCTGGTCTCCTAAACCTTAACAAATTTACTAGATTTTTAGTTTCAGGACTAGGTATGACTTGTGGGTACCAATCGTACCCTGGGGTACGAGTGGTATACCTTGGTCGTATGCTGAACAGTGTAGGTTAGTGGGTGGAATTGGTTTCTCGAACGGGTACGACTTGGATGGTACAAATTGTATGGAAGGGTATGAGTCATGCCATGGACTCATATGGTGGACAGTGTTCAATTCTCTTATTATTCTATTCTGCTAGGGGTATGGGTCGAGGGTATAAGCATATACTTGGATATGACATGGTTGGGGGTGATTCATACCTAGGACAATGTAAGGTCCAAGGGAGATGGCCTTGGGTATGAGTTGTGGGTACCACTCGTATTGGAGGGTACGACTGGTATGGATAGTCATATCCACCTGATAGGATTTTTAAGAGTTTAAGTAAGGGAAATTTGGATATTTCCCTATTTAACCTAATAAGGACCCATGACTTATATTCCTATTGGGAGTTTATTTACCCTATTATTATATCATTTAACACTTAGAAACTTCTCGTAAACACTCTATAATTCTTTCTAAGGCTTTTAAGTAAAGGAAGGCTAGGGTTTCACTAAGTCGATCAAATTGGGGCTTGAGTTGGTGATTTATCTTCATCATATTCTTTTTATAAGGCATGTTTTCTTTCCTCATTTTTAGTTCCAACTAAAGTCATGGTTTTATACAATGTTTTCACGGCATGATTATTGCATGGTTTTGGTTTTCAAATATCTATTGGGGTTTTGGTTATAAATGTTTGGTTATGGTTTTCCCATGTTTTAATTATGTAATTACAGTGTTTTAATGGTGGTTTGAATACTTGGTTACATGGTAATGGTTGATTGGTAATTGGAATTGGTTTTGGAAATACTATGCCCCTAATGTATTTGATAAAATGACTATTAGAATGCTTTCACTATTTTGTTGTATTTTTAATGAAAACTATTGCATGGTTTGGCTTGGTAATTGAACCCTAAATGGTTTAACTGGATTGGAATGGTTAAATGGAATAGTTTGGTTAAATAAACACACTTGTGGAGTACAATGGAATCCCCTAAGTAATCATAATAATGGAACACTTGTGGCATAGATGGGACTCCCCCAAGATGACTTGGTAATGTAATCTATGGGTACATGGTACTCCCTTGATCTATAATGGTTTGGATAAGGATAATACTTGCAAGTTATAGTCGGTATGATGATACCACTAATTATAGCCTTGGTTAATAATGAATTGGTTGGATGGTAAATGGTTTTAATTAGGCAAAGGCGGCGTGGTGTGATAGTTGACCGTGAAGGTGTGACACCTATAGACGGGCATTGAAAACTCATGTTTTCTTACATGAGGTGAGGTTATGTCGAACCTATATAATACTATGAGGTACATGAGATCCTCTAGATATACTGTACATATGTATCATAGAGAGCGAAGGGTACGAATCCCCAACTCATATGGTATCTCTGGTTCATGTGGATACCAGTATTGAGACCCGTTTAAGGGATTACAATGGAACCATATGGACTATGGGTGCTTAAGGATATTAAGCTTCACACACCCAGGTAAATGGTTTTAAATGCATGCTAAACCTGGTTTTCTTTCCCGACATGAGCTTCACACACCAAGGTATATTGTTTTAAATGCATACCAAACCTGGTTTTCTTTCCCGACGTATATATATATATACATATATATATATATACATATATATATATATACATATATATATACATACATATATATATATACATATATATACATACATATATATATATACATATATATATATACATATATATATATATACATATATATATACATAAATATATATATATGCACATATGGTTTGTATGCATACGATTGGTGTAAGACCCCGAATTTTTAGGTTAGTATTTTAACCGTCGCTCCTACGTGTATAAGTTATAATCCAAATGATTCCCATGTGAATATAAGTTTCATGATCTTTATCCTCATATTTGATGTGATTTAGAGGTTAGAAATGTTCATAAGAATCACTTAAAACAAAGTTGAGCTAAGACCCTTTGATTCATCCAAAATTTGGTATTCGATTCTACAAGGATCGACTTTAAATGTGTATAACTTTTGATCTACGTGGAATTTCTCATCTCAAGACCCATAAAATTATATATAGTTTAATCACCTTTCCAATGATACCAGTTTCGCCAAAATTGGATACACAGGAGAAAATTTATAGCTATTTTCGTGAGAGGCAGTAAGTGGAGGAGATATGCCCGCATCACCGGGTTATTACGCCGGGATAGAGGAGGCACTGTGGACTCTACTCCCCCAAGATAAAGGGGGCGCCGCCTGGTCCATTCCCCCACCGTTTTCAACTCCTTAAGGTTCAAAGGGAACATTGGTCGTTTCCCCTCAACCCCAAACGTCCAAGGGACAATTTATAACACCCAAAAGGGTATTATTTGCACACTTTTCATTATCAAAACCTCACGTAAACCCTCCCTTTTCCCACCATGAACAAAGTTCACATAATATATCAAGAACACAAGGATTTAAGTTTTGAATTCAATATTTCTTCAAGAATCCAAGAGTTAAAACTTCCTAGTTCAATAAACTTTCAAGAAAAAAATTAAGAATAGAGTTTCTTTCACATGTTCATTATTCAAGTCCCAATATTCCAGATTTTTTCATAATTCAAGAAAATTAAGGTATGTGGGGTTATGAACAAGGATAATTCTTTCATCCTTGTGCCTAAAACTAGTTTTTAAAGATGAATTTATATGAGTTTCAATTTAGGGTTCATACCCAATTATCATTACTTGAAGATTATGATGTCATGAGTGATTTAAATGTTGAAATGCATGTCTATTTTCATATCTTTATCCATGTGATATGATTTTATAGATTTTCAATTGATTTTTAAGCATGATATTATGATTTTGATTTCATTACCTTGATATTGTTAAAGTATTTCAAGAAGCATATTGAGCATGACGTTTTGTTATGAATTTGTATGAGTTTAAAGCATGGATTTTAAAATCCCTAAGTTTAAATAATGATATCTCAACAAGATTATGATATTGAGCCTCTTTTACAAATTGTTTACCAAGAGTTAAGAAATAAAGTTGATCTTTTGATCCTAAGCTAAGATAAGTAATCCACATTGTTCATACAGCTTTAGATTTAAAGAAAGAGAAGCATAATTGATTTTCATTTCAAACCGTAGTGCTATTTTAAGATGGATTTCTTACAGTTCTGATCAAAAGAATGGGAGTAGTATTTAGCACCGGGTAGGGTATGATTCTAAGGTCTTACTCTCCAGAACTATGTGTCACCGTAGGATTGAGATTAAGTGCCCATAGTGGACTAAGTTAGTGACACTTAAGATAAGGTTATACTCTTTGGCAAGAGTCTGAAACCTCTCCCCAATGTGAGATTTTTCCCATAGGGAAACATGATGTTGGACATCATGATAGCTCACATGGTGTATGCCGGTTAGAAGAACCTCCCAAAGCCCCTTAAATCAAAATGTCAGAACAATTTTGAGAAAACTAAGTATAAAGGCTCACAATTTTACTTAGACATTGTCTTACTTAAGAATTCAGTTATCATATTTCATCTTTATGTTTTAAGATTGATAAAGGTGAGCCACTTTCACTTAGCCTGCATGGTTTGAAGGACAGAAAAAGAGTACAGTTTATTAGAACTAAGCACGGTGGCTCACAAGAATTTCTTTTATGCTTTATTATTCATGATTTATAATTTGTCAGCTTTTATAATTCAATCCAAGGTGAGTCACCCACATTTAGTATGTCATTTTTGAAAGTTTTTTTGAATTATTGCATTTATTGTTTTACTTATGCATTCACCCCCACATTCATACTACATTCCAAAAGTACTAATCCACATATATGTCTATGTGCTACATTGTCTCATAATGTAGATACAAGTTATAGCTTGCACATCATAATTAGAAAGTTACAGCTTCAAGTCAGCAGGTGATGAGCCCTTTTGATTCAAGGGTATGAGTTAGTCATAGTTAGGGTAGTATTTTGTTTTCTTATTCAATCGTATTGATTTAGGATAGCTGGGGGTCATGTCCCAGCTATCTATAGTGAATGCTAGCAGAGGATTCATAGATAGTCAGTAGAGTTAATGTATTTGATTCCAGTTTTGTTTTGTATAAGCAGAGTTGTAATCCTTTTTTATTGTGTATTGATCATATTCAAAAAAGATTTATCTTTCACTTATTCCATTCATTTTTATGTATTTAATTAGTTGCTCACGAGTTATGCAAGTATTAGGGTTAGCTTGGGATCACTTGTGGTCCTAAGCACCATGTGATGACTAGGGGGTAGCCTCAGGTCATTATAGTTGCTTTACTTGAATTTAATGGATGGCATTATTTTATCCTTATCCTTAGTTCATGAAATCGTTCACCCACTAACCCATCTTTGGGTGGTTGTATCCCTACATGATGCAGGAAACGTCCGTTCTACTCCTCTTGCTTAGCTATCGGACATTCGAGATCAGCTATTGGATTTAAGTGGTGATCTTTCATCTTTTTGTAAGGATCTATTTGATGTATATTTTCATACTCCTTGGTTTATTTACGGATATTGGTTTATGTATGGTTGGGGGCATGTCCCAACTGGATTTTGGTTTTCTTTTGGTTAGAGGTTTTTTGGAACTACTATGGGTTGACATAGGTGGGTGATGTTGGGTGTATTTATACACTCCAGTGTTACTATTCTAATCTTTTTAGCATTGTTTTGAAAATAATTCGTGTGTTTTATGTGTTAATATGATATAAAAAAGCATATAAGTGTCTAAGTACGTGATTACAATGGTTCAACGCGTTTCCAAACAAGTTTGTACTCAGTTGAGTCATTTAGAGTTCCATCGAGAAAACTAGTTTTACTAGCTTGAGCTAGGTGTGTGTCTAGTTGATTTCGCTAGATTCTAATGTGTTTAATTTATTCCAAATGGTTTAAATATGTAATTATGTGTGGAATAAGTAGTTTGAAATGTACAAAGTTCAATTTGATTAAGTTAAGTGGCGGAGCGATAAGTTGAAGATCATGGAAATTAGCCTTATCTTAGATCGTGTTTTGATTCGTCATTGAGGATATTATGTTGTTATGATCTCTAATTTGTGGTGTGTGATGATGTAGGAAACTTTGTGATCTAAATATGGTTATATATTAATGATAAAAAGACTTGAAATTCATTGGAAATACACTATAAAAGGCATGGAAAAAAGGAGGAACGTTAAACACTTAACCAAAATTTTGGAGGCTAATTCCAGTAAGCCAATGTGATAGCAACGCGACACACCAGTCCAGCAACGCTATGAACAACATTCTGCGTTGATGTTCCCAACGCGTTGAGCGTCACACCGCATCACTGTGTCTATGCACGACCAGAAAACAATCCTAATTACACACGGCTTAGAGCTTTCTTTCATTATTAATCAATTATATGGAACGCATTTTAAGGAGCTGATGGGAATCTTTGGATCATGTGCAAGTCTCTTAATCCCATAAGGATTATGATTAATATATTATATATACATATATTGTTAGGCAAAACGTACGGGGACACTTCTTGGACACCTGGGAACGTAGTGGACAACAAAGAGGAGGCTACTACACATTCTTATTAGGTTTTTAATTATTTCTTTAGCTTTTAAATATATCGTAACATGTTATGAATATTATCGGCTAAATGCCCTCTCTCTGGGGTTAAAGCCAAGAACATAAGTACTATTGTTTTGGATTAAATTTGCATATTATTATTGGTTGATTGATCACCCGAAAAATACATCTATTGTCACCCTTTTAGTCTCGGGAGAGGGAATAGGGAGATAAAACATGGGAATAAATAAAGTTTGGGTTTTTATTCTTTTATGAAATAAAGAATTGAACTTAGCATCTTGGATAGAGATGTACTTAGATGACTTACTTGATTCACACGTAGGATGATAGCGTAAATAACATAATTGGATTATTACATCCCCGCTCAATGATGTAGTTGTAATGTCCATATTAATTAAACGATTAGCAGTCCGGAGACCATGATCATGCGATTAACCATACGAATTAACAACCAAGATAAGAAAGTTAACGAATAAAGTTCAATAAAAATGTACGATTGATCAAAGTGCTTTACTCCATTGATTGTCTCAAGTACTTTTAATTTATGCATTGTTTACTTTTCTATAGTTTCCAAATTCCAAACTTTTTTTTTGGTTACTCTTGTACTAAATTAATCTAAACTCTGAACTAGAATTGAATCGTTGTTGAAACAAGTCCCTGTGGGATCAATACTTGGCTTTATTTAAGGCCACTTTACTACTTGATAAGACCACGTACACTTGTGTGTGCACTTGGACGCTGTCAAGCTTTTGGCGTCGTTGTCGGAGACTTGTTATTTGGAAACTGTTTATTTTAGTTTTGCGTTTTATATTTATTTGGTGTTTTTACGCTTGGTCTTGGTTGTGTTTTTGTTGGAAATAGGTTTACAAAAGCTTGCAAGGGATCAGGACTTGGTTGAACCAAGCATCGAACCTGAGCACCTTTTCCATCAATACAGGAGAGAAGTAAACCTTCTCCCCCAAATTCTGCAAATTACAGAAGACCAAGTGAATCCTGCTATCATGGCTGATGAACATGCAGCCCGCAGGACAGTCAGAGAAGTGGCAATCCCACTCCCAACCAATTTGACCTCACTATTTCAGAAGCTGACAGCTAAATGCAATTTCGATCTCAAATAGAATATGGTGCAGCTTTTGATTAGCAGTGGACAGTTCACAGGCTTTCACACAAATATCTACTGGTCCACTTGCGGAATTTTTTGGAAATCAATGATACATTCATTCCCACAAGTGTGGATGCAGACTATAAGAGGATGATTTGTTCCCCTTTTCACTGATTGGGGAAGAAAAAAAGTGGTTGAATGTAGAATCAGCAAACTCAATTACCTTATGGGCTGACATGGACAGAAAATTCCTTATTCGGTTCTTCCAGTCTAGTAAGACTGTGAGACTTCGCAGTGAGATAGTGTACTTCAAACATAAGCCAGATGAGAATCTCTTTCATGCTTGGGAGCGCTTTAAGGCACTTCTTCAGGACTGTCCACACCATCAACAGTCAAATGGGGTACTTGCTCATACATTTATAAAAGCTCTTGACAACAATACAAAAGTTTTGATAGATTTAGCTACAAGTTGTCAAGATCTTGAGATGACATATGATGAGTTGTACACTTTATTAAACAGCATAGCTCAAGGAACTTAAGAGTGGAATGGTGATTCTAGGAGTTCTACAAAGAAAATTGCAGGTGTATTGGAGGTGGACCAATTTTCTGCTTTATCAGCTCAGGTTGCCGCATTGCAGAACATGATAAACACCCAGTTTAGCAGCTTGAAGTTGGGAGTAGCATAGCCTGCAGCTACAGTTAATAGAATCCAACAAGCTGCAGGTTAGTGTGAAGTTTATGGGAATAGTGGCCATTCTGCAACCATATGTGCTTCAAATCTAGAATAGTTAATGTATTTGGGCAATGCTCAAAGACCAAATTATGGTAATTCCTACAACATGAAGTGAAAGACTCAACCTTGGAACGCTAAACAATAGAAAATTCAGCAACCACAATCACAACTAAATCAGTCAACTAGCAACTTGGAAGAGATGATGAAGCAGGTTCTAGTTAATCAAACATAGTAGGTTGCAGATATAAAAAATTAGCAAGAGGACTAGAGAAGAATAAAGTTGCAGTTGGGAAAGTTACAACAAACAATGACTACTAGGCCTTAAGGTGGTTTGCTAGAAGATACATAAAATCCAAAACAGGCTATGGAAATTACTTTGAGGAGTGGTAAAGGGATTTAAGGAGAACTTTCAAAGGTAACTAAGGAGGTACATACATATTTGACTCCCCATAGATAAATTACAAAGTTGCTAAAAAGTCGAGGAAGTCTGAGTACTCAAAAAAAAAAGTTTTTGAACCAAAGAAGAAAAAAATGACACCACTTCCTTCTCTCAGAGGCAAATAAAAGCAGAGGAGGATGCTTGTTTCAAAAAGTTCTTTGACACGTTCAGAGAAATTCACATTAACTTACCTTTGTTAGATATTTTGCATAGTATTCCAAAGTATGCTAAGTACTTGAGGGATGTACTTTCTAATACGGTAAAATTGCAGGATGTGGAGGTAATAACATTCACTGAGGAGTGTAGTTTGGTGGTAACACAGAAAATACCCATAAAGCTTAGGGACCCTGGAAAGTTCACTCTCCTTATTCAAATTGGGAGTAGTAAGGTGGTCCACGCATTGAGTGACTTAGAGACAAGCATAAATTTGATTCATCTATCTTTGTTCAACACATTAGGGTTGGAAAAACCTACACCAACCATCGTGGTTCTGGAGCTGGCATAAGGGTCCATTGCATATCCAGAAGGAATAATTGAGGATGTCCTTATAAAGGTTGGTGAATTTGTTATTCCTACTGACTTTATTGTGCTAGATTTTCAGGTATATGAATAGGTACCAATTATCTTGAGGCATCTATTTTTAGTGATAGAAAGAGTGGTAGTTGATGTGAGAGAAGGTACGCTCGAAATGAGGTTGGAGGATGAAGGGGCGGTTTTAAAATTTATAAATCGCTTAACACACTATCCCACTATAAATATGTGTGCATGATTTTTGTAATTTAAGGAGATAAGTGTGGGGTGGTTAGTCCGCCAAAGACCTCTTTAGACTACCTCATTGAGCTTCCTAATCCACTACTACCACAGCCCGATATAATATGAATTGATGGGCCAGAAAAGGCTAATGTTGAAAAATCAGGTACCTTTGAGAATTCACACCCAAGAGGGGTGAAAAAAATAACAAGATGGAAACCAAGCATGAGAAAGAGAATGACTAAGTCATTAGTTGGGTCATGTCGCGACACTAAATCAGGTGTTGCTTGGGAGGCAACCCAAGTTAAGTTGGTATGCTTTATTTTTTGTTTTTCTAGTTTTTTTACTTTACGTAGTTTTTGTTTTTGTTAAGTCACAAGTTGATGGGAAGTCTTAGTACCAGAAAACTTGAGCTAAGGAGCATGGCGAAGACTGAGTATAGGGTCCCCGGACCTTCTTGATATTTAAAGATGCTACTAGCTAAGACTAGAGGCTTTATGGAGTATTTCTATCTCTTACTTTTAAGTTCACTTTTGGGACAAAGTAGATTTTTAAGAGTGTGGTGGAAAAATTCCCAATATTTGGCTCTATTTAAAAAAAATTGTGTAAGATATTTGAGTTGGTGTTATTTTTAATTGCATAGTGCAAGTGTTTTGTTTGGTAAAATCATGTTGATTGAGTGAATTTCTATTTTTGAGACTCTTAGGCTCATGTTTGTGACTCTAGCACTTTTAGCTTAAAATTTGAATCCATGCTACTGTTTGGTTGAGAATCTTTGATGAATCTACGTGAGTTGAGCATGTGCCATATGTGATGTGAGGTATTTTGTATATTTCTTATTTCATATGATATCTAGAACTTGCCCGGTGTGTGTGCAAAGTGAAATAAAGAATGTGAGTTTAGGAGATGATTTAGGCATTTCTTTGATAGCCTTGTTTTATACCATCTTTTTGACCTACCCTTGTGCATAATCCTGGTTAAACCCCATTGAAACTTTAGCTTATTTTCTTTGGTATCCTTATATGTAGCCTAATCCCCTTCTTTTATGGACCTTATTTGATCCAAAAAGATCCCAAGTGTTTTAGTGTAAAATTGATTTAGTAAGGAGTTCGAAAAATAAGAGGAGAAAGGTGAAATTGATTCCCCAAGATAATATTTATTGGTGTTGATAATTGATGTGTGGTAGTTGGGTGTGATAGAAATTGAGCTATAAATATTACCATGATTGTGTAAAAGAAAAAGAAAAAAAATGATTCATGTGGTAATAAACAATACTCCCACCATGTGTTTGTGAAAATGCTTAAAAGAGATGGGGGAAAACAAAAGATATGGGTAGATAAAAATGGTGTAAATTGGTTGTTGGAGATTGGTTCTAAATGTATAATATAGTGTATTAAAGTGCTTAGAGAGGTTAGTCACTATTCCAAAATAGTTCCTACCCGTCGCTTAGCCTATATTACAACCCGGAAAAGACCTATTTGATCCTAAGCCTCAATATTCTTATATTAGTAGAGAACTAAACTAAGGTCAAGTCTATGGTTCATTGTGTGTAACTTGTGAATTCTTTGTAAGAGTAAGCGTGATTCAATTCTCGTACCCATTGTGATAAATTGCATTATTGTGAGTGATTATGGGTAACTCTCTTGTTGTGAGGGGCACATGTTTGATGAATGTGGGTGATTTGTATGATGTATTTGATTGAATAATAAGCATTAGTTTGCCAATTAGGTGAGTCAATTTTTGAGGTTAGTATATTTTAGAGTAGTGTTCATGACCTATCAATTGTGTAAATAACGTGCTTTGTGTTGAAACTTGCATTTTGTATAGTCATTGTAGTACTAGCTTGAGTATCTTGCATGTAGTAGAAGTGTATAGGATTCTTAACCTATGATGCTTAGAGTTAAGAGTTTTTCAAGGACGAACAAGCCTTTAAGTGTGGGGTGGTGATGTTGGGTGTATTTATGCACTCTAGTGTTACTATTCTTGTCTTTTTAGCCTTATTTTGAGTATAATTCATGTAATTTATGTGTTAATATGGTATAAAAAATCATATAAGTTTCCAAGTACGTGATTACATTGGTTCAAAGTATTTCCAAACAAGTTTGTACTTAATTGTGTCATTTAGAGTTCCATCGAGAAAATTAGTTTTACTAGCTTGAGTTAGGTGTGTGTCTAGTTGATTTCGTTGGATTCTAATGTGTTTAATTTGTTCCAAATGTTATAAATGTGTAATTATGTGTTGAATAACCAATATGTAATGGACAAAGTTCAATTTGATTAAGTTAAGAGTCGGAGCGATAAGTTGAAGATCATGGAAATTAGCCTTATCATAGCTCGTGTTTTGATTCGTCGTTGAGGATATTATGTTGTTATGATCTCTAATTTGTAGTGTCTGATGATGTGGGAAGATTTTGTGAGATGAATATGGTGATATATTTATGATAAAAAGGCTTGAAATTCATTGAAAATACACAACAAAAGACATGAAAAAAGGAGAGACATTCAACGCTTAACCAAAATTTTGGAGGCTAATTCTAGTTAGCCAACGTGACGGCAACGACGCATCAGTCCATAAATGTTATGTCCAATGTGCCGCGTTGATGTGCCCAATGGCTGAGCATCGTGCCACGTCACTGTACCCATGCACGGCTAGAAAACAATTCTAGTTATACATGGCTATGAGATTTCCTTCATTATTAATCAATTACATGGCACGTATTTTAAAGAGTTGATGGGAATATTTGGATCATGCGCAAGTCTCTTTATCCCATAAGGATTATGATTAATATATTATATATACATATATTGTTAGGTAAAAAGCACGAGGACAATTCTTGGTCACCTGTAACGTAGTGGCCAACAAAGAGGAGGCTGTTGTACATTCTTGTTAGGTTTTTAATTATTTACTTAGCTTTAAAATATATCATAATATGTATTCAATTATTTGTATAGTGATTAAGAATATTATCGGCTAAACGCCCTCTTTTCGAGGTTAAAGCCAAGAACATGAGTACTATTGTTTTGGATTAAATTCGTTTAAATTTTCTTATCATTATTGGTTAATTGTTTATTCTTGATTTAATTATTTGATGGATTGATCACCCGAAAAATACATCTATTGTCACCCTTGTGATCTCGGTAGAGAGAATAGGGAGATAGAATATGGAAATAAACAAAGTTTGAGTTTTTATTCTTTTATGAAATAAAGAATTGAATTTAGCAATCTAGGATAGGGATGTACTTAGATGCCTTACTTGATTAACACGTAGGATGATAGATTAAATAAATTAATTGGATTATTACATCCCCTCTCAATGATGTAGTTGTAATGTCTATATTAGGTAAACGATTAGAGGTCGGGAGAGCATGTTCATGCGATTAACCTTATGAATCAACAACCAAGATAAGCAAGTTAATGAATGAAGTTCAATAACATAGTATGATTGATCGAAGTGCTTTAACCCTAGGCCTTATTCCATTGAGTGTCTCAAGTACTTTTAATTTACGCACAGTTTACTTTTATATAGTTTACAAATTCCAAACTCTCTTTTTGGTTACTCTTGCACTAAATTGATCTAAACTATGAAATAGAATTGAATCATTGTTGAAAAAAGTCCCTATCAGATCGATATTTGGCTCTCTTTAAGGACACTTTTCTACTTGATAAGACCTCGTACACTTGCGTGTTGGCTTGGGCGCTATTAGCGGGTTTGGTATTGGTCTCAGCCTTAGTATTGACATTGGTATTAGGTCTAATATTGTTGGACTAAATTTCTCACTATTCCATCTATTTATGTTATGCTATGGAACTTGGTTTGGTTACTATTTGGTTGATTGGTTTATGGTTTGGTTTGGTTTGGTTATCGGATGGGTTTGGGTGGATGGACTCGGTTGGGACGATCTCGGTAATAGACCGATCCAATATTCTATAATTTTGATAGCTATTCTATATTGTTAAATGTTCAAAATTTAGCCAACTCATGGTAGCAGCTGGATGTTAGATTGGGAAATGGGGGTGGACCCCGATCCTGGCTGGACCTGGGATGCCTATTTACGATAAGGCTCCGGTTTGAGTTATGTCAATTTTGTATAAGAGCTTTAGGTTCATGTTCAATTAGGGAGTCCATAAAGTCGTGTCTAGTAGAGTCTTTTTTTTGGGATGTGTAGCATGCCACACTCATAAGGGAGAGGCTATAAGGCATTTTGGAATGTTTCACTTTCTTGGTATTCTAGTTTCAAGATTGGAGTCAAAGTCTTGGAATCCTCTCTAATACTTCTTTGTTCTCCTTTCAGATTATGCCTCGTTGACCTAGAACAAAAGGAAATTCCTCGATCCCATCTGGGGACGATGTTGATAGAGTATGCCCTATACCTGATAACGCTCAAACTACACTCTTGAATGGGTGTAAGCGATCATTGTCACTATAAAACCCAACTAAGTTAGAGTCGAATCCCATAGGGAATATGGTGTGAACTCAAGTCGTTTTCGATTTAATTCACTGATAGTTTACTAGTTCCTGAAATGGGAGTTTAAGTTTCACAAATAATTGTTTGTCACTTTGATTTATATGTTTGTAACCAAGATATTATGAAATAACCAGAATTATGTTCACTAGGGCTTATGGTACATGAGAAATGCTAAAGGTGACTCAAGATTCTCATGGTGGTTAGGATAACAAGCTATCTTTATCGATGATATGCTCAAATATCTCTCGACCTAGTTAAGCGTCTAATTTTCTAATCCTTTCGGACTTAGGGAATCGCTATTCACTACCCAGATTTTATCTTAGGTTAATCAACCTTCTTATAGCGTTGATTATTAAACGAAGTATTTCCGAGTCCCTGTTGATAATTCACTTCCTACTGTATATGATTTCTTTCTCAAGCAAATAAAAGTAGGTATACCTACTATTTGCAACCAACATACATTAATTGAAAACACAGAATTATCAACAAATCCTAACACCTATTGAATTTTGAGTATTTAGCACCTCATCATGACCTAACCCTAGATCCCATAATTTAGGTTAATGGAGTTTAGCTACTCATGATGCAAGAAACAAGTACACAAATTAAATTCATAATTGAGAAGATTAACTTACAACGATGATGAAAATCAAGAAGTATAACTTGAACTGATTCACAAGACAAAACTCTCAAAATTTTTGAACTAGAGAGAGAAATATCATATATTCCTTTGAATAAAGATAAGTCAATGATAAGTCAATCAATATATGAAAACCCTAAAACAAGGCTTTAAATATTTTAACCTAATTAAGGAAATAAAATCAAAGTTACAGCTTTTCTTCGGAATAGATGACGACGTTAGTGATGGCTTATCAGGAGTCTGACAGCTTATCACGGATGTCGTCAGCTCCTCTGCACTTTTGGTTCTTGCTTCCTAAGGTTGACGATGATGATGATGCCTTATCACCAACCTGACGACGTGTCATGGATGTCGTCATAAAAACTATCGTCAACTTGCATCTTCTATTTAAGGCTGACGACGGCCTTGATAGCTTATCACCAGGCTGACGACTTATCATGAATGTTGTCAGCCACACTTAGTCCTTTATTTTCTTCAGATTTTAGGCTTTTTTCTTCCTTTATTGGTGGTTCCCCTTCATCTCTATATTTACTGCAAAAATCAAAGTAAACTAATCAAAAACAACTAAAGTTGCTCAAGACCTTGCAATTATTTAGAGTTAAAAGCTTCAAATCTGTTAGCATAGTCTCACACATCAACACCCTCAACCGAAACAATTTCTTGTCCTCAAGCAACCATAACATAACTAAGAGTATACAGAATACAATTTGGCAGATAACAACTCATATCAGTTCAGAATACATTCACCATCTCCAAGGTCAGTTAAATTAATGACAACTGTGTCTATCATTGAAAACAACCATGTAACTCACAAGGATCAAGATATGGCAAAAATTCAGCAATGACAACCAAGCTCATACCCAAATCACACAATCTGAACAAGTCAGTGCTTAGCAACATACTTAGTGTGCCCTCACAACAAAGAAATTCCTTTTTCACTCATATAAAATTCACATATATAAACGCATGGATAAACACAAGACTCACTCTCAGAATGAAGTTCCAAACATTGCGTGTCAAATTTCATAGGCTTGCCCATATAGTCAGTACCCAAGTCTATATACAGGTCAGTTAGGATCACTATAGGGCTTTTATTAAGCTTGTAACATAGGCTAGGGGCTGGTATGATATTCATGGGCATTTTAGAGTGACTATGCCTCCTTGACACTACACCAAACTATCGGGGTTTCAACTCTCAACCTTCTTTTCTTCCTATTTTTTATTGATCACATATGCTTAAGATGGATGTGGCCTTTTCAATTATCAGATTATCTTTTTATCATCTTTCACACAGCTTTCTCTTTTCTTATTCCTTCCTAACTTTTTATTAATTTCTCTTATTATTCCTCTCTTCATACTCATTTTTCATCACGCACCCCTATGATTTCCACCCTCAACATAGGTTGTTTGCCTATGTCAAGGTGCACAGTGTCTCATTATCATCCAGGGACTCTATTCTGGCTTTATTCAACTCCGCCTTTTTGGACTTCTTTTTTGCCTTCTTTTTCACTCTTCTTTCTTCCTCACTATCGGGCTCTTCTCTCTTATCTTTTCCCTTTTTTCCCCCTTTTTCTTTTTTTTCTTTGGGGAATCTTCAGTGAGGTCAAGCATTGAGATTTCTTCCTTAGATTCATACATGGACGACCCTATTGGCATCATAAACTGGTGCTGCTAAAATACCCCAACATCTGTCTTTACCTTATTTAATGCATCATTAAATTTAGCAAGATCAGTCACTGACATTTCTTTTGCCCGTGCATCGAATCGATTCTCCAAATCTGCAACCCACTCAAGTAATGTCACAAAAGGCTCAAGGGCAGCCTTGATTCTCTTGTCCACTGCAGCAGCAAGCTGTTTGGCAAAAGCATGTAGTTGTGCCTCACACCTCTTGGCTTGCTTAGCCACTTTTGTGATATCAACTGGATGAAATACGAACCCTACTGCTGCTGTAGGAACTGAGGGGTTTGGCACCCCTTCAGGCACTGAACCTGCCTGTGCTGAAGAATTTGGTTGCCCAGTCTCCGAATCTTTCACTTCCACATGAGGTACTGCTCCTGCATCTGTAACTGAAGGGTCCGCTGCTACCTCTTCACCTCTATCAAGTCTCAATCCTGGTTGATTCTTATCAAACTGTATGGAGTTGGGATTCTTTTGGGAAGGAACATCATCATCAACTCCTACAATCTTTGGCACATTAGCAGCTCGGCACAACTCCATGATAATACAAGAAAAAGGATAAGTAGTGTTGGTTCTCGACATCCTAATATTTATCTCATTAGAATTGATTTCCCCGAAGTTCAAGGGAAGTTGTTGCACCATGCTTGCTACTAAATTAGCTCGGTCATCACCCAGAATGTTATCTCCATCAGTGGGCATAATCCAGATGCGCACTACTCCCCACCAGAACTTTGTCTCTTGAGTCAAAGAGGACTTAAAAATTCTCTCATTTGGGTTGGTCACCCATGCTGGTTCACCTTCGGTTATGATGTTGGCCAACCACGGATGCTATTTTTCTCGGTTCTTAATCTGAGTATATACTGATGGTGAAGTGGCCTGAGGAGTGAAGTAGGGGCCATGCAAGAATCGTTGATTGTTCTGATAGAAATATCAACTCTTACGCCCCTCACCTACACTCTATCCAATAGGGGCTGGTCTGCTACTCTTTCACCTGGACTGCACATATTTTCTAACTGAGCCTGTTAGTTTGCGTAGAACTCCAAAACCAATGCCAGACAAAATTATCCTCCTTCTTTTGTGGTCCACCCCAATCCATACTCTTGGAACTTCTGTTCTACTTCAAGGTACCTGCTCAACCCTTTTGTGATAATCAATTTTTCTTCCTGAAGTGTCCTTTTTGCTCTTCTTCTGTCAGTTGTGCAAAGCCCAGCAGTGTAGATGCCTTCTACTTTGGGAATTTTCCACCTAGCATTGTTTCGAACTTCTGGGTTCTTACATTTGATAAGTATTCCCCGAGGTGGAAACTATTTCTCTTCTTGTTGTTCAGTTGATGGGGACCCAGATGTTGTTCCCTTAGACTTAAACTTCTCAGACCCTTCATGATCCTCTTCTTCAGCTTTAGCATGTTCAGAATCATGCTGCTCATGTTCAGAATGTTCGGTGGAAGTGGTTAAGGTTTCTTTGGAAGGTTTCTTCGGACTTTACTTCTTCTTTTGCTTCCTGAGTAAGTGTTCCTCTTCCTCGTAATCAGACTCCTCATCAATGAGTTTTTGGTGTATATTTTCTTTGACCACTTTCTTTGGTGTTGTGGGATTCTTTCTTTTTGGTGCCATTATAAGGTTCCTGTAGTAGTAGAAAACCCATTAGTCAGTCCTCAAGAACATAAACACAAACACATTAATCATTTAAGCTCATTCATGCCTCCGATTCCAGGTGTGATGGAAATTCTTGATAAGCTGTCACGACTGTGATAGCTTATCACAGTAGTCGTCAACCTTAGATAGAACCATAAAAATTTCAAAAAATTTTGATGACATTCTTGATAAGTCGTCATAATTGTGATAGCCTATCATGAATGTCGTCATCTCTAAACAGAAACCACTTCATTTTTGTCACCCTTTAATGACATTCCTGATAAGCCATCACAATTGTGATAGCCTATCATAGATGTCGTCAGCTCTTATCAGAACCCACTTTTTATTTTAACTCAAGTTTTGGTCCCCATTATTTCTCAAAATCCACTTGAATTTAGATAGTGAGCTGTCTTTTTGAACCTTGGGCTGCACAGCAAACCCTAGGTACGATTTTTAGCTCCTTACCAAGTTGAACTTGGTTCAAGCATCTTGGGTACTTGTGTTATAATTTATCTATAACTTACCACAAGAAAGGAAGAGTTCAAGTTAGAGTATACCTGATGGGAGCCCTTAATATGATTACACTCACATGAGAAAGAAGGAAGTAAGAAGAATTTCTTGATTGTGAATAGCAAACCCACATACAAGGGAACTTGTTTTCTTGAAGTGTTTTAAAAAGAGTAGGAGATCAACTAACTAAGGAAATAAATAACAAAAGAATAAGAATTAAAGAATAGCGGAAATTTGAAAAGGTTTTACTGCTGGGCCGGGTCGGATTTGATTTAACTTGGGCCCAGCATTCAGCTTTTATGACCTTGGGATGACGATGGTTTGTGACGGCTTATCACAAGTGTGATAGCCTATCACGAACATCGTCACCCTAAAGCTTAGAATGCCTCAAGTTTGACCTATCTAATGTCAATTATGATAGCTTATCATAGTTGTGACGGCTTATCATGAATGCCATCATGACCTTTAAGCTGGCCTTCTTATTTTTTCACCTTTTCTATACTAAATCCTAATTTTAAAAGTAAAAACACTTGCTTAACATAAAACTTTGGGTTGCCTCCCAATAGCACCTGATTTACTATCATAGCACGACTTGGTTATCTTGACTACTCAGACTTTGCCAAGACAACCTGTTGATACCCCTTTACCATCATCATAGAAGACGTCGATGATTGAGAAAACACTCATCTCTTTTGGCTGAATCACGGATGACTGTATTTTGAAGCATGCTTCTTTTTCAATGAACCTGAACTTTAACTCGTTTAACTCCATGTCTACTAGCACTCTCCCAGATGCAAGTAATGGCCTACCCAAGATGATGGGCACTTCAAAATCCACCGCACAATCTAAGACCACAAAATCAGCAGGCAGAACAAAATTGGCTACCTTTACCAAAACATTGTGCAGTATGCCCACAGGCCACTTCACAGATCTATCTTCCATTACCAACCGCACATTTTTTAGGGTAGGATCCCCTAAAACCAATTTCTTGTACACATCCAGTGTCATTAAATTTATACTGGCTCCCAGATCACATTGTGCTTTTGAGAACTTCAGGGGGCCAAAAGTACACGGGATGGTAAACGCTCCCGGATCTTTTTTTTTCTGCACTAAAGATCTTATAGAGATAGCGCCACAATGGAGAAGATTGTCCTCCGGCTCATGGCTAACCTACCATTTCTTGGTTACAAGGTCTTTCATGAACTTCGTGTAGCCTGGCATTTGCTCAAGTGCCTCGACCAAAGGCATATTAATTGTCAATTACTTAAGCATTGCCATGAATTTGCTGAATTTTACATCATCAACCTTTTTCTTCAATCGTTGATAAAAGGGAGGTGGTGGTCTTGGGATAGATTTCAACACCACTTTCTTTTCCTTCTCTTTTTCTTTCTCTGAAGCGTCAACATAACTCTCAATATTCTCAAACTCCACTGGATTATTTTCTTCGGGTTCATCAACAACTACCTCACCATCTAAAAATTTTCCCACAGAAGGGTCAGGTAAGATCTTACCACTCCTAGTGGTAATCACCATACATGAGCCATCATTCCGCGGATTCTGAACCGTATCACTAGGTAAAGTACCACTCTTTCTCTGGTTCAGTGTTACAAAAATTTGGCTCATTTGCTGCTCCAACTTCTTGATAGAAGTGGAGTGTGAACTGACCAACTTACTCAGGGTAGAAAATTCACTCTTCATAGTAGTTACCTTCGAGTTAGTAGCCTCAACTCCTTTCAGAAATTTTTACATCATGTTCTCTATGGAAATCTTACCAGAGCTAGTTGGTGCAATATCTCGACTTCCAAGAGGAACATATAAACCACTCCTGACATTACTGCATCTCCAGTTTCCTTGCTCCCTATCTTTATAATCAGGTTTGTCATAAAATTTCCGACCTTGATTACCTTGGCTATTGCCTCAGAAAGACCCCTGATTACTCACATAGTTTGCCTTCTCATCTGCATTAATACCAATAAAGCACTGAGACTTCACAGCTTTAACCTTTTCAGTCTTGACTGATAGTAAGTTCTTGGTCAGCAAGTCCATCTGTGTCTTTAAGTGGGTCATGTCTTTTTCTCACTCCTTATCTCTTTTGCGCTACTCCGCAGTCATTCCAACAAAAACAGTTGGGATAGCTACCACAGAATCCCTGGTATGCCAAGCCCGACTCTATTTGGTCATTCTATTCAGCATGTCTGAAGCATCTTAAAAACAAAGATCAATGAATGAACTACCCGCACCACTATCTACAATTGGTTTTGTCACAGAGTTAAAATCTCTATACAAAGTCACCATCAAGTGCAAGTCTGTCATGTAGTGTTTTGGACACGATGCCATCTTCTTCTTAAATCTCTCCTAGGTTTCACGTAATTCTTCAGTCGGGAGCTGCCTGAAGTTAGTGATTTCATCCCTCAATTGTACCCTCCTAGAGGGTGGAAAGAACTATTCTAGGAACACTTGTTTTAACTGTCTCCAGTTGGTTATAGAATCGGGATCTAGCTCGTTTAACCACATTGTTGCCTCCCCAGACAGAGACAATGGGAACAATCTCAACCGAATCGTATTCTGGCTCACTCCCGAATTATCAAAAGATTTGCAAATGGTGATAAAGTTCACCAAGTGAATGTTCAAATCATCACCTGGCAAGCCTCCAAACAACCCTTTCAGATTCAGGAGTTGGATCATCGTACTTGTTATGCTGAATTTTGCACCAGGTGCCAACGGTGGAGGAATGATAGCACTAGTTATACCTGCTCCATCTATTCCCTCATTATTGTTATCACCCTCATATTGAACAGGATATTGACCATACTTTCCTCTGACTTGACGGTTTCTATTGGAATTTTGCTGCACTGGCACAATAATTTGATCAGCTCGCCTTGGGTTTTGAGGATTCATCAATTCCTCATCACCCCCAAGTCTTCATCATCAGGGTTCGGGTGACATACTTGTGACCTAGATTGTGTACGTTTACCTGAGCCCTGGCCAAAGAAGCTAATCTTTCTGCCTCTTATTGTTCAGCCATTCTCCCGATCAGCTGAGGTTCTGGACTAATTAGTAATAACGGTTCTATGGAACTTCTTTTTTTTTGCATAAATAACAAGGAAACTGCAATAAACAAAAACAACAAATAAACGTAAATCTAGGAAACCTAACTAACAGTCAATTAGCGCACACAATCTTTCAGTTTACAACCATATTCCCCGACAATGGTGCAATTTTTTATAACGCTCAAACTACACTCTTGAATGGGTGTAAGCGATTGTTGTCAATATAAAACCCAACTAGGTTGGGGGCGAATCCCATAGGGAATATGGTGTGAACTCAAGTCGTTTGCAATTTAATTCACTGATAGTTTACTGTTTTCTGAAATGGGGGTTTAATTTTCACAAATAATTATTTTTCACTTTGATTTCGATGTTTGTAACCAAGATATTATAAAATAACCAGAATTATGTTCACTAGGGATTACGGTACATGACAGATGCTAAAGGTGACTCAAGATTCTTACGGTGGTTAAGATAACAAGCTATATTTATCAATGATATGCTCTAATGTCTCTTGACCTATTTAAGTATCTAATTTCCTAATCCTCTAAGACTTAAGGAATCGTTATTCACTGCCCAGATTTTACCTCCGATTAATCAACCTTGTTACAGCGCTGATTATTAAATGAAGTATTTCTGAATCCCTATTGATAATTCACTTCCTACTGTAAATGATTTCTTTCTCAAGCAAATCAAAGTAGGTAATGCTACTATTTGCAACCAATAGACATTAATTTAAAATGCAGAATTATCAAGAACTCCTAACACCTATTGAATTTTGAGTATTTAACACCTCATCATGACCTAACCCTAGATCCCATAATTCAGGTTAATATAGTTTATCTACTCATGATGCAAGAAACAAGTACACAAATTGAATTCATAATTGAGAAGATAAACTTACAACGATGATGAAAATCAAGAAGTATAACTTAAACTGATTCACAAGACAAAACTCTCAAAATTTTTGAACTAGAGAGAGAAATATTGTATGTTCCTTTGAATAAAGATAAGTCAATGATAATTCAATCGATATATGAAAACCCTAAAACAAAGCTTTAAATAGTTTAACCTAATTAAGGAAATAAAATCAAAGTTACAGCTTTTCTTTAGAATAGATGACGACGTTAGTGATGGCTTATTAGGAGTCTGACAGCTTCTCAAGGATGTCATCAGCTCCTCTGTAATTTTGGATCTTGTTGCCTAAGGCTGGAGACGATGATGACGCGTTATCACCAGCCTGACAATGTGTCATGGATCTCATCACAAAAACTGTCTTCAACTTCCATCTTCTATTTAAGGCTAACGATGTCCTTGATAGCTTATCACCAGTCTTACGACTTATCATGAATGTCGTCAGCCACACTTAGTCCTTTATTTACATCATATTTCAGTATTTTTACTTTTTTTATTAGTGGTTCCCCTTCATCTCAACATTTACTACAAAAATCAAAGTATGCTCAAGATCTTGCAATTATTTAGAGTTAAAAAATTTAAATGTGTTAACATAGGCTCACACATCAATACCCAGAGTTCATACATGGTCCAGGGGTTCAATCTCTGGTTATTCTGGTATTCCACCGGTTATTACTTGTCCTCCTTAAAGTGAGGTGACTAATGCAGAATTTCATAAATTAATGAATGCTATTGCTCAGTTGGTTGCTTCTTAGGTCAAGCAGGATGTATTTTGTGTGTTATCTGTTGTGGCCATAATGGTTGGCCAGTTTATAATGATGAATCCTTCTATTTTTACTGGTGTGAAGGTGGTGGAGTATCCTCAGGGTTACATGGATGAGTGATGCAGGCCACTAATGTAGAAAAGCTGAATTTTACAGCTTATCATCTCAATGATATTATGTACCAGTGGTACGAGGAGTGGGATAGGGATAGGAGTAATATGGAGGAGTTATCCTTGTGGGAGGCCTTTTTTGATGTCTTCTTAGATCTCTTCTTTTCTCAAGAGATAAGGGAAGCACAGATAGATGAATTTATGAATCTTAAGCAAGGGAAAATGATTATCAAGGAAAACACCTTTAAATTCCATCAACTGTCAAGGTATGCTCCAGATTTGGTGGTTGATAGGAGGGCGAGGATAAGAAAGTTAACTTCTGGGTTGTCTTGGGATTTGATCCTTGAAAGTAAGATTGCTTTGTTGATTAAGGATATGGATATTTTGAGGTTAATTGTTCATATGCAACAAGTGGAGGAAGAAAAGAGAAAATAGGCGGAGTTTAGGGAAAGGTAGGGTTAGAGGAGCAGGTTCTATTGGCAAGGTGGTGCTCTATAGCAGAATGGTAAGGATGGCGGTAAATGGCAAAAGAAGAAGTGGGGGAGTTCTGGTTCCTTCTCCACTGCTAGTGCTCCCTACCTGAAGCAGTCAGGTGACAGGCGTTAGCGGGGGTAGCAATAATTCTCGGGCACAGGGTGCCCAATCTCAGGCAAGTGGGGCTCAATCAGATTCTTCATGCCCTTCTTGCCGATTTTATAGTTGCCTTCATCGGGGATTTTGTGATGAAGGGCGGGAAAGGTATTTTAAATGTATCCAGCCTGGTCATATTCTCAAGAATTATTCGGCTGGTAAGAGCGCTTTGGGATAGGTTAAAGCTCTGGTTGCTTTATATTTTTCTCTTGTACCTAGTGGTGTTGCTTCTGCGACTGCTCCTGCTTGTGGTAGCGACACAAGTCGTAATAGGTTATATGCTCTTACTACTCGATAAAAATCTAAGGCATCACCTGATGTCGTGACTGGTACATTATAACTCTTTTCTCATGATGTATATTATTTTCTTGATTAGGGGTCCACTCTTTCTTTGTGACCCTATTTATTGCTATGCATATTGATTTTGATCCTGGATTATTTTGGATCCTTTTTCTATTTCTACCCTTATAGATGACTCAGTTATTGCTAAAAGAGTCTATAAGGGGTGTGTGGTAGATGTTGGTGGCAAGTAGACCTTAGTGGATCTGTTTGAACTGGATATGGTGGATTTTGATGTTATTCTGGGGATAGATTGGTTACACTCTTTTTATGCATACTTGGATTGTCAGACTCATATGGTTGTCTTTAGGTTCCTTGGTGAATCGATTATAGAGTGGGAGGGTGGTTTTCTAGCTCCTAGGGGGAGGTTTATTTCTTATCTTAGAGCTTGAAGATTGATCTCCAAAGGGTGTCTTTATCATTTGTTCTGGGTTAAACATTTTAACTCAGAAGGTCCCTCTTTGTATTTGGTTCCAGTTGTAAATTAGTTTCCTGAGGTCTTTTTAGATGATCTTCCAGGTGTTCCTTCGAATAGGGAAATCGAGTTTGGTATTGATTTGATTTTGGACACTCGTCCAATATCTATTCCTCCTTATAGAATGGCTCTAAATAAGTTGAGGGTACTCAAGGAGCAACTTAAAGATCTTCTGGATAAGGGGTTTATTCATCCTAGTGTATCCCCATGGGGTTCACTGATGTTGTTCGTGTACAAGAAGGATGGTTCCCTTTGGATGTACATTGACTATCGGTAGTTAAATAAGGTAAAAGTTAAGAACAAGTATCCTTTTCCAAGGATAGATGACTTATTTGATCAGTTACAAGGTGTCAAGTTCTTTTCTAAGATAGATCTTTAATCTGGGCATCATCAACTTAAGATTAGCGAGGTTGATATAACTAAGATGGCTTTTTGTACTTGTTATATGCACTTTGAATTCTTGGTTATGTCATTCGGTTTGACTAATGCCCCGATGGCATTTATGGATTTGATAAATAGGGTATTCATGTATTTTTTAGATCTATTTGTCATTGTGTTTATTGATAACATCCTGGTTTATTCTAAAAGTGAGGTGGATAATGCTAATCATCTTTAGGTTGTGTTGAAAACCTTAAAAGAGCAATGGTTGTATGCCAAAATCTCCAAGTGTGAGTTTTGGTTGGATGCTGTAAGTTTTCATGGTCATATTATCTCTAGTGAAGAGATCTTGGTGGATCCATAAAAGGTTGTGGTAGTTAAGGGGTGGCCTACATCCATGACTCCAGCCGATATTCAAAGCTTCTTAGGTTTGTCTAGGTAATATCAATAGTTTGTGGAAGTTTTCTTGATGTCATCTGCCCCATTGAATAAGTTGACTCAGAAGAAGGTAAAGTTTTCTTGGTCGGATTATTGTAAAGGGAGTTGCGAGAATTGGTGAAGGATATTCACCGTTTGGATAATCTTAGAGTTCGTCTTCTAGACTTCGAGGATGGTGGTATGATGGTACAAGTAGTTTTTTCGTCTCTTGGTATAGATATTAAGGAGAACCAAGTGCTTGATTTGGTCTTGATGAAAATCAAGAATGATGTTGGTGGGCAAAAGGTAATCGTATTTAAGATCTGTGGTTATGGTACTTTACGGTACCAAGAAAGGCTATGTATTCCTGACGTTGATGGTTTGTGATAAAGGATTTTAACTAAGGCGCTTGAATCACGCTATGTTGTTTATCCCGTCTCGGCGAATATGTATCATGATCTCAGGGAAATGTATTGATGGAGTGGTATAAGGAGAGATGTGGGTAATTTTATGGCCAAGTGTATAGTGTATCAAAAGGTATGACTTGTGGGTTCCTAGGTTCCTAAACCTTAAAAAAAATGGGATTTTTGGTTTTTGTACAAGGTACGACTTGTGGGTACCAATTGAACACTAGGGTATGAGTGGTATGCCTTAGTCATATGCTGACCAGTATAGGTTGGTGGGTTGGATTGGTTTTTGGAATTGGTATGATTTGGGTGGTACGAGTTGTATGGAAGGGTACGAGTCATGCCATGGACTCATATGGTGGAAAGTTTTCAATCCTCTTGGGATTCTATTCTGCCAAGGGTACAGTCGAGGGTACTAGTTGTAAACTTGGATACGACATGGTTGGGGGTGATTCTTACCTTGGACAATGTTGGGTCCAAGGGAGATGTCCTTGGGTACGAGTAGTGGGTACCACTCGTATTGGAGGGTACGACTAGTATGGATAATCGTACCTACCTGACAAGATTTTATGGAGTTTAAGTGAGGGAAACCTGGGTTTTTCCCATTTAATCTAATAAGGCCCCATGACTTATATTCCTATTAAGAGGTTATTTACCCTATTATTCTATCATTTAACACTTAAAAACTTCTCATAAAAACTCTATAATTCACTCTAAGGTTTTTTGGTAAAGGAAGGTTAGGGTTTCACTAAGGTGGTTAAATTGGGGTTTGTGTTGGTGATTTCTCTTCATCATCTTCTTTGTATAAGGTATGTTCTCTTCCATCTTTGTTAGTTCCAACTAAAGGCATGGTTTTATAAAATATTTTCATGCATGATTATTGTATGGTTTTGGTTATCAAATATCTATTGGAGGTTTTGGTTATAAATGCTTGGTTATTGTTTTCCCATGTTTTAATTATGTAATTTCAATCTTTTAATGGTGGTTTGAATACTTGGTTTCAGGGGAATGGTTGATTGATAATTGGAATTAGCTTTGGAAATACTGTTCCCCCAATGTGTTTGATAAAATGCCTATGAGAATGCTTTCACTATATTGTTGGATTTTTAATGAAAACTATTGCATTGTATAGTTTGGTAATAGAACCCTAAATAGTTTAAATGGTTTGGAAAGGTTTGGTTAAGTAAACACACTTGTGGGGTACAATGAAATCCCCCAAGTAATCATAATAATGGACACTGGTGAGGTACATGGGACTTCCCCAAGGTGACTTGGTAATGTGATCTATTGGTACATGGTACTCCCTTTCTCTCTAATGGTTTGGATAAGGACAATACTTGCAAGTTATAGTTGGTATGTCGATGCCACTAATTATAGCGTTGGTTAAAAATGAATTGGTTGGATAGTAAACTGTTTTAATAGGGAAAGAATGGCAGGGTATGATAGCTGACCGTGAGGTACGAGTCTTATGGATAGGCACTGGAAAATCATGTTTGCCGACATGAGATGATGAAATGGCGACCCAATATGATACTTAGATGTACACGAGAATCCTCTAGGTACACTGTACATATGTATCATGGAGAGCGAAGGGTCATTGGGAATCCCTTACTCTTACAGTATCTCCGATTCGTGTGGCTACACATATCGGGACCCGTTCAGGGGGTTACACTGGAACCATATGGCCCGTGGGTGGTTAAGGACAGTTAATCTTCATATGCCCAAGTAAATAGTCTTAAATGCATGCTAAACCCAGCTCCATTTCCCGGCATGGTTATATATATATATTTATACGTAGGGTTTGTATGCATATGTTTGGTTTACTATTTTTTATTGGATGGCATTTTTTATTCTTATCCTAAGTTCATGCTAGCATTTACCCTCTAACTCATTTTCGGGTGGCTGTATCCCCATACGATGCAAGAATGGGCCGTTCTACTCTTCATGCTTAGCTATCGGATATTCGAGATCAGCTATTGGATTGAAGTGGTGATCTTTCATCTTTTGGAAGGCTTTATTTCATGGATATTTTCATATACTTTGATTTATTTACGGATATTGGTTTGGCTATGGTTGGGGGCATGTCCCTACCAAATTTTTTTTTTTTTTGTTAAAGACTTTTGTTTTACTACTATAGGTTGGCATGGGCGGGATCCGTATTGGTGTCTGCCTTAGTATTGGCATTGGTATTGGGGCTAATACCGTTGGACTAAATTTATCACTATTCCATCCTTTTATGTTATGTTATGGAACTTGGTTTGGTTACTATTTGGTTGATTGGTTTATGGTTTGGTTTGGTTATCGAATGGGTTTGGGTGGTTGGACTTGGTTGGTCCTATCTCGGTAATAGACCTATCCCAGAGTGTATAATTTGGATTGTTGTTCTATCTTGGTAAATATTCAGAATTTAGCCAATTCAGGGCAGGCGGCTGGAGGTTGAATTGGGAGACGAAGGTGGTCCTCGATCCTGGGTGGACCCGAGATGCCCATTTACAACAAGGCCCGGGATCGGGTCGGGTCATATATGATTTGAGAAAAAAGAATGAAAAAGGAGAAAAGAAGAATAAAGAAATAAACAAAAAAATAAAAGGAAATGAACACGAAATAAAAAAAAAATCAATGAGAAAATAAAAAATAAAAAATGCAAAACTAAATGGAACAAATAAAGGGAAAAAATAGAAAAATAAAACCAAGGAAAAATGTAGAGAAAAAAATAAAGAATAAAGAATCAAATTCGAAAGAAAGGAAAGAAACAAGAAATAAAGATATTCCAAAAGAAAGAGAAAGTAAGAAATAAAAATGCAAAAATAAAAGGAACCAATAAAGGTGAAAAAGAAGAATAAATGCAGGAAAAAATAGAAGAAACTAGAGAGAAAAAAATGAATAATGAAGATGCACAAAAAGAAAATAAAGGTAAAAATAAAATTATTTTATGAAAAAAAAAAATGAACGAAGATGCACAAAAAGAAAGAATGAAAAAAGGAAATAGAAAAGAAAAAGACAAAAAAGGAAGTGGAGAAATAAAAATGAAAAGAATTAAAAGAGAGATAAATAACTAAAGTCGAACGGAAAGGGGGCATTTTATGTAAGGTAAGATTAATAGTTTTCTCCTTTGGGAGCATGACTGTACTTTCCCCAGTATAACATACCGAGCTTCAGATTTTAGATAATGTGGTTTTGGGAGGGGGTTGAGTATTAGAGAAATTCACTGATTTTTGGATATAAGATTTAGAGAGAATAACATAAACTTAAATCTTAACATACAATATTTATACAAATCTCCATCCTTAAAAAGTTATTACAAAAATCTCAACTAATTATGTATCTTTGTTGGATGTATCGAAAAGATAATTATGTATCTTGAAAGACCCAAAATTTTAAAAAAATATATCAAAAGCTAATTATGCATCTTGAAAAGAAAAAAATGTATCTTAGTTGGATGTGTAATGTATCTCAACAGATCCAAAATCGGGAAAAATATATCGGAAGCTAATTATGTATTTTTACTGAGGAAAAAAATATATCGTCTTTGGATGAAACGAGAGATTATTATGTATCTTGACAGACCCAAAATTGAGATTTTCAGTAATTATGCAAAATTATCAAAAACATTTGTAGTTACGCTCCAAACTGTCGAAATTTATGTTGTTTGCCCAAAAATTAATAATACATTATATCAGTACCAAAATTTCAAGGGGATATTGATTGCATACCAAAGTTAAGAGTACTTTGCATAATATATATCTTACTAACTGATACAATCTGAACTACCTCAAGACTTTTTACTAGAAGTCAAGCGAGAGAACTCCAAAGGATGCAGACTTTGATCACAAATATCAAGGTACTTGATCGAGTCTTGACAAAAAAAGTGGTTTATGTAATGAGGGTTTGTTGGAGGGAGGATGAAAAGGCATTGGAGGATATAGAACCATACAAGGAGATCACCAATGCCAAGAATTGAATTCTATATAATTCTGCAATGGGGAGAGCATTTGGTGTATCGCCAACACCATTAACAACACACATTGGCAATGCTTAAGGACTCCACATGAGTTGCAGACCTCACTAGTCATTTTGGTGATGACAAGGAAGGATTGGCGCATCGCTAACACATTTGGTGATGGAGATGTGCGTCGCCAATAATCCTATATCATTTAAGGGTCATTTTCGAGCCCATGAATAATGTTTAGGGTCACTTTAGAGGACATATATATAAGTAGCTATTTTTTTTCATTTCTTTAATAGATTTTTTATTCTTATTTCTGCGAAACACTCCTAAGAGATTTAGAAATTTTTTGTTGAATACTTTGATTAGTTGTTCGTTGGTAATCCAACAACGGTTCGTTGGATTTGAAACATCCTTTGGTTGATCTTTTCTTTATCTTTTTATTTCTATCTTTTGATTTTTCTCCTAATTTCCTTAATTTCATAGTTTGTCTCTCTTTAACATACTTTAGATTGTATCATTTGGTATCAAGTCAAGTTTAGGATTGTTCTATTGATTCTAGTCTTGAGTTTTATTTTATAAAAAAAAGAGTCAAAAATATTTTTAAGAAAATCCCAAAAATATTATTGTTGTTTAGAGTATTTTTTGAGTTTCTAGTGGTAGATTAGTTTTCTCTTTCAATGTTTAGATGGAATTTGAGATTTAAGAGTGATTAGAGTATTTTTGAGAAAGTCACTATTGTTGGAATCTTGCGTATGATGAAATTTGAAAAGTGGATTCTTAGATCTATTGACTAGGGTTAGAATGAAGGATAAGAATACGAGCTATTTTGAGTAAGTTGTCTTTTTGGGTTCTTCACCTTGTTCATAGTGTTCTTGAGGAGTATTCAAATCTTCAAGAAGAAGAGATATCAAAAAGGTGTTGTTTGATCCAAGAAAACTACCAAAAAGGAAAGGATAAGTGTTGACACCAAAATGGGAATATTTTAAAAAGGGAAAAGATAAGGTAGTGGGCATAGCTGGGACATAGGAAATTCAAAGGTTTCAGTTGTCCAATCTATAAAATTTGGTGCACCCCCTTGACCATCGTCAATCAGCACGGTGCAACACCGATTTACACGTCGCTATCAATGATTAGTCATTTAAAACTATCGAATTTGGCTATATGGTGGTCAATTTGGAGATGCACAAACACATTTGGTGATACTTGGGTACATTTTTGTGATCCTAACTCACTTTGGTTGATTTAAACTTCGTGTTACCTAATCAAACTCGGGTTCAATCATGTTAGTTTCAATTTCTTGATTCCTAATCCATTTCTTGATTCCTAAACTAATTAATAACTAGTTGTTGGTCTATTTAGTTAATTTCTTTTGGATTAAATTTTGGGGATTTGTTAATTAAAGAAAAAACAATATGTATTCATTACTCAAAATAGGTCAACCCATCCGGAAACAACACCAAAAATAAATAAAGCCTACTCCCAATCTCCAACCCAGCCGAACCCACAATTCTATTACATATTAGAAAAAGTGTAGATTTTTCAAAATCAGACTTCACTCTTCTTTTCCTCTTCTGCCCTGCAACACCTGAGACATTCCACCACTATTCAACCGCCACTTCATTTTGCTCCTACTTTGGGTGATAAACTCTGTGCATTAGATGCTTCTTACTTGTGCATTTCTCAGCTTGTAGTAGTAAGTATCGGTTGCTTTCTCTTTGCCTTACTTAAATCTTTATTTTTAGCTATTTTTCATTTTCTATCTTGTGTTTCATTTATGCTCTCCGGTGGATAGGATAAATATCATTATCTTTTCCTATTTTAAGGGCTCTTGTTAACTGAGTATTGTTATTTTTTCTAGGTAAGAAAGAAATTGACCTTCTGCCTTTGTTTTCCTCATGAGATTTTCTATTCATAACCTTTCCCAATTTATAGATATGGCTGGTATGGAGATAATGGGATGCTCAAAACCACAAATATTCAGAGAGTAACATGTGTTTCAAGTTTATCAATTTTGATCCGACCAAGTGACCCTCCCTTTTTGTTGCGAGTCCTTTTTTATGGGTTGTTATAGTGAAGGCTAGATAGTTTTTTCACTCTTTTGTTGCCTCCATGGCTTGTACATATATCCATTTGAAAAAATTAAGTTGTAGCCTTCCGAGCCTCCTCACCCTCTTGTTGGTGACAATTTTAAGTATGGGCATTGTAATTTATCACTATTAAGTATTCTCTTACCTCTGACTTCTACCTATTGAAAACTTGTGAATGTGAAGTTCCCTTTATCTATTACGAAATTAGCTAAATAATGTACTAACTGGTTCCCATTCTAGAGAATGTGTTTGTACTGAACTTGTTTGTTTTTCATTAAAGTCCATATCTACTCTATTGTATCGGATATGGTCCATGAATACTTCCATTAAAATTTTCTGCAAAGCTAAAGAGTATTTAAATGATAACTTTGTTGTGTTGTGATTGACTGTAATGTGTGGCTTATTGAAAAATATCTATTGCCTCTACTTCTACATTGGTTGTATCTTTTATGTTAGCTCCTTTTGAATATATCAGATCCCCTTGCGCATTTCTAAGGCAAAATAGATAGGAAATGACTCCCAGATTACCCCATATGCTCCATCAGTGTTATATTTTATCCATCCTTCCTGTCGGAACTCGCAAATTACTTTAGTAACCTTAGCTCTTGGCCTACACTGCTCAAATTCTGTAAGAATATTTGGCCATGCATATGGAAATTCCTGTGATGGTTTCCTCACTTTCAGTAGCATTCTCAAATTTCTGGTTATATTGTATAGAACTCTCTGTGTTGTGATATTCTTCCCTTCATGTTTTGTGTTGTTTCTCCTCTTTCATAGTTCCCAGAAAATTATACTATGGATATCTTGAAAACAAGTTGTTTTCCCTTTTCTTGACATCTGCATTCCTCCATGCCATTATGGTTTACTCAAGCTCAGACCTTGTATGTTTAAACTTGCAAAATAAAAAAAATAGGGAAAGGCCTTGTTAGTAATATGTGATCTTAGAAACACATGAGATATGGTTTCTTCTGCTGGATTTGCAGAGCACCAGTATCTATATAGGCCTTCAACTCCCCTATCTCTTTATATTATCATCCACGGGGAATTTACCCTTCATATCCTCCACATAAAAAAGGTCATTTTAAAAGATAACCTTTTATCCATATCTCCTTGAATATCATACAACTTTACTCCTTTTTTCTAATGTATTTCCATGTTGATCTCACAATGAACTTCCCATTAGACTCAAATATCCTTCTTGGCTTGTCCTCCTATAATGTCTGTCATGGAGGTCTGGTGTTGTCTAGAATATGTTTAGCAACTTATTTAGGGAATATCTCAATAATTAGGTGTATATTCCATGTCCCATTTTGTATCAAATACTCACACATTGATATCTTTCATCCCATTTTTTTCTTCCCTAAACTGTAGTTAGAGATCTCCTATGACTATGCAATTATGAAACCATAGATTAGAGTTCCCACTATTAGTTTACTATAAGATTTGATGTTATACTAAATCTCTGGCATGTGGCATCTTATTCAACATCTGTGAGCCTCCTATGCCAATCTTCCACATTACCATATTAGGGTGCTCTATTTTACTTTAATACCCCACATTTTCGACTAGAATGAAAATCCGTCATTCCTATGCGTAGATATTTCAAACGCCTCAAATCCTATGTAAATTTAGTGTGTTAATCAATTAAGTAGTGTGGGAATCTATTTTAGCATGAATTTAGATCATATAGGTCCCCTAACTCAAGTACAAGTTGAAAGCTTTCCTATCGTTCAAGTTTTAGATCATATGGGTCAACTTCAATCGATCATAAATCATTTTATATGACAAACTGGGTGTCTTACTATATATCAAATGAAATATCTTTGAATTATCTTTCCAACGATACCAATTTCACCCAAATCCAATATCGGAGCAAGAAGTTATGCCCATTTTACTTCGGCATGTTAGGCTGGGAAACTGAGTGACGACATTTGTGACAAGCCGTCACGCCTGTGACGGCCTATCACCAATGTCGTCAGCCCGGGCAGATTTTCACCCCCAGTGACGACATTTTGTGACAAGCCGTCACGCCCGTGATGGCCTATCACCAATGTCGTCAACCTTAACCAGAAAACCAAGATTTCACCTTTTTGTGATGACAATTCGTGACGACCTATCACCAGTATGACGGCTTGTCACGAATGTCGTCAGCTATTTTTTTTAGCAATTGAGGGATATTTTTGCAAGGGTATTTTGGTCTTTTTCCTTCACTTCCCACGACTTATAACCCTCAAGGAGCGTATTATCTTCCATTCTCTTTAGTTAAACATCTCAAAAAGCTCTCCCATACACTCTCAACCACAAGATTAGCGTTTTCTCTCAAGATCATCTCCTCGAGAACAAGAACATTCTTTCCCAAAGGGGTTAAACCCTAGTCAAGAAAAATCAAGAAAAAGCCTAAGGATTTCTTCAAGAACCTTCAAGAAACATTCGATCTCTTTCAAGATCAAGCTTTAAGGTATGCGTAGTATTCATTCATAGATCCCTTTCATCCATGGAGTTCAAGAATCATGTTTTAAATTATAAATTGTGATTTTCTTGTTGTGTTATGACTATATTCATGTTGATGATTTTTGTTTGGATTCAAGGTTGTATCTTGATGTATTTTTCATGAAGCATGTGAGTAGGTTAGTTAAAACCCATGAATTTTGGATGGATTAAGATTGTCAAATTGATAAGTACACCTATGCCCAAACTTGTGCATGTAAGGTGTTTGATAAAATGCCAAGAATGATAGAATCTATGTTTTTATGACTTAATAGTGTTTAAATGACAAGCCCATGTTCTATTCTTTATGATTCCATATGAACTCCACGTTATTGTTGTGTTTTATTGTTGTGATACGGAATGAGCATGATATTTAAGCAACGTGAGTATATACATGTTGTACGCATCCCCTTTTATGTATAAGATGTTGAGAACCAAGTGTAGTATGAAATCCCCTACTTATGATATTGTGAATTGTGGACTTTATTCTTATGATCAAGTCAGTCATGTGTGTCAGTTTCCTTCCATCGAGTCCTGGGGGTACTTGTACCCGAAATAATATGGTTTTGTGCCTAGTGCCATATCATGTTATCACGATACTCTCAGTCAAGCCATGGTCTATAGAATTCAGTTAGTCATGTGACTCAGGAAAACTCCGAAATCTCAACAGTCTCAGTAGTTCAGTAACCTCAGTGATCTCAATAACAGCATTATTCCTAGCGATCTCAGTAATTTTAGTACTCTCAGTCAGTCCTCAAAACTCAGTACGTTCCTTCAGTCAAGGGAACTCAGTAAACTTAGTTTAGCTCCGTTAAACAATACCACTAGTATCAGTTCAGTTAATCAGTATCAGTTCCTCTAATCAGTTCAGTTTAGTTATTTAGTTTATCTCAGTTATCCAGTTCAGTGTCTTTTAGATGGGAGTAGGATTCAGCACCGAGTGAGCCTAGGGATGGGTACTCAACCTCTAGAAAGGACGGAGATCCTTAGAAGCAATCCCTAAGTTCCAGAACTATGTAGCCAGCATAGGTACGAGATGTCACCTGTTAGATAGGACTGGCATACTCAGGGGTCACCCGTTAGCATATTTATATGTATAGGACTGATACCAGGAGTCACCCGCTAGATTAGGACTGACTCCACAGTAGTTGTCTTTGCTGGTGGTGCGGTACTGAAACCCTTCCAGTCAAGGAAAAGATTGGATCCCAGGCATCTTAGCATGGGGCATATCGGTTAGATGAATACATCCCACAGTTTCAGTTACAGATTCAGGACTGCCAAATACAGTCAATTCAGTTCAGTAGTACAGATTCAGTACTGTTAGAGACAGTTAATCCTTATCATTATAAATAGACTTCAAGATCACCCATTAGACAGGACTGATCTCAACTATAGTTAAATAGTATCAAAATCGTCAGATTTAAAGATCACCCGCTAGATAGGACTGATCTCAAATTTAGGTACTCCATATAAAATGGAACTCAGATAGTTCTATCAGAACTCAGACTGTTAAATACAGTTGCTCAGTATCAGTACATCAGTCTTGTCGACCATCACAGTTATATCAGTTATGTCAATTGTCATAGCTTATGTTATCAGTATTCAGTTTTAGGACTGTTAGACACAATCAATCAGACCAGTTCTTCATAATTCAAACTGTCAGAAATAGTCATTCATCTATTCAGTATCTCAGTATCATTAAAGTCATGTCGTCAGTATTCAGACTCAGTAGTCAGTATCACCACGAGTTTAGTTATAGTTGCTTATGCATGAATGTATTCTCACGTTCATGTTAGTCAGCATTGTTCATGCATATAACCCTTTGTATTTAGCCTAACTCACTCATATACTCAGTACATTCAGACGTGCTGACGCATTTGCGCTATGGTGTTTTCTCTTATGTTACACCATGGGTTCAAAGGCACGTGTTCCAAACATACTGATGCATTTGCGCTATGGTGCTTTCTCTTATGTTACACCATAGGTTCAGAGGCACGTGTTCCAGATCAGCAGTAGCATTCCAGTCACAGAGTTGCAGTGAGTCCTCATCCATTCGAGGATGATATTATTTTATTTCATTTATTATTTTAGTTCAGTTTTTCTAGACGGAGTTAGTTGGAGACATGTTCCTTCAACTCCTTACTCAGACAGTATTTAGAAGCTTTCATATTTAGTTCAGATTTGATTCAGACTTCAGTTGTTTTTGGGTATTTTCCACCCATATGGATATTACGTTTGTCAGATATTTTATTCAGTTGAACCTTATGGCCTATTGTTTATGTTTTTCTGCATTATTACGTCATATATTGCAGTGTACAGGTACAGATATCAATCATGGGTTAGCTTGTGGTCCTTCGGGGTCATAAGTACCGTGTCGCATTCTGGTTCAGAAAATTGGGGTGTTATATTTACAATACTTATTATTCATATAAGTACTCCATATAGACCTCATTGTTCTAAAATTCCACCATATCTTGCAAAAAAGAGTCATAGCTATACCTTGCAACAGTCTAATCCAAGACCTCCTTCCCCTTCTGATAAACACATGCTTTTCCATTTTCACCAATATTGTAACGCCCCAAGACTACCACCTGGATGACACATGATGCTTAGAACTATATGTGATCTAAAGCTAACCCATGATACTGGCATAATTCGTGCACTGAATAAATTACACAAAATTGAAAACAATAAGTGGAAAAAATGTCTTTCGATAAACTTATTCAATACAAAACTATTTAAAACATTTACATCTCTAGATTATACAAAAGAAAGCTAAAACTGAATACATCAACTTTGACTGACTTTCTATGAAGCCTCTACTAATTCTGACTATAAGTAGCCGGGACATAAACTCATAGGTCCTAACACGAGGTTAGAATTCTAGACCTTCCATACTGGTACTTCACTAATGGCTCGGGCCACCAGCTATCCCTAATCAATACAGCTGAATAAAATACATAATATCGAACTATAGTTAGCTCGAGTCCTCGAATTAAGATAACTCATCACCTGCTAGTTGGAAGCTATAAATTATCTGACACTGATATGTAGGCTACAACTAGTACCTACATTATGAAATAATGTAGCCACAAAACATATATATGGTCTGTACTTCAGGAATGTACTGAGTATGTGAGGGTAACTGCAATAAGTAAAACTGAAGTTGAACATGCTTTCAAATCATGCATACTAAGTGTAAATGAAATCACCTTAATCATGAATAAAAGTGAAAGTTGAAATATCACAAAACATGAATAATAAAACATAACCTGATAAGCTTAGTGAGTCATTACATGTAGTTTCTAAAATCTTTACTTTTATGGGAGATTCTGATAACCGACATAAACCATGTGAGTTAGCATGGAGTCCAATGTATTACATTGAGGAGAGCTATTCTACCCTTGACACAAGAATAGAATCTTAACTTAGAGTGATCACAAAACTTAGCCCATATTGGGAAGAGGCGGGGACACTCTCTGTCGAGGCCTCTAAGCCTATGGTGGCACGTAGGTTTTGAAGAATAGGATGCGCTAAACCCACATTCCCCTCTCGGTTCACAATACTACTCGCAAAACATATACTTATAAGCTCATACTGATGAAATCCACTTTAAAATAGCACATGTATTTATAAATTGAAACCAAATATTATTCTCTTACTTAAATCATATTCATGAGGAAACTTGTTGATTCCATGTCTTATGTGAGATCATAAGATGAAAACTGAACTTTAACAATGTTGTAATACTTGTAACTTGAACTTATAAGCTTAAACTTCTTGTAAACTTAGTAACTTATGCTTAAACTTGAAATCATTAATTATCTCACAGAAACTTCATATAAAAATATCAAACTCGAAGCTCAAATTGAAATCTCTTATAAACTTGTCAACTTCATGTCAAAATGATGAAATTCATCTCATAAAAACAATTTTGTAAGTAAAAACATGAGTAAAGGTAAATTCTTGTGCAAACTGAACCTTAAATCACATGGTAATGCCATAATATAATAAACATGAAAATTGGGTATAAACCCTAAATGAAATATAATAAATTTAATTGTAAAATCAAAGTTTTTGGGCATAGGGATGAAAGGTTATCCTTTCTCAAATCCCACATACCTGAATATTTTGATTTCTAGAAGGAAAACATAAATTTGGATCCATGGAAATTAAACTTTATGAAGAAACCTAACTTCTTTCTCTTAAGAGTGGACTAGAAAATGAGCATTGAAAAATAATAAGTGATGCATAGATAACATTTATTGGGTTATTTAGGTCGTGCGGGGAGTCTTTTAGGGGAGGAAAATACCAAATTACCCCTATGAAAACTAAAAAAAATTGCAAGAATTCTTCAATTGACAACTAAGTTGACAAACCATTAGTTTGTTGACAACTCATCAACCTAATTGTCAATATGTATCTGAATTTTTCCATTTACTGGTTATGGTTGATAGCTCATCACCTAGTTAACAGCTCGTTAATTTAGTCATCACCTAGTTGAAAGCTCATTAAGTTAGCTATCACCTTCTGGCAGACAGACACTCCCAAGTAGCATGAGCATTACTTGTTACTCCGATATTAGATTAAGGTGAAATTGAATGTGTTGGAAAGAAAACTCAAAGTCATTTAATTTGGTATATCATAGGACACCTAAGTCATTATATTATATGAGTAATGGTCATTTGAAGTTAACCCAAGTTAAAATGTCCACTAAAATTCAATCAATAGAAAAGTTCTCAACTCAACTTTGAGTTAGGAGATTTTTATGATATCGATTCATCTCAAAAGACATTCCCACACTATAGAATTGATCTCCACAACTACATTAGCATATAATTATTGGGTTTGGGTCTATACACGTAGGATCAATGATTCAAATTCTAGCTCAAAAATATAGGGTGTTACAAATGTCTACCTCTTCCTCCTATATAACTGCTCCAAAAAAATTAGGCAAGCATCATCTGAATAGTAGTCAGCACATTCATAGGTGGATTCATCATTTAAAGACAATGAACTAGTATTGTAAGACCCCGCAAAATCCTAAGCTCAACTCAGTGTTTTAAGCTTGCTAAGGGGTCCCAAACTTAGAAAATTCTAGCTTAGTATTCAGACTTAGTATTATTTTGGCCTACATAAGTTGGTAACTCTATTTTATGACTCTTATGACCTTAAAGTATCGATCCTTAGATTGATTCATGATCAAGAATGTCAGTAGGTATTCCCGAATGAGTTTTGAATTTCTCGGACCTCATTTGAACCATTTTTGGGAATCCAAAATAGTGCATCGATGCGATCTCAGCGCGGCGCATCGGCCATCGCATCGATCAATATTTTTCTTAGATCCCAATGGAAATTTCTAGTGAACCGATGCGGACTCAATGCGGCGTTTTGTCCATCACATCGATACCAACGATGAAGAGCGTTGATCTGCGCATCAACAGTCTAATTTTTAATAATTAAAAAGTCGCATCCTCGGGGGTATTAGGGTCTTTTTTACCCCCTATTCAGCCCTAAAACACGAGATTTAGCCTACATTGAGAAAAATATACTTACTTCCTCTCAAATTGCTCAAGAACCCTAGGTGATTTAATTTCAAGGCCAAGACTTAAGATTTCCACCATTTTCTTCAGGAATTTAGAAACCAAGGTATGTCAAGTGTTCATCCAAGGGTTTCTTCCACCCTTGGAGTCTAAGAAACTCTTATAAACTTCAAGTAGCTTGATTTCATGCTTTCCATGATTTGGATTTAAGGGTATTCATGATTATAATATTGATTGGATTTCTAATCCATGATTAAGTGCAAGAATTATGTACAAACAACTATTATGTATGTAATGTCATGTGAATTCATGTTAAAGCCTTAAAATTGTGATACTCATGTGTTGATTAGTACTATGTGCATATACATAGCCTTCCAAGTGTTTGATGAGTTGTTCATGAGAATTAAATAATGAAAATATATCATGTTAGCATGTATTCAAGTTCATGTCATGCAAGTGTTTGCTAGAATGTCTCAATGAAGGAATGATGATCAAGTAGTTATTTATCATGTTTCAAGATTTTGCCATGTCTTATAATTTATGCTATCGAGTACTGGGGGTATTTAATACCCAATAATTTAGCTGATTACCTAGATATATGATCAGTCTAAGGATAGTATCAGTCATGTCACTACCAGTAGTACTATCAGTCAGTTACAGAACTCAAAAAAAACTCAATAGACTTAGTACCAGTCCAGTCCAGTTCAGTATTCAGTTCAGACCTCAGTAAATTCAGCCAGTGAACAAAATTCAGTAGTATTTCGTCAGTCAATGGAACTCAGTAAACTTAATTCAGTTAGATAATATAATCAGTAATAGTTCAGTCAAGCCTAGTATGAATAAGGAAATCAGTTTAGTGTCTATTCAGATGGGAGTAGGATTCAACACCGAGTTAACGCAGCCATGGGGACATTCTTACCAGCAGAGGGTTTGACCCATAGTAGCTATCCCTGCGTTACAAAACTATGTAGCCAGCGTAGGTTGAGATATATTTCTGCCAGACTAGGATTGATATATCTCGTACGAGTTTTCCTGCCAGCGAGGGTTGACAAAAAAGCTTCTTGTCAGAGAGGGTTAACTCATAGCTTATTTTTACCCATGGCATGGTACTGATATCCTTCAAACAGGGTTATAGGTTGGACCCCAATCTATTTAAAAAGGGGTATGTCGGTTAGATGATTACCTCCCACAGTCTCAGTTTCAGATTCAATCTCAAAATAGAACTCAGTTTAGTTTTATATATTTAGGACTGTCAGATACAGTCATTTAGTTTAGTACGGAACTCAGTATAGTTCAACATGATCAAGACTGTTAGATACAATCACTTAGTTATCAGCTACACAGTATTAGTAAACTCAAACATCAGTAAATTAGTAATTCAGAACTCGGTATCCAGTGTTATCACGACCTCAGATTACCGTATACATATTCATGCATGTATTCCCATTCAGTTATATTCATGTGATTCAGTTAGTATTATGCATGCATATGAACCCATCCATTTTAGACTACCTCACTTTGCATACTAGTATATTCAAAGTACTGACGCATACCTTTCTTTTGTGCTATGATGTTTTATATCATACGTTCGAATGCACGGGCTCCCGATCATACTTAGCATTTCAGATATTCAGCTGACAGAGTTAGTAGTGAGTTCTCTTAGTTCGAGGACATGATGATTGTTTCATTAGTTCAGCTTATTTTAGTAGTTTGGAATTAGTTGGGGACTAGTCCCATCAACTCCATATTTCAGATAGTTTAGAGGCTTTTTCAGACCAGAGTATTTTCAGATAGAGGTATCAAATTTGGTATTTTTTATACCAAATTTAGTTTTATTATAGTATTAAACCTTATGGCATGTTTTCCACCTAATTTTTGCATGTTACAATACTATTATTCATCTATTACAGCAGGTTCCAGTCATGGGCTAGCTTGTCGTCCTTCGGGATTACGAGCATCGTGTAGCGTCCGAGGTATAGACTCGGGGCATTACAAACTTGGTATCATAGCCTAAGGTTCAACAGAGTCCTAGGAAGTTTGAAAGTTGTATCTAGTAAAATCTTATGCATGTGTGTGTAGCGCGCCACATTTATGGACAGGAGGTTGTGAGGTCTCTTAGGAAAATTTTCTGTTCTTTAGTATTCATGTCGTGAGAGTGAGCATGATCACCAGTTAAACTCCCTTTCTAATCCATATTTCTCTTTCGTTTACAGAATATGCCTCTAAAGAGGACTAAGGGAAGAGGAACGAAACTCCAGCCAGAACCCCCTACCCGTCTAGCCAAATACTTTGGATGAACACATCTCTCACACAGATTTTAAAGCAGCTTTCACCACCCTAGATCATTCTGTGGCAGCCCATAATGAACACCCAGTTGTTGCTTCGTGTAATACCCCAAATTTTCCCTAGCTAATTTCATCCCAAGAATGCCTAGTATTAGCTTCTAAATTGAATGATGATTATTACATGAGTAATTTTCAAGATTTTCACTTTTGTCATGTGCGAAATTCAATAAACTTTTCATCGATATAAAATTTGCCTAAATTCGATAACCGGGTAAGGAGTTATGACTATTTTAAGTTCCCATCATAAAATAGCGCCATATTGGTCAGTGGTGCACCGCGCCACAAGTTAAATGGCAATTTTCCTTTTCTAGTGTCTCAACACAATTTTCTCCACATCGCACCACAGTTCCAGGTCACAAAATAAGGGGCAACACGATGGCTCTGCATCGCGCCATCCCTCAACTTCCCAATTGTCAAAATCCAGTGACACGGTGCGATAGCGCCGCGTCGTGCCAGGGGTCCAATTCGGGAAATTTTACTAAAATTAAATGATGCATCCGGGGTTAAAAGGGTCAACTTTCCACCCTTATTTAAGAACTTTAACACTTGATTCAGCCATTTTTCACCCAAAATCACTAGTTTCTCACAAAAACCTCACAAGAACAACCTAGGGTTTTTCATAGAAGATTCAATTTCAAGAAAGTTTCATCGTCAATCTTCATGAAATCATGAACTAAGGTATGCGTTGTGTTCATTCATGGATTCCTTCCATCCATGAATCTCAAGAACCTTGTTTTATCTATAAATCATGATATTTATGTTGTGGGTTATTTGTAATCATAGTGTTGACGTTGATTGATTTCAAAGTTGGAATATTTGTATGTTTATCATGATATTATGTTAACATGCAAGATAAAAATCCATTAATTTAGTTGTTTATGATGTGTAATTTGATGAATTCACTTATGCCCTAAGTTGTGCATGCAAGTTGTTGATAAAATGCTTGAAAGAGTAGAAATCATGCTTTATACCTCAAGACATAAACTAAATGTGGCATACTTGTCATCCTCCTATGTTTAAATGGTTTTCATGCTATCATTGTGAAATATGTATGTTGTCAGAATGCCCATGATATTAGAACATGAGATTATGATATGATTATCAGCATTCTCATCCATGTTAGGTAGTATGATAACCCTGTACTTCGTGAAATCCAAAACTTATTAAATTATGTATTGTTGGTGTGGGTCTTGTACTTAATAAAGTCATGCTTCATCAGTTTCCTTCTATCGAGTCCTGGGGGTATCCGTACCCAAAAAATATAGTTGTGTGCCTAGAATCAGTGTCATGTTTGAAGATACTCTCAGTCAAGCCATGTTTAGTAGAATTCAATCAGTCTCAGGATTCAGGAAAAACTCAGTAATCTCAATCAGTTATTAGTTCTCAGTAATATTTCATCTGTCAACGGAATTCAGCTAATTCAGTTCTGTTTAGTAACCCATGTTCAGAGTCTAATCAGATGGGAGTAGGAATTAGCACCGAGTAAACCTAAGGATAGGGACATACACTATCAGATAAGGGTGTGATCCTTAAAAGTCATCCTTGTGTTCCAGAACTATGTAGCCAGCATAGGTTGAGACATCAACACTATTAGATGAGGGTCACCCATAGCTTGTCCTTACCAGTGGTGTGGTATTGACACCCTTCTAATTAGGGTTACAGATTAGACCCCAATTTAGCCATAAAGGCATATTATGGGCATATCGGTTAAATAAATACCTCCCTCAGTTTTAGTATCAATCTCAGTAAAAGAACTCAGATAGTTCTTCAGATTTTAGTACTTTCAGATATAGTCAACTCAGATATAGTGCAGAACTCAGATAGTTCCATCAGATTCAGGACTATCAGCTACAGTCACCCATGTTATTAGTTATACCAGTTATCAGTATGTCATGTTATCAGTATTCAGTTATCAGTAATCATATGATCATGGTATTAGTGTCTGTTATCATGTCTCATGCATGTATTCTCATGATCATGATAGTTAGTCAGTTATTATTATTGTTCATGCATATGAACCAAACCCCATGCATTTAGCCTACCTCATATGCATACCAGTACATTCAGTCGTACTGACGTATTCGCGCTATGGTGTCTTATACCATAGGTTCAGAGACACGATCTCCTGAGCAACAGTAGATTCCAGACATCAGTAGTCAGAGTTAGAAGTGAGTCCTCATCTTTCGAGGATAGGATCATTTATGTTTCTTCATTTTCTCACTAATTAGTTTATTAGTTGGAGTTAGTTGGGGACATGTCCCATCAACTCCTTACTCATTCAGACATCCATGTTTAGAGGATTTCCAGACTATTATGTTCAGATAGTTACTTCAGTATTTTCAGTTTTGTTTTGGGTATTCTATTACCCCATATAGATGTTATATTATTCAGATTATGTCCAGTATTGAACCTTATGGCCTTTCAGCTCATGTTTCTTCATTATTCAGTATTTTATGCAGTATACAAGTATAGATATCAGTCATGGGTGAGCTTGTGGTCCTTTGAGGTCATGAGCACCGTGTAGAGTTTCGGGTACCAGATTCGGGGCATTACATTCCGGCCAACCCAGTGGCCAATATTGCTACTGCTAGGATTCAAGATTTCACCCGAATCAACCCTCCATCTTTTACTGGGTCTAAGTCAGATGAAGACCCTTGGGAGTTTCTTGATCAGGTTCAGAAAGTTACAGACATTATGGGAGTGACGGTTGTTGAGAGCACTGAGTTGGAAGCATATTAATTATAGGATGTGGCACACTCATGGTTTAAACAGCAAAAGGAAGAAAAGGTCGTAGATGCAGGGCCCTTAGAATGGGAGGAGTTTGTTATTTCTTTTTCGGATAGGTTCATCCCACTAGAGTTGAGGGAAGCAAAGGTTTTGGAGTTTATAAATCTAAAGCAAGGCAACATGATGGTACAAGAGTATTCTCTTAATTTTACTCAATTAGATAGATACTCTCCTCAGGTTGTAGCAGATTGTAGGTTTAAGATAAGTAATTTTATGTTTGGCATATCAATAGTGTGGTCAAGGAGAGTAGGACCATAATGTTGATTAAGAAGATGGACATATCAAGACTGATGGTCCATGCTCAAGAGATAGAGAAGTCTAATAATAAAGAGAAAGGTAGGGAGAACAAGAGAGCGAGAATAGGTTGTATCAACTTCGTCAGCCTAAGTCAGCGAGTGGGAATCATTCTCAGTTCTGCCCAAAATTCTTAGTTCGAGCTCCGTCCATAGCCAGTGCTCCTGTGCCAAAATTTAGAGATGGCAATAGAAATAGGGCTTTAGGACCTAAACCCCAGGGTAGTGTTAGCAGTGCTCAACAAATCCCCTTTGTCAAAAATATAGCAAAAACCACCAAGGTATCTGCAGAGTTGGCAATGATATGTGTTTCGGATGTGGCAAGCCAAGCCACAGGGCCAGACAGTGTCCTCAGGTGGGTTCTCAAAGTCAGCATAACCGTCCCCCAGCTTAGTCCGGTCGCTTGAATAAGCAGGGTGCCACATCCAGGGTCACCAGTAGGCAGCGCCTAAATAGACTCTACACTCTTTAGTCCCGACAGGATCAGGAAAGTTCTCCTAAAGTAGTCACTGGTACATTACAAGTTTATCATTTACATGTTTATGCTTTGCTATACCCAGGAGATTCTTTGCCCTTTGTTACTCCTTACATAGTTGTTGACTTTGGAGTCAGTCCCAAAATCCTAGCAGAGCCTTTCTCAGTCTCTACCCCAGTGGGTAAATCTATCATAGTCTCAGAAAGTCCTACTATGCCTCAGTCGACTGCAGAAATAGAATTGTCCAGTTTCAATTTTCGAATGAACCCATCCTTAAGTGGAGAGGTAGTACTTCAACACTTAGGGTTCAGATTGTTTCTTACCTAAGGGTAAGAAAAATGATATCTAAGGGATGTGTCTACTATCTCGTTCGAGTCCAGGACTTTAGTTCAGAAACCCCTACTCTTGAATTAGAGTCAGTACCAAGTGAATTCCCAGATGTGTTTCCCAAAGATCTTCCTAGAGTTTCTCCCGAAAGGGAAATCGACTTCAGAATAGACCTTCTTCCAAATACTCAGCCCATATCTATTCTGCCATATAGAATGGCTCCAGCAGAACTCAGAGAATTAAAAGAACAGTTAAAAGATCTCCTAGATAAGGGATTTATCAGACCCAGTGTGTCCCCATGGGGTGCACCAATTTTATTCATGCATAAGAAAGACGGTTCTCTCAGAATATGTATTGATTACCATCAGCTAAATAAAGTCACTGTCAAGAATAAGTATCTACTTCCCAGAATCGATGACTTATGTGACCAACTTCAGGTTCCAGTTACTTCTCCAATATAGACCTCAGATCAGGCTACCATCAGCTCAGAATCAGAGAATGTGACATTCCAAAAACAACCTTCAGAACTCGATATGGTCACATTGAATTCTTAGTCATGTCCTTTGGTCTTACTAATGCCCCAGCAGCTTTCATGGACTTGATGAATCATGTGTTCAAGTAGTACTTGGACATGTTCATTATAGTCTTCATAGATGACATTATTGTCTACTCGCACAGTGAGCATGATCATGCAGATCATCTCAGAATAGTATTACAGACCCTCAAAAACCATCAGCTATTCACCAAGTTTAGTATGTGCGAATTTTGGCTAAGGTTAGTATCCTTCCTTGGCCATATTATTTTTCGTGATGGAATTAGATTTAATCCCCAAAAGACCGAAGATGTGAGAAACTAGCCTAGATCCATCTCTCCATCAGATATCAGGAGTTTTTTGGGTTTGGCTGGCTATTATCGATGGTTTGTTAAAGGATTTTCATTTTTTGCATCCCCTATATCCAGATTGACTTAGAAGAAAGTCAAATTCCATTGGTTAGATTCTTATAAGAACAGTTTCCAAGAGTTGAAGACTCGACTCACTACAGCTCTAGTTTTGACCCTACCAGATGATTCAGATGGTTTTGTGGTATATTTTTATGCCTCCAGAGTCGGTTTAGGGTGTGTTTTGATGAACAGAGGTCAGGTCATAGCCTATGCCTCTAGACATCTTAAGCCCCATGAAAAGAACTATCCTACTCATGATCCTGAGTTAGCAGCATTAGTTTTTGCTTAAAATATTTGGAGGCACCATTTTTATGGGGTGCACATTGATGTGTTCACTGACCATAAGAGCCTACAGTATGTATTCTCTCAGAAAGATTTAAACCTCCATTATAGAAGGTGGTTGGAGTTGTTGAAGAATTACGACATGAGTGTCCTGTATCATATGGGTAATGCCAATATAGTGGTTGATGCTCTTAGTAGGATGTCTATGGGGAGTGTTGCTCATATGAAGGATAGTAAGAAGAAGTTAGCTCAGGAAGTTCATCAACTTGCCCGACTACGTGTTCGCTTAGTCGATTCATTAGAAGGTAGTGTGTGGGTGCAGAGTAGTTTAGAATCATCCCTAGTTTCCGAGGTGAAGGGAAAGAAGGATAGGGATCCTGTTCTAGTCAAGTTGAAGGAATCAGTTAGAGATCAAAAAATAGAGGTTTTCTCCAAGGGGAGAGATAGTATATTGCACTGCCAGGGTCGGCTAAGTGTGCCAGGTATAGATAACTTGAGGTAGAAAATTCTTGTAGAGGCGCATGGTGCGGCTACTCTATTCATCCAGGGGCCAATAATATGTATCGTGATTTATGGGAGATTTATTGGTGGAGTGGGATAAAGAGAGATATTGCAAATTTTATGGCTAGGTGCTCAACATGTCAGCAGGTTAAGATCAAGCACCAAAAACCAAGTAGATCCAATTAGGAGTTCAGTATTCCCATTTGGAAATGGGAAGAAGTGAACATGGACTTTGTGATAAGTTTGCCTCGTACTTGTCACCGGCTTGATTTAGTTTGGGTCATTGTAGACAGGACGACCAAATCAGCTCATTTCCTACCAGTTCATACCACTTATTCAGCCGAGGATTATGCCAAACTCTATATTAGGGAGTTGTTCAGTTAGCACAGTGTTCCACTATCCATTACCTCAGATAGAGGTACCATGTTTACCTATCATTTCTGGAAGGCTTTCCAAAAGGGTCTTGGTACCCGAGTTCATCTCAGTACAGTCTTTCACCCTCAGACAGATGGTCAAGTATAAAGGACCATTCAGACTTTAGAAGATATGTTGTGAGTGTGTGCGATAGACTTTAAAGTTAGTTGGGATGACCATTTGTCTTTGATTGAATCTGCATATAACAATAGCTATCATTCCAGCATTCAGATGACTCCGTTTGAAGCACTTTATGGAAGGAGGTTTAAATCTCCCATCAGTTGGTTTGAAGTGGGTGAGGACGCAATGGTAGGTTCTGACTTGGTATTTGATACATTAGAGAAAGTTTAGTTGATCAGGTTAAGATTTAAGACAGCTCAGAGATGACAAAAATCGTATGCAGATGTATGCAGAAAAGATCTCGAGTTTGAGATTGGTGATTTTGTGTATTTGAAAATCTCTCCTATGAAAGGAGTGAAGAGGTTTGGCAAGAAGGGGAAACTCAGTCCCCGATATGTCGGTCCTTACTGAATTCTCAGCCTTTTTGGAAAGATAGCTTACGAGCTTGAGTTGCCTTGAGACTTAGCTTCAGTGCATCCAATGTTCCATGTCTCCTTGCTAAAGAATTGCATAGATGATCCAGTAGTCATAGTCCCTATAGGGGGCATAGATATCCAGAACAGCCTCTCCTATTAAGAGATACCAGTCAAAATCCTTGATTATCAGATTCACAGACTAAGGAACTAAGAAGTCCCTCTTGTCAAAGTTCTTTCACAAAATTAGTCTATTGAGGGAGCTACTTGGGAATAGAGGCAAAAATGCGGACCAAGTATCCTCACCTCTTCTCCATAAATTCTGACTCACCCCAAGGTAACAGTTTTCCTTTGAATTTACTTAGTCTTATGTTCAGATATAGATACCAACTTGGTATCAATTAACGTTGCATACTCAGTCATGCATTCACAAATCAGTTCAGTCATGTACTCATGCATCAGTAATGCATGTTTAGTATGATAATTCAATATATCAGTAGTTTCAGTCATGAAATCATACTTCAGTTGTGCATGTCCAGTGTGTAAATCCAGTCTATCTGCGTTCTCAGTTTAATCAGTCTCATTCGAGGATAAATATTCCCAATGGGGAGATATTATAAGACCTCGCAAAATCCTAAGCTCAACTCAGTCTTTTAAGCTTGCTAAGGGGTCCCAAACATAGAAAATTCTAGCTAAGTATTCAGACTTAGTATTATTTTGGCCTTCTAAGTTGGTAAGTCTATTTAACAACTCTTATGACCTTAAAGTATCAATCTTTAGATTGATTCATGATCAGCACTGTAAGTAGGTATTCCCGAACAAGTTTTTCATTTTTTAGACCTCATTTGAACCATGTTTGGAAATCCAAAATAGTTCATCAACGCGATCTCAGCGCAGCGCAGCGGCCATCGCATCAATCAACATTTTCCTTGGATCCCAATGGAAATTTCCAGAGAACCGTTGTGGACTCGACGTAGCGTATTGGCCATTGCGTCGAAGCCAATGATGTGGCGCATCGGTCTGTGCATCGAGAGTTTGGTTTTCAATAATTAAAAATCCACCTCCTCAGGGGTATTAGGATCTTTTTCCCATCCCTATTTAGCCTTAAACATGAGATTCAACCTACATTGAGCAAAATATACTTACTTTCTCTCAAATTTCTAAAGAACAAGAACCCTATGTGATTTAATTTTCAAGCCAAGACTCAAGATTTCCACCATTTTCTTTAGGAACTTAGCAACCAAGGTATATCAAGTGTTCATCCAAGGGTTCCTTCCACCCTTCGAGTCCAAAAAACTCTTATAAACTTCAAGTATCTTGATTTCATGCTTTCCATGATTTGGATTCAAAAGTATTCATGATTATAATGTTTATTGGATTTTTATTCCATGATTAAGTGCAAGAATTATGTAAAAACAACTATTATTTATGTAGTGTCATGTGAATTCAAGTTAAAGCCTTGAAATTGTGATACTCATCTGTTGATTAGTACTATGTGAATATACAATGCCTTCCAAGTTTTAAATGAGTTGTTCATGAGTATTAAATAATAAAATTATATAATGTTAGCATGTATTCAATTTCATGTCATGCAAGTATTTGCTAGAATGTCTCAATGAAGGAATAATGATCAAATAGTTTTTTATCATGTTTCAAGATAACGCCATATCTTATAATTTATGCTATCGAGTCCTGGGGTTATTTAATACCCAAAAATTTAGCTTATTACCTAGAGCTATGGTCAGTCTTAGGATAGTATCAGTCATGTCACGATCAGTAGTACTCTCAGTCTGTTACAGAACTAAGGAAAAACTCAGTAGACTCAGTACAAGTCCAGTCCAGTTTAGTATTCAGTTCAAACCTTAGTAAATTCAGCCAGTTAACAAAATTCAGTAGTATTCCATCAGTCAACAGAACTCAGTGAACTATGTTAAGTTAGATAGTATAATCAGTAATAGTTTAGTCAAGCCTAGATGAACTGGAAAATCAATTCAGTGTTTATTCATATGGGATTAGGATTCAGCACCGAGTTAACCTAGGGATGGGGGAATTCCTTTCAGTAGAGGGTTTGACCCTTAGTATCAATCCCTGTCTTACAAAACTATGTAGCCAGTGTAGGTTGAGATATCTCTCTCCCATACTAGGGTTGATACATCTCGTATGAGTTTTTCTTCTAGCGAGGGTTGACGAAAGAGCTTCCTATCAGAGAGTGTTAACTCACAGCTTTTCTTTACCCATGGCATGATACTGACACCCTTCCAACTGGGGTTACAGGTTAGACCTCAATATATTCAGAAAGGGGCATGTCGGTTAGATGATTACCTTCCACAGTCTCAGTTTCAGATTCATTCTCAAAATAGAACTTAGTTTAGTTCTACAGATTCAGGACTATCAGATACAGTCACTGAGTTTAGTATGGAACTCAGTATTGTTCCATAGGATCAAGACTGTCAAATACAGTCCCTCAGTTATTAGCTACATAGTATCAGTAAACTCAGGCATCAATAAATTAGTAATTCAGAACTCAGTATCCTATGTTATCATGACCTTAGATTACCGTATACATATTCATACATGTATTCCCATTTAGTTATATTCATGTCATTCAGTCAGTATTGCTCATGCATATGAACCCATACATTTCATCCTACCTCACTTAGCATAGCAGTACATTGAAAATACTGACGCATACCTTTTTTTTCACTATACTATTTTATATCATAGGTTTAGGTGTGCGGGCTCCCAATCATACTTAGCAGTTTAGATATTCAGCTGAATGAGTTAGTGGTGAGACCTCTTAGTTCGAGGACATGATGATTGTTTTAGTAGTTTAGTTTATTTCAGTAGTTTAAAGTTAGTTGGGGATATGTCCCATCAACTCCATATTTCAGACAGTTTAGACACTTTTTCATACTAGAGTATTTTCAGACAAATATATCTGATTTGGTATTTGTTATATCGTATTTATTTTTATAATAGTATTGAACCTTATGGCATATTTTTCGCCTAATTTTTGCATATTATAGTACTATTATTCAGCTATTGCAGTAGGTACCAGTCGTGGGTTAGCTTGTGGTCCTTTGGGATTATGAGCACCGTGTAGTGTTCAGGGTACAGACTTGGGGAATTACAGGTATACTTTGCAATACAATCTTGATAAGTATATCTCTCCTTCCATATAATAACATATTTCCCTTCCATCTTTGCAACTTCCAGCATATTTTATGCATGATATAATGGTAATAATCCTTCTTCTTCTGCATAAAAAAGGACATCCTGGGTAGCTAAAAGGAAAATCTTTCCTTAGAATGCATGTAGCTACCTTTTCCATCACTACTATCCCCTGTGAAACTCCTTTATACAAGTATATTACACTATTCTCCTTATTAATCTTCTATCCTGACACAAGTTCATATCTCTCTAGAGTTGTTGTGACATTCTATAATGTGCCTAATTCAACCTCGCATAGTATAATCATATCATCTGCAAAGGCAAGATGATTTATTTTTGGACTTTTCGTAGGCATACCAAATATCTTAAACTCCTTTTTCAGTACTAGTGACTTTAAGGATCTAGACATCATCTACTAGCTAGTATAAAGAGAGTAGGAGATAGGGTATCTCCTTGTTTCAATCCCCTGTAGGATATAAAAGATCTTTTTTGTTGCATATTCACTAGGATATAATACCAATTATTTTCTACCAATCAATACACCATGTCAATAATAGTTTTACCAGATTCCTTTTTTCTCAACACTTTTGTCAGATACAGCCACTCCACCCTATTATATGTTTTCAAAATATCCAACTAAAGAACCATATTAGGGGCTTACCTCTTTTCTTATCTCTAAGATAATTTCTTGTACCACCGGAATATTTTCTACAATGCTTCTCCCTTGAACAAAACCATCTTGTTCTTCTGAAATAATATGTGGTAAAAGTTTCTTGATTCTTTCATGAATGATTCTAGAGAAAATCTTATTGACAAAGTTACTTAGGAATATTGCTCTCATTTCAGGGAAAGTGTTCACTACTAACATCTTTGGCAACAGTACTAAGTTAGTATGTGTGATATATCTTGGCAGTTCAAAGCCACAAAAGAAAGCTACTACCCTTTGGTACATATCTTCTCCAATGTTGTCCCACGTTACCCGGTAAAGAGCCCCAATCATCCCATCTGGTCCTTCATCACTGTGTTTATTCAGCCCCATGACTGTTGCCTTAACATCTTGTACGCTAGAGATTTTATTCAAATCCTAATTCTTCTCTGTAGAAACTATTGTTGGCAATTCTTACAGCATTGAAAAATCTTCACCATCCTATTCCTTAGAGAACTATTTCTAAAAGAATTGTACAGCAGCTTCAGCAATCTCCATTTTATCTTCTAACCATATACCCTCTTTATTTTGGATTCTCTTCACGTTCAATATGTTTTTTCTCCCTCTAATAATTGTATGAAAGAATTTTGTATTTCTTTCCCCATCTCTAAACCACTCAAAGCCTACTTTCTACTTCCAAAAGTATTTTTCCCTTCTGAGCTGTAAATTTAAATATACCTAAGCTTTAAGCATCTTTTCTCTATTTACATCTGATGAATCTTCCTCCAACTACATCTCCATTACTTTAATGACCTCCTTCAGAGTTGTTATTTCTTAAAAAATGTTACCAAATTTATCCCTACTCTATTGAGCTAAGGTAGATTTGGTTCTTTTCAACTTACAATGGAACATAATGAATGGGTTGCTTTGCATATCAGGTTTCCATTTTTACCTTATAACCTCCAAAGAAGATTCTTTCTTCAGCGAGAAATTTAGGAACCTAAAAGAGTTGATAATTTTCTCATCAACAAGACTAAAATGTAGCATCAAAGATATATGGTCTGATCTACTTTTTATCAAATGGTCAACCTCCAAAACTTGGAATAAACCTTGCATCCTGTCATTACATAGAAATCTATCCAGCCTCTTTAATATACAATTAGTATCTATTCTTCTATTCCACCATGTGTATTTACTTTCATTGAACTCAAGGTCTTTTAAATTACACAAATTTATGCAGTGTTTGAAATCTTTAGTTTCAGATACAGTAATAGGCAGTCCTCTAGTTTTTCATCTTCATTGATGATCATATTAAAATCTCCTCCTACTACTAGGATTCCTGAATATATTGTGTCATCTCTCCCAAAGATTCCTACAGTGATATTCTTTCAATTTAATTACATTTTTCTTAAACTGATGTGACTATTAGTGTCACCTCTGCCTCTTAATTTTCTAGCTTCAAAGTCATCTGTTTTTCTTCATCCATGATAATTGTAAAATTTACAATTTAATCCATAAATGCCCAAATTTTTCCTAATTTATTAGCCAATGTATGATGCATCCCCAACCTTATTCTATATTTCTCTATATTGTGATTGTCTTGAAATGGCTCTATCAGTCCTATAAAATAAAAGTGATGTCTTTTTTGTCAAGTTATCAATCTGGAGAATGCTTTTTGAGTTTTTACCGATCTTATATTCCATATCAAATCATTCATCTTGATTTATTTTTTGAATGAATCCTTATCAGCATAATACTTGAATGAGCACCTTCGCCCCTCTTATGATGTTTTCCTTATGATTCTTTAATTGTATCGATTTTCTTGGGAGACAGATTTCTTTCAATGGTTACTTTCTCAATATTATTTTCCAAATCATCCTCATAAAGTTCATATTTCCTCATATTACTGAAATCTAATTGATTTCCAGCTTGTATTGCTAATGGAACAATCCTTTTTTAGCATCATTACCTCCCCTTTTTTTGTTTTCTTTATCTGATATTATCAATTCCCTTAACTCCTCCTCATTTTAAATTGCCTTATTCTCAGTATGACTTTCCTGTAGCTTCATTGGTACTAGATTGTACATTCTCTAATGGTGTTGTTTTTTGTTTGTCTTTTGCCTCTTGCTCATCTATATTTTCTTTTATTGGTTCTGCTATTGTTGGAATCTTCCAAAACTTATTGGTAACCCATTCTTTAGTACTTTCTTTGCTTTTCTATTCTTCCTTCCCTATATTCTACTGCACTACTTTTTTATCAACCAATCTTCACTGAGTGCCTTAAAAGCATTAGACATTGCTTGGTCCTCCTGGCTATTCTCCTCCACTTCTCCAACATTATGACCTTACCTTTCCCTTTTATATTTTGTTACTTCTTGTTAGACATTGTTGTTCATTTGAGTTTCTTCCTCTAACTTTGTTTTAATTTGCCCCTTCATTATGATCCATATATCCTCCTTCTGTATGTTATTAGTTGTTTTTTTCTTTTCCTCTACTTCTTTTCATGCAATTCAGGGTGAGTATTATAGTAGCTACTTTTATCATGTCCTTGCAAACAACATTCCTTACAATACGTTGGCATATGATCATATAGAATTTGAATCCATTTGAATTAAATTTCACCCGTTAGATCATCCTCTCCATTGATTCTCACCCTTTGAGACAACTTGGAAATTAAATCCATTTCCACCTTAACATTTGCACAACTAGGTCTTAGTAAATTTCTAGTTTCCATATCCACCATTAAAGGTTTACCTACTGCCAAGGCAATTAAAAAAATTGCCTCCTTAGCATAGAAATTAAGTGAGAGATTTGGCATGGATATCCAAGTTACTCCAATGGTAGTTTCCACATCCATCTCAAACCACGGATGCCACTTCAATATTCTCATCTACCAATACATCTCCTTAGCCTTGATATAATATGTAGCACTCGATAGTAGGTTCACATAATCCTCTTGGCCTTCCATCAAATAAGATTATGTCTAGCATCTAAAACTCCTATAGTACACTCACCTTTGATTCCTCACTAACCTGGGATCATTTTTCTTTGCTCCTTAAGTTCGTCTTGACATAAGTGAATTTCCTAATTATAGTATATTGTAGATTATCTTGAATTATTAAACTTTTGATTTCTGATGACTTCCATGTTACACTAGGTTCACCACGCATCATGACAACAAGTTTTTGTGTAATTCTAGGTCTATTAGTGTTGAGAATCTTGGTCTTTAATGTATTATCATAATTAATTGTAGTAGTACCTATCTACATAAGTGAATTTCCTAATTATAGTATATTGTAGATTTTCTTGAATTATTAAACTTTTGATTTCTAATGACTTCCATGTTACACTAGGTTCACCATGCATCATGAAAACAAGTTTTGGTGTAATTCTAGGTCTATTAGTGTTGAGAATCTTGGTCTTTAATGTATTATCATAATTAAGTGTAGTAGTACCTATCTGTGCCTCATTGTTTAGCTCCTCATCTTTCATCCTGTTGGTATCTTCCAGTGAGTTAGGCCCACCGAAAGTGGTGGCCATGGTGGCCAAAGTTTGCAATCAAGTAGGGTTTAGGGATACGGTTTAGGTTTAGGGTTTAGTACTACAGAGAGCATTTCATCTACTTAGTTAATTGATTAGTATTTGAGTTCATTTTTCCCTCATGCTACTTTATTGTTTGTACTTTTCTTATTTTCATCTTCATAGTTCATTCTTGATTCAAGTATGTAATTTTGTTTGAGCTATCCATCTTTCTAAAGAACAAGAATCTATAATGGTTAACAGTAGCAATTGGCACTTTATCTACCATCAGTATAATCAGGCCTTCAACATTAGTGAATCCAAGCTTGAGTAAATACAAAGGTGTTTATAGATTTTTAGGTTGATTGTTTAGCGATAATTTTTTTTTAATTTTTTAGTGTTCTCCTTGATAGGTACAATGGCTCTAAAAGCTGAAACACCACATATTATGGATGGCAATTCTTTAAATGCCATCTTAGCAAAAATTAAATCTTTGAGTCAAGGAATGGAATCCATAAAAGGTCATATGACCATACGCCAAGGAGGTGTGTCAATCATGGATGGGAAGATGGTCAACAGGGAAGGTCATCTAAACTCTACCTAACCCATTCCCCAAAACTACCATGCCTTCTCTAGTGGACATGGTCAAACACCTCCACTACTATATCCTCGTAAACACTCTACCAGATGTACAACTCACGAAGACAAGTACATGATCCTATTTTGTAACCCTAATTTTAATAAAGTTGACCAATAGCCACCACACCAAATACCCTAAAGCCAAAGTCTACTCTAAGATCCACAAGTCCAAAATCCTCTTTCCCAAGTACCATTTAACCAAAACCAATGTATCCTAGTCAATGATGTAGAGAAAGACGATCCAAAAAATAAGCATGAAGTGATTGATGAAGAGGCTTTGTTTGAAGAATAATGGAGGAATAAAATATGTTATCAAGTAGGGTATAGAGGTTGAGGTATAAGATTTGATCCAGTCTAATATGGAAGGGGAAACTTTGATAACCAACCTCGAGATGAAAAAACATGGAATGCTAATGCTAATCAAAATCAAAGTGGTCAATGGAATTACTAGGAGAACCAAGGAGGGAACTGTGGTCGAGATATGGGAAACAATTCCATCAAGACCATTCTACCAACCTTCAAAGAGAGTGACTAGAATCTTATATAGAATGGGAATCAACTTATAATAGAGTTTTTCAAGTCAATAATCTAACTAGGATCAAAAAGAGTTGACATGCCAGAGCCCAATTTAAAGGGTTTACTATTATATAGTGGGAATATTCCAAGATATACCAAAAAGTCCTTGATGAGGGACAAATCCTATCATGGTATACATTGAAGGCTCTTATGAGGATAAACTATGTACTAAACAGATATCGACAAGAGTTACTAAGTTGTATAATTTAAGGCAAGGGAACAAGATTGTTGTAGCTTATTATGATAAATTTCAACAATGGATCTTAAAAATTGAGTATAACAAACATAAGGAACACATCAACATCCATTTCAAGGTTGGGTTGAACAAGGAGATTTCTTATTTTATGACTTGCCATAAGTTTTCCACTATTGAAAAAATCTTTCAAGAGAATTTGGATGTTGAGAGAAATCTTAAGAAGAGGACATCTTTCAAACCAACGGATACTCATCGACTAACTTTTGGGAAAGTAACAAAGAGTTAGCTTAATCGTAATCGGTCTGGAACAAGAACAAGGATTCCAAAGGGTCCTTCGACAATAATCCCATTAAAAAGTGTACTCCAAAGTATACACCAAGGAATAAAGGTAAAAAGTATCTGACTTCTAAGTCTAAGGGTTTCCAATGTTTTAAATTTCAAGGTTGGGGTCAAAACACGAATGAATGTCCTAACCAAAGAAATGTAATCCTTATAGAAGGAAAGATGTATTACCTTGTAGAATAGGTGGAAAAAAGGAGAATGGTGAATAAGAGGTCCGGGGTGAAGGTGAATTCAGAGATGAAGAGTATGTTGGGAAAGACCAAAATAATGGAGAGATTATTTTACCCCAAGAAATGATGATAAAGGTTTAACTTGAGGATGCTTAGACTCAAGATAGAGACTTAATGAGAAATATTTCACTTAAGGATGCTTTGCCTCAAGATAGAGAGTTTATGGTTCCAAACTTTGTGTTAAGGTGAGTGATGATTAGCATAGCTTAGATGACCCGACTCAAAGGGACAAACTATTCCATTCAAAATGTCATATCAAAGATAATGTGTGCTCTTTGGTCATTAATAATGGGAGTTGTACAAATATTGATAGGGATACTATGGTTGCTTTCTTGAAGCTACCCCCAATCAAGCATGTCACATCACACAAGCTTCAGTGGTTAAATAAGTATGGAGAGTTGATAGTGAATCAGGAACTGGTGAACCAGTTCAAGATTAGGAATTATCATGAATGAGGTTCTATGTGACATGATTCCCATGTAATATTGTATATTTTTCTTAGGAGTCCATAGAAACATGATCATTCAACCAAACATGATGGAACGATAAATTGATATTCTAATGAGCTATATGGTCAAAAATTCATTCTTCAACCTCTTTCACCTTTAAAAGTGAACGAGATACACCAAAACATAAAAGAGTTGAAGGAGAAAAATATAAAAGAAGGAGTGAGAAATCCCATAGAGGGGAGGTTGGCGAAGGATAATATAAGAGAAAATTTAAATGAAAGGTCAATTGGTGATGTTTGATAGAAACAAGAATCTTTCCAAAAATGTTGAGGACAAAAAGCCTATGCTCCTTCTAACCCATGTTTTCCATGATAACAACTCTAATTCCCCTATTTCCCATTTTATTCCCTTGTTTTTCAGGATTATGATGATGTGTTTCCAAAGAAGCTTCCAAAAGGATTATTTTAACTTCAGAGAATTGAACACCAAATTGACTTCATAGCGAGTTCACTATTACCAAATAACTAGCCTATTAAAGCAATCTAGAGGAAATAAGTAACTCCAAAGATAAGTCGAGGAACTTTTTAAAAATTATAATCAAGGAGATCATAAGTCCGTGTGTTATTCCGGTGTTGTTGGTGCCAAAGAAAGATATCACTTGACACATATATGTTGATTGTCGAGCAATCAACAAGATAACAATAAAGTATCACAACCCTATCCCCTGCTTGGATGATATGATAGATGAACTAAATAGTTCATATATATTTTATAAGATTGATCTTAGGAGTGGGTACAACCAAATCTGAATGCACTCGAGTGATGAGTGGAAAACTGCCTTCAAGACCATGTTTGGTCTATACGAATGAATGGTTATGTATTTTGGTCATACCAACATCCTAGTAACTTTATGAGTAATAAATCATGTGATGAAAAAATTCGTAAGCAAGTATGTGGTAGTATACTTTGATTATATTCTAGTTTATAGCAAATCCTCTTAAGAGCATATTTTATATTAGGAAAAGTATCTTTGATGTGCTTAGGAGATAAAAACTGTATGCTAATTGTCAAAAATACTCTTTTGGTGTGAACGAAGTAATATTCTTGGGATTCATTGTAAACTCAATTGGACACGAGGTGGATTAATCAAAGATAGACGCTATCAAGAATTAGCCAACTCTGAAATCCATAAGTAAAGTATGAAACTTCCATGGGTTGGCTTGTTTTTATAGATAGTTTGTCAAAGGGTTTAGAACCATCGTTGATCCCTTTATCAAGGTAATTAGCAAGGATAAACCTTTTAAATAGGGTGATGAGAAAGTCAAGGCTTTTGTAATTTTGAAATTTGTGCTTAGCTCCGCTCTCTTATTATAATTTCCCAATTTTGATAACATGTTTGAGATATAGTATGATATTAGAAAGATAGTTATTTTAGTCATCTTAATGTAAGACATAGTTATTTTAGTCGTCTTAATGCAAGACCAAAGAACCATTGCATACTTTAGAGAAAATCTCAAAAGACAAACCTTGAATTACTCTACATATGATCTCGAGTTGTATGCCTTAATTCGAGCTTGGGTAATTTGCAACACAATTTGTGGCATAAGGAGTTTGTGAGTCAAACTGACTATGAATCCTTAAACACCTCTAGGCGCAATATAAGTTGAACAAATGGCATTCCAAGTGGAATTTCTAGAAATGTTTCCCTTTTTAATTCAATACAAAAGGGTAGAAAGAGATGTGGTAGTCGATGCATTATCTAGAAAATATGTGTTAACATACATTGTTTTCTAAATTGATGAGTTTTGAAATCTTGAAAAATAATGTATTCAAAGGACCCCACATATTCTTAAATCTTCAAGGATTGTGATGATTTGGAATGGGAAAATGGATTGGGGATAAGACATCTATACCCTATTGTAAATTTGATCGGGTATTGTTCAAGGGAAAAATATTATGTGTTCCCTCAAGTTCTTAGAGGGAATAATTTGTTAGACAGGAAAATGATGGGGGTATGATGGGCCACTTTGGAATTGACAAGGCCCTTGGAATCCTAGAGGACTAATTTTATTGGCCAAAAATGTGTGATGATGTTACACGAGTATGCAGTCAATGTGTAGATTATAGGAGTGATAAAGTTTGAATTCTCCCTTATGGATTGAATACACCATTTTGCACTCCCCAAAACCATTGGATTGATATTTCCATGGACTTTGTCTTGGGGTTACCTAAGACAAAGAGGGGAAAAGGTAGAATTTTTGTGGTTGTGGATAGGTTCTCAAAAATGGCCTATTTTATTTCGTGTCACAAGGTGATGAATCCTTCAATGTGTCATCCTTTTTCATTAAAAATATTGTTAAAATATACGGGGTTTTCAACATTTTTAGTGATAGGGACTACAAGTTTCTTATTTACTTTTGGAGATCATTGTGGGTTAGGCTTGGCACTAAATTGTTTTTTTCTCTACATCATGCCACCCAAAAATTGATGGTCAAATAGAGGATGTGAATAGGACCTTAGGTTCTATGCTACACATTGCAGTTAGCGGGAAAATGGCCTATTAGGGAGATCAATTACCTTTAGTTGAATTTGTTTACAATAGAGTTATTCATATGACTATTGATATGACTTTATTTGAATATGTTCATAAATTTAATTCCCTTAACCCTTAGATCTAACTCATTTGCCTTAAGATGTTGTTCTATGTTTAGAAGGAAATAAGAGGGAAGGGCCATGAAGAAACTAGATGAGAAGGTGAAACTTTTCCTTGTAAAAAAAGAATCAACAGGTGGACAAAAGAACAAACAAGGGCCAAAAAGGACTTGTGCTAGAATTGGGTGATTAGATATGGGTACACCTCCAGAAAGATTGATTTCCAACTCATAGATAAACCAAATTGATTCCTCTAGGGGATAGTCCTTTCCAAGGGCTTGAAAGGATAAATAACAATGCTAGTAAGGTTGATTTACCATCTAAATATAAAGTAAACAACATCTTCAATATGTGTGATCTATCACATTTTGAATCTCTTGAGGATAATGGCCATAATTACCATTTCTATTATTATGTATAGACCTCCCATTGAAAATTCCATGTTAAAATTCTTCTTGATTACTAAGTTATAAATTCTAGGCTAGGCTAATTTTAAGTATAATTGGAGTGAGGAACAGTCTAAGGAAATGTATAAATGATTTAGGAAATTTGGATGGTGTTTGATTTGATTTCTAGTTAGATAAGATAATAAGGAACCCGTAGGAATTTACGAAATCAAATTTGGGTGAGTAGAACTCCCATGATTGATCTTAGCAAAAGGACATTATTTAGAATGTCCATGGTTTAAGGTGTGGTGAAAAATTGGAATTTTTTCCTATCGACGTTGCTATAGTTGGATGCATGACGCTATAACAGGGCATCTCTATAGGAAAGAAATTCCCACTATAGTTGTCATACCCCGTATTTACCTAGCTTAATTTAACTGTTAGTATGTGAATAATCCCATATAAAAAATTTTAAATACTCAGTATTTTCAGTTTAGATCCTGTCATTGCGTAGGAAATTCAATTATCTTTCCAACGATATAAAATTTTCCCAAATCCGATACCTAGGTGAAGAGTTAGAGTCATTTTAGTGAAATAGTGTACCACCTGGTACTTCAGCGCGTCGCGGAGACAGTCCAAATGGCAATTGTCATTTTCCAGTGAGCCAACGCGATACCACCACATCGTACCACCAGTTAATTTCCCAATTGTCACTTTTCCAGTGTTTCCCCGCGATAATGGCGCATCGCGCCATCAGCCCAGTTCCCAGTTGTCCACTTTCCAGTGAGTCGGCGCGATTGTACCGCATCGCGCCAGGGGGTAATTTTGGAAAATTTTGACGGAAAGCCAAAGTTTCGTTCAGGGCTAAATTAATCTTTTCCCCTAATTTTATTACGTCCAGATATGGGATTGAAGCCCAAAAAATGTTTTAAGTCATTCATTATTCAATTTTTTCCTAAAATCAAGAGCTTTCTCTCTATAATACAAAACCCTAACTCCAAGAAATCCTCCAAGAACCTTCAAGAAATATTCTTCTCAGGTTTGTTAGGTGTTCATTCATGGGTTCCTTTTACCCATGAAGTCCAAGAACCCTTTTTAAACATACAAGATCTCAGATTCATGATTTCCCATGTTTGAATTAGATTGAATTCATGTTCATGATATTAGTTGGGTTTCAATACATGAATTAATTGTAAGTTTCATGAAAATTGAATAGCATGTGTGATGAATATGTGATTATCTTGATAAACCCTTGAATTTACAAATTTATTAATGTATCATGATGTTCATGTGTTGGCCATTATCATGTAAAATAATCCATGCTCCCCAAGTGTTTGCTAAATTGCCTATGTGAAGTAAATAGTGGAATCATGACATGTTATTATGTGGTCCCAATCATGTACAAGCTTATGCCCTACAGGTGTTTGATGAAATTTTTATGTGATTTGACTAGTGAAAGAATGACATGTTATTATGTGATCGAATTCATGCACAAGTTCATGTATATTAAGTGTTTGACAAAATGTCTAAATGAGTGCATTGTTAGCAAGTATTGTTATGCCTTTATGATTATGTTATGTCTTTCTTTTTATTCTATCGAGTCCTGGGGATATTTAATACCCGACAATCTAGTTGGTTACCTAGAGCCAGTGTCAGTTACAGAATAGTATCAATCATGTCACGATCAGTTGAACTTAGTCAGTTTCAAAACTCAGGAAAACTCAGTAGACTCAGTATCATTCCAGTCCAGTTTAGTATAATCAGTTCAGTGTCTATTCAGTTAGGAATAGGATTCAACACCGAGTGATTCTAGGGATGGGGACTCACCCATTAGTTAGGAATACGTCCCTAGAAACAATCCTTAAGTTCCAGAACTATGTAGCCACCGTAGGTTATGAAATGTCACCCGTTAGATAGGACTGACATACTCAGGGATCACCCACTAGTTTAGGACTGATCTCAGGGGTCACCCGTTAGATAGGACTGACTCCACAATAGATGTTAGTACCTTTAGCATGGTATTATCACCTTTTCAATTAGGGTTACAGATTGGACCCCAATTCAGTTATCTTATCTTATTTAGGGCATATCGATTAGATGATTACCTCCCACAGTCTCAGTTTCCATCTTCAATTTAGAACTCAATTCATTTTATAGAATCAGGACTGTCAGACATAGTCAATCAGTATCAATAAATTAGTTATCAGTAACTTCAGATATCAGTTACTCAGTTATCAGAACTCAGTGCTCAGCTTCAAAAAAGCTCAGTTACAGTCTATACATATATGTATAGTATTGCATACTCATTGACTTCCGTAGTATCAGTTATCCACGTACGCTTATATTCAGTTACTCTATATTATTCAGTCAGTTCTTATTCATGCATATGAACCCTTTCATTCAGCATTACCTCATCTAGCATATCAGTACATTCCACGTACTAACCGCATACTCTTTCTTTGCGCTATGATGTCTCATACGATAGGTTTGGATGCTCAAGATCCTGACCGTGTTTAGACAAATCCAGTCAACAGTTGCAGATTTAGTAGTGAGTCCTCATCTATTGGGGATATGATTTATTTTAGTTTATCAGTAGTTCAGTAGTTGGAGTTAGTTGGGGGCTTGTCCCATCAACTCCATATTCAGACAGTTCAGTTAGAGGCTTTCATACTAGACCAGTTAAGACGGTGTTTATTTTTTATATGTTTTTGCCAGATGTTATTATTTATCAGTATTTAGATTTAAACCTTATGGAAATTCAGCCTAATTTCGTATTTATTTCAGTATTACTATTCAATGCTCACAGCAGATATCAATCATGGGTTAACTTGTGGTTCTTCGAGATTGTAAACCTCGTGTGGCATCTAGGGTATACTCTCGGGGCATTACAAACTTGGTATCAGAGCCTAAGGTTCAACAGAGTCCTAGGGAGTCTGAAAGTCGTTTCAAGTAAAGTTTTATGCATGGGTGTGTAGTGTGCCACACTTATGGATAGGAGGCTATGAGATGTTTTAGGAAAATTTTCCCTTTTTTCAGTATTCATGTCGTGCGAGTGAGCATGAGCTAAAGTTAAACTGTCAATCTACTCTGTTTCTTCCTTTTATTTACAGAACATGTCTCCTAAAAGGACTAACAAAATGAGAACCAAAATCATTTAGCACCTCAGCCCGTTCAGATAGATCCCCTGGACGAGCATGTCTCCTATGCAAAATTCAGAGTTGCATTCACTACTATAGCCAATTTTGTAATAGCTTATAATGAACGGCTAGCTGTGGTTGAGGACAACCCAGTGGCCAATACTACTACAGCCAGGATTCGGGACTTCACCCAAATAAATCCTCCCCTATTCTCAGGATCTAAGTCAGAAGAGAATCCATAGGAATTCCTCGATCAAGTTCAAAAAGTCACAAATATTATGGAAGTGACTTTTAGTGAGAGTGTTGAGTTAGCTGCCTATCAGCTACAAGATGTAGCTTATACGTGGTTTAAGCAGTGCAAGGTAGATAAGGGAACAGATGCAGGGCCCATAGAGTGGGGAGAGTTTGCTACTGCTTTTCTAGATAGATTCTTTTCATTAGAGCTGAGAAAAGCCAGGGTGTTAGAGTTCGTCAATCTCAAGCAAGTCAGTATGAGTGTGAAAGAGTATTCCCTTAAGTTTTCTCAGTTAGCCAGGTATGCTCCCTCTGTAGTAGCAGACAATAGGTCCAAAATAAGCAAGTTCGTGTTTGGGGTGTCAGATAGTATGGTTAGGGAGTGCAGAACTGTGATGTTGATTAAGAAGATGGACATCTCTAGGCTTATGGTCCATGCTCAACAGATTGAGGAGCAGAATCTTAAGAAGAAGGAGAGAGAGAACAAGTAGTTTCAATTTTAATCAGCCTAAGTCAGAGAGCGGTAACTGATGTTGGGCGTATTTATACGTCTAAGCACCATAATTTACCCATGTTTTGGCTAAGTTTTGAGGATAAAATATATAATTCTTGCACTTTTAGTCCATTTTCCTTTAAGTGAGCTGACCTATGTGATTAGCATATTTTTCAGGTACTAATGATGAAGATTTCAGCACTTTGTGGACCTGTGGGCAGCAAAGGAAAACTTCACATAAGAGGGAAGGCAACTTTTGGACTGAATGTGATGCATGGGAACTTTTTCCTGGGCAAACCCAGTATTTTTAAATACTTAAGGATGCAGTAGCAACTTATTAGACAAGGATGCTATTAAAAACCTTATTGCTGAATTTTTCAGCATTATTATCATTATCATTGGACGTTATTCATTAGACAATGGACGTTGGAGGATTTTGTACTAGTTTTGAGAACAGAAAATACCTCACTTGAGCAACGGAGAAAGAAAATACGTTTCATCTCCATAGCCGAGATTTCTCTAAGTTTTGGTATGATGATAATGTCTACTTTGATTTCCGTTGTATTCATAAGTAGCTAAACTTATCTGTTAGGGTTATGGAAACCCTGTAAGATACTATCTATTACTATGAGTGTGAATTCTTGATGTGTTATGCTACTTATATCATTACTCTCTTCGTTTTGATTGAATTCTTATGGTTACAAACATAGAGAATACGTCATTATAGCATTAACTTGTTCGAGAGAAAAGTTACATGTTTGGAAAAGAGAGTGTGACAAGGAAATAGGGTTTCCAACCCCTATTTACACGTTAATGCCTTAACCGGATTAACTTCTTGGAGAATTTGTACCATTTTTTATACACTTTAGGATCGGGAGAGCTAAAGCGAAATAAATCCTTGATGGTTGAGAAACACTTGGATTTAGAATTAGAATACGGTTCTCTATAAGTGCATGCATGTCTAAATTCCGCGTTACTCATAGTTAATAGAGAAGTAGAACTTATAAGGTGGACATAACCCTAACTTATCAATCTCTATGATTAAATCTTACTACGCAAATCATTCCATTGTTACTTTGATAATATTAGTTCACGCCTAAACCAAACCCCCCTTTTTCCTTGGAATTTTCGACCAACAGTCTACTAATAATTGCAACACTTATTGACCCGAGTATTCCCTGTGGGATTCGACACCCAACCCAGTTGGGTTCTATATTTGACAGCGACCGCTTACACTTTTTAACGAGAGTTGTAATTTGGGCGTATCAAATTTTGGCGCCGTTGCCGGGGAATACAATTGTCAACTAAGTTTGTGATAGTTAATAGACCTTTTGGTCAAAGATTCTCGAATTTTACTTTTTGTTTGTTGTTTTTGTATTGTTCAGGTTTATTGGAGTGCATGCCAAATACACGAAGTTCTGGTCAACCGTTATTACCTATAAATCCTGAACCACATCTTATTGGCAGAATAGATGCGCAACGAAACCTTGAACAGATGGCTGCTCAACAGGAGCAGGAAAGATTAGCTGCATTGGCAGCTGCTCAAGTGCATCAACAGAATATTGATAACCCAGGTCGGGCAACAAATCTTGATGAAGAGGACCTGGGTGATGATGAGTTATTAAATCCAAGGCGTGCTGGTGAGGTGGCAGTACCTGTGAACAGGAGAGATCGTCAAGCTAGAATGAGACCTGAACGTCGAGCTGTGCAGGCCCCTTTCGATGATGATGATGACGATTTGGATGGGGCTGGTACCAAGTTCAATATCACCAGCACTATGATTTAGCTATTACAACTCAGAGGGTTATTTGGTGGACTAGCAGGCGATGATCCGAATAAGCATCTGATCAACTTTATCTCAACATGCAAGTCATTTGAAAATCCAGGAGTTGGACAGAATGCAATTCGACTGCGCTTATTTCCATTGTATCTATCTGGAGAGGCAACTCTATGGTTGAACGGGCTGACTCCTGACTCTATTACTAATTGGAGGCAACTGAAAGACGCTTTCCTAGAAAGATTCTTTCCTCCATCCAAGAGAGCACAGTTACGAGATGAGATCAGCAATTTTCGACAGCTTCCAACTGAAGCTCTCCACGAAACATGGGAGAGGTTCAAGAAGAAGCTTATGCGGTGCCCAAATCATCAGATGACCAACATCCACTTGATGGAAATATTATACAGGGCCTTGAACTCGGTGACTAAGCCAGTGGGGTATAATACTGCAGGTGGGTCATTCATGGACCTTACTTTTATTAAGGCTGGTGATATGCTCGATGGTATGACAAAGCAGAGTAGAGCTTGGCATACCAGGGATTCTGAGGTAGCAAGCTCTACTGTATCTACTGGCATAACAGCAGAACAGAGGCGAAGAGAAGAGGAATGTGACTAAGATATGGCTCACATAAAAATGTGGATGGACCTTCTTACCAAGCATTTATTATCAGGGAAGACAGAAAAGGTCAAGGTTGTTGTATCACAGGGTGGTAGAGATGAATCCAATTCTGAGGAGGAAGCGAATTATTTGAATAATCAGGGGGGTTTCCAAGGCAATGCCCAAGGAAACCAAGGTCGGAACTATTATGAAAAATCCGGATTCAAGAATAAGACTGACAGGAGTGGTTTGTATGTCCCTCCTGGAAATCGTGAAGCTGTTGCAACTAGTTTTGGGAAGATGTCTATGGAGGACATGATGGCCAAGCTTTTGAAAGGAGTGGAGGCAACCAACACGGGACTAGCTGAGGTAAAAAATGATTTGTCCTCAATAAAACAATTGGTTGACTCACATTCCACTGCAATAAAACAGTTGGAACAACAAATGAGTCAACTATCAGTGGCATTCAATCAAAGAAAAGCTGGCACTTTACCTAGTAACACTGTGCAAAATCCACGGACTGATGGATCATGTATGGCTATTACTACCAGGAGTGGTAAGGTGTTGGAAAATCTATCCAAAGGCAAGCAGGTGGTTGATAATACAGAAGAGAATATTATTGAAGAAGATTGTGATGATTTTGTAGAAGATGAAAATCAGAATGAGAACATTCATGACACTACACCTAGATGTCACTAGCCTGAAAAGATTGATAATCGGAAGAAAAAACAAAAGGAAGTGGTGGAAAAGACTCTTCCAAATCCACCACCACCTTTTCCTCAGAGACTGAAGAAGAAGGCTGATGACACCAGGTTTAGTAAATTCATGACCATGCTGAAGAAGCTGACTATTAATGTTCCTTTGGTGGAGGCACTGGAGCAGATGCCAGGGTACGCCAAATTCATGAAGGACCTTTTGACAAAGAAAATGGAAGCAAGTTATGAACTGGCAGATAATGTTGCTGTGCAATTGCCACGAGATCTTTAGTATAGAAAAAGGCGGATCTTGGGTTCTTTATTTGACAGCGACTGCTTACACTTTCTAATGAGAGTTGTAATTTGGGCGTATCAGTAACCGCTCCTAGTTTCATCCAAAATCTTTAATTCAGCTCCATCCTCAGCTAGTGCGCCAGTACCAAAGTTTAGGAATGGCAATCTTGATGGGGCGCGAAGCTCCAAAACCCAGGGTAGTGTAAGAAGTGGTTGTACCCATCCGCTTTATGAAGAATATGGTAGACATCACTTAAGTGCATATAGAGATGGCAGTGATGTATATCTTGGATGTGATAAGCCAGGCCACAGGATGCGGGAGTGTAGAGTTATGGCTTATAAGGGAAAATATTTGCGCCAACAGGGTCAGTATAACCATCCTTCATCTCAGTCCGGTCTCCCGAATCAGCACGATGCTACTTCCAATTCCTCCAGTGGGCGACGCCCAAACAGGCTTTATGTACTTCAGTCCAGAAAAGATCAGGAAAGTTCTCCTGACATGGTTACTGGTACGTTACGGATCTTCCATTTACATGTTTTGTCTTATTAGATCCAGGATCTTCTATGTCATTTGTAATTTCTTACATAGAAATTGATTTCACAGTCAGCCCAAAAACCTTAACAGAACCTTTCTCAGTCTCCACCCTAGTGGGTCAGTCTATCATAGCCCGGCAGGTATACAAGAACTATCCGGTTATGATAGCTCAGAAAATGAGGCTTTCAGATTTTAGTAGTAATGTAAGTATGAGCAGAAAAGCAGTGACAGAGGTTGATGCCCAACCCATCCTTATATCAGTGCAAAGTATTTCACTTCAGCTATAACGATATCTACACATCCAGTACATGTCAGTTCTATAATCATAGCTCCTATTCATGCATGTTATTGAAAATCATGAACGCTTACAGTTCCTAGTATGAGCAGTTCCAGTTCACAAAATGTTACGAATCACGTTTCCTGAAAACAAAAACTCCAAACTCAGGTCATGTAGCTCATGACTCATGTACTCATGCCTTACAGTGTGCTCAGTTTCCATGACTTATGATATACTCCTAATGATCAGCTAAATTTGGATTTCTTCATGTATATCCTCAGCTTAGATCTCTTAATAAAGTCCGGTATATTGATGTTCTATTCCTCAGGCATCAGCTAAGTGTCAAGTTTAGTATAGTGTCCATTAATGCTTCAGGTCCCCATGTTTTAACCGTCAGTGAACTCTCCTTATGAAATAATGTAGTGATGAGCAGTTGCTTAGAAGGGAGAGAGTAAAAGTTTCATGTTAAGAAAAGATTGTTGCATGCTAGTTTTACACGAGGCTGTAGTTATGAAGATAGGATTAAATATCATGATGATGTGTAAGGGTCTAAATATATTTTGGAGATTTAAGTAGGCTTGAACATGGTGGGAAAATTTAGTCCACATCAGACCTCAGTAGGTAAAGTTATTAGTGCCCATATTACAGAATTTTAGCCATGTTGTAATTTCTTATTTAGATGTCTCATTCAGACCATGCCAAGATTTCCTTACTCCCTAAAGTCAGTAGAACTTTATATAAAGAGTGTCAAGAAATGCTTCATTTGAGTATAAGTTTTCAGTATGAGTTAGTCCGTAAAGCCAGGAATTCAATTTAGCAGTCAGGCAAACAAGTTCGTATGGTTTTCTATCTTTTTGCCCAGTTGCCCTATCCGAAGTCTCCCAAATATACCCATTCCAAGATGGATCATCCTATTAGTTTTGAGTTTAGACTAGTTCATGTGTCGTGCCTCAGTTTCAGATCCCAAATACTCAGTCACGATTTAGTTCGTAGGTGCCCCGTGCATCATCTCAGATTTTCCTCAGTATCTCAGCTAAGTCAGCATTCTTCGAAGGACATAATGTCCCAAGAGGGAGATTTACTATAACCCCCAAGATTTCATGTCCTAAACATTTCAGTTTCTCTTTGTGTAATGAATCCATTTTGGAGTAATAGGTACTCATAAGTTGACTTTCAAGTTCCAATCTCAACCGTATGACATGTATCCAAGAAATCACTCCAGCTCATGATATCCAGTTCATATATCATGCTTCAGACTCAGTAATGTTCTCATGTTCCTGTTCATACATTTCTAGTAAATGATCTCAGGTTCATCAGTATTCTCAGCCTAAGGTAATAGCCTTCCTTAGATTTACTCAGTTCCATATTTAGTTACAGTTACTAATTTAGTATTCTTTACTGTTGCATATTTAGTCATTCATTCATGAATCAGTTTAGCCATGTATTCCATGCATCAGATATGCATGTTTAGTATGAAAACTCAGCATATCAATAGCTTCAGTCATGTATTCCATGCATCAGATATGCATGTTCAGTATGGAAACTTAGTTTGTCAGTAGTTCAAACATGTAGTCAGGTTTTAGTTGTGCATATTTAGCGTGTAAACTCAGTCTATCAGTGTTTCTCATCTTAATCAGTTTCATTCAAGGACGAATGTTCCCAAGGGGAAGATATTGTAATACACCGTATTTCCCTAGATTAATTTAAGTATTAGTACATGAATAATCCCATATAAAATTTTTGAATTACTTATTATTTTTTAGTTTAGAGCCTTCCATTTCATAGGAAATTCAATTATCTTTCCAACGATATAAAATTCGCCCAAATCTGATACCCGGGTGAACAGATAGAGTCATTTTAGTGAAACAGTGTACCACCTGGTACTTTAGCGCGTTGAGGAGACAGTCCAAATGGCAATTGTCATTTTCCAGTGAGCCAACGCGAAACCACCGTGTCACGCCACCAGCCAATTTCCTAATTCTCACTTTTCCAGTGCTGCTCTATGATAATGGCGCGTCGCACCAATAGCCCAATTCCCAGTTGTCCACTTTCCAATGAGCCGGCGCGATTGTACCGCATCGCGCTAGGGGGTAATTTCGGAAATTTTTGACAAAAATCCAAAGTTTTGTCTAGGGTTAAATTAGTCTTTTCCCCTTATTTTATTATGTCTAGATATGGGATTAAAGCCCTAAAAATATTTAAAGTCATTCATTATTCAATTTTTCCCCAAAATCAAGAGCTTTCTCTCTACAATACAAAACTCTAACTCCAAGAAACCAAGAGCATTCTTAAGAAATCCTCCTTCAAGAAATCTTCTTCTCAGGTATATTAGGTGTTCATTCATGGGTCCCCTTTACCCATAAAGTCCAAGAACCCTTTTTAAACATACAAGATCTTAGATTCATGATTTCCATGTTTCAATTAGATTGAATTCATGTTCATGATATTAGTTGGGTTTCAATCCTTGAATTAATTGCAAGTTTCATGAAAATTGAATAGCATGTGTGATAAATATGTGATTATCTTTATAAACCCTTGAATTTACAAATTGATTAATGTATCATGATGTTCATGTGTTGGCCTTTATCATATAAATAATACATGCTCCCCAAGTGTTTGCTAAATTGCCTATGTAAAGTAAATAGTGGAATTATGAAATGTTATTATGTGGTCCCAATAATGTACAAGCTTATGCCCTACAAGTGTTTGATGAAATGCTTATGTGATTTGACTAATGAAAGCATGACATGTTATTATGTGATCTTATTCATGCACAAGTTCATGTATATCAAGAGTTTGAAAAAATGTCTAAATGAGTGCATTGTTAGCAAGCAAGTATTGTTATTCCTTTATGATCATGTTATGTCGTTCTTTTTATGCTATCGAGTCCTGGGGATATTTAATACCCGACAATCTAGTCGTTTACCTAGATCTAGTATTAGTTACAAAATAGTATCAGTCATGTCATGATCAGTAGAACTCAGTTAGTTACAGAACTCAGGAAAACTCAGTAGACTCAGTATCAGTCCAGTCTAGTTCAGTATAATCAATTCAGTGTCTATTCAGTTGGGAGTAGGATTCAGCACCGAGCGAGCCTAAGGATGGGGGATCATCCGTTAGTTAGGAATAGGTCCCTAGAAATAATCCCTAAGTTACAGAACTATATAGCTAGCGTAGGTCATGAGATGTCACCTGTTAGATAGGAATGACATACTCAGGGATCACCCGCTAGTTTAGGATTGATCTCAGGGGTCACCCGTTAGATAGGACTAACTCTACAATAGATGTTAGTACCCATGGCATGGTATTATCACCCTATTAATTGGGGTTACAAATTGGACCCCAACTCAGTTATCTTATCTTATTTGGGGCATATCGGTTAGATGATTACCTCCCACAATTTCAGTTTTAGTGTTCAGTTTAGAACTCAGTTCATTTTACAGAATCAGGACTGTCAGAAATAGTCAATCAATATTAGTAAATCAGTTATCAGTAACTTTAAATATTAGTTACTCAGTTAGCATAACTCAGTGCTCAGCTTCAGAAAAGCTCAGTTACAGTCTATATGTGTATGTAGAGTATTGCATACTCAGTGATTTCTGAAGTATTAGTTATCCACGTACTCTTATATTCAGTTACTCTATATCATTCAGTCAGTCCTTGTTCATGTATATGAACCCTTGTATTCAACCTTACCTCATCTAGCATACCAGTACATTTTACGTACTGACCACATACTCTTTATTTGCGCTATGATGTCTCATATCATAGGTTCGGATGCTTAATATCCTGACTGAATGGTAGGTCATTTCATTAGTCATGTGTTTATATGAATGTTCTAGACCAAGATCAAGCGGAAATTACACAGAAGAAAAAATTTCTAGCTTAGAGGAGTTGTGCAAGCTTTATTCGAAGTAGGTGATGGTATTGTACTTTAAACCAATTCGTACCATATGTGCATGTAACTAATTTATAGTATGGATTGTTAGTGAATATTTCTTGGTGTGGTCAATGAAAATGAGGTTACGTTGTTTTATAATTTTTGACCTACCTCATTATTAAATATGGGATGTTTCAGTATTTGAAATGTTCCTATGGGTCATTGTGAAACAAGGTTGTCAGACACTTGCGTTTGAGATTTAGTATATGGACATCAATTGCCCTCTGCAGGTCTTGGTTAGAGGGTGGATGCATTAATTATAGCGCATATGTACGAGGGTTAGGTGAGTTGACGGTTCCATGAGTGAACCAGAGAATATATTTATATGGTTGATAATGGTTTAACTTCTTAAGTTGTTTTAACTTGGCTTGTGCGTATTTCGTAATTGATGTTCTAAGTGTATAATGGTTTTGATTATGGATTAACTTCTTGCACTATAATTTGGCTGTGTGTTTATACTCAAATCTTGGGCTAGCCAAATGACCCTACCAGTACACTTATTGTTTGCTTGTTTGTTGATGCTACATCTTCTATTACTCTTTTTAGTACAACGCAACTTTAGCGGCTCCTATGAGACCTCACTTGTGATTCCAGCGGTTGACTTCAAATTCAAGAGTGAACAGCATGTTTCAGCCTACCATGTATCCTTCTTAGATGACAGAGTCTTTACTTCTAGACTTGTCACGCCCCAAACCAAGGTCCTGGCTGTGACGGGCATCCCGAACCATGAAGGCCTAAGAGTCCCTCTGAGTAGCGATCATGTGCATAGTTCATATAATATAAAGATACAAAAAAACACAAATTGGAAACATGGTCATCTAACTTCATCAACTAATAAATACGGGCATAAGTTCAACAAAACCCAAAAAAGTAACCATCTATAATGAATCTGCGATATCTCTACTAAAATATGAAAGCAACATCTGTCTGAAAATTGGGACATGGCCCCCAGTTGGACCATAAACTAAGTACAAATGAAAACAAAATGCGAAATAAGTCCTTTCGAAATAAGGAAGGCTCACCAACTCCAAATTTCTGATAATGATCCACTTCTTAGCGGGAGCTCGGGACTGAGCAGCGATCATGTGCATAGTTCATATAATATAAAGATACAAAAAAACACAAATTGGAAACATGGTCATCTGACTTCATCAACTAATAAATACGGGCATAAGTTCAACAAAACCCAAAAAAGTAACCATCTATAATGAATCTACGATATCTCTACTAAAATATGAAAGCAACATCTGTCTGAAAATTGGGATATGGCCCCCAGTTGGACCATAAACTAAGTACAAATGAAAACAAAATGCGAAATAAGTCCTTCTGAAATAAGGAAGGCTCACCAACTCCAAATGTCTGATAATGATCCACTTCTTAGTGGGAGCCCGGGACTGAGCCTCAGATTCTGAAATATAGGGTCAATACAATTGTACTGGTATGCAGAGCAACCTAAAATAGCATACTTTTATACAAAATACATGAGATCAATTCATAAAATATTTTACATATGATATATGAAAACACATAGGCATACTTAAAATACTTTGAAATAGTTCTTTGAAACCATGACTTACTTTTTATCTTACTTCTGAGCTAGATGGTACAACCTACAATTCTAGTACCCATGGGCTATATGGGTCCTCTATTAACTCATCAGTCAATTCCCCACATTCAAGTTAACCACAAGGATAGAGTTCCTATATACTAGTCTAGTATACCAGTGTCTCTAGGATAAGTATACATTGGCCTTATCCAATCATATCACCCGAATCAGCAAAACTCGGTTTCCAAAAATGAGTTATATGAACGCGTGCCATCTTCGGGTAACCGTCTAACTCCCTTTCAGACCATTTTTTTAGCATTTTAGCTCATGTATCTTTCTGAAAAGTGGTCTAATGTCTGAAAAACTATGTAGTCTAGTCTGGTCTAAATCTATTATGGTATTTGTCTGATTTGGTATCGTCATACCAAGACTTGTAAGTCGGACAAGCCATACAATATCATGTTACAGTCTTTTTATTCAAAACATGATGTTTGGACGACCAAATTATTCAAACGGTACAAGAGAATTTGTATTTCAAAATATATGAAAACATAAGAAAAGATTCTCTCTTTCAATTCTTAAACATGTGGTGGTCAATTACTTAGTAGCAAACCATGAAATTCTTTCAATAATTATCTTTAACATTTACAACCAAGAAAACACACTCTCTTCAATTCACAACCAATATCAAGTCCTTAAACAATAGTAAAAATAGTGATCTTTATGCAATTGAACAACTCATAACACGCAAAATTATATGGTGTCACAACAAGAGAAGGAATTTAGGTATTCATGCTCTCAATTCGAATTTCAAGTCCAAAACGCATGTTCATGCATACATGTGTATAGTTTAAATTTAAGGGAAGGCCTCAATACCAAAACATTATATCATTAAAAAGGATTTCATGATTCGACTATTCAAATAATTGTTCAAAACCCTTTTATAAACATAGTAATATGCTTTTAAAACTTTGTAAAACAATGACTCATGCCAATGGAGGTTTTAGGACAGCACCACATACCTTATGTTGTTTAGCTTAAAGGATTTAACCATAATCTTGACACCTTAAAAATCTTTAACTTGGAAAGATTAGTTTCTTGTTATTGGGGAAGAGGGAAAGGTTTGTTTGAGAGTAAGTATGAAGGGAATGGGAAATATTTTCCCTAACTAATGATATAACTCGTCCAATTATGAATTGGGATAAGAGGGAAAAGACCACATTACTCTTTTGGCAATTAAATTTGTCGATGGCATGATTACCGCGACGCGTTAGTGGTCTCACCGCTATTCCACTGCGACGCACCATTATCACAGTGAGGTCATGGAATCGAAAACCAAACGCGACCTAATCCTCGTCCAAAAAATCCAAAACTTCCCCGAGACATGCCTCACATACCCTTGAACATAAATCAACCCCAAAATCTACGTCTCGGGATCGGGAAGACCAAATTAAAAACCATCAAAGTTAAGACGATTAAAATGACTAAGTATCCCAATAATTAGAAAAATATACAGGGCTTATTCCATTGGCCATAAACTCATAAACCAAAGCCTTGAATTCGTTGCCACCATAATCGACACCAGAACATGCAGTAAGTAGCTTAACTAAATTTTTGTGTCCAACATTTCTCAGGGTCTCACATTCTGCTATGAAACTTTTGATAGCTCCATGTTGTAAAAGATTCAATACTTTAATAGAAACATGTTTACCATCCGTTTCGCAAATTCCCTTATAAACATATCCATGACTCCCAACACCAATCAAGTTGCTCGCAGAAAACCCGTTGGTAACTTTGAGAATACTTTGTAGGACATAGCTAGGAGTTGGTTTGGATCTTTATCTAATGAAGGAAATGTTCTTTTGGACCTTCCGAATCTATAGAAGAAAATGGCACCAACCATAAGAACTAGCCCCAAAATTCCCAATATTATTGAGATCATAAGCTTAAAGTTAATCTTCATTGAATGACTGAAGTGGCATTTGGAAAATTTCAGGCCAGGTACACCACCATAAATTCTAGGATTTCCAACTAAGGAAATTATGCTTGCATCTGCATTCTCAGAGATGCCTCTCTCTGGAAGGGCGCCTTCAAAATCATTAAACAACAACTTTAAGAAATGCAAGGAAAAGCCTTCGAAGTACTTTGGAACCGAACCTGACAGATTATTACAAGAAAGATCTAAAACTTGAAGACTCCTTAGTGATTCAAATTGGGGAGGAATAAGCCCGTGAAATAAAATTCTTTTCATTGTTAAGTTAACAAATGCCACACAACTTCCAAGTGTACTGGGAATTTCACCAGTGAGATTATTGAAAGAGACATCTAATGCTAAGAGATTTTTGAGGTTACCAAGTTCTTTGGGAAGGGCACTAGTCAGGTTGTTACTAGAAAGGTCTAGAACAACTAAGGACGAGATGAGACAGATTTCTTTGGGTATTGAACCGATTAAATTGTTTTGGTTCAGGTAAATATATAGAAAATTTTGACATTTTCCAACACTTTAAGGTATTCTACCTCGAAGATTGTTATGATCGAGATATAACTCTGTTAAAAGGCCCAGATTTACAATGGAAGAGGGTATACTAGCTAAAATTCTGTTTTGGGACAGATGTAAATAGCGTAGCTTATAAAGCATCCCAATAGTTGGCGGGATGATACCTGTGAGTTTGTTTCTGCTGAGTCTAAGCTCTTCCAAGTTGACGAATTTCCCAATCTCTGTGGGGATATGTCCAGAAAACCGATTGCCTGACAAGTCAACAAAGGCCAGGTTATCTTAGAGTTTGCTGAAAAACTCATGAAATGTCCCTCCAAACATGTTATTTTGCAAATACAGACGATTCAGGGAAGTTGCATTGGTTAAGGAGGACATGAGGCTTAAGTCATTATCAGGTTTGTCACTGCCAAACCTATTATTTTCCATGCCTAAAAAAAATAGATTATGCAACTTATCAAACCTAGGAACCTGTCCTCCAAAGTTATTGCCGCCAACAGTAAGGTATGCCAGTCTTGAGAGGTTGAATATTGAATTAGGAAGCGATCCACTGAATCGATTATCAGCAATGCTGAGACACTCCAGCTTAAGAAGCTTGATGCCTAAATCCTGAGGTAGAGTACCTTCAAGTTTGTTAAAGGGCACATCAATGACTTTCAAGGAGGAAAGGTTGAACAATGAGCTCGGAATTGTACCAGATATCCTATTAAAGTCTGCAACAAATATTCTCAAACTTTTGAGTTTCCCTAACTCATCAGGAATTGTACCCACAAAATCATTATTCCCCAGATACATTTCTAAGAGACTTGACAAGTTACCATAAGATTTTGGGATTTCACCAGTTAGTTTGTTGTAACTGAAATCGAAGTACATGAGTTTGGAAAGAAATCCAAGCTCCTTCCGAAGAACACCAACAAAATTGTTCTTGTAAGCCCACAACTCAACGAGGTTACTACAAAACGATAGATTGACAGGAATTTCACCATGGAATGAATTGTTTTGCAAAAAAAGAAGGCGTAATCTTCTCAAACGGCCTAGTTCTGGAGGGATATTTCCAGATAAGCTATTGTTTCCAATGTCTAGTCATGTGAGGAAGCTCAAATTTCCAACAAAGGGTGATAACACTCCAGCAAGCTTCTTGTCAAGAAGGTTTAGTTCAGTGACTCTCTGATTTCACGTTCCACATACCACACCATGCCATTGACAGAAAGGAACAGACTCATTCCATGAACTCAAAGATTCAAAGAGGTTGACTATTTCATTCTTGATGGCAATGAGTGTTTGAATATCTTTCATATTATTGTGATATAATTGACAATTGAGTAGTAGCTGAATTTGAGGGAGAACTCAAAATGAAGAGAAATAGGAGAAGAAAGATCTTGTCAAGATAAAAGGCCATTGTATTATATAAATTCTCGAGATAAAAGGCTCTATTTTTTTACTACAAGAATCCCCGAGATGACGCATATATATAGGTTACAATCCCCCTACGCGGTGCGAATTCGCATTAGTCAGACTCCAATGCGGGTATAAACACCGGAAAAAAAGAGGCTACAATCTGCTCTGTTTTCTTTAATTCTTCTTAAAATAAGGTTTGTTGACTTGCCGGAGAAAAAGTACATTTCTACCTTCCCCTAACAGCCTGTTTGGATGGTGGTTTGCCATGGTTTTATAATGTATGGTATGGTATAGTATGGTATGGTATAGTATGGTATGGTACAGTACCATGTTTGGATGGACTGTATCGTTCACTGCAGTTTAATAATAGATATTTTTTTTGGTTTGATGGTATGGTACGGTATGGTAACAGGTAAATTTACTAAAATGCCCCTAATTGTAATACATTTGAGATATCAACTCTTTTATCCATATCAGTGCTAGCATAACCAGTTGTCCTTTCTTTCTTGATGCTTCTCATAGCTACCCGATTATCCTTTTAAGACGCCAAATTCACAAGGGTATTTTCTAAACAAAGGTTTGACGAACGCAAACTAATGCAATCGGGAAGTACTTCCCAATCAATAAAACAATTGGTATACATGTATGTATCTTAGAATTCAAAAATCACTTCTCATGTATATGCTTTTTGTGCATTCACTCTGTTTCCCTCCATTTCAATTTTTAATTTTTTTTGATCGAATTGAGTTTTTATTGGCATTAAAAACTACTACTACTAAATAACTGTGATCATTTTTCTCACTCTTTGAATTTTTATATTGCTAACAGAAAGACTTGCAATCTTCGATCTTGTTAACAAATGTGTAGTCTTAGCATGTATTTTGTTGATAAGGATAAAATAGGATTAAATAAAATTATATAAGGGTATAGTTGGAAAAAAAAAATGAAAACCATGCACACCACTAATTTGGTGGTTCAATAAATTGCTTCATTCCATGGTTATCAAACCATGGAATAGTAACATACCATACCACCATTTTTAGAAAACCATGGAAACAAACATGGTTCCCATGGTAACCATACCATACCATGGGAAACCACCATCCAAACAGGCTGTAATAGTTCCCTACAAAGGTATTTCAATTTGGTAAGTTTGATGGATAGTCATTTTATTTCTTTTAGGATAAAAATATCACTCAACTATCCGTATTTTCCTCAAAATATATTTGATACTTCAAAAATATTTCTTCTCTCCTAGTTAGCATGTCATGTCATTAAAATTTCTTATATATATATATAATAAATAGATATATTTAACTTATCAAATTTATTTAACAAAAATTTTATCCTACTTTTTAAAAAAATAAACACACATGATATATTTATCATTGAGGAACAATTTAATTATGTACTTTAAATTTTATATTTATTTTTTCTTTCTTAAAAAAAGAATATAAATTATATTTATTATTTATTCGATACGAGAAAAATTATTACATTACATGATTAAAATATTAGATAATCACACAACTTAAAAGGAAATAATTCGTCTGGTAATGCTATGCACATTACTCATCAACGAAGTAGTTGATGTGTAAAGGTTTGAATTATTTTATTTGGTACTTTTCAAATTTTTCTAATTTATTTATTTCACTACTTAATAATATTTTTAAAACTCAAGGTATTTATATTAATTGGTACTAATTCAATATTTTTTGTTTATTTATTTCATATACTAAAGATTCTTAAAATGTAAAAGAAATAAAAGTGATTGCTTTCGGATTTTCATATACATACTAAATGTACTATTTTGAAAGAAAGAAAACTTATTTAATCATGAAATAAATTGAATTTTAAAAAAAATATTAACAAAATGATCTAATATTACAAATGAATCTTTAAAATATTACCCAATCAATTATTGCTTGTTTTTTTTGGGTTTAAGATGAGGAAAGAATATAAATTGACGTTTAATTATAAAATAAGATAAAATATAGAATAATAGAAACAAAAAATAATATGAAAAAACTAAATTAAAATAATAAATTTTTGTTTTCTAAAGTTTTTTACCTATGTTAACTTTGCAGATTTATTTGATTCATTTATGAAACTTACTTGGAGAAAATCCGTAAGACGAATCCATTTTTTATAAAAAAAGATCTTGCTTAAAATTTTGCAGGTCATCTACATGCGAATTAAAAAATTTAGATGATAATTACCTTTAAGATTTTTCAATCGAATTTTGTTTGAAAAGAAATACTTAGATTTTCTCCTTCAAATTTTGTTTGACAGAAAAATTTGTAGGTTTTTCATCAAATTAGTTTGGTTGAAAAACTTGTAGAGAATTAGGTTACCGGCAAATTCTTTTGTAAATTTTTAATAAAAAAAAAATTACGTTTTAGATTTTTCTTGTAGTTTATAAGACATAGGTTTGAATAAATGAATTTGAAGAATTAAATAGGTTTATTATTAAGAAACTAAGATTTTAACATGGCATACTAAGTAGGAGAGAAGTAGGTTTTTAAAGTGTTAAGTATTTTTTGAGGAAAATAGAGATAGTTGGGTGATATTCTTGTCCTAAAAGAAACAAAAGTGATATTTATAGACAATTACCAAAATATGAGTGACTACCTATGGAAATTACCATATAATTTAGACATTATACATAAGCTGCTTAAATTTTAACTTGACTTGGCTTCCAAATGATCTGGAATTAGAGCTTTGCATTCCTAATTCACTCCATAGGTCTTGGTTTAGGTTCAATCTTAGTTGTTTAGCTTAGATCCACCAATCAATCTCCGTTGGCATCTATGTAAACGTATTACAATCTGACGTGTATTGCCACATAGATGTCACATAGGACGCGTGTACATATTTATTTAACTTTATGAAGTATAAGTGTTAATTGTACTCATTCAAAATTGAAGGACATAAATGCTAGTTGAAAAAATTGAAGGAAAGGTGTCTTTTAAGTCGTGAATGAAGGATTGGTGACATTCACCAACAGATAGGGTCAAACATCATTAGGAAACTTGATTAAGTTAATTGTGGACTTGATTAATATTTTCGAAACTTTCTAATCTTTTCAAAAATATAAATCAACCCAACCCACACCCCTCTTCAATCCAAATCAACCACTCTCTCCTCTCTCTCGACAGCTTCTCTTAACTCTCTCTAAACCAACAGTTCTGCAAAAATTCTCCCTTCAACCCCCGACGATTTCTACCTCCGGCGACAAATAGTTGGGCTTCGAGTTCCTCTCTTTTCTCCCTTCAACTCCCAGCGACTTCTACCTCCGGCGATAAATAGTTGGGCTTCAAGTTTCCCACTTCAATTCAATCAACCTATCACTCATCCCTCTCTCGACAGCTTCTCTCAACTCTCTCCCAACCAACTGTTCTGCAAATTTCTCATTTCAATCATCGGCGACTTCAACATCTGACTACAAATAGTTGGTCTTTGAGTTCCTTTTCGACTTCAACCTTCAATCGATGTGACAGCCTTGCTCTCCGGCCACAACAGCTTCAAATTATTCATCATTCCTTTTCTTCTTTCACAGGTAAAAATTTATGGCCTTTTTAATTTGAAGAAAACGAGGAACTTGAGCCAACTTCTCTTATAGTATTGGTTAACAATTTTAATATTTGTTGTTTTAATTTGAAATACGGTCTGAATAAAACCCTAATTTCTGGTATTTCTTCTCTTCTCTTTTCGAAGTGAATTATGATATTTTGTTATTTGTTGCATTTTTCTGAAGTTTGATTTTTATTGTTTGTGTTTATAAAAATAAAACGAAAATTTGGTTTGATTTGTTATGTTCTTGTTATTGGTAAAAATGGTGAAATTGTTGTTTTTTATTAAACAAAATTGTTCTACTAATTTTTGTTTCCTCCGACAGATTACCCATTTGATGTAACATATTAATCATCTGATGCAATAGATTTATCATATGATGCAACAGATCAACCATCTGATGCACCAGAGGAACCATCAGATTACAATTCTGATGCAACAGATTAATAATCTGATGTAACAGATTAACTATCTGATGCAACAACTTTACCATATGTTGCAACAGATTAAGTATCGGATAAAAAATCTGATGCAACTAATTAACTATCTGGTGCAATGGAAGAACCATCAGATTAATGATCTGATACAACAGATGAACCTCCTATTGGATAAAATCCTATCAACTCTTCCTACAGGAAATGTCTAAGACTTAATTTTTCCAACTGATCATTCATCTGTCACAATAGACGACCCTATGTTGGAAAAAATCTAAATAATTAACCATTGATAACTGTTCCAACAGATCACTCATGTGTTGCAACAGATGTGTGACCTGTTGCATAGACCATTCATCTTTCTAAACAGATGAGTGATATGTTTTGTATTGTCGCAATAGATTACTCAGTCGTTGCTGCAGGTTTGTTAACTGCTCTGATAGATCAATCATATGTTGTAATAGATGTGTGATCTATTGCACAAACCATTCATCTTTCTCAATAGATGAGTGATATGTTTTGTATTATCGCAACAGATTATTTAACTGTTCCAACAGATCATTCATATGTTGCAACAGATGATGTCACAATAGTTGTGTGATCTGTTGAACAAACCATTCATCTATATTAAAAGATAAGTGATATGTTTTATATTGTTGCAACAGATTACTCATCTGCTGCAATAGTTTGGTTATATGCTGCAACAGATATACTACCTGGTGCAATAGATCGGTGATCTGTTATAACTGTTATTTTACTTTTTTGCTTGTTTGATGTACTGTTATCCTTTTTTAATGATGCATTAATCTATAATAATATATTATTTTATATTCCTACTAATTTTAGATAATATGGTTCCCAAAAGAACAGAAACCAAATCAAGTCCAAGTAAAGGAACAAGTGAAGCAACTAGGCTACATCCACCACTCTATGAGATTACTTTACAAGTGTTATCTCAATCGGGAGCAGAATATGATGAACACAGGGAGGAGGGATGTTTCAAAAGAGATGATGCAGATGTTAATAGCCCTTCCACCGTAGAGCAGGTCAATGCCTTCAGCATTGATCGTTATCCTGTGAGAATGTAGTGCGATGGTGCAAAAGATTTAACGGATGATTTTGTGGTTAAGTCAGCCATGGGAAAATCTTTCAACGCCTTCATAAAAATACTTCGAGAACAAAAATTGGATGTTTATTTTAGGGATAGATACTTTGGGAAATATCTTGATTTGCTGGAGTACAACAATGCTCGTTTCCAAATGAAAATGGTATATGAACTTCTCAAACGTAGGTTTATGTATGAAAACAAAGATAAGATGTATGAGATGTGGATAAATTATCGTGGCATGCCTATTTGTTTTGGTTGGAAGGAGTTTGTCATAGTTACTGGACTAAAATATTATCCTCCTTCTCAAGTTATACCTATTGTAACCTAAAAAAAGCACCCGGCATACCCAAAAAAGGCAAAGGCAAGTCGTGTGATCGTGATGACCTGGTGTCCATTGTTGGTCCAAACTTCAAAAACAAAAATTTGATAGAAACGTTGAAAGGTAAAGGACTTTCAAAGAAGCACAAGCAATAATTGTGCTTTGTTTGGTTTGTACATAATATTCTTTGGGCGAGAGACATTAAAAACAACACAAGCCTCGGTTTAATAAAGATCTTCGAGGATCTTGAGGCATTTAACAACTATCCATAGGGGTATGAAAGCTTCAAAATGACTGCCAAATATTTGTTGACTCCGTTAGCGTCAAAGACAGTCAACTTATATGGCTTCCCATGGGCTTTCATGGTAAATGTTTCTTTCATCTATTATGATATCATTAATTTTATTCGCTGAATAATGGTTTTGATTTATTGACGTTATTTTATAGGCTTGGGCGTTTGAAGTCATTCCTTATTTGAGAAAACAAGTGAACTACCAAGAAGGAGTTTCCTGTCCAAGAATCTTGAGATGGTTGTCGATCAAAACTGATAAAAATGCAAAATTTCTTGATCTCTTCAACCCCCCGAAGGATGCAGTAAGTATAATTATAATTAATTTTTTCTTTTAATTAATGATGTTTTTTTGAATGATCTAATCATCATTCTAATATATGTAATGATTTATGTTAGATTGTGCATCCTTTGCTAGTTTCGAACAATCAAGAGTTGAATATGCCCTTTTTTCTTACTTTACAGTCTGTGCAAACTTTATCAGACCCTAAGGTCATCGACAGAATAAAAATAGAATTGTTTGGAGTAGCATCCATTACAAGAAAAATAATTTTGGAGGGTAGGCTTGTTGTTGTTGATGGTCTTAGTGGTGATAGAGCTGTTGGTGGTGGTAGTGATGCTGCTGTTGGTGCTAATGATACTCCTCTTACAGTATTTAAAGCAAACCATTATAAGTATGATCATACTAGTTATACAGATTTTGCCTCTCCTAGCGAATGTTCTATATGCAAATGTCAAGACTACATGGTGAAACATGATGTAGTGATTAATGCTATTAATGCATTAACTGCTTCTGTAAAGGAATTGACATCTAAGAGGGGTCTCATTCCATCAAAGAGGATTTTATTTCTATCCGTTCCATTAGAGATTAGTGCTAAGAGGAGAAGGGGAGTGATTTCCAGGGCATTATCAAGCATCCAGAAAAGCAAAATTGCAACTCCTCTGTCTGTGTGTTGCGCTGAGAAACGTACAATGTCCAAAGGAGAACAGCACAAGCTAAAGAAGGTGAATATATTAAATGTCTTCCAACTGACAAAACAAATAGACATATATCTGTTTCAATAGATGACACATCGGCTGAAAATTATCAAACAGATATATACATTTGTTGCAACAGTTGACTAACCTGTTGCACCAGATACTTTATCTGGTGCAACATATGTCTCGTCTATTTTAGCAAATCAAACAGCTCTTCGTACCACTTTTATTTGTACCAAAAGATGACCTATCTGCTGCAATAGATGATTTATATGTTGCAATGGACGATTCATCTATTGGAAATTATCACACAGGGTCTTTCTCATGTAGAAATTTATCCCAACAGTTGATTCATTGTTGCAACAGAAATATAATTTGTTTGGGATAATTTAAAATGGGAGAAAGACCTGTTTGATTTGCTAGAAGAGATGAGTTATCCTTTTCCATTTTGTTGTATCTCCGTGATTAGCATTGACCAATTCTGGCTTTCCAGGTGGATGTAGAAGAAGCTACTGCTGAACAGCATTGACAATATGCTATTCTTTTTTATGGAAATACGAAGAACAGAAAGCGCAGAAACCGTACGTAAGCAACAATAAAGATCCACGACGAGAAAAGATGAATTCCATAGCACCGGATGAAGAACAACTTGTCCATACTGAGTAGATCGTTATAAATTGAGTCTGTCAAAGCAATCCTTAGTACTATACTTAAATTGTTGTTGATGCATTTGTTGAGATGTTTACCCATAATTTTTACATTTTATTTATTCGTTGACTTATTTCAGCTAATTTATAAAGGCTTCGATTTATTTTATTTTGTCTACGAATTTTATTTATTTCTTAGATTTGAACTTATTAATTGAAAAGGAATACTAGATTCAAATACTGCAACAAATAATGTATCTGTTGTAACAGACGACATATCTATTGGAAAAATCAAATATATTTAGACATATATTGCAATAAGTAGGTGATCTTGTTGGAATTTATCAAACAGGTCTTCCCACTGTTGCAACAGATAGACTTTAGATAAAAACATAGAGATAATGCAACAGATGACCAACCTATTGCAATAGATAAACTATATGTCAGAATAGGTAGGATAACTGTTACAACGGATGGAGAATCTGTTGCATTAAAAAATTCAACTTTCGTTGGATATAAAAATTATCACTACGTGTAAAAAGGTTAAAGTGAATTGAATTAAAATATAAAAGGCGCAATCCATCGACGGTGTTCAGTTCAAACACCTAAAATAAAATAGGCATCAAGTAGACAGTGTTCATTTTAAACACGCAAAATAAAATAGGCATCAAATGTGTTAGTGTCAGTCTGGCAGATTTTGCTGACTTGCCGTCACTTGGCCCCCAACGGTTATTCCCCCCCCCCACCCATTGTCTTATATATTCATCTTCCTCCTAAAATTTAAAACTAAATTCCCAAATCTTTTTCTTTATCGTCATCTTCTTTTATCTATCCAAATTCTTCAAATTATTTCTTTTATTTTTTTCAACTGATCTTGACAATGTTGAGCGCATCTTCCACTATTTTTGTGATAAAGATTTTCGATATTGTAAGTGAGGTCATGAAGCTCTGTTAAAGACTAGTTGGACTCAACAAAATCCGGGTCGTAGGTTTTTTACTTGTAAGATTTCAAAGGTAATATTTTTTTTATTTAATTAGTTGATTAATTATTGACTTGTAATTCTTTTATAATTGTGTTTTCTTTTTTATAAAAATTGGATGGATGTGATTACTTTGATTGGTATGAAGAACGACACCCTTCACAAGAAAATCATGTAATCTGGGGTTTGTTAAACAAAGTCAAGGCTTCTGAAGAGAAATAAAATCGAGCAAGAAGATACTACATTATTACCGTTATTTCTACTGGTTTGGTGTTGTTGGGCACATGGATATTCAAGCCTAATTGCTGAAATTTTTATAGTGGTGTGTGTATTTGCTACTGGTTTGGTGTTGTCAAGCACATGGATATTCAAGCGTAACTATTAGAAAATATCAAAAAGACTTAGGCATATGTTGTAAAATTTAGGTCATCTGTTGGAAATTATTAAACAGGTCTTCCCACTGTCGCAACAGATTATACTTAGATTATTAGATTATTCATAGAAATAACATCGGTGTAGTGTAATAGATGACCAACCTATTGCAACAGATAAACTATCTGCCAGAAAGGATTAAATATATTTTACAACAGATTGACAATCTAATCTATTGCATTATAAAAAACTCAACTTTCATCAGAAAAAAATTATTGCCCTACATGTACATGTAATAAAGTGAAGGGTGACTTGAAATTAAAAATTTCTATTTCACAGGCTCTTCTATATACACAGGCTTCAAGTGTCCAGTTAGTACCCCATAAACCCAGACCTCTTGCAGGTTTTCCACAGCATTATCGCACAGAAAAGTCATTGGCTCGGCCATTTCTGTGTCGGTCAGCAAACATTCGATGTGTGCAAGAGCGTGCGAGCCACTCACTTTAGCGGCATCATCTTTTGGAAGGATCATTCCCCAGTTTCGACCTTTAAAATTCCATGATTTATTCATCAACACTTCCTTTGGAAAATGATTAGTTAGTTTACTCGCTCTCAACAAGATGGCAACAGCACCATCAGTAGCTTCACGAGGAGAAAAAGATCGAAATCGTCGATGAGAGGTACGTTGGAGTCATAAACATTGATATTTCCCTTGTCGAGTAGTATCTCAATAGCCCGATAATGCTGCGTTCACGCTAATGACTGCAATAATCCTTTTTGCCTCGGTCCAGCTCTTACCGTATGGATTTGACCTGTCCCCTCTAATATATTTTATCATTTCTTCTTCATCCAAGACCAATGTAGGAACTAGGAAATCAAGTCCCACGCCAAGGGCTGACGCCTCTCCATTGAGTTGATCGTACCTATCCTTGAGCTTCTTGCAGAAGTCGAGGTCCATTATCCTATCGGCAGCGTCATAAGCTTCCTGGTACATTAATTACATTTTCCTGATGAGGCAGCTAATTATGTCAATATGTTGTGAGATAAAAAGTTAATTTTAAAATAGGTTAGTAATTGTAAAGATGCAACGGATGGTCCATCTGTTGCATAGGATTCTCTAAATCAATAATCCAACGTAACTTATGCAACAGATGGAAAATAAGCTACAACAGAACCACTACCAGTTGCACCAGTATACCCAGTTGTTGAAACAGATGTGAAATCTATTGTGTAGCTTCTTCTTCATGGGGTAGATTAGAAGGGCTAGGTTAGAAAAAGTAAACTTTCCTTGTCCTCGTTTGGCATACACATATCATTCATAGTCTGGAAGTCTTGGGGGAAAAGGAAGGCCTGGGGTAATCTGGTGCACCTAGCTTGGAATTCTTGGCCTGTCAGAAATCCCTCTTCTCTTCGGTGCCAAGTTTTGCGTATATGTCCACCTTCTTGACTGGCCCCTAAACTTCAACAACTTTTGGAGAGGGAGGAATTACAATTTCTTTTTATTTCCGAGCAGAGAGTGTGTCTCTAATTTCTCTTTTCTTTCTCCTAACCAACACCGTAGGAGTGTGTGGCTCCCTCACCTTCTTGAATGGCATGACACACCTCTTGGATTTGAATTCCTCGATAGCTTTAGAGATAGACTCTACCTTTTCAAAGAGTTTATCCTATCTGTCCTTGCACTTATCGCATTTGCAACGACAACACGAGGGTGAAGAGGGGTGAGAAGGACCTGTGTAAGGGCGAAAAAAGGTGTTTTAAAACATATTTATTCTTTCCTAAGCATCAAAATGCTCATTATCATGAGTGGTAGCAGCATCAGCATGCCTGCCACCAACACCAATAACTCCACCAGAAGAAGCACCCAGATCTGCCTTAATAAAAGGTTGGTCATGAAGAGCCTCAACATTAGGCTGACCTTGCCTAAATGTTCTTCTTATGGTTGTTGCTCCATCCAATTCCTTCTTTATTAACTCCACCGTTGGGTCTACTATAGTATCAACATAACCTAGAGTAATATAAAAAGTCATCACCGACTCCTCCTCAGTAGGTACGATCCATGGATGCACAACCTATGAAAAAGAAAAAAAAGACAGATGAATTTAAATCATATAATATAATAATTTTCACAGTTGGGCTACATTTTAAAAAAAAATACCCATCTGTTTCATAGTTTGCAGTATATGGTTAAAATCTGTTGAGTCTGGTTCAGACAAACAGAGCAACATATGGATAATCTGATGCAAAATATCTATCATATATTACAACAGTTACACAAGATGGGTAATCTGTTATACAACAGATGATCTGTACATCGCAACAGATGAACAATATGTTATCAAATTAAACATCTGTTGTTTAATTTGCAGTAGATGGTTAATATTTTAGGAGTCGAGTTCAGAGAATCAAAGCAACAGATGGGTAATCCGATGCAAAATATACCCTGTCGCAACAGATGTCCCATCTTGTGCATCAGATATAACATCTGTTGCACCAGATATAACATCTGTTTAATATCTTTCTTATCTTTGAGTAGAATTATTTTACTTGAAGAAGACGTATTGCATCATCCGGAGGGTTTAAGAGATCAGCCTCCTTAATATTGGTGTTGCTCTTTGATGCCAACCACCTAAACATCCTTGGATGAGAAACCTCATCCGGGTAATCCATTTACTACTTTTGGAGGGGAGGAATGGCTTCAAATGCCCAAGCCTAAAAATGTAAACAGGAAGCAAGAAAAAAAAATCATAATAACTACATTCAATATAAATAAATGGATGAGTAAAATTAGTGATTAATTTTACTATGAAATTCCAAGGAAAGTCGTATAACGTGGTCATCCCTGAGGATAGCTTTGTCAGTAAATATTGGACAATCAAGTAGAAGATGTCATATCCCCAGGGATAATTGTTGAATTTATCAAAATCCTTAGCACGCGCCAAAAAATCATCTTCTATGACCTTGTTAACGTCTCTTGCCAATATAACCAAATGGGCAAACCAAACTAAGCACAATTTCTCCCTGTATTTCTCTGGTATGGTTTTATCCTCGAGATCTGTTAACAAATCCGATGCTTTGTAGCCATGTCGAGCAATGTCAAACAACCCATGTATTTTTTCCTTGCATTTTCTTTATTTGGATCTTTTGCGGGGTGGTGGTCCTTCTGGACGATGGCATCTCAAGCCAGTCACTACGGCAAACTCTTGGAAACCAAAACAAACAGGCATGCCACAGTAGTTGATTCAGATTTCATCCATCTTCTTTTTCCCCCTCCTTCGGATCTTTATCGTCCCCCGCGTACTTGATCCTGCACTTGAGAAGACCATATTTGATCATCATAGGGAAATGGATATGGGAAGAGGGGTCCTCAGGCAGCTCAAGAAAGCATCCAAAGAAGCCCTTCTTAAAAAGTCCACCTATGTTTTCGTTCTTCATAATTTTCATAAAATGTTCAAAAAAATTCCCCATCTGACATTTAAGTACAATTTGACCAGTTAGTTGTTTTCCTTCTGGGTCATTTATCGGTATCGCAACTTGAAACCAGTCAATACTAAAAGTTTTGACAGGATCATGCCGGGATATCGATATTAACTCCCGCCCCATCGGTGATCCATTAACATCATGTTGATGATCATCCTCTTTCTCTTTCTCACTCTCCAATTCCTCCTCTTTCTCACTTTCATTTTCTTCATCACTATCTGCGAACCCTTGTCCACCTCCCTCAACATTGTTTTCACATCTCTCCTGAGCTTCACTTTTCCCTGACTGAGATTGTTCAGGAAGCTCCTCCAAATCCCTCTGTACTGTAGCCTTTTTTTTAAGTGGTCAGACGTTGATCCACTTTAACTTCTTTTCTTTTGAGAGACATATTTTACCTATAGACAAAGAAAAACAAAAATTACTTTACAATTGACGTATGCATAGATTTTAAAAAATACATTACAAACACCACGAATACCGACACACTAATAGCCACCACCACAAACACCACCAACTAATGCCAATAAATAAACAAACACCACGAATACCAACACCACTGACAGCCACCACAAACACCACCAACCAATGCCACCACCTGTGCAACCACGACGACCACAAACACCACCACCAACAACAACAACAGCACCATCCAACAATACCACGACAGACAACAAAACACTGCGATGGAAACTAGGGATTTCTCGAGTTCTTCCTACAATTTTACCATCAAAATTCAAAATTGTAAACCCATTCTCAAAGATAATACAACTTAAAGTTTTATTTTTTATCATTAACTTAAAAGCCCTTATTTGTTAGAAAAAAAATAACAAATATAGAGATGTTCTCGAACTTGGTTTCCTATGAAGACAAAGAAAAAGACTGATACAAGCAAGAATGAAGTCAAAATTAACACCTATGTGGTCGGAAATAAGAAGAAAACCGATCTGTTGTGGAGGGTTGAGCAAATTTATTGAGTAGTTGTTGTTTGTACTGTATTGTTGAGTGAGAATAAAAGAGAAAGAGTGAGACCTTGATATTTGAAATGATGAAGCATTTTATATGGGTTGATTTGTATTTTGAAAAAGAAAGACAAGTAGTTTTGAAAATGTTAATTTGGTCCGAATTGATCTTAATTGTTTTTAAAATCATAAAATATATGCATAATTTTTAACCCTCTCATCATGCAATTACCAAAAGGGTAATTCAATTGAAATTGTATAAAAACAATTGAAGTTGTAGTTGACCGAGTACTCTAGGTGACCCTATGAAAACTCACCCTTGGTCCTAGATTAATCAATTTAGGTACTATTAGTCTAACATATGAACTCAATTGAAATTGTAAAAAAAAAAATGTTCAACATGTTGTGTCAGATTTCTCACCTATTGTAAATTATAAATCAGATTAGGTAACAACAGATTACGAATCTGTTGTAAATTATCAAACAGATTAAGTCATTTGTTGCGACAGATTACCCATCTGTTAAATTATCAAATGGATTGTCATATGTCGTAATAGATTACCCATATGTTGTAAATTATCAAATGAGCATTGCCATCTATTGTGGCTGACCCTATAAGAACTCACCCCTAGTCCTAGATTAATCGATAGTTTACCCTATGAGAACTCACCCCTAGACCCATATTATTAAATCAAGGTATTAGTACCCTAGTATTAGATTAATCAATTAAGGTATTTGTCTAATATATGAGGTAGTACGAATCAGTTCGGCTCAGATTTATCAATCGATGACTCTGGTCGGGAGGAACGTAGGACCGTCTCATCATGCAATTACCAAAAGACTCAATTGAAGTTGTAGTTGACCCTATGAGAACTCACTCCTAGTACTAGACTATTAAATTAAGGTATTAGTCTAACATATGAGGTAGTAAGAATCAGTTCGTCTCAGAGTGATCGATCGCCAACTCTTGTCGGGAGGAATGCAGTACCGTTTCATCATACAATTGCCAAAAGACTAAATTGAAGTTGTAGTTGACCCTATGAGAACTCACATTCAATTAAGGTATTAGTCTAATATATCAACTCAATTGAATTATATATAAACAAATGTTCAACCTATTGCAACAAATGTCTTTTCTGTTAGATCAAATCAAACAGATTATGTAATCTGTTGCAACATATTACAAATCTGTTGTAAACTATCAAATAGATTACGTCATTTTTTGTGACAGGTCACGAATCTATTGTAAACTATCAAACAGTTTAAGTCATCTATTGCAACAAATTACCCATCTGTTGTAAATTATCAAATATGCGTTGTCATCTATTGTAGATGACATTATAAGAACTCAACCCTAGTCCTAGATTAATCAATTAAGGTATTAGTTGAACATATCAGGTAGTAAGAATCGGTTCGGCTCAGAGTGATCGATCGACGACTTTTGTCGGGAGAAACGCAGTCCCGTCTCATCATGCATCTGCCAAAAGACTCAATTAAAGTTGTAGTTGACCCTATGAGAACTCACCCCTAGTCCCAGATTATTCAATTAAGGTATTATTTGAACATACGTGGTAGTAAGAATTGGTTCATCTCAGAGTGATCGATCGATGACTCTTGTCGGGAGGAATGCAGTACCGTCTCATCATGCAATTACCAAAAGACTCAATTAAAGTTGTAGTTGACCCTTTGAGCTCATTCATCCATCCTTATTTCTACCTAGATCAATGTAGGTACTATTATTAATCTTAACATTAAGTCAATGAACTCATTTCAATTCAGAGTGATCGATCGACGACTCGGGTCGGGATGAACGCAATACTAACACTATGCAAATGCAATGATTCAATTGGATTTGTAGTTTACCCTATGAGCTCATTCATTCATCCATCGTTCCACCTAGATCGATGTAGGTACTATTATTAATCTTAACATTAAGTTAATGAGGAGCTCATTCTTTAATCCCTAGTTCCTCTTAAATCAATTGCAATGAAATCTGTTGCAACAAACAACTGAGCTGTTGGAGAATTTCAAATAGATAACAATATTTGTTGCAGCAGATGACATTTCTTATTTAATCATCAAATAGACATTTGCATCTATTATGACGGATGACTAAGCTATTGGAAATTTTCAAACAAATATTGATATCTGTTGTAATAGATGACGTTTTTTATTTAGTTATCAAATGGACATTTCCATCTGTTGTCACAGATGACTAAGCTGTTGGGATTTTTCAAACAGATATTTAAATTTGTTGCAACAGACAACATATCTGTTTGAAAATCTTTTTTTTTCTTTTAATTTTAAAGCAAGCTACTGTCCGAGTAGATAAAGTAGTAGTACTACTAAAGGCGGTAAAAAATGTTTCTTGGATAACTCAAAAATCTCATTGAGTAATCTTGTCCTGTCTTTTCAATGTCACCTGTTTTCTTCCTCGTGCCCCTCAAATTATTAGTGAATATTAATTAATGAATATCGAAACCCCTAATACTTCGTCCGTTTTATATTGACTTGGCAAACCCATTAAGAAAATATTAATTAGGGGTTTATTTTACTACCAAATTAGCCTTATTAATTATGCTTTGAAAATATAAATCTGAATAAATACACTTTGTTTAGTCATTTAATATTAAGGGTAGTACATCTAGAAAATAGAATTATCTCATCTCTCCTCTCCTCTCCTCTCTTTCAGCCCTAAATCTCTCATATTTTTTCTTTCTATCCTATTTAGGGTTATCACAACCTTTTTTTCTCTCCTCTTTCTCATAAATTTTCATTCGGATCTAAACCGATCGATATCCATATCTTAGATTCCTCGACTGAAATTGTTGTTTTGACCCTCTTTTGACATTAAGGTATGATATGATTCACTATTGCTCTTTCATTCTCATCTTCTTCTTGCAAGTTATTTATATTTTTTTTATTTAATTACCATTTTCCCATATCATATTTATTTAAAAAATTTGAAAGAACTTTTAATTGTTGAATAAACTAACTGAGAATTTTTATTATAAGATGTGAAAAAAGGTCACCTGTTGGGAGAAGTTTAAAAGCCTTATTGGTAGTATCATTTTTTGTATGTATTTTGTTTGTTTCTTTGTTGTTGATTTTGTTATTGATGTTGTTAGTGGGGTTGGTGTTGTTGGAACTTGTGGTGTGGTGTTGTTGATAGTGGAGAATCTAGGTTTTTTAGACGGTGGGTGCTTCTTAGCTTAAAAATAGCGGAGCCCGAACAATCAACACAAGGAGTAAGGGAGAAAAAAATAAAACAAAGTTTAAAGTGAATAAGGAGAGAAAAGTTGGTTACCAAAATTTAAAAAATATGTGTTGAGTGGGAATTGAACTCAAGACCAAAAGAAATAAATAGCCTTAAGCACCCATAAACAACAACTAGGCTAACCAAATAACTCTTACTATAGGTGCTCACTGATTAGATTATATACGTTTTTTATTAATTTTCATATACATATATAAAGTTCGATACGAGTTCAGTCTGTGCTCGCGCACCCGGAGGACTTCATGTGGGTCTGTCCCTGGTTATTGATGGTGTTGCAACATAGGATGTATACTTCTTTGTTGTTGATGATGTTGTTGGAATAAATGTTGTTGTTTTCTTTGTTGTTGATGTTTTTTATTTGTTGTTTGTAGTTTATGCTATTGTTGATGTTGCAACAGACGGAGCAACTGTTGAAACAAATCAAACCACCAACAAGGTTGCTATGTATTCCAACAGACTCTATATCTGTTGCATCAGACTCCACATCTGATGCAACAGACTCCTCATCTGATGCAACAAACTCTACATCTGTTGCAACAGAAGGATAATTTTCTTTCTATGACATAAATTTTTTCCTTCTTCTTTGTAGATATAAAAGGAACTGAAAGTTGATCAACTTTTGCCTGACATACAATACTAATATGTCTGATCCAGATTCGTACACGAAGGTTCATATCGAGTCCTTACAGGAACTTCAAAGGCAGTTTGATGAACTCCAGAGGGATTTGGCCGACTTCGGAGCAAGGCTGAGGAGGGCCCAGCTGCTGCCGGATGAAAATTGTCAGGTTGACAATAATAATAGTAATAATAATAATAATAATTAGGTTATGTTTTTTCTTTCTTTTAGCGTATGTATTTTCCTTTTTTATATCTGATCTACCTATAAGGGATTCAAAAAAATTCATGTATATATTTGGTTTGATTTGGTCGACTTTGAATTTTTAATTCTTATTCAATATTTAATTATCATTCTATTTATTTCCTATTCTCAACATGTCGGCGGTTGGAGGTAGGGATTCGTCATGACGAGAAATTCTCCTAAAAATGGTTCATTAATAAATAATAAGGAACTAAATGATATTATAATTGTAAAAGAAAGATTATTTAATTTAAAAAAATTCACAACATTGGATTAATTTAATTAAGATATATGATGATATGATTTTTAAGAAAAAAGTTAATGAATAGTCGTGACTGTGACTTTTGTCTAAACACATTCAACAAACAAAAACAAAAAATGCTTCTGATGCATCAAATTCATCAACTGTTGCGACTGATGAATCAGTTAGAAGACATCAAAAAAACTCCTTAAACAGATGGTCGATTTATAGCAACAGATGGGTTATATGATGCAACAGATATACAATTTGTTGCCATAACTCAATTAATAAAAATGATTATTAAAGAAACGGAACGGAACGGCTATTGCAAACCAGGTGTATTCGATTTTTAAATTGAGAAAAAGTTTATTTAAATTTAATAAGCTGAAAAGTTATGACTTGTCACAATAATAAAAAAAAACTCACCACCAGCTTGATTTAATTAAGTTATTTCTTTTCACATAAAAGAATAAGAAAATAAATGATAAACACAATTTAAACCGAAAAAAACTCATCAGAATTATTCTTGTTTTTAAATCATTTTTATTAATTTATATAATTAAAAAGTTAGAAAATTTGGATGTCATTAAGATAATTTATTTTTTAAAGAAATATATGTATTATATGTTACAATAAATATATTATCTGATGCAACAGGTTATCTATTTGTTGCAAATGATGATATATCTGTTGTAACAGATGATTTATTTGATGCAACGGATCTATTATCTGTTGTCCAACTCAGTGTAAAAAAATAGTTCCTGGAAAGAACTAATTATTAATAATAATTATAAAGCTGAAAAGTCATGACTTATTACAATATTGCTTAATTTAATTAAGTCATAACTTTTTACAGTAATCAAGAATGTCATTAATAAATGGAGATGAACAGTTGTGCCTTTAAATCTGCTTTATTAATTTATATAATTAAAAAGACAGAAAATTTGGATGTCATGAAGATAATTTATTTTTAAAATTTATATATATATATATATTATATGTTGCAACAGATATATTATCTGATGCAACAGGTTATCTATTTGTTGCAAATAATGATATATCTGTTGTAACAGATGATTTATCTGATGCAACAAATATATTATCTGTTGTCCAACCCAGTGTAAAAAAAATGGTTTCTGGAAAGAAATAATTATTAATAATAACAAAGCTGAAAAGTCATGACTTATCACAATATTGATTAATTTAATTAAGTCATAACTTTTTACAGTAATCAAGAATGTCATTACTAAATAGAGGTGAATAGTTGTGCCTTTAAATCTGCTTTATTAATTTATATAATTAAAAAGTCAGAAAATTTGGATGTCATGAAGACAATTTATTTTTTTAAAAAAATATATATATTATATATTGCAACACATATATTATCTTGTGCAACAAGTTTTCTATTTGTTGCAATGGATGATATATCTGTTGTAACAGATGATTTTTCTGATGCAACAGATATATAATCTGTTGTCCAACTCAGTGTAAATAAAAAATGATTCCTGTAAAGAACAAATTATTTCAATAATAATAAATCTGAAAATTCATGACCTATCACAATATTGTTTAATTTAATTAAGTCATAACTTCTTACAGTAATCAAGAATGTCATTAATAAATGGAGGTGAATAATTGTGTCTTTAAATCTGCTTTATTAATTTAGATAATTAAAAAGTCAGAAAATTTGGATGTCATGAAGATAATTTATTTTAAAAAATATATATATATATTATATGTTGCAACAGATATATTATCTGATGCAACAGGTTATCTATTCATTGCAAATGATGATATATTTATTGTAACAGATGATTTATCTGATGCAACAGATATATTATTTGTTGTCCAACTCAGTGTAAACAAAAACGGTTCCTGGAAAGGACTAATTATTAATAATAATAAAGCTGAAAAGTCATGACTTATCACAATATTATTTAATTTAATTAAGTCATGATTTTTTACAGTAATCAAAAATGTCATTAATAAATGAAGGTGAACAATTGTTCCTTTAAATCTGCTTTATTAATTTATATAATTATAAAGTCAGAAAATTTGGATGTCATGAAGATAATTTTTAAAAAAAAAATATATATATATATATATATATATATATATATATATATTATATGTTGCAACAGATATATTATTTGATGCAACAGGTTATCTATTTGTTGCAAATGATGATATATCTGTTGTAACAGATGATTTATCTGATGCAACAGATCTATTATCTGTTGTCCAACTCAGTGTAAGAAAAATTACTCCTGGAAAGAACTAATTATTAATAATAATTATAAAGTTGAAAAGTCATGACTTATCACAATATTGCTTAATTTAATTGAGTCATAACTTTTTACAGTAATCAAGAATGTCATTAATAAATAGAGGTGAACAGTTGTGCCTTTAAATCTGCTTTATTAATTTATATAATTAAAAATTCAAAAAATTTGGATGTCATGAAGATAATTTATTTTTAAAAAAATATATATATTATATGTTGCAACAGATATATTATCTGATGCAACAGGTTATCTATTTGTTGCAATTGATGATATATATGTTGTAACAGATAATTTATCTGATGCAACAGATATATTATCTGTTGTCCAACTCAGTGTAAAAAAAAGTTCCTGGAAAGAACTAATTATTAATAATAATAAAGCTGAAAAGTCATGACTTATCACAATATTGATTAATTTAATTATGTCATAACTTCTTACAGTAATCAAGAATGTCATTTATAAATGGAGGTGAACAGTTGTGCCTTTATATCTGCTTTATTAATTTATATAATTAAAAATTCAGAAAATTTGGATGTCATGAAGATAATTTATTTTTTAAAAAATATATATATATTATATGTTGCAACAGATATATTATTTGATGCAACAGGTTATCTATTTGTTGCAAATAATGATATATCTGTTGTAACAGATGATTTATCTGATACAACAGATATATTATCTGTTGTTCAACTCAGTGTAAAAAAAATGATTCCTAGAAAGAATTAATTATTTATAATAATAAAACTGAAAAGTCATGACTTATCACAATATTGTTTAATTTAATTAAGTCATAACTTCTTACACTAATCAAGAATGTCATTAATAAATGGAGGTGAACAGTTGTGTCTTCAAATCTTCTTTATAAATTTATATAATTAAAAAGTCAGAAAATTTGGATGTCATGAAGATAATTTATTTTTTAAAAAAAATATATATATTATATGTTGCAACAGATATATTATCTGATGCAACATGTTATCTATTTATTGCAAATGATGATATATCTGTTGTAACAGATGATTTATCTGATGCAACAGATATATTATCTGTTGTCCAACTCAGTGTAAAAAAAATGGTTCTTGTAAAGAACTAATTATTAATAATAATAAAGCTGAAAAGTCATGACTTATCACAATATTGATTAATTTAATTAAGTCATAACATTTTACAGTAATCAAGAATGTCATTAATAAATGGAGATGAAAAGTTGTGCCTTTAAATCTGCTTTATTAATTTATATAATTAGAAAGTCAGAAAATTTGGATGTCATGAAGATAATTTATTTATTTTTAAAATATATATATTATATGTTGCAACAGATATATTATCTGATGCAACAGGTTATCTATTTGTTGCAAATGATGATATATCTGTTGTAATAGATGATTTCTCTGATGCAACAGATATATTATCTGTTGTCCAACTTAGTGTAAAAAAATGGTTCCTGAAAAGAACTAATTATTAATAATAATAAAGCTGAAAAGTCATGACTTATCATAATATTGATTAATTTAATTAAGTAATAACTTTTTACAGTAATCAAGAATGTCATTAATAAATGGAGGTGAACAGTTCTGATTTTTTGCCTAACTCATTCAAGTTCAATCCTCTATAAATAGGTCCCTCCTTAGTCAGTCGTTCCATCTACTACACACTATTTATTCCTTGCTCTTATTACACCTTAAACTACTTTCTCTTCAAGGACTTGATAGCTTTTTCCCATCTCTGGTAAGTTTTTTTCTTGATTTTTGCATAAATATTCATTGTATATTACATTACATTTGAATTCTTTCTTTTCTCTACTTTTGTTTTTACGTGTGTTTTGTCAACTTATGAGTTTTCTAGATATGGTTGTTCCTGTGTGGGATGTCGCTATTTTACGAGATGCCATACGGGAACTGCAGAAGGAGGTTCATGACCTGCATTGGGAGTTGACCTCCATCAGAGTAAGGATGCTACAGGAGATCCACAGGCTGAGGAGGGCGTTGCTGTTGCCCGTTGAAGATTGGTCGGCTGGCCATACAAATAATAATGATGTTAATAATGATGATAATAATAATTAAGCTTTTTCTCTTTTATCTATGTTTTTTTTTGTTTATTTTATTAAAAATTATGTTTGATGCACTTGACTTTTTATTTCTTATTTAATTTTTGTGCTGTCTATTTCTATTTCTTAACGAATGACATGTCTACAATTAAGGAATAATTTGATTCCAGTATCAATAGCAAGAACATATGAGTTATCTGTTAGGTTTTGTGTGTGACAGGAGTTGTATTTTGTTGTTCAAAACATATTAGTAATCTGATGAAACATATTTTTTATCTGTTGAGACAGATTACTAATCTGGTGCAACAGAATACCCATCTATTCGATTCATATTACGGGCACCTAGAACCCTTAAACATGAATCCAACAAGAGTCTACTATTACAACACAACATTTATCTGGTGCCGCAGATAATGGATCTATTTAAACAGATTGCTCTTGTATTGCATTCATGTTCGCGTGCAAGCTATTGTTGAAAAAACAACACACTAGCAGTTACCTAGATTTAACTTAAAAGCATAATCTGACTTACCAAAGTCTCCTCTCAAGTAAATTCCAAAGTTAAAAGTGATTTACGAAACAAAATTTGACATAAGAATTTGATCAAAGAGCAGCAGTTCGGGTAACAACAACAATGGTCAACAAGAAGAATATGAAGATGATAATGAAGTAAAAGATGATGATAATGAATCAAAAGATGATGAATAAAGCAATAGCAACAATGAACAACAAATATCGCTAAGAGAGAGAAAATAAGAATGGATGAGGAGAGAGAAAAAGACGTTTTTTCCCTTCGTTCCCCGTTATATATTAACTAACATTTGGATCAAAGTGTAAATTTAAAAAACTTGTGGGTTATTTTGAAATTTCCAAAACTTTCTTAATCAACTAGTATGTAATTGTCACCTCTACTCAATTATTAAGACTTGTGTCATCTACACCTCATTTTAAAACTCTTCTGTCACCTATGGCCCAAACCCCCATGCTAGTTGATGCCAAGTTAAAGGGCATATTTTGCCTATAATTTACTCAGGCATATTTTTCTAATTGGAGAATTTTCTTGCTATTTGGTGTTTCTTCCCTAATTCATTAGACTAAAAATCATATGTTGAAATATTATGGTTTCAGCTATTTCAAGTGAAAATCTACTTTTTAGCTCATGGGGTAAAACTTACACATATCAACCTTCTCTCAAGATATTTACGGGACATACAATTCACTAGTTATTACTATATAGAAAGGTGAAGAAGTGAACGAACAAGGGCATAAATGTAATTTTATACTCCATGATATTTTCAAGGGCATAAATGTAATTTTATACTTCATGATATTTTAGTTTGTTGCACTAGAACTCTAGAGAAGCATTCAGATCCATTCTATCTGAATTGATGAACAGGGTAATTGATAGAAATTTCGAATTATCCTTTCTTTCAATGGCTTCTGCAATCTCTCCTCTCTTTGTATGTCTAAAATTCATCTATCTTTCTAATCTTCTAGCCTTCTCGCAGACTGATTCATCTTCTTATTTCCTCGAAACCTATTGCATATCAAATCGCTCTTCCAATTTTCAATTATTGGTAAGCTCTTCATCAATTTTTTTATTTTCTCTCAATTTTTATTAAATTTTGTTCGAGTTCAATAAGCTATGTGAACTCTTTCCCATAAAAAGAGTCTATCTAGAACTCTTTAGAAGAATCAGTTCATTAATCTCATTCCTAAATCTCTCCACTTGTGTCCACTTATCCTCTTCCTGGGAAAAAATCTTAATGAAAAATGAAAACCCGTTATTAATCACCATGGTCATGATTTAGAACTTCTTCAAAACTTTTTTTTTTTCAATTTCAAAGAAATATTACGGCAGCTTAACCCATCTGTTTTCATAACACAGATTATTTTTACTTTAGTTTTCAACTTTCTGATTTTCAATTTCTTATATTTTTACTTTAGTTTTCAACTTTCTTATTACTATATCGAAAGGTGAAGAAGTGAACGACCAGGGGCATAAATGTAATTTTATACTCCATGATATTTTCAAGGGAATAAATGTAATTTTATACTCCATGATATTTTAGTTTGTTGCACTAGAACTCTAGAGAAGTATTCAGATTCATTATCTCTGGATTGATGAACAGCGTAATTGATAGAAATATCGAATTATCCTTTCTTTCAATGGCTTCTGCAAATCTCTCCTCTCTTTGTATGTCCAGAATTCATCTATCTTTCTAATCTTCTAGCCTTCTCCCAGACTGATTCATCTTCTTATTTCCCCGAAACTTATTGCATATCAAATCGCTCTTCCAATTTTCAATTTTTGATAAGCTCTTCATCGATTTTTTATTTTCTCTCAATTTTTATTAAATTTTGTTCGAGTTCAATAAGCTTTGTGCACTCTTTCCCATAAAAGGAGTATATCTAGAACTCTTTAGAAGAATCAGTTCATTAATCTCATTCCTAAATCTCTCCGTTTGTGTCCACTTATCTTCTTCTTGAGAAAAAATCTTAATGAAAAAAGGAAACACATTATTTAATCACCATGGTTCATGATTTAGAACTTCTTCAAAACTTTTTATTTATTTTTTTATTTTAAAGAAATTTTACGGCATCTTAACCCATCTGTTTTCATAACACAGATTATTTTTACTTTAGTTTTCAACTTTCTGATTTTCAATTTCTTATATTTTTACTTTAGTTTTCAACTTTCTAATTTTCAATTTCTTATGAGATGTATTTATGATTATATTTATTTCACTAATATTAACATTATTGGTACAATATCAACATGTGTTTAGAAAGATTAAAAAACATAGCTTTGTAATCCCCTGCACAACAAATATAAGCAAGAAATAACTACGTCTATTGATTTCTCAGTTGCAAGTTCAAGTTTATTCAGCTTTATTTGTGATTATCTTATAGTACCAATAATGAAGAAGTTCGTGATATCTTAGCTGGATTTCCTTCGTGCTTTTGATTTTCCTGATTTTTATGTTCTTGTCATGAACCTCTGTCTCTTATTTTATAAAAATTGTTACGCGATTATATATGTCAATTACTAACTTTTATCAATTTTCTAACTTTAACAATATGCAGGTTCTACTTTACTCCATTCTTCTGGTGGACTTTTGGAAGTATGCTAGCGGAGCGGGATTGAGGTGGCTAACCCATTTGTTTAACAATATTTTCAAGACAGCTAAGATGCCCTAGGCGTGGAGATGACGTACGGTGATTCCTTTATACAAGAACAAGGGAGACATTCAAAGTTGCAACAACTACCGTGGTATTTAGTTGTTGAGTCACACGATGAAGATTTGGGAGAGGGTGGTGGAGCGGAGGATGAGGAAGATAGTGCCTATTTCTGAGAATTAATTTGGATTTATTCCTGGTCAATCGACGACTGAGGCAATTCACCTTGTGTGGAGGCTGGTAGAATGATATAGAAAGAGGAAGAGGGATCTGCACTTGGTGTTTATCGACTTAGAAAAGGCGTATGACAAGGTTCCTAGGGAGGTTCTGTGGAGATGCTTGGAGGCAAGAGGGATACCAGTGTCGTACATCCGTTCGATTAAGGACATGTATAAGGGGGCAAAGACTCGGGTAAGGATGGTGGGAGGGGATTCCGGTCACTTTTCGGTCTTGACAAGGCTGCACCAGGGATCGACTCTTAGCCCGTTCCTATTCGCCTTGGTGATGGATGTGTTGACGCGAAATATACATGGGGAGGTTCCTTGGTGTATGCTCTTTGCGGATGACGTAGTTTTGATTGATGAGTCGCGCCGAAGTGTTAATGATAAGTTGGAGGTTTGGAGACAAACCTTGGAATCTAAAGGATTCAGGTTGAGTAGGACCAAGACGGAGTACTTAGAGTGCAAGTTTAGCGACTTGAGGAAAGAGGACAATGTGGTGGTGCAGTTGGAGTCGCAGGCGGTTTGTAGGAGGGATAGTTTTAAGTATCTTGGGTCTATGATCCAGGGGAAAGGAGAGATTGATGAGGATGTCTCCCATCGTATTGGGGCAGGTTGGATGAAATGGAGGCTTGCCTCGGGAATTTTATGCGATAAAAAAGTGTCTCTTAAGCTTAAAGGTAAATTCTATAGAGCTACGGTCCGGTCGGCCATGTTATATGGGGAGGAGTGTTGGCCTGTTAAGAATTCTCACGTCTAAAAGTTGAAGGTTGTGGAAATGAGAATGTTGCGTTGGATGTGTGGATTTACGAAGGCGGACAGGGTCAGGAATGAGACTATTCAGGAGAAGGTGGGAGTGGTTTCGGTGGAGGATAAGTTGCGGGAAGTGAGGTTGAGATGGTTTGGCCACATGATGAGAAGGGGCACGGATGCCCCAGTCCGTAGATGTGAGAGGTTGGCCTTGGAGGGTTTCAAGAGAGGTAGGGGTAGGGTAACGCCCCGATTCTCGAGAACCAGAACGCCACACGGTGCTTATGATCACGAAGGACCACAAGCTAACCCTTTTCTGATATCTGTACCTGTTCACTGCATAATATAATAAAATACATGCGTAAACTTGACATAAGGTTCAAACATCTAAAAATATGCAATACTGGAAACCACACACTAATACATATGTCTGAAAAGCCTCTAATTGTCTAAACTGTAGAGTTGAAGGGACAATCCCCCAACTAACTCCATCTACTAAAATCAACAAAACACTGAAATGGAATATCCTCAGATGATGAGGACTCACTGATGCACCCACTGCTACAAGATCTGATAGCTAAATATACTCTGGATCATGCTATTCTGAACCTATGGTGTAACATAAGAGAAAGCACCATAGCGCAAATGCGTCAGTACAAAAATGTACCGAGTATGCAAGGATAGGGTAAGGTTAAATATATAAAGCTTATGCATGAACATAACAATCTGTACAACATGCCTTCGCGGGAGTAAACATGTATAGAAATTATGCAGTATTTAAACATGAACATGTCTGATCAATAATGCATGTATAAATGCATAACGTATAACCGAAATCATGCCAATATGTGACACCGACCACCATGACCTTACTACCATACTTCTATCATCGATAACCGAATTCGTACACACAAGTCTTTATGATAATCTGAGAAACTGATACCGATATTTGAGATCGAGTCCACTGACCCTGAAACACTGAATAACTGAACCTGAGATCAACCCTCATCTAGCAGGAAGTCTCAATTCTCACTGATACAGATTAAATACATTCGAGAGAAACCCTCATCTAGCAGGAAGTCTCTCCATAATGATAATAAATAAGTTCGAGAGTGATTTCCGAGATTACTGAGTTTTCCCCAAGTTTTGAAACTAACTGGGAGTTCATTGTTCATCGCTCGATTGAGATTACTGTGAAACTGACTCGGTATTTCAATAAACATGACTCTTATGGACAGGGGAGTTTCCTATAACCGATAACCCCACGTAATCTACGTGGAATACCAATGTTTGAAAGCCTCATTGGTGGGAGCGTCATACTCTTTGCCAGGGAGTACGACCTTAAAACTGCAATAATCACAATCGAGCTCTCTGGCCAATAATCTCATCATCAAACAACCCTACGGTGGCACATAGGTTTGGGAAAATACCAAATTTCCCTCTCGGTGCTAAGTACTACTCCCTGACAAGCTCAGAACGCGTTAGGGATTCCACTTCAAAACATCTCAAGGGTCAACAATGATGACCAAAATCATGTATCTTTCTCAAATTATTAAATAATCATTTGTGGATCCCTAACTCGACTCAAATCAAGAATATTTTCCAACATCGAAACGTATCACCTTTTTTTTAAAACCAACACAATATCAATAACACCAAAACAATGCCAAGGCTCATCATATCCCTCCAACTTCAACGTCAACAACTTCAACGTCAACACGCCTCAATTCACAATCCAACTCACATTTTAAAGACACTTGAAACAATAATCAATAGGGACATAAGGTTTTCAATACCACTTATCACATCATAACGTGGAAATAATGGAATACTTGTATAAATCAAGGCTTAACAATTCAAACCATCATATATTAAAAATGAAGGAATTTTGACATAAATCCATTTCACAATTATATATGTATCAAAAGTCATAATTTTATACCTCATGAATAACATTATCCAATGTAAAATTATCTTTCCAATTCATGATACAACTTTATTCACATAATTATTTGAAGAAACACATAGCATGGAAATGACGTTGGACATAAGCATTGAATCATCGACTAGTCATTTAGGACCTATTATATTGTAAAAACATAATCTCTAGTCTCTTAGGCATTTTCACAAAAACCTTACATGCATCTCTTAAGCATAGGTGGATTCGCCTAGTGTACAATTATTCAACTACCCAATTCACATATTTATACACCACACACCACCATAATGTCACACAACCATACCAAGATTCCATCCACCCTTTTCATCCTTAGATTTATGTACCATAGGGATTTCATGAAAACATCTCGTAATGATACAACCTCATTCACATCGACATTTCGACGAACACATAACATGCATAACATAATCTCCCAATACTTACTACTACCAAGAATCATAACTCTATTAACCAATTCCCCACACGCGGATACATCATGGTATAAACATTGTACAACACATGAAAAAAACAATTACCTCAATATCACTCATCTTGGCATCACAACAATTCGCTACTCTAATTAGCATGATCTCATAAATTCAACACAATTCCTCCAATCCATAAACAAACATGCTCCAATCATCCTTCTACATCATGCACATCGAATTAAATCCACAACATGTTCTAACAATATTCAAGACCTTAACTTGAAGGTCACAACACATATTCACATCATGAACATAATTTCTATTCATCCATGCCACAATATTAACATCAACTTAATTCTACACAAAGCATGGAAATCACAAACTTATATATATTTTCGAATCACTCAACACAATCTCTCCATTTCATAAACAACATACTCAACATTTCATTCACAATATCTCATCCACAATAAGAACATAAATTCCAATCACACACACCATAATAATATTCATGCTATCAATTTAGAAGTCACAATTCAATATTATCATCAATTAAATTCAATCAACACATAGAAACCACAAATTCATATTTTGAAAAAATAGGATTCTTGGGCTTTATGGACGGAAGGGATCCATAAATAAACACTTGCATACCTTGGACTCCGTAGCCGGAAGAGATTGACTGAAGGAATTCTTGAATCAAAGCCTCCAATTAATTTCCCCCAATTCAAAACCCTAACCCTAACTTGATATATATATATATATATATATATATATATATAAACATACATATAAGAGAAATGAGAGGAAAATAATACAAGTTCTCAGCTGAATGGGGTATTTATAGAGGTTTAAAAGAGTGGTGAAAGACCAAAATTCCCCCTAAGAAACAAATAAAATCCGAATCTGTCCATGGGGGACTGTTTTGATATGCTGAAGTAGATCGACCATAACGTTTTACTCCAATATCCAAATTGAATGAAACCAATTTCATTAGAATGAGGACTCTCAGAGATTTCCTTTCATATATAGTAGATCACCCAGATCATTATGTACAAGGAGTTATGGTCGTTTGAAGTTGACCCAAAAATTCATTTTTGATAGGCTGAATTAGATTGACCATAACTTTTTACTCCGATAGAAAAATTGGATGAAACCAAGTTCATTGGAAAGAGTACTCGTAGACCTTTCCGTTGATATATAGTAGATCACCCGGATCATTATGTACAAGGAGTTATGATCATTTAAATTTTGAGAAAAAATACGCCTGGCCTCAGTACTTTTTCCTGCACATTTTACTGTTCATCAATATTCACCGTTCGATCGGAATGTTCGTAACTCATCGTTCGGGTGTCCGTTTTGGATGATCCACATATCGTTGGAAAGATTATTCGATGATCTTCGCAACGGTGGGTCTAACTCTAGGAAATTCCACACGAAATACTATAAATCGTTCTAAAAGATAGGACCCAATATGTTTACGCACAAAATTTCGACGAAAAATTTTCCGGGGTATTACATCATCTCCCCCTTGGGAACATTCGTCCTCGAATGTGAAGGCCAGATCAAGAACACTAATCGACTGGGTTTATTCAAGACAGCAACACATCTCAAAACATAACCACACGACTCAAGCAACCAATACTCTACATACTTTCACTAGTCATGCATATCTATCACATAAAAGATTCAACAACCCACTCATGGGTAAATTTTCACAACACACATGCATCTCAGATGCACAGAATCATAACCCAACCAATCTCTTTAATACATATTCAAACATGCCCACAATTCGAGTTCCTTTCTATTGAACGTGCATATTAAATACGAATATACCTAATATACCAAATTCTCGAAAGCATAACTAGAAATGCAACGAACGATGAGGTTAACATCATAAAAAGAGCATGGACATGCAATTATTATAACATTATGGGGTATCTCCCCCTTGGGACCCAAGGTCCCTCTAGACATATTTCACTTAAATAAGAATGGGTCGGGAACTGTCTCCCTTTACTGCTTTTCCATACCTACTGGCACCACTACCAGATTCTGAGGGCCTGACTTGTCACTTTCTCTATCATCCTCCTCTCAGCTTTAAGTCATCGTCAGACACTTTTGAAAATTTGGATAAACCCCGAAATGAACTACAACCAATGTACTCTAGAGTCTGAGGCACAACGGTGCACAAAATGATAACTTAATTCATCCAGAAAGACTACACCTGAAAACATAAATTCAATACCAATGCTACTTCTTGGAATACAACTCTTATCTTTCCTTAGTCTTTACAATCATCATCATATAAATACACTCTTTTCAACACCTACTTGTCTCACTAAACACATTATCTGCTTCGATTTCTTCATAGGCTACTAATACCACATTCACATCTTAATACTTAGTTTGGAGTCTGCCAACTTACATTCTTCAAAGATTCAAGCTTAGCCTCTAAAACATAACATGAATATCCAAAAATCTTTAATAAACATATTATTCTCATTCTAGCCTTCAAATATCACGTCTCTTAAACTTATACTTCTCCACACCATGAGAATCGCAGCTATATCTCTATCAATCAACACATATAATTCCCAACTTCCACACTTAGATTCTTACATATATAATTTCAAGCCTATTCATTCACCATATAAACAGCTAACCCCATAAGTCATACTCTGCTCACTTTAGAGAACACTGTCCCAAAACTATCTGCGGGGACCGTCAGAGAAAGTTCTATCTGAAAGACTTTGGCTTCACTACTTCTGTTACCTTAAGAGTAAGGTAAATCTGACATAAGTAGATCATTACAAGAGTCTACATAACTCTTTTGGAAAATCTTGCTATAGCACGATCTGGATCATGAAAGAACGGAAACTCTTCTAAACATCCCATAGCCTCCCGTACATGAATGTGGCGTGCAACACACTCTTGTACAAGACTCTACTAGATGCGGCTTTTATGACTCCCTAGGACACTGTTGAGCGTTAGGCTATGATACCAAGATTATAACGCCCCGATTCCCGAGAACTCGGATGCCACACGGTGCTTATGATCATGAAGGACCACAAGCTAACCCTTTTCTGATATTTGTACATGTTCACTGCATAATATAATAAAATACATGCGTAAACTTGACATAAGGTTCAAACATCTAAAAATATGCAATACTGAAAACCACACACTAATACATCTGTTTGAAAAGCCTCTAACTATCAAAACTGTAGAGTTGAAGGGACAATCCCCCAACTAACTTCATCTACTAAAATCAACAAAACACTGAAATGGAATATCCTCAGATGATGAGGACTCACTGCTGCACCCACTGCTACAAGATCTGATAGCTAAATATACTCTAGATCACGCTCTCCTGAACCTATGGTGTAATATAAGAGAAAGCACCATAGCGCAAATGCATCAGTACAAAAATGTACCGAGTATGCAAAGATAGGGTAAGGTTAAATATATAAAGCTTATGCATGAACATAAAAATCTGTACAACATGCCTTCGCGGGAGTAAACATGTATAGAAATTATGCAGTATTTAAACATGAACATGTCTGATCAATAATGCATGCATAAATGCATAACATATAATCGAAATCATGCCAATATGTGACACCGACCACCATGACCTTAATACCATACTTCTATCATCGATAACCGAATTCGTACACACAAGTCTTTATGATAATCTGAGAAACTGATACCGATATTTGAGATCGAGTCCACTGACCCTGAAACACTGAATAACTGAACCTGAGATCAACCCTCATCTAGCAGGAAGTCTCAATTCTCACTGATACAGATTAAATACATTCGAGAGAAACCCTCATCTAGCAGGAAGTCTCTCCATAATGATAAAAAATAAGTTCGAGAGTGATTTCCGAGATTACTGAGTTTTCCCCAAGTTTTGAAACTAACCGAGAGTTCATTGTTCATCGCTCGATTGAGATTACCGTGAAACAGACTCAGTATTTCAATAAACATGACTCTTATGGATAGGGGAGTTTCCTATAACGATAACCCCACGTGAGCTACGTGGAATACCAACGTTTGAAACCCCCGTTGGCGGGAGCGTCATACTCTTTGCCAGGGAGTACGACCTTAAAACTGCAATAATCACAATCGGGCTCTTTGGCCAATAATATCATCATCAAACAATCCTACGATGGCACATAGGTTTGGGGAAATACCAAATTTCCCTCTTGGTGCTAAGTACTACTCCCTGACAAGCTCAGAACGCGTTAGGAATTCCACTTCAAAACATCTCAAGGGTCAACAATGATGACCAATATCATGTATCTTTCTCAAATTATTAACTAATCATTTGTGGATCCCTAACTCGACTCAAATCAAGAATATTTTCCAACATCGAAACGTATCACCTTTTTTTTTAAAACCACCACAATATCAATAACACCAAAACAATGTCAAGGCTCATCATAGCCCTCCAACTTCAACGTCAACAACTTCAATGTCAACACGCCTCAATTCACAATCCAACTCACATTTTAAAGACACTTGAAACAATAATAAATAGGGACATAAGGTTTTCAATACCACTTATCACATCATAACGTGGAAATAATGGAATACTTGTATAAATCAAGGCTTAACAATTCAAACCATCATATATTCAAAATCAAGGAATTTTTGACATAAATCCATTTCACAATCATATATGTATCAAAAGTCATAATTTTATACCTCATTAATAACATTATCCAATGTAAAATCATCTTTCCAATTCATGATACAACTTTATTTACATAATTATGTCAACAAACACATAGCAAGGAAATTACATTGGACATAAGCATCGAATCATCGAATAGTCATTTAGGACCTATTATATTGTAAGAACATAATCTCTAGTCTCTTAGGCATTTTCACAAACGCCTTACATACATCTCTTAAGCATAGGTAGATTCGTCTAGTTTACAGTTATTCAACTACCCAATTCACATATTTATACACCACACACCACCATAATGTCACACAACCATACCAAGATTCCATCCACCCTTTTCATCCTTAGATTTATGTACCATAGGGATTTCATGACAACATCTCGTAATGATACAACCTCATTCACATCGACATTTCGACGAACACATAACATGCATAACATAATCTCCCAATACTTACTACTACCAAGAATCATAACTCTATTAACCAATTCCCCACACGCGGATACATCATGGTATAAACATAGTACAACATATGGAAAACACAATTACCTCAATATCACTCATCTTGGTGTCACAACAATTCGCTACTCTAATTAGCATCATCTCATAAATTCAACACAATTCCTCCAATCCGTAAACAAACATGCTCCAATCATCCTTCTACATCATGCACATCGAATTAAATCCACAACACGTGCTAACAATATTCAAGACCTTAACTTGAAGGTCACAACACATATTTACATCATGAACATAATTTCTATTCAACCATGCCACAATACTAACATGAACTTAATTCTACACAAAGCATGGAAATCACAAACTTATATATATTTTCGAATCACTCAACACAATCTCTCCATTTCATAAACAACATACTCAACATTTCATTCACATCATATGCATCAACTTCCCCATTTCATAACAATTATGTCCCAATATCTCATCCACAATAAGAACATAAATTCCAATCACACACACCACAATAATATTCATGTTATCAATTTAGAAGTCACAATACAATATTATCATCAATAAAATTCAATCAACACATAGAAACCACAAGTTCATATTTTGAAAAAATAGGATTCTTGGGATTTATGGACGGAAGGGATCCATAAATAAGCACTTGCATACCTTGGACTCCGTAGCCGGAAGATATTGACGGAAGGAATTCTTGAATCAAAGCCTCCAATTAATTTCCCCCAATTCAAAACCCTAACCCTAACTTGATATATATATATATATATATATATATATACATATAAGAGAAATGAGAGGAAAATAATACAATTTCTCAGCTGAATGGGGTATTTATAGAGGTTTAAAAGAGTGGTGAAAGACCAAAATGCCCCTAAGAAACAAATAAAACCCGAATCTGTCCATGGGGGACTGTTTTGGTAGGCTGAAGTAGATCGACCATAACGTTTTACTCCAATATCCAAATTGAATGAAACCAATTTCATTAGAAAGAGGACTCTCAAATATTTCCGTTGATATATAGTAGCTCACACAGATCATTATGTACGAGGAGTTATGGTCGTTTGAAGTTGACCCAAAAATTCGCTTTTGATAGGCTGAACTAGATTGACCATAACTTTTTTCTCCGATAGAAAAATTGGATGAAACTAAGTTTATTGGATAGAAGACTCGCAGACCTTTCCGTTGATATATAGTATATCACCCAGATCATTATGTACAAGGAGTTATGATCGTTTAAAGTTGCAGCAAAAATATGCCTGGCCTCAGTACTTTTTCCTGCACGTTTTACTGTTCATCACTATTCACCGTTCGATCGGAATGTTCGTAACTCATCGCTCGGGTGTCCGTTTTGGATGATCCACATATCGTTGGAAATCTTATTCGATGATCTTTGCAACGGTGGGTCTAACTCTAGGAAATTCCACACGAAAAATTATAAATCGTTCTAAAAGATAGGACCCAATACGTTTACGCACAAAATTTCGACTAAAAATTTTCCGGGGTATTATAGGTAGACCAAAAATGTACTGGCGAGGAGTGATTAGACGTGACATGGAACAGTTACAGCTTACTTAGGACATGACCCTAGATAGGAAGGTTTGGAGGAAGAGTATTAAACTAGAAGGCTAAGGTGGGTGGTCGAGTCGTAGTCCGTAGTTAGGAGGTTTAAGGATAGCTTGGTTGGGAGTTCCAGTTATGGGGGAGGGGGTCCTTGGGTTGTTAATTATACTGTTTTTTTGGTGAATGTTTGTTCTTTTGTTACTTTAGCATATTGCTTGCTATTTGGTTAATTATACTTTATTTTTGTGGATGTTGGTTCTTTGTTCTTTATCATGTTGCACGACTTTTGGTCTACGGTCTTTTGTCTTGAGCCGGGGGTCTATCGGAAATAGCCTCTCTACTCCTTTGGGGGTAGTGGTATGGACTGCGTACATTTTACCCTCCCCAGACCCCACTATGTGGGAATATACTGGGTTTGTTGTTGTTGTTGTTGTTGTTGTTGTTGTTGTTGTTGTTGTTCTATTTTAATTGGAAGGTCTAGTGTCACAAGATAAACAAGAATCTCTAACATAGTAAATGCGGGCGAAGAGAAACAGGAAGGTGAAATATCACAAATTCTCATGTATACTCCATATGAGCAGTCTAGCAAGATGTATGGTTCGAGGTATTTTTCTAAGTTAAGACTATTAGGTTTATAATTTAAAATTTTCTGTTGTATGATCAAATCGATAAAATAATTTCTCTCTTTTATAGTGTATGTATTGACATTTACGTGTCAATTCATGCTCTCCATTGAACACTTGCTAGAAAAACTGAATTTGTTAGGATATTTCACATGTTTTGTTAAGTATAAATTTGTTATTTTCTTTTTTTTTGTCCTTGATTTGAAAATTGTTCAATATTTGCCTTCGTTTGGATGCAAATGCTAACTTAAATGGAATTAGTTTTTTCTACTAATTATAAAGGAGTTTGGCTACCCTTTTGCAATAACAGTATCTGAATATATAGAGGTCTTAATACCATAGCAAATTAATTTGACTGCTTCTTCAATTTTAATGTCTTTAGTTGAAGAAATTGAATATGAGTTGATTTTCTTTCATCCAACGGAGATGACTGACTATATAATCGATTATTTAATTTTTTTCTGAAAAAATCATGTGAACTGTTGATGTGGAATTCTTCTACTAAACAGAAACCTCCATTTATTGATTCTATTACTTGAGCACCTAAATCTAATATGACATTATTTCTTTACCTTCATGTAGACACTTAATCTATTTTTATGTGAGGAAAAGTTTGACATGGTGAATTCTTATAGATGTGAATTTTTGTTACAATTACAAATTCGAGTTTGTGGTATTAGATGAGTCATGTGATAGACCAAATAGAAAATTCTCTATTTTTTCTTCTTATATTTCCATGTGTTAAAGAAATCATAGATTTGCTATGTACTATATGTAAGTTCTATAATTGTTTACATATGCATATATTGCTCTTGAAAAAATGTAAGGTAAAATTGCGTACAATAAATTCTTGTGGTTCTATCACACATTTTAGTGCACTAAAATGTGTATATCACACATTTTAGTGCACCACGCGGCCCTGTTATGCTTACATTACATATGCATATATCCCAAAGTGATGATTATTACACATACTATTTTATCTTCCTATCAGGCTAAAAAAATAATAATTATCTAAATATGCATTAATTCGATGTGAGATTTATATAAACCAGTAGTATTTGTCAGATCAAATGTTGAGCTCATTACTTCTCTTCCTATACAACCTCCAAAATTTTCTTTAAGCAATACTTCGGTTATATTGTTATTACAACTTACAGCTACTCAAAAGGGTAGAGCTTTATTTGTTATCGATCTTTTCGAACTGTCAGAAAACAAACTAGCTTATTAGTTTTAGAATGAATAGTTATAGGAAAGGTTTAATCCATTAAAATGGCTGAGAGCAAAATGTGAATGGTCGTGGAGACAGTATATTACAAATTAAAAGAAAAAAAGGTACAAGAGCATCTATCTTTGGATTCTAAGACTGCTTTTACTATGAGAATCTGAATGTGTTAAATTTGAAAATATGATGGAATTGATTGCCAAATTTGATTCATAAGATGGCCTAGAAATCTGATAGAAATAGTGGAAGAAAGAGATGAGAATTAAACTTGACCTTACCAAAGTATAGGCTTTTTGTTTTGATGTTTTAAGATTTATTAAAATTTTGAAGTCTAAATATCATATATTTTACTCTTTATTTTCTTGGAGATAAATATTGAGTATATATTTAACAAGTGGAAGCTTTCCATTCCTTTCACGTGAGTATTAGACTATAGTTGGACACTAACTCAAAATGCAATACCTTGAAATATTACAAAACCCATTGAATTTTATTTTCTTCCAACGTATTAACTTTTAAGGGATTTGTCTGTATCTTAAATGAATGTGCATTTAAGATCAAAAATTGATGTCTCAAGTTATTTCTAAGCAGGAGATACGAAGTGGTTCGACTGTTATTTAATAAGTGGATATTGATTGGCATCTTGGCCTGTTATGCAGGTAAGATGAACGAAGGAAAGTTAATGAATTCTATGAAGAAAGCTTATACTGTCATTTTTTGATATAACATACAAGTTCCTTAACTCATCTTCTACCATCTGCAGTTATACAGGAAAAACTTTTTAGTCTGTCCGTAAAGTGATAGATTAACCAAGGATTATCAAATATGGAATTCCCTTCTAATGTTCGTTTGATGATTGATGATGTTGAAACTTTCAGATGAGGTACTAAAACTTTTACTGTTAAATATGAAGCCAATAGAGACTGGGGCAATGTCTTTAATCAAATGTATCGTTGATGAGACTGACTTGCTGAGAAACATGAGGCTTTTTGACAGGGATATTAACCAAGTCAAATGTCCAATTCCTTTTGAGTGTAATAATTTGTCAAATACTATTGAAGTGGTGTGTTTTCTATTGTATGTTGTCATTCCTTTTTGTCTAAGCTTAGGATTCTAATTAAATATCTAATTTTAATGTCTTAAAATTGACATTTAACTGATATGTGATTTGGTTAAATTCTTGATTTGGATCATTGCCAAGTAAAATATTTTATTTTTTCGTTCTCTACATATCAGACTTCTTTAATTTTTTTCTGCAGCTATGCAGTTGGAGCAGACATAGTAATAAATGTAAAACATCCAAGTTTGGACGACTAAGAGTATAGCAAATATTTAAATCAATTATAGAGGCAAAAGGATAATTTCGTATGCTAAATATATTTTTCCCTGCCGCTTTACTTGCAGGAACTGTAGAGCCATGCTCTTTAGGTCGTCGTTGGAACCCGCTTGGCTGCTCTAATGTTCTTTATAGTATGGTTTGCTATTTCTTTCAAGTGTAGAGGTTTGCTTTCTTTCATAGAACATGTCTGATAAGACTCCTAGTCAAGCTTTTAAAGAGATGGTCCTATTCAAGCTAATCGATAAAGTTCCTTTGGTTCTCTTCATCTTTTTTTTTTTAATTTTGAATTTTCTTTGTTTGTATTAATATTTTAATATTAAACAAGTGGATTGTAATTGCATTGTTCATGGAATATAGTAACAGTCACATTATTTATGGAGATGTCATTGTCTTTGTAATTGAAAAGTTCTCCATAATACTAATAATGTTACATTTTTCCTAAAAAAACTTTGATTATTTCAATGGGCAAGAATAAGTAGTGTCTTATGTTGGTACATTAAGGAAAATGATGAAATCATCCTTTACTGATTTTTGTGATGCAATGATCATTCGATTCTGATTAGTAAATTTTTTAAATAATTAATCTTCACATGTAATTTGAAGTCCATGAGTGTTGATTATGTAGAAGTTGAACATTCAGATCTTACTTTTTTGTGTATCCTTGGATGGAGCATGTTTATCATATCCTTATTTTCTATATGGTGTCTCAACTCTATTTTGGAGGTAGGAGATCTATGATAATTGATATGCACTTTAATTTGGTGTATACTTAGGTTATAATTTTCAAAACTTTATTTAGGCATACAAATGAACATCATAATCACATTAAAATGTTTATTGTATTCATAATTTATTGTAGTTACCTCTTTTAGAATGTCATTCTGTCCACTACTTTAAAATTTGTCGTAAACATTATATTTTACAGTAAATTACTTTTACTAACTACCGCTGTTCTTAATGTACTACAACATACAGGTTACACCCACTGATTTGATTAAGATAACAAGTAGCTTTGTTGCATATATAAAAGAATGTGATCTATGTGTGCAAGAGCACTAAACGAAATCGATCGAGGACCAAATGACACATAGTGCAATATTTTTGACTGATTTGGTGATATTGCTTATATAGTTCGCTCTTATAGTGAATGTAAAGATGATAAGATTCTTCCCCTGCTTATAGGTAAAAACTGATAACTTGTTAGCTTTTGAAGATTTGCAGCATGCATATAGTGGATTCTTATGCATAACAAATTTGATTCTTTATGTAAATATTGTTAACGGTCATCTTTTGAATATGCTACACTTCTTAGGTTCTTATCCACTAACAGTGGATAATGAAAAAACTCCTTTGCTTATCTATGTTTAATCTGTGTTTCTCTTTTCTTCATATAAAATTTGTTTAGTAATTGCTTATCTTTCCTTTGCAACTTTATGCCTCCATATGTCGGGCCCGTGCTAAGCAAGGGCATAAATTATCTAGTCCTTTGGAATATAAATATATAACTCATAAACTAGGATAGGATTTCTAGGCTGCAGGCAATGCAACTTCTTACTTTCAAGCTTAGCATCACTTCTCAAATGCTCTCTCAACTATACTATTTCCCTTAAATACCATACTCATTTGATTCAACTTATGATTCTCATATTGCCACTGCAAAATCTTTCTACTAAGGTCTAAACTAAACTAAGTCCTTTCACCATGATCAAGCCAAACTCTAAATCACAAGATACAACATGCCAAACCACAATACTATCCTAAACCACAAGGTTCAATATTTTATATCTTTTTAGAGTTCACACCCTAAGCATAACATGCCTTACCACTTCAATTACTAATTCAAAACTCTTGATATGGATTCACTAGTGCATATTGTATTCATCCACTTACACCCAACATGACATTCAAGCCTATCATTAAAATCACATATAACTTTAAGGCAAATACCCATAAAGGCATACTTCGCATATTATCTAAACCTTTATCAATAATAATTTTCTTGCACTATTCTTAAGAACATACACACAATTTTAACTAACCATGACATGTATCAAAGACTTGGCATCAATCTTACTTCACGCTTTAGCCTTAGGTAGAAAAGCATAAATAATCTTTCTTAATGAGGGTCATCAACTCTCTCTCATCTAAACCATTTTTATACACTATTATCACCACTATCTTAACATAGGAAGAGGTCACCGAAGGGCTAACACATAAGAACCTGAGCACGAAAGACTACTATACATAACTTTAACACTTAACAAGGCATGGATTCACTAAAGAGATCTAAAATGAGGAAATGCATGACTTAATGCGAATTTCACTAGTAACATGAGTTCTAAAACTGGTCATACTCTGAAAAATGAGTTCATACTTATCATGAGCTATTCAACATAAGACTGGAGTCCATATATTTTTTAGGGATAACTCGAATCATAGAGTGAAACTATTACTTACTTACTAAAAATTGAGAATGAGCTTGAATATGCATGAAGTATATAAGCATTGGCCTATAAATATGCTGAAACAAGAGCTGGAAAAAATAAGGGAGCATGCTGCGGAGCGTTCGTCGCACGCTATGGAGCACCGGAATGGAGCGTTCGCTGCATGCTCTATCGCATGTTACTAGGGGTGTATTAGAGTGTGCGTCACACGCTAATCACATGATGCCACTGTTTTGAATTCCAAACATGCCTTAAACGGATTTCAAAAATTCCAAAACTCACCCAAGATGTACTATTAACTTGCCCGATCATAAATCAACTTGAAAATTAACTTTAAAAGGTCGGAAAGGTCGCAAATAAATTCCTCATAGTTTTATGGCTTTGGAAAAGACTAAGTCTTAGCACTTAGCTGAAAATTTCTAAGTTTTGGGACCTATTTTGTTATGAAACAAGGGACTGAAATGAGCTAGAATCTTAAAGGGTATTATACTATCTCCCCTTTATATTTAAGCCATCTTCTAAACTTATGGATCTATCTCACTGTCACGCCTCAAATCCCATTGGGGCGGACTGGCACCCGTAGCCGAGGAGGCCCGGGAGAACCCGTTCATAACCTATACTTTCACATTTACATTACTTATGAAAATTAGAAATTTGGGCAGCACTTCGTTGTAAATAGAAGAAAACAGTACCTGTATCAGCCAAGCACACACACACATATATATATATAAACAGTAATTGGCCGTCAGAGCCATCACGTCTATCAATCAAACACTCCTATAGCTGTACAATATGTCTACAAAAGCCTCTACATAGATACACAACTGAGTTAGGGTCGGGACAAACTCCCGCCCACAAAAGACTTTTATACAAATACCAAAAATACATATAGAAACGACTTGGGATGCCCCGAAACAACTGGAGCTCACCACTATCAACAGAATGTCCTGGCTCTTACTGCGGAGGGTACAACCTGAAGTACCTGTTCCTGCAGGCGTGAATACAGGTCCCCCGTGAGGGATGTCAGTACGGAAATATGTACTGAGTATGTAAGGCAGTGAGTATCAAGATGAGATACAAAAGATCAACAGAACCCAGATACCAGTGAATAAACAGTATGAGTAGACCACACTTAAAAGAGATGATGGGATACCTGCACATTACTTTCATATCATTACTTCCCGTATTCCTTATCAATACATAACATATGTCATACAATGGCCAACTGATCAGTGGTACTAATACAATACATCAGGGACCACCCCTGGAATAGCATATATACATAATCTTTATAATACAATGTCCAACTGATCAGTGGTACTAATACAATACATCATATCAACAATTTAAAATAAAGACATTCCATTTCTTACTTCAATTAACCTTTGAGATTGGTTACTTTGTGGTCACACCTTATGGAACTTGAAACCATGATACCTCAATAGGAAAAACATGTAAATAGGTAATCAATATCATGAAAATGAAGTAGAGAATCATGGATACCTCATTAAACTATTTCGGAGTCAACAATAGTATATGGACATTTTTTTGACTAGCCGGACATCTTAAAAGTGAAAACAAGTTCAATTGGTAGTGTCGAAGATCATATGATGTTATTATGTGTCATGTGTTGTAGGACAATGTTGGAAGCTTACTTGAGAGTGCCATGGGTCATTATTCATGCCAAAGATTAGATAGAGTATGTCTTACATACCTTGATATAACCACTTCAATACAAGTCCAACTTGACTTCCCGTACTCTTCGAACACTTATCTACAATAAGTCATTTGTGGAAAACTAGTATTAGCAACCAAACCTTACCATTTAGGTATTAACTTCACCAAATAATGTCTAGGAAGTAATTCTTTAACTCATCAATAAGAGTGCTACATACATCCTCTTATACTCTTATTACATTCACATATCATGCATTTTCATGCAATATCCCTCAACATCACTCTTAGCCTTTATTTCCCCTCTTAATCACCATCCAATACCAACATGATCACTAGGCATACATAACCACTAATATAATGATATATCACCACAATTTATCCTCCATAATCCAATACAACAACTTCCATAATTTACTACTAACAATTTATACAAAACAATTCATAACTATGTTTCTAGTTATCTTCCAACATCAAGACAATACTCATAATCCCTTATCAATACTTATTCATGGATAAGAATCAAGAATAAACAATATTCATACCTTAACAATGAACTCTTGTAGTTAGAATCCTCCTTACATAACCATGGGGTGCTTCTCGAAGCTTTCGAGATGGTGAACACAACTACGGAACCAATTCGAATTTTCTACGGTTGAATCACAAAATATTTGAAGTTGAAATTAGGCTAGGGTTTCACCTTCTCTTAATAATTGGATGATATATTATATATATGAGGCTAAGTGTATGTTTATAAAGACCAATTTTTCGTCCAAGAGGTAATAGAAAATGACCATTTTGCCCTAAAAATTGAAATAAATTCGAATCTGTCCCCAGTGGACAGTTTTGACAGGCTGAAGTAAATCGATCATAACTCTTTGCTCTGGTATCGGATTTGGGTGAAACCAATTGCATTGGAAATATAATTCAAAGGGATTTCATTTTAATATAAATTATACCACCCAGTTCTTCCTGTACAATGAGTTATGGTCGTTTAAAGTTGACCGAAAAATCTGTCCCAAAATTCTGGGTTTTTTTTTTGATAGGCTGCAGTAAAACGGGTATATCTCCTTACTCAGACATTGGATTTGGATGAAACCAATTTCATCAGAAAGAAGACTCTCGGATATTTTCGTCGATATATATCATCTCACCCAGTTCTTTTTGTACAAGGAGTTATGATCGTCTAAAGTTGATCCAAAAAAAAATTGCCTAGCTGCAGTAATTTTCCTGCAGATTTACTGTTCACAGGCTTCCCGGCCACCGTTTTGAAATTTCGAATGTGCTCGCTTATATGAAATACTCCTCTGTTTTGGGAAAACTTTATATCTTTGGAAAGCTTATTCCAATAACTACACATAAAAATATTGATAGGATACTTCCGAACACCATAAACTTAATTTAACCCATACGCAAGCCTTTAGGACTCCATATAATCGCGATAAGTGTACGAAAAAATTTACGGGGTGTTACATTCTCCCCCCCTTAAGAACATTCTTCCTCGAATGTTAGCATAGTTACTCAATTAAGACATTTCCAAGCTTACAATTAACATATTCATCATCATAACATACTTGCATAAATATAAACACTTACCTATTATTGTTCTTCTTCCGTCTCATGAACTTCCTCCTCATCGTTGAATAGGTAAGGGTACTTAATATTCATCGCTTCCTCGGCTTCCCATGTGATCTCCTCAACTTGTTGATTCCTCCAAAGTACTTTTACCGATGCTATCTCTTTATTCCTTATCTTTTTAATTTGGCGATCAAGAATAGCAATAGGCATTTCTTCAAAAGTGAGATCTTCTGTAACTTGTACATCTTCCGTAGTAGTGATGTGCGATGGATCTCTGATGTACTTGCGAAGCATCGAAACATGAAATATGGGATGAACTGCTGAGAGCTCTTGAGGTAGCTCTAACTCATAAGCAACTTGTCCAAATCTTTGAATGATCTTGTACGGACCTATGTATCGTGGACTTAACTTTCCTTTCTTGCCAAACCTCATCACTCCTTTCATTGGTGATACTTTCAAGAATACCCAATCATCGATAGAAAACTCAAGTCCTCTTCTTCTAACATCCGCATAAGATTTGTGTCGACTTTGAGCTGTTTCAAGCCGTTGTTGGATCACTTTAACCTTCTCCATTGCTTGATAAACAAGATCCGGTCCAAACAAGACCGCATCACCTGCTTCAAACCATCCTATTGGCGATCTACACTTTCTTCCATACAATGCTTCATATGGTGCCATTTTGATACTTGAATGATAGCTATTATTGTAGGCAAACTCGATAAGAGGTAGGTGATCATCCCAGTTTCCTTTGAAATCTAATACACATGCTCGTAGCATATCTTCAAGTGTCTGGATGGTACGTTCTGCTTGTTCGTCCGTTTGAGGATGAAAAGTCGTACTTAGATTTACTTGTGTCCCCAAACTCCTTTGAAAAGACTTCCAGAAATTCGCGGTAAATTGGGCTCCTCGATCGGATATAATGGAAATTGGAACTCCATGTAACCGAACGATCTCCTTAATATACAACTTCGCATACTCTCCCGCCGTATAAGTTGTCTTAACTGGTAAGAAGTGCACGGATTTGGTAAGCCTGTCAATGATCACCCATATGGAATCAAACTTCCGAAATGTACGAGGCAAACCCGTGATGAAATCCATATTGATCTTGTCCCACTTCCAGACTGGAAGATCTATACATTGCATGTAACCACCGGGTTTCTGGTGTTCTACTTTGACTCTTTGACAATTCGGACATTCAGCTACAAATTCGGCAATATTCTTCTTCATGTCATTCCACCAATATATTGCTTTCAAATCTTGATACATCTTAGTCGACCCTGGATGGATGGAATACCTTGAACAGTGTGCTTCTGTCATAATTCTCTTTCTTAGCTCAACTACATCAGGTACACATAAACGATTCTGACACTGAAGCACTCCTTCTCGCATAAGCTCAAATGCCTTTGTCGTGCCACTCTGCACATCCTCCTTAAGCTGCAATAAAATTGGATCTGCATACTGCTTCTCTTTCACTTCAGCTATCAATGAAGATTCCACTGCATTACGTACAATAACCTCTTCATCTGGAGTTTCGAGAAGTCGAACTCCCAAATTAGCTAGTTGGTGAAGATCCTTAATCATCCCCTGCTTTTCTATAGATGCCATTTTAGACTTACAACTCAGTGCATCCGCTACCACCTTCGCTTTCCCTGGATGATACAAGATATCAACATCGTAATCTTTCAACAATTCAAGCCATCTCCGCTGCCTCAAGTTTAGATCTTTCTAACTGAAGATATATTGCAGGCTCTTATGATTGGTATATATGTCAAAATGAACCCCATATAAGTAGTGGCGCCATATCTTCAAAGCAAATACAACTGCAGCTAGCTCAAGATCAAGCGTGGGATAATTCCTCTCATGTGGTCGCAACTGTCTAGAGCCATAGGCTATTACTCTACCATGTTGCATTAATACGGATCCTAAGCCAATTCTCGAAGCATCACAGTACACTGCATACCCTTCTGTGCCTTCAGGAAGTACCAATACCGATGTAGAAGTCAACTTGCTCTTCAGATCTTGAAAACTCTTTTCACAGGCATCATTCCATTGAAACTTGGAGGCTTTATGCGTCAACTTAGTCAAGGGTGCAGAAATAGAAGAAAAACCTTCAACAAACCTTCTATAATAACCTGCCAACCCGAGGAAACTACAAATCTCCGTAGGCGTCGTGAGTCTTGGCCAATTCTTCACAGCCTCAAACTTCTGAGTGTCAACTTTTATGCCTTCACTGGATACAATATGGCCCAAAAATGCCACTGACTTGAGCCAAAACTCACATTTAGAAAACTTCGCATACAGCTTACGATCATGAAGAATCTGCAACGCCTGCCTTAAGTGATTAACATGATCCTCTTCTGATCTAGAGTAGACCAGAATATCATCTATGAAAACTATCACGAACACATCTAGAAATGGCTTAAACAGCTTATTCATCAGATCCATAAGAACTGCGGGTGCATTTGTCAGCCCGAATGACATAACCAGGAATTCATAATGACCATACCGTGTTCTGAAAGCTGTCTTGGGTATATCTTTATCCTTGACTCTCACTTGATGATAGCCTGATCTCAAGTCAATCTTGGAAAAACACTGGGCACCCTACAACTGGTCAAATAAATCATCAATTCGGGGAAGAGGGTATTTATTCTTGATAGTCACCTTATTCAATTGTCGATAGTCAATACATATCCTCAGCGAACCATCTTTCTTACGCACAAAAAATACTGGTGCTCCCCAAGGGGACATACTAGGCCTGATGATTCCCTTCTCTAGCAAGTCTTTCAGTTGCTCTTTCAATTCTCGCAACTCTGTTGGTGCCATTCTATAAGGAGGAATTGAGATTGGCTATGTCTGGCAACATATCAATACCAAACTCCACTTCTCGTTCAGGAGGTAAACCTGGTAGTTCTTCAGGAAATACATCAGGAAATTCATTCACAACCGGAACGGTCTGAAAAGTTGGCGACTCTGCCTCTGTATCCCTTACTCTAACCAAATGGTATATGTACCCCTTGGAAATCATTTTTCTTTCCTTAAAGTAAGAAATAAATCTACCACTCGGCGCGCCAACATTACCCTTCCATTCAAGGACTGCCTCATTTGGGAAATGAAAATATACCTTCTTAGAACGGCAATCTACTGTAGCATAACAAGACGCTAACCAATTCATGCCTATAATAACATCAAAATCTACCATTTCTAACTCAACAAGATCGGCCATCGTATCACGACCACAAATATTCACAATACAATTTCGATAAATATTCCTAGCTATAAGAGATTCCTCCACTGGCGTTGATACTTCAAATGGCTTGGCTAATAATTCGGGTGTTCTTCCGAACCTTCCCGCAACCAAAGGAGTAGCATACGATAATGTAGAACCAGGATCAATTAAGGCATACACATCAAATGCAAAGATGGACAACATACCTGTAACCACGTCTGGAGAAGCCTCTAAATTCTGCCGATCTGCTAGGGCATACACACGGTTCTGAGTTCCACTAGAACTAGCTGCTTGTATCACCTCTACCGTGAACCATAGGTTGTGTACCCCTACTCAAAGGAGGCACCGATGATGATGCAACAGCTGATCCGGTAGGTCGTGTTATACCACCTGTGGTCCTGCATGGGCAATCTCTAACCATATGCCCCGGCTTACCGCACCAAAAGCAATTGTTCGTTCCAAGCCGACATTCGCCAAAGTGAAATCTTCTACATATGGGGCACGGGTGTCGTGGAGGTCTCAATTGACTCATACTCCCTTGCCCTTGATACCCCATTGTTCGCGAACTCTAATTTTCACTGCTTTGCCCGAACTGATTACCTCTGAACCTTTGAAATTGCGGTGGAGCACTAATTACAGGATAAGAAGATAACGGGCTAGGCAATCTATGAGACAACGAAGGCCTAAAACCTCCCTGAGATGCCATAAACTGCCCTATAGCTCTGGCCCGCTTAGAATATCCTTTTTCTGATTCCTGGGTTCTTCTTCTTTGCCTCTGATCTTCCATTTTCTGAGCGAAAGCTTGTATCCTCGCTATATCCATGTCCTTGTTCAAAGCAGCAATGGTACAATCTCTAACCAAGTATGGTTCCAATCTATCCACATAGTGATGAACTCTGTCATCCATAGTAGCTACCACATTAGAAGCATATCGAGACAAGGAGTTAAATCGAAGACTATACTCCCTTACACTCATATTACCCTGATGAAGATTTAAGAATTGATCTGCACGGGCCTGACGAGTCTCAAATGGAAGATAATGATCAATAAATGCATCTTTGAACTCTCCCCACGTAGTTGGAGGTGCATCAATACCCCTAGATCGTTTCCAATCCTCGTACCACAATATAGCCTCTCCTTTCAGTCTATATGCTGCTAGCTCAACCATCTCTTTACCGGATATGTGCATAACATCTAGAGCCCTTTGGGTTTGATCGACAAAGTCCTGTGGTCTTCGTTAATATCTGATCCGGTAAAAGTAGGAGGATCCAGTTTCAGAAAATCCTGTGTCCGAAGGCTAGCTGCTCTATCCGTACCACTAGAACCCGTGGTAGGAATAGCTTGCCCTTGAACTTGACCGGCAACTATACGCGTCAGAAGTTGTACTGCATCCCTCAAATCTCGATCAACAGCATTAATAGATGGCCCTTCCGAAGGAGAAGAAGCTCCTAATATATGCTCAGCTTGAGACTCACTTTGTTCAGCTTGTGTCGGTAGTGACTTACTAGTACCTTCTCCGGCCACTACATCTACTCGCTTCCACTTATTCTTTCTCCTTGTAACCTGCATCGTTACTATAATAAATAAAAAAAACAATTGGATTAAGCGATCGATTATGACTTTATCTCTAATATGGGCTCTATTGCACGATCTAAGAAATGGAGAATGGAAACAATCCCTAAATGTCCAATAGCCTCCTGTTTATAGATGTGGTGCACAACACACCGATAAACGAGATTCTACGTAGACACGGCTCTGTAGACTCACTAGGACGAACTTCTCTGATACCACTTCTCTGATACCACTTCTGTCACGCCCCAAATCCCATTGGGGCAGACTGGCACCCGTAGCTGAGGAAGCTCGGGAGAACCCGTTCATAACCTATACTTTCACATTTACATTACTTATGAAAATTAGAAATTTGGGCAGCACTTCATTGTAAATAGAAGAAAACAGAACTTGTATCAGCCCAGCAGACACGCATATATATATATAAACAGTAATTGGCCGTCAGAGCCATCACGTCTATCATCCAAACACTCCTATGGCTGTACAATATGTCTACAAAAGCCTCTACATAGAAACACAACTAAGTTAGGGTCGGGACAAACTCCCGCCCACAAAAGACTTTAATACAAATACCAAAAATACATATAGAAATGACTTGGGATGCCCCGAAACAACTGGAGCTCACCACTATCAACAGAATGTCCTGGCTCTTACTGCGGAGGTGTACGACCTGAAGTACCTGTTCCTGCAGGCGTGAATACAGGTCCCCCGTGAGGGACGTCAGTACGGAAATATGTACTGAGTATGTAAGGCAGTGAGTATCAAGATGAGATACAAAAGATCAATAGAACCCAGATACCAGTGAATAAACAGTATAAGTAGACCACACTTAAAAGAGCTGATGGGATACCTGCACATTACTTTCATATCATTACTTCCCGTATTCCTTATCAATACATAACATATGTCATACAATGGCCAACCGATCAGTGGTACTAATACAATACATCAGGGACCACCCCTGGAATAGCATATATACATAATCTTTATAATACAATGGCCAACTGATCAGTGGTACTAATACAATACATCATATCAACAATTTAAAATAAAGACATTCCATTTCTTACTTCAATTAACCTTTGAGATTGGTTACTTTGTGGTCACACCTTATGGAACTTGAAACCATGATACCTCAATAGGAAAAACATGTAAATAGGTAATCAATATCATGAAAATGAAGTAGAGAATCATGGATACCTCAGTAAACCATTTCGGAGTTAACAATAGTATATGGACATTTTTTTGACTAGCCGGACATCTTAAAAGTGAAAACAAGTTCAATTGGTAGTGTCGAAGATCATATGATGTTATTATGTGTCATGTGTTGTAGGACAATGTTGGAAGCTTACTTGAGAGTGCCATGGGTCATTATTCATGCCAAAGATTAGATAGAGTATGTCTTACATACCTTGATATAACCACTTCAATACAAGTCCAACTTGACTTCCCGTACTCTTCGAACACTTATCTACAATAAGTCATTTGTGGCAAACTAGTATTAGCAACCAAACCTTACCATTTAGGTATTAACTTCACCAAATAATGTCTAGGAAGTAATTCTTTAACTCATCAATAAGAGTGCTACATACATCCTCTTATACTCTTATTACATTCACATATCATGCATTTTCATGCAATATCCCTCAACATCACTCTTAGCCTTTATTTCCTCTCTTAATCACCATCCAATACCAACATGATCACTAGGCATACATAACCACTAATATAATGATATATCACCACAATTCATCCTCCATAATTCAATACAACAACTTCCATAATTTACTACTTACAATTTATACAAAACAATTCATAACTATGTTTCTAGTTATCTTCCAACATCAAGACAATACTCATAATCCCTTATCAATACTTATTCATGGATAAGAATCAATAATAAACAATATTCATACCTTAACAATGAACTCTTGTAGTTAGAATCCTCCTTACATAACCATGGGGTGCTTCTCGAAGCTTTTGAGATGGTGAACACAACTACGGAACCAATTCGAATTTTCTACGGTTGAATCACAAAATATTTGAAGTTGAAATTAGACTAGGGTTTCACCTTCTCTTAATAATTGGATGATATATGATATATATTAGGCTAAATGTATGTTTATAAAGACCAATTTTTCGTCCAAGAGGTAATAGAAAATGACCATTTTTCCCTAAAACTTTAAATAAATCCGAACCTGTCCCAGTGGACAGTTTTGACAGGCTGAAGTAAATCGATCATAACTCTTTGCTCCGGTATCGGATTTGGGTGAAACCAATTTAATTGGAAATATAATTCAAAGGAATTTCATTTTCATATAAATTATACTACCCAGTTCTTCCTTTACAAGGAGTTATGGTCGTTTAAAGTTGACCCAAAAATCTGTCCCAAAATTCTGTTTTTTTTTTTGATAGGCTGCAGTAAAACGGGTATATCTCCTTACTCAGACATTGGGTTTTGATGAAACCAATTCCATCGGAAAGAAGACTCTCGGAGATTTTCGTCGATATATATCATCTCACACAATTCTTTTTGTACAAGGAGTTATGATCGTCAAAATTTGATCCAAAAAAAAATTGCCTAGCTGCAGTAATTTTCCTGCAGATTTACTGTTCACAGGCTTCCCGGCCACCGTTTTGAAATTTCGAATGTGCTCGCTTATATGAAATACTCCTCTGTTTTGGGAAAACTTTATATCGTTGGAAATCTTATTCCAATAGCTACACATACAACTATTGACGGGATACTTCCGAACACCATAAACTTAATTTAACCCATACGCAAGCCTTTAGGACTCCATATAATCGCGATAAGTGTACGAAACAATTTACAGGGTGTTACACTCACATTCCTAGGAGTGAGTTAGAATATCTTTGTTCTAATGGTCCACACTTAAATGCTACACTCGCGCGTATAGGCTATATTTTGAACTTACTACTTCAGTCTTGAACAACCCCTTTCATATATCATCCTCAACTTCCTACTTCAATAATCATCATCATAGACTTACACTCTCTTATCTCAATAACATATCTTCCTCACTAAACACATTCTCATAGGTTAACAAGATCATACTCCTATACTTATATTTCTCCCAAAACATAAGAATCAAAATCATACTTAAAAGACTCAACACCATCTATCCATAACTCCTTAACTTGGCTATCCAGAATATCATGTACTAGACAACTATGCTTCTTCCACTTAAAACTCAAGGGTACTACTAACCACACACAATACTTATTAAACTTAGAAAATAATGCAACCTCATATCACCTTGGGCACACCTCTACCTCATACCTACAACATCATACTTAATCTTAAATCAATAAACTTAAATTCTTGCATTCACTGTTTCAAGGCTATTAGTTCACCTCCATATAACTAGCTTCACTAACCAAGCAATCGTTATCCCCACCTTGCTCATCATTTACTATTCGAACTTTGTATCTCGTTCTAGCTATGATTAACCACAATCTTAACAACTATTCTTACCTGTCAAACATTCAAAAATACTAGTCCGCTGAAACCTCATAACAATAATGATCAATCACAATCCTATGGTCTATCTTATTATGATTCACTAGCACCTCCTTCTTCTACGCCTCATTACTATTTACCCTTCTTATACATCTAAACTCTTTCATATCTTTATAAGTTTCAACTAAACTTTCTCTTGCAATCTCAAGAAAGCCTAAATTAATAACAGTCATCCACCAAGTACTTCCATCAAAACCTATATTTTTCTAGCACAACAAATACCATCGATAACTTTTTTATTACCTCAAACAAACAACAATCTACCTTAACTAATAATATCCTTCTCTAACTTTCACTAAACTAACAAACAAGGGTATATCACTTCATTACTAATTCAATCATTAGCGAAAATTCAGCTATACATATTCAATAAATCACCCTTACCACCTTTCTTGTCACCACACTTCTAAACCCACACTTTCAACTAACACAAGAACAACAAGATAAATAACAAGTTTCTAGTGAATCGAAATAGGCCTCACACGGCTTCACTAGACTTTGGTTTTGTGTTTTGAATAAGAAAATGAGATAAATAACAAAGCAACTATGCTAGTGAATCGAAAGAACCCCACACGTCTTCAATAGACTTTGAGTTTCAAAAACACCATGAGAACAAGATTACATATTACAAGATATAGAAACTTTACATACAATATTCAATGATCTAAGAATACACATCTTGCTCTGTCTTAACTAAATGACTCATAAGAATGAGGGTATAACTTTAAATTTGAGGGACTTATAACACACTAGAAGGCTCCTCTCAAGCCGCTTTGTAAGACTTTTGAAACTTCTTGCTAGCAAGTCTGAGAGTATCATCAGGGAAGGAAATTGGAACTTGCCGATCATGTTACCTCAAGAAACGTACATAGATAGAGAAGTATAGATTATCATCATGGATTCTGAGGAGGAATCTGAAAGCACATCTGACTTGGGCTTAGTGTACAATTTTTACAAACATGATAAAGCACTTCAATCTTTGAAACTCAAAAGCACTGATGGGATACTTTCTAGCTCTCTTACAATCCCATAACTATATATGGAGAATTAAGCTTAATTATTTCTGAAACCTTAAAAATAAGGCAGAGATGTCCTGAATAGCGTAAGATGAGAATCTATATAAGTTTCTTAGAGAACCTTTTTATAGCACAATCTGAGACTTGAAAGAATGGACACTTTTCCTAAATGCCTTGTAGCCTCTCAAAGAAAAGTACAGATGTCTCTGTATCGTTCCGCAAGACTCTACTAGACACGGCTTCATAGACACCCTAGGACTCTTGAACTCTGTGCTCTGATACCAAGTTTGTAACACCCCGAAATCAATTTCCGAGACATCATACAGTTCTTAGGGTCACAAGTGATCCTAAACTAACCCTTCTACTGGCATAACTCATAAGCAACTGGATACGATAGATAAATCTGAACAAAGTAAGCGAAAGATACATCTTTTCTGAATCTGATCAATACAAAAGTGAATTTACATGATTACAGCTCTACTTTTACAAAGGAACTGAGATAAATACATTGACTCTACTGACTGTCTATGAAGCCTCTACTAATATTGACTATAGATAGCTAAGACGCGACCCCAACTATCTCTAATCAATATATAAGAATAATAAAGAAAGAAAATATATAAATGAGATCTAACTTAAATCTCCAAAGTAGGAGGACAAATCATCTGCTGGCTGGAATCTGCAACTGTTTGAGTCTGATGAGCATACTAAAACTTGTACCTACATTATGAGATAATGTAGCACATAGACGTATATGTGGATCAGTACTTTGAGGATGTACTGAGTATATGGGGGTGCAATGCATATATAAAATAATATCTCAATATCATCACAGTTTATAAAATTTTGCATGCTGACATAAATGACTCACATAGCTTGAATAATATCTAAAATATAAATCTCATTAATCATGAATAATAAAACATTTAGAATAAATCTCGTGAGTCATTTCACTTGCTTCTAAAATTTGTATTCTCCACTTATTCTCAAAACTTGTAAGCTAGATGAAATCTGAAAATCATTCTGTATAGTAAACTCTTTATCTCAATACTTTAAATCAATAAAACTATTTCAAGAGTGGGGGACATCTTTGGGAGTTTCTTCTAACCGACATAAACCATGTGAGCTACTGATAACGCTCAATCTACAGCTCTCGTAGGAGTGCAAAGCGGTCGTTTGTCAAATATAGAACCCAACTGGGTTGGGTATCGATCCCTCAGGGAATAGCTTGGTCAACAAGTAAGCAATGATTACTAGACTTTTAGTGCAAGTCTCGTAAAAAGGGGGAATTGTATTGTGAAAGTAATGTAACCAAAATAAGAGAGTAAAGCAGAAAATAGCAAAGTAAAAGAACGAATCTTTTGTAATATGTAAACAATGAGAATTGAGGAGTTGGGGTTATGTCCACCTTCTGAGTTATACGTCTCTATTGGCTATGAGTGTGCGGAATTCAGACATGCATGTGCTTATAGAGAATTGTATTCGATGGTAAATCCAAGCGTCTTTCGACCTATTCGAGGATTATTTCACTTTAACTCTTTCGAGCTTAAAGCGTGTCTAACGGTACAAATTCTCCAAGAGGTTAATCCAGTTACGGCACTAACTTTTTAATAGGGGATGGGACCCTACTACCTTGACATTATCTCTTTTCCAGACAGATAACCTTTCTTTCGAACAAGTTAAATGTTATACTGGCGTATTCTTGCGTTTGCAACCACAAAGAATTTAGATTAAGATGAAGAGAATAATGATATAACCAGCATACGTGTCACAAACTCACAAACTCACAAACTCACAGCAATAGATAGTATCTCATTTGGCTTCCATAACCCCAACAGAGAAATTTAGTTACCCATTAGTGCAAAGGAAATCACAATTGACATTGTTGTTATACCACAATTAAGATTTCACGTTTACAATGGTGTGGTAGACGTTTAGGCGTGAATTCCTTAGCAAGGTAACGTTTCTCTTGTTGTGGAATTTAAGAATTGAATAGATGAGTAGAAGAAGAAAAATAGAATTTATAGAAAAGGTCTTGCGGAAGTAGAATAAGAATTGAAAAGTAGAATTAGAATTGTAATTCGAAGTCTTCAAATCTCTAGCAAAATAGGGTATTTATAATACCCATATCCTATTCCTACTAAGCTAATGAATTACTTAACCCATCCTACTAGGTTAAGGTATCATTATCCTAATCCTAATAAGTTACTGCTAGTCCCCAAAGTCTTCCGAAATGTTGTTTTAGCCCGGGACAGATTTTCCATGCGCCATTTTTAGTCCTTGACGTCCAAGATTGGCTTTTCTCCTTTCGTGAAGCTTTCTTTGGCGTCAAGTTATCCATAAAATGCTGAATTCTGCATCATTTATACCTGAAACTTTGCTAATCATGTTTGTTAGCTCACTTACAGGAAAAAGGACTAAAAGTGCATGAATTATATAATTTGTCCTCAAAACATGGCTAAAATATGGGTAAAATATAGCACTATAGGCGTGTAAATTCGCCTATCATCAACACCCCACACTTGAAACTTTGTTCGTCCTCGAACAAAATATCATGTCCCTCTTACATTTACTTAGGGTTTCACAGCAACAACACAAAATATTCGTCAAGACAAGCATAACAATTATCAACAAAGAGTAGTTTTCTGATCATTAGTAGAAACAATTCAGTCTCCAACATAGACTCGTGATGGTGGTCAACTCATATTCAAAAGTCAAGGCACAAAGAATCATACACGACTACCCAAAACTCATCAACCATGTGTGTCTCACATAAGATGTTACCCATAATCACTCATAAGTATTGCATTTTTCATAGCACGGGTATAAGATTATCCTTGCTCTCACTCTCACAAAGAATTCATATGTTGTAATCGATGACCATAGGCTTGCCCTTAGTGTAATGCTCCACTAAATGTCAGAATGATAAGCTTAGGATCAAATAGGTCTTCTATAGGTTGTAATGTAGGCTAAGGGACGGGTAGGACTATTTTGGCCAGAAATAGTGACTATGTTCCTAAGCGCTTTAATACATCACATTATGCCATTAACACTTTCTTTTAATCAACCCTGCTACCTTTCTTTCATCTATCACCCCTTTTCACCTAATTTTGCCATTCAAGCATAATTATCTTTTTATTTAATCATAAACACAATTTATCTTTTTGTTTTTCTATTTCTTTTTCTTTTCTCTTTCTCTTTTTTTGTTCTTCTTTTTTTTTATAACACACCTCTATGATAGCCACTCTTTTTCATAACAAATTCAAGTACCAATACACTCTAAGGCATCACTCTCACCTAATTTCCTCTTATTTTGTCACATGACTTCACAACTTAAAGCACTTAGGAATTTGGATCAAATTATGGTCTTGAAAAAAATGGATTAGGGTTACATATGAGGCTGTCAAAGAAAATGGCTTAAAGGCTCAAAGGGGTTGACTAGGATAATGTCCACGGGTAGGTAAAATGAAGGTAAACAAGTATCGGTTGCCAAAGAAATGCCTAAATCATCTCCTAAACTCACACTCTTTATTTCTCTTTACACATACACCAGGCAAGTTCTAGCATCAGTCACAAACACAGAATATACTATCATCTCACACACACAAGGCACATGGTTAACTTTATAGGGAGCAGTATAGACTCTTGACCCAACAGATAAATGAATTAAACCAAACAATATCACATAGTGAGTCACAATTAGAGCCTAAACGTCTCAATAGTCAGGATTTTAGCACAAACTTTTGTCATAATCTCATGCTGCCTATTAGAATAATTTCATGCGAAGCTAAGCTAAGCCATAGCATTCCTAGGCATAGGCGGCACCTTTAGCATGGCATAAGAGATTCAGATACAAAAGGCATTAGCATAGGCGGCGCCTATGCTATGGCATACTTGAGCATGGGCGGCGCCTATGCTATGGCACACTAGATTCCGAGATCTTAGGCCATAGTATAGGCCTTGCCTTGTTTGTGGCCTAGTTTTACCTAGGCCTAGCCTTGTTCAATGCCTATATTTTCATGAGCAATGCTCAATCCATAGGCTTTTGCATCTTCATTCCTAACTTACCACCTTTAACATGCAATACGTCCAAATCGAAATTTGAAACCAATCTCCTTGTTTTACACCTCTTGCACCTACATTTGCTCAAAAACAATAAAAATGATTAGAACGATGGGTTGCCTCCCATCAAGCGCCTTAGTTTTGGTCGTGGCACGACTCTTATTTTTGGATTTTTATTTATCAAAAGCAAACACGCAATAGAATGAAAGAAAAACGAAAAACGATAAACGATGGGTTGCCTCCCATCTAGCGCTTGATTTATTGTCGCGACATGACATAGTTACCTCGAGTACTTAGACTTCGTCGAGATAGATGGTGGATCGTTTTCTGAATGGATTCAGACGACAATGAGGCTTACTTGTAGGCATGCAATCTTCTTTGAGATGACTCATACGTCTCCCCGGAGGGTCACCAATTATATCATCAATAGTCCAACCCATAGCTCTCCTGTATCTCTTCAGAGTAGAGATGAGAGCCTCTACGTGTTGTTCACTTAACTCATCCGTCACACTTACCGGAAGTATATTTCCACTTTCCAAGAACACATACCTTAGATAATCGGGGAGCTCTTTCGATTCTAGCATTGGTGGCTCTGCAATGGAAGTCTTCGCTATTGGTGACGGTTGATTCTTAAGATCAAGGTCCGGTTTCTTAGGAATATGGGAATAGGACTCTATTTCTGTTAGAGCACCCATAAGTTCTTTATAATCTTCATCGTCCTCATGATCAACATTCAGTAGCGCAGCAGGCAATGGATCAACAGTAAGTTGTTTCTCTACAGATAATGCTTTCTTATCCTCATGATGAACATCAGCTACAGAGAACACATTCATATCGCTGGGCTGCTTCATTGATTTGCATATATCAAAGCGGACCACTTTGTCATTCAACCGAAATAAAAGCTCATTAGCTCTCATGTGAATAAGCACGCTTCCCGTTGCAAGGAAAGGACGTCCCAAGATTATGGGTACTTCAGAATCCACCTCGCAATCCAAAATCACAAAATCTTCCAGAAAAATGAAGGTAGACACCTTCACCAACACATCATTCAAGATACCCACAGTTCGTTTTACTAACCTATCCGCCATCACGAGCCGCATATTGGTTGGTGTAGGGTCGCCCAACCCTAACTTTCTGTAGATGGATAGTGGCATCAAATTGATGCTAGCTCCCAAATCACACAATGCTTTGGAAAAATTCATAGATCCAACCGTGCAAGGAATAGTGAAAGCACCGGGGTCGGCCTTTTTTTGAACTAGTGATCGGGTGGCAAGAGCACCGCAATGATGAACAGTATCTTTCAACTCATAGCTTGCTTCCCGCTTCTTTGTCAAAATATCCTTCATAAATTTTGCATACCCAGGCATTTGTTCTAGTGCCTCCACCAACGGAACATTAATGGTCAGCTGCTTTAACATAGTCATGAATTTGCCGAATTTCGTATCATCCGCATGCTTCTTCAATCCTTGAGGAAAAGGTGGTGGTGGATATGGAATTTTTTTATCCACAGCTTTCTTCTCCTCTTGCTTCCGAATTTTGGTAGTTTCAGGCTGCAACCTACTAGGGGTGACGTCATGTACGTCTTGGTCAGCTTCCATGGCGTTTTCTTCATTAGCCTTATCATCGTTATCTGCTACATCGTCAACCACTTGTTTTCCCTTAGATGAAGTTTCCAGCGCCTTACCACTTTGAGTAGTAATATCCATGCATGATCCCTCATTCCTTGGATTTTGCACAGTGTCGCTAGGTAAAGTGCCAGCCTTTCTTTGATTGAGTGTTGCTAAAAGTTGGCTCAATTGTTGCTCTATTTGCTTGATTGAAGTGGAATGTGAATCAACTAATTGCTTCATAGCGGACAAATCATTTATTACCTCCGTTACTCCCGCGCTCATTGCTTCCACCCCTTTCAATAATTTAGCCATCATGTCTTCCATACATCCAGAACTAGATGTGGTGGCGTCATGTCTTCCAGGGGGAACATACAAACCACTTTTTTCATTCTTGTTCTTCCAACTACCTTGGTCCTTGTTTCCATATTTATCATAATAGTTCCGACCTTGGTTTCTTTGGGTATTACCTCGGAAACCCCCCTGATTGTTTAAGTAGTTGGCTTCTTCTTCCGAATCAGATTCGTCTCTTCCTTTTGACGCAATGGCTTTGACTTTTTCGGTCTTCCCTGATAATAGATGCTTTGTAAGAAGATCCACTTGTGTCTTCATGTGCGCCATATCTTGATCACGTTCTTCTTCTCTTCTCCTTTGGTCTGCAGTCATGCCTATAGATAAAGTGGGGCTTGCTACCTCAGAATCCCTGGTATGCCAAGATCTACTTTGCTTAGTCATCCGGTCTAGCATATTGCTTGCCTGACCAAAGGTGAGATCCATGAATGATCCTCCAGCCGCATTATCCACAACTGGTTTAGTTATTGAATTCAAGGCTCTGTAAAGTATATCCATTAGGTGAACATTAGTCATGTGATGGTTTGGGCACCTCATTAGCTTCGTCTTGAACCTCTCCCATGTTTCATGAAGGGCTTCAGTTGGAAGCTGACAAAACTTGCTGATTCCATCTCTCATTTGTGCTCTTTTGGATGGCGGAAAGAATCTTTCTAGGAAAGCATCTCTCAATTACCTCCAATTTGTAATAGAATCAGGAGTCAGCCCATTCAACCATAGAGTTTCCTCCCCAGACAGAGACAATGGAAATAAGCATAACCGAATTGCATTCTGACCAACTCTAGGATAGTCAAACGACTTGCATGTAGAAATAAAGTTGATGAGATACATATTCGGATCATCGCCTGCTAGTCCACCAAATAATCCCTTGAGTTGCAATAACTGAATCATGGTGCTCGTGATGTTGAACTTGGCTCTGGGTGCCAATGGTGGAGGAATAATGGCTCTTGTGGCTCCGGCTCCATCAAGATCATCATCATCATTGTCGAAAACTGGCTGCATAGCTTGGCGTTCAGGCCTAAACCTAGCTTGACGATCTCTTCTGTTGGCAGGTGTTGCGATCTCAGCGGCATGCCTAGGGTTTAGTAGCTCATCATCACCTAGATCTTCATCGTCAGGATTTGTTGCTCGCCTAGGGTTATCAATATTCTGTTGATGCACTTGAGCGGCGGCTAGTGCAGCTAGTCTCGCCTGTTCCTGTTGAGCAGCCATCATTTTAATTGCATGTTGTGCCTCCATTCTACGAATACGTTGTGGTTCAGGATTGATAGGTAATAACGGTTGACCAGAACTTCGGGTATGGGGCATGCACTGAATAAAAACCTGCAGTAAACAAAAACAAAAACTAAAAGTAAAAGTACGAGAATCTTTGACCAAAGGGTCTAGTAATTATTACGAACTTAATTGACACTTGTATTCCCCGGCAACGACGCCAATTTTTGATAACGCTCAATTTACAGCTCTCGTAGGAGTATAAAGCGGTCGTTTGTCAAATATAGAACCCAACTGGGTTGGGTATCGATCCCTCAGGGAATAGCTTGGTCAACAAGTAAGCAATGATTACTAGACTTTTAGTGCAAGTCTCGTAAAAAGGGGGAATTGTATTGTGAAAGTAATGTAACCAAAATAAGAGAGTAAAGAAGAAAATAGCAAAGTAAAAGAACGAATGTTTTGTAATATGTAAACAATGAGAATTTAGGAGTTGGGGTTATGTCCACCTTCTGAGTTATACGTCTCTATTGGCTATGAGTGTGCGGAATTCAGACATGCATGTGCTTATAGAGAATTGTATTCGATGGTAAATCCAGGCGTCTTTCGACCTATTCGAGGATTATTTCACTTTAACTCTTTCGAGCTTAAAGCGTGTCTAACGGTACGAATTCTCCAAGAGGTTAATCCAGTTACGACACTAACTTTTTAATAGGGGATGGGACCCTACTACCTTGACATTATCTCTTTTCCAGACAGATAAACTTTCTTTCGAACAAGTTAAATGTTATACTGGCGTATTCTTGCGTTTGCAACCACAAAGAATTTAGATTAAGATGAAGAGAATAATGATATAACCAGCATACGTGTCACGAACTCACAAACTCACAGCAATAGATAGTATCTCATTCGGCTTCCATAACCCCAATAGAGAAGTTTAGTTACCCATGAGTGCAAAGGAAATCACAATTGACATTGTTGTTACACCACAATTAAGATTTCACGTTTATAATGGTGTGGTAGACATTTAGGCGTGAATTCCTTAGCAAGGTAACGTTTCTCTTGTTGCGGAATTTAAGAATTGAATAGATGAGTAGAAGAAGAAAAATAGAATTTATAGAAAAGGTCTTGCGGAAGTAGAATAAGAATTGAAAAGTAGAATTAGAATTGTAATTCGAAGTCTTCAAATCTCTAGCAAAATAGGGTATTTATAATACCCATATCCTATTCCTACTAAGCTAATGAATTACTTAACCCATCCTACTAGGTTAAGGTATCATTATCCTAATCCTAATAAGTTACTGCTAGTCCCCAAAGTCTTCCGAAATATTGTTTTAGCCCGGGACAGATTTTCCATGCGCCATTTTTAGTCCTTGGCGTCCAAGATTGGCTTTTCTCCTTTCGTGAAGCTTTCTTTGGCATCAAGTTATCCATAAAATGCTGAATTCTGCATCATTTATACCTGAAACTTTGCTAATCATGTTCGTTAGCTCACTTACAGGAAAAAGGACTAAAAGTGCATGAATTATATAATTTGTCCTCAAAACATGGCTAAAATATGGGTAAAATATAGCACTATAGGCGTGTAAATTCGCCTATCATCAGCTACATGGAGTCCAACGTCTTACCCACGTTGGGGAGAGCTGTTCTATCCTTGCCATCGGATAGAACCTTAACTTTAGTGATCACTATCTTAACCCACTGGGGGTAAATCAGAAATCTACGGGGGCATGAGACCTCGAAATCAAGCCTAACTCGGTGCACAATACTACTCCCTTACTTAGCTCAGAACTTAAGAAAATCCACCTTAAATTATTTCAACAATATGTGATGGGATCCAAAATACATCCCCTTTGTCTCAAAATCAAGGATGTGGATTTCTTTCTTAACTTAGGATCAAAACTCACTTCTTTCTTGAAATCTTGATAGACTTATCATGAATAAGCTTTAAAGATCTTATAATAATGGAAATATGAACATACTTCTTGCAATTCTTTAAAAGTCATCAATAACTCATTCTCAAAAACTCATAATTTCACAATAAGGCTCAATTCATGATAACAAATCTTGGAAATTCTTGAAAATATGATATCAATATAGGCGTGTGCAATTTATATCATGAACTCTCAATTTAGATCATAATTAAACAAGATAATCATGCAATTCAAGACTTGGACGATTCCATAATCTCATAAACTTGAAATATAGCAAAATAATATGAATTCATCTTGGAAATACGAAATTCTTTAAGAAAAACTAAAAATTTTGGGAACAAGAATGAAAGGGTGTTCTTTTTCAAACCCCACATACCTTAAACTTGATGCTTTGAATGAACTCTTAACTTCGGATTGCAATTCTTGAGATTAATGGGTGTTTCTCATAGACCTCGGAATGGGAAATCCAAATCTCGAAGAATTATTGAAAACCTACGGTTGAATCTTGAGATATTTAGATTTTTAGGTTGAAACCCTAATGAATGTTCTTTTTGATTTTGAGAGAAAATAAACTTATTTTGGTGTTATATGAGTTTAATCCCATTTTATAGCTGGATAGGGGTTGGAAAATACCATTTTTGCCCTTAAAAATGCGGAAACAGAACCTGAAAATTATTAGCATGCGACAGAGTGTGCGTCACACGCTTATTGCATGGTGCTACTGCCTCAGCCACTAAAATGGCCATAACTTTTTGCTCGGGTATCGGATTTTTGTGAAATTGATATCGTTGGAAAGCTAATTCAATTATATATAATTTTATAGGTCTTAGTATGAAAAATTCCATGTATATTAAGATTTATACACGTTTGAAGAAGACCCTTCTAGAATCGAATGTCAAATTTTGGACAAATCAATTGATCTTAGCTCAACTTTGCTCTATGTCATTCTATGAACATTTTTCACCTCTAAACTACTCCATAGACTAGGATAATGATCATGAAACTTATATTCACATGATAATCACTTGGAATAGAGCTTAGACACATAGAAACGACAGTTAGAATTCCAACACAAAAATATGGGGTATTACATTAATCTTGTAATAATCTTGGTCTCACTATCTATCCTTTCATTATTTTACAAATCCGTGTATTTTTGTTTTTGTCATCTTGTATTCCTTTGTGTTGCTTATTCTTCTCACGTTTTGTGAACTATTTGGGCATCTTGGTGGACTGATTTGTATCATTTGGTATTAGAGCCATCATTGATTTCGTTCCCATGAGATCAATCTTGGGTTTGTTCACTCAAAAATTAAAAAATAAGTGTTGAAATGCTGAAAAACTCAAAAATAGTAATCTGTCCACGTTTTTGTGTTTAGACCGTAATTTGAAGCCTAATTTTCTTGTGATTTTTGTGTGTTTTGTGTGTTCTAGTGTTAGATATTTGTTTCCTAACATTAGAAGAGGTGTCCAAGGTTGAAAATCATACAAAAAGAAGTTATTCTACAGGTTTGGTGTCTTGGCCGAAGTGTTCTTGTTGTTTGGCCGAATTTGTGTCTAGATTTAGGTGTTGTTTTGATTGTCTTTGTTGTTTCTTGTGTTGGTTTTATTTCTCTCTAACACTACTTGAGTCTAACCCAAGTTCTTGAGCAAAAAAAATTGCAAGTTATTATGGGAAGAATGGATGGTTTTGTTGTTGTTGTTGTTGAAGTTCTTGTGTTGTGTTGAAGAAGTCTTATAAAAGGTTGTTGTTTGATCCAAATCCAAAGGGAAGAGAGTGAGGGTTCTTTTTAGTCTTGAAACAACTTTCAAGACATTACCAAAGGAGAAAAAGAACAGAAAACACTCCCAAAAGTCTTCATACCAAAAAGAAGTAAGTTTATTTTTTCTAGACAAGCCAAAAGAGGAAAGGGGGACAAGACCTCTAAAAGACTGTCTTACCAAAAAGGTGAAAGTTGGTCAAGGTTTGAATTTTGAAAAAAAGGACTTAAAGTCTTGTTTGTTAACCTACCAAAACCGAAATTCCCCCCATCTTTGTGAAATTTGAACAACCAAAATTGTGGAACAAAATTTTTTAAATTCAACAATATTTTTTTTGTCCATCGACCAATAGTCAAGTGCCAAGTCATCAATAGCTCAAGAACGTTGGAATCCTAGTTTCACTTTTTTTATTCTATTGGTTTCCATTTTGTTGGTTCTCATACTAATTAGCAAACTAGTAAATACCTACTAGATTGTAGATTAGTTTTTTAGTATGTTTTCTTTCGTGTTAAGCGTAGTATTTTGTGCTTTTTTTGTTTATAAGTCATAGTATTTTCTTTGTTTCAAGTTCGTAAGTAAATTTTGTTTTTGTGTCTTGAGTCGATCAAACACGAATCTATTTCGGCCGCCAAGTAAAATTGACATCCTATTGACTACCAGAGTGTAAGCAACTTTCAATATTCGCCGCTCTAATTGTGAGAATCACAAAGGTGGGTGTATACGAGTGTTGGTGAAGATCTTTTACTACTAATCTTGTTTGTTCATTCTGTAGGTACAAAGGTAATATAAGGAGAACATGTCTTCGATAGCCGGGGATTATTGTGACTACAACATGGGAGACTATAATTGTAGTGAGGGATTTTATGGCTACGGAGTTGAGGGAGATTGCGGAGGATATGAAAATAGCCATGATCAAAACTTGGGCAGATTTGAAAGTTACGATTTTGAGGGGGAAAATGAGGTGAATGAAGTGCCTAGTGATTATGGTGAATTTGGAGATGATGTAGGACCTTGTGATGGATCTTATGATGACGTCGGGGAATGTGAGGATTCTTACACTTCTCATTCCAAACCTAGATTTGGTGTTAGGTATAACCCTTTCGTTCGCAAATCTTATGAGAGCTATGATGAGAGTACACGTGAGGAGTATAAAGATTTATATTCCCCACCTTGTAGTACTTCTTATCAAGGTTGATATAGTGTGAATGGTTATACTAGCTCTAGTGGAGGTTGTCTAACGAGAAGAAGAGGGTATGCATCTCCAAAACTGAGGGGTACTCGTGTGCTTTACAATGTTGATCCGAGAAGGAGTGTACACTCCGGAAAGGTGACCATTTGTGGGATACCGGGTTGCCTCGTTGTGTTAAATGATAGGTACTATAGTAACTACATCGTTCTATCCATGGTTGACTACTTGGGGTTGCTTCGTGAGGCTTTACTTATTCCATACTTCTTGGATCGGTTTAAGGTTACCGAGAGGGTCAAGGTTGTCTTCTCCCAATTTGAATACCATGAGGAGGTGTGGTACGATATTCTTCCATTGACATACGGTCATGTATGCTTAGGTGCCGATTGGTTTACACAACATAGAGTTCCAAATGTGCAAAATTGGCCAAATGTTGTAAGAGACTGGTGGAGAAATCACCTCGTGACATACATATTGCCTGAGACGTAAAGAGAAGTGAATACTTACTCCAATCCTAATGCTTATGAGAGACCAAATATTGACAGGAGTAAAGGTGTGCAAGGTGGTAATCCAAGAGTAGAAAAGGGAGAGGTTGTGAGGAGTGAAGTGAGGGGATTGCCACCAAACCGAGCTAACATTGTTTGTCCTTCTATTTCTAAGGATATTTATGTAGGTACCGACATGGAAAGTGAAGGAGAGAAATGCCGAAGTGAAGTTGCTGCCCAAGCTTGTGGAGGTTCTTCACAACACGGCAAAGGAGAGTCGACTCAAGAACTTCAAGGTAAAATAGCTAACTCTTACACTTTTGTGCATGTGAATGATAATTGTGTGGCTAGTATTCCATTGAGTGTGAGTAGTAGTTTACTTACTTGTGAGTTTAATGATTCTTTGCCTTTTGTTAATGATGTACATGTTGTGAGTCTGGATACACTAGTTTCTCCTATTGATGACCAAATTGACTCTTCCTGTAAGATCAATTTATGTCCACCTAGTGTTGAAGCCTATATGTTGAATGGAAGTACATCGTCTAGTGTAATTGGTGTTGATCAACCTATTTGTGAAAATTGTCCACCACTTAAGTATGTGTGTGATGTGATTAATCAAACTCAAGTGAGTGAAGTATTTGAAAAAGTTGGTCAACAAAAGGAGGGTGAAGCCGAGAGCTATTCTTGGGACAATCTTGTGCTTGAAACCGCTTTGAAACTTGATATTGATCTCTTAGAGAGTGAGGAACTTTCTTGTTCCAAATCTGCCCGTGGGTTGGATCATGCACTCTTTAGGTATAATGTCTTGTTTGAAAATGATATAAACACTCCTAATGAGCCTAGTGGTGAAAAAGATGGTATAACTTTCCTTGGAGACTATAGCCTATATGTTAACCCACTATGGTGTGACATCATTCCTCCTAAAGATGAAAATCTCTTCTTGAAAGATGAGAGTACTCTTAAGGGTAAGGAATGTGTAGTCTTGGAAGTTACTCCTTCTTCTACTTTATGTGACTTTAATGTTGAGAGTACTCATGGTGATGATTGGGAAACTAGTAGTGAGTACACACATGAGGGCACCTTAGTAGAAGTCGACTTGAGGGATACTTTTCTCTACTTTTTTTTTATGATATGTATGTTATTATAGAGAGTATGTCATTTAGTTTAGGTGGAGACCACGGGAAAGGGGAGTGTTGTCTAGACCTGTGTCTATGGCCACTCTTCCCGTTTGACCACGGTGCCAAATATGGAAATGGTGATTTTGGTGCACCCAACTTGTTGCTTGGTCTACATGACAAGCAAAGTGTCACTCTTGGTGAATCCCATAACCAAATCCTTCGTACATCTTTTATTGAGTTTTTAATATTTCATTCACAGGATCCTTGGTTATATTGCAAATATGTGCAACCTTGGCATGTTAAGATGATTTGTTGTGCTAACCCTAACCCTCATGCCATGAGGAGTTTGTATGTGTTTGTCCTCTCTTCGGTTTTGCAAGGTTTGGATTCGAGGTCGAATCCTTTTCAAGAAGGGGAGGATGATACGGGACAAATGGCCATCCTATATTTTGATGACATCTTTAGAGGCCAACACATAGAGGCTCAAGACTTGGTCACCTCGAGGATACAAGAACATGCATGGAGGACCCGTTTTGAGCATGTCATTAAACAAACACATGTGTGGAAGATTGTGTGGGGGCTTACATTTGATGCCAATTCAAGACTACAAGTTTTGAAGCTTGACCCCATGGTTTTGGAGCATTGAAGAAGCACCCTTCATTAAGGGTATTTTGGGGATTTTACATGTTAAAGAAACAACCCATGATCTCCCCTTTCATTAAGGGTATTTTGGTCCATCATACTATGTAATAAGCTAGGCTATATATGGTCTCTTATAAAGTCTTTTCTCTTTAGTTTATGAAAGATGAAAGATTGAAACACTTGAAATCCTCTCTCTTGAGAGTAGACCACCTTAGTATAGTCTTAGTTAGGACTTGAAAAAGTCATCCTTAGTATAGGGCTTGGAAAAGCCAATATTGTTCTTTGCTTGGAAACGGTGGATCTTGAGGTGAGTCAATTACCTTGGCGGTCACCGTAAGAGTGTGGTTTTGATTATTACATTCTTTAGGGGTTAATGTTGAAATATACTTGGTTCTTAATCTTGTAATAATCTTGGTCTCACTATCTATCCTTTCATTATTTTACAAATCCGTGTGTTTTTGTGTTTGTCATCTTGTATCCCTTTGTGTTGCTTGTTCTTCTCACGTTTTGTGGACTGTTTTGGCATCTTGGTGGACTGATTTGTATCAGGTAGTTTAAGAAGTGAATAAGTGACTTGTGGTTTCAACTTAGTTACTTGAAAGATAAACTTGTGTTTTGATTTTAGTTAAGTGTTGTCACCTGAGAAGTGAATAAGTGACTTGAAAATGTCTAAGTTTAGGTACTTAAAATGTGAACTTGTGTTTTGAATTTAGTTAAGTGTGGTCACTTGAGAAGTGAATAAGTGACTTGAAAATGTTTAAGTGTAGGTACTTGAAAGGTGAACTCGTGTTTTGACTTGAAAATGGTTAAGTGTAGTTACTTCAAAATGGTTAAGTATAGTGACTTGAAATGTCAATTAGCTATTTGAAAATGGTTTGAGTGTAGTGACTTGAAATGTGTACTAGTTAATAAGTTATTTGAAAATATTAAGTGTAGTGACTTGAAAATCATTAAGTGTAGTTACTTGAAATTGCGAACTTGTGACTTGAAAATGGTTAAGTGTAGTTACTTGAAATTGTGAACTTGTGACTTGAAAATGGTTAAGTGTAGTCACTTGTAATGTGTACTAATAACTTTAAAATAATAAAGTATAGTCACTTGAAAATGATTAAGTATATTGACGTGAAATGTGAATTAGTTAATTGATAATAGTTACGTGTAGTGATTTGAAATGTGTAGTAGTGACTTGAAAATATTTTAAGTGTAGTGACTTGCAATGTGAATTAGTTATTTAAAAATGGTTAAGTGTAGTGACTTGAAGAGTGTAGTAGTGACTTAAAATGGTTAAGTGTAGTGAGAGGAGAAATCAAATTCGATGGGTGAGGCTGAGAATGAGGATCCAGATGATGAGTTGTAGTTTTTAGTCTTTTGTATGTTTTGTAGTTTGGATTTTTAGAACCTTGATAAATTTTGTTAGTAATTTAATTTTTAATGTTTGTATTTTTATGGTGGTTGATTGTATATTAAATGTTGATTAGTGGGTTGTATTGTATAGTAGCTATCAGATCCGATGGGTGAGGCTGAGAATGAGGGTGCGGATGATGAGTTGTAGTTTTTAGTCTGTTGTATGTTTTGTAGTTTGGATTTGAAACCTTGATAAATTTTGTTAGTAATTTGATTTTTAATGTTTGTATTCTTACAGTAGTTGATTGTATATTAAATGTTGATTGGTGGGCTATATTGTATAGCAGATTTGATGGAATTTAGCATAGATATATGTTGTTATTTTTCTTTATAAAAATATCAGAAAAATCGACCACATGTGGTCGCTATTCTCAAATTTTAGAAAAGTGGTCTCTTTCATAAATCTTTTTCAGAAAAGCGACCACATGTTGTCGATATTCTAGAAATTTTTTTATTCTTAAATAAATTATTAAATAAAAAATCAACCATATGTGGTCGTTTTTTATATAAATTAATTAATGAATTTATATAAAAAAGTGACCACATGTGGTCGCTTTTGTATATAAATTAATTAATTAATTAATTTACAAAAGCGACCATATGTGGTCACTTTTGTATAAAAAATTTTAAAAAACGACCACATGTGATCGTTTTACTATAATTAATTAAAATCGATTTTCTTAAATAAAAAACTAGACCCCATGTGGTCACTTTTTATATAAAATTAATTAATTAATTTAAACAAAAGCGACCATATGTGGTCGCTTTTTTAAAAAGAAATTATTTTTATTAAATTTATAAAAGCATGTTTGTTTAAAAAAATTGATATTCTTTTTTTAAAAAAAAAAAAGTAGTATTAAATTTTAAATATATATATATATTTTAAAAAAAAAACAATATATATATATATTTTTAAAAAAAAACCCGACCAATTTTAAAAAAGTTACCACTCTTTTTTCGATCACACTTTGTGGTTGCTTTTGGTGGTCGCAAAAACAGGAAAAACGACCACATGTGGTCGATTTTTGTGGTCGTTTCTTCTGTTTTTTCTAGTAGTGATTTTACGGAAAAAAACAAGCGTTTGGTAGAGTGTATTAGAAAATATAAGAGGCAAAGCACTATTACCCTTTCTTCTCAAACTATAGTCAAAGTTGTTATGACACACCTTAATTTCACAAGGTTCTTATTACCCTCCTTCCCTCAATTTTACTATTTATTGTACAACTTTTGTACTTACATTGCCTAAATAAATTTTCAATTAAGGTCTGTCGTAAAAAGTGTTGTGTATGCATAAAGTAGACAATAATACCATAAAATTGAGTTCAGAAGGTAATAGGAACCCCGTGAAGTTAAGGTGTATTAAAGTAACTTTGGCTATAGTTAGGAGGTAATAGTGTCTTATCTCAAAAAATAATGCATGCATCAACTTTGTGTATTACTAATATCTTGTTTGGTATATTTTTTCAATTTATATACTCTATTGGGTATTAAGGTGAGTAAACTAATATATGAAAATTTATGATATTAGTAATGCAATGGATCTTAAACTTATTCTTATAATATGTAAGTTTCCTTATTTCTGATGTACTAGGTATTATATTTTGGTCTTCTTTTTTATCAAGAGTATTTATTTCTGTGTTGATATTTTTTAAGTTTTCTTCATTAATATCTTCTTGTTTTTCACTGATTTCTAAATTTTTTGTATTTGTTAACATTTCTGTATATGTTTCACTATCTTCTGAATCATAATTATCTGTTTCTTCAACATCTATATTATTTATTTCACAATTGCTCCTCAATATCTTTTCCACATCCTTTCCATTAATTTGTGGGGATATTTTCGCAAATAAATATTTTTTAGAAATTATGCATTGCATATTTTTTTTAATGTATCAAATCAAACACCGCAATAAAAAAACACAGCATATTAATGCAAACATAGCTAATAGCACATTACTAATACTCTATATTCTAAACTATTCTTAATACTGTTATGCACACTACCAAACGAGAACTTTAAAGACTCTGTAGGTACTTTAGTGCAACATATTCACAATAATTTTACATTTTGATACAACACTTTGATGCAAGTACATCCTCACTTGCACAACTTGGCAACTGGCAAGTAAGGAAAACCCTTTGTTAAACTACTTTGTCAGAGTATCAAGCAGCTATTTCGAAGTTTCCATCTGTGGAACTTCAATATTTTCTCTTCTTACTTCTAATATACAAAATAACACGCAATTGCTGATGTTTTGTCTGACCATACTATTACTAATCAGGAAAATGCACAAATTTTACCATAAAATCTGCGAAATGGTTTTCATTTAATTTTCATTCATTAATAGTAGAGGTTAGATCTATATTTGCCATTAGAAAAATGGACGGACTTTTGCCTTGTTAACAAGCAGTAAATTAGGTCTAATCTTCACAATTTAGGGGTAAATTTGATCATTTCATGTAGTTTAAGAATAAATTTCAATCAGTTATAATGCATTATGATTTTAAAAAATCTCGCTGTTGAGCTCACTGGCGTCAATGGAGGCCTATGAATGTTGTAGCTCTTTTCAAACTCAATGATAAAACTTAATAATAAGCAAAGGATTGAACAGCAATAATGGAATTAAATAATTAAATTAGACTAAATCTGGATGTTGTTGGGTGAAACGGCACCGGAAAAAAGATTTTGAACCTTTTTGTATTATAATACTTGAGAGCTTGAGATTGCAAAGTAAAAGTATATTGCGTGCTTTTGAATGACTAAAATCATATGCCTTACAAATAAGGAAAATTGATATACTCCCTCCCTTCGTTTAAAAAATAATGACCTATTTTTTAACTTGATACAAAGTTTAATAAACTTTTGAATCTTGTGATTTTAAATTGAAGTTGTGTCAAATGTACCAAAATGTCCTTAATCTTGTGGCCTTAATCATGACATGTGAAAAACTAAAATTAAAGTATTGCAAAAAAAAATCATTCTTTTTTAAATGAATTAAAAAGAAAAGTAGGTGATTCTTTTTTAAACGGAGTAGTTATTATTTGCTCTAGGGAGCCTAATCCGTTAATTCTGCCCTCATAAAGTCGATTAACTATATGTTATTTCAGTTATGTAACGGCCGGCGGAGATCATGGACCTCCCTGTAACGGCTGGTCTTCCATTCGTATCTTGACCGGTCGCAAACTGTTGTGCATTTTTGAAGCGGTAGGGTCCTTAATGATATGACACCGACAATACGCAGCGCTACTCCTGTTTGGGTCATGATGGGCATACTCTTCTCGTTACAAGTCACTTCCTGATCACCCAATTGTCAAGGCCAGTTTTCACCCTATATCTGGGAGCTTATCATGATTCAGAATTTTGTAGTATTGTGAGAAGTTCTAAGTTTACACTGGTTTGACATTTCTGATTTATGAATTTGGAAGTGTGAGGACTTCTAAGTTTACACTGGTTTGAATTGAAAAGTCAACTCCCGGAATACAATCAAGTTTCTACTCCCTCGGTTCGTTTTACTTGGTGCCTTTACTAAAAAAATAGTTGTTTTAATTTAACATCCAATTTATAATATCAAAAAAAAAAAAAAATTATCAATTTTTCTAATGTTACCTTTATCATTAAAGAATCATATAAAGTATTAATAGTTAAATTTCTATTTCCAACATAATTAATAAACTAAGATTAGTTTATTATAAACTCCTAATAAATATTTTTTTAAGAGAATAATAAGTCAAACATAGGTCAAATAAAATGAAACAGATGAAGTATATCTTTCATCAGTGGAAATTTATCCAAAATACTTTTCCAAAGAATTGGAAGTAGAAACTATTTTTACTACCAGCAGTAGTTAGTTTCATACCACATGTTAGGACTTTTTTTTTGGGCTCACACTAAGTAGCTGTTTGGCCATAAAAATTAAAAAATTTGGAGTTGGAGTTCAAATTGGAGTTGGAATTGTGTTTGACCATATTTTTTTAAAATTTTGTTTTTACTTTTGAAAAGACTTATTAAAATATGATTTTATGCCCCAACTTTTACAAACTATCAAAATCACCCAACTAAAATTTACCTACTAACGGGAAAAGAATACAATTAGCCACTTTTATAAAAATAATTACATATACATGGTCATATTTAATGAATTTCAATTATTACATATATAATAGTCATTTTAAATATAGATGTTATATTAACAGATCACTGCTTCCTATTTTTTAGATAACAAATATTATCTTTCAAAAAAATTTATATTTTTAGAAATTTATTTAATTTATTTCCTTTATTTTCCTTTCCTAAAAAATAGAAAATAAATTAGCGGCACCCTAATTTATTTTTTTAATTTTCTTATACATGAAAGATTTTACAATGTGTGAATAAATTATTTCTATGCAAAACATACTTTGCATATTTATGGTATATTATATCATATACCATAAATATATAAATATGCTTAATATGTTTCTTTATACTTTATATATTTATATATGTGTATATGGTATATACATGGTATAAACTTCATATATAACATACTTTGTATATTTATGTTATAAATATGCTTAGTATGTGTCACACCCTTTTTTCGACTCCAAAAGAAAGAATTTTAAGTTTCGAAAGGGCTTTTATTAAAGTGACAAAAAATGAAAATTTTGTTTCGAAAAGGATTATTTATATTTAAACTCAGAGTCGCCACTTGGCATAATCTGGTGTGCCAAGTCACCGTTGAAAATCCTTTTTCGAAAATAATTTTGACTCTTTTAAACTGATCTGCGAACAGAGATTCCGACTAAGGAATTCTGTTGACCGAGGGGAAGGTGTTAGGCACCCCTCGGTCCCGTGATTTGACCAAGGTCGCTTGGTGGAACATATCAGCTAATTTGATACTACGAATGTATAAACCACATAAAACACGTAAAACAATCAAACAACAAACAAAACAAAACGAATAAAAAATATAATGTCCAGTCCGAGTTATACAGTCCAAAATAAGAAAATACGAGAATAAACCCTATCTAACTCATATTAATCCTGACTACGCTTCAGTACTTTATCCGACGCCTCGGTCCTTTATCACGAACGTATTCCGCCAACATAGTACGTCGGGGCATTCCCCGGTAAATAAATACATCAATCTTCGGGGCATTCCCCGTCCAAATGAATACATTTCAATCCGAAAGCATAAATCAACACATTTCAATAAATATTTCATATTTCAACGAAAACACTTATTCCTAAATTTTGCCTACCCGAACTTGCATTTTGCCTATCCGTTTCAACATCTCATAATTCTATCACGTCCTAACAATATCCCAATTTATTACGAATTAAGGAAAAATAACAATAAACCAAAATTAATCTAATCCACCCTTTTTATCAATTTTCAACTCCACCCCCAAGATTATGTTTTTGACACGTAGCTTCCATACTAGGTTATTATCCATATATTAACATTCAAAATCATGGTCAATTGTTCTAGTTCAAACATCACAAAAAACACACCATCACAATCATCAAGTGTATAAATATCAATCTAGATCAAACAATCTTAATAAACAAACACACAACATAGTCAATTTCAACAAATCGAGATAAAGAAAAGAGAATGGGTTAAAAAGTGGACCTTCCAATAATCAATTTTTCATTGATAATAAATATAAAGAAGACCCAGATGTGGAATCCTGAACAGAAAACCTCAATGACGAACCAACTCAATACAAAACCCGAATTCACAGTCCGATTCAAAAACCAAATCCACGAAACCACTTGAGAGTATTCAGCACCAAAACTGAACAAACCCAAAACTAAACCGAACTTACCGAAACAAACCCAAACAGACCATAGCTGACCTCGAACAAACTGAAACCGAACTCAAAACGGCCGGAATCAACCCAAAAAGGTCGATTTTGGGATGGTTTAAACGATTCGATCTTGGTTTTCAGTGATGGAGATGTTTTGGATGAGTTTTCGATGGGTTTCGGAATTAAATCGGAACTAGTGCAGTGATTTCGGTGAGTCGTGGGTTTTTCGGTGAGATGAGGGGTGTCGCTGCTCCGGTGGTTCACCAGCCGTGGTGGCTGGGAACAGGGAAGAGGGAAGAGGAAGGCGGCGGGTTGGAGGTTATCCACCGGTGGTGAAGCGACTGCTTTTTTTTTAGAAGAGAAGAGGAGAGTTGATCCGTGTCGCCGGAGCTCCGTCAAGCTCCGTCGAACTCCAAAAGTGAAAGAAACAAAGAAAGAAAAGACGGAAGTGATGTTTTCCGGCTAGAATCGCCGGAAAAAGAAAGAAAATCCCTCAACTCTCTCTCTCTCGCTGTTTCCGATCTCTTCCCCCACACTCTCGTTTTCTCTCTTTTCTGATCTAATCTCCGATGTGGTGCCTCGATCCCCCCATTGATGTTACTGACACTAGCTTTTAATGGTGAAGAACAGTGAGACTCCCTTTGTGGATTTTTGCTCAATTTATGTATCTATGTTCCGTATGTGTGTGTGTGTGCTGTGTTGTGTATATATATAAAATGGTCCATGGGTAGGGGTAGGGGGTAGGGTAGTGAAGTGGGTTATTTTGATTGGGTAGGTTGTTAGGATAAGATGTAGGGGTTAGGATAGGATAGAATTTGTTAGGGAGTTTGTTATTTTTTTGTATTTTGTGAGGGTATAATAACATGGATGAGGGTACACGGTAGGATAAAGTAAAAATGGGTAAAAGTGAATAAAATTGAACTTTAAGAGGACGAAATCACGTGTCTACATCATGCCCCCTTTGGATGTAAACACATGGTGTTTTTATACAAAGCAGTAGACAACGAGGCAAAATTTTGACCCAACCATTATTCAAAGAAAGAAACAGAAGGAAGAAGGACAACCGGGTCTTGACTTAAGAAATCCTACCTACCCAAGTTATGAGAGAATCAAGTCACGGGTATTTCAAAAGATTGGAAAGAGATGGACTATACCGAGTTGGAGAGTCGAGTGAGGTTCCATCGAGGTTTCGGTTCACGGCTCTGTCATTACATTAAAAATGAAAATTACAACTTAAAGCATAAATGAAATTACAAAAATCCTATCTATACAGCTTCTTTTGGACTCTTGACTTGAGTTTCATCACCCTATTCTTCAGGCGGACTCCTGACTTGCTATTTCTTTAACTTGTTGTTTGCCTTTTCGTTTCTTCACCCTATTCTCCAGGCGGGCTCCTGACTTTCTATTTAATCACCCTGTTCTTCAGGCGGGCTCCTGAAACCAAAAATTAAAACTAGAACGAAAATTATCCCAAACAAAAATTATAGTAAAGTAGTATTTCATTTTTGAAAGCGTTGTCCCATTTTCCAGGAGGGTCCTGAACATAAAGTAAAATTCCCATTCTTTAGGAGGGTCCTGAACATAAAATAAATTTCCATTTTTCAGGAGGGTCCTGAATTGAAAGTAAATTCCCATTTTCCAGGAGGGTCCTAAACATAAAGTAAAATTCCCATTTTTCAGGAGGGTCCTGAACATAAAGTAAAATTCCATTTTTTTAGGAGGGTCCTGAATTGAAGGTAAAATCCCATTTTTCAGGAAGGTCCTGAGCATAAAGTAAAAATCCTTTTTTTCAGGAGGGTCCTGAACATAAAGTAAATTCCCATTTTTCAGGAGGGTCCTGAACATAAAGTAAAATTCCATTTTTCAGGAGGGTCCTGAATTGAAAGTAAATTCCCATTTTCCAGGAGGGTCCTGAACATAAAGTAAAATCTCATTTTTCAGGAGGGTCCTGAATTGAAAGTAAATTCTCATTTTCCAGGAGGGTCCTGAACATAAAGTAAAATCCCATTTTTCAGGAGGGTCCTGAACATAAAGTAAAATCCCATTTTCCAGGAGGGTCCTGAACATAAAGTAAAATTCCATTTTTCAGGAGGGTCCTGAACATAAAGTAAAATCCCATTTTTCAGGAGGGTCCTGAACAGAAAGTAAAATCCCATTTTTCAGGAGGGTCCTGAACATAAAGTAAATTTCTATTTTCCAGGAGGGTCCTGAGCATAAAGTAAAATCCCATTTTTCAGGAGGGTCCTGAACATAAAGTAAATTCCCATTTTTCAGGAGGGTCCTGAGCATAAAGTAAAATCTCATTTTTCAGGAGGGTCCTAAACATAAGGTAAATTCCCATTTTTCAGGAGGGTCCTGAGCATAAAGTAAATTCCTATTTTTCAGGAGGGTCCTGAACATAAAGTAAAATATTATTTTTCAGGAGGGTCCTGAACATAAAGTAAAATCCCATTTTTTAGGAGGGTCCTGAACATAAAGTAAAATTCCATTTTTTAGGAGGGTCCTGAACAGAAAGTAAAGTCTCACGGATGTGCATTTCCAATGGTAGCTGAATTAAGTGAAGCGAATTTGCCCCTATTTCAACAAAGAAAATTTGTTAGTTAATAACTTAATGGTGGCTTGCAACTCTTGGCTTCTCAGGTATCTGCTTCAGCACTCGTTCCTTTCATCTTTCTTCCACATCGCTGATACCTTCCCTATCTTGCCGCATCATTGCCCCGGATCCAGATTAAGGGAAATGAGTTCTGACTCAAACAATGGGTTTCCATTTTACCATGCCCCTGAGGTGCACTCTTTTCCCAAATCTGAATGCTTCCACGAATCCAATAGCCTGTCGGTTGATAGACTTCCTTTGCTTCGTGTTGAATTACGATCATATTTCTTTCTTGTGTTGTTCCTTGGCTTTTCCTCATATAATTGGAAAGACTGGTTGTAAATTTTGAAATCCTTTCTCGCTTGTGTTGACACAGACTTGACTTAAAATGTAAAGAAATGACGGTGACTTTTGTTTCGATAAATGACATAAGAAAAGACAAAAAGCATGAATATGTAAATGAAAGAAAAGGGCAATGTCCCATAAAGAAAAACTTATCTGAATACGACAACCAACTCCAATGAGTATGACATGCATTTTGGATTCAGCTGCCTGATCTTCCTATCCAAACTCCTCATTTGTTGTTGAGTTCGTGCCTTTGCCGCTGAGCCTCTTCTTCAAATTCATTGGACTCATTCATCACATTCGATTGACGACATCTTAAAAGACTTTCGCCAACAAATCTCTTTCTTTTCACTTTTCGCTTTTCTCTTGAACTCTCCATCGCCTTACGGTGCCCGTGAGGGTTTTCACCAATAAGACTCTCTCATTTTTATTTCTCTCTACTCATCATCGTCTTATGGTGCCTGCAAGGGTTTTCACCAATAAGACTCTCTCATTTTCATTTCTCTCAACTCACCATCGCCTTATGATGCCCACGGGGTTTTCACCAATAAGACTCTCTCATTTTTGTATTTCTTTCCTGATTTCTTATGCTGAGGGAGACAAGTGGTACCTCACAATGTATCATCATATACATTGCATGATTAGCCTTAACATTATCAAAAATTGATCTGAAGGACTTTCTTTGGTTGTAACTTGGCTTTTGGTTAAGGTTAGAAAAGATGGTAAGGGGCTTAAACGATACTTGAAGTGGGGGGTGGGACTTACAACTTTTGGAATCGACTCAAACAACACATTAACTCATGCCCCAGTTTTGTTGACTGGGTGAATCTTAAATCTTTATTTGGTTGGACCGATCCCGAAATAGGGCAGCCTACGTATCTCACTCCCGAGAGAGGAGAATCAGGTCGGACGTAGTTCCATCAGCTTGTTCTTTATTTTGATTTGATTTTTTTTCTTTTATTTCCGAACTCTTTCTTTTATTCTTATTTTCTTGACATTTATCTTTGAATCTATTTTGATTCCAAAAGAGGGATATGAAAGAAAAATAAAATGAAGCTCAAACGGGTAAACAAAGGATGACACAATGTTTGGATAGAAGAATAAAATTCCTTCATCATATCAATCTTCAAAAAATGCAAGTACTAAACATGCAATAAAATCAACAAAGGATCAAATATCATACATAATATCTTTTGACCGCATCAGCATTGATAGCCCTTTCTGCCATTTTGCCTTCAATATCTGTCAAATATAAGGCTCCATTGGGCAACACTTTCTTCACAACGAAAGGACATTTCCAGTTAGGGGAGAACTTGCCTTTCGCTTCAACCTGGTGAGGAAGGATACGTCTCAATACCAACTGACCAACTTCAAAATTCCTGGGACGGACCTTTTTGTTATACGCTAGAGCCATCCTCCTCTGATACAACTGGCCATGACACACAAACGTTAGCCTTTTTTCCTCTATCAAACTCAAATGTTCCAGTCGGGGTTTTACCCATTCGTCATCATCAATCTCTTCTTCTACAATGACTCGAAGAGAGGGAATTTCAACTTCCGCAGGGATGACTGCTTCTGTCCCATACACCAATAAATATGGAGTTGCCCCTGTTGAAGTGCGAAAAGTGGTACGATACCCTAGCAATGCAAACGGCAACTTTTCATGCCACTGTCTAGACCCTTGTACCATTTTTTACAGCATCTTTTTTATATTCTTATTGGCGGCTTCTACAGCACCATTGGCCTTTGGGCGATATGAAGTAGAATTTTGATGTGCAATCTTAAATTGTTGACATACTTCTTGCATCAAATGACTATTGAGATTGGCAGCATTGTCTGTAATGATCGTCTTTGGAATTCCAAATCTACAAATGATATTAGCATGAACAAAGTCTACCACTGCCTTCTTTGTCACCGACTTAAAAGTTACTGCTTCTATCCACTTTGTAAAGTAGTCAATGGCTACCAAAATGAATCTATGTCCATTTGATGCCTTCGGCTCAATCGGTCCAATCACATCCATTCCCCAAGCCACGAACGGCCATGGGGAGGCCATTGCATGTAAATCAATCGGAGGAGAACGTATCAGATCGTCGTGCACCTGACATTGATGACACTTTCGAACAAATTGAATAGAATCCCTCTTCATAGTAAGCCAGTAATAACCTTCTCAAAGAATCTTCTTTGACAAGACATGACCGTTCATATGCGACCCGCATACTCCAGAGTGTATTTCAACCATGATTGTCGAGGCTTCTCTTGCATCTACACACCTCAAAAGTCCCAGATCTGGGGTTCTCTTATATAAGATTCCCCCACTTAAGAAAGATCCACTAGCCAAACGCCTAATAGTCCTCTTTTGATCGTTGGTGGCATATGCTGGGTATTCTCCTAACTGAATGTACCGCTTGATATCCAAGAACCAGGGCTCTCCATTGAGATCTTCTTCAACCGCATTACAGTAAGCATGCTGATCACGACTCTATATATGCACTGGATCGATGTAGGCTTTATCAGGATGTTGGAGAATTGAAGACAGAGTGGCTAAAGCATCAGCAATTTCATTATGAATCCTTGGAATATGCCTAAATTTTACTAACACAAATCGTCAACATAGCTCCTACAAGCATTGTCGATACGGGATGAGCTTCAAATCTCGCATCTCCCAATCGCATTGAATTAGATGGACGAGAAAATCCGAATCTCCCAACACCAATAATTCTTGGACTCCCATATCAATAGCTAACCTCAAACCAAGAATGCAGGCTTCATACTCTACCATATTGTTAGTATAGTAGAATCAAAGTTGTGCTATTACCAGGAAATGTTGTCCCGATTCAGAGATATGAACCGCACCTATTCTGAATCCTTTCATATTGACAGCTCCATCAAAGAATAACCTCCAACCTGGATCAGCATCTATAACGACTTCATCGACACACGACACTTCTTCGTCAGGAAAATATGTCTTTAATGGCTTGTACTCTTCATCGATAGGATTCTCATCAATATGATCTACCAAGGCTTGGGATTTCATGGATGTTTGAGTCACATATACAATGTCGAACTCGATAAGCAATATTTGCCACTTCGCCAATTGACCTGTCGGCATAGGCTTCTGAAAGATATACTTCAAAGGATCCATGCGGGAGATGAGATAAGTAGTATAGGATGAGAGATAATGCTTCAACTTCTGTGCTACCCAAGTTAAGGCACAGCACGTCCTTTCAAGAAGAGTATACCTGGCCTCATATGTGGTGAACTTCTTGCTAAGATAATAAATAGCCTGCTCCTTTTTTCCTGTGACATCATGTTGACCCAGGACACAACCAAAAGAATTGTCCATGACTGATAAATATAAGATCAAAGGCCTACCAGGCTCCGGGGGCACCAGCACGGGCGGATTTGACAAATATCTTTTGATTCGATCGAACGCTTCCTAATATTCTTCAGTCTATTTTACTGCAGCACTCTTTTTCAGCAACTTGAATATGGGCTCACAAGTGGTTGTGAATTGAGAAATAAACCTGCTAATATAGTTTAGTCTACCAAGAAAACTCATCACCTCCGTCATATTCTTAGGCTGGGGCAAATCCTGAATGACTTTGATTTTCGAGGGATCCAATTCAATCCCCCGACGGCTAACTACAAACCCCAACAGCTTTCCCGACGGAACTCCAAATACATATTTTGCCAGGTTGAGTTTGAGATTATACCTGCGAAGCCTTTCAAAGAACTTTCTTAAATCTTTAACATGGTCGGCCAGACTTTTTGACTTAATAATAATATCATCCACGTATATCTCAATCTCTTTATGCATCATATCATGAAACATAGTGGTCATGCCTCTCATGTATGTTGCTCCAGCATTCTTCAAACCGAACGGCAACACTCGATAACAATAAGTCCCCCATGGTGTGATAAAATACGTCTTCTCCACGTCTTCATCATCCACAATGATCTGGTGATATCCGGCATAGCAATCCACAAAAGAGGCAACCTCGTGTTTAGCACAGTTGTCTAACAAAGTATGGATGTTGGGCAGTGGAAAATCATATTTCGGACTTGCTCTGTTCAAATCACGGTAATCAACACACACTCGAATTTTGTGATCTTTCTTTGGTACGGGAACAACATTGGATAACCACATGGGATAACGAGCTACTCGAATTACTTTGGCTTCAAGTTGTTTCATGATTTCCTCTTTGATTTTAATACTTACATCAGTTTTGAACTTCCTCAACTTCTGTTTGACAGGAGGGAACGCGGGATAAGTTGAAAATTTGTGAGCCACTAATTCAGTGCTTAAACCAGGCATATCATCATAAGACCATGCAAAAACATCCTTATAATCAATTAATTCTTGAATCATTCCATCTTTTAGCTGTGGCGAAGCATGTACGCTGATTTTAGTTTCCCTAACATCTTCTTGATCCCCTAGATTTATTGGCTCAGTCTCATTTAAATTAGGATTCGGTTTGTCTTCAAACTATTCCAACTCTTTGCTTATTTCTTCTAGTGCTTTTTCTTCATCATATTCCCCATCCTGCTTCATTACATCTTGATTAGTTTGGATTTTAAGGTCAGGCTGAAAATTTTGTATGCAATGTCATGTCATTAGAATCAGCATAAAGAGAACTGTGTAAGAAAAGAAAAACAAAATATATTAGACACGAAATAAAAGGGACATTGCATTTCAGTAAATAAAAAGATAGAAGGTTTTAAACATAGATGCCAACATAACATAAACAAACTAAAATCTGAATTACAACCCTGAAATAACTCGGATAAACAAAAAGAAAAATAAAATAAACTACCAAAACTCCCTCCTGACGGGGAGAGGAGTGACTTCCCAATTATTGAGCCGGACAGCTGGACCTATGAGTTGCACGTCTTCCATACTGGTACCTTCTCCTGCTTCGACCATATCAACTTCAATAAAAAGGTTCTGGAAGTCATCAACCAATTCAACTTCAAATTCCACATGCTTCGTGACACCGCTCTTAACAAATGATTCACTGAGTAGTGGCATTGGGCGAGGGAGTGACCATGTTTCATTTTTCCTTCCCTTGGCTTTCTTCAGATCTTCAGCCGTAGGCTCAAATCCCAGACCAAACGTGCCCACGTTCTCAATCATACATATGGGACGAACTATACCGTGCAGAGACGCTCCCAAACCCTTTCCTGGCTCATATCCGTATTTCCAAAGTTCACTCACCATTATGATAGAAGCGGAAGACAATTGCGGTCTCGATATAACCTGTCATTCAAGGATATGATTCACTGGTACTGTATCAAAAAATTGATAGACGAATGTCTCCTCTACGTTATTTGCTTCAATAAGAGACAAGGGAGAATCTTCGCCGGCGGATAAATCTCCTTCACCGTGAATAACCACTTCTTGTCTGTCATGCTCAAACTTAATCATTTGGTGCAGTGTAGATGCAACCGCCTTGGCCTTATGGATCCATGGCCTTCCCAATAACAGATTGTAAGAGGAGTATATATTCAGTACTTGAAACTCTATAGCGAACTCAGCAGGCCCTATGGTCAACATTAGTTCTATTTCGCCAATGGAATTTGATTTTGCACCATCGAAAGCCCTGACACATACATTGTTGGGCCTGATCCTCTCTGTACCAATATTCAGCTTTTGCAAAGTAGAAATAGGGCAAATGTTTGCACCTAAACCTCCATCATTCATAACATGAGTGACATAGAGATCTTCACACTTCACTGTAATGTAAAGGCCCCGGTTATGCCCTGTACCTTCGACAGGCAATTCGTTATCAGAAAAGATGATCCGATTCACCTCAAAGATTTTTCCAACTAATTTCTCAAGCTGATTTATTGTACTCTCCCTAGGAACATATGACTCATTTAATACCTTCAGTAAAATATCACGATACTCCTTGGAGTGCAAAAACAAAGATAAGAGGGAAATTTGAGCAGGGGTTTTCTTCAACTGGTCTATTATTGAATACTCTGGAAATTTCATCTTTTTAAAAAATTCTTCAACTTTTTCTTCGGTGATAGGCTTTTTGATAGATGACGGTCCACTCACCATTGGCTTGGGCTTTCTTAAGCCTTCAGGCACGAAGCATCTTCCTGACCTAGTCAAACCCCCTACCTCATCTACATCTTCCACTACTTCTTACCCGTGATAGGTCATCACGGTCCTCCCATAATTCCAGGGAACCCTTTTCGTATCAACTATCGGAGGTTGGGTCACCGGTTTGAGGACAATAGGCACTGTCAGTGCTCCTTTCACCGTCAAGATGGGCTGACTCAGAGCTCTCAACACTGTCAACTTAGGTTTATCCTGACTTAAATCAACATACCTTCTGGCGCCTTGTACTGTGATCAGGGGTTTCTTTGTGCTTTCCTAGGCTTTATCTTCTCTCATTCCCTTCTATCTCAATGACATTGCTTTCAAAGACTCAGCTACATTCACCGATCTCTCCTCAATGGTCTGTATCTTGACAATAGGCTTATAACACCTTGAAGACTCTTTCCCCTCATATATCAATTCTAACATATTGGCTTCATCATGGGTTGGCAGCGGATTCTGGTTAATGTTTGGACCCTCCGGGGCCTGGACCAACATTTGATTTGTGTCAATCAAATCTTGGACAGCTCTCTTCAAATGCCAGCATTTCTCGATATCATGGCCTGGTATGTCAGAACAGTACACACACCTTAAAGAATAATCGAGATTTCTCGGCGGTGGATTTGAAAGCCTTCCTTGAATTGGGCTTAAGACCTTCAACTTTCTCAACCTATCAAACAGGCTAGCATATGACTCCCCAAGAGGTGTGAATTGATTTTTGACCGCTTTCTCTTTTTGATACTCGGGCCTAGGATAAAAACTGGGTCTGGAGGGGTTTTGGTAATTTGGTGGAGCGAATGGGCGATTTTGTGGAGCTTGTGTGCGCCACTGCGGGTAAGAAGGGGTTTGGGCATATGGTTGCGCGCTATACACTGGGTACGGAGGTGGTGGAATGGAATATAAAGGGTTTTGTGGAGGGTAGTAATGGTGGGGAGGAATATATGGAGCTTGGGCGTAGACTTGGGCTTGGGATTGGGGATAGGGGCGAGGTGGTCTTTTGGGATAGGAATGGGTTCCAGCTTCGACAGTCGCCACGTCCTTTTTCTTCTTTTTACCTTTGAATGCGCTAGATCCACCTTGAATCGCTTGTGTGGTGGCTTTCAATGCGGCAGAACTCACTATTCGTCCAGTCTTGATTCCGTCCTCTATCATCTCCCCCATTTTTAGGACTTCAATAAAAGACTTTCCCATTGCCGGAAGTAAATATTGAAAATAAGTCTCATCCTGTGCCTGAATGAAAACCTCTACCAACTTACTTTCTTTCATCGGAGGCTTTACCCTGGCGGCCTGTTCACACCACCTTATTGCGTATTCCCTAAAACCTTCAGTGTTTTTCTTCTTCATGTTGACCAAAGATTTTTCGTCCGGAATCAGGTCGATGTTATACTAAAAATGTTGCACAAACTCAGAAGCTAAGTCATCCCAGCTGTTCCACTTGTCGATATCTTGATCGATAAATTATTCTGAAGCCAGATCATAAAGACTCTCGCCAAAGAAAGCCATGAGCAGCTCTTCCCTTCCTCCTGCAGCCCTCAACTGGTTGCAATAACGTCTCAAGTGTGCCACGGGATCACGTGTCCTGCATACTTCTCGAACTTAGGCATTTTAAAACTGGGGGAAAGGTTGATGTCTGGGAACATGCAAAGATCTTTATAGGAAACACTCCTATAATCTCCGATTCCTTGCAAATTCCTCATAGCTTGTTCTAAACTTTTCAATTTCCGGGCTCTGATATCCTGTTCCTCTGTTGCGACAGGTTTCTCCGTATCAAATGGAAATGCAGGTGGCTGAGTGTACCCATACGGTTCATTCATTCTCAAAGTCGGCTCCGGGGCATAATACTGACTATCTGGAACCTTCAATACTGGCTCACTGGCAGACCGAGGAAGCCCCATTGTCGGACGCACAGCATATGCGGGAGCTTCAGGTGGTGGCGAAGCCACGAATACCAGTGTGATCGGTGGCACCGGCTGAGCAGCGGGTCTTGATTGGGGATCTGCCAAGGGCACACTAGAATTACCAGGATAATAATGTAGCGGAGTGAATCCTGGCGCGTGCTCAGGTGACTCAGTAGGAGCAGAGAATTGCGCCTGAGAGAGCGGTGGGAAATTAGAGATATTCCCAAGACCTTCAGGGAGCGAAGGAGGAGGCATTCCGCTGGCCCATGCCCGGTGCAAATCTATCAATTGTTGCCTGAGCCTTACTACCTCATCATTGTGTTCTGAACTTTCTTCCCTGTGATCCTGATCCGGGTCAATGAGCGAATTTTCAATCTCCCTGCTAGCCATGGCGAGCTTTGCTTTGGATCTAGTAAAGTATGGGTGACTAGCCAGAGTGCTGCAAACCTACCACTGTTATCTGAAAGAACATGCTTATCAAAGACGACATCCGTTAGGATTAGGGCACACAACAAGCATGGGAATCACATTGGTAAAATTGTCCTATATTCATGTTCATTTCTACCAACTTTTGAGGGTAGCGAGGTCATTTTAACATCATCCCGATTATTATTTATTAGTATTATTTTTTTTTCGCATTCATCTCTATTCTTTCCACTTCTCTCGTTATCTACCTTTATTTTATTATTCTTTATGGCTTTAGTTTTTTTCTTTAAAAGAGGAAAAATAATGAAAAATAACAAAACAAAATGATTAGATCGAACACAAAAGTAGGTTGCCTACGTATCATGTTGTACATGAATCAGATCTTGCGTAGTTCGAGAAGTTTGGCCACAAAATGACCGATCAACTCTCTTTATTTTTCTCATTTTTTTTTTGAAACTTTGAGAAGAAAAGAAAATAATAAATTGTCAAAAGAATTGACGAAATCTTTTTTTGCATTTTTCAAGTTAAAACTCCCTATACAAAATGAAACTTATGATTACCAAAGAAAAATCTTTTTGGATTTTTGATTTTTAATATCATACGACAAAGAAACTTGAAATTATTAAAGGAAAATCTTTTTGTAGCTTTTAAAGATGTATATGACACCTACTCTAGATGAAGAGTGAAGAAAATCTTTTTTGAATTTTTAAATAAGATCTCCGAACCAACAATAGGCTGCCTACGTATCTCACATCCCGAAAGAGGAGAATCAGGGGTGCGTAGTTCGTCCATGTTGGACAAATAAATATTAACTAACAGACTGACCCTAACTTAAGATACACAACCAAAGACCGATGAATAAAAGAAAAATAGAAAAAAATTAGGTTTTTAATTTGACAGCAACAACTATGAAAGAAAAATCTTTTTTTTTTTTTTGAAATTTTTGAAATATGAATGCGTGGTAAAGGAATAAATTTTTATTTTTTTTTTGATATTTTCCTTTATAAAACCTCCTATTGTAAAAAAAAATCTTTTCTTTTTTTTTTGAAATTTTTGAATTGTGAAAAACAAAAGTCATAAAGAACTCTAAAAACTACAAAACTCTTTTTTTTTTTGGACTATTTTTTTTCTTTTTTTTTTTTCACACACTTTACTTTCTAACACATGTTTTACCCCACATCAGTCTGAATAACCACATTATCCTCAAAGATGCAACATTTAGCACGTAGGAATGCTTTAGAGGTAAGTCTCCTACAAAGGACTAAGTGGACCCCGCTAGGTCTCAATATGATGCACATAAGAATGACCTAAAGGCTGACCTACGTTGTGGTTTACTAACAAGGCCGTTTGGGGGAGCATATGGTCGATAGTGGATGCTTTGCTTTCCACCTACTCCATACATCCAACGGCTCCCCCCTAAAATAAAGGTAACTCAATTAGAGTTCGTACGCATGACGTGCGCTCCGAGACTTGTTGCGTAAAGAATTGACTCGAGTTATGCAAATGATGCCAGATGTAAAGCGGTAACACATAGGATAAATACTGTAAACAAAGAGCACGAAAACGTACAAAAGTGAAAACACAAACAAAAATCACAAACCATGTTTATACACTCGTAATGCCAAACAAAGCCAATACGACTCCAAAATAAGCTCAAATTCTGAACAAGTTCCCCAGAAGAGTCGCCAGAGCTGTCACACCCCTTTTTCGACTACAAAAGAAAGAATTTTAAGTTTTGAAAGGGCTTTTATTAAAGTGACAAAAAATGAAAATTTTGTTTCGAAAAGGATTATTTATATTTAAACTCAGAGTCGCCACTTGGCATAATCTGGTGTGTCAAGTCACCGTTGAAAATCCTTTTTCGAAAACAATTTTGACTCTTTTAAACTGATCTTCGAACAGAGATTCCGACTAAGGAATTCTGTTGACCGAGGGGAAGGTGTTAGGCACCCCTCGGTCCCGTGGTTTGACCACGGTCTCTTGGTGGAACATATCAGCTAATTTGACACTACGAATGTATAAACCACATAAAACACGTAAAACAATCAAACAACAAACAAAACAAAACGAATAAAAAATATAATGTCCAGTCCGAGTTATACAGTCCAAAATAAGAAAATACGAGAATAAACCCTATCTAACTTATATTAATCCTGACTACGCTTCAGTGCTTTACCCGACGCCTCGGGCCTTTATCACGAACGTATTCCGCCAACATAGTACGTCGGGGCATTCCCCGGTAAATAAATACATCAATCTTCGGGGCATTCCCCGGCCAAATGAATACATTTCAATCCGAAAGAATAAATCAACACATTTCAATAAATATTTTATATTTCAACGAAAACACTTATTGCTAAATTTTGCCTACTCGAACTTGCATATTCCCTATCCGTTTCAACATCTCATAATTCTATCACGTCCTAACAATATCCCAATTTATTCCGAATTAAGGAAAAATAACAATAAACCAAAATTAATCTAATCCACCCTTTTTATCAATTTTCAACTCCACCCCCAAGATTATGTTTTTGACACGTAGCTTCCATACTAGGTTATTATCCATATATTAACATTCAAAATCATGGTCAATTGTTCTAGTTCAAACATCACGAAAAACACACCATCATAATCATCAAGTGTATAAATATCAATCTAGATCAAACAATCTTAATAAACAAACACACAACATAGCCAATTTCAACAAATCGAGATAAAGAAAAAAGAATGGGTTAAAAAGTGGACCTTCCGATAATCAATTTTTGATTGATAATAAATATAAAGAAGACCCAGATGTGGAATCCTGAACAGAAAACCTCAACGACGAACCAACTCAATAAAAAACCCGAATTCACAGTCCGATTCAAAAAACAAATCCACGAAACCACTTGAGAGTATTCAGCACCAACACTGAACAAACCCAAAACTAAACCGAACTTACCGAAACAAACCCAAACATACCATAGTTGACCTCGAACAAACTGAAACCGAACTCAAAACGACCAGAATCAACCCGAAACAGGTCGATTTTGGGATGGCTTAAACGATTCGATCTTGGTTTTCAGTGATGGAGATGTTTTGGATGAGTTTTCGATGGGTTTCGGAATTAAATTAGAACTAGTGCAGTGATTTCCGATGAGTCGTGGGTTTTTCGGTGAGATGAGGGGTGCCGCTGCTCCGGTGGTTCACCAGCCGTAGTGGCTGGGAACAGGGAAGAGGGAAGAGGAAGGCGGCGGGTTGGAGGTTATCCACCGGCTGTGGTTCGCCGGTGGTGAAGCGGCTGCTTTTTTTTAGAAGAGAAGAGGAGAGTTGATCCATGTCGCCGGAGCTCCGTCAAGCTCCGTCGAACTCCAATAGAGACAGAAACAAAGAAAGAAAAGACGACAGTGATGTTTTCCGGCTAGAATCGCCGGAAAAGGAAAGAAAATCCCTCAACTCTCTCTCTCTCTCGTTGTTTCCGATCTCTTCCCCGTCACTCTCGTTTTCTCTCTTTTCCGATCTAATCTCCGATGTGGTGCATCGATCCCCCCATTGATGTTACTGACACTAGCTTTTAATGGTGAAGAACAGTGAGACTCCCTTTGTGGATTTTTGCTCAATTTGTGTATCTATGTTCCGTATGTGTGTGTGTGTGTTGTGTTGTGTATATATATAAAATGGTCCACGGATAGGGGTAGGGGGTAGGGTAGTGAAGTGGGTTATTTTGATTGGGTAGGTTGTTAGGATAAGATGTAGGGGTTAGGATAGGATAGAATTTGTTAGGGAGTTTGTTATTTTTTTGTATTTTGTGAGAGTATAATAACATGGATGAGGGTACACGGTAGGATAAAGTAAAAATGGGTAAAAGTGAATAAAATTGAACTTTAAGAGGACGAAATCACGTGTCTACAGTATGTTTCTTAATACTTTGTATATTTATATATGTGTATTTATAGTATATACATGGTACAAACTTTATATATAACATACTTTGTATAGTTATGTTATAAATATAATACTTTATAAATTTATGAGTATAAATATAATACTTTGTGTATAAAGATACCAAGTATTATGGTATATAAAGATAGTAATTGCATTTTAAGGTATAAATTTGTTAAATTAAACATATTTTTTTATGAAAAATATGTATCACCAATTTATATTTTTCGCATGTATATGGTATAAACTATTTATATTTAAATAGTATAATAAAGATGTACACAGTATAATATATATAATCAAATTAAAAATGAGAATAATTTGTGGCAGTGGTAAACTAATCTGCTACAACTTTATTAATTCCATAAATATAGAAAACGATTATCCATTATTAATTACACGACTATAATTCTTTAAACGTCCGTATCACAACAGAAAAATTATTATTATTATTATTATATTATAGTAATTAGGATCATTAGCAGTAAAATAATGTCTTAAATAAGGAATAAGAGAGAAAAATAATGATGAGAGAGAAAAAAAGATATATATTACTCCTTCCATCCTATTTTACTCGTTCCAAATTGGGATGACGCAGCTATTAAGAAAAATAATAAATAACATGACTAGTTTACCATAGTACCCTTATTAAATGATGTTTACATTTTAATTTAAAGAAAAAATAATTAATGCAAAGGGTAAAATATGGAAAAAAAATTGTCATTTCTTGAAAAGTAAAAAAGGACAAGTAAAATGAAATACCAGATTAAGAAATTTGGGACGGGTAAAATGGAACGGAGGGAGTAATTAGGATAGCATTAAGTTTGAAATTATAATTATCTTATTTTTTAAAACTGTTATATACATAATATTGAAAAAGTAATGTTATAAGGAAAATTTTATGTAAAAATTTAAAATATTGAGGTTATATGTAATAGTAATAAAAGTTGGAATTGGAGTTGAAAAATTCTGAAAACACCAAAAACTTGTTTTCCCTTTTCCGAAAAAATTTCCGGAATTATTTTCCGATTTTTCATGGCCAAACACCACAATTTTCAACTCCGAAAAGAAAGAAAAAAATTTCATGGCCAAACGGCCTCTAAGAAAGAAATAAAGCATACTTACCCTTCTGAATTATGGTCAAAGTTGCTACAACACTTCAACTTTACGCGATTCTTATTACTCGAAACTCAATATAGCATATTTTTATCACTCTTTTGTGCTGATGTGGCACCTTGTGTGAAGTTAAACACCTAAGGCGTGTGAAGGAATGTCATGTGCCACGTCAGCTAGAAAGGTTAATAAAAATACATTAAAATTTAGTTCAGGAAGGTAATAGAATCTCCGTGAAGTTGGAGTGTATCGTAGTAAATTTTACTATAGCTAGAAGAGGTACTAGATGCTTATCTCTACTACGAATATTAGATAATTTTCTGAAACAATAGAATATTAAATCCCCTTTCCAAACGACACTACAAAAATTTTGAGAAGAAATATTGTATTCAAATAGGATATTAAATCCTCCTTTCCAAACCACACTTCAGAAATTTTGACAAGAAATCTTGTATTCACATTATTTTTCCACATTAAAGATAAGATTAATATGTAAATAAAAAACTTGTCTTTTCAATCTTCTTGTCTTTTTAGTCTTAATTCTCTCCACCAAAGTAATGACTGATATTTTGTTATTAATTTCTTCGTCACTACGTCCTCACACATAATGCATTTTGGGGAAGTCTATTGCAACTGTGATCACATTTTTCCAATTAAAATAAACATAAAATTAGTAGAATCCATATCTAGAGGCTGGTGCTAAGAGTTAGTTTGGATAGTCTGCAAAAAAAGTTCTTAAAAAGTGTTTTTGAAAGTGCTGAACTTATTTTAAAAATAAACAGTTAAGTGTTTGAATAAAAGTGTCGAAACTGAAAAAAAATTATTGATGTGTTTGGTAAATAATGTTTTTAAGCACTTTTTTTTATCAAAATATCAGAAATACCCTTATAGCTGTTAATAATATATAGAGTTGATTATTATTAATTTTTATTGCTAAAATGATTCAAATATATATATATATATATAAGTATTTTATGAGACTGTATAAAAATCCTTCATTTTGAACTTTCACAGCAGACCCAACCAATTTATGAGACCCAGCCAAAGAGTTCTCCATCTTCTTTAAAAATGGAAAAATTCACTATATCTGGTAAAGACTTCTCAAATCCGTTAATGGGTGTGATAAAGGAGAAAATTGTACATGTAATGATAATAAAAAGGCAATAATGTATGAAGAATTACAAGATTTATTAGTAGTAGAAGAAATAGAAAAAGACTATACTTTAATAGAGATGGATACAGAATTATACAATTTTAAGAAAGGTATACAGCAGATAGGAGTAATAAAAGATCAAAAAGACTTAGAAAAAATTATACAAATCCTAGATAAGCTAGAAATAATCGGAGAAAAATCCCTGCAACATTAGGACTCCAATCAAATTACCTGCAAGTTAGAAATAATTAATCCAGAATATACTATAAAAACAGCATCTATAAAAGCTACAAATGAAGACCTTAAAGACTTTGAAATACAAATAAAAGAGCTACTAGAATTAGGAATAATTAGAAGATCTACATCAAGACATAGGTCAGCAGCTTTCATAGTAAGAAACCATAGTGAAATAGTAAGAGGAAAAGCTAGAATGGTAATAAATTACAAAAGACTAAATGATAATACTGTAATGGATGGGTATAAGTTGCCAGACAAAACAGAATTAATAAATAGAATACAAGGAAGAAAAGTATTTAGCAAATTTGATTGTAAATCTGGATATTGGCAGATTAAAATGCATGAAAAAAGTATAGAATAGATAGCTTTCACATGTTCAGAAGGACATTTTGAATGGCTGGTCATGCCATTTGGATTAAAGACAGCTACTCCAATTTTTCAAAGAAAAATGGATGGTATTTTAAGAGACTATAAAAAATTTGTATTAGTTTACGTAGATGATATTTTAGTTTTTAGTAATAATATAAGAGAGAATTTGGGACATTTACAACAAGTTTTTAAATTATTTGTAGATAATGGAATAATAATAAGTAGAAAGAAAATGGAATTATGTAAAAATAGTATTAATTTCTTAGGAGTAGTTATTGGAGATGGTAGAATAAAATTACAACCGCACATAGCTAAAAAGGTCTTAGAAATGTCAGATAAATTAGACAAAACAAAAGATTTACAAAAATTCTTAGGATTATTAAATTATGCTAGAGCTTTTATTAAAGATCTAGAAAAAATAGCAAGACCACTATACTCTAAAACAGGATCAGGATCGACAGGTCAAAAATCCTTTAATACTGGAGACATAAAACTAGTCCAACAACTTAAAAGCATGATATAAGACATCCTAGACTTAACATTACCATTAGAAACAGATTATTTAATAGTCGAGACAGATGGAAACCTTCTAGGATGGGGAGCAGTATTAAAGGCAAAACCCAATAAATACATCGATAAAAAGGATGAAAAAAATTGTGTTTATTCAAGTGAAAAATATAAAAAAAAAATAAAAAATTAAATAGCATAGATGCGGAGACACTAGCAGTAATTTACGGTTTAAATAGTTTTAAACTTTATATATTAAATAAGCCCGAAATATTAGTAAGGACAGACTGCGAGGCTATAGTAAAGTTTTATCAGAAAATAAAAGATAAGAATAGTAGTAAAAGGAGATGGTTAAATTTTCTAGATGCTACTTTAATTTATAATATTGTTTTAGAACATATTAAAGGAAAAGATAATAACTTAGAAGATCAACTAAGTACAATAATTAAAGAAGACAACTAATGATTTTTGTTTCAGTATGAATACAGGAAAAGGAAAAGGCAAGGCAGAAGCATCATCATCCCAAGACTATCTAAAGACACTAATGAGCAACACTCATTTCAGGTCACTTACGATGCTAGAATAGCCAAAATTAGATAGAATAATTTTTGGACCCCACAACTTGGTATGTTACGAACCATCCAACTTAACTTTCAGACGAAAGCCAGACGTACAAGTGGATAAGTCGCAGATATGTCTACTAGACAATTTATGGATGGCTTATAATAGAAGTGATATTAATTATTTTATTTCAGTTCTAAATGCATTAAGTTACCATTTTACTGGGAAAAATACTACAAACAGGTTTAAATTCTATGTTGTTCTCAGAGAACAGCAGCAAGGAGTGTTCTAAACTTGGATAGAGGTAATCGACGCCATAAAAGATTATAATTGTTTGTATTCTAAAATTCCTATAGTCTATACAATATCTAATACTTTCCAATCTGCACTTTAGCAAACTTATATGATTTATGCAATTTACTAAATTTATAGTAATTAGTTTATAAATCAAATAGAAATATTAGAAACTACAGAATTAGAATTATTTCAGACTTTATAAATTTAGTAAATTGTATAAATCATATAAGTTTGCTAAAGTGTAGATTGGAAAGTATTAGATATTGTATAGACTATAGAAATTTTAGAATACAAACAACTAGAAATCAGTGTAGTAACAATACACCCTCGTTAGGATAAAAAATAGTAGTATAAAAATAGATAATTCAAAGAAGCTAGAATAGTTAGATCTAACAATCCCAACTGAAAAGAAATACAGACGTTTTAAAGATAATTCTCTTATTAGATGTAATTTTAAGAACGAAGAGCATACATTACATGGAGAAAATTCACAATTAAATACTATTACAGATTTTATAATAAACCTAGGAGAAAAGATTCAACAAGAAAATACAAAAATATTAAAAACTCTAGAGATATTAGAAGACCTGCTAAACAAACAAAAGAAATTGTTAGATAAAATAGAATTAAATTTTGATTTCTTAAAGAACCAACAAGCAGAATTAGAAAAGAAATTCAAAGATTTAATTAATAAAGACAAAGGTAATTTGGAAAATCTTGAAATAAGGCTAGTATTACAAGAAGTACAAAAAGAAATTAATAAAATAAAAAATACTCTCATGAATGAAATACTCCAAGATAAACTTTATCTAACAATATTACAAAAGGCAGCACAGATCCAACCAAATCCCGAAGGATTATCAGACCATCAACCCCAGGGAAAAACAGACTCATTAATCATAAAATAAAATAATATTATAATTTTATTACTATTAGAACTGAATAAGAACCTAGAAAACGAAAAACAAAAAGACAGTCAAGATAAAAATCTAGAAGAATTAATAGAACAACTAAAAAAGATAGAATTAACCCCTAAAAAGGAATTAAAAGAAGCTAAAATAACTAAACCAACTAAGCCAAAAATATAAACCTTTTTTCAGTATCCCCAAGTAGATAAAGATCAAGTCTTACAAGACAAAGATCAAGTTTTACCCAAAACAGTTTAACAAATAATGTACTATCAAAAATAATAAATAAACCAATAATGACTTCAAGACAACAGTTAGAAGAGGTAATAGACGTAGATAAAGAAATACAATTATTCCAACAAAATAAATTAAAACTGTTAAATGCTAAAACATTATATAATGAAGGAATGTTTTCAAGAGCACAATTATATAGGCATTATAGAGAAGAACAAATGTGTGTTATCGGAGAAAATAGTTGTAGCATAAATTTAATAAGCTCAGACTCTTTAAAAGAAATTATACAATTAAACATGAATCTTATGCATATGGGATTAATAGTAATAGGCATAAAAGGATTAACTAGAAAAAATTTAAGAACTAAAGTATTAATCACAATATATGATAATAGATGGTCAGACTCAGAAAGATCTATAATAGGAATAACTGAAGTAGACATGACTAATAATGGATGACTTTTTTTATTGTAACCCAGATTATATGATAAATACCTTAGAATTCAGAAAACATATTAAAATAGGTGTACAGACTAAAGGATATGAAGAAATGAATAATGGAAATAATTTACTTATATGTGTTGGATTTATAGGAAAACTTGCCACTAATAGTAGTATAAAGTTTAATCTAAAGATAGATGATGTAGTAAGTTTAATGAAAAATAAAGGTATTAAATTATTAAAACCCCTAAAAATAAACTCAGAAAAATATGCAGGATTAGAATGGAATATAGAAAAATTTACTAAGAAAGAAATACTAAAGCCAACCGATCATTTAATGTATATAAGCAGTAAAGAAAAAGCTTCAGTAAGATTCACAAACTACCAATATACAAATGAAAAAGAGACTGATGAAGAAATTGAAGAATGTGAGAATACTAATTTTATGAATATAGAAATATTAGAAGAAGGTTTTGAAGTAAATAAAACTATAATAAAAGCAGAAGCCATATATAAAATAAATAGCAATAGCGTATTTAAATGCACAGGTTGTAAATTGGGGAACTTAAAACTTGAAGAAATGAAAGAACATTTTATGAAATGTGAATTAAGAACAGATAATTATGGGTATACACGTAAAATGGAACTAAAAGGTGAAGACGTAGAATCAAATTATAGTATAGAAGAAAGTATAAGGGAATTTATGAAAAGTGCAGCAAGTTCCTCAAGCCCTTTCCAAAGAACAACCGGTATGCAAAATGTACCATTAACAACAGGAAATTTACCAAGACATAGAGTATTTAGAACAAACCCAAACACTATGACAGAACAAGACATAAAACCTAAGAGGAAAAAGAATGTCAATAGAAGAACCTATTAGATTACGAGAAGGAAGTAATAAAGGAAAAATTTTAAACTTGCCAGCCCATGACCCTCAGGCATGGAATCATGTAATAGACATATGGAAAAATATAGTTGTAGCAGACTACATACAACATATACAGGGTAATCAAGAACCAGATGCGGAAATTATGTATAGATATTTAGAAATATTTCTAGGAGAAAGTACTAAAGAACTTTGGGAGGTGTTGACCTTCTACAAGAAAAATGGGGTGTGATAGAATGGAGACTCTGCTGGGGAAAAGAAGGTTCTAACCATTACGAATTTGTGTTTTATGTGGGATTCTCTCTATGTGTTTTTATAATAATATTTTCTTTTGACATCATGATTTAATTTCTATATGTGCTCATTTTATTGTTTATTTACATCATGAGTTGTTAGTCTCTTTCCTTTTTCCCCCTTTTATGTGTATTTCATATGACTCGATGTCTATTCCTTTCCCTTTTCCCCTGTTATTGCTTATGTGTTTTCATGCTATTTATTTGTATATTGATTAGCATGTCATTTTTATTATGTGCTATGTGTTACTGCTTTTATATAATTGGCATTCCGCTCATACTTTCCTTCACTTGAAAACCTCTTTTGTTTTCTTTTTACGAACAGTTGCGTGGTTGCACGAACGTTCTTTTCTAAAACACCCTTCAGGAAATGCCTTGTGGATCGGTCGATCATCGATGCGTTGACAGCCACAAGATTTCCTACTCTCGAGTTGTCCACTCAAGGGAACCATGTCATAAACCCACTCTTTCCTTTTAGGTCCTAGCTACATATTTCTTTTATTAAGAAATATGCGTCTCATTCAACGTAGGATACCATGGCATTCTTAACGCGTTGAATGTTAGTCTCATTCAAAGTTCAAAGAGGTTCACGACCTTAAGAGGACTCACAATTACTTACTATGTGTTGCATTTCTATGTATGTCTTGACATTCTACCTATCTTGTTGTTTCCGTTATTACCTTAATCACTCCTTACTTTTAGTGTTCCTCACCTTAGAACTCTTTATTCTTAAAATTATCATCATGTTAGGTCCCTACAATATACTTTTAGGGCCTATTTAATACTTTCCTTCATTATCCTCCTGACTCATCTGTTAGTAGACTAATTATCCCTAGGCTCAACTATCGCTTTGATAAAGGGTTTTAGTCTAATTAACAATCTCTTGGTGCAACTTATCATTTTAGGATATTTTCCTCCTAATGCTTTTAACGCTTACATACTATTGTCCTACCACGATTCTCAAACATTAATATCATCATACTTATTCCATACTCAAACTTTCACAACCTCTAAGTTACGTAGAGCTCTCATAACGTCTATTTACTCTGAATGAGCATAACTTATTATTTTCAAACGAGTAGAACATTCATTCTCAACTCCCGTGTGTACTCTTTGTTTCTAATCATAAAACCTTTCTTCTAAGGTTGACTAAAGTTGAACATCAGAAACGGCCAGTCAAGCAATGTTTATCGATCTTGTCAATAGCGACGATGAGCATGAGAATTTGGGATTGTATCAAAACAAAGTTATGTCGAACGCCAAAAGGATAGAAGGAAAAATAAAGAGAATCAGGGGGATAATGACTAATCTCCGAGGTTCAGTTGAAATGCCACCAGATTTTCAAGAGCCACTATCTGAAACTAACTTCATTACTCCCACTTATACCGTGTCATCTCCTATATTGACAACCTCACCCACGCCTGATTTTGGGGCACAAGGATCTTCAAGCCGGTATTCAGTTGCACTACAGAAAGCGCTCAATGGATTGACAACCATGGGTAAAGAGAAGGAAATGAAGGGACGAATTTCTAAGCATAAGGCGGGGTCATCTCAATAACTTGAGATGAATAAGTCGTCCAATGCTAAAGAAGAAGACAACGATAGAATTGAGTACTTGAACTTTCCATTATATGATGGGTCAGGAAACCCTCATTCCCATTTGGAGACATATCTTAACAAACTAGAAGTTATAGGACAAAGCGATGGTCTCAAGAAGAAGATCTTCGTTAGCTCACTTACTGGTCCTGCGTTGATGTGGTACGCCAAAAAATATTCTAGCAAATGGATCTCTTGGGAAGATTTGGCAATTGACTTTATTAGGCAATTCAACAACAAGCTTAAGAGAAAGCTCATAGCCGAGACTGATTTGGTTGAGTCACAGTTCAAAGACAAGAGAAAGATGATCATCAATGGGACTTCAAAACCTAAAAAATTTGAAGTAATCATACCCCAACCTCAACTAATATGGTACCAATCTCCAGAAATTTTCCCACCATCCAATCATGTCCAAGCCTATTATCCCCATTTCTTCACAAAACCTCCTCCACATACTGTTTGGTACCCACCTCCATTTGTTTCTCCGATATCATACTACCCTTCAATGTCTTACCAAAATCCACCAACAAATCAACAACCCAACCAAACCACCAAACCTCAACATGACCTCCAGAAAATTCCAGCAAAATAATACACTCCTCTAGGTGAACCCATTGATCAATTGTATGAACGACTCAAAGAGGCAGGCTACCTCATGCCCATTTCTGCCGTATCTTGTGATCCTAAGTCTCGATGCTATTACCCTGACCAAATTTGCACCTATCACTCTGGGATGAGAGGACATCCTACTAAGGCGTGCTTTGCTTTGAAGAACATGATCCAAAAGTTGATCGACATCAAAGTGATAAACATGACAAGGTCAATTTCTGATGCTGATTGATTTTTAAAGCTTGACTGACACTTGTTGACATTGGTAAAGAAGATCATATTGATTCTCCGCTCCAGACTTCCAAACATTTGAAATTCATTTAAGTTTCACAATTTGTAGTTTCCTTTTGCGTTTACCTTGCTTATGTAATTTGAACTACGGTCGACCTGATTCCCCTATGGATACGTAGGTTCTCATTTAATGAGTTTGGTCTCACTATAATAAATATTTCTTTTCCCCTACTTTATCATTTTTCTGTACGGAGTTAGATGAATCAACAATATGATGGAATCAACAAATCTGATCTTCAACAAAAGTCGACCTTGTTCCTTTCCTATATTTTTATCTTTTTTACAATCACGATTGCAAAATTCAACATCATGCTCCATCACTATCCTGATTTGTGCGTTAGGAGCTCAAATTTTTATGCCTAGAACGCTTATTAAGGCTTAGTCTTTCTCTAGGAATGACTTTCATTTTGTATTTCTTATGTGTTGAAATTATACATTATGTGGTAATTTTTGCTTAACTTATTTCATTTTAAGGTTGTCCAGCATTTGAACTTCGAACTCAATTAGCAATCTTCAATATGACAAATATGCGCAGTATTCAAAAAGACTCCAGCCCTTCTTCTTCTCATCCCAGAAAAAACATTGTGCCTCCTTATCCTCGCCTTACACACACACCCTCTCAATAATTTCCTTCTACCCATGAGATAGTTGATTCTGATATACATTGTCAAAAGCTTTATGATATAGGGAAAATATTGGATGAGAGGCTGCGTTCTAAAGGCATTTACGACTTGAGGTATGAGAAACTGTGTCTACTTCTAAAAGTTGATTTACCTCCAGGATACATAGTTCCAAATTTTAACATATTTTATGGGCGTGGAGATCCAATCATACATCTAATGGACTACTATGGAAAACTATTTGGCATAGGACATAATGAGGCTCTTCTGATGAGGTTATTTGTTCAAAGCCTATCAAGAATGACACTCACATGGTTCACCCAACAAGATTTCGACAAATGGCATAATTGGGAAACATTGACTCAAGATTTTGTGAGGCAATATAAGTTTAACATCAACACCAGTCCAACAATGTGGGATTTCCTTGAGTTAAAAAGAATGAACCATGAATCTTTTGAGGAATATGCAATACGGTGGCGATTGAAATCTTCTAAGATACGTCCTTCCATACCCGAAGAGGAGTTGGTCCAAATGTTCCTTAAATCACAAGATGGAATCTACTTTCAGAAAATGTTCTTCTTAATCGACCATAGTTTTGAGAGCCTAATTTCGATTGGAAAGAAATTAGAATATAAAATTCGAGCAGGGAGAATTATTGATGATTCTACAAAGTTGGCCACTTTTCAAACACCAACGTGTCCATCCGAGGAAGGAGAAGAGGCTTCATCACCCTTCATACTTCAGACACAAGGCTATCAGAATAATGAAGGGATTCATGCTATTTTTGGTTCTCATGGGGTACATATTGAACCTTATGACTCACAAGATTCTCAAAACAAGGCTTTTTAGATCCAACCCTACTTTATCCATTAAGGTTCTCAAAATGAGGCTTCTCAAACACAACCCAACTTTCGACAAGGGCCTTATACAGTACACAATGCTTCCCATCAATCGGAGAGAGCGAGGTCTCGAGCTTTTACTCCCTTGACTGAGCCCTTGGCAAACATATTTGAAAGGTTAAGGTCCCAAGGTATCATAAAACCGAGGAGATGATGGATCCCAGCAAATCTACCTGCTCATTTCGATCCATCTAAAAACTGTGTCTGTCACTCGAATATTCAAGGACATGATACTGAGGAATGCTCAGCGCTAAGGTACAAGATTTAGAATCTGATCGAACAAAAAAGGATAAAAGTGCAACAATGCCCAGCGAGCAATGATCATGTTACTGCGGGTGATATCTTTGTTCAAGGTGATCCAACAAAAGTATTTTCAAGACTTTCACGAAAGAAGCATAAAGCACACCAAATGAGTTGACGTGTAAACATTTCTTATTTCTTACCATTCTCCTTTGATCTATCTTATGGCCAATAATATTTTCTTTTTTTCTCTATATTTCTTTGCACTCGCAACATTTTACCTGACTTCCATTTGGATATGTAGGCAGCCCCTTTGGGTCTGGTCTTAATCTAATAAAATATTCCTTTTCCCTCTCTTTCATACATTTCCAAAATGTCTGGTGGATAGGCCTAACTTTTGAGCATATAAGGCGGATTACAATTGAGGTCACGATATTTAAATGTAGGACAACCATTTTATTTGGACTAATATTTTATTTGAGTGGTACAGAAATATAAGACTCTAAAGACAAAACTAAGGCAGAATTTTTGAGGTTTGAAGAAAACTTTAAAATTTCACAAGTAAATGATATATCCATTCAGAATGACGTACGAAAATATGTACATCCATGTGTATAGTTCAGGAAGAAAGAGGTTAGTACGTTCGCCTCTGGAACCTCCTCTTCCTATCCCTAGTAGGTCTAGTTTCCCTAGAAGTTGTTTCTCTTATGACCCTGGCACTGTTGTTTCTTCTCTTTATAGGCCTCTGTCTGAATATTGTTTGATGCTTTCTCCTGATTTCTGCATGAGTTCTCTTGGTTCTATTTCTCTTTCTTCCTTATCTTATTCTTCCTGCTCATATAAGTATTACCTCAATGGCCATGAGTTAACATATGTATGTTTGTCTATGCTTGGTTTACTGTCCAACCTCTTTGATAATGCCAAAAATGGGAAGTTGGGATGTAGTTATATATAGTTATATTTGTTATAGTTGGGCTATATGATTGGTGATTGGTGATAGTGAGTGGAGACAGGGGTTCTCACACTCAGGGAAAACATGATGCTCATAGTCAGGGAGAATAAGGGGAAACTCTTGTGGCTTAAACATATCAGTGATAGGGGAAACTCTTGTGTCTTGTGTAGACTGTGTGATGTGTGGATGTTTTGAAGATGTTGAGTGCTTGCATGGGTTTGTCATCATCAAAGGGGGGGGAATTATTAAGTCCTTAGTTTTGATGATTGACAAACTCTGTGTTGGGACCTGTTTCCTGGAGATTATGTGATGACAAAGTTGCTATAGCGTAGGGAACAGGTTGGGTCACCTGTCACTATAATAGCCAACCGTCACAACTGGCGCAAAGTACAAAAGTTGGTGAAAAAAATGTTGCCACCCTTTTGTCTTAGCCAATGGGATCCCTCTTAGGTTTTTTTGTGTCATACAATATATTGATCATCTTCCTCAACAAGAAAATCATTGCTTCCATATTCTTACAACTAAATATCTCTCTGAAGCTTTAATCAAAACTCCACTTTGCAATAGGGAACTGATAGTTCATCAAACTATATTTTATTTTCTTGTTGTATTTGAGTTTTTGTAATGTGCTCTTAAACATTTGCCTACATTTTCTTATGATTGTTAGTAGATGTTGTGGTGTAAGCCTCTTTTCTTTGTAATCATCTAGAGTTAGGTGATTTTCAAGCTAGAGTTAGCTTGTTGTCCAGTTAGAGTTAGCTGGAACTTGTGGCAATAGAGTTACTATTTGTGTCTTCTTATAATAGAGTTATTGCTAGGAGACAAAGGAATAGGAGGTTAATCCTTGAAGTCTAGAGGCAGGTCGTGGTTTTTCTCCCTTGAGCAAGGAGTTTCCACGTAAAATCCTTGTGTCTGCTATTTACTTTATTCCTGCACTTCATAGTTTATATCTCTCCTAGTTCTTGTTGTGTGAGTTCATCTGGGAACAGGTTCCAAAGTTGAGGAGCAACCCACTGCAACTCTTCAGTTTGTGGATCACGTTTTAACTTGTTGCACTTGTTCCAAAATCAAAAAATTTCAACTCCATTTAGATTACATCCATACTAGTCGAAGGAAGCTTGACTTGGAAATAAGCAAATGGATTAGTTTTGTTGCGGAAAGAAAAGTAGAAGATGTTGTATTGCGTAGCCATGATGATGGTCTCACTTACAAGTTGCCTTTGTCCATTTGCTCTTGTTAGTCATTGATTACATTGAATTTGAGCCGGTGGGTGTTTGAAAAAAGACTGTCCACAGCTTGGAACGCTTTAAAGAGCCTAAAACTCTACTTAATAGTGTTAAACGATAATGAAATTGTGAACTTACTGTCACTTTGTCCAGCTTTGAAAACTTTGGAATTATCACTGTTCAGAGGTTTACATCGTCTTGATATTACTTCTTCAAATTTAAAGAGACTAATATTGGCAGGCTATTGACGGCCTGATGACTGTAGTGACGGTTCTTGAATATAATTGCCCCACATCTTCAGCATTTGGAAATTTCAGGAAAACATGGATATCTCAAGTGTAGGCTACTTAATGTCTCCTCTTTGGTTACAAGCCGCCTCACTTTTTCCATTAATTGTATCACTTATGCCCGGAAAGAATGGGATGCTGGGGAATATGACCATCGTGATTATCATCAAGTTTTCAAAAACTTTATACTGGACTATATTCAAAAGTTGAGCTATGCGACTGAGCTAATAATTGGAAGTTGGTTAATAGAGGTTTATTTTTATGTAAAAAGACCTTATTCTCTGTAGACTTTTTGCTAAGAATTGTAGGATGTAACCCGGAGAAAGATTCTGCCTTCAGAATCTCATACAATTTTGGACTTCTATATACATGAGAATTTCAGCGAAACTCCTTTTTTGGTTGAATGATTGGAAGGAAATTTTTTTATGTTTATAACATGACTCTCTTTACCTTCCATGATCTTCCCGTCAACTTTCTGAAGTGGGATATTTCCTTATTGGCAATAAATCACTTTAGAAACTAGCCTTTCATATATTGTCTTTAAGTGGTAACGATGGTTAAATTTTCAAAGAACTATCTTTTTATTGTGGATTGCTTCTTTCGCTGTCCTTTAAAATTTCATTGGGATTATATGGTCGCGTCCATATTGCGACTCGATGGAGTGCCACTTCCATAATTGAGAGGCAAATGTTTGACGCTGAAGTTGCATGTAACAGAGTAAACTTTGTATGGGATAGCTAGCCTTTTGGAAGCCTCGTCACTATTGGAGACGCTCAACATACATTTGAAATTTGGGGTCGTAATTTCTCTCAATTATGCTCTTCTTTCTACATTCATTGCTTTTTGAATTTTAATCCCCCCACCCCAAGACTTAGTTTCTTAAGGAGAATGTAAATAAAATAAAACATTAATTATCAACAAGAATAACTTGGTTTGTACAACTTGAGCATTTCTGATACGGATAAATTATTGTAATCATTTGCTGAAAACTGTTCAAAATTCATAGATTTTTTCAAAATTGTTCTATATCTCGACATGCTATGAAATCATTTTATTGTCTTCTGGGGAATATTTTTCATTATGTTGTAGACCTGTATCGTGTTCCCTGTTCCAGGTTGATGATTTGCACCTGCACCTTGACAACTATTTGGCCAAAAGAAAAATAGCAATTTGCAACATTGTGTTTCCCAATCTCAAGATTGTTGCAATTGTTGATTGCACATGGGAATGTTCGAAAGAGTGGTCTAAACATAAGCTTTTCAAACTTTCAAAGGATCTACTGGAGAATGCAGTGGTTTTGGAGAAGTTTGTTATCGTAGTAAAGAGAAGAAAATGCTAATATTGCTCAGAGAACTGTGTCTCGGATATTTATCACAATTTGCTGAGAAATTGTTAGACAAGCAAAGATGGTCTAAGAATTTGGTTACTTATAAATAGTTTGTTTTGCATGATATTAAACTGGAAGTGATTGTGTGAGAATACTAGAAATATTACCTTAAATGTAACATTCTATATACTGCACGTGTAATTTTGATCTTCTGGCATGCCAAATGTTGTGGAAGCTTGGGCCTCATGAAGCCTTCGTTTGTTTCGGTCTAGTGTATTGATAGGCTTAGAATGTTGTTGACTGATTTACTTGAGGTTATGCTCATATTTAGACTCTTTGATTACATCCAATTGCTGGAGTTCCCTGGATCTTCTATCCCTCATTTCGACAATAGTAAGAGATATGACAGGGAACTTTAGGTGTATCGGGAGTTGGATGGCCTGGTCAGAATGTACCTACACTGCTGCTAGGAGCAGCGAGGACTGATGTTTACATCTTGAATCATTTGGATTGGGCTGCAATATTCCTATAATTTGACAAAATAATGATGTGAGAGGTTCTAGGATTTAGCATTTTGGTTTAATAACTCAACTTAGGCTTCAATTCCGCCATAAGCTTACTTGTAACATACCTTGTTAAGATTTAGCATTTTGGTTTGATAACCCAGGATGCTCTTTATCTGCTTTAACTGGGTGAGCTGTCACGTGATCCTCTGGCTTAGCCCCGAACCTCTCAACAAGTGATTGGCCATATTCCACTCACTAAGGCATCAGTATGCATTCTGCCATGATGGTAAATTTGATGCCTCCAGATGGTATCTCCGAGAATTGGATCATAACTACATTTGCTTGTGAAACAAAGATGAAAATCATTAGTCAAAAGTTTTTAGTCTACCAGTCTGCCTTTAACCAGGAATTAAGGGATAGCAATTTAGAAGATCCGGCTTTGAAATACAAGCTAACTGATGGCTGGCATTTGAATTGATGTTGTATCTGATCGTAGAACCCCATTATTTGGTACACGAACGGTCATGCTCAACATACCCTTATCTTATTATTTGGTACATGAACGGTCATGCTCAACATACCCTTATCTTTCTTTACCACGTTTGTGGATCTCACAGGTAAGTTCCATACTGGATCAGCTTGTGGGCACCTTGACTAATTCCACACGATATTTGCTACCTCCCACCACTCTGTTCACCAAGGCTAGGACATATAGGAAGAAATCATCTAGTGTTTTTGTCTTCGTTGGGATTTGAACCTCAGACCTCAACCACTTCATTGACCACTAGCCACACCCTTGGGTGCATAAGTTCCATAATTGATATCCAATTTGTCTTTGACTCAAACTTCATATCATTGAAGAACCGTTCTCAGATCCTCCATCATCCTCATTTCAGTGGCTGCCTCATCTGTATTTTGGTAGCTTTCACCATAAATTATGACGAAGTAAATCCTTGCTTTGATACCGGATTACGCCAATATAATGAATCCTTTAGGAACAGAAGTGTTCAAGAAGGGAATGGTAGGGGTTCAGGGAATAACAATCAAGAGAATGAAAATGGAATGTACCAAGATGGTATTGGCAAATGTGGCACGCTCAGAATTTAAATGGTCTTTTTCAGGGCTACAACCTTGCCACATGCAACCAAAATTAACCCACTCCAACTGGCTGCAGCAGCATCCAACAAAAAAACTCCCCTTGCTGCACATTGAACTCCACTATCAAGCCATGCACGCTTCTCATGTCATGCTTTGTCTTCTGCTGAAGATCCTTCAACTTTTTATTTGTTATCAGTTATTGTCAACTATACTTGTTAACTTTACACGGAAACAAGGTCAAGGTCACTCAATATGGAAACAACACCTCATTATCAATCAGAAAATGACAGATGACGATGCTCTGGGCAGCATGTTATAAGCACCACCATATTTCCAGATAAAGTAATTTAGGTAGTACGTAGAAATTCTAAATATAATTCGAAAACCAACATATCAAGAAGTGGAAGAATATCGAGGTGTTTGGTAACCGAGAAGTAGTGGCGTCTGGTTTAGTCACTAAACAGACGCTTCGAGTTGGGTTGAGAAATCAGGGGATTCTTAAGAAATAAGTTGCACATTAAGGATTGTGAAATCATTCGTTTGGGGTGCGGGGGGAGGGGGGATGCGTTGTCGAGTGACTGGGACAAAAGCAAGGCGTAGTGGGGGAACGGATAAGGAAGTAGTAATTCAGTCAGTTTAGGTTATGAGAAGTAAAGATGAATCTAGTGTCATTTAGCACAATGAAGGGAGAGCAGAGAAATCATTGGACGAAACAAGTTGGTGAGACAGAAATTTGAGAGGTAGATTGGAAGATATATTAACAAAGTTGAACTAGTGACAATGGAGATTTGGCGTGTTCTTGTGTTGAAGGTTCGTTATCCACCAAAATATACATGACTTTTGTGGTTCACTATTAACCTATGTTTTCATGTTTCTACACAAGCTAAAGATTTAGAGTGAAAATAGAGTGGCTGAGAAGTCCCAGCATTCTGGAACACCCTATACTAACTCTAGCAAATATCTACAAATACAAGGCCATATCATAAAGCCAAAGTACCATCAATTTCCAATGAAATCACTAAAGTCAACTCATCATTATGTACTCGATTTATATAGAAAATAAAAGATGAAAGAGCAGATCAGAAATTGCCTGTCTTCCTACTTCCATAGATAATAAGACGGCAGTCTTTTACTTGACATCCAGGACACAGAAAAAAGAATTTAAGGAGTTGCATTTGATATCTTCTTTGTTCATTTTGTAGCAGAAATTTCACGATGCAACCTAGCCCAGAAAACTGGGTTCTTCCAAAGGTATTCCATCTTGAAATTACCATCAACCACGCCTTCTATTCTTTCTGCAGTTTTCACCCAGTCCAAGAAAAGAGCTGATACCAGTATGTTACTGTTGGTTTTAAAAATAGAGATGAGTTAGAAGAGGAGAGGCGCAGAGAAGTTTATTTTTCTTTTGTGGTAAAATCTTCATATTATTGATCATCAACTCCTCCTTAAATAGTGCTAGTTATTATACAACAATACCTAAAACATGTCAATTTCACATTAGTTTAGATGAGTGACATACATAAATACGGGTTAAAGTCAACCAACAGAAAAAATACGAAGCATGAGACACAAACAAAAAATTTGGATTGTCCTTTGATCATGAGAATACCGAAAATCAAATAGCTGATAACTCATCTATTCTATTAGTAATAAAAACGGAAACTTTAGCCACCACCTCGAATGCAACAGAGAACAAATAAACACAAATTGGTAAACTACTAAACTGTCATATATAAATACGAGGGATCCAACTTCAACGCATTAAGCATTGGTTAACAGACTCCAACTAACCTAATGCAAAAGAGCATGTACCCAAATTCAAACTAACTCAGAACCAGTGTTTTTAACTCTCCCAGGGCTAGGCGCAGTCAAAAATGCACCAAGGTATTGTGAGAAGGCAAAAGGCCTGAAATTTGAGGCGTTTGCCTAAGCATTGGAGTGTTCGCCTAAGCGTGAGGTGCAAATTACGTGTAAGAACTTCATCTCGGTTCGAACCTACTGAGAGGTCCACTAGAGATCAGAAATTATTGAAGAAACAACAAGATCTTTATTTTTTCCCTTCCAGGCGATCGGAAAATAAAGAAATGGTTATTAAGGACTGAGGGAGAGGACTCGGGTTAGGACTGGGGGAGACGACTCGGAACACTTTCCCTTCTTGATGGGGTTACAACAAGGATCGACACTTAGTCTGTTTCTTTTTTCCTTGGTGATGGATGTTTTGACACGGCAAATTCAAGGTGAGGTGCCTTACTGTTTGCTTTTTACGGATGATGTGGTCTTGACTGATGAGACAGAGTTAATGCTAAATTGGAGGTTTGGAGGCAAACCCTTAAGTCTAAAGGATTTAGATTGAGTGGGTCCAAGACGGAATATTTGGAGTGTAAGTTCAGCAAGGCAGCGGGGTGTCTCATGAGTACGATGTGGTTGTTAAGCTTGATACTTATTCTATCAATAAGAGAGAGAGTTTTAAGTATCTGGGGTCTATAATTCAGGAGGATGGAGATATTGACGAAGATGTCACTCATCGGATTGGGGCAGGGTGGATGAAATGGAGGCTCGCCTCCGGAATCATGTGTGACAAAAAGATACCTCCTAAACTTAAAGGCAAGTTCTACGGAGTGGTGGTTACACCGGCTTTATTGTATGGGGTGGAGTGTTGGTCTGTTAAGAAGGCCCACATCCAGAAGATGAAAGAGACGGATATGTTAATTTCTATTATATCTTGTTTATGGTATTATTGGATATGTTAATTTCTATTATATCTTGTTCTTTTACTATTCCTTGTCTAGATTGTTTTATTTTGAGTCGGGGGTCTATTGGAAACAACCTCTCTATCTCACATCCAAGGTAGTGGTATGGACTGCATACACTTACCCTCCCCAGACCCCACTTGGTGGGAATATACTGGGTATGTTGTTGTTGTTGGGATGTAATAATATAGTTCTGAAGGATGAACCGGATATGGACAGTTCCAATTAAATCTCTAATTTAAACTTAATAGTATAATATATGATTGGTAAATACTTAAATACTCAAATCAAAAGTAAAAGAAAACTGAAAAGCCACATTTTCTTCTTCCTAGTTCCTTTATTTTCGGTTTTTTCAAGTTAAACAATGACTAGTTTTTAAGTTATTTACTTTTTGTGCTCTCTTATAAAATACAATATATGTTAAATAGGTACGTAAATACACTGATCGAGATTAATTATGTATTATTTCTTATACAAACTTGTATTTTTAAGGACATATAATAGTTTATTTTATGAAAAGTTAAGTTTAAATGTTAGTTGTATTATGTGGCTTTGATTTTATTTATTTTTGTAGCAGTTTTAGATATATTTTTCGCTTATTTTTTATAATTTTGATATAGTTTTACTTTTTTGGGTGATTTATCTCTTCTAAAAAATATTTATTTCTAATTATATTAATTTATAAAATATTAAAAATTAAAGGATTCGTGGGGCTTACGCCCCATCGCCTCGCCTCATACCAGGTAAAACGTCTCGCCTTATGCCTCCGCTTTTAAAAACACTGCTTAAAACTTATACAAACACTAGCTGCTAACTCAAAAACTAAACAAAATCTCATATTTGTCGGTCCCACCTCCATGGACTCCTATGAACTGTGTGGAACCTCCAAATTCTTCTTCGCAACTCAATTGAATAAATGGTGTCGTGAATTCCTCAATACAGCTATTACCTATATTGAACAGATCTGATATGATGTCCTCTCATGTAGAACTTCTGAGTTGTGATAAGAGTCAATACCTTGTTATTACGTTATTATGTATGAACACTTAAATGAGCACAAGAGAAATGAACAAGAAGCAGAAGGATCTTCAACTGTATCCCTCGGCCCTCAACGGATATTGGATTGTCATTAGGAACTCAATACAACATCAAATGCAGAACTTCAACTAAACTTAAGAAGTTACATTGAAGACATAAATTTACCTTCTGGATCTACATTTTGATATCTTAAACAGGTTGGAAGCTACATTATGCTATGCCAGATGGCACCGAAACCGAGAGTACAAGAAGGTTTATGACATCCATATTGTTGTTTCTCTTGTATTTGTGAGACTTAACATACTTAGCATGAATAAAGAGCAGAGATGGATGCAGTATTCTTCAACGAAAAGAACAAGTGTGGAAGTAAACATTTTATACTAATGTTCGAATCGATGTATTAATAAATACTGCTAAGCATATTAATTTCACAAATACTGCACAATCCAAGATAAGAATAAGAAAAAACTTTCCTTTTCGTGAATTCGCTTCTATTCAAGTTCAAAAATAGAAAAATTGCATTAAAGGTTTCTAAACTGGTAGCTGATACATTGCCACAATACCTTAAACAAAATTTTCTACTATATCATTATTACTCACAAACTTGAAAATCCAGAGGTTGTGCGAGTGTGAGAATGTGCAAAACAAAAGAGCTAAGATAAAGCAAAATCTTCAAGAATTAGATTGGTATAGTCCAACAAGAAAACGTGATCTAGTACGGGTCACAACTCACAATTCAGGTCACTCAAAATATTACATAAGACTAATTATAAACAAAATTTCTCCACAATTTATCAATTTCATCAAAAAAATAAAGGTAAATACAAAAATCATAACTCATCCAATTGCTCAATCACAATTTGAAGAGTCATGTTGAAAGTTTCTTCCTATGGAAACATCTCATATTCTAAAATTATAATGGACAACTCTAAACTCCATTTTCGTCAATACTGTGGACACTATTGAAAGTCTACACTTCTAATATTCGTTCTTCCAGCATCGCCTCCTCTTATAGATCCTCCAAAGAAGAAATAAACATAATATATTCACATCAATGATGACAAATTAATAGTTCATCCATCACAATCTCCATAATTAGATTTCTAGAATTATTTTCTATGCTTTTACAACTCAACTCTCATTCTTAATTAAACTTCACCAATTCAAAATACAACGAAAACTGCCAATTCTAACTTTCCATTTTCCGTTTCGAAAGAAAGTATATTAACTCCACCATCTCTTCGATCCTGCAAAGCACAAATATACACGAACACGTAGCTCCACAGCTAAACTCAAAACACACAAAATTAATACAGCTAGATCCAAATAAATACTATCTAAACACACAAAACAGATAAACAAGTACACATATATTTGCAATTACAATTATATAAATACAAACCTCATGTATCGGAGATAATTAGATCGATCCGTAGATATTCAAATTCACCGCAGTCTCCGATCACCGCAGTCTCCGATTCAGTTGATGCAAGGCGGGAACAAACTTCGCTATAGACGAGGACGCATCATTCATCCATAAGTAACTCATCAACCTAAAATCTCTCTACATATCTAAACATAATATTTTCTTTTATATCCATAATGTCCTCGCCAGCTTTCACGCACCTAGACTAAATCCACGGAATGCTGACACCTCCAACCAGTAACAGGCAATACATATATGAGAAATTCGAATGAAAATACGGCGCCGACAGTCACCGGCGAGTCAGTTCCCGACCTGCACCAAGCGAATTAGAGACGACAGCAACAGATATAGATCTGACACTTTTGTGTTAGAGAGAGATATCTATCTCTACAGGTGTGATAGAGGAGAGAATGCGTGTGAGGCGGTTATTTATACAGAAAATGAACGAATGATATGTTGACACGTGTGTGATATAGTGGAGTAGCTAAAACAGGGGGAGACATATGGTTATATGGTTAAAAATGGTGAGAGATGTTGAACGGAATTTGGGGATAATACTTGACTCGAGTGTAACTATGGAAAGGCCAAAGCCAAACACATCGACATCAATAGATCCGTCAACTTAGTAAGATTTTTTATTTTTACATTTAAAGTGAATGTTATTCATATTAAGCACCTAGAGTAGTCATAAGTTATCACTTTAACCTATTTCAATGATATGATAAAGTAAATAAAGAACACTCACTTTTGGGTGCATGACAGCATTCCTTTAACCTATTTTTCATTTTATTTTAACTTCTTTTTCCCCATTTTTTAATTGTACTATTTTCTATTATTTTTTTTCAAGCTCAAACTTCATTAAAGATACTCCCACCACCCCCCCCTCTATCTCTTAGGGGTCGTTTGGTGTGAGATATAAAGAATAAATAGTCTCAGGATAACATGAAGAATTATTTTATCCCATGTTTGGTGAGATGTATTAGTTTGTACCGGAATGGTTTAACTCACTATTTACACTCTAATGATGGGATAAATTATCCCATATACATGATGGGATAGGTTATTCCAGGATAACTAATTTTGAAATTAATTATCCCGTGATAGCTCTTTCCCAACCAAACAACCTCTTAGGGGTCGTTTGGTTTGAAGACAAGTTATACCGGAATTAGTTAGGTTGGGATTAGTTATGATGGGATTAGTTGTCCTGAATAAGTTATCCTAATATTATTTTTTAGTGATTGTTTGGTTTGTGGTATTAAAAATAATATGTAGTGCATTATTTGTAAAAATATATTATTTGTTTACAAAAATACCCCTCACTTTAGTTAACTTAATTATTTTTATGTTTGTATTCCTATGATTTTTGTATGTGTTCAGTTATGTATCAATATATAAGATTCATACGTATTTATCTAAATAATACCGGATGTTAAAGCTGTAAATTGCACTTCAAAACTTGAGCTCATGTATTTGAACCAAAAGATGATTATTATTTCTAAAACTTGAGCTAATGTATTTGAAAACTGCTATTAATGGCACATTTTTCTGTTCTGGAAAAACATTAAATTGGACACAATTGGTACCTATCCATAATTCTCAAAACTTATCAAAAAGAGAATTTGAAATTTAATTTTGCAATTTCATCACCAATTGCACAAGCTTGTTTTGCAGTATCTGGTAAGCATACCAGAGGCAATTGAATTACAAAATCATGAATTCCTTTGGGGCATTCCTGTTTGCCCCAAAACAACTCCTTTTCGGAGTCCTATGGCCAACTGGGAATTTGTCATTTCTGGAGTGTTGGATTCACAGGATCCCCTGATGCAATATCTGGGAACATGACTACAGTATTATGTGTGTATTCAATATTGTGTATGAAATTTGCATGGATAGTGCATCCTCGCAATCATCTTCTTCTGGCATGCCATGCTTCAAATGAGTCAGTGCAACTCTATCAGCTCTCACGTTGGCTAAAGCATCAGCGGTACTTGTCTCAGAAAGAAGAAAATGTTTCTTCATGACTTAAAGTTCCTTGAATAACGTATATGCAAGGTCCCAAATCGTTGCTTGTTTTCTTATTTCTTTGACAATAGAGTTGGTTATCATTGTGGCATTGATTGTACAAGTCTGTGCAAGAGTACCTAATGGATGAAACGAGGCAAAATGTTTGACTGATAGCGGAGCACCAGTATATGGAGTGGTGAAGGAGAATGACATTATATTCTTGAATTAACAATTCACTAATGATTAGCTTGAGATATAGTTAGTTTTACAATTTGCTATCATTCTACATGCATGTTTTCTGGATTACTTACGCTTCAGTTTAGTTCTGCTGCTAAAAAAATGTATTTGAAAGAGAACATCTTTTCCCTCTTGAACTTATCCTTCAACTCACTTTAGCGCTTAAACTTTACTTCCGTTTATTTATCCTCTTAATAACTTTAAAGTGATTTTTTTCCACCCTTAAAAAAATTATACCGCACTCACTACGGAGAGTGAAGTACACACACCCCACGTCATTGCCAAATCAGTGTTACATCAGTGCCATGTCATTTCTACGTAAGAAATTATAATTTTATTTTAAAAAGTAATCCCACACACATATTATTTTTATATATTTATTAAAAAAACAAAAAATATATATTTACTATTTATATTTTAATATATATATATATATATATATATATATATATATAATAAAAAGAAAATCCCTTTCTTCTTCACACCCCCACCCCACCCCTCCTTCTTCAGATCAGATTCCTCCCTCCCCCCGCTCTTCCAGCCTCTTCCCTCCCCCCCCCCCCTCCCTCCCTCCTCCTTCTTATTCTTCACATAAAAGCACCCCCTTTTTTCTCTTTCTTTCACCATTGTTGCAAGCTTTTCAATGAATTTTTTTTCTTCATCAAATGAAAAATTAACTTGAATTAACTTGAGCAAATTCAACAACGGACTAAATACAAGTACATGATCACAAAAACACATCAATACACAAAATTTCAAATCCAAATTCTTTCATATTAACCAAAACTCAAAATCACAAAACTCTCAAATTTTCAATCTTTTACTCAAAAATGTCTACAGAAATGGTATAAACAGTCCCAAATTCAGAAATGGTATAGTGGTATTCGCATGACATGAAATTCTTAGCCAAAAATCAAACTTGTTCATCAATCTTAAAGCCTTTTTTATTATCGAAAAATAAAATTTTGGATCAATTAGGACTTGATAGGAAGGGGATTACGAAGAAACGGGGTGGGGATATGAAGAAGATGAAGAAATGGAGTGTTGGGGGGTGGGGGTGGGGAAGGGGAGTGAGAACAAGATGAAAATGTCTTCTGATGAAGACATGCCCTTTCATGATTTTTTTTTTAATTTTTTTTTATAAATATACATATATATATTATAACACTAAAGTGGGCCCTATTTTAAAAAAAAATTTACTCGCTTTTTTTTTTGCCACTGATAACGCTCAAATTACACTCTTGAATGGGTGTAAGGCGGTCGTCGTCAATATATTTACCCAACTTTGGAATCGGGGTCGAATCCACAGGGAACAATGTGAGTGGCGATTAAACTAGTTTGAAATTATAGCTACAAGTTAAATTCAAACTAATGATACAAACATATAAAATGGGGCTTTAGTATTAATGTTTGTAATCAATATAAATGGAAAATCAGAGTTATGTTCACTGTGGGTTTCGAGAATTGACAAATACTAGGTAATGCTTGAGATTCTTGGAGTAAGTAGGAACAGCAGAATATTCCTGACGACAATACTATCTGACTTATCTCTCGACCTCACCAGACAATTTATTATCTAATTCTCTCGAACTTAGATAACTTATCTATTTCCAATAGGATGTTATCTCAGGTAGATTAATTCAGTTACGACATTAATCATTAAATAGAAGGTTGGTAGCTTCCGAGTCCCTGTTGATAATTCACGTCTTCTAGTCTGTTTCTCTGTTCAAGCAAATAAACCTAAGGCATAACCTATTGTTTGCAACAAATAGATTTTAAGTTAAAACAACAGATTCAAGACGTCCTACTACTTTTTGAACTCTTTAAGTACCTAGCAGCATATCAAACCCTAATCCATGGATCCCATAACTCGAGCTAATGGAATTAGCTGCTCATGATTTGATGAACGAAATAAAAAGTTGAATTCATGATAGTATGGATAAACTTACGAATGGATGAAAACAACAATTGTTTCTTCACAAGAGAATAATCCACAATAGTTGATAAGTGTTGAAAGGAAAACAAGAAAAATACTTGATGAAAAATATGAGGCAATGTACGTTCCTCCCAAGTTCCAAAAACAAGATTCAGAGAGATCCTAAATAAAACCCTCAAAACTACTATTTATACCTAAACTTAATTATGGAAATAAAATAACAAAATAAATAAAATTATCGGATTAGGTGACGCCCTGGCCGACGCCACGTCAAGGGTCTGACGCCTTATCACGGATGGCGTCAGATTAGCTCCAGTTGTCTTTAAGTTCTGTCTAAAATTGACGATGTTGTTGACGCCGCATCACGGATCTGACGGCGTTTCACTGTCATCGTCAGATGTCTTCTCCTTTTACTAATTCTCTGCTTAAGGCTGACGCCTTTATAGATGCCTTATCACAACTTTGACGCCACATCACCAACGCCGTCAGAACTACTTCTCAGACTGCAACTCCCTGGTTAAGGCTGACGCCATTGCTGATAGCCTATCACAAGGCTGACGACTTATCACGATTATCGTCAGCCATGTTTTCAGCTTTTTTTGCTCAAATTTCAGCTCTTTTGCTTCATTGTTATTTATTTCCATGCATCTTGACTTTCCTACAAAATCTTAAGAAATAACATCAAAAACACCATAATTACTTTAGAACTTACAATTATTTCAAGTTAAAAAGCCTTAAATGTACTACAAAAATCTAGCACATCAGCCACGTCAGCCGTAGGGGGTGAATTTAATTCACTTGAAAGTTGTTAAGGGGATAAATAAACGGAAGTTAAGTTTCAGTGCTAAACTAAGTTGAGAGGACAAGTTCTGGGAAAAAAAAGTCTTTTCTCTATTTGAAAACTACATTAAGAAGAAAAAACTTCAGCAATCCCAGCATAACTGAAGATCCACTTCGTCTCAGCTGAGAATTGCGACTAACATCACCTAATAAACCATCTACTGAAGCAACAGAAGGTGGCTTATAAGCTATAGGAGTTGTTGTGCATGGGGTTATTTTGTCATTTTATAATTTTATCCTAAGAATAAATTAGAGTGAGATTGTTATACCACCAACTATGTGGGTTACCTTATCCCGATACTATTTATTAGTCCCGAAATAAGTTATCTCGAGTATTGCCAACCAAATTATGCATTAAAAAATTTATCCCGGTATTATTTGCTTTAGTACCTCACACCAAACAACCCCTTAAAGGATAGTTTAGTTTAATATTTTCTTCATAACACTTCTAACAATATAATCTAAAAAGTGAAGAAAATAAGAATTTATCTAAAAATATATCTACGAAAAAAACTAATAAAATTGAGTTACTGATGCAAACACGAAGAATAATATATTGTATCAATTTGATAATTAACTCTTAAAGAATATTATTAAAATACAATTTTGTCTGCAAGATTCACTTCCAAGCATCCAATCTCCGTAAATGCAACTCCTAACAGTAGCATGTTTTCTTTTGTTAATTAATTTTCTAAAAAATAAAAAATTAAGACTTAATTATGTCAATAAAGCTCAAGAAAAAGAGATTCCGACAATGTCAAAGAGATTCCGATGACATCATGGCTACAAATACCTTGATTAAAAAAGCTCATAAAGAAAATGAAAAATTCAATCTTCATTAATGGAGGTTAAAGAAGATGGGTTGGATGAGGAAGATGATTTTTTTTTAAAGAAAAAAATAATTATTATGTGTATATAATGATGTGGCAATTTAAAATGAGTTGGTACAAATCATAAATTGACAATTTAATCCACGTCAGAGCAAATGCACTCCACGCACCAAATTTGATGCAAAAAATTGTCAAAATGACACAATTTGTAGCTGATTTAGATTCTTAAAATGAATGTTATCCATTTTAAATATCAAAATAAAAATTTGTGCCAAGTTAAAGGATCTAACAATGTGTTTGGCGAATACCCTACTAGTAAATGTACGTGCACATGATCTAATGTAATACTACCTAATTCCAATTTCTACTTGTTAGCACGATTTTTTTTTTTTAAAAAAAAAATTATTAATGTTTGTGTGACTATAAAATTAAAATATTAGTGAATTATTATTAAATATAAAAACATGTCACTTATTTTGGGATTGATTAAATAAAGTAAGATAAATGCTAGTTTCTTTTTTTTTATATGATATCTTTTAAGAAAAAATAAAAAAATATTCTTTACTAATTCATAGAGTCATATGACTAATTCAATTGTTTACTTAATGTAATTTGCTAGTTAAATTAGTTATAATTATCCTACGTGTCAGAACACTTATAGCACTTTTTAAAACATAATATATTTTCCAAAATTCACAGGGCGGAGGACAAAATCAATTGTAACATTCAAGGTAATTTTCCCTATAATGGGGTTAAAAATATTCCTGTACTATGCGAAAAGGTTCATTTATACCCTCCGTTATACTTTAAGGTGATAATGTTGTTATACTTTGAGTTTAAAATTACCGTTGATGTTATAAATTGGTGCAAAATTACCCCTCTACCGTTAAAGCCCTCTAACAAGACAAATACCAGTCCAAGTGACTTGATAATTCGTTGAGTTGGATGCCACGTGGTATGCCACCTCATTACCCCTACCAAGTGGCTTGATAATTCGTTGAGTTGGATGCCACGTGGTATGCCACCTCATTACCCCTACCATCTCCTTCTGACTTTTTCTTCCACCACCACCTCCCCTTCATCCCGCTACTGCCACCACCTCCTGCTGACTTTTGTTTATGGACATAATAAAAAAGGAAAATCTTGATAAGTGCTTGCTGCTATTTGTATGCCATAACCTGATTCCGTAATAAGGACTTCATCTTCAATCCTAATTCCAATACCTCGAAACCTGAATGATAGAAGTGATTATCGACATTGAGATTTAAGCATATCAAAGTGTGTAAAATAAAGATTTCTAAGGAAACAAGCGCGTCGTTTATTTCTTTAGTGAATAAGCTAGCTCCTTAGCTACAGATGAATCTTTTTTACGACAAAAGCAACCATTTTCCATTGAATCGGAAAACCTGAAAGTACCATTGCTACATGGAATATTTGTTTCGATGTGTGGAATCTTTTTTAAATGTGCAAAAGAAATTTCAAAGTGAAGGTTGCTGATTCCATTCTTGGTTGAACATACAATTAACCATTAGTCATTCACTGAAACCCCAACCTAAGTGGGACTTTGTACAATTACTCAAAATGACTACAACTGCTTCAGTTATGACTCCAAGAACTTTGCTACAGGTGATTTGTGGTCACAAAATCTATCTGACCAACCTAATAAAGACATTGTCATATGATAATCTGCCTTTTGTGCATAAAAGAGTAATTCTTCATCCATCCACCACAACACAGTTTGGCAGATGGAACCAGTTCAATAAATCGAGAATCTCTAAGGATCTCGACGATGATCTAAGATACAGAAATCTGAATGCATGTCAAAAGGAGCATTAATTTGATAAAGTAACCAAGTATACCTTTCTGGACATTCAAAGCACGAAGGGATGTATATTCCTGGTTCAATTGTGATGACCTACATATATATAAAAGTCAATGAAGAATGATCAGAGTTTTTTGCAGAAACCAAAAGTAATTTCATTCACAAGAAATCACAAGTAATTAGACGCTAACATCAAAAGGATTCATCCATTTTTGTGGTTATGAATAATGTATAAACCACCAGAGGGAGCAGGAGCTTACAAATGTCTAAATAAAGACCAGGCAAGTTTATCCAAGACAATTAGCTATCTAATTTCATCTGATCATTTTGAGGCTTGAGCTATATGCATCTCCTTCATCTCTTTTAGAGAATCTTTAAAGCATGTATCACAATTGCCCATGACAAATGATATATGAACGAGTGTAGAGAGTAAACACAAAGTATTTCAAGAGTCGGAGGTGAGAAAACAAAACACTACACATGACCGCTGAACAATCTGAAGTCGTGTGCTTCATCAAATACAGATGTTATGCGGAATTAGCATGTCTCCTCAGATAAGATCAAAAAAGAAGTATACAAACATATCAGACGGGTTGAGAGCATATTCTAATTTTCTATGATTCGATGAAAGACGAAAAGGAACACACAATGGGATAACCAGAAACTTTTCCTACAATGAAGCAAGTGTGTTAGATGTTAAGTAGCTTTCACAAGAGTGAGGTACTTGTCATGAAATGGATTATACATAAAGTATAAGAACAGTTTATACTAACAGCTTGAAAACAAGATGGATGAGCTACTAATTTTTTACTACAATTGCATAAAACATTACACGTTCTGCAGGAATACACGGCCTTGTGATTCAAAATGATAAGATACACATGAAATTTACTGTTTATGGACATAATAAAAAAAAAAAATGTTGATAAGTGCTTGTTGCTATTTGTATGCCATAACAAAAGTCAGCAGGGGGTGTTGACAGTGGCGGAATGAAGGGGAGGTGGAAAGGGTAATGAGGTGGCATGCCACGTGGCATCCTCCTCAATATCAAGCCACTTGGACTGATGTTTGTCATATTGGAGGCCTTTAACGGTCGAAGGGTGTTTTTGCACCAATTTATAACATCGGGGTAATTTTGAACTCAAAGTATAACCAAAGTATAACAGAGGGTATAAATTAACCTTTTCCCATAGTACATGGGTATTTTTGACCATTTTCTCTAAATTATAATAATTACTTAGGCAACTAGCACTTATAGCATTTACAAAATTTAGTAATTTTTGACATTTAAATAATTATACCATATATATCTATATCTATAATTTATAATCTATATCTATAATATCTTAAAAGTGTGAAAACCTTTAAAAAAGTGATTTGAACTTTTTGCCCTTCATTAAAAGTTCATGTTTTAGACAAAATCGTCTTTTCACTTTTTTTTTTTCAAATTATTATTTAATTATATTTGTGATATTGAATCCTAAACTATATGGGATTAAAACTTTAACAAATATAGTAAGACTTTTTCTAAAATTAGGAGTCCTAAAATATAGGGTAAATATTACACTGAATCTTTTTAAATAAAAAAAAAAAAACAAGTTTTACACTTCTTTTGCAAACTTTATGGGAAATAAATATTTACATAAAATATGTTCGTATAGAATATAATTACTATTCAACTCCTTTCTAATTTTTTTAGGAAAAAAGGGATATAAAGTGTGATATTAATCCTTTTCCATCAAAAATACGTTCCAACTTCATGTAGTTATTACAAAAGCAGATGATAGGACTGTGCCAATGATGGTAAGAAATTTCATTATATTGACATAAAATTTTCATAACATAATATAGGCTATTGTTTAGGTATTGTTCATATAAAAAATAGTATTTATTTTTTAAAAATTAGAATGAAGTTGAGATAATATTTTTAAAAAGCAGTCATACTATTAAAGTTATTGGACGCAGATGTTACCCCTATTTCATCGAGATAAAGAGATTGTTTCTGAAAGATTTCAACGTAGATAAACTTGAATTGTATCTTAAAATTGTGTAGAAAACTTGAATTTAATTACTGCATTCATTTTTATTATTTAAACAGATATCGTAATAAGTATAACATTTGCATTCATTAAAATAAGGTATACGCACGAGGCGCGTACACCTAAATTAATATATACATGTGTGCGCGCTTTGTGTTATGTTAAAAGGAAGGATTCACTTCAATTTAGTTAGCCTGCCTTATTATATCAAATATTACTTTTCCAACATAATTTATTACTAAAATTGTTTAATAAATTTAGAGGGGATTAGAGTTTTAACCTATTGACATAGTTGGCTCAAGAATAAGGCCATTAAAGCATATACTTTAGCCACTAAGAGTTAACCAAAAATTTTTTTTGTTAATATTATTACTAATCATTTCTCTGTGTTTATATAATTTATCGTTATGTAAGCAATTTCATTATATAACCCGGAAAGAGTTGTTTGAAGTTGATAAAATGTTATCCATTTATTGCATTGTTATACATTGGTTTTTATTATAAAAATCTTATTGATAGATAATAAGTTTTTAGTGGTCTAATTATATTCCTCTTTAAACTATCAAACAATGTTTTATTGTTGTTTAGGAACATCGGACACCATTTCTGTGTTTTAGGGTGATCTAGGGAAGAACTTCGCTTCCCTAAATTTTAATTAATCGAACATGGAATTTATTTTTCTACTTTCACTATAAAAAAGTCACTTTCTTCCTTTTAAAAACTTAGTTTTCCTCAATTTTAACTAAACCAATATGAAAAAATTTAGAGGTATTTTCCCACCCCTATAATTTACTTATTTCGAAGATATAAACATAGTCGTAAAATAGTAAAAGTTCTTATTTATCTTAGTTAAATTTGCACCTTTTAGAACTTAGGGGAAAGCATGATCAGAGCATGGGAAGAAAAGGATTTGCATGGCAAGCTCTACCTAACTTCTACTTGAGAAAATTGAAGGAAAGGTTTCTTTTAAGTCTTGAATAAAGGATTGGTGACATTGACCAATTGAAAGGGTCAAACATCATTAGAAAACTAGATTAAATTAATTGTGGACTTGATTAATATTTTCAAAACTTTCTAATCTTTTAAAAAATACAAATCAACCCAATCCACGCTCCTCTTCAATCCAAATCAACCACTCTCTCTCTCGAGACAGCTTCTCTCAACTCTCCCCCAATCAACAGTTCTGCAAAATTTCTCCCTTCAACCTCCAGCGACAAATAGTCGGGCGAGTTCCTCTTCGACTTTCAACCGCCAATCGACGTGAAGACTTCTCCGGCGACAACAACTTCGAGTTCTTCGTCGTCCCATTTCCTTTTTCACAGGTTAAAAATTATGAAGAAACAGAGGAACTTGAGCCAACTACTCTTCTAGTATTGAAATGTGGGCTGAATAAAACCCTAATTTCTGGTATTTCTTCTTCTTGTTGTCGTACTGTTGATTCGAATTTGTTGGTGACTTTTGGTCACAATTGATGTTCTTAGTATGTGTGTGTGATGTGTTGGTGTTGCTGGGTTGATTTGTTGTTTGCTTTGGTAAAAATGGTATTGCAACAGATGAAACATCTGATGCAACAGATGAAAATCTAATGCAACTATGAAAATCTGATGCAACAGGTGAACAATCTAATAAATCATTCATCTGTTGCTACAGACGACTCTTCTATTTGAAAGAAATCTAAATTAAATTGATCCAAAAAATAACTGATTAGTGATCTGTTTTTATTCTTTCCAACGGTTTACTCTTCATTTTACAACAGATTAGTGACTATTTTTATTCTTTCCAACGGTTTACTCATCCGTTGCAACAGGTAGGTTATATATTACAACAGATAACGTACCTGGTGCAACAGATTAGTGATCTGTTTTTATGGTTTCCAATGGATTACTCATCCGTTGCAATAGGTTGGTTATATATTGCTACCGATAAACTACCTGGTGCAACAAATTAGTGATATGTTTTTATTCTTTCCAACGGTTTAATCATCCGTTACAACAGGTCGGTTATATGTTGCAACAGATAACATACCTGGTGCAACAGATTACTGATCTATTTTTATAGTTTTCAATGGATTACTCATCCGTTGCAACAGATCGGTTATATGTTGCATTAGATAAAATACCAGGTCCAACAAATTAGTGATCTGTTTTTATGGTTCTCACAAATTACTCATCCGTTGCAATGGGTTGGTTATATGTTGCATCAGATAAAATACCAGGTACAACAGATTAGTGATCTATTTTTATGGTTTCCACAGATTACTCATCCGTTGCAATAAGTCGGTTATATGTAGCAACAGATAGCATACTTGGTGCAACAGATTAGTTGTCTGTTGGAACTGTTATATTACTGTTATGCATTAATCAATTATAATTATGTTATGTTCCTATTAATTCAAGATAATATGGCTCCCAAAAGAAAAGAAATCGAATCAAGTCTAAGTAAAGAAACAAGTGCAGCAGCTCAGCTACATCCACCACTCTATGAGCTTACTTTACAAGTGTTATCTCAATCAGGAGCAGAAGATAATGAACATGGGGATGAGGAATCTTTCAAAAGAGATGATCTAAATTCTAATAGCCCTTCCGCCGAAGAGTTGGTCAAAACTTTCAGCATTGATCGTTGTCCTATGAGAATGCAGTGCGATGGTGCCACAGATTTAATGGGTGATCTCGTGGTTTAGTCAGTCATGGGAAAATCTTTCGACGCCTTCAGAAAAATACTTCGAGAACAAACATTGGATTCTTATTTCAGGGAAAGCTTCTTTGGGCAATATCTTGATTTGCCGGAGGACAACAATGCTCGTTTCCAGATAAAAATGGTATATGATCTTCTCAAGTGCAGGTTTATATATGAAAACAAAGATAAGATGGATGAGGTGTGGATAAATTACTGTGGCATGCCTATTTGTTTTGGTTGGAAAGAGTTTGCCATAGTTACCGGACTAAAATATTATCCTTCTTCTCCTTCTCAAGTTATACCTACTCTGACCCAAAAAAAGCACCCCGCACACCCCAAAAAGGCAAAGACAAGTCGAGTGATCGTGATGACCTGGTGTCCATTGTTGGTGCAAACTTCAAAAATAAAAATCTGATAGAAGCGTTGAAAGGTAAATGACTTTCAAAGAACCACAAGCAATCATTGTGTTTGGTTTGGTTTATACATAATGTTCTTTGGGCGAGAGACATTAACAACAACATAAGCCTCGGTTTAATAAATCTCTTCGAGGATTTTGAGGCATTTGACAACTATTCTTGGGATTATGAAAGCTTCAAAATGACTGTTGAATATTTGTTGACTCCGTTAATGCCAAAAACAGTCAACTTATATGGCTTTTCATGGGCCTTCATGGTAAATATTTTTTTTATCATGCTATGATTCATCATTTTTTTTATTCAATAATGCTTTTGATTTATTGACGTTATGTTATAGGTTTGGGCATTTGAAGTCATTCCTTATTTGAGACAACAAGTGAACTACTAGGAAGAAGTTTTCTGTCCAAGAATTCTGAGATAGTTGTTGGCCAAAACCGATAAAAATATAAAATTTCTTGATCTTTTCAATCCCCCCAAGGAAGCAGTAAGTTCAATTCTAATCAAGTTTTTATTTTAATTAATGATTAAATAATTTCATCATCATTCTTAATATATGTACCGATTTATTTTAGATTGTCCATCCGTGGCTTATTCCGACCAATCGAGAGTTGAAGATGCTATTTTTCTTACTTTACGGTCTATGCAAACTTTATCAGACCCTAAGGTCATTGATGGAATAAAAATGAAATTGTTTGGAGCAACAACCATCACAAGAAAAATAATTTTGAAGGGTGGGGCTAATGATGCTCCTCTTACAGTTTTTGAAACAACAAGCCATTATGATTATGATCATAATGGTTGTACAGATTTTTCTCCAGATTTTGCCGTATCTAGCGAATGTTCTGTATGTAAATGTCAAGACTTCTAGGTGAAACACGATGGAGTGATTAATGCTATTAATGCACTAACTGCTTCTGTAAAAGAAATGTCATCTAAGAGGGGTGTCATTCCATCAAAGAGGATTTTATATCTAAACACTCCACTAGAGATCAAGGCGGCTAAGAGGAGAAGGAAAGACACTTCCAAGGCATCATCAAGCATAAAAAAGGCAAAATTGCAACGCCTCTATCTTTGTCCTGCACCAATGTTCAGTGTGCAAGGGCCACAGGAGAGCAGCATGAGCTGAAGAAGGTGAATGTACATCATCTGTTCCATAAAACAAATAGGCACATATCTGTTTCAACAGATGATATATCTGCTGAAAATTATCAAATAGATATATACATTTGTTGCAACTGTTGTCTAACATATTGCATCAGATTTGTTATCTATTTCAACAGATGGGTCATCTGTTTGAAATTATCATACTACTCTAATTTACCTATTTGAATTTGTCCAAGCAGATAATCCGTCTAATGCAACATAAGACTCATATGTTATAATAGATGGACAATCTGTTGTATATCTCTACTTAGCGTTGACAATTCTGTCTTTCCAGGTGGATGTCACAGTAGAAGCTACTGCCGAAGAGCATAATATTACAATTGATAATCCATCTACTGCTTCCAAAGAAGAAGAAAAAGTGGAGTCTATCAGTTTGGGAGAATGGAAGAATTACCTATTTAAAGGGTTCAACATCTCGGACGAGGCTCCAAAAAACTAACACAGTTGGTCAACGACTATTCAGAATGGATTGCCGATGGGCTGTTAAAGCATCATACTGGCAGGTACATAAATCAATTTTATAGATATTGGTTTATACAATTCTTGTTGTAAGAACTTGACATTAACACATATAAATCATCATGTAGAAAATAAAATGATTAGCACTACAAAGTAAACGAATCGAGTCTTAGTTTTGATATGTTCAACTTTGTTTTTGCACATCCCGAAATGAAGAATTGATTCTATTTGATGTCACATCCCCAAACTTGCTGGAATGGTGAGGTTTAAATGCCATACATATTACTATTAATTAATACTTTATTTAATTGCATTTGTGTATTAATTTTTTCATCACGTAATCCAAAATGTTTGATAATATGTGTAGCACATCGATGTCATTTTTTACTACCTCCGAAAGAAGGCCAAGTTGCAAATACAAGAATATTACAGATACACGACAGGCAATTGTTTGTACAAAGTTTACATCAATAATGCCTACGATAGGTATTGTCAACAACAGCCGAAAGTTTCCCGAAACGAGGAATGCTTAATCAACATCATCAAAGGTTTTAGCATTCCGGTTGGCTTACCTTGGCATTTGGTCGACGAAGTGTACATCCCAATAAATTGTGGTGATGTATTTCATTGGGTGTTGACTATCGTCGTTCTAAAAGAGAGGCGCAACTGAGTTTATGACTCGATGTCGCGAAGGAGACGTTTCAGGACGTCGTCTGAGATACAAAAATTGGCCAAAATATTTTTTACTTACCTTGATATGAGTGACTTTTTGGACCAAAAGGTTCGTACTGATTGGTCAACGATTGAAGCATACCAGAGTAAAATGGCTAATCCATTTGATGTACAATATATTGAAGGAATTACTCAATAAATCATTGGTAGCCTGTAAGTTTAAGTGTCATGATTTAGTTTTATTTCACAAATTTCACAATGCTTGCATGAACTGCAAGATATGGATTATCTGTTTTTTATAATGCAAGGATTGCAGTCCGTTTGTTACTGCCTACGCCGAGTATTTGAGCGATGGATTACAAGCTCTAAACGATGGACTTGATGCCAGATTACTCCGCAAAAGATATGATTCTCTTTTATGGAAATACGGAGAAGCGAAAGCTTAGAAGCCGTACGCAACCAAAGTTAATGATCCACGATGACCAAAGCCGAATTTTGTAGCACCAGATGAAGAACAACTTGTCCATATTGATTAGATCTTTATAACTTGAGTCCGCCAATATAATAACCTATCCTCCTTGGTTTAACTTATTGATTTATTTGTAGAGTAGATCGTTTGTACCCAGAATGATTTTTTTACATTTCATTTATTTGTTAAGTTATTTCATGTAATTTTTTAAGGCTTTGATTTATTTTATCCTGTCTATGAATATAATTTAATCCTTAGTTTTGAACATGTTAATTGAAATGAAGTACTAGATTCAAATATCACAACAGATAATACATCTGTTGCAACAGACGACATATCTTATCAGACAGATTTAGACATCTATTGCAACATGAGATGCAACACGTAGGTCATCTGCTGGAAATTATATAACAGGTCTTCCTAATTTTATGATTTTCTCCAACAGATTATCGATCAGTTGCAACAGATAGATTATATGTTGTAACAGATCGTATATCTGTTGCGACAAGCTGACTGAAAACATCTGTATAACACAATAGATGACCAACCTATTCCAACAGATAATCAATCTGTCACACTAGGTACTATATCTGTTACGACAGATATAAAATCTATTGCATTATAAAAATTCAACTTGGCCAGACATAAAAATTATTGCCACTACATGTAAAGTGAATTGGCTTGAAATGAAAGTTTGTTATCGTGTTCGTCTTTGTCTTTGTACATGTTCTTTTTTATACACGAGCTCCAACCATTTAGTTAGTACCCCATATTCCCAGACCCATTTCATCTTTTCCACAACGGTGTGGCATACACCGGTCATTTGTGTGCCGGTCAGCAAACACTCTATGTATGCAAGCGAGTACGGCCCGCACGCTGCACCGGTTGTATTTCTTGGGAGCTGGATGTTCTTATTTCGATCTTCAAAATCCCATAATTCCTTCGCCAAGACTTCAGCCGACAAATGATCCATCAGCTTACTCTGCGTCAACAACTTGCAACAACTTTAAGAGTGGCTGCATGTCGGTTAAAAATGTCTTCTCGCTAAAGACAGGTAAGTTACAGTCATAAACCTTAATCGTTCCCTCGTATAGTAGTATCTCAACAGTGAGAAAATATGTGACATCCACGTTCATGACTGCAAGGATTCTCTTTTCCTTGGTCTAGCTCTTGCCATAATATGGCCTCTTCCCTCTAATATATTTAATCATTTCTTCATCCCATTGGCACATAAAAACTAACTGATCAAATCCCGGGCCACCAGAATCATCTATATTACTAAGTTTAGCGTACCTGTCCTTGAAATTATTGTAGAAGTTGAGGTCTATTATCCTATTGGCAGCATCATAAGCATCCGGGTACACTAATTACCTGCCCCTCATGAGGCAGAGAATTTCATCAACATACAGTGGTATAAGAAGAAAATTTTTAAATAGGTTAGTAATTGTAAAGAATCAAAACACAGTGGAAAGAATTCGATGCAGAGGGTTCTCTGAATCAGTTCATAGATTACCTAGCCAACGCAACTTATGCAACAGATGTGTATTATGTTACAACAGAATACCAAGTTGTTGCAACAGATTACACATCTGCTACGTAGATTCTTATTCATTGAGTAGATTGGAAGGTTAGGTTAGCAAAAGTAAACTTACCTTGTCCTCGTACCACACGCACATATTTGTCATATTCGAGAAGTCTTTGGCGGCAAATGAATGCATGGTGTATTCTTTTTGAACCATCATCTTGATGAATTCTTTCAGTTCCTTCTTCTTCTCTTTGCCAAGCGCCGCGAATATGTCCACCTTCTTCGGCGGCCCCTGAACTTCAACAACTCTTAGAGCGGGGGGGGGGGGGGGGAGAGGGTTACAATTTTTGCTGATTTCAGAATGGAGAGAATTTGTCTAATTTTTCTTCTCTTCCTCCTAACCTCCACCGTAGAAGTACATGGCTCTCTCGCCTTATTGGATGGTATGACAGCCGTCCTGGATTTCAACTCCTCGGTAGCTTTAAAAATATTCTCTATATTTTCAAGGAGTTATCTTCTCTGTCCTTGCACACTTTGCATTTGCAATAAGAACAAGAGGGTGAGAAGGGGTGAGAGGGACCACTGTAAGGGTGGGAGGAGCCGATGTAGGGGTAAGAGGAAGGACCTGTGCAAGGGGTATTTTCAAACATATTTATTTTTTACTTAGCACCAACATGCTCATAATAACGACTGGAAGCAGCAGCAGCAGGATAGCTTCCACCATCACAAACAACTCCACCAGCAACACCCCCAGAAGAAGCACCCGGATCAGTTGTAGTTTGAGGTTGGTTGTGAAGATCTTCAACATTAGGCTGACCTTGCCTAACTGCTCTTCTTATGTATGTTGCTCCAACCAATTCCTTCTTTATTAACTCTACCATTGGGTCTTATTTTGTATCAAAAAGACCTAGAGCAAGAAAAGAAGTCATCCCCAACTCATCAATGGTAGGCACGATCTAAAGATGCACAACCTATAAAAAAACAGGAGGAATTTAAATCATATAATAATTGCAGTTAGTTGGGTTACATGGGGCTCGGGTTATATGGATGTTAACACAACCAACTTATGCAACAGACGATCTAGCTACCGCAATAGTTGATCTGTATATTGAAATAGATTGATAATATATTGCATTAGATTACCCATTTGTTGCATAATTTGTAGTAGATGGGTAATCTATTGAGTAGGGTTCAGAGAACCATAGCAATAGATGGTTAATCTGTTGCGAAATATGGATCGTCTGTCGCAACAGATTACCCATCTGTTGCACAGTTGCAGTTGACGAGTAATCTATTGCAACAGACGACCCATCTGTCGTAACAGATGGAACATCTGTTTCAATATCTTTCTTTGAGGCAAATTATTTTAGTTGAAAGAAGATGTACTGCATCATCCATAGGGTTAAAGAGATCAGCCTCATTAATATTTTTTTTGCTGCTCTCTATTGTAGCCAACCACCTAAGGATCCTTGGATGAGAAACCTTATCCGGGTAATCCTTGAAAATTTTTCGGAGGGGAGGAATGACTTCACATGACCAAGCCTAAAAATTGTAAACAGGAAGCAAACAAAAAAAAAGTCATAACTATATTCAATATAAATTAATGAATAAGTAAAAATAGTGATCAATTTTACCATGAAAGCCCAAAGAAAGCCATATAATGTGGCCGTCTTTGGCTTTAGCTTTTTCAGTAAATATTTGACAGTCAAGTAGTAGCTGTCGTATCCTCAGGGATAATCATTGAATTTCCCATAATCATCAGCAAGATCCAACAAATCATGTTTATGGCTTTCCTGACGTCTTTTGCCAATAAAACGGAATGGACAAACCAAACTAAGCACAATTTCTCCCTGTAGTGCTTTGGTATGCCTATATTCTTGAGATCTGCCATCAAATCCTCCACTCTGTAGCTAGGTCCAACAATGCCCAACAACCCATATTTTTTTACCTTGCGTTTGTTGGACCCTTTGTGGGGTGTTTTCTTGATGAGAGGTTCTTCTGGACCATCGTATCTCAATCCCTTCACTATGGCAAACTCTTTTAATCCAAAATAAATCGGCATGCCATAGTAGTTAATCCAGACTTCATCCATATTTTTTCCGTCCTCCTTCGGACCTCCATCATCTCCCACATACTTAATCCTGCGCTTGAGGAGGCCATATACCATTATCATTGGGAAATGGAGAGGGCGGCCCCCAGAAAGCTCAAAAAAGCATGCAAAGCAGCTCTTCTTAAAAAGTCCATCTATGTTTCCTTCTTCATAATACTCTTAAGTTCGTTAAAAGATTTCCCCAACTAACATTTAAATACAACATCACAAAATACTGCGTTAGGGTTACTCATCGGCATCGCAACTCAAAACCCAACGATACTAATAGTTTTGACAAAACCATGCCGGGATTTTGATGTTATTTCACGCTCCATTGGTGAGAAGGAGTTATCACTTTCCTCATCTTTATTTTGCCCTGACTGAGATTGTTCTGGAAGTTTCTCTGAATCTATCTGTAGTCTAGACTTTTTTGTTGGGTGGTCAGAAGTTGATCCACTTTCAGTTTCTTTTCTTTTGGGAGACATCTTTTAACTACAAACAATAGAAAAACAAAAATACATTGCATTTGATGTCTGCATAATTTTGTAAAAAAAGGTGAGACAAATTTCAATAAATTATTCTATGCCACATAACAAAAAAATACTCCAACGGACAACCCATCAGTTGAAACAGATGGGGAACCCGAATCTGTTTGAAGACCTATTTAATATCTCCCAACAGATATTCCACCTGTTGCAACAAATGGACAAATTTCAATAAATTATTCTACGCCATATTACAAAAAAAATACTCCAACGGATAACCCATCAGTTGGAACAGATGGGGAATATGTTTGAAGACCTATTTAATATCTCCCAATAGATTTTCCACCCGTTGCAACAGATGGACCACCACCACCACAGCCAATGCCATCACCAATGCCAGCAAGCCCACCACCAATGCCACTAATACTAACACCAAGACCACCGACACCACCGCCAAAAAATACAAATACCAACACCACCACCAACAGTTACCAACAACACCACAAACACCATCCAATAATACCACGACAGTCAACAAAACACTGAGAGAAAAACTAGGATTTTCTCGGGTGCTTCCTACTTTTTTAGCATCAAAACTTAAAATTGTTAACCCATTCTCGAAGATAATAAACTAAAAGTCTTCTTTTTCATCATTAACTAAAAAACCCTATTTTTTAGAATAAAGAACAAATGTAGAACTCTTATCAAACTCTGTTACCTGCGAAGACAGAGAAAATTATGGATACAAGCAGGAATGAAGTTGAAAAAAACAACTATATGTGGTCATAAATGGGAAGAAAATCGACCTATTTTGAATGGTTGAGCAATATATTGAGTAGTTATTGTTTGTATTATTGAGAGAGAGAGAGAGAAGACCCTGAGAGAAAGAGAGAGAGAAGAGCAAGAACTCCAGATTTGAAATGAAAAGTTTTTCACGCAAATGGATGATTTGTATGGGTTGATTTGTAATTTTGGAAAAGAATGACAAGTTTTGAAATTGCTAATTTGGTCCGGATTAATCTTAATTAATTTTAAAAAATTTAAAAGATATAGTTTTTAAAACATTGAGTTGATGAGAACTCATTTCAACTTAGAGTGATCGATCGACGACTCGGATCGGGATGAACGCAATACCAACGCCATGTAATTGCAAAGAGTCGATTGGATTTGTAGTTGACCTTGTGAGCTCATTCATTAATCCCTAGTTCCACCTAAATCAACTTAGGTACTATCATTATCCTAACATTGAGTTGATGAGAAGTCATTTCAACTCAGAGTAATCGATCGACAACTCGGGTCGGGATGAACGCAATACCAACGCCATGCAATTGCAAAGACTTGATTGGATTTGTAGTTGACCCTGTGAGCTCATTCATTTATCCTTAGTTCCACCTAAATCAACTTAGGTACTATCATTATCCTAACATTGAGTTGATGAGAACTCATTTCAACTCAGAGTGATCGATCGATGACTCATGTCGGGATGAACGCAATACCAACGCCATGCAATTGCAAAGACTCAATTAGATTTGTAGTTGACCCTATGAGATCATTCATTTATCCCTAGTTCCACCTAAATCAACTTAGTTACTATCACTATCCTATCATTAAGTTGATGAGAACTCATTTCAACTCAGAGTGATCGATCGATGACTCGGGTTGGGATGAATGTAATACCAACGCCATGCAATTGCAAAGACTTGATTGGATTTGTAGTTGACCCTGTGAGCTCATTCATTCATCCCTAGTTCCATATAAATCAACTTAGATACTATCACTTTCCTAACATTGAGTTGATGAGAACTCATTTCAACTCAGAGTGATCGATCGACGACTCGGATCGGGATGAACGCAATACCAATGCCATATAATTGCAAAGACTCGATTGAATTTGTAGTTGACCCTGTGAGATTATTAATTCATCCCTAGTACCACCTAAATCAACTTAGGTACTATCACTATCCTAACATTGAGTTGATGAGAACTCATTTCAACTCAGAGTGATCGATCGGCGACTCGGGTCGGGATGAACGCAATACCAAAGCCATGCAATTACAAAGACTCGATTGGATTTGTGGTTGACCATGTGAGCTCATTCATTCATCCCTAGTTACACCTTAATCAACTTAGATACTATCACTATCCTAACATTGAGTTGATGAGAATTCATTTCAACTTTAGAGTGATCGATTGACGACTCGGGTCGGGATGAATACAATAACAATGCCATGCAATTGCAAAGACTTAATTGGATTTATAGTTGACCCTGTGAGATCAGTCATTCATTCCTAGTTCCACCTAAATCAATTGGAATGAAATTTGTTGCAACAAACGACTGATCTATTGAAAATTTTCAAACAGATATTCATATCTGTTGCAACAGACGACATATCTAATTTAATTATCAAATAAATATTTGCATCTGTTGTGACAGATGACTGAGCTTTTGGAAATTTTCAAAAAGATATTTATATCTATTGTAACAGATAACATATCTTATTTAATTATCAAATAGACATTTGCATCTGTTGTGATAGATGACTAAGTTGTTGGAAATTTTCAAGCAGAGATTTATATCTGTTATAACAGATGACATATCTGATTTAATTAATTATCAAATGGATATTTTCATCTGTTGTCACAGATGACTGAGGTATTGGAATTTTTAAACAAATATTGATATTTGTTGTAACAGATGACTGAGCTGTTTGAATTTATAAACAGATATTTATATATGTTGCAACAGATGACATATCTGTTTGAAAATATTTTTTTCTCTTTTATTTTTAAAGCAAGCTTCTGTCCGAGTAGATAATATCAAGTAGTACATACTACTAAAGGCGGTAAAAATATTTCTTGGATATCTCAAAAGTGAGTTCATTGAGCAGTCCTGTCTTATCTTTTCAATGTCACTAGTCTTAGTCTTCCTCGTGCCCCTCAAATTATTAATGAAATTAATGAATATTGAAAACCCCAACGTCTACGTACACAATATATCTTTAGAAATTATCTCATCTCTTTTTCTTCAGCTGCAGTTTATTTTATTCAACTCTCATCTTTTTTTTCTTTCCTCTTTAGGGTCACAACCTTTTTTCTCTCTTTTCTCTTCTCTTCTCATAAAGATCCTTTCGGATCTAAACCGATCCATATCTTTCCTCGACTGAAATTGCCATTTTGATCCTTTTTTTGACATTAAGGTATGGTTCATTATTGCTCTTTCATTCTCACCTTCTTCTTTGCAAGTTATTTACATCTATTTTTTTATTTAATTACTATTTACCTATATCATATTTATTAAAAAAATTTGAAGGAACTTTTAAGTGTTGAATAAACAAACTGAGAATTTTTATTACAATATACAAAAAAAGTCATCTGTTGGGAGAAGTTTAAAAGCCTTATTGAAAGTATCATTTTTTTTGTATGTATTTTATTTGTTTCTTTATTGTTGATGCATTTATTGATGTTGTTGGTAGGGTTGGCGTTGTTGGATCTTATGGTGTGGTGTTGTTGATGGTTTTGGAACAAAGGATGTTGCTTCTTTGTTGTTGATGATGTTGTTGGAACAAATGTTGTTGCTTCTTTGTTGTTGATGTTTTTTATTTACAGTTTATGATGTTGTTGATGTTGCAACAGATGGAGAAACTGTTGGAACAAATCAAACTACCATAAAGGCTGGTTTGATATATTCCATCAGACTCCACATCCGTTGCAACAAACTTCACATCTGTTGCAACAGACTCTATATCTTATGCAACAGACTCCACATCTGATGCAACAGACTCTACATCTGTTACAACAGATGGATAATGTTCTTTCTGTGACATTAATTTTTTTCCTCTTCTTTATAGATATAAGAAACTGACAGTTGATCAACTTTTGCCGGACCATCACAAGAGGCTGCAGTAAAGATGGGTTTGGAGGAATAAGTTGCATGCAGATGGAACCACCTCATATGTGAGAGGTATGTATTACTGATAATGTTATCGTGGAAACACACATAGAGTACACTGATTTTGTGAATGTTGTTTTTACTGATTAGTCATACATCATTTAAACAAGATGTCTGCAATTTCACTGTTAAGTTTGGTAGGTCCAAATTGATAAGGCTGAGGGACCATGAATATGGTTCTATTACCCTGTTAAAATTTGATGTCGGTTGTTGCTCATGTTTATTTGTCAAGCATTGTGAAGGTATCTAGTTTTGGTGTCATTGTAAAGAGATTCAATAGCGATTGGACTAACTTTTAGGGTGCATTGGACCCTTAGAGGGCCTTCGAAGCTTAGCACTGCATCTAACAAGAACAAAAAACCAATATAGTTATTGCCCTAGCCCAAATTTATATGGTTGGGTTGCTCACTCGGGGTTTTGATTATATGCTAGAAGGTACGGTAGGAGAATGCCTTCGAGGGAAAATGGGTGGTTGATGGAAGACTATATCATCTGAGAGCTAATTAAAGAAAAGAAATAAGGTAGAAAGTAACTTCTAGCGAATCTGGCCGATGGAATTATCTTAAAAGATGCGAAATATAAATCAAGTGCAAATATGAAAGTGTATCTGGTAATGTAATTTCGTTTGTTGTCTCTCTGAAAGAAAAATAATGCAGATGGACACTTTGCTAGGGAGCTGCGTGGTCGGGATTATTACCTAGATAGAAAATAGGAGAAGACCAACAAAGCAGCCTCACGGGCATCGAGGGTTGAAATAATAGACAACAAGTCTAGAAACTTACACCAACAACAATTACAGTTAAAATAAGGAATCTAAGAGAAGGCAAAAAATTTTGAATTTTAAATTTCATCCCATGCCTTCTTGTTTGTGTTTTCGATCAAGTCCACTGTCGTTGACCTGATCAAAACCACAAACGAGATTGAAAGAAAAATTGAGTATCATTGCTTCCTTAGCAATATGGTTATAATTGATTGTGTTTCTTGCCTTAGCATGCTTTTAACATTCCTTGGAGAAGATCAGATGCTTTCTGTAGTATGTGAATCTTAATAATTTTCAAGCTTTCCTCCAGCTTGCTGATTCTGTATTCAAGCTGGTCGTTGCCATCTTCAAAGTTGGTAAGGAGTTCCTCATCTCCTGTGAGATCGATCAGGGACACCACCTTTAAAGTTGTGGCATTTTAGGTGCCCTTCAGAATACTTTCTTCAGAAGCCTTAAAGGATACGTGGAGGGTCTCTGTGTTTGTTTTAGGTCAAAATGTGTATGCACGTTAAAGATGTGGTCCCAATAGTTGAACAACACACTTTTATCGAGCGTTTCTCCGTGCATCTTGCTCAACCAATTTGAAAAATTAATAAGCATAGAGTTACGTAGCGTGTGATCTAAACTGACTCTACCAAGCCTATCAAACATTTACGTAACTCCAAGCTCATTACCCTATTAAAAAAATATGACCGAGTTAGTGCACAAATCAAACGAGCTCAATCTCTCAGCCTTTCTGTTGATCGCTCTTTTCCAATATAGATGACAAGATATCTTCTATGCTAAAGTCTACACCATCGCCAGACATGCTTGCCAGGGAGCAATTCTTCAGAAGATATCTGTTGATGCCTTCTGAAGAATTGCTCCCTAGCAAGCATGTCTGGCGATGGTGTAGACTTTTGCATAGCAGATATCTTGTCATCTATATTGGAGAAGAGTGATCAGCAGAAAGGATGACATATTGAGCTTATTTTATTTGTGCACTAACTCGGTCATATTTTTCGGATAGGGTAATGAGCTCGGAGTTACGTAACGTCTTATAGTCTTAGTAGAGTTGGTTTAGATCACACGTTATGTAACTCCTTGCTTATTAATTTATCAAATTGGTTAAGAAATACGCATGGAGAAACGCTCGGTAAAAGTGTGTTGTTCAACTGTTGGGACCACATCTTCAACATGCATCCACACATTTTGACCTAAAACAAACACAGCGACCCTCCATGTATCCTTTAAGTCTTCTGAAGGACTTCTAGAATTCCACAACTTTTAAGGTAGTGTTCCTGATCGAGATCACAAGAGATGAGGAACTCCTTACCAACTTCAAAAATGGCAACGACCAGCTTGAATACAGAATCCGCAAGCTGGAGGTAAGATTGAAAATTATCGGGATTCACATACCACAGCAAGCATCTGATCTTCTCCAAGGAATGTTGAAAGTATGCTAAGGCAAGAAAACACAATCAATTAGTCCATATTGCTAAGGAAGTAATGATATTCTATTTGCCTTTCAATCTCGTTTGTGGTTCCGATCAGGTCAACGATAGTGGACCTGATCGAAAACACAAACAAGAAGGCATGGGATGAAATTTAAAATTCAGAAATTGCCGCCTGCACTTAGATTCCTTATTTTAACTGCAGTTGTTGTTGGCGTAAGTTTTCTTGACTTGTTGTATATCATTTCAACCCTCGATGCCCATGAGGCTGCTTTGTTGGTCTTTTTCTATTTTCTATCTAGGTGATAATCCCGACCACGCAGCTCCCTAGTAAAGTGTCCATCTGCATTATTTTTCTTTCAGAGAGGCAACAGACGAAATTACATTACCGGATACATTTTCATATTTGCACTTGATTCAGATTTTGCATCTTTTAAGTTAATTCCATCGGCCAGATTTGTTAGAAGTTACTTTCTACCCTATGTCTCTTCTTCAATTAGCTCTCTGATGATATAGTTTTCCATCAATCACCCATTTTCCCTCGAAGGCATTCTCCTACTGCACCTTTTGGCATATAATCATCACCCCGAACAAGTAACCCAACCATATAAATTTGGGACAGGGGAATTTCTATTGGTTTTCCATTCTTGTTTGATGCAGTACGAGGCTTCGAAGGTGTTCTCAAAGTCCAATGCACACTTAAAGTTAAGTCTAATCGTTATTGGTTCTCTGCAATGACGACAAATATTGATCCATTCTCAAAACTTGACACGCATAAACATGAGAAACAACCGTCAGTAATACTTAACAGGGTATCTACACCATCTTCATGAGGTCCTCAGCCTTATCAATTTCGAACCCATCAATCTTAACGATACAATGCAGGATCTTGTTTGAATGATCAATGCTTAATCGGTTAAAAACTGCATTAACAAAAATATTGTACTTTGTGTGTGTTGTCCCGGTGACCTTATCAGTAATACATACTTAACTCCCACACAGATGATAGTGGATCCATCTGCACACACCTTATTCTTCCTAGCCCATTTATGGCTTAAACTGAATAAACAGATGATTAGCTAATTGCAACAGATGACACATCTATTTATATTGTCAAACAATTGGAGACATCTGTTATGACAGATGATCAACCTGTTGCAACATATGGCGTATCTATTGGAGAAATCAAATAGATATATACATCTGTTGCAAAAGATTATCAGTATGTTGTAAGTTATCTAACAGAAAGAATATATTTTGCAACAGATTACCCATCTGTTATATTTATTTTAAAGCAATTTTCTTTTCTTTTAGAGATAAAATAATTTATAAATAGGTCACTCCTTACAAATATGGATGATCCAGATTCATACAAGAATATTGATATCGAGTCCTTGCGTGAACTTGAAAGGCAGTTTGATAAACTCCAGAAAGATTTGGTTGACTTCGGAGCAAGGCTGAGGAGAAAGGCTACCGGATAAAAAATGTCTGATTGACAATAATAATAATAGTAGTAATAATAATTAGGTAATGTTTTTTATTTTAGCGCATGTATTTTCCTCCTTTTGTATATTGGATCTACCCAAGGGATTCAAAAATCTATGTTTCATTTGGTGGTCGACTTTAAATTTTTAATTCTTATTTAGTATTTAATAATCATTCTGTTTATTCCTTGTTCTCAACATGTCGACGGTTGGTGGTAGGGATTGAACAATTTGTGTCAATAGAGGTTAATCTAATGCGATAGGTCGATCGTATGTTGCACCAGACGGTTATTAATAAAAAAGAGTTATTGTTGTTATTGAGAGTGTGAGAAAGACATGACTTTTCGATTATTTAATATGAAAAATATTTCGTAAATAAATAATAAGGAAATAAATGATAAACACAATTTATAACCGTGAAAGAATGGTTATTTAATTTTAATAATTGATCGTGACTTTTCACCGTTTTTGTTTTTGAATTTATTTTTTAAAATTATTTATTATATAATAAAAAAAGTCACAATATTGGATTAATTAACTTATATGATGATGATTGTTAAGAAAAACAAGGTGAAGGTCGGTCGTGACTTTTTGTCTAAAACAAAAACACATACATTCATCTGTGTTGCTGATGCATCAAATTCCCCATCTGTTGTGACTGATGTATCAGCTGTTAGAAGCAATCAAAAAAGATATTAATATAGAACGTCTATTTGTTGCTACAGATGGTATATCTGTTGCAACTGATAGTTTATTAGATTCAACAGATAGACAATCTGTTGCCAGAAAATAAAAAATGGTTATTATTTTATTAAAGAATTTGAAAAGGTGTTTTTTTTTAATTTATAAAATAAAAAAGTTAGCAAATTTGGATTAATGATATGATGATAGTTTTTTTTTTAAAAAAAGTAGATTATATGTTGCAACAAATATATTATCTGATGCAACAGGTTCACTATTGTTACAATAGATGATATATCTGTTGTCACAGATGATTTATCTGATGCAACAAATATAGAATTTGTTGTCACAACTCAATAAGAACGATTCTTAGAAAGAACTAATTAATAATAGTAATCTGAAAAGTCATGACTTATCACAATATTTCTTAATTTAATTAAGTCATTACTTTTCACATTAATCAAAAATGTAATTAATAAATGGAGGTAAACAGTTAGATTATATGTTGCAACAGATAGGTTATCTGATGCAACATATTTTATATTTGTTGCAATAAATGATGTATATGTTGTCACAAATGTGTTATCTGATGCAACAGATATAGAATCTGTTGCCACAACTCAATAAAAATGGTTCTTGAAAAGAACTAATTAATAATAATAATCTGAAAAGTCATGACTTATCACAATATTTATTTTCTTAATTTAATAAAAAATGTGATTAATGAATGGAGGTGAATAGTCGTGTCTTTTTGTCTCTCATTCAAATTCAATCCTCTATAAATAGGTCCCTCCTTACTCAATCGGTCATTCAACTGCACTCTATTTATTTATTGCATCTCGTCTTTCATATTACACTCTAGAAGATTATGGCTGACCCAGTGTGGGACGTTGATTTTCTGCAAGACGCTGTGAATGAACTTCAGAATCAAGTTCGTGACCTGTAATGGGAACTGGAAGAAGTTAGAGCAAGAATATTCTGTGAGATACGCAGGCTGAGGAGGGCCTTGCTACTTCCGATTGAAGATTGGTCGACTGGCAATGATGATGATGATGATAATAATAATAACAATAATTAGATTATTATTTTTTTAGTCTATTATATGTATTTTTATTTGTTTTTGTTTAATAAAAAAATTATGTTTGATCTTTAACGTTTTAATCCATAGTTAATTTTCATTCTGTCTATTATCTTCTCAACAAACACATCGATGATTTGACGTAAAAAGGAATAATTTAGAATCCAGTAGCAATAGCAAGGTTTATCTGTTGGGTTTGTGGCAGGGGCCGATGTGTTGTTCAAAACAGATTACTCATGTTGCAACAGATAAGAAGTCTGATGCAATAGATAAATAGTCTGTTTCAACAGATAACTAGTTTGATGCTAGGCTCTGACGTTTTAATTCGTACTCCCTCTGTCTCAAATTACCCGTCCCAAATTGAGATGCCACATTGATTAAGAAAAATAATTAATAACATGTCTAGTTTACCATAACCCACTGATCAGTTGGTGGGACAGTAAACGTGTTTGAAATAACCATTGTTTGCTATTCAATCGAAATTTCATAAGAGAAGAAAGCTTTTAACGTCGGTCGGCGTATAGTCCCCTATTAAATGATGTTTTCATTTTAAATTGAAGAAAAGTGATTAATGCAAAGGATAAAACATGAATTTTTTTAATCTTTTCTTGATTAGTGAAAAGACAAGTAAAATGAGAAATCAAATTAGAAAATTTGGGATGGGTAATTAGATGTAAGGAATAATTTTGAATCTAGTAGCAATAGCAAGAGTTGAAACATATTGGTTATCTGTTGGGTTTGTGGCAGGGGATGATTTGTGTTGCTCCAAACAGATTAATCATTCGTTGCAACAGATAATTAGTCTGGTGCAACAGATAAACATCCTGATGCAACAGATAATACGTCTGATGCAACAGATAATATGTCTGATACAACAAAAAAATCTTCTGATGCAACAGATAAATAGTCTGATGCAACAAATAAATCTTCTGATACAACAGATTACTCATCTGATGCACCAGATAATTGATCTGTTTAAATTGTGGGCATGTATGTTGGATTCATGATCGAGGTTTTATCCATTGTTGGAAAAACAGAAGTGTACCCAGATGACAAATATGAATAAAAATCATAATTTTACTTACCAAAGTCACCTATGAAGTAATGTCAAAGTGGAAAGTGATGTAGTAAACAAAATTTGACCTAAAAAATTGATCAGATAGCAGCAGTAGCGTTGTACCAACAACAACAACAACAAATGGTCGACAAGAAGAAGATGAAGATGATAATGAAGTAGAAAATGATGATAATGAAGCAGAAGATGATGAATAAAGTAGCAGAAACAATGAACAACAAAAATCACTAAGAGAGAGAAAACAACAATGGATGAGAAGAGAGAGAAAGAGGTCTTTTTTTCCTCTGTTTTCCATTATTTTAGGTAAACATTGAGATCAAAGTGTAAATTTAAAAACTTGTGAGTTATTTTCAAATTTTCCCAACTTTCTTAATCCATAATAAAGTAATTGTCACCTCCAACTAATAATTAAGACTTGTGTCACCTACACCTCATTTTAAACCTCTTTTGTCACATGTGGTCCAAAGCCGCTACTTTTTAAGTTTTAAGTTCGTATAAGTCATGATTTGATAGTTTATAGTCAACAAATAATTGAGAGTATCTTTGCTGAATTTAAAAAATATTTAAAGCTGGTATGATATTAATATAATTTATCTAAAAGTTAAATGCAAAATGAAGGAAGGAAATCGAGAGACAAAGTATCGTCTTTAATTAAGCAATTTATAAATCTTAGTTAAATTTGCACCTTTTAGAACTTAGGGGAAAGCATGATCAGAGCGTAGGAAGAAAAAGATTTGCATGACAAGCTCTACCTAACTTCTACTTTTTAAGTTTTAAGTTCGTATAAGTCATGATTTAATAGTTTATAATCAACAAATAATTGAGAATATCTTTGCTGAATTTTAAAAAATATTAAAAGCTGGTATAATATTAATATAATTTATCTAAAAGTTAAATGCTAAATGAAGAAAGGAAATTGAGAGACAAAGTATCGTCTTTAATTAAGCAATTAAAAACCAAACAAGTTAGGGTCAATGATAGAGTTATACCATCAATTTACACCATATAATATTCATTAGAAAAATATTTTTGTGATGATTCAGCATTGAAATTCAAGAATTTTGACTAAACATAGAAGATCATATCATCCCCACCACAAAATTGAATGGAATAAAAGGACTGGTATAAAAGTAGGTCCATCTTTTTGACTTGTGATGCCTAGAAAAAATGTAGTTTAATTTCCCAAACAAAGTAATGGGCACAACAGAACAAATAAAGTTAAGTTGATTAATATTTCTTTATTCGAAGAATATAGAATAATGTTTTCGATTCCACTAAAATCCCTGACGTCTTTACGTCTTTTATATTGGAAAAGCTAAAGCCATTTTGATGTTTTACTGAAAATTCTATTCTTACAAGTTATATCACTTTCAAAAAGTTAAATGAGAATAGCCCTTTAGGTCGACTGAGTTAGTTGGACAGGTGAGTAGTTATTTACATGAAAAACTTGGAATTAATTTTCCTTAACAACTTTTTAGTTAGAGCTTATCGCAACAATCTTATTTGTGTAGAAGTTAAATTATTCAGTGCACATCCAAAGAAGACGGACTATGAATTTTTCTTACAGGTTCCAAAAAATAAAGAAAGAAAAGATCTCCTGGAATGCCTACATTTGGCCACATTTTATGCAAACCTTTGAATTCCACTATTGGTATTTAGTGAATGGCATATTTTGAATTGTCAACTTATTCTTTATTCTGCTTCCCATTCTTTGTCCGAATCTGTGCAACCGTTCATTGTATATATTTTTTCTTGAACTGTTCTTTCATTTAAAAAATAAATTTTAAGTTGTTTGATTGGTAAACAATAAAGTTTGTATTATAATTTAATTTGAAGGTCTTCAATTTTTTTTACCAAAAATTTTATACAATGACCGTCAACAATTTGGATATGCTATTATATCAAGTTGACATGCAGTAACGAGTCTCTCTTTAGGAAATCATACTCCCTGATAACTATATTAATAGGGGAAAGTTCTTTTACAAATGTAGCTACATATGCACAGTGCGTATATTTTAGTAAATCACACTCCCTGATAACTATACTTATAGTGCAAAGTTCATTTACAAATATAGCTACATATGTGCCGTGCATATATAGTTGCTCTCGGGTTAGTAAAATATGTATTCAATGAACTTCAATAATATGTTCAAACAATTGGAGGAGGGTGGAGATAACTTGGTAATTTAAATAGATCTATTATTAATCTAATGGATCTATTTTTATTTGTGCGTGGATATTTTTTAACTTCTCTAAACACTTAATAGAATATTTGATAAATATTTTATGATTAGAATAAATTACATTTCTCACCTACCTACTTACTCTTACTGAAATAAATAAATTAAAAATAAAAATATTTAGAGAAATTAAGAAATATCCACGCACAAATAAAAATAGATCCATTAGACTTATAATAGATCTATTTTAGTAACCCAAATTATCCGCACCCCTACAATTGATATCAGAGCCTACGTTATTTAGAAGAAAAAAAAAAAGAAAAATGGTACGAATAGTTATTTATGAGTTATTTAATATTTATGAGTTATTTAACATAATATGCATGTTAGTTACATTACATTATATAATATTTTAGATAGCCATAATGTCATACTACGTTGATATATTGACTTTGGAATTTATTTGCCAAGTATTTATTTACAGAAGAATAATTTGGAAAAAATATTTGATAAATATTTTATGACTAGAATAAATTACATACCTCACCTACCTACTTACTCTTACAAATACCTACATACCAAACCTATATATCAATCATGATAAATTACGTATATTTAGAATATTGGAAAATGGATATGAAAAATATACAATTAATAGAAAAACTAATGAAAACAAATCTAGAAAAATATATGAGAACTAAAGATATAAAATATATAGAACTCCTTAATGAAAATATACAAGAATGATTAAGATTAAAAAAACAACCAGTAAATATTATGATAAAACATTTAATAAACCATAAATTACTAAAATTCAACTCCAAGTTATCCAAGTTATTCATAGAAACCTAAGCATCATATGAATAATATGACAAACTATATATCTGATGAAATTAAGATACTTGTTTTATATATCATAAAGGACTTAGAAATAGAAGACATAAAGAAAATAATATGGGAAAAAATATTTCATTAAGAATCGTTAAATTTAGAATGGTTAGAAGATATGCATGATCTTAGCTTATATTATTCAGATAGTTATTACTCAGATAATAATAGTTATTATTCAGATGGAGATTATACAGATTAAAAATGATAGAATATATTAAAAGAGTTAGAGAAAAACAAAGTTGGCTATACGAAGAAATTAATTATAGAAACCAGCTTAGAAAAGGAAGAGAACAATTAAAAGAAAGATTAATTTGGATAAATAAAACCATGAAACAACTAAAATTAAAAGACAGTTTAGAATATGATTTAGACATAGAATTATTCATAGAAGAAAAAGACAGGATAATTAACGAAATAGATAACCTAGAATTTAATATCAGATATAGTACAATTAGAATAAATTATTACAAAGAAATTTGCAGTATTACAACTACTTTAGGATAAAACGATAAACTATGAATATTTAAAATATTGGAGACAAGATATGGAAGAAATAAGATCAACAAAAATACTTATGAAAGAGAATTTAATTAAATATCTTAGAACAAAAGATATAGAATATTTAGAATACCTTCAAAATAAAATACAAGAATTACAAAGACTAAGAGAAAAAACTAAAGAATATTACAGTAAAACATTTAATCAAATACCATTTAACCACCCTCCAAGATATGAACATCAATAAAATTGAAATAAATAAATTAAAAATAAAAATGTTTAGAAAAATTAAGAAATATCCACGCACAAATAAAAATAGATTCATTAGACTTATAATAGATCTATTTTAGTTACCCTAGTTATCCGCACCCCCTATAATTGGTATCAGAGCATACGTTATTTAAAAACTAAAAGAACAATGGTACAAATAGTTATTTATGAGTTATTTAATATTTATGAGTTATTTAACATAATATGCATGTTAGTTACGTTTCATGATATAATATTTTAGATAGCCATAATGTCATACTACGTTGATATATTGGCTTTGGAATTTATTTGTCAAGTATTTATTTACAGATGAATAATTTAGAATTAAAATAAGTAATATCTGAAAAACGGAAAGAGGTAAAAATAAGAAGAGAAAGACTACAATATAATATGATTGTAGGAGTATGTCAAAAATCAATAAATGCACAAAAGGAAGAAATATCACATTTAGAATCCTTAATAGATAGTCTAGAATACATATATCAACATGATCTATACACTATCAAATAAATAAAATGAACAAAGAAGAATTTATAATAGACGAAAAAACATATGAAAATCACGAAGGATTAAAAAAAATAGTATTCTCTAATTTAGGAAGAAGATATAAGAAAATAGGTGAACATTTACACCTAATGTTAGAAAAAAAAAGAATTAAAATTAGAAGATAAGTTGACAGTCATGGTAAGAATAGAAAAAAAACCCGAAGAGATAGACAGAAAAAAGGAAAGAGATAAAATAAAACAACAAACCACAGAAGAAATATGAAAAATAAAAGAAACTAAAAATAGTAGGATTGCTGAATTAGAAAAAGAACTACAAATGCTAAAAGATTTGTATGAAAAAAGATTGAAAAAAAAAGAAAAAAAAAAGAACAAAAATTATTAATTGAGATAATCAATTTAAAGAAAAATTAGAAGGAGAAAATAAAGAATTAGAAACCAGTGAATTAGAAATAAATATAATAGATGCTGAAGAAACAGATAATTATGACTCGGAAGTTAGTGAAACATATACAGAAATTCTAGAAAACATAAGAAAACTAGAAATTAATGAAAAACAAGAAGTAATTAATAAAGAAAAACTAGAGCTAATAAATACAGAAGTAAATAATCTAGATAAAGATATAATACCTAGTACATCAGAAATAAGAAACCAACATATAATTACAAAAGTAAGTTTAAAAGATATAATCCAAAGGATGAATATAATAAATGGACGCCAAAACAAATAATTAATTACAACTTTTTAGATTTAGACTGTGTAATAGACACAAATAAAATAATACAATTATGTGTAGGATACATGTCAAAACAATTATTAGATAATCAGATAGATACAACAAATACCCCAGAATATATAAAAAAGACATTAATAGGAATAGTAAAATTATGGTTTTTAAACCTAGCCGAAGAAAGTAAAAAAGTATTAAGATCTGATAATAAAACAGAAGGAACATCAACAACTACTAAAATATCATCAACAGAAATATTGAAAAAATATGAAATAGCTATAAGAGATAAATTTAACAATATGACAACAGAAGAAACAAAACAAAATAAAGAAAAAGATATAAATAGAAATTTAATGTTAAAACTAGCAATATGTAATATGTGCTATATAGATGAATATACGTGCGCATTTAAAGAATAATATTATAAAGGAACATATAAATAGAAGAAAGTAAAAAAATAAGAAGATTATATTTTAGTAAATTATTGAATCATTTAGTTCAAAAATAATAAAGAGTTGGGATGAAGCAAAAATAGTAGATACCCTAGGAGCAAGAATAAATTTTTTACTACAATGGTATAGAAATCTATGTGAAAAATATAGAGAAGAAATAAAAATAGAAAAAACATTAATAAGAAATTTAACATGTTGTAAAGATAAAATAACACCTCAATTTGGATGTGAAGAAAGATATTATAAGAAAAGAAAAAGACATAAGAAATATAAGAAATACAAGAAATCAAAATATAAGTATAAGAAACCAAGAAAAAGATATTATGTAAAAAATTATAAACATAAAAGACCATATAGGAAAAAGAAATCTATAAAAGAATGTACTTGTTATAATTGTGGAAAATTAGGACATTTAGCTAGAGATTGTAAATTACATAAAAACCCAAAAAAGAAACAAATATCAGAAATACAAATAGAAAATACAGAATATATGCAGATAGATTATATAGATTATGAATTAGAAAGTGAAGATAGTATATATGAAATTTCGGAGAATGAAACAGATAATGAAATAGATAGTGAATTAGATGAATCAAATGACTCAAGAAGATATAAAAATGAATCAAATAACTGAAGAAGATATAAAAATAATAACAAAGGAAGAATATTTAAATGAAGAAGGAACAGATCAAAAAATAATATTTGATAATAATATATTTGATGAAATAAAAGGAAAAGAGTTAGACCTAAGTGTAGAAAAAATATTTAAAATACCAACAATCAAAAATATATTTAATAGAAAAAAAGAAGAATACTACGTAGTAAGCCAAAAGGAACATGTAATAGACTGCAGATATGCAAAAGGAAGTGCTAGTATACCACTAGTAACAAAAAGAATAATTAATAAAGAAATAAACGATATAAAAAGTAAAGACCCAATAAAATATGTACACCTTGGAGGAACAGAGATATTAATAAAAGCATGTTTTAGAGAAGGAATAGATACACCAATAGAATTATATTTAGCAGATGATAGAACTATAAAACCTATAGAAAAAAAGTATAATAACTGTCATAAAAGGAAATTTAATATACCAAAAATTTTAATTTATAATAAGTGCAAATTATTCAGTAGCAATAACAGATAAAAATATAGATAAATCATTAGTGTTATATTGGAAAATATAAGGAATAGAACTAATCCCAGGAAGTAAAATATTTACAGCAAGATGTAAAAATCTATATGTATTAACAACAAAACATAAAATAACAGGAAAAAATAAAACTAATAAAATACAAATAGAAAGTCCTTTTGAACAATTCGTAAAAACAATTGATAATAATGATTATAGTTACAAAGATATAGACATAGAAGAATATTTAGAAATAATAAATGATAGAATAAGTACATAAAAAAGAATAGCTCATGAAAACCAGAATCATCAAACTCATAAAAAAGAACAAGTTATGAAACAACTTCAACAGTTAATTTAACTCAATATTACATAACAGGAACAATAAATGAAAAAGAATATTTAATACTCTTAAACACAAGACAAGAAGAAAATTGTATAGCAAAATATCTAGTAAAAAGTGAAGAAATAAAATCTAATAGTAATATATGCCCAGATCTACCAAGGAGTTTAATAAACATTAAAGATACAGCTGGAAAGGAAATAATAATAGGAGTTAGAAAAATAAAAATAAAATTTGAAATAAAGGAAGATATTCAAAAAACAGACATAATATTAGGAATAAAATGATTAGAACAAATAAAATCATGCAATATAGAATATACACAATTATCTATAACATATAATAAAGAAAGATTATTCATAAAAATTACTTTAACATGATATGAAAATATATGTACTTGTAAAAATAATAGTAGAAGGATATTATAATAGGTATTATACACCTATGATAGATACAGGAGCAGAAACAAACTTATGTAGATACAACTGTTTACCAGAAGGTAAATGGGAGAAGCTAAAAATACCAATAGTAGTCAAAGGATTTAATAATGAAGGAAGTTTAATTACATATAAAGATAAAAATGTAAAAATACAGATATGGGATAAAATAATAACAATAGAAGAATTCTATAATTATGAACTAACATCAAAAGATATGCTTTTAGGAATGCCATTTTTAGATAAATTATACCCACATATAATAACTAAAACAGATTGGTGGTTTACAATACCATGTAAACAAAAAGTAAAAGCAAACAGAGTTATTAATAAAATAAGAAAGAAAACTGATTGGATAAAAAAAAGTTAAAAAATTACACAAAAATTAGAAAATTTAAAAAATACAGAAGAGACAATAGAACTAGTTGTATTTTCGATAAATAAAAAAGAAATAACTATATTTTCAATAGATAAGGCAAAAATAATAAAGAAAAAATTAAGATAATTATACAATGAAGATCCATTAAAAGGATGGAAAAAACATAAAACTACAATAGAAATTGAATTAATAGATAAAAATAACATAATAACTCAAAAACCATTAACATATAATTTTGACGATTTAAAAGAATTTAAAATGCATATAGATGAATTATTAGAAAAACAGTATATACAAAGAAGCAATAGTAAACATAATAGTCCAACGTTTATAGTAAATAAACATAGTGAACAAAAAAGAGTAAAAAGTAGAATGGTTATTGACTATAGAAATTTAAATGCAAAAACTATGACATACAATTATCCAATACCAAATAAGATATTAAAAATAAGACAAATACAAGGATATAACTACTTTAGTAAATTTGACTGTAAATCAGGATTTTACCACTTAAAGTTAGATAAAAATTCTAAGGAATTAACCGCATTTAAGGTACCACAAGGATTTTATGAATAAAACGTATTACCATTTGGATATAAAAATGCACCAGGTAGATACCAACACTTTATGGATAGTTATTTTAAACAATTACCTAATTATATAGTATACATAGATGATATACTACTATATACAAAAACTAAAGAGAAACATTTAAAATTATTAGAACAATTTACAGATATAATAGAAAAATTGGGAATAAGTTTAAGTGAAAAGAAAGCCGAAATTATGAAAAAACAGATAGACTTTTTAGGAATATAAATAGATAAAAGTGGAGTAAAAATGCAACAACATGAAGTACAAAAAAATAATAAATTCAAAAGAAGATTAGATACAAAAAAGAAATTACAATCATTTTTAGAATTAGTAAACCAAGTAAGAGAATATATACCAAAATTAGCAGAAGACCTAAAACCATTATAGAAAAAATTTAAAAAGGATATAGAATATAATTATAACGAAGTATATAAAAAACAAGTTCAGAAAATAAAAATACTTTGTAAAGAATTACAAAACTTACAATTTCCAAACGAAAATAAATTTTTTATATATATAGTAGAAGCAGATGCTAGTGAATATAGTTACGGAGGAGTACTTAAATATAGATATGAAGAAGAAAAATTAGAACATCATTGTCGATACTACTCAGGTACGTTTAATGAAATAGAAATAAAGTGGGAAATAAATAGAAAGGAATTATGTTCATTATATAAATGTTTATTAGCATTTGAGCCATATATTGTATATAACAAGTTTATTGTACGAATAGATAATACACATGTACGTTGGTGGTTAACAAAGAAAATACAAAATTCAATTACAACGAAAGAGATTCGGAGACTAGTATTGAATATATTAAATTTTACAATTACATTTGAAGTAATTAGTATTAACAAAAATGTTATTGCAGATTACATATCAAGACAAAGCTACACAGACTGATATAATAGAAGATGATGCTTTAGAAAAAATACTCAAAACCCTAACTACGCTTTCAATGAAAGTGGTCAATATGGGTAATGAAATTGAAAAGCTAAATACTAATGAAGTTAAACTGAAGTCAAAAGCTATGAATCAGCTAACTCAGCAGTGTGCAGAGCTATGTCGATTAGAAGACATCAAAATTCCAGAGCTAAAAGGAGACGTTGGGACACTCCATAAAACCCATAACATTTATCAATCTACAATTGCAGGTACAAGCAAAGGAGTTAGTGGACAAAGATATCAGAACATGAACATGAACAAGATATTTGAAAAACCATTTATACCAAAAACACAAAAAGACCCCTTGTTCATACCCCCACAAATTACCACATATCGAGAAACTTTGAACCAAGATAAAAAAGCCAATAACCATATAACCCGAACATACATAGAAAATATCCATAAAATACAGACTTATCTAAACCTTAACCCCAGAGCTACAAATATCCCAGAACCAAACACAAACTATATAACCCAAAAATTGCAAGGTCACAACAAGTTAATCGCATTACCAAAAACCAACCCAAGCTTAGTTAAAAATTATTTTAGTTATGGATTATTAAATACCTTATATACCCAAATTAACCAGAGATATGATTATACCGAAAGATATTGTTCAGCAGCCAGAGATACCTAAAATCGAGATACCTGATTTTTATGTAAATAAACGACTAATTAGAATATCTACAATTGTTCAAGAATTAGCAAATAATTATATCAGTGGAAACCCAATATGGAGCTATTATTCAAGAGATCATCAAATGATGTATTCAAATTCAAGAGAACTACGACAAATAGATATGGAAGATGCTAGACAATGGATTCTGACATTACTCAACCCAGAGAAACAACCATCTGCAAGAGAAATTAGAAAGAGATTTATTTCAGAAAAATTATTAACAAGATATTGCAATATAATTGGACACAAATATCCAGACCATCAATGTTCGAGATGTAATGGAGAAGATAATATTATCCCGGAAGTTCAACTAGAATAAAAGAAGATAAGAACGCAAGCTGGAAGATAGAAAAAAGATAAGAAGCAACGGAGTAATGAAGGAATAAAGACAAAAGACAAGATAATAAAAGATAGAAAGTGACATGTAGTCTTGAAATTTTGTTACATAAATTGTTTGTTTTTGACTTTTTGGCCAAAGTGCCATTATTGATTTTTTATGTTTTAGTCTTAAGATTTTTTCTATTGTAAAGATAGGACCTCGTTTTTGTCTTATTATACTAGTCTAGTTTAGTCTAGTCCTATTCTAATTTTGAAAAGGAAGACTTTTTTGTAAAAAGTAGGAATAGTAGTTTACATGTAAAACGTGTAAAGTAGGAATAGTTCTTTTCCTCTTATAAATATGTAAGCCATCCGGCTATGTTAAAGGCAAGACTTTCTTGTGTTGAAAGCAAGCCTTCTCCCTTGTAAATAAAAAACTTTTGAATATTTAATAAAAAATAGATATATTTCTAAGGAAAAGCTATGGATGAACAAAGCCCAGAATTATCAACTCTACCAGAACAGGTATATCCATTTATGATTATGAATAGCTAAATTCGTAAATTCCTAACAATCATAATATGATAAAATAAGTTCAAGTTAGTTACTATATAGTAGAATTATTTGAAGAATAATATGTTACAAAGTTTATTAGCAAAGAGGAAAAAGGAGAAAAATTCCTAATAACTATGCCATCCTAAAGGTGAAACCGGCGAGACAAAAAAGCCGTGATAGGGGAGAAGCCAGAGTAGAGACGCTGTTTAAGAGAAAAGTATCCAGATTACCATGCAAATAGTGACAGAGTAACATAATTATTTAAGAATAATCTAGTATATAGTGATCTAAGATGATCATATTTCGTTATGTATATGATTGAAGGGAATATTTTGAAAAAGCATCATATGAAAAAGAATGACTACCTACTTATCGGATGAAATGGTAGATAAATTTAAAATACTTGTTTTGTATGTACTTAAGGATATAGAAATTGTAGATATAAGAAAAATCCTATTGGAAAAAATATTTGATAAATATTTTATGACTAGAATAAATTACATACCTCACCTACCTACTTACTCTTACAAATACCTACATACCAAACCTACATATCAATCATGATAAATTACGTATATTTAGAATATTGGAAAATGGATATGAAAAATATATAATTAATAGAAAAACTAATGAAAACAAATCTAGAAAAATATATGAGAACTAAAGATATAAAATATATAGAATTCCTTAATGAAAATATACAAGAATTATTAAGATTAAAACAAACAACCAGTAAATATTATGTTAAAGCATTTAATAAACCATAAATTACTAAAATCCAACTCCAAGTTATCCAAGTTATTCATAGAAACCTAAGCATCATATGAATAATATGACAAGCTATATATCTGATGAAATTAAGATACTTGTTTTATATATCATAAAAGACTTAGAAATAGAAGACATAAAGAAAGTAATATGGGAAAAAATATTTCATGAAGAATCGTTAAGTCTAGAATGGTTAGAAGATATGCATGATCTTAGCTTATATTATTCAGATAGTTATTACTCAGATAATAATAGTTATTATTCAGATGAATATTATACAGATTAAAAATGTTAGAATATATTAAAAGAGTTAGAGAAAAATAAAGTTGGCTATACAAATAAATTAAATATAGAAATCAGCTTAGAAAAGGAAGAGAACAATTAAAAGAAAGATTAATTTGGATAAATAAAACCATGAAACAACTAGAATTAAAAGACAGTTTAGAATATGATTTAGACATAGAATTATTCATAGAAGAAAAAGACAGGATAATTAACGAAGTCGATAACCTAGAATTTAACATCAGATATAGTACAATTAGAATAAATTATTACAAAGAAATTAGCAGTATTACAATTACTTTAGGATAAAATAATAAACTATGAATATTTAAAATATTGGAGACAAGATATGGAAGAAATAAGAGCAACAAAAATACTTATGAAAGAGAATTTAATTGAATATTTTAGAACAAAAGATATAGAGTATTTTGAATACCTTCAAAATAAAATACAAGATTACAAAGACTAAGAGAAAAACCTAAAGAATATTACAGTAAAGCATTTAATCAAATACCATTTAATCACCCTCCAAGATATGAACATCAATAAAACTGAAATAAATAAATTAAAAATAAAAATGTTAGAGAAATTAAGAAATATCCACGCACAAATAAAAATAGATCCATTAGACTTATAATAGATCTATTTTAGTTACCCAAGTTATCCGCACACCCCTACAATTGGTATCAGAGCCTACGTTATTTAAAAACTAAAAGAACAATGGTACGAATAGTTATTTATGAGTTATTTAATATTTATGAGTTATTTAACATAATATGCATGTTAGTTACGTTACATGATATAATATTTTAGATAGCCATAATGTCATACTACGTTGATATATTGACTTTGGAATTTATTTACCAAGTATTTATTTACAGATGAATAATTTAGAATTAAAATAAGTAATATCTGAAAAACGGAAGAATTAAAAATAAGAAGAGAAAGACTACAATATAATATGATTGTATGAGTATGTTAAAAATCAATAAATGCACAAAAGGAAGAAATATCACGTTTAGAATCCTTAATAGATAGTCTAGAATACATATATCAACATGATCTTTACACTATCAAATAAATAAAATGAACAAAGAAGAATTTATAATAGACGAAAAAACATATGAAAATCACGAAGGATTAAAAAAATAGTATTCTCTAATTTAGGAAGAAGATATAAGAAAATAGGTGAACATTTACACCTAATGTTAGAAAAAAAAGAATTAAAATTAGAAGATAAGTTGACAGTCATGGTAAGAATAGTAAAAAAACCCGAAGAGATAGACAGAAAAAAGGAAAGATATAAAATAAAACAACAAACCACAGAAGAAATACGAAAAATAGAAGAAACTAAAAATAGTAGGATTGCTAAATTAGAAAAAGAACTACAAATGCTAAAAGATTTGTATGAAAAAAGACAAAAGGAAAAAGAAGAAAAAGATAAAGAACAAAAATTATTAATTGAGATAAATCAATTTAAAGAAAAATTAGAAGGAGAAAATAAAGAATTAGAAACCAGTGAATTAGAAATAAATACAATAGATGCTGAAGAAACAGATAATTATGACTCGGAAGATAGTGAAACATATACAAAAATTCTAGAAAACATAGAAAAACTAGAAATTAATGAAAAACAAGAAGTAATTAATAAAGAAAATCTAGAACTAATAAATACAAAAGTAAATACTCTAAATAAAGATATAATACCTAGTACATCAGAAATAAGAAAACCAACATATAATTACAAAAGTAAGTTTAAAAGATATAATTCAAAGGATGAATATAATAAATGGACACCAAAACAAATAATTAATTACAACTTTTTAGATTTAGACTGTGTAATAGACGCAAACAAAACGATACAACTATGAGTAGGATACATGTCAAAACAATTATTAGATAATAGGATAGATACAACAAATACACTATAATTATGAACTAACATCAAAAGATATGCTTTTAGGAATGCCATTTTTAGATAAATTATACCCACATATAATAACTAAAACAGATTGGTGGTTTACAACACCATGTAAACAAAGAGTGAGAGCAAAAAGAGTTATTAATAAAATAAGAAAGAAAACTGATTGGATAAAAGGAAGTAAAAAAATTACGCAAAAGTTAGGAAATATAAAAAACACAGAAGACACAGTAGAACTAGTTGTATTTTCGATAAATAAAAAAGAAATAACTATATTTTCAATCGATAAGGTAGAAATAATAAAGAAAAACTAAGACAATTATACAGTGAAGATCCATTAAAAGGATGGGAAAAACATAAAACTACTTTAAAAATTGAATTAATAGATAAAAATAGCATAATAACTCAAAAACCATTAACATATAATTTTGACGATTTAAAAGAATTTAAAATGCATATAGATGAATTATTAGAAAAACAGTATATACAAAGAAGCAATAGTAAACATAATAGTCCAACGTTTATAGTAAATAAACATAGTGAACAAAAAAGAGGAAAAAGTAGAATGGTTATTGACTATAGAAATTTAAATGAAAAAACTATGACATACAATTATCCAATACCAAATAAGATATTAAAAATAAGACAAATACAAGGATATAACTACTTTAGTAAATTTGACTGTAAATCAGGATTTTACCACTTAAAGTTAGATAAAAATTCTAAGGAATTAACCGCATTTACGGTACCACAAGGATTTTATGAATGGAACGTATTAGCATTTGGATATAAAAATGCACCAGGTATATACCAACACTTTGTGGATAGTTATTTTAAACAATTACCTAATTGTATAGTATACATAGATGATATACTACTATATTCAACAACTAAAGAGGAACAATTAAAATTATTAGAACAATTTACAGATATAATAGAAAAATCGGAAATAAGTTTAAGAGAAAAGAAAGCTGAAATTATGAAAAACCAGATAGACTTTTTAGGAATATAAATAGATAAAAGTGGAGTAAAAATGCAACAACATATAGTACAAAAAATAATAAATTTAAAAGAAGAATTAGATACAAAATAGAAATTACAATCATTTTTAGGATTAGTAAACCAAGTAAGAGAATATATACCAAAATTAGCAGAAAACCTAAAGCCATTACATAAATTTTTTTAAAAGGATATAAAATATAATTGCAACGAAGAATATAAAAAATAAGTTCAGAAAATAAAAATACTTTGTAAAGAGTTACCAAAATTACAATTTCCAGACGAAAATAATATATATATAGTAGAAGCAGATGCTAGTGAATATTGTTATGGAGGAGTACTTAAATATAGATATGAAGAAGAAAAATTAGAACATCATTGTACATACTACTCAGGTACGTTTAATCAAACAAAAATAAAGTGGGAAATAAATAGAAAAGAATTATGTTCATTATATAAATGTTTATTAAATTTAAGCCATATATTGTATATAACAAGTTTATTGTACAAATAGATAATACACTGGTACGTTGGTGGTTAACAAAGAAAATACAAAATTCAATTACAACAAAAGAGATTCAGAGACTAATATTGAATATATTAAATTTTACATTTACAATTGAAGTAATTAGTACTAACAAAAATGTTATTGCAGATTACATATCAAGACAAAGCTACACAGACTGATTTAATAGAAGATGATGCTTTAGAAAAAATACTCAAAACCCTAACTACGTTTTCAATGAAAGTGGACAGTATGGGTAATGAAATAGAAAAACTAAAGACTAATGAAGTTAAACTGAAGTCTAAAGCTATGAATCAACTAACTCAGCAGTGTACAGAGCTATGTCGACCGGAAGACATCAAAATTCCAGAGCTAAAAGGAGACGTTGGGACACTCCATAAAACCATAACATTTATCAATCTACAATTGCAGGTACAAGCAAAGGAGTTAGTGGACAAAGATATCAGAACATAAACATGAATAAGATATTTGAAAAATTATTTATACCAAAAACACAAAAAGACCCCTTGTTCATACCCCCACAAATTACCACATATCGAGAAACTTTGAACCAAGATAAAAAATCCTATAACCATATAACCCGAGCATACATAGAAAATATCCACAAAATACAGACTTATCTAAACCTTAACTCCAGAGCTACAAATATCCCAGAACCAAAAACAAACTATATAACCCAAAAATTGCAAGGTCACAACAAGTTAATCGCATTACCAAAAACCAACCCAAGCTTAGTTAAAACTTATTTCAGTTATGGATTATTAAATACCATACATACCCAAGATGGAGATGAACTAACAGCTATACCAGAATTACATAGAGCATTCGCCATTTATAAAAGAATAACCAAAGGGAATTTATTTTTTATAAGGTTTTATACTGCACCAGCAGAGATATTATATGAAGAGATCAAATCAGTTATACAAATTGTAAAAATAGGATTAACCAGAGATATGATTATACCGAAAGATATTGTTCAGCAGCCAGAGATACCTAAAATTGAGATACCCGATTTTTATGCAAATAAATGACTTATTGGAATATCTACAATTGTTCAAGAATTAGAAAATAATTATATCAGTGGAAACCCAATATGGAGCTATTAGTCAAGAGATCATCAAATGATTTATTCAAATTTAAGAGAACTACGACAAATGATATGGAAGATGCTAGACAATGAATTCTGACATCACTCAACCCAGAGAAACAACCAACTGCAAGAGCAATTAGGAAGAGATTTATTTTAGAAGAATTATTAACAAGATATTGCAAGATAATTGGACACAAATATCCAGATCATCAATGTTTGAGATGTAATGGAGAAGATAATATTATCCCGGAAGTTCAACTGGAATAAAAGAAGATAAGAACGCCAGCTGGAAGATAGAAAAAAGATAAGAAGCAACGGAGTAATGAAGGAATAAAGACAAAAGAAAAGATAATAAAAGATAGAAAGTGACATGTATAGTCTTGAAATTTTGTTATGTAAATTGTTTGTTTTTGACTTTTTGGCCAAAGTGCCATTATTGGTTTTTTGATTTTTAGTCTTAAAATTTTTTCTTTTGTAAAGATAGGACCTAGTTTTTGCCTTATTATACTAGTCTAGTTTAGTCTAGTCCTTTTCTACTTTTGAAAAGGAAGATTTTTTTGTAAAAAGTAGGAATAGTATAGCTTACATGTAAAACGTGTAAAGTAGGAATAGTTCTTTTCCCCTTATAAATATGTAAGCCATCCGGTTAAGTTAAAGGCAAGACTTTCATGTGTTGAAAGCAAGCCTTCTCCCTTGTAAATAAAAAACTTTTGAATATTTAATTAAAAACAGATATATTTCTAAGGAAAAGTTATGGATAAACAATGCTCAGAATTATTAAATCTACCAGAATAGGTATATCCATTTATGATTATGAATAGCTAAATTCATAAATTCCTAACAATCATAATATGATAAAATAAGTTCATGTTAGTTACTACATAGTAGAATTATTTGAAGAATAATATGTTACAAAATTTATTAGCAAAGAAGAAAAAGAAGAAAAATTTCTAAGAACTATGCCATCCTAAAGGTGAAACCGGCGAGGCAAGAAAGCCGTGATAGGAGAGTAGCTAGAGTAGAGGCGCTGTTTAAGGAAAAAGTATCCAGATTACCATGCAAATAGTGACAGAGTAACATAATTATTTAAGAATAATCTAGTATATAGTGATCTAAGATGATCATATTTCATTATGTATATGATTGAAGGGAATATTTTGAAAAAACATCATATGAAAAAGAATGACTACCTACTTATCCGATGAAATGGTAGATAAATTTAAAATACTTGTTTTGTATGTACTTAAGGATATAGAAATTGTAGATATAAGAAAAATCATATTGGAAAGAATATTTGATAAGTATTTTATGACTAGAATAAATTACATACCTCACCTACCTACTTACTCTTACAAATACCTACATACCAAACCTACACATCGATCATGATATATTACGTATATTTAGAATATTGGAAAATGGATATGAAAAATATACAATTAATAGAAAAACTAATGAAAACAAATCTAGAAAAATATATGAGAACTAAAGATATAAATATATAGAATTCCTTAATGAAAATATACAAGAATTATTAAGATTAAAAAAACAACCAGTAAATATTATGATAAAGCATTTAATAAGCCATAAATTACTAAAATCCAATTCCAAGTTATCCAAGTTATTCGTAGAAATCTAAGCATCATATGAATAATATGACAAGCTATATATCTGATGAAATTAAGATACTTTTTTTATATATCATAAAAGACTTAGAAATAGAAGACAAAAAGAAAATAATATGGGAAAAAATATTTCATGAAGAATCGTTTAGTCTAAAATGGTTAGAAGATATGCATGATCTTAGCTTATATTATTCAGATAGTTATTACTCAGATAATAATAGTTATTATTCAGATGGATATTATACAGATTAAAAATGTTAGAATATATTAAAAGAGTTAGAGAAAAATAAAGTTGGCTTTACGAAGAAATTAATTATAGAAACTAGCTTAGAAAAGGAAGAGAACAATTAAAAGAAAGATTAATTTGGATAAATAAAACCATGAAACAACTAGAATTAAAAGACAGTTTAGAATATGATTTAGACATAGAATTATTCATAGAATAAAAAGACAGGATAATTAACGAAATAGATAGCCTAAAATTTAATATTAGATATAGTACAATTAGAATAAATTATTAAAAAGAAATTTGCAGTATTACAACTACTTTAGGATAAAATGATAAACTATGAATATTTAAAATATTGGAGACAAGATATGGAAGAAATAAGATCAACAAAAATACTTATGAAAGAGAATTTAATTATATATTTTTGAACAAAAGATATAGAATATTTAAAATACCTTCAAAATAATATACAAGAATTACAAAGTCTATGAAAAAAAACTAAAGAATATTATCGTAAAGCATTTAATCAAATACCATTTAATCACCCCCCAAGATATGAACATCAATAAAACTAAAATAAATAAATTAAAAATAAAAATGTTTAGAGAAGTTAAAAAATATCCACGCACAAATAAAAATAGATCCATTAGACTAATAATAGATCTATTTAAGTTATCCAAGTTATCCGCACCCCCTCCAATTGGTACAACTATGAACTTCAACAAATGAGTTATAACTAACTCAACACATACTCTATATAAAGCACCATATCAAGCATTGTAAAGTGAGATCATTAATTCAATATCATATCTTCCTCTCTGTTTTCTTTCTTTAATTCTCAAGTTTCAGGGCTTACTTCCATCTTGATTACCTTCACGGCATCAGAGCTTTGATCGTTGAACTTAAATTATGAGAATTCTGAGTTATTGTTGTTGCTAGTACTTGCACAAATTCAACCCTGAGAATGGATTTGGTTGTTGTTTCTGCATTACTAATTGAGTTGATTTATGAGAAATCAACATTCGAATTTCATAGTTGATAATCAGCATTAGCTTCCGCAAAATAGAGGTTTTTTCCGATTAAATATATAAGAACTCTTTCTCTTCTTCTTCTTATTCTTTCGTTTCGGATTCAAGAAATTCTGTAGTGTGTATTCAAGATAACGAGTGAACAAAGAAATAGGGAGAACATGAAGTGTGGACAATCTTCCATTTTATTTGCTCAAAATGGTGTCAATTCTTGATTTCCAATATCAGGTCAAGGTATTGACTATAATCATCCTCTTTTCTTGAGACTTACAGATGTTAGTGGCCTTAGCATAATATCTTTTCAATTGGTTGGTACTGAAAATCATGCATTGTGGAGTCGTTCAATTAAACTTGCATTACTTGGTCAAAATAAGATGGGAATGATTGATGGAACATGTAGGAAAGATGTATTCGCAGAAGAGTTATAGATTTAATGGGAGAGGGTCAATACAATTGTCTTCTCTTGGCTAATGAACTTAGTTTCTAAGAGTTTGTTGAGTGGAATTGTATTTTCCTCTAATGCGTGTACTTTGTAGGATGATTTGAAAGAGAGATTTGGTCGTATAGATGGCTTAAGAACTTATAGCTTACATCAATAAATCACCACTTTGCAACAAGGAACAATATCTGTCTCTGCATATTATACCAGATTAATGAATCTGTGGGATGAGTTTGAGGCTTTTGTCCCTCCACCTGCGTGTGATTGTAAAAAGTTGAGAGGATTTGTTGCTCACATGAATAGGTAAAAGCTTTAATCAGTTTCTTATGGGATTAAGTAAAGTATACCATCAAGCTAGAAGTCAAATTCTACTAATGAATCCTTTGCCTAATATCAATCAATCCTATGCTATGATAATGGGTGATGAAGCACCAAAATCAGTTGTTACTACTAATGGAAATCTTGGAATGAATGTTATGTCATCTAGCAATTTGGAGTCTATTGCTATGTACTCTAAGGCTGGTAATAATTTTGGGCAAATTTGTGGTGGTTTTTCTGGTATTCAGAAGGGTAAAGGAAATGCAAGCTTAGTGTGTACATAACAAAGAATATTACTATAAAATGGTGGGATTTTCTCCTAATTTCAAATCCAAGAAGAAGATTAGGTATGGAAACTATAATGGTGCACACATGATCAATGCTGATTATGTTGGCGATTTGGAGCAACAAGTACAGAAAGCTCAGGCAAACTTCATGTATAGGTTGAATGTTACTGGCAAAAAAAGCTGGATCAATCACAATTCAGGTGGTTCTCATGGTACAGAAGATTCTCATTACTTAAATACCAACACCATTACAGATTCTGAAAAAAATTGTGAAAGAAATATTGCAGGGGAACCTTCACCAAAGATCAGTATGATCAATTTCTCGTAATGCTCCAAAGTGGTCTTTCTAAAGAAAATGTTGATGAATTTGATGCAGTCAATTATGCAGGTAAAGCATTGTTTATTTCTGATAATAGTGACGTGTGGATAATTGATATTGGAGCCACCAATCATATGGTGTCCAGATCAGATATGTTCTTACCTGATTCTATGTCTAAGTGTACAAAGACAAAGATAGTGTCTCTACCTAATGGAGAGGTATCATAGCTGACACACATAGGATCTTGTACTCTATCTACTAAAAGTATTAACATAAATGTGTTTTATATTCCTGAATTCAAGTACAATCTATTATCTATGAGCAAGATAACCAAGAACTTAGGTTGCTCAATCACATTTTTTACCCACTTTTGTGTATTCTAGGAGTTTTACAGTGGAAAGGTAAAGGAAATTGGTAAAGAGGAAGGAGGTCTCTACTTACTGCTAAAACATCTTTCAAGAACAAATAATTCCCAAGTGTCTTTATCAGTGAAAGCTACAGAATTAGGAGCTAAGAAGGAGGATATCGAGATTTGGCATAGAATATTAGGACACTCTTCTTCAGTAGTTCTTAATAAACTGTTTCATATGAACTAGGAATATGTATGTACAGTTTCTAAATGCAGTATTTGTCCCTATGCAAAGCAAACAAGATTAGTTTTTCCTTTCAGTTTTGTTAAGACTCTATCAAGTTTTGAGCTGATTCATCTTGAACTTTGGGATCTATGTAATACTGCTACTTTTGATGGGAACAAATATTTTCTTACAATGGTGGATGATTATTCAAGAATGAATTTGCTATTTTTACTTAAGCATAAATTAGAAGTGTATGTGTCTATCATGTTATTCCTCCAATATGCTAACACATAGTTTGACAAAACTTTCAAAGTAATGAGAACAGACAATAGTACTGAGTTTTTCAACTCAGTTTGTTCTAGTATGTGTAAATAAATGGTAATTATTCACCAAAGACCTTGTCCATATACCCCTCAGCAAAATGGAGTGGCTCAGAGGAAACATAGACGTATCTTGGAAGTAACTAGAACATTAAGATTTCAGGATAAAATACCATTGAAGTTTTGGGGTCACTGTGTTCTAACTGTTGTTAACCTGATCAATAGAATGCTTAGTAGTGTAGTGTCAAATCAGATTCCTTATGAAAGGTTATATGGTGTAAAACCTATGTTTACTCATTTAAGAGTACTTGGTTATTTTTGCTTTGCAAAGGTTTTGAATGAACATGACAAATTCATGCCTAGATCAAGATAAGTTGTACATATGGGGTACTCAGAAACTCATAAAGGTTATGTGTTAGATGATCTTATCATTAGGTCATTCTTTATCGATAGAGATGTATTGTTTAGAGAAAATGTATTTCTCTTTGCTGAAATAGGTACCACAGTTAACAATGGTGTATTTGTTGATCCTTTCTTCAACTATGATGGTTTGATGTAGGACAATGCATCTAGTTGTCCAATGGATAGTACTGGTGTTGTTCCTTCTACACATTTTCTTGAATAAATTACAGAAATACAACCTCTTACAACTGCAGTTCAAAGCATTACTTATCATGTTGAAGTCCCTGAACCAGATGTAGCTGAGCTAAATGATCTGGTTGAGCATGATGTATATGAACAAGTTGTGGTTCCTGAAGTATCTACTGACAATGGAAATATGATGTAGATAAGGTTTTCTAGGGAGAGACATGCACCTAAATGGATGAAAGATTTTGGTTCACTGAATATTAGTGATAATGTTTAGTATCCTATGAGCAACCACATAGTTATACTCACTTGTCACCAACCTATCAAGCTTATATAATGGAAACATCAACCTTGGTGGATCCTACTACTTACTCAGAGTCTATGAAAATAAGATATAGGTGGATGTCATGAAAGCAAAAATCCATGCCCTTAAAGAAAATAAAACTTAAAATATTACATACCTTCCTGCTGGTAAGAAGCCAATTGGATGTAGGTGGATATACAAGATAAAGTATAAATCCATAGGTGAAGTTGAGAGGTTTAAGGAAAGATTTTTTGTAAAAGGATATAATAAAAAATAAGGTATAGATTACAAGGAAACTTTTTCTCCAGTGGTAAAAATGGTGACTATCAGAACAATCCTAGCTATTGCTGCCTCAAAGAACTGACATGTTCATCAAATGGATGTATTTAATGAATTCTTACATGTAGATTTAAAGTATGAGATCTACATGACTCTACCTTAAGGATTTTTAAGTCAAGGGGAGAAGGTGTGCAGACTTGTCGAATCCTTGTATGGATTGAAACAAGCTCCAAGGCAATAGAATCATAAACCGATAGAAACTCTTATTGATTTGAAGTTTCAACAAAGCCAACATGACTACTGTTTGTTTATCAGAAAGTCTAGTGAAGGAATAACTATTATACTGGTATATGTAGATGCCATTCTCATTACTGGGAGCAGTTTGAGACTGATTCGAAATACAAAAGAGGCACTGCAACAAGCTTTCAAAATGAAGGATTTATAGGAGTTGAAGTACTTTTTGGGGATTGAGTTTACTAGGTTTAAAGATGGGATCCTTATGCATCAGAGGAAACACACACTGGAATTGATATCTGAGGTTGGTTTATGTGAAGCAAAGCCAGCAAACACTCCTATTGATAGTAATGTCAAGCTAACTTCTATACAATATGATGAACACTTGAAGAAAAATCAAAATAATCTTGATGATCCTTTAGTAGATAAGACAATGTATAAGAAATTGGTGGGAAAGCTTTTGTATCTGAATATGACAAGACCAGATATCTCATATAATACTCAAACTCTAAGTCAGTTTCTTCAACAACCAAAAATATCTCACTTGGTTATAGTATTAAGGGTAATTAGGTACCTAAAGAAGCAACCAGGTCAAGGATTGTTGTTAGCTAGTAACTCAAATAAGAAGATCACTGCCTATTGTGATGTTGACTGAGCAACATGTCCTCTTACAAGGAAATTAATTATAGGTTATATGATCGAACTAAAAGATTCATTGATCTCATGGAAGGCTAAGAAATAGACTACAGTGTCAAAGATCTCAACTGAAGAATAGACACTTCTCAACTGAAGAATAGAAGCCTAGCTAGTACAGTTTCTGATTTGATTTGGCTGATTGGTGTCTTAAAGGAAGTAGATAGCAAGATGTAATTACCAGTATAGATACATAGTGATAGTAAAGAAGCTATCCAAATTATTTCTAATCCATTTTACCATAAAATAACAAAACATATTGAGATAGACTACCACTTTATCTAAGAAAGACTACAACAAGGTTTGATTAATGTGAATTATATACCTACATAGGAGCAACTTGCAAATGTGTTAACTAAAGGCTTGTCTAGATATCAGCATGTGTATCTCTTGTCCTAGCTTGGAGATCTAAACATATTTATATGTAACACCCCAAAAATAGGCCCTAAGACGTCACACGGTGCTCTAGACTACGAGTAGCCTTAAGCTAACCCTGTAAGCCATCTATTGAATCTGAAACTCATAAGAGAAAATTATAGATATGTAATCAAGCTAAAATGCAAAATTCTATATGAGTTAACTGAAACTATCTGAATATAATATCTGAAAAGACTAAACTCAAGAGTATGATCAATCAATACTGAAAATCCAAATCATAATCTAGCAGTCTGACAAGCTTTTACTACTAATACTAGAGAGTCACTGGGACAAACCTCCAGCTGAATCGAACTGTCTGAAAATACTGAATCATCTATACTAATAAAATGAAAAACTAAATGACTAAGTCCCCGAACTATGAGGACTCACCAACTATCGAGATGTAGATGGAGATGCTCGAAATCACTCACGTTGCTAAAACTGAGCACCTGAACCTATATTATGAGACAATGTAGCACATAGATGTATGTGTGGATCAATACTTCTGGATTGTATTGTGTATATGGGGGTGAATGCATAAGTAAATCAATATCTCAATATCATTATAAATTTGTAAAATAATGTATGCTAAATGTAGATGATTCACATAAGCTGGAATATCTGAAAACTGAAAATCAAATCATGAATAGCAAAACATGTTGCATAAATCTTGTGAGTCATAATATTTAGTTTCTAAAATCTGTACTTGTACTCTATCATTAAATCATGCTGTCTAAGTGTAGAAAGGACTCACTTTTATCTCTGAAATCTGAAATCTAGTAGCTAATGACTTATATAAAACAATGTCTGAATAAAAATTGTGAGCCTTTACACTTATTTCCTAAAAGCTATTCTGTAGTCTTTTCTATTAGGGAGGTTCTTCTAATCGACATACACTATGTAAGCTATCATAGTGTCCAACGTCTAGTTCCCTTATGGGAAAACCTCACGTTGGGGAGAGGTGTCATACTCTTGTCAAGGAGTATAACCTAATATAAGTGATCACATCTGTATCTGTCATTCATATAGAAATAGAAATAATATGATAATCTATACCTATATTATCTCATAGTTCTGGGGCATGTAAACATACCTAACTCATGCTAAATACTACTCCCTTTAATCTGTATGCTCATTCTGTAGGAAATCCAGTTTTAAAAAATAATATAAGGGTTTACAATGAAAACCTCTTGTAAATCTGTTTACTATAAACTTAGCTAAATCTGTAAAGTGGATTCCATATCTAAGCTAAGATCAAAAGATCAAATCTTTGTTCAATATTTGAATATAACAAATCACATGATGCTTAAAAGAATAATCTTCTTGAAATAGCAACATTCAAATTAGGGCTAAAATCCCATGCATCTATTTCATATCAAATCATCATAAAATTCATGCTAAATAGTGAAAATATTGATAATTCAATTCTAAATCTGGAAATTTCTGCACATGAATGAAAATACAAAAGTAGTCATGCAATTCAACATTCAAATCACTTGAAATTTCATAATCTTGCAAATAACAATATTGGGTATGAACCCTAATTCAAAACTCATGTAAAATTATCTTCAAAAACTAATTTTGGGCACAAGGATGAAAAGATTATCCTTGTTGAAAAGCCCCACATACCTTAATTGATAATTAGGTGAAGAAACTTGAATTTTGAGTCCCTATTTTTGCTCTTGAAGATAGATTCTTGAAGTTCTTGAATTGGAAATCTTTAATTTTGAGCTATTTTGAAAAAAATTTGGTGAAATTTGGATTTTTTGGGGATGAAGGTTTGATGTTCTAGGGTTTATTTGAGAGAAAGTTGATAAAATATGCATATAATGGTTAGAATAGGATTAATTTTGTGTTTTATACGATTTGAAGGCTTGAAAAAAAAAAACCAAATTGCCCTTTTAAAATTTTACTCAGAATTGAAAATCTCGATTTGGTACACCACCGCAACGCGGGGCTATCACGGTGGCTCACTGGATAAGGGACCATTGCCATTTTGGGTTGTGGCGCGACACGACATCATCGCGTTGTGCCACTGAAAAAGGATGAACGAGAACTGGAGTTTCACCACGACGCATCGTAATCGTGGTGCTCCACTAAAAATTGGACCATTGCAATTTTGTCCTTCACCGCGGCGTGGTTCCTGTCGAAAGGCCCTACTGTTTTCACTAAAATAGCCATAACTTCTCAACCGAGTATCGAATTAAGGAAAAATTAGTATCATTGGAAAACTGAGGCTATAACTTCACTAAAATAGCCATAACTTCTCTACTGTTTTCACTAGAGCTTGAAAATTCTTCATGTATCAAGAGTTATTCATTTTTGAAGTTGACCTTGACATTCTAGGAGTTAAACTGAGCTAGAAAAAGTATGGGGTATTACATTATACCTCCTAGCTTTAAGGGGAGTGATAAGATACTCAACTAATAACTGTAGTTAGTTAGTAGTTAGAGACTTAAAAGTGAGTCACAAGTAGTTGAGTTAGTTATAACTAACTCAACACATACTCTATATAAAGCAACATGTTACGCATTGTAAAGATTGATCATTAATTCAATATCACTGCTATGATTTTTTCTCTCTGTTTTCTTCATTTAATTCTCAAGTTTCAGGGTTTACTTCCATCTTGATTACCTTCAAAGTATGAAGTTCAAATCAACTATGAACAACAAATGAAGTTCAACCTATTTCTGGAAAATAGTAAACCAAATGTTAAGAAAGAGATGAACAAAGAAAGATTCAATCACACCGAATTCATGGTGTATGCTTAAGGAAATTATTTCCCTTAAGTAACCAAGGTTGTGAAATTTATCCTCCAGTATAAAATGTATCACTTCATCAAAATAACGATACCTCAAATTTTGCCAAACAACGAACTCACTTAATGTTAGCAAATCATACTCTAGTTTTTCAAGAAGAAGAGTATTTCTATATTCAATTTTTTTTTTAATATCTGAGTAAAAATCAGACAATTATAGCCAAAAGGTATTGCTTCAGAAAAGAAACAATAGTTCGTAAAGAGCTGTACTTTTTTAGAGCTTTAGGTCCACATATGGACCCATGTGTGTCTATAAATGATGATGTGCGGCCTCATATCATCTTTTTCCTAAAAATAAAATGTAATGACCATCATATTAGTTTTTAGAATTTTCTTTGTTTTGATTATTTTGCCCTTCCCTGTGGTTATTTTATCTTATTTATCAGTTGCAGGAATGGTTGTCACTATTCCCGATGCATTGGAAAGTGTTTTAATTGAAATTGTAGTTTTAAATATCCTTAATAGGGGTTAGTTGACTTTGGTCAGATTTTTGTGATTCGAGCCTCGAATGATGATTCTGACAGTTCCATTAGATCCAAAATATCGATTTTGGATTAGTAGCATTATTAGTTTGGATTCAGAGTCCTTGTTTTGCATTTTGACCCTCAGTTTGAAACTAGTTAAATTTGCCAAAGGAGGACCCAAGGGTTAATTTATTGAAAATGATTCTTTTTCAAAATCCGGCATTGTCATTAAGTCCAAAACATCAAAATTAGCCTTGCATCATTTGCAGTTTATTTTTTTGGTTTCCGAACGAATCTCTAGGATTAGTTTGGAGAGTTTTGAACCAATTATATTGTTGATGATAGAAGTTTTTGTGAAACTACCAATCATTCTTCTTATTTGGGGACCCCTGGTTGCGTTTACAGAGAAGAAAATTATTTAGCATCGTGAATGCGATGGTGGGACTGCGTTTGCGAAGGGTAGCTTCTTTGTTAATTTCGATTATGGTGTCCTAACTGCATTCACCAAAGGTTAAGTGCATTTGGTTTGGGTCGGCCTTTATCACATTCGCGGTGGATTTATCATGAACACGAAAATTAGGTTGGGTTGGCCTTCGCATTTGTGACCACTAGATCGCGTTTGCTACGGGTAATTTCCTATCTGGACAAATTTAAGTTCCCTTCTAAATCAAAAACTCTATTTCCACCATATTTCACCTTAGAGAGCTTGTTTTGAAATGATTTCAAAGGGTTTTCCAGCATTTCTTCCATGGATAAGTTCCTAAACCTTTATGATATCACTTTTCACTAATTTCATCTTCAGAATAACTTTCAATCCTTGATTTTAAGTGTGATTTTGGCGGATTTTACTCGGTAAAGTGTAAAATAGGTTTTCTTCGACTCTAGGTATGATTTCTGCTCAATTTCACGTAGGGTTTCATCTTTATATTCTCTTGATATGAAAAATGTTAAAATGTTATTCTTAATAAAATCCTAATTTTACCCTTTTGTTTTCAAAAATGATTTTCAAACTGAATTTTTGATCCAGAATAAATATAGTCGATATGAATATCAATAGACTCCTTTTAACTTATAGATTTCATTTTTGACCAGATTGGACACATTCAGTTTTGATTTGAGGGAGTCGATCTTCTGTTTAGGGCTTTATGAAACACCCCAAGTCTTGGACTCTTGTAAAATTTCTTTGGTTTTGGACTTATGGACTTGGTATGGCTCAAGGGGCCACTCGTACCCTTGGATACGGGTTAGGGGTTGTCTTGAGCGTTCACTCATACGGTAGGCAGTATGTTTGGTTTGATTTCTTCCCAAGATATGAATCATCAAGGTACGAGTCATATAGAAAGATACAAGGGGTGTAAGGCTAAGTCGTATGGTGCTTGAATGATTGGCCTTGTGAAACTATCCAAGATACGATAAGTGGGTACGGTTTGGTATATCACTCGTACCCTAAGGTATGATTTATCTTGGTATGATGTATAGTAACTAGTGTGTAGGGTCTTGGCAAGGTCTTGGGTATGAGTTGGGGTACCACTCGTACCCTAGGGTACGGATGGCATGGGTGAGTCGTACCCTACATCGTGGCTTGTTTTAATTTTAAGTTAAGGGTAGTTCGAACATTTCCTACTTAAAAACCCTTATGTCGTCATGTTATATAACCCTTGGTGGCCTTCTATAACACTTTTTAAAGGATTAAAACACTTCAAATACTCTCTCAAACTCACTCTTAAAAATTGGAGGCTAGGGTTTCTCAAGTGTTCTTCAAAGGGCTCAAAGGTCAAGATTTCTTTCGTGAATTTTCATGTATAAGGCATGTAATCCTTCCCTCATTGTTAGTTCCAAATAAAGGCATGTGTATTGTGTTTTAAACATTGATTTATGAATCATAAATGGTGGATTTTGAAATAAATGTTGAGGGTCATGATGCATATGGTTAGGTATTGGTTTAAACTATGTTTTTACATGTTTTTGGTAATGGTTTGCATATGTGGGTGCTTGTTGGTCATGGTTTATAAAATGGGTCATGAGTAACCCTAATTATAATGGTTTATGCTTTGGTCTTGGTCTTGGTGAAGGTATGCCCTCAACATATTCGATATAATGTCTAAAAAGATGTTTTTACTTTAATGTTGAACGTTCATTAGAATACTTGCATGGTATGGTTTGGTAATGGAATCCTAAATTGATTTGGATGGTTTTACATAGTTTAAATGATATAAATGCTTTTAAATGTTTGGCATGGTCTAAAATGGTTTGGAATGGTTTATAGGGTAAGGTTTTGGTGGTCATGGTTGGTCTATTTAAAAACCTTGCGGGGTACATGGTAGTCCCCCAAGTGAATGCATTAATGAATTTGTTTACATAATGATTATGGTTTAATTGGTAATACTAGTGGGGTACACGGGAGTCCCCTAAGTGGTTTAATATAGGAAATTAAAGGGTACATCAGAATCCCTTAATCTATAAATGGATGGCTATAAACAATACTTGCAAGTTAAAGTCAGTATGACGATACCACTATTAATATCCTTGGTTAATAAATGTATAATGGTTTGGTTGTTTGTTAATGGTTTTAATTGGGTTTAAAGGGGGATGTGTAGCAAAGCCATAGAAGGTAGAGTTCTCGGAGGGACCAAAATTGGAAACTCATGTTTGTTGATGTGAAGTTTGGTCTTAATGACCGTGTGCATAATGTCTCATTGTATATTAAGGGATGTACTAGTCATCCTAAGTTTTCTTCTCGGTCGTACGGCTTCATGCATTGGGGCCCTTTCAGCAGGGAGAGATGAACCCATATAGCCTATGGGTTGTTTAGGACGGCAAAACTACACAACCCAGGTAAAGGTTTTAATGAATGAAAACACGGTTCCCTTTTCTGGCATGGTTATATATATATATTTATGGTTGTATGCATTATGGATGGCTTTACTTGGTTTTAAAAATGGCATTATTTTATCCTTATCCTAAGTAAATACTAGCGTTTGCCTACTAACCCATATTCGGATAGCTGTATACCCACGCTATGCAGGAACCAGCTGTTTTACTTATCATGCTTAGCATTTAGATACTCGGTTCAGCCGTTAGATTGGAGTGGTAAGCTTCCATCTTTTCGGAAGGCTCCATTTTCATGGATGTTATTTCCTACTTTGGATCACTTATGGATTTTGGTTGTGTATATGGTTGGGGGAATGACCTAACCGGATTTTACTACTCATTGGTTGGCCTAGAGGCTTTGTATGGATAACTATGGACTTGGGTATGGTATGGATTGATTATGTTGTATATATTAGGTACATTGGATTATTGTCATGGTTTGGTTTATGGTTTTGGTATTGGTTTGGTTGGATATTGTGTGGTTGGACTTGGTTGGGTTCGTCTTGATTATAAGCTTATACCGAAGTCCCCAGATGATTAAATATGCTATATTATTATATGTTTGGAGTTCGGCCGACTCAAGATATGCATTTAGTGGTTGGGTAGGGTGTCGGGGGTGGTTCCCAATCCTTATTGGGCTTGGGATTGCTCATTATGATAAGGCCCTGGTTCGGGTCATATCAAGTTGGTATCAGAGCTTTAGGTTCGGTGTCTTAGGGTGTCCACAAAGCCATATCGAGTAGAGTCTTGCTAATAGGTATGTTCTGCACCATACTTATAATCAGAATGCTAGGAGGCATTTAGGAATGTTTCACTTTCTTGGTTGTTCTACTTTTAGGCTATACAGTAAAGGTATTGAACTTTTCTCTGAATCTTCTTTGGTTCATCTTTCAAATTAGGTCCGTATAGCAATCTAAAGTTTATGGAAATTTACTTGTCCCATTCGAGGACAACATGGATGGATCTAGTCCAACTCATAGGGCATAGACCCAGTCAAGGGTCACAACTTTTGGTTTTCCCCACGGAGTCCCACTAGTCTCCACTGACCTTATTTCAGAAGATGGAACTCATTCTCAGTTATCTCAAGGAGATATTACCAATGTCAAGTTTTGTCATCCTATTAATCTATTAACCGAGATAGTTACAACTCTATCACACCGGTATGATCCTATTGGTATGAGGAGGAATGAGGCAAAGTCGGGGAAATAGATAAGGAAAAGGGTGTCAGTTTTCTAAACAAAGGTAAGGCCTACGGTATGGTGGTAAGTGGTCTAAGAGAAAGAGTTGGGTGGTCCCTAACTCCTATTCTATGGGTTGTGCTCCCTACCCAAATCCATTGGGAGGAAAGTGTTTTTTTAGATTGGTAATATTTCTGGGGCACCTTGTGTCCAATCGCGGGTCAATGAGGCCCAATCCGCATCATCCTATCCTCTTTGTATATTTCATGGTCAGCTGCACTATGGTTGTTGTGAGGAAGGGAGGAACCGATTGGGCAAATTAGAATTTGGTTGCTACTTCTTTAGCTCTTACGCTGAGGGGTTCTGCTTCTATTTTTGATATTGGTATGTTGAAAACACGTTTCTGTGTTGTGTGTATGGTTTACTTGGTTCAGGGTCCCCTCTTTTTTGAAGTCCCATTTGTGGTTGTGTATTTTGGTTATGGCCCCAAGGTTCTTTTGAACACTTGTCTTTTCTATTTCTACCTCGGTAGGTGGCTCTGCCATTGCCGAAAGAGTCTATCAGGGTGTGTGGTATATGTTTCTAATAAAAAGGTGTTGGTGGATTTTTTTGACTCGGATGCGGTGGATTTTAATGTCATTTGGGGGGGGGGGGTAATTGTAATACCCTGAATTTTTCCCTAGCTAATTTCGTCCCAAGAATGCCTAGTATTAGCTTCTAAATTGAATGATGATTATTCTATGAGGAATTTTCAAGATTTTCACTTTTTGTCATGTGGGAAATTCAATAAGCTTTCCATCGATATAAATCGACATAAAATTATCCTAAATCCAATAACCAGGTAAGAAGTTATGACTATTTCAAGTTCCCATAAAAAAAAATGCCATATTGGTCAGTGGCGCGCCGCGCCACAAGTTAAAATGGTAATTGTTTTTTTCCAGTGTCTCAGCGCGATTTCCTCCACGTCGCGCCAAAGTTCCACGTCACAAAAGAAGGGGAAACACTATGACTCCACATCGCGCCATCCCTCAATTTCTCAGTTGTCAAAATCCAGTGATATGACACAATAGCGCCGCGTCGCGCCAGGGGTCCAATTTGGAAAATTTTACTGAAATTAAATGATGTATCCAGGGTTAAAAGGGTCAACTTCCCACCCCTATTTAAGCCCTTTAACAAGTGATTCAACCATTTTCCACCCAAACTACACTAGTTTCTCTCAAAAACCTCTCAAGAACAACCTAGGGCTTTTCATAGAAGATTTAATTTCAAGAAAGTTTCACCGTCAATCTTCACGAAATCACGAACTAAGGTATGCGTTGTGTTCATTCATGGGTTCCTTCAATCATGAAACTCAAGAACCTTCTTTTATCTATAAATCATGGTATTTATGTTGTGGGTTATTTGTAATCATGTTGTTGACGTTGATTGATTTCAAAGTTGGAATCTTTGTGTGTTTATCATGATATTATGTTAACATGCAAGATAAAATCCACGAATTTAGTTGCTTATGATGTATAATTTGATGAATTCACTTATGCCCTAAGTTGTGCATGCAAGGTGGTTGATAAAATGCTTGAAATAGTAGAAATCATGCTTTATAGATCAAGACATAAACTAAATGTGACATACTTGTCATCCTCCTATGTTTAAATGGTTTCCATGCTATCATTGTGAAATGTGTATGTTGTCGGAATGCCCATGATATTTGAACATGAGAGTACGATATAATTATCAGCATTCTCATCCATGTTAGATAGTATGATAACCCTGTACTTCATAAAATCCACAACTTATTAAATTATCTGTTGTTGATGTGGGTCTTGTACTCGATAAAGTCATGCTTCGTCAGTTTCCTTCTATCGAGTCCTGGGGGTACTTGTACCCGAAAAATATAGCTGTGTGCCTAGAATAAGTGTCATGTTTCAAGATACTCTCAGTCAAGCCATGTTCAATAGAATTCAATCAGTATCAGGACTCAGGAAAAAACTCAGTAATCTCAGTAATCTCAGTTAATTATCAGATCTCAGTAATATTTCTTCAGTCAACGGAATTCAGCTAATTCAGTTCAGTTCAATAACCCATGTTCAGAGTCTAATTAGATGGGAGTAGGAATTAGCACCAAGTGAACCCAAGGATGGGGACACACACTGTCAGATAAGGGTGTGATCCTTTGAAGTCATCCTTGCATTCCAGAACTATGTATCCAGCATAGGTTGAGACATCAACACTGTCCGGTGAGGGTTGATAAGGTGGATAAGAACTATCAGATAAGGGCCCCACCATTTTCTTTTGGGGACACTATCAGATGAGGGTCACCCACAGCTTGTCCTTACCAGTGGCGCGGTATTGACACCTTTCTAATTGGGGTTACAGATTGGACCCCAACTTAGCCATAATGGTGTATTAGGGGCATGCCGGTTAAATAACTACCTCCCACAGTTTCAGTATCAGTCTCAGTAAAATAATTCAGATAGTTCTTCAGATTTAAGGACTGTCAGATATAGTCAACAAGATACAGTGCGGAACTCAGATAGTTCCATCAGATTTAGGACTGTCAGCTAAAGTCACCCATGTTATCAGTTATACCAGTTATCAGTATGTTATGTTATCAGTATTCAGTTATCATTAATCATGTTATCATGGTATTAGTGTCAGTTATTATGTCTCATGCATGTATTCTTATGCTTATGATAGTCATTTAGTTATTATTTTTTTCATACATATGAACCCCATGCATTTAGCCTACCTCACATGCATACCAGTACATTTATCGTAATGACGCATTCGCGCTATGGTGTCTTATACCATAGGTTTAGAGACACAAGCTCCAGAGCAATAGTAGATTCCATACATCAGCAGTCAGATCTAGAAGTAGTCCTTATCCTTCAAGGACATGATTATTTCTTTATTATCTCATTAATTAGTTTATTAGTTGGAGTTAGTTGGGGACATGTCCTATCAACTCCTTACTCATTCAGACAGTTATTTTCAGAGGCTCTCCAGACTATTATATTTCAAACTTCAGTATTTTCAATTTTGTTTTGGGTATTCTATTACCCCACACAGATGTTATACTATTCAGATTATGTCCAGTATTGAACCTTATGGCCTTTCAGTTCATGTTTCCACATTATTCAGTATTTTATGCAGTATACTGGTACAAATATTAGTCATGGGTTAGCTTTTGGTCATTCGGGGTCAGGAGCACCGTGTAGCATTTCGGATACTAGATTCGGGGCGTTACAAACTTGGTATCAGAGCCTAAGGTTCAATAGAGTCCTAGGAAGTTTGAAAGCCACATCTAGAAGAGTCTTGTACATGAGTGTGTTGTGCACCATATTTATATGTAGAAGGCTATAAGATGTTTTAGGAAATAGTTTCCCTTCTTTCAGTATCCATGTTATGCCAGTGAGTATAATCTCAAATCAATCTCTCAGTCTAATCCATTTTTTCTCTTTATTTCAGAACATGCCTCCTGAGAGAAGAACCCAGCCTGTCCAAGAAGATCCCTTGGATGAACATATATCTCATGCAGAGTTCAGGGTCGTATTCACTACTCTTGCTTAGTCAGTTGCTTCTCTGAATGAATGACCATTTGTCATTCTGGCCAACCCAGTGGCCAATTCAGCTACAGCCAGAATTTAGGACTTTACCCAAATGAATCCTCCAATCTTTCTCGGGTCTAAGACAGACGAGGACCCTCAGGAATTCCTAGATCAGGTGCATAAGGTGACAGACATCATGGGGGTGACTACTGTTGAGAGTGCTGAGCTAGCTGCATATCAGTTGCTTACACTTAGTTCAAGTAGTGGAAGTCAAAAGGGCAGATAATGTAGGTTAAGTTGAGTGGGAGGAGTTTGCATCTACTTTCCTTGTTAGATTCTTCCCCCTAGATCTTAGAGAAGGTAAGGTGCTAGAATTCATCAACCTCAGGCAAGGAAACATGACGGTGAAAGTGTATTCTCTTAAGTTTACTCAATTAGACAAATATACCCCTCATATGGTTACAGATAGCAGGGTAAGGATGAGTAAGTTTGTTTTAGGGGTGAATGATAGCGTGGTCAGTGAGTGCAGATCCGCCATGCTGAATAGTGACATGACTTTAGCCAGACTTATGACCCATGCTCAGTAGATAGAGGAGGAAAATATTAAGATAAGGGCGAAGAAGAATAAAACAGCGAAGACAAGTAGTTTCAACTTTGCTCAGCCCAAATCAGAAGGAGGAAACCGTTCTCAGTTTCATCCTATGTCATCAGTCCCAGCTCCTTCTTTAGCCAGTGCTCCAGTTCCTAAGTTCAGAGATGGCAACATAGATAGAGCGCCAGGCTCTAAGTCTCAGGGCAGTGTTAGCGGTGCTCAAACTAATCCTCTTTGTCAGACTTGTGGTAAGAACCACAAGGGTATGTGTAGAGCTCGAAGCGATGTCTGGTTCAGTTGTGACAAGCCAGGCCACAGAGTCAGAGACTTCCCTTAGTCAGGTTACCAGAGTCATCTCCGCTCCTTAGATCAGTCCGATCGCCCAAATTAGTAGGGTGCCACCTCTAGTGCTACTAGTGGGAAACGCCCAAATTGACTCTATGCTCTTCAGTCCCGACATGATCAGGAAAATTCTCCTGATGTCGTAACTGGTACGTTACAGATCTTTCATGTGCATGTTTATGCTTTTCTAGATCCAAGTGCTTCCTTATCTTTTGTCACTTCTTACATAGCAGTTGATTTCGGAGTCAGTCCCAAAATTCTAGTGGAGCCCTTTTCAGTCTCTACTCCAGCGGGTAAAACCATTATAGCTCAGTAGGTATACAGGAATTGCCTGGTTATGATATTTCAGAAAGTCACTTCAGCAGATTTAGTCGAATTAGAGATGACTGATTTTGATGTCATTCTCGATATGGATCGGCTTTATTTCTGCTATGCCACAGTCGATTGCAAAAGTAGAATAGTCCAGTTTCAGTTCCCAAATGAACTCATCCTTGAGTGGAAGGGTAGTGTATCCGTTTTCATAGGTCACCTTATTTCCTACCTTCGGGCAAAAAAATTGATATCTAAGGGATTTGTCTATCATCTTATTCATATTAAGGATTCCAGTTTTGAGAATCCCAGTCTTGAATCAGTCGCAGTTGTAAATGAATAGTCAGATGTCTTTCCCAAAAATCTTCCAGGAATTCCTCCCGAAAGGGAAATAGACTTCGGCATTGACCTTCTTCCAAATACTCAGCCTATCTCTATTCCACCATATAGAATGGCACCAGCAGAACTCAGAGAATTAAAAGAGCAGTTGAATTAAAAGAGAAGTTAAAGGATCTCTTAGATAAGGGATTCATTAGACCCTGCATTACTCCGTGGGGCGTGCCAGTCTTATTCGTGTGCAAGAAAGACGGTTCTCTCGGAATGTGTATAGACTACTGTCAGCTCAATAAGGTCATGGTCAAGAACAAGTATCCTCTTCCCAGAATCAATGACTTATTTGACCAACTTCAGGGTGCTGGCTATTTCTCTAAGATAGGCCTCAGATCCGGCTATTATCAGCTCAGACTCAGGGAATGTGACATTCCAAAAATAGCTTTCCGTACTCGGTATGGTTATTTTGAATTCTTAGTTATGTCCTTTGGTCTTACCAATGCCCCAACCACTTTCATAGACCTGATGAATCGTGTGTTCAAGCAGTACTTGGACATGTTAGTTATAGTCTTAATAGATGATATTCTGGTCTATTCCCGTAGTGAGCGCGATTATGCAGATCATCTCAGAACAGTACTTCAGACTCACCGAGATCATCAGCTATTCACCAAATTTAGTAAGTGCAAATTTTGGCTAAGGTCAGTAGCATTCCTTGGTCATATTGTTTCTGGTGATGGAATCAGAGTGGATCCTCAAAAGACCGAAGCAGTAAGAAATTGGCCTCACCCTGTCTCTCCGTTAGATATCTGGAGTTTCTTGGGTTTGGCTGGCTATTACAGACGGTTTATTGAGGGATTTTCTTCTATTGCATCCCCTATGTCTAGATTGACTCAGAAGAAAGTCAAGTTTCAGAGGTCAGATCCTTGCGAGAAGAGTTTTCAAGAGTTGAAGACTCGACTCACCTCAGCTCCAGTTTTAGCTCTTCCAAATGGGTTATAATGTATTGTAATACATCTAGAGTGGGTTTAGGTTGTGTCCTCATGCAGCACGGTAAGGTCATAGCCTACGCCTCCAGATAGCTTAAACCCCATGAGAAGAATTATCCTACCCATAATCTTGAGTTAGTAGCCATAGTATTTGCCTTGAATATTTAGAGGAATTATCTATACGGAATTCATGTAGATGAGTTCATAGATCATAAGAGCCTCTAGTATGTATTTTCTCAGAAAGATCTCAATCTTCATCAGAGAAGGTGGTTAGAGCTCTTAAAAGATTATGACATGAGGCGTCCTTTATCATCCAGGCAAGGCCAATGTAGTGTCCAACGCCCTCAGTAGACTATCTATGGGTAGTGTTGCTCATGTTAAAAACAATAAGAAGAAATTAGCTCAAGAAGTCTATCAGCTTACCAGACTAGGTGTTTTCTTTGTCTATTCTTCAGAAGGTGGTGTATGCGTTTAGAGTAGTTCAAAATCATCTCTAGTTTCTCAAGTGAAAGAAAAGAAAGATAGACATCCCAGCCTTGTCAAGTTGAAAGAGTCAGTTCAAGATCAGAAAATAGAGGTTTTCTCCCAAGGGGGAGATAGTGTTTTGCGTTGTCAGGGTCATCTTTGTATTCTAGGTGTAGATGACTTAAGGCAGCGAATTCTTGCAGAAGCTCATGGTGCATGCTACTCTATTTATTCAGGGGCCACTAAGTTGTATTGCGACTTACGGGAGATCTATTGGTGGAGTGGGCTGAAGAGAGATGTTGTAGAGTTTATGGATAAGTTCTCTACATGTCATCAGGTTAAGATAGAGCATCAGAAGACTAGTGGTCCTATGTAGGAGTTCATTATTCCTACTTGGAAGTGGGAAGAAGTGAACATGGACTTCGTGATGGGTTTGCCTCGAACTTGTCATCAACATGATTCAGTTTGGGTCATTGTACACAGAATGACCAAATTATCTCATTTCCTTCCAGTTCATACCTCTTATTCAGATGAGGATTATGCTAGACTCTACATTAAGGAGTTGGTCATATTTTATGGTGTTATGTGTTCCATTTTCTCAGACAGAGGTACCCAGTTCACCTTACACTTTTGGAAAGTGTTCTAAAAGGGTCTTGGTACCCAAGTTCATCTTAGTACAACCTTCCATCCTCAGATAGATGGTCAAGAAGAAAGAACCATTTAGACTCTTGAAGATATGCTAAGAGCGTGTGCAATTGATTTCAAGGGTCGTTGGGATGACCACTTGCCTTTGATTGAGTTTACATACAACAACAACTATCATTCCAGTATTCGAATGGCTCTATTCGAAGCTCTCTATGGTAGGATATGTAGGTCTCCGGTCGGTTGGTTCGAAGTTAGTGAGGCCTCATTCATAGGGCCTGACTTAGTATTCGATGCCCTAGAAAAAGTCTAGTTGATTAGAGAAAGACTCCAGGCTGCTTAAAGCCGGCAGAAGTCTTATACAGATATCATAGAAAGGATCTTAAGTTCGAGATTGGTGATCATATCTATCTAAACATCTCTCCCATGAAGGGAGTGAAGCGGGTTTGGAAGAAGGGAAATCTTAGTCCCCGATATGTCGGTCCCTTCAAGATTCTCAATTGCTTTGGCAAAGTAGCTTATGAGCTCGAATTGCCTTCGGATCTAGCCTCAGTTCATCTAGTTTTCCATGTCTCTTTGATCAAGAAGTGCATAGGTGACCCAACAGTTGTAGTCCCTATTCAGAGCATAGATGTTCAGAATAGCCTCTCTTACGAAGAGATCCAAGTCAAAATCCTAGACTATCAGACTCGTAGAATGAGGAACAAAGAAGTCTCTTTAGTCAAAGTTCTTTGGAGAAATCAGTCCTTTAAGGGAGCTACTTAGGAAGAAGAAGCAGACATGCATACCAAGTATTCACACCTCTTCTCCCCCAACTCAGATCAAGCTCAAGGTAACAGTTCTCCTTAAGCTTACTCAGTTTCATGTTAGTGATCATCACAAACTTGGTATCAATTACCATTGCATATTTAGTAATGAATTCATGTATCAGTTCAGTTATATAATTATGCATCAGACATGCATTCTCATTGTGAGAAAACTTAGTTCCTCAGAACACTCAATCATGCATTCACAAATATTAGTCATGTCAGTCATGATATCATGTTCTAGTTATTCATGTTCAGTATGTATGTCATCTTATGTTCTTTCCCTCACTCTCAGTCTCATTCGAGGACGAATGTTCCTAAGGGGGAGATATTTATTATAATACCCCAAATTTTTTCTTAAATAATTTCGTCCCACGAATGCCTAGTATTAGCTTCTAAATTGAAAGATGATTATTCCATGAGGAATTTTTGGTCATGGAATAACTGGGTAAGAGGTTATGACTATTTCAAGTTCCCATCATAAAACAACACCATATTGGTCAGTGGCGCGCCGCGTCATAAGTTAAAATGGCAATTGTCCTTTTTCAGAGTCTCAGCACGATTTCCCCCGAGTCGCCCCAAAGTTTCAGGTCACAAAAGAAGGGGCAACGCAATGGCTACGCATCGCGCCATCCCTTAAATTCCCAATTGTCAAAATCCAGTGATACGACACGATGGCGCCGCGTCGCGCCAGGGGTCCAATTTGGGAAATTTTACTAAAATTAAATGACATATCTAGGGTTAAAAGAGTCAATTTCCCACCCCTATTTAAGAGCTTTAACACATGATTCATCCACTTTTCACCCAAAATACACTGGTTTCTCTCAAAAACCTGTCAAGAACAACCTAGGGCTTTTCATAGAAGATTCAATTTGAAGAAAGTTCCACCGTCAATCTTCATGAAATCACGAACTAAGGTATGAGTTGTGTTCATTCATGGATTCCTTCCATCCATGAAGCTCAAGAACCTTGTTTTATCTATAAATCATGCTATTTATGTTGTGGGTTATTTATAATCATGTTGTTGGCGTTGATTGATTTTAAAGTTGGAATCTTTGTGTGTTTATCATGATATTATGTTAACATGCAAGATAAAATCCATGAATTTAGTTGCTTATGATGTGTAATTTGATGAATTCACTTATGCCCTAAGTTGTGCATGCAAGGTGGTTGATAAAATGCTTGAAAGAATAGAAATCATGCTTTATAGCTCAAGACATAAACTAAATGTGACATGCTTGTCATCCTCCTATGTTTAAATGGTTTCCATGCTATCATTGTGAAATGTGTATGTTGTTGAAATTCCCATGATATTAGAACATGAGATTATGATCTGATTATCAGAATTCTCGTCCATGTTAGATAGTAAGATAGGCCTGTACTTCATGAAATCCATAACTTATTAAATTATATATTGTTGATGTGGGTCTTGTACTCGATAAAGTATGCTTTGTCAGTTTTCTTCTATCGAGTCCAGGGGGTACTTGTACCCAAAAAGTATAGCTATGTGCCTAGAATCATTTTCATATTTCAAGATACTCTCAGTCAAGCCATATTCAGTAGAATTCAATCAATCTCAGGACTCAGGAAAAAAACTCAGTAATCTCAGTCAGTTATCAGATCTTATTAATATTCCGTCAGTTAACGGAATTCAGCTAATTCAGTTAATTCAATTCAGTTCAGTAACCCATGTTTAGAGTCTTATCAGATGGGAGTAGGAATTTGCATCGAGTGAAACCAAGGATGGGGATACACATGTCAGATAAGGGTGTGATCCTTAGAAGTCATCCTTGCATTCCAAAACTATGTAGCCAGTGTAGGTTAAGACATTAACACTGTCCGGTGAGGGTTGATGAGGTGGACAAGAAATATCAGATAAGGGCCTCACTGTTCTCTTTTGGGGATACTATCAGATGAGGGTCACCCACAGCTTGTCCTTACCAGTGGTGTAGTATGGACACCCTTCTAATTAGGGTTACAAATTGGACCCCAACTTATCCATAATGGCATATTAGGGGCATGCTGGTTAAATAACTACCTCCTATAGTTTCAATATCAGTCTCAATAAAAGAACTCAGATAGTTCTTTAGATTTTAGGACTGTTAGATATAGTCAACTCAGATATAGTGCGGAACTCAGATAGTTCCATCAGATTCAGGACTGTTAGCTATAGTCACCCATGTTATAAGTTATACCAGTTATCAGGATATCATGTTATCAGTATTTAGTTATCAGTAATCATGTTATAATGGTATTAGTGTTAGTTATTATGTCTCATGCATGTATTCTCACACTCATGATAGTTAGTCAGTTATTATTATTGTTCATGCATATGATCCCCATGAATTTAGCCTACCTTACATGCATACCAGTACATTCAGTCATACTGACGCATTCGCGTTATGGTGTCTTATACCATAGGTTCAGAGACATGATCTCCAGAGAAATAGTAGATTCCAGACATCAACAGTTAGAGCTAGAAGTAAGTCCTTATCCTTCTAGGATATGATTATTTATTTATTATCAAATTAATTAGTTTATTAGTTGGAGTTAGTTGGGGATATGTCCCATCAACTCCTTACTCATTTAGACATTTATGTTTAGAGGCTTTCCAGACTATCATGTTTCAGACTTCAGTATTTTCTATTTTGTTTTGCGTATTCTATTACCCCATGCAGATGTTATATTATTCAGATTATGTCCAGTATTGAACCTTATGGCCTTTCAGTTCATGTTTCCTCATTATTCAGTAATTTATGCAGTATACAGGTACAAATACCAGTCATGGGTTGGCTTGTGGTCCTTTGGGGTTATGAGCACCGTGTAGTATTCCGGGTACCAGATTCAGGGCGTTACAGGTATGGATTGGTTGCATTCGTGCTTTGCCTCATTAGGTTGTTGAATTCGTAAAGGTTTTCTTTAGGCTCTATGGTGAGTCGGTTATGGAAAAGGAGGGTGGTTTCATTCCCTAGCTATTACCAGAAAGGTTATATCATATCTTAGAGCTCGGAGATTAGTCATTAAAAGGGTGTCTCTATTATCGTTTAGTCTGGGTTAAAGATTCTAACTCGAAAGTTCTTTCCCTGTATTCGATTTTGGTGGTGGATAAATTTCCTGAGGTCTTCTTGATGAACCTCATGGTGTCTTTCTAATGGGAGGTAGGATTGGGATTGGTTTTATTTCAGACATTGGTCTTAATTCCTATCCTTTCTCTATAGAATGGTTTTGGTGGATTTAAAGGATCTTAAGGAAAAATTAAGTGATCTCTTGGATGAAGGTTTCATCAGTCTTAATGTTCCTCTATGGAGTGTTTCGCTCTTTCATGCATCAGGGGAATGGTTTTCCCTAGGAATGGATAGGTTGTCGATGGGTGACTAAGGAATTAAAAGTGTCCTCCTTATGGGTTGTACCTTATATGTATATTCCATTTTGTATGGGGTACTTTGCTAGTCGTACAAGCTGGTTGATAGACCCTAAGTGTAGATCTTATATGTTGATAAAAAGAGTATGTTAGCTTGGGAATAGCAACGCGAGAATTGTGTGGGTAATTTGGTAGGTTGGAGGTCTGGTCATTGGATAGGTTAGATCATGGAGCTCGTATATATCTTTGTCCCTATACTTGTGTGTTTTTCTTTTAGCATGAAAATAATTATTGAATTCATGGTTTTGGATATGAGTTTTGGTATAATTAAGGGCTTTGACATGATTACCAATTTAATTGATTTTCCATAGATTATGATGCATTATTAATGCTTTATAAATGCTTATAAACATTATGGGATGCATGGGAATGGTAAATGAATTTTGGGGTACTATGGATTCCCCAATTACCTGGTTTTGGTCTTGGAAATTATATGTCCTTAAAATAATTGTAAAATTTTAATATAATCTCATCACATAGTTTAACTATTCATGAATCTTTGTATTGCATAAATGGTAAAGGGAACATGAATTGGTTTTGGTTGAATTTAAATGATTTTGAAAAGGCCTTGGTTGCCATGTTTTGATTTTGAGTAGTTTTGGTTTAATTAGAAACCTTGGAGTTAATTTGGTCTCATGGTTTTGCATGTCTATGTTGGGGATCTAGGTAGCATTGGGATGAATAAGGTTTTGGGTATAGGATAACCAAGCATCCCTGGTGTGCGTCTTCGGTGACACTCATTAGTATAAGTATTGTGCTTGTAGGTGAAATGGGATGAAGGTTGGTGATTAATCTAGAATTCTTTTTTAGTGGTGGACTTCAAGGGATGATCGAGTTGCATATCCCAGTGATTCTCTTCTATCTTGGTACTCTACTAGTGTTGTATGCATTCTTATATCACAGTTGCCTAAGGTTCATATTTTGAATTCTCCTTGTTCCCTAAATATGAGTTTTAACTTTACATTGCATTACTCATGGTATGCGTGGTTGTATTTCTTTTGATATCCAATCTAAGGACACTATAGTCTGGTTTGGTCGGGATGTTTCTTCATTTATGGTCTAGGTGGCGACTATGAAGTACTTCGTGCCTATGGTTCCATATCTTGTTTCAAGGGCCTTTGTATTGCCTTAAGTGGCATGGATAATTCTTGTAATTTGGTCCCTTAAATGATTCTTCTTTTTATCCTAGGGTGGTAGTGGCTTTGAGTGCATGGTGATGTTTTGAATCAAGAAGTGTAGAAGTCCCTAAGTGGGAATGAGTGAAGGGTGACTACTAGAGGTATGGTTTTGGAAGGTGCAGTAAGGTCGTTGTTATGAGAAATGGTTAGGAAAGGAATAGGTGGTGAAAATACTTGTGGAAATGATAGAGGGTGCTAGATCTTTTGATGGATAGATTAGACCGCAGGTATATATGTGGTAGGCTTAAAAGTTATAATTGGTAGATATATACCCATAGTTGTCTTGGGTACCTGAGAGGTTTGATAAGGCATGGTCTTAAGAATTGCCTTCATGGTTTAGTAATTGTATAGTTTTTGGTGTTCAATCGTAGGTCGAGAGTTTTGGTTATAATGGTTGGATATGGGTTTGTCCATGTCCCTTACTTATCATTTTCATATAATGGTGATGAAAGCGAAGTAGTGTTTCAGGATAGATGTAAGGAGTAGAGCCCGGTGGTCAAGTTAACTCCTTTTTGTTTTGGATAGGATTGAACATAGAAGTGGTGGTGTATAGTTAGACTCCAACTTTCATAGTGATGTGTCTCAGTAAATTCTAGATTGAATTGGAATTTCTCTTTTGCATGAGTCCATTCATCCGATAACATGTGTTGTGTGGAGGTAAGGTATGGATGGTCCTTGGTTAGTTGATTCCTTTGGGTGATATTGGTATCTCAAATTCCTTGTTCTATAAGGGGCTCCGGATGAAGATTCTTGAATCGGTAAGTTCGCCAATTGCAAACAAGAGATGTGGCTTCGATAAAGATTCCATGGTGAAACCAAAAGTCCGAGAAAGTCATTTGGGATGCAGAAAAGGACATGGAGTCCAAGTATTCACGGTGGTTCTTTGTTCTGGAAATTCATGCGTAAGGTTTATATTCTTCAAACACATCTTTGTTTTCTAACTTAGTCAGAGTCAGAATGGGGGTATTGGGGTGTAAATCATGTTTGGGTTACATGATAATCTTCTCATCTTGGTTTATGTCCTTGTCTTCTAAGTTTGATGTGTATTAAGGTGTTACCTCGTTCTTGTTCCTACCCTTACTCATCTTTCTAGGATGAATGATCCTAGTGGGGGAGACTGAAACACCACAAGTCTTGGACCCTCACAAAATTTCCTTTGTTTCGGACTTATGGACTTGGTATGACCCAAGGATACCACTCGTACCCTTGGATACGAGTTAGGGGTTGTCTTGAGGGTTCACTCGTAAACTAGGTAGCATGTTTGGTTTAAGTTCTGCCCAAGACACGACTCATCAAGGAATGAGTCATATATAAAGATACATGATGTGTAAGGCTAAGTCGTATGGTGCTTGAATGATTGGACTTGTGAAACTGTCTAAGATAAGATAAGTGGGTACGGTATGGTTCATCACTCGTACCCTAAGGTACGATTTAGGTTGGTGAGTCATATAGGAACCAGTGTGTAGGGTCTTGGCAAGGTCTTAGGTATGAGTTAGGGTACCACTCGTACCCTAGGGTACAGATGGAATGGGTGAGTCATACTCTACATCGTGGCTTGTTTTAATTTTAAGTCAAGGGTAGTCCGAACATTTCCTACTTCAAAACCCTTATATACTCATGTTATATAAATTATAAATGGAAGATTTCAAAATCAATGTTGAGGGTCATGATGCATATGGTTTGGTATTGGTTTAAACTGTGTTTTTACATGTTTTTGGTAATGGTTTGCACATATGGGTGCTTGTTGGTCATGGTTTACCAAATGGGTCATGATTAACACTAATTATATTGGTTTATGCTTTGGTTTTGGTCTTGGTAAAGGTATGCCCTCAACATGTTCGATAAAATGCCTAAACGTATGTTTTTATTCTAATGTAGAACTTTAATTGGATATCTTGCATGGTATGGTTTGGTAATGGAACCCTAAATAGATTTGGATGGTTTTGCATGGTTTAAATGATATAAATGCTTTTAAATGTTTGGAATGGTCCAAAATGGTTTGGAATGATTTATAGTGTAAGGTTTTGGTGGTCATGATTGGTTTATTTTGAAAACCTTGCGGGGTACATATAACGCCCCAAAAATGGGTCTCGAGACGTCACACGGTACTCAAGACTACGAGTAGCCTCAAGCTAACCCTGGAAAATCTTCAGGAAAAACTTTAGGAAACTCATTGACTACACGAACTGACTGAACTGTTGAAGCCTCAGTCTTTGTGTCTTTTACTCGAACTAGAAAATAAATGTACCCTTTTGAGATTAACTTTCTGGCCTTAATATAGGATATGAAATGACTCTTGGGAGATACGGAATTACCTTCCCACTCAAGGACTGGCTTATCTAGAAACTGAAACTTTACCACTCCAGTGCAACAATCTATAGATGCATAATAGGAATGGAGCCAATCCATGCACAGAATAAGGTTAAAGTCGGCCATATTGAACTCTATTAAGTCTTCTAACATTAACTTATGAAGGACAGTGATAGGACACTTTTCGTAGACTCGTTTCGCAATAACTAACTCACCCACCGGGATGGAAACTAAGAAAGGCTTAGGAAGCTTTTCAACAGCTACTTTAAAATTCACTACAACTAATGAGGTCACATAAGAGAGATTTGACCCGGGGTATAATAACACATAAACATCAAGATGAAAGACATAAAGCATACTAGTAACAACATCGGGTGAACTCTTCTACTCTTGATGGGATGGTAAAGTATAGAACTGATTCTGGCGCCGACCGCCACCGGTACTGGATGATGCGCTCTGAGGAAGGACTAGGCGACCTAGAGGATCTGGTGCTCTAGTATCCTGAGTCTGGGGATGAACATCCCTGTTTCCCTGCTTAGCATGTAGACACTTTTTGATTCCATGACCTAATTTACCACAACCATAACAACCTTTCTGACCTAACAAACACTCACTAAGATGATTCTTACCATACTTAGCACAGGGAGGATAACTGGGTTTTCCACTCACACTATTCTGAGATCTGGACATAAAAGTCTTACCCCACTGCTCCTACCTATATTTGGGGGTGGGAGAAGTGGCTGAAGATGGTGCTGGCATAGACAAACGACTCTGAAACTGCGAATAATTTCCTTTTCCAAACTTTGTCTGGCCATAATCAAACTACCCGGTTCTAGCCTTCTTATTTCCCCGATCTCTCCCCTTCAGCTTTTCTGCCTCGATTTGTTGAGCATGAATCATTAGCCTAGAAAAATCCATGTCCCCTATAAGAATGGCTGTCCTACACTGCTTAACTACCAACCCAGATACTCCAGTAACAAACTTACTCATACTCAACCTAGGGTCAGCCATCGTATCAGGGGCATACTTAGACAACTGGTTGAACTTAAGGTAGTACTCCTTCACTGTCATTGAGCCCTGCCTCATGTTCACAAACTCCTCTACCTTAGCTTCTCTCAATACACACAGAAAGAACCTATTTAGAAACGCGTCCTGAAATACCTTCTAACTCATAAGAGCTGCATTCTCACCTCTACCATTCTTCCACATAACTACCCAATCATATGCCACATCCTTCAGCCTATAAGATGCCAACTCTACACTCTCCTCCTTAGTAACATGCATAATCTGGGTGATCTTTCTTATCTCATCTATGTAAATTTGTGGGTCCTCACCTGTTTTTGACCTAAAGAACTCAGGAGGATTCATTCTCATGAAGTTATGAATTCTGGCTACTGCTAAATCCCTATTCTCCTGAAGTAGGACTGTTGCATGATGGTTGCCCTAAACATTGGTAGTCACAGCTTGGGCTAATGCCTAAAAGGCATCCCAAAATTCAGCATGGGATATATTCTCATTCAGATAGTTAGCAGGCTGGGGTGGCTAGTTATCATTACTACATGCATTAGCTCGGCGATGAGGCATATTCAACTATCACGTAAGAGCATAAGTTAAAAGTAGATAGAGACACTGCAAGCATGATAGATCATGAAAGAAAGGGATGATTTCCTAAAATGTCCCATGATCAAGACTCTACATAACGCGGCTTATCTAATTTCCTAGGACTCTTATAACCTTAGGCTCTAATACCAAGTTTGTAATGCTCCAAAAATAGGTCTCGAGATGTCACATGGTGCTCAATACTACGAGTAGCCTCAAGATAACCCTGTATGCCTTCTACTAAATCTGAAACTCATAATGGAGAAATATAAACATAAAATTATTGCGGAAGTCTGTCTGATCTAAGCTAAAATTATCTGAACATAATATCTGAAAATATTGGAATAAAAAGTCTGGACAATCAATACTAGAAATCTTAATTATATCTAGCAGTCTGACAAGCCTCTACTACTAACAACTAGAGAGCCACTGGGATAAGCCCCCAGCTGACTCGAACTGACTGAAATTACTGAATCAACTACTATAATAATCTAGAAAATCTAAACAACTATATCCCCAAACTATAAGGACTCACCAACTATTGGGATGTAGATGGAGATGCTAAATCACTCACGCTGCTGAAACTGAGCACCCGAACCTACATTGTTAAACAATGTAGCACATAGACATATATGTGGATCAGTACTTTTGGAATGTACCGAGCATATGGGGGTGAATGCATAAGTAAAACAATATCTCAAAATTATGATAAATTTGTAAAAAAATGCATGCTAAGTGTAGATGACTCACATTAGCTTGAATAAATGAAAACTGAGAATCATAATCATGAGTAGTAAATCTTGCTGTATAAATCTAGAGAGTCACAACACTTAGTTCTAAAAGATGTACTTGTTTTCTATCTTTAAATCATACGGCCTAAGTGTAGAAATGACTCACTTTTATATTTATAAACTAAAAGCTAAAATCTAGTAGCTAATGTCTTATGTAAAGCAATATCTGAATAAAGTTGTGAGCCTTTACACTTAGTTTCTAAAAGATTTTTTGTTATGATTACTCTTTTCTGTAGGGAGGTTCTTCTAACTGACATACACTATGTAAGCTATCATAGTGCCAAACATCTAGTTCCCTTATGGGAAAACCTCACATTGGGGAGAGGTATCATACTCTTACCAAGGAGTATAACATAAGCTAAGTGATCACATTTTTAACTGTCATCCATATAAAAATGGAATAATATGATAATCTGAACCTACGTTGGCTCGTTGGGGCATGTAGACATACCCAACTCGGTGCTAAATACTACTCCCTTTAATTTGTATGCTCTTTTTGTGGGAAATCCACTTTTAAAACTAGTATAAGGGTTTACAATGAAAACCAATCATGCATCTATCCACTATAAACTATAATGAAACTGTAAAGTGGATTCCATATCTGAGTTGAGGATCAAAAAGATCAAATCTTATCCAAAATCTGGGTATAAACTAATTATGGGATGCTTAAAAGCATAATCTTCTTGAAATATCAACATTCAAACTAGGGCTTAATAACCCATGATTCTAATTCATGTCAATCATCATAAAGTTCATGCTAAATAATGAAAATCTTGATAATTCAATTCTAAATCTGGAAAAATAATGTCACATGCATATGAATACGAAAGTAGACATTCAATTCAATATTAAAATAACTTGTAGGATCATAATCTTCAGATAACAATATTTGGGTATAAACCCTAATTTGAAACTCATGTAAATTCATGTGAAATTAACTTCAAAAACTAATTTTAGACACAAGGATGAAAGAATTATCCTTGTTGAAAACCCCACATCCCTTAATTAATGAATGGATGAAGAATCTTGAACTTTGAGTTCCTATTTATTCTCTTGAAGATTGTTTCTTGAAGATATTGAATTGGAAATCTTGAATTTTGGGTTATCTTAGAAAAAGAATGGTAGAATTTATATTTCTTGAGGTTTGAAATTTGAAGTTCTAGGCTTTCTTGGAGAGAAATTTTGATAAAAGTGAGCGTATAATAATTTGAATAGGTTTAATCTAGTGTTTTAAATGATTTGGGGGCTTGGGAAAAGACTAAGTTGCCTTTTGGAAATTAAGTTCGAAACTGGAATCCCGATTTTGGGCCTCAGCGCAATGCAGTGCCATCACAGTGGCTTACTGAAAAAGGGACGAGTTCTATTTTGCACTATAGCGCGATGTAGTGTAATTGTGTTATGTTACTGAAAAAAGACGAGTGTCATTTTGCACTCCATCACAACACAGTGTAGCTCCATCGAGAATTCTGGTGCGATACTGACAAATCACGGTGAGCTACTGGAAAGGGACGAGTGGGATTTTGTGCTTCACCGCGATGTGGCATAGTCCCGGTGCTTCATTGGAAAGAGGACGATTGCAAATCTGCCGTCCACCGCGATGCGGTGCTATCGTGTTGACCCACTACCTTTCATAAAAAGTGTCATAACTTCTCACTTGAGAATCGAATTAAGGTAAAATTGGCATCGTTGGAAAGTTAATTTAATTATCTACCATTTGGTGGGTCTAGAGATGGAAAATTATACACGTATCAAGAGTTATACACTTTTGTAGCTGACCCTAGACACACTAAAAGCTAAATAGGACTAAGAAAAGTATGGGGTATTACAGTACATAGGAGTCCCCCAAATGAATGCACTAATGAAATTGGTTTAAATAACAATTATGGTTTAATTAGTAATACTTGTGAGGTACACGAGAATCCCCTAAGTGATTCAATATGGTAAATTGAAGGGTATATGGGAATCCTTTGATCCATAAATGGATGTCTAAGGAAAATACCTGCAAGTTAAAGTCAGTATGTCGATACCACTACTAATGTCCTTGGTTAATAAATGGATAATGGTTTGGTTGTTTGATAATGGTTTTAATTGAGTTTAAAGAGGGAGGTGTAGAAAATTTGTGGAAGGTCGAGGTCTTGATAGGACAAAAATTGGAAATTCATATTTGCCGATGTGAGGTTTGGTCTTAATGACCGTGTGCATGATGTCACACTTTATATTGGGAGATGTATTGTCATCCTAGGTTTTCTTCCCTGGTCGTGCAGCTTCACGCATTGGGGCCCTTTCAGCAAGGAGAGATGAACCTATATAGCCCGTGGGCAATTTAGGATGGCAAAGATACACAACCTAGGTATAGGTTTTAATGCCTGCTAAACATGGTTCCCTTTTTCAGCATGGTTAAATATATATATATATATGTATGTATGGTCGTATGCATTATGGATCAATTTACTTGGTTTTAAAAATGATATTATTTATCTTTATCCTGAGTACATGATAGCGTTCACCCACTAACCCATCTTCGGGCGGCTATAAACCCATGCTATACAGGAACAAGCCATTCTACTCCTCCTGCTTAGCATTCGGATACTTAGGTCAACCATTGGATTGAAGTGATGATCTTCAACCTTTCCAAAAGGCTCCATTTTCATGGATTTTATTTCGTACTTTGGATCACTTATGAATTTTGGTTTTCCCTATGGTTGGAGGCATGTCCCAATTGGATTTTATTACTCTTTGGTTAGTCTAAAGGATTTGTATGGACAACTGTGAACTTATCTATGGTATGGGTTGATTATGTTATATATATTATATATATTAGATTATTGTCTCGGTTTGGTTTATGGTTTTGGTATTGGTTTGGTTGGATATTGGGTAATTGGACTTGGTTAGGTTGGTCTCGGTTATAAAATTTTCCCAAAGTCCCCACATGGTTAAATACGCTATCTTGTTATATGTTTAGAGTTCAACCAACTCAAGATATGCGTTTGGTGGTTGGGTGGGGTGTCGGTGGCGGCCCCCTATTTTAGCTGCGCTTGGGATTTCTCATTCCGACAAGGCCTTGGTTTGGGTCATGTCACTTTATGCGATTTTTGAGGTTGCAAATCTTCATTTAAGGCAAGTTGATACGTACCTTACCTTTTTTGAAAAATATTTTTTGTGTTGTATGCTTGTTTGTTGTATTTTATGTATCATTTAAGATTGAGGGTCCTGCTTAGGTAAAATGGCGAGCATCTCCATGAGTACCGGAGTCCTTGATGGATTGTAGTTATACAGTTTCTTATCTTAATTAGTCTTACTTCTTGTAAATATCCTTAGAGTAGAATGTATAAATATAACCTAATAATCTTGAATAATTGATATTGGATTCCTATGTTTAGAGCTTGAATCTTGTTAGCGGACTTATTATAATGAATTTGGTTTAGTGCTTTGTTAGGAGGAAATTATATTATTTTCACTTATGATGGAATGATTGTAGGTTAAGAGGATACTTAAAGTACACTTGTAATAGTTGGTGAGACTTAGTGTATAGACTAAGTTAGGTTTGGTAGTCTGTGATTTATTGTTATCGGGATTGTTGCTTATTTTGTATTGTCAATGCGGGGCTTATGTAACTTTATTGAGGGTTGACGTATACATGAGACGTAGGATATGTCTATGGCTTGATTAGGGAGACACATAGTGTTGAACCTAGTGGTAACATGACATACACATACTTCTACACTTGCACTACTTTATCACAAATTATTGATTAAACATGATATATGAGCTTAATATATTGTGTTAGTGAGTTTTCCTTATAATTTTTTTCATATTTTTGTTGATCATAAAATGGTTAGTGTTGACTCACCTAGACTTATGTATCTACCTGTCAATGGATAATTTTGACTGTTGTATTAGGTTACCCTATTAGGATGAAGCAGAGAATTTAACAGTTATAGATCTATTTAAGAACCTTGGATAGTTGGGGTGGTGGTTCTCTCCATTGCTTTGAATTTTGATCAATTACTGATGGTACTTGCTGAGTACATGTGATTTCATACTCACCCTTGCTTTTTTCCATTTTTCTCATCTTTTTGCACACGTGCAGATATTGGTTCAAGTGGTAGATTATAAATTGCATTCCCTCGCCATTAGATATTGTGGAGATCGAGGTAGTGGCTGGAAGACTTTAGAACTTCTTGATATCTCTACTAATGACTTATGTTTTTTTTTTCATCTAACACATTTTAGATAATTATTATCCTAAATCTATATTAAAGGCTTGTACTTGAAACACCTAGGCTTGGAACCATGAGAAACATTTCTTCATTTGATGTCACTAGGCTAGGTATAACTGAGGGCATGAGTCGTACCCCTTAGATACGAGTTCTAGGACCCCTCTCGTACCCTAGGCAATGTGGTGAGGGTTACTCACTATCCTAGGTATGAGTTAGCCTCCCCTCCCCAATCATACACTAAGGTATGAGTTGTACCTAACATGGTCATAAAGAGATGTGTCTTGAACTTGAAGTGGACTGTTTTTGGTATGAGTGGTGTGTACGGTTTAGGTCATGAGTCTTACTCTTTGTATATGATTAAAGGGTGTATAGTCGTACCCTAACCAGTATAGATGACCTAGGAGAAGACTAGGGTACAAGTTAGGGTACCACTTATAACTTAGGGTACGGTTGACTCAAGTGAGTTGTACCCAACATCGTGGTCATTTTCCAGCTTTTAACTAATGGCCCTCTGGACATTTACTACCCTCAAATCCCTAAGTCCCCTCACTATATAATTGTGTGTGGCATCCTAAGACACATTTTTAGCGGATCAAACACCCTAAATACTCTCTCAAGTACATTTTGGAGATTGGAGGCTAGGGTTTCAAGGGTGTTCATCTTGGGGCAAGAGGAGTCAAGTCTTCTTTGGTGAATCATCTTGTTTGAGGCATGTAACTCTCTCCCTTAGTAATTACTCAAAAAGAATGTATTTCACACTTGGATTAGTAAGTGTACATGGTGGTTTTGAAATCAAATGAAAAGGGTCTTTGTTGTCAATGATGAATAATGTTTGTTCTTGGTTGAGCTTGTGATTGTACATGTTATTGGTGATGGATTGCATGTGTGGGTACTCATTGTATGTGTTTTAACATATGGTTCTTGAATAACCCTAATAATAAAGAATTCCACCATGAATTTGGTCTTGATAAAGGTATGGGTACAAGGCGTTTGTGAAAATATCTATATGAATTTTCTAGTCACATGTTAATGGTGTGTTGAACTATGTTATTGGTCTAGTAAATAAGAATGAGATAAAATATTGTTGTAATGCATATGAGTACTTAGTAAATGATTGGTAAAAGCCTTGTTGACCATGTAGTGAGTCATGATGAATGTGAATGCGTGGTAAATAGTTAGTAAGAACCTTATTATTCATGTAATGGATTAGTTTATAACTTTAGATGGTGTGGTGTCCTAATAAGTATGAAAGGTTGATACATGGTATTGTAATGATATTGTTAGACAGGAATTAGGTAAATTATGACCATGATGGTTTGATGGCTAAGAAAGGGGTTCAATTCCCTAAATATAAACTTGAAATTATATGTGGAACTTAAGTGTGGTGTAGAAATATTAATGAAGAATGAATGGGTTAGTAACGGTCTTGATGACCACCAATTGAATTGAATGATGATTTGAATTAAGGAATCTTCCTAATAAAGTAGTCAATTGATGAATAACTCTATGAAGACCTTATGGTCTCGTATGGTGTTAATGTCCGTAAATGGTTTAAGTCCTTAAATATTGAAATAAATTGTATGGATGTTAATACATGAGCTAAAGAGAGTTAAGATTTCAAATATTGACTGATGAAAAGGCTTGTGGTTAGAGTCCCTCGCTCGATGATATGGATTGTGGTTAGAGTCCCTGGCCCAACGAAATGGCTTGTGGTTAGAGTCTCTCGACCAATGAAATGGCTTGTGGTTAGAGTCCCTCGCCCAATGAAATGGCTTGTGGTTAGAGTCCCTCGCCCGATGAAAAGGTTTGTGGTTAGAGTCCCCCACCCAATGAAAAGGCTTATGGTTAGAGTCCCTCGCCCGATAAAAAATTCTTCTCATGGTTTGAGCCTCTTGCTTATTGAATTAGTTAAATTAGTTGAGTTGGTTTGAGTTGATTTGAAGTTTGGATCCCCTTGAATAATCTAACGGAAAAGTTTAAGGTTCTAAAATTGGTAAGTGGATGGTTGAAAGTTCTTCACTCCATGTCTCATGAATGAATGCTTTAAGAATGATTGTTATGACTTCTTCCATGATTTGGCATGTTATATAACTATATTTATATGTATCTTCATATATGCTTATACATATGTAAATGTGATTGCATATGATGGTTGGACTTAGATTGAACAAATGCATAATTTTATCCTTATCCTTGAGTTACATGCTAGCGCTCCAATCGCTAACCGTCTCCGGATGCTATGTCCCACATGACATAAGGACCATAGCTTTTTCTTCTTCTTTTTCTTCTTTTATGCAGTGAACAAGTGTTCGGGTGGATCGTGTGTCGACATTGAAGTGGTGATCTTTCATTCCTTGAAAGATTTCATACTCTTACTTTAAGTCATAGACTTGATTTATTTTGACTTAGTGTTGGCTATTGTTGGGGGCATGTCTCGATATATTATTGACATCAGAATGCTAGAGGCTTTGTGGATGACTATGGAATTGGGTAGTTTGGCTAGATTGTTGACATAAATGAAATTTTAGATATTGACTAAGTATTGGATTTTAGCTTGATATTTAGTTGATATTTAGTCGGAGTTCATTCGACTAAATATGACTAAGTATTGGTACTTTCGGCTACCTTGATATTTAGTCGGAGATCATTCGACACTTATGAATTGAATAGATGGTTGGGTTAGGTTAACGGGGCGATCTACGATCCAAGTTGGACTTAAGATTCCAACAAAACATGGCCCAGTTTTAGAGTGTGTAGTACTAGTGACAACCATATCTAAATAATAGTTTTGGAGACTTGTGTCTCAGTTATATAGTGGGATTATTTGATTCTTTCACTTACGTTTCTATTTTTCCTTTATTTGAGTTCTTTTGGATTAGGTTAGGCTTACTATTTTAAAGGGTTTGACAAGTGTCATCACGTGCCTATTTTGGGTTGTAAAAAATTAATATCGGATCCATAGGTTCACTGGTCTCATTAGTACAAGTCAAGTTTAGTAGAGTCATATGAATCAATGTAGAGACATCTATTATCTGTCTTCGATGGGCTACATAAATTTAGGAGAAATCTATTTCCTTATTTTATTTGGTACGTTCATAGCATTGTATAACTCAAATTCTTTGATTCACTCTCTCACAGCTAGTGACCACACATTTTTCTTAGCTAGAGGTTTAGAGATCGTACTTTCGATATGCGGTAGGAGTAAGGTTCAAGGAAGAGGTCAGATCGAAATGTCCAAACTAACTTGAGTCTACAATAGAGTTTCCTCTTTAGGTTCAAGGGTTGTTAGTGGTGATGGGTCTAGTGTGTTAGGGGGGCTGACACCAGTACAGACACCACCTATGACTATCCTATGATTAAGAATTATTTGGTTCGAGTGTTGGGTTTTATTTAGAGGGTGGTTCCTATCTTGTTTCACTATTCTACTTTAGGGATTTCGACTCCAGATGCACATGTGACGGTTCTCCCAATGTTAATGAGATATTACCAGGGATTTCTCCACATTAAGTGACCTTACCTTTCATGTCCATGGAAGGACTAATTTGATATGTAGAGTTCTTGAGGTCAGGTTCACCTTATTTAGATGGTGGTCCTAGATATGATGCTTATATGTTCTTGCTTGGTTACCGTGAGAGATTGCACAAGTTGAGTTTGGAAGATTCTACTAGAGTAGATTTCATTGCCTATCAGTTTTTTGGGCCAGCCAAATAATGGTGGAGAACTTGCATAGAGAATGGACCAATTTGATCTCCTCCTCTTTTATGGGATCAGTTTGCTCGAGTATCTTAAGAGGAGTTTGTGTGAAGATATAAATGGCTTGTGGACCAAAGGCCCCATAGACTTGTTATAATGCCGACATGCTTGGTATAGTCTAGGATTTTTATGGTTATTCTTAGAAAAGGTCAGACCATGGTAGTCGTTCAGGTTCTTCAGGCCTAGATCAATGGGCTTTGACTTCCTAGGGTTGCTTATTATGTGGAGATCTTGAGCACTATAGGGTGGATTTCCCATATGTTATACAGAAAAATGCTTCACTAGTTACTCTAGGAGATGACAGATCCTAGTATCATATTTTACAGGATGGACTCGAGGTAGAAGCTTCTAGTATAATAGTCATAGATATGGTTCTTGGTGCACCTTTATTATGCCTCAGTGGTATTTAACAATGATTCTACATTCTTCTATGTGTTTATTTATTCAACATTGAGTCTCAATATGATTCATGAGTTTTTACTGTAATTGTTGATATTGCTACTGCATAGATGGTTTCTTAATGATGGATCGGATGTGTAGATCCTATGTTGTGATTGACTTAGAGTATATTACCAGATAGAATTAACTTTTTGTAGATATTTAGATTTTTGTGCATTTTTTATTTGATCTTTTCGAATGGTTATATTGTGGAATAGTGGTGGATCGATTGTGGTTTTGGTATTTGAAATTGTAGTATGTCCATCGAAACTTATCAATGGTAGACCTTGTGATATCCTAGATTTGTGATGTGACTGATTTGGAAGGATTGCAGGGGAAGGATTTTAGCTTGATAATGGAAAATTTCAAGTGTCCTTACCTTGTGATTGTTACTTCGTTAGTGATTGACTTATACTTGCATGAATAGACTTTATGATATTGAGAGACTCCTCGGTTAGATTGAATATTTTTAGATTATAAGAAATCCTTGCTTTGATTCAAAAACAATTTTAAATGGAAAGGAAAAAGTTGGTTGTAGAGTTGTTCCCTAGTAGCTAAGTGGCTTTGTGGAATTGTTTTTCTCATAGGCTTCAACTATATTATGTGTTATTATCTGTTAACTTTGTGTTAAGGAATGTGGAATCATAATTGAGCTTATCTAAGTTGTAGCTTATTAGTCCATGACTCTTGTGTTAAACAATACTGAAAGGGAATACAATAAGGAAAACAATAAGGATTTTTTTACATAGCGAAACTAGATACATTCAGAACTTATCTATGGGTTCGAGTTAGAAATTGAAAGTCCTGTCAGTATGGTTTATTTATAGCTTGTGTAAATTCTAGCAGTAGTTTCTCCCGAGCTCTGATTTGTGATTTGGCCATCCTTCATCAAGTTATAGTGGTTCTTACACATCTTCTATGGGTTGATACTTTCCTATCATGATGGGTTTCTTATGTGGGCAGGATAAAAAAGACTCCTTGTTCTACGAAATTATTGAGGACTTCGTGTTGTTTGATGGTTTTTGGGTATTGAGGGCTACACGTGTTATTGTGAAGAATTTTTGAGTATGCGGTGTTATTTAGAGATTCCATGACTATGGTATATAGAATTTTATCATGATTCTTACTTGCCTCAAGGTTTAAGCATAAGAATCTAACTATAGAATGGTGATCTAGTGTTCTAAGTGTGACCTCTGAGGTTTTGTATGACTTTAAATACTGGTTTCTAGCATAGTATCTTAAGTCTGGGGCTATGGTGTGGTTTGATTTGATAGTGATAATATCGGCCTTAGGAATATTGATTCTGTATTTTGATAGGTAGTAATGTGATTTATGGGTTCCTTGGTATTTGGTGGGTCCACAAATGATTTTTGGTCTTATAGTTATAGCAAGTGTCTTGTTGTGCCTCGGTCAAATTTAGATTAACTGGGAATATTCAAAACTTTTGTGGTGTTCGACACAGTGTTTGGTTATAAAGGAAGTTTGTTAATAAAGAAATTTAATTTCATCGAGAATTTGACCTAAGATGCTAGTGTTGTGATCCGGTGAGTCCTTATTTGATAGATTTTTGGTTCTATGGTGAGGCCAAAAGTTATATAGTTGCCACTCAACGTTGGAGTGCTTACTTGATATTTCTCAAGGGAATTTTCTATCCCTTACCTGTTTTGTCATTTTCTTGATTGTACATTCAACGATGAACGGGGATCTTCGTGGTGGATACTGTAATGACCATCGTATTGATCTTTAATTTTTGTGTGTTTTGACTATTTTACCCTTAGCTGTGATTGTTTTATCTCATTTATGAATTGTAAAACTAGTTGACACGATTACCGATGTTCTAGGAATATTTTAAATAAAATTATGATTTTGAGCATCCTTAAAGAGGGTTAGTTGACTTTGGTCAACTTTTAGTGATTCGAGCCTCGGATAATGATTTTAATAGTTAAATTTGTCCAAAAGGGGTCCCTAAGAGTTAATTTATTGAAAACGATCCTTTTTAAAAAAATTCAGCATCGTCATTGAGTTTGAAACGTCAAAATTAGCCTATTAGTGTTATTGAAATTATTTCTGCATGGTCCCAAATGAATTCCTAGGTCTGTTTGGAGTGTTTTTGAAACATGTATATTGTTGTTTTTGTTTCGGGTGAAACTATCAATCCTTCTTTGTGTTAATGGAGAACGAAAATATTGGGGAATGTGAATGTGATGTGTTGGTGGGCCTGCATTCGCGAAGGGTAGATTTTTGGTTCATTGCGATCACGATGTCATAACCACGTTCGCGAAGGGTTAAGTGGGTTCAGTTCAAGTCGACCTTCATCGCATTCGCAAAGGTTTGACCATGAACACGGGACTCGGGTTGGGTGACTTCACATTCGCATGCACTAGATTGCATTTGTGAAAGGTAATTTCTTACCTGGACATATTTAAGTTTCCTTCTTGATCAAAAAAACTAATTTCACCATATTTCACCTTATAGAGCTCTGTTTTGGACTATTTCAAAGGGGTTTTCGAGATTTCTTCCATGGGTAAGTTCTTAAGCTATTATGCTATCACTTTTATTAATTTAATCTTCAAAACAACTTTAAATCCTTGATTTTAGATGTGATTTTGGGGGGTTTTAACCGGTAGAGTGTAAAATGGTTTTCCTGCAATTTGAGGTTCGATTTTTAAACGATTTCTCTTGGGTTTTCATCTATAGACTCCACTTGATATGAGAAACATTATTCTTAAATTAAACCTCAATTTCGCCCTTTTATTTTCAAAAATGATTTTCAAAATGGATTTTTGATTCAGAATAAATATAGTCGATATGGTTATCGATGGACTTATTTTGATTTGTAGATGCCATATTTGATGAAATTTGACGCGTTAGGTGTTGATTTAAGAGAGTTGAGCTTTTGGTTGGGGCTTTAAATAGTTTTGGGCTTACAGATCTTCATGTAAGGCAAGTTGAGATGTACCTTAACTATTTTCAAAGTATTTATGTATTGTACACTTGTTTGTTGTATTGTGTGTATTGTTTAGGATTGACGTCTCGCTTAGGTGAAATGACAATCATCTCCACGGGTATCAGAGTCCTTGATAGATTGTAGCAATATAGTTGCTTATCCCTATTAGTCTTATTTCATGTAAATATCCTTAGAGTAAAATGTAGATAGATAACGTAATGATCTTGAATAATTTATATTGAATGCCTGTTTTTAGAGCTTCAATCTTATTATCGGACTTTATTATGATGATTGTGGTTTAGTGTCTTGTTAGGGAGTAATTATGTTGTCATCATTTTTGATAGAATGATTGAGGTTTAAAGGATAATTAAAGTATGAATAGACTTGTAATAATGTATGGACCAAGTTAGGTTTGGGTAGTCTGCAACTTATTGTTGTCGGCATTGTTGTTTATTTTGTATTGCCCATGTGGGTCTTGTAACTTCATTATGGACTTGAGTAATTATTTATCATTGTGTGATCGAGTGGGGGGCTTATATGCATGTTGCTTTAAATTTGAGATGATAAATTACTGTGATATCGGGTTGCTGCTTGACTTGATGTAATTGGTTATATTTTGTGCATTAAATCTCTTATTAATTATTGTATCACCCAAGTGAGGGGTTCACTTGATATTTTAGGCCTTATATGAGCATTTATTTGCATATTTATTGTAGTGATGTTTGAGTGAGGGGTTGAAAATAATAATATTATGACTAAATGACTATTTATTTTGGTGGTGCCATATGAAAATTGATATCATGATTTATTGATATATTGAGTTGATTTTGAGCTTATTTATACATGTATTGAATGGATTTTAATTTTTATACTGATTGGTTGTGAGCATTACATTCTAATATAGCACATTCATATTCATAGGACATTGGTACCAGTAAGACATTTTGAGTTTTGTAAGAAAATGAGACACTTTATAAAATGCCTATACCAAAAAATGTGATGGTAAAGTTGATCTGAGACATGAGATTGAGATTATAAGAGTATATGTATTGTGAAAACCTCATGAGTCCTATCTTGTGAGCGGCAAGGCTCGGTAGGTCCATATAAAAAGTCATGCAATGACTTTCAATCATTCATCATCATCATCACATTGCATTACATTACTTGCCTTGCATGACATTTTTTTTAATATGGTTTTATATTGTCGTTGAGTGCTTACTTTTGTAGTTAATTATCATGATTGAATCATGTTTGTGATATTTTGTATTGAGCATTTATTTCACTTCATACATATACTATTATACTTTTTGGATGTTCTGGGGGTTTGAGGTATACATGAGACGTAGGGTATGACTATGTCTTGATTAGCGAGACACGTAATGTTGTACCTAGTGGTAACATAACCTACACTTACTTGTGCATTCTCACTACTTTATTATATATTATTGATTAAACATGGTTTTTGAGCCTAATATACTGTGCTAGTGGATCTTTCTTGTAAATGTTTTACTATTCTTGGGTGATCATAAAATAGCTAGTGTTGACTCACCAAGACTTATGTGCCTACCCTGTCTATGGATAGTGTTATGACTATTGTGTTGGATTATTCTACTAGGATGAAGGGGAGAATTTAACGGTTATAGATATATATGGGGAAACCTTGACTAGTTAGGGTGGTAGTTCTCACCATCACTTTGAATTAGGATCGGTTAGCGACCTTACTGCGTACACGTGGTTTCTTACTCACCCTTATTTTTTTTTTCTTTTTCTTGTTTTTCTGCACCCCTTACAGGCATTGGTCAAGTGGTAGATTGTAGATTGCGTTTCTTCGGCATTGGATATTGCGGAGATCGAGGTAGTGGCCGATAGACTTTGAAACTTCTCAGATCTTTCTATTTATGTGTTATGTTTTATTCACATCTAAGAAATTTTAGATAATTATTATTATTCTAAATCTGTATTAGACGCTTGTACTAGTGACAACCAAATTTGGGATATATTTTTAAAGGCTCATGTCTCGATTATATATTTGGAATTATCTTATTCTTTCACTTTCATTTCTATTTTTTCTTTATTTGTGTTCTTTTTTAATGAATTAGACTTGCTTGTTCGGAGAATTTGACAAGTGCCATCACGTGCCTATTTTGAATTGTGACATAGCATGTCTAGGCTGACATGCGGACCCATGTGCATTGCCAGACGCATCCTCTCTTCGTCAATCTATTTTCAAACAGTGAACTGAAGAATCGAGTCCCTTCGAGGTATATTGTGGAATTTCTTCCACACATGCTCGTGTGCATCCATAAATGGAGAAAAAATGTGTACTCCCTTCGTCCCATTTTATGTGTCTCCATTTGATCGAGCACGGAGTTTCAAAAATAAATGATGACTTTGTAAAGTTTACAAAATTTCCCCTCTTAAAGTTTATTTTTTAATTGTCTTTTCTTATAAAGTGGGATCCACTAAGTATAAAATGGGGATGATGCCATTAAATAGTTACCAAATAAGAAAAGATGACATTTTTTTTGGGACGGACCAAAAAGAAAATGGCAACACATAAAATGGGACGGAGGGAGTATCATTTTTAGATTAAAATATCATTAAATCTCAAGTTTCAAATGAATTTTATTCAAAAAGATAGTCTCTCGATCGATTTTGAAATCCAAATACAAATGTGAAGTCGAGCTGAGCGAGTAAAGAAGACGATGCGAGTTTTGTCTTCTTCTTACCTCACTAACACCATGAAGTAATGCTTTTATGTTTAAGCGTGAAGAAGGTTTTTTTCTCCCACCATTGTGAGGGAACACTCCTTCATTAGAGTGAAAACACAATTCACTTTTTTCCTCCACTTGTTTCCTTTATTTTCCATTCACATTTCATCACTAGAACCCAATATATATAACTTATATCCTTTATAATAAATCTAAATTTATAACTTAGGAAATAAATTAATTGAGAGAAGAGTGCATGCAAATACTCATCTAGCTTCTTATTGGCCAACCTTCCTTTGTTGGCTCTCGACACGCCAGCACGATAATTATCTAAATCATTTTACACTTCTTATCATGAGTAGCCTGTCGACTTATGCTTCGAGTTCGGGAGATTCAATTGAAGAACTTGTGTTTGACAAAATCTTTCATTATCTTCTCTTTCCTTATCCTTATTTTTCAGACATCAATTGAATTTACTCCACTTTGCACTGATGGGGCATAGAGGTACCCTTGAGCGCAGGAGTGGAACCAACATAGGGTGAGTGGGTTCATTTGAATCCTCTTAGGCAAAAAATTATATTATTTATATATGATTAATTTTATATATATATATATATATATATATATATATATATTAGATGTTGAACATCTCCTTCGTCTAATTCGTGGGTTTACTTCTTCGTATTTTGAACTCTTCTAATAAAAAATATGACTTTGTCATTACTCAAATGTACTGGGATACTATTTGAGGTTGCGGAGGTAAAACTCAAAAGGCCATCCAAGGAATTTTTGTGCATCCTAGGTAAAAACACATTGAAGCAAAGACAAAAATAAAAAGAGGTGAAAGTATACCATGCACGACCTAATAATTATGTGACCTTTACTTATGAGTTGCCTACGAGTGGAACAATTTTTCTGATATGTTCTGATGAAAGAAGTAAATATAGTAAGTAAGGAACACAATCATTTTTATATGAAAAATACCCAACTCAGAAAAGGTGTAGAAAATCATGACTTGTACATCTAAATAATTTAACCCCAACTTCACTAGACAACAATGAGTCTCAACAACAACAGATTAAAACTCTGTAACCTAGAAATTATAAACTCTAATTTCTAACTACACACACCACCCAAGGTATGTATTCTAAAGTCTTTTAAGTTTTCCTCAATTCAAAAACTAGTACCTAGCTCAGTTTACAATACATTGAAATAAATAACACATCAACAGTTCAACACAGTGAACAACTTCTAACAAACCAACTCTAAAACTCTTAGCTAGATTCTATATTAGGGCCTGATTCATCAATTTGTTTCTTCCATGATTGAATAACACTTTGTAAAGTCAATTTGACAATTTTCTTTTTTGCTATATAAGTGCGTGAATCACTTTGAGTGACACACTTGTTATTTAAGTACAACTCTTCAAAAAGTTATTCTTCAATACAAACTCCTCATCAACCCAAACTCTCATTGCTTAGAGTTCTACTTCAAGTAAAACTCCTCCTTCAATTTAAACTCTTGTTTCTTTAGTGTTGTAGTCAAACTCCAACTCTTCAATTCAGCACATGTTTATTTCCTTGAGTTTATCAGAAGTAACCACCATCTATTCCTTGATGTTTGCACACTTGTTTTTATTCTTTATACGAGCTATGAATTTAACTCCTTGAGGTAGTGTGTCTGTGAACCAACTTGACTTACATGTTTCATGCCACTTTGTCAATCATCAAAACTTCATAGAACCTAAAAAAAAATGTATCTTTTTGCATTATTGGTGTTATATATAAGCTTTTTTCCTTACCACTGGAGTTTGTTGATAAACATCTTCCTTTTATTCATTTGTAAAAACTTCTACAAATGTCCCTTCTCCTTTCATGAAGGATATGATCTGAGACTTCCTAAAAAAACCTTGAACTATTTAATTTTTTGAGTTTCGTATCAGAATTATTGAGAGTGCAAATTTTCTACCTAAATTATCATTCAATGGTTAGCTAAAAACTACTAAATATTGATTGGATCAAATATTTGTCTACAAACACTTCTAGATATGTTTGGTTGTGGCGGATCTAAGATTTTTGCTAAGTAAAATTTAAAAAAACTAAAACATAGTGCTTAAGATTTGAACTTAAAACTTTGAGGGGAATTCTGAATTCCCTCAAACTACTAAGCCAACCTCTGATCTTGGATTGAGGGGATTTAAGTCTAGATATACATTAAATTTTTAAAAAGTACCTTAAATATAGCATGTAACTTTTTTTGTCGAGGGGATTCAGGTGAACACCCCGGGCCCCTCCTAATCCACCCTTGGTGTTTCATCATAAAATAATTTTGTAATAATCTTTGTCTACCCACATGTATAATGTCTCTATTAGCTATCATATATTATTATTAATTATTATTTTATTTTTTACAATTAATTTCTTTAAGATTCTAAAAATTCTCCTTCCAAACTGGAGATATCAACATCATGGCCAAGAAGAGACCATGATTGAGAAGGTGGAGAAAATATCTTTCTATTTTCTTAAAAATCCTAAAATCTTTGTATTCTCTTTTATATAGTAGATTTTCATCTTTTTTTTGTGAATGTAGATTTATTGAGCTAACCACATTCAATTATCGCATCTTTTTTGATATATTTCTCTTTTATCTTTTTATTTATCGTGTTTCAAGGTTAGCTTTGTTAGCTCTCACATGACTTTTGATTATTTCAGTACTAACACTTATTAACTTCCTTATCTCTATTCCTTATGAACTTATCCTATCCCTTGTAATCGTATCTCTTCATTACCTTCTTTAGTACCACAAACATGCTCAAATTAATTACCATTGTATACTACTAGGATTAATGTGTTAATTTATGTTTTTTCTGAACCAATTATTTTTCTCTTTGGGGTCGACAACAATGGAAGGTTATTATTATTGCTTCGACTGACCAAAATGTGGCTTATGACGATGTTGTTTTGGGTACAAAATCTATATGTTTTTTTTATACAAACTTCAAATTAAGTTCAAGAACAAGTTTTCAAGAACTACAATGAAGTTCAACACCTTCAAACACAAGTTCAAATGAATAATCAAATGAACTATCAAATGAAGTGTTTATCAACTATTAAGAAATGAAGATAAAACAGAAATTTGTAGAATCAAGTCCACCGAATACACGGTGTGTCCTTAAAAAATTTATTCTCCTCAAGTACCCGAGGTTATGAAATCTTTCCTTCTAGGATAAAATGATTCTCTTTCTGAAAATAACGGTACCTCAAATTTTTAGAAACTTCGAACGCACTCAATAGTTTGACTATCACAAGAGAGTTTTTAAGAAGAAGAAGAATGTTTTTAACTCTAAAAATTATTGTCTTTACCTGAGGAAAAAATCAGGTATTTATTGTCATCAAGGTGTTGCTTCATGAAGAGAAGCAATGGTTCAGAAAGGTGCACCCCTTCATAAAGATGCAACTCTTTAGAAAAGATGCAACTCTTCGAAAAAGGTGAAACTCTTTGGAAAAGTCACAACCATTGGAAAGGTCATAACCATTCAATCCGAAAAGGTGCCTATTCAAATTGCATTCTTTCTCTTAGTGTCTTTCGAAAAGAAAAAACCACATTTTTATTTTTTATTCACACCTCTTAATGAACCACCTCGCTCTTAGAGTATGCCAAAATATCATCTATGAAAATAATGACAAGGAAATCCAAAAACTGACGGAAGACCTTATTCATCAAATCCATGAATGTCGCCAGGGCATTGGTCAACTCAAAAGACATAACCAAGAACTCAAAATATCCATACTGGGTACAAAAGAAAGTATTAGGGATGTCCACCTCCCTAATCTTTAACTGATGATACCCAAATCGAAGATCAATTTTGGAGAAAAAATTAGCACCCTACAACTGATCAAAAAAATTATCTATACTTGGAAGAGGGTACTTATTCTTTACCGTCACCTTATTCAACTACCGATAATCAATACACATTCGAAGGGAACCATCCTTCTTATGCATGAATAACATAGGTTCACCACACAAGGACATATTAGGACAGATGAAACCCTTGTCTAAATGATATTTGAGTTGCTTCTTAAGCTCCTTCAACTTAGCCGGAGCCATTCTATATGGGGGAACAAAAATTGGAAGAGTTTTCAGAACCAGATCAATTCCAAACTCGATCTCCTTATCGGGAAGAACACTAGGAAGGTCATCAAGGTGGACCTCAGGAAATTCATTCACCACTGGGACAGAATGCAAAAAAAGACCCTTCGAGTTAGAATCTTTAACCCGGACTAGATGATAGAGACACCCCTTGGAGATAAATCATCGAGCCCTAAGATATGATATCAAAATCAACCACGTCTAATTCAAATAGATCCACCAAAGTCTCTCGAGCACCCACACATACCACACAACCCCTATAGACTCTTCTAGCCACTATAGAGTTACCCATCGGGGTAGAGACAGAAAAAGGGTCCGAACACACTCGAGATCAAAACCAAAATGCATAGCCACAAATGGAGTCACATAAGAAAGTGTGGACCCCGGATAAAGTAAATAGTACACATTATGGAAAAAAGAGTTTCAACATACTAGTCATGACACTAAGTGATACATCAAACTCTTATCGGGTATTGAGAGCATAAAGACGGTTTTGACCAGTGCCGGAGCCAGAAGGTCTGCCTTTAGGTGCCGGAGCTGATGAAGAGGCAACAAGGACCTTTTTTGCCTTAGAAGAAACTTTACCAACATAAAAGTTTCTAAGCATATACCATGTCTGACCACAGTTAAAGCACCTGTCCCATCCCTTATCACAGAAACCCCGATACAATCTACCATAAAACCTGTAGAAAGGATATGATGGAGCCGATTGGGCCCCAGTAACCTGTGATTGGGAATCATGAGCCCTAAAATTTTCTCCACCTTGGAAACACCTACCACCTGACGGCTTTGGATATGTATTACAAGCCATCGAGTGATACCCTGAGTTACCCTACTTCTTCTTAGTCCACTTTTCACTATCCCTGCCATTCTGCTTTTGGCCACCACCCAAGTCAGAGAACCTAAACTTTTTTCCCTGCCTCTCCCCTATCTCAGCCTACCTTTTTGTAATACCCCATACTTTTTCCTAGCTTGAAATTGTCTCAAGAATGTTAGAAACTTTCTTTAAAAGATGAATCCACTTTTGTACGCATGGTATTTTTAATATTTTCACTTTTTGTCATGTGGGAAATGTAATTATCTTTCCAATGATACCAATTTCATAAAAATCCGGTATCGAATGAGGAAGTTATGACCGTTTTACATATAGCAGTCTGAATCGCCCAGGTGTGACGGAGCGGGCCGACGGACCGTCGACCCAGTGATGGATCGTCGCACCCCACCATCGTATCGAGTCAGTGAGTCCACTCTCTGGATGAGTGCAACGGAGAGGCCGGACGGACCATCGAGCTAGCGCAGGATCGTCGAGCTAGTGACGGACCACCGTACCCCACCGTCGAACCAAGGCAGTAGTTCCAGTTCTGGTCCCAGTACGATGGTCAATCCGACAGACCATCGATCCAGCGATGGACCGTCATACCTAACCATTGCATGTTCCGTTCAATTATTTTAAAGCCATTTTTAAAAGGGTATTTGGGTCTTTTACCACCCGTTTATTCACCTAGTAATACCCGACCAAAGCTCAGAAATTCATTATTCTTCCACAACATTAAAATTAGGGTTTTTTTCCTAAGAGAAATCCTTAAGCAACAAGATCCAAATCTTCTTCAATAACTAAGAGATTCAAATTCTTCAACTTTAAGAACTTTAAGAATCTCACTACCAGGTATGTATAGTGTTCATTCATGGACTCCTTTCGTCCATGAAGCCCAAGAATCTCTTTTCAAAGTTCAAGTGTATGGATTTCCATGAATTTCTTGTTAGGTTTGCCTTTTATCACGTTGATAATGAGTAACAAAATTCTATTCCATGTTGGGTGATAAATTTTATGTGGAATTAATTAGTATAGATGTAGATTCATGTGAACTTATAATTAAACCCTTGGATGATGAAATTAGAGTTGAATCATGATATTTGTTTGTTGTATAATGTTGTCTACATATACTACGCCTACCATGTGTTTGATTAAATGCCTATGTGAAGGAAAAATGCCAAACTAGTATGATATTATGAAATCCCCATTTATGTACAAGCTTATGCATGACAAGTGTTTGATGAAATGTCTTAATCAATGAACTATGGATTATGATATTAATTATGTATTCAAGAAAGTCATGCTTTGTCAGTTTCTTTCTATCGAGTTTTGGGGTTACTTGTACCCGACAATTTAGCTGTATGGTAAGAGCCAATGTCATGTTTTCAAGATACTCTCAGTCAAGCCATTTTTCAGTAGAATTCAGTCAGTCTCATGACTCAGGAAAACTCAGTAATCTCAGTCAGTAATTAGATCTCAGTAATATTTTTTCAGTCAATGGAACTCAATAAACTCAGTCCAGTCAGTTCAGTAATCCATGCCAGTGTTTATTTAGATGGGAGTAGAAATTAGCACCGAGTGAACACAAGGATGGGAACACACACTGTCAGATGAGAGTGTGATTCTTAGAAGTCATCCTTGCATTCCAGAACTATGTAGCCAGCATAGGTTGAGACATCAACACTGTCAGATAAGGGCCCCACCATTCTCTTTGGGGACACTATCAGATGAGGGTTACCCATAGCTTGTCCTTGCCAGTGGCGCGGTATCGACACCCTTCCAATTGGGGTTAGAGATTGGACCCCAACTCTGCTATAATGGCGTATTAGGGGCATGTTAATTAGATAACTACTTCCCACAGTTTCAGTTACAGAATCAGGACTGTCAGATACAGTCATTCAGTCTCAGTAACATAACTCAGATAGTTCTATAGAATTTAAGATTGTCAGACTTAGAACATTATGGAACTCAGTTAGTTCCATCAGATTCAGGACTGTTAGATACAGTCGCTCATGTTATCAGTATTCAGATTCAGTAATCATGTTAACACGATATCAGTGTCAGTTATTATATCTCATGCATGTATTCTCACACTCATGATAGTCAGTCTGTTGTTATTATTATTGTTCATGCATATGAACCCCATGAATTTAGCCTACCTCACATGCATACCAGTACATTCAATCGTACTGACGCATTCGCGCTATGGTGTTTTTATACCATGGGTTCAGAGACACGAGTTCCAAAGCATCAGTAGCATTCCAGTATCAGCAGTCAGAGTTAGAAGTGAGTTCTCATCTTTCGAGGACATGATCATTACTTTATTATTTTATTAATTAATTTATTATTTCGAGTTAGTTGGGGACATGTCCCATCAACTCCTTATTCATATAGTCATGTTTTAGAGGCTTTCCAGACTAAAGTGTGTTCAGATAGTTTAATTCAGTTTTGTTTTGGGTATTTCATACCCCACCCTTATGTCATGATTTATCAGATCTTATGTTATAGTTTTGAACCTTATGGCCTTTCAGTTCATGTTTTCGCATTATACAATATATTATATGGTATACAGGTATAGACATCAGTCATGGGTTAGCTTGTGGACCTTTGGGGTCATGAGCACCATGTAGCGTTCCGGGTACCAGATTCGGGGCGCTACACTTTTCTTCTCTTCCTTTACTTGCTGCATGTACACAACCAACCTACAGATATCCATGTACTTGATCAACAAGGTAGCCTTACTTTCTAATATCATGTCTCGGGACAACTCGAAAGTGAACTTTCTCATTATAGCCCTTATGCTAGAAACCATCTCTGAAGCATACCAAGATAACTGGTGAAACTTCAAGGCATACTCCTTGATAGACATCTTACCTTTCTTTAAATTAACAAACTCTTTTGCATTTGCTTCCCTCAATTCCTGAGGAAGAAAGCAGTCCAGGAAAACATTAGAGAAATCCTCCCATAAGCTGACTCATCACCGTCACCCCTGAACAGGTCCCATTTCTTATACCATTGGTACGCCATATGTTTTAGTTGGTAGGTGGTAAACTCTATGCCTTCCATATTAGTGGCATCCATAACACGAAAGATCTTTTCCATATCATCCAGAAAACCTTTAGGATCCTCTTCCAACTTAACACCAGTAAAGGTTAGAGGGTTTAACATTATGAACTGGATAACCCTTATAGCCTCAGAAGATGGAGTAACAGAAGCACCACACTCAACCTAAGAAGATACCAATTGAACCAACATATGGATAGACTGACGAAATTCAGCATTCATCACATCAGCCTGAAGAGTTTGAGAGGGAAGAGGCCGATGGAACTCCAGGAGGACAATCAGGAACTGGACCCCTAGACCGGGTCTGGACCTCATAAGTAGGACGAGTCCCATCAACATTATCCTCGGGTGGGACATAGGAGTTTTCGTAAGCTTCAGACCATCGAGGAGGCATGGTCTAAAAAGTGAACAATAGGAATTAGAGGATAATTTAGGACCTTTATAATCTACAGCTTAAAAATAGAACACAAAAAAAGAAATATTCCTAAATGCCTCATAGCCTCTCCCTTATGAGTGTGGCGCACTACACACCCTTAAAAGAGACTCTTGATACGCTTAAATTACAACTCTCGTTAGAAAGTATAAGCGGTCGCTGTCAAATATAGAATCCAACTGGGTTGGGTGTCGAATCCCATAGGGAATACTATGATCACTAAGCATTGCGATTATTATTAGACTGTTGGTCGAAGATTCCAAGATAAGGGGGTTTGGTTTAAGTGCACAATAATATTATCAGCGTAACAATGAGATGATATGCGTAGTTATATTTGATCACAGAGAATAACAAGTTAGGGTTATGTCCACCTTGTAGTTTCTACTTCTATATTAACTATGGGTAATACGAATTTTATACATGCATGCACTTATAGAGAGACGTATTCTAATTCTAAATCCAAGTGTTTTTCAACCATCAAGGATTTATTCATCTTAGTTCTCTCGAACCTAAAGTGTACAAAAAATTATACGAACTCTCCAAGTAGTTAATCCTGCTAGGGCATTAACGTGTAAACTAGAGGTTGGAAACCCTAATTTCTTGTCACACTCTCTTTTCCAAACAACAACTTTTTTATCGAACAAGTTATTGCTATAATGGCGTATTCCCTATGTTTGCAACCACGATAATTCAATTATAATGAAGAGAGTAATGATATAAGTGCATTACACATCATAAATTCACAAACCCATAGCAATAGAGAGTATACTACAAGGTTTCCATAACCCTAACAGATAAGTTTAGCTACTCATGAATACAACGGAAATCAAAATAGACATAATCATCATACCAAAACTTAGAACAATCTCGGCGATGGAGATGACTAGCGACAATAAGAGAGGAATGTGTTTCTCTCTCTCCGTTGCTCAAGCTAAGCCGTTTTCTGCTTTCAAAAAAATTACAGAATCTGAATTTTGTGAATAATGGCTGAAAATTCAGCAATAAGGTTTTTAATAACATCCTACTCTAATAAATTGCTACAGCATCCTTAACTATTTAAAAATACTGAGTTTGCCCGGGAAAAGTTCCCATGCATCACATTCAGTCCAAAAGTTGCTTTTCCTTTTATGTGAAGTTTTCCTTTGCTGTCCACAGGTCCCCAAAGTGCTGAAATCTTCTTCATTAGTACCTGAAAAGCATGCTAATCACATAGGTCAGCTCACTTACTTAAAAATGGACTAAAAGTGCAAGAATTATGTATTTTATCCTCAAAACTTAGCTAAAACATGGGTAAGTTATGGTGCTTAGACGTATAAATACGCCCAACATCAACTCTACTCGACAAGACTTTGTGGACTCCCAAGTGAACATGAACCTAGGGCTCTAATACAAAATATGACACGACCCGAACCAGGGCTTAGTTGTGTTGGGTATCTCAAGTCCTACCGGGATTGGAGAACACCCCTAACACTCCACCATAATCCCCCTGTACATTATGTCAGATGAATTTCACACATATAACAAGAGATAACAAAATTTATTAGAAGAATTTTAAAGTAATTCATAACCATAACCAACCAAATATTCAACCAAAAATCCAACCGGTGTCATCCCCAATGCCAATACTAAGGCTGACACCAATACCGACACCGCTCATGCCCATAGTAGTCACACAAAGCCTCCAAATAAAATCCAAGAACATCCAGTCGGAACATGCCCCCGACCATAGCCAAAACTAAAGTCCAAGAAATAACAAAAAGCATAAAAGAAGTCCATAGCATGAAATGGAGTCTTTCAGAGTATAGAAGCTCACCACTCTAGTCTAACATAAATATTGTCCCCGAATCTAAGTCACTGAGTAGGAAGAGTAGTATGGTTAGTTCCTGCATCACGTGGGGATACAAAATTTAGCACAAAGTCTGATCATCAGTTCAAGAAATCAAGTATCAAGGCATTATTAAGTGGTATCATTATACAGACTATAGCTTGCAAGCAATGTCACTAGCCAACACTTAAGGGATTCCCAAATACCTCACAAGATTTCCAATTAAACCAAATCCATGGCCACCAAGGCCCTTATAAACCATTTAAAACCAATCAAACCAATTTAGGTTCCATTACCATATTATGCAGCGCAAAGTTTTCAATAATAGTCAAACTATGTGACAAAATCATTCCCATAGGCATCTTAACAAACATGTTGAGGGCATAAGATTTCCATAACCAAAAACCATGTATCAATTGACCATTCACATGCAATCACATGTTCAAACCATAATTTTAACATGAACACCATAAGAAAAATAAGGGAAAACATTATCTAACCAAGAACAACCAAAACCCCCCAACATCTATTTCAAAACCCAAAATGACATCACAATAATACCATAAAAACTATTCATTAAAAAATACCTTTAGTTGAACTAACAATGATGGAGGATTAACATGCCTTACACACCAATGAAGACATAGAGAAACCACCCTTAAGAGCCTTAATTGATTGCCTTGAAGAAACCCTGGCCTCTTCTTGAACCAAGAGCTTGAGAGAGATTTTAAGAGTGTTTGATTGAGAATAGGGGGTTAATGAGGTCCCAAAATATGTTTTATGTCATGGGGTCAAAAGGAGTTAAGATGGATAAATGTCCAGAATATCCCTAACTTAAAATTGTAGAAATCTCGCAGGTGTGTACAAGTTGACCCTCTAACTCATCACCATATCATACGACTGGTATGGTCCAGTCGTAACCAAGATAGAATCCAAAGGGATTGACACTAGACAACATATGACTACACCTTACCACTTTTAACCTATCCTCATGGCTCTTAGTAAGCTACTCGTACTCAGAGCCAAGTCAACTTACTAAGTTTCAGATTAAGTGAAGGACCAACCCAATGAACCATCACCAAACCTTACGACCTATACCCACCAATTCGTAACCACAATAGATCCCAACCACCATAGACTGGACAACTTACGAGTTGGGTCACCTAACCCATACCCACACCATACGACTCATATGCTGAGTTGTTACAAGAAAGTGAGCTCAAAGCTCAGGAAATTTTCAAGGTCCAAAACCCAGGGTGTTTGATATACCCCATCAATACTGTAGGTTTATCTCTCTGCGAGAACTTAGCACCTATAGGCAATACTGAGGCTTAACATAAGCAACCTAGTACCCTCAGATGTGATAAGGAAGGTACTTTAAAAAATAATACATCATATGAACTCTTATCATTTATAGAAAATGAAGGTAATCTATTCATTAAGTAGACAATAACTTGAACTACTAGACCTTAGTATCTAATTGGCATTTGTGATTTAAACCTGATAGCCCTGGATATATTTAGTATTTTCCTATGTTTTCCTTCCAATACACCATTCTGTTGTGGTGTATAAAGATAACTTATTTGATGTAACACACCTAGGGTCTTGAACAAGTCATAACACTTAGTATTGAACAAGTCAGTACCATTATCAGTTCTTATGATTCTCACATTAGTTCCAAATTGAACTTTAATAATCAACATAAATTCCTAAAAAGAAATAATGGTTTTAGATTTAAGTTGCAGTAAGTATATCTAAGTATATCTACTACAATCATCCTCAACGGTCAAGAAGTAGAAATTTTTTTTAATCAAAAGTAGGTATTTTATAGGGTACCAGCAGATCCATATGTACAACATTAAAATACATGCTTGACTTAGTTTCACAGCTAGGAAATAATAATCTAGTCTGTTTATCTAGAAGATAGATATGGCACTTATTTAATAGCTCATAATCCTTACAATGACTCAAAAAGTCTAGTGACTTCAACACTTATGTGGATGGATGTCCAAGTCTTTTGTGCCATAGGTTGTTGTCTTTCACCATCATGCTTGCTACTAGCCTTTCTTTATCTTTAGATGCATTCGCCCTTCTATACTCACCTTTGAGAATGTGTAATCCATATTTTTCTTACCAATCCCTCTCACCCTGCCAATGTAAAGACCCTAAAACACACAGAAGTTAGGGTAAAAAGATACTAAATAAGACAATTGTCTAGTAACCTTGGAAACAGACAACATATTCAACTTAAAATCAGGGACAAATAATACATCTTTCACAGCTCCATTTTGAAAAACTAGTGCATCTCCAATATGAGATATATCATCCCTGTCCCCATTTGTAAGATTCACCTTATCCTCTCCTTCTCTAACTACTTTACTTCTTGTAAAAAATACATTATTATTTGATACAATATGATGAGTAGCACCGGAATCTGCTACTCACTTTTGTTGCTCAACATGAAAAAATAGAGAGGTAGTTATACCTGACATATTAGCATATTTTACCTCCTGTTGGTCCTTGTTAAGAAGCTTCAAAAACTATTTGTACTCCTCATCAGTGAAGACTTGACCTTTGGCTAGTATTGAATTATTGATTTTTTTTGTGACCACCTTAAATAGTTGAAGTATTATGACCTATATCTCCACCAAAAATTTTTCCATTGAAGTTGTTAGATGAAAATTGAGTGTTAACTTGACCTGCATATTGACTCTCATGATGCCTAGGAGCAGTAAAACTTTCAGTGTCTTGATTACCATATCCATTTACAAGATTATGCTGCATGAATCCCTTTGAACTACCATTATTGTAATTCACCATCCTCCTTGATTTCCAGTCAATGGGATATCCTGTTAGATTGTAACATTTCGCTCTTGTATGTTCAGTTAAGTGACAGTAGTCATACTTTTTTATTTTGTAATTTTGATTTCTATGACTCATTTATGAGCCTCTATTCACCTACATTGCAATAGGGTTTGACCTCTCACTTGTGATAGATGAACAGGAAAGTTGCTGCTACTTATCTTCTACTATCATAGCATATGCTTGATTGAGAGAGGGTGTAACTCCATTCAATAGAATCTATCTCCTATCCTGGTTATATGAATCATTCAATCCAACTAGAAACTATATCAACCTCATTTGAGCATGGTGATATGCATAATCTTTAGACCTTAGACAATCACACGAAGAAGAAGGGATCACGGCATCATACTCATTTCACAAACTCTTCAGTTTAGTAAAGTAAGCAGCTACTGAATCAGTAACTTACAAAAATGTGTTGATTTCTCTGTGTAATTGGTATAACCTCATTCGATTCATTTTATCAATCTTTTCTTCAGATCTTCCCACACTACTCGAGTATTTGTCTCATATATAATCCCATTCAATAACTCAAAACTCACCAAGTTCATTAACCATGACAAAACTATTGCATTACAGGTCTCTCATTATTCATATAGCTCATCTCTGTACATCTCCTTACTGCTTGCACCAGTTACAAATTCAAACTTTGTTTTGCCCAATAGTCCAATCCTCATTGATCTACTCCATATATTACAATTCTCAGATCCCATAAGTTTGACTGAAATCAAAGTAGCTCCATACATATCTGATATGCTTATGAATAAAGGATCACTGGGATCTATCTTAGGTGTCATTTTCACACTTCAACAATCAAGTTCTTAGATTATAGGAATCAAAATCTACTAACAACTATCTCACTATCTCATAGTATCATACAAAATTTAGCTAAAAATAGATAGACCTACTACAACAATTCTGGGTTCAAACTATGGGCTTTAATTCAAAATATTTAGGTAATAATAAAGATAAAAAAATCTACCACAATGGAGATATAAACTCCATAGACTTCTTTTCAAACTCCATGATCGATTTGGAGCTCTGATACCATATAAACTTTCATCAATTATCGAGTGCTAGTTGATTAACCAAGATGCATTGAACAAAGATGAGAAAGGAAGAAAGTGAATTTTATTGACCGTCAAAATCCACTTGCATTGCTACAAATTGCATCTATATATAGATGTGTATATATATATTCTAGAAGCTTCTCAACTTGACTACAATACACACTCAACTGCCAGCTCATCATATAACTCACCAACTAGCTAACAAACTAACAAACTCATGGGCATCAACAACTAAATCATGTGCACAGTAAACTAATATTACAGTGCACATAGAATGATCTCATTTCTTGTTTGGAATGATCTTTCCAATAATTTTCTTTTTAAGAAAACTAAAATTTAAATTTGGTAAGAAAATCAGGCCAAAAACTCTAGCAAATTTCCTCCTTTTGGCTTGATTTTCTTGGCATAACTTGATCCGTCTTCTCCACGTGCATTATCTTCGTTTTTCACATAATTTGCATCACTGTTGCTTGTCATGGTTAAAAATAAAGTTTAAAATATAATGATTAAAAATGAGTTTAAAACAATATTTTATTTTTATTTTTAAAGATGCAGCAACAGAAATGTTGAAAATATGGTTGAAACTTCTCCACATGTAGTTGGACAAAATCTTCATGATTATCAAATTGGTTGTAAAATTGATTTAAAATCTCTTTGAACTTGTCTTTAATCTCGTTTCACCAAACAATTGGACCTTTGAACTATAGGCTCGAATACCACTTGTTGGGTTCAAAATTGAGAGGACGTCATGCGGAAGCTTAGAGTTTGCAAACCATAAAAGCGATAATTCAAATGACATAAAACTAAACTAAAAAGCATAATATTATTTATGATTTGACCAATTGACATACATATTAAAAACTGATATAAAAGAAAACATAAAACTGTTAGAGAGAAAATCACCCCCTAAACAAGACTTTTTGATGACTACATTGATGATGCGATTGTGTTGTTATATGAGAAGAGAATCTTCTATTTATGGAGGTCAAAATCATTCCTCCAAGAAAGGTAAGCCAAATATGAAAAAGGATTATGTTTTCTTTTTAGGAAAAGTAAAAGTAATTATGGTATTACTTTTACTTTTCTCTAATAAAAGTAAAACTTAAATTTGGTAAGAAAATCAGGAAAAAATTGCTAGCCATAGCAACTACTTAGAGTGCTTAAGATTCCAGAGAAAACATAGTTCGACGGCATCACATATGATGAATTACATTCACCGATCTATTATTTTATCCCAAAACAGAGAAGAGCCCAATCAATTTTTTTTACTCAAGAGATGTTTCAACTCTTTTTAAATATAAAGTCATTATTATTGTTATTTCTGTTTTATCATCATTACAAAAATTATGTAAAGGATGAATTTATTATTTTGTAAAAAAAAAAAAAAAAAAAAATTGAGGTGTAAATCATTTTAAAAAATAGGATAGAGTATAAGTTATAAAAAAGAGAAAATATTAGGATGCAAAATATAAGATAAAGTACAATTATACAGAAATATGAAATGATTTCTTTGATCTATGCAATGAGTACGGGAAAATATTTTTCATACTAATATTGAAGTGTAACAACGGCCAAGAGGTTGACCAAAATGTGATATCCGACTAATGCAATATTGATAGTGGGGGGAAATTACGGAAATAGAATACTCCTTCTCCTTCACTTATTTTTACTTGTCACAAATGCATTAATTATATTAACAAAAAAAATTATTAAAAAAAAACAACTATAAAAAATATTATCGACTTTGCATCTAAAATATTTAAGATATAGACTTTATAAGAAGATATATATTTATTTTTTCTTAAAAATTTAAGGTCTTCGTTCAATTTTCGCTATAGGCCACCAAAGTGCTTGAGCCGCCCATGCTTTACGTGTGTCTTGCTTTATAGATTAGGTGTTTTTTAGCGATCTGATTCCTCTCCATTTTCCTTTTCTCAAATTTGTCTAAGTTCTTGTTTGGATTGAAGACACATGTCATAGTTTAAAATTAATTATTCGGAATAAATTAGTTGAATTAAGGTTCTAACCATAGTTATTTACTTTCATATATTTAGTTATATTTGCTCCTTAAATATTCATTAGATCTTTTACTCAATATTTAAAAGAAAAATCTTTACTACCATAAATATATATTAAAAACTTTTCCTAAATATTTTTATTTTTTAAAAATTTAAAATATGGTTAAAATCTTAATTTTTCTAATTGAAAATTCAAAAGAGCTAACATAAAGAAAATATAACGAATTTATTTGGCACAGGTATAATTGGTTTATTTGGCACATAAAGAAAATAAACTTAGAAAAACTTCATGCCACAATCTTTATTTTTCTATTTGAAAAAATTACTTAAGAAAAATGGCAAACATTAGAAGGGAAAAAAGTAAAAATCTAGCAGAAAATTGTTCAAAGATAGAAAGAAAATAGTTTAATATATTTAAGGAATATATAATAGGTTGTTAAAATAATTTAAGCCACAAATATATAGAAGTAGATAACTATGGTTAGAACTTTAAAATATTAACCATTAATTTTAAATTATGACATGTATCTTCAATCCAAGTAAGAACTTGAGAAACTTGAAGAGAACGAAAATGGAGAGAAGCGGGATCCGTTTTTTAGAACTCAGAACCATTATTCTCATTTCTTTTCCATTTTGTATCGATATTTCTTATCTTTAATTTCTTGCTCTTAAATTTTAGTATTTCTTTTATCTTCCACGTATCCAAAATTATATTAGACGTCAACTTGTATATAACCAAAAAGAACTAATACACAGGAGGAAAAAAATCATAGCCACCATATCATGGTGAAGAATGATAAAATCCATTATTATTTACATTTAACTAAAAGATATTTTACCTAAGTTGGAAGAATTCTCAAAATTTTGTAGGTCTAGAATTGCAAATTGCAATAGTAGAAAACCCTATAGCATTTTCTTAAATATTCATATTTATGTTGTATAACATAAGTTGGATGATGTGTAACATAGATCTTGATAACATCTCAAATATACATCAATTTTGAAGGACAAAACCAAAAGGAAAATGAAAAAGAAGTACTAAAATCTAACTCAAAAAGTTCATATACAGGATCACAAAGTGTTAAAAGATAAAAACCTCAATAGCATGCAGCCATAAATAGGGACTCTGTCAACAGCATATATTCTTTTGCCTTACATGGAATTGTTAAAAATGAATTTGTACCATAGGAAATCCTTATAAAACGTGTGGTTTCAATGGGTTCTGTATAGGGAAACATCGATATTGTTGAGTGTGTGAATTAAAGTCCCACATTAATAGCTGAAAGAATTGGGAAACTACATATAGGTGTAAGATCTCTTAATAGTGTGAGGCCTTTTGATGAAAATCGTGCGAACTTGGTCTAAAGCGGACAATATCACACTAAGTAATAAGAGTGTCTTTGGATTGGTTGAACCCAACAATTGAAATCAGAGGCCAGGTTCGGCTCGGTTTTGCTTACCCTTACAAGTTTGGAAATTCACACACAAGAAGCTAGTTGCGGGTTCAGTTTCCATAAAATATTAAGATGTGTGGTTGTCACATAGTGAATCTTAGTGACTCGTGGATCGTGGTGTACCACATAAAACATAATTTGAGAGGGAGAATGTTAGGTGCGGATGACACACAGTGAATATCGAAAATTGACCTGTGGATCATAGTGATGGGCCACGTGGAACTTAGTTCGAGGGGAGATTGTTGGGTGTGCGAACAGTCCCATATTGATAGATGAAGAAATTGGGAACCTACATATAAGGTGTAGGATCTCTTAATGGTGTGAGGCCTTTTGGAAAAAATCGTGTGGGCTTGACGCAGAGAAGACAATATCACACCATGTAATAAGAGTGTTATTGGGTTAGCATTTTTTTTATTGATTTTATAAAAAAAATTATTTGTTAATTGGTTCGTTTCAATTTTATCTTAGTGGGTTATCGATTAAATCGATAACCCAATAAGGATACACTAAATTACTATTTTACCCCTATATATATTATATATATAAATATTTATATTACTTATTTGTATTATATATATTATACTAATAGATATTACTTTTTCACAAGTTAATACTTTAAAATAGAATTGCAAAAGTTAGACAGTCACTATTGACTGTTCAATATTCACAAATCACAACATAAAATCCTCGTTCTAAACCGACGAGTCGAGACGACGAAGATCAAGCAACCGACAACCCTCATTGTGAATAATGTTTTTATCTTTTTGATTCTTTGTTAATATACTTTATTTTAAATTATGGGTTTAAATAGAAGTAGGGCAACAAAGGCATAAAGCACGGGTATTGAAAAGCTTGAAGCATTCAGTAGCATCCAACAACTAGGATTCAGTTTTTTTTCGAACTAACAGTCAGTTCAAGTTTGAAGATTCTTGTAGACTAAAAAATATTATGTAAGATATTGGCGGCAACTAAGATTTTTTTTTTTTTATGTTAGTTGTTATTATTTTATTTTATGAGTATCTTCTTATTGGTTAAATTAAAAATTGAACCGTTAAGGATCAAAAATCGATAAAAAAATCTTGTTGGTTGGTTATTGATTTTGCATATTTAAAAATAAAAAATCGATGAGCCGAATCAATAACATATAAAATCGAACCGAACCGATCGATACACACACTTAGCTGATTGAGCCCAACAACAGTGTTTTGTTTAATATTTGTTAATTATGTCTTGAATTTTTCCCTTGTCTATTTCAGGAAACTCCTAATCCCAATTGGTTTAGGAAGCCCTTGCTAAATCGTGAAATTTCATATCTTGTGTAGGTTATGCTGATGTTTGTGGTAAACACCTAAGTCTTGTAAATTATGCAAAAACATGAAAACTTTATGTAAACTAGTCTTATATCATGTACATGCTTGAAAGTCATGCTTGTTCATGTAAAATTATGCTAAATAATATTAAAAACATGAAAATCCTTGTAAATTTATATTCATGTTATGCACTTGCTTGAAATTTAGGCTAAAACATGTTAAAGGAAAGAACTTGTTTTCAAATTATACTTAAAATCTTAATTCTTGCGAATTTCAAAGGTTCAATATCAATTCATAGGGATTTAATGAAGATTCCACCAAATCTTAAACAAGAGTTTGAAAACATGTGAGTAAGAATCCAATTAAACCATAAAAATTCATGATTATTATAAAAAACGTAGAAAAACTCTCAATGAAGCATGGAAATTTGAATTAAAATATTTGAGATTAAATCCTAACACAAGAATACATATTCCTGAAATTTTAAAACTTGAGTATGGGCACAAGGACAAAAGGATTATCCTTGTTGAAGCTCCACATACCTGGTCTTGTTGGTTTCTTAAAGAAAAGCTTGAATTGGAGCCTTGAAAGTATGAATTTTTAGAGAGAAAATTCTTCTTGATTTATTCTTGAGAGTAGGGAGGAGAAGGATCGGTGATCTAATCTTAAAGTTGAGGTAAGTAGGGTTATATTAAGTTAAGATAGTGTTTGGGAGTCAAAATACCCATCTACCCTTGTGAAAATGGAGGAAAAGCGATGTTGGGATGCCTAGGGGGCCCTTAGAGTGGCACGAAACCATCGTGGGACTTTAACTCCGTGGCACAGTGGCTATCTTGAAGTATAAGCTCTGTGGAACAGAGATATCACGAACTCTTACTGTTTTGGGTTCCTCAGTTTATGATACTCGATGTGGCACGCATCATTTACGGTAAATTAGTCCTAATTTTTTACTTTAATATCAGATTAAGAAAAAATTAGATGTGTTGGAAAGAAAACTCAAATACCTTTCATTTGATGGATCTTGAGCTCCAAAGTTCTTCAGAATCTAGGAGTTATACTTATTGGAAGTTGACTATAGATAGATTCTATACAAAAATTCAATCAATAAGAAAGCTTTCAATTGGAGTTACTCGTGACCTTCATTCATGTCTAGGGCTCTTCACACACTAAGAAATTGATATTAACACCTATGTACAAATAGGAATCATTAGATTTGTTCTTGTACACATTTGATGAACGAGTCAATTCTTAGCTCAGAAATTCAGGGTGTTATACAAGCATACGATAATAAATAACATTCTCAAAGACAATATATCATGGAACTACTCAAGACTAGCTTATCCCATACAATAAGCCTCATCTACTATTACAAGTTCATTTATACTCTAAGTGTGTCCAAAAGCTTAATTATTCCATCAATAAGAAGAATAACATAATTATTCTCTAAATGTCCCTAAGCTCAGATCATCACTATAAAATCCACTAAACAAGATTCATGCTCTAAAATAGGCATTCGATAACAATTATTTAAGATCAATAAGTTATCTATTGATATTCTACTCTAAGGATATTTACAAATAGTAATAGTAACTAAGAAAGGCAAATAATCTAACTAAAATCCACTAAAAAACTTGGTACCTGCAGAGGTGCTCATCATTTCACCTAAACGGGACCCCAAACTTAAGCAATTCACAAATTACAAGTAAGAAAACATACAATACATAAACACTTCAAAAAAAGTCAATATACATCTCAACTTGTCTTAAAAGAAGATTTGCAAGTCCAAACACCATCCAAAGAATCAATCGAAATCTCGATTCCTTAAATCAACACCAAACACACTCCAATCTAATCAAATGTGATATTTACAAGTCAAAATGAATCTAAAGATATTACTGACTATATTTATTTTGGATTCAAAATTCGCATAAAAAATTATCTTAAAAAATGCAAAGATAAAATTGAGACTTTATCTTAGAAACATATTTTTCAAGGTCAAAGGAGTCTACAATTTAAAACTCACGCAAAGCTAAGTTTAAAATGAGGTTTAAATAGGAAAAAAACCTATTTTTAGAATTTACCAATAAAACCTCTAAAAATCTATGTTTAAAATCAAGGATTTGAAGTTGTTTGAAGATGAAATTAATAGAAAATGAATTTAGAGGTTACCCACATGAAAACTATAAATAAACCCTAGTGAAATTATCTTTTCTGAAGTTTGGTGATCCAAAAATGGAGAAAATTATGAAATTGGACTACATATATACTGTTCCAGTAATGACTGCTTAAGCGACTAAATGATCACTTAGATGACCACAACTTAAGCATATAGGCCATCGCTAAAGTGACTAAGCCATATAAGTGACACTTATCACGGCCCAACCTTGATAAGTAAGTCAATCATCTCAATGAAATACGAAATAAATAAGAAAATAAAGTAAAATAAGATTACTAGAATGAAGCTAAGTCACACACACATATATAAGCAAAGGACAAAAATCTAACCAAGGTACAAAACCATCCCAAAATCTAATATAATAAGTGTAGAGCATCTAATAATACAAGGTGAATCTGAAGTACATGATTTGTCTCTGAAAATGAAAATAAAGACACCCAATAGATAAGAGGTCTGGATCAATTTTGAAGACGTAGAGCAATCGGTACCTCGAATATCACCAATCAACAACACGATCTCAACTCCCACATGTCATAGTCATGCTAGGATCTACACCAAAAGGACACAATGAGGATGAGTACAGTTCATTTGTACTTAGTAGGTATCTTAGACCGTCTGAGCAAGGCAGAAAATAATATAAGTAAAAAAAAACTATGAGCACATCACCTGTAAATAGAAAAGTGTTATACGGTATCTCACACCATCTCCATTAACGGTTCTATTAAAACATTAAAATGAAACTATAAAATATATACAAAAGTATGCGGAAAGTAAACACACATCAAACAAACTAAGGAATCACCAAGATGCATACACAATGCAATGCAATGATGAAAGTCACCGCATGACTTTTTGTATACACCTACTGCACTTTCAACTCTCAAAATAGGACCTATAGGGGAGGGGAGGTATCAACCCATATACTATAATTTATATGCTAATATCTCAGTCCACCTCTCCGACTTGTGCTCACGAAGAGGATTTTATAAAAATATCTTATTTTCTTTCAAAAATAGTGTTCCTCAATAGTAACAGAGTCTCTTAAATGTATGTGTGTGTGTGTGTGTGTATATATATATATATATATATATATATATGTATGGAATGAGGATGTTATGCTCACAATCAAATCAGTATGAAGATATCTAATCTATCAAACACGTATAAAAGTGAATCCAGAAATCAACTCAATATGTCCACATTTCATAATTATCAACTTTAATTAGGCACTATCAAAATAAATATGCATGTAGGACATCATCAATGTTATATCAACCCCAAACTCGAATATTTCTATCACGATAAAGACAACCAACACTTAAAAAGGACAAAAATAATAATTCAAGCCTCCGCACAAATATTATATCTAAACTTAAGGCATTTAAATGCACATATATAGTCAAAAATGTCAAATAAAGCCCCTCCCCTCCCCTCCCACACGTGTAACACACAATATTAGATGTCTCAAAACAACAACAACAACAAAATATAATCCCCCACATGGGCACATAACAACAATTAAAAAAATTCTAAAAATATAAATCTGATAGTTATTTTTTCCCAACCCATAATATGTTTAACTTATATATTAACTACCTAACTCAATCTGAAAGAAGTTAAACCATAACTTACCTCAAAATGATGATATTCCGACCTGAAGTTCTTCAATACGAAGCTCTTCTTACGTACGGCCTCAAAATCAACTACAATATTCAAATATAGCGTCTACACATTAAAAGAAAGTTAGTGATACTTATATTGCCCATATAAGTCGAGTCCAAAATGGATTCGAAAAATGAGTTCAAAAACGGATGGGGTAAAACAAAAATTTTATTTTATAAAAACATTTCAAAGGTTATAGGAATGTATAGTTGAAGAACCATGCAAAACGAGCTTAAAAAAAGGTCCAAAATGAAGAAAATGTATTTTAAAGCTTTATCGATAAAACCCTCAAATTTTTATTTCAAAATCATGATTAAAAGGTGTTTTCAAAGATATAATCAATGAAAAATATTGGCGTTACCCACATGAAAAACGATGAAACCCCCCTAAAAAAATTATCTTTCCGAAGCTTAGAGGTCCAAAAATGGAGTAAAATTGTAAAATTGAGGCTTTTATACTATTTAGTGAATAGTGTCTCGCTATTGTGGTCAATCCTTTGGGTTTGTGAGGGTCAACGCTGACTAGACCATCAAATTTCCCTTCACATTCGCGGTCAAGTCTTTGCATTGGCAAAGGTTGACGATTCAGGCCTTCGTGTTCACAACAGCCTCATCGCATTCGTGAAAAAGGACTCGTCTGCTATACATGATCACAGCCACCACCTTGTGATCGTAATGAAGGGGAGATTCTTTCCCTACATTTGCAGCCTGAGGCCCACATTCACAAATAAGGACCTGGCATGCACTAGATATCAACAACTTTGCTGATTTTGTATTCATTTGAATATTTTAAATGGACCCTCGAGATTCATTCACGATTCGACTGAAACAAACTATATATGCTATTATGATATTTTTGATATTCCGGACTCACTGGCAATGTCAGATTTTCAAAAAAAATATTCTTTTCAATAAATTAAATCCAGAGATTCATTTTTCACTATTTTACAAACGAAGGATTGAGATACAAGATAAAGGTTTCGAACCCGAACTAATCTGCTACTAACCTAAATTCAATATTTCAGACCTAGTGGAGTTGTCCAAATTGTCATTTAATAATCCAAAAATTAAATATTGACCAAAGTCAACTATATCTTTTCAAACCTCTAAAAATCACAAATGCGCCCAAATTATTTCTGAGCGCATCAGGAACCGTGTTAACCATTCTCACACCTTAAAATCATCATATCATAACTACGAGGAAGAAAAAAATGATTAAAACACATAAAAAATAAGTTTTTTCACAAATCAGGTCATTACACTTTATTTTAGCGATCCATTGTCGCTTAAGCGACTTTCGTTAAAGCGATAAGGGGTTCGCTTAAGCGACTGAGGTTAACATTGATTGACCAATAAAGTGATTCTTTGGACGCTTAAGCGGCTTCTATTTTAGCAACTAATTGACCGCTTAAGCGGCTGCACTAGATGATGCCCAACAACAACAACTTAGTAAAAATGTCATATTTTCAATTGAAAGATTCATTTGAAATTTTGTGAATGTAAATGAATATGCTACTAGGCTATTTTCATTATACCAGACTCAATGGTAATGTCATATTTTCAAAAAATGATCATTTTGAACAATTTAACTTCTGGTACCTTTAGGCAAAATTTAACTAATTTTTAAACGAAGGATTAAAATGCAAAATAAAGGTTTAGGACCTGAACTAACTATGGTACTAACTCAAAGTCGAAATTTCGAAGCTAATAGAACTGCTAGAATCATCATCCAATGCTCGGATCACAAACATTGAATCGAAGTCAAACTAATCTCTTTAAGAAAGTTTTAAAACTACAAATTCATATATAACACTTCCAAACGAATTGGCAACTGTGCCAACCATCTCCATAATTCGTAAATAATATAAATCAACCAGGGAGAAGGACAAAATTATCAAAATACAAAAAAATTCTAAAAACCAACATAGGGGCCGTTACACTTGTCCAGATCCGTTACCTTGGCATATAATCCAAAAATGATCTGTACATCAGTCAGAGGATGTTCTTGGCATCTACTAGAGATGATCTCAATATCATTAAAATATCAATGGTCGAAATCAACCTTGAAATTCAATTACTTTGTTTTATCCATCATATTATATTCGTGATTCATGGCAATAAATATGTACGCATGACCATAACAGTAAAGGATGTTCACAAGCAACAAGAATAAGCCAATCTCTTTTTAAAAAAAGTGTCATTAGACACAAACTCCTAAAAATAAGCAGTTTTCTTTAACACAGCGATCTTAAGCCATCTACTCATCAAAATAAGTAGATTGTTTTCAATACAATACTCTTAGACCAGTAACTCATCAAGTTACGATAAAACATATAAATCAGAATGATGTAATAATGTATAAGCAATTCAAGTAATATAACATTTATCAGCAACGGCCCAACCTAGATTACACATAAGTAACCTTTCTGGCTAGCAAATATGCATCTTCTTTTCGAATGACATAAGAGTATCTCAATCTATTAAAATCATAATCTACATGAGTATACAAGTCTATCAACATCTATATATATAGGAAATTTCGATACTAAACTTGAGTCAAAAATCAACCATGAGCCTCCGAGGATAACTTTGATAATTGATTTCAAAATTGAACCTCACTCATTAAGTAAAAAACTTATGCACACGAATCGAACATTAGATTGACGAAAATCCAATTTAAGAACTTAAGGCAAAAAATTTCAATTTTCAATAGTTAATCATGATATTAATTTGATGTAAACATTTTAGGCAAGTAAGTATGCCAGTTTAGATTTTATCTTAATAACCTTTTAAATAAATAAGATAAGATCAATTAATGATGTTCTTTTGGTCCATTAATTATGGTCATGATGATACCATTTGAGAATTCTAAGAAACTTTAAAATATGTCGAAGTTATCTAACTACTTCTTCAGTTTGCTTTTATTTGTTATAGTTTAACTTGCACATTCATTAAGGAAACAATTAATAAACATAGTTGGTTTACCATAATACTCATATTAAATGATGTTTAAATTATATTTTGAAATTAATTCATTAAGAAAACAATTAATAAACATAGTTGGTTTACCATAATACTCATATTAAATGATGTTTAAATCGTGTCTTGAAATTAATTTAGAGAAAATGCAATTAATATGAAGGGGAAAATAGAAAAAAGAAGCTGCCTTTTTTGATATGTCAAAAATGACAAATAAAAATCGAAATACAATTAAAAAATTAGTCACAGGTAAAATATTATATTAGTCACAACTAATTTTATATTACATGTCCTGATTCAATATAATATAATATTTTGCTGCTTCATTATGGCGTCAACGTTCAGAACCCATGCACAAATAGAAGTGTTTTTGAACAGTCCTTTTTCCAAAGGTGACATCAACTCCTGCTTTCTTGTATATGTAAATAGCATGCGCAGAGTCCTCTCTACACATCCTAAACAAATAGTAGCAATTAAAAGAGTACTCAGAAACAAATTATATATAGTTATAGGTAGTAATTGTTCAGATCAAAATTTATGTACATTTGAAACATATGTACCTTTGAAAGAAATCAAACACTTGTCCCTTGCAGATAGTATTCCCACGAGAGGACGACATGAACAACGTATGATCTGCCTTACAAGCCTTTGTTGATGGATCCCACTCTCTGGCCAAAGGGTTTAGCTTAGAAACTAATGTCAAATTAACCTTGGCAATTGCATCTTCAAGATCATCACAACAAAATGTACCATAGATGAATGATATCTCATTCTTTACTTTTTCTTTGCTCAACAGAATTTCTTCAAGGGAAGGATGAAGGAGTTGCGAAGTGAGTGGCCAAAAGTTTTGAGTAATAGATGACGAGTTCGATTCTATAAAACATAGAGCTATCTCAGCTTCATCATAGATGATTTTTAACAACTTTTCCTCGCAAGTAGATATCTTATGATTGTTGGGTTATTAAGAGGTGTGAAGGGAAAATGGAAAGGTGGTGCTATTTTTTTTTTTCGAAAAAACACTAAGAGAAAGGATGCAATTTGAATAGATATCTTTTCGGATTGAATGGTTATGTCTTTTCCAATGGTTGTGACTTTTTCGAAGAGTTGCACCTTTATGAAGGGATGCACCTTTCTGAATCATTGCTTCTCTTCATGAAGCAACACCTTGATGACTATAAATACCTGAATTTTTCCTTAGCTAAAGACAATTTTTTAGAGTTGAAAACTTTCTTCTTCTTCTTAAGAACTCTCTTGTGATCATCAAACTATTGAGTGTGTTCGAAGTTTCTGAAAGTTTGAGGTACCGCTACTTTAAGAAAGTGAATCATTTTATCCTGAGAGGAAGAATTCCATAACCTCGGGTACTTGAGTGGAATAAATTTCTTAAGGACAAACCATGAAGTTGGTGGACTTGCTTCTTAAATTTCTGCTTCATCTTCATTTCTTAAAAGTTGATAAACACTTCATTTGATAGTTCTTTTGATTATTCATTTGAACTTTTGTTTGAAGATGTTGAATTTCTTTGTAGTTCTTGAAAAATTATTCTTGAACTTTGTTTGAATTCTGTATAGAAAACATACAGATTTTGTACCCATCGGAACAACAATCTTAAGAAATTTATTTGAATTTTTTTTTTATGCTTGTTTGATGAAATTTTCTTTTCACCATTTATAAATAAAGTACTTTTATAATCTGTATTGTTGGGTTTCTGGAGATTAAAGCTTATTGATTTCTACTCCTTTTTAACTTAACAAGTGATTTGAAGATATAAAAACTTCATCACAAATTAAAAGTCATTTGGTTAACGATTAGAAGAACATAAAAACTTCATCGTTAAACTAGAAACAAGTGGTGTTTAAAGTTGTTACAACTTTATAATTAATATTTGATATACTATGTTGATTGTCTTTTTGTAATAGAAAAATGACTACTAATGGTCATGCAATTGATGGGATGACAAGTGTAGCAGCAACAAACGTTGCTACAACAAGCCGCACACAGTGCTATGCCCGCAATGGCACCTGCGGAGAAATTTGGAAAATTTTTGGTGTAGATTTTAAACGCTGGCAGCAGAAAATATTCTTCTATTTGAACACTTTATGTCTTTAAAGGTTCATATCTGAAAATGCCCCAGAATTGTCCAAAGAAACATCTGACAAGGAGCGGTTCATTGTATTAGAGGCATGAAAATATTCGGATTTCTTATGCAAGAATTATATCCTAAGTGGCCTCGAAGACGATTTGTACAATGTGTACAGTGGAATGAATACTTCAAAAAAGTTATGAAATGCGTTGGAACGAAAGTATAAAACTGCGGATGCAGGAACTAAAAAGTTCTTTGTTGCAAGGTTCCTTGACTAAAAAATGATTGACAGTATATAACTGTCGTATCTCAAGTATAAAAATTGCAAGTAATCATCCACGATCTCCTTCCTGAAGTTATGCATATAGTAAATACCTTATTTGAACATGTTAAATGTGTTCTTAATACTCACATGCCTTTGATATAGGTTTTATTGTGAATGGGGCCTTTCAAGTGGCAACCATAATAGAGAAGTTGTCATCCTTGTGGAAGGACTTAAAAATTACTTGAAACACAAAAGTAGAGAGATATTAGTTAAAGAACTCATTGTGAGGTTGATCATTGAGGAAGACAACAAAGCTACCGAGAAAAGGACGAAAGAAAACTCTGCAATCAGTGGAGCCAACATTGTAGAGGACGGCCTAACAACTCGAAGAAACGGAAGAAAAATGGACAACAAAGCAATCCACCAAAGAAGAAATTCAAGGAGGAGTGCTTTAATTATGGTAAGGCTGGCCACAAATCAGTAGATTGTTATGCCCCAAAGAAAGGAAAGAAGAAGGAACAAGCCAACATGGCTGAATCCAAAAACGAAATAGATGATCTATGTGATATGCTTTTAGAATGTAACTTGGTGGAAAATCCTAGAGATTGGTGGATAGATTTTGGTGCCACCCACTATGTATGTGCCAAAAAAGAGTTGTTTTCTTCATACGCTCTGACTCAAGATGAGGAGAAGATCTATATGGCAAACTCCGTAATAGCAAAGGTTGAAGAGACGGGAAAAACTGCTTGAAAATGACATCAGGCAAAGTGTTGACTCTTAACAATGTCCTTTATGTATCGGAGTTGAGAAAAAAATGTGATTTTCATATCACTTCTGACTAATAATGGATTCAAATGTGTATTTGTTTCTGACAAGGTTGAAATTAGCAAATGAGAAGTGTATGTAGAAAAAGGCTACCTCACCGAGGTCCTATTTAAGATAAATGTAATAACTATTGAAATTAATAAAAGTTCCATTTCTTCTTAATTACTTGCTTTAGTCTAATGAATTGTGGCATGAACGTTTAGGACATGTCAATTACAAAACTTTGCGAAAACTGATTAACTTAGAAGTTTTACCAAACTTTAATTGCAATAAATTAAAATGTCAAACGTGTATGAAATCAAAGTAAGCTAAACATCTGTATAAATCCGTTGAAAGAAATTCCAATCCCTTAGACTTAATTCACCCAGACATTTGTGATATGAAGTCAATACCATCTCATGGTGGAAAAAAGTATTTTATAACTTTTATTGACGATTGCAATAGGTACTGTTATGTCTATTTTTGAAATAATAAGGATGAAGTAATAGATGCATTTAGACAATAGAAAACAGAAGTTGAAAATCAGTTAGAGAAAAAGATCAAAATAATAAGAAATGATAGGGGTGGAGAATATGAATCTCCTTTTGCAAAAATATGTGTAGAGAGTCAAATTTTCCATCAAACTAATATTCCGTATTCACCTCAATCAAATGGGATTGTGGAAAGAAAGAACTGAACCTTAAAGGAAATGATGAATACCTTACTTATAAGTTCAAGTTTGCAGCAAAACTTGTGGGGGGGAATCTATCCTTATAGCTAACTGAATACTCAATAGAATGCCCCATAGTAAGACACTATCAATTCCATATGAAAAATGGAAAGAAAAGAAATCCAACTTGAAATATTTTAAAGTGTGGGGGTGTCTAGTGAAAGTCCAAGTTCCTATGACTAAAAAAAGTGAAGATAGGACCTAAGACTGTGGACTGCATATTTATAGGATATGCTAAAAGTAGTAAAGTATTTCGGTTGTTGGTTCATAAATCTGAGCGTCCGAATATCAATGAAAATATGATAATTGAATTAGATAATGTTGAGTTCTTTGAACACATTTATCCATATAGATCTAGACATGTACAGTCTAGTGGTGGATCTAAACAACCTCGAGAAGAACCAAGCGAGAATGTACATAATGATGAGAATCCAATACATAGTACACGTCAAAGAACGTTAACTTTATGTGAATCGAATTTGGTAACATTTCTCTTAGAAAATGATCCTCAAACATTTTAAAAAGTGATGTCATCTTCAGACTCATCCTTTTGAAAAAGGGCAGTCAATAGTAAGATTGATTTAATCTTAAGCAACCATACTTGGGAGCTGGTTGATCTTCCTACAAGAAATAAACCTTTAGGTTCTAAATGGATCTTCAAAAGGAAAATAAAAACGGATGGTACTATTGACAAATACAAGGCAAGACTTGTAGTAAAAAGCTTCAAATAAAAGAAAGGCCTTGATTATTTTGACACATACTCGCCTGTAACAAGGATAACGTCAATTCAGATGTTATTTACCTTAGCGGCGGTATATGTTCTTGAAATCTATCAAATGAATGTGAAAATAACATTCCTAAATGGAGAATTGGAGAAAAAAATTACATGGAGCAACCCGAGTATTTTGTGGTTCCTAGTAAAGAAAAGAAGGTGTTCAAACTCATTAAGTCACTTTATGGACTAAAACAAGCACCCAAACATGCATTCAAAGTTTGACCAAACCATGTTGGAAAACGAGTTTAAGATAAACAAATGTGATAAATGTGTTTACATTAAAGACACTCCAAATCACAAGGTCATTGTTTGTTTGTATGTAGATGATATGTTGATCATAAGTAGAGACATTGTGGACATAAATACTACGAAACAAATGCTTGAGATCAAGTTTGATATGAAAGACCTTGAAGTTGCGGATGTTATTTTAGGAATAAGAATCCATAAAACTCCACAGGAGTTGGCGTTGTTACAGTCTCATTACATTGAAAAGATACTTGACAAATTCAAGTATTTGGATTTTTCTATTACCAAGACTCCATTAGATGTGAGCTTTGCACTTCAAAAGAATGAAGGTCAAAGTGACTCACAGTTAGGCTATGCAAGAGTGTTGGGATGTTTAATGTATGTCATGAACTGTAAATGGCTAGACATAGCATGTGTTATTAGTAAGTTGAGTCGGTAAATGAGTAATCCTAATAAAACTGATTAGATGGCAATGAAAAGAGTTTTGGAGTATCTTAAATACACTCAAGACTATGCTTTGCATTATAATAAATATCCAGCGGTAATTGAAGGATATAATAATGTAAATTGGATCACTGGATCTAATGATGTAAAATCCATGAGTGGATATGTATTTACTTTAGGTGGAGGAGTAGTCTCTTGTAAATCATCCAAACAAACATGTATTGCCCGTTCTACAATGAAATCTAAATTTATCGCATTAGATAAAGCCGGTGAAGAAGCTGAATGGCTCCAAAATTTTTTAAAAGATATTCCTTATTAGCCCAAACCATTGGCACCAGTATGTATACAATATGATAGCCACGTGGTGATATGTACGGCAGGGAGCATGATGTGTAACGGTAAATCTCGTCATATAATACGGAGACACAATACCATTAGAGAACTACTCTCTAGTGGAATTATCACCGTTGACTATTGAACTCAAAGGATAATGTGTCAGATCTACTTACAAAAGGCCTATATAGAGAGGGATTTGAACGAACATTAAAAGAAATTGGTTTATGGCCTAGGACAAGTCAGCGTGATGGTAACTCAACCTAGCAGACTAGAGATCCCAAGATCTAGGTTCAAGAAGATCAAACAAAGTTGTGACTGACAGTTCAACATTGTCAATATACTCAACTCATTCTCATGATGCAGTCAATGTTTACGAAACAAAAAAAAAGGTTTATGGTGTGAAGCTTTTTAATAGATATCAAAATTTTGCAAATTTGACCAAATAGTTTAATATATAGAATTAAACGTTTAGAAATAACCTATGTGAGGGTGAAGTGGAAGCCGCTTCAAGGAGAATATTAGTAAAGGCCAATTCTCTAAGCTCTCATGAAATCAGGACGTGCTCATGGGTGAAACAAACAAAACTGAGAGAACCATAAATGGTAAAACGTTGGTTGTGTGACATGTGTTGTCTAGGTGTACATTAAAGTTAGATGGTTTAAATATATTAAATCTAAAGATTGACCGAGTGCATACGATACGAGTTCACTACGGAAAGTTCAAAGGAAAACCCACTTATCCAGATGCAATCAGTCTTTGCTTGTTGATCACATACTTGTTCGTAGATTTTTGATAAGATAGTCATGCCCCATTCATATAGGGGATTGTTTGATGGTTTATTTAGTTTTGGAAAAGAACTGAATGAAGAAACCCCTTGAATACAGATGCAACACCCTAAAAATGGGTCCCCGAGATGTCACACGATGCTCAAGACTACGAGTAGCCTTAAGCTAACCCAGTTTGTCTTCTACTAAGTCTGAATCTCATAATAATGGAAATATGGACATAAAAGTCATACTATATGCGTAAAACTGTCTGAATATAATATCTGAAAAATACTAATCTCAAAAGTCTGATAAATCAATCACTAAAAATCTGAAACATATCTAACAGTCTAACAAGCCTCTACTACTAATGCTAGAGAGTCACTGGGAAAACCCCCCAGCTAACTCGGACTGTATGAAAATACTGAATCATCTAAATTCATAAGGTAAAAATCTGAATAACTAAGTCCCTAAACTATGAGGACTCACCAACTATTGGGATGTAGATGGAGATGCTCGAAATCACTCTCGCTGCTGAAACTGAGCACCTGAACCTACATTATGAGACAATGTAGCACATAGACGTATATGTGTATTAGCACTTTGAGGATGTACTGAGTATATGGGGGTGAATGCATGAGTAAAACATTAACTCAATATTTATATCAATTTGCAAGTAAATGCATGCTAAATGTAAATGACTCACATAAGCAGGAATATCTGAAAGATGAAAATCATAATTCACGAGTAGTAAATCATACTTTATAAATCTAGTGAGTCATACCATTTAGTTCTAAAAGTTGTACTAGTGATCTGTCTGTAAATCATCCTGCCTAAGTGTAGAAAGGACTAACTTTTATATCTGAAATCTAAAAGTTGAAGTCTGTAGCTAATATCTTTCTGTAAAGTATAATCCGAATAAAGTTGTGAGCCTTTACATTTAGTTTTCTAAAAGCTTTTCTTTACTAGTAGGGAATTCTCTTAAAAATTATTCTGCAAGGGAGGTTCTTCTAACCAACATAAACCATGTGAGCTAACATAGAGTCCAACGTCTTGTTCCCATATAGGGAAAACCTCACGATGAGGAGACGTGTCATACTCTTTCCAAGGAGTATAACCTAATCTAAGTGATCACATCTGTAACTGTCATCCATATAGAAATAGGAATAATCTGATAATCTGTACCTACGTTGGCTACATAGTTCTGTGCAAGCTAGGGCATACTAATCCCACACTTCCCTCTTGGTTCTAAATACTACTTCCTTTAAATCTGTATGGTCATTCGGTTGAAAATCCACTTTTAAACTAGCATAAGGGTTTATTATGAAACCAATTATGCTTTTATCTGATTCAATCTTTAAGTAAAGCTAATCTGAGTTCTAAAATCTATAATAAATCTGTAAAGTGGATTCCAAATTTTATCTGAGGATCAAAAAATCAAATCTTTACTGAAAATCTGAAAATAAATTGATCATCTGATGCTTAAAGCATAATCTTTCTTGAAATAATGATATTCAATCTAGGGATAATAACCCATGTATCAATCTCATGTTAAAACATCATAATAATCATGCTTGGTAATGAAAACAATGATAATTCAACTCAAAATCTGAAATTACTATAATAGGCATGTAAATATGAAAATAGTCATGCAATTCAACTTCTAAAACACCTGAAATCTCATAATCTTGCAATTAGCAATAATCGGTAAAAATCCCAATTTAAAACCAATGTATAATCATTCAAAATCATATAAATTTAAAATAAAAACTTGGTTTTGGGCACAAGAATGAAAGAGGATCCTTGTTCATGAACCCCACATACTTTAATTGATAAAATTTCTAAGAAAGCTTGAACTTGAATCTCTATTAGTGATTTTGATGAAGAACTCTTGATTATCTTGATTTGGGAATCCTCAATTTTGGATTTTCTTGGAGAAACAATGGAGGGAATTTAATTTCTTGGTGCTTAAGTTTTGAGCTCTAGGATTTTTCTTTGAGAGAGAATGGATGAAAATAAGCATAAAGTGCTTTAGAATAGTTTAATTTCTTGTTTTGGACGAATTGGGAGCTTGGGAATTGACCAAATAACCCTTTTAAAATTTAATCGAAACTAAAAACAAGAGAAATTTTTTGAATTTGCATGCCACCATGACACTCCACTATCGCGGTGGCTCACTGGTATTTGACAACTAGGAACTAGACATTCTACGCGACACGGAGCTATCGCGGTGCACTACTGAAATGCCATTTTGGCCATCACCGCGACGCGCCACTATCATGGTGAGCCACTGAAAATTAACAATTGGGAAATGAGGCTTTACCGCGATACAGGCTTATTGCGGAGGTCCACTGGAATCGGACAATTGCCATTTTGCAAGTCACCGCGGCGCGATGCTTCTCCAGTTCGGATACTACTTTACTAAAAATGCCATAACTTCTCAATCGAGTATCGAATTTAGGCGAAATTGATATCGATGGACAGCTAATTCAATTTTCTACATAATGAAGGGTTTGAATCTGGAAAATTCTACATGTAATAAAAGTTATTCATTTTTGAAGCTAACCTTTGACATTCTAGGAGAGAAATTAAGCTAGAAAAAGTATGGGGTATTACAATATCTCCCCCTTGGAAACTTTCATCCTCGAATGTGTCTAGTTAAGATGAAAATACTGATGAATTTTATCTTATAAGATATCATGCACAACTGAAGTAACGATATGAATGAATCAAAAACATACTAAGCTACTGAACTGATCTGCGAGTGCATGAATTTACATGAAAATAACTATATGGATGAATCCAAGACGTGAAAAGAATTGAATGAAGGAAGACTATTACCGTCGATTGAATCTGAGTTTGTGGAGAAGAGATGAGGATACTTTGTAAGCATGTCTACTTCTGCTTCCCAAGTAGCAGCCTCAACAAACTGATTTTGCCACAGAACTTTGACCAAGGGAACTTCTTTGTTCCTTAGTCTACTGATCTGATGATCAAGAATCTCTACTGGAACTTCTTCATATGAAAGGCTATTCTGAATATTTGTACTTTCTAGAGGAACTATAATGGCTGGATCATCCATGCACTTCTTCAATAAAGACACATGGAATACTGGATGAACTGAGGATAAATCTACAGGTAGCTCAATCTCATACGCCACCTTCCCAACATAACTCAAAATTTGACGGGGCCTACATATCGGGGACTAAGCTTCCCCTTTTTGCCAAATCTTTTCATCCCTTTCATAGGTGAAACTTTCAAATACACAATTTCATCAACCTCGAACTCAAGATCTCTTCTTTTTACGTCTGCATAAGATTTCTGACGACTCTGAGCTGCTTTTAATCTTTCTCAGATTAACTAAATTTTCTCCATGACCTCAAATACCATGTATGGCCCAATCAAAGTGGCATAACCAACTTCAAACCAACCAATTGGCGATCTATATCTTCACCCACAAAGAGCTTCAAACGGGGCCATCTGAATACTAGCATGGTAACTATTATTATAAGCAAACTCAATCAATGACAAATGTTCATCCCAACTGCCTTTGAAATCAAGAACACATGCCCTCAACATGTACTCTAGAGTCTGAATGGTCTTTTCTGCTTGACCATCTGTCTGTGGATGAAAAGCTGAACTAAGATGAACTTGGGTACCAAGACCCTTCTGAAAGGCTTTCCAAAACTGAGAAGTAAACTGAGTACCCCTATCAGAGATGATAGACAAAGGAACTCCATATAATCTAACTAACTCTCTGATATACAACTTGGCACAATCTTCAGTTGTGTAAGATGTGTGAACTGGCAAGAAATCCGCTGACTTAGTCAATCTATCTACAATAACCCAAATCGAATCATATTGCCGACGCGAATTGAGTAATCCAGTCACAAAAACCATATTCACCTCTTCCCACTTCCTAGTGGGGATACCAAACTCTTGCAATGTACCACCAGGTCTTTGGTGCTCTACCTTAACCTGTTGACGAGTTGCACACTTGGCTACAAACTCTGTTATATCTTTATTCATAAAACTCCACTAATAGATTTCCCACAAGTCGCGGTACATCTTGGTAGCACCTGAATGATTGGAATAATGCGCACCATGCGCTTCCTTTATAATCCACTGCCTCAAATCATCAACATATGGCACACATAATCTACTCTGGTATCTCAACACGCCATCTCTCCCTTGGGAGAAAACCTCTACCTCATGGTATTTAACTGACTCCTTCAATTTGACCAAACTAGAATCCTTGTCTTGCTTCTCTTTCACTTCCAAAACTAGAGAAGATTCGGAACTACTCTGAACCCAAACATTCCCTCCAACTGAATCAACCAACCTCACACCCAATCTAGCTAACTGATGAACTTCTCAAACTAGCTCCTTCTTATCATTCTCCACATAAGCAACATTTCCCATAGACAATCTACTAAGAGCATCTGCCACTACATTGGCCTTGCTCGGATGATACAACACACTCATGTCATAATCTTTTAACAATTCTAACCACCTTCTCTGACGAAGATTTAACTCTCTCTAAGTAAACACATACTGCAAGCTTTTGTGATCTGTGAACACATCAACATGCACCCCATAAGGATAATGTCTCCAGATTTTCAAAGCAAACACAACAACAGCTAACTCAAGATCATGGGTAGGATAATTTTTTTCATGAGGCTTAAGCTATCTAGAGGCATAGGCTATAACTTTACCTCTCTACATCAGAACACAACCAAAACCAATTCTAGAGGCATCACAATACACAATGAAACCATCTGAACCATCAGGTAATGCTAAAATTGGAGCTGGAGTGAGTTGAGTCTTCAACTCCTAAAAACTTTTCTCGCAGGAGTCGAACCACTGAAACTTAACTTTCTTTTGGGTCAATCTAGATAGACGAAATGTGATAGAAAAGAAACCTCAACAAAACATCTGTAATATCAAGATAAACCTAAGAAACTTCTAATGTCTGATACGAAAATAGGTCTAGGCCAGTTTTTTACTGCTTCTGTCTTTGGGGATCAACTCGAATACCCTTACTAGAAACAATATGACCAAGGAAAGCTACTGACCTTAGCCAAAATTCACATTTGCTAAATTTGGCGAACAACTGGTGATCTCTAAGAGTTTGCAATACAATTCTAAGGTGGTTTGCATGATCATCCTCACTACGAGATTAGACCAGAATATCATCGATAAAGACTATGACAAACATGTTTAGATATTGTTTGAACACTCTGTTCATCTAGTCCATGAAGGCTGCTGGGGAATTTGTTAGCCCAAAGGACATCACTAGAAACTCAAAATGACCATAACGGGTTTTGAAAGCTGTCTTTAGAATATCACACTCCCTTAATCTAAGCTGATGATAGATGGATCTAAGGTCTATCCTAGAGAAATAACTTGCACCTTGGAGCTGATCAAATAAGTCATCAATTCTAGGAAGAGGATATTTATTCTTGACTGTAACTTTATTCAGCTGACGATAGTCAATGCACATTCGCAAAGACCCAACTTTCTTTCGCACGAATAGGACGGGAGCGCCCCATGGAGAAATACTAGGCCTTATGAAACCTTTACCTAAGAGATCTTTAAACTACTCTTTTAACTGCTTAAGCTCAGATAGAGCCATATGATATAAGGAATAGAGATAGGCTGAGTATCTGGAAGAAGGTCAATCCCAAATTCTATTACCCTATTGGGAGGTACCCCTGGCAAATCTTTGGGAAAGACATTAGGAAACTCATTGACTACACTGACTGACTGAACTATTAGAGTCTCAGACTTAGTGTCTTTAACCCAAACTAGATGATAGATACACCCTTTTGAGATCAATTTTCTGGCTTTAAGATAAGATATAAAATGACTTTTGGGAGACACTGAATTTCCTTCCCACTCAAAGATTGGTTCATCTGGAAACTGAAACTTCACCACTCGGGTGCGACAATCTATGGATGCACAACAGGAATAGAGCCAATCCATACCAATAATAAGGTAAAAGTCCACTATATCTAACTCTATTAAATCTGCTAACATGATTTTATGAAGGATAGTGATAGGACACTTTCTATAGATTTGCTTGGCAACAACTGAATCACCCACTAGGGTAAAAACTAAGAAGGGCTTAGGGATCTTTTCAGGACCTATTTCAAAATTAACTGCAACTAATGAGGTCATATAAGAGAAAGACACGAAGCATACCAGTAACAAAATCTAGTGAATCCTCCTGCTCCTGATGAGATGGTAAAGCATAAAACTAATTTTGGCGTTGAACGCCACCGGTACTTGATGACGTTCCCTGAGGAGGGACTGGGCGACCTAGAGGAGCTGGTGCACTAGTAGCCTGAGTCTAGGGACAAACATCTCTGTTTCTCTGTTTAGCATGCTGACACTCTCTAATTCCATGTCCTAGCTTACCACAACCATACAAACCTTTCTGTCCCTACAAACAGTCACCATGATGACTCTTTCCATACTTGGAACATAGAGGATGGCCTTCCACTCATACTATTCTGAGATCTGGACTTAGAAGACTTACCTCATTGCTCCTGCCTAGCTCTAAAAGTGGGGGAACTAGATTAATATGGTGCTAGCATAGATGAACAATTCTAAAACTGCTAATGATTTCTCCCTTGAGACCTAGCCTGGCCATACTTAAACTGCCCTATTCTAGCCTTTTTATTTTCTCTTTCTCTTTCCTTCAACTTCTCTGCCTTAATCTCCTGAGCATGAATTATCAACCTAGCAAGATCCATGTCTCCTATAAGCATGGAAGTCCTACACTCCTTGACTACCAAGCTAGACACTCCATTAAAAAACTTGCTCATACTTGCCCTAGGATCAGCCATCGTATCAGGGGAATACTTAGACAACTGATTGAACTTAAGTCAGTACTCTTTTACTGTCATTGACCCCTTCCTCAGATTCACAAATTCCTCTATCTTAGCTTCTCTTATTTCATGTGGAAAGAACCTGTCTAGAAAAATATCTCAGAATATCTTCCAACTCATAGGAGCTACATTCCCACCTTTACTATTCTTTCACATAACTACCCAATCATACGCTACATCTTTCAACCTATAGGATGCCAAATCTACACGCTCCTCCTTAGAAACATGCATAATTTGGGTGATCTTCTTCACCTCATCAAAATAAAGCTATGGGTCCTCACCTGCCTTTGACCCAAAGAACTCTGGCGGATTCATTATCATAAAATCTCTGATTCTGGCTGTTGCTAAATCATCAATCTGCTGAAGTGGGACTGCAGCCTGATGATTTCTTTGAACATTAGCAGTCACTACCTGGGCTAACGCCTGAAAGGCAGCCCAAAACTCAGTATGGGATATGTTTTCATTCAGAGGATCAACGGGCTGGGTAGCTGGTTATCATTTATGCGGGCGTTAGCACGACGAGAAGGCATATTCAACTATCACATAAGAAAATGAGTTAATAGTATATAGAGATACTGTAAGCACGATAGATCATGAAAAAAAGAGATGATTTTCTAAAAACGTCCCGTAGCCTCTTGATCATAAATGTGGCACGCTTCACACCCATGATAAAGACTCTACGTAACGCGGATTGTTTGACTCCCTTGAACTTTTATAAACCAGGCTCTAATACCAAGTAATGCCCCAAAAATGGGCCACTGAGATGTCACACGATGCTCAAGACTACGAGTAGCCTAAGCTAACCCTGTCTGCCTTCTACTAAGTTTGAATCTCATAGTGATGGAAATATGGACATAAAAGTCATACTATATACAGAAAACTGTCTGAATATAATATCTAAAAATTACTAATCTCAAAAGTCTGACAAATCAATCACTGAAAATCTAAAACATATCTAGAAGTCTGACAAGCCTCAACTACTAAAGCTAGAGAGTCACTGGGATAAAGCCCCAGCTAACTCGGACTGTCTGAAAATACTGAATCTAAATTGATAAGCTAAAAATTTAAACAACTAAGTCCCTGAACTATGAGGACTCACCAACTGACGGGATGTAGATGTATATGCTCGAAATCACTCTCGCTGCTGAAAATAAGCACCTGAACCTACATTATGAGACAATGTAGCACATAGACATATATGTCGATCAACACTTTGAGGATGTACTGAGTATATGGGGGTGAATGTATAAGTAAAACATTATCTCAACATTTATATCAATTTGCAAAAGAATGCATACTAAATATAAATGACTCACATAAGCTGGAATATCTGAAAGTTGAAAATCATAATTCATGAGTAGTAAATCATACTTTATAAATCTAGTGAGTCATGCCATTTAGTTCTAAAAGTTATACTTGTGATCTATATGTAAATCATGCTTCCTAAATGTAGAAAGGACTCACTTTTATATCTTAAATCTGAAAGCTGAAGTATGTAGCTAATATCTTTCTATAAAGCATAATTTGAATAAAGTTGTGAGCCTTTACACTTAGTTTTCTAAAAGCTTTTCTTTACTAGTAGGGAATTCTCTTAAAAACTATTTTGCAAGTGAGGTTCTTCTAACTGACATAAACCATGTGAGCTAACATTGAGTTTAACATTTTGTTCCTCTATGGGGAAAACCTCACGATAGAGAAGGTTCCATATTCTTTCCAAGGAGTATAACCTAATCTAAGTGATCACATCTGTAACTGTCATTCATACAAAAATAGGAATAATATCATAATCTATACCTACATTGGATACATAGTTCTGTGGAAGCCAGGGCACACTAATCCCACACTTCTCGCTCGAAGATAAATACTACTCCCTTTAAATCTGTATGCTCATTCGGTTGAAAATTCACTTTAAAACTAGCATAAGGGTTTATTATGAAACCAATTATGCTTTTATCTGATTCAATATGTAAGTAAAGCTAATCTGAGTTTTAAAATCTGTAACAAATCTGTAAAGTGGATTCCAAATCTTATCTGAGGATCAAAAGATCAAATCTTTACTGAAAATCTAAAAATAAACTGATAATATGATGCTTAAAGCATAATCTTTCTTGAAATAATGATATTCAATCTAGGGATAATAAACCATGTATCAATCTCATGCCAAAACATCTTAATAGTCATGCTTGGTAATGAAAACAATGATAATTCAACTCAAAATCTGAAATTTACTACAATAGGCATGTAAATATGAAAATAGTCGTGCAATTCAACTTCTAAAATACTTGAAATCTCATAATCTTGCAATTGGCAATAATCAGTATAAATCCCAATTTAAAACCAATGTATAATCATTCAAAATTATATAAATTTAAAATAAAAGCTTGGTTTTAGGCACAAGGATGAAAGAGGATCCTTGTTCATGAACCCCACATACCTTAATTGATGAAATTTCTAAGAAAGCTTGAACTTGAATCTCTATTTGTGCTTTTGATGAAGAATTCTTGATTATCTTGCCTTAGGAATCCTCAATTTTGGGTTTTCTTGGATAAATAATGGAGGAAATTTGATTTCTTGGAGCTTAAGTTTTGAGCTCTAGGGTTTTTCTTTGAGAGAGAATGGATGAAAATAAGTGCTTTAAAATAGGTTTAATTCCTTGTTTTGGACGAATTGGGGGCTGGGAATTGACTAAACAGTCCTTTTAAAATTTAATCGAAACTGGAAACAACAGAAATTTTTTGAATTTGCATGCCACCGCGATGTGCCACTATCGCAGTGACTCACTGGAATTTGACAACTGGGAACTGGACATTTTACGCGATGCGGAGCTATCGTGGTGCACTACTGAAATGCTATTTTTTCCATCACCGTGACACGCCACTATCGTGGTGAGCCACTGAAAATTGACAATTGGGAAATAAGAATTTACCGCGACGCGGGCTTATCACGGAGGTCCAATGGAATCGGAAAATCGCCATTCTGTAAGTCACCGCAATGCGATGCTTTTCCAGTTGGGATACTATTTTACTAAAAACACCATTACTTCTCAACTGAGTATCATCTTTAGGCAAAATTTGTATAGATGGAAAGTTCATTCAATTTTCTACACAACAGAGGGTTTTGAATATGGAAAATTCTACATGTAATAAAAGTTATTCATTTTTTAAGATAACTTTTGACATTCTAGGAACGAAATTAATCTAGAAAAAGTACGGGATGTTACAACACACTCTAAGGATTAACCTCCCAATCCTTCATTTCCTAGCAATAATACTATTCTAAGGAAACCCATGCAAACTCTAACTGGTAACACTCCAACTAACTCTAACTGGACTCCTCATGCTAACTCTAGCTTGGACAATCACCTAACTCTAGATGATTACAAAAGTGGTACAAACACACTTACTGACAATCATAAACACTGTAGTTAAGTATTTAAGTACATACTACAAAAACTCAACTATAACAAGGAAATAAAGATACAAATCGATGAACAGCATGTTCCCAATTATAGTTCTAGCCTTTTGATTTGCAACGCTGCGACACTTCCAAAAAATCTTTAATTGTGAGTATATGAAAGTGTTGATTTTTTTGTTTAGGAAGATGAACATTATATATTGTAACACAAGAAAACCTAGAAGCATTCTCATTGGTTGAGGCAAAAAGGTGGCAGCAATTTTTCATCAACTTTGTACTTTGTGTCAGCTAAAAAGTTGACTGTGACAGCGACCAGTGAGCCCAACATGTTCCCTAATATGCAGAGTGGCTTTGTCATTATAATAAGGGCTCCAAGGAATGAGTCCTAAACTATGAATTTACCAATCATCAAAACAAAAGACTTAACAGTTTCTCCCTTTTTTTTATGATGACAAACCCATACCATCAGATTAGTATACTTATCACCTTCAATCAATAACTACATAGCACAACCTATCCTTTCAGCAACACAACATAAGCCACAAAATTATATGCCAGATCAGTTTTTCCAACCAATTCCCCCTATCACTTATGCCTATAAGAATACGGGCATCCTCTACCTTGTTTCCTCTATCAATGAGCATTAAGGTTCCCCCTGAATAAGTGAACCCCTATTTGTATCAGAACACCCCACATATTATATATTCTCCCTGCAGTGCTTTGGTATGACTTTATCATCGAGATTTGCCATCAAATCCACCGCTTTGTAGCTACTATGTCCAACAATGCCCAAAAACCCATCTTTTTTCCCTTGCATTTGTTGGACCTTTTGTGGGGTGTTTCCTGGATGAGAGGTTCTTCTATACGATCACATCTCAATTCCATCACTATGGCAAACTCTTTGAACGCAAAACAAACTGGCATGCCACAGTAGTTGATCTAGATTTCATCCATCTTTTTTTCTCCCTCCTTCAATCTTTATCATCCCCCGCATACATGATCCTGCGCTTAAGAAGATCATATACTATGTTCATTGGGAAACGGAGAGTGCGGTCCTTAGGCAGCTTGAGAAAGTATGCAAAGCAGCTCTTATTAAAAAGTTTGTCTATATTTTCATTCTTCATAATTCTCCTTAATTCATTAAAGGGTTTCCCCAACTGACATTTAAGTACAAGATCACTAGTTACTTTATTAGGGCTATCCATCGGCATCGAAACTCGAAACCTGTCGATACTAATGGTTTTGACAAAATTATGTTGAGATTTTGATATTATTTCATGCCCCATTAGTGAGGAGGAGTTATCACTTTCCTCGACTTCATTTTGCCCCGGTTGAGATTGTTCAGGAAGTTCCTCCAAATCTATCTGAATTCTAGCCATTTTTGTTAGGTGGTCAAAAGTTGATCCACTTTTAGTTTCTTTTCTTTTGGGAGACATCTTTTAACTACAAATAATAGAAAAATAAAAAATACATTGCATTTGATGTCTGCATAATTTATTTTTAAAAAAAGCTAAGACAAATTTCAAAAAATTATTCTATGCCACATTAAAAAAAAATACTCCAACGGATAAGCCATCAGTTGGAATAGATGGAGAATCTGTTTGAAGACCTATTTAATATCTCCCAACAGATAGTCCACCTGTTGCAACAGATGGATCACCAACACTACAACCAATGCCACCACCAATGCCACCAATACCAACACCAAGACCACCGACACCACCCCCAAAAACACAAATACCAAAACCAACAACAACATCTACCAACAACACCATAAACACCATCCAACAATACCACGACAGTTAACAAAACACTGAGACAAAAACTAGGGTTTTCTCGGGTGCTTCCTACTTTTTTAGCATCAAAACACAGTTGTCTTTTTCATCATTAACTAAAAAGCCCTAATTTTTAGAATAAATAACAAATGTAGAACTCTTCTTGAACTTTGTTACTTGAGAAGACAAAGAAAACGACGGATACAAGTGAGAATGAAGTCAAAAATAACAACTATATGGTCGAAAATGGGAAGAAAATTGATCTATTTTGAATGGTTGAGTTATATGTTGAGTAGTTGTTGTCTGTATTATTGAGAGAGAGAGAGAGAGAGAGAGAGAAGGAAGAGCGAGAACTTGAGATTTGAAATGAGGAAAAGTTTTTCCCACAAATGGATGATTTGTATGGGTTGATTTATAATTTTGGAAAAGAATGACAAGTTTTGAAATTGTTAATTTGGTCAGATTTGTTCTTAATTATTTTTAAAAATTTCAAAAGATATACTCCCTTCGTTTCATTTTAGTTGACCCTTATTGACTTGGCACACCCCTTAATAAATTATTTAATAGAGTCTTATTTTACTAAAATAACCCTATTAACTATGCATTGAAAATATGAATTTGAGTAAATACACTTTGTTTAATCATTTAATGTTGAAGGTATATTGGTAGAACATAATAAAATCCTCTTAAGTTCATCAAAGGGACAACTAAATTAAAACAAATATTTTTCGAAACAGGGCCAACTAAAACTAAATGGAAGGAGTACTAGTTTTTAAAACATTAAGTTAATGAGAGCGATTTTCACCTCAGTGTGATCGATCGACGACCTGGGTCGGGATGAACGCAATAGCCATGCCAATTGTAAAGACTCAGTTGAAGTTGTAGTTGACCAATGTAGGTAATATTAATCCCAACATTAAGTTAATGAGATCGATCGAAGACCCGGGTGGGGATGAACGAATTACCAATGCCAATTGCAAAGACTCAGTTGAAGTTGTAGTTAACCCTATTAGCTCATTCATTTATCCCTAGTTCCACCTAAATCAATATAGGTAATATTAATCCCAACATTAAGTTAATGAGATTGATCGACGACCCGGGTAGGGATGAACGTAATACCAACGACAATTGCAAAGACTTAGTTGAAGTTGTAGTTGACCTTATAAGCTCATTCATTCATCCCTACTTCCACCTAAATCAATGTAGGTAATATTAATCCCAACATTAAGTTAATGAGATCGATCAATGACTCGGGTTGGGTTGAACGCAATACCAACGCCAATTGCAAAGACTCAGTTGAAGTTGTAGTTGAACCTATGAGCTCATTCATTCATCCCTAGTTCCACCTAAATCAATGTACGTAATATTAATTCTAACATTAAGTTAATGAGATCGATCGACAATCCGAGTCGGGATGAACGCAATACCAACAGCAATTGTAAAGACACACCACTTAAATCAATGTAGGTAATATTAATCCCAACATTAAGTTAATGAGATCGATCGACGACCCAGGTCGGGATGAACATAATACCAACAACAATTGTAAAGACTCAGTTGAGATTGTAGTTGAACCTATGAGCTCATTTATTCATCCCTACTTCCACCTAAATCAATGTATGTAATATTAATCCCAACATTAAGATAATAAAATCGATCAACGACCCGGGTTGGGATGAACGCAATACCAACGCTAATTGCAAAGACTCAGTTGAAGTTATAGTTGACCCTATGATCTCATTCAGTCATCCCTACTTCTACTTAAATCAATGTAGGTAATGTTAATCCCAACATTAGTTTAATGAGATCGATCGAAGACCTGAGTTTGGATGAACACAATACCAACGCCAATTTCAAAGATTCGGTTGAAGAGTTAGTTGACCCTATGAGCTCATTAATTCATCCCTATGTAATGACCCAATTTTCTATAACTAGGACGTCACATGTTGCTTGTAATCCCGAAGGACCACAAGCTAACCCTCTTCTGATATCTGTACTTGACCACTACATAAAATAATAAAATACATACAGAAAATTGGCAAAAACTTTCCATAAGGTTCAAAACATATGAAATCATCAGAGTCTGCAAATTGAAAACTTATACATCTGTTCGAAAAGCCTCTAACTGCCTTAGCTGTGGAGTTGATGGGATATGTCCCTAACTAACTCTGCCTAGTAAAATAAATTGAATCTAATATGAAACTGAAATAAGAAGCATCCTCGGATGATAAGGAGTCACTACTATGTCTACTACTGCTGACTGAGTCTAGACTGCTAAGGGTACTTTGGATCTCGTACTTCTGAACCTATGGTGTCAAATAAAACACCATAGCACAATTGCGTCAGTATATTAGATTGTACTGAGTATGCAAATGAGGTAAGGCTAAATTCAATGGCTTATACATGAACCCAACTTAACTGAATGATATGCAAGAGCTGGATTAGCATACATAGAGAAACTGTAACTACTGAACATACTGGGCATAATGACACTAAATAATACTAGGACTGAATCTGATAACTAATACTGGATATATTGTGAAACTAAACTTTCTAAACATACTGAGATTCTGACTATCTGAAGCTACTGAAACTAATATCTGAGTTCACTAACTTTGGAAAAACTTAATAACTGAGTTCTGGGCTTGCCGATATCAACTGGCTGAATCCGAGATCGAACCTATCTAGCGGATAATCTTTAATCTTCGAATAATGAGTAAGAATAACTGAGTCTTGAGATCAGCACTATCTAACGGGTGATCTCTAAAACTGATAATGAGAATACTCAACTAAATCTTATACTGAGATCAAGCCTGTCTAATGGGTGATCTATGTACGTACTGATACTGAATAACTTTAGGTGAGACCAGTCCTATCTAGCGGGTGGTCCACGAATCAATGGGACTATCTGAGTCCCTTACTAAATTATGTGACTGTATGTAACGGTCCTGAATTTGAGGACTTTCTGAGATCTTGAATGAGTCTGCATCTGAAACTGAAACTGTAATTATGGGAGTTCTCACTTAACTGATATGCTCCGAGTCTAAACTAGTGGGGTCCAACTTGAAACCCCAACTGAAAGGGTGTCAATACCGTGCCACGGGTAAAGACCTCTCTGGTCAAGCCTCTCTAATGGGTGACTCTGAAGAGGAAGCCAAGCCTAAGGCTATGTGGACTCCTTCAGCTAGTCAAGCCTTTATCTTATGAGTGACTCCTCATCCTGCGCTGGCTACATAGTTCTAGAGTACAGGTATTGCTTCTAACGACTCCGCCTCTCTAATGGGGAAGTTGCCATCCTACACTCTCTCGGTGCAAGTTCCTGCTCCCAACTGAAAGATTCTGATCTTATTCTTAACTGAACTTAGACTGAGCTGAATCTTTTTACTGATTATATTACTTTACTGATCTGAATGAGTTCACTTGGTTCCATTATCTGACAGAATACATCTGAATTCTACTTTCTGTCTAAATACTACAGAGTTCTGTAACTCACTAATATTTACTGGAATCTGATCTGAATACTGAATACTACTGAGATCTGAAATAAATGCTGAGCTTGAATAGACTGAATACTGTGGTTTACGAAATTCTCTTAACGTCTGTACTGACTGAATTCTACTAATCATATCACGACTGAGATTCTCTTGAACTGACTTGGCTCTAGGCACACAGCTATATTTTTTGGGTACAAGTACCCCCAAGACTCGATGGAAGGAAACTGATAGGACTTGACTTTTTGAATATATGACCAACACCACATCATAACAATAATCTATCACATCAACACTATACAATAGTTCATCATTCACAACATGATCAAGGTTGTATCACTCCAAGAACTCGGGAATATTCAACATGTAAATTGTATATAGAGGCATGCTATTGTCTCATGAATTATTCAACAAGGAAAATCCACATGAATAGGAAACACATGCAACATACTATTCTTTATTCATCTTGGCATTACAAAAAACACTAGACATGTGTTACTTGTCCCAAAGTTGAGGGTTTATACCTAATATGACACAATGGTACTATTTTCTTAATATAAGCATTCTACCAAAAATATGGGAGGCACACTTTGGTCATATAACAATTCATTACCCCTAATTAACATGATTACATAATTTAGCATGCTTCTTGAAGAGGCTTTGTCATGAATATCACATAATCAACACATACTAGGGTCAAAGTTTGCATCTTTACAATCAAGACATGAATTAAAACTCAATATCAACATAAAATTCAACCTCAATTCACATGCATCATAAAATCTCATGAAAACATAATCTTGAAAATTTCTAAAAGGGTTCTTGAACTTCTTGGGTGGAAGGAACCCAAGAATCAACACTTGCATACCTTAGTTTTCTTGATTTTGAGAGACTTGACGGAGGAATTCTTGAGTTCTTGAACCTTTGGGTTGAAACCCTAGGTTGTTCTTGAGAGAAAATTGAGAGAAAACCGTATAATTTGGGTTGAATGAGGCTGAATTTTGTGTTAAAGAGGTATATAAAGGGTTGGAAAAAGACCCTTTTGCCCTTAAAATTTCGGGACTGAAAGCTGGAAATTTCAGGAGCATGCGTCACATGCTCTAGTCCTCCACACTGGAGAAAGCATCGCATGTTATATCGTATTCTAGGACTATGAGATGGAGCATGCGTCGCATTCTAATTGCATGATGCTACTGTTTCGAAATCCAAAAACACTCTATACGGATTCCGAAAATTTTGAAACTTACCCGGAACATACTATGACATTGCCCCATCGCAATGTAACTTAAAAATCCAAAAATAAAGGTCGAAAAGGTCACAAAATAATTCATCGAAGTTAGAAAGCTTATGGAATGAAGAAAGTTTCAACACTTAGCCAAATTTTTGAGTGCTAAACTTCTCTTGACGAACTTAAAAAGGCTTTAACGACTCGAAAAGATTACGGGGTCTTACATTATCTCCCCCTTGGGAACATTCATCCTCAAATGTGGCTAACTAAGCTAAGATTTCTGATAGACTGAACTTACATGAGGGATGAGAAGATCTGAAGCATATCTGTATGATGGGAACTATTAATATACTGAATCTTATACTGAATATGCATAGCTGATGCATAGAAAACCTGACTGAAATTATTGATAAAATGAATTCTCATTATGAACATGCATATTTGATGCATGGGTACTTGACTTAGTTACTTTCATGAACGCATAACTGGATACACTGATAAGCTAAACTTTGCTACTGAACAAGCATATCTAATGCATGGAGGTCTGACTAAACTTACTCTTGAAAGCATGACCGAATATGCATGATAACTGATGCAAAGCTCGTAGTGATAATCAGAGTATGAAAATTGAATGGGTTTAAAGAACATGAAAGCACAGGGGAGTTATAGGGTATCTCCTCCTTGGGACCCTATGTCTCTCTAAGAACACTTTCTTTGCTGAAACACTTGAGAAATACTGAGGCGATGCATAAGGCATCTATGAACTGGATCACAACTGAACCTCAGGAGTCTAAAACTAATGCATGATGCATGAACTAAGTACTACTTGCAACTACTAGTATATTCTATCTTGGAATAGTTACATTCCTGAGATTCTAATAGCATAACGGGATGAAAAGATGCAAAAAAAACCATGTGAATCTAACTGTCTAACTGCTAAACTGAATGCTTGCTCTACTAACTTACTCATGCTGAAAACTTAAGCTCAAATAGGAGAACAGGATCTAACATTGCATAGCATGAAGATAGAAGACTCATAACGTACCCGAATCTATGTCAGGAAAACTTTCTGGATCATGATGAGTCTGAAGTGCATAGAGTCTATTCTGACATTTACGCAAATCTCTATCCCTCTGAGATAGAACTCTACACTCCCGTATCCGGTGGCCTGGCTTGCCATATCCAAAACATACATCATTGCTTGCTCTACACACACCTAGATGATTCTTGCCACACTCTTCACAAAATGAATAGCTCACTTTTCACGCTACTCTGGGCTTTGGAGCCTGGCGCCCCATCATGACTATCATCTCTGAACTGAGGTGAGGGTACACTATCCGAGGATGGAGTTGGGACTGAAATTTTTTTACTATGGTGAGAACGGTTATCACCTTGTGACCCTGGCTGGGAAAAACTATGACTACCTGTTTTGGCTTCCTTATTAGATCTCTCTCATTTCTTCATCTTATCTGACTTAATATGCTGTGTATGCATCATCAACCTCATAAAATCCATTTTTCTATCAAGCATAGAGGTTCTACACTCTTTCAACACCATTCTGGATACACCAGTCACAAACTTACGCATACTTTCTCTACGGTCGTCTATCAACTCAGGGGAATACTTGGCTAACTAATTAAACTTAAGAAAATACTCCTTCACTTTCAATACTCCTTCACTATCATAGAGCCTTGCCTTAGGTTCATAATCTTTTCTATCTTAGATTCTCTCATCTCTAACGGGAAAAACTTATCTAAGAAGGCATATTGAAATATCTACCAAATCATGGGAGCATCATCCTCTCCTCTACCATTCCTCCATGATACAACCTAATCATAAGCAATATCTTTCAGCCTATAAGAGTCTATTTCCACACTCTCTTCTTCAGACACATGCATAACTTGGGTGAATTTCTTTACCTTCTCTAGAAATAACTATGGGTCCTCACCTACCTTAGACCCAAAGAACTCAGGAGGGCTCATCCTGATAAAGTCATGAAGTCTGGCTGCGGCTATATCATTACCCTGCTGTCAAAGAGCAGCATCTTGATTATTGGTCTGCACTGTAGTTGTCACAGCTTGGTCTAGCGCTTTCTTCCCAAAACTCAGCATGTGACACACTTTCATTCATAGGATCTACTGGTTGAGGGGCATATTGTATCCCTATTCTATTCTTAGGAGGCATGTTCTGAAAACAGAAGAGGAATAAGGATTAGACTGAAAGTTCAACTTGAGCCTTTGCTAACTGGCACGACTTGAATACTGAAAGAAGGGAAACTCTCCTAAAAACATCTTATAGCATCCTGTACATAAATATGGCGTAAAATACACCCATGTACAAGACTCTACTAGATATAGCTTTTCAGACTCCTAGGACACCTATTGAACCTTAGGCTCTGATACCAAGTTTGTAACGCCTCAATTTTTTGTAATTAGAACATCACACAGTGCTTGTAATCTCAAAGAACCATAAGATACCCCTCTTCTGATATCTGTACCTGACCACTGCATAATATTATAAAATACATATGGAAAAATAGAGAAAACTTGCCATAAGGTTCAAGACAAATAAAATGATCAGAGTCTGCAAACTAAAAACTTATACATCTGTCCGAAAAGCCTCTAACTATCTGAGTTGTGGAGTTGATGGGACATGTCCCCAACTAACTCCATCTAATAAAATAAATTAAATCTAATATGAAACTGAAATAAGATGCATCCTCGGATGATGAGGGCTCACTGCTATGTCTACTACTGATGATTGAGTCTAGACTGTTAAGGGTACTTTAGATCTCGTGCTTCTGAACCTATGGAGTCAAATAAAACACCATAGTGTAATTGCGCCAGTACATTGGATTGTACTGAGTATGCAAATGAGGTAAGGCTAAATGCAAGGGCTTATGCACTTAACTGAATGATATGCAAGAGCTGGATTAGCATACATAGATAAACTATAACTACTGATTATACTGCGCATACTGACACTAAACAATACTAAGACTGAATCTGATAACTAATACTAGATATACTGTCAAACTAAAATTTTTGAACATACTTAGATTTTGAGTATCTAAAGCTACTAAAACTAATATCTGAGTTCACTAACTTTGGAAAAATTGAATAACTGAGCTCTGGTCTTGCCGATATTAACTAGCTGAATCCGAGATCAAACCTATCTAGTGGATGATCTCTAATCTTTGGATAATGAGTAAGAATAACTGAGTCTTGAGATCAGGACTATCTAATGGGTGATCTCTGAAACTGATAATGAGAATACTCAATTGAATCTGATACTGAGATCAACCCTATCTAATGGGTGATTTATGTAAGTACTGATACTGAAAAACTTTAGGTAAGACCAGGACTATCTAGTGGGTGGTCCATGAATCAATGGAACAATCTGATTCCCTTACTAATTTGTGTGACTGTATCTAATGGTCCTGAATCTAAAGTCTTTCTGAGATCTTGACTGATCTGAATCTGAGACTGAAACATTAATTATGGGAGTTATCACTTAACCGACATGCCTCGAGTCTGAACTAGTGGGGTCAAACCTGTAACCCCAGCTGGAAAGGTATCAATACCGTGCCACGGGCAAAGTCCTCTCTTGTCAAGTTTCTCTAACGGGTGACTCTGAAGAGGAAGTCAAGCCTAAGGTTATGTGGACTCCTGCAGGTAGTCAAGCCTTTATCTGATGGGTGACTCCTCATCCTGCACTAGCTATGTAGTTCTGGAGTACATGTATTGCTGCTAATGACTCTGTCTCTCTAACGGGGAAACCTCCATCCCGAACTCGCTCGGTGCTAGCTCCTGCTCCCAACTGAAAGACTCTGATCTGATTCTTAACTAAACTTGGACTAAGCTAAATTTTGTTACTAATTATCTTACTTGACTGATCTGACTGGGTTCACTTGGTTCCATTATCTGATGGAATACATCTAAATTCTACTTTTTGTCTGAATACTATGGAATTCTATAACTCACTAATCTTTACTGAAATCTGATCCGAATACTGAATACTACTGAGATCTGAACTGAATGTTGAGCTTGAATAGACTGAATACTATGGTTTACTAAATTTTCTAAACGTTTGTACTGACTGAATTCTACTAATCATAGCACGACTGAGATTCTCTTGAACTGACTTGGCTCTAGGCACACAGCTATATTTTTTGAGTACAAGTACCCCCAGGACTCGATGGAAGGAAACTGACAGGACTTGACTCTTTGAATATATGACCAACGCCACATCATAACAATAATCTATCACATTAACATCATAACAATAGTTCATCATTCACAACATGATCAAGGTTGTATCACTCCAAGCACTCGGGAATATTCAACATGTAAATTGTATATAGAGGCATGCTATTGTCTCATGAATTATTCAACAAGGAAAATCCACATGAATAGGAAGCACATGCACCATACTATTCTTTATTAATGTTGGCATGACAACAAACACTAGACATGCGTTACTTGTCCCAAAGTTGAGGGTTTATACCTAATATGCCACAATGGTACTATTTTCATAATATAAGCATTCTACCAAACATATGGGAGGCACACTTTGGTCATACAACAATTCATTAACCCTAATTAACATGATTACATAATTTAGCATGCTTCTTAAAGAGGCTTTGTCATGAATATCACATAATCAACACATACAAGGGTCAAAGTTTGCATCTTTACAATCAAGACATGAATTAAAACTCAATATCAACATGAACTTCAACCTCAATTCACATGCATCATAAAATCTCATGAAAACATAAACTTGAAAATTTCTAAAAGGATTCTTGAACTTCTTGGGTGGGAGGAACTCAAAAATTAACACTTGCATACCTTAGTTTTCTTGATTTTGAGAGTCTTGACGGAGGAATTCTTGAGTTCTTGAACCTTTGGGATGAAACCCTAGGTTGTTCTTGAGAGAAAATTGATAGAAAACCGTATAATGTGTGTTGAATGAGGCTGAATTTCGTGTTAAAGAGGTATAAAAAGGGTTGTGAAAAGACCCTTTTGCCCTTAAAATTTCGGGACTGAAAGCTAGAAATTTTAGGAGCATGTGTCGCATGCTCTAGTCCTCCGCACTGGATCATGTGTCGCATGTTATATCGCATTCTAGGACCATGCGATGGAGCATGCGTCACATACTAATTGCATGATGCTACTATTTCGAAATCCAAAAATGCTCTAAACGGATTTTGAAAATTTCAAAACTTACCCAGAACGTACTATGACCTTGCCCCATCGGAACGCAACTTAAAATCCAAAAACAAAGGTCGAAAAGGTCACAAAATAATTTTATATCGAACTTCAGACTCATCGGAACGTCACATGGTGCTTGTAATCCCGAAGGACCACAAACTAGCCCTCTTCTGATATCTGTACCTGACCAATGCATAATATAATAAAATACATGTGGAAAACTGGCAAAAACTTGTCATAAAGTTCAAAATATATGAAATGATCAGAGTCTGCAAACTGAAAACCTATATATTTGTCCGAAAAGACTCTAACTATCTGAGATGTGGAGTTGATGGGACATATCCCCAACTAACTCCATCTAATAAAATAAATTGAATCTAATATGAAACTTAAATAAGAAGAATCCTCGGATGATGAGGACTCACTGCTACGTCTACTGCTGCTGACTGAGTCTAGACTGCTAAGGGTACTCTGGATCTTGTGCTTCTGAACCTATGACATCAAATAAAATACCATAGAGCAATTGCGTCTGTACGTTGGATTGTACTGAGTATGCAAATAAGGTAAGGCTAAATGCAAGGGCTTATGCATGAACACAACTTAACTGAATGATATGCAAGAGATGGATTAGCATACATAGAGAAACTATAACAACAGAACATACTGCGTATACTGACACTAAACAATACTAAGATAGAATCTGATAACTAATACTGGATATTCTGTCAAACTAAACTTTCTGAACATACTGAGATTCTGAGTATCTAAAGCTACTAAAACTAATATCTGAGTTCACTAACTTTGGAAAAACTAAATAACTGAGTTCTGGGCTTGCCGATATCAACTGGATGAATCCGAGATCGAACCTATCTAGCGGATGATCTCTAATCTTTGAATAATGAGTAAGAATAATTGAGTCTTGAGATCAGGCCTATTTAACGGGTGATCTCTGAAACTGATAGTGAGAATACTCAACTGAATCTGATACTGAGATCAACCCTATATAATGGGTGATCTATGTAAGTACTGATACTGAATAACTTTAGGTGAGACCAGGCCTATCTAGCGGGTGGTCCACGAATCAATGGAACTATCTGAGTCCCTTACTAAATTGTGTGACCGTATCTAACGGTCCTGAATCTAAAGACTTTCTGAGATCTTGACTGATCTGAATCTGAGACTGAAACTGTAACTGTGGGAGTTCTCACTTAACCAACATGCCTCGAGTCTGAACTAGTGGGGTCCAACCTGTAACCCCAGCTGGAAGGGTATCGATACCGTGCCACGGGTAAAGACCTCTCTGGTCAAGCCTCTCTAACGGGTGACTCTGGAGAAAAAGTCTAGCCTAAGGTTATATGGAATCTTGTAGGTAGTCAAGCCTTTATCTGATGGGTGACTCCTCATCCTGCACTGGCTATGTAGTTCTGGAGTATAGGTATTGCTACTAACAACTCCGCCTCTCTAATGGGGAAGCCTTCATCCTACACTCGCTCGGTGCTAGTTCCTACTCCCAACTGAAAGACTCTGATCTGATTCTTATTTGAACTTAGACTGAGCTGAATCTTATTACTAATTATATTACTTGACTGATCTAACTGAGTTCACTTGGTTCCGTTATCTGACGGAATACATCTGAATTCTACTTTCTGTCTGAATACTACGGAGTTTTGTAACTCACTGATATTTACTGGAATCTGATCCGAATACTAAATACTACTGAGATCTAAACTGAATGTTGAGCTTGAATAGTCTGAATACATTGGTTTACTGAATTTTCTTAACGTCTGTACTGACTGAATTCTACTAATCATAGCACGATTGAGATTCTCTTGAACTGAGTCGACTCTAGGCACACAGCTATATTTTTCGGTACAAGTACCCCTAGGACTCGATGGAAGGAAACTGACAGGACTTGACTCTTTGAATATATGACCAACACCACATCATAACAATAATTTATCACATCAACGTCATAAAAATAGTTCATCATTCGCAACATGATCAAGGTTGTATCACTCCAAGCACTTGGGAACATTCAACATGTAAATTGTATATAGAGGCATGCTATTGTCTCATGAATTATTCAACAAGGAAAATCCACATGAATAGGAGGCACATGCAACATACTATTCTTTATTCATCTTGGCATTACAACAAACACTAAACATGTGTTACTTGTCCCAAAGTTGAGGGTTTATACTTAATATGCCACAATGGTACTATTTTCTTCATATAAGCATTCTACCAAACATATGGGAGGCACACTTTGGTCATACAATAATTCATTACCCCTAATTAACATGATTACATAATTTAGCATGCTTCTTAAAGAGCCTTTGTCATGAATATCACATAATCAACACATACTAGGGTCAAAGTTTGCATCTTTACAATCAAGACATGAATTAAAACTCAATATCAACATGAACTTCAACATCAATTCACATGCATCATAAAATCTCATGAAAACATAAACTTGAAAATTTCTAAAAGGGTTCTTGAACTTCTTGGGTGGGAGGAACCCAAGAATCAACATTTGCATACCTTAGTTTTCTTGGTTTTGAGAGACTTGACAGACGAATTCTTTAGTTCTTGAACCTTTGGGTTGAAATCCTAGGTTGTTCTTGAGAGAAAATTGAGAGAAAACCTTATAATTTGGGTTGAATGAGGCTGAATTTTGTGTTAAAGATGTATATAACGAGTTGTGAAAAGACCCTTTTGCCCTTAAAATTTTGGGGCTGAAAGCTGGAAATTTCAGAAGCATGTTATGGATCATGTGTCGCATGCTCTAGTCCTCCACACTGGAGCATGTGTCGTATGTTATATCGCATGCTAGGACCATGCTATGGATCATGCGTCGCATGCTAATCCCATGATGCTACTGTTTTGAAATCCAAAAATGCTCTAAACAGATTCCAAAAATTTCGAAACTTACCCGAAACGTACTATGACCTTTCCCCATCGCAACGCAACTTAAAAATCCAAAAACGAAGGTTGGAAAGGTCATAAAATAATTCATCAAAGTTAGCAAGCTTATGGAATGAAGAAAGTTTCAACACTTAGCCAAATTTTTTAGTGCTAAACTTCTCTTGACGAGCTTAAAAAGGCTTTAACGATTTGGAAAGATTATGGGGTCTCACACCATACTTCCACCTAAATCAATGCAGGTAATGTTAATCCCAACATTAAGTTAATGAGAGATCATTTCAACTCAAAGTGATCGATCGACAACCCGAGTCGTGATGAACGCAATTTCTAATAGATATTCACATTTGTTGCAACAAATGACATATCTGATTTAATTATCAAATAGACATTTGAATCTGTTATGACAGATGACTGACCTATTGGAAATTTTCAAACAGATATTGGTATCTATTTTAACAGATGATATATCTATTTGAAAATCTTTTTTTCTCTCAATTTTAAAGCAAGCCTCTGTCCAAGTAAGAGTTACTAGTAAGAGTAAGTACTACTAAATACGGTAAAAAATGAAGAGTTTCTTTTTCTTGGATAACTCAAAAATGTGTTCATTGAGTAGTCTTGTCTAGTCTTTTCAATGTCACTAGTCATCTGTTAGAACAGATACCAATAGATATTTAATTATCAAATGGACATTTGCATCTGTTGTCATATATGACTGAGCTATTAGGATATTTAAACAAATACTGATATCTGTTGTAACAGTTGACATATTTAATTATCAAATGGAAAGATTTTTTTAAACAGATATTTGTATTTGTTGTAACAGATGACTATGTTGTTGGGTTTTTTAAATGGATATTGCTATCTATTGCAACAGACGGCATATCTATTTGAAAATCTTTTTTTTCTTTCAATTTTAAAGCAAGCCTCTGTCCGAGTAGATAAAGTAGTAAGTACTACTTACAAAATGCGGTAAAAAATGAAGAGTTTGTTTTTCTTGGATAACTCAAAAATGCGTTCATTGAGCAGTCTTATCTTTTCTTTTCAATGTAACTAAACTAAGTCTTCCTTGTGCCCCTCAAATTATTAATGAATATTAATTATATTAATTAATGAATATTGAAACCCATATCTACGTACACGATATATCTAGAATTATCTCATCTAACAAGAATGGAAAACCAATATAGTTATTGCCCTAGCCCAAATTTATATGGTTGGGTTGCTTGGGGTGATGATTATACGCCAGTAGGTGCGGTAGGAGAATACCTTCGAGGGAAAATAGGTGGTTGATGAAAGACTATATCATCTGAGAGCTAATTGAAGAGAAGACATAGGGTAGAAAGTAACTTCTAGCGAATCTGGCCGATGAAATTATCTTAAAACAACATGAGAAATCTGAATCAAGTACAAATATGAAAGTGTAATCGGCAATGTAAATTCGTATGTTGTCTATCTAAAAGAAAAATAGTGCAGATGGACACTTTGCTAGGGAGCTGTGACTAGGTAGCGTGGTAGGGATTATCACCTAGATAGAAAATAGTAGAAGTCTAAGAAAGCAGCCTTATGGGCATCGAGGGTTGAAATAATGTACAGTAAGTCTAGAAAACTTCCGCCAATAGAAACTGCAGATAAAGTATGGAATCTAAGCAAAGATGACAATTTTTGAATTTTAAATTTCATCTCATGCCTTCTTGTTTGTGATTTAGATTAGGTCCACTAATGTTGACCTGATCGGAACCACAAACTTGATTGAAAGATAAATTGAGTATCATTACTTCCATAGAAATATGGTTATAATTGATTGTGTTTTATAGCCTTAGCATACTTTCAACATTTATTGGAGAAGGTCAGAGGCTTACTATAGTACGTGAATTCCGATAATTTTCAAGCTTGTCTCTAGCTTTCTTATTCTGTATTCAAGATGGTCGTTGCTGTCTTCGAAGTTGGTCAAGAATTTCTGGGATCTTGTGAGCTCGATCAAGAACACCACCTTCAAAGTTGTGGTATTTTAGAAGGCCTTCAGAACACTCTCTTGAAAAGACTTAAAGGATACATGGAGGGTCGTTGTATTTGTTTTAGGTCAAAATGTGTTGATGCACACTCAAGATGTGGTCCCAACCATTGAACATCACACTTTTATCGAGTGTTGCTTAATGTAGCTTGCTCAACTAATTTGATAAATTAATAAGCGAGGAGTTATGTAGCGTTTGATCTAACCGACTCTACCAAGCCTATAAAATATTACGTAACTCTAGGCTCATTACCCTATCAAAAATATTAGCTCAAGTTAGTGCACAAATCAAATGATATCAATCTCTCAGCCTTTCTGCTGATCGCTCTTCTCCAATTATAGATGACAAGATATCGGTTATACAAAAGTCCACACCGTCGCTAGAAATGCTTGCCAGGGCGCAAGTCTTCAGATGGCATCATCATTAATCTCTCAGTATCGAGTGATATTGAAAGATTACTAGTCATGCCTTCTCAAGACGTTTGCTATGGCAAGAATTTCTGTTGATGACAAGATATTTGTTATGCGAAAGTCCACACTGTCAGTAGAAATTCTTGACAGAGTGAAAGTCTTGGGAAGGCATTATTAATAATCTCTCAACATCAAGGAAGTCTTGTACGAAATTCTTCAGAAGACATTCAAAAATAAGGAAGTTTTCAGCAATGACTACACATAATTATCATCAACAACCTCACCAGATTCACTCCTCGTATAAAAGAAAAGGAAGAAATATTTACATTTGCATTCGCATGTTATTTATTTAACAAACCAAACAAAGATGAATTAAATGCTAGTTTTAGTTCATATTTGTTTGGTTTGTTAAATAAATAACATGAGAATGCAAATGAAAATATTTCTGCCTTTTTTTTGTACGAGGAGTGAATCTGGTGAGGTTGTTGATGCCGTAATTATGTGTAGTCATTGCTGAAAACTTTCTTATTTTTGATTTTGTTCCGAAGACTTTCGTACAAGACTTCCTTGATGTTAAGAAATTACTAATAATGCCTTCACAAGACTTTCGCTCTGGCAAGAATTTCCGCTGACGGTGTAGACTTTCGTATGGTAGATATTTTGTCATCAACAGAAATTCTTGCCGTAGCGAACGTCTTGAGAAGGCATGACTAGTAATCTCTCAATATCACTCAATATTGAGAGATTAATGATGATGCCATCTGAAGACTTGTGCCCTGGGAAGCATTTCTGACGACGGTGTAGACTTTTGCATAGAAGATATCTTGTCATCTATAATTGGAGAAGAGCGATCAGCAGAAAGCCTGAGGGATTGAACTCGTTTAATTTGTGCACTACCTCGGTCAATTTTTTTTGATAGGGTAATGAGCCTGGAGTTACGTAACGTTTGATAGGCTTGGTAGAGTCGATTTAGATCACACGCTATGTAACTCCTTGCTTATTAATTTATCAAATTGATTGAGCAAGCTGCATTGAAAACGCTCGATAAAAGTGTGTTGTTAAACTGTTGGAACCATATCTTAAGTGTGCATCAACACATTTTAACCTAAAACAAACACAACAACCTTCTATGTATCCTTTAAGGCTTCTAAAGAAAGTGTTCTGAAGGCCTTCTTTAATGCCATAACTTTGAAGGTAGTGTTCCTGATCGAGCTTATAAGATATTAGGAACTCTTGACCAACTTCGAAGATGGCAACGACAAGCTTGCTGGAAGCAAGCTTGAAAATTATCGAAATTCACAAACTAGAGAAGCCTCTAATCTTCTCCAAGAAATGTTGAAAGCATGCTAAGGCCATAAAACACAATCAATTATAACCATATTTCTATGGAAGTGATGATACTCAATTTTTCTTTCAATCACGTTTGTGGTTCCCATCAAGTCAACAGCAGTGACCTAATCGTAACCACAAACAATAAGGCGTAGGGTGAAATTTAAAATTCAGAAATTGTTGTCTTTTCTTAGATTCCTTACTTTAACTGCAGTTGTTGTTGGCACAAGTTTTCTAGACTTACTGTACATCATTTCAACCCTCGATGCCCGTAAGGCTGCTTTCTTGGACTTCTACTATTTTCTATCTAGGTGATAATCTCGACCACGCTACCTAGTCGCAGCTCCCTAGCAAAGTGTCCATCTGCATTATTTTTCTTTCAGAGAGACAATAGACGAATTTACATTGCTGGATACACTTTCATATTTGCACTTGATTTAGATTTCTCATGTTGTTTTTGATGATAGGCAGATTTACACGCCTATATCAATATATTTTGCCCATATTTTAGCCTAGTTTTGAGAACAAATTATATATTTCATGCACTTTTAGTCCTTTTTCCTGTAAATGAGCTAACGAACATGATTAGTAAAGTTTCAGGTATAAATGATGCAGAATTCAGCATTTTATGGCTTACTTGACGCAAAAGAAAGCTCACGAAGGAAGGGAAGGGAGTTTACACGCCTAAGGACCAAAACTGCTGCATGGAAAATCTGTCCCGGGCTAAAACAGCAATTCTGAAGACTTTGGGGACTTACAGACACAAAGCTGGATTTTGACAATGATACATTAACCTAGTACAATTAGGTTATGTATTTCATTATTTTATGTGGATTATGATAATGTTACCTTAACCTAGTACATTTGGGTTAAGGATTTCATTAGTCTAGTAGGATTTGGTTATTTATTTCATTAGCTTAGTAGGATTAGGATATGGGTATTATAAATACCCTATCATGCTAGAGATTTTAGAACATCTTCTTAACAACAAATCTTACAATTCAATTCTATTACTCTACAACTCTTCTAATCTTTCCATTAATTCTATTTTTCTTCTTCTACTCTTCCATTCTTAAATTCCACAACAAGAGAATCGTTACTTTGCCTAGGAATTCACGCCTCACGCCTACCACCTAAGCTACATGAAATTACTCAATCTTGTGGTATAACAACAATGTCAATCGTGATCTCCTTCGCATTCATGGGTAACTAAACTTCTCTGTTGGGGTTATGGAAGCCGTATGAGATACTATCTATTGCTGTGAGTTTGTGAGTTCGAGGCACGTATATTTCTTATATCATTATTCTCTTCATCTTAATCTACATTCTTTGCGGTTGCAAACGCAAGAATACGTCAGTCTAACATTTAACTTGTTCGAGAGAAAAGTTATTTGTCTGGAAAAGAGATAATGTCAAGGTAGTAGGACACCCTTTCCTATTAAAAAGCTGGTGCCGTAACTGGACTAACCTCTTGGAGAATTCATACCGTTAGATACGCTTTAAGCTCGAGAGAGTTAAAGTGAAATAGTCCTTGTTTAGGTCGAGAGACGCTTGGATTTACCATCGACTACAATCCTCTATAAGCAATTGCATGTCAGAATTCTACACACTCATAGCCAATAGAGACGTATACCTCAGAAGGTGGACATAACCCCAACGCTTCAATTCTCATTGTTTACAACCAACGTAACAATCTCTCTCTTTTTACTTTATTATTTTCAGCTTTTGTTTACATTACTTGCAAAACAAGAATCCCCCCTTCTTACGAGACTTGCACCAAAAGTTTAGTAATCTTACTTACTTGTTGGCCAAGCTATTCCCTGTGGGATCGACACCCAACCCAGGTTGGGTTCTATATTTGCTAACGACCGTTTTACACTCAAACGAGAGCTGTAGATTGAGCGTTATCAGTTTTTAGATAATTTCATCGGCCAAATTCTCTAGAAGTCTTACTTTCTACCCTATGTCTCCTCTTCAATTAGCTCTCAGATAATATAGTCTTTCATCAACTCCCCTTTTCCTCGCAGGCATTCTCCTTCAGCTCATTCTGGCGTATAATCATTTTCTCGATCAACCCTTCAATATAAATTTGGCCAGGGGAATTTCTATTGGTTTTCCATTCTTGTTTGATGCAATGGAAGGCTTCGAAGGTGTTCTCAGAGTCCAATGCACACTTAAAGTTAAGTCCAATCGCTATTGGTTCTCTGCAATGACACCAAATATTGATCCCTTCTCAAAACTTGACACGCATAAACACGTACAACAACCGTCAGTAATTCGTAATAGGGTATTTGCACCATCTTCATGAGGACCTCAACCTTGTTAATTCGAACCCATCAAACTTTACAATACAGGATCTTATTTGATTGATCAGTTCCTAATCGGTTAAAAACTGCATTCACAAAAATATTATACTTTATATGTGTTATCCCGGTGACCTTATCAGTAATACTTCTTAACTCACACACATATGATAGTGGATCCATCTGCACGCACCTTATTCTTCCTAGCCCATCTATGGCTTAAATTGAATAAACAGATGACTCACAAGTTGCAACAGATGTCACGTCAGTTGGAAAAGCAAATTGATATATCCATCAGTTGCAACAGATTGTCAATATGTTGTAAGTTATCTGACAGATGGATTAAATTTTGCAACAGATACCCATCTGCTATATTTATTTTAAAGTAATTTTCTTTTCTTTTCGAAATACAATAAAAGGATAAAATGTTGTATTTAGATCCATTTTTTTAATTTATATATTCGAAAAGTCACCAGTTTTATTTAATTAAGGGATATATGAACAGTCGTGGCTTCTTGTTTGACTATTAGTCACCCCTTCCAATTCAATCATTTTTAAATAGGTCTCTCCGGCCACCTTTCCTTACTCTTTCTCACTCGTTCATTCTACTACACTTACAGTATAAATATGAATGATCCAGATTCATACAAGAAGATTCATATGGAGTCCTTGCGGGAACTTCAAAGGAAGTTTGTTGACCTCAAGAGGAATTTGGCCGACTTCGGAGCAAGGCTGAGGAGGGCGGCCCTGCTACTACAGGATGAAAATTGTCCGGTTGACAATAATAATAGTAATAATAATAATCATAATAATAATAATAATAGTAGTAGTAATAATAATTAGGTTACGTTTTTTCTTTCTTTTAACATATGTATTGGTTTGGTTTGGTCGACTTTGAATTTTTAATTCTTATTTAATATTTAATTATCATTCTATTTATTTCATATTCTCAACATTTCGACGATTGGAGGTAGGGATTGAGCACTCGTGGCAAAAGAGGGTGGGTGGTGAAAAGTCATGATTCTCCTAAAATGATTCGGTAATAAATAATAAGAAACTAAATGATATACACAATTTATAATCGTAAAAAAAGATTATTTAATTTAAAAAGAAGTCGCATCATTGGATTATATGATGATTATTAAGGAAAAGGTGAATAATCATGACTTTGACTTTTTATCTAAACACATTCAACAAACAAAAACAAACAACACTGTTGATGCATCAAATTCCTCATCTGTAGTGACTGATGAATGAGTTGTTAGAAGAAATCAAAAAAGTTCCTAAAACAGATGGTCGATTTGTTGCAATAGATGGTATATCTGTTACAACAGATGGGTTATCTAATGCAACAGATATACAATCTGTTGTCATAACTCAATAAAAATAATGGTTATTATTTTATTAAAGAAACGGTTATTGAAAACCAAGTGTCTTCGATTTTTAAATTGAAAAAAAAGTTATTTAAATTTAAGAACTAATTATTATAATAAAAATAAGCTAAAAAGTCATGATTTTCACAATAATAAAAAATTCACCAGCTTGATTTAATTAAGTCATTTTTTTTCACAGAAAACAATAAGGAAATAAATGATAAAACACAATTTAAACCGTAAAAATCTCATCAAAAATATTCTTGTTTTTAAATCTATTTTATTAATTTATATAATAAAAAGGTCAGCAAATTTGGATTAATGATACGATGATAATTTTTTTTGAAAATAAGATAGATTATATGTTGTAACAGATATATTATCTGATGCAACAGGTTATCTATTGTTGCAACGGATGATATATCTGTTGTCACAGATGAGTTATCTGATGCAACATATATATAATCTGTTGTCACAACTCAGTATAAAAATCATTCCTAGAAAGAACTAATTATTAATAATAATAATAAGTTAAAAAGTCATAACTTATCGCAATATTGCTTAATTTAATTAAGTCATAACTTTTTACAGTAATCAAAAATGTCATTAATAAATTAAGGTGAACAGTTGCACCTTTAAATCTATTTTATTAATTTATATAATTAAAAAGTCAGAAAATTTGGATGTCATGATAATTATTTTGAAAAAAAAAAGATATATAGATTATATGTTGCAACGGATATCTGATGCAACAAATATATAATCTGTTGTCACAACTCAATGTAAAAATGGTTCCTGGAAAGTCATGACTTATCGCAATATTTCTTAATTTAATTAAGTCATAACTTTTTACAGTAATTAAAAATGTCATTAATAAATGGAGGTGAACAGTTAATTAAAAATTCAAAAAATTTGGATGTCATGATGATAATTTAAAAAATATATATATATAGATTATATGTTGCAACAGATATATTATCTGATGCAACAGGTTATCTATTTGTTGCAAATATCTCTTGTCACAGATTAGTTATCTGATGCAACAGATATATAATCTGTTGTCACAACTCAATATAAAAATGGTTCCTGGAAAGAACTAGTTATTAATAATAATAAGTTGAAAAGTCATAACCTATCACAATATTGCTTAATTTAATCAAGCCATAATTTTTCACAGTAAGCAAGAAATGTCATTAATAAATGGAGGTGAATATTTGCGACTTTTTGCCTAACACATTCAAGTTCAATCCTCTATAAATAGGTCCGTCCTTACTCAATCGTTTATTCTACTGCACTCTATTTATTCCTTTCTCTTGTTACACCTTCAACTACTTTCTTTCAAGGACTTGATAGATTTTTCCTATCTTTGGTAAGTTTTCTATATGTTCCTCTTCCTGTCATTTTTCCATTCAATTTGAAATGCTTGAACGATCGATTCTTATTTTTAATCTTCACTTTCGCCTGAAAGTGGAGGAATATCTCATTAATTATAACTAACCATTCCATTAAACAATTTTGAAATAAATATAGAATGAGAGATATATATGATATAGAATGAAATATAGAACTGTAATAAAAAAGATTTCAATTTCTGTGTAAATATACATTGTATCATGTTCAAATTCTTTTTTTTTCTTTACTTTTGTTTTTACGTGTGTGTTTTGTCAACTTATGCGTTTTCTCTAGATATGGCTGATCCGGTGTGGAATGTCACTAATTTACGAGATGCCATGCGGGAACTGCAGAAGGAGGTTCATGACCTGCAGTGGGAGTTGGCGGCCGTCAGGGTAAGGATGCTGCGGGAGATCCGCTGGCTGAGGAGGGCGTTGTGTTGTTGGTTGAAGATTGGTCGACTGGCCATAAAAATAATAATGATGATAATGATGATAATAATAATTAAGCATTTTCTTTTCGTTTATCTATGTATTTTTATTTTTTTTGTTTAATAAAAAATTTATGTTCGATGCGTTTGACATTTTAATTCTTATTTAATTTTCATGTTGTCTATTTCTTTTTCTCAACAAATGACATGTCTACAATTAAGGAAGAATTTGAATCCAGTATCAATAGCAAGAGATCAACATATGAGTTATTTTTTGGGTTTGTGACAGGAGCTGTATTTTGTTGTTCGAAACAGATTATTCATGTGTTGCAACAAAATAATTATATGTTGCAACAGATTACTTGTCTGGTGCAACAGACAACTACTCTGGTGCAACAGATTATTTATCTATTGCAACAGATTAGTAATTTAGTACAAAAGATTATTAATCTGTTAAAATAGACAACTAATTTGGTGCAACAGATTATTAATCTGTTGCAACAGAATATTAATCTGTTGCAACAGAATACCTATCTATGCAATTCATATTACGGGCACCTAGAACCATAATCATGAATCCAACATGAGTCTACTGTTGCAACAGAACATTTATCTGGTGTCACAGATGATGGGTCTATTTAAACAGATTGCTATTATGTTGCATTTATGTTCGCGTGCTAGCTATTGTTGTAAAAACAACACACTAGCAATTAGCCAGATGACAAATTTAACTAAAAAGCATAATTTGACTTACCAAAGTCTCCTCTCAAAGTAAATGTCAAAGCTGAAAGTGATGTACAAAATAAAATTTGACCTAAGAAATTGGTCAAAGAGCAGTAGTTGTGGTAACAACAACAACAATGGTCAACAAGAAGAATATGAAGATGATAATGAAGTATAAGATGGTAATAGTGAATCAAAAGATGATGAATTAAGCAGCAACAACAATGAGCAACAAATATCGCGAAGAGAGAAAATAATAACGGATGAGGAGAGAGAAAAATGCGCTTTTTTTCCTTTGTTTCCTGTTATATTAACTAACATTTGGATCAAGGTATAAATTTTAAAACTTGTAGGTTATTTTGAAATTTTCCAAACTTTCTTAATCCATAATTAAGTAATTGTCACCTCCACTCAATTATTAAGACTTGTGTCACCTACACCTTATTTTAAAACTTTTTTTGTCATGATAGCAAAACAGTAGGACTATGTTCCAAAAATATTTTGACATATAAAACAAAACTAAAATACCCAAGAAAATACTTCATTGTGTTGATATCCTTCTGCCCTTGAAACTGTCTTCAAACGCTACCCTTACCCCATTCCCGTCGTTCTTACTCTCATCATTGTACTCGTACAATGTGGGATCCTTTATCCCCTGATCTAACTTCCTCTTTTTATCCAAAAGAAATTCTTCTCGGGCTGATCTGGATCTTTCAATATTCATAATACATAGATAATTTTTAGGGTCCTTGTGGATTTCAAAATCCTCCATCGTTTTCAAACCCTTGCCGCATCAACAAGCACACACAAATTCACCCTCGTAAGATTCTATAACATGTTTTCGGAGAATTACTTTTGTTTTGAACTGTTGGGTTCATTTTTTCCCAGACTCTAACATACCATTGCATGTGAATTCTTTTGGAAGCAAACCCCTTTTCCGTTTCTTCTGTTTCTATTTCTTGGACTGTTTGGGTTTTTTGTTTCTTATATGCTGTTATTTTTAGTGTAGTATTCTTAAAAAAATATAACACATTTAACTTCAAAAAGTAATAATATTATTTATTAAGGTAGAATGAATAATAGTTTATAAAATGTTAGTCATTTGTTGTATTGTTTTGGCTTGATGTTAATGTGATATTTTCTTTATTAATATGAAGGTTTAAGTTGTTTTATTTAAAATTTTAAAACATTTTTGGTAAGGGAAATAGTAGCTCTTTATAATACAAAATGTTGCAACTTTTTTTTTCAATCTTCAATATTGTTTCACTATTAATATTTTTCTGGAGGCTCGAAAGTTTAGAGTCCTAAAGCAACCACTTTACTAGTTTCACTCTTAAGCCACCCTAATCATGACACAAATGATTTGCTATTAGATTATCAGAAGAATTTGCCTAAGCTGTTGGTGCTGCTTTTTCTTAAAATAAAATTAAATCATTTTCAATTATAAAAATGTCGTCTTTTCACCTAAATTAGAACATGGGAGTAATAAGGTACTTAAATGATACTACTACTCTATATTATTGTATACTAGTTCAGTCTGTGTGCTTTGCGCGTGTATCTATATTATATTATTTAATTTAATTTTTTTTCAAAAATAAAAACTCAATCAACATTTCGATTAGGGGTTTAACTATAATAGACCATTCAAATATTTTTTATATAAAATAAATTCATTTAACATAAGATTGAGAGGTGCTTGACATACTCTTCAAATAGCTTAAGTTTTTCAATCAATATCATATGTCATTTTGTTATCATGTTTGTTGACATGAGCAGATATAGTGCCACAAAATAAACAATGCATACTTATATTTTCTTAATGAAAACAATTGTTAATTGAGTGTTAGCACGGAAGCAAACATAAAATATTGAGTCATGTGGAGTCTAATAAGCTCTTATATATAGAGGTATTTGTTTATGAATCTTTTACATTTTCTTATTATTTTGATTTTGATGAAAGCAACCTTTAACAGGGATGCGGAGTAAATTTGCATATAATAGATCCTTGTGATTTGACTCTTCCCCGAATTCTAAGTATAGTGTAGAAGTTTTAGTGCACCAAGCTACCTTTTTTTATTAGTTAATATACAATGATGCTATATAAAAATTATCCCTAAAAATAACATTTCCAAGCAACAAAGCCAGTGATGTTTTATTGTAGCATAGTTTAGAAATAATTATGATTACTAATACAGTCATCTGCTAAAGAAATAATTGAATATAAAGTTTAAGAGAATCAAACCTTTGGTACCATTGATGGCTATCATTATGCCTAGCTTGTTCCTCATCCCACTTTTCCGGCATATCCATTGTATGGCTTCAGTTTGGGAGAAAACATAGTAAGAAACGGATTAAAATGAAATCACTACTAAGATTTCAGAATACATGACATATCGGATTATTTCTACAATACTAATATGAATCTTTAAATATAGAACATCAAAGAAGTGACAAAATTTAGTTATTTAAATATGAATCTTTAAAAAAATTCAAAGAAAAAATACTCATATACATAAACCTAAGATTTTTGTTAAATATCAAAAGAATAGAGAAAAGGCATACCTCTAAGCCTACTGGTGAGTAACTTCTTTCCAAATAAATCAAACACAAACAACAGTTTCAAGAAGTAGCTAATGGAGCGATGATACCATAACCATTCACTATATGTCTTCCTTCTATTAAAATTCTTGATTTGTACTTTAGGTTTTTGCCTACTAAAAATAACACAACAGATTCCATCATATCACTACAATAAATTCGATTATCACTGACGAAATATTTTATCATGAAAAAATCATATTTCGTCACAAAAAAATCTTTCATGACGAAAATATAATCGTCACTCATGCGTCCCTAAATCATGGGTCGTTAAATGTATATTGGAACAACTTAGTGCTTCGTCACTAAATAGCCTTGCATTAACTATGAAAATATTTGTTGTCCCCAAATGCATAGCATTTATGACGATCTTGTTCATCATAGAAATTATATTTTTTGGTAGGTAATAGTATTTTTTTTGTTGCTAAAGAAGTAATAATGCAGACAAGAATGATGTGTCGCTAACTTTTATTTGAATTAGTGATGAATTAATTTGTCTCTAATCTTCTATGTACTTCGTCGCGGAACAAAAATTATTTCGTCACTAAATACTATCTTTTACATATGCATTCTCTATTTGTCTGTAAATGTATAAATTAGTGACAACATTACTTTCTTATAATTTTATAGCTGAAAGCAATCACGTCGTCACCAAAAATACTTTTCTTACCTACGAAATAATTTTGACACTAGAATATGGAATAATTAGTGACGATAGCAATTATCACAAAATACAAAGTTAATTTGTGGGTAATAAGTGGGCAATTTAGGGACAAAATTTACTCTTGTCACCAAATGCTATAATTTGATGACGAATATGTGATGGTTTTAAAAAGTAAAAGTAAAGCTTTTATGGAGAAAATATTTCGTCACTATCACAACCATTTGTATTTAGCTAGCTAGGTTTTCATAATTTGAAACTGAAATCATACATAAATATCTTAAACTCATTATAAAGAGCATTACACAATTTATTTTTTTTAAAAAAAAATATATACTAATAGAAGTAAGATAATAGCAAAAAAAAATTAAAAACACTATCATATATTAATTAAGAACAACCAAAATGACATTCATGGGATGATATCTCACTAGATACTCTTAAATAAAAATCAACATTGACCAAAATTCATCCAACTTGAAAGTTTAACTAAGATATACTAAACATTAACAAAACAAAGATAATAAAATGGAGATTTCTTCTCAAAATATCATTGCAAAAGCATTTTTTGTAGCAACTAGTCTTGATTTCTACCTTCCACAACCTGTATAAAAAAATAATAATTCAAGATTAGCATTCATATGTTATGATATCATGATATACTGCAACAACAATGATATTCTTAGTGTAATTTCACGAGTCCAAAAAGAAATCAATGTACACAGACACAAAATAGGACTTTTAATAGTTATCTAAACGATTGATTTAATGATACAATAAAATTCAAGTAACAATCAAAATAAATATTGTATTTAACTAACAACATATTTTATTACAAAAACAAGCCAAAATACTACGAAGAAAATTAACCAATAGAGCAAGAAAAAGTCAAGAAAAAATTCTCATATCAATATATATCAAACTTATAATTACAAAACTAACTTTAGCTGTGAATCTTCAAACTTCTAGCAATTGAAAATTATCACGAGGCCCTAATTACACTGGATTATCAAAGTGATACAAATCCTCTTACCAAAAGCCTGAACAAAGCAACTTCAATCCCAAAAGAAATAAAAGACTTGAATCAAAATAAAAATTGAAAAGAAAAGTAGAAGTATTCATACTTTCATGAGTCGGTGCATGCACAATTTTGCACTGTTGAAGGCTAACTAAATTAATTATGAAATTTTGTGAGTATTACATGATTAAGCAACACATTAATAAATATATCAAGTTATGGAAAACCAAAAATCAAAAGAGAAACTCAACTGGAAATATCCAACCTTTTGATTAGAAGTTGATGTATTGATTAAGAGTTGAGACCTTGAAAAGTTGGTAAAACAACGATGATACTTGAGAGGGAAATAATTTAAGGAAAAGAACAAAAAAAAGGAAAATGAATCATATAAGGAAATAATATAAATAACATTAATGGTGAGATTAAAGTAAAAGAAAAAAAAACGTACAACTATCAATTAAATTTAGCTGACATTCGTGTCTTTATTTTTATATATCTTACAAATAAGTACAAATAATTAAATTAAAATTTTATGAGAAAAATAGTAAAAAGACGATTTTATCTATTGTGTACAATTAATTGTAGTGTCTTTATGTTAGGATACAGATGACCAACATTATTTTTTTAACTATGGAATGTTTCAATAAAAAGAAAAAATTAACGTGGAAGGTATTTTAATCAGGAAGAAAATTTTGCAACTAATTTTATTCTCTTTATATTAGGATACGAATGCCAAACATAATATTTAAATTATGAAATGTTTTAAAAAAGATTAGCTGACCTCAAAGTACTTATCAATTAAAACTAATAACTAAATTAAAATGATATGAGCAAAATAGTAAAATTAACTAGGATGTTGTTGTTATACTTGATGTGTTCAAGAAATCTATAATCTATAATCTATATCTATAATATATTAAAAGTGTGAAGGGTCTTTGAAATATTATTTGAACTTTTTGTCCTTCATTAAAAGTCTTTGTTTTAGACAAAATGCCATTTTCATATTTTTTTCTAATATTTAAGTGTTGAAAATTAATTAAATATATTTATGGTAAAACCTTTCCTTATTACAAGTCATCAAAATTAAAGAATTTTTCTAATATTTAAATGTTAAAAATTAATTAAATATATTTATGATAAAAAAATTACTTATTAGAAGTCATCAGAATTAAGAGAAAATGGCCAAATACCCCTCCAACAATGGCCAAATACCCCTCCAACCTTTACACCAAATCCCAACTACACACTTATACTTTGTGAGGGTCCTATGACCCCCTGAACTATTTTAAAGTGAAATTATTACCCTCCTGAACTATTTTAAAGTGAAATTATTACCCCCTAGAAAACTGACAACCAGTCATTTGGGATGTGGTGTGATGCACGCACCAACAATATTTTTACACGTGTTTTTATTACTTTTTTTCATTTCCTTTTCCATTTCATTACTTTTTTCCATTTACTTTTATTCATGTTCTTCCACAATAATTTTTTCTCCATTCTGTTGTTCTTTTTTTTTTTTTGTTCCTTTCTCTTCATCTAAATTGCTTCAATCTCAAACCCTTGTGAGATCCCTTGTTAAATTTTAAATTCAAAATTGACTATTAAACTCAAAGTTTAGAAAAAAAATAAACCTTTGTTAAGTATAATGTATAAACAACTCAAGTGGGCTTCACACATTTGCTCCAGGAACGAAAATTCTCATTTATGTATTTGTTATGTGAGTTCAATTACAAATTCGTAGTTCAATTGGAACTCAAGAATTACTAGTTTTTTCAAGAAAGGTGATGTTGAGGAAGCACGCAAATTGTTCGATGAAATGCCCCAAAAGAATATTGGAATTGTATGAGATTTGGGTATGTAAGAAATGGGATGTTAGATTATGCTCAACAAATGTGTGATACAATGCCGAGCAGAAATGTCATTTTTCAATCTTGTTTCTTTTTCTTTATTTTTTTTAATTTATCAACTATGAAAATTAATGTTGAATTTATGATTGTGAAAAAATTTGGTGTTGATTTTGATTATGGTGCTGATTTGATTGTTTCAATTTCAAGAAATGTGAATTTGAATGATGGTTTATGGTTTGAGATTGAAAATTCAACTGATGTAAAGTCAAGAGATTTCAAGATTCCACAAAATGTGTATAGAGCATTATTGGAAGTTTATGCTTCATTTCATGAGAATGATGAGTCTTGGTAGGGGTGTGCATCGGTCGGTTCGGTTCGGTTTTATGTGTTATTGATTCGATTTATCGATTTTTGATTTTTAAATATGTAAAACCAATAACCAACCAATAAGATATTTTCTTATCGGTTTTGGTTTATCGGTTTTTGGTCCTTAATGGTTCGGTTTTCGGTTTAACCAATAAGAAAATACTTATAAAATAAAAATAGTAACAACTAACATTAAAAAAAAAATCTTAATTATCGCCAAAATCCTACGCAATGCATTTTAGTTTACAAGAATCTTCAAACTTGAACTGAATGTTAGTTAGAAAAAAAAAAATCCTAATCGTTGGAAGCTATAAATGTTTCAAGATTTTCAATACGATAATAGGCGAGCTTTATATTGTGTCTTTGTTGCCCTGAATAGGTTAATACTTTGTGAATCACTGAATTGTGAATAAGTAGTGCATATAATATATATACATACACATATCTCTCTCTCTATATATAGAGAGAGAGATAGATAGATAGATAGATAGATAGATAAAGAGAGAGAGAGAGAGAGAGAGAGATTTATATATATAACATAAATAGGGATAAAACACTAATTTAGTGTATGCTTATTGGGTTATCGGTTTAACCGATTACCCAATAAGCTAAAACAAAAATCGAACCGTTTACCCAATAATTTTTTTTATAAAACCAATAAAAATTGTTAACCCAATAATATTTTTATCGGTTCGATTTATATGTCGGTTCGGTTTTTGCACACCCCTAAGTCTTGGTATGGTAATTCGATTAATGAGTATGTAAGTTTGAATAATCTTAGTGTTCCGAGGAATGGAGTTTTTAGAGAGGTGATTGTTAGTTTGGATGAAATGGTAGTTGGTGTAGTTTGGCCGTTTACTCTGATTTATATCGGAGGAGATGAGGAAGATGATAAATTAGTCTTGGATTGGATGCCATTGAAGAAGAAGAAGCAAAAAAAAAGAAAATGAATAAAGTAAAATAATAATTAAAATTATATATATTCATGTAAAGAAAATATTAAAAATAATTTTTTAATATATATTTTCGTTTTCACTCTCTTAAAAGAGAGTAAAACACACTCTCTTGCCATGTCAGCTTTCGCGGGTGTGATAATTTTATTTTTAAATAGTTCAGGGGGGTCATAGGCCCCCCGCAAAGTATAAGTGTGTAGTTGGGATTTGGGGTAAAGGTTAGGGGGGCATTTGGCCATTTTCTCATAATGAAAACTAATTTTTTTTTCATTAGTTTAAAAATTCTAAATCGCCTAAATTTGATTTTAAGAAGATTTGAAAATCTAGAAATAAATATAAAAATGTTAGAATAAGAAAAATTTAAGAAGTACCAAATTTTAAAAATTTGAAGTACGTAATAAGAATGTAATCAATGATTTGGTAAAGATTTGACTTTAAAAAAAAAAAGAAGAAAATTTAACTATAGAAAAATAACTGTGTTACAAAATATGGTTCAAATTGATGCGTCTCTCTTAGCCTCTAGCAGCAAGGGAAAGAGGTAATGCATGACAAACGCAAAGTGAGTTGAAATTTGTACACACCACTAAAAGTCTCTAAATAGATAAAATCATTTAATTTTAAATAATCAAATATTATACGTGCGAGGCACGTGCAGTTAAACTAGTATCCCGAAATATATATAATACGTGTATACTAATTGTATATATATATATATGTATAATTAGTGAGAATTTATACATTTACAATACATAAATTATAAAATAATAATACATTTTTTATATACATACAGATACATATTTTATAAATAATAATACAGTTTCATTATGTACGATACATTTTTCAGACATATACATATTGATACAATTTCTATACTATGATGAAAATAGTTGTATACATTAGTATTACAAATATGATACAATTTTTTCTGCACATAATACATTTTTCATACACATATAGCAGTGATACATTTTTTATATAGTAATGATATTATTTTATATGGAATGAAACTATTTTAAAGAGGCTAAAAACCTTTTCATGCTTCTTGGGCAATCTGATTTCCATCATTTTTGTTCTTGTCCACATAATACATTGCTCTACTTGTAATCATTAACAATAGTAGCCAAAGAAAATTTTGTATTTTGCTATGAATTTTTTCCGTCGCAAATAGTTGAATTATTCAACTACAAATTTTAAAGTCATCGCTATTTATACCTTGCAAATTTTGTGACAAATTTTTATTGTCACTAAATCATAAATTGATTAGAGATAATAAAATGATTGTCACTAATTATATATATCATTAGTGACAAAAACTAATGTAACAATTAAATATAAAGTTTATGGCTAAAGCTTACAACATTTAACTCCAAAATATAATTTGTCCCTATTGTAACAACATATTTTTTGTGACAAAATATTTTTGTATCAAAAAATTAATTAGATTTAAGACAAAAAGTCGATTTGCCACAAACTAGATAAATTATTAGTAACGAAATAATGTGTCACTGATAACACATAATTCATGATTAATGTTGCTTAATAAAATGACGGCAACTCATTTTTTGGCGAGAAACTTTAGAGGACAAAATTTTGCTACAAAAATTTATATTTTGTCACTAAAAATATGTGACCCATGTATTTAACGACGAAAGGTAACTTTTGTCATTAAAAGTGAACAATTAGTGACGAATTTTATATCGTAGCTAAACATCACATAGGCTACCAAAACACTTGTCAAATTTAGCATCGAGTTTGCTTATTATATTTACAAATTCATAAGTCGTAAACTAATATGGATTGGAATTGAATTGTTAGAACTCCTCCACCCTTATTCTAATATCTTGAATTCTTCAACTTCAGCGCATCAAAAAAAAATCTTGCTTAATAGTAGTATTGATGAAATAAAAAAGATCTATAAAATTAATGTACCTATAAGTTTTATTTATCATTTGTGTCTATATCATCAACATCATTTGTTTTCATAATACTTATTAAATCAATGCAAAGCAAACTAAATACTATTAAAGTTTTTGATGTAAAAAAAATTATAAAGAACAAACTTAAACCAAAAAAAATACAATTGATGCCAATATGCCCAATTTAATTCCGATTTTTAGCCATTTGGACCGTCGGTCGCATGCAGTCTTTATACCCAATTGATACATTTTTATACCATATTGATACACTTTTATACCGCATTGATACACTTTTATATCACATAGATACACTTTTATACAATTATTGTATAAAATATGTATTTGTATTTGGTATCAAAGATTCATGTATTTGATATCAAATATTGTATTTGATTGATAAAAAAGAAGAGAAACAATTACAATGTTATAAAATCGTATTTGATTGTTAGAAAAACTATACCAATTAGAAGTGTGGGGTTAACACAAAATTCATTACTTTTCTGAGTTTATTGTGTAAAAAAAATACAAATGTTCTGTCTAAAGTTATTGTCTAGCATTAATTTTCTTTCTTCCAAAAATATATTATTGTATTGATGCATTTATGTTTTACTTGCATTTCACTATTTTTATTCTCCCCCCATAAAGTAAAAAATTGTGTGTTGGCTACGAGGTTCGTTGGATGAAATTAATTCATCATCTGAATCAGAAATGGGCTTATACTATTTACTTAGCATTGAAAGGGAAAAGGATGAAAATAGTAGAAAAAAAGGGCCTAAATGGCTATATTTTGGAATTTAAAAATCAATGGCCACTCGACCGAAATTATTTTAGCCGAGTGGCTATTCTTGTCCTTTCCCCTAAAAGTTATTACTTATACCATTAATAAGACAAACACGTTAACTAATAAAACATATATAGAGTTGTCAATATGAGTTAGGTCCATTGGGTTGGCCTAGCCCAACCTGTAATTTGATAGGGTTGGACTACAATTTTTTTAGCCTATTTAAGAATAGAGTTTTTAACCCAACTCGAATAAGCACATTGGCTTGTGCGACTTGAGCAATATGGGTTGGCTGACCCGTGGGCCAAGCAAAAAATAATTTAAAAATAGAATAGAGTACTAAGAATAAAAAAAGGGGTTCAAACTCAAAGTCTATTCAGACCTTCGTAGATAATTTTAAATATTAATTATGTTTATAAAATATAAAAATAATTAAAATATAAAATACAATTTTTTTAAAGAATCAAATATGTTTGATGAAGATGATGTGACTATGTTGAACACTCCATAAGTGCCATGAGAGTTTTTTTTTGAGATAATACATCGAAACACCCCTAAACTTGTAGCCAAAACATACTTTAGACCCTAAACTTGTATGACAATTATTTACCCCCCTTACCAACTTTGAACTGAATTTATTTCACCCCTCTAAATTTTATCCAAAGTCAAGACTAGGTAGTGTTGGACACGCGCGTTTTTTATTCGTCCACGTCATTTAATGAATCCATTTACTAAAAGCCGACCCATCCCTTACTAAAACCTGACCCAACCCTAATAAAGCCGACCCAATCATTAAAACCCGACCCAACCCTAACAAATACCCCTAATTTCGTCACTCAATGACATTTCTCTCACTTCAACTACCAAAAATCGCGAATTTAGGTTAATTTTCAACTCCATTTCACCCAAAATCATATGATCTACAACTCGATTAGGGTTCTAATAGGTTCGTTTTAGGGCTTTTCGTAACTTTTTAAAGTTGTTTAAGTTGTTGTATTTGGATTTAGGGTTTTTCTATGCTGTAAAAATTGATTTTGTTGTAAAGATCGTACTTTTAAAAAAAAAAAAATTCAGATTACCTATGAATTTTGCATATATTATATTGAGGTTTCATCATGGAGGAAGGTTATAGAAAAAGCCTCGTATAAAGTACCATGGAGGTATTGTTACAGATTATTTTGGTGTCGATATTGACAGATTTTCATACTATGGGTTTGTTGGGTATGTTAAAGAAATTGGTTATAATGTTGAATCGTGCATTGTCTATATGAGACCTCTTAAACGTAATTACCTAGTAAAAGTGACTTGTGATAGGGATATTTTGGGTATTGTACCTCTACTTAAAAATGGAGATATTGTTCAGCTATATGTGTCACATTTAGTAGATGAACCCTACGTGGTCCCTAAAGCACCTGCCATTGAATATATTTCCCATGTGGGTGGGGCATATTCTACTTCTTTTGACAAAGAGTCTAGTCAAGACTGTGGGATAAGTGAAAAATTAGGGTTTGAAGATGGCTTTGTAGAGGTTGCAACACCTCAAGAGCCTTTTGTGAGTGAAAATTTAAATAGTGGTGCTGCTGCTACTAGTGTTGGAGAGTGTAATGTATTTGGTGTTGTTGGTTCTAATGGTGAGGAGTTAGGTGGTGTAGAGGAAAATTTGGGTAGTGGTGTTGTTGCAACTGTTGTGCAGAACTTGAGTAGTGCACCCTCTGCTAGTACTGTTGAAAAGAGTAGTGGCAGTGGTGTTGCTGCTACTGTTGAACAGAACTTCAATAGTGATGGTGGTGGGGTTGCTGCTAGTGGATAGCATATTTTAGGTAGTGATTGTTGTGCTGATCCTCATGATGAGCAAAACTTGGGTTGGACTAGCTTTGTTACTGCATCAGATATGCCAATAATTCCATCTGATTGGGTAAGTAAATCTGATGATATTGTAAATTCAGATTAGGAAGACTTTTTTGATGAAGGTGAAGATAAATATGGTAGTGATGTTCATGATGAAGTTAGATTTTGAGGGAAGAAAAGAGTGTTGCCAAAAAGAAGAGATCTGAAGAAGAAGAAAAAAGAAGAAAAAGGAGCCTAGAACTGAAGGGGTTAGTTTAGGTAAAAAAGGAGTTGACTTACGATATGATGAGTTTTTATCCAACAAAAAAAATACTTTAGAGGGAAAAATAGCCGGAGATGAGCCATATTTTGATTCTGATGTAGATGTTATCTTTGAAATAGATAGTGATGATGGCAATGATGGAGATGATGAAGTAGAACAATCTAGAAGAAGAGAAAGAAAAGCAAGAAGAACAAAAATAAATCATAAGAGAATTATCTTTGATCCTACTTGTAAAAAAATAGTTTGGGAGCTTGGTCTTTGTTTTGAAAATGTTTAGTAATTTAGAAAAGCTATTACTATGTATGTTGTGCAAGAACATGTAGAATTAGACAAGTATGTGAATGAACCAAAAAAGGTGAGAGTACAATATATTGATGGCTGTCCATGGTTGTTGTTTGGAAGCCATGATTATAGAACTGGAGATTTTCAAGTGAAGAAGTATAATCCAGTCCACATATGTAATGCCACAACCAAAAACAAACTTGTGAATTCAAAGTACTTGGCAGAGAGATACAGAGACAGGATTATATCTGAGCCTGGTATTAGAGTTTTTCAATTTCAAAACTTGGTGAAAAAGGAATTGGAGGTATATATTGAGAGGACAGTGGAAAGAAAAGCTAGGAATATTGTGTTGCAGCAGATCATGGGTGACCATGTAGAGGAGTTTAAAAGGATTCTAGATTATAAAGATGATCTTTTAAAGACCAATCCAGGTAGCACATGTGTGGTGAAGCTTAGTGAAGAAACCTTTGAAGATGGAAAAAAATAATTTGTATCATTTTAGATATGCTTTGAAGAAAGCATTCAAAGATGGTGCTAGGAGATGTATTGGATTTGATGGTTGCTTTTTGAAAGGCGTTTGTAAAGGTCAACTACTTGTGGCTGTTTGTAAAGATGGGAATAATCAGATGCTACCATTAGCCTGGGCAGTGGTTGAAGTTGAAAACACATTCAATTGGAGATGGTTTATAAGACTTGTGAAGAATGATCTTGAGCTGGGAGATGGGTATGAAGTGACTACTATCACTGATATGCAGAAGGTAAAGCATTTGTTATTAATTGTCTTTATTTTTTTCTTTTAACTGTATTTTCTTTTTTAACTATAATCTCTAACATTTATTATTTCTTGAAGGATCTTGACAATGCAATTACAGAATTGCTGCCAAATGCAGAACAAAGAATGTGTGCAAGACATATTCTAGCTAACTGGTCCAAAGTTTGGAAGGGTATTGAAAGGAGAAATTATTTTTGGAAGTGTGTCAAATCCACATATGAGCAAGAATTGAGAAGAAATTTGGATCATATAGAGCTTTTAGGTGATAAAAGTTATGAAGATATTTTGTGGTATAACATAGAAAGGTGGTCCAAAGTGTACTTCAAGTATCATAGTTTCTGTGATAGTGTTGACAACAACATGACTGAAAGTTTTAATTCATGGATATTGGGGCCCAGACACAAGAATATCATCACAATACTTGAAAAAATAAGGGTCAAGGTGATGAGAAGAATAGGACAACTGAGAGAGTTTGTTGATACTTGGTTAACTGATATTTATCCAATGGCACTAAAAGTATTGCAAGAAAACACAACAAAATCAATGAAGTGTACCCTTGAGTGGAATGGTGAGTTTGGTTTTGAAGTTAAGGATAGTTGTGGCAATACTTTCATAGTGAATTGGAGAGATAGAAGTTGTACTTATAGGTCTTGGATGTTGAAAGGTATACCTTGTTTTCATGTCGTAGCTGCACTACATTATAGGAGATTGGAGCCAATTCATTATGTTGCACATTGGTATACCAAGGAAACCTACCTCAAGACTTATAGTTACTACATCCAGCCTATTGCTAATATGCAAATGTGGTCAAAATCAACCAACCTTTCTATTTTACCTCCAATAATTAAAACACTGCCAGGCAGACCTGTCAAATCTAGAAGAAAGGATCAAAGTGAAAACAAGACTGGAAAGTTGTCTAAACATGGTATTGAGATGAGCTGCAGCATATGCCATGCCAAGGGTCATAATAAGAAGGGTTGTCCTTTGGCTACAAGTTCAACAAAATCCAGTGTAGGTTCCTCTGCAGCAGCAGGCACAAAAAGAGGAAGAGGAATACCAAAAGGGTCTACAAAGGTAACAATTGACTTCTCATTTACTACTAGTTCATTTCTCTGTTATTTTCTTACATTTTTTATTATATATTGTAGGCTGTTGTTGTTGCTGCTGGTAGAGGAAGGGGAGTTGTTATTGCTGATACTGGTAGAGGAAGGGGAACTGTTGCTGCTGATACTGGTAGAGGAAGGGGAACTGATGTTGCTGCTGTTGGTAGAGGGAAGGGAGTTGATATTGTTATTGCTGGTAGAGGAAGAAGAGTTGTTACTACTGGTAGAGGGAAGGAAGTTGATGTTGTTGCTGCTGGTAGAGGAAGGGGAGTTATTTCTGCTGGTAGAGGGAAGGGAGTTGATATTATTGTTGCTGGTAGGGGAAGGGGAGTTGTTGTTGCTGGTAGAGAAAGGGGAGCTGTTGCTGTTGGTAGAGGAAGGGGAGTTGCTGCTACTGCTACTATAGATGGTGTTGGTAGAGAAAGAGGACCTGCTGCCGATGTTACTGTAGGTAGTATTGGTAGAGGAAGAGGAGTTACACCTGTTGCTGGTGTTGGAAGAGGTAAAGGGACACCTTTTAAAAGACCTAGGATGGTTGGAATGGGGGTGTTTCAAACAGAAAGTGGTTATAAAATTCTCAATGTAAGTTAAATTTGATGAAATTTCTCTAGTTTAAAGTCTATCTTTTAAAAGTCTTAAAATAATTTTTTTCTACTTTGTTTTTTTAGCCTGGAATGCCTATGAACTCCTCCATAGTGACTGGACATCTTGGACATTACAAACCCAAATCCGGTGTGAAATGGAAAGGAAAGAAAGCTATGACACAACAAGATCTCGAAGTAATGAGAGCACAGAAAAGGATAAGGACAAGGTCAAATGTTGTTGAAGTGAATCATCTAAGCCAAACAAATTCATCAACCTTTCAGTAGAAGCAGTCTGATTTTTTTTTTTTGTGTATTGATGTTGTGTACTGAAACAATAGTGACTTCCACTTAGGCAATTTCTATTTTTATTAGTGACTTAAATTATGCAGCTGTGACTGCACTAATTTTATGTGTAATTGCAAGATGTAAATGTGACTGCACTTCTAGCTATATATTTTTGTTAGAAATATGAGCAGTTGTGACTGCATTATGTTGAAAAATGTCTGTTTGAAGCATTTCTGATCTTGTGTCTGCACAATTCTCATTTGACTATAAGCAGTTGTGGTTAATGATAGTTCTTGCCGTCTTGCTTAACTAGTTGTGACTATAAGCAGTTGTCGCTAACTTCATTACAAAAGAAGTTGCACCATTACAAAAAAAACAAATGCTTATAATACAATCAATTCAACTACTTTTCTTCATATATATCAAGACAACCAACAACTGAATACATTACAAAAGAAGCTTAAAAGAAGCTGCACTACAAAATACAACAACCAAGTGCTCAAGAGACAGTCACCAACCAAAGTAGATTACAAAATAAGCTTAAAGAAGCAGCACCAATCACAAAATAAGCTAGATATCTTCTAACAAGAACAACCACCTTAAGGTAACCTCATTGAACCTTTCTTTATATGTATCATCCCAAGCCAATAGCTTATAGCTATTAGTAGTGGAGAACAACCAAACACAACAAATTTAGCAATTCTTCTCCACTTCTTCTCTCTTTCTTTGATCTTCTCAACCTCTTCTTCCAACTTCTCCAATTTCTTATCAACGCAATTATCATCTTTGGATTCTTTAGGCTTGTCTACTTCATGAGAAGTTTCCTCAACAAATTTATTCAACTCAACTTTTTCAACTTCATTAATCGATGCATGATTGTCAATATATTGAGAAGACTCAACTAAATTTCAAGCTCACCTAATTTCTCTATTAGTTTTGGAATCACATATTTGGACCTCGGATCAATATCTTCTCTATTCCTCCAACACCAAAAGTCGCAAGATCTTGGACCCTTCAATGGTGAAAAATAAAGAATGAATTAGTCTTTAATCAAGTCTATCGGAATAGTAAAAGCAAAAAAATTAATATCTACCCCAAAATAAGGGCATGCCCAAAATCTTCTACCGGGATTCCTCGAAGTCCGAGATGTCTTCATATGCAACAAAAATCCATGATTACAACGAACTTCTTCGTACAAAGCATTATCATTTTCTTCCATACAAATTTTTGTCAAATTAACCGACCTCATTCCGTGCTAGAAAAATAGATTACGGTTCTTCAAGAGCACTTACATTTCAAATGGAAGAGAAACCAATCTCAAAATTATGCTTAAATTTCGGAGAGGAAGCAGATTTTGAGAAATTGAGGAAGAAGAGAGGTAAATTAGGGTTTTTAAGGATGAAATTGGGTTGGGTGATTTGGGATTTATACTCGTTAAGAAAATTTAAAAGAATATTATCATTTAAAGAAAATATAAAAGGCAAAGACAAGACTTTGACGCACCCAGCAACACACGATCTCACTTCGGCTTCTAAAGGGTGAAATAAATTCAGTTCAAAGTTGTTAAGAGGGGTAAATAATTACCATACAAGTTTAGGGTCTAAAGTAAGTTTTGGCTACAAGTTTAGGGGTGTTTCGATGTATTATCTCTTTTTTTTCTAAGAGTTCATTTTCATTTTTAATGAACTAAATATTGACATTTCTTTGTGTTTTATTGTAACACCTCGATTTTCTGAATCGAAATGCTACACGGTGCTTATGATCCCGAAGGACCAGAAGCTAACCCATGACTGATATTTGTACCTGTACACTGCAATATATAATGTAATAATGCGGAAAAACATGCACAATAGTCCATAAGGTTCAACTAAAATAATATAACATCCATATGTGTGAAAAACCCCCAAAACCACTGAAGTCTAAAATCAAAACTGAACATAAGTCTGAATACTAAATCTGAAAACCTCTAAGTATTGTCTGAATAAGGAGTTGAAGAAACATGTCTTCAACTAACTTCGTCTAGCAAAATTGAGCTAAAATAATAAATGAAATAAAATAATATTGCCCTCGAATAGATGAGGACTCACTGCAACCTGTGGCGGGAATGCTACTGCTGATCTGGAGCTCGTGTCTCTGAACCTATGGTGTAACATAAAAAGAAAGCACCATAGCGCAAATGGGTCAGTACAACTGGAGTACTAAGTATACGAGTGAGGTAGGCTAATGCGAAGGGTTTACATGAATGAATAATGCTAACTGACTTACTGATATGAATGTAAGAGTACAAACATGCATACATAGTAACTGAGATCGTGGGTATGTGATAGCTAAATATGTACGCTAATACATGGTTCACTGATAACTGACATGGTTGAAACTGTAGTTTTGATAACATGGGCGACTGTATCTGACAGTCTTGAATCTGATAGAACTTTCTGAGTCTCGTACTATAATTGAATTTGACTGTATCTAACAGTCCTGGTATACAGATATCTGAAGAACTATCTGAGTTCTTTTACTGAAACTGAGTCTGAAACTGTGGGAGGTAGTTGTTTAACCGACATGCCCCAAGGACGCATATAGCTAGGATGGGGTCCAATCTCTGCCCCGACTGGAGGGGTGTCAATACCGCGCCATTGGTAAAGACAGCTGTGAGTGACCCTTAGCTGGCAGGTACTCAAAATGAGAGCGGTGGAAACCCTATACTGATAGGTTAAGCCACCTCATCAACCCTAATCTGACAGGTTAAGATGTCTCAACCTATGTTGGCTACATAGTTCTGGAACACATGGATGACTGCTAAGAATCACACCCTAAACTGGTAGGTGAGTTTCCATCCTTGGGTTTACTCGGTGCTAACTTCTACTCCCATATGAACAGGCTGAACATAATTTAACTGACTGTACATGGACTGATTTACTGACTTCCATTGACTAACGGAATAGTACTACTGTCTGAGATTTAACTGAGATCTTGAGATTTCTGAGATTTTCCTGAGTCACATGACTGACTGAGTTCTATAGATTATAGTTTGACTGAGATTATCGTGACAACATGACATGGCTCTAGGAACACAGCTATATTTTTTGGGTACGAATACCCCCAGGACTTGATAGAAGGAAACTGACACACATGACATAACTTGATCACAAGATTTGAGTCCATAATTCATACTATCATAAGTAGGGGATATCATACTTCATGTAGTTATTCAACATCTTAAATATTGTAGGGAATACATGGATATATATTTCATGTTCATATTTTATATCTCCATTATCATACATGCTTCATACCACAACAATAGCAACACATCAATAACATGGAATTCACATTGAAGTATATAGCTATCATGGAATTGTCATTTAGATATCATGGAACCATGTAAACATGAATTTCTAGCATCCTAAGCCTTTTATCAAACACCTTTCTTGCATTCTTTAAGGCATAGGTGTGTTTCATAACTTGCACCATATTACACCACCTAAAGTTCATAGTTTTCAACTAACAACCATATATATTCCATGAAAACACCTTTAGATATCATCTTGAAACTTAAACAACAATCATCAACATGTACATGCTCATATCACCACAAAAAGTTCACAAAATAGTATTTAAAACATAGTTCTTGAGCTCTATGAACGGATTGGATCCATAGATGAACACTACGCATACCTTAGATTAATAATCCGTGAAGATAGTAGTGAAATAAGCTTGGAATTTGAAACCCCCAATTGAACCCTAGACTTGTTCTTGGTTGTTCTTGAGAGTAATTCAGCAAAAACACAATATTTTGGTGTTTTAGAGCTCAAATCGTGTGTTAATAAGCTTATATATGGGTGGAGAATGACCAAAAATCCCATTTAAAATACGGAGGTAGAGTGCTAAAAAACCTGGGAAGCACCGGACTAGCCAGGCGGCACCTGCTAAGTCCGTCGATCTTGCCCAGGCGGCGCCCGCCTTAGAGTGGTGCTCTTCCCTGGGCGGCGCGGCCTTATCGCGCGAGGCTACTGTTTTGCACATCCAAACTTACCCTTATGCTATTCGAAAAATTCCTAAACTTACCCGGGATGTACTTCGACCTTTCCCCATCGCAACACAACTTGAAAATCCAAAAAAGAAGGTTGGAAAGGTCGTCAAATAAATCCCTGAAATTTGGAGGTCTAAAATTAGACTAAGTGTTGAACACTTATAAAAAATTTCTAAGTCTTGAGGCTTGTAAAGCCAAATGATCTAAACTTCAGACTTAGAATTTTACGGGCCTTACAATATCTCCCCCTTGGGAACATTCATCCTTGAATGATAAATCAACTGAGAGGGGATAAAAGACAAACTGAACATGAATTGAACATGAATGACTGAAATCTGATCTCATGACTGACATGCTAAATATACTGAACTCATGCATATCTGATGCATGGATAACTGATACATGAGTGTATAACTGAGTAATCTGATAACTGAGTTTCTCAAGATGAGAATGCATAGCTGATGCATGATAGCTGAACTGATACATGAATACATGTCTGAGTATGCAATGGTAATAGATATCAAGTTTATAATGGGAGCATGAACATGAAACTGAATAAGCTTAAGGAGAACTATTACCTTGAGCTTGATCTAAGTTAGCGGGGAAGAGGTGAGGATACTTGGTACGCAAATATTCTTCCGCTTCCCAAGTAGCTCCATCATGAGACTAATTTTGTCAAATAACCTTGACTAGAGGGACTTTTTTGTTCCTCAAACGACGAGTCTGATAGTCTAAGATTTTAATTAGAATCTCTTCATAAGAGAGGATGTTCTGAATGTCAATACTCTGAATAGGGACAACAAATTCTGGGTCACCTATGCATTTCTTGAGCAAAGAGACATGGAAGACTGGATGGACTGAGGGTATATCTGAAGGAAATTCTAGCTCATAAGCTACCTTGCCGAAGCGACTGAGAATTATGAAGGGACCAACATATCGGGGACTGAGTTTCTCTTTCTTGCCGAACCTCTTCACTCTCTTCATGGGAGAGATCTTAAGATAGACATAGTCATTGACCTCAAACTTGAGATCCTTTCTACGAACATCTGCATAAGACTTTTATCGGCTCTGAGCAGCTCGGAGACTTTCTCTAATCAACTGGACCTTCTCTAAGGCGTCGAATACCAAGTTAGGACCTATGAATGAGGCCTCACTAACTTCGAACCAAACGATTGGAGATCTACACCTCCTACCATAGAGAGCTTCGAACGGAACCATCTGAATACTGGAATGATAGCTATTATTGTATGCAAACTCAATCAAAGACAAGTGGTCATCCCAACTTCCCTTGAAATCAACTGCACACACCCTTGGCATATCTTCAAGAGTCTAAATGTTCCTCTTTGGTTGACCATCTGTATGAGGATGAAATGTTGTACTGAGATGGACTTGGGTACCGAGACCCTTTTGGAACACTTTCCAGAAGTGAGAAGGGAACTGGGTACCTCTGTCTGAGATGATAGATGAGGGAACACTGTGTAATATGACCAACTCCCTGATGTAGAGTTTGGCATAATCCTAGGCTGAATAAGAAGTACGAACTAGAAGGAAATGAGCTGACTTGGTCATCATATCTACAATGACCCAAAGTGAATCATGCTGATGACGAGTGCAAGGCAAACCCATCATGAAATCCATGTTCACTTCTTCCCACTTCCAAGTAGGAATGGTGAACTCCTGCATGGGACCATTAGGCTTCTGATTCTCTATCTTAACCTACTGATATGTAGAGCACTTAGCCACAAACTCTGCAATATCTCTCTTTATCCCACTCCACCACTAGATCTCCCACAAATCGTGGTACATCTTAGTGGCCTCTGGATTAATAGAATATTGCGTACCATGTGCTTCTGCATGAATTCACTGCGTTAAGTTTTCTACACTTGGAACACACAGACGACCCTGAAAATGAAGAACACCATCTCCCCCTTGGGAAAAAACCTCAACTTTCTGATCCTGAACTGATTCTTTTGGCTTATCAAGGCTAGGATCCCTTTCTTGCTTCTCTTTCACCTCAGAAATGATAGATGACTCTGAACTACGGTGAACACACACACCACCCTATGAAGAGTCGACTAAGCAAACGCCTAGTCTGGCAAGCTGATGGATCTCCTGAGCTATCTTTTTCTTGCTAGCCTTAATGTGAGAAATACTACCCATGGAGAGTCTACTAAGAGCATTGGCCATAACATTGGCCTTTCCCGGATGGTAAAGGACACTCATGCCATAATATTTCAAAATCTCTAACCACCTTCTCTGACAAAGATTGAGATCTTTCTGAGAAAAGACATACTGGAGACTCTTATGATCTGTGAATACATCTACATGAACTCCATATAGATAATGCCTCTAATCTTTAAGTCAAATACTATGGCTGCCAACTCAAGATCATGAGTAGTATAATTCATCTTATGGGGCTTTAGATGTCTGGAGGCGTAGACTATGACCTTACCATGCTACATGAGGACACAACTTAAACCCACTATGGATGAATCACAATAGACTACGAAACCGTCTGAATCATCTAGAAGAGTTAGAATTGGAGCTGAAGTGAGTTGAGTCTTCAATTCCTGAAAACTCTTCTCGCATGAATCTGACTACTGAAACTTGACCTTCTTTTGAGTCAATCTGGACATGGGAGATGCAATAGAAGAAAATCCCTCGACAAACCGTCTGTAATAGCCAACCAAACCCAAGAAACTCCTGATATCTGATGGAGATACAGGGCGAGGCCAGTTTCTTACCGCTTCAATTTTCTAAGGATCTACTCTAATTCCATCACCGGGAACAATATGGCAAAGGAATGCTACTGATCTTAGAAAAAACTCGCACTTACTGAACTTGGCAAACAACTGATGATCTCTGAGAGTCTGAAAAACAATTTTGAGATGGTCTGAATGATCACGCTCTGTGTGAGAATAGAATAGAATATTATCTATGAAGACTATGACAAATATGTCCAAGTACTGCTTGAAAACATGGTTCATCAAGTACATGAAATCTGCAGGGGCATTGGTAAGACCAAAGGACATGACTAGAAATTCGAAGTGACCATACCGAGTATGGAAAGTTTTCTTCAGGATGTCATATTCCCTAACTATGAGCTGATGATAGCCTGATCTGAGGTCTATCTTGGAGAAATAACTGGCACCTTGAAGTTGGTCAAACAATTTATCTATTTTGGGAAGTGGATAACTGTTCTTGACCGTAATGTTGTTGAGCTGACGATAATCGATACACATCCTGAGAGAACCATATTTCTTATGCACGAATAAGACTGGTGCACCCCATGGGGACACACTAGGCCTGATGAATCCCTTATCTAAAGTATCCTTCAACTGGTCTTTCAGTTTCTTGAGTTCTACTGGTGCCATTCTGTATGGAAAAATAGAGATAGCCTAAGTATCTAGGAGAAGGTTTATGCCAAAGTCTATTTCCATTACGGGAGGAATGCCTAGAAGATCTTCAGGAAAGACATCTGAATATTCATTAACCACTGGGACTGATTCGATACTGGGAGATTGGAACTGGAATCCTTAACATGCACGAGATGATACATACACCCCTTAGAAATTATTTTCCTTGCCCGAAGGTAGGAAATAAGCTGACCCCTGAAAGATGAAGTACTACCCTTCCACTCTAGGACGGGTTCATTCGGGAACTGATACTGAACTATCCTGTTTCTGCATTCGACTGTGGCATAGCAGGAATGAAGCCAATCCATGTCGAGAATGACATCAAAATCAGTGATCTAAATTGACTAAATCTGCTGATGTGGATTTCTGAACTATCATAACCGGGCAGTTCCTATATACCCATCGAGCTATGATGGTTTTACCCACTGGGGTAGAGACTGAAAAGGGCTCTGCTAAAATTTTGGGACTGATTCCGAAATTGCCTGCTATGTATGGAGTAACAAAAGACAAAGATGCACCTGGGTCTAGCAAAGCATAAACATGAACATGGAAAATCTGTAACGTACCAGTAATAATATCAGGAGAATTTTCCTGATCCTTTCAGGTCTGAAGAGCATAGAGTCTATTTGGGTATTGCCCACTAGTAGTACTAGAAGTGGCACCCTGCTGGTTCAGGCGATCGGACTGAGCTGTGGAACGGTTATGCTGACCCTGAGGACCTGACTAAGGACACTCTCTAATCCTGTGTCCTGGCTTTCCACAACCAAAATAGATATCACTACCGGCCCTACAAATACCCTTGTGATTCTTACCACAAGTCTAAAATAGGGGATTAGTTCGGGCACTACTAATACTTCCCTGAGATTTAGAGCCTGGTGCTCTGTCTCTGTTATCGTCTCTGAATTTTGGCACTGGTGCACTGGCGGAGGAAGGAGCTGGAGCTGCTGACTTAGGACAAAACTGTGAATGGTTTCCTCCTTCTCATTTAGGTTGAGCAAAACTGAAATTGTCTGTCTTTGCTCTCTTGTTCTGCTTCTCCCTAGTCCTAACCTTCTTGTCTTCTATCTTCTGAGCATGGGTCATAAGTCTGGCTAAGGTCATATCACTATTCAGCATTGCAGACCTACACTCATTTACCACATTATCATTCACCCCTGACACAAACTTGCTCATCTTAGCCTTGTTGTCTGCAACCACATGAGGGGCATATCTGGCTAGCTAAGTAAATCTGAGAGAATACTCTCTAACCGTCATATTTCCCTTCTTGAGGTTGATGAACTCAAGAACTCTGGCCTCTCTCAGCTCTTGGGGAAAGAATCTGCCTAAGAAAGCCGTGACAAATTCATCCCACTCGACTTGCATCCTCTAACCTCTCGGACCTCCACTGTTTGTACCAAGTGTGAGCAACATCCTGTAATTGGTATGTGGCTAACTCGTCACTCTGAACAAAAGTAACTCCCATGATGTCAATGACCTTCTGGACTTGGTCAATGAACTCCTGAGTGTCTTCATCAGACTTAGACCTGTGGAAAGATTGAGGGTTCATTCGGATGATGTCCCAAATCCTAGATGCTGCGGAATTAGCCACTGGATAGTCTAGAATAACTGGTGGCCATTCATTTTAGGTAGCCATAGACTGAGAAAGTATGGTGAATGCGTCTCTAAACTCCGCATGAGAAACATGTTCTCCCAAAGGATTTTCGGGCTGAAGAGCTGGCTGATTTCTTCTCTTTAGATGCATATTCTGAAATAAGAGAAGAATGGATTAGACTGTGAGTTTAACTTGAGATTATGCTCACTAGCACGACATGAATACTGAAAGAAGGGAAACTGTTCCTAAAACATCTCATAGCCTCCTGCACATAAATGTGGCGCGCAATACACCCATGTATAACACTTTACTAGAAGTGTCTTTCAGAATTCCTAGGACTCTATTGAACCTTAGGCTCTGATACTAAGTTTGTAACACCCCAATTTTCTGAACCGAAATGCTAAATGGTGCTTATGACCCCGAAGGACCACAAGCTAACCCATGACTGATATCTCTACCTATACACTACAATATATAATGTAATAATGCGGAAAAACATGCACAACAGGCCATAAGGTTCAACTGAAATAATATAACATCCATATGGGTGAAAAATACCCAAAACCACTGAAGTCTAAATCAAAACTGAACATAAGTCTGACTACTAAATCTGAAAGCCTCTAAGTACTGTCTGAATAAGGAGTTGAAGGAACATGTCTCCAACTAACTCCGTCTATCAAAACTGAGCTGATATAATAAATGAAATAAAATAATATCATCCTCTAATGGATGAGGACTCACTGCAACTCTGCGGCGGGAATGCTACTGCTGATCTAGAGCTCGTGTCTCTGAACCTATGGTGTAACATGAAAAGAAAGCACCATAGCGCAAATACGTCAGTACAACTGGAGTACTGAGTATACGAGTGAGTTAGGATAATGCAAAGGGTTTACATGCATGAATAATGCTAACTAACTAACTGATATGAACGTAAGAGTACAAACATGCATACATAGTAACTGAGATCATGGGTACGTGATAGCTAAATCTGTACGCTAATACATGGTTCACTGATAACTGACATGGCTAAAACTGTCGTTCTGATAACATGGACGACTATGTCTGACAGTCTTGAATCTGATGGAACTTTCTGAGTCCCGTACTATAATTGAATTTGACTGTATCTAACAGTCCTGGTATACTGATATCTGAAGAACTATCTGAGTTCTTTTACTGAGACTAAGTCTGAAACTGTGGGAGGTAGTTGTTTAACTGACATGCCCCAAGGACGAATATAGCTAGGTTGGGGTCCAATCTTTGCCCCGATTGGAGGGGTGTCAATACCGCTCTACTGGTAAAGACAGCTGTGAGTGACCCTTAGCTGGAAGGTACTCAAAATTAGAGTAGTGGTAACCCTATACTGATTGGTTAAGCCACCTCATCAACCCTAATCTGACAGGTTAAGATGTCTCAACCTATGTTGGCTACATAGTTCTGGAACACAAGGATGACTGCTAAGAATCACACCCTAAACTGGTAGGTGAGTTCCCATCCTTGGGTTCACTCGGTGCTAACTTCTACTCCCATCTGAAGAGACTGAACATGATTTAACTGACTGTACATGGACTTATTTACTGACTTCCATTGACTGACGAAATAGTACTATTGTCTGAGAGTTAACTGAGATCATGAGATTTCTGAGATTTTCCTGAGTCACATGACTGACTGAGTTCTATAGATTAGAGCTTGACTGAGATTATCGTGACAACATGACATGGATCTAGGCACACAACTATATTTTTCGTGTATGAATACCCACAGGACTCGATAGAAGAAAACTGACACACATGACATGACTTGATCACAAGATTTGAGTCCACAATTCATACTATCATAAGTAGGGGATATCATACTTCATGTAGTTATTCAACATCTTAAACATTGTAGGGAATACATGGATATATATTTTGTCTACATATTTTATATCTCCATTATCATACATGCTTCATACCACAACAATAGCAACACATCAATAACATGGAATTCACATTGAAGTATATAGCTATCATGGAATTGCCATTTAGATATCATGGAACCATGTAAACATGAATTTCTAGCATCCTAAGCCTTTTATCAAACACCTTGCATGCATTCTTTAAGGCATAGGTGTGTTTCATAACTTGCACTATATTACACCACCTAAAGTTCATAGTTTTCAACTAACAACCATATATATTCCATGAAAACACCTTTAGATATCATCTTGAAACTTAAACAACAATGCTCAACATGTACATGCTCATATCACCACAAAACGTTCACAAAATAATATTTAAAACATAGTTCTTGAGCTCTATGAACGGATTGAATCCATAGATGAACACTACGCATACCTTAGATTAATAATCCGTGAAGATAGTAGTGAAATAAACTTGGAATTTGAAACACCCAATTGAACCCTAGACTTTTTTTTGGTTGTTCTTGAGAGTAATTAAGCAAAAACACAATATTTTGGTGTTTTAGAGCTCAAATCCCGTGTTAATAAGCTTATATATGGGTGGAGAATAACCAAAAAGCCCTTAAAAACACGAAGGTGGAGTGCTGAAAAACCTGAGAAGTACCGGACTAGCCAGGCGGCGCCTGCTAAGTCCGCCAGTCTAGCCCAGGCGGCGCCCACCTTAGAGCGGTGCTCTTCCCTGGGTGGCGCGGGCTTATCGCGCAAGGCTACTATTTTGCACATCCAAACTCTCCCTTATGCTATCCGAAAAATTCTGAAACTTACCCGGGATGTACTACGACCTTGCCCCACCGCAACGTAACTTGAAAATCCAAAAACGAAGGTCGGGAAGGTCGTCAAATAAATCCCCAAAATTTGGAGGTCTAAATTGAGACTAAGTGTTGAACACTTATAAAAAATTTCTAAGTCTTGAGGCTTGTAAAGCCAAATGAGCTAAACTTCGGACTTAGAATTTTACGGGGTCTTACATTTATTGTGACCAATTAAAATAAAATCAGGTTAATATTGCTATTTAGCTACTTATATTATTACTCATTAACTATTTCATTTGTCTTTCAACATCTCTCTTTGATTTGAATTTGGTGTCAAAAGTTATTCAATTTCACAAATTATTAGGATTTCTTTTTGTAAATTTGAGACTTTATTAACAAGTAGTAACTCCATGTAATATTATATTGTAAATATTTATGTAATTAACATTTTAAAATTTAAATTAAGATTATAAAAATAATATAGTTTAAAAAGTGGGCTAGCCCGTTGAGGCCCGCAACCTACAATGGGTTGGGCTTGCTATTTTCTGATGTGTCATGTTTATGGGCTAGCCTGACCTGACCCGTCAAACTCCAAAGCCCATGTAGGCTAGCCCGGATGGGCTGACTCGTATTGACAGTTCTAAGCATATAGGACAAAAGTTATTAGTTATGCCGTTAAAATAAGGAAAATATTCATAAAACCTTAATATATGTCTATAATTATAGTTGTTTTTAAAGTTTAGGACTTTTAATATAGTTTAAATAAGGAAATATGCAAGAAGGAGAATTTTAGTCAATTTTAAATTATTAAATAATAGGAGCTCTTATCTATTACAAATAAGTAAAGACATAATAGTTATAGTTTTAGTTTAATTTAAAGTCCTAAATATTAATATGATAATTAAATAATAATAATTAGAAGAAATAAGGAAAAGGACAATTTTGTCCAAAGAAGAGACTTTATCAAAGAAGTGCTTTTGAGTAAAAGTATTTACATCCTAACCTTCTTATTCCCCACCAAAATATAAAATGATTCCCTTTAAATGACTTCTTTTTACATGAACTAAACTTATTCTTTATCTACATGAATTCATGAGAGGAATGTTTCATCAAAAATCACAGCAACTTGATCTCATACAAACAAGAAAAGCTAATTCTGAATTCCATTTCTACTATAGAACCAGGCATGAGAGTTTCTTCGCATCCAACTCCTCGTGAATAAAAGAATTCTAAAAAATTCAATAAAAGAAAGTTTTACAATCACCAATTCAAAATCATTATCAAAGTGAAAAGGTAAAACAGTTAGCTATGGTTAACATTGCTGCAAACTCGTCAAAGTTTATATATAGCTTTCTTCACGTATAAGGATATGCCTACCTCTTAATTCAAGTATCTATCGCTTAATTATATCAAGAACAAATAACTTATGTGCTTGTGTCTAAATTAACATAATGTATATAGGTGGACATCCCACTCTATGAACGTTCATCTATATTCATGGAGCGCTCCGTGGTGCAATAACATATGGTGCATGTTTATAGATATTTGTGGAAGAGAAACCAACAGTCTTACATAGTTATACTGCTAGAACCTTTCTTTTGAGTGAAAAATTGAAGGACAAATAGGGTCACAAACAAAACACTTTGATTTTATCCACTTCCAAATATTTCCACCTTGCTCATTTATTAGTAACAATCCAAACAAATAATGCATTTTAATTAAGAATGCAATACAATACGGTACAACTAACTAAACAAAGCCAACTACTTTTAACAGTTAATGACCTAAGGACATTAATCAATTCAAATTAAAGCTCATAAAGTTGTATTGAAAAGAAAAAAAGAGTGTCTTAACGTCGTGACTTGAGTTTATACAATCACTTAAAATCATCAGGTAACTCACAAGTCACAAGCCATGCCTTCATATATGAGAGAATAAACCTTTGTTTCTTCGGATTACTTTGACTACTTCATTCGACATGCTTGTTTAGTCCAATTTTTGATAAAAAAAATTCAACTGAAAAAAATTACAAGATATTATCAAAAGAAGAAAATTTATTAATTATGGATTATATGTAATTTTTATACATAAAATCTTTAAATGTAATAACTCAAAGCTAAACTAAGAAGGCATAGAAGTAGAAGAAGCCACAAGAAGCGGCGGCATGTTTTTGTTTGCAGAAGAAGCAACACATGGCCTTCAAAAGTTTGATCACAATATTACTTAAATAAAATTTTAGATTTCATTTTTTATATATGGTAAAATTCTACTAATAGATTTAGAAGTGTTAAATATTACGATTTCTTACCTTAATCAAATAAGGATTTTAATTAATTTCAAAATCCTAAATAAATTTGACAATAATTAAGTGAGAAAATGCACTGTTTTCACCCTAAACTATATATAAAATTGTTGAGATAAATTGTTGAGATACACCCAAACTTTAGGACGATCCTATTACCCTCTCGACTAATTAATATCGTATTTTTGACAACCTTAGTGCCTATGTGGCACATACATGACACATACGTGTGCCTACGTAGACCTTCAGTGTTGATTCACTGATGTGCCACGTAGGCACTAAGGTTGCCAAAAATACGGTTATAATTAGTCCAGGGATAATAGGACTCTCCTAAAGTTTCGGTGTATCTCAGCAATTTCGTGTATAGTTCAGGGTGGAAACAAAGCATTTTCCCTAATTAAATTACAATGTGAAAATATTTTTGTCTATTGTGGAATGTTTTAATAAAAGATAAAACGTTCAATCACTTTTCTGAGGATCTTCACACTTTAAATATATATATATATATATATATATATATATATATCACCGTCTGCTTTCTTGTTCATATTAAATCTAATAATCATGTTTGATCTTAAATCAGAATACATCACTTACCAAGCTCATGCTTTGGGTGTCCATAGTCTCAATCTTGTCTAGGGCTGCCCTAGGAAGAGTCAGAAGCAAATTCAATTCGCTATTTGATGATTTCCTTAGGATTGAGTTCCTGTCATCATGTACATTGTGCATGTCAATAGTTTCATGGATTGTTAGGGAATTCTCCTTAGTACCCTAGCAAATTTGATAAATCTGCTGTGTGCAGCATAAGTTCCAAAAGCACAAATTCCACTTCTGAAGACGAGGAAGTTTATAATCGAAGAACGACATTCATATCTTTAGTGATCTTTTTCTTAGAACACGAGACCGATTATTCTGGAAAAACTTACGACCACATAAAACACAAGCGATGCCAAATATAATGATAGTAAAGCACATCAAAGCGAGTCGCGGACAATATATACCCTACAAATAGCAAAGTTCGGTGAAACCACCTTCATGAATTAAAATCATACACATATTTGAAAAAAGTATCTCTATATCTTAATTATCATGTCAATGTCAAATTTTGAAGCTAGACATAATTATAAGAATAATTAACAAACAACATAAAAGATGCTTAAATACTTGTATAGTTTATGAAACCATTAAAATATCCCAAATAATGATGATTGATGACTGGACAACCCTAAAATCTGCGGTGCGAGTATGAGCACTTATAAATCTTAAAGGATACACTAGTTCATCTCACTGACTTTATTATTATTGTACCGATGCTTTAATAGTCGAAATGTTTTAATGCTCATATTTCTGGGTAATAAAGGTGGCTGTAGCAAATCATTGTCATGTGCCTATATATCACGATCCAAAAATGGGGATCGTGATGACACCTGTCACTCTCATCAAGATAAATAAGCATAAAACCTCAATCCAAACACAATAACTCAAAAACATAGAAGCAGAAAGAAATAAGAACAAAATAAAATTCAAAAATCTCCAAAAAAGCTAAAACAGAATAAAAATCACAAGGAATCAATGCCCAGGGGTCGCCGGATCAATTCGTGCACTTAAGGTGTAGAAAAAGTAAGGGTGAGTACGGAACCACGTGTATTCGACAAGCATCATTGACCAACTCTAATTCAAAGTGGTGTCGAGCAACACCACGTCAATCCTCTAAAACAACTATACAACCTACACTCAGAAAAGCCACCCTAATCCAACAGAATAATCAAATCTAACAGTCATAAGGATATCGTAATACAGTCTAAGAAATTCTCAATATAGTGAAGTCAACTAACAGATATTTAAGTGCTCAATAAATAGTACAAAATCAATAAATATACCTTATTTAATCTGAATCAGAAATGAAGTCAACTAATAGTTATTCATGTACTCAATAAATTGTACAAAATTAATAAATACACCAACTCAATCTGAACCAGAAATGAATGAATGCAATGCAAAGCATATGTTGTGTTCATACCAACGGAACAATGGCTTCAACGTCAGGACTCATGGGAGACTCACAAGGTTTATGTGTTGTGCGGGCGTGCACTTCGATTCCCATAAATATATTATAACAAATAATAATGTACAAGCGTGCACTCTGACCTCATATAAAATGCAATGCATGATGTGCAAGCGTGTAACCCGATCCTAAATCAACAATAAAATTAAGTAAAGCATATCATGTCTTACGTAGATAAATGTCAATTTCATAATTAACTCAACTTATCAAGTGAGAGTATTCTAATTAACTAACATTTTCAACTATTTATTTACAATAGAAAATCTGCACAATCATGCGAGCAAATAAGGAAAAGTCATTCATAACAGACAATCAACTGATTTTAACCCCTCAAATAATACTAGTACCCGTATAGATGGTCGTGACTTCACCTATACGGGACCCCCATTCCATTACTCTCTTTACACATAACTAACACATAAGCACTTCGAAAAAGAATTAAAGAAAGTCTCAACATGCCTTAAATTGAATCCCAAACGTCAATTTACAAACTTGCCTTTTTGTAAAACTTCTGAATGGTCCAAACCTGTTCAATACATAATCTCCATAAGAGTATGGACTAACACATCAAATTTCAACCAAAATGGATCATTATTCGATCCTCAAATTCATAATTTTCACTTCAAGAATTCTAGACCTAAAACTCAGTTTCTCTATATCACAAAATATGAAATTGAAGAATCTTATCAAGCACATAGTTTGTAAGATCATTGAATATTGTTTCACTAGTCAGTTAGTGCAATCACATCTATACTACCTTAAAAACACCAACTCAAAAAACTTAAAGTGAAATTACTAAAATACTTTTAATTTTAAAACTCAACTTTTTTTTTATAAAAAAAAAAACAAGCACTACAACCTAAAGCCTGCAAGCTACGGCCTTAGCAAAGCGTCACCACATACTAGACGGATGCCAACCTCAACTATAATAGGAAACTTTGCATCCCTTGGACATCATGCTTCCAAAATCTTATCAAGAGCCATCGCCTCCAATTCTCCAAACCTGGGCAGACGTCAACAGGCATGCACTTACTACTCAACCAAAACTTACTCCCTCTCGTATCAAACTATGTTCTTCACTATTTTGGCATTCTTTTTGAATGTTAAATCTCCAGCAGGTTCCACCTTTGCTATCAACTTTAAGGTTTTATGTATTTCTTAGGGTTCCCCATAATAAAACCATCTTCAATTTTTAGCCCCTTCCAGTTATGATTTCATTCCACTTTATAGATTCTAATGCTTAGCCCACTGAAATAAATCACATCTATGTATTTTGCTTGTATATTTATTTTTGGTAGTGGAAGAGAATGTTATAATTATAACTAATAACTGAATATGTAAAAAAAAGACTAAAGGACCAAACGACGTATACAAATTCTTCAAACTTACCATTCATCCGAGAATTATCATGTTCCAAGCACATTTATACTTTTTCTTCTCTTTAGTTAACCACTATCGTGTCATCTATAATCACATATAGTAATCTCTCCAACAAATCCAAGCACTTCGCGGTTGACCTATAATTTACTGGGGATATACACTCTATGCCAAATAATTTTATTTGTTTCTAGAATTTTCCTTTTTGTTTTTCTCATTTTAGTATTATTCTTTCAGATTCTTTACCGGAATTATCTCCTTTATTTTCACTTTTTCTCTGTTATGTACTTGATAGTTAAGAGTTTTACCAGCTACTAACCAAGTACTTCAAATTACTCCATCACTTAGGTTGCTGAATCATGGGAGAATTCAAACTATAGTTGTGGCTAAGAATATTGTATGCTGATTTCTCTGTAAAGTGTTTTCCTTTCGTTGTTTAAATATCTAATACTTCTTTCTATTTTAGCAACTATGGTCATATCCTGGAAAAAGTATTCTGGTATCTCTATGAAGAAATAGGTATCCCATTTGATACGAAATTCAAACCTATTAGGAATGTGTTTAAATGTTTCATATGGAACTTAGTTGTATAGGTAATTTGTTCTACCGTTTCGTAGCTTCTGCTTTGTTGGTTGTTGACATAAAACCATCTCTAGAGTAGTTAAGAAAAATCTAACTTGTTGCAACAGGTGACGGTTTCCACAAATAGAACACAACTTCACAGATGCCCAATTATCCAAATCTTACTTCTCAGTTGTTGTTCCAAGTTCACAATGTTACCCTATATGTATGTGCTTTTAAGATATATTCTCTTGAAAAAAATTTAGAATTAATATCTGCAGTTGGTCTGATATCATACCGTTGTTTGCTTATCCCATTATTTATAGGCAGATAGGGATACAGATGAGATCTATGTCCAAATAAGCCTCCAACCTATGAATTCTGCAAGTTTTGTGATTTATTATTTATCCTAAAACTTCATACAGATGTTAGTGTACTGATGAAGGTGAATTCTTTCCTTGTACCTGTTCTTAGTCAGGAGAGATTTCCTAGCTTCCCCATTCCAAATTTTGGACTGAAGCCTAATAAGCATCCAACTGAGTTCGTTTGCTAAGCTTTGACTTCCAGTGCTACAAGCAGACATTGTGGATACTTTGTTCCTGGAAGAGTAACAAAAAAGTTGTTCGCATCCTTGGAGAGATTTATGTTTGTTGAATTAGTTACATTTGCCAAAAGGAAGAAGAAAAGACCTGTAAGTTTCCCTGGCTTTCTATGTTGTATTTATATTTACTTTCTCTTCAGGATTACTCGATGCAACCTATAACACGAGCTTGTTGTACGAAACTTGCACAAAAATACTTGGACATTCATTACATATACCAGGGTGAGTATGCTGAAATTGGATTGTACCAAATTCTATTCTTTAGTGTTGCTTTGGTGTTATAGTTGTTTGTCTTTTCATGATCACTTTCTTGTTAGATTGATCTTTTCCACCTGTTTGTCTATTTGTGTAGGGCAGCCAAAACTACATTTTCTCACAATTGGATGAAGCATATTTCTTGAAGTAAAATGATTTAGAGTTGGTGATTTTGTTCTATTTGTCAGGTATTGCAAAAAAGTACTAAAATTTGCACATGTATGAATTTTTCAATGTTAAGAAATAGGTGCTCATGCTAATCAGACTTTACAAATTTCTTAACATTCTAATAGCATCCTAAATACGTTAGGTCACACTGTTGATTCATATTTTGAATTTACTGTTGTAGGGATGAGAAGTCACAACTTTGTATTTAACAGATCATTTTCAAGAGAAAAAGATTGGTATCTCTCTTGCAGCTTAGCAATTTTTCAATTAAATCCATCTTTTCTACTTCTAGATCATCAATATTTTTACCTAGAGACTTCTTATCTTTTGTAAGTTCACATACAAAGTCTATCAACACAGTAGAAAGAGATCTTAATTTATTAGGGGAGTAATCTTTTTAAAAAAATTTATGTCTAAAAGAGTTAATTTTTCATCTTCTTCGTCATCTGACTTGGCCATCAGGGAAAAAGGGAATCATAGATCTGGACATCATCTTCCAGTACTATCATAGAAACATCTTCTTGCTTTTTAGATTTATCAGACTCACTATAAGAGTCTCCTCAAGTTGCAAGAGCTGCATCACAACTCTATCAACAATAGCTTTTCTACTGTATTTATTAGGGACCCTATCCTTCTTCTTCTCTCTTTCACTGATATATTCTTGACATACTCTTTTTAGTTAACTTTATAAAGAGGGTAGTCTTTGATGTAGTGCCTGGCTTTCCATACTTGTGACATGTGTCATTACCCTTGACATCCTTGTTATATCTGTTTCTTTCTCCTCTTCTGGGAAGTGCACTTGCCATTCTCTTGATTTTGAGAAATTCCTTGATGATATAAGTTATTTACTCATCTTCAGCACTTGATTCCTCTTTTGTTGACTTTAGCACTAGATTTTTCTCCTTCTTAGGTTCACTTCTAGCTTTGTCTAGTTGCTTCTTTAGTTCATATATCTTAAGTTTCCCAATCAATTCATCCATAGATAGGGTCTTCAGGTCCCTAGCTTCAATTATAGCATTTACTTTACTTTCCCAAGACTTAGGTAAAATGCTAAGAACTTTGCAAACCTGTTTAGTTGGTCGTATATCCTCACCCAAACAATGAAGTTTATTTGTGATTGTAGTAAACCTGTTCTATATTTCTTGGATCGTCTCTCCTTCCTTCATGCTGAAGGTTTCATATTGTTTAGTCAATATGTCTACCTTGGATTCTTTAACTTGAATTGTTCCTTCATGCATTTTTTGAAGGCAATCCTAGATTTCTTTGTCTATTTCCTAGGCTGAGATCCTGTTGTACTCATTAGGACCAATACCACACTCAAGAAGCTTATTAGCTTTAAAATTCTTCTCTACCATTCTCTTGTCAGTCTTAGAATATTTCCTTATTATCTTAGGAACATTTAAAGTAACATCACCAACTTTCACTGGTTTAGTAGGGATGAAGGGTCCATCTTCAATAACATCCCACAGCTCACAATCTTCAGTCATAATGAAGTCGTGCATACATGTTTTCCACCATCTATAATATTGTCCATTAAACTTGGGTGGTCTAGTGGTAGATTGATCCTCTTCGAGATTCGGCGGTACAGCTATGTTAGGAGATCCTTTATAGGTGTTAACATTTTAGGAAGAACTTGCTCTGACACCAAATTAAGAAATATAAAAGGTACCCACTAACTTTGGGACTACGTCCCTAATTAATGTATGTATAAGGAACTAAAATGAAAGAACTGGTAAAGTAAGGAATGAGAAAACACAATAAATTTTACGTGGAAACTCCTCGCTCAAGAGAAAAAAACTATGACCTGCCTCCAGGATTTCCAACAACTTTTCTAATCTTCAAAGCCAAATGTGATTACAGACTCCAGTAATTATAAGGATTAAATTTTTAATCCTAGATCCTAGTAATAACTCTATTACAAGACACTTCAATTCAATAACTCTATTGCACCGACACATCCAACTCTAATTGAATCAGACCAAAGCTAACTCTAACTTGTGTGTCAACTAACTCTAGATGACACTGTTAATGACAAAAACTCACTGAGAAATTCACCTACTATTAATGAAAAGAGCAGTAGGCAACATTTACAAACACAAAATAAAGACCCAAATACAATAAGAGCTTGAGACATACAATACAACTGAGCAGGTCCCTATTGCAAGTGAGGATTTGAATCTAATAGCTTCATGAGAGATTTTGATGTTGTTGAAACATTGAAGATTAGGTTGTTTTATTGTAGAATAAAGTATATATAAGAGACAAGAGAACCTAGGAAGGCTCTATGTCACGACTCGAGGCTACCCCTAGTCGTAATACGATGCTTGAAACCACAAGTGATCCTAAGCTAACCCATGAACCAGTATACTACTTGAGCAACTGATTTAATATATATTAAATAGCTAGTTCTACTGTGTGAAAACATAATCATAATGAAAGCTAAATAAGTGTGTAACTGATAAAGTTTACAATCTGATAAATCTGAAGAGAGAAACTGAAATTACATGACTGCCTCTAATTGACATCAATGAAGCCTCTACTATACTGACTATAGATAGCTGGGACATATCTCTAGCTACCACTAATCAATACATATAAATAATGATAAAAATTAAGTACATAATCAACATCTGACTGGAGTCCTCGAAATAAGAGAACTCATCACCTACTGGTTAAAAACTGCAATTATTTGATGATGATGTGTGGGCTACAACTGGTACTTACATTAGAAAACAATGTAACCACATAGATATATATGTGGATCAGTACTTCTAGAATATATTGAGTAAGTGGGGGTGAATATAATAAGTAAAACTAAGTTCATGCCTAATCTTAAACATGTATGCTGCTAAGTGTAGGTAAACTCACCAAGAGACTGAAATAAGCTAAAAGCTGGTATATCTTTAAACACAATTAACTAACAAAATCTGATAAGCTGGTGAATAACTACACTTTGGTTCTTAAAACTACACTTTTGTAATATAAGTCGAATTGAAGCTAAAAAATAGTAAAATATGGATACTGTATGAATACTGGGTCTGAAACTATGTGATGGAAACTGATATAATGCGAGGATCTGAATATACGAATATACTAAGCACAAATGCATAAACATACAAAACCAAACATAACATATACTAAGTTGATCTGATTAACTGAATGATTGATAGTTGAATACTGAATAACTTACGTCTGAATATTGAATAACTGGTATCTGGATACTGATTAGCTGGTATCTATATACTAATTAACTAATAATTGTATACTGATAACTGAATACTGGTCATTTAAAACTGAACTGTACTTAGCATGAATAACTAGACTGAAACTGTGGGGTACTATGCATATGAGATAAGGACTAACTGAACAATATGAGACATTGAGCATGAATGCATGAAAACTGTAATATTTGAGAATGCAAGACTAAGTATATATCTATTATGTCACTGAGAAAATCTATAATTCTGAAAGACTAAAATTTGTATAACTAAATATCTGAAAGTTTGTACACTTAGTCAAGCAAACCTAAACTGAAAATACACTAAATACTGACTGAAACTTTGGGGGTATCATTTAACCAATATGCCCTAATTTGAGCTAATTGGGGTCCAACCTCTAACCAAGTTAGAAGGGGGTCAGTATCGTGCCACGGGTACTAACACTGGCTATGTGGATCCACTAAACTGATGTCCCGAAGGACTAAGGAATCACCCTCAACTAGAAGGTGCTCTAATGAGATACGTGTCACCCTCAACTAGCAAGTGAATACCTTGTCAACCCTCAACTGGCAGGTTGACATCTCTAACCTACGTTGGCTACGTAGTTCTGGAACGCAGGGATTGCTACTAAGGGTCACACCCTCTATTGGAAGGTGATCCCCAATCCCTGGGCTCGCACGGTGCTAATCCTACTCCCAACTAAAAGACACTGAAATGCTAACTAGTGCATGCACTAATAAGCTCAGGTCATGGTATTCTGAAAATAACTGTGCATACGGATTCTAGAGTAATTATTAACATATAAAATGATAATGATCATCATGAATATGAATATCTGAGTATACTGATAAGATTCATGGATTAACTATTTGAGTACTTGAAAAGCTTAATTTATGTAAATCATATAGGTATCGGGTGTTCATAACCCACCAGCACTGAATGAGTATAAAATACAATATCAAACTTGAAATACAGTATTAAGTAATTATAGTTCAAAGATCCAAACATGGTCATTTCATCAAACATGTGAAAATCATAAACTTATACATGAGAATATCTTAAACATGAGGAAACAATAGGATTTCATGGGTAAAATCATAACTTGGAGATTTATCCTAAATCAACTGAACATGACATGGAAATTACAACATTCAAAACATGATATGACTCATTCCAGTTGAAAGAACTTATAATCATAACTTGAAATCAAAATAACAAGAGATTCATGGAGATAGTTCAACTTAAATATGTAAAACTCATAATTTAAAATCAAAAAGGGTTCTTAGGCTCTATGGGTGAAAGGGGACCCATGGATGAACTCCCACATACCTTAATAGATGATTTCTTGAAGATTTCTTGAGGGTTTCTTGAAATTGAAGCTGGAATTTATTGATTTCTTGTGAAAGGGTTATGGTTTGTTCTTAGGGAAAGAGAGGTCTTTTCTTGAGAGAATTTGAGAGAAAAAGGACCAATAATGCTCCTTGGGAACCCCAATTCGTGTTTATGGATGAGTTGGGTGTTAGGAAATAACCTAAATACCCCTTTGGCATTTAAATCAAAAGCTGAACGTATAGGTACCAAGCGATGTGGGATCAGTCCCGGTGGACTATCCCAGGCGACGCAGGCCTTATCCCACCGAACTAGCCTACGCAACGAAGGCTTATCCCGATGGCCTCACTGGTTTACTTCTCCAAACACGCCCCTACGCTCGTTTGAAAATTTAAAAACTCACCAAACTTGTACTTTTGACCTCCCTAAACATGAATCAACTTAAAAAATAATATTTTAGGTTGGGAAGGTCAATTTAAAAATTTGTAAAGTCTAGTGGTCTTAAAAGTAACTAAGTCCTCAACACTTAGTGAAATGTTCAAGACTTGGACCCCTTAAACATGAAACTAAGGGCTGAATTGAGCTAAGACTTTTATGGGATATTACAATATCTCTTCCTTAGGAACATTCGTCCTCGAATGAGACTGGTTAGCTGAGAACACTTAGGAAACTGAGATCATATACTGAATATGCATAACTAAAAATATGATTACATAACTGATTCTAAAACATGATACATGAACTGAACTAATTTCGTGAATACATGCAATGCCATAAGAATGGTTATAAGGCTGAGATAGAAACCAGAGAGTAAACTTATGAATAACCATTACCTCAAATTCGATCCCAGTTGGAAGGGTATTAGTACCTTGCCAAGGGATACTAATAATGGCTATGAGTTAACCCTTTCTGGCAGTAAGACATTTCGTCCACCCTTGCTGGCTGGAAAACTCGTACGAGATGTATCAACCCTAGTTTGGCAGGAAGATATCTCAACCTACATTGGCTACATAGTTCTATAATGCAGGGATTGCTACTAAGGGTCAAACCCTATGCTGTCAGGAATTCCCCCATCCCTGGGTTCGCTCGGTGTTGATTCCTACTCCCAACTGAATAGATACTGAATCAATTTCTAAACTGTTCTAGGCTTGACTGAACTGTTACTGATCATGATGAATTATTGAACTAGACTGAGATCATTGAGTTCTGTTAACTGACTGAGCACTACTATTCGTGACACTACTGAGACTAATCTGTAGCTACTGAGATTCTAGGTAAATAGCTAGATTATTGGGTATTAAATACCCCCAAGACTAAATAGCATTTATAATCATAAAACATGACAATACTTGAAAACATAGAAATGATTAACTGTTCACAATGCAATCATTGAGACATTTCATCGGGCACTTGGAAGTCATGAACTTGTACATGAATAGGAATACATGCTAACATATCGAATTACACTATTCAACTTACATAGTCATTCTATCAAACACTTGCAAGGCATAGCTTTAGCATGATAGTAATTTAATCATGTGGTGATAGCATGATTTCAACACTAGGGTCACCAATGAATCATAATTGCACAATTTACTCAACTAAGCATTTTATCAAACACCTAGGATGCAAAATCTTGTACTTGGGCATGGATAACATGTTGATGCTTCATGACTACAACCATCAATTCATAATTCAAGGGTTTCAACATGAGGATTTCAATAATTACATACATGATATCTTTTATTCAATGAAAACTACAATCAAATCTTGTATTGAAAACCCACACAACAACATGAACATAAAAACAACCCAATTGGTACATGTAATTCATGAAACTATTAACTTGAGATTTTAAAAAGGGGTTCTTGAACTCCAAGGGTGGAAGTAAACCCTTGGATGAACACTTAACATACCTTGATTATTAATTGTCTGAAATTTGTTGATTAATTTAGTGGGTTAGGGTTTGTTCTTGAGAGGATTTGTGAAAAATGAGTGAATTTTGCCCTTTGTAGTGATTAATTTTGTGTTTTGGGGGCTGAATAGATGTGGGAAAATAACTTAAATATCCCTTTGGACGCCGAATTAAAAGAGCAGAAATCATGCCCAGTGACACGCAGACCAACGCACCGCGTCGATGGGGTCGACGTATTGGCTGACACGACACGTCGAAATTGCATTGGCTCACTGGAATTTGCACTGAGAGCTGGGTAAAATATCTATTGACGTGATTGATGATGCGACGTGTCGAGATCGCGTCGACCCATAATTTTGGTCACCCAAACATGTTTCAAACGAGGTCCAAAAAATCAAAAACTCACCCGAAGTGACCTATTGACACACCTGATCATGATTCAATCCAAGGATTGATATTTCAAGGTCATAAGGGTCATAAAATAAGATTGCCAAATTATGAAGGCTAAAATAATTCTAAGTATAAACGCTTAGCTAAAATTTCTAACTCTAGGACCTCTTTTCATGCTCTAAGGGACTTAGTTAAGCTAGGATTTTGCAGGGTCTTACAATATCTCTCCCTTGGGAACATTCATCCTCGAATGAGACTGACTAAGCTAAGAATGTTGATAGACTAAGTTTACATACTAAACATGTACAACTGAAGCATGATTACATGACTGAAACTACTGATATACTGAGTTTTCATACTTAACATGCATAACTAAAGCATGACTGAATTCTAAAGATATGACACATGACTGAGTTATTTCATAAAGGTATGCATGATATGAGAATGCTATGCAGCTGAAACTGTTACCAAGTTTGTAAAGGTAATCTGAGCATGAAACTGAGTAGATCTAAGAAAGACTGTTACCTTGAGCTGAATCTGAGTTTGCGGAGAAAAGATGAGGATACTTGGTCCACAATCTTCTTCTGCTTCCTAAGTAGCTCCTCAACAGACTGATTCCACCATAAAACTTTGAATAGGAGAACTTCTTTGTTCCTCAGTCTGCGAATATGATGATCAAGAATTTTAACTGAAACTTCCTCATAAGAGAGACTATTCTGGACATCAATGCCCTCTATTGGGACTACAACTGCTGGATCACCTATACACTTCTTTAGCAAGGAGACATGAAATACTGAATGCACTGAAGCTAAATCTGAAGGCAACTCAAGCTCATACGCTACCTTTTTGAAATGGCTGAGAATTTGGTAAGGACCGACATATCAGGGACTGAGCTTACCCTTCTTGCCAAACCTCTTCACTCCCTTAATAAGAGAGATTTTCAAATACACATAATCACTAATCTCAAACTCGAGATCCTTTCTTCTCACATCTGCATACGATTTTTGTCGGTTCTGAACTATCTTAAGTCGTTCCCTGATTAACTGAACTTTTTATAAGGCATCAAACACCAAGTCAGGCCCTACTACTGTGGCTTCGTCCACTTCGAACCAACCAATGGGAAATCTACATCTCCTCACATAAAGCACCTCAAATGGAGCCATCTAAATACTGGATTGATATTTGTTATTATATGCATATCAAAGGTAAGTGGTCATCCCAACTACCATTAAAGTCAACAACACACGCTCTTAACATATCTTCCAAGGTATGAATGGTCCTTTCCACTTGATCATCTGTCTGAGGGTGAAAGAATGTACTGAGGTAAACTTGGGTACCAAGACCCTTTTGGAAGGCTTTCCAAAAATGAGTGGTGAACTGCGTACCTCTATCTATAATAATGGACAGCGAAACTCCATATAATCTGACCAACTCTCTAGCATAGATATTGGCATAATCCTCAACTGAATAAGAGGTATGAACTGGTAAAAAATGATCTGACTTGGTCATCCTATCCATAGTGACCCAAATCGAATCATGCTGACGACGAGTACGGGGCAAGCCCATCACAAAATCTATGTTCACTTTCTTTCACTTCCATATGGGAATACTGAACTCCTTCATAGACCCAATAGGCTTCTGATGCTTAATCTTGACCTGTTGACATGTAGAGCACTTAGCCACAAACTCTATAATGTCTCTCTTCATCCCACTCCACTAGTAGACCTCGCACAAATTGTGGTACATCTTAGTGGCCCCTGAGTGAATTGAGTAGCGCACATCATGCGTTTCTACAAGAATCCTAAGCCTTATGCCATCCACACATAGTACAAAAAGTCTACCCTAACAATGCAACACACCATCTCCCACTTAGGAGAAAACCTCTACCTTCTGATCTTTGACTGACTCTTTCAGCTTAACTAAATTGGGATCTCAGTCCTGCTTTTCCTTTACTTCAGAAATCAGAGATGATTCTGAATTATTCTACACCCATACACTACCCTCTGCTGAGTCGACTAAGAAAACACCTAGTTGGGCAAGCTGATGAACTTCCTGAACTAACTTATTCTTACCATTCTCCATGTGAGTAACACTACCCATAGACATTCTAATGAGAGCATCAGCCACTATATTGGCCTTGCTCGGATGATACAGAACATTCATGTCATAGTCTTTCAATAACTCTAACCACCTTCTCTGATGTAGGTTCAAATTTTTCTAAGAAAATACATACTGCAGTCTTTTATGGTCTATGAACACATCAACATGAACCCCATACAAATAGTGCCTCCAAATCTTTAAGGCAAACACTACAGCTGCTAACTCAAGATCAGGAGTTGGATAGTTCTTTTCATGGGGCTTAAGTTGTCTAGAGTCATAGGCTATAACCTTACCTCTCTACATCAAAATACACCCCAAATCAAATCTAAAAGCATAACAATATACCACAAACCCGTCTAAACCATTTGGTAATGTTAAAATTGGGGTTGTAGTGAGTTGAGTCTTTAACTCCTGAATCTTCTTCTCACAAGAATTTGACCACTAGAACTTAACTTTCTTCTGAGTCAATCTAGACATGGGGGATGCAATAGATGAAAATCCCTCAACAAACCATCGGTAATAGCCAGCCAAACCCAAGAAACTCCTGATATCTGACAGAGAGATAGGTCTGGGCTAGTTTCGTACTGCTTTGGTCTTTTGGGGATCAACTCTAATACCATCACCGAAAATTATATGACTAAGAAAAGCTACTGACCTTAGCCAATATTCGCACTTACTGAATTTGGAGAACAACTAATGGTCTCTTAGAGTTTGTAATACTATTCTGAGATTGTCTGCATGATCATGTTCACTATGAGAGTAGGCAAGAATGTCATCAATGAAGACTATGATGAATATGTCCAATACTACTTGAACACACAATTCATCAAGTCATTGAAGTCTGCTGGAGCATTGGTAAGACCAAATGACATGACTAGGAATTTGAAGTGACCATACTGAGTTCTAAAAGCAGTTTTTGGAATGTCACACTCTCTGACTCTGAGCTAATAATAGCCTGATATGAGGTCTATCTTAGAAAAGTAACTGGCACCCTGAAGTTGGTCAACCAAGTCATTGATTCTGGGAAGTGGATACTTGTTCTTAACTATGACTTTGTTTAACTGACGGTAGTTAATACACATTTAGAGAGAACCATTTTTCTTATGCACGAATAGAACTGGTGCACCCCTCGGGGAAATAGTGGGTCTGATGAACCCCTTATCTATGAGATCCTTTAACTGTTCTTTTAAATCTTTGAGTTCTGTTGGGTCCATTCTATATGGTGGAATAGAGATGGACTGAGTATCTAGAAAAAGGTCTATTCTGAAGTCAATTTCTTTTTTGGGAGGAACTCCAGGAAGATCTTCGAGAAACACATCTAGAAATTCACATGCTACTGATACTGACTCAAGATTTGGGGTCTCTGAACTAGAGTCTTGAACTCGAACAAGATGGTAGTCAAACCCTTTGGATATCATTTTCCTCACTCTAAGGTAGGAAACAAGGTGATCCCTAAGTGCTGAAGTACTACCCCTCCATTCTAGGGAAGGTTCATTCAGGAACTGAAAATAGACAATTCTGTTTTTCCAGTCAACTGAAGCATAGCATGAATGAAGTTAATCCATGCTGAGAATGGCATCAAAATTTGTTATCTCTAACTCTACTAGGTCTGATGAAGTAACTTTCTAAGATACCATAACTGGATAGTTCCTATATACCCACCAGGCTATGACAGGTTTACCTACTGGGGTAGAGATTGAGAAGGGCTCTGTTAGGTTTTCGAGACTGACTCCAAAGTCTACAACTATATAAGAAGTTACAAAGGACAAAGAAACTCCTAGATCTAGCAAAGCATAAGCATGTAAATGATAAACTTGTAACGTACCAGTGACCGCATCAGGAGAACTTTCCTGATCCTGTCAGGATTGGAGTGCATAGAGTCTATTTGGGAGCTGCCCACAGGTGGCACTGGAAGCGGCACCTTGCTGATTTAGGTGACCAAACTAAGTTGGGGAATGATTATGCTGACTCTGTGAAACCACCTGAGGATACTCTCTGACCCTATGTCTTGGCTTGCCACATCCAAAACATACATCACTGCCAGCCCTGCAGACACCCTGGTGGTTTTTGCCACACTTCTAGCAAAGAGGATTTGTTTGGGAACTGCTAATACTACTTTGGGGTTTAGGGCCTGGCGCCCTATCTTTATTGCCATCTCTGAATTTTGACTCTGGGGCACTGGATGAGGACAGAGCTGGAACTAAAGATTTTAGGTGAAACTAAGAACAATTACCTCCCTCTGACTTAGGCTGAGTAAAGTTAAAGCTACCTGTTCTAGCCCTCTTATTCTCCCTCTTCTTTTCCTTGGTCTTAGCCTATTCTATATGCTGAGAATAGACCATAAGCCTAGATATATCTATCTCCTTAATCAGCATTGCGGTCATACACTCCTTGACCACACTGTTAGACACACCATACACAAACTTACACATCTTATATCTACTATCTTCTACCATATAAGGAGCGTATCTAGCTAACTGAGTAAACTTTAGAGAATAATCCTTCACTGTCATATTGCCCTTCTTCAGATTAATAAACTCCAAAACCTTTGCTTCCTTCAACTCCAGTGGGAAGATCCAATCCAAAAAAGCAGTGGAAAACTCCTCCCATTCTATGGGCCCTATATCTACGACCCTCTATGCCTTCTACTACTTGAACTATGAGTGAGCCACATCCTGCAACTGAGATGTGGCCAACTTAGCACTCTCACAGGCAGTCACCCCCATAATATCTATGACTTTCTGCATCTGATCAAAGAATTATTGTGGGTCCTTATCTGACTTAAACCCTGTAAATGATGGGGGATTCATTTGGGTAAAGTCCAAAATAATAGATGCAACAGTATTGGCCACTTGTTTAGCCTGGATAGTAGCTATATGTTCATTTTGGGCTACCACAGAATAAGCCAAAGAGGTGAAAGCTGCTCTCATCCAGGGGATTTGGCTGGACGGGCGGATGTGATGGCTGGTTTGTCATTCTTCTTCCGTTAGTCTTTATGGGAGACATATTCAATAAACTAAAGGAAAACTTGAATTAGATAGAGAGTTTAAATTGAGATCATGCTCACTAGTATGATATAAATACTGAAAGAAGGGAAACTTTTCCTAAAATATCGCATAGCCTCTTGTCCATAAGTATGACGCGCTACACACACATGCATAAGACTCTACTAAACGCGGCTTTCAGACTCCCTAGGACTCTTTTAAACCTTAGGCTCTGATATTAAGTTTGTAATGCCCTGAGTCTGTACCCCAGACGCCACACGGTGCTCATGACCTCGAAGGACCACAAGCTAACCTATGTCTGGTACCTACTGCAATTATTGAATAATAATACTATAATAATGCAGAAATTAGGCTGAATCTTCCATAAGGTTCATAACTAAAAACAAATATTGAATACTGATAAATAGATACTGAGAACTGAACATCTATCTGAGATAATATAGTCTGAAAGCCTCTAACTGTCTAAATATGGAATTGATGGGACAAGTCCCAAACTAACTCCAACTACTGAATATACTAAATAATGAAATACTAAAATGATAACTCTATCCTCAAACTATAAGGACTCACCACTAAATCTGTTGTTGATAGTCTGGGCTGCTAAGTATGATCAGGAGCCTATGCGTCTGAACCTATGATATAAAACATCATAGTGCAAAACAAAGACTATGCGTCAGTACTTTGAATGTACTGGTATGCTAAGTGAGGTAGGATGATAATCAAGGGTTCATACGCATGAATAATAACTGGCTGAGTAACATGAATATAATTGAATAAAAGTATATGTCAATCTAAAACTATTGTAAATACTGATTATGCAATGTTGCATGTAAATTTACTTACTGTAACTGAGATCACTGATAACTGGGTGACTATTTCTGATAGTCCTAATTCTGTGGAACTGAACTTAGTTCCATACTGAGTTGGGTGACTGTATCTGATAGTCCTGATTCTATGAACTAAAGTGAGGTTTTATACTGAGTCTAAAGTTGAAACTGTAACTATAGGAGTATTCATCTAACCAACATACCCTGATTATGAATTAAGTTGGGGTCCAACCTGTGACACCAGTTGGAAGGGTGTTAGCACCTTTCCAAGGGATACTAATAATGTCTATGAGTTAACTCTCTCTGGTAAGAAGACATTTCTTCTACCCTTGATGGTAGGAAAACTCATACGAGATATATCAACCCTAGTTTGGCAGGAAGATATCTCAACCAACGCTGGCTACATAGTTCTATAATACAGGGATTGCTACTAAGGTCCAAACCCTCTACTGGCAGGAATACCCCTATCCCTGGGTTCGCCCGGTGTTAATTCCTACTCCCAACTGAATAGACACTGAACTAATTTCTAGACTATTCTAGGCTTGACTGAACTGTTACTGATCGTGCTGACTGAATGAACTGGACTGAGTTCACTGAGTTCTGTTAATTTACTAAGCACTACTATTCGTAAGACTACTAAGACTAATATGTAGCTACTGAGATTCTAGGTAAACAGCTAGATTTTTAGGTATTAAATACCCCCGGGACTCGATTGCATTTATAATCATAAAACATGGCAATACTTGAAAACATGGCAATGATTAGCTGTTCATAATGCAATCATTGAGACATTTCATCGGTTACTTGGAAGTTATGAACTTGACATGAATAGGAATACATGCTAAGGCAAGTTATCCCGTCGGACTAGCCCAGGCGACGATATGAATAGACAGAGAGTTTAACTTGAGATCATGCTAACTCACATGATATGAATACTGAAAGAAGGGAAACTTTTCCTAAAACATTGCATAACCTCTTGTCCATAAGTGTGGCATGCTACACACCCATGCACAAGACTTTACTAGATGTGGCTTTCAGACTCCCTAGGACTCTATTGAACCTCAGGCTCTGATACCAAGTTTGTAATGCCCCGAGTCTGTACCCCAGATAGCACAAGTAGCTCACGACCCCGAAGGACCACAAGCTAACCCATGACTAGTACCTACTACAATTACTGAATAATAATACTATAATAATATGGAAATTAGGCTGAATATGCCATAAGATTTATAGCTACAAACAACTACTGAATACTGATAAATAAATACTGAGAACTGAATATTTGTCTGAGATAATCTAGTCTGAAAACCTCTAATTGTCTAAATATGGAATAGATGGGACAAGTCCCCAACTAACTCCGACTACTGAATATACTGAATACTGAAATACTGAAATGATAACTCTATCCTTAAACTATAAGGACTCGCCACTAAATCTGTTGTTGATAGTCTGGGATACTAAGTACGGTCAGGAGCCCGTACGTCTAAACCTATGATATAAGACATCATAGGGCAAAAGAAAGAGTATGTGTCAATACTTTGAATGTACAGGTATGCTAAGTGAGGTAGGCTGAAAAGCAAGGGTTCATATGCATGAACAATAACTAGCTGAGTAACATGAATATAATTAAACGAGAGTACATGTAAATCAGAAACTATTGTAAATACTGATTATGCAATGTTGCATGTAAATTTACTTACTGCAACTGAGATCACTTATAACTGAATTACTGATAACTGGGTGACTATTTCTGACAGTCCTGATTCTGTGGAACTGAACTTAGTTCCGTACTCAGCTGGGTAACTATGTCTGACAGTCCTGATTCTGTGAACTAAAATGAGGTTTTATACTGAGTCTAAAGCTAAAACTGTAATTATAAGAGTGTTTATCTAACTGACATACCCTAATTATGAACTGAGTTGGGGTCCAACCTGTGACCCCAATTGGAAGGGTGTTAGCACCTTACCAAGGGATACTAACAATGGATATGAGTTAACCCTCTCTGGTAAGAAGACATTTCTTCCACCCTTGCTGGCAGGAAAACTCGTACGAGATGTATCAACCCTAGTCTGGCAGGAAGATATCTCAACCTATGCTGGCTACATAGTTCTGTAACATAGGGATTGCTACTAAGGGTCAAACCCTCTGCTGACAGGAATGCCCCCATCCCTGGGTTCGCCCGGTGTTAATTCCTACTCCCAACTGAATAGACACTGAACTGATTTCTAGACTGTTCTTGTATTGACTGAACTATTACTGATCGTGCTGACTGAATGCACTGGATTAGGTTCACCAAATTCTGTTAATTTACTAAGCACTACTATTCATAAAACTACTGAGACTAATCTGTAGCTACTGAGATTCTAGGTAAACATCTAGATTATCGGGTATTAAATACCCCCAGGACTCGATTACAATTATAATCATAAAACATGACAATACTTAAAAACATGTCAATGATTAACTGTTCACAATGCAATCATTGAGACATTTCACCGGGCACTTGGAAGTCATGAACTTGTACATTAATAGGATTATATACTAAGGTGAGTTATCCCGTCGGACTAGTCTATGCGACGATATGAATAGACAGAGAGTTTAACTTGAGATCATGCTCACTCACATGATATGAAAACTGAAAGAAGGGAAACTTTACCTAAAACATGGCATAACCTCTTGTCCATAAGTGTAGCGCACTACACACCCATGCACAAGACTCTACTAAACGCAGCTTTCAGACTCCCTAGGACTCTGTTGAACCTTAGGCTCTGATACCAAGTTTGTAATGCCCCGAGTCTGTGCCCCAGATGCCACATGGTGATCACAAGCCTCGAAGGACCATAAGCTAATCCATGACTGATACCTGCTGTAATTACTGAATAAAAATACTGTAATAATGCAGAAATTAGGCTAAATCTACCATAAGGTTCATAATTAAAAACAAATACTGAATACTGATAAATAAATACTGAGAACTGAACATCTGTCTGAGATAATCTAGTTTGAAAGACTCTAACTGTCTGAATATAGAGTTGATAGGATAAGTCCCTAACTAACTCTGACTACTAAATAAACTGAATACTAAAATATTGAAATAATAACTCTGTCCTTCAACTATGAGGACTCACCACTAACTCTGCTACTGATTGTCTGGGCTACTAAGTACAGTCAGGAGCCCGTGCGTCTGAACATATGATATAAGACATCATAGCATAAAAGAAAGAGTATGCGTCAGTACTTTGAATATACTAGTATGCTAAGTGAGGTAGGTTGATATGCAATAGTTCATATGCATGAATAATAACTGGATGAGTTATATGAATATAACTAAATAAAATCTAAAACTGTTGTAAATACTGTTTATGCAGTGCTGCATATAAATCTACTTTACTGTAACTGAGATCACTAATAACTAAATTACTGATAACTGGGTGACTATTTTTGATAGTCCTAATTCTGTGGAACTGAACTTAGTTTCGTACTGAGTTGGGTGACTGTGTCTAAAAGTTCTGATTCTATGAACCGAACTAAGATTTTATACTGAGTCTAAAGATGAAACTGTAACTATGAGAGTGTTCATTTAATCGATATACCCCAATTATGAGATGGGTTGGGGTCCAACCTGTGACCCCAGTTGGAAGGGTGTTAGCACCTTACCAAGAGACACTAACAATGGCTATGAGTTAACTCTCTAGAAGGAAGACATTTTATCCACCCTTGCAGGCAGGAAAACTCGTACGAGATGTATCAACCCTAGTTTGGCAGGAAGATATCTCAACCTACGCTGGCTACGTAGTTCTATAACGCAAGGATTACTACTAAGGGTCAAACCATCTGCTGGCAGGAATGCCCCCATCCCTGTGTTCGCTCAGTGTTGATTCCTACTCCTATTTGAATAGACACTGAACTAATTTCTAAATTTTTCTAGGCTTAACTGAACTATTACTGATCATGCTGATGGATTGAACTGGATGGAGTTCACTGAGTTCTGTTTACTAACTGAGCACTACTGTTTGAAACACTACTGAGACTAATCTGCTGTAGCTACTGAGATTCTAGGTAAACAGCTAGATTATCAGGTATTAAATACCCCTAGGACTAGATGGCATTTATAATCATAAAACATGGCAATACTTAAAAACATAGCAATGATTAACTATTCATAATACAATCATTCAGACATTTCATTGGGCACTTGGAAGTCATGAATATGTACATGAATAGTAATACATGCTAAGGTGAGTTATCCCGCCGGACTAGCCCAGGCGACGATATGAATAAACAGAGAGTTTAACTTGAGATCATGCTCGCTCGCATGATATGAATACTGAAAGAAGGGAAACTTTTCCTAAAACATAGCATAGCCTCTTGTCCATAATTTTGGCGCGCTACACACCCATGCACAAAACTCTACTAGACACGGCTTTCAGACTCCCTAGGACTCTGTTGAACCTTAGGCTCTGATACCAAGTTTGTAATGATCAAAGTTTGTACCGTGGATGCCACACAGTGCTCACAACCCTGAAGGACCACATGCTAACCCATGTCTAGTATCTACTATAATTATCGAATAATACTATTAGAGTAATGCAGAAATTAGGTTGAATCTGCCATAAGGTTCATAACTAAAAATAAATGTTGAATACTGATAAATAAATACTAAAAATTGAACATCTGTCTAAGATAATCTAGTCTAAAAGCATTTAACTGTCTGAATATAGAGTTGATGATACAAGTCCCTAGCTAACTCTGACTACTGAATATACTAAATACTGAAATACCAAAATGATAACTCTGTCCTCAAACTATAAGGACTCACCACTAAATCTGCTACTGATTCTCTAAGCTACTAAGTACAGCCAGGAGCCCGTGCATTTGAACCTATTATATAAGACATCATAGCGCAAAATAAAAAGTATGCATCAGTACTTTGAATATACCGGTATGCTGAGTGAGGTAGGGTGATATGCAAGGGTTCATATGCATGAACAATAACTGGCTGAGTAATATGAATATAACTAAATGAGAGTACATGTAAATCTAAAACTGCTGTAAATATTTATTATGCAGTGCTACATGTAAATCTACTTTATGTAACTGAGATCACTGATAATTGAATTACTGATAATTGGGTGACTCTTTCTGACAGTCTTGATTCTGTGGAACTGAACTTAGCCCTGTACTAAGCTGGGTGAATGTGTCTGACAGTCCTAATTTAGTCAACTGAACTAAGGTTTTATACTGAGTCTAAAGCTGAAACTGTAACTATGGAAGTATTCATCTAATCGACATACCCCGATTATGAACTGAGTTGGGGTACAACTTATGACCCTATTTAGAAGGGTGTTAGAACCTTGCCAAGGGATACTAACAATGGCTATGAGTTAACCCTCTTTGGTAGGAAGACATTTCATCCACCCTCGCTGGTAGAAAAACTCGTACGAGATGTATCAACCCCAGTCTGGCAGGAAGATATCTCAACCTATGCTGGCTACGTAGTTTTGTAATGCAGAGATTGCTACTAAGGGTCAAACCCTCTGCTGGAAGGAATGCCCCCAACCCTGGGTTCGCTCGGTGTTCATTCCTACTCCCATTTGAATAGACATTAAACTGATTTCTAGACTGTTCTAGGCTTGACTGAACTGTTACTGATCGTGCTGACTGATTGAACTGGACTGAGTTCACTAAGTTTTATTAACTGACTGAGCACTACTATTTGTAACACTACTGAGACTAATCTGTAGCTACTGATATTCTAGGTAAACGGCTAGATTGTCGGGTATTGAATACCCCCAGGACTAGATAGCATTTATAATCATAAAATATGGCAATACTTGAAAACATGGCAATGATTAACTGTTCACAATGCAATCATTGAGAAATTTCATCGGGAACTGGGAAGTCATGAACATATACATGAATAGGAATACATGCTAAGGTGAGTTATCCCATCGGACTAGCCCAGGCGATGATATGAATAGACAGAGAGTTTAACTTGAGATCATGCTCACTCGCACGTTATGAATACTGAAAGAAAGGAAACTTTTCCAAAAACGTCACATATCCTCTTGTCCATAAGTGTGGCTCGCTACACACCCATGCACAAGACTCTACTAGACGTGGCTTTCATATTCCCTAGGACTCTGTTGAACCTTAGCCTCTAATACCAAGTTTGTAATGCCTTGAGTCTGTACCCCGAATTCCACACGGTACTCATGACCCCGAAGGACCACAAGCTAACCCATGACTTGTACCTGCTGCAATTACTGAATAACAATAATGTAATAATGCAGAAATTAGGTTGAATCTGCCATAAGGTTCACAACTAAAAACAAATACTAAATACTGATAAATAAATACTGAGAACTAATCATCCGTCTAAGATAATCTAGTCTGAAAACCTCGAACTGTCTGAATGTGGAGTTGATGAGACAAGTCCCCAACTAACTCAGACTACTGAATATACTAAATACTGAAATACTAAAATGATAACTCTATCCTTAAACTATGAGGACTCATCACTAAATTTGTTGTTGATAGTCTAGGTTGCTAAGTACGGTCAGGAGCCCGTGCGTCTGAACCTATCATATAAGACAGCATAGCATAAAAGAAAGAGTATGCATCAGTACTTTAAATGTACTGGTATGCTAAGTGAGGTAGGCTGATATGCGAGGGTTCATATGCATGAACAATAACTAGCTGAGTAACATGAATATAACTAAATGAGAGTACATGTAAATCTGAAACTGCTGTAAATACTGATTATGCAGTGCTGCATATAAATTTACTTTACAGTAACTGAGATCACTGATAACGGAATTACTGATAACTGGGTGATTATTTCTGACAACCCTGATTTTGTTGAACTGAACTTAGTTCTGTATTGAGCTACGTGACTGTGTCTGATAGTCCTAATTTTATGAACTAAACTGAGGTTTTATACTGAGTCTAAATCTGAAACTGTAACTAACAAAGTGTTCATCTAACCGACATACCCCGATTATGAACTGGTTGGGTTCTAACTTGTGACCCCAGTTGGAAGGGTGTTAGCACTTTACCAAGGGATACTAACAATGGCTATGAGTTAACCCTCTCTAGTAGGAAGATATTTCGTCTACCCTCGCTGGTAGGAAAACTCATACGTGATGTATCAACCCTAGTCTGGCAGAAAGATATCTCAACATACACTGGCTACGTAGTTCTATAATGCAGAGATTACTATTAAGGGTCAAACCCTCTACTGGCAGGAATGCCCCCATCCCTGGGTTCATTCGGTGTTGATTCCTACTCCAAACTTAATAGACATTGAATTGATTTCTAGACTGTTCTAGGCTTGACTGAACTATTACTGATCGTGCTGACTAATTGAACTGGACTGAGTTCACTGAATTCTGTTAACTGACTAAGCACTACTATTTGTAACACTACTGAAACTAATCTGTAGCTACTGAGATTCTAGGTAAATAGCTAAATTATTGGGTATTGAATATCCCCAGGACTAGATAGCATTTATAATCATAAAATATGGCAATACTTGAAAACATGGCAATGATTAACGGTTCACAATGCAATCATTAAGACATTTTATTGGGCACTTGGAAGTCAAGAACTTGTACATGAATAGGAATACATGTTAAGGTGAGTTATCCCGACAGACTATCCCAGACGAAGATATGAATAGACAAAGAGTTTAACTTGAGATCATGCTCACTCGCACGATATGAATACTAAAGAAGGGAAACTTTTCCTAAAATGTTTCATAGCCTCTTGTCCATATATAAGGCGTGCTACACACTCATGCACAAGACTCTACTAGATGCGGCTTTCATACTCCCTAGGACTCTGTTGAACCTTAGGCTCTGATACTAAGTTTGTAACGCCTCAAGTCTGTACCCTAGATGCCACACGATGCTCACGACCCCGAAGGACCATAAGCTAACCGATGACTTGTACCTTCTACAATTATTGAATAGCAATACTATAATAATGCAGAAATTAGGTTGAATCTTTCATAAGGTTCATAACTGAAAACAAATACTGAATACTGATAAATAAATACTGAGAACTAAACATATGTCTGTGATAATCTAGTCTGAAAGCCTCTAACTGTCTGACTATGGAGTTGATGGGACAAGTCCCCAACTAACTCCGACTACTGAATATACTGAATACTGAAATACTAAAATTATAACTCTGTCCTCGAACTATAAGGACTCACTGTTGACACCTAATTTTTTACCTCCACAACCAATGTTTAATTTCAATCTTCTTCGATTGTTAATAAAATTAAAATATTTATTTCGTCTGAATAAATTTTTTTGTCAAAATACTTTGTACGTGATTTTGTCACTTTAAGTAGAAATTATATATTATCGTGTTCAATTATACGATATTATATAATTTGATTACTTAAACGTTTATTCTATGAAATATCGGATTTTAATTAAAGATTATTTTGAAAATAAATATAATAATTAAAATCTTGATTTGAAAATGATCTACTTCAAAAAATGGTTTATTTGGAGAAATGTTTACTTGATTTTATCGAATCAAAGAAGCTCAGGATTAAACTAGTTGCTAAATTCGTTTCAAATCTTGATTCAATTTGGTCAATTTATTAAATTAGATTTAATTGAAGTCGATTTGGCTACATTTGCAACAAAAGTGGCCGATTAATCTTCAATTAGGTCAAAATTTAAACACAATTGACTAAATCCTATCAATAGGCTATTTAATAAATAGCCCAAGTCTAATTCATCCTTTTATTTAAACCCAAACAATTTCCAAAGCCCAAAGCACGCTTAATGCAACCATCCTTCCCCAGGCCAATTTGTTTTCCCTTCTCTTCAAACAATAGCCATAGCCCAATTCCACTCGGCCCAGACACATAACCAATCCAGCCCATCTTTATTTCCTCTTTATCCCTCAATAATTCAATAACAGCAACAAGAGCGTACAACAACTTTAACAGTAATACTACAACCATACTCCAGCCCCGACCCATCTCAGACCCGAATCCACTGCTTCGACCCGCATCTGGCTTCAACGAGGCTTCTAGAAACTCGACACCTACAACCCAATAATGGTCAAAGCCAGTTCATCATCGACACCTCATCAATATGAGGTGCATGTTCCTAAAAATCTGGCTAAATATTCGTTTTCATCGTACTCTCATGGTACAAATTTGTTTCATCCTGATTGGTTGGAGGGGGAATTCATTTTTCTCCCCCAAAGTATCCTATGAATGGAGCCTTCCTTGTCAAAAAAATAGATGGGGAAAAAAGGAAAAATCCAAAAAAGGGTTGATCTGGTTTTGGAATTGAATTCAAATTTTCAACGGGTGGTTTCCCTTTATACCCTAATTTGTCTTCTATAAAGAGCTCGGTTGAGCTGTGAGAAGGGGAATTTTTTTTAGGGGACTGGCCTCTCCTTTCTGGGTTCAAAATCTCGGAAGCAAAGGGATTCGAAAATCAAAGGGGTTGAGAAAACTTGGATTGGAGGATTTCTTTGAAAAACTAGGTCTAAAGAGGAGAAAAAATATGATAGAAATTTTGGGGTCTTTTCTCTTCTTTCAGGGAATTTTTGGTTTGAAAAAGGGGGGAAAATAAGAAATCTGGGGTCGGAAAAAATTTTGGTTGGGAGAAAAGAGGAGAGGCAGAAAATTCTAAAAGCAAAATAGTTTATTTTTAGTGAAAATTTTCTCCTTCGTTCTTCTTTCTGAAGTTGGTCGATTAATCGGAGGCCCTTAAGTTGATAACGCGGATTTCTAGTGGTGGCGGATTTTCGCAACTAGATCGTTCTCCCATTTTGCTGCTCCAGGAGAGGTAAATATCCTCATTCCTCATTTAATTTTATCGGCATGTTTCTTCTTCATCTCTTTTCTTCGTAGCAATGGTTATTTGTTTAAATGATGAACATGAGGTCAATTGTCGAAGCTGTGTTGTTTGTTTAAATGATGAACATGAAGTTTGTTATAGGGGCTGTGTAGTCTTGATTAAACGATGAAAGTGAGGTCGGTTTAGATGGTTGGCTGTAGAGGCTGTTGTATGATCATAATAGTAGTGATACTGTGTGTTCGCTGTAGAGGCTTTACAGGCGATAGTTTTTTCTTTAGCAAAGAAGAAGATTCAGTTGTGTTATTACACTAGGCTATTTCCTATTTGAATCTTATGATATGTGGTTTCTGTCATTCTTATCCCGCTTTTGTAGCTCATCATGTAATCTTGACATTATCAAGTAGTTTGCGATCTGGATCTTCATCTTGTGCACTGTCTTTGCCTTTTTTCATGGTCAAAATTCATGTCATTATTCTTGTTTAACACTTTTAATTGACGTTTTGTCTTGTTTGGAGTGGATATATGATGTTTCTTTTCTATTGTTAGTGTTGGGACGTTGTTGTAACTATTGAGCTGATAGCGTCGTCGATAGGACTACCTCTTGAGGTCCTTTGGCTTCTCAAATACCAAAAGGATGATGAGAAAATGTCCAACAGTAAAATTAGAAAAATCTTATGATTCTCCGATACCATGTGACTGTCAAAAAATCATTCTTAAGTTTTTCGGAAATGAGAGAAGGATAGAAATACTATGCCCCACCGCTTTGTTTTTAGCCTCTAGATTGTACTCTTTCTATTGAAGCTTTTGAAGCGTAATTGTATGTTGAAGAATACCAAATCTGGGAACAGATTTAGTCTCTTGTTATACGTTTGATGTCGAAAATCGATGAAGTTTATGCCCTCTTTTTGTTTGAGCATGATTCGTATCACTTCCTACTTAGGTATTGGTTTTCGCTGTCTAAAACTTTTAAAGTTTTGTAAGACAATGTTTTACAGAATACTAGTGATCTCCTTCGTCTACAAGGACTATTATAGACCGAAGAACCAGACTTTCTGTGGCATGGTGTTCACATTAGTCTTAGGCTTGTTGCTCCTATCCGCAAAGAATTTCGCTAAAAATGTTCTTGTTGTTTTGTCCTCATCACTGCCTTTAGCTAGTTTGGGATTTTTTTTTTTGGATTAAAACTGTTTTGTTAAGCTGTATTATGAAAGAATTATTGTCCAGGTTTCTTTGGATCAAAACTGCTTAAATTACATCAACTTGTGTTTCTTTATGTTTGGGTAAATGCTATATTGGAGATCCTGTTTCCTCCTTATTTTAGTCATCAAAGATGTCTTTTTTGTGTTAGTTTTATTTACGAAATGTTGGCCTGGATGTGACAATGAATGCTAAATTTCTCTCATGTCTTCTGTCAACCTATAGGACCATCTTAAGCGTAAATATAATCTTTTTAATTGCTATTTGCAGCTTATTATGATGTATGATTAATTATACCAAGTCCAAACGGTCTAGTGCAGAGTCTTAATCTTTTTCCCTTTATTTTTGGATGCATGTGAATGTGTTAAATATGAGTTCACCATGAACTCTCGATTGCATTTTACTCATCGAGTCAATCCCTAGCGGAAGCCCAAATATCGACCTCGTGGCATACCGAAACCAAGGAGTCTAAAGAAGAAGAAATGGGTTAAAGTCTATATTTGAAGCGGCCAAGAGACTTGAAAGTCTCGATTTCCATTTCATTCATTTATTATTGTTGTCTTTATTTATTTAGTTATTTATTTTTATTCCTTCATTTAGGCCTCGAAGCTAAGGTTGTAAATTTAATACAGGTGATGAAAACTCGAGCTAAGGGTTCGAGAGGAATAAAAAACTAGACTAGGACAGGTGAAATGGGTCGAAAGCCCAATTAAACTAGGACAGGTCTTATTGATTTGGGCCCACTGGCCTAAATCCCTTACTTCCTCCCCTTCCCCTCTTCTTTATTCTTGTTTGTCTTGTGTGTTTTGCGAACCTAGTTAAATTCTTAGTCAAGTTGCTAAAAAACTGGTTTTGTATAAACACCAAAATATTTCTAAAATCGCTTTCTTTTCAAAAATCAACTTTTTTCAAGGTTAATCATAGACTATTTTCAAACAGTCTGGATAACCGCAAGTTAGTGGACGTTTTAGGTACCTAACACCTTTCTAAAACGTCACTAGGAACCGCTTACTTAGAATCTTCAAACATAAACGATTTTCCTATTTTGAATCGTCTAAGTATTTTATAAAGGTTTCTTAATTCTTTTTCAAAATTAAGTGGCGACTCTTTATAAAAAAAAGTCAAAATTTCTCTGCAAAACAAAAATAGCGACTCTACTGGGGATCTTGAACTAGGTTCTAATCAAATGTTTGATTTTCGTCTTTTGATTAATTTTTTATGTGCTTATATGTTTTGATTCTGTAAAGTTTAACTATCGCATCTCATGGCATATTCCTGCATTATTTAAACTATTTTGGGGTTTCGTGGATGTCCCGACCCCTATTGTTCAATTCTAAAATGTGTTGGAAATACGAACGACTTATTAGAACGTGAGTCGTCTGATGGTTGTTCGTATTTTCAAACTCAAGTTGTCGGCTTGAGAACCAGTGTTCAAACCCACTCTAGACACCTCGTATAGAATGAAACCAAAACCCTATTTTAGGCATGAGCCTAGGACGACCCAATACCCGAGCGGGGTATTGGGCCCATTAGACAACCTGCCTTGCGTCTTTGACCCTGAGTTAATTATAGACGAACCATATTTATTTGTTGAAGAAAATGTATGCATGTCTAATTCAATCCATTATCCTTTGGGGGTCGGGAAAAAGCTTGATTTGTTTACTTTCGTAAGAAGAATTGAAGCAAGTTAAGCAAGAAATTGATCGATTTGGGAGGTTGCATCTAAGGCACAGTTTGAACGTCAAGGGATGTAACCAATATAAGAAATGGACAAAGCTAAGAAGGAGAAGGCTAATAGAAGAATCACTCAGTAATTAGTATTTTCTATCCCCTGTGTGGGAACATGTCTTCTTTCTTGTTATTTCCATTTCCCTAAAGATTGTATCCCTCTTTTGTTATCTTTTGTAGGCATTTATGCCCTTTTAGTGTCTATAAAAGTTGGGGAATAATGGATTGACCTTAAATAAGCATATATTTTTCTTCAAAAATCGTTAGGCCCAAACCCTTGGCTCAAAAGGGTCACCCCAGTTAGGATACGCATTATTATAATGTTTTTATAACTGTCTTATGTGTTTATGTGCGTTTTTTTGGATCAAAGGCAAGTTTATCCGCTATGCTCCTATGGATGAATTTTGCTATGACACAAACAACTCTACGTGGCTATTTCTTGTCAAGTATTTTGCATTGCATATCACATGTGGAAACTAACACATTTGCCTTTGAGTTGTTTTACTTACAGATAATAGAAAAACTAATCCGTGCTGAAATAAGCTGGCAGAACATCCTTACTTCACCCGGTAAAAAGCGCACAAAATCCCATCCTCTGACCATCATTCAATAATGACTAGAAATGATGAAGAAAATACATTGACCATCAGGGACAATGTAATAGCGGAACAGAGTGAGATGATTGTGAAACTCGCAAGAAAGCTAGAAATGCTTCAGGCGGAAATAAATCGTACTCGAGATTTGGCTAACCTGGTCATCACTGTCAATGCTCCCACTCCAGGAGGACACGGGACTCCGATCCAAATCCCTCCCCTCAATAAGCCTATTCTCGGGGATCAACCAACTAATATATTGTCCGTCTCTGCCCCTCCACTAGTCCAAAATACCAATCGTGAAAATAACCCAGATGCTTACCATCCATAAAATCTATCCCTCGCCCCACAAAACCCTTCTCCGACTCCACAAAATTCAATCTTAAATCCCCATAACCCATTGTTAAATCTATAAAATCTATCACCAAATCCATCAAATCTACCTCTGAATCCACCAAATTCGTTTCCAAATACGCAAAATCCTTCTCAAATTCCACCAAACTACTCTCAAATTCCACAGAGATTTTCCAATTTTAAAAATTCCCTCCCCACCTACCAACCAACTTCCTTTCATCCACGAAATCAAGCCGCTCTTCCATATCCTCCTCAAGTCATCATATCCCCTAACATCTATAATGCCCTTCCTAATCTAGAGATAGACCATTACGAGGAGAAAGAGAAGGAGTGGAGGACCGAGCATGAAAAGAAGTTGCTAGCCATGAATGAAGAGATCATGAGAATCAAGGAATCTAACGGGGCAGGTGATAATGATGCTTTGGGGTACGATGATTTGTATGTACACCCCAGAGTAGATCTACCAGAAGGTTACAAGATCCCTAAATTTGAAGTGTTTAATGGTACCGGAAATCCAATGGCCCTTCTAAGAAGGTATTGTGATCAGATGGTTGGGATAGGAAGAAATGAGGCATTACTGGTGCGCTTATTCAGCAGAAGCTTAAGCGGTGAAGCCTTAGATTGGTTCATGTTTCAAGAACTGAAAAGATGGTCTAATTGGAAGGCGTTGGCTAAAAGTTTTCTCGATAGATTTTTATTTAATATTGATATAGTCCCTGATCGATACTCACTAGATCGTATTAAGCAGAAGAATGAAGAGAGATTTCGAGACTACGCCATCCGTTGGAGGAAATAGGCTGCTAAAGTGCAACCTCCTATGTCTGAAGAGGAGATGGTATCTGTATTCTCTCATTCTCAGGAAGGAGAATTTTATACTAGGATGGTATCCGCGGTCAGGACGACATTCGCAGATTTGGTGAAAATTGGGGAATCTTTAGAAGAAGGCATTCGAACAGGAAAGATTTTCCATGTTCCCAAAGAAGAAAAAGGGAAGACGTAGGTCAGGTCTCTACTGATTCTATCGATAAATTGAAGAGGAAATTCAAGCCTAGAAATATTCTTTCCTCACCACCATCACCAATTCTTCAGCCTGTATTCTATGCCCAACCCCAATATCAAGCTCCATTTCCCCAGTGTCAAGTTCTGCAGCCAAATTATCAGTCTTATGTTCAAGCTACTCTTCCAAACAATCAAATAAAATTCCAAGCGCCTCCAAACTATCATCAAGTACCTCCTCCTACTAATCAAAATCAGTATAACCCCCCACGTATAAACCTTGAAAAGAAGCCCCCTAGAAAATTCACTTCATTGGCTGAAAGTCGTACCAGCTCTTCGGAAGATTGATGAAGGCTGGTTATTTACAGCCTATTCCACCAAAGTCTACCAATCTTAATTCTCGATTCTTTCATGCCGATCAAAATTATGCCTATCATTCAGGAGCAGCGGGGCACAGTACCGAGGATTGTATTAACTTGAAACATAAGATCCAAGATTTGATCGATTAGAAGGTCATCACGCTTCAGTCGCCGACACCAAATGTTAACAGTAATTCATTGCCTAATCACGGGGGACCTAAAGTTAACATGATTAAAATAGAGGGTGAATAGACATCTAGCAAGGCCATCACTAAGGTAAATTCAGAAGGACTCAAAAGAACAGAAGAAGTGGAAAAGATAGAGAAAGTTGTGGCCGCCTTAAGTAAGGATTTGAAAGGAATTATTCATCATGTTATGGTCCCAGAAAAAGCATTTAGCAGGGAATAGAGTACCAACCAAGAAAGGAAGATGAGATCGAAAATAACTCAAAGGAGAGTCTGTTTAGGCCCTTTCCGCTCTTGTACCAGTCATTTCCCGTACATGAGATGTCAAATAATGATGGTCTTGGGGATGGGATAGGAGAATTGTTTGAAGGATGTCATGCTCTACCAGATGATTTCCCAAAGTCCTATGGGGTGAAGAAGATTGCATCAGAGGAGGCCTTGCAAAACTGAACCTCCACTCCACTCATAACCCATCACCCATCGTGGTAGATGAAAAGGGCAATTACTAATAGTTTTTAAAATCGGTGATGATCCAGAGGAGGCCCCGTGATCCACCTTTTTATGTCTCAAATTTTTGTTTCTTGTTTTACAACTTTCAAAAAGGCATGGGCCCACATTTGTGTGGGTCATGAGCCATAGTTTTTATTTATTTTCCAAAAGGCCTCCATTTATTTAAGAAGTTATTTTTAAAAAAATATGATTATCTAGCATGGTTTATTTTGGTAGCAATAAGTTAAAAACCTGCCAATATCATATCATATCAAGGGTTAGACGAACAAAGCGAAGGAAATAATGATGAACAGAAAAGGTAATGAGGAGCAGTTTGTAGTAGATACAGAGGAATGTGAAAATCAAAAGAAGCCCAACCTGGAGGAGCACTAATCCTACCTGAGATGGATGGTCAAGAGTGGACCAAACCAATCAATTCTGATGCAGTAAAGAGATATTGTGCTTGAAAGATGTTATAGTTTTTGTTTCTTGGTTTATTTGTAATCGCCTTTATAACTGTATCAATTTCATGATGTGTAATTGCCTAGAATCCCTTCCCTTTATGTACGAACTATGTTTGACCTGAATTCTCAAGAATGAGGTACGTAGGTGGCCTATGTCAGCTTCGGTCAACCCCTTAGGGAAATTTATCCTTTCCTTTTATGTTGAACTACGTGATGAACTGAATTTTCAAGAATGAGATACGTAGGCGGCCTATGTCGTCTTCGGTCAACCTATTAGATTTTTCTATATATCCTTAGCGTAGTCTTGAACTACGTTTGACCTGATTCCTGCTTCAACGGGATATGTAGGAGCCCCAACGGCTCGGTCATATAACCCCAGGAAATGGAAACTGGGGCAGAATTTTTGAGAAGGAATCTCAAAAATTCATAAAAGGAAGATCGTCATCCAACAAAGAGAACGAATACCAATAAAGACTTTGGATCCTCTCGAGTTGGCATTATATCAAACAACTTTAAACTGGGGCAGAAATTTTGAGGGAGGCCTCAAAATTTCCACTAAATACTGGAATATATTTCAAAATTCCCCAACACTAGAGGTCAAAGTCGAGATTTGAGAATCACCACCTGTGATAAAGTCTAGGTAAAATAAATCTTCGGGTATGACGAAACCATTTGTAGAACCCTCCAACAATGATAATGAGTTCTGGAACTCCTCCGTCGGATATAGTCAAAACTAAGAGGAATACGTTCGTTGAGCTAGTACATGATATGATTGACAGACATTTTTGAAAGCTTTTATAGAAACTTTTGAAACTATTTGCTAAAAATAAGACTACTTTTGAAAAATCTTTACAAAATCTTTTACTTAGTGATTGCCTAGGCGTCTATAGGAGCAGGGAGCCAGGGTAGAGGTACCAACATGGTGGAGTACCCAAAAGATGGCATGGAGCAAACAGAGAATCGAAGAAGGTCAACACGGAGTAGTTTCACTCAAACTAATCATTTTTCTATGGATGCAGGGACCAATACACAAAAATAAGAGTCTTTTTCAAAAATCCCCGAGCAAATTGGGAGACACACCAGAGCACTAATGTTCAAGAACGGTATTTTTGGGTAGCCCTAAAAATGGGTTTAATACCCATTTATTGAGGACCCGTTGAATTGTCCATCTCACTTCTTGAGATCATGGAGGAAAAACAAAAGCGTCTTGTCTTCTTTATAAATATTGTTTTTAGAGTTTTTCTAAAAAATAGTCGCTAGAAAATGCAAATTTGTGTCTACTAATCGTCTACCTTGAGTACAGGTACATGTAAAAAGCAAGACACAGACAAACAAGCTTAGGTAAAACTGTTTTCAAATTGCCAAGAGGGCCATTCATATCATCGCCGAGAGGGACAATTCATATCATTGCCGAGAGGGTCATTTCATATCATTTCCAAGAGGGCCACTTCATAGCATTGCCGAGAGGGCCATTTCATATCATTGCCAAATGGTCCATTCATATCATTTGTCGAGAGGGCCATTTTATATCTATTGACACGCAAGACATAAATGCTGGCGTCGAGGATATCATCCCATTTTATATCTATTGTCATGCAAATACATAAATGATGGCATCGAGTATATCATCCCATTTTATATCTATTGACGCGCAAGACATAAATGCTGGTGTCGAGGATATATTAGCATTTCATATCTGTTGACACGTGAGACATAAATGCTGGAGTCGAGGATATTTTATCATTTTATGTATCAGCATCTGAATGCATCAAGAGCACGTGATTTGAAGGGACACCTTTAAGTCGCTATCTAAGAATGGATGATATATAAGATTTCCTAGAAATTGACAATTTGAGGGTCATCTATAAGTCATATTATTTGAAATAGTATAGTGTGCAAGATCACCTATGATTTGATAGCCTATAGGTCATCCTTAATCCACAACAACATCCTAACCGGATAGTGTGCATGATCTCCCAAAAATCGATAGTCTGGAGGTTATCCATAAGTCGCAAATAAATCTTTACCGGAGAATATGCGAGATTATCAAATTAATACGTCCAAGGGTTCTCTATAAGCCGCGTCATATCCAAGATCGATTATGTGCAGTATTACCCAAGGACTAACAATTTGAGAGATATCTATAAGTCATATTGTATCCAAGGTCGGATGATGTGTAGGAACACCTAAAAGCTAGCGATTGGAGAGATATCTGTAAGCCATCTCTTATCCAAGGTCGGATAATATGTAGGATTACCTAAAAGCTAGCAATTCAAAGGATATCTATAAGTCGCCTCGTATCCAACATCAAATAATGCGTAAGATTATCCAAAGATTAACAATTTAAGGTAAATTTATAAATCGATCATTGGCTATAACCGGAGAGGTTATAATTCCACATATAACAAGTGATATAGGTAACCAAAAGGGTTGCCACACCAGCACAAGATTACACGGTTGCAGAGACCGTTCTGCATAAAGTATCGTCGGTGTCCAAAAGGGCCACCCCACTTTGAAGAAATATTCAACCGACAAATGTCATAATTATACAACAACCAAGATGGTTGTCATATTTTTCGTTGCCAATTATTTCATTCTAAATAGGTACATGAAAGGGTGACTTCGCTTCTTAGGCAACAACTCACATGGAGATATGGTAAAAAACTATATGCCTCTTTCATGAATTATGTTTAGCACTAACAATTTTGTTTGAGATATTGTCGAGAGAATCCGAGAGGATGAAAATATCAAATCAAACCCACAGGTGTGGATGACTCTAAAAAGGACGTAGTACAACGTGGAACTCTTTCTTAGCTGCAAAATGGGACATAGTCTAGAGAGGGACGTTAAACTTTTTGGACACGAGCTAAAGGATGATCGCCACCACCATCCAACCACACCCCTGTTAGAAGGAATATGGGTATTTTGGGATATTCTAAGTCTCATCTTCCACTCTGGGATATTTCTTAACTCATGTCGAGGGTAACCTTCTCTTCTTTACAAATTCGAGTGATAGGACTCCTAGAGTTTTGGAAATTAAGCCCAGGTAAATTCTTACCTTTGGATGTGAAGAGCTCCACGTTCATGGTTAAGAGGTTACAAGCCTCTTTTCCACAACTCAAACAACTTGTCACTCATCTTGAGCCAAAGATCGTCTGAAATAAAAGACCATCTTTTCTACCGATTGAGTCGAACTACAAGCAGTCTGATTTCCTGAGTCTCGGGGATATGTAGGCTGGGCTCTATGTAGAAAACTCGACTGCATTCCATCCTCCCCCCAAATCCTTTTATTCTCCAGCTTCTCGATTTAACCAAAAACTCTAAAACCATGATAGTTGGTGAATTTTCTTGAAAATCATGCTTAAAATCAAGCTATATGAACTACAAGTGGCCTGAATTATCATGAAACCTGAGATATGTAGGAAACCTGATACCGAGGTTCGGCCATAACTCCATGAAACTCGTGTGAAAATTAACCTCTTTCGAATTCGAATTAGTGGTCGGACAAAAATTAGGAACGTCAACCTCTCTTTGCCCAGGGTTACTTACATCCACCCTACCCAAAGGGAGGGGGCAGTTATTGACACCTAATTTTTTCCCTCCACAACCAATGTTAAATTTCGAGCTTCTTCGGTTGTTAATAAAATTAAAATATTTATTTCATCCGAATAAATTTTTTTGTCAAAATACTTTGTACGTGATTTTGTCACTTTAAGTAGCAATTATATATTATCGTGTTCAATTATACGATATTATATAATTTGATTACTTAAATGTTTATTCTATGGAATATCGGATTTTAAATAAAGATTATTTTGAAAATACATATAATAATTAAAATCTTGATTTGAAAATGATCTACTTTAAAAAATGGTTTATTTGGAGAAATGTTTACTTGATTTTATCGAATCAAAGAAGCTCGGGATTAAACTAGTTGCTAAATTCGTGTCAAATCTTGATTCAATTTGGTCAATTTATTAAATTAGATTTAATTGAAGTCGATTTGGCTACATTTGCAACAAAAGTGGTCGATTAATCTTCAATTAGGTAAAAATTTAAACACAATTGACTAAATCCTATCAATAGGCTATTTAATAAATAGCCCAAATCTAATTCATCATTTTATTTAAACCCAAACAATTTCCAAAGCCCAAAACACGCTTCAAGCAACCATCCTGCCCCAGGCCCATTTGTTTTCCTTTCTCTTCAAACAATAGCCATAGCCCAATTCCACTCGGCCCAGACACACAACCAACCCAGCCCACCTTTCTTTCCTCTTTATCCCTTAATAATTCAATAACAGCAACAAGAGCGTACAACAGCTTCAACAGCAATTCTACGACCATGCTCCAGCCCCGACCCGTCTCAGACCCGAATCCACTGCTTCGACCCACATCCGGCTTCAACGAGGCTTCTAGAAACTCGACACCTACAACCCAATAATGGTCAAAGCCATTTCATCATCGACACCTCGTCAATATGAGGTGCATGTTCCTAAAAATCCGGCTTAATATTCATTGTTATCGTACTCTCATGGTACAAATTTATTTCATCCTGATTGGTTGGAGGGGGAATTCATTTCCCCCTCCCCCAAATTTATCCTACGAATAGAGCCTTCCTAGTCAAAAAATAGATGGGGAAAAAAGTAAAGATCCAAAAAAGGACTGATCTAGTTTTGGAATTGAATTCAAATTTTCAACGGGTGGTTTCCCTTTTTACCCTAATTTGTCTTCTATAAAGAGCTTGGTTGAGCTGTGAGAAGAGGGATTTTTTTGGGGGGACTGGCCTCTCCTTTCTGGGTTCAAAATCTTGGAAGCAAAGGGATTCAAAAATCGAAGAGGTTGAGAAAACTTGGATTGGGGGATTTCTTAGAAAAACTAGGTCTAAAGATGGGAAAAAATTCGATAGAAATTTTGGGGTCTTTTCTCTTCTTTCAGGGAATTTTTGGTTTGAAAAAGGAGGGAAAAGAAGAAATTTGGGGTCGGAAAAAATTTTAGTTGGGAGAAAAGGGGAGAGGCAGAAAATTCTGAAAGCAAAATAGTTTAATTTTAGTGAAAATTTTCTCTTTCGTTCTTCTTTCTGAAGTTGGTCGATTAATCGAAGGTTCTTAAGTTGATAACGCGGATTTTTAGTGGTGGCAGATTTCGGTAACTAGCTCATTCTCCCATTTTGCTGCCCCGGGAGAGGTAAATATCCTCATTCCTCGTTTAATTTTATCGGCATGTTTCTTCTTCATCTCTTTTCTCCGTAGAAATGGTTATTTGTTTGAATAATGAACATGAGGTCAATTGTCGAAGCTGTGTTATTTGTTTAAATGATGAACATGAAGTTTGTTGTGGGGACTATGTAGTCTTGATTGAATGATGAAACTGAGGTCGGTTTGGATGGTTGGTTGTAGAGGCTGTTGTATGATCATAGTAGTAGTGATTCTGTGTGTTCGCTTTAGAGGCATTAAAGGCCATAGTTTTTTCTTTAGCAAAGAAGAACATTCAGTTGTATTATTACTCTAGGCTATTTTCTATTTGAATCTTATGATATGTGGTTTCTGTCATTCTAATCCCGATTTTGTAGCTCGTCATGTAATCTTGACATTATCAAGTAGTTTTCAATCTGGATATTCATTTTGTGCACTGTCTTTGCCTTTTTTCATGGTCAAAATTCATGTCTTTATTCTTGTTTAACACTTCTGATTGACGTTTTGTCTTGTTTGGAGTGGATATATGATGTTTCTTGTATATTGTTAGTGTTGGGATGCTATCGTAATTATTGAGCTGATAGCGTCGTCGATAGGATTACCTCTTGAGGTTCTTTGGCTTCTCAAATGCCAAAAGAATGATGAGAAAACGTCCAACAGTAAATTTAGAAAAATCCTATGATTCTTCGATGACCATGTGACTGTCAAAATCTCATTCTTGAGTTTGTCGGAAAGGAGAGAAGGATAGAAATACTATACCCCACCGCTTTATTTTTAGCCTATCGATTGTACTCTTTCTGTTGAAGGTTTTGAAGCGTAATTGTATGTTGAAGAATGCCAAATCTGGGAACAGATTTAGTCTCTTGTTATACGTTTGATGTCGAAAATCAATAAGTTTATACCCTATTTTTCTTTGAGCATGATTCGTATCACTTCCTACTCAGGTATTGGTTTTTGCGGTTTAAAACTTTTAAAGTCTTGCAAGACCATGTTTTACAGAATACTAGTGATCGCCTTCGTCTATAAGGACTATTATAGACTGAAGAACCAGACTTTCTGTGGCATGGCATTCGGATTAGTCTTAGGCTTGTTGCTCCGGTCCGCAAAGAATTTCGCTAAAAATGTTTTTGTTGTTTTGTCCTCATCACTGCCTTTAGCTAGTTTGGGATTTTTTTTTGGATTAAAACTGTTTTGTTAAGCTGTATTATGAAAGAATTATTGTCCAGGTTTCTTTGGGTCAAAACTGCTTAAATTACATCAACTTGTGTTTCTTTATGTTTGGGTAAATGCTATATTAGAGATCATGTTTCCTCCTTATTTTAGTCATTAAAGATGTCTTTATTTGTGTTAGTTTTATTTACGAAATGTTGGCCTGGATGTGACAATGAATGCTAAATTTTTCTCATGTCTTCTGTCAACCTATAGGACCATCTTGAGCGTGAATATAATCTTTTTAATTGCTATTTGCAGCTTATTATGATGTATGATTAATTATACCAAGTACAAACGGTCTAGTGTAGAGTCTTAATCATTTTTCCTTTATTTTTGGATGCATGTGAATGTGTTACATCTGAGTTCACCATGAACTCTCGATTGCATTTTACTCATCGAGTCAATCCGTAGCGGAAGCCCAAATACCGACCTCGGGGCATGCCGAAACCAAGGAGTCGAAAGAAGAAGAAATGGGTTAAAGTCCACATTTGAAGCGGCCAAGAGACTTGAAAGTCTCGGTTTCCATTTCATTCATTTATTATTGTTGTCTTTATTTATTTAGTTATTTATTTTTATTCCTTTATTTAGGCCTCTAAACCAAGGTTGTAAATATAATACAGGTGATGCAAACTCAAGCTAAGGGTTCGAGAGGAAAAAAAACTAGACTAGGACAGGTGAAATGGGTCGAAAGCCCAATTAGACTAGGACAGGTCTTATTGATTTGAGCCCAATGGCCTAAATCCCTTACTTCCTCCCCTTCCCTCTTCTTTATGCTTGTTTGTCTTATGTGTTTTGCGAACCTAGTTAAATCCTTAGTCAAGTCGCTAAAAAAATGATTTTCCATAAACACCAAAATATTTCTAAAATTTATTTCCTTTCAAAAATAAACTTTTTTCAAGGTTAATCATAGACGATTTTCAAACAGACCGGATAACCGTAAGTTAGCGGACGTTTTAGGTGCCTAACACCTTCCTAAAACGTCAATAAGAACCGCTTACTTAGAATCTTCAAACTTAAACGATTTTCCTGTTTTGAATCTTCTAAGTTTTTTATAAAGGTTTCTTAATTCCTTTTCAAAATTAAGTGACGACTCTTTTCAAAAAAAGTCAAAATTTCTCCGCAAAACACTCACCACTAAATCTGTTGTTGATAGTCTGGGCTTCTAAGTACGGTCAGGAGCCTGTGTGTCTGAACCTATGATATAAGACATCATAGCATAAAAGAAAGAGTATGTTTCACTACTTTTAATGTACTGGTATGATAAGTGAGGTAGGCTAATATGCAAGGGTTCATATGCATGAACAATAACTGGCTGAGCAATATGAATATAACTGAATGAGAGTACATGTAAATTTGAAACTACTATAAATACTGATTATGCAGTGCTGCATGTAAATCTACTTTACAGTAACTGAGATCACTGATAACTGAATTACTAATAGTTAGTTGATTGTTTCTGACAGTCCTGATTCTATGGAACTCAACTCAGTTCCGTACTGAGCTGGGTGTCTATGTCTGACAGTCCTGATTCTATGAACTGAACTGAGGTTTTATACTGAGTTTAAATCTGAAACTATAACTATGGGAGTGTTCATCTAACCGACATACCCCGATTATGAACTGGCTTGGGGTCCAACCTGTGAACCCAATTATAAGTGTTTTAGCACCTTGCCAAGGGATACTAACAATGGCTATGAGTTAACCCTCTCTAGCAGGAAGACATTTCGTCCACCCTCGCTGGTAGAAAAACTCGTACGAGATGTATCAACCCCAGTCTGGCAGGAAGATATCTCAACCTATGCTGGCTACGTAGTTTTGTAATGCAGAGATTGCTACTAAGGGTCAAACCCTCTGCTGGAAGGAATGCCCCCAACCCTGGGTTCGCTCGGTGTTCATTCCTACTCCCATTTGAATAGACATTAAACTGATTTCTAGACTGTTCTAGGCTTGACTGAACTGTTACTGATCGTGCTGACTGATTGAACTGGACTGAGTTCACTAAGTTTTATTAACTGACTGAGCACTACTATTTGTAACACTACTGAGACTAATCTGTAGCTACTGATATTCTAGGTAAACGGCTAGATTGTCGGGTATTGAATACCCCCAGGACTAGATAGCATTTATAATCATAAAATATGGCAATACTTGAAAACATGGCAATGATTAACTGTTCACAATGCAATCATTGAGAAATTTCATCGGGAACTGGGAAGTCATGAACATATACATGAATAGGAATACATGCTAAGGTGAGTTATCCCATCGGACTAGCCCAGGCGATGATATGAATAGACAGAGAGTTTAACTTGAGATCATGCTCACTCGCACGTTATGAATACTGAAAGAAAGGAAACTTTTCCAAAAACGTCACATATCCTCTTGTCCATAAGTGTGGCTCGCTACACACCCATGCACAAGACTCTACTAGACGTGGCTTTCATATTCCCTAGGACTCTGTTGAACCTTAGCCTCTAATACCAAGTTTGTAATGCCTTGAGTCTGTACCCCGAATTCCACACGGTACTCATGACCCCGAAGGACCACAAGCTAACCCATGACTTGTACCTGCTGCAATTACTGAATAACAATAATGTAATAATGCAGAAATTAGGTTGAATCTGCCATAAGGTTCACAACTAAAAACAAATACTAAATACTGATAAATAAATACTGAGAACTAATCATCCGTCTAAGATAATCTAGTCTGAAAACCTCGAACTGTCTGAATGTGGAGTTGATGAGACAAGTCCCCAACTAACTCAGACTACTGAATATACTAAATACTGAAATACTAAAATGATAACTCTATCCTTAAACTATGAGGACTCATCACTAAATTTGTTGTTGATAGTCTAGGTTGCTAAGTACGGTCAGGAGCCCGTGCGTCTGAACCTATCATATAAGACAGCATAGCATAAAAGAAAGAGTATGCATCAGTACTTTAAATGTACTGGTATGCTAAGTGAGATAGGCTGATATGCAATGATTTATATGCATAAACAATAACTCGCTGAGTAATATGAATATAACTGAATAAGAGTACATATAAATCTTAAACTATTATAAATACTAATTATGCAGTACTGCATGTAAATCTAGTTTACAGTAACTGAGATCACTTATAACTGAATTACTAATAATTGGGTGACTATTTCTCACAGTCCTGATTCTATGGAACTAAACTTAGTTCTGTACTGAGCTGGGTGACTGTGACTGATAGTCCTGATTCTGTGAACTGAACTGAGGTTTGATACTGAGTTTAAATCTGAAACTATAACTATAGGAGGGTTCATCTAACAACATACCCCGATTATAAACTGGGTTGGGGTCTAACCTGTGACCCCAGTTGGAAAGGTATTAGCACCTTGCCAAGGGATACTTACAATGGCTATGAGTTAACCCTCTATGGCAGGAAAACATTTCATCCACCCTCACTGGCAGGAAAACTCCTACAAGATGTATCAACCCTAGTTTGGTAGAAAGATATCTCAACCTACGTTGGCTACGTAGTTCTATAACGTAGGGATTGATACTAAGGGTCTAACCCTCTGCTGGAAGGAATGCTCCCATCCCTGGGTTCGCTCGGTGCTGATTCCTACTCCCAACTGAATAGACACTGAATTGATTTCTAAACTATTCTAGGATTGACTGAATTGTTACTGATTGTGATGACTGATTGAACTGGACTGAGTTCACTGAGTTCAGTTAACTGACTGAGCACTACTGTTCATAACTAAGATTAATCTGTAGCTACTGAGATTCTAGGTAAACAACTAGATTATCGGGTATTGAATACCCCCAAGACTCGATAGCATTTATAATCATAAAACATGGCAATGATTAACTGTTCACAGTGTAATCATTGCTACATTTCATCGAGCACTTAGAAGTCATGAACTTGTACAAGAATAGGAATACATGCTAAAGTGAGTTATCTCGCAGACTAGCCCAGGTGACGCGGGCGTATCCCGGGTACATGAATAGGAATACATGCTAAAATTATAACTTGGGGATTTATCCTTAATGAACTGAACATGACATAGAAATTACAACATTCAAAACATGATATAACTTATTCCACTTGAAAGCACTTATAATCATAAATTGAAATCAAAATAACAAGGGATTAATGGAGATAGTTCAACTTAAAACAAGTAAAACTCAAAATTTAAAACCAAAAAGGGTTCTTGGGCTCCATGGGTGAAAGGGAACCCATGGATGAACTCCCAAATACCTTAATAGATGATTTATTGAAGATTTCTTGAGGGTTTCTTGAAGCTGGAATTCCTTGATTTCTTGAGGAAGGGTTAGGGTTTGTTATTAGGGAAAGAGAGGGCTTTTCTTTAGAGATTTGTGAGAAAAACGACCAATGATGATCTGTGGGAGCCCCAATTCGTGTTTATGGATGAGTTGGTCGATGAAAAATGACTTAAATACCCCTTGGGCGTTTAAATCAAAAGTTGAACATATAGGTACCAGGCGATGTGGTCTTTGTCTCGGTGGATTAGCCCAGGCGACGCGGGCCTTATCCTGCCAAACTAGGCCAGTTAACGTGGGCCTTATCCCGCTGGACTAGCCCAGGCGATGCGGGCTTATCCCGGGTACCTCATTGGTTTGCTTCTCTAAATGCGCCCCTACGCTCTTCTGAAAATTTTAAAACTCACCCGACATGTACTTTTTACCTCCCTAAACATGAATCAACTTAAAAACCAATATTTTGGGGTCAGGAAGGTCGATTTAAAAATCCATAAAGGCTAATGGTCTAAAAAGTAACTAAGTCCTCAACACTTAGTGAAATATTCAAGTCTTGGACCCCTTAAAAATGCAACTGAGAGCTGAATTGAGCTAAGACTTTTATGGGGTATTACAATATCTCTCCCTTGGAAATATTCATCCTCGAATGAGACTGGTTAGCTAAGAACACTGGGGAAAATGAAATCATATACTCAACTGAAAACATGATTACCTAACTGAGTCTGAAACATGATACATGAAATGAACTGATTTCATGAATTCATGCAATGAAATAAGAATGGTTATAAGGTTGTGATAGAAATGAGAGATTCAACTTATGAGTAACCATTACCTCAAATTTGATCTGGGTTGGTGAAGAAAAGATGAGAGGTTTAGGACATGGAAACTCAGGGTATTACAACATCTCCTCCTTGGGATATTTTGTTCCCCCGAATCATACTGACTTGGCTGCAATACTAAGGAAAGATTGAGATGATGCACGAAACATTTACAAACTGAACTATGACTAAATATCTGGAATCTGAAACTAATGCATGATGCATGAACTGAGCTGAATTTGCAAATTAAATGGATATGAACAATTTAACTCTTGGAATAGCCATATTCATGAGACTTCGGATAGTATGACTAGATGGAAGGATGGAAACCATAGGAACTTGTCTATATGACTGCTAAACTGAATTGTTGTCTATACAAACTATCTCATATTGAAAGCTTATTCTCAACTGAAGTATTTCTTCAACGCTCTTTCTAAAAAGTTCTAATAACATTAGGAAGCAAAGAATCTTGGGCATAATTTGAATTAGATATCTGAATAAGGAATCACAACATGGCTATAATTCTGTAACATGGAACATAGGCCTATTAAACATAAGCTAAGATAGAATTGTTATGCCTTAGACCATGAAACTGCTACTTTGAAGCTGAGACATACTCCTCAAATACTCCATGAACTATACATTCCACTTCAATATTGTACCTCTCTTGAGGCTACTTAAAATCTTCATATGGGCACTGCTAACTCTATTTACTGAAGTTTGAGCTGAACTGAATTCTCTCACTATGTTCAACCCCACTCGAATCTACAAAGTGCAAACATAACACTGTAATACTATTCTGAATCATGAATTCAATACCCCATGCGTGTTCACAACTTTCATTTAAAGAATAATTCCTCTTACCACTGTAACAATTAAATCCAATCTCTTACTAGGAATTCACTAACACCCAATGCATTTATCCACATATATACAAACATGAAATTTAAGCCTATCTTCATAACCACTTATGAACTTCTGAACAAACACCTATAAAAGCATCTTTCTCATATTCTCTAAAACCTCTATCAATAACAACTTCCCTGCACTATCCCTATTAAAACACACATAGAATTTTTATCTAACCATGACATATATTTAAAGCTCTACCTCAATATTCCTTCAAACTTATTATCTTGCATAAAACAAGCATTCAACAATATTTCCCCTACATGAAACACTAGCTCTCTCCCATCTAAACAATTTCTCATCACCACTATCATTTCATAAGTAGAGCTCACTAAAAGGTTAAAACTTGAGGACCTAAAACATGAAAGGATACTATGCATAACTTTGACACCTAACTGAGGCCTAAGGAATAGATTATCAACATCATGGATTCGTCAAAGAGAGATCTAATCTAAGAACATATATGACAATCTGAATTTCACTGGTCATTAAGAGTGTAGCATGAGTTATGGGGACTGAGCATACTGTAAAACATGAGTACATGAGTCATGAGTTACGTGACCTGAGTTCGGAGTTCATAAATTCATGGAATATAATTCGTACTGCTGAGTGGACTGAAACTCTTTATACTAGGAACTGAAAGCGCACATGATTCTCTATGATTTTCATGAATATGAACTATGATCATGGAGATAACATATAAGGCATGAGTATATGTCATGAGGACTGAAAAACTTTACACTAAGATAACAATGGGCCAGGCATCTTCCTCCTCTACTAATGATCCACAATACACTGGCATCACTACTAAATTCTGAGAGCTTGACTTGGTTTCTTGTTCTATCATATCCCGTTTAGCTTAAAGCCATCATTCTAAGTATGCGTGACCCTTTAAAACTCTAACTAAACTACAACCATTTTACTCTAGAGTCTGGGGTAATACACATAAATGATAAACTCACCCTGAAAGACTACACCTAAAAGTGTAAGACTCGCTACTAGTACTTTCTTCTGATATGCAACTCTTAACTTTCTATAGCCCCTAACATAGCTAGTAAGAACATTACATACTATATTACTAGCCTCATTCACACTTAGAAACTCAAGGGTACTATCTAAGCACACCCACACCATCATACTTAACTTTATTTCTTGCATACACTATTTCAAGCCTATTGATTCACCTTTCATACAACTAGCCCCATGGATACAAAATCTACTGAATCTAGATAAATATTATACCCACTTTACTGCTACTAAACTTCTGGGTCCATGCTTCTAATTCTAGATCATATGCTATCAAGGAATTCTGAGAAGGGATCTGAAAGCACCTCTGACTTTGGATTAGTGCATGATTTTCATGAATATGAATGAAATACTTCATGCTTTGGAACATAAAGGCACTGATGGGATACTTTTGAGCCTATATATAATCTAATAACTATCTGTGGGGACTATCTGAGAAAACTCTATCTAAGGACTTAAGCTTCATTGTTTATGTTACCTTAAAAATAAGGCAGAGTTGACATGAATGGAGCAAAGTGAAAATCCCTATAAATTTCTTAGAGGACACTTCTACTGAACGAACTGAGACATGAAAGAAAGGAGACATTTCTTAAATGCCCCGTGGCCTCTCGAAGAAAAGTACAAAAATCTTCGTACCATTCCACAAGACTCTACTTGACACGACTTCATAGACACCCTAGGACACTTGAACTCTGGGATCTGATACCAATTTTTTCACAACCCGAGGCTACCCGCTAGTCATAACATGGTGCTTGAAACCACAAGTAATCCCAAGCTAACCCATGAACTGTCATATTGCTTGAGACACTAATTTAATATGTATTAAATTTCTAGTTCTGCTGTGTGAAAACATAATCATAACGAAATTTGAATAAGTATGTAACAGACAAAGTTTACAATCTGAAAGATATGAAGAGAGAAATTAAAATTACATGACTGGCTCTGACTGACATCTATCAAGCCTCTACTATAATGACTATAGATAGCTGAGACATATCTCCAGCCACCACTAATCAATACATATGAATAATGATAAAATTAAAGTACATGGTAAACATCTGACTGAAGTCCCCGAAATAGGAGAACTTATTACCTTCTTAATGGAAACTACAACCGTCTAATCATGATGGGTGGTCTGCAACTGGTACCTACATTATGAAACAATGTAGCCACACAGACGTATATATGGATCATTACTTTTGGAATGTACTGAGTAAGCGGGGGTGAATGTAATAAGTAAAACTGATTTCATGCGTAATCTTAGACATGCATACTAAGTGTAAGTAGACTCACAAAGAGACTGAAATAAGCTGAAAGATGATATATCTTAAAACATGATTAACCAACAAAATCTGATAAGTTGGTGAATTACTACACTTAATTTCTTAAAAACTATACTTTTGTAATATAGTAGAACTGAAATTGGAAAACAGTAAAACATGGATACTATATGAATACTGGGTCTAAAACTACGTGATGGAAATTGATATAACCCGAAGATTTTAATATACGAATATACTGATCATGAATGAATAAACATACAAAACCAAACATAATATATACTAAGCCGATCTTATTAACTATCACGACCCGAACCGGGGCCCTGGCCGTGACGGATATCCCGAACCATGAAGGCTCGAACGTCCTACTCTATCTGGTAATCAAGCACAACATTTATATAATAAAAGAAAATACAAAAATATAATTTAATACGAAAACATGGTCAAAACTCTTGGTTCAGTTTAACAATAAGGAATGAAATTCGAAATCAACTAAACAACATCTGGAACAGTCTGTAAAATCTCAACTACATAATCAAGTGACAACTGTCTGAAAACTGGGACAAGGCCCCCAGTAGACCAAAATAAATGGAATAATATAATCTGAAATAAGCAGGCCTTCTGGAACAAAGAAGGCTCACCACTGCACAGATCACTTCTCTCTGAAATACTTTACTGCTTAGCTGGACCTCTAGATTGAGCCACCAAACCTGGGAGATAGGGGGTCAATACAGATTTACTGGTACGCAGAGCAAATCCAAAATAATAATTTATATTCAATATATATGAGAGAAATTTAAAATAGTTCACAAACATATCGAATAGTAAGAAATCACATGGCCATTTTGAAAGACTCTGTAAAATCATATGAACTCTGTGACACTCTTTGTTTTACTTCTGCTCTAGGTGGTATACCCTACAACTCTGAAATTTCACGGGCTATATGGAATCTGTCATTAACTCGGCAACCAAGCCCCCAACCCAAGTGTGCCGCAAGGGTCAGAGTCTCTAAATCTACTATGCCACACGGCCGTCGCCAGTGTACAATAATAATCTACCCGTATCGGCAAATACGATTTTAGGCAAAGAGTTACTTGAACTCAAGCATTCTTTGGGTAACCACCTAACCCTCTTTATGCCCATTTTTAACTCTTTAAAACATGCATTCTCTGAAAACATACTCTAAAAACATACTCTGTTATGGCATACATACTTATGGTATCGTCATACCATTGACTTGCAAGTCACATCTCTGAGCCATTGTTAGTTTATTATAATCTTTGTTTTCAAAACATAAAATTTGGGACCACGATATCGATATATCAGTTCGAAGAACCCTTTCTTTAAATACTCATGTAAACACATGTATGCAACTCTCTTTGACAATATTTCAATGATACAAGGTGGTCATGTCAAAAATTCTTAATCTTATGCAAATCTTTTTCTCTTTAACAAAGCACATTTATGTCAAGAAAATCCCTCTTAAAATCTCTAAATCATGCTCAAAATACTATGGTATTTGAGTAAACTATTTTCAAGCCATAAATCATGCATTTCAAATCCTTCACATTAATATCATAAACTTAAAGTTATCACAAGAGAGGGATTTCATAAGTTGTGCTCTCAAACAATATTCAATCTAAATCTCCATACATATACATATACATGTAAATCAGTTTAAAGGGGGAAAAGGCCTAAAGATCAAATCAATAGTACAATTAAACATTCATAATGTATACTAAAATCATGTATTTCAAAATCCCTTTTCTAAATTCATGCTTGATAATCTTTAAATCATGTTCTAGTGTTGACAAGCCCATGTAGTTTTTAGGATAAAACCCTACGTACCTTAGATTATGAACTTAGGATGAACACTTTCTTTTGGGACTCTATTTGTGCTTTTGATGGATGATTCTTGAAGATCTTAGTTTGGGAATTCTAATTCTTGAATCAATTTTGAAATTTAATGGTGAAATTTTGAGGGATCTTGAATCTTAGGTTGAGGCCCTAGGGTTTGGTTCTTGAGAGTATTTGAGAGAAAGGAGTGTATTTTTGGTGAAGTGGTGGTTGAATTCAGTGTTTATAGAATTATGGGGTGAAGGAAAAATACCAAAATACCCCTCAAAAATCGTTTAGGAAATGCTGAATTTTAAAGGTGACGACCTTGGCTGATAGGTCGTCACATATGTGATAACTTATCACACCAAGTCGTCACTCAGAGGCTGATTTTTGTGAGTTACTGACTTGGGCTGAGACATGGTTGATAGGTCGTCACATATGTGATAACTTATCAGCTCAGGTCGTCACTTGTCGAAAGACAGACATTCAGAAGTAAAATGGGTATAACTTTTTGCTTCGATCTCGGATTTGGGCGAAATTGGTATCGTTGGAAAGATAATTCAAAGATCTTTAATTTGTTATATAGTAGGCCACCCAGTTCTTCATTTAAAAATAGTTATGATCGATTGAATCTGACCCAAGTTTCAACGCTCACTCAAACTCAAACGATAGGAAAGCTTTCAACTCGTCCTTGAGTTTGGGAACCTGTATGATCTCATTTATGCTCAAATAGGTTAACAAACTACATAATTTATTAACATACCAAATTTGCATAGGATTTATGGCTTTTGGATTATCTACGCATAGAAACGATGATTTTTTGTTCTAGCCCGAAATGTGGGGTGTTACATTATCTCCCCCTTGGGATCATTCGTCCCCCAATGATGGGTAGGAATGTTGAAGTCTTAAAGGTATGGAATAATGTGGACATGATATGTATTCTAAGAAAGAATATAGCCAAGCTATAATATTTAAACTATTATCATGAAACTGAATTCCGAGTTTACTTGACTTTAGTTGCTTTAAGGAGCTGATTCATGCTGACAGTTTAGGATTTCCTTGAAGTGTTCATGATCCAATCATATATATTGAATTGAGAAGTGATAACTTATGCAAGTATGAACCATGAGGCAACATGACTTAGATCGTATCAGGGTACTGTACTGCCTAAGCTAAAATACTTGGAAGTATTTGAAATTATGCTCTGAACTCTTATGAACTGAGTCATGACTAAGTAGCTGAATCTGAAACATGATGCTTTGACTGAACTGAAATCACAACTTTCATGGATAGAATAGATTATCTCTTGGAATGGTCATAGCATAAGACTTCGAATAGTAGGACTGCGTGAAAAGGTGGAAAACCACAGCAACTTGTCTATCTGACTGTTAAACTGAATTACTAGCTATACAGATTGAATTTTGCTGGACCCTCATACTTAACCGAAGTATCTCTTCAACACTCTTTATAAAGAAGTCCTAGTAGCATTAGGGAGCAAAGAATCTTGGTCATGAGTTACACAAGACATCCAACTAAGGAATCACAAAAATAACACTACTCCATAGCATGGAATATAGACATATAACTCATAAACTAGGATAGAATTACCAGGCCTTAGGCAATGCCACTTCTTACTTTCAAGCTTAGCACACTCCTCGAATAATCCCTTAACCATACTATCCCCTTTAATTACCATACTCATTCAATTCAGCTTAAAATTCTCATATGGGCATCGATAAATCTTTCTACTAATATCTAAAGTAGCTTAAATCCTTTCACCGTGATCAAGCCTAACTCTAAATCACAAAATACAACACGCTACACCACGATATTATTCTAAACAATATGATTCAACCTTCTATATATTTTTTTATCACATCCTAAGCATAATGTGCCCTACCACTTCAATGACTAACGCTGAACTCTTACTATGGATTCACTAGCGCATATTACGTTCCTCCACTTACATCCCAACATGTCATTCAAGCCTATAGTTATAACCACATATGAACTTCAAGGCAATATTAATCAAGACGTACTTCATTTATTCTCTAAACCACCATCAATACAACTCCCACGCGCTACCCCAAGAACATACACACACAAATTTTCCATTAACCATCACATGTATCAAAACTTGGCCCCAAATTTCACTTCACACTTATGGACTTATCTAAAACAAGCATACAATGATCTTCCATCAACAAGAAACATTCACTCATCACCACTATCAATACATAAGGAGTCACCAAAAGTTTAGAACATTAAACCTTGAAGCATGGAAGGATATTATATGAGACTTGACACTTAACTGAGGCCTGAGGAATAACAAATCAACATCAGGGGTTTATCAAAGTAAATCTGAATTGAGGGCATACATTGCTATAAGCTGAATTTTTTCCAATCATTAGGAGTATAGCATGAGTTATAGGAACTGAGCACACAATAAAGCGTGAGTACATGAGTCATGAGCTGCATGACCTCAATTTGGAGTTCATAGCATATGGAATGTGATTCCGACTACTGAATGAACTGGAACTCCTTATTTTGGAACTGGAAGAGTACATGATTCTCTATCATATACATGAACATGAACTATGATCATGAAACCGAAATGTAAGGCATGAGTAGGTATTAGGATAGCTGAAAATTACTGAGATAAGAATGGGTTGAGTCCCATCCTCACTTTTTGATGTTCTATATCATACTGGCAATACTATTAGAATCTGAGAGTCTGACTTGGTTACTTATTCTATCATCTCTCCCTTAGCTTTAAACCATCATCTTAAGTTCGAGAGATCCCTTACTAGACTCTAAACTGAACTACACTCACTGCACTCTGAGGTCTGGAATGCGACAATATACGTAATTAATAGAACTTAACCCGAATGACCACACCTGAAAGTGGAAAACCCACTGTTAATACTACCTTCTGAGATACACTCTATCTTTCTATAGCCACCAATAGTCATCATATAATACTTAAACACTTACTAACTTTGAATCTTCATGAATATCCCAATAGTTGAAGTGCACACCCTCTAGTGCTTCTACTCTTATTTCTATTAGTTCAACCTTCAAAACTCAAACTTAGATTCTAACACTTAACATGTATATCACCAAGACTTTGATGAACCATACTTATTCCGTCATAGCCTACCAATATCGCGACCCCAAACTTATATCTCTCTACCATGAGGATTGAGATCATATCAAAAGGCTCAACACTATCAGTCAAAACTCCTTAACTTGTCCATTTAGAACACCATGTACCATCTACTAGTAATTCTCCACCTAGCAACTCAGCAGTACTACTAGCCACACGCAATATATAGTAGCCTTAGAAAAATACCACAACCTCATAGCACCTTGGGTATACTTCTACATCATACATACAACATCATACTTCATTACGAATAAAATAAACTTAAGCTCTTGCATACACCGTTCAAGCCTATTAGATCACTTTCATATAACTAGTATCACTAACCAAGAAATCATCACATCCACCTTCATGGACATCAACTATTTAAACTTAATGTCTAGTGCTAAACATGATTTACAACCCAACCTTACACATAATTCTCGCAAAACATACATCATTAATCTTAAGCCATTATTCTTACAACCGCATTCTACATTTGAATTCAAGTCTATAGTCTAGCATCAATCATCTACCATCAATGAAAAATCCAACTAATATACTAGTCCACCAAACTGGGACATCCTACCAAAATACCTTATTTTATCTAGCTACTACCCACGACTAAAACATCTTTATGACATTACTACTATACCTCAAAAATCTACTGCATACCTTCTCACAAATAGTACTAGTTTACAACTACCAACAAAAAAAAGGTCAAGGGGTAAAGTCACATAATAGACATGGTCAACCTTAATCTTATATCATAACCTCATACAATCTTATCTACTTATACGGATTTCTAACATCACATTTACTTACCCAAGCGTACATCTAGTCTACCTTCAAATTCCATAAACAACCATAGTCTATAATTATAATTTACTGGCTAATCTAGTCATTTTCATACTTCAAGCAACAACAATTCACCTTAACTAATAACTCCTTCCCTATATTTTACTAAACTAACACACAAGGACGTATCATTTCATTACCAACTCAATCTCATGCAAAAAAATTTGGCTATACATATATTCAATAATCCTCCCATACCACTTTTCTTGCCATTACGCCTCTAAACCCCCAGTTCCAGCCAACACAAGAACAACAAGATGAACAACAAGTTGGTAGTGAATCGAAATAGGTCTCACACAGCTTCACTAGACTTTGATTTTGTGTTTTGAACAAGGAAATGAGATGAATGACAAGGCTGCTATGCTAGTGAATCGAAAGAACCCCACACGGCTTCACTAGACTTTTAGTTTCAACAACACAATGATAACAAGATTACAAGAGATAGAAACTTGACACATAATATTCAATGATCTAAGAATACACATCTTACTCTGTATAAATAAAAATCTGATTCAAACACTTCCCCCACAGACTACCATACAATCCACACATGCTACTAGCTACCACACTAATCGATCACTATAAAGGGGTAAATTATCCTCAAACATCGGTTATCCAACTATAATATTTGTTTACACAAAAGTCACCCTCACTCTGACTTCTAACTTTGTGACTTCACGTCACCAACTTCTTGGTCCAATATCACTACCAATAGGTCATGACAACAACACTATAACTCATACTATTATTCGGGTGGAAATACAGTTCCAACATTCTGGTACATATCATTCCCCTTTCTAGGCATGACATCTGCAACATAATTTTTCTTTTTTGAAAAGGGCCGAATACACTTAATACTGCAAGCTAAAAAGTATGATCTTATCAGAATCAAAGATCACACTAGAATCAGTATACTCTGAAGAACTAACGGACTCTTCTCAAGCCCTTGCATAATTTTTAAAATCTTATATGACTCAATCAGAAAGGACCATACCATTTAGACTCTAAACTTCTTCACTTGAATCACCCCGATAATAAGACATATCTGAGCACATCAAAGTAAGGAAACAATTGGGATAACTTTACTTTCATATGGACGACACCATAGCACGAATTAGAGTATGAAAGAAGAACATTCTGACTCCATAGCATGAATTAGAACATGAAGAAAGAGAGACATTCTTAAACGCCTTGTAGCCTCCTACTTATAAGTATGGCGCGCTACACACCCATAAATAAGACTCTACCCGACGCGATTTCGCAGACACCCTGGGACCATGAATCGTGCTTTGATATCAAGTTTGTCGTGACCCGAACCGGGGCCCTGGCTGTGATGGACATCCCGAACTATGAAGGCCCGAACGTCTTACTCTATTTGGTAATTATGCACAACATTCATATAATAAAAAAATACAAATATATAATTTAATATGAAACATGGCCAAAACTCTTGGTTCAGTTTAACAATAAGGAATGAAATCTGAAATCAACTAAACAACATCTGGAACAGTCTGTAAAATCTCTACTACATAATCAAGTGACAACTTTCTGAAAACTGGGACAAGGCCCCCAATAGACCAAAACAAATGGAATAACATAATCTGAAATAAACAGGCCTTCTGAAACAAAGAAGACTCATCACTGCATAGATCATTTCTCTCTGAAATACTCTACTACTTAGCTGGACCCCTAGATTGAGCCTTCAAGCCTGGGAGGTAGGGGGTTAATACAGATGTACTGGTACGCAGAGCAAATCTAAAATAATAATTTATATTCAACATATATGAGAGCAATTTAAAATAGTTCATAAACATATCGTATAGTAAGAAATCACATGGACATTTTGAAAGACTCTGTAAAATCATATGAACTCTGTGACACTCTTTGTTTTACTTCTGCTCTAGGTGGTATACCTTACAACTCTGAAATTCCACGGGCTATATGGAATCTGTCATTAACTCGGCAGCCAAGCCCCCAACCCAAGTGTGCCGCAAGGGTCGGAGTCTCTGAATCTACTATGTCACACGACCATCGATAGCGTATAATAATAATCTATCTGTATTGACAAATACGGTTTAAGTCTAAGAGTTACTTGAACTCATGCCTTCTTCGGGTAACCACCTAACCCTCTTTATGCCCATTTTTAACTCTTTAAAACATGCATTCTCTGAAAACATACTCTGTTATGGTATACATACTTATGGTATCGTCATACCATTGACTTGCAAGTCACATCTCTGAGCCATTATTAGTTTAAGATAGTCTTTGTTTTCAAAACATAAAGTTTGGGACCACCATATCGATAAATCAGTTCGAAGAACCCTTTCTTTAAATACTCATGTAAACACATGTATGCAACTCTCTTTGACAACATTTCAATGATACAAGGTGGTCATGTCAAAAATTCTTAATCTTATGCAAATCTTTCTCTCTTTAACAAAGCACATTTATGTCAAGAAAATCCCTCTCAAAATCTCTAAATCATGCTCAAAATACTATGGTATTTGAGTAAACTATTTTCAAGTCATAAATCATGCATTTCAAATCCTTCACATTAATATCATAAACTTAAAGTTATCACAAGAGAGGGATTTCATAAGTTGTGCTCTCAAACAATCTTCAATCTAAATCTTCATACATATACATATACATGTAAATCAATTTAAAGGGGGAAGAAGGCCTAAAGACCAAATCAATAGTACAATTAAACATTCATAATGTTTAATAAAATCATGTATTTCAAAACCCCTTTTCTAAATTCATGCTTGATAATCTTTAAATCATGTTCTAGTGTTTACAAACCCATCTAGTTTTTAGGATAAACCCCACATACATTAGATTATGAACTTTGGATGAACACTTGATTTTGGGACTCTATTTGTGCTTTTAATGGATGATTCTTGAAGATTTTAGTTTGGAAATTCTAATTCTTGAATCAATTTTGAAATTTAATGGTGAAATTTTGAGGGATCTTGAATCTTAGGTTGAGGCCCTAGGGTTTGGTTCTTGAGAGGATTTGAGAGAAAGGAGTGTATTTTTGGTAAAGTGGGGGTTGAATTCAGTGTTTATGGAGTTATAGGGTGAAGGAAAAATACCAAAATATCCCTCCAAAACCGTTTAAGAAATGCTGAATTTTAAAGGTGACGACCTTAGCTAATAGGTCGTCACATATGTGATAGCTTATCACACCAGGTCATCACTCAAAGGCTGATTTTTGTGAGTTACTTCCTTGGGCTGATGACATGGCTGATAGGTCATAACATATGTGATAACTTATCAGCTCAGGTCGTCATTTGTCGACAGACAGACATGCTGAAGTAAAATGGGTATAATTTTTTGGTTTAATCTCGAATTTGGGTGAAATTAGTATCGTTGGAAAGATAATTCAAAGAGTTTTCATTTGATATATAGTAGACCACCCATTTCATCATATACAAGGAGTTATGGTCGATTGAATCTGACCCAAGTTTTGACGCTCACTCAAACTCTAACGATAGGAAAGCTTTCAACTCGTCCTTGAGTTTAGGGACCTGTATGATCTCATTTATGCTCAAATAGAATCCCACACTACATAATTGATTAATATGCCAAATTTGCATAGGATTTATGGCTTTTGGATCATCTACGCATAGAAATGATGATTTTTCATTCTAGCCCGAAATGCGGGGTGTTACATTAACTGAATGACTGATAGCTGAATACTGAATAACTAATGTTTAAATATTGGATAACTGGTATCGGTATACTATTTAGCTAGTATTTGTATACTGATTAACTGATAATTGTATACTGATTAACTTATAATTGAATATTGGTCATGTAAAATTGAATTGTACTTAGTCTGAATAACTAGACTGAAACTGTAGGGTACTGTGCATATGAGATGAGGACTAACTGAACAACATGAGATAACTGAGCATGAATGTATAAAAACTGTAATATCTGAGAATGCAAGACTAAGTGTATATCTGTTATGTCACTGAGAAAATTTATAATTCTGAAAGACTAAAATCTCTATAACTGAATATCTAAAAGTTTGTACACTTAGTCAAGCAAACCTGAACTAAAAATACACTAAATACTGACTGAAACTGTGGGAGGTATCATGCAACCGACATGCCCCAATATGAGCTAATCGTGGTTCAACCTATAACCCTAATTCAAAGGAGTCAGTATCGTGCCACGGGTACTAACACTGGCTGTGTGGTTCCACTAAACTGATGTCCTGAAGGACTAAGGATTCACCCTCAACTGGCAAGTTCTCTAATGAGATATCTGTTACCCTCAATTGGAAGGTGAACACCTTGTCAACCCTCAACTGGCACGTTGACATCTCTGACCTATGCTGGCTACATAGTTCTGAAACGCAGGGATTGCTACTAAGGGTCACACCCTCTACTGAAAGGTGAGCCCCTATCCCTGGGTTCACTCGGTGTTAAATCCTACTTCTAACTGGAAGACACTAAAATGATAACTGGTGCATGCACTGATAACTGATAACTGATAAGCTCAGGCTATGGTATCTAAAAATAACAGTGCAGACAGATTCTAGGGTAATTATTAACATATAAACTGATAATGCTCATCATGAATATGAATATCTGAGTATATTGATAAGATTCATGGATTAACTATCTAAGTACTTGAAAAGCTGAATTTATGTAAATCACATAGGTATCGGGTGTTCATAACCCACCAGCACTAAATGAGTATAAAATATGATATCAAACTTGAAATACTGTATTAAGTGATTATGGTTCAAAGACTTAAATATGGGCATTTCATCAAACATGTGAATCATAAACTTATACATGAGAATATCTTAAACATGAGGAAATAATAGGATGTCATGGCTAAAATCATAACTTGGGGATTTATCCGGAATCAACTGAATATGACATGGAAATTACAATATTTAAAACATGATATGACTTATTCCACTTGAAAGCACGTATAATCATAACTTGAAATCAAAATAACAAGAGATTCATGGAGATAGTTCAACTTAAACATGTAAAACTCATAATTTAAAACCAAAAAGGGTTCTTGGGCTCCATGGGTGAAGGGGGACCCATGGATGAACTCCCACATACCTTAATAGATGATTTCTTGAAGATTTCTTGAGGGCTTCTTGAACTTGAAGCTTGAATTCCTTGATTTCTTGTGGAAGGGTTAGGGTTTGTTCTTGGGGAAAGAGAGGGCTTTTCTTGAGAGCATTTGTGAGAAAAAGGACCAATAATGCTCCTTGGGATCCCCAATTCGTGTTTATGGATGAGTTGGATGATGGAAAATGACTCAAATACCCCTTTGGCGTTTAAATCAAAAGTTGAACATATAGGTGCCAGGCGACGCGGGGTCTGTCCCGGTGGACTAGCCCAGGCGACGCGGGCCTTATCCCGTCGGATTAGCCCAGGCGACACAAGCTTATTTCATTGGCCTCACTGGTTTGCTTCTCCAAACGTGCCCCTACGCTCGTTTGAAAATTCTGAAACTCATCCGAAATGTACTTTTGACATCCCTAAACATGAATCAACTTAAAAACCAATATTTTGGGATCGGGAAGGTCGATTTAAAAATACGTAAAGTCTAGGGGTCTTGAAAGTAACTAAGTCCTCAACACTTAGTGAAATGTTCAAGTCTTGGACTCCTTAAACATGCAACTGAGAGCTGAATTGAGTTAAGACCTTTACGGGGTATTACACTCTGATTGGCTGGGGCGAAAAGGTGTTGCAGTCTTGCCACCAACTCACTATCTAAAATAGTACTTTTCCAGCTGTAGTGCTAACCAAGTGAAAGTGACGAGTGCATGATCAACCTCATCCCTGAGCAGTTGCAGTTTTGTCAATTAATGACTCCTTATGAACCAAGTCTCAAGTTGATAGTTTGTCAATCAGCAAAACTAAGACTTAACACTGCCTGATTTCAAAATTTTCATATTGAGAATATTAAGCCCCCTTGCAGCTTTTTGTAAACACACCTTATATATCCTAAGCTACCAACAGTTGGTAGTGTTATCCTACCCTTAAGAATGTTTACCACAAGAAAAGAACAATTAAAAGATCTTGGTTCTTATGACTTGTCTGGTATGCATCTCCATTCTTTGTAGTTAAATTGCATAAGCTTATATGCACTGCTAAACACAATTCCAGATCCTAAAGCATACTTCAAAATCATCCATGTTACATATCATCAACCCTGTTGCCCAACCACCCAATATTTGACCATATTATACCTCCACAAATACCAACCTCGCCAGAACCTAATAAGAGTAAATAATTATACCCGCGAGTTCGCAACTTGCAACATCCAAAATTCAATTCCTTGCGCATGAATCAAATTCATTTATCAATTACTTGTTCTCAAACTCATTGAATTAGAGGCGGACCTATGTTCATTTTGTGATGCTCCGACATACGTTAAACCCGACGCAAATTAGGTAGTATAATAGATAAAATATGTATAAAAATTGTAGAAAAGCACCCTAGAAACCAAAATGATACCTGGTGCTTTAGGTTTCGGGACCTTAAAGCTTTGGATGTCAACATGTATGTTCAAACTTTCCGGGCACCCACAACCCCTAAATCTTGGACCCGACACTTCATTGAATCATGTCACTAATTGATGGAGATTGTCATGTGATATAATAAAGTATTGTTACATTTATTGCTTAATATTTTCATAGAATCGACAATTTTGATTTAAAGTATCTTTATTAAAATTAGAATATTTTTTACAGTCTTCTAGACCTAGTACCTTTCCTATTGTTAAAACAAGAAAAGCAAGAAATAATTCAGAAATGAGTAGATTTTTTCCTTGTTATGATGATGTTATTGCAATTTTCCCTTTTCACATTTTTTTCTCCCTGTATTTATTATTATTTTCCTTCGTGCTTAACTGGTAAATGGCTAATAAAACTGTTCTTATCTCTAAAAATTCACCATTTACCTCTAAACTGAAGGATATTTAAAGAACGTAGTTGTCGGTATAATCCCTCATATTCTCAGCAATCATTATTTAAAAAAAAATTGTTAAAAAAGCTTCCAGATTTTATTCTAGTATCTTTTTTGCCTCCAACAAGGTTAGAAAACTCTTTTCATTGTTCTTGTAATGGATTTCTTATATGTGTCATGAATGTATCGTAGAGAATGGTTATGTTGAAATTATCAACTTTCCAATTCTATTTTTCTTTATATTTTAGAAAATTCTCTGAGAATTAAAGCAACAACACTGTATATAAGACTGTGCAGATGTGGCGGGGTCACCTTATGCTAATGGTGTCAAATTGACATCCCTTCGTTGAAGATACATGTTTAGCTAAACTTTAAATTTTAATTTTATGTATAAATACTACTCCATGTTAACTCTCTTCAGTTTTTTACTTGTGTTTATTTTTTTTATATTTTGATACCCCTAAGAATAATTCCTTATTTCACCACCGTGTACAGTTGATGCAAATAATTACTCATAAATGATATATAGTCCTTAATTATGGTATAATTGATATACAGATGCAGAAGATGCAGCTGGTACTTGCTCTCGCCCTTTTGCTTTTGTTGATTGGAAAAGGTTAATCTCTCTTTCATATTCAATATGTATTTGAAGTTATAGTAGTTATCGTGGCGGAAAAATTTATCCTTTATTAAATCTTTAATCTTCATGTGTTAGCTCAATAAAAATAGTGAACCACATGGTAAACTATAATTACTATAGTGAAATATATAATCAACCATATTTATTGGATTTTAAATAAAATTAAAAAAAATATTTTGAGACTTGTTTTAATTTTTTGAACCAAGAGATCCATAACTAACAAAAATCAAGTTAAGTGCATATATAAAAGAACATTGATAGATAAATGCCCATACAAAACGTGTTTTTTTAAAAAAAAAAAAAAAAAAAGACACTTCTTGTTAAGCAAGAACCATCTTTCCAAACCTAAAAGTTATAGCAAGTAAATAAAAAATAATAGCAAGAATTTGGAAAGGTTATAGTCACCAAAGTATATTAGCTAGAGAAGATGAACATGCTTTCCTTCAAAGTGATCTTGGCGTGTTCACTTCCGGCTCATTTGGAAGGGTTCATTCAAGAATTTTTTAAGTTATTGAATGTACAAATTATACTATCAATTGCTCCTTTATATACGTAGGTAAATACTTATTCGCATCAAATATTTACAGGTAATGCAGGGTCCACACGACCTTGTCAGAGTCCAGGAGATTGCAAAGTTGATTGTGGTGAAGATGGGAAAATAATTTGCATCCATAATACTTGTGTGTGCCAAAAATGCACAAACTTTTTCCCTCCTAATCCATCTGATGAATCATTTGTACCCAAGACGAATGCACAACCCATCCCATCCCAATTCTAAATGTAATAACTAGCTAGTACAATGTTACAAATTTATGTATTGAAAGTAGAAGTTTATTGAGGTTGTAAAGCCTCATAAAATATATATGCAACTATATTAGTTTCTCGAAGTGCGTGTACCCATATCAATAGGACTAAATTTTCAAAATTGTCTTAACTAACTATTTAAATGTTTTTGAGTTACAAGATAAAAATTTTAAAAATGCATGTTTTTTAAAACGAGCAATGTTAAACCATACTTCCTTTCAAAATAAGTAAATTGTTGAGTTATTTTTCATTGTCCAAAATAAGTGAATTGTTTATTTTTTAAGAGATATGTTGAAAATTTCTTTCAATTTTACCCATCATTTAACTTTCTAGGTTATGAGTTCTAAGAGAATTAATTGACGTTATTTTAATGTGCCTGAAATTTTAAAATTAGTTTGATAATATCTAAAAAGGTAAAAATAAAAAATAATGTATAATTTATGTTATAATTTCTTTTTCATAATAGGTGTGCATTGAGTCAAAAAATTTCTTACTTTGAACGAGAGGAAATACTTACTTTAGATTATGGGTGTCAAACGGGCCGGGCCGGGCCAACCCGGAATCGGCCCTTCCATTTTAACTGGGTTGAGGGCCGGTTTTGACGCTAGTCGGGCCGGGCCGGGCCGAGCAGTAAAAAAATTAAAATCCACCCTAATCCGGCCCACTTAACCCAACCCTGTCAAACTCACCAAAACCCGGTCAAACCCGGTTAAAAACCGGTCAAACTCGTTTAAAAAATAAATAAAAAATCCAATATACACTATATACACTCCAATATACAATATATATTTTTAAAAAAATATATAAACAATTACACATATATACGTACCATTCAATATATAATTATATATGACTATACGTACTACTTTAAATAAAACATATACTATAATAGTATAATGTATATATATACACTACAATATATATATATATATATATTTATTTATATACTAATTTATAAAACATATACACATGTATACATTAAATATATACTACCTTAGAAGATATATACACATATATATGCACCATTCAATATATATGAACTACTTTAAATAAAATATATACTACAATATACATATATATATATATATACAACAATATGTATATATATATATAGTTACATACTAATTTATAAAACATATACACTTGTATACGTTAAAGATATACGTCTATAGAAGATATATACACATATATACGCACCATTCAATATATATGTACTACTTTAAATAAAGTATATACTACAATATATATATATACATATATATATATATATATATGTATATATATATATATATATATATATATATACTAATTTATAGAACATATACACATGTCTACGTTAAAGATATACGTCTATAGAAGATATATACACATATATACGCACCATTCAATATATATGTACTTCTTTAAATAAAATATATACTACAATATACATATATATATACAACAATATATATATATATATATATATATATATATATATATATAGTTACATACTAATTTATAGAACATATACACATGTATACGTTAAAGATATACATCTATAGAAGATATATACACATATATACGCACCATTCAATAATATGTACTACTTTAAATAAATTATATACTACAATATATATATATATATATATATATATACTACGATATATATATATATATATATACTTATATACTAATTTATAAAACATATACACTTGTATACGTTAAATATATAAGTCTATAGAAGATATAAACACATATATACGCACCATTCAATATATATGTACTACTTTAAATAAAGTATATACAATAATATATATATATATATATATGTGTGTGTGTGTGTGTGTGTGTGTGTGATAGTTAATTAATAATATATTAAAAGTAAGTTTTAAATTTAAACTAGAAATTCATTTTAAATCATTTTAAATCAATATATAGGTACTACTTTAAATAAAATATATACGACAATATATATGTATATACTATGTATTTATATATATATATATATATATATATATATATATATAGTTATATACTAATTTATAAAACATATGCACTTGTATACGTTAAATATATACGTCTATAGAAGATATATACACATATATACGCACCATTCAATATGTATGTACTACTTTAAATAAAATATATACTACAATACACATACATATGTATTACAATGTATAGATGGTTATATTATACTAATTTATAAAACATATACACTTGTATACGTTAAATATATACATCTATATAAGATATATACACATATATACGCACCAATCAATGTATATGTACTACTTAAAATAAAATATATACTACAATATACATGGATTACAATACATAGATAGTTATATTATACTAATTTATTAAACATATACACTTGTATACGTTAAATATATACATCTATACAAGATATATACACATATATACACACCATTCAATATATATGTCATACGTTAAATAAAATATATACTAAAATATACATATATATATACTACAATATGTATATATATATATAGTTATATACTAATTTGTAAAACATATACACTTGGATACATTAAATATATACATCTGTAGAAGATATATACACATATATACACACCATTCAAAATATATGTACTACTTCAAATAAAATATATACTACAATATACATATATATATATATAGTTATATACTAATTTGTAAAACATATACACTTGTATACGTTAAATATATACGTCTAAAGAAGATATATACACATATATACACAGCATTCAATATATATGTACTACTTTAAATAAAATATATACTGCAATATACATATATATATACTACAATATGTATATATATATATATAGTAATATACTAATTTGTAAAACATATACACTTGTATACATTAAATATATACACCTGTAGAAGATATATACACATATATACACGCCATTCAATATATATGTACTATTTTAAATAAAATATATACTATAATATACATATATATATATACTACAATATGTATATATATATATATATATATATAGTTATATACTAATTTGTAAAACATATACACTTGTATATGTTAAATATATATGTCTATAGAAGATATATACACATATATACACTTCTATAGAAGATATCCAATTTATAAAACATATACACATGTATACGTTAAATATACACTTCTATAGAAGATATATACACGTGTCTATGCACCATTCAATGTATATATACTACTACCTATAAAATATACTACATTATATATACATTACAATATATATAGATATACTTATATACTAATTTATAAAACATATACACATGTATACGTTAAATATACACTTCTATAGAAGATATATGCACAAATATACAAAACATATGCTACTTAATATAATAAATTAATAATATTTGGTAGTAAATTAATAATATATTAGAAGTAAGTTTTTAATTTAGAGTAGAAAACTAGAAATTCAATTTAAAATTTTAAATCATTAAATGAAAAAATATAAAAAGCAAGGACTAAGGAGTGAATGAATTTGGAGAATTTTATTGATTGCAAAATGATTCAAAATTTATAATTTACATGAATGAAAAATCTATAAATTATGCATCATTTTTTCCAACTCATTCATGTTAATATTAATGGGAACTTGCATAGGATAGTCGAAGTCAACGGGGGCAAAACCATGCATTGGACTTGATTCTGCTGAGTTCTCCCGTGAAGTCATAATTTCTTCAAGTTTCAGCTCGTCGCTCGGCTCCGATTCCATTCCTTGATTTCTTCTTTCCGCTCTAATCCAATCTCTAAGGCAAACTAGAACATTCATTGCATTGCTTCCCAATGAGTGTCGGTTGTCTCCAAGCTGCTGTCGTCTCTGACTAAAGGCGCTCTCTGATGCAACGGTTGACATTGGAACATTCAAGATATCTCTAGCTAATCTTGAAAGCACAAGAGATTGTGTTTCTTTACTCCTCCACCAATCCAACGTGTTGATTCGTCGTCTGCGATCCTCTGGGGCCGTCCGAAGATAATATTTCAGCTCTTCCCGATAAGTTGATGTGTAAGTTCTCTCATCAACACTGTTCCAATAATTTAAATCATAAAACGAATCAGAAAAAACACTATGTGCCGGCCTTTTAGAAGATGATGGCTCCTCGAAAGGATGAGGAGCGACAGTTGGAGTGATATTTGTAGGTACGGCTAAATCAAATAAATCATCATAGTGATTATATAATTTTTCTATGTAATCCTTTGCATCAACCGTAGCCGTCCACAAATCAGGTTGTACTTGTTCAGAATCATGGTTAGTATTTGTTTCTAAGTTAGTATAAATAAGAGTACTAAAGTGACACATATTATTATATTTCATGCACGGATTTAGCATAGCACCAACCAAGTAAATAGAGGGAATCGGGAAAAAATATTTTTTAAATTTCGTAAACATAGCGCCAACAGCTTTTTTATAACCTTCTTTATTTTTATATTCTTTGAGCAAACCAGAAATATCGGCTATATATGCCAAAATATTACAAACAGTAGGATAATAAGCACCGAAAAATTCAACCGTAGCTACATAAAATTTTTCTAAAAACTTAACAAGATCATTAATTACAACCCAATCAGAATTATGTAGCATGCAATCAGCAGAATCAGCAAATGAACCGCAATGTTGGTTAAAAGCTAGTGTAATAGGAATTCTATATTTATAACAAGTTTTTAAGAATTCATACGTAGAATTCCATCTAGTATCACTTTCCTCAGGCATCAAAATCGGTGTAAGTCCATTTTCTTGACATCTAACTTTAAATTCTCTAATTCTTAATCTACGATTATTTCCTTGAATAAAACCAACAGTAAGGCGAATTTTTTCAATATAACAACAACAAAAAGGGTATGGGGAGGGTAAAATGTACGTAGTCTATACCGCTACCCTCGAAGAAGTAGAGAGGCTGTTTCCGATAGACCCTCAGCTCAAGATTAAAAAAAGGGTAATGAAACGTGAAGCAGGATGGGTCCATTTGATCCCGATTCAAAAATAGGCAATATGGATATTGTTGACTTTCTTTTGATGTGTAGATAATGTATTTGTATGTTTTAATTGATTCAGGGTCCGTTCATGAGGGGGAAAACTTTATATTTAAGGCTTTTTGGATTGGTTCTCAGCATTCAAGATAGGTTATGGCTTAACTTTCTTCAAACTAGGATGGGTAGTTAATATTGGTATAAAATCATGTTATAGGTATGAGAATCAATCATGAAAATGATATTATTATTGTGTTGTGCCCATGTGAGGGCCTATATTATTGTTATTTGGTGGTTTTGAGACATTATTTTCTATGTGTGACCGTGTGGTGTCTTATATGATGTTGTTGGCCTTGTGTATGTGTATTTGGTTGTATCTTCTTTGATGAAAAAGCCTAAATTGGAGTTTATGTGGTATCAATGGCATATTATTGCGTATTTCTACTCTATTGGCATATGGATTACATTGGGTTCATGGATGGTTGAAATATTGAGTGAATTTTGGCTCACATGGTTTGTGTATTGGTTGGATTTGAAATTTCTCATTCTAGTTAGTTGTGAGCATTACATCCTAATATCACATACATTCATGAAATATTGGTACCACCGTAGAAATACTAGTAACACTGACTTTTTCTGATAAAAAATGTGACATCTTTAAAAACCCTCCATCGATGGATGTGCCGGAGAGGAGTTATAGATATTGGTATTGGATTTGATTGTATATGGATTAACGAACCCCCATGGGTCCTACCTCTGGAGCACAGCTCGATTGGTGTATACGGAGGCTGTGCGACAACCTCGTGCATCTTAACATCGTCATCATCATCTTTATTGCATATCATATCATTGCGCTCATTCTATTTTGTATTATCATCTTGACGTGACATATGTCTATGTGTACTTTTTTTATACTTGTATGTATGATATTTGTATACTTGTGCTTCTTTCTCATATTTGGGTGAGGTATATGTGAATATTGTCGAATTGTTAGTGGAGACGGTGTGGGCTACTATTTAGGACATTTTCTGATTGCAGGTGATGTGCCTATAGTGTGTATTTTGTATACTTTATTTTCTATTTTGCTCAGTAGGCCTATGATACCTACTGAGTATAAGTGGACCGTACTCATCCTACTACACCATTTCGGTGAAGATTCAGGTTCGAGTATGTCGTACGACAATTGATTCAGGCGATATTGGAAGTCTATTCAAGATAATAGTTGATCCATGCATCTGGAGTTGACTGCTAGTTTTTCTTATCTAGACTATGTCTTATTTGTATACAGAGACAAAGTTGTTCCTTTTTAGACATCTTATTATATTTTGACTTCGGGTTGTATTAGTTAGTTCTTACAATGTGACACCAAGTTTTGGGATATTGTATGGTATCTTTAGTTGTGTATTTCCCATTTTTGCTATATATGTTTGGTATGACTCTGTTCTAAGAGTCTTGCCTTGGGTTTTGGTAATATCTTTTATTTTATATCAATTTGGGTGATAGTATTACTTGTCAAGGCTTTCCACGACAAATGTTATCATGACCTTTGATTTTTAGATCGTGATAAATTGGTATCAAAGTAGCTAAGTTCATTGGTCTCAACAGTGTAAGAACGGAATATCTAATAGAGTATTGTGGATCAGTACGTCGAAGTTTGTATCTATCAGTGAGAGGCTATAAGATGTCTTTAGGAAACTTCTCTTATTTTGTTCCTCATTATGCAGATCTTTCATACCTTGTGTTCTAAATAGTGTTTCACTCTTTTTTGTGCCTATATCTGAGTATGGTATTCTGAGATTAGGAGTTCATCCTTTGTGTATGTTACCTCCTCATGTTGGGTATCAGCTAGCCAAATTTACTATGTCTCCTCTATTGCGAGTACAATTATATCTTTTGAGGATCAGAAAAGGTTTGAGAGATTCACTCGCTTGGGTCCTCCTAGGTTAAGTGGTGTTATAGGAGAAAATGCCTATGAGTTCTTGATTGACTATCTTGAGAAGGTGCATGACCTTGGTTCGCTTGAGTCGCATGGGATTTCTTATACTACTTATCAGTTGAGAGATGCAGGTGGAGATTGGTGGAGGTCACTTGTTAGTTGCAGACCTCTTGACTCTCCATAAATAACTTAGGATCAATTTGTTGAGGTTTTTTTTGGAGAGGTTTGTGTCTTATAGCCTGATGGATCAGATGAGAGATGAGTTTGATCACTTAGAGCATGGCTCCATGACTATTACAGAGTATGAGACATGTTTTCATGCCTTGTCTAGATATTCTTATGCCATCATTTCTACCGAGTTTGATAAGATTTAGAAGTTCATAAAGGGGTTGGATGTTTCTCTTCAGTTAGCTACGACTCAGATGGTACTGTATGGAGTATCATTTTGGAGTATAGTGGATCAAGCTAGGATGACTGAGACTATTCTTTGAGGATTTTAGAGAGATGCCAAGAAGGTGCGCCATTAGGGAGAGTTCAGAGGTTGAACTTCTTGAGGTGGGGATTCTAAAGGTTTCCATGGGTATCATGGTGGAACCGTGCAGGAAGCTTTGCAGAGCTCAAGTAGTGGGTCTTTTAGTTCAGCAACTTCGGATGGTCGTTCTAGCTCAGTCATACCTCCTTCTATTGAGTCTGGCCGCAGAGTTTGCTTTGTGTGTGATGAGGTTGGATATATGGCCGAGGACTGTCCCCGTCATGTTTTTAAAGTTACTTCTATTTCAGATATGAGAAGTAGAGGTGTTACTAGAGATATGCAGGGCAGAGGTAGTGGTGACCGTGGTGGTTGTCGCGGGGCTACTCAGCAAAGTGATAGTCGTAGACATTGCTATGCTATACCCGCCGGACTAGAGGTAGAGGTTTCTGGCGTTGTTATTATAGGTATCGTTCCTGTCTATTTCAAATCTACAACTGTGTAATTTGATTTGGGATCAACCTTCTCCTATGTGTTTGTATATTATGCGTCGGGATTTGATTCTGCTAGTGAGCCTCTTGCCATTCCTATTCATATATCTACCCCTTTAGGAGATTCTGTAGTGGTAGATCGAGTGTACCGATCCTGTGTTGTGACTTTTGATGGGTGTGAGACTTAGGTAAACTTGTTTGTCTTCGATATAGTAGATTTTAACGTCATCTTAGGTATAAATTGGTTGGATCCTTACCATTCTAACCTAGATTGTTATGCTAAGACTGTGCCTTTAGCTCCATTAGGTGTGCCATGGATAGCTTGGAAGGGGTGCTTCATTTGGGTTCCAAGAGAGTTATATCTTTTCTTCAGGCTCGTCGCTTGGTTGAGAGGGGGTGTTTATCTTATTTGGCTTATATTTGTGATACTGGTATTGCTCACCTCTTTCTTTGGATTCTAGTCATATTGTAACTTATGAGTTAGCATTTCCCCTAGAGTTAGCATTTCCTCTAGATCTATGTGACTTATGAGTTAGCATTGCCCCTAGATCTATCAGCTATTCACCAGTTTTTTTTCATGCTTCGATGTTATATTCCGGATGAGTCTTATGTCATTCATTGGGACTCAATTCAGTTGGATGAGAGGTTGTCCTTTGTTGCGGAGCCCATCTCTATTCTAGCCAGGGATGTTATACGATTGCATTCTAGAGATTTCCAGTGGTTAAAGTCCAGTGGAGACATCGACCTATAATAAGGATACTTGGAAGGTCGAGTTTGATATGCGTAGTAGTTATCCCCAGCTTTTTATTGTTTTCGGTATTTCTCTTGCCTTTAGTACGAGGATGAACTATATTTTTAGTGGTGAATGATGTAACAACTTGATTTTTGGTGATTCTTTTGAAATATTTATTTCTATTTGATTGACCATTTTACCCTTCTCCGTGGTTGCTTTATGATATTTCTAGAGTGTGGGATGATTGCCACGTTTTTCAATATCCTTCGGTGTGATTTATGTGAATTTGTGGTTTATGGTGGTTATAAAGGTTCTGTAGTTGACTTAGTCAAAATTTATTAATTTGTGTATCGGATGATAAAACGGACTATGCCAGCAGATTTGAAACATCGATTTTAAGTTGGTAACATGGTTGGTATGATTTTATGATTTTTATATCTCATTTTGACCCTCGATTCGAAAAGTTGTGAAATTGTGTAAGAGGATCAATTTTGTGAAAATGATATTTTTTTGAAAATCTGATATCGTAATTGAGTCAGAAGTTTGAATTTAGATTTTTAGCGGGGTGGGTTCGAATTTACGGCGTTTAGATACCATTTCGACCCTTGATTCGAAAATAGTATTAATAGGGTCCCGGGTGTCAATTTGTGGCAATGACCTTTTTTTAATAAACTTGATGATTTTATTGGATTCGGAATGTGTTTTACAATCAAATTCACTATTGGAACATGTTCATAGGGTTCCGAATGAGTTTCAGGGGTCGAAATAAGTTTTTGACATTGTTGGTGCTGGTGTGTTCGCGAAAGCGACCCTTTGACCGGGTTGCTTAAGCAAAAATTTGGCCCCTTAAGCAACATTTTGACCCTTTGACCATTGCTAAGTATAAGACCTAAATTCGTATTTTTGATATTTTGGAAGCTAGGAAGCTCCGATTTTGACGACTTTTGATGTGTCTTTCCGATAGAATCACTGTCTATAATTTAGAGCTCTATTTTTCCCATTTTCCAAGAACTTTTATTTTGTTTTTTGTGATTTTGAACCAAGCTATCAAAACTCCATTTTCACCATTTTTAAGGCTTAGGAACTCAGATTCAAACGATTCAAAAGGGGTTTTTGAGATTTCTTCCATGAGTAAGTTTCTAATCTTATAATTATCATTTTTCTCTCGATTTCATCTTCAAAACAACTTCAAATTCTTGATTTTTATTTCATCTTCAAAACAACTTCAAATTCTTGATTTTTATTTCATCTTCAAAACAACTTCAAATTCTTGATTTTTAAAATGAGTTTTGGGGGTTTTGCTAGTAAAGCTTTAGTGTTTTTTTATTTGAGCCTTGTTTTTGACTCATTCTCCCATGAGTTTTCAGTTGTAGACCTCTATGAGTATGGGAAACATGTTTCTAAAATAAAATTACGATTTTACCTTTCTTTTTTAAAAATCCATTTCGGGGGTTCGTTTTGATCCCGACTCAGAAATAGACAACATGGATATCGTTGTCTTTGTTTTGACGTGTAAATTCTATATTTGTATGTTTTAGTTGATTCTGGTTCTGTTCGTGAGGAAAAAGCTCTAGATTGAAGTCTTTTTAGATCGATTTTCTTCATTTGGGGTAGGTTATGGCTTAACTTTCTTCAAATTAGGCTGGTAGTTAATATAGGTATAAAATCATGTTACGGGTATAGGAATCAATCATAAAAATAATATTATTATTATGTTGTACCCGTGTGGGGGCCTATATTATTGTTATTTAATGATTTTGAGACATTATTTGTTGTGTGATCGTGTGGGACCTTATATGATATCGTTGGCCTTGTGTATGTGTATTTGGTTGTATCTTTTTTGATAAAAAAGCCTAAATTGGATTTTATGTGGTATCAATGGCATATTACAGTGTATTTTTACTCTATTGGCATGTGGATTATATTGGGTTCATGGATGGTTGGAATATTGAGTGGATTTTGGCTTACGTGGTTTGTATATTGATTGGATTTGGAAATTCTCATTCTATTTGGTTGTGAGCATTATATCCTCATATCACATACATTCATCAGACATTGGTACCACCATGAAAATACTGGAAACACTCACTTTTTTGACAGAAAATGTGACATCTTTAAAAATTCTCTATCGATGGATGTGTCGGAGAGGAGTTATGTATATTTGTATTAGATTTGATTGTATATGAATTGACGAACTCCCCATGTGTATTACCTCGTGAGCACAACTCGGTAGGTGTATATGGAGGTTGTGCGACAACTTTGTGTATCACATCATCATCATCATCTTCTTCTTCATTGCATAACATATATATTGTGCTCATTGTGTATTGTATTATCATCTTGATGTGACATCTGTCTATATCTACTTATTTTTTCATAATTGTTTGTGTGATATCTGTATACCTGTGCTTCTTTCTCGTGTTTGTGTGTGGTTTATGTGAATATCATAAAACTATTAGTGGAGACGGTGTGGGCTACCGTTTGGGACATTTTCTAATTATAGGTGTCGTGTCCATAGTGTCTTTTGTATACTTTATTTTCTACTTTGTTCAGTTGGCCTATTATACCTACTGAATACAAGTGGATGGTACTCATCCCTACTGCGCCCTTTTAGTGCAGATCCAGATTCGAGTGCAGCGCACGATAGTTGATCCTGGCGATACTAGGAGTTTATTCGAGGTAATAGTTGATCCCTGCATCCAAAGTTGACTACTACCTTTTCTTTTCTAAACTATATCTTATTTGTATTCTGAGATAGAATTATTCCTTTTTAGATATCCTATGTATAGTTTTACTTTGGATTATATTAGTTAGTTCTTACACTGTGACACCAATTAGTTCGTTCTTACACTGTCACCAGGTTTTGAGATATTGTATGGTATCTTTAGCTGTGTATTTCCCATTTTTTCTATATATGTGTGGTTTGACTCTGTTCTAAGAGTCTTGTCTTGGATTTGGGGATTATCTTTCATTTTATATTAGTTTGGGTGATAGGCTTACTTGTCAAGACTTGTCGCGACAAGTGCTATCATGATCCTTGATTTTTGGATCGTGACAATATAGGTCCAGATTTGCCTTTACAAGCTTCATCAGAGTTACATTTAAAACCACCTACATTAGGCATATTTCATCTAACCTCTCTAGTCACTAGAAGAGGAGTGTATTCCTCATAGTATTGTACCATCAAAGCCCAACTGTTGTGAATCCTTTTCAAGTAAAGGTATATTGTTGTAGCAAACAAATGAATGTTTCTTTTTAGTTCAATCATCAAATCCTACAAAGACCACCATGATAAATCATATTTCTTTTTTTTCAAACATGCCAAATACCATAGCTGGAATAAATTTGAAAATGGGCTTTAATTTTGGAGCACAATCAGCCTGCCACTACTTAAAATGGTATTTTTCAACTGTGAAAATGGGACAGTAATTCCAGGACCATTTGTAAGGCTTTTCCATACCACCTTAGTGTCATAACATGCTCAAAACAAGTGTTCAAATGTTTTTTCTTCTTAGTTACTACAATATCAACATATTATGCCCTCCATCATCTTCATTTTAATTAGAACCTCTCCAATTGGTATTCTTCTCTTATACACTATCTACAATAGAAAAACAATCTTGAATGGGAGTCCTTTGACCCAAATGTCGGAGAAAACATCATGTTTTTCTTTCTTCTCTCACTAAGTTCCATGCACTTGCAACATTGAATCACCCACTAGTAGTCAAACTCCACCAATCTATATCTCATTCTCCACCCTCCCTATTTACCTTCAGTTTCTCAATAACATGAGCACAAATTTTCATAGGTAGCAGTTGCTACAAGAGTGGTGCATTCCAACTATCTTCATGCATCAGTCGATTGATCTCTTCAAATCCTTCTTGCAGTTCATTAGTAATAGGCAAAACATAGTTTAACGCCCCCCAATTGAGTCCAGTTATCATACCATCTACTAGAACTCCCACACCATGGTTCCCACTAGATTTCTTGGCCAGAGAAATATCTTGCTTCTAGCATATACTTTCGGGTTTGTGAACCACCCCTCTATTCTACTACTTGTGGTCTATGTCTCTTGCAGTATTTAATCCACATAAAATTTATCCACACTGACTTTTTTATCCTAAAATTCCACCATAATTTATCAAAAAGGGCTTTAGACACATCAAATAGAGACCTGAATCCTTGTCCATTTTCATCTTTGGGGAAATAGACCTCAGACCAGGCTACCCAATGTTTACTCCTTTCATCCTCCTTAATGTTCCAAAGGAACCTTACAAAAATTCTATGCAAGTCAAGAATTACACACTTGGGAGGAATAATGGTAGAACGTAAATAAATGAAAATGCTTTGCAACACATTATTAATTAATACATACTTCTCACAAAAAGACAAAAGCTTACCCTTTCAAGCTTGAAGTTTATTCTGCACTTTTTTCACCAACTCAACAAAATCAATCTTCCTCCTCTTGGCATGTCCAATTGGACATCCAAGACAACTTAAAGGGAATTTTCCTTTACTAAAACCAGTCACATCCTCTACTTCCTGAAAATTGTGCCAACAGTTTTATGAAATATAAAAAAAAAACTTTTTTTTTATTTCTCGTATTCATTTAGTGTGTTCATAACAATTTGCAGATTGCCTTTTTAAGTTATACAAAAGATGATGGTGTCATCAGCATTAGATAAATGACTGATACTGTCACTCCACTTAAGCATTCCAAAATTTTTAAACTCCTTGTTTAAAAATAAATCACTTAGGGCTTTAGAGAGTACCTCGGCAGTAATAATGAATAAAGCAGGAGATAATGGATCCCCTTTATTAACTCCTCGAGTTGTGTGAAATAAACCATGTACCTTGCCATTAGTGAGCACTGAGTATTAATTATTAGCCACCAACCTCCAAATCTTATCTACCATTAAATTATCAAAACCTGTAGCTTCTAAATCTTTCATCAAAAACCTCCAGTCCATCCTATCATAAACCTTTGCCATATCTAATTTGATTACCATATTGTCAGGATTTCCACTTTTTCTGATATCGTAAATGATATCTTGAGCCAATAACACATTCTCTATCATACTTTTACCCTTCACAAAATCTGATTGTTTTTGTTAAATAAGTTTATGAACTATCATCTCCATTCTATCATGAATCAACCTGGAAATATCTTGGTTTAAAAAATTACTTAGACTAATTGGTCTTAAGTCAGAGAAAGTGACTGCATTCTCTTTTTTCGATAATAAAATCAAATTAGTGTCGGTAATTGATTTAGGCAAAGTACAACCTACAAAGAAACACTTTACCACCTCAACAATGTCTGCTCCCACTATACTGCAACATCTCTGGTAAAATTTCCATGTGAATCCATCTGGCCACTTGGCACCATCTCCATTTAGCTTAAATACTACTTTTTTAACTTCTTTTTTTATTGGAATAGCATTAAGAAGTTAGTTATCTTCTTTTGTAACAATGGAAAAGATTTTGCTGACCGGATGTAACTCATAATTGTTAGTTTCAGAAGAGAATTGATCTTGAAAGAACTCAATAGCTTCAACAGCTACTACCTCATGTCCTTCAACCCATCCTCCATTTTTTTCAATTCTGTTAATATGTAATCTCTTCCTTCTACTATTTACCGAGTTATGAAAAAAACTGAATGTTCCTATCACCTTCAGAAAATCATTGTATTCCTGTTTTTTGCCTCTAGTATTCTTTCTCATAATGTAGATACTTCCTTAATTCAGCCCTAGCCTTTTATAATACCATCTTGTTCTCTGCAGAGAGAAGTTCTTCAAACAAGTCTTCTTTTATCATCACAATTTCTTTCCTGATAATTAATTGCTTAAAAATATCTCCAAACCTTCCTTTGCTCCATTTGGCTAGTGTAAGTTTTGCGTTCTTCATCTTCCTCTTCAGGCTAACAAATATGTCCTCTGTACCAGTATACCTCCAATTTTCTTTCAGTACATTTTTACAATCAGTAGCTTCAACCTAAAATTGTAAGAATCTAAAAGGTCTAGAAGCTTGAACAAATTGTCCACCATAACTCAGCAGCAAAGGAGCAAGGTCAGACCCTGTTTTGGCTAAATATTCTACCTTTACATTCAAAAATAAACCCAAATATTTTTGATTCATCAAGATATTATCCATACTTTTTAAAATGCAATCTTTAAAAGCTCTTCCATTCCACTAAGTGAAAGGACTTCCGTTAAATTTGACATCAAACAATTCACAAGAATTCACACCAAAAGCCAAATTTACATATTCTTATGGATATACTGGCAAACCTCCAATCTTCTCCTTCTCATGTAACACAAAATTAAAATCCCCTCATATCATCCATAGGAGGTGCTAGTTATGGCTCAAAATATAAATGTCATTCCACAACTATAGCCTCTCATTACTATCACATTTTGAATAAACTACAGTTGTAACAATCGCCCTCCCATCTAGAAATTATAACTGAGTGGTCAGTTATTGTTTAGTATCATTTAAAACTGTGATTTGGATATCATTAGTAACAAAAATCCAAATTTTTCTATTCATATTATAATTTGCATACTGCATCCCCAACCTCCTTTTGTATTTTTGAATTTGACAAGGCTCTTGAAAAGTATCCATCAATGCTATATAGAAAAACTTGTGATGTCTGTGCAACATTTGAACTCGGTAAAAAGCATGTTGAGTTCTCACAGACCTTATATTTCAGAAAAGAGCTTTACAACTTATTTGAAAATTATTTACACCCCTCTTTTAGGCCCCATCCTAGTGGGCCTACAACCATCTATTCTATTTTTTTTTCTTGCCTTTCACCTGTGTTACTGGAGATATGCCTACTTTCTTTAGAATATTCTACCTATTATCAGTCTCATCATGTTCTTTTATTAAAACTTCTCTGGGATTTGTGTTATTATCTGTGGTGGTACTTGTTGATTCTTAAATAATATTATGAGAAACTAAATCATGTAGGATTTTATTTGGATAAGCTTGTCTACCAAGGATCATAGACTTTTCTTTTGGCTTGTTAACACTCAACTCCATCCCAGCAAACACACCATCATTATTAAAAGCAATTTGACTGGTCTCTTAATTTGATGTCTTTATCTCCTCAACTCTGGAAATATCCACCAGCAAAGGTTGTTCAAATTTTGCCTCTAATAATGCCTGTAACATTTGAGATTCAGTGAGGCCCCCAATATCATCTTTTGTTATCACTTGCATCTCAATTTCCTTATGCTCCTTTTGTATATTTTGCAGGTTTTTCTTCACCTCTACAATTTGTGTTTGTTGTTTCTTTTCATCAGTACCCTATGGATTATCCTCCATTTTATGTTTTTTTATGTTTGATTAATGAAGTTTTGATGATTGACATATAAATGAAACATATTACTCAAGCTGGTCCAAACACATGAAGACAGAAGTTGATCTCACTAGATGACACAGAATAATTTGCTTGAAGTTAGGAACGGATAAGCCTTCTTAAAAAAATCATAATCACGTGTGAGAAATAAGAAGTTGTAGTTGAATACAACACCTTATTGATAAGCTAAAGAGAAAGAGTTTCACTTAAATGGGGAGATCAAGTTGAAGAAGGAGTTTTATCAATGCAAGGAGTTGTACTCGAAGAAGAACTTTTAGTTGACAACAAACTTTGTTGAATTAATGAGTTCGAAGAAAAGTAGAAGACCAGGGACATTGAAGGACTCTTTGAAGAGTTGTTATATATCGAGGGAGTAACTCATTTTGTTACTCATGCACTTAAAAAGATAGCAACACATCAACGAATTATCAGTGAAGTTCCAAAGCTTGAAGCATCAAAGTTGAACCTGTCCTAGTACTTAGAGTTAAGGAGTCTTAGACTTTGTGTATTAGGTTGGTTCTTGAGTTGTATTGTTTTCTAGTCTCAGTAAATTATAAACTGAGTTAGGAGCATTGTCTTCAAGTTTGGGAACTCGAAGACTTGGGAACACTCACCTTGGGAAGGTTTGTGTTTTTGTAAAAATAGAAGTTAGAATTTAATTTCTAGATTACAAGAGTCTTGTAATTTGTTGATTGTTGAGGCTCAATTGCTTTAGTGGAGTTGGGGTTAAATCCTGTAGAGGTACAGGTCATATTTTTTCGCACTTCTTTGAGCTGGGTGTTTTTCACGTAAACATCACTATGCAAATTTACTTACTGCTTTAGCTAGATAGGAACACGTTAGTCAACCTGTTTCATTGATAGGCAACTGCTAGGGTAAAATATGCAATCAGTAGGGCACGTACTATTACAAGTAGTAGCAGAGCGAGGTTATCTTACATAAGGTTAACACCTAAGAAAAGATCACTATGATGAATTTCGCAACCCTACTGGTCACTGTGAAGGTCAATCCACTATGAGACATCCTCTATTTGATGAAACTCATTTCAGTTGGTAGAAAGCAAGGATGCAAATGTTCATCCAAGGTTAGGACTATGAATTGTGGGATAGAGTTACTGATGGTCCAACTATTCCTATGAAGTTGGTTGATGGAGAACAAGTCAAAAAGGTGAGAAGTGAGTTCACTGCTGATGATCTGACTGCATTAAGGAAAAATTCAAGGGCCAAGAATATCTTAGTGTGGGTCTTAGGCCCTGCTGAATATAACAAGGTATCTACCTACACCACTGCTAAGAAAATTTGGGATTCCGTGGTAAATACACATAAAGGCACCACTCAAGTAAAAAAATTTAGAATTGCTTTACTATTTACCGAATATGAGGCCATTAGAATGAGGGAGAATGAGTCTCTCCATTAGATGATGTCAAGACTCACTGCATTAACAAATGAGTTGACATCCTTAGGAAAAATTATTACTACTGAGGAACAAGTTGAAAAGGTGCAAAGGGTTTTACCCAAGTCCAAATGGGATGTTAAAGTTAGTGCAATTAGGGAGGCTAAGGATCTTGCTGGGATGACTTTGGATGATCTTGTAGGAAATCTCAAGACTTATGAGATGCAGATTGATGAAGCACAAAGTGAAAAGAAAGCTTCTGAAAATTCTTGGCTTTAAAGGCTTTTAAAAGTGATGAAGAGGTTGAACTGACCGAAGAGCAAGTGGCATTTATAACCAAAAATTTCAAAAGAGTCTTCCAAAGAAAAAATGAAACAAGTAGCAAAAAGAGGCCAAACGACAATTCTACTGGATGTTATAAGTGTGGAAAAACTGACCATCAAATTCGAGATTGTCATGTGTGGGAAGTTGAATGGAGAAAAGAAAGAGTTGAGAAGGAGTTGAAAGAAAAGGCTAAGAAAAGAGAAAAAGAAGACTATGCTATGGTAGCTACTTGGGGAGCAGACTCAAAAGAATCAGATGAGGAAGAGATTAATGAAACTGCTCTCATGGCCATTGGAGATTCATACATGGAAGAAGAAGATAGCACCTTTGAGGTAAGTGTTCTTGAACTTAAAAACTAGTTGCATCTATTATCTAAAGAAAAACTTGTTTCTCTGATGAGTGCTTTAATTGATGACTTCCAAGAAGTAACTTCTGATAGGGATGAGCTGTTCAACAGTCTTGCAAGTCTAAAGTTTGATCTAATTGGTATGGAAACTTGCAAAAACAATGTTGAAAAAGAAATGACACTCTTAAGGAACAAGTCAGTCAACTTGGTTCTTCAAATCTGATTCTAAAATTTGAAATCCTAAAACTAACTCTCTCTGAAAAAAGGAAAAAAAATGAAAAATGTTGAACAAGTGAAAATTGAGGCTGAGTTTATTATAGTCAAACAAGAATGCAATGATGAAAAGAACAAGGGAGAAAAGTTAAGTCAACAAATTTCAAAACTAAAACTGGATCTTGAGATGGCTACCAGATGGACAAATTCCTCAAGAATTGTTCATCAATTGGGTGAAAAAACTCACAATGAAAAGGCTGGATTAGGTTTTCATAAGATTCACAGTGTCACTAAGGATCTATGCTATATATGTGGCAACCATTATCATACTACTACTAAATGTCCTATTGCCTCTAAGAGCAGATCTAGGATCACAATGCTGGCTATGAAATCTGACTTCATGAAAATCCAGGGAAATAAAAAAAATAACAGATCTGGTCAGAGGAAGAGGTCACACAACCTGTTGCCTCAATGGGCTAGAAGAAATCTGATCCACCCTATTCCTCATATAAAAGGACCCAAGCTTGTCTGAGTTCTAAAATGTAACCCCTTATTTCTTTTGCAAGAGAAAGTGAAAGGAAGCAAGAAGCACTGGTACTTCGATAGTGCTTGCTCAAGACACATGACTGGTGATAAGAAAAAATTCCTTTCACTTTCTAAAATAAGTGGAGGGGGAGTGTTTTTTGGTGATAACAAAAAGGGAATTATTACAAGAGTTAGAAAGATTGGGACCTCTAAATCAAAGGCACTGGAAGATGTCTACCTTGTGGAAGGATTGTAGCACAATCTTCTTAGCATATCGTAACTTTGTGATAAAGGTAACACTGTCATTTTTACTTCTGCAGGTGTTGAAGTCAAAAGGGAAGATACAAAGGAAGTGGTACTTACTACAAAAAGACAAAAGAATGTGTACAAAGTAAACATACCAGCAACAAGGCTAACTTGTTTAAGCGCGATGGAAAATGATCCCCTCCTATGGCACAAAAGAAGTGGACATGCAAGTCTAAAATAATTAAACAAACTCTTTTCTAAAGACATAGTGTTGGGCTTGCCCAAAACTAAGTTCAAAGATAAGAAGGTTTGCAGTGCTTGTGTAAAGGGGAAGCATGTAAGGTCCTCATTCAAATCAAAGAACCAGGTCAACAATGTCAAGTGCCTCGACCTGGTCCATATGAATCTTTATGGACTAATGAGAATTCAAAGTACAGGGGGGAAAAGGTATGTCCTTGTAATTGTTGATGATTATTTTAGGTTTACCTGGACACTCTTTTTAGCTTTCAAAGAAGATGCTTTTGATGTCTTCTCCGTAATCATTAAGAAAATGGAAAATAAGCTAGGCAGTTCCCTACTTTCCATGAGATCTGATCATGGCACAGAATTTGAAAATGCAAAATTTTTAGAATTCTGTTCCACAAATGGTATAGATCACAATTTCTATGCTCCTAGAACACCTCAACATAAAGGAGTAGTAGAAAGGAAAAATAGGACTTTGGAAGAAATGGCTAGAACAATGATGCTTGCAGGAAATCTTGCAAGAAATCTATGGGCTGGAGTAATTATTACCGTTACATATATCATAAATAGATGCATGATTAGGCCTATTCTAGAGAAGACCCCCTATGAATTACTTAAAGGAATTAAGCCTAATATTTCTCACTTAAAAACCTTTGGTTGCAAGTGTTTTATTCATAACAATGGGAAAGATAATTTAGGAAAATTTGATGCTAGAAGTGATGAGGAAATCTTCCTAGGATATTCACTTCATAGAAAAATTTACAAGGTCTTAAATAACAAAACAAATTATGTTGAGGAAAGTGTGCATATGGTATTTGATGAATCTTATGCTAATTCTAACATGCAGGAAGAAAGTGACTCTGAAGAACAGTCAATGAAACATGATGCACATTCAGGTCCATCGACTGGAGAAACTGAATCTGGAGGCACCTCAACAAAGGAAACTAGAGGCATTCAGACAGGGGGAACTGAATCACCATTTATTCCTGCTCAAACTATTCATGGCGATCCTATCATCTCTTAAAAATTGATCCAAAAAAGGTACAACTATCAAAGATCTCATCTTATAGAAAATATTCTCACCGATCTCATTTTAGGAATTACCATAAGATCAGGATTGAGAAGTCTATCCCTTCAAAGCCTTCTTGTCCATGATTGAACTAAAGAAGATATATGAAGCACTCCTTGATGCTAATTGTATCATAGCCATGCGAGAAGAGCTCAATCATTTTGAAAGAAGCAAGGTCTGATACTTAGTTCCACCTCCAAAAGATAGAACTGTGATTGGAACTAAGTGGGTATACAGAAACAAAATTGATGAACATGGAACAGTTACAAGGAACAAAGCCAGATTGGTGGGTCCAAGGATAGAATCAGGAAGAAGGCATAGATTTTGATGAGACTTTTGCATTTGTGGCAAGACATAAGGCTATCAAGCTTCTTATGGCCTTTGCTGCTTATAAGGAATTCATATTGTACCAAATGGATGTTAAGAGAGAATTCTTGAATAGGATTCTTAAAGAGGATGTGTATGTGAAACAGACTCTTGGTTTTGAAAGTAAGGAACTTCCTGACTATGTATACAAGCTTGATAAGGCATTGTATGGATTGAAACAAGCTCCAAGAGTTTGGAATGAACGTTTTTCAAAATTTCTGTTGGAGCATAGACATACTAGAAGTAAAATTGACAACACTTAGTTTTTAAAGACTAATGGGAAGATTTGTTGATAGTTCAGTTATATGTTGATGATATCATATTTGGATCAACAAACATTGACATGACTCATGACTTTGCCAAACTCATGAGTTGTGAATTTGAGATGAGTATAATGGAGGGACCTAACCTTTTTCTTGGGCCTGTAAATTCAACAATCACCTTCTAGAACCCTGATTCATCAAAAAAAGTATGTGAGAGAACTTCTCAAAAAATTCTACATAGAGGAAGCCAAGGAAATCAGCACACCAATTGCCACTGCTACTAAGTTGGTTATGGATAAAACAGGTCCATCTGTGGATCAAAAGTTGTTTAGACGGATGATTGGGTCACTGATATATCTCACAAAATACAAACCTGATATTGTGTTCAATGTAGGATTATGTGCAAGGTTTCAAGAAAATCCCAAAGAGTTTCATCTAAAGGATGTGAAGAGGATCTTCAGATATCTCAAGGGAACCACTGATCTTGGATTGTGGTACCCTAAAGGGAGAAATTTTAAGTTGGTAGGTTACTTTGATGTTGACTATGCAGGGTATTTAGTGGACAAGAAAAGCACTACTGGTATGACACACTTCCTTTGATCATTTCTAATTACCTGGTCCACTAAGAAACAAAACTCAGTATCTTTGTCCATTGTTAAGGCTGAGTATGTTGTTGCTGGTTCTTGTTGTGCCTATTTTTGTGGATCAAGCAATAACTCATGGATTTTGGTATGGATGTAGGTTGTGTTCCTATCTTTTGTGATTATACAAGTGCCATCAATGTTGCTAAAACCCCTATGCAACATAAAAGAACTAAACATATAGATATCAGACACCATTTTATTAGAGATAACGTTGAAAAGGGTCTTATATCAATCATGTTTTATTCTACTGAGGATCAAATAGCAAATATTTTTACTAAGGCATTGAGTAGAGAGCACTTTGAAAAGAACAAATTAGAGTTAGGGATGATTAAGATTGCATGAACTCCCATCGACGATTGATTAGAAATCTTAGTTTTGTTTATGACCTAGCTAAAATATTGAGTAATTCAGTCTTGCACATTAAATTGTGTGTCCTAATTCCAGAGTTTTGAATGAACTGACAAATTTGTGTATTTAATTGTGCAGAAATACTAGTTCATATAAGTGATTTTAGCTGTGTTTTGAAATCCACTAGGTATGATCTCCATTAATCTTTTTAAATTTAGTCTGATAGAATAGCTAAGCTTATTTGGTCCCCGAACTAATTGCCTCTGTAACAGTCAAGTCTCTAGAGTCCATCTTCGTTTAAAATACAGCAACCGTTCTCCCATTATACATCTACTTCATCTAAAATTCCTTCATCACAACATCTTATATATCACACACTCACCAATCAACTCTCACACTGCTCTTTTTCTTTACATTAAGAGTGTGTTTCCACTTCCTTCTCAATGACTTTCTCTTCATCTTTTTTCGATGATTTACATTCAGACCTCTCTCCTACTTTTTTGCAAATCAGCAAAAGGAGGCGGGTTGCAACCCCTGTTACCCCCCCCCCCCCCCTCTCCCTACCTCTTTCACTCCAAAAGTGTTGTGTGGTTCAATAAGATTAGGAAAATCAGTGAAACATTCTACAGTTAAACCTTCTTCACAGTTGGATCAGTCACAGTCTATCCTTCCTGTCAAGAAACGAGTTATAAAACTTGTTCCTTATGATTCCTCAGATTATGATGAAAATCAAGATGGCATGGTTCAGCGAGAACCCAACTTTAAAATTAAGGAAAACTCTGGACTAATGGGGAGTCCTGCTAATCCTGTGCAACGGTTGAAAAATATATTGGTGGAATTGGTTCTAGAAAAAATAGTGAAACGTAAAACATTGAGAAAGGGTCAGCCTACTTCCTGGGAAGTTGCTAAAACTGAAATCCTCCTTGCTCGAACTGTTCATAATAGTGAAAAAGAGGAGCTTCTTTCTAAGATTGATGCTCTCCAGAGCGTTCTTGCTAAGAAGAGTGATGCATTGGCTCATCATGAGGCTGAGAAAATATTGCATCTTGCCAAAATCAATTCCCTTCAAGCTGATCTTACTCATACACGTGCTTACAGTGACCACCGAACCACCTAGTTGTTCCTGTTCCCTCCACCTTCATCAACTCTTAAAGCCCTAGGATTATATTTTGATTTATCTAGTTGTTTTTGGATTGATTATTTGTTTTCATATGTTGGTGATTTGAATAATATGTCTTCTTTTGCTTGATTAAAATCAGTTTTTGTGCACTCTTATGCATGAATTGTCTTGCCTTTCTGGTTCTGCTTGTTTTAGTGATAGCCCTAGTGGCCATGAGTTATCCAATGCCTATTTTGGTCTAGGTATATCTTGAACTAGCTTTTCGATGATGTCAAAAGATGGAAGATGATTTGTTCAATGTTTATAACCTAATGCCTAATCAGTATCATTTTTTTAGTGTTGTTTCTTGACTAAGTGTTTCAGGGACTTAAAGTTTGTCATCATAAAAAAGGGGGAATTTGTTAGATCAATGAAGTTTTGATGATTGACATATAAATAAAACATGTTACTCAAGCTGTTCCAAACAAATGAAGACAGAAATTGATCTCACTGGATGACACAGAATAATTTGCTTAAAGTCAGGAATGGATAAGCCTTCTCAATGAAATCATACTCACGTGTGAGAAAAAAAAAGTTGTAGTTGAATACAACACCTTATTGATAAGCTGAAGAGAGAGTTTCACTTAAATGAGGAGATCAAGTTGAAGAAGGAGTTTTATCAATGTAAGGAGTTGTACTCGAAGAAGGACTTTTAGTTGACAACAAACTCTATTGAATTAAAGAGTTCAAAGCAAAGTAGAAGACCAAGGACATTGAAAGACTCTTTGAAGATTTGTTATATATCGACGGAGTAACTTATTTCGTTACTCATGCACTTAAAAAGATAGAAACACATCAACGAATTATCAGTGAAGTTCCAAAGCTTGAAGCATCAAAGTTGAAGTTGTTCCTAGTACTTAGAGTTAAGGAGTCTTAGACTTTGTGTATTAGGTTGGTTCTTGAGTTTTATTGTTTTCTAGTCTCAGTAAAGTATAAACTGAGTTAGGAGCATTGTCTTCAAGTTTGGGAACTCAAAGACTTGGGAACACTCACCTTGGGAAGGTTTGTGTTTTTGTAGATATAGGAGTTAGAGTTTAATTCCTAGATTACAAGAGTCTTGTAATTTGTTGATTGTTGAGGCTTAATTGCTTTAGTGGAGTTGGGGTTAAATCCTGTAGAGGTACATGTCATGGTTTTTCAAGCCTCTTTGAGCCGGGTGTTTTTCACGTAAACATCAATGTGCAAATTTACTTACTGCTTTAGCCAGATAGGAACACGTTAGTCAACCTGCTCCATTGATAGGCAACTGCTAGGGTAAAATAAGTAATCAATAGCTCTTGTAATCTAACATTGTAGCTGATTATCCTTGTGCCTAACTTCTCTACTTGCCCGACTGATTTATGATGCTACCTTACCAACTTGTTGCTGCTTCACCTGGTATGCCCTGCTTGACATATCTATAAAATATCTTTTTATATTTGTGACTCAAATTTGTGTTCCTCTTATTCCATCAATTCCATGTCAACCCTATTAATTACCCCTTAGGTGCTATGAAATGCCTTTTGTACCCACTTCTTTGTGTTGCTGATGTGGGATTTCTCTTTGTTGGGATGAAAACAGCATGAGTATGTTGTATATCTTAATCTCCTACACCAAATCTTTTGTATCCTCCTGTAAGGAATTAAATTTATTGGAAGTAAGCACTTTTCTTGAGTTGGTTTTGTTGAGCTACTTGCAGTTTTGTTGACAGTCTTCATCTCCATTGTAGACTTTCTACTCTCCACCACTGTCCATTCATCCAGATCACCAACTACCTTGAAACAAGAAAGTGTTCTTGGAGGGTAATTGTTGGAACCATAAGGTGTTGATGCAGCTGGAGCAGTTGCATGATCATTCACTTCAATTTCCCTGTTATTTTCATCATTCTTGTAATAATTCCTCAAGTTAGGGTTCAACTTTCTGCACCCTTCTTCATTATGTCCTTGTAATCTATACGTCTTGCAATATTTAGGCAAGGCATCATATTGCACTCTAACATTTGTCATGCGTTTTGCTCCGGTAGCTTCATCAACTATGACCATATGTATGAACTTGTGCAAATTTGCAGCAAGATCCACGTGGACCTTCACCCTTGTACATTTGGGTCTAATTTTATGATTCGCAGCCATATCCAACAGGAGAGGCTTCCCAACAGAGAATGCCACAAAAAAAAGACACTCTTTAACAAAATATGTGGGTAATAGATTCCGGAAAAAAACCTAAGTTACAGCTTGAGTAATTTTTTCATCCACCCTGAAATTGGGATTATAAATTAGAGGCCTTATTGAAAAAGCAACAGCATGTTTGTTTTTTATTTAATACACATTTTTAGACAAACTATTAATAAAATCCTCCACCAAGACACATCTTATTAATATATGTCTATAACACAACAGGCCAATTTTACAATCTCCTTTAATGTCACACTGCATTGGAAGGTTTTTCCTCAAGGCATCAAGGTACGACCACCCCTGGACAAACTTACTAACAATGGCGTATTGCAAAAATTCAAGCTTTTTCATCCTTTTGACCTCGGCTTCAGTCCATTCAACTGTAGGTATACCATTTTAATATTGCACAGGCTTCACTGGAATTGGTTCCACATCCTTAGGCAACACAAATTTGGATTCTAATGTTTGTGCACTGAACACCCTACCGGAACACCCTACCGCAATCTAAAGGCTTAATATTCATGTCGGAAGGTATATCGTGCGAAGTAGAAGAAGAGGGTATATGAGTAGAAGAAATTGTTAAAGGAGGAAAGTGGTAGAGAGAGGATTGACTGGCCGGTGGACTGGGCCACCTTCATGGTTAGAAGGAACCTAGGGTTCGAATAAATTGTTTACCACTCCCTCTTGTATTTTTAAAGTATTTTTAATTCCTTCGGCACGAGTTAAATTCATTTATCCAATCATTACTTGTTCCCACACTCATTGGATCATGTACTAATTAATGGATATAGTAAAGTATTATTAATTGCTTAATATTTTCATAGAATCGACAATTTTGATTTAAATTATCTTAATGAAAAATTAGAATATTTTTACGAGTCTTCTTGTATTTTCCCATTTTTAAAACAAGAAAAGCAAGAAATAATTCAGAACTGAGTAGATTTCTTCCTTGTTATGATGATGTTATTACAATTTTCTCTTTTCACCTTTTTCACCTGGTATTTATTATTATTTTCCTTCGTACTTAACTGGTAAATTACTGATAAAACTGTTCTTATCTCTAAAAATTCACCTTTTACCTCTCGAGTGATGGGTATTTAAAGAACCTAAGTGTCGGTATAATCATTCATATTCTCAGCAATAACAATTAAAAAAAAAACTTTCATATTTTATACTAGGAGAAAGACTCAAATATGTAATTGAACTATCAGAAATGGCTCATCTATATCACTAGTTAAAAGTTTGGTTTATTCATGTCATCGCCGTTACAAAACTAGTTCATCCATTACATTACTTTTTAACGGTGGGTTTTCAAAAATAGCTTTGTCACGTGGTCTTTTATTAGAGGTCTATGTCATTAATTACAATAAAAGAAAAGACTCAATTATGTCATTGAACTATCAGAAATGACTCATTTATGTCATCAGTTAAAAGCTCGGCTCATTCGTGCCATCGCCGTTATAAAACTAGCTCATCCATGCTATTAAATTTTTAACGGTGGGTTTTGAAAAACAGTTTTGTCACGTGGCCTTTTATTAGAGGTCCACATTATTAATTAAAATAAATCTATATTAATTTTAAAATATATTAAATTAGTTAGTATCGGGATTATTTGTTCCACCATTTATACCAGAGTGATGAAATAAGTTATCCCATATAAATGACGTACTAATTAGGACAACAGACTTCTTTTAAGCCATTATTTGAAAATAATTTTTCAACAATATATGCTCCCCTAATTCGTGATGGGAGAATGAAGAAGTTCTAATAGTTCGCCTCCTTCTTTGTCTTGTTTTCCCTAATCGTTCATTAGTTTCTTATCTTGCAACTTTGGAGTATATATTGGAGTCACTAGAATTACAACTAATCAGTTACAGTAGGATAAAAAGAAAGTTATTGTAGGATGAAACTTTTGAGGCTTCTGTTAAGCGTAATATTTATAATGATTTAGGATCAACAAGAAACAGTTAAAGGATATACACTAATCACTATTTTTTCTGATCAGAACAATAGTTGTTATTGTAGAAAAAAATACTTTAATTGGTGTGGCTCGAATTATATTAAATAGATCGGTTCTTTTTAATGGATCTAAGATATTTTTAAATTAATATTGATTTATTTTAATTAATGATCCGTCGCAAAGCTATTTTTGAAAACCCACAGTTAAAAAGTAAGCGCATGAATGAGTTGTTTTTATAATGGCAATGGGACGAATGAGCCAAACTTTTAATTGATGGTATAAATGAGTCATTTTTGATAGTTTAATGACATATTTCAGCCTTTTTCCTTAAATATTTTTGGCTCGTTTGATTAATGACGTGGATGAATCATTGTTGACCACATGTACAAAATGATTTTGCCAAAAACTACCAAACTAGACCGTTAAAAAAATGACATGAATGAGCATTTTTTGTAACGGTAATGACATGAATAAACCAAACTTAAAAGGACGACATAGATGAGTCTTTTCTCAAAATTCGATGACATATTTAAGTCTTTTTCCTTTATACTATCTTTTTTGCCTCCAACAAGGTGAGAAAACTCTTTTTGTTGCTCCTGTATTAGATGTTTATATTTTTATACTTATATGTGTAATGAATGCATCATAGAGAATGATAAATTTCATATAATTGCGGAAGAAAATACATGAAACTTACAGATTCTATGGTGAACTGGAAGAAGAAAAAAAGAGGAGAAAGAGAAATAGCTAAGATTTTTTCATTCTAATCAGAAAATGAATCAGTTACAAATATTTGATCCCTCATACATCTATATATACTGCCCAACTAACCGACACACTAGTGGTAGCTGTGCCAACTAATTGACAGCTGTAAGATTCCTAATTAACTCCACTAATACTAGAAAATAACAGCTAAAACAACAACTAACTTCTATATAAACTTAGCTATGTATTTATTTTATCAAGGCACCTTAGTGCACTTGTCTAATACTTTCACATACCCCCTCAAGCTAGTAGCAATGAAGATTTTCTTCATGCCTAGCTTGGATACTAGTAACTGATGTTGGACACAAGTAAGACCCTTGGTAAGCAAGTTAGGAGGTTACTGATCAAAAGCAAGATACACTGTATCAATCAGACCAAGTTGTAACTTCTCTCGAATAAAGTGATAGTCAATATTAATGTGTCTGGTCCGCTCATGAAACACAGGATTGGCAGCAATCTGCATAGAAAACTTTCTATAACAATGTACTGGAATAGGTAATGTAACAGTGACACCAAGCTCTTTGAATAAGCCAACCAACCATACTAGCTCAACAACTGTGGAAGCCAAACTTTTGTACTCTGCCTCGGCAAAGCTTCTAGAAATGGTAGATTTTTTCTTGGACATCCAAGAAATAGGAGAGCCACAATATTTGATAAGAAAACCAGTAATAGACCTCTGATATTGGGACAAGCCCCTCAGTCATCATCACAAAAGGCCTGAAATTGAGAACCAGCTTAAGAAAGTAAGATCCCAAGTACAGGAGCTAGCTTGAGATACCTTACCACTCTAAGAGAAGCATTCATATGAGATAACTTTAGAGAGTGCATATATTGACTAAGAGTCTAAACAACAAAGGAAATATCTAGCCTGGTCATGGTAATATAAAACAGTTGACCAACAAGCCTTTGATAACTGGTGGGGTCAGGCAACCAAGAGTCTGCCGAATCACCACCAATATGGGCATCAAACTCAGCTGAAGTAAGTTTGTGATGTAATTCAAGAGGTGCAAGAACAGGTTTCCCCTGCTAAACTTGAATCAGAAATGATCTCTAAAGTATATTTCCTTTGATGCATGAGTATGCCCTCACTAGTCCTAGCAAACTCAATGCCCAAAAAATATTTAAGAAGACCAAGGTCTTTGATTTTAAAAGCAAGCTACAAGAATCTTTAGTTTCTTCAATCAAGTCAATATGATCACCAGTAATGAGTAAATCATCTACATACATAAGAACTGCCATAATATGTCCATCAACATGTTTAGTGAAAATTGAATAATCCAAATGGCTTTGAGAAAATCCAAAAGAAATAAGGGCAGAAGTCAACTTAATGTTCCATTGTCTAGAGGGTTGTTTAAGGCTATATAAAGATTTCAATAGCTTGCATGCCTTACCAGCCTTATAAGTACAAGAAAAGCCTGGTGGTAAAGTCATATATACTTCCTCATTTTAAGTTACCATGAAGGAAAGTATTATAAACGTCCATCTGATGAACTTCCCAGTTCTTGATTTCTACAACAAAGAGAACTGATCTTACAGTTACCATTTTGAAAATTAGGGAAAAAGTCTCTTTATAGTTAATGCCCTCAGTCTGGATATACCCTTTGGCAACTATCCTGGCCTTGAATCTCTCAATACTATCATCTGCTTTATATTTGATCTTGTACACCCATTTACAACCTATAGCTTTTTTATGGGGAGGAACTGGAATAATTATCCAAGTATTATTAGCTTTTAGAGCTGCAATCTCAGCTTTCATAGCCTCAACCCACCTAATATCCTTGGCTGCCTTAGTGTATGAATGAGGTTCAATATCTGAAGAGATCCGAGCAATGTAGGAATGATATACAACATTATCAATAGGGTACAAACAATTATGAGCTTTTGGAAGAACATAGTCTTTTTTGCGAAATGGGAGGTTTAGATAGTCTAGTTGACCTCATAGCATTCAGTTGTGTCTGAGTTAATGAAGTTGTAGTGGGTAATGGAGCAGGTTTAATAGAAGGAACAACACTAGTACCTTGTGTTAATAAAAAAACAAGAGATATTATAGGAACAGGTAAGGGTTCTGTAGGAATAACTAATGGAATAGTGGAAGTATCTACTGAGGGATCACAATGTATAGGATGCATAAAAGAGGGATCATGATGTTGAGGAAAAAGATAAAAAAGGAAAATTATGTTCAAAGAACACCACATCTCTACTAATAAAGAAGACTCTATCTTCTTGGTCAAAGAGTCTATACCCCTTTTGTGACACTCCATAGCTATGAAAAACTGATTTTACTGTCTTTGCTTTAAACTCTCACCTATAGGTAATTTAGTATCATAAAAAAGACAACCGGTGACCCTTAAATGATCATATGAAGGAGTTTTCTGAAAAAACAATTCATAAGGTGTCTTGTGATTCAATACAGTAGAGGGGTTTTTATTGATTATATAAACAGTAGCTTTAATACACTCACCCCAAAAGGATGCAGGTAGATTGTCACGCCTCAAATCCTATTGGGGCGGACTGGCACCCTTAACCGAGGAGGCCCGGGAGAACCAGCTCATAACCTTATACTTCCCATGCATACCTCTATGACAACCCAAAATTCGGACAGCATCATGATGCATATAAAAGGAAATAATCACCTGTATAAGCTCGAGCACACATATATATGTATATACAATACTTGGCCGTTGGATCCATTACGTCTAATACAAAACACAACCTTGACTGTACATTAGGTCTACAAATCCTCTAAACAAAACACAGAGTTTAACTAAGGTGGGACACACCCCGCCATATAACTAACTTCTATACAATACCAAAGTGACTGGATATGACACGGAAAGCCCCGAAGCAAACTGGAGCTCACCAAAAGTAGCTGGATATCCTGGCTCCTACTTGTGCAGTGTATGAGCTGAGGTACCTGTGTCTGCAGCATGAAATGCAGGTCCCCCGTGGGGGACGTCAGTACGAAATATGTACTGAGTATGTAAAGCTGTAGATAATCACATATGATATAGGAGCTCAACAGAAATCAGAAACAAGTGAATAAATCGTAATAAGAGTGGACCACACTTACTAGAACTTGTGACAACCTGTACATTGTATTTATTCAATCACTTTACCTTCGTTCTTATCATCTTTGTAATCATTACTGTACTGTACTGTGACCATTAGGCTGCCTCCAGTACATATCAACTGAGATCGACTCATGCTAGGCTTATGCCCCTGGGATACCACCCATAAACACATAAATAGGGATCGACCCATGATAGGCTTATGCCCCTGAGATACCACCCGATAAGAGAGAACTTTCATCACTTAGTTCAATTAATCTTTGAGATTGTTATTTCGGTTGCCACCGCATTTTTGATACTTTGAAACAATGATACATCAATAAGAGACATATAAATAGACCATCAATGCAATAACAATGAAGTAAGAACTCATTGGCACATCAATGAAGTGTTTTGGAGTCATCAATGCCATAACAATGAAGTAGGAACTTATTGGTATATCAATGAAACGTTTTGGAGTCATTAATAGCACATGGATCTTGTTTGAGTAACCGGATACCTTCTGACATACATTAGTGCAATAAACATGTAAGATTTGGAAAACAAGTAAGTATTGGAATGTCTTGACATCTTTTAGGGTGGAAACAAGTTCATTGGTAACGTAGGACATCATACAAAACCATTATGGATCACATGTTATTGAATAACTTTGGAAACTTTCTTAATAGAACAATTGTTCACTTTCATGCCAAAGATATGGTATAGAGTATGCTTTACATACCTGATGTCAACCTTCAATACTAGTCCCAAATGGACTTCTCATCTTTTCGGATTACTTATCTACAATGAACATATATAGCAATCTAGTATTAGCGACCAAACGTCACAATTCAAACCAAAATAGTGGTTAAGTAGTAAGCCTTAATTACACCATAAAGGGTGTCACTTAACCCTCTTATACTCCAATTATATTCACATGCCATGCATATTCATACAACATCCTCCAATATCAAGTTTGGATTCATTTATCCTTCCAACCAATCCATTAAACCAAATTGAGCCATAGACATAAATAATCATCAATTCAATAGTATATCACCATATCCACCTTCCATAACTCAATTACCATATCCACCTTCCACAATTCAATACAACCAAACCATGCAAAATAGTCCATAACCCTATTTTCATCACCTTTCAATAACAACCAATACATATAATCCTCTATCACACATATACATATGAAAGAGAACAAAGGCAAACAATATTCATACCTTAGAATTCACCTCTTGATTATGCAATCCTGTTTGCACAAATAATAGGTGCCGTTCGAAGCTCTCGAGATGACAAACGCAGTTATCGGATTACTTTGGAATTTCTACGGTTGAATCAAAAGTAATTTAAAGGTCAAATTTGGCTAGGGTTTGTTCTTTCTCAATGATTGATGATGAAAATGAGTTTTTAAACACATATACATGTATATATACACATATTCCCGTCCATAATATAATAGGGAATGACCAAAATGCCTTTAAAATTTAAATAATGTCAAATCTGTCCTTTGGTGGACTGTTTTGGTAAGCTAAAGTAGATCGACCATAACTCTTTGCTTCGATATCGGATTTGAGTGAAATTGGTATCGTTGGAAAGATAACTCAAAGGTATTTCATTTCATATAAAGTATGCCACCCAGTTCATCCTTTACAAGGAGTTATGGTTATTTGAAGTTGACCCTAAAAATCTGTTTTGATAGGCTGAAGTAAAACGAGTATAACTCCTTACTCAGACGTTGGATTTGGATGAAACCAATTGCATTGGAAAGAAGACTCAAAGATATTTCTTTTCATAGGTTGCAGATCTCCCAGTTCATTATATTAAGGGAGTTAAGATCATTCGAAGTCGACTCAAAAATTTGGCGGGCCTCAGTAGTTTGTGTGCAGGAAATTTTCTTGCACATTTACTATTCCTAAATATCCCGGCCACCGTTTTATAGTTTCGAACGTGCTCGATTATATCCGAAACCTATCCGTTTTTGGAAATCTTTATATCATTGGAAAGCTTATTCAATAACCTTCACATGGAACCATCGACGGACAAATTCCGGTATAAATAAAATAAAATAATTAATTCCATATAAATAAGACCAATACACGTACTTGAATACGCCAATACATGTACTTGATTATGGGGTGTTACATCCTTCCCCCCTTTAGGACATTCGTCCTCAAATGTTAGCGTAGTTATTCAACCGAAACAAGTTCAAGTTCATCATTAACATTCACATCATCACATAAATACTATGCATATATAAAAAAAAACTTACTTGTTAATGTTCTAAATCCGTTTCTTGTACTTCCTCTTCATCTTTGAACAAATGAGGGTATTTAGATTTCATTGCTTCCTCAGCTTCCCATGTAATCTCTTCCCTTTGACGATTTCTCCAACGTACTTTCACCGATGCTATCTCTTTATTTCTCATCTTCTTAACTTGGCGATCTAGAATTGCAATAGGCACTTCCTCATAGGTAAGATCTTCCGCAACTTACACATCCTCAGTAGAAGTGATATTTGATGGATCTCCGATGCACTTTCGAAGCATTGACACATGAAATACCGGATGTACTGATGAGAGCTCTTGGGGTAGCTCTAATTCATATGCAACTTGTCCAAACCTTCAAGTGATCTTATACGGGCCTATATAATGTGGACTTAACTTCCCTTTCTTGACAAATCTCATTACCCCTTTTATTGGTGATACCTTCAAAAATACCCAATCACCTATAGAAAACTCTAGTCCTCTCCTTCTACTATCCGCATATGACTTGTGTCGACTTTGGGCTGTTTTCAGTCGTTGCTGAATTACTTTAACCTTCTTTGTGGCTTGATAAACAAGATCCAGTCCGAACAAAAGAGTTTCACCCACTTCGAACCATCCTATTGGTGATCTACACTTCCTTCCATATAAAGCTTCATATGGTGCCATTTTGATACTTGAATGATAGCTATTATTGTAGGCAAACTCAATAAGAGGTAAATGATCATCCCAGTTGCCCTTAAAATCTATTACACAAGCTCGTAGCATATCTTCAAGTGTTTGGATGGTACGTTCTGCTTGTCCATCTGTTTGAGGGTGAAAAGCTGTACTCAACTTCATTTGTGTTCCCAAACACCTCTGAAAAGACTTCCAAAAGTTTGCGGTAAATTGGGTTCCCCGATCTGATATAATAGAGATTGGAACTCCATGTAATCGGACTATCTCTTTAATGTACAGCTTCACATACTCTTCAACTGTGTAAGTGGTCCTAACTGGTAGGAAATGTGCGGATTTGGTAAGCCTATCAACAATCACCCATATAGAATCAAACTTCCGGGATGTATGAGGCAAACCAATAACGAAATCCATGTTGATCATGTCCCACTTCCAGCTTGGAAGATCAATGCATTGCATATAACCTCCGGGTTTTTGGTGCTCAACTTTAACTCTTTGACAATTTGGACATTCAGCTACAAATTTTGCAATGCTCTTCTTCATGTCATTCCACCACTACATATCTTTTAAATCTTGATACATTTTGGTTGATCCTGGATGAATGGAATACCTTGAAAAATGTGCCTCTGTCATAATCTTCTTTCTTAGCCCGTCTACATCCGGCACACATAATCCGTTTTGGCACTGAAGTACTCCTTCTCGCGTAAGCTCAAATGCCTTGATCACACCACTCTGAACGTTCTCCTTAAGCTGTAATAAAATAGGATTTGCATATTGCTTCTCTTTCACTTCAGCTACTAATGAAGATTCCGCAGCATTATGTACGATAAGCTCTTTATTCGGAGTTTCAAGAAGGCGAACTCCCAAACTAGCTAACTGGTGAAGATATTTAATCATCCCTTGCCTTTCTATAGGTGCCATCATAGCCTTACGACTTAACGCATCAGCTACCACATTTTCTTTCCCTGGATGGTAGTAGATATCAACATCGTAGTCCTTTAATAGTTCAAGCCATCTCCGCTGCCTTAAATTTAGATCCTTCTGATTAAAAATATATTGCAAGCTCTTATGGTCAGTGTATATATCAACATGAACCCCATATAAGTAGTGGCACCATATCTTTAAAGCAAAAATAACTGCTGCCAGCTCAAGATCGTGTGTAGGATAATTTTTCTCATGTGGCCGCAATTGTCTAGAAGCATATGCTATTACCTTACCATGCTGCATCAATACACATCCTAAACCAATTCTGGAAGCATCACAATACACTGTATACCCTCTGGTGCCTTCTGGAAGTACCAACATGGGTGTAGAAATCAACTTGTTCTTTAAATCTTGAAAACTCTTCTCACAGGCATCATTCCATTGGAATTTGGATGCTTTATGGGTTAGCTTGGTTAAGGGTGCTGAAATGGAAGAAAAGCCTTTAACAAACCTTCTATAATAACCGGCCAACCCGAGAAAACTACGAATCTCCATAGGCGTTGTGGGCCTTGGCCAGTTCTTCACAGCTTCTATCTTTTGAGAATCAACCTTTATCCCTTCACCAGATACAATATGACCAAAAAATGCCACTGACTTTAACCAAAACTCACATTTAGAGAACTTTGCATAAAGCTTACAATCACGAAGAGTCTGCAATACCTGTCGTAAGTGATTGGCATGGTCCTCTTCTGATCTAGAATAAACTAGAATATTATCTATAAAAACTATCACAAATACATCCAGGAATGGCTTAAACACCCTATTCATCAAATCCATAAAAGCTGCGGGTGCATTTGTTAGCCCAAATGACATAACTAGAAACTCATAATGACCATACCGTGTTCGGAAAGCTATCTTGGGTATATCCTTCTCTTTGACCCTCACTTGGTGGTAACTTGACCTCAAATCAATCTTAGAAAAGCACTTGGCGCCCTGTAACTGATCAAATAAATCATCAATTCTTGGGAGAGGATATTTATTCTTAATAGTCACCTTATTCAATTGCCGATAATCAATACACATCCTCAGCGAGCCATCCTTTTTGCGCACAAATAACACTGGTGCTCCCCAGGGGGACATACTAGGCCTTATGAATCCCTTCTCTAGCAAATCTTTCAATTGCTCTTTCAATTCTCGTAATTCTACTGGGGCCATTCTATACGGAGGAATGGAGATTGGTTGGGTGCTTGGTATTACATCAATACCAAACTCTACTTCTCATTTAGGAGGCAAACCTGGAAGATCTTCAGGAAATACATCAGAAAATTCATTTACCACCGGAACAGCGTGAAGAGTTGGTGGCTCCGCTTCTGTATCCCTTACTCTAACTAAATGATATATGTATCCCTTGGAAATCATTCTTCTCGCCTTAAAATAAGAAATAAATCTACCTCTTGGCGCGCTAATTTCACCTTTCCATGCAAGGACTGATTCATTTGGAAAATGGAAATATACCTTTTTCGTGCAGCAATCAATTGTGGCATAACAAGACGCCAACCAGTCCATACCCATTATAACATCAAAATCTACCATTTCTAACTCCACAAGATCATCCATCGTATCACGACCACAAACAGTTACTATGCAGTTTTGATAAACCCTTCTAGCTATAATAGATTCCCCAACTGGTATGGACACTTCAAATGGCTTAACTAACAGTTCGGGTATTCTTTCGAACTTTCCAGCAACCAATGGAGTAACATAAGATAATGTAGAATCAGGATCAATTAAGGCATATAAATCGAATGAAAAGATAGACAACGTACCCGTAACCATATCTGGGGAAGCCTCTAGATTCTGTCGATCCGCTAGAGCATACGTACAATTTTGAGCCCCGCTAGAAATCGTGGCTCCTCTATCACCTCTAACACGACCCATTGGTTGTGCACCCCTTCCTGAATAAGTCATTAATGATGATGATGCAATAAATAACCTCGTAGGTCATGCCATACCCCCTATGCCCCTTCGTGGGCATTCTCTCATCATATGCCCCGACATACCACACTAAAAGCAAACATTGGTCCCCAGCCGACATGCGCCCAAATGATACCTTCCACATTTATTGCATGGCTCTCGAGGAGGTCTCGATTGGCTCATATTCCCTTTCCCTTGGTACCCCACTGTCTGCGAACTCTGACTCTCACTTCTGTGCCTAAATTGATTTCCTCTGGACCCTTGGAACTGTGGTGGGGCACTAGCTGCAGAATAAGAAGATAATGGCCTAGGTGGTCTAGCAGAAAACTGTGGTCTGAACCCTTCTTGGGATGCCATGAACTGCCCTGTAGATCTGGCCCTCTTGGAATATCCTCTTTCTAATTCTTGTGTTCTTCTCTTTTGCCTCTGATCTTCCATTTTTTATGCAAAAGCTTGGATCCTCGCTATGTCCATATCTTTGTTCAAAGCGGCAATAGTACAATCTCTAACCAGATATGGATCCAGCCTATCCACATATTGATGAACTCTGTCATCCATAGTAGCTACAACATTAGGAGCATATCTCGACAAGGAATTAAATCGGAGACTGTACTCTCTCACGCTCATATTTCCCTGACGAAGATTTAAAAACTGATCTGTAAGGGCCTGACGAATCTCGAATGGAAGATAATGATCAAGAAATGCCTCTTTGAACTCTTTCCAAGTAGATGGGGGTGCATTAATACCCCTAGATCATTTCCAGTCCTCGTACCAATATATAGTCTCCCCTTTAAATCTATATGCCGCTAACTCCACTGTCTCTCTACCCGTTATATGCATAATATCTAAGGCCCTTTGAATTTGATCAATAAAGTCATGTGGGCCCTCGTTAAGATCTGATCCAGTAAAAGTGGGAGGATCCATCTTAAGAAAATCCTGTGTTCGAAGGCTAGCCGCTCTATCTGTACCACTAGGACCCGTGGTAGGAATGGCTTGCCCAGCAACTATACGAGTCAAAAGTTGCACTGCATTTCTAAGATCTTGATCAACAACATTAATAGGTGGCTCTGGGGATATAGTTCTCCTCCCCCTTATTTCTTCCGGAGTGGAAGAAGTTTCTGATGCATGCTCAGCTGGAGCCTCACTTTGATTAGCTGGTATAGTGGGTGACTTACTAGTCCCCTCTCCGGCAGCCACATCTACTTGCTTATCGGTATTCTTGCTTCTAGTAACCGACATCATTTCTATAATAAGAGAAACAAATGGATTCAGTGGTCAACTATGACTTCATATACAATATAGGCTCTATCGCACGATCTAAGACATGAAGAAAAGAAACAATTCCTAAATGTCCATAGCCTCTTGTTTATAGATGCGGTGCACAACACACCGATAAATAAGACTCTACGTAGACACGGCTTTGTAGACTCACTAGGACGAACTTCTCTGATACCACTTTTGTCACACCTCAAATCCTATTGGGGTGGACTGGCACCCATAATCGAGGAGGCCCGGGAGAACTAGCTCATAACCTTATACTTCCCATGCATACCTCTATGACAACCCGAAATTCAGACAGCATCATGACGCATATAAAAGGAAATAATCACCTGTATAAGCTCGAGCACACATATATATGTATATACAATACTTGGCCGTTGGAGCCATCACGTCTACTAACAAAACACCACCTTGACTGTACATTAGGTCTACAAAGACTCTAAACAATACACAGAGTTTAACTAAGGCCGGGATACACCCCGCCATATAACTAACTTCTATACAATACCAAAAGTGACTGGATATGACACGGAAAGCCCCGAAGCAAACTGGAGCTCACCAAAAGTAGCTGGATATCCTGGCTCCTACTTGTGCGGTGTATGAGCTGAGGTACCTGTGCCGCAGCATAAAATGCAGGTCCCCCGTGGGGGACGTCAGTACAAAATGTGTACTGAGTATGTAAAGCTGTAGATAATCACATATGATATAGGAGCTCAATAGAAATAAGAAACAAGTGAATAAATCGTAATAGGAGTGGACCATACTTACTAGAACTTGTGACAACCTGTACATTGTATTTATTCAATCACTTTACCTTCGTTCTTATCATCTTTGTAATCATTATTGTACTGTACTGTGACCATTAGGCTGCCTCCAGTACATATCAACTGGGATCTACCCATGATAGGCTTATGCCCCTGGGATACCACCCATAAACACATAAATAGGGATCGACCCATGATAGGCTTATGCCCCTGAGATACCACCCGATAAGAGAGAACTTTCATCACTTAGTTCAATTAATCTTTGAGATTGTTATTTCGGTTGCCACCGCATTTTTGATACTTTGAAACAATGATACATCAATAAGAGACATATAAATAGACCATCAATGCAATAACAATGAAGTAAGAACTCATTGGCACATCAATGAAGTGTTTTGGAGTCATCAATGCCATAACAATAAAGTAGGAACTTATTGGTATATCATGAAACGTTTTGGAGTCATTAATAGCACATGGATCTTGTTTTAGTAACCGGATACCTTCTGACATACATTAGTGCAATAAACATGTAAGATTTGGAAAACAAGTAAGTATTGGAATGTCTTGACATCTTGTAGGGTGGAAACAAGTTCATTGGTAACGTAGGACATCATACAAAACCATTATGGATCACATGTTATTGAATAACTTTGGAAACTTTCTTAATAGAACAATTGTTCACTTTCATGCCAAAGATATGGTATAGAGTATGATTTACATACCTGACTGTCAACCTTCAATACTAGTCCCAAATGGACTTCTCGTCTTTTCAGATTACTTATCTACAATGAACATATATAGCAATCTAGTATTAGCGACCAAACATCACAATTCAAACCAAACTAGTGGTTAAGTAGTAAGCCTTAATTACACCATAAAGGGTGTCACTTAACCCTCTTATACTCCAATTACATTCACATGCCATGCATATTCATACAACATCCTCCAATATCAAGTTTGGATTCATTTATCCTTCCAACCAATCCATTAAACCAAATTGAGCCATAGACATAAATAATCATCAATTCAATAGTATATCACCATATCCACCTTCCATAACTCAATTACCATATCAACCTTCCATAACTCAATTACCATATCCACCTTCCACAATTCAATACAACCAAACCATGCAAAATAGTCCATAACCCTATTTTCATCACCTTTCAATAACAACCAATACATATAATCCTCTATCACACATATACATATGGAAAAGAACAAAGGCAAACAATATTCATACCTTAGAATTCACCTCTTGATTATGCAATCCTGTTTGCACAAATAATAGGTGTCGTTCGAAGCTCTCGAGATGACAAACGCAGTTATCGGATTACTTTGGAATTTCTACGGTTGAATCAAAAGTAATTTAAAGGTCAAATTTGGCTAGGGTTTGTTCTTTCTCAATGATTGATGATGAAAATGAGTTTTTGAACTCATATACATGTATATATACACATATTCCCGTCCATAATATAATAGGGAATGACAAAAATGCCTTTAAAATTTAAATAATGTCAAATCTATCCTTTGGTGGACTGTTTTGGTAAGCTAAAGTAGATCGACCATAACTCTTTGCTTCGAAATCGGATTTAGGTGAAATTTGTATCGTTGGAAAGATAACTCAAAGGGATTTCATTTCATATAAAGTATGCCACCCAGTTCGTCCTTTACAAGGAGTTATGGTCGTTTGAAGTTGACCCTAAAAATCTATTTTTATAGTCTGAAGTAAGCTGAGTATAACTCCTTACTCAGACGTTGGATTTGGATGAAACCAATTGCATTGGAAAGAAGACTCAAAGCTATTTCTTTTCATAGGTTGCACCTCTCCCATTTTATTATATTAAGGGAGTTATGATCATTCGAATTCGACCCAAAAATTCGGCTGGCCTCAGTAGTTTGTGTGCAGGAAATTTTCCTGCACATTTACTATTCCTAAATATCCCGGCCACCGTTTTATAGTTTCGAACGTGCCTGATTATATCCGAAACCTATTCGTTTTTGGAAATATTTATATCGTTGGAAAGCTTATTCAATAACCTTCGCATGGAACCATCGACGGGCAAATTCCGGTATAAATAAAATAAAAAAATTAATTCCATATAAATAAGACCAATACACGTACTTGAATACGCCAATACATGTACTTGAATATGGGGTGTTACATAGATGTCCTTAAAATTTATTAGCCCTAGTAGTCTCTAAGATATGTCTATGTATTCTCTCAACCACCTCATTCTTTTGTGGGGTGTAAGGATAAGAACTTTGGTGCAAAATTCCATAATTCTCAAATAACTCATGACAACATCTGTTGAAAAACTCACTACCATTGTCTGATCTCAAATTCTTAACAGATATGCCAAATTGAGTATTGATCATGACAATAAAATTTTTAAGCAATACAGCGACATTAGACTTTAATTTCATAAGAAAAGTCCAGATCCATCTAGAATAGTCATCAACCACAGTAAGAAAGTATTTCATTCCATGGTGAGTAACAACTTTGTAAGGCCCCCAAGCATCCATGTGTACTAGTTGAAATATTTCTGTAGACCTACTACTAGTAGGATTGAAAAGAAGTCTACACTGTCCTTCTAAAAGACTATAAGACCCTGCAAAATCCTAAGCTTAGCTCAGTCCTTTAAAGCTTATTAAGGACTCACAGACTTAGAAAATTTTAGCTAAGTATTCAGACTTAGTATTATTTTAGCCTTCGTAGGTTGGCAACTCTATTTCACGACCCTCATGACCTTAAAGTGATGATTTTTAGGTTGAATCATGATCAAGAATGTCAGTAGGTATTCTCGAACAAGTTTTGGATTTTTGGACTTCGTTTGAAACATATTTAAAAGCTCAAACCACTAGATCGACGTAATCTCAACGCACCGCATCGCCCATCGCGTTGATGAAGATTTTTCCTAACTCCCAGTGCAGATTCTAGTGAACCGATGCAGACTCGACGTGGTGTGTTAGCTATTGTATCAATGCCAATGATGCGGCGCGTCGGTTTGTGCATCACTAAATCAGTTTTTAGTCATTAAAAGTCGCATCCTCAGGGGTAATTGGGTCTTTTACCACCGTATGTCAGCCCCCAAAACACGAGATCCATTCATCTTTCTCAAAATTTCTCAAGAAGCAAACCCTAGGATCTCCAATTCAAGATTCAGCCTTCAAGAACACTCCATCATTCTTTGGAAATTTGAATACCAAGGTATGTTAAGTGTTTATCCAAGGGTCCCTTCCACCCTTGGAGTCCAAGAAACTCTTTTAAACTTTAAGTAAATTGATTTCATGACTTTCATGATTTGGATTAAAGTGTATTCATGATTATAATATTGATTGGGTTTCTATACCATGATTAAGTGCAAGATTTATGTAAAAATAACTATTATGTAGGTAGTATCATGTGAATTTATGTTAAAGCCTTGAAATTGTGATGCTCATATATTGATTAGTACTATGTGCATGTACAATGCCTTCCAAGTCTTTGATGAGTTGTTCATGTGAATTAAATAGTGGGATTATATCATGTTAGCATGTATACTAGTTCATACCATTCAAGTGTTTGATAAAATGCCTCTATAGATGCATTATGAACAAGTGTACATTTCTATGCTATGCAAGGTCATGTGATGCTTTACTTTTATGCTATTGAGTCCTAGGGGTATTTAATACCTGATAATTTAGCTGATTACCTAGAGCCAGTGTCACTTATAGAATAATCTCAGTCATGTCACGATCAGTAGTACTCTCAGTCAGTTCCAAAACTCAAAAAAATTTCAGTAGACTCAGTATCAGTCCAGTCCAGTTCAGTATTCAGTTCAGACCTCAGTATATTCAGTCAGTTAATAAAATTCAGTAGTATTCTATCAGTCAACAAAACTCAGTGAACTCAGTTTAGTTCAGTTAGACAGTATAATCAGTAATAGTTCATTCAAGCCTAGTATGAACTAGGAATCAGTTTAGTGTCTATTCAGTTGGGAGTAGGATTCAACACTGAGTGAACCCAAGGATGGGGACTCACCTACTAGTAGAGGGTGTGATCCTTAGAAGTAGTTCTTGTGTTCCAGAACTAAGTAGCCAGCATAGGTTGAGACATCAAACTGATAGTTGAGGGTTGATGAGGTGTCCTACCTGCCAGTTGAGGGTACCACCATTCTCATTTAGAGAACCTGTCAGATGAGGCTGACTCAGCTTGTCTTTACCCATGGCATGGTACTGACACCCTTCCAACTGGAGTTACAGGTTGAACCCCAATCCATTCAGAGAGGGGCATGTCGGTTAGATAATTACCTCCCACGGTCTTAGTTTTAGTCTTCAAAATAGAACTTAATTCAGTTTTAGAGAAATCAGGACTGTCAGACACAGTCACTCAGTTAAGTACAAAACTCAGAATAGTTCCACAAAATCAGGAATATCAGATACAGTCACTTAGTTAACAATAATACAGTATCAGTGAACTCAGATATCAGTAAACCAGTGATTCAGAACCCAGTATCCAGTGTTATCATGACCTCATTTACAGTTTACGTATTCATGCATGTACTCTCATTCAATTATGTTCATGTTATTCATCCAACTATCGTTCATGCATATGAACCCATGCGTGTCAGCCTACCTCACTTAGCATACCAGTAAATTCAAAGTATTAACGCATACCTTTCTTTTGCGCTATGATGTTTTATATCATAGGTTTAAATGAACGGGCTCCCGATCATACTTAGCACCCCGATCCATCAGCAACAGACTAGTGGTGAGTCCTCATTGTTCGAGGATAGATTTATTATTCCAATATTTCAGTACTCAGTTTATTTCAGTAGTTGGAGTTAGTTGGGGACTTGTCCCATCAACTCCCGGTTCAGACAGTAAAGGTTTTTTCAGACATAGAGTATTTTTCAGACAGATGTTTAGCTTATAATATTGATTTCAGTATTGAGTAATTGATTTTCAGTTTTGAACCTTATGGCTATTTCCACCTAAATTTCACATTTTTTAGTATTTTTATTTAGTTATTGCAGCAGGTACCAGTCATGGGTTAGCTTGTGATCCTTCGGGATTATAAGAACTATGTAGCGTTCGGGGTACATACTTGGGGCGTTACAAACTTGGTATCATAGCCTAAGGTTCAACAGAGTCCTATAAAGTTTGAAAGTCATATCTAGTAGAGTCTTGTGCATGAGTGTATAGCGCGCCACACTTATGGACATGAGGCTATTAGATGTTTTAGGAAAAGTTTCTCTTCTTTCAATATTCATGTCGTGCGAGTGATCATGAGCTTAAGTTAAACTATTAGTCTAATCCATTCTCTCCTTTTCATTTACAAAATATGTTTTCCAAGAAGACTAATGAAAGGAGATCAGAAATTAGTCAGCACCTCAGCCCATTCAGGCAGATCCCCTAGATGAATATGTATCCCACGCTTTCTGAGAAGCTTTCACCACCCTGGCTCATTTTGTGGAAGCCTATAATGAACGTCCAGCTACCGTTCCATCCAACCCTGTGGCCAATACTACTGCATCCAGGATTCAGGACTTCACCCGAATGAACCCTCCATCTTTTACTGGGTCTAAGTCAGATGAGGACACTCGGGAATTTCTTGATTAGGTATAGAAAGTTATAGATATTATGGGGGTGACTGCTATTAAGAGTGATGAGTTGTCCACATATCAGTTGCAGGATGTATCTCACTCATAGTTTAAACAGTGGAAAGCAGAAAGGGTCGCAGATACAGGGCCCATAGAGTGGAAGGAGTTTGCCACTGCTTTTCTGGATAGGTTCTTCCCGTTGGAGTTGAGGGAAGCAAAGGTTCTAGAATTTATTAACCTAAAGCAGGGCAACATGATAGTGAACGAGTACTCTCTCAAGTTTACTCAATTAGCTAGATACGCTCCTCGTGTGGTGGCAGATAGCAGGTCCAGAATGAGTAAGTTTGTGTCTGAGGTTTCTAGCAGTGTGGTCAAGGAGTGTAGGACAACAATGCTGATTAAGGAGATGGACATATCCAGGCTCATGGTCCATGCTCAGTAGATGGAAGAGGCTAAGAATAGGGAGAAGGAGAGGGAGAGCAAAAAAGTGAGAACAAGTAGTTTCAACTTCACTTAGCCTAAGTCAGAGGGTGGGAATCATTTTTAGTTTTACCCAAAATCCTTAGTTCCAGGTCTATCCTCAGCCAGTGCTCCAGTACCAAAATTCAGAGATGGCAACAAAGACAGGGTGCCAGGCCCTTAGCCTCAGGGTAGTGTCAGCAGCGCCCGAACTAATCTTCTTTGTCAGAAATATGGCAAAAAACACCAGGGTATCTACAGGGCTGGCAATGATATGTATTTTAGGTATGTCAAGACAGGTCACACAGTCAGAGATTGTCCCCGGTCAGGTTCCCAGGGTCAGCATAACCGTCCCTCAGCTCAGTCCGGTCGCCCGAATCAGCAGGGTGCCGCTTCTAGTGCTACCAGAGGGCAATGCCCAAATAGACTTTATGCCCTTCAGTACCGACAAGATTAGGAAATTTCTCCTGATGTGGTCACTGGTATGTTACAAGTTTATCACTTACATGTTTATGCTTTGCTAGATCCAGGAGCTTCTTTATCCTTTGTAACTCCATATATTGCTGTCGACTTTGGAGTCAGTCCCGAAAATCTAGCAGAGCCTTTCTCAATCTCTACCTCAGTAGGTAAATATATCATAGCCCGATAGGTATACATGAACTGTCCAGTTATGATATCTCAGAAAGTCACTTCAGCAGACTTAGTCAAATTAGAGATAACCAATTTTGATGTCATTCTCGACATGGATTGTCTTCATTCCTGATATGCCTTAGTCGACAGCAGAAATAGAATTGTCCAGTTTCAGTTTCCTAATGAGCCCATCCTAGAGTGGAGGGGTAGTACTTCAGCACTTAGGGGATAACTTGTTTCCTACCTTAGGGCAAGGAAAATGATATCTAAGTGATATGTCTACCATCTTGTTCGAGTCCAAGAATCTAGATCAGAAACCCCTACTCTTGAGTCAGTATCAGTAGCATGTGAATTCCCAGATGTGTTTCCCAAAGATCTTTCCGAAGTTCCTCCCAAAAGAAAAATTGATTTTGGAATAGACCTTCTTCCAGACACTCAGCCCATATCTATTCTTCCATATAGAATGGCTCCAGTAGAACTCAAGGAATTAAAAAAATAGTTGAAAGATCTCCTAGATATGGGATTCATCAGACCTAGTGTGTGATAACGCTCAAACTACAGCTCTCGTAAGAGTGTAAGCGGTCGTTGTCAAATATAGAACCCAACTGGGTTGGGTGTCGAATCCCACAGGGAATACTTGGTCACTAAGTGTTGCAACTATTAGTAGACTTTTGGTCAAAAGTTCTACGGACAAAGGGGGGATTTTATGCGTATAATAATGTTTACCAAAATAAAGAATGAAATGAGTAATGTAGTAGGAGTTAATCAATGAGAATTGTAAGTTAGGGTTATGTCCACCTTATGAGTTCTACGTATCTATTGGCTTTGAGTTATGCGGAATTCAGACATGCATGCGCTTATAGAGATTCGTATTCTATGGTAAATCCTAGCGTCTTTCGACCATCAAGGATTATATCACTTTAACTCTTTCGAGCTTAAAGCGTATACTAATGGTACGAATTCTCCAAGAGGTTAATCCAGTTACGGCACTAACTTTTAAACAGGGGTTGGTAGCCCTATTTCCTTGTCATTCTCTCTTTTTCAGACATGTAACTTTTCTTTCGAACAAGTTAATGTTATACTGGCGTATTCTATAGGTTTGCAACCACAAGAATTTAATTAAGATGAAGAGAGTAATGATATAAGCAGCATACGTATCAAGAATTCATAAACTCATAGCAATAGATAGTATTTCATAAGGCTTTCATAACCCTAACAGAGAAGTTTAGCTACTCATGAGTGCAACGGAAATCACAATAGACATCATCATCATACCAAAATCTAGAACAAGCTTGACGATTTGGATGATTTTTGGCGTCAAAAACTCTCACACGTTTTTGCCCTAGCCGTTCTTCTCAAGAGAGTCGTGTTTCTCTGTTAAAACTTACAGAATCTGTAACTTGAATAATAGTAAAAGTCAAATGGAAAAACTTGAATTAATGAATGAGTGAGTTGAATGAATGCTAAAAAGCTTCAGCAAAATAGGGTATTTATAACACCCATATCCTATTCCTACTAGGCTACTGCGTACTTATCCTAATCCTACTAGGTTACTGCATCCTTATCCTAATCCTACTAAGTTACTGCTGATCCCCAAAGTCTTTAGAAATGCTGTTTTTGCCCGGGATAAGTTATCCATGCATTACTTTCAGTCCATAGGCGTCCAAACGCTGCTTTTCTTCTTTCATGAAGCTTCCTTTGGCGTCAAGTTATCCATAAAGTGCTGGAATCTTCATCATTTATACCTGAAAACTTGCTAATCACGTTTGTTAGCTCACTTATAGGAAAAAGGACTAAAAGTGCATGAATTATATATTTTATCCTCAAAACTTAGCTAAAATATGGGTAAATTAAGGTGCTTTAGGCGTGTAAATACGCCTATCATCAGTGTGTCCCCATGGGGTGCACTAGTTCTATTCGTGTGTAAGAAAAATTGTTCTCTCAAATATGTATAGACTACCATTAGCTAAAGAAAGTCACGGTCAAGAACAAGTATCCACTTCCTAAAATCGATGACCTATTTGACCAACTTAAGGGTACCAATTACTTTTCTAAGATAGACCTCAGATCAGGCTATCATCAGCTCAGAGTCAGAGAATGTGACATTCTGAAAACATCTTTCAGAACTCGGTATGGTCACTTCAAATTCTTAGTCATGTCCTTTGGTCTTACCAATGCCCCAGCAGCTTTCATGGACTTGATAAACCGTGTGTTCAAGCATTACTTGGACATATTTGTCATAGTTTTTATAGATGACATTCTTGCCTACTCTCGAAGTGAGCATGATCATACAGACCATCTCAGAATAGTATTACAGAGTTTCAGAAACCATCAGCTATTCGCCAAATTTAGTAAGTGAAAATTTTAGCTAAGGTCAGTAGCTTTCCTCGGCCATATCATTTCCAGTGAGGACATTAGAGTTGATCCCTAAAAGACCGAAGCAGTGAGAAACTAGACGAGACCCATCTCTCCATCAGATATCAAGAGTTTCTTAGGTTTGGATGGCTATTACCAATGGTTTGTTAAGGTATTTTTATCTATTGCATCCTCTATGTCCAGATTAACTCAGAAGAAGGTTAAATTTCAGTGGTCAGATTCCTGCGAGAAGAGCTTTTAGGAGTTGAATACTCGACTTACCTTAGCCCCTGTTCTTACCTTGCCAGATGATTCAGATGGCTTTTTTGTGTATTGTGATACATCCAGAGTAGTTTTGGGTAGTGTCCTCATGCAGAAAGGTAAGGTTATAAACTATGCCTCTAAACAGCTTAAGCCCCATGAAAAGAACTATCCAACTCATGATCTTGAGTTAGCAGCAGTAGTATTTTCCTTAAAGATTTGGAGGCACTATTTATATGGAGTGCACGTTGATGTGTTCACTGACCATAACAGCCTACAGTATGTATTCTCTCAGAAAGACCTAAATCTCCATCAGAGAAGGTGGTTGGAGTTGTTGAAATACTACAATATGAGTGTCTTATATCATCCGAGTAAACCCAATTTAGTGGTTGATGCTCTTAGTAGGATGTCTATGGGTAGTGTTGCTCATCTGGAGGATGGTAAGAAGAAGTTAGCTCAGGAAGTTCATCAGCTTGCCCGACTAGGTGTTCGCTTAGTCGATTCAGTAGAAGGTAATGTATGGTGTAAAGTAGTTTAGAATCATCCCTGGTTTTTTAGGTGAAGGAAAAATAGGAGAGGGATCCCAGTCTAGCTAAGTTAAAAGAATCAATCAAAGATCAAAAGATAGAGGTTTTCTCCCAAGAGGGAGATGTGTATTATGTTGTCAGTGTCGACTATGTGTGCCAGGTGTTGATGACCTGTGACAGCAGATTCTTACAGAAGCACATGGTGAGCGTTACTCTATTCATCCAGGGGTCACTAAGATGTACCATGATTTGTAAGAGATATATTGGTGGAGTGGGATAAAGAGAGATATTTCTGAGTTTATAGCTAAGTGCTCAATATATCAGCAGGTTAAGATCGAGCATCAAAAACCCAGTGGGTCTATGCAGGAGTTTAGTTTTCCCACTTGGAAGTGGGAGGAGGTGAACATGGATTTTGTGATGGGTTTGCCTCATACTCATCGTCAGCACAATTTAGTTTGGGCCATTGTAGGTAGGATGACCAAATCAGCTCATTTCCTACCAGTCTATACCTCATATTTAGCTAAGGACTATGCCAAGCTCTATGTCAGAGAGTTGGTCAGATTACATAGAGTTTCATTGTCTATTATCTTTGATAGAGGTACGCAGTTCACCTCTTATTTCTGCAAAGCCTTCCAAAAGGGTCTTTGTACCCAAGTCCACATTAGTATAACTTTCCACCCTCAGACAGATGGTCAAGCAGAAAGGACCATTTAGATTTTAGAGGATATGCTGCAAGCGTGTGCGATAGACTTTAAGGATAGTTGGGATGACCACTTGCCTTTGATTGAGTTCGCATATAACAACAACTATCATTCCAGCATTCAGATGGCTCCGTTTTGAGGTGCTCTATATGAGAAGATGTAGGTCTCCCATTGGTTGGCTTGAGGTAGGTGAGGCCACAGTGGTATGTCCTGACTTGGTATTCAATACCTTAGAAAAGGTTTAACTGATCAAGAAAAGGCTTAAGACAGCTCATAGCCGATAGAAATCATACGCAGATATGCAGAGAAAGGAACTTGAGTTCGAGGTTGGTGATTATGTGTATTTGAAAATCTCTCCTATGAAAAGAGTGACGAGGTTTGGCAAGAAAGGGAAGCTCAGTCCCCGATATGTCAGTCCTTACCGAATTCTCAGCCATTTTGGAAAGGTATCTTATGATCTTGAGTTGCCTTCAGACTTAGCTTCAGTCCATCCAGTGTTCCATGTCTCCTTGCTAAAGAAATGCATAGGTGACTCTAATACCCCATATGTTTCTAATCTAGGAAGTGATCCATTTTTTTCCTATGTATGAAACCTTCTATCCTGTAATTCATATTTGAGTACATGACTTACAATGATTATCCTAGCTATAAGATAGCTTATGATGTGTTAAGCATATTCATATGAGTCACTTAAGGTAATGCAAGCTAAGAGTTTTTGAATCCATAAAGTTTTAGTGTTTGATTTTGCACGGTTCATCTTTGAACAAGCATAACTCGATGTATATGTGGTGTTTTTGCAGATTTATACCCACCAAATTATAGAGAATCAAATTAGATTTCCAACGATACCAATTTTACCAAAATTCAATACCCGAGCAAGGAGTTATGGCCTTGCAAAGTGGACTGCGACGCATAACAATCGCACATGGCTACTGGATCAAATGTGCGAAAGGTTGTGCAGCGCACACCCTCAAGTGTGCAATAGGATGTACGACGCACACCTAGGCTTGTGCGATAACATGTGCGGCGCACACCCTAGCATGTGCGATGAGGTGTACGATGCACACTTATGATTTCAGCAATGAAAACACTTAGTTTTTTAGTTATTTTGAGGATAATTAAGTCTTTTGACACTCCTTACATGTCCTTAAACTTAACCCTACAAAATATATAGCTCCTAATCATATTACAACTCTATTAACATCTTAAGTTCATTATCCAAGAGCACAAATAGGAGAAAAACAACTAGGGTTGTACAATTAAGCTTGAAGATCCAATTTTAAGGAAATACCTCCGTCAATAATCAAGAATCTTCCTTCTAAGGTATGCATAGTATTCATACACAGATTCCTTTCGTCCGTGGAGTTCAAGAATCAATATTTGATTACTAAATCATTAATGTTTTGTGGTTATATGGTTGTATTCATGTTGCTGTTTGTTGTTTGTGCTATAGAGTGGGAATTTGATGAATTTTCATGAAGATTATGATCATGTAGTGGGAACCCATGAATTTGGGTGGATTAATGTGGTGTAAATTTGTGAATACACCTATGCCTTAAAGAGTGAATGCAAGGTGTTTGATAACATACCTAAGAGACTAGAAATCATGCAATATAGCTAAGTAGAACCCAAATGACAAGTCCATGCTCTATCCATTATGACTCAACATGAATTCCATGCAAATTATTATGTATTGTTGTTATGTTATGGAATGCTCATAAAATTAGAATCATGCAATTATGTACATATTATATGCATTATCTTTCAAGATCAAGAATATGAAATCATGTGTAGCGTGGAATCCCCTACTTATGGTATTATGAATTGTGAATGTTATTCCTATGATCAAGAAGTGTCAGTTTCCTTCCATCGAGTCCTGGGGGAACTAGTACCTAAAAAATATAGCTATGTGCCTAGAGCGATGTCATGTTATCACGATGCTCTTAGTCATTCCACATAACTCAGTACGTTCCTTCAGTCAAGGGAACTCAGCAAACTTAGTTTAGCTCCACTAAATAATACCACTAGTTTCAGTTTAGTTTAGTCAATCAATTCATCTCTGTTAATCAGTTTAGAGTCTTTCAGTTAGGAGTTGGAACTAGCATCGAGCGAGTATGAGGATGGTGGCTTCCCTGTTAGAGAGGCAGATTCGTTAGCAGCAATCCCTGTACTCAGAAATTGCCTAACCAGCGCAGGTCCAGGAGTCACCTGTTAGATTAAGGCTAGACTTGACTATTATATATTGCCTTAGGCTTGGCTTCCTGTTCAGGGTCACCCGTCAGTGAGGCTTGACCATAACATAGGTCTCTACCCGTGGCACGGTATTGATGCCCTTCCAGCTGGGATTACTGGTTGGACCCCACTAGTCAAATTAGAGGCATGGAGGTTAAGTGAGAACTCCCACAGTTATAGTTTCAGTAACAGTTTTCAGAGTAGAAATCAGAAATCAAGACTGTCAGATACAGTCATCAATCTTAGTAAGGAACTCAGATAGTTCCACAGATTCAAAGACCACTCGTCCATAGGCTTGGTCTCCCATTAATTTATTCAGTATCAGTACTTACAGAGGTCACCCGTCAGATAGGCTTGATCTCAAACTCAAATTCAGTTGAGTATTCTCGTATCAGTTCCAGAGATCACCCGTTAGTTAGGCCTGATCTCAAGATCAGCCACTCTTAATTATTATTAGAAGATTGAAACTGTCAGATACAGTCACTCAGTATCAGTTACATCGGTTAGGCCGATCATCACAGTTATATCAGTTTTCATGCTTACGTTATCAGTATTTAGTTTTAGGACTGTTAGACACAGTCAATTAGACCAGTTCTTCATAATTCAAACTGTCAGAAACAACCATTCATCTATTCAGTATCTCAGCATCAGTAAAGTCATGATGTCAGTATTCAGATTCAGTAGTCAGTATCTCCATGAGTTCAGTTATAGTTACTTATGCATGTATGTATTCTCACGTTCATATTAGTCAGCATTGTTCATGCATATAACACATTGCATTTAGCCTACCTCACTCGTATACTCAGTATATTCAGACGTACTGATGCATTTACGCTATGGTGTTTTCTCTTATGTTACACCATAGGTTCAGAGGCACGAGCTCCAGATCAGCAGTAGATTCTAGTATTAGCAGTCAACGTTCGAAGTGAGTCCTCATCTTTCGAGGACATGACGATTTCATTACTATTTCAGTTTTCAATTTATTTCAGTAGTTGGAGTTAGTTGGGGACATGTCCCATCAACTTTTTATTCAGACAGTTTAGAGGCTTTCCAGACTACAGCATGTCAGACAGTTATTTCAGACATTATTTTATCAGATGTTTATTTAGATTTGAACCTTATGTCCATTCAGTACATGTTTCCGTATTTTCATGTTATATTATGCAGTGTACAGGTACAGATATCAGTCATGGGTTAGCTTGTGGTCCTTCGGGGTCATGAGCACCGTGTAGTATTTTGGTTCAGAAAATTGGGGTATTACAAACTTGGTATCAGAGCCTAAGGTTCAATAGAGTCCTAGGGAGTTTGAAAGTCGTATCTAGTAGAGTCTTGTGCATGGGTGTGTTACGCGCCACATTTATGTATAGGAGGCTATAAGATATTTTAGGAACAGTTTCCCTTCTTTCAGTATTCATATTGTGCCAGTGAGAAAAAACTCAAGTTGAACTCACAGACTAATCCTTGTTCCTCTTCTATTTACAGAACATGCCTCCTAAGAAGAGAACAGGGAATCAGTCAGCCCCTCAGCCCGCAAATCCTTTTAATGAGAATGTGTCACATGCAAAATTCCGGGCAACTTTACAGGCGCTAGCCCAAGCTGTGACCACTAGTGTTCAGGGCAACCGTCAGACTGCAGCCCCACCTAAGTAAGATAGGGATTCAGCCGCAACCAAAATCAGAAATTTTATGAGAATAAACCCTCCAGAATTCTTTGGGTCAATAGCCGGTGAGGACCTACAGTTGTATCTAGAAGAGGTGAAGAATATCACCCAAATTATGCATGTGTCATAGGAGGAGAGTGTGGAATTAGCATCCTATAGGCTGAAAGATATTGCTCATGATTGGGTAGTATTGTGGAACAAGAGTAGAGGGGAAGATGCAACTCCCATGACTTGGCAAATATTTTAGGATGCCTTCTTAGATAAGTTTTTCTTGCTAGAGATGAGAGAAGCTAAGGTAGAAGAGTTTATGAACCTGAGAAAAGTCTCCATGACAGTGAAGGAGTATTGTCTTAAGTTCAACCAGTTAGCTAAGTATGCACCTGACTTGATAGCTGACCCCCAGAGCGAGTATGAGTAAATTTGTGACTAGTGTGTCCGAGTTAGTATTGAAGGAGTGTAGAATAGCTATGCTCAATAGAGACATGGATTTTACTAGGTTAATGATGCATGCCCAACAGATAGAGGTAGATAATTCTAAGGATAGGGAGAGATCTAATAAGAGATTCAAAATAGGTAGTTACTATTTTTCTCAGGCTAGGTTACAGGGTGGTAACCGTTCTCACCATAGTCAGAAAAATTCAGTCCCAGTTCCATCCTCAACTAGTGTGCCCACATAAAACTTTAGAGATGTCAGTCATGATGGGGCGCCATTCTCCAAAGCCCAGAGTAGTGTTGGTAGTCAGTGTACTTATCCACTTTGTGGAGAATGTGGCAAGAATCATCTAGGTACGTGCAGAGCTAGTAGTCAATTATGTTATAGATACGGTAATCCAGGTTACAAAGCATGGGAGTATAGAGTGTTAGCTCAGAAAGGTAGAGATTCGCGTCAGCAGGCTTCCACTCCCAGTACCAATAGTGGTCAGGGTCAAAACCGACTCTATTTACTTCAAACTCGCCATGATCCAAAAAGTTTTCCTAACATAGATTCGGGTACGCATGAATCTTTTATCTTCATGCATTAGTTTTATCTCTCCAATGTTTAGTTATAATCTAGTTAGTAGATGCCCTGTGCATCACCTCAGTATCTCCGTACGGTAAGCATTCTTAGAGGGACATAGTGTCCCAAGGGGGAGATACCCCACCTTTTCTTAACGCTCTCATGTCTTAGATATTTTAGTTTCTCCTTGCATAACAAATTCAGTCTAGAATAGAGGGTTCTCATAAGTTAACCCTCATGTTAAAACCTCAGTTGTAAGTCAAGTATTCAGAGGTTCAGTTCAGTTCATGATGTTCAGTTAATACGTCACGTACCATATCAGTCATGTAATCATGCATCAGATATGCATGGATTTAGCCTTTTAGTTGTTCATCAGATATGCATCCTCATTTTGAGAAAGCTCAGTTTATTAGAATCCTCAGTCCTATATTCATCAATCAGTTACCCATGCATCAGATATGCATATTCAGTATGAATCAGTTTATCAGTCAGGTCAGTCATAAGATCATGTTTCAATAATTTATATTTAGTTCATGTTTAGTTTATTATTTCCCCTCTCAGTCAGTCTCATTCGAGGATGAATGTTCTCAAGGGGGAGATATTGTAATACCCCGTATGTTTCTAAGCTAGAAAGTGAACCATTTTTTTCCTACGTATGAAACCTCCTATCCTGTAATTCATATTTGAGTACATGACTTACAATTAGTATCCTAGCGATAAGATTGCTTATGATGTGTTAAGCATGTTCATATAAGTCACTTAAGGTAATGAGCATCAAGTTTTAGTGTTTGATTTTGCAAAGGTCATCTTTTAATGAGCATAACATGATGTATATGTGGTGTTTTGGCAGATTTATACCCACCAAATTGTATAGAATCAAATTAGATTTCCAACGATACCAATTTTACCAAAATCCGACACTCGAGCAAGTAGTGATGGCCTTGTAAAGTGGACTGCGACGCATAACAATCGCACATGGCTATTGGATCAAGTGTGCGATAGGTTGTGCGGCGCACACCCTCAAGTTTACGATAGGATGTGCGACGTACACCTAGGCTTGTGCGATAACATGTGCGACGCACACCCTAGCATGTGCGATGAGGTGTGCGACGCACACTTATGATTTCAACAATGAAAACACTTAGTTTTTGAGTTATTTTGAGGATAATTAAGTCTTTTGACACTCCTTACACGTCCCTAAACTTAAACCTACAAAATATATAGCTCCTAATCATATTATAACTCTATTAACATCTTAAGTTCATTATCCAAGAGCACAAATAGGAGAAAAACAACTAGGGTTGCACAATTCAGCTTGAAGATCCAATTTCAAGGAAATTCCTCCGTCAATCATCAAGAATCTTCCTTCTAAGGTATGCGTAGTGTCCATCCATGGATTCCTTTCATTCGTGGAATTCAAGAATCAATCTTTGATTACTAAATCATTAATGTTTTGTGGTGATATGGTTGTATTCATGTTGTTGTTTGTTGTTTGTGCTATAGAGTGGGAATTTGATGAATTTTCATGAAGATTAAGATCATGTAGTTGGAACCCATGAATTTAGGTGGATTAATGTGGTGTAAATTTTTTAATACACCTATGCCTTAAAGAGTGCATGCACGGTGTTTGATAAAATACCTAAGAGACTAGAAATCATGCAATATAGCTAAGTAGAACCCAAATGACAAGTCCATGCTCTATCCCTTATGACTCAACATGAATTCCATGCAAATTATTATGTATTGTTGTTATGCTATGGAATGCTCATGAAATTAGAATCATGCAATTATGTACATATTATATGCATTATCTTTCATGATCAAGAATATGAAATCATGTGTAGTGTGGAATCCCCTACTTATGGTATTATGAATTGCGAATGTTATTCCTATGATCAAGAAGTGTCAGTCTCCTTCCATCGAGTCCTGGGGGTACTTGTACCCGAAAAATATAGTTGTGTGCCTAGAGTGATGTCATGTTATCACGATGCTCTTAGTCAGTCCTCAGAACTCAGTACGTTCCTTCAGTCAAGGGAACTTAGTAAACTTAGTTTAGCTCCGCTAAATAATACCACTAGTATCAGTTCAGTTTAGTCAATTAGAGCAGCTCAGTTAATCAGTTTAGAGTCTTTCAGTTGGGAGTTAGAACTAGCTCCAAGCGAGTATGGGGATGGTTGCTTCCCCGTTAGAAAGGCAGAGTCATTAGCAGCAATCCCCGTACTCCAGAACTGCGTAGCCAACACAGGTCTAGGAGTCACCCATCAGATTAAGGCTAGACTTGACTATTATATATTTCCTTAGGATTCGCTTCCTGTTCAGGGACACCCGTCAGTGAGGCTTTACCATAGCAGAGGTATCTACCCATGGAATGGTATTAACGCCCTTCCAGTTGGGGTTACAGGTTGGACCCCACTAGTAAGATTCAAGGTATGTCGGTTAAGTGAGAACTCCCACAGTTGCAGTTTTAGTAACAGTCTTTAAAGTAGAAATAAAAAATCAGGACTTTCAGATACAGTCATCAATCTCAGTAAGGAACTTAGATAGTTCCACAGATTCAAAGACCACCCATCAGATAGGCTTGGTCTCCCATTAATTTATTCAGTATCAGTACTTATAGAGGTTTTCCATCAAATAGGCTTGATCTCAATCTCAGATTCAGTTGAGTATTCTCATATCAGTTCCAGAGATCACCAGTTAGTTAGGCCTGATCTCAAGATTAGTCACTCTTAATTATTATTAGAATATTTAGACTGTCAGATACAGTTACTCAATATCAGTTACATCGGTTAGGCCAATCATCACAGTTATATCAGTTGTCATAGCTTACGTTATCAATATTTAGTTTCAGGACTATTAGACACAGTCAATTAGACTAGTTCTTCATAATTCGAACTGTCAGAAACAATCATTTATCTATTTAGTATCTTAGTATCAGTATCTTAGTATCAGTAAAGTCATTACGTCAATATTCAGATTCAGTAGTCAGTATCTCCATGAGTTCAGTTATAGTTACTTATGCATGTATGTATTCTCACGTTCATATTCGTCAGCATTGTTCATGCATATAACATATTGTATTTAGCCTACCTCACTCGTATACTCAGTACATTTACACGTACTGACGTATTTGTGCTATGGTGTTTTTTCTTATGTTACACCATAGGTTCAAAGGCACGAGCTCCAGATTAGCAGTAGATTCTAGTATCAGCTGTCAGCATTAGAAGTGAGTCCTCATCTTTCAAGGACATAACGATTTCATTACTATTTTAGTTTTTAGTTTATTTCAATAGCTGGAGTTAGTTGGGAACATGTCCCATCAACTCCTTATTCAGACAGTTTAGAGGCTTTCCAGACTACAGCATGTCAGACAGTTATTTAAGATATTATTTTATCTGATGTTTATTTAGATTTGAACCTTATGTCCATTCAGTACATGTTTCCGCATTTTTATGTTATATTATGCAGTGTACAGGTATAGATATTAGTCATGGGTTAGCTTGTGGTCCTTCGGGGTCATGAGCACCGTGTAGCATTCCAGTTTAGAAAATCGGGGTGTTACAATGACCCAGTAGTTGTAGTCCATGTAGGGAGTATAGATGTTCGTAATAACCTCTCTTATAAGGAGATTCCAGTCCAAATCCTTGATTATCAGATTCACAGACTGAGGAACAAAGATGTCCATCTAGTCAGAGTTCTTTGGCGGAATCAATCCATTGAGGGAGCTACTTGGGAAACAGAAGCAGATATACAGACCAAGTATCCTCACCTCTTCTCTGCCAACTCAGACTCAGCCCAAGGTAATAGTTTTTCCTTGAACTTACTCAGTTCCATGCTTAAATTTTCCATTATAGACTTGGTACCAGTTACCATTGCATATTCAGTTGTGACTTCATGCATCAAATATGCATGTTCAACATGAGAAACTTAGCTTATTAGCAATCCCAGTCATGCATTCATGAATTATATTCAGCTATGTACTCAGGCATCATTTATGCATGTTTAGTATGAAACTTTAGCATATCAGTAATGTCAGTTATGAAATCATGTTGCAGTTGTGCATATCTAGTATCTAAATTCAATCTATCAGTATTTTCCAGCTTAGTTAGTCTCATTTGAGGACGAATATTCCCAAGGGGGAGATATTGTAAGACCCCGCAAAATTCTAAGCTTAGCTCAGTCCTTTAAAGCTTATTAAGGGGTCCCAGACTTAAAATTTTTTAGCTAAGTATTCATACTTAATGTTATTTTAGCCTTCGTAGGTTGGAAACTCTATTTCATAATCCTCATGACCTTAAAGTGATGATTTTTAGGTTGAATCATAATAAAAAATGTCAGTGGGTGTTCTCGGATAAGTTTTGGATTTTTTGGACTTCGTTTGAAACACATTTGAAAGCTCAAACCAGTGGATCGATGTGATCTTAATGTACCGCATCGCCCTTCGCATTGATGCGGATTTTCCCCAGCTCCCAATGTAGATTCTAGTGAACCGATGTAGACTTGACGCAGTGCATTGTCTATTATGTCAATGCCAATGACGCGGTGAGTTGGTCTACGCATCGTTAAATCAGTTTTTAGTCATTAATAAGTCGTTTCCTCAAGGGTAATTAGCTCTTTTGCCACCTGATGCTAGCCCCCAAAACACGAGATTAAGCCCCTTTAGAGGTAAAATCCATTTATCTTTCTCAAAATTTCTCAAGAAGCAAACCCTAGGATCTCTAATTCAAGATTCATCCTTCAAGAACACTCCATCATTCTCCACAAATTTGAATACCAAGGTATGTCAAGTGTTCATCCAAGGATCCCTTCCACCCTTGGAGTCCAAGAAACTCTTTTAAACTTTAAGTAAATTGATTTCATGACTTCCATGATTTGGATTCAAGTGTATTCATGATTATAATGTTGATTGGGTTTCTATACCATGATTAAGTGCAAGATTTATGTAAAAATAATTATTATGTAGGTAGTATCATGTGAATTTATGTTAAAGCCTTGAAATTGTGATGCTCATGTGTTGATTAGTACTATGTGTATATACAATGCCTTCCAAGTGTTTGATGAGTTGTTCATGTGAATTAAATAGTGGGATTATATCATGTTAGCATGTATACTAGTTCATGCCATTCAAGTATTTGATAAAATGCCTCTATAGATGCATTATGAATAAATGTAAATTTCTATGCTATGCAAGGTCATGTGATGCTTTACTTTTATGCTATCGGGTCCTGGGGGTATTTAATACCCGGTAATTTAGCTAATTACCTAGAGCCAGTGTCAGTTACAGAATAATCTTAGTCATGTCACGATCAGTAGTACTCTCAGTCAGTTACAGAACTCAGGAAAAAATCAGTAAACTCAGTATCAGTCCAATCCAGTTCAGTATTTAGTTCAGACCTCAGTAAAATTCAGTCAATTAACAGAATTCAGTAGTATTCCATCAGTTAATGAAACTCAGTGAACTTAGTTCAGTTTAGTTAGACAGTATAATCAGCAACAGTTCAGTCAAGCCTAGTATGAACTAGGAATCAGTTCAGTGTCTATTCAGTTGGGAGTAGGATTCAGCACCGAGTGAACCCAAGGATGGGGACTCACCTGCCAGTAGAGGGTGTGATCCTTAGAAACAGTCCTTGTGTTCCAGAACTACATATCCAGTGTAGGTTGATACATCAACATGCCAGTTGAGGGTTGATGAGATGTCCTACCTGCTAGTTAAGGGTACCATCATTCTCATTCAGAGCACCTGCCAGATGAGGGTGACTCAACTTGTCTTTTACCTGTGGCACGGTACTGATATCCTTCCAACTGGGGTTATAGGTTAGATCCCAATCTATATAGAGAGGTAAATATCGGTTAGAAAATTACCTCCCACAGTCTCAGTTTCAGTTTTTAGAATGGAACTCAGTTCAGTTCTACAGAAATCAAGACTGTCAGACACAGTCACTCAGTTAAGTACGAAACTTAGAATTGTTCCACAAAATCAGGATTGTCAGATATAGTCACTCAGTTAACAGTAATACAGTATCAGTGAACTCATATATTAGTAGACTAGTGATTCAGAACTCAGTATCCAGTGTTATCATGACCTCATTTAAAATTTATGTATTCATGCATGTACTCTCATTCAGTTATGTTCATGTTATTCAGTCAGCTATTGTTCATGCATATGAACCCACGCATGTTATCCTACCTCACTTTTCATACCAGTACATTCAAAGTACTGACGCATACCTTTTTTTTGCTCTATGATGTCTTATATCATAGGTTCAGACACACGGGTCCCGATCATACTTAGTATCCCAATCCATCATCAACAGACTAGTGGTGAGTCCTCATTGTTAGAGGACAGATTTATTATTTTAGTATTTCATTACTCAGTTTATTTCAGTAGTCGGAGTTAGTTGGGGACTTATTCCATCAACTCTCGGTTCAGACAGTACAGGCTTTTTTAGACATAGAATATTTTTTAGACAGATGTTCAGCTTACAGTATTGATTTCAGTATTTATTTTCAGTTTTGAACCTTATGTCTATTTCTACCTAAATTCTGCATTTTTCAGTATTGTTATTCAGTTATTACAGCAGGTACAAGTCATGGGTTAGGTTGTGATCCTTAGGGATTATAAGCACCGTGTAGCGTCCAGGGTACAGACTTGGGGCATTACAAGGACAAACATCACAGTTTTTCAAAGTAAAAGAATTGAGAAAGTTCTAACCAAAAACTCTTTTAAGAACTTCAATAGGAACTTGCCACATCCTCTTGTGCCAAAGATCTTCTGTCATCATGTTCCCTGCTTGCAAGCAACTCTTACTCCTTTGATAATCTATCATTTGTCTTATGTTGATCACATACAAACCATCAATCACCTTACCAATCTCTTTGACCCTCCTAGGACATAGGTCCTGGAGAATGAAGAAGTTTGGATAAAATGAGGCAGATCAGTTTAGCTCTTTTGTCAACTGGGAAACTAACAAAAGGTTAAACTTAAAATCTGGCACACAAAGGATGTTATATATAGAATCACCTTCTGATATTTGAGTACTTCCAACATGAGTAATATGAGTTGACTCTTCTGTAGGTAATTGAACTTTTTCTTGTACTTTGTACTAAAGTATCATTCTTCAAAATATCCTTATTTCCAACCATATGGTTGGTTGCACCAGTATCAACAATCCATGTATGATTAATTCTATCACTAACATCTTTAATAGAGCAATTACCTGCCATGTGAGCACTTTCTTCTATAGTAGGTGTATGATTCAACATAGCAAGTACTTACTATGTTGCTCAGGTGTTAGAATAGGCCTTGACATTATCTGATTATATTTCTCCTATGTCAACATAGGTCCTGTGTATTGTCCTCCTGGTGTTGCTATTAATGGCATGATCTGTCCTACAACCATGTTTGCCTTTTTTCTTCCTTTGTAATCATGAGGATAACCAATGAGACTATAACATTTCTCTCTAACGTTCCCCTACGAATGACAGTAATCACACTCCTACATCTTGTAACAAGTGGCTCTAGTATGTCCCTTCATATTACAATAATCACAGTACATGGTTTTTTTCATATTCTGATATTTGGCATTAAGCAATGTTGTAGGTTCAACTGTAGCTCCCGAATTAAGCGACCCTACCATAAGCTTCCTTTGACTTTTCTCTTGAATTAGCATAGCATAAACTTAATTTATACTAGGTAGCGGCTTCATCATTAGTATTTAACTATGAGCATGTGCATAACTATCATTCATCCCCATAAGAAATTGAAATAACCTCTATTTCTCTAGATGTAAAATAAAATTCCTTGATCTCTCACAGTCACAACAAGGAAGAGGAGCTAAAGTACTGTATTCATCCCATAAGTCTCTCAACTTAGAAAAATATGTAGAGATGGACGAAATCCTTGTGTCAGTATCATAATTTCTCTGTGTAAGTAGTACTCACGTGAATTATTTACCTAGTCAAAGCGTTCCTCGAGGTCTTTCCAGATCAAAGTTGCACTCGTGCCATAGAGAATTTTGGGAAGCAATCTTTTATTTACATTTCTCATTAACCACGAGACCAATATCGCATTACAGTGATCCCATTGTTTCGCTAATTCTCTATTATAATGACTTCGAGCTATTGATCCATCAATAAATCCCAGTTTGTTTCACCCTAGCAGGACCAACTTCATTACGCGACTCTATATTGTATAATTCTCCATTCATGTTAGCCTGATCCCCAATGACATTGATCTTGAGGCATCAGAAGGATACAAATACAACAGATATAGATGATCAATAACAACAGTTGCTACACTAGCACTATCTCCACTCTATGCAGCACTAGTTCTTGCATTTTCCATCAACAGAATAGAAGAAAGAAAACCAAAAAAATTATGTGCGAAATTTGAAAAGTTTGCGATGAATCTCTATAATTTTAGTCAATTATCAACTAAAATTCTAAAATCCATTCATGTCCAGCTCCGATACCATAATAAATTTCACATAATTGCGGAAGAAAATACATAAAGCTTCCAGATTTTATGGTGAACTAGAATAAGAAAGAAAGAAGAGAAAGAGAAGCAGCTAAGATTTTTTCATTCTAATCAGAAAATAATCCCTCATACATCTATATATACTGCCCAACTAACCAACTCACTAGCGTTAGTTGTGCTAACTAATTGACAGTTGTAAGATTCCTAATTAACTCCACTAATACCAATAACTAACAGCTAAACCAACAATTAACTTCTATATAAACTTAGCTACGTATTTATTTTATCAAGGTACCTTAGTGTACTTGTCTAATACTTTCACAAAGAATAGTTATGATGAAATTATCAACTTTCTAATCATAATTTTTTTTATATTTTAGAAAATTCTCTGATAATTAAAGCAACAATACTGTATATAAAACTGTGCAGACGTAGGGGGCCACCTTATGCTAAGGGTGTCTGTTATGATTTGGATAGAATTAAAAAACTACAAGAAAAAGAAAAACAAGAACAACACACGAATTTATGTGGAAACTCTTGCGGAAAAAAACACGGGCAAAGGTAGAGGAATTTTACAATGAAAGGATAGGAGAATAATATGGAGAATGACGTAATTTCTGAATGTCCAAAACCGACCCACTAAATGTACTTATATAGTATGTGCATATAAATAAGTCCTAGGACCAAAAACATAAAGGTCCTACCACAACAGACCCCATTGAAAATCACAAACATGGGTCACACCACGAAACTTTCAGGGCTGGACCAACAAAATTTGGGTCACAACTCTAACAATCTCTACCTTAACACGAATTTTAATTTAGAACTCAAATCCATTTCAAGACAAACTCTTCACCTCTTCCACAAAAACCCCTAAGGGAATATCTTAATAGCTAACACCAACCAAGTCCAAGCAATGCACAAACTTGGCACTTGGTAGTGTCTTGGTCATTATATCAACAGGGTTATCATGGGTACTAATCTTGCTTACCATAATATCACCACGAGCAATAATTTCATGTATAAAATGATACCGAACATCAACGTAATTTGTCCTCTCGTGAAACATCTAATCTTTCGTAAGGAAGATAGCACTCTGACTGTCGCAAAAAATTGTAGTAATTTGTAAGTCTTTGCTAAGTTCACCAAACAGACCCTTCAACTAAATAGCTCCCTTGAAAGCCTTTATAATAGCCATGTAATTTGCCTCAGTAGTTGACAAAGCAACCATAGTCTAAAAAGTAGCTTTCCATCTGATAGCACAACCACCAATAGTGAAAACATAGATTGTAAGGGATCTCCTTTTATCATGGTCTCCTGCAAAATTAGAATCAACATACCTAATTACTTCATCTCTATTTCACCCTGCAAACAAACATCAGAAGATCTATGCAAGTATCTAAAAATCCACTGAACTGCTTTCCAATGTTCTTTGCCAGGATTTGTCATGTATATGCTAACTACACTGACAGCATATGATAAATCTGGTCGGGAATACACCATCACATACATAAGAGACCTGACGGCACTAGAGTATGGAACTCAAGACATATAATCACACTCATCATCTATCTTTGGAGATAAAGTGGCCGAGAGTTTGAAGTGAGCTGCCAATGGAGTACTGACGGGCTTGGCAGTTTGCGTATTGAACATGTGAAGCACTTTCTCAATATACTTTTTCTGACTCAAGTATAACTTACACTTCTCTCTGTCCCTCATAATTTTAATGCCAAGAATCTTCTTTGTTGCTCCTAGATCCTTTATCTCAAACTCCTTGATGAGCTGCGCTTTGACTTTTATTATCTCTCTATATCCTTTGTTGTAATTAACATATCATCAACATACAAGAGAAGATACATGAACAAACCATTACTTACCTCCTTGAAGTAGACACAACTATCATAACTACTCTTTTGAAACATATGAGAGGTCAAAAAAGAGTCAAACCTCTTATACCACTGTCTGGGAGACTGTTTTAAGCCATAAAGAGACCTTTTCAGCAAGCATACATAGTCCTTCTTTCCTGAAACTACAAAGCCCTCTAGTTGCTACATATAGATGTCCTTATTAAGTTCTCCATGTAAGAATGCAATTTTGACATCGAAGTGCTCAAGCTCAAGATTATGCATGGCCACTATACCAAGCAAGGCTCGAATCGAGCTATGCTTTACAACTGGAGAAAACACATCTGTGAAGTCAACACCTGGAACCTGACTGTAATCTTTAGCAACTAGTCTTGCTTTGTACCTAGCATTTTCAACTCCTGATATTCCTTCTTTCCATTTAAATACCCACTTGCAATAAACATCTTTCTTATCTTTAAGCAATCTCACCAGATCCTTTGTGCTATTCTTATGAAGTGATTCTATCTTCTCCTGCATAGAAATCATCCATTATCCGGAATCATCACAACTAACTGTCTCTGAGTAAGAAGGAGGTTCTTCACCAGAATCAATATCTTTTGTTACTTTCAATGCATAAGCAACCAAATCAGCTTCAACATACTTCTGAGGAGGTCTAATACCTCTTCTAGGACTGTCTTTAGCAATAGAATATTGTGGCATCACTGGTGGTGAAGAAAAATAGTACCACTCTGTATCTCCAGGCTAGACTGAGAAGTAGGCACTTGTGTAGACTCTACTCCAATCTGCAATTCAATGTGGGTGCTTGACTTTTGCTGATTTATGTCGCTAAGCTCATCTGGGGACGAAGCACTAGATTCGGAGGGAGCCCGAAGCATGGCAGTTTCATCAAACATAACATCCCTGCTAATTATAACCTTTCCATTTATAGGACACCAAAGCTTATAACCTTTAACACCGGGCTTATAACTAATAAATAAGCACTTGACAGATCTAGGTTCCATCTTTTTCATTATCAACATAAGCATAAGCAAGACATCCAAATATCCTCAAATCAGAATAACTAGAAGGAGTACCATACCATACCTCTTGTGGAGTTTTTTTATCAATCACAACTGATGGAGAGTGGTTAATAAGAAGACAAGATGTGGAAGCAGCTTCAGCCCAAAAGGACTTAGATAAACCAGCATTATAGAGTATACAATGCACCTTCTCCATTATAGTCGTATTCATTCATTCGGTCATACCATTCTGCTGCGGAGTATGACGAACTGTCAAGTGCCTCACAATTCCTTCTGACTTTCACAGAGCATTAAATTCATTAGAACAGAAGTCTAAACCATTATCAGTCCAAAGATGGTTTACTTACTTCCTTATTTGCTTTTCAATCATAGTCTTCCACTCCTTGAAAGTATAAAACACATCATTCTTTTGCTTCAGTAAAAACACCCAAACTTTTTTGGAATAGTCATCAATAATAGTCACAAGTAATTCGTACCTCCTCTAGAAGGTACTCTAGAAGGATCCCAGAGATCAGAATGAATATATTCAAGTGTGCCTTTAGTTAAGTGGATACCTTTAGTGAATCTGACTCTTTTCTGCTTCCCAAAAATGCAGTACTCACAAAGCTCCAATTTGGTAATACTCTGGCCATCAAGACGTCCTCTCCTTCTTAGTTCAGCCATTCCATTTTCACTCATATGCCCCAGGCTCATATGCCAAAGTTTAGCAACATCACTTTCTGATAGAGAGGAGGTAGAAACAGCAGCATCACCTATAATTATAGATCCTTGCAAGACATACAAATTTGCAGTCTTTCTCTGTCCCTTCATCATAACAAACAGAACCTTTAGTAACCTTCAGGACTCCACTTTCACCAATGTTCCTATATCCGTTCGAATCAAGGGTACTCAAGGAAATAAGATTTTACTTCATGTTTGGGACATACCGCACATCACTAAGTTTCCCCACAACCCCATCAAACATTTTAATTCTGATTGTTCCAATACCAAATATCCTACAAGGTGTGTTATTTCCCATCAACACAACACCTTTAGAGATTGTTTCATATGTTGTAAACCAATCCCGATTGCGATACATATGAAATGTGCAAGATGAATTAAGAATCTAATCCTCACAGGGTTTGGAGTTACCATCAGAAACTACCAAGATTTCTCCATCACCACTGCTATCTTCAACAAAAATGGTTTCACCAGACTTCTCTGGTTAGTGTCCCTTTGGTTTTGGAGTTTTTCTTTTCTCTCTATTCTGTAACTTATAACACTCGTATTTGATATGGCCCTTTTTCTTGCAGTAATTATAGGTTTTGTTTTTGTTTCTAGATTTCGGCCTATTCATGTCATCACCTCCAAAATTTCTCACACGGGTCCTTCCTTGAACAATGAGACCATTTCTTTGAGTCTCCGACCCATTCACAAGATGTTTCATCTTCTCCTTAGAGAACAACGCATCATAGATTTCATCTATGGTCAGGGTATCACGACTATATAAAATTGTATCCCTAAAGGTCGTATATGATACAGGTAGTGAACACAACAAAATCAACCTTAAATCTTCCTCATCGTACTTAACTTCCAGAGTCTCTAAATCAAAAACAATTTCCTTAAAGACAGATAGGTGATCCTCCAAGGACACACCCTCAGACATGTAATGGAAATAAAGTCATTTTTTGAGATGTAACTTACTTGTTAGGCTTTTTGTCATACACAATGATTCAAGTTTCATAAAAAACGCAGCGGCAGTGATCTCCTTCAAAACATCCTATAGAATCTAATTGGATAAATGAAGGTGGATCTTAGATAGATCTTCCGATCCTTACACTGTTTGTCCTCGTCCATCCATGATAAGGGCATCTTATCAAACCCTAATAGAGCATCATCCAAATTCATCTGCGTGAGCACAACCCACATCTTAACCTTCCATAATAAAAATCTGGTGTTGCAATCTAACAACGGATTATCATACTTCATGGTTGCCATCCCCTACGAAAGGATGGAGTATATTCAACTCATAATTATAAGGAAGAAAATATGGACATATCTGTTACAGAAAAATTATGTCATCTGGATATTTAATTCCCAACCTAGATAACCCTATAAATCCTTTGGGTTACCCGATTAATAGAGCATGGGATTAGAAGAAAGGAAACTCTACAAGGCGAAGTCATTTACAACGGCAAGAAAAAGATCGATCAAAATTCTAAGGATCAGAAGATACAACGGTCACAATATTCAAACTTTTGTATAAATAAAACATAGTAGCCTGATTTTATTTTTTACATCTTTACTTGAGCAATCTCCTAGTTACTTCTTATTCTTATACAAATCAGTGTAATATGTTATGGTGAAAACAAAAGAGAGAAGAAGCTAGAATCTATAGAAGTAAAGGTTGCTACCTTTCTCATAAAGCTATCTGATAAAAATTGTGAAAAAGTTATTGTATTCATTTAAAGTTGATGTAAGGCAATCTTTTGTAACTCAAGCGGACTGAAAGTAGGCACCATAAGGGTGTTCCGAACCAGGATAAATCTTTTAGTACTTTTTACTTTATTTATGTTTTTTATTCTCCGCTAGTATTGTTTATTTGGTACTAACATCGTTGTGCAGGAAAGCCGACTAACTGGTTATTATAGTCGACTTAAAGTACAAAAATTTCTACTCACCCCCACCCCACCCCACCCCTCTTGATTATCAATTGGTATCAGAGCAGGTCCCATAAAAATGTTGCTTACCCATACTTGAGAAAAGATCAAATGGAAAACTTTCAAATTCCAAGAGAAATACTTTAGGATGATCATTCATCAAACGAGCCCCATATATCAATGGACAACACTACTCTATTGAAAGAACAAATTCAAAATCTTTGTTCAATCAATTGATTTTCAAGTTTTGGTAGTAATCAAGAGAGAATTTCAAGACTCATCAAGGACAAAGGAAAGGAATCAAGCAGCATCATTGGTCTCAAAACATTTAAGGACACTAAGAAACAATAAGAGATAATTAAAAGTAATGCTAGAGCAGTAAGTTTACTTTATTGTGCAGTTGTAAATCGGAGTACGACAAGATCTCAATATGCAAGATAACTAAAGAGATATGGGACAAAATTGAAGTTACTCATGAAGGCACAACAAAAGTAAAAGAAGACGGGATTGGTACACTCGTTAATAAATACGATTTGTTCAAAATGGGCGACGGTGAAGGAGTGGAATATATTTTTTCATGATTCAGTTAAATTGTGTATGAACTCAAATCACTAGGAATGACTTATTCAAATAGACCGCAAGTAAAGAAGCTTGTAAGAAGTCTTCTCAAAGCATGGGAGACAAAGACAACCACTCTGGAAGATGGAGATATACCATGACATAAGATGAACTATGAGGTAATCTTCTTGCTTATGAACAAAATCATATCAATAGGTACAGCTAAGAAGAGAAAAAGAAGAATGTAGCATTCAGTGTTATAAATCCTAATGAAAAAGAAAATATTGATGAAGAAGACACCAAAGATATGGCTCCCATAAATCGAGAAGTAAGGCATATTCTTAAACAAAGACAATTAGAGACCTCACAATCCTTTAGGAACAATGATTACTCAAGGAATGATGATTGGTGCTACAACTGCGATAAGTCTATTCATATCAAATAAAGTTGTCCTGAGTTAAGAAGGAGATCATCAAAGAAAAACAAGAATATTGGCGCATAGAGTGATGAAGATGAAACTGAGGATGATGCAGAAGTCACAAATATATGTTTCATGGCTATAAGAGAGTCAAGTAAGGTAAAACCTTTTAATTTTCATAATTGTAATATCTTGCAATCAAATCTTGATAAACTTCAAAAGGTCATTAATGAGTATAACAAGATTGCTCAAGAAAAGAAAGATTTGAAAATTCACTTGTATAATAGAATTGCTCAAGGAGAAAAATATTGGCAACATCTTAGACACAAGCTGGATAGGAGTTGACTTACTTCAAGAAGAGCTTGATGAACATAAGATGCAACTTAATAGCATCAAAAAGTCACAAAGTCACTTTTCAATCAAATTTAATAAATTTAAAATTAAAGCAGACTCTAGTGCTAACTCGTTTGCATCTACTAAATTTTCTTTCTCCGATTATAAAACTACGTGTTACACTTGTAAAAGAAAGGGTCACAAGTCATATAACTGCAGAGAGTAGTTGCATGGAATATGAATGTGGAGATCAAAGAAAACTACTTCTAACCCTCAAGGACCCAAAAACAATTAGGTTCCTAAAAGATAATAATTTTTTATGTTGTAGGAACACACCCGCAAGACCTATAAGAAGGAAATGTGGGTAATAGACAACAGGTGTTCTAGGCATATGGCAAGAATGAAAGAAAGTTTCAATTTTGTAAAGAAAATAGATGGTGGATCTGTTAGATTAAGAGATAACGCTAAAGAAGAAGTTGTGGGAGTCGAATTTGTAAATATCAGTCCTTCTTGTGTTCTAATTGAAGTGTACCTAGTGGATGGACTCACATATAACATGCTAAGTATAAGTCAACCATGCGATGCTGGATTTGATATATTGTGAAATATTGTGAAATGCATCATCAGCAGTACCGCAAGAAATATTACCTTCAGTGATGATCGGGTCAAAAATATCTATGTTTTAAATAATATTGATTTATCTATTTTAACTTGTCTTACTATTCAAATATGTGTTTCTTGATTGTGGCATAGAAAACTTGGACATAAGAGTATACATGATATTGAAAAGCTCTCTGGACTTGAACTGGTTAAAGGTCTGCCTAAATTTATGTTTGAAGAGAATCATATATGTAATGCTTGTTAACTTAGTAAGAAGACTCAAACATAATTCAATGTCACACATTATTAGCACGTCTAAGCCACTCTAAACTATCCGCATGGATCTATTTAGACCTACCAAAATAGCTACTATTGATAAAAAAAGATATATTTTTGTTATAGTTAATGACTTCTCATGATTTATACGGATAATGTTTCTTGCTCACAAGCATGAAACATTCACTAATTTTGAAATATTTTATAGAAGAGTTCAAAGAGAAGTAAGATACTTTATATCTATCATACACAGTTATCGTGAAGGAGAATTTAAAATTAAAGCATTCAAAGATTTTTGTGCACAAAATGGTTATACTTAAAATTTCTCTTCACCTTACTCTCTTCAATAAAATGAAATAGTTGAACGAAAGAATATATCTCTTCAAGACCCTGCCAGCATTATTCTATTGGAACAATGTTTGTCTAACCACTTTTGGAAAGAAGCAGTGAGCACATCATGCTATATACTCAACAAATGTTTGATCAAGCCCATTTTAAAAAAAGATCCCCTAGGAGCTTTGGAGAGGAGTAAGCCAAACATCAACTACTTTCATCCTTTTGGCTGCAAGTGCCTCATCTATACCAATGGTAAGAACACTCTAGAAAAATTTGATCCTCGAAGTACTGAAAGTATTTTCTTATATATTCTCCCACTATTCGTGCATATAGATCTTTTAATAAAAAGAACTTTAAGCATGAAATAATTTGTGCATGTAGTATTTGATAAATCTAACTCAGTTTTTGTGAATATGAGGCTTGATGGAGAACAGGGAAATAACTCCTGAGTCAAAATCACTATAAAAACTGAGGCACAAATAGACACAGAGTCAACTACCCCACCTAATCATTTAAAAGCAAACTTTTCATAGAATGGAGGCATAGTGCAAGCTTTTCAAATGACATCATTATTGAAAATTTAAATGATCAAATACAGACAAGAGATTTATTGAGAAAGCAAACGTATATGACCCTTGTATCACAGAATGACGCAAAATGAATTGATACTTGAAGATGAATCATGAATTTAAGCCATAAAAGAGGAACTAAATTAATTTGAAGGAAATCAAGATTGGACCTTAGTAAAATGGTCAAAGAATCGTGCAGTTGTTGGAGCTAGATGGGTCTATAGAAACAAACTGAATGAGGAAGGTATGGTCGTTAGAAATAAAGCAAGGTTAGCAACTCAAGGTTACTCCCAACAAAAAGGGATTGATTATGATGAAACATTTGCTCCCGTAGCAAGGTTGGAATCATTAACATCCTTTTTAGCTTTTGCCTCTTTTAAACGCTTCAAATTATTTCAAATGAATGTTAAAAGTGTCTTCTTAAATGACTTTATCAATGAGGAAGTTTTTTTTTTCAAACAACCTCCCTGATATAAAAAATCTTCTTAATCTGACTATGTTTTCATGATTTCAAAGGCACTTTTCTCAAGCAAGCTCCAAAATCTTGGTATGAGAGATTAAGCATTTTTTTATTAAGAAATAATTTTTAAAGAGGAAATATTGACACCGCCCATTTTATTCAGAAGTTATATTCTAGCATTCTTATTGTGCAAATTTATGTAGATGATATTATTTTTAGAAGTCCTAACACCTCGTTGTGCGAGAATTTTGTGAATCTTATAAGAGGATAATTAGAGATGAGCCTCATTGAAGAGTTGACTTTCTTCTTGGGAATTCAACTAAGTAGTTGATTTCCAAAAATTTCATAAGCCAAAGAAAATATACAAGAGAACTAATCAAAAAATTTAACATGAAAAAGGAGAAGGCATTCAGAACACTAATGAGTCCTTTAACTTGTCTTCAAACTGATGCTCAAGGAAAATGTGTAGACAAAAAGACTTATCGTGAGATAATTGGTTCACTTCTATAACTAACTGCAAGTCGTCCAGATATCATATTCAGTGTGTGCAAGTGTGGAAGGTTCTAGTCAGCTCCAAAACAATCCTACCTCATAATTGTAAAAAGAACAATTTGATATCTTATTAAGACTCAAGATTTTGGATTATGATATCCTCATGGTCAAAACTTTGATTTAATTGGTAATTCAGATGTTGCTTTTAAAGGTGACAAAAATGATCGAAAAAGTACAGGTGGAACATATCAACTACTTGGTTATGCACAATATCTTGACATAGCAAAAAGCAAACTTTCTTTGCATTATCCATCACGGGGTACAAATGTATAACTGTTGATAGTTGTGGTATAAAACTATTATGGATTATGCATTGACTGCTTGACTATGATTTTTATATGAATTAGTTCCTATTATGTATTATAACACTAGTTCTATTAACCTTTCTAAATATACTGTTCACCACTCGAAAGCTAAGCATATAGATATCATATAGAAAATAGAGATTTGTTCTAAATTTTGTTGATTCTAAAAATCAGCTTTCCAATATTTTTACAAAACCTATCTTAGAGGAAAGATTTTTTTTTTACGAAAAAGAATCGGTATTACAAGCATTTAATTTCTATTTTTCGTGTTTATTTTTTTTAAAATATATCTTTTAATGCTTATTTTTTGTCAGTTTTTAGATTTTCTTACTTTCCTTACTTTCTCTACTTATTAATCTATGATCATTTTTTATTTAGTGTATCCCTTCTTATCAAATTCCTCATTTTCCGCAACCCTCATAAATGTTTTTCTCTGTTCCATAAATAAACCGCTTTACTTCTCATCATTCTTTCCCCTTATCATTATCTCTTCATTTGCTTCACTGAATTGCCTCTTCACCTCTCTTTCTTTTCTCTCATTATAAACCCTCTCTTCCACTTTATCTTTATTTGTATTTCTTCACAATATTCAAAATTATATCTATGACATATCTCCCTCCTCCCTAAGTCTACTTATCAAAAAGCTCCTCCACAAATATTCAAAAGCTCTCTTCAGACTCTTCTGAAAGAGAATCTCATACTGTAGAAAAGGGGTTTAAGAAGAAATCCACTTGTGATAAAGGATATTCTTGCAAGAAATTTTTGGTGGACACTCGTGGGTCTTTTAATCAAGAGGACATGCAAAATTTTTGGGGTATTTAACAAAAGATAAATTTGAGCTCTTTTAAAATCAGTCTGTGGTTCAGATATAATGATAAACTTGAAGCAACTTAAGGAGTCTCATTGTTTAGTAAGTGATGTTTTCAAGGATCAAAAACTTAAATAGTTCTTCAAGGTATGTGGTATAGAAGTTTATGAGGATCATGTTTGCTTGTTTTATGCTAACCTTCATATATCTCGAGAAAGTGGAGAACTTAAAATTCTAGTGCTTGACCCTAGAATTATATTAAATGACTTTCTATTTGAAAAAGTATATGAAATTGAATCTTCTGTAGGTCTTTCATAAATGAATGGTGGTTGGCCTGATGATTTTGAGGTATCGCTTAAAGGAGCAAAGAAGGCAGTTATCAAATTGGGAACTAACCTTTCTGATTTTTTACCCCTGTCTCTGTGATTTGAAAATAGAATTGTAGCCACATATTATTACTACGACCTTAGTCCCCACAAAAGTGACCTTAGTAGCATTTCCACTAGGGATTTATTTATTTTGTATTGTCTAATTAAGAAGTATTATTTGAATTGGGGTAATTGGTTTCAAAAGTATATACTAGAAAGTGCTCAGGACTCTAGCGCCTCTCCTAGTTTGCCCTATGGTGCACTAATCTTTCACATTTTTCTTTACTCAATGATTGATTTATCTAATTTTCTTATTGTGTATGTTACTGGTACCTATGACACCCAAGCTTTTAAAAGCATGGGATATGTGTTAGTTGACTTCCAATGGTGTAATAAGGATTCAGCCAAAACTCGTTATGTGAAAACCAACTCTGACAAGGTCCCCATTGATTCAGCTGCATTGTTTCTCAAAGGAGTGGAAGGTATACAGAAATGGATGATGACTCTGGAAGAAGGGAGATATCTCTGTAGGAAACTATTGGAAAAATTAGTCAAGTCACCAAGGATATAGGCACATATGTAGGAAAATTGATGCTTGTAGTCGACAACATAAAGATTGAGGAAATTCGGATTGTGAATAAATTGATCAAGCAAGTTGACTCTATTAATTTTGGAGTAAGTTCCTCTCACAACGAACTTGTTGTCACCTTTCAGACATACTATTCAACCTTTTCGAAGAACGTGAAAAAGTCCTATGATGCTTTCTGCAGGAATGTGATTAATATCTTGACCTACTTCTTGAAAAAAGAAGTAAATATTTTAGTCCTTGATTCAATAGGGATGTGTCCCTGGCAACTTTTCTGTACTGTCTGTGCACTAATATCTCTGATTCCTCCCCTTATTAGGGGTTATTTCTATTGAACTATGTCATCTTTTTATTAACTGCATGTTTATCTATTCTGTGATATTTGTATATTTCCTTTATTATTATGTCAAAGGGAGAGAAAACACTGGTTCTACAGGTCACAAGGAGATGCACAATTCGAGGGGGATCCAGATCAACTTCAAAAGAAACTTACAGGGAAGTTTATCTACTTTTATCCTCAAATATAGTTTTAATGATGACAATGTTAATCCCTAATTATGTGCCGGATGATAAAAGAAGCAATACACAAAAAGAAAAATTCCATTTTGCCAGTAAAGATATCAATCCCACAATTCAAACAAAATCTCAAGGCTTTTGGAAGGCTACATCACAAAAGGAAGGAGTATATTCAGCTCAGGAATATAAGAAAAAAAATATGGACGTATCTGATATGGGTATATTATGTCATCTGGGTATTCAATTCCCAACTTAAATGACTCGCAAATTCCTTGACTTTCCCGATTAATAGAGTACGAAATTAGAAGAAAGAAAATTCTAATTCTTTCAAATCAAGGCAAATCCATTACAACAGCAAGAAAAAGATCGATCAAGATTTTGAGGATCAGAAGATACAACGGTCACAATATTCAAACCCTTGTATAAATAGAACATAGTAGCCTGAGTTTATTTTGTACATCTTCACTTGAGCAAAATCGTAGTTACTTCTTATTGTTATACAAATCATTGTAATACGTTATAGTGAAAACAAAAGAGAGAAGAAGCTAGAAGTTATACAAGTAGAGGTTGCTACCTTTCGAATAAAGCTATCCTATAAAGCTTGTGAGAAAATCACTGTATTCATTTAAAGTTGCTCTAAGAAAATCTTTTGTAACCCAAGGGAACTGGAAGTAGGCACCACAAGGGTTAAATCTTTCTGCGTTCTTTACTTTGTTACTATTTCTATTCCCTACTATTATTGTTTACTAGTGATTGTACCCGCACAATGCACAGTTGTTAAAATTCCATTTGTTCTTTAAAAATATCATAATTGCAAACATTTCTATTTGTCAATTAAATAATATTTAAACAAAGGTATACTACACTTACGAAAAATGATCTTTACCACAATTCTATGCTTCTCAAAGGTTTTAATTTACTCCTTAGATAAATCGAGAGTGCATTGCTTAGTAATGCTTGAAGCAGCTAGTGTTGATGGTGGATCGAAGTAGATCAATCAAATTCAAAATGAACTACTGTGCACAACTAAACAACAAAACCCAGAAAATATATCAGATCAAGAAAGTTATAATACTCATTATTTGTACATGAAGATTTACTTAAACACTTTTGAAGTGAATTATAAGAACAAACTGTAATAAAGATATACAGTAAAAAACTATAGCTGATAACTGTAATCTTGCACAATTGACTTTTTAATTATAACCCCTAACCCAAAATCAGTCCACAAGTTCAAGAATCGAGGACCCTTTTGGTGACCACTCTCTGATTCACAACAACAACAATAAGAATGAGAGAAAATGGTGTGTTTCAACACCAAAATAGCCACAAACCAAATTAATTTAACAATACAAGATGATGAACAAGATAACAACAATAATGTGAAACAACGACAACCAAACCGCTTAGGATTACAAGACACAAACGGTTACAAGATTACAATAAATAAAAGGATAGATAGTTAGACAAGTGAGGGTATAATATTAAGAACCCAAGAATTTGGTGGACTCTTGGACCCTTAACACTACACACAACAAACACCTAACTCCTACGTTGACACAAGAGGAACTTTACCTCCTCTAAAACACCAACGTATTAAGACATGAATCCAACACGAGTGATTCCACACTCAAGTTGAAACCTAGTTACAATGTTTTCAGCAAGAGGCCTTTCTCACAAGAGAGAGATGTTTCTAAGTGTTACAACTTTCAATTTTCAACAAAAACTAATGAATGAAACCCTACATTATTATATTTATAGCCATTACAACAATAGAAGCTAAAATATCTAAAATACCCCTCTAGAGGTAGAGGTAGGCGCCCTTCAAGTGTAATGTAGGGGCTGTCTTGTTGTGTTCCAAGGCTCCTCTTTACACTTCAAGTGTGAGATTAGGGTCGGGTTGGTGTGTTTTAAGTCCTTCACTTGCACACTCTAAGTCTCGGGTTCATTACGCTCTCACATACGTCCATCTTCGTGGTTGTACTTGTATCATCCTCCCCTTCTTGAAAAGAATTTGACCTCAAATCCATGCCTTGCAAAATCAAGAGAAGACAAAAAAGCACACATCCTAATAACATGAGGGTTAGGGTTAGCAAAATACGGATATCAACATTCCATACTGAGGTGGGACAAACTTGAAGTATAGCCACGGGTCCTTTGTTTTAAGCATAAATAGATTAGTACCAATATTACAAAGGAAGTGGCTCAGACAAGCATCAAGACAAAAGGAAAATAGGCCAAGAGTAATCCTTTCCCACCCTAAGATGGTACCGGGATCAAATGGGTGGAGTAATCAAGGACTTAGGTCTCGGACAATCTCACTTTCCCCTAAGGTATCGTCCTCAAAATTAGGCATACCCTCTAGATCACTAGTGGAAATATCATGAGCACAAAAAGGGTAGAGAAAGGTGTCACACAAGCCAACTTCAACTATGGTCTCTTTATGCATGTACTCACTAATTTCAAGTTCATCGCCACTAGTATGCTCAACATAGGAAACACATAAAGAAAAAGTAGATGGAATTTCTAAGCATGCACCACTTCCTCTTTCAAGAGAGTAATTCCCATATAGATATAATCACTTTGGCCAGCAAAGGAATCACAGACCAAAACATTATCACAAGAACAATCACATTTTGGGTTTCCTAAATATTTAAGCGATTCAAGGTCATTTTCACTCGATTGACTATCCTTTCCAAGACTACACATTCCCTATCCTTAAGATTGCTCTCATCTTCCAAGAAGAGATTTCCATCTTGAGGAGGAATGTTATCACACCATAATGGGTTTGCATATAGGCTATTGCCTTTAAGACAATCTATACGATCATTCTCACTACTAGGTTCATTAGGAGTGAATGTATCATCTTCAAACAAGATATTATGTCTAAAGAGAGTAGAATCTACCCTCGGGGTAGATTTAGAATACACACATGTACTCTCTAAAGGAAAACCATCAAGTTTCAAAGAAGTTTCAAACACATGATCATCCCGATGAGCAAGACGAATATTAGATTTTTTACCATAATACAAGATCATGGGTTCACTCTCATTTTTAATTACATGATGTCTATGAGCAAAACTAACAATAAGGCATTCATCATACAACATGATCAAAGAATTATGCCCTTCTATACTAGGCAAAACTGCAACTACATCTATTTGTCTACTACTAGCCACATCACAACATTCTAAGTTTATTAGAGTGTGGAGGTTAGCGTTTTTACCTTGTAGCTCACATGAGCTACGGTCGTCGCCTTGGTTTGGGTCTTGGAAATCCACTTATCCCTTTGGGAAGCTCTCATCACAAGGTATTTAGACAATAGGTTTTGGATTTGTTGGGATAGGTGTGGATACAAATAGGTGTAACCTTTCAACATGCCATTTCATGTCTTTAAGATTGTCATTGATGCGATCAAATGTGGCATCGAGATTATTGGTAGCCATGGTACCTAAAATAAAAGACAACAAAAACAACAAAACAAACAAGTTAGCTTAAATGCCTTACCACACTCTCACTATTGGTATTTTTTACCTCACACTTAGTTTCACAAGTGTTGAAAGCCGGCTTGTACTTCGTGAGTGATTGAGGGTCGAGTCTACTCTTGTTTGAAATAGATTTTCATTTGAGTAGACTCAAAGAAAATTTATTTTTAGACTTGAACCAACAAGATACAACGAATTCACAAAAGAGAAACACACACAACAAACGCTTCACACGAATGAACGAATACAAACACTAACTAACAATCTAGTAGATGAGTACTAGTTTGCCAATTAGTATTGGAACCAACGAAGTTGAAACTAAGGAACAACAAAAGGAAACTACAAAATCTGAAATTTAAGCTTAAATATGTTGCGTGAATAGTAAAACATGATGACGCGGTAGCCACGTATTGATTGCGGTTTTTAAACAAGTTGTTATTTTCCAATTTTCAAGTCTTGGTCAAATTGTAATTTGGAATTGGTGAGATTTAGATAATGAAGTAAAATACAATTCTTGGAACTTACTTCAAATTCAAATACAAAAAGTGTTGACTTGAGTTGTACTTTTCCTCAAAACATGGACTCTTGAATCATGAAAAGTTGTTGGAAAGTGGTTGATAAAGTCTTTGGTGGTTGAGAGGTCTTTCAAGACTAACAAATTCATCTAAAATATACTTTATCTTCAATAATATATGAAGGTGGTGATGAACATCAAGAATAATAACAACATCACCAAGAACAACAACAACAATTCCAAGAACAACCAACAACAACTCCAACGGCCAACTTCGAAATCGACAACAACAATGTTTTCAACTCACGGCCAAGACTACTACAACTCAACAAAATGTTCTTAAGCCATCAATTAACAACAATATCACGTGGTCAAGCTTAAAACATCAAGGAGAAACCACATGGCCAAAACAATCCACCCAACAATGTTCAACAACAAATCGGCCAAGTCCAAGTTCGCGAATACAACTTCAACAAATACAAGCTCAAACTTAGATTTTGACTCAAAGTGTTAGTGAAGAACAAAACTAACACTAGAAACACTCAAGACAAGTAAAAAATCTCAGCCAAGATACAACAATAACACAATTTCAGCAAAGAACACAAACACGGGCAGATTTGCTTCATTTTGATTTTTCAGTTTTCAAACACTTTTTTTTATTTTCAAGTTTACGAACCCAAGATTGATCTTGTGGGAACAAGATCAAGCCATGCTCTGATACCAAATGATATGATAAAGACAAGGGAGGCACGAAACACACACCAAAATTAGTACACAAGTTCAAGAATCGAGGACCCTTTTGGTGACCACTCTCGGATTCACTACAACAACAAGAACGAGATAAAATGGTGTGTTTCAACACCAAAACAGCCACAAATCAAACTAAGTTAAAATACAAGATGATGAACGAGATAACAACAATAATGTGAAACAATGACAACCAAATGACTTAGGATTACAAGACACAAACGGTTACAAATTACAATAAACAAAAGGATAGATAGTTAGACAAGTGAGGGTATAATCTTAAGAATTCAAGAATTTGGTGGACTCTTGGACCCTTAACACTACACACAACAAACACCTAACTCCTACGTTGACACAAAAGGAACTTTACCTCCTCTAAAACAGAAACGTATTAAGCCATAAATCCAACACGAGTGATTCCACACTCAAGTTAAAACCTAGTTACAATATTTTCGGCCAAGAGGCCTTTCTCACAAGAGAGAGATGTTTCTAAGTGTTATGACTTTCAATTTTCAACAAAAACTAATGAATGAAACCCTACATTATTCTATTTATAGCCATTACAACTATAGAAGCTAAAATGTCCAAAATGTCCCTCTAGAGGTAGGCGCCCTTCAAGTGTAATCTAGGGGTTGTCTTGTTGTGTTCCAAGGCTCCTATTTACACTTTAAGTGTGAGATTAGGGTTGGGTTGGTGTGTTTTAAGTCCTTCACTTGCACATTCCAAGTCTCGGGTTCATTACGCTCTCACATACATCCATCTTCATGATCGTACTTGTATCAAACCATTTGTATGACACCGCTAGAGAATTACGCATTTAGATCGTGAACAAACGATGTTCCATTCTCTAATCTTATCCTCTTGGTCTTGGCAAAGATTCCCCTTGAAAAAGGATACATTATTACAAATTGATAAAAAAAAAATTATAATAAAGATTATGTGGAAAAAGAAAAGCATATGTGTGTGGGACTAATATTATTCAAGTTTGATGAACAAAATAATACAAATTTTAAGAGATATGTAAATAAATAATTTTTGTGAAGGACAAAAAGAAAATCATCACACATCTAGGAATAGAGCCTGCTGGGATTGTTTTCACCATTGCTTACACCTAAGCTCGTCATCGAATGTAGACGTTAAGCTGGTGAAGCTAGAATACGATGTAATAGTCTTTTGATCTGATCGCATCAGTTGTCTATCATTTGCTTGCAGCATACATTTATGCTTGGTGATAGGATTAGCAAATAAGCCACGAAAAAGTTATCGACAAAAATATTTGAATTACCCGAATGAAGTTTCAGTCCCAAGTAACTCCCTTTTTGCAGTAAAGAGGGAACCACAATAGAACTAATTAAAGAGTAAATGCAAGAAGTAATTAAGAACTGCAAGAGTACTTAAATGGATTGTCGAAGGTTGCTCCTGAGAATCGAAGCGCTAGAAAACCTTGATTCATTTGAGATATACACAACTTAAGAAACTTTATATAAGCCGAGGAGAGAAAAGGATGTACACAACAACATTGCATCTAATTTTTATCCCATTGTTGCCTTTCAATGTATCATGACCTCATAAAATTTACACTATACTACACAACTTATTTTTTATCTTTTGCCATGTTATAGTTAAGGTATGAAGTGTATAAATCTTCATAAAAACATAGACAAAAATTAATTACTATATGATTTGTTAAACATGTTACAGCTTTTCAAATTGCAAACATCTCTACTTGTAATAAAATGATATTTAATCAAAAGTATACTATACTTACTAAAGATGATCTTCACCATATATATTATGCCTCTCGAAGATTTTATTTAACTCCTTAGATAAATCAAGAGTGCATTGCTTAGTAAAGGCCGCAGCAGATGGTAGTAAACTTTTCAGCATGAACCAAAATGGACAACTGAACAATAAAACCAAGAAGATATACCTGATCAAGAAAGCTATAAGTCATTATTTGTGCATAAACAATTACTTAAACACTTTTTAAGCAAATTGTAAGAACAAAATGTAATAAAGATATAGTTACATTAAGAAGCTATAGCTGATAGATATTATTCTATTTTCATGTATTAGAAGGAGTTGCTCGTCATAAACAAAGAAAAGCCACCAGCTTTCGTCACAAAGGCAGTATACCACCCACCACAAACAAAAATCAATGAAATTTAAACATTTCATGGGCAACCATTATAAGCGACTAATGGAATACCTAAAAAGAGCAGAATAAGCACATTGCATAACTTTATTTGAGTCTAATTCGTATATACAAAACTTATCAACCATAAAGATGAGTAAGGAGAGAACTTACAATTTAAAAATGCACGACCCTACCTTACTGAATGATTTAATTTACATCAAGATTATTAGATTTTACATTTTGAAGATCTTTAATTATAAGAGAATAGATAAACTCAAATTCATTAAAAAACAAACATGTCGTAAATTTCAAACTTTCTACAAAAGTTAAAGCACTTTAAAATGAGGCAAAAATTTGTAGAATTTCCATTAATAAGTAAATAACAGAAAGAAGGGATTAGTTTTTCAATATAAATCAGAAGAATTTCATTTACAAAAAATAAGATTGTTTCCTCAAGGCTTACTTGTTACTGTAAATTTCCACATATACTTCTTCCATAATGATCTTATTCTCTCTTTTTGAGGCTAAGATACTTTCTTCAATTTCTTTGAGTTCACCATCCTCTGAATCATAAACTTGAATTATACGCATTGCTGCAAAATCAATCAACAATATAATCATAGATGGGTTGTTGATGTCTGAAGAAAAATGTTGCTTCAACGATCACTCAAAGATGGGTTGTAAACTTATCCAAATAAGAGGAGAGAAATCATTTTCTTTAATAGTCATCATGTAAAAAATTGTATAAATTTCAAACTTAAAAAGATAGATGGAAGTTAGCAGTTTATCAGGACTCAAACTCATCAATATAATTTTTACAATTTGAATTTAAAAAAAAAATGACAACTTAAAACAATCTGTCAAAATTTGAATTTACTTTAAAATGATAAAAGCAAATTAAAATTAGTAGTGACTAATAACTACCTTAACCATCTTTTGTTCAAAACTATCAAGTGGCCTATGTAGAGGTTTTGTTCTCTCTTTTTAATAATATATAGATATAGATATAGATTTGGTGTTAACATTGTTGTGCAGGGAAGTCGACTAATTGGTTATTGTACGCGACGTAAGGTATAAGAAATTTAATCCCTCCCCCCCTCCCCCTTCTTTATTATCATTAGCTACGTATTCCCTCCATCTCATTTAATGTGTCGCCCTTTGACAGGACACGGAGTTTAAGAAATAAGTGATGACTTTGTAAAGTTTATAGTATTGTCCCTCTTAAAGTCACTTTAATGTTTACTTTTTAGCTGTCTTTTCTTATTAAGTGGGACCAATAAGAATAAAATAGGCATGATGTCATTAAATAGTTGTTAAATAAGGAAATGTGACATTCTTTTTAGGATGGACCAAAAAGAAAATGACGATACATAAAATAGGACGGAGGGAGGATATATTTTGTAGCTATACTGCAAACACAACAGTAAATGTCATATTTAGCTACAAAATTCGTGTTTAACTATTGGAGGCACATACTAAAGCAAAACCCATAAATTAGATTTAACAACTCTGCTAATGAACCATGGGGTTACAGATTTGAGAGGCTGAATAGAATTACCAGAAGTTATATTGTATTAATTACAAAGTATATCTACACTATGTGTAGTGTAGCTGACCAGCCAATCCATGAGGGAAAAAAACAACTGAAACTAACCTCCATGCAAACATCTATTCTGAAACGCCAGCTGAACTAACTACCAAAATAACGGACATCCCTGCCTCCTATAGCTCCAAGTAAGCTATTTACAAATTACTTACTAAATAGACTAGTAAGTAAATAGCCCTAAACAATTTGCTTATGGCTGCCAGATTTCAATTTAATATTGAGAATATTAAGCCACCCTGCAGCCTTTGGTAAACATACTGTCACGATCCGAATCGAGGCCCTGGCCGCGACGAGCATCCCGAACCATGAACGCCCGAGCGCCCTTCTAACTGGCAATCATATGCATAATTCAAAAACTATAAAATGCGGAAACAAAACAAAAGGAAACATGGTCATTTGATTATATCAACTAAAAACACGGCATAAGTTCAACAAAACTCAAAACCATCTATACAAGTCTGCAAAATCTCTACTGACAACTGAACGCAACATGTGTCTGAAACCGGGACAAGGCCCCCGGTCGGACCATGAACTAAAAACAATGAAATCATCACGTAAGACAAGGTCTTCCGAAATAAGAGAGGCTCACCAACTCCAATCATCTGACAATGATCTACTGCTTAGCGGGACCTCAGGAATGATCCTCAGGTCCTAAAATATAGGGGGTCAATACAAATGTACTGGTACGTAGAACAATCCAAAAATAAAAATACATTTTTGTACAACATAGGTGAGAGCATTTCATAAAACATATCATCTTAGAACATTTGAAAACACATGGGCATAATTTGATAAATTTCAGAACACTTTCTTGAAATAATGACTCTACTCTTTGTTATTCTTCAGAGCTAGATGGTACACCCTACAATCTGTAATTCCACGGGCTATATGGAATCCGCCCTTAACTCGGTGGCCAAGCCCCCAATCCAAGTTTGCCGCAAGAATTGGAGTATCTATAAAAGAGATACGCAAGATCACACATTAGGGTGCCAAAATCTCCAATCAAATCAACATGTCATGGTAGTGCACAAGATCACAAAGCATCGCTCCTAACCATAGTCCCAATTTGGGACAACACGAATCAAGGTACACAAGATCACAAAGCAGGGTATCATAATCCCGTGTCGGCAAATCATGATTTTTAGCGTTGAGTCTTTCAACTCGTACTTTCTTCGGATAACCATCTAACTCTCTTTATGCCCATTTTTAACCTTTTCTAAACATGCATCTTTCTGAATTCAAAATCTGAATAAAATTTATATTTTAGTCTGTTCTAAATATGCTATGACATTCATCTATTTGTTATCGTCATACCAAGACTTGCAAGTCGTATGTCTAAGCCATACAACAACAACAACAACAAACCCAGTGTATTCCCGCAAAGTGGGGTCTGGGGAGGGTAAAGTGTACGTAGTCCATACCGCTACCTCCAAAGAAGTAGAGAGGCTATTTTTGATAGACCCCCGGCTAAGCCATACAATGTTCTTAATTAAATTTTTCAATCAACTTAGTTATTTGACCACCAAAAATATTTAAACAATGCAAGGGAGTCCTTATTTCAAAACATGTGCAAAACTTATTCAAAGATTCGCCCTTTTTAATATTTCAACATATGATGGTAAATTTCTTTATAACAATCCATGCAACTCTTTTCATTATCACCTTGAACATTTATAAACAAGAAAACACTCTCTCTTCAACACATAATCAATATCAAGTTCAGAACAATAGTAAAATACTTATCTCATGCTTCAAAACATACAATTGAACAACCCACAACATGTGAAATCAAGAGGTATCATAACATGAGAGGGGTTTTGTCATTCATGCTCTCAATTTAATATTCGTAAAACTCAAAACGCATACTTACATACACGAGTAAAAATAAATTTTAAGGGGAGGCCTCAAGACCAAAACAATATATATATATATATATATATATATATATATATATATATATATCATTGAAAAGGGTTTCATGATTTGACTATTCAAAACAATTGTTCAAACCCTTATTATAAACATCATAACAGTCTTTCAAAAGCTTAATAAAACCATAATTTATGCCCATAGAGTTTTTAGGACAGCCCCACGTACCTTATGTTCCTAAGTTGAAGAATAGAACCCTAATCTTGACACTTTTCTTGGAAAATCTTGGATTGAAAGGCTTGAATTCTTGCCTTGAAGGAAATCCTAATTTCTCCTTGTTCTTGAGAGCGGAGAGGATTTGAGATGTTAAAAACTAATAGAAGATGGATTATAATGCATAGGGTATGATTTAAACTCGTGGGGGAGGTTTTTGGAGTGAGAAAAAGATCAAAATACCCCTAAAGAAATCAAAGAAAATTACAGAAATTCTTTAGTTGACAACCAAGGTTGACGGCCCGTCACTTAGGTGATGGCTCATCATCTAAGTCGTCACTTTCAGGCTGGAATTTCCCCTTACTATCCTAGGATGACGACTAGAGTTGATGGGTCATCACTTAGTTGATGGTTCGTCAGCTTAGTCGTCACCTAAGTGATAGAGTAGTCGTCACTTAGTTGACAAACAGATACTTCTAAGTAAAATGAGCATAACTTTCTACTCCGATAACGGATTAAGGTGAAACCAGTTGCATTGGAAAGAGGACTAAAAGATATTTCTTTGTATTAAGTAGGACACGTAACTCATTATTTACATGGAGTAATGGTCGTTTAAAGTAGACACAAGCTGAAGTGTTCTCTAAAACTTCATCGATACTAACATTCTCAACTCGTCTTTGAGTTAAGAGATATTTGTGACCTCAATTAATATTCAAAGATATTCCTACACTATATAATTTATCATAACACATATATTAACAAGGAATCGTTGGGTTCAGGTCCATACGTATAGGAACGACGGTTTGAATTCTAGCCCAAAAAATACGGAGTGTTACATTATCTCCCCCTTGGAATCATTCGTCCTCGAATGATGGGTAGGATTTTGTTGAAGCTATAGAAGTATGAAATAATGGACGTAATCTCACATTAGGAAATTTTATTTTCCTCAATGGAACATACGTAAACATTCAAGAAGAGCTTCATGACATTGCCAATTAAATTGTGTAAGCACAAATCATGAGATAACGAAACTTGACATCGACATGATCTTGGCATGTGTTTTATGGCACATGATCAAAAAATTGGAAGGCATGAATTTTCCTAAGAACCATCAGCCTGATTAAGATTGGTACAAGACATGAGATGAGATTCTCATGGGACATAAAAATAGAATAGAAACATTCTCTACCCCAATTGATACGTCCATTAGTCTTCAAAAATTTTTACTTTACGACGCTTCTCCATTATGATTTCAACTATGAATACCATATTTCAACATCTCAATCTTATAATTTACCTGCTAAATACATAACCATAAGAGCTTGAGTCTAACTGCATCGTACTTCCATGTTGAAGTCTAACCCGGAGTAAAAAGATGCTAGCTTAAGTTATGGGACCCTATATTCTACGTCCCTTTAAGAATACTTCTCCATCTTATCTCTACAATTGAACAACCTCATGCCTTAAATCGAGGAGTACTAACCACATAGTGCATTGGATCTCTTCACTAAGACCAACAAATTTAATCACTCTCGCAAAGATTTTCGTCACATATTTTCTTCCTAACTATTTCACATAACGACAGTTCATCTCCTTCTTCCCCCTTCTCTAATAACCTTAGCTTAAGAAATCACATCAAAATTTTCACCTTCAAGAACATCTACACCCCTACCTAAAACATTACTACACTTCCATAACCATCACCATACTAACATACGGAGGGTCATTGAGGGATCCGAGCAAAAGCATCATGAATGGGAGAAACACTACTCAATTATAACCCATATTTGTTGATCTACTCAAGGTGGGACATAAGGTGAAGATACGATACAATCATGAAGTGCTTCATATATCAAGTGTCTGGATCATAAGTAGAGAGACGCTCTGGCATAAATGCAACATAGCATGAGTCCTTAGGACAGACCGTAATGAGAAACATGAGTGCTTACATCACGAGTCGTATAACATAAGTTTGGAATTCATGAAGTCGACGATTGAGACAGGGACTTCTATTCGAAGCTATTTCTTCTCATTTTCAGAGCTGAAATAGTCATGAGTTCTCAAAACTTTATCATTTTGGATAATCCCGACCTAAAATGAATCAGTAACATACAAAAACATAGTTCCTTAGAACCAAGCATGATTTGGGACACAGATTTATGGTTCATGAGCAACATAAAATAGAGCTTGGATACTTGGAATCTTGGATCACTGAGGGACATTATTGCTTCTAATTTGGAGATCGGGACAAGACATGAGTTACAGAGAGATCTCAAACCTTAGACATAGGCAGGACTTGAATACATAAGACATTGGTAGATGTCCATTCAAATTGAAGTAGGAGGGGCTTGCTTGAATAGGAGTTAATTTATCATGATTCTTACTTGAAACTTGACACATAAGAAAATTCGCGAACTACTTTAATCCGTCATCCCCACCTTAGATCAAAGTCACACTCCTAAACTTGAGAATATAACCCCTCATCAAATCTATACCGACTACTCTCAACACAAAGAGGTATCACCATGCACATAAATGCTAGACTCCCCTCAGTGATTTTAATGTAAAGACACTAGATTCATTCTAGGACATTCCCTTCAGGGTCACTAATCATAGCTTTCTCTAACCCCAAAGCCATCGACTTATGACCAACATTATCATGGGCATGGGCATCTATGCTTCTAAACACTTAACACTCCATCTTCAACTCCTTAAAATACTAGCATTACACCTCTAATCATATAACTCACAACTTAACAACATTTGTAAAACTATACCAAAGATGTTATTGCCTACCTATTTTTTCTCAATTCAACTCTAAAGAACAACATACAACAACTCCCCAGATTTCTCCATACTACAAAATTCAAGAATGTAAACTAGGTACACAAGACACTTATACATATATAAACCTTATCTAACAACATGCTACCTGGGGGTTCAACTTATTCTTATATACCCACGCTTCTATCCACTTAATGATTCAACCACAATTCATCATTTTAACACTATTCCTCATGCACACATATACCTCACAATTACCACTTAAACTTTTCATAAATTATCAACCTAGGCTCTCTCACAAATCACATCAAGCCTACTAATTCTTTCCCACAAAACATACATCATTAATCTTAAGCTACTATCCTTTTCACCACAACCACATCTAAATTTCAAGCATGTAGTCTACAATCAATCATGTACCACCAATAAAGCATGCCCCATACTATACTAGTCTATCAAGTTGGGGAATTTCACTTAACTACTACCTACAACCATATCCTCTCCATGACATTACTACTAAACCTCGAAATCCACTACATACCTTCTCACATTAAGTCTACTTACCCATGCATACATTCTCACTATCACCAAATTCCATAAACACCAATGAGTCTCTACCCATAACATATTGACTAGTCAACCCCTTTCCATTCACAACCTATAACTAATTTTTATAACCACCATAACTATCCACTCTAGGATTTTTCCCTAATTTGAATCAATAATAATCATAGCCAAACACTTCCTTCACAAACTACCATACAGTCTATAAATCTTGCTATAACATTAGCCAACCATCATAAATAGAAAAATCACCCCTCAATCAAATGGTTATACAACTAAAACTACTTATTTACTTAAAAGTCACCCTCACTTTGACCGCTAACCTTATGACTTCATGTCACCAACTTCTGGATCATCTCACTACCAATAGGTCATGACACTTTAACATATACTACTACTTGGGTGGAAATATAGTTCCAATATTATGCTACATATCATTACCCTTATACATGATATCTGCAACAAGAATTTTGAAAGGGGGACTGAATATACTTCGTACCTAAGGTTGAAAAGCATGATTTCATCAGGATAAAGGTATACACTCAAATAAATACACCTTGAAGAACTAATGGACTCCTCTTAAGTCCTTGTGATATCTCATAACTTTATGGGTAACTCATTCAGAGAGAACCACATCACTAGGGGAGCTAGACTCTTAGACTTGTATCGCCTCGACAATGAGACATGGCCCATGAAATTAGAACAAGGAAGTAATTTGGATAACTTTCTTATGGAAGGCGCTATAGAATAAACTAGAGTATGAAAGAATAAGAAACAACTCCAAATACCCGGTAGCCTCCTGATTATAAGTGTAGTGCACAACACACCCATAAGAAAGACTCTACTAGACACGACTTCACAGACACCCTGGGACCATGAACCGTGCTTTGATACCAATTTATCATGACCCAAACCAAGGCCCTGACTGCGATGAGCATCCCGAACCATGAAGGCCCGAGAGCCCTTCAAACTGGTAATCATATGCATAATTCAAAAACTATAAAATACGGAAAAAAAAACAAATAGAAACACGGTCATTTGATTATATCAACTATCTAAAACCCATCTATATAAGTTTGCAAAATCTCTACTAGCAACTGAAAGCAACATGTGTCTGAAGCTGGGACAAGGTCCCCAGTCGGGCTATGAACTAAAAATAATGAAATCATCACGTAAGACTGGACCTTCCAAAATAAGGGAGGCTCACCAACTCCAATCATCTGACAATGATGTACTGCTTAGCGGGACCCCAGGACTGATCCTCAGATCCTAAAATATAGGCCGTCAATACAAATGTACTGGTATGTAGAACAATCTAAAAATAAAAATATATTTTTATACAACATAGGTGAGAGCAATTCATAAAACATATCACCTTAAAACATTTGAAAACATATGAGCATAATTTGATAAATTTCAACACACTTTCTTGAAATCATGACTCTACTCTTTGTTAATCTTCTAAGCTAGATGGTACACCCTACAATCTATAATTTCATGGACTATATGGAATCCTCCCTTGACTCAAAGTCTAAGCCACCAATCCAAGTTTGCCGCAAGGATTAAAGTATCTATAAGAAGGACATGCAAGATCACATAGCAGGGTTCCAAAATCCTCAATCAAATCAAAATGTCAAGGTAATGCACAAGATCACAAAGTAGGGCTCCTAACCATAGTCACAATTTGGGATGACATGAATCAAGGTACACAAGATCACAAAGCAGGGTATCATAATTCTGTGTCAACAAATCACGATTTTTATCATTGAGTCTTTCAACTCGTACTTTCTTCGGGAAACCATATAACTCTCTTTAAGCCCATTTTTAACCTTTTCTAAACATGCATCTTTTTGAATTTAAAATTTGAGTAAAATTTGTAATTTAGTCTGTTCTGGATATGCTATGGCATTCATCTATTTGGTATCGTCATACCAAGGCTTTTAAGTCGTATGTCTAAGCCATACAATATTCTTCTTTAGATTTTCAATCAACTCATGTCATTTGACCATCAAAAATATTTAAACAATGCAAGGAAGTCCTTATTTTAAAACATATGCAAAACTTATTCAAAGATTCTCCTTTTTCAATATCTCATCATATGATGGTCAATTCCTTTATAACAATCCATGCAACTCTTTCCATTATCACCTTGAACATTTATAAATAAGAAAACACTCTCTCTTCAATTCATAATCAATATCAAGTTCAAAACAATAGTAAAATACTTATCCCATGCTTCAAAAATAGCAGTTGAATAACCCACAACATATGAAATCAAGAGGCATCATATAACGCCCCAAAACCTGGTCTCAAGATATCACACAGTGCTCAAGGCTACGAGTAGCCTCAAGCTAACCATGTAAGTTTGCTACTAGGTCTGCAACTCATTTCAAGATAAACTAATCAAGTAATAATGTTGTATTATATCAAAATTGAACTAGAATAAACTAAAGATACTGTCTGAATAACTAATACTAAAATTCTGGATAATAGCTAGTAGTCTGACAAGCCTCAAATACGAATAAACTAGAGAGTCATTGGGAAAAACCCCCTACTGACTCAAACTAAATTGTAAGAAACTAATCAAATACTACGAAAGATAGAAGTCTGGATAAATAGGCTCTCAAACCATGAGGACTCACCAACTGTAGAGATGTAGATAGAAATGTCTGAAATCACTCACGCTGCTGAGACTGAGCACCTGAACCTACATTATGAGACAATGTAGCACATAGACGTATATGTGAATTAGTACTTTGAGGATGTACTGAGTATATGGGTGTGAATGTATAAGTAAATGTAATATCTCAATGTTATCAGAATCATAGAATATGCATACTATATGTAATGACTCACGTGGCTGGAATAACTGAAAAGTAAAAATCACCGATCATAAATAATAAAACATACTGTATAAAACTAGTGAGCCATCATATTTCAAGACTAAAAACTGAGTTGTTATCTATCATTCTTTTGTATAAGACTGTAGGAAAATACTTTTAAAAGTACTCTGAAGATCTTTACTATTAGGGAAATATACTCAAAGGCTGTTTATTTACTTTTACTAACAAAGAGGTTCTCTTAACTGACATAAATCATGTGAGCTATCATGGAGTCCAATTTTCTCATTCCCCTAAGGGGAAAACCTCACATTGGAGAGAGGTGTCATACTCTTTCTAAGGAGTATAACCTGAGCTAAGTGATCACATCTGTAACTGTCATCCATATAGAAATGGGAATACAAAACTGTACCTATGTTGGATCGTAGTTCTAGGAAAGTAGGATATGCTAAACCCACACTTCCCGCTCGGTGCTAAATACTACTCCTTTAATTATATGCCCATTCTGTAGGAAATCCACTTTTAAAAATCATAATGTTTCATACTGAAAGCTAATTTTGCATCTGTTATTCAAAACTGAAATTAAGCTGTAAAGTGGGTTCCATATCTTAGCTAAAGATCAAAAGATCAAATCTTTATTAAAATCTGAATATAGCTAATCATAAGATGCTTAAAAACATAGCCATTCTTGAAATATCAACATACAAACTAGGGCTTAGTAACTCGTGCTTCAAATTCATGCCAAAACATCATAATGTTCATGTTTTATAATGTAAATATTGATAATTCAACTCAAAATCTAGAAATTTCAACAATACGCATAAAAATACTAAAGAAAACATGCAATTCAACACTAAAAACACTTAAAACATCATAATCTTCAAATGGCAATAAATGGGTATGAACCCTAAATTAAAATCCATGTAGATTCATGTAAATTTGTAATTTAAAACTAGCTTTGGTCACAAGAATGAAAGATTTATCCTTGTTCGAAACCCCACATACCTTAATTGATGAACTAGATGAAGAAGCTTGGTTTTGAGATCCTATTTGTGCTCTTGAATGTTGGTTCTTGGAATTCTTGAATTGGGAACCTTGAATTTTGAACTATTTTGGGAAAAGAATGGTAGAATTTTAGGAATTCGTAAAGTTGAATGATAAAGCCTAGGGTTTTAATTGAGAGGGATTTAATGGACAATGAGCATATTTTGCTCAATAATACACTGAATCATCTGTTTTCACGGTTTGGGGATGTGGGCAAAAGACTAAACTGCCCTTGGGATTTAAAATCCGTAACTGGGTTGCCGATTGAGGCTTCACCGCGATGCGGTGAGTGGGTCATCGCAATACCCACCGCGACGCAGTGGAATTGCGGTAACTTACTGGATTGTGACAATTGTTATTTTGGTGTCCACCGCAATAAGGTGCAATCGCGGTAACCCTCTGAAAATTGACGAATGTCGAAATAGACTTCATCGCATTGTGATAGCATGCTCATCGCGATACTCACTGCGACGTGATGCAATCGCGATGAGATACTATTTTCCTAATTCGAATGTGATATAATCCTCGTTCAAAAATTCCAAAACTTACCTGAGACATGCTATTTACACCCCTGAATATAATTTAACCAAAAAATTGTTATCTCGGGGCCCGAAAGGTCAACTTCAAAATCTTCGAAGTTTAAAGAAAGTCAAAATGACTAAGTCCTTTAACTCTTAGATTTATTTTCAGGTTCTAAGTACTTCAAGTACATACTAAGGGCTGGACTGAGCTAGAAATATTCGGGGTATTACAATATCTCCCTCTTAGGAACATTCGTCCTCGAATGAGGCTAATGAAACTTAGATGCTGAAAACTGAGGCTATAACTGGCATGCACAACTGAAAGCATGACTAAACTGATTTACAAATGCAAGAAATATCGAATTAATGGCTATATAAAAATGAAACTTGGAATGAAAAAAGGTGGTCTGAGGAATCTTGTTACCTTGAACTGAATCTGAATCTGCAGTGAAAAGATAAGTGTACTTGGTTTGCATATATACTTCTGCTTCCCAAGTGGATCGCTCAACGAATTGATTCCGCCAAAGAACTTTGACCAAGGGAACCTCTTTGTTCCTTAGTCTCTGAATCTGGCGATCAAGGATCTCAATTGGAATCTCCTCATAAGAGAGGCTATCACGAACATTTGTGCTTTCTAAGGGTGTTACAAATGATGGATCACCAATACACTTCTTTAACATGGACACATGAAACACGGGGTGAACGGAGGACAAATCTGTAGGCAACTCAAGCTCATATGCCACCTTTCCAGCACTGTTTAATATTCTGAAAGGGTCAATATAGAGGGGACTAAGATTCTTTTTTTTGCCAAATCTCTTCACCCCTTTCATGGGTGAAACTTTCAAATAAACTAAATCACCAACTTCAAACTCAAGAGCTCTTCTTCTCACATCCGCATACGATTTATGACGACTCTGAGCTGTTTTCAACCTTTCTTTTATCAACTGGAATTTCTCCATAGCTTCTAACACCACATCTGGCCCTGTCAACGCAGCCTCACCCACTTCAAACCAACCAATAGGTGATCTACATCTCCTCCTAAAGAGAGATTCAAATGGGTCCATTTGAATTCTAGAATGATAACTGTTATTGTAGGTGAACTCAATCAACGACAAATGCTCATCCCAACTACCCTTAAAGTCAAGCACACATGACCTCAACATATCTTTTAGAGTCTAAATGGTCTTCTCTGCCTGGCCATCCATCTGAGGATGAAAAGATGAACTAAGATGGACTTGGGTTCCAAGACCCTTCTGAAAGGCCTTCCAAAAGTGAGAGATAAACTGAGTACCCCTATCTGAAATAATAGATGACGGAACTCCGTTCAATCTAACCAACTCTATAAAATACAGCTTAGCATAATCTTCAGCTAAGTAGGACGTATGAACTGGCAGGAAATGGGCTGATTTAGTCAACCTATCTACTATAACCCAAATCAAATCATGTTGACGTCGCGAACGAGGTAACCCTGTTACAAAATCTATGTTCACCTCTTCCCACTTCCAAGTGGGAATACTAAACTCTTGTAAAGTACTACCAGGACTTTGGTGCTCTACCTTAACCTATTGACAAACTGAACATTTAGCTACGAACTCTGCAATATCTTTCTTTATACCACTCCACCAATAGATCTCCCATAAATCTCGGTATATTTTAGTAGAACCAGGATGAATGGAATAACGCGCACCATGTTCTTCAGCCATAATCCACTGCCACAATTCATCAGTGCACGGTACACACAATCTACTTTGGTATCTCAACACACCATCTCCCCCTTAGGAAAAAACCTCTACGTTTTGATCTCTAACCGACTTCTTTAACTTAACTAGGATGGGGTTTTGATCTTGTTTCTCCTTCACCTTAAAAACTAAGGAAGATTTTGCACCCAAACGCTACCCTCAGCCAAATCAACTAAACGAATACCCAATCTAGATAATCGGTGAACTTCCCAAACTAACTCCTTCTTATCACTCTCCACATGAGCAATACTACCCATAGATAGTCTACTAAGGGTGTCTGCCACGACATTGGCCTTGCTCTGATGATACAAAATACTCATGTCGTAATATTTCAACAATTCTAGTCACCTTCTCTGACGGAGATTTAACTCTCTCTGCGTAAATACATACTGCAAACTTTTATGGTCCGTAAACACATAAACATGCACCCCATAAAGATAGTGCCTTCATATTTTCAAAGTAAACACAACTGCGGCTAACTCAAGATCATAAGTAGGATAATTATTTTTGTGAGGCTTAAGTTGTCTAGAGGCATAGGCTATGACCTTACCTCTTCGCATCAAAACGCAACCCAAACCAACTCTAGAGGTATCACAATAAACAATGAATCCATCTATACCATCAGGTAATGCTAAGACTGGGGCTGAAGTGATTCGAGTCTTCAACTCCTGAAAACTCTTCTCACAAGAATCTGACCACTGAAACTTAACTTCATTCTAAGTCAATCGGATCATAGGAGACGTAATGGATAAAAAACCCTCAGCAAACCATCTGTAATAGTCAGCTAAACCCAAGAAACTTCTAATGTCTGATGGAGGAATAGGTCTAGGCCAGTTTCTCACTGCTTCAGTCTTTTGGGGATCAACTCTAATGCATTCACTGGAAATAATATGATCGAGGAAATCTACTGACCTTAGCCAAAATTCACACTTGTTGAATTTGGCAAACAATCGGTGATTTATAAGAGTTTGCAACACAATTCTAAGATGGTCTACATGATCATCCTTACTATGGGAATAGACAAGGATATCATCGATAAAAAGTATAACAAACATGTCTAGGTACTTCTTGAATACTCGGTTCATCAAATCCATAAAGGTTGCAGGGGAATTTGTCAGTCCGAAAGACATGACTAGGAATTCAAAATGACCATAACGAATTTTGAAAGCTGTCTTTGGGATATCACATTCCCTTACTCGAAGATGATGATAGCCGGATCTAAGGTCTATCTTGGAGAAATAACTTGCACCTTGGAGTTGATCAAACAAGTCATCAATTCTAGGAAAAGGATATCTATTTTTAATTGTGACTTTATTCAGTTGACGATAGTCAATGCATATTCGCAAAAAACTATCTTTCTTACGCACAAACAGGACAAGAGCGCCCCATGGAGAAATACTGGGCCTTATGAAACCCTTATCTAAGAGGTCTTTGAGTTTCTCTGTCAACTCTTTAAGCTCGGCAGGAGCCATACATTATGGAGGAATGGAGATAGGCTGAGTATCGGGAAGAAGATCAACTCCGAATTTTATTTCCCTATCGGGAGGTACCCATGGAAAATCTTTGGGAAACACATTAGGAAATTCATTGACTACGCGGACTGATTAAACTATTGAAGTCTCAGACTTAGTATCTTTAACTCAAACTAGGTGATAGATACACCTTTTAGATATCAACCTTCTAGCCTTAAGATAAGATATGAAATGACTCTTGGGAGACACTAAATTTCCTACCCACTCAAAGACTGGCTCATCAAAAAATTAAAACTTCACCACTCGGGTGCGACAATCTATGGATGCATAACAGGAATGGAGCCAATCCATACCAAGAATAAGGTCAAAGTTAACCATGTCTAATTCTATCAAATCCGCTAACATGGACCTATGAAGGATAGCAATGGGACACTTTATATAAATTTGTTTGGCAACAATCGACTCACCAACTGGAGTAGAAACCAAGAAGGGCTTAGGGATCTTTTCAGGACCTATTTCAAAATTAACTGCAACTAGTGAGGTCACATAAGAGAAACTCGACCTAGGGTCCAACAATACATAAATGTCAAAATGAAAGACACGAAGTATACTAGTAACAATATCTGGGAGATCTCCTGCTCCTGACGGGATAGTAAATCATAGAACTAATTCTGGCGTTGACTGCCACCGGTACTAGATGATGCACCTTGGGGAGGGATTAGGCGAGCTATGGGAGATGTTGCACTAGTAGCCTGAGTCTGGGGATGAATATCCCTGCTTCCTTGCTTAACATACGAGCACTTCTTGATACCATGGCCCAGTTGACCACATCTAAAGCAATCCTTCTGACCCAATAAACACCCACCAGGATAATTTTTACCACATCTTGCACATGAAAGATAACTAGGCCTTCCACCCACACTATTCTGAAATCTGTACATAGAAGTCTTACCCCACTGTTCCTGCGTAGTTCTAGGTGCGGGGGAACTAGCTGAAGATGGCACTGGCAAAGGCAAACGAATCTGAAACTGCGAATGATTTTCTTCTGCAAATCTTAATTGACCATACTCAAACTGCCTAGTTCTAGCCTTCTTATTTCCTCTATCTCTTTCCTTCAACTTTTTTGCCTTAATCTGTTGGGCATGAGTCATCAATCTAGAAAGATCCATATCTCCAATAAGCATGGCAGTCCTACACTCCTTGACAACCAATCCAAACACTCCAGTAACAAACTTACTCAGACTAGATCTATTATCAGCAATCAACTCAGGAGCATACTTGGATAACTGGTTGATCTTAAGGCAGTTGTATTTTACTATCATCGAGCCTTGCCTCAAGTTTATGAACTCCTCAACCTTCGTTTCCCACAACTCACGCGAAAAGAACTTGTCTAGAAAAGAATCTTGAAATACCTGCCAGAGCATGGGAGCTGCACTCTCACCCCTACCTTTTCTACACATAACAACCTAATCATAAGCAACATCCTTCAACCTATAAGAAGCCAATTCTACACTCTCCTCTTCAGTAACATGCATAACTTGGGTGATCTTTTTCACCTTATCAAGATACAACTGTGGGTCCTCACTTATCTTTGACCCACAGAATTCGAGCAGATTCATAATCATGAAATCACAAAGTCTGGATGTAACTAAATCACCCACTTGCTGACACGAAACTGCAACCTGATTATTGGCCTGAATATTAGCAGTCACAGCTTGGGACATTGCCTAAAAGGTAGCCCAAAATTTGGCATGAGACACATTCTCATGCAAAGGATCAACAGGTTGGGATGGCTGGTTATCATTCCTGCAGGCATTAGCTCGGCGATGAGGCATATTCTGTTATAAAAAAGCATAAGTTAATCGAAGATAGAGATAGTTATAAGCACGATGGATTATGAAAGAAAGAGATGATTTCCTAAAATGTCATATAGCCTCTTGCTCATAAATGTGGCGCGCTTCGCACCCATGACCAAGACTCTATGTAACACAGCTTGTCTGACTCCCTAGGACTCTCTAAAACTTAGGCTCTGATACCAAGTTTGTAACTCCCCAAAACCTGGTCCCGAGATGTCACACGGTGCTCAAGACTATGAGTAGCCTTAAGATAACCCTGTAAGCTTGCTACTAGGTATGTAACTCATTTCAAGATAAACTAATCAAGTAATAATGTTGTATTATATCAAAATTGAACCGAAATAAACTGAAGATACTGTCTGAATAACTAATACCGAAAGTATGGATAATAGCTAGTAGTCCAACAAGCCTCTACTACTAATAACCTAGAAAGCCATTGGGATAAATCCCCAACTAACTCAAACTAACCTGTAAGAAACTAATGAAATACTGTAAAAGGTGGAAGTCTGGATAAATAGGCCCTCGAACCATGAGGACTCACCAACTGTAAGGATGTAGATAGAGATACCCGAAATCACTCACGCTGCTGAGACTGAGCACCTGAACCTACATTATGAGACAATGTAGCACATAGACGTATATGTTGATCAGTACTTTGAGGATGTACTAGGTATATTGGGGTGAATGCATAAGTAAATGTAATATCTCAATGTTATCAGAATCATAGAATATGCATGCTGTATGTAATGACTCACGTGGCTGGAATAACTGAACACTGAAAATCACCAATCATGAATAATAAAACATACTGTATAAAACTGGTGAGCCATCACATTTCAAGTCTAAAAATTGAGTTGTTATCTGTCATTCTTTTCTATAAGACTGTAGAAAAATACTTTTAAAAGTTTTCTGAAGATCTTTACTATTAGAAAAATTTACTCAAAAGTTGTTTATTTACTTTTACTAGCAAAGAGGTTCTCTTAACCAACATAAACCATGTGAGCTATCATGGAGTCCAACATCTCGCTCCCCTAAGGGGAAAACCTCACATTGGGGAGAGGTGTCATACTCTTGTCAGGGAGTATAACCTGAGCTAAGTGATCACATCTGTAATTATCATCCATATAGAAATGGGAATACAGAATTTGTACCTAGGTTGGCTCATAGTTCTAGGAAAGTAGGATGCGCTAAACCTACACTTACCACTCGGTGCTAAATACTACTCCCTTAATTATATGATCATTCTGTAGGAAATCCACTTTTAAAAATCATAATGTTTCATACTGAAAGCTAATTTTGCATCTGTTATTCAAAACTGAAATTAAGCTGTAAAGTGGATTTCATATCTTAGCTAAAGATCAAAAGATCCAATTTTTATCAAAATCTGAAAATAGCTAATCATAGGATGCTTAAAAACATAATCATTCTTGAAATATCAACATACAAACTAGGGTTTAGTAACCCGTGCTTTAAATTCATGCCAAAACATCATAACGTTCATGTTTGATAATGTAAATATTGATAATTCAACTCAAAATCTAAAAATTTCAACAATACGCATAAAAATACTAAAGAAAACATGCAATTCAACACTAAAAACACTTAAAACATCATAATCTTCAAATGGCAATAAATGGGTATGAACCCCAAATTAAAATCCATGTAAAGTCATGTAAATTTTGTAATTTAAAACTAGTTTTGGATACAAGGATGAAAGATTTATCCTTGTTCAAAACCCCACATACCTTAATTAATGAACTAGATGAAGAAGCTTGGTTTTGAGATCCTATTTGTGCTCTTGAATGTTGGTTCTTAGAATTCTTGAATTGGGAACCTTGAATTTTGAACTATTTTGGGAAAAGAATGATGGAATTTTACGGATTCTTGAATTTGAGGGTTTTAATTGAGAGGGATTTGATGGACAATGAGCATATTTTTCTCAATAATACACTTAATCATCTGTTTTCATGGTTTAGGGATGTGGGCAAAAGAAGAAACTGCCCTTGGGATTTAAAATCCATAACTGGGTTGCCGATTGAGGCTTCACCGCGACGCAGTGAGTGGGTCTTTGCGATCCCCACCGCGACGCGGTGGAATCGCGGTGACTCACTGGATTGTGATAATTTTTATTTTGGGGTCCACCGCGATGTGATGCAATCGCGATGACCCTCTGAAAATTAACGAATGTCGAAATGGCCTTCATCGCGTCGCGATAGCAAGCTCATCACGATACTCACCGCGATGTGGTGTAATCGCGATGAGCTACTATTTTACCAATTTGAATGTGATCCTATCCTCGTTCAAAAATTTTAAAACTTACTCGAGACATGCTATTTACACCCCTGAATATAATTCAACCAAAAATTCGTTGTCTTGGGGCACGGAAGGTCAACTTAAAAATCTTCGAAGTTTAAAGGGAGTCAATATGACTAAGTCCCTTAACTCTTAGATTTATTTTCAGGTTCTAAGTGCTTCAAGTACCTACTAAGGGCTGGACTGAGCTAGAAATATTCGGGGTATTACACATCATAACATGAGAGGGGGTTCGTCATTCATGCTCTCGATTTAATCTTTGCACAACTCAAAACCCATACTTACATATACACAAGTAAAAATCAATTTTAAGGGGAGGCCTCAAGACCAAAACAATATATATATATATATATATATATATATATATATATATCATTAAAAGGGTTTCATGATTTGGCTATTCAAAGCAATTGTTCAAACCCTTGTTATAAACATCATAACAGGCTTTCAAAAGCTTAATAAAACCATAACTTATGCCCATAGAGTTTTTAGGACAGCCCCGCGCACCTTATGTTCCTTAGTTAAAGAATAGAACCCTAATCTTGACACTTTTCGTAGGAAATCTTGGATTGAAAGGCTTGAATTCTTGCCTTGAAGGAAACCCTAATTTCTCATTATTCTTGAGAGTGGAGAGGATTTGAGATGTTAAAAATTGATAGAAGATGGATTATAATGCTTAGTGTATGATTTAAACTCGTGGGGGAGGTTTCTGGAGTGAGTAAAAGACCAAAATACCCCTAAAGAAATCAAAGAAAATTGTAGAAATTCTTCAGTTGACGACCAAGGTTGACGGCCCGTCACTTAGGTGACGGCTCGTCACCTAAGTCGTCACTTTCAGGCTGGAATTTCCCCCTTACTTTCCTAGGTTGATGACTAGAGCTGATGGGTCGTCACTTAGTTGATGGCTCGTCGGCTTAGTCGTCACCTAAGTGATGGCTTATCAGCATAGTCGTCACTTAGTTGACAGACAGATACTTCGAAGTAAAATGAGTATAATTTTCTACTCCGATATCAGATTAAGGTGAAACTAGTTGCATTGGAAAGAGGACTCAAAGATCTTTGTTTTGGTATAATGTAGGCCACATAACTCATTATGTACATGAATTAATGGTCGTTTAAAGTTGACACAAGCTAAAGCATTCACTAAAACTTAATCGATAGAAATGTTCTCAACTTGTCTTTGAGTTAGGCGATATTTGTGACCTCAATTCATATTCAAAGGTATTCCCACACTACAGAATTTATCATCATACATATATTGACAAGGAATCATTGGGCTCGGGTCCATACGCATAGGAACGCCTGTTTGAATTCTAGCCCGAAAAATGCGAGGTGTTACACATACCTCATCCCAAGCCACCATGCATAAGCTTATACATACTGCTAAACACGATTCGAGATCCTAAGGCACACTTTACAGTCATCCAAGTTACATATCATCAACCCTGTGGTCCAACCACCCAATATTTAACCATATCATGCCTCCACAAACACCATTCTCTCAAGGCTCTTCCCTACCTATTATTTATGAGCTTGAGTTTCCCTAAATTTTACCATTCAGGTAATATTTCTAAAGGGATTGCGGATGGATCTGCTGGCTTACCAATCATTGATGGTTCTAAAACGGCTAAGCCTAAATTAAACGCAATAGTAAATTTTAAAAGATCATTGGACTTGATTCCGCATTAAGCATAATCAAGGATCAAACAAGAAATTTGCCTTTCACTGTAAAATGAAGCAATTTTGAAATGATATTTCACTTGTATATTTGCAATTGAGTTGTATACACAAGAAAAGCGATCAGCCGATTGACCATTCAAACAATTAACTAGTCCTCAATGGGCGCTTATATGAATTATCTATAAAGCTTTCATATATCTTTTAAAGCCCTAAATCTCACATTTATCTTAAAATGAAACAAGTTTCCCAACAGATTAAGGGGAGACAGAATCTTTTTTGGAAAGTTTTGTTTTAAAGTGAATCATCAAGTTCTACCAGCAGGCAAGCTGGATCATTTCTTCAAGGTACTCGACAAAATGTTCTGCTAGCTGTTTTGCTCCACTAAACCAAAAATTTCTATGCCACCACCTAGTCGTCCAATGACGAGCAGGCTAACTGGATGGCCATTTAGAAGTTAAACTTTTGCATGAGGGTCTCTTTCATAATGTTTCAGCTGGAGCCAACATCAATAATACTGTAAGCAGCAGATTTCTTTAACCCTTTTATATGAACAATGTCCCTCAACTCTCCCGCTTCGTTCCAGCTTCCAGTAGCAACATATATGTTGGATAATGCAAGATGATAACCGACATTCTCAGGTTCCAATGAAAACAGTATATTTGCTACTTCTTTCCCCAATTGGAGATCACCATGATAATTGCAAGCGCTGAGCAATGCACCCCAGATTCCTGGATCAGGTGGCCTTGGAAGCTCTTTGATAAAATTATATGCCTCGTGCAGCCTCCCTGATCGGCCTAACATATCAACCACACAGACTTGATGCTCAGTGGAAGGTTGAACTCCAAACTCATCGAGCATATGATTGTAATACCAGAAGCCTTGGTCAACAAGCCCTGTGTGGCTGCAAGCTGTTAATAAGTTGATAAATGTGACTTTTGACGGAGTAAGTCCCGAGTAAATCATTTCATGAAAGATGTCAATTGCTTTCTGACCATTGCTGTGGAAACCACATGCAGAAATCATTGAATTCCAAGCTGCAAGAGATATCTCTTCTGAACTCTGGAATACCTGATGAGCAATGTCTAACCTGCCACAGCTGCTATACATATCCACAAGAGCAGCTGATACAAAAGCATTTTTGTAAAAACCAGATCTGATAAGGTGTGCATGGATCTGTTTCCCGTGTCTAATAATTCCAAGTTGCCGACAAGCTGAAAGAACGGTAGCCATGGTGATCTCGTCTGGTTCAAACTCAAGCAAACGGAAAAGTTCTATTGCTTCTTTAGAATTTTTATTCTGAGCTAAAGTGGATATCATGCAGTTCCAAGAGCATAAGTTATGATAAAAGCAAAGTTCAAACCCTGATCTTGCATTTTCCACGTCGCTTGATTTTCCATACATAGTAATGAGAGCATTCTGCACACGAATATCTTGACCAGCTGAGGTCTTTAAAGCTAGGGCATGAATTGACTTTCCTTCATACGTCAATTCAAGATTTCCACAGGCTGATATGATATTGACTAGAGTAATAGTATCATGGATATTTGATTTGAGTCTCATTAACTTGAATGCATTTAAAGCTTCCCAGAAGTGGCCATTCTGTGTGCATCCCGAAATCACAGTATTCCAGCTATCCACATCAGCATTATAAGCTATCTCCTCCAGCAGTTTGAAAGAAGCTACTAGATCTCCACAAGAAATATACATGTACATCAACGAATTTACTAAGATGATATTATTTACAAATCCCAACTTCACCTCCCACGAATGGATCAGCTTTCCAAATTGAACTGAGTTAGGGGAATCACAAGCAGGAAGAATTCCCAGTAGAGTCGACAGGCTGCATTTTGAGTTTCCACTACGGAACTTCTTAAACAAAGATTGAGCTTCTCTACACCGACCATTCTGGGAATACCCAGAGATTATGGTATTCCATGAAACTAGATCTTTCTTCGACATATTTAAGAAGAGATTCTCAGCATCCTTGGCCCTTGTGCAGTTAAAATACATATCCATGAGAGCATTCATCACTGGAAGTTCTGCTCCCATCTCTCTCCGGATGGTAAAGCCATGAATAGCTTTCCCTTCTCTCAATAGCGTGAATTCTGCAACTAGCGGAATAATGGATATTAATGTCACAGCATCCGGTTCTATGGTCCTAGTGAACTGCATTTCATGAAGATCATCAAATGCATCACCGATTTTCCCATTCAAAGCGAATCCACTAATCATTGAATTCCATGTTATTATATCCTTATACTCCATTTTGTCAAAGATGTATTCAGCAGCATCAATGTCCCCAGATCGGGAATACAATGAAATGAGAGAATTCGCCACTGAAAGGTGGCAGCTCTCCTCATATCCCAACTTTATAACCCATCCATGGATAGCCTGACCACAACCAAACTCATCTAAACAAGCGGAAGCAGCAATAGCACTGGAGAGACTCACAGTATCGCCACCCTTTACCAAACCAGCCAACTGCTTGAAGTACAACAAAGACTTCTCAGCACGACCATTATTAAGACAACCACTAATAACTGAATTCCAAGAAACAACATCTTTACATTCTATTTCGAGAAACAAACACTCCGATAAGCTCAAATTACCACATTTTGCATAAAAATCAATCAAAGCATTTCCCAAAATAGAATCTGAAAGCATTCCCATTTTCATACTTAAACAATGAACAACCAATCCCTTTCTCAAATCTCTCATGTTAGACAAGGCAGAGATGACAATAACAAGCGTGGCGGAATCAAACTGCTCTCCTTCATTCATCATTTCAGCAAAGATACTCACTGCATATCCAAAAATATTGTTCTCTATGCATGCTGTCATGATAGCATTCCATGTTACAACATCTTTATCAATAATTTCACCAAAGAGCGCCAACGAAGAGATTAAATTCTTGATTCTTGAGTAGATAATGAGGAGAGTAGTTATAATGGGCAAATGAGCAAGCATGCCTACTTTAAGCACTAAGGCATGTACTTGTGAAGCGGTTAAGATATCAGGATTTTCTTTAACTATGTTAACAAGTTCAAAGATTTCATGCCCTTCGATATTCTTGAAATCTTGAACTCTTCCTTGTGGCATTTTGTCAAACAATTGGTGGGTGGCAGGGGAAGTGTAACCACGAACTTGAGTATTCCCATGTGTAATAAAAAAGTGATGGATGGGGAAAAGGGTTTTTTGGCTAAGGTTAGGAGAAAAGAATTGGAAAGGTGGTATATGTTGAGAGAACTTGTTTGGCAGTGATGAGCAAAAGAGAAGAGCTTTATATGCATAGTTGGACAGCTTTTTCATTTTATGCCCATTTCAGGTTTTCAAGAAATGTTCTTGACAAACTTACCATGTTGCTTGCTGGCTAGTAACATGGTTTAGCGGGGGTAGGCATATTGGGTCAATTTATTGCTTGAAAAACTATGTTCCTCGTGTTGCTAACGCTTTGTTTGCCAAGATCATAGGGGTACGTGAGACTCTCACTTGGTTAAAGGAGTAATTCAGTACAATGAAGCTGATTGTAGAAACTCATAATTTACTCTTGCAGCAAGCTCCAAAGAAAGTTTGGTGAATTACTCTTATTTTAATTTTTTAGTCTTTGCTGGTAAAACTCTTTTCAAAGAGTTGTTATTCTTCTCTCCGTGGTATTTTAAGAAATCGGAGAATAAAATTGCTTATTATCTTGCTAAAGCATCTGCTTCTATTCTATATCTGCTTCTATTCTATTCTATGTTTGATGGAGTGGGATACTAATCCTCCATTTATCATTATCGTGTACTCTTATTTGGTTTGAATTATACATTGATGAAAACACTATTAAAAAAAGATGACTACATTTGTGTTTTGCCTCTCGCAAGGTTGAGATTCCTTTTCCTTAAAAAGTGTGTTCTAGCTTCATGATTGGTTAGCATGGAAGTAGTATTTCATTAGATAAAATTGCAAACTTAAATGGTGAAATGGTCTCGTGGATTTTTATACTTGTCCGAGTTTATAAAGTGAACACCTCTACTTAAATTTTTGTCGTCTAAATCTCTCAACTCAATAAAACTCAACATTTAAACCCTTTTGATGCATATGTATCATTAAGTTGCTGAGGTAGAAAGCACGTGTTTGCACGCATTTTTTGAGGCGTGTGAAATTTAAAAAAATATTTAAAATATTTAATAAAATTAAAAAATAATAAATTTTAGAAAAAATTCCTTTCTTCTTCATCCCTCCCCGTTCCTGCCCCCCACCCCACCCCCACCCCCAATCCAGCAAGTTTCCTCCCCCGTCCCCCACCCCCCAAACTCATCCATCCCTCCAATTTTTTTTCTTCCTCATTGTCACCTCCCAACCCCCTCCAATTTTTTTTCTTTCTTCTTCTTTCTCTCCCCCACCCCATTTGCGCCACCTCACCCCACTGCACTATTTTTTTTCTTCAGCCCCCACCCCCACCGCACCCAAAAGAAAAAAACAATGTATCTTCCTTCTTCAAAACTTTCTTCCCCTTCGTTTGAGATTTACTTTTTCATTTTTTTTGCAACTTCTCTAATTCAAACTTTTTCATGTTTTTTTTAAAGTTAAACTTGAATTGACAGTGAGTGATAGTGGTATTGAAAAATTAATACACTCTATGCATAAGCTTGAAAAAGCTTGAAGTTCAAGTTTGAAGAGCAACAAATGGGTTTTTGTGATTTATTAAATATATTCAAAATTGAAAATTAAAAAAATTATTGTGTTTACGTATTTGAATTTATAGTTGAAAATTTAAATTAATTGGAGAGAAATTACAACTATTTGAAATGAAATTAAACTTCTTATATAATTTGTAAAAGTTGTTTATTTAATTAAATTTATTTTAATATTTAATTTTCTATGTGGCATTTTCAAAATGACGTGAAATTTAATGCAGCATTTAAAAATGGCGTGGAAGCTGACATGGAAGCAATTGTGTTACACACATCGAAATAGGATTTAAAATATTGATTTTTATTGAGTTGAGGGGTTCAGATGACAAAAATCTAAGTAGGGGTGTTCACTTTATAAACTCAGACAAGTACAAGGGTCCAGACCTGTACTTGTTACCATTATTGTGGATGAAGCATTTGCACTCAGAGGGATGAAGCATTTGCACTCAGAGGGATGAAAATAGCTGATGTTTCACTTTTTTTCTCTCCACAACTCATAAGAAGTCTTCTTAAGGATAGATCTGATGAGACATATGTTGAGAATGTGACATGTCGTGCTTACTGCCTCAGTCAAGAAATGATCAGGTAGGTTTTGTTCTAGTAGCATGGTTCGTGTTGTTTCTTAGAGCGATCTGTTTTTTTTCATTCGACCACCCCATTTTGTTAAGGAGATTGGGGAAAGGAGAAGTTTTTAGGGTAATCATTTTGAGCACAGTAATCTTCAAAAGCTTTATTTTTAAATTCTCCTCTGTGATAATTATGAACATAAGTGATGAAATACCCTGCTTCTTTTTGTACTTTTCTATAAAAGATCTCAAAATTAGTAAAGATTTCATTCTTATGAGCAAGAAACATCATCCAAGTAAATCAAGAATAATCATCAATTATAACAAACTCATATCACTTTCCACCAATACTAATAGTTTTGGTGGGGCCAAACAAATTGATGTAAATTGTTTGCAGAGGTTTAGCAGTGTTGACAATGTCTTTGACTTTAAACGATGTCCTGGTATGTTTATAAAGCTGACAAGCATCACAGATGTGATCGTTTTCAGACTTTAATTTTGCTAGACTATTCACCAATTCAAGTCAAGAAAGCTTTTCAATTGCATGCATGCTGGCATGCCCAAGTTTTCTGTGCCACAATCAGGTATCACTGGTTTGAGTAGTGAGATATATTAGAGTAGATAAATCAGTGTTATTCAAAATGTAAATTTTATCGACACGATCACCATGAGAGTGGTTTCTTATTTTGTATGCTTAATGGTGCATTTCTTAACATTAAAATATACGTCGAATCCTGCATCACACGGTTGAATGATACTCAACAGATTGTGTTTGATTTTATCCATAAGATAAACTTTAATGAGTTTGCTGGAAGACCTGAGCTTCACAGAACCGACTCATATGACTTCTCATTTGGCATTATCGTCAAATCTGACATATCCACCTTCGATTTTACTTAATGAGAAAAAAAATTCTTTCTTTTCGGTCATATGTCTGGAACATCCATTGTTGATTACCCACATTCTTTTCCTGTAGTTTTTGCAGATATATTTTTGCAAAATAAATGAATTAATTTTTTTTAGGTACAAAGTGGTCTTGGGTCCTTGAGGTTTAGATGTGCTCTCTTTGGGCTTCTAAATCCACATTCCTTTATATTGTTGTCTACAGTTATGTGATTTGTGTCCCCATTTTTCACAGATATAGCAGACAGGTTCATGAAAGAAGAAAGTGGTTTTAGCAGAACTGAAGGAGTCTGATGAAGAAGTTGATTTAGCTTTAAAAGTTTGATTTGACAGAATTGTGATTTGATGATTTTCTAATGCTATTAATTGCATTTTTACATCATCAGATTCTTGTTGAAGCAAGTCTATTTCTATTTAACTTGTTTCAAGTTGAGTTTGTCAGTTCCTCCTTTCTTCTTCAATTTTTTTTAAAAAAACTTGTCAATTTTTCTTTTTTTGGGCAATTTTATTGTATTAATCAATAACTTTTTGAAATTCATTAGTAATCATATCAAGATTTGTCTGAAGAAAATTACAATTTTGACAATTAAAGGGTCTTCCTTCACTGAATTCATCTATTGCCATGAAACATATGTTTGTTATTTCTATGTCGTCTTCAGTCTCATCTTCGGCACTACAGACTCCAAAAAAAAAATTATTCTTGGATGATCATCTTTTTAATTCAGGATAATTTTATTTGATGTGTCCTGATTTTTCACAGTAATAACAACGATCATCATTTCTCGTGAACTCGATGTTCTTGAGTCCTTGAGGTATTTGTTGTCTTTGTCTTAGAATTTGTCTGACCCCTCGATTTATAAGAGTCATTTCTTCATTGTTGTCATCATCTACATTTTCATTCTCTTCTGGACTTTCAACACTAAAGGCTACAGGTTTCTTCTTCTCCTCCTTATTATACATGTTTATATAATTTTGTTCATAAGCAAGAAGGTTATGTCGTAGTTCATCATATGTCATGTTATGGAGATCTCCATCTTTTAGAATGGCGGCCTTGATTTCCTATGCTTTTGTAAGAATCCTTATCAGCTTCTTGACTTGAAGGCTATTTGAGTAAATCATTTCTAGAGATTTTAGTTCACAAATAATTTTACTGAAACACGCAAACATCGACCACGCCCTCATTTTCTTTCATCTTGAAGAGCTCGTACTTATTTACTAGAGCACTAATCCTTACCTCCTTTACTTTGATAGTACCTTCATAGGTTACTTCAAGTTTGTCTCATATTTCTTCGATCGTTTCGTATATTGATATTTTATCGTATTTTGCTCCATTGGCTACACAATAAAGCAGACTTATAGGTCTAGCATCAGTTTCAATTGCCTCTTGTTATTCTTTGGCGATTTAAAAATTTTTAAAGTCATCCAAATCCATACTGCTTTATTCATTCTCCTTCTGTTTGTCCTTGAGGTTTGGAATAGGTTTCGTTCCTTTCTTAATGACCACCGAAATTCAAAAGTCATTTGATTGTACGAAAATTTTGAATCTGTTTTTCCAATGCAAGTAATATTTTTCATTGAAGTATAGCGGTCTTGTTGAAGAGTGTTTGTTTTGAAGAAGTGCTCCTGGAATCTGATAGTTAGCCATTTGATCTTTACTCATGTGTGGTTAAGCAAAATTTTATGGTGAGACTTTCTCTGATACCAATAGAAATTCAAGAGGTTAAAACTTTTTCTTGAGTCGATTGATCAACTTTGTCAGTCAGTTCACCTACAAGTTAGTATACTTAATAAAACAGAATTAAACCAAAAATATAAACGAAAAGATAATAAAGAACTAAGAGTTTTATACTGGTTTGGATCACCAGTGTGGTGTCTATTCCAATCCCCTTGTGTTTTAAGGATTTCCTTTAGAGCTTAACTTTGAGAGAGAGTTCCAATAGAATTGAACAAGTCCTGAGTCTCAATCTAATGTTATCAGATCTTCTGACACAGCCTCGGTTGGTATAACTAATGGACTAACTCAATCTTTTTCTTTTTGTAACTATTATAAACTAAAAGAATTACAAAGCTTTGTAAAGACTAAAAGATGAGACGGAGTGATAGTTTTCTGTGAAGTTATGTGTTGATCCTTCTGTCTTCAATGTCTTTATATAGTCTTCTTCTTCGACTGCTTTCTTTCTCTACAAAGAAAAACCCAAGGGATTCATTCAATCAAAGATTTGTATGAATTCCTTGATTAAGTATTCATAACTTTTAGTGCGTCCATATCAGATATGTCCGTGCTTGTGATATGCTTTTCCTTTGCTGACTTAACGTGTCATATTCATACATGTCCATATCAAGTATGTCCATGTAAAGAATATGATCCTCTTTCTTAGCTTTTACACAATATTGTGTCGCACTGATTTTCTCCTCTGATTTCTCACTGAGATCTTTTCCTTGTGTAAGAGTCTTTTGGTTCCTTATTTGTGGAATCTTCCACATATTCCAGAGTCACCTGATTGATTCTTTCTATGCTTAGTCCATGATCTTCTCCATCACGAAATCTTCCTGATTCGGAACTACATGTTTATTATGCTAGTTTTGTCATTATTATATTAAGCAATTATAGGAGACTAACATAATTGAGGTATGAAACTCGAAAAAAAAATAATAAATAGGTGTGTTTTTAACCCTCAATTCAAAATCAAATGGTAGTCATCAGTAGTAGAGAAATACTAAGATGGATCTTATACATTTTCTTATTATCCATAATATCAACGAAACAACTATTTAAGCAAACCCGAACTCTTCCAGATGCCCAATGCATTATTCCAGAAGAATTTTACAAGGCAGACTCCAAAAAGAACAAACATTTACAAACATCAAAGAGGACCAAAAACAGGGTGTATTATGTGCCAACTGCACAAACGCAAATAAAAAAGTAGATTAGAAACCTAGCAGCTCCACTGTCCGGTCTGAGAGAGTCCACAACGCTGGTGCAAATACAGGAGTGATCCTTGGCAACGTAGGATACGTTAGCGTTCCAAGTAAAAACCAGTTGAAGCTCAAGAGAGCAACTGCATCAGATGCGGGTGTATTCTTAATAGTTGAGAAGAACTGGACCACGCTCCACAATGACATGCCAACGACAGCAAATAGGGCGAGAACTAGAGGCATGCATGCATCTTCAGCTTTCCATACGATTGTTCCAACTAAGAGAGACAATATTGCACTAAAAAGGGTCCGGGACACAGCTAGATCCCTTCGTTGGTGTAGCACATCACTCGTCTCAAAATCCTCAGAGGTGGCTCGAGCACATGGCTTGACATCTTGATAGGATCTGGCGCCCATAAAATCAGGGTTCATACTTCCACTTTTGCTTTTATCTATGTCTACGCTCTCAATGCCACTTGATTTCCAAAATGGAACAGCGTCGCTACAGCCTTGCATTACTTGGGCATCAAAATGGTCTTTCCGGTCTGAAAGTGCTTTACCATGAACTTCGATCAATCGTTGATTTTCCACCTTCAGATCCTTAAGCTATCACACCAAATACAAAGTTCAGGCTTTCCTGTCTCAAAAATTGCAGTATCACAAGCAGAGGAAAAAATGAACTTATAGGAACATTATAACAAGTGTCGAAACAACCACTTTTTTGTACAGATTTCTCTTCATAAGGTCCGATTTGTCTTTGAAGTAGCAAGAAATACAGATCTTAATGGCAAAAAGTTTATCCAGCTAACTTAAGAAACCAAATCACAACTCATCCACATTACAAATGGGACGGATATCCAGCAGTAACTCTAGGCTTAGTTGCATCGACTCAACAATTAACAGAACGAAGTTACTTTTTGATACATGATTAAAGAAGAAGGGTCAATTCCATTTGTTAGTTAAGAGTTCAATTCCATTTATCAGTTAAGAGATCATTTAAAATTGTTAGTTACAACAGTTAGTGGCAGTTGGTGATAACAGATTCTGTTAAGTAGCATAGGAGTTCACCTATTCAATTCATTCCATAATATAGCTTTTAAGCAATTCAATAACAGTCATGATACGAAATATACAGCACACCATCTTTCTCTTTCTAAATTCTATTCTCTCTCTAATCTTCTTCTCTATCAACTGTTTTCTCGAGCATTCTCCTGAAACAGTTCCTGGATCCTCGAATTCAGTGTGAATTCCTGCAATCGAGTATAACTTTCTACTACTAAAAAAATTTATAGTCTATAAGCTGGATAGCACGACTTCAATTGAACTCATTAGGTAAAAATCAGCTAACAACATTAGATGAGCCATGGAGACACGGGAAAAACCAGCACAAGTTCAACGTTAGTTTTTCTTCAAGTCACACGGTTCTAAATGTGCATATTCCTTCAAACACCTTTCCATGGAGACATGGGAAAAAACAGTAAAGCATTTGCTTTTCCTTCTATTCATTGCGATGAAGTGAAGTTGAGGAAAAACTCACTTACTTGTTGACAGATTATACATATACAGACAATAAACTTTTTATATTCTCTATTTAATGAGACAGCCAACACGGATGACCTTAACACTGGAACACATGAACCCATTAGTTTATGGAGAACAAAAAAATTCCTACAGTTGCGAAAAGGTATAAGACAATTAGCAACTAGCACTGTCCAGAATTGGGTCGTTCTATGCTTTGCTTCGTTGTTACAAGGTAGACGTTATAGCAAAACAATGGTACGAGAGAACTGAGATACCAGCGAACGCAATGGAGCAAACGAGTTTCAGCATGAGAATTTCTGGAAATTTAAAGTGACATGTACCCAGTATATAAACATAGATTTTATCAGTAAGTAGAGAAAGATAAGTGAAAAGATAATATTTCTACCTGGCCCTCCAATTCCTCAATTTTGATGATGGCCTCGTCGTGTTCATCCTCAAGTTCTGCTAGCATGGCCTGTATTATCTTTTTTTCCTTGATGGCTATTAGTATTTTCTTCTCAAGTTCCTTCCTTTCCCAGACAAGGTTCGCAAACTCGATCTGCATTTCCTGCAGATGCATTTCCAGCTGCACATGTATTTTTCTCAAATCAGTTGCTTTAAGTCAGTCAAATAATAACTCCTCAAGATGAAGACTAGAGGCATTATCAATTTAAGACACATCACTAAATAGACATATGTGATACTAAACGAAAAAATAAGATATACCCAGTCCTTACACCCTCTTCCGTCAACTTTGTTTTCCCTTTCAGGAGTACTATCGAAACACAATTCCAGATTATTCCAGATCACACCAATTTTAGAAGCATTGATATCAATCAACTATAAGCTATATGAATTCTATTTTTATATTCTGCTCTATCCAGGTCTATTTTATGCCAAATATTAGATATCGGAGAACTTCACACTAGGTAGACTAGTTTTAAGTTGATTGTCAACTACCACAATCCTCTTCCTTTCTCCTAGCTCGAGACCAACTATATTTTGCTAAGTTCACATATGTATGACAATACTTAAAACATGGATATCCAAATAGATTTCTGCAGAAAATATCAGATTTGGGAATTTGAACACTTTATGTACTGGTCTTGCAAAATTGAGAAGGAAAACAAGGGTAACGGCATTTTATATGTACATATCTGCAAAATGTTCATCACATGTACTAACAAGAGGTTAGACCAGAAAATGAGAAAGAATAAATTGAAAAAGCATTAGACTAAACACAAAATTAACACTACATACAACATTGAGTAACAACACATGTAAAAGAAACATCATACAACATTGGGTAACAACACATGTAAAAGAAACATCCAAAAATTTAAACATTAGGAGGACACACAATGAACTTCACAAAAAGAAACTCACCGCCCTTTCCCTCTGTAGAGCAGTTAAACTTCGTATAGGCAAAGATAGAATAGCAATAGCCCAAATAATCAATCTCCAGAGTATGCTGGCATGAAAACTCATAGCAGCTCTCAGCATCTCTGTCCATGTTTGGACAACAATGCATATGGTTCTCACACCGAAGAAGCAAGTGAATTTGACTAGTGATAAAGGCTTGATCAGCAAGATCATAAACTGTGCCATCTATACTTCCACAAGTAGTCAAATGTACGCCATCTGCATAAAACGTTCAAGTTCTCAAAATCCTGGTATAGAAGTTACTTCACAGATTGACCAAATTACCGTCTTCAATAAAAGTACCAGATAAATATGACAAATTTAGAACATTCTGGGTAAAAGGCCAACCAGTTTAAAGCTACATACTAATCTGCAACATAGAAATGTGTACAGAAATTATTAGGAAAATGGTTCCCTCAAATGGTGGAAGCACTAAAAATATCAACAAATCGCATCTTAAAAATTTAAAGGCATTTATCCTTAGAATGCAAAAAGAATTCAACAGTTCTAAGCTCACTGCTACTCAATCAGTTCAGATGTCTTTGAAGAAGTCCTGTGTAGTAAAACCAAGGAAACCAAAGTTCATTTCTTCTCAGATTGAGAACCGAGATAAATATCTTCTCAAGTTATCCTCAATCACCTACGCAATGAACCAATAAGATTCTGCTTCCAGGGAGACCACATTAGAGGCAGAAAATTTGACCCGTAATTTTTCATACAGATTGACTAATACTATAAAGACCTGAAAATCTCTATGTCCTCAACATGTAACAAAAATAGGTAGAGGGACCACATGAAAAGGATGGTGCTGAGTGTCAGCGTAGTTACAATAACACCAACCTGCATCATATTTCTAAATTGAGTAAATTCTGCGCAAGTATAAAATAGATATATCTTCGTCACTACAAAATGTCTCTTAATAATGGAAGCTTCTTTAATATGACTTAACTCCTTAAGATTGACAAACATTTTCATTTTCTCAACTTAAAACTCGTCATTGTTTCTCCACTCCACCTCTCCAACCACACTATACTAAACTTTGTTCTGTTTCCTAATATTGATCATACGCAAGTTAGAAAGTAATTTCAGAATCATTAATTATTTTAATAGTGCAAAGATTGAAATACTTTTGAAGAGACTTTTTTGAAATCCAAATGACCTCTTAGTAATATTTTCTATATGCCGATTCAATTTTGATATGATGGATGATGGCATGCTGATTTAATAACAAAAACAGGTGTTGTGAGATGGGTAACATGAACAGTAACAATTTAATGATTAATAACATCACTGTAAATATACAACAACAACAACAACAACATACCCAGTATATTTCCACCAAGTTGGGTCTGGGGAGGGTAAGTGTACGCAATCCATACCACTACCTCAAAGTGAGATAGAGAGGTTGTTTCCGATAGACCCCCGGCTCAACATAAAGCAATCGAAGATAAAATAAGGAATAATAATAAGAACAAGATAACACTGAAATTAACATACTCAATAATACCAAAAGCAAGATACTCTAAGTAACCACCAAAACATACAACATCCTAACTCAGACTAGCCTTCTACCCTAATTCGCCTCCTCCACAACTTCCTATCCAAGGTCATGTCCTCGATAAACTAAAGTTGCTCCATGTCATGTCTAATCACCTCATTCCAATATTTCTTCGGTCTACCTCTACCTCGCTTGAAACCATCCCTAGCCAACCTCTCACACCTCCACACTGGGGCATCCGTACTCCTCCGCATCACATGACCAAACCATCTCAACCTCACTTTCCTCATCTTTTCCTCCACCGAAGCCATTCTCACCTTATCCCGAATAACCTCATTTCTAATCCTATCTTTTCTAGTACACCCACACATCCACTGAAGCATTCTCATCTCCAGCACCTTCATCTTCTGGATGTGGGTCTTCTTAACAGGATAACACTCCGCCCCATACAACAAAACCAGTCTAACCACCACTCTGTAGAACTTGCCTTTAAGTTTGGGAGGTACCTTTTTATCACACAAGATACCGGAGGCGAGCCTCCATTTCATCCACCCTACCCCGATCCAATGAGTGACATCCTCGTCAACCTATCCATTATCCTGAAACATCAACCCCAAATACTTAAAACTATCTCTCTTACTGATAGAATGAGTGTCACGCTTAACAACCACATCGGACTCATGAGACACCTTGCTGAACTTACACTCCAAATATTTCGTCTTGGACCTACTCAACCTAAACCCTTTAGACTCGAGAGTTTGCCTCCAAACCTCCAACTTAGCATTAACTCCACTACAAGTCTCGTCAATCAAGACTATATCATCCGTAAAAAGCAAACAATAAGGCACCTCATCCTAAATATACCGCGTCAAAACATCCATCACCAAAGCAAAAAGAAACGGACCAAGTGTCGATCCTTGATGTAACCCCATCAAGACGGGAAAATGCTTTGAGTCCTCTCCCCCAGCCCTAACCCGAGTCTTGGCTCCGTCGTACATATCCTTAATCGCCCTAACATATAATATAGCCTCCAAACACCTCCAGCCTCCAAACACCTCTTCATTTCCCTATACTTCTCCACCAGTCTCCTGACGAGATGGATGGCTTCTGTAGTCGAGCATCCTAGCATAAATCCAAATTGATTTTCAGAAATAGTAACAATCCTCTGCAACCTCAACTCTATCACCCTCTCCCAAACCTTCATAGTGTGATTCAACAACTTGATACCTCTATAATTATTGCAATCCTGAATGTCGCCCTTATTCTTATACAACGGAATCATCATACTCCACCTCCAAGCTTCAGGCATCCTTGCCGTCTTGAAAATTATGTTAAACAACCGAGTCAACCACTCCATACCTTCCCCTTCTGTGCACTTCCAAAAATCCACTGGAATCTTATCTGGCCCCGTCGCTCTACCTCTACGCATCCTACGAATAGCCCCCTTAACCTCCTCCACCTTAATGCACCTATAATATCCATAATCGAGAAACCTCTCGGAATGATCCAATTCCCCCAACACAATGTTAGTATCCTTTCCATCGTTCAGGAGCTTATGAAAGTAAGACTGTCATCTCTTTCTAATATAACCCTCCTCCACCAAAACTTTGCCGTCCATATCCTTAATACACTTCACCTGATCCAGGTCCTGAGTCCTCCTCTCCCTAACTTTGGCAAGCCTGTACAACTTTTTATCCCTACCTTTACTATCTAACGCTGTGTATAAACTTTCGAAAGCAGCATCCTTAGCCCTCGTGACTGCTAACTTAGTCTCTCGCTTAGCAATCTTATACTCCTCGCTATTCTTTCGTTTATCTTCTTCATCCTTACTCTCCGCCAACTTTGTATACGCTCTCTTCTTGGCCTCCACCTTCCCCTTTACCTCTTCGTTCCACCACCAGTCCACTTGGTACTTGCCCGAACGACCACTCGAGACCCCCAACACCTGTCTAGTTGTCTTCTTGATGCAGTTGGCAACCTCGTCGCACATACTATCTATATCCCCTCCACTCCCCCAAGCCTTCCTCGCCATCAACTTATCCCTTATATCCAGTGCACTGGCCAAAGTCAGACTCCCCCATCTAATCCTCAGTTGACCCTCCATACCTCTCCTTCGCTCCTTTATGATCTCCAAGTCCATCACCAAAAGCCTATGTTGGGTCGAAAGAACCTCACTCGGTAAGACCTAACAATCCTTACAAATACCCCTATCCCCTTTCCTAAGGAGCAAGAAGTCAATCTGAGTCTTGGCAACCGAACTTCAGAAGGTGACCAAGTGAACCTCCTTCTTGGGAAAGTTCGAATTAACTACCACCAACCCAAACGCCCGAGCAAAGTCCAGATGTGCCACTCCTTCAACATTCCTTACACCGAACCCGTGTCCTCCATGCACATCATCATAACCTTTCGAAGAAGACCCTATATGCCCGTTGAAATCCCCTCCTATGAAAAGCTTCTCATTACTGGGACACTCCTCACTATCTCGTCCAAATCCTCCCAAAATTTCTTCTTCTCTTCATCATCCAAGCCTATATGGGGTGCATACGCACTAATAATATTCCAAGAAAACCCTCCAATAACTAGCTTAATTGACATCATCCTATCATTGACCCTCTTAACCTCTACCACTTGCTTCATAAACTCATCATCTACTAAAATACTTACACCATTCCTATTCCTTACGCATCCCGAGTACCACAACTTATATCCAGCTACTACTCTCGCCTTAGAACCTACCCATTTGGTTTCTTGGAGACAAGCTATATTAATTCGCCTTTTTCTAAGAATTTTCACTAGCTCTAATGACTTCTCCGATAAAGACCCTATGTTCCACGACCCTACTCTCAACCTATAGTCATCCTTATCCCCTTTACCCTTCCTACCCCCTGCCCCTACCCTGCCCTAGTCCACGCCCCCAACCCCGACCCCGACCCAAGCCTCGCCCGAAGACATGACCCTATGCCAACACCATCAATCACAGCCACCACACACAGCACCGACCAATAACACTAAGGACTCGTTTGGTAGAGTGTATAAAATAATACTGAATATGTTGTATTAGTAATACTGAGATTAGTTGTGCAGGGATTAGTAATACTGGGATTAGTAATACTGGAATTATTTTTTATGCAGTGTTTGGTTTGATGCATTGAAAGTAATATGTATTGTTATATTTTAAAAAGAATATTGTTTGTTTACAAAAATACCCTCGACATATTATGACTTTGTGTATTTTTTTGCAAAAGTTTATTATTCTTTTTTTAGAATAAAAAAAGTTAACAATATAACTAATTATTTACTTTAGAATTTTAAGATTTAATCATTCACTTACAAAAATTATTTTTTTTATTATCTTTTCTTTGTTTGTTCATTATTTGCTTGTTGTTCCCACTTTGTGTTATTTTTAAGTTGGGAGAGATACGTATAACTTTTGGATGAGACAATAAAATCATTATTAAAATAAAATTGTATTCTATAGTGTGTTAAAACTAAGTAGAAAAATTATTTTAATTTATGAATATCCTATTTACAAAATTAAAGTTTGTATGCAATTTGTTTTCGGATTTTGACCAATAAATATTTTTTTGAGTTAATGGAGTAGTTTTTTATAACTAAAATTATTTGGAGGGATATTATTATTTTGATAAATTGAAAAGAAGTAACTCATATTGAATAAATTGAAAAAGATTTAGAAAAAAAATAAAGAAATTTGAGGACATTTTTGTAAATAATAATAAAATTTGTAAACTAATTTATTTGAATAAATTTATTAGTAAAAATATAAAAAAATAAAATTAAAAAAATAAAAAAATATTTAAAAGAATTTGAGGGATATTCTTGTCTTTACACATGCTAATCCCATGGTATTAAAACCCATGTATTACTAATACCACCATATGTGATGTATTAGTAATACACCCTATAATACCATGTAGGGTGTATAACTAATACATGGTATTAGTAATACATTGGTCCAAAATCCTACCAAACATAGTATTAATTAATACCACACTTAATAAATGACTATTTCTCCTAATACGGCCTACCAAACGACCCCTAAGAGCACAAAGCTTAGACAACAAACCAAAAAAGTACTACAAGTCCACACTTCAGAACTACTAAGAACAACAAAAGGCCAAAACACAAATAGGATTAACAAGTAAAACACTATTATGAAATACAGAAATCACCCAGTAAATCGTCACCCACAAACAAGATAGTCAGCCAAGACGCGGAAAAAACAGAATCGAAATAGGAACATCACTGTAAATATGATGTATCTAAATCCAATACAACTTGTGCATCAAAGGGAAGTCCTCACCACTCACCCCACCAGTAATCGTGGGCTTGACATCAAGGTCATTTTATCTTTTAATCGAAACTCATAATATTTCCTCACAGGTTTATCCAAAATCAGCTGGAAGCAGTACACTTTTTGCAAAAGCCTGAATTAATACTGTATCTGTTATCAAAAACTCTCATGGGGCAAAGGCAGCGAATAGGGGCGTACCTATCACCATCTTTTTTGTGCTCTGACACCCGTTAAATTTGCGGTAGAGTAGGTATAATTAAATAAAAAATGTATCAAAATTGGTATACCGAATTAGAAAAGCACTCATTAAAGCATGAAGATAGCTAGGTGGTTTCATTTCCAAGTAGAACCTTAAAGCTTTGGGCATCAACATACGCGTTCGAACCTTCCGAGCACCCACGATCTCTACATCCTGGGTCCGCTACTGACAGCGATAGAGGGGAAAAAGGGGTTTCATCTGAAGCCCCTGGGTGACAATTCTACCTCCACCGTAGCATGGAGACTAACTCCCCTTCTAAAAAGCTGCCTTTCTAAAACTTTCATGGTTTTTGACATTTTGGGACATCCCAAAAGTCTAAAATCAGACACAAGGTATGCGTAATTTTTTTTTTCAACATCTTAAATTTCAGCCTAACATAATGACAAAATGATAGCATCACTCTTACTACAGGGCCAGCTATTGCTATAAATAACTAATTGTCCTAAATGCACGTTCCATGTCCTTCCACAAAAGACAGTGACTAAGAACCACATTCTGCACAAATCTATAAAATAATGAAAAACAGTCAATTTATCAAGCCAAAAATTGATTAATACTCACCACCAACCCAACCAAGAAAATAAAGCCCAGATAAATAAATACACAAACATCAAATATCTAAACGCAACAAGGAAAGAAACACATAATTTACACTTCAAAATGACACAAATATATACATATACATTTAGCTAGCTTTTGACAGAAAGAAAGGTGCCTTTTTTCCTTTTTGTTAAAAGAGGGAAAAAAAAGAGAGGAGAGAGCTTTACTTGGTGAGTTATGGTTAATTGGAAGGTTGGTTGAATGCGGAAGCTGGAAGTCGGACGGAGAATGTGAGGAAAAATCTTTATCGTGGGGTCGGGAAAGAAGTAGACACGTTGATCCCTTGGAGAGTGACACGTTATGTTAGAAAGTGGAGTTTGAATGGATAAAGAAGAATGCCGCCACCTTTACTAACTGACTGACATATATCACTCCCACGCTCCTGCAACACTCCTCAGAGGTGACTCGTCTACAACTCACATTTTGATTTCTTTCTACTTCACAAGTTGCAACCCGTATCTGCAAGTTATACACCCTTCACTCCAATTTTTTTATAGACATAAGTTTAATCGGATAGGAAATTTGAGAAGTAGAGAAAGTATTTTGTAATGTTTCGAAAGGAATGTATTTTGTGAATTTTTATCAAATAAGTGAAATTTAATATAGATATTAAAATATTAATAGTATCATTAAATATTTATTTAACTAGTTAAAAAATATGTGTCTTGCACGTGAACTTTTAGTTATTTAAAATTAAACTAATTTAGGTGTACGTGCCTCGCGCGTGTACCTCACTTTAATGAGTTCAAACGTTAAAATAAATAGAATATTTGTTTAAATAATAAAGAAGAATACAATAATTAAATTCAACATTTTTTAAACATGTAAAGATCGAAAATTTATTTAATTAAACCTAACATATACAAAAAAAAAATCTCAAAGTCAATCGAAATTTATCTACCACCTGTAAACTACAACAAAATAATACGATGATAGAGATATCAAAATAACGCAATTAAACCTAACCTTTGCAAAAGATTTTCTTCAACGTCGATCGACATTCATCTACTGTCAACTACAATACAATATTACAATAATAGCGATATCAAAATAATACAACTAAATCTAACATTTACACAAAAAAAAATTCTCAAAGTAGAGACATCAAAACACTATAATTAAATCTAACCTTTTAAAAAAAAAAAAATTCAAAACTGACTGGCATTTATCTACTACCTGTAAATTACAATAAAATAATACGAAAATAAAGATATTAAAATAATATAATTAAACTTAATTTTTACACAAAAAATTCATAACAAAGTTTTGTGTAAAGGTTATGATCAATAGAATCAAAACGTAATATAAATAGAAATTTGAGATTCAAAAATCACAAAGTTACTCAATAACAAAGCTATGGTCACAAAATTTTATTTCTCAAATAATGTATTTGTATAAACCTAAAAACGGACTTGTAAAATTGAAAAAAAGAAAAAAATATAAAGACTCATAAACTAAAATATTATAACAAAATTAAAGAATAATAGTTCTAACTTAAAATAAAAACAATACCTTTTTTTTTGGGTGAAGTCCACTACCTTTTTTAATGGAGATACACGAATTGCATTTAATATTTGGAGGAGTTTTTTTCTTCTTCTTTTATGAGTCTTAACCTATTTTATGTAAAATAGTTTCCAATTTTTCAAAAATATTTTCAACTTTACCTTATATAGAATTTTTTGTGTATAATAATTTCTTTGAAGTTGTATTTTCCTTAACAATTTATTGCCATAAATTTAGAAATTCAACTAAAAGTAGAAAATCTTCTCTTTTTAATTTTTGTGTATATTTATTTTAGACGATATTCAATATTAAAAATTGAAGAAAAAATGTGAAATGACGATTTTGTCTATTATGAGATTTTTTAATGAAGGGCAAAAAGTTCAAATCACTTTTCTAAAGGTCTTCACACTTTTAATATATTATAGATTATAGATTATAGATTTTAATAGTTATTTATGATAGTTAATTTCAAAATTTAAATATTAATAAAATAATTAGTTCAGAAATTTTTATCCTACAAAATTAAATTATTTATTATTTATTTATCAAAGATTATTATTTGATATTGTAGAAAATTATAACAAAAGTTAAGTTGATTGGTAGTGTGACATGTACCTAAATTTTGGTTTCTAATAAAATTACTATTTTTCAAATCTATTATTTAAGTCCTTACATTAAAGAAAAGATTATCACATGCTACATAATAATAGCTTAATTTTAGATAAATATTTTTTATTATGTATCGAGTCAAATTGTCTCAAGTTTGATGTCAAATATAAATAGAAAGCGCGTCATATTTAAATAATCATGTGATCTCAAAAAGAAATATAGAATGATTTTAAATAGTTGAAACATGTGAATCTTCTTAGGTATTTTGCTTAGTTTTGATCACTGTTGTTAAGTGAAATTATCGGTACATGCTTGGTCAAATTTTTTTAAAAAAAGATGTCGAGTTTTTTTTTATGTTCTTCTATACTGTTATAGCTATGTTTAAGTTCGTTGTGTGTTTAAAAGGCTTGATTCATAGTCCTTTGTTCATAATTTCAAGAAAGAACTAATGATGCCTTGGAGGGTAAAATAATGTGTTCTCATGTGTTTTCTTCTAACTATGGGCTATAATTTGATTTGTTTAAATCACTCTTGATTTTGCTTATTTGGGGCTCTTGATACTATTTTTTTTTTTTTCGGACTTTCTTTTTCTTAAAAATTAGTCTTTCATTTCTTTCTTTTTACACCCATGATGGTGTGATTTTACCATGTCAAGCATGCCTAATTTTGTTTTCTTGCAAATTACTTTGCTCGTTTGGTTCTTGACATTTCTTTTCTTTGTTTTCCTTTTGAAGTTTTTTGCAACATCTATTGGAATATTAATCTACTAAGCATAATCTTTTCTTTTTCTCTTATTCTTCTTCGTCTCTTATCTAAATATAAACCATGGACATGGAGCATGTAAATATGTGTTCTTCCTTTTCATTTCAACCTGTAGCTTTGCTTTTCTTTCAAAATTACATATGCATTCTCATCTTAGCAATACTAGCATTTGAAAATTAATTCATGATATTTTCTGTTACTTTGAAATATGTCATTTTGGGTTTTGGATGAATATTAATTCTTTTATCTTTTTATTTTGTGGCGTGTTAAATGAACTCTTTGCCCTTTGCATTTCCATAATGGGTCATGAAGGCCCATTTCCTTCAAATTCAAGTCTCCTTCATAATCAATGGACTAAAAATCAGAAAGATGAAGATTGTATACAAATATACACACCTAATATACACTATATTCAGATCTTGAAAGCTGATATACAGATTCAAGGGAGCAAAATTCGAGCTAAGAAAGCGGATATGCAAGTTTACATGCTAATATATAATGTGTATACAGCAAGGACGCAAAGACAAAGGGGTGCGATATACAGTTGATATACACAGCTGAAAAATGAGAAAAGGGTCCAAAAAAATGTTAGGCCCAAAAGGCTGACCAAATAACAACATAAATCCCAACAGTTTGGAGCATAATTATAGAAGTTTCAATATTTTGCATAAGGAAAAATTTCAAAAATAACAACTGTAGAGTCTTAATTATAACTTTTATAGCAACAGTTTTAAAAATACGAAAAATAGCAATATGTATTTTGTATTTTAATAAAAGGTTGCTATATAAATACATATACAAATAGGTATACATTCCCTATTCAACTCTAATCAGTTAGAGTTAAATAAGGGATGAAATTATTCCTTAATTTATACCACATTTAATTAAACAAATTCTTTTACCTTATATGACTCTTTTATTTTTACCTCAACCATTAATTTACATCAACATAATTCAAATTTAAAAAATGTTTTTCATAAACAGCAACTCAAAGCAAATTAAAAAAAAATAGAGTGCTTCCAATATTATTGATCAACATCTGAAATTTATGAAGAAAAATTAAAAATACAATGCTACAATTACAAGTATTGATAAACAAACTTGGTTCTGTTTGTGAATTTCATAAAATATAATTGCGAAAATTTCTGAAAAATTAATAACAAGTTTTGCGTAATAGTTATGAAGTTCAAATTTTGAGATCGTATTTTGAAAAATTTTCTCGGTGATGTTTTTTTTCAAATTCAAAGTTGTCTTTGTCATTATGTATTTATAAAACTAAATAATAATTCTTATACGTTAATTTTGAATTTTAGTCGATGATAAATATTATTCGACTAAAGGATTTGTTTAATTGAAATTTATTTTCCAGTTGTGTATATACAAATGATTCATTGTACGTAGTATATTTGATAATTAAATTTTTATTTATTGTTTTGTAGTGTTCTGGACATTGATAATGGAAAGCATACTTGTTCTCGTTAAACACTCTGTTAGATGGACATATGAACAACATTATAAAGATTACATATGTTACCAGCTATATGTATTTATAATATACATATGCAGTACGTTTATGTGTTCACTGACAGTTTCATATGTTTCCAGCTGTATGTATTTATCATATACATATGCAGTACGTTTATGTGTTCACTGACACTTTCATATATTTTCAGCTGTATGCATTTATAATATACATATGCAGTATTTTATGTGTAAAAATCATGTATTCTTATATGTATTTTTTCAATATGCAGGACATATATTTTTTTTGGCATGTGGTGTACTTGATTCTGAAAATGATGCATCTTGGACTTGGTTCTTTGAGAATCTGAAGGAAGCATACGGTGTCATAAAAGTTATTGGTGGTGTGTACAATGATGTACCACATTATGCATGTATGTGGCGTCTATGGAGAAATGTACAATAATATATTGTTTTTTTGTTTCCCAAGGTTTTTACCAGCCCGACAGGCCAAGAACTAATCCTCCGCGGATCTGAGCTCCATTTAAGGGTTTGCCGTTGGCCAATTGGTTGCTGCATGCACAAGGCAGGAATCAAACCATCGACACTTGCTTAAGCGACCTAGTGAGCTAACCACTAGAGATTCTCCTGCTTTCACTTCAACACCCCAAAACTCCATTGATGATTGAAAGCTCAAAAAATATAAAGGGGTTGAAGGAGGAGAGCAAAGAAAAGAGAGCCCGTCCCTCCCTGGATCTGCTAAACCAGCGAACCACCGACTAAAATTCAACCCCTGTGATCGATTCCGGCTAATACTCGTCGGTAAAACAACATTACTGTCGCGACGGTCACCGTCACGGTGAAATTCGCCGGATAGACCCTCCGTTGAAAATTCACCAGAAAACACCGAAACCAGTAGTCTAATCGAAGCCACCAGCCCACCCATCGCCGAAAACGGCATCCCTTGGCTGGAAAAACACCAAAAAAATCATAAAACATCAAAACAAAAAAAAAATAAAGAAGAAAGCAATACGAAAAAATAAAAAAAATATAAATTATATGAAAAGATGAGATGCAAATACCATGGAGCATAATGTTTATCAACAAATTGAGAGATAAAAGCAGAAATTGGAAAAAAAAATAGAAGATGTGGTTAATTGGAGAGAGAGAAGTGAATATTGCGTGAAAAAGGGAAAAAGATAAACTGATGTGAGAAACATACGCTCCTTTCTAAAAAGTGGTAAAATATTGCTACTTTTGCTATAAGTTGTAATTTTGGAAAAGTATTGTTATTTATTGTAATTATAGTCTTAAGGATGCTAGTTTTTGTAATTTTTCCTTTGCATAATTACTGAAAATAATTTTGGATCGGTAGAGATACATAATTAGCTCCCGATATATCCAACAAAGATATATTTTCCTTTGTAAGGATACATAATTAGCTCTCGATTCATTTTTTTCGATTCAGAGTTTGTCGAGATACATAATATATCCAACGAAGATATATTTTTTTCCTTATAAATATACATAATTAACTCTCGATATTTTTTTTTCGATTTTGGGTCTATCGAGATGCATAGTTAGCTTCTCGATACATCCAACTAAGATACATAATTAGTTGAGATTTTTGTAATTATTTTGTAAGGGTATGAATTTGTGTAAATATGAAAAATTAAGGTGTGTGTTTATGTTATTTTTTCCTTATTTATTTGTAAATTCCTATCTGAATGTTTTGTTGTAATGAACTCTTAAATTTGACTAAATCAAATTAATTTTTTCTTTTGAATTGTCACTTTGTTCTATCTTTATCTTTTTCTTTCTTGATCATTCATCATTTGGTCTAATTTCTAAGGTTAATAAAAGTAAGTTGTTTTATATTTTTTCTTTAGAACAAGCCTTTAAAAATTAAAAAAAAAAAATATTTTATTTTGTTCATATGCTAAAGTGGCTTATTTAAGTTAAAAAAAAATCTCCTCAAAGAAAAAATTAATTTTCCTCCAAAAAGAATTAAATTCTTTTATAATTGATCGAAATTTCATACTTTGTTTACTTTCTTTCTTTTATTGAAAAAACAATATGTTTTCTCAAATTGATATAAGAATTAAACTTAGGTAACCTTTTCTTTTGAGAGATTTTTTCCTTAATTTAAATGAACTAATTTTCACTTGAGTAGAATGAATGTCATACTTTGCAAATAAAACTTAGTCATGTCTATAAAATCAGTCAATTTGTCTTTTGGTCAACCCTTTTTTAACGGGCGTTCTTGAGTGCCTTAAAAACCTTCTGAAGGTGTTACCTGAATTCTTACCCATTTTCTCTAATTTTAAAATTTTATTTTTTTTTTCAAATATTTAAAATATTTTTAATTTTTCTAAATATATTCTTAAAAAATCAAGTGTCAGCTCCGTATTTTCTTAAATTGTTTCAAAATTTTCTTTAAAGTTTTAAAATAGCTCAAAAGTAAAAAATAATGTCCCTTCAAATTGAAAAGGGATAAAACAGTTGTTATTATCTACATCAACATATTGATTTGGAACATGACTCTGAGCGTCACCATGATTATCAAGCCCGTCACATTATGCGCACTTGTATGAAAAACTTGATCAAGACTAACCATGTCATCAGAACTTGAAGATTTTAGCTTCTCCACTTTGTCAATATCTTCAATGATTAGATTCTCCATGAAAACAATCACGACTTATAATAAGTTTCTTCTCAACTGAATCATATAGCATGTAACCAAACTCATCAAAGCCATAGCCTATGAAGACACACTATCATATCTTGGCATCTAACTTTGACTTATCATCTTTGGACATATATATAAAAGATTTGCAACCAAATACTTGATCACGCTCAACTTACACCATTATTTTGGTGCAAGGTGATGGATGTCAATATAATAATCCAACTTAGGTTGGGGTCGAATCCACGAGGATTGTAATTTAACATTTGAGGCCTATGTATGTTGAAAGTCACTAGGGTTTCCCCGCAATGTAGAGTTAAAGCAAAACATAAACTAAATTGGGGGAGGTATGATTTAAAACTTAGCTTAAATAAATCTACTTATGACACTAAGTAAGAGCAACAATTTATTGAATAAAATCCAATGAAAGATAAGCCTTATGATTATACTATCCTAGGGGTCAATCATGTATGGGTGTTTGAGGGTTAGCCCACTTCTTAGTCAAAGATTTGGGTAAGCTATATTTTAACTCTTAGTGTTAGTCTTTCAATAAAACACTAAGTTTCACTCATAGATTCTTTCAACAAAACATTAACTGAATTGGGGCTTTCATCCACAATTCTCAATTCAACCATAGAGTAATAGCAAAAACCAACATCAATAAGTAATAATATGGACCAAAAATCAACACCCATATACATTATCACTCTATTCAAGCATAATTCCAAAAATAATATTTAGCTACTCATGAGATTGGAGAAAAGAGATATACCCAAGTTAACATTCAATGCTTTCATTGAAAATCAAAGCAAGAGTAATCCACACTTCAATATCAAATTACAACTAAAAATCTCTTGGAAAATGTAGCAACAATTGTCCTTTTCCCAAATTGAAATGTCTTCTCAACACTCAAAATTGAAAATTAGTTGTGATATACCCTAATTGTGCAAGGGTTTTGGCCTTTTGAGACTTGGGTTCAGCTGTGTGAATTTACAAAAGCTGCCCTTGGACACTTAGCCGCTCCACCACGATCGCGTTCTTTGGATTGCATTCGCGCTTCTGCGATTGCGTGGATTCTGGTCGCGATCGGCATTTCTGATCCTTGTTAATCGACCGCGATCGCGATTCTTGAACTGCAATCCCGATAATTGAGGGTTACTTGATTCCCAGCTCTTGCTCTTTTTTCTCCATTTTACTTTCCTTTCAACTTGATTTCCATTCACTTTCATCATAAGCCCTGCAAGACCACAAAAACTGAAAATAGATGCATTCAAATAGAGAATTAGTCTCATTTACACAATTTAATCATAGTAATGTGCACAAATTTGGATGTCAATGAGTGATAAATATATCACTCATCAACACCCCCAACTTAAGTTTTTGCTTGTTCTCAAGGAACACTACTTCTTACTCAATGAGACTATGCACTATAAGCCCATCCATACAACTAAATGATCACAATGACTCCGAACTCGACTAGTACCAATAATTAGCTCTCAAATATGGGAAAAGCTATTTATGCTATAATGCCCCGAGAACCCATCCCAAGACATCACACGGTGCTTATGACCCCGAAGGACCACAAGCTAACCCTTTACTGATATCTGTACCTGTACACTGCATAATATCTGAAATAAATGCGAAAACTAGCCATAAGGTTCAACATATCTATGAATACTCATAATACAGAAAATTAAATACTAATACATCCGTCTGAAAAGCCTCTAACTGTCTGAACTGTGGAGTTGATGGGACAGGTCCCCAACTAACTCCGTCAACTGAAAAATATAAACAGAATCTGATACAATAATAGTAAACTGAGATTTCATCCTCGAATGACGAGGACTCACTACTACTGCTGCTGACTGGGACTAAACTATTGAGGATACACTGGATCTTGTGTCTTTGAACCTATGGTGTCAAATAAAACACCATAGCGCAAATGCGTCAGTACAGGAATGTACTGAGTATGTAGACAAGGTAAGGCTAAATGCAAGGGCTCATTCATGCTCAATATCTGAACTGAATAATCGTGAAAATATCGCACGAGAACATATACATGAATCCACAGACCATAAACACAATCATCACAACTCTAGATATTGAAACTCAGATACCACTTTATTGCAAACTGAACTCACTACTGACACTGAGATATTGAATCACTGACTCATCTGATACTGATAAATGAGAATCTGGATGAACTTACATCAAGGACTGAATTCTGGGCTCACTGCTTTCGACTGACAGGATTAGAGATCAACTTTTCTAACAGATGATTTCGGAAACTTTTATCAATGATAAGAAATATGATTATATTTGAATCTGACATCAAGAATACTCAATAGAAATCTGATACTGTGATCAAGCCTGTCTGGCGGCATATCTCTTGAATATAATATCAAATAGATGTATGTGAGACCAATTCTATCTGATGGGATGGTCCATGAATCAATGGAACTATCTGAGTTCCTCATAGAAATAGGTGATTGTATCTGACAGTCCTGATTTCTGAAGATTGATACTGAAACTGAGACTAAATATGAAACTAAAACTGTGGGAAGTAGTTACTTAACCGACATGCCCAACCTACCACAGGAAGGGTCCAACCTGTAATCCCTGTTATAAGGGTGTCAATACCATGCCACGAGTAAAGACCTCTCTTTGGACAATCCTCTCTGATGGATGACCCTTACCAGACAGTCGACCTAAGGCAATATAATAGTTAAATACTTTCTCTCTGGAGGTGACAGCCTTTACTGACAGTGACTCCTGTATCCTACACTGGCTACGCAGTTCTGGAGTTCAAGGATTGCTACTAACGACTCCGGCTTCTCTCGCTGACGGGAAAAACCGTCATCCCTTCCCTCGCTCGATGCTAGTTTCTACTCCCAACTGAAAGACTCTAACTGAATTCTTAACTAAACACAAACTATACTGAATCTGATACTGATCATGCTTATCAAAACATCTGACTGAGTTACGCTGAGATTACTTAGTTCTGTATCTGACGAAAATGGTATTGAATCATGGTATCTGACGGATAATTTAGAGCTTGAATAGATTACTCGAATCACTTATGATATTATAATTGAATCACTTGAATACTATTAGTTCTGAGCTGATTACAGGACTGAGGCTAGATTACTAGCGATACAGAGATTACAGAGATAACTGAGATTACTGATATTTCTTAAGTTCTGCACTTGGCTGAGGATACAGAGTTCTATAGTTCACTGAGTTCTGAGAATCATGGCTTGACTGAAATTATCGAGAAACTGACACGGGATCTAGACAACAGCTCTATTGTCAGGGATAAATACCCCCAGGACTCGATAACATAAAAGTAAAGCATAATCATTCAGGATTAGTCATCACCACAATCATTCATTCATCATCACAAATATTCATGTATCATCCCAATCGTTAAATCATCTTACAATCATTAAAGCATATCTTTAAGTAATTAGGAATCATAACATACTTTCCCCCTCACAATCCTTAAGGCATCACATCGAGCATATAGGAAACATAGACCTTTATTCATTATCACAACCACCAAAGGGTCACTCCAAATATTTAACGATCATCTACATCTTTTCATCATCGTGTACGAGCCTAGGGAAGACATGCTATTAGATTATACCCCATTCAACAAGGTCTTATATCAAGTACTTCATACCTATATCAGTCTTGACATATATTTAGATATCACAAGATTTTGAGAAACTTCATACTATCATGTCATAACTTACTTGCTAACCACTTGGCATGTATTAAAAGCTTAGCATACATCAAAGAGCATTTACTTAGGGAATTTACCACTATCTTATCTCAACTTACTCACTAAGGTCTTTCAACAACCACTAGACATTTATAGGTTCACACTTATTTGGGGATTTCCTACTATCATGGAATAATTCATTCACTTGGGCATTTTATCAAACATTAGGCATGCATGGACTAACTCACAACTTGGGGTTTCATCTTCAACATACTAAACTAGCCCTTATACTCCACCTAAGATTTTTACCACCCTTATGGGGAAACATGCTCCGCTTATTCAACCATTTCTACACCCATTGACATGAACACATCACATAGAAAGCAACATAAGGAATATTCATCACAAATATCACATGGATTCCACCCACTAGGGTCAAAGCTCTTGAATCTTGTAAACAACCATGAATCAAAACTCAACAACACATATACTCAATTTCAACTCATACAAATCATAGAATCTCACAAACATAAAATCTTTATATTTTAAAAAAGGGTTCTTGAGCTTCTTGGATGAACGAGACCCAAGAATCAACATCTACATACCTTGGGGAAACTCTTTTCTTGAAAGCCTTCGGAAGATTTCTTGATTTCTCTAGATCTTTCTTGATTTTTCTTGATTTTTGTTGAAGAAGAAGAAGAGGATTTTAATTTTTGGAAACCCTAATTTTTGGAAATGGAAGAGAAAATGATGCTAAAGGACCTTGGCCTGGTATATATAGTGGTTGGGGATAGGGTGAAAAGACCAAAAAGCCCTTGGAGATTTTAACTGAACAATCTCGATTTTATATGCTGGCGCGACGCGCTATAATCGCGCCAGCTTACTGGAAATTGGACAATTGGGAAATTGCAGGATGGCGCGACGCGGTGGGGATCACTTTGCCAACTTGGTGCTAACTGGAATCACACCGCGATGTGGAGGAATCGCGGAGGCTCACTGGATTTTGACAATTGTCATTTTGGATGGCTCCGCGATGCGCCAGAGTGCCAAATGGTACACTGTCTCACTAAAATGGCTCTAACTCTTCACCCAAGTGTCCGATCTGGACGAATTTGGTATCGATGGAAATCTTATTCAATGATCTACATGGAAAAAAGTAGAAATTAGGGAAATTTCACATGATTAGAAGTAATTCACACTTGGAAAGATATTTCTAAAACTTTTAGACTCGAATTTCCGCTTTACTGAATATGCTCTAAGGCTCAGACTGGAAGACGACTTTGCGGGGTATTACATATGCAATACCCTCAAACTTAATCACGCTCTTAAGGGTGAAAAAGACTTTTAAGAACAACTAAGAAACAACCACTAACTCTCGAGTAGCGACTCTCCTCAATAGCGACTCAGCTACACTCTTTTGCCTCGTTTTTGAATGATTGCAATTTCACCCACCTCAATTTGTCTACATGTCTCCTCACGAAAGAAAATACCACACACTAAAGTACCTATTATGCAATAAGGAATTAAAGTGAAAGAACTCAGTCTCACAAAGAAATTCTCAATGCAAACAAGTATCATGTCATATTCTTGCCCTTATTTTCAATCGCCACTAAATTGAAGATACTTGGTTGGAGATCTCAAAGGACTTTTTCAAGCTTGTAATGTAGGCTCGGGTAAGGGTAGAATAAAAATTTGGGATCAAAGTGACTACACCCTCATTGAATTCTATAAAACACACTATTAAATTAAACTTTGGTTCATGAGCCACTTCGTTTCTTTCCAATTTTCACATGTGACTACTTTTATTACCTTGATTAGCCACTTCGTTTCTTTCCAATTTTCACATGTGCCTACTTTTATTACCTTGATTCACCCATCTTTTGAAAATATTTCTTCTTATTTTCTTTTTTGTACAATTCATGCAATTCTTTATTTTTCTTATTCACTTGTTCACATTGTTTATCTCTTGGGCGCTCGCCCAAAAGCGCATGGCCCAAAGTTACCTCTTCCAAGTTTCACAACCCCCAACTTAGGCTTTTAGCCTTAAGTTGCATTTTCAAATTCAAGGAGGGTGGGGTTCAAAAGAGATATAAAATTCAAATGGCTCATGGCTTGTAATTTGGTTGCCAAAGAAAGGTTCAAAGGCTCAAAGTAGGTAACTAGGGATGCAATCTATGTACGGGTAGGCCTTTTAGGCTAAAGTAGATTTTCATGTTCACAAAGAAGGCCTAAGATCATTTCACCAACCATACGTCATCACGATTAGCTTTGAGAGACTAACAGGGAAAGTTCTAGATGACATAAGTAAACATGAGAATTAAATGACTAAGCTTACCACATATGGCATGCAAACTATTCAAGGAGGCTTAAATGCATTTCCTACTAGAGACAAAATGAGTTATTTTCCACACACTATCAATTAAAGACTTTGGAGTCACCAAAAGAGGAAAGTGTTGTTACAAAATCATTCACATCTATGCCCTTGATTTTCACAAAATATTTTAGGACGGGGGAGGGGGGAAAGCTTGCTTCGCATTTTCACCGTGCAAGATTGGCTATTGTTAGCACCAAATCAAGTTGTCATCTCATATTTCGGCTCTCACAAGGGCAAACCATATGGCTATTCAGACTTCACCATACGCATAAGGGCAATCCCAAATCTATAATGTCACGGGTACTCAGACTTCCCTTGTATCTATCGCTCAAAAATCCAAAAACACGATGATTTTCCCTTAAGATTGTCGTCACTCAATCTATCATAGGAAAAAACTCATACGACATCATTATTAAAAGAGATAAATATCTAGAAATAAAAATAAATCCAAAGATGAAAATAAGCAGCTAATCCATGAAATGTAAGCACTACCAAGATGCTCAATTATTACAACCCAAAAATAAAAATATGATCATCCAAAAACAACACATCTAAATTAATAAGCGAAATGGTCTCGTGGACCCTTGTACTTGTTCTCGTTTGTAAAGTGAACACTTCTACTTAGCCCTTTGTCATCTGGACCCTTCAACCCATCAAAATCTAATATTTTGAACCCTTCTGACCATGTGTGTGACTTACTCTCCTTTAAAAAGTTCCATGTCATCTCCACATCCTCGTCATGTCATATCCACATCATATAAATCAATGACATATCACAATAGCTTCATTAATTAATTTTTAAAATTATTAATCAATAATATTAAATAAAAAATAAAATAATAAATTAAAATTTCTCCATGGATGTCTTCCTTCTCACTAGTAACATCACTCAGATTTCTCTTCAAACATTCAATTGAATTGCCCATTTCGCTAATAATATCTCCAAAGTTGGTGATTTTTATCTCTAAGTTTTTACAGACTTCCCTTTTCTCTAACAATTCCTCCTCAATCGAACATTTTTCTTCCATGGTGTTCTTGACACTGGCAGCCAACTCTGAGTTTTTGCGTGAGAGCAATTCTATGTCCTTGCACTTTTGTGAGATATCTGACTCCAAAACAACTATATTACTTATCTTTTCCTGCAATTGAACTTCAATCAAGTGCTTGACCTTTACATATAGCTTCATCAAGCTCATTTTCCAAAGAATTTATAGAAATCATCAATTTCATCTTTTCGATCCTTATGGTTAGATGTTGATTCTTGTAACAAGCTTAGGTCAAATCGCATTCCTTTGATGATTTTATCCTTCCGAACTAACTCAGTTTGCAGAGAAGCGCTTTGAATATATATCTTTTTCACATAATTCTCTAACGATTCTACTCTTTAAAAAACTTGGATGCCCTCTCAAATTCTTCCTATACATTCTATAGCATGGCATTTAATTCAACATTTTTGTTTTGAAAAGCATTAAGTGCTTTACTCCCAATGTTGTCAACTGCGAGCACCATATTAAAAGTATCATTGTTAACCTTATCACAAGATATGAGTTGGATTCTCAAGGAAGGGGTGGGGGTGACAGGGAGAGGGTAGTGAAGAGGGTGGGGGTGGTAGTGGATGGGGAGATGGTGGTCGACGGTGGGGTATGGAGGAACCGGTGAGGGGGGCGGGGGGGATGAGGAAGGTGCTAGAACAAGGTTTGGGGGGATTTTAGTTTTTTTTTTTAAATACTGTTTTTAATTTTTTAAATATTATAAATGTTTTTTTATTTAATCACACGCCCAAAAAAATGTGTGCAATTACGTGTTGTCCACCTCAGCACTTTAATGCCACATATGTATAAAAAGGTTTAAAAAAATATTTTAAATGGGTTCAAGTGTCCAGATAACAAATATGTAAGTAGGAGTATCCACTTTACGAACCAGACCAAGTACAAAGGTCTACAAGATCATTTCGCCAAATTAATATCCAAATAATACAGACCAAGGCATCAAATCAAGTGAATGTGTAGACAGGTACCCCCAACTAAGAGGTTGTAGTGTCCTCGTTGAATAATCATGAAAACAAAGAAAGAGTAAAGGGTGCTCCTTGTAATCGCATAACAAACTATCATCGCTCTCAGTCTCGGTATCATCCTTAGCATCATTAGAGTGGAAGGAACCCAAGAATCAACATCAAACATACCTTAGTATACGATTCTTAAACTTTTAACGGTGAAACCTTGATGATTGGGGTTTTGATTTATGAACCCTAATGGTTGTTCTTGAGGAAAATTGAGAGAAACTAATATATTTTGGTGCTTATAGGGATGAATCTCGTGTTAAAGAGTATATATAGGGGTTGGAAAATGACCAAATTTCCCTTGGAAACATGAAAGTGAAATGCTGAAAAACTGGGCACAAGGGCTATAGAAAGGCGGCGCCTTTCCCAGAGCCTTTTGTAGGCTGGGCGGTGCCTTGCTATTGAGGGAGGGGGCCAAGGATATAAGATGAGTGGCGCCCCTCTATAGCCTTTAGCTACTATTTTTCCAACCCAAACACGACCTTAGGCTCGTCTAAAAATTCTAAAACTCACTCGGGATGTACTCTTGACTTGCCTCATCGCAACACAACTTTAAAATCGCAAAATGGAGGTCATAAAGGTCGCTAAATAATTCATCAAAGTTTTGAAGACTTATAGAAATGGAAAAGTTTCAACACCCAGCCAAATTTTTAAGTGCTAAACTCCTCTAAACATACTTAAAAGAGCTTTAACGACTCGGAAAATTTACGGGGTGTTACATTATCTCCCCCTTGGGAACATTCGTCCTCGAATGTGGCTGACTAAGTTGAGATTACTAATAAGCTGAACTTACTTAAGGGACGTGAATATCTGAAACATGTTTATGTAGCTGGAATTACTGGCTTACTGAGATCTCATTCTGACCATGCATATCTGATGCATGAGCACATGACTGAGTTATTCTCATAAACGCATGACTGAATACACTGATAAGCTGAACTTCCACTACTGGACATGCATATGTAATTCATGAATATCTGACTGAACTGAATCTTGAAAGCATGACTGACTATGCAATGATAACTGATGCAAAGCTTATAATGAGAATCTAAGCATGAAACTGAATAGGTTTAAGGAATTGAAAACATCGGGGAGTTATGGGGTATCTCCCCTTTGGGACACTATGTTCATCTATGAACACTTACTTCCCTAATATACTGAGGTGATGCACATGGCACCTACGAACTGGATCATAACTAAATATCAGGGAGATGAAACTAACGCATGATGCATGAGCTGAGTTATACTCGCAACTACTAGAATACTCTATCTTGGGATAGTTACATGTCTGAGATTTCTGATAGCATGCATGAATGAAAATATGAGAAAACAAACTATATGAATCTGACTACCTGACTGCTAAACTAAATGCTTGCTCTACTAACTAACTCTTGCTGAAAACTTAAGCTCAAATGGGAGCAAAGGATCTAACAATGCATATCATGAAGGTAAAAAACTCATAACATGCCCGAATCTATTTCAGGGAAACTTTCATGATCATGGTGAGTCTGAAGCGCATAGACTCTGTTCTGATGCTGACCACCATTGGCACCGGAAGTGGCACCCGCTGACGTAATTCTCTACCCCTCTGAGCTAGCACTCTACATTCTCGCATTCTGTGGCATGGCTTACCATATCCAAAACATACCTGACTGTTAGCTCTGTACACACTTAGGTGATTCTTGCCACACTCTTCACAAAGCGGATATGTACGCTCACTTCTCACACTACCTTGGGCTTTGGAGCCTAGTGTTCCATCATGACTGACATCCCCGAACTTTAGTAGGGGTACACTGGCTGAGGATGGAGCTGGTACTGAAAATTTCTGGCTATGCTGAGAACGGTTACCACCCTGAGACCCTGCTCGAGAAAAACTGTAGCCATCGGTTCTGACTCTCTTATTAGACCTCTCTCTCTCCTTAGGTTTATCTACCTCTATCTGCTGAGCATGCATCATTAACCTAGTAAGATCCATGTCTCTATTGAGCATAGCAGTTCTACACTCCTTTAACACTAACCCGGATACACCAGTCACAAACGTACTCATACTCGCTCTAGGGTCAGCTATCAATCAAGAGCATACTTAGCTAACTGGTTAAACTTAAGGAAAAACTCATTCACTGACATGGATCCTTGCCTTAGGTTCATAAACTCCTCTACCTTAGATTCTCTCATATCTAGCGGGAAAACCTTATCTAAAAAAGTATCCTGAAATATCTGCCAGGTCATGGGAGCTGCATCTTCCCCTCTACTCTTTTTCCATGCTACAACCCAGTCATGAGTGATATCCTTCAACCTATAGGATGCTAATTCTACACCCTCTTCCTCAGACACATGCATAATCTTGGTGATCTTCTTCAGCTCCTCTAGATAAAGTTGTGGGTCCTCACCTGCTACTGACCCAAAGAATTCTGGCGGGTTTATTTTCATGAAATCTTTAATTCTGGCTACGATCGAACCCCCATTTTGCTGAGGTGGGGCTATAGCCTGACGGTTACCCTGAACACTAGTTGTTACAGCTTAGGCTAGCACCTGAAAAGCTTCCCAAAACTCTGCATGTGACACATTCTCATTCTCAGGATTTACTGGTTGAGGAGGCTGGTTATCATCCCAACGGGCATTGGCTTTGCGAGGAGGTATGTTCTGTAAATGAAAGGAAGAATGGTTCAGACTGAGAATTAACTTGATATCATGCTCACTTGCACGACATGAATACTGAAAGAAGGGAAACTGTTCCTAAAATATCTTATAGCTTCCTGTACATAAATGTGGCGCACAACACACCCATGTACAAGACTCTACTAGATGCGTCTTTTCAGACTCCTAGGTCACTATTGAATCTTAGGCTCTGATACCAAATTTGTAGCACACCGATTTTCTATAACTGGAATGTCACACGATGCTCATGATCCCGAAGGACCACAAGCTAACCCTTATCTGGTACTTGCTGCAATAACTGTATAAAAATACTGAAAACTAAATACCAACACATCTATCCGAAAAAGCCTCTAACTATCTGAACTGTGAAAATGATGGGACATATCCCCAACTAACTCCGTTTACTGAAAATAAACTGAGACTGCGATAATAAAGTGAGGATTATCCTCAAATGATGAGGACTCACTGCTATGTCTACTGCTACTGAATGAGTCTGGACTACTAACGATGCTCTGGATCTCTCACTTCTGGACCTATGCTATAAGACACCATAGCGCAAGAAAGTATGCGTCAGTACTTTGAATGTACTGGTATGCTAGATGAGGCAAGGCTAAATACAAGGGCTTATGCATGAACTATAATGACTGAATAATCTGAATATGTTGAATGAGGATACATGCATGAATGCATAAATCATAACTAAAATCATGGCAACACTGAATACTAATTTCTGAACACTTAAACTTCTGACAATTGAGCTTATTATTACTGACATCTGAATTCACTAGCACTGGAAGACTGAATATCTGAGTCTACTAATAATTAAGTTCTGAGCTTACTAATATCTCTAAATGGAATAGAGATCAGGCCTATCTAATGGGTGGTCTCTGAATTTTCTAATAATGATAATAGTTGATTGAGTTTGAGACCAGACCTATCTATCGGGTGGTCTCTGGATCTATGAAACTATTTAAGTTCCTTACTGAGCTGTGTGATAGTATCTGACTGTCCTAATTCTCAAGAACTATTTGAGATTCTTGACTGAGACTGAATTTGAAACTGAAACTGTAACTGTGGGAGTACTCACTTAACCGACATGCCTCGAATCTAATCTAGTGGGGTCCAACCTATAACCCCAGCTGGAAGGGTATCAATACCGTGCCATGGGTAAATACCTTTGCTATGGTCAAGACTCTCTGACGGGTGACCCTGAACAGAAAGTCATGCCTAAGGAGGTATGATAGTCAAGCCATAATTTAACGAGTGATTCCTGGTCCTGCACTGGCTACGCAGTTCTAGAGTTCAGGGATTGCTGCTAAAGACTCTACCTTTCTAACGGGGAAGCCGTCATCCCTGCACTCGCTCTGTGCTAGTTCCTACTCCCAACTGAAGGACTCTAAACTGATTCTTAACTGAACTAAACTGAACTGCATTTGTTACTAATTATCTTATCTGACTGATCTGACTGAGTTTGCTTGATTCCGTTGTCTGATGGAATGCTTATGAATTCTACTTTCTGTCTGAATGTGACTGAGTTCTGGAACTTACTAAGCTTTACTGAAATCTGAACTGAATACATAATAGTACTGAGGTATGAACTGAGTACTGAGCTGGATTAGACTGAATACTGAAATTTACTGAGTTATCTTAACTTCTATCACTAACTGAAATCTACTGATCATAGCACAACTGAGATTATCTTGAGACTAACTCGGCTCTAGACAAACAGCTAAGTTTTCGGGTATAAATACCCCCAGGACTCGATAACAGAAATAATTAAGACATGACAACTCTTGCGTAAAAATATAACAATAGACTAGTATTCGCAACAAAGTCAATGAAACATTACTTCAAGCACTTGGGAATCTCAAACATGCAATTGTATTGGGAAAACATGTTATTGTCTCCTAACTCATTCAATAAAGAATTCACATGAATAGGAGTGCATGCAATATATCATAATTCATTCATTTAGGTCTTTCAACAAACACTTGGCATGCACTAGTTGACACATACTTGGAGATTCCATACTTAACATGTTACAACGACACTATTTTCTTCGCATAAGCAATTTATCAAACATGTGGGAGGCACACTTTGGTCATACAATATTCAATACACCTAACTAACGTGATTACATAATTCAACATGCTTCTCAAAGGGAATTTATCATGAACATCACATAGTCAATACATACTAAGGTCAATACTTGCATCTTATTGATCAAAACATGAATTAAAACTCAATATCAACATGAACTTCAACCTCAAACCACATAAATCATGAAAATTCGTAAAAATATAATCTTTGACCTTTAAAGAGGATTCTTGAACTTCTTGGGTGGAAGGAACCCAAGAATTAACATCAAACATACCTTAGTATATGATTCTTGAACTTTTAACGGTGAAACCTTGATGATTGAAGTCTTGATTTATGAATCCTAATGGTTGTTCTTGAGGAAAATTGAGAGAAACTAATATATTTTGGTGCTTATGAGGCTGAATTTCGTGTTAAAGAGTATATATAGGGGTTGGAAAATGACCAAATTTCCCATGGAAACACGAAAGTGAAATGCTGAAAAACTGGGCACAAGGGCTATGGAAAGGCAGCGCCTTTCGCAAAGCCTTTTGTAGGCTGGGAGGCGTTTTGCTATTGAGGAAGGAGGCCAAGGCTCTAAGCTGGGCGACGCCCCTCTGTAGCCTTTAGCTACTGTTTTTCCAACCCAAACACGACCTTAGGCTCGTCTAAAAATTCCAAAACTCACCTGAGATGTACTCTTGACTTGCCCCATCACAACGCAACTTTAAAATATCAAAACGGAAGTCGGGAAGGTCACGGAATAATTCATCAAAGTTTTGAAGGCTTATAGAAATGGAAAAGTTTCAACACTTAGCCAAATTTTTAAGTGCTAAGCTCCTCTTAACATACTTAAAAGATCCTGAACGACTCAGAGAATTTACGGGGTGTTACATCAATGTCTTCATTACCTTAGCTTATACCGAAATTTCTTGGATGGCTTTTAGCAACAGGATATTGATTGAAAGATTGCTAAGCTTGATGAGGAACTTCTTGAGTTTGTCATTCTCTTTTTTTTTCTTGAGTTTTGTGGGAATGGATGATGGATTTTCATTGGAGGCAAGTGGACACATTGCGGTTAATTTCTCTTTTGTTCATCACCTTCAACTATTTTAGGAGTTCCTTCCTCATCAACCATATCTTCAATTATCATTGATTCTTCATCATCATCTTCTTGAGACTTTGGAGTCTTATTATTTGACTCACTCATACGCTTCTTCTTTGTGTTTCTTTGATCATTAAGAGACTTTTGTTTGACCTCAACCTCACGTGCACCAAGTTCTTTACCGCTTCGGGTGACAACTTCTAAGACATGAGAATCATTTTAGGATTAATCATTGTATCACTTGGGAGGCCACTTTTAGGCCTAGCATTAAGTGCGGTTGAGATTTGGCCAATTTGGGTCTCCAATTGTTTGATTGAGGCCATATGTGATCTAACCGTTTGGTTGATTTGAAAAAATTTCCCTTTTAGTTCTCGAACCATCTTGTCCGTTCCTTCCACTTTCATTAAGATTTCTAGCAAGCACATCCTCGGTTTTGAACTTTTTTAGATCCACAAGAGTTGACTCTTTAATCTTTACTCGGTCATGGGGGGAACATATCTATTATACTCTATTTATTTATCCCTCTAATCATGATCTCTATCACTATCACGTCATTCCATTTGTCGATTACGATCATTCCAACTTTGGTTCCCACCTTGCCTTTGATAGGTAGGGCGGAAACCCTCCGGATAGTTTGCCAACTATCTTATTTTTTCATCACGAGCCTTTGCTTCATCTTCATCATACCCTTTAGAAACCACTATATTGATCTCTTTTATGGGTGCACTCATCATATGCTTTGCAAGGAGTTCTAATTGTGTCATCGTCTTATCCATATTTTCATCCCTCTCTTTATCTTTCTTCCTTTGCTCTTTGTTCACAATTGAGGTGGTGGGAGATCTCGCGGCTACTTTGGGGTCCCTTGTATACCACCCTCTACTTTGCTTTGTGATTTGCTCAAGCAAAATTGAACCCACTCCATATAACAACCTCACAAGTGACCCACCAACCGCATTGTCCACCACAGTTTTGTTTAATTGGTCTAACGCCCTATAGAATATTTAGAGAAACATCTTCTCTGGCACTTCATAGTTAGGGTGTTGCATGAGCTTATCATTAAACCTTTCCCATACTTTATAAAAAGGCTCCTTATTGAATTGACAAAATTTAGCAACTTCATCTCGCAATTGTAACATCTTTGAAGGAGGGAAATATCGATCTAAAAAGGCCTTTGTAAGTTCGACACAAGATGTGATGGACGGGGCGAATAGAGACCTCAACCACAACACTGCTTCACCCATTAAAAAGAACGGGAAAAGGCTTAACCCAATGAACTCTTGTGTGATATAAGCAATGTCAAATAATTTTTTAAATATAGATTTGGATCTTCGTGTGCTTGACCCCCGAATAGACCCTTCATTTGTAACATATGTAGCATCACGCTCATCACATAGAATACTCTGTTTCCTTCATTAGGGGAAATGCAAATGGCACTAGTACGCACCACATCATACAGATGAGATCATCGAGGTGCCCATCAAATTATCCCTCATTACTCCCGTTGTGACTTATGGTGTCGTGATTACTATAAAAATCACCTAACAAGACCAAAAAAAACAAATAATGTAAATAAAAACACTATGAGTAAAGGCAAATTTACTAACAACACCACACAAGCGAAAACTAAATTTCACTCCCCGACAATGGCGTTATTTTGATAATTCTCAACTTACATTATTATTTTGGTGTAAGGCGATCGTTGTCAATATAATAACCCAACTTAGATTGGGGTCGAATCCACGAGGAGTGTAATTTATCTTTCGAGGCTTATGTACATTGAAAGTCACTAGGGTTGCCTCGCAATGTAGATTTAAAGCAAAACATAAACTAAAATTAGGGGAGGTCAAATTTAAAACTTAGCTTAAATAAAATATACTTATGACACTAAGTAAGAGCGACAATTTGTTGAATAAAATCCAACGAGAGATGAGCCTTGGAATTATACTATCCTAGGGGTGAATCATGTATGGGTGTTTGAGGGTTAGCCCACTTCTTAGTCAAAGATTTGGGTAGGCTAGATTTTAATTCTTAGTGTTAGTCTTTCAAAAAAATACTAAGTTTCACTCATAGATTCTTTCGAATACCTTATGAGCATGCCAAATTTACCAATCCATGACCTCAACTTGGCATCTCTATTTCTAGGATGATGCCCATCAATCTAGATATACTGCATATCATCCTTATTTCTAAGATAATGATAAGGAGATAACTAGTATCAAATAGTTGTTCACAATTACTCATCACCCACTTGCCTCTTTCAAGGATGATGCGGGATCCAAGTGAATTGGGGTTTTTACTCACAATTCTTAATTCAACGATATAGTAGTAGCAAAATCCAACATCAATAACTAATAATATGGACTAATAATCAATACTCATAAATATTAACACCCTATCCAAGCATAATCCCAAGAATAATATTTTTCTACTCATGAGATTGGAGAAAAGAGATATACCCAAGTTAACATTCAATGCTTTCATTAAAAATCAAAGCAATAGTAATCCACACTTCAATATCAAATTACAACTAAAAATCTCTTGGAAAATGTAGCAACAATTGTCCTTCTCCTAAATTGGAATGTCTTTTCAACACTCAAAATTGAAAATTAGTTGTGAGATACCCTAATTGTGCAAGGGTTTTGGCCTTTTGATACTTGGGTTTAGCTGTGTGAATTTTCAAAACTACCCTTGGACACTTGGTTATTCCACCGCGATCACATTTTTTAGATTACATTTGCGCTTATACAATCACATGGATTCTGGTCGTGATCGCCAGTGCTGACCTTGGTTAACCTACTGCGATCGTGATCCTTGAATCGCGATCACGGTAACTGAGGGCTGCCTGATTCCCAACTCTTTGTCTTTTTTATCCATTTTTCTTTCCTTTCAAGTTAATTTTTACCCACTTTCATCATAAGCCCTACAAGACCACAAAAGCTGGAAATGAATATATTCAAATGGAGAATTAGTATCAATTACACAATTTAATTATAGTAATGTGCACAAATTTAGATGTCAATGAGTGATAAATTTATCACTCATCAATACTTTCAAATGGTCATAGGATGTTTCCTTTCCATATCAAACTCTATTTGGTACATCACTTTGCAAAGAAACAACGTGAGCTAAGTTAATAACATATGCAACAGTCAATAAAGCTTCACCTCAAATGGAGTTCGACAACTTTGCTTCTGAAAGCAAACACCTAACACTTTCCATCAAGGTCTTGTTTATCCTCTCTGCCAAACAATTAAACTGGGGAGTCTTCAAAAAAGTCTTTTGATGTCTGATACCTTGTTACATGTTGTATTCATCAAATGTTCAACAATATTTACCATCAAGATTAGTACGAATACACTTCAGCTTCTTTCCTATTTATCTTTCAACAAAAGTCTGAAATTGCTTAAAGACACACAATACTTGGTCTTTAGTCTTCAAGACATAGACCCAAAGTTTTTCTGGACAATCATTAATAAAAGTAACAAAGTAAAGTGCACCAATCAAAGTCCTTATCTTCATTGAACCACATAAATCTGTATGTACCAGCTCAAGCAACTTTGTCTTTCTTAAAGGAGTATGAGACTTGAAAGAAACTCTATTTTATTTTCCAACAAAATAGTGCTCATATTTTTCTAATTTAGATTTTTCAAAATCTGATAGCAATTTCTTCTTGGCTAGAACATTAAGTCATTTCTCATCAATGTGGCTAAACCTCTTATGCCATAATGTTGAAAAGATAGCGCTTTCAATTGCATTTACCATATTAGCACAAGTAAAAGTCATAGTCTAGTATAGATCACGACGCTTGTCATCACGAGCCACAATCAAAGAATTCTTAATGAGTTTCAACTTTCCATCACTATTGGTACTAATATATCTTTCATCATCCAACATGCAATAGAAATCAAGTGCAAACGAATATCAGGTGCATGTTTTACATTGTTTAAAACTAGTTTAGATCCAGTACTAGTTTTCAAACAAATTGTACCAATATTAGTCACCTTAAATATAATATCATTGTCCATATTCGAGGATTCAAAGTCACTCGGAGTATAAGATGAGAAAAAAAATTCTTTCTTGATGTCACGTGAGATGTTGTACCAGAATCCACAACCCATCTTGACTCATCACAAGCAATATTTATTAGATTTGCATCAAGGACAGTAACAAGATCTTCAGAGGTGACAGCGGCTATGCAATTTTCATTTTGTATTTTTTCTTTTCCTCCTTATCTCTGTTCTCCTTTTTCAACTTTCGATAAAATTTCTTTGTGTGCCTTTTTAATTCACAATGATAACACTCAATATCTTTAAATTTTTCTTTAGATTTGTTTCTATAGTGTTCTCTACATTGAGAACTACATTTCCTATTTCTCTCTCCAGTGTTAGTCACCAAGACATCAGACGAAGAAGAATCTTGAGATTTTCATCTCATCTATTCATTTAGAATGTCGTTCTTGACAAAATTTATAGAGATCGCGGCATCGAAAGCAGAATTTGATAATAAAGTTCTAAGTGTTTTCCAAGAGTCTGGTAGGAAATCAAGTAGAAGCAAGCCTTGAATTTCTTCATCAAACTTAATGCTCATAGCAAATAATCAGTTCATATTCCCTGAAAGTTATTCAAGTGATCTGTCATCGGAGAGCCATCATGGTATTTTAATCCAACATTTATTTTATCAAGAATATTTTATTATTTTTAGTTTTACGAGCATATAAACATTCAAGATGCTTTATAGAGATCGAATATATGTTTTCCAGAAATATGATTCAACACATTGTCATCAACCCACTGTCTAATAAAACTGCAAATCTGTATGTGCAACATGTTTCACTTTTCATTGATTTTATTTTCAGGTTTTATAGTGTCAAAGATAGATTGATAAAAAAATTTGACATAGAGCAGATCTTTCATTTTTTTTCTTTCAAATGGCATAATTGACGCCATTCAAAGTAACCATTCTACTTGTGTTGGCTTCCATTGTTTATAAAAATATTGATATTGTAAATTAAGGCTCTAATACCAGTTTGTTGGATAAAAATGCGGAATGCCGATAAAAGTTTTTGCAATAAAATAATGAGAATAAAATTAAAAAAAAATAATAACACCAAGAATTTTACGTGAAAACCTTTTAAATAAGAAAAAAAATTACGGACCAAGAGAAACAACTGATATTACTATAACAAGAAATTCTACACAATATGATTATAAGTATAATACTCAAAGTAATTACTACATACTCAAAAGAAATAACCCTCTTTTTAACTCCCGCCTATCTAAAATATACTCACTCTAATTTTTTTTCCACATATTATTTTATCACAATCTGTAAAATACCTCACTGCTGTCTCTATATATTATTTTCTCTCTCTATTTGGTGTATCTACAAATAACTTGAATGTTATCTCTTTATAGAGAAAGACAGAGCATGCTTAGGTCATTGATGCCATAAGCAAATATTGCAATATTAATATTTGCAATTAAGGAGATTATTGGTTGATTTCCTCTTTGTTAATGTTTGAAAAAAACTAACAATAACGAAGAAAATATTTTTTTTGAATCATGACCTGCCACGAATTTAATTTTTAATGGCATTTATGGGGCTAGACCCCACAATGGTTTGAGAAATAAATAGTAAAAAAATAATTGTCTATTGGAGAAACTTTTAATGAATGACAAAAAGCTCAAATAATATTTAGAAGACTCTTCACACTTTTAATATAGTATAGATAAGAGAATCTATGTTTTGGAGATTTATTATAAAGAAAAGTGTGTCATATAAATTGAGACTGAGGGAGTAGTAAGCATTAGACCTTAGATTTGGGATATTTGGTTTTATTTGAAGTTTATGAAATTGGAGTTGAAGATGTTTATTATGTTTGATTATATTTTTGGTATAAAATATTTAAAATAATGATAGTATTTGAATATAGTTAAATATAATTTTAAGAATGAAAAAATGAGTTAGAAAATAAATTTTATGTTATTTTCCAAATTCAGAATATAATCGGTCCCTCCCTAGACCCCATTAGGTGGGAATACACTGGGTATGTTGTTGTTGTTGTTATTGTTGTAGAATATAATCGATTAAATGTTGGTTTTCAAATAAAGCTATAAAAAAAATTTGACAGGAAAACATGAATTGATTTTTATGGTCAAATGGGTCAAAACATTTTTTTTCTTTCATTATTTCCCCTTATCTTTGATATTCACTTTAAAAGTCTCAATCAAATTGAATTTGAGAGCAGGGACTGATACTAGATTTATTTAAATTTAATATTTTTAAAATAGATTATAAATTTCAAACAAATAATAATATATTTCGTGTGATTTTATAAGGAAGGTCTAAAAACGGCGAAATATACGTAGACCTTATCTCTACTTTTGCGTCATGAAGAGGTTCGTTTCTCAATAGACTTCTGACAAAGAAAAATAATTTTTGAAACAAATTTGAGAAATATAAAGCAAAAGATAAGTTAGCAACATCAAAGAAAAAAGAAACAATCCTAATACTAATAATGAAGAAAAAAATAATGATAGAATGATATATTGGTAAGGAGACGAGGGAGCAAATAAGGTACTCTAAATTAGAATCTTGCTCTTCCCTAGAGAAGAGATAAATATTTTAACTACCTGCTAATCTTTTATTCTAATCCTCGACTTTCATGTTCTCTTATTTAAGGTCATTGTCCTTGGTGAGCTTAAGAAATATCATATCTTGTCTAATCATCTTTTTCTAAATCTTCTTCGATTTACCTTTACCTCTTCATAGATCGATCATGGTCAACCTCTTCATCTCATATTGCTAATGTATATATCACTTCTAATATTTTTTTCACAATATGCCCACATATTCCATTATTTTTATCTTTTGGGTTCTGAATTTGTCCAATACTCGTCAGATACAACATAATTGATCTAACATCCACCCTATAAAACTTACTATTACAGTTTTGATGACACCTTTTTTATCACATAGGACAACATATACGAGCCTCATTTCATTACTCTCTTTAATATGATGTGTGACATCATCGTCGATCTCCCCATATCTTTAAATTATTGACCAAGATACTTGAAGTTTTCTTTTTTGGGAATGACTTTCACATCCACCTTATATGATGTGTCACTAAACTTGCACTTCATGTAATCTATTTTAGTTATGCTCAACCTAAAATCTTTAGACTCTAGGAAGTAGAATCTATCTTCATACCTCTAGTCTATTGTTAACTCTATCGTGTATCTCTTAATCAATATTATGCATCTACAAATAACATATATCATGATAACTCACATTGGTCATGTCAATTCATCTATCAACTATTTTAATTTCTTTTTACTAGCAAGGAATGCTTTCGATATCAATTTATATGACACAATTTTATTTTGCACAAAATTTCAAAAGGAAAGTATTTTTTAAAAAAAAATAATTATATTTTAAAACACTCTTCATCATTTTTGCAGCTAAAAATTATTTCATTAAATGTAAAGGGATAATTTTAAAGATAAATTATCTTCAATTATGAAAGACAATTTTCTTTAGTACCAACTAAAAAGGAAAGTGTTGCACATAAATTAGACATTGAAAGTATTTCAAATGTTAAGGCCGTTTGGACATGATTTGAAATCAGTTTGATGTAAAGTTGAAATTTTATTTAGACATGCAATTGAATTTCTTAAGTTGTATTTTTTTTTTCTTCTAATAAATATGAAACTCCCTGACAGTTTTTAAAAATTATAAATAAATTCTCAACTCTTATACAATCTTATCAAGCAAACCACGATTCAGAATATCCTAAGATATTATATTAATAAATTGCATATTTTTGTGTTCTTTTTATAAATAAATGGTGATGACATGTTATTACGAACTTTCAAATACATATAATTTTACAAAAAAATTATCCAAAAAATCAACAATAATAATAATCAATTATTCTTTAATTTTCACATGATATGAACATCTCCTCACGAACATGAGTTGTTTTTTTCCTTCAAAATTTAAAATGATAGTATTTGAAATACAAACTTAAGGTCAAGTTTTACATTTTACTCCCTTAATCTATCAATAATAGTTAGGTTTAAGTCATCGACAAGCACTTAAAGTTGTCCCAAAAATTTACTTAAACTCCTCAACTAAGGTCTGTACCTATCAGGCCCTAACCCATCCGAATTTTGATCCAATCAGACCTTTTTTACACAATCAGCAAAAATCATATAGAGTGTGTAACACACTCCATTACGTGGCATAAATAACCAATTAAAAATAAATACGCGGCAAGCAGATTTTTAAAAAATAAATTATTATATAAAGAAATATTTAATATAAACAAATCCAAAACCCAACCCCACCAAACCCATCCCCCCAAACGCCCCTCACCCCCACAAAAAAAAGAAAAATAAAAAATCCATTAATTTTACACATCACAAAAAATGTAAAATTTATTAAAATTAAAATTAAATTATTTATTAATATAATATTTACTAATAATTTCTTAATTTTTTTTTAAAACAACCCCCACTACACCCAGTCGCCGTCGTCTTCAACACCCCCCTCACCCACCCATTTCGGCGTCTTCACCCACCCCACCCATTCCGTCGTCTTCATCCATTCCTAACCATAATCAATGAAAATCCATAAGATTTGAAAGTTGTAATGATAATCTATATTTTTTTCGGTGAAAAAGGACGACGATAATGGTGGCAATGGTAATCTCCCTTAATTGGTATTTTTTCGTTGAGGGCAGCAACATACTATTCTGTAATGTAATCTCCATTTTTTCTGGTGAAAAAGGACGACAGCAACAGTGGCAATGGTAATCTCCCTTAATTGGTATTTTTCCGTTGAGGGCAACAACATACTATTCATCGCCATGCCCGAAAAAAATCTCAGATCCCGGTAAAAGACGACGACAAAGATATTTGGCTGGTGAAATATCTTGTGCGCGAGTTAGTTGCGGAAGAAGACCTTTTAAAAAAAAGAATTAAAATGGCCAGATGATCTTTTGAGGTCTGGTTGAGGAAGAAGCCTTTAACAAAATGGCCAGATGGCCTTTTGAGGAAGAAGACCTTTAAAAAAAAAAAAAATTAAATGTCCAGATGGCCTTTCTTTTATATTTAAATTTTAATTTATTTTTTTTGGTTGACATGTCAATATTTAATTGGCCTGTCAAAATATTTTTTTTGGCTTCTCGCGCCTATCTCGAGTAAAAAACATGTGGAGTGTTATGTAGGCAAAAAAAGGTCTGATTGGATCAAAATTCGGGTGGGTTAAGGGTCTGATAGGTACAGGCTTTAGTTGAGGGGTCTAAATGAATTTTCGGGACAACTTTAAGTGTCTGTCGATGACTTAAGCCTAATAGTTATTTACTATTGACTTGCACATAAATTAAAAAATAGTAAATGATACAAATAATTTTACTATATTACCCTTTAAATATAAAAAATTTAATGTTTTGAGAAATGGATTGGATAATAAATCATATTTAATGTTAAGGATAAAATAGATTAAAAAAAGTAAATAATTCATTAATTTTTCAAACAGAATAGATTTTTTTGAACGTATATTTTTAATGCGGTGGAAGAAAGTAAAACATTTAAATCAAAACTTGGAATTTGAAATCCTCTTTTAATAGAATTTGTAAAGTTTTATGCGGATTTCATATATAAAGTTCATTTCAAATCAAAATTTGGAATTGAGATTCCAAATCATAAGGTTAAATGCCTAGGAAAAAGTACCCATTAAGTTATAAATTTTAAATATTTCTATCTCTATCTCTATTATATTAAAAGTGTGAAGGCCTTATAAATTATGTTTGGACTTTTTATCCTTTATTAAAAGTCTTTGCTTTAGACAAAATTATTTTTTTACCTTTTTTTTCTAATTATTAATTATTTCTATAAATTTATAATTTTCAAAAGATATTTAATTATTACCTAAAATCTAGGACTCTTTCCATATTTTTAGATGTAAAAGTATATTTTTAGATGTAAAAGTCCTTTCTTACATTGGTAACATCAAAGTTACGGTATTCTTTTTGTGAAAAAAAAAAAGTGTCGTCTTATTTGTGTTTGGGATTGTTCGATTTTTTCTATAAGCCAATCTTTTAGAGCTTCTAATGCCTCAATAACACCCAGTTGTGTAAAGAATTGCATATTGAAAGGTTCATAGTCAAGATATAATTAGAATTATTCAGAAACTATAGGACAATCAGCAAGATTTCGCGTCTGATCATATAGTTCTTATAAACTCTACTGTTCTGGAGTGAAATTTTCTAAACACTTAGTTTGGTTTCCTTTACAATCAAGATAATTAAGTGGACCAATCTCTGAAACTTTTGTTTCATTTATTTATTACTCCCTCCGTTTCGAAATAAGTGAATTGTTGGGGTATTTATTGGTGTTTCAAAATAAGTGAATCATTGAATCTTTTTCCAAATTTGCCCTTATGATTTGACAACTAATTAACTTTTGAAAAAGATTACAAGGTCAGTTTTTTCATTTTGGGGGTAAAATGGAAAGTTGTGTTAAATTTATGTCTTTAATACTTTTTTCTTAATATGTGTGTCAAAATTCAACAATTCATTTATTATGAAATGGAGGGAGTATCTTCTTCTGAATTGACTGACTTCATATAGGCAGCAGGTGCATAAAGCATCCTGCATTAGCAGCTCGAAGGAAGGACTGTACCTCAAGGAGTGTGATACAAATAGTCTACCCTAATACAAATATTAGTGGCTGCTTCCACGGCTCGAACTCATGATCTATAGATATACGAGTACGACCACGAGGATGGACGAGAACGAGTGCATATTGAATCCGTCCAAGGAAGTGCACAAGTGAAGTGTAAAAGAGGGCCTAAATACACTAAAAACAGCCCCTAAGTTACACTTGATGGGCATCTCACCCTTGAGGGGTATTGTGGTTATTTTGCATTCTATTTTGTAATACACTATATATAGAACCTCTTAGGGTTTTTAGTCTTAGTTTTGATGAATATTGAAAGTTGTAGACACTCAGACATTTCTCTCTTGTGAGAAAGGCTCCTATGGCCAAACATTATAACTAGGGATTTCAACTTGAGTGTGGAATGACTCGTGTTGGATTCAAGCTTGGAAACGTTGGATGCTTGGGAGATCGAGGTCCCTCTTGTTCCACGTAAGAGATAGGTGAATTGTAGTGTGTAGTGTTAAGGGTCCAAGAGTGGAATATGCTCTTGGGTTCTTAAGATTATGCTTTCATGTAGTCTATCTTTCTATCCCTTTGTTTAGTGTAATCTTTTGGTGTTGTTTCTTGTGTTGTTGAAACCGTTGGTTATTATTATTGTAATCCTCTTGTTCTTCACGTGTTGATGTTATTGTGGGTGTTATATACATCATTGAATCTTGTATTTTTCTTGTTGGTAGCGAATCCGAGAGTGGTCTCCAAAAAGGTCGTCAAATCCTTAAGATTAGTGGACTGATTTGGAGTGTGTTTCGTGTTCTCCTTATTTGTCTTATATCATTTGGTATCAAAGTCATCTTTGATTTTCTTCTAACAAGATCAATCTTGGGCTTGAGAGTTGGAACAAAAAAAGTTGAAAACTGAAAATTCCAGAAAAGAGAGCAATCTGTCCATTTTGTGTTCTTGGCCGAAAATTATATTTTTGTTGTATCTTGGCCGAGATTTTTACTTGTATTTATTGTCTCTAAGTGTTATTTTTGTTCCTCACTAACACATTGAGTCTATATCTTGATTTGAGCTTGTATTTTGATGTCGTTGTTGTGAATATAAGCTTGGCCCATTGTTGTTGAACATTGTTGTGGTGGATTGTTTTGGCCGTGTGGTTTCTCCTTGATGTTCTAAGCTTGACCACGTGATATTGTTGTTAATTGGTGGCTTGAGAACCATTTTGTTGAAGTTGTAGTTGTCTTGGCCAAGTGTTGGAAATATTATTATTGTGGAATTTAGGAGTGGCCGTGTGAAAATTGTTGGTGTTCTTGAAGATTATTGTTGTAGTTCTTGTTGTTGTTGTTGTTGTTCTTGATGTTCATCACCACCTTCATATATTGTTGAAGATAAAGTGAATGCTAAATCCAAAAAGTTGAAGGAAAAGGGTGTATTATTTGTTTGTCTTGAAAGACACTACAACCAACAAGGACCTATCAATCAAGTCTCAACCACTTTCCAACACTTTTCCATGATTTAAGGATCTATGTTTTAAGGAGAAGTACAAGAAAGTCAAGTCTTGAAAACTTGAAATTGAAAAGGGCTCCAAGACTTGTTTGAATTTCCCTCCTTAAACAAATCCCACCAAAGTCCAAATTGAAAAATTGACCAAGACTTGAAATTGGACAACAAAAGTTGTGTGGGATCGAGACCAATACGTGGCTGCCACATCATCACGTTTTACTGTTCACGCAACATATTTAAGCTCAAATTTTAGATTTCTTAGTTTCCTTTTGTTGTTCCTTAATTTCAATTTCGTTGGTTCCAATACTAATTGGCAAACTAGTACTCATCTACTAGATTGTTAGTTAGTCTTTGTGTTCGTTCATTCGTGTTAAGCATTTGTTGTGTGCTTTTCTCTTTTGTGAATTCGTTGTATCTTGTTGGTTCAAGTCCGTAAATAAATTTTCTTTGAGTCAACTCAAACGAAAATCTATTTCGGGCAAGAGTAGACCCGACCCTCAATCACTCGCAAAGTACAAGCCGGCTTTCAACACTTGTGAAACCAAGTGTGAGGTAAAAATTGAGAGTGAGAGTGTATTGAGGTTGTTTCAAACTAACTTGTGTTTTATTTTGTAGGTGTGTTCTTTTTTTTTTTAGGTACAATTACAAGGGAACCCGCGGCTTCCACCTCTCAACCCATGGACAACAATGTCACCAATGACATTTTGGCCTACCTTGACACTATGTCTCGAGACTTAGCTATGGAAAATGAAAGGTTGAATCATATGGTAGGTCAAAGGGAGCAAGTGGTCTGCCCGGACACACGTCAAGAGGAAGGTCGTAGCTTATGTGAGCTACAAGGTAAAAACACTATTCCCTACACTCCTATGAACTTAGAATGTTGTGTTGTGGCTAGTAGTGGCCAAGTGGATGTAGTTGCGGATTTACCTAGAGTAGAGGTGCTTGAGTCTCCCTATGGTGATACTCTTAGCGATGTTCGGTTACGTGAGGACCAAACTCTTGTTGTAAGTACGCAAGCACTAGTTGATCCTTTAGATGACGAAATTGATTCTTCTTGTAAGAATGATTTATGTCCATCTAGTGCTAGTCCTTATAACTTGAACAAGGCTTTATTACCAATTGACAAGAGTACTCACGCACTAGTTGACCCTAGTGCGAACCAAGGTGAGTCTACGTTGGTATGTGAGTTGCCAACAACTAGTGAGGATGTGAATGAAGATCAACTTACTCATGAATGTATTCCACTACTTCAGCATATGTGTGGCGTGCTTAAAAAATCTCAAGTTAGTGATGGTGTTTATAGAGTTGATCTTGATGGTGCACGTGACTCTTTGAGCATCTTGTGTGGTAAAATCCTTGCTAGTAGTTTTGTTCATAAAGATCATGTGTATGAAAATATTGTAAATGATGGCATATATCTTTTGGAGGTAGGACTTCTAGGTCGTGTCTCTCTATTCTTGAATGTTAGTCTTCTCTTAAAGGCAAATGTTATCTGTGGTTGTGGGAGTGACATTCTAGGGGAAGGAAGGGCTAACCTCGGCTTAGACCCTTGGCTACTTCTTCCATTTGACCCCGGCACCCTCCCGGAATGTGGGAATTTCTACACTTCCTACTTGATGCTTGGTCAAGACGACAAGCAATATTTGATTGTGGGTGCTAATGAAGGAAGACAAGGTTCTTCCTTGTCTCTTTTTTGTTGATGATGGCCTCTTCCTTTGTGCCATTTATACTAAGGTTTTCATGTTCAACACAAAGGACTTGTGGGTATACTCCAAGTTTGTCCCACCTAGGCATGGCATGTGATGTGTGTATTTTGCTAACCCTAACCCCTCATGTCATGAGGATGTGTACTTATTTGTATTCTCTTGATTTGCAAGGTATGGATTCGAGGTCGAATCCTTTTTAAGAAGGGGAGGATGATACGAGTACGACCACGAGGATGGACGAGAACAAGTGCATTTTGAATCCGTTCAAGGAAGTGCATAAGTGAAGTGTAAAAGAGGGCCTAAATGCACTAAAAATAGCCCCTAAGTTACACTTGATGGGCATCTCACCCTTGAGGGGTATTGTGGTCATTTTGTATTCTATTTTGTAATACACTATATATAGAACCTCTTAGGGTTTTTAGTCTTAGTTTTGATGAATATTGAAAGTTGTAGACACTTAGACATTTCTCTCTTGTGAGAAAGGCTCCTATGGCCAAACATTGTAACTAGGGATTTCAACTTGAGTGCGGAATCACTTGTGTTAGATTCAAACTTGGAAATGTTGGATGCTTGGGAGATCGAGGTCCCTCTTGTGCCACGTAAGATATAGGTGAATTGTAGTGTGTAGTGTTAAGGGTCCAAGAGTGGAATATGCTCTTGGGTTCTTAAGATTATGCTTTCATGTAGTCTATCTTTTTATCCCTTTATTTAGTGTAATCTTTTGGTGTTGTTTTTTGTGTTGTTGAAACCGTTGGTTATTATTATTGTAATCCTCTTGTTCTTCACGTGTTGATGTTGTTGTGGGTGTTATATACATCATTGAATCTTGTATTCTTCTTGTTGGTAGCGAATCCGAGAGTGATCTCCAAAAAGGTCCTCAGATCCTTAAGATTAGTGGACTGATTTGGAGTGTGTTTCGTGTTCTCCTTGTTTGTCTTATATCACACAGAGATAACTTTACTGTTGCTCTGAGGCTCCCCTTCACTGACGTCATATGTTTCAGAAGATCTTTTTCTTTGAACCTAACTTACTGATGAGGACATTAGTTTTGATTGCTTATCAAGCTCCTTGTGTTTTCTGGATTCAACTTTTAAGAAGTATAGTGCTATAGGTACTTCTCTCTTCATTAATACTTAATTCAAGGTTCTTGTATTCATTATTACCATCATTTTTCAGTTCAATGGTTGGAGGAACTTCGTATAATTTCTATTAGAATTAAAAACTAATTGAGAGTTCATCTCGAAGAAAGTAATAATAATCACAGAGAAACTCTTCAAAAAGCTATTGAAGGAAGTACATGTTCTATTTTCTACTAATATTTACGCTTACGGCCAATTATTTGAGCCAACACATTAAAGTGCAGATTGTTATACGATTTGTTCATATTGTGGTTAGTTTTATACACTATTGTCTTATGTGCATTGATTTATGTTATATGTTGGTCTTATTTTTGGTAAAGAGGTATTATTGATAACGAGGGTGAAATCATAAAAAGTGTGCAAGTAAGAATAAGAGCACGTATTCAAGTAATTTCAAAATATCTTTTGCCAAATAGTTTGCATATTTTGACAACAATGGTACTTTTGTTTTATGAAGAGTTCCAATCCTTTGAAATGGAAAAGGATATGTTAAAATTCTTACTTTGATTCATGTAGGAACCACTTATTAACAATATTCTCGACAACAAATTTTTCAGAAAATTTAAATTTTGGAGAAATACTACGATAATATTTAGTTTTGTGACCATTCATCTTTAAGGAAGATGACAAGCTCAACTTTATAGTAAATCTCTACAATTTTTTTGGAACAAAAAACTTTTTTTCATTCTCTTTATATTTTAGTGTCGTTACTGTATATTTGTGTATTTGTGGTGCATAGGCTAAATCATAAAACAAGAGCTTTTAAATCTTAATAAATTAGGGGCTCCTAAACTATATATAGTAAGAACGAAATAAAGGTAAGAGACGCAAAGTTCTATTAACAATGAACAATTGAATTGCATCTGTTGTTAAAATTTTATAGTCATACTTCATTTTGTTAGATCAACAAATCCCACATTTAATTGCATGTGTTTTTCAAAGCCGTACCATTCTCACGTCAAATATTATTATATGTAAATTAAGAGTTCCATTATACCACGTCAATGCAACAAAAAATAATAGACACAAAGAAATAATAATCTTCTTTTAATGCTATCATATTTTGCTTTAATTATATGCATATTGGTTATTGACAATTTTCGTATGTATGTAAGAATGCTTAATATCAGACGGAAGATATGTTGATTTAACTATTTAATTGAGAAGGGACGTTAGATGAAATATGGCTCTAAACGAATTAGTGGAACTATATACAATGTTGTTAGTTCCTTTCTTCTCTTTTTTTTTGATAAAATATTCATGCTATTTTTCTTATATATATAATTATTTTGATTGAGTCAAATTTATCTATTTATTACAGTAGGATGAGTCGCGTAGAGGTGTAAATGATAAGTTGGAGGTTTGGAGACAAACCCTGGAAGCTAAAGGATTCAGGTTGAGTAGGACCAAGACGGTGTACTTGGAGTGCAAGTTTAGTGACTCGAGGAAAGAGGACGAGGTGGTAGTGAAGTTGGAGTCTCAGGTGATTTGTAAGAAGGATAGTTTTAAGTACCTTGGGTTTATGATTCAGGGGAATGGAGAAATTGATGAGGATGTCTCTCACCGTATTGGGGCAGGTTAGTTGAAATGGCGGTTCGCCTCGGGAATTCTATGCGATAAGAAGGTGCCTCCCAAGCTTAAAGGCAAATTCTACAGAGTCGCAGTCCGACCGGCTATGTTGTATGGAGCGAATGTTGGCTTATTAATAATTTCCATGTCCATAAGTTGAAGGTGGTAGAAATGAAGATGTTGCGTTAGATATGTGAACTCACGAAGGCTGACAGGGTTAGGAATGAGACTATTCGGGAGAAGGTGGGAGCGACGTCAGTGGAGGATAAAATTCGGGAAGTGAGGCTGAGATGGTTTGGGCATTGATGAGAAGAGGCACGGATGCCCAGTTTGTAGGTACGAAATTTGGCCTTGAATGGTTTCAAGCGGGGTAAGGGTAGACCGAAGAAATACTGGAGAGAAGTGATTAGAAGTGACATGGAGCAGTTACGACTCACTGAGGATATGACCCTCGATAGGAAGGTTTAGAGGAAGAGTATTAGGGTAGAGGGATAAGCTGTCTGGTCAACTCATAGGCTGTAGTTAGGAGAGTTTAGTGTAGCCTGGTTGGTAAGGTTGGGGGGGAGGGCGGGTGGAGTGGAGGTGTCCTTAGTTGGTTAATTAATGCACTTTATTTTGATGGTTGTTGTATCGCTGTTATTTTTATCATGCTATATGCTTGAGACATTTGACTATGGTCCTTTTTCTTGAGCTGTGGGTCTTTCGGAAACAACCTCTCTACTTCTTCGGAGGTAGTGGTATGGACTGCGTACATTCTACCCTCCCCAAACCTCACTATGTGGGAATACTGGGTTTGTTGTTGTTGTATCATAGTAGGATGAGATTAAAAGAAGATAGCAGTATATTAGTAGAAGAGAATCTAGAATTTAAACTCTATTGATTCAATCTTTAAGGTTCTTTACGTTGGATTTATTTTTTCTTAAAATTAAAATTTCTAACCTACTTTGATTGATTTTTACACATAAATTTATACCCCTTATTGAAAGTAACCAGACGTGGTAACTTTACAGCCAGCGGCTTACAGAAGAGAATAGTTAAAAAAGTTCTAAGAAATAAAAACCAACTATGTCGTGTTAAGTAGATGTACTCTTATCTTAAGATTATTTAATAGTAATTTTTGAGATTCTTTTGCTGACCTGAAAAAATAAAAGATTGAAGTGACTACTAGCTTTATGTAGATTGTGGTGACCTCCAAAGAGAAGCAACTTGAGATTCTAGGGAGTTTTGTGTAGTGATCTCACACCAAATTTATTGTCCTCAATAAACTTGATGTTGTAGATTTTATTGAACATGTTCTATATTCGAGGCATCAGAGGTGAGCTTGATTGAAAAGGATGAAACACTGATACGATAAAAGGGTTTTGCAGAAGGTATTAAGTTTGGAGTTTGGACTGAAGAATTTTTGTTGTTTTTATTAATTTGCTGATACTCACGTGTTACTTAAAAATTGTATATATTTGTATCTATATTATATCGGTTTATGTTATTTCCCATGTTCCTTTTTTTCATGGATTATGGCGTGTACTTTGATCTTCATAATGAATGTGCTCAAGGGAGTGAAATTTTTTGACATGCAAATGGAACTGTTCCACAGAACTGAAGTAGATATCTAAAGTCCAGATATAGTGGGCAGACATAAATTTGTACGAATTTTTAGAGAAATTGAGGTGTATATTTGATTTAAATCATTGTTCAATATCTAATATGATTTCCGTAAAAATTACAGTCGGCTAGCATTTGATATTGATTAAAAAATATAAAAAAATTGAAAAGTATGTCAACTATGTCTTAATATTATATTAAACGAATTTTAATTTTATAAAATATTTTGAATTTTTCATTATAGTTAAAATCCCTAATCGAAATGTTGATTGAGTTTTTCTTTTACAAAAACGGACCACTTTGCGCGTACCCTAAACTAGTTTTTTTTAAAAAAAATAGATTACATGTTATTTTCCAAATTTTAAGTACGAACTTTATAATTTTAACGATTAAGTACTTTTTTCAAATAAAATAAAAACTTATTCCAAAAATATGAATTTTTATGAGCAAATACAGCTAAAAAGATTCTTTCTCGCTATCATTATTCATTTTCCAAGCTTCAATTTGAATTTAAGTTGAAAAGAAAAAATTACAAAAAACACAATTTTACTTTCTTTTATTGCACAATATCTCAAATTTTTAAATTAATTACAAATATCTAATATTTACAATTTCTCTCTATATAATCCATACATAACTTCACCTTCCCCTTATCACGCTTTTTATTTCCTTAGAAAGTGCCTACAATCAAGGAACTTAACTTTTCAAATTCTGAATTTACTATTCTTCTCAAATCTCTATTTATAATTCATAAAAACCCTACAAAAACAACTTTAAACCCTACCTGAAAATCCCCCAAACCCCCAATCAACTGCCATGACTGAGGGGGAGTCAATTACAATCAATTTATTCTTAATAGTTGAGATCAATTTTTGCCCTCATTAGCATGCCGACTTTGATTATTATTTGATGTTGTAGGTGAACAATCTATACATGAACTGACCATCTCTTTATTGCAAATACTACTATGAATCCCTGTTGATTTCTGTATCAGTTTTGATTGAATTACGTGGATGCATAAAAAAGTTTGGATCACTGCTGGTGATATCATTCTCATTGGAAGAAAAGAAAAAAAAGGAAGAAAAAAAATGGTATTTATATGTATGAAATTTGACATCGCTAAGAGTTTTTATGTCACATCATATACATATAGGGAAAAGACATTGTTTTCACCCTAAACTATAGTCGAAAAATCGAATTCACACCTAAACTATATAAGTGATTTATTACACACCTTAACTATAAAAAAGTGATACTTTTTACACCTTGTCAGACATTACACCACTTGCATGTGATGTGGTGTTTTACACGCGCTGCCACATCAGCATAATCCGAAAAAATAAGGAAAAAGTTATCGTTTCCACTCCAAACTACAGTCGAAAAGTCGAACCCACACCTAAACTATATAAGTGACCTATTACACACCTTAACTATAAAAAAGTGATACTTTTTACACCCTACCAGGCATTACACCACTTGTGTGGTGTTTTACACGCGCTGCCACATCAGCACCACGTCAGCATAATCCAAAAAAATAATAAATTTATTATTTTCATAATTTTTCTTTTTTTTTTAATTTAATTTTTTTTCCTTCTTCTTCAATGTCTAAAACCTCCATTGTTGTCAATGTCCATAACCTCCATTACACCATATTCACCACCATAAACTTTATCCTACCAACAAAATTACCATAACAATTAATTTCTTCTAACATTGTTCTTCATCCGTAACCCATCGTCTTTTCTTAAAAAAAAAATAAAAAAATTCCCAGCTATAATGACCATTATTGTTTCAAAAAATGGTCACTCAACTGTTGGCCTCTGTGTTTTAACTGGTAATGACCAACACATTTCCGTACTTTTTCTATTTGTTTTTCAGCTATAATTAAAAAAAAAAACTAATATGGTAGCAAGCTACATTTTTGGATGGATTAATAATTAACAGACAGAGAGGAGAAAGTCGATGATGAATCCGACTTTTCCGACGCAAATTCACTGAAAAACATCCTCGCTACAAAATTTTATATATTTCTTTTTTATAAAATTTGATTTTGCCCGTTTAAACATCAAATACAATTTGATTTTGTTCATTGTGAAATTGACATTGATTCGATGAAGGTGGGGGATGAATTGTGTTATTTGGGGATGGGGTTGGAATTTGGAGGTAGGGTGATGAAGAAACTGTGTTGGTTGGGGTGGGGGTGATGAAGAAGAAGATGGTTTGGGGTTGGGGTTGGAGTTTCGGGGTGGGGGTGATGAAGAAGATGATGGTTTGGGGGTGGGGGTTGATGAAAAAGATGATTGTTTGGGGGTGGGGGTGGGGAGATGGATGCTGGGGGTTGGGGGAGGAGTATTTTAATTTTTTTAATTTTTTTTTGCATTAATTTTTAATTTAAACGCACCAATTTTTTATTTAAATAATTATGTATTTTCCACGCCAGATCTAGGGAGTAAAAAGTATCACTTTTTTATAGTTAAGGTGTGTAATAGGTCACTTATATAGTTTAGGTGTGAATTCGACTTTTCAACTATAGTTTGGGGTGGAAACAATGCCTTTTCCCTTAATGTTTTTAGCCGTTTACTTTTGTTATTTAATAGGCTGGACGCGCCTAAAATAAGTGTAACATACGCGTCTTAGAATGAGGGTCACGGGGAGGTAATAATATCACTTTTATATAGTTAAGGTGTGTAATAGATCACTTATATAGTTTAGGCGTGACTTCGACTTTTCTTGTATAGTATAAGGTGGAAATGATGCCTTTTCCCTATACATATATATGAAATTTGTTGTTACTTCATCCCATATGCATAACATTATTATGTATATGAGCCCCACACTTTAAATTTGTTAGTATAAATGGTGAAAAAATACTGATGGACTGTTTATTTCAGAAAATATACATTACAGAGTTATGTATATATGCATTAACAATGTTATACATAACACTATTATATATATCAACCCATATACATAATTCTATCATGTATATGTGCTGAAACAGACATTGTTGGACTGTTGTATTTTCAGTACATAGAGATGTATATAGGTCGGGTTGGTTTGATTTTTTTTATTTTAAAAAATAAACCAATCATGTCGGTTTATTAAAATTATAAACCAAATCAAATCAACATAAAATTGGTTATTCTCTATTTAGGTTTTAGTCAGTTCTTTTAGTTTTTTCGATTTTCTCATTTTCTTATAATCCTTAATTTTTACAATTATATTATAATTGAAGATTAGATCAAATATGTTTTCACTCAGGTGCTAATGAAAAATCACTATTATGAAAAATGAGGAGCAAAAAACTCTCTTGAAACTAAAAAGTAAGATGAAGAGTGAAAAAATTAGGTTTTAAGTTTATATTGGATTTTTGATCATTTAATTAACAATTAATAGATAAATATTACAATTTAGAGGCCTAAATCTGAATATATATCTATATCTACTTTCTAAATATTGAAAATTAATAAAACTAATTGAAAAAATAGATTATAATTAATATTTTATGTATAAAAAGTTAATTTTATATATATATATATATATATATATATTCTAAAATGGTTTAATGGACCCTTGTACTATGTCGGTTTTGTAAGTTGGACACTTCTACTTACATGTTTGTCATCTGGACCCCTGAACCCACTAAAAAATAACATTTTAAACACTTTTTTGGAGAGTGTAACACACTCCCACGTCAGCCACCACAACAGCTGCCACGTGTGTCACGTCATCTGCCACATCATTTTTAAGCATTTCATTAAATTCCAAGTCATTTTTAAAATGTTGCATAACAAATTAAATATTAAAATTAATTTAATTAAATAAGAAAAATTTATAAATTGTAGAAAAATTTGAATAATCATGTTTTTATTTTTGCTCACAAATTAAACATCAAATTCATTCAAAACAATTAAAATTCTAATTTAAATTTTTAACTATAAATTCATATCTACAAACATAATGAATTTTTAATTTTTAAAGTTGAATATTTTTAACAAATTCACAAAAACTTTAAATTTTTTCAAGCTTATTCATGAAATTCACTAATTTTTTAATATTCACTATTACTTACTTTCAATTCAAATTTAAATTTTAATCCAAAAAAATATGAAAAAAATCCAGTTAACATATCATCCAAATCAGTCCAATACAGTACATAAGGCACCAAATGCCTCAACAACAACTACTGAAGCTCTGGAAAATCCCCAGAAAATCCAACAATCGCATCGTCTATCGAAGCAAATGCCGTCAACTTCAACCCCGGATTCTTCATAAACCCAATCAGTTGCAACTTGAGAAACAACGATAGAATTAAATACCCCTTTGATTTCAACAACAACGACACTTCATAAAACGTCAAAAACGGATCAAACCTTATGCACTGAGTCGAGCTTGGGTTGAACTTCGGGTTTGGAGTCGCATTTAGACAAGTGAAATTCTGTGAAAAAAAAATCTTCAATCCGGAAAACTACAACAAACCCATCATCATATATCGGTGAACCAATAATCTTTACATTATTTATTTCAACTTGTAAATCAGAAGAAAAGCTTGTAACATAAAGCGAATTCGATGGAGATAACGAAGGGATTTTAGACGAAAATGGAAGGTATTTAAGTGAGGGTGGTGGACGGGGGAGGGTAGTGGACGGCGTGGGGGGATGGGGGAAGGTGGTTGACGGGGCGGTGGTGGACGACGGGAGGGCAGGAAGGGTGCTGGAACAACGGTTTGGGGGGGGGGGGGCTGGAACTGAGGTTGGGAGGGAGTGGGGAGATTGCCCAAAAATCTCCATCGAGGGGTGGGGTGGGGTTGTGGCTGGACGGAGGGGGGTTGGGGAAAGAGGGTTTTTTATTTTTATTTTTAAAATTTATTATTTTTAAATTTTAAAAAAAAAATTTAAACTAAAAATGATGGAGGAAAAAAAAAGCTATTTTTTATTTTTTTAATTTTAATATTATTTTTAAAAATTTTAAATTATTTTAATATAAAATTGACTAAAAATTGATCATCACTTGCACTCCAGGCGAGTGTAATCACTCTCCTTGTTTTAATCAGCATTTTAATGCCATATAGGCAAAGTCAAAGTTTAAAGGGTTTGAAATATTATTTTTTAATGGGTTCAGTGGTCCAGATGACGAACATGTAAGTAGAAGTGTCCAACTTACAAAATCGATATAATACAGGGGTCCATCGAACCATTTTGCATATATATATATATATATATATATATATTATATCGGTTTGATTTGAGTTTGGTTTGACCTTTTTTGGTTAACACCAAATCAAATCAAGAGTGATCAACTTTTTTTTCTAATGCCAAACCAAATCATAAGTCAGTCCCTTTTCTCGATTTGATTTGGGTCGTCGGTTTGGTTTGAGTTGACGGTGTGATCTGTACACCCCTATCAGAACATATACATTACAGAGTTATGTATATGTTATGCATTAACAGTGTTATACGTAACATAGTTATGTATATGGCTTTGTTAGACAAGTCGAAGTGTGTTTATTTCAACCTATATATATAACATTATTATGTATATGAAAGAATATTAGGCATGAATACTAAGAGTTGTTTTATGTTTTCAAGTTTTGAAATGTTTTGTTTAAGTTTTGTTGCATATTAAATTACTATTGATTTGCAGTGTTGTTATTACAGGGGATACAATTTGAATGCAATTGTCGAAATTAACCCGAGATTCCGTAATTGTCGAAATTAATCTGAGATTCCTCAATCTCTAATTCTGATTGTTGAAATTGTTTTGGTATTTTAAAATTTTAAAATTGAAAAGTCGTTACTGAATTTAAGAAATCCATTAATCATAATTTTATAAATATAAAGTTAATTAGATTATGTATTTAAGACAAATATTTTATTTCCTTAATTATAGTAAAATTAGTTAGTTCAGATACTTGATGTTTATAGTCGACAATTACGTATAAGAATAGGGATTGATTGGAAATGAACTTACAACTAAGAGCTCACCCCAGACAATTAAACAAAACTGATCAACCATCATAGAAATCCACAAAATAAATTTCAAAAATTAAATAATAGAAAAGCCAAAACAATTTAGTCATCAAAAAAATTTAATTTACTCAAATAACTTTCACCGCCCCTAAAAGTTTGACTAATTGTATACTAATCAAAATCAAATATGCACTTTTATCTGTCATTTTTTGACATAACATATTCGTTATAAATTAATAATTAGTATAAAAATTTTATTATATTAATTTTATTAACTGATATTTAGTAATAAATATTGAAAACTAATTTTAAAAATAGATAACTAATAATAAGGATAAAATATATATATATATATATTTTTTTATTTTTTGGGGTCAAAGTAACAAGTGCATCTAAAAGGATTAATTTCCAGGGCAAATAAAGTGGGTGCAGAAAGAGTGAAAAAGAAAAAAACAATGCTCTCTGCCTCTTCCGCCACTATTACCGCCGCCACAGCGCCGGCCACTGGCATTGCTGCCACCGCATTTCACCGCCGAATTCCGCAGCTCCACATCATCCGAACAAGAACTAATTCTGGTTTCGGTCCACAAAAGGTAATGGGAAAAAGAAAACAATAAAACAAAATACTCGTACTAGTGTTTTTTTTTTCTTCTGTATGATTTGTTTGTTGTTTTCCAGTGCTCGACGACGTCTTCATATAGTTTGATTGTTCATCCAGTGAAGGCCATGGCTGAAACTGTAGCTACTCCTCAGTCTGCTCACAAGTTGTCAACTCCTGGTACCTTTTTTAAACTATTTTTTATTCTTTTTGGAGTAAAAACAATTTTGGAATTATGGATGTTCATCTGTAAACTAGTTTAGCAGTTATCATTATTGTTTACTTGTTTGGTACATGGTATAAGGTGGGACTGTCACGAGTATAATCGCGGATAACTTTGTTAGCGAACCAAACACAATAAATTTATAGAATTTTAATCCCAAACTGGATATCCAACTCCCTGTTATTTTATCCCACCTCACAGGTGTGATAAATTTTAGTCTGACGATTATAATCCCAAGACTGTAACCCCAATTTGACACCTCAGAAAAATTTTAATAGTGAATTTTATGAATACAATTTCACTGAAGACAACATTGAAGATTGAAAAAAGAATAAAAAGAAAGAAAGAAAAAGTATTTACTTTTTTATCAAAAATATTTTAGAACTTTGAATCAAACAAATTAAATCTTCATATTAATAAATAAAATTTTTATAACAACATCCAAGGTAATGTATTGCTAACAAATGAGTAGTATCTTACTAATTAGATAGTACAATTTAATTACTTCATTAAAAAAATCAAAGAAGTGACTCTCTTGTTTATCCCTCTTATAGAATTTGAAATGTATTTACTCGCTATAATTTCATGTGAATTTGAAATGTATTTACTCGCTGTAATTTTATGTGAATTTACTTTCATGTATATGCTTATGTTAGGGAGGAAGCAAGCATTGATATCACTTTCAGATAAGACGGACTTGGCTAAGCTTGGCAATGGTCTGCAGGAGTTGGGGTAAATATTGCAGAAACATTTTTCATATTTTGCAAAGTTAATTGAAGTATTGCAACGTCTACAAGTTAGTTTGCTTGGCCTAGAGCTGTTAGTGTGTTAGCAAAGTGAATATCTAACCATATGTACAGGACTGTCGAGCTTCACTTGCTGTTATCTTTCTACAGTAAAAAGGACTGTCGAACTTGACATGAAAGAGCATAATCCTAATCTGTATTAAGACTCTTATTCTAAAGACTCTGATTTTTCTGGCTTAATTGACAAGAACTTTAAATCGTGGCCATTAGATTTCAATTGGAAATTAATCTGTTGAACAAATTAAGCTTCCTGTCTTTTATATGGAATATGAATTGCCTTCGCGTGGGGACAGGACTCTTGTTAGACTGAAGTATCCTCGCCGAGCGGAAAGTAACCCTTTCTCCCTTTATTAATGTCACATGGTTGTGTTATCATCTCATTGGAGCTGGTGTCCCTTATATCTAGTTGCTTTGTGCACCTTTTGATGGAACTGTACCCATTATCATGCAAATTGAGGTGTCTAGTTTCTACCTATATTAACTGGCCAAATCACACATACTTATTTATATCCCACTGGATAATTCTCAATTTTCAAAGACCTCTTATTTCCTATTTTGCAGGTACACAATTGTTTCAACGGGAGGCACTGCATCTGCTTTGGAAGGTGCTGGTGTGTCTGTCACTAAAGTGGAAGAGCTGACACGTTTCCCTGAAATGGTAGGAACTCCTGACTAATGTTTGAAAGGTATAACTCGGACTCGCCTGGGGTGTGGTAATCTCTTAACATCCCAAGGCGACCATGAGGTGTCTAAGTCTCAGGGGACTTAGCACCTCTACGCCGGGACACCAAGGTTGTAAAAAATAAATCTATTCACAATAAAATTTTGAAAAATGGAATACCTACCTTCAATCCTTTCATCTACATTTCTTTTTGATACAGATCCTTGCACAAACACTTCTTAACACTGTTTTAACTTTAAAACGGTATCAAAATTTAAATATTACGTCTGTGTTTCTACAATAACGCATTAAAAATTATGTCTGTATTTCAAAATTTTAGCTCAGATGATATCATGTTTGTATTTTGGTGAAATTCAGCAAGCTAACTAACTCGTGTTAATCCATTTTTTGTCTGACGCCAAGTTCATAGATAAGATTTGCGACGGGTATTTGCCGAAATAACCCATTTTGAATGAAAAAACTACCCATTTTACAAGAAGAAAAATGACCCATTAATTAGCCCTACGTTGAAGAACCAAATTAGGAAAAAACAATCCGAATTAGGAAAAAACTGAAGCAAAATGAATTAATTTTGTTTGGTATTTGGTATGCACTAATGAGTAGCTGAAAACTGAAGAACTGAATTGAAGTTCGAAAGAACCAAACCGAAGAATCGAACACCCTCCACTACTTTATATGATTCATAATATATTGTCTTCAAGCTTTTCTCTTAATGATTTGTCCAATAAGTATTGTGCTTGTAGTTAATTTTATACCTGAGAGTGTTGACTCATGGCATTTAACTTCAAAAACATAACTGAGAACTTTTCTCCTTGTCACAGCTTGATGGCCGTGTAAAAACTTTGCATCCAGGCATTCATGGAGGTATTCTTGCTAGAAGAGATCAAGAACATCACATGGAAGCTCTTGAAAAACATGAAATTGGTGAGCTAATTGATTTTTATTATGGTAGAATACATAGTTTACCCCCTTTCCTTGAGACAAAATTCCTGTGTTACCCCTGTCGAATACGTGCAACCCTTTACACACCCAACCTTTTAAAAGTGTATCTAAGACATCCATCACTTTATCCACCTGGCTTAGTTGGGATGTCTCACCAAGCTTCAAAAAATGCAACTTATCTTTTCCTAATATGCTGCTGAAATTTCACATCTTTAGCTTTTAGATGCAACTAATCCAAAAATGGGTTCAAAAATCTAGATATGGACTTCAGGAATCAATGTTTCTGTTAAAAGTATTTTTCATTATGGACACACTTATTGATAGTTACTGCTTGGTTACAGAAAAACCCGGGGGTTTGCATACATCTCTTCTTATAGGAGCATATGCAATGTTCGGAAACAAATGGAAGTTGTGATATTTTCCATCTGCAGGTACATTTGATGTTGTAGTGGTCAACTTGTATCCCTTTTATGCAAAGGCTTCTTCTTCAAGTGGAATTTCATTTGAGGATGGAATTGAAAACATTGATATTGGGGGACCTGCCATGATTAGAGCTGCTGCAAAGGTTGCTTCGCTTATTACTTTTCCCTGACCTGCAACTTTCTGTACCTCTGCTTGTAAAGCTTCGGCACATATATTTCACTTGTGAACCAACATTTTTTCATCTTCAAATCCACTCTGTTACGGATTTTTGTTTTTCTAGGTAAATGCATTTGCTTCTTGGTCTTAATTGGACAAATGCTGTGAAAGCAATATGAGTTTAAAAAATGTTTTTTTTCCTGCTTGGAGTTTTTGAAGATCTGGCTTGTATAACGATGCTTTATATATGAGAAAGGTTGTCGGATACAGTGGGTACATCTGAAATTTGAAAATTGCCTCTTGGCTTCATAATGAGATTTGTGCTATGTAGGATGCTCTTACCCATTATAAAGTATCTGAATTAAACAAGGAGCTAACTTATGCTCACACTAAGCTAAAATTCTATGAATCGCTTTTCTGGAAAATATGTTGTATGATACAATTTATATGGCATACATCAATAACTTAATTGTATCTGATAAACTGAGGATTTGTGTTTTACACCATTTAAAATGCTTGCTGAATCTTTTATGTATACTTTCTACCTTTTGGTATACTTCTCTGCATGAATTCTCCCACATTAAAAGATACCTTCTCTAAAAAATGCTGGCTGGATCTTTGTGTTGTGTACAGATTTGTGTCTAACCGTGGACAATGCTTATTTAACAGAATCATAGGGATGTTTTGGTCGTAGTTGATTCTGAAGATTACTCAAATCTATTGGAGTTTCTTCGTGGAGATAATGATGATCAACAATTTCGAAGGAAGTTGGCCTGGAAAGCTTTTCAACATGTCGCTTCTTATGATTCTGCAGTTTCAGAATGGCTGTGGAAGCAGACTGTAGGAGGTATTCCCTATCAAAATTCATACAGCCCAATGAATGCAAAAATCCCCTCTTCCTCCCATACTCTCCCCCAATAACAAGAAAAAAGACTTTTCAACAAATCATCCTCTGACTTTGCATTTGAAATAAATATAAAGGCTGTTAGCTTTTTATGGAAAATAAGGCGTCAAATTTATTTTAATTTTGATGACCATAGCCTGCAAAGCCTCATTGTGCTTCGAGATGGAATATTCTGTTGAGTCTTTTACTGATTTACTTTTTCTAGAGAGTCCAAGGGGCTGATGTTAAAGTGAGTGAGTGAGAGTACAAGCCTTTTCATCATCTATTATGCTGATTGATGACTTTGCTCTCTGTTGGTAGATAAGTTCCCTCCCAGCTTGACAGTGCCACTCTCTCTAAAAGACCCACTTCGATATGGTGAAAACCCTCATCAGAAGGCTGCAGTTTATATTGACAAGTCTCTATCTGAGGTTAACGCTGGTGGAATTGCAACTGTTATCCAACACCATGGCAAGGTTAGAATTTTGATGTTTACATTCTAATGTTGCTGCCATGTGACCAGGAGGTCATGGGTTCAAGCCTTGGAAACAGCCTCTGGCAGAAATGCAAGGTAAGGTTGCATACGATACACCCTTGTGGTGGGGCCCTTCCCCGGACATCGTGCATAGCGGTAGCTTTAGTGCACCGGGCTGCCCTTTTTTTACATTCTAATGTTCGTAATTTGGCATATTTTCAAATTCTGTTTAGCGTCTATTTGTACACTGGATAGTTCATTGCTCTAAATGTAATGTTACATGAATGGAATTCTTCTAGTTGAAGCTTCATGGCTAATGACTGGTCTTCTTGATGTAGGAAATGTCATATAACAACTATCTGGATGCCGATGCAGCTTGGAATTGTGTGTGTGATTTTAATAAACCAACATGTGTTGTTGTGAAGCATACAAATCCTTGTGGAGTTGCATCACGGAATGATATCATTGAAGCATATAGGCTAGCTGTGAAAGCAGATCCAGTTAGTGCATTTGGTGGTATAGTAGCCTTCAATGTCGAAGTTGATGAGGTAAAGTTGCTCAATGGACCTTTTCAGATGCATATTTTGATCTATTTGTTGATTATAATATTGCATTTGTGCTTTTTTGTTTCTTTCTAGAAACCTAAATGGGTAATGATGCATTGAAGGGTTGTTTGTTCCTCCCTCTCACATCAACAATCATGGGGAAAAATAAAGGAAAAAGAAAATCTTAGCTGTTCATTTAGGTGATTAGGTTCTCCTGCCACCACCCAGCATTCCTTATTTGAAATCTTTGAAGATCTAGCCAATCGAAGATGTGTTTGCACTGTTTTTTAGTGCATTTATCTTTTCTATGTCCTAGCAAACTTTCTTTGTTATATGGCTTTATTAAGTAAGCCGAACACAACTTGTTTGGGACTGAGCCCTAGTTGCTGTTGCTGGTTTTATCGAGAAAGAAGTGTCAACATTTGCTTTATATCTTACTAGTACAATATACCAATTCAAGAATTAGAATGATCTTGTGGTTCAACTAGTGCCATAAGAGGTGCGTGGAAGAGTTCTGTTGGGGCAAAAAAAAGAACAAACAAGATGGAAGTTGAAATTTTTTTGCACAATTTAAACAAAGAAGAGAATAGGTGGAGCCTCCAAGCATTGTGACATAAGTCGTGGTGCGAAAAGACTGTTACTATCATCCTTCCCCCTTGTCATTTGTCAACAAGGGTGATGTTTCATGCTGTAAGATGAATAACTGAGTGTTATTTGTTTAGGAGAATTGCAAACCATGGATAAGTCTATCTGTTGCTTCCCCTTTTCAAATGTTTAACAGTGTCAATGCCCGATATCTGTATTTAGTACTACTTTTTAGTAGTTGCAGTTTACATTTTTTTTTGTCTGCTATACTGCACCTTGAAGTGTTTAACAAAACCAACTCAAGTTAAGGGGTCGCATCAAGGTTGATAACTCTTTTAATCAACCTGCTTTGGTTCTGTGCAGGCACTTGCCAGGGATATTCGAGAATTTAGGAGCCCTACAGATGGTGAGACTAGGATGTTTTATGAAATAGTTGTCGCACCAAAGTATACGGAGAAGGGTCTTGAGGTTCTCCGTGGGAAGTCCAAGACTTTGAGGATCCTTGAGGCAAGTAAAAACAACAAGGGAAAGCTTTCTCTAAGACAAATTGGTGGTGGTTGGTTAGCTCAGGACTCAGATGATTTGACCCCTGAAGATATCCAATTTAATGTCATGTCTGACAAAACTCCACAAGAAAATGAGCTTACTGATGCACAGTTTGCTTGGTTATGTGTCAAGCACGTCAAGAGCAATGCCATAGTAATTGCAAAGGTACTTTCTACATGATATATATCTAATGAATCATATTCCTTTCATTGTTTTCTAAATGTAATTTTTGTATTGCAGGACAATTGTATGTTAGGAATGGGGAGTGGACAGCCAAATCGTCGGGAGAGCTTGAGGATAGCTTTGAGGAAAGCTGGAGATGAAGTAAAAGGAGCTGCTTTGGCTAGTGATGCTTTCTTTCCATTTGGTACGTACCTTTATTTGCGTTATGCATGTACCTGTAGAGCAAACCCTACATTAAAAGAAAGTGAGACAACAGGTTTCGGCAAACTCTGACTAGTCGAAAGTGCAAATTTTAAGAAAATATACCATAAAGAATGGTAACTGAAATTATTGTAAGAAGGTGTTAATCATCTTCTAATGTGCCTTGAACAAATGTTTCTGATCTATTTTTTCTTTTGGTTTCTGATAAAGTTTTTTTCTCTTTAACAATTTTTTTTTTCTGAATTAAATCAGCATGGAATGATGCTGTTGAAGAGGCATGTCAAAGTGGAGTGAGTGTTATTGCAGAACCAGGAGGTAGCATAAGGGACAAGGATGCAGTGGAGTGCTGTAACAAGTACGGAGTCTCGCTTGTTTTCACTAACGTGAGACACTTCAGGCATTAGATGTTTGATAGGGGCGTAGGGCATCATTAGACTCGTAATCTATTATCTTTCCAAAGTGTTTGTACCATGTGTTTTTGATAGCTAGCATTCATCTCTGATAGTTTTGAGGAATAATCTATGATAAGGAGTATGAGTGTGTATTATAGCAAAATTGTAGTTTTCGAACTGCTTGATGGGCTAAGTTGTATCATTTAGATAAAACAATGTTGGGGTCCACTCAGAAGTGAATGAGTATAATGCAAGTGTACTGATTACTAATTTTATTTCTCTGTTATGAAGTATTAGTTTTTTTTTTTTTTTTTGGTAATGATTTTTCTATGAAGTTACAGAAATACTTGCTGTAAATTACGTCAAATTAACATGTATTTTTGACATGTTTAAAGGGCCGCTTATTCTGCCTAGTTATATTAGTTTTAACAAAGGCCAAATTAGAGCAACAGGAATGTCTTCTGAAGCACGTTTACAAGCCCTGAATTTCAATAACTCTCTTGTACCATAGTAGATTGGAATCATCATCCTTTGTGAAATTTATGGAGACATCGTGCCTAGTGTCATGAACTCCGATCTTTGCAAAGCAGAAACCTATACCTAATTCTTTAGAAACCTACCTGCGATCTTCCTCCTGCATTCGGATTTCATAACTTCATATTAATCCTCTGCCTTGATATCGCTGTGGGGATTCTATTGATAGTATCTTGTACACGATCCGGTGGCTCACTTTTATTAAGGGGGAAGAGGACGGAAATGTGCCACTAAAAGACAAAGATGGGTTGTCAAGAACGACTGAGACAGATAGATTGTCAAGAGTATAGAAGAAATAGGATGGATAATTGGTCAGATCTAGTATGGGTCACACTTTTATTAAGGGGGAAGAGGACGGAAATGTGCTACTAAAAGACAAAAATGGGTTGTCAAGAACGACTGAGACAGATAGATTGTCAAGAGTATAGAAGAAATAGGATGGATAATTGGTCAGATCTAGTATGGGTCATATATGAACGTGGTTGGGAGTTGGCGGCTCTCCCAGGTTCCCTCATTTGAGATCTCTGGAGAAGAGGATCAATTTGGCCTTTGCATCTCCCTTCAACCCTTTGAAAGAAATACGACAAAAGAAGAAGAATGAAAATCCACGGACCAACCCCATCATCTTCACCCGTAGGAACTACGAGATCACCCTAAGGACATCTTTGGTATCCACTGGTCATGGACCGACCTATTCAATAAGTGAAATGCATTAGCTGTCCGCTCTCAAGTCGGGCAGTCAGGGTCGGAAATGCATTAGCTGTCCGCTCTCAAGTCGGGCAGTCAGGGTCGGAGAAGGGCATCTTCTTGTTATCACAACTTCACCTCATGACGATTTGAGTTTGCAGTTGCGGTCTACGCAACATGTTAACATAAGACCTTTCCCAGCAATTGCTCCTAGCGTTGGATTCGTGTCAATTTGAACCTTCATACGCATTGGAGTGTGTTTCGTACACTGTCCAATGGTAAGATATTTTGGTCGTGCGCGTCGGTAGAGCTACTTACTTTCCAACCTACAGGTATAACTTTGGATTCTGAGCTCAATTGGACTTGCATTACTTATTTTAGTTTAACAAAATTGGCTACAGAGACTTGTAGCTGATAGATGTAACTCATCTAGTAGATTGGTTGATATTGGACCTAGAATCAATTTTCACACTGACATGGGGCTTGGCAATATGACTTTTAAGACCCTCCTTTGCATCATGACTTTAAAGTCAAATCCCTATCCTTAACTTTGATGCCACATAAGCATAGCCAAGCTAGTACCCGACGCGGTTATTACCTAAGATGTTAATAAGTAGGCTGTAAATGAAAACGAATCTAAGTAGAGGCTGGCTCAGTTAGAAAAATTAAATAGTGTACAAGTTTTGAATGCAAATTTGATAATGTTGCTTCGCTTAGCAACACGACGCTTGTATTGATTGCTTTCTCTCAAGGCTACTCTCATTTCGCTTGCCTAAAGATTCATAGTGTTAAGATAGAGCTTCTCTTGGAGAAATACAAGCGTTGATCTAGTCTCCACAGGAGATACAAAGGAATAAATCAGACAAACAAAAAAGGAGAAAGGCTGCTCAATAAATGAAATTGCCGAAAAATTAATTTTCCTTTTGAACTATCTGAAAGTTCTCCAACTTGAGTTATGATAGTACGCAATGACGGAGCCAGAATTTTCATTGAGGGGGTTCAGAAGTAAATATAAGACTAGTTGAAGTGGGTTCAACATCTACTATATATAGATGGTTAAGCTTTATTAGAAAGAGCAAGGTACATAGATGCTTTTATTATTGTTACACAGGCTTGGAGACAATAGGAATTACATGCATATTAAGTTCTCTTCTCACTGTCACACCAAAATACACCTCACTCATATCCAAGTCTTCATGTTTGATCCTGTTGGGAAGCTTCCAATCAAAATGGTATAGAAAAAGCGCCAATGGATGCTCTACATTTGCTAGACCAAATGACATGCCAGGACACATCCTTCTTCCCGCGCCAAATGGTATGTACTCAAAATTATTTCCATTGAAATCAATTGAACTATCAAGAAATCTCTCTGGTTTTAAGCACTCTGCATCCTCCCAATATCTTGAGTCTCTTCCAATTGTCCAAACATTCACCAGCACTTGAGTTTTTTCTGGTATTTCATAACCATCAATTTTACAGTTTTCTCTACTTAGTCTTGGAAGTAAAAAAGGGGAAGGTGGATGCAACCTGAGTGTCTCTTTGATAACTGCTCTTAAGTATTTCAACTGATCAAAGATTGAGTCATCCACATAACCTTTTTCACTAAAAACTCTCCTGACTTCTTCTTGTGCTTTCTCTAAGGCGCTTGGGTTCTTGAGCATTTCTGCCATTGTCCAATCAACTGTTGATGCTGAGGTATCTGTTCCGGCTGCAAACACGTCCTGTTACATCTAGGACATCATCTCAAATTAGAATATGTTAATTAGTCGTTGGAAGGAGGGGAAAAACTTACCCACCGGAAGAAGAATAGATCTAGTTGTCCTATACGTTTTTCTTTTCCTAACGAAATGTTGTGAAGAACCAGAATTTATATCAATACGTTTCATTTTATATGACGTGTATGACTAGGCTACATGAAATTTAAGAAAAAAGACTTGTGAGCCAAACCAAAAGTACCCCTTAAACTTGTGGTTTTTAAACTTGTGGTTTTAAACATATGATTATAAAAGCATGTCACTATGGGTCATATAATGAAAAGTTTAAAGCCATAGAGCTTCCAGATAAAAAAATGTCATTATTTTGGAACAGAGTAAAACGAAAAATGAAGCGAAGGGAGTAAGATTACTAACCAAGATCACTGCTTTAATGTTGTTTCGAGTTAATTCATAATTTCCATCATTTTGGACTCTTAAAAGGACATCCACCAGGTCCTCATGCATACTTGTGTTGTTGTTAACATCAATATGGTCATCTATAATCTCATCAAGTAGCCTATCTACTTCATGGTGAAGCTTCTCCAATTTTGACCTAAGGGCTAAGACCAGTTATATCTTGAAGCCTCTTGATTGAAGGGTAAAAATCAGCAATAGTAAAGCCAGTAACTTTAAGAAGTTCACATAATATAGAAATGAACTGGTCTTGGTTCTTGTACTTTTTCCCAAATGCTGCTCTTGAAGTGAATCCTAACATAGTTGTATGTACCATTTGAGTCAAATTAACAGGGGATCCAGCATGGCTAGCCAACAATCTAGCAAGACGGAGTCAAGTTCATGTGAACCCGTCATCATTTTCGGCATAAACAATAGACATATAAGTGAAAATCGTATAAAATTGAATTTTGAATTCAGATCTCAAAGAATTTCTCTCTATCTCAATTTAAGTGTCTTAGTTTGACTAGACATTAGATTTAGGAAAGTAATTGAAACTTTTGAATTTTGTAGTATTAAGCTAAAAATATTTTGTAATGTACCAAAATGTCCTTGGAATTTTGTGACTTCAGGTAATATGCCAAGTGGAATGTTGGATTAGAGATTTACCATATGTAGAAAGAGACATTATTTCTGAAATAGATTAAAAAGGAGAGTAAGAAACTTATATTGAAACGGAGGGAGTACTAAAAAAACAAGATGATTTCTGACGGACCTCTGTCAAGAATTCGTTGTTTTCTGTAGTTGTAGTTATATAAGAATAATTTGAAATAATTAATTTTAAATCATGAATTAGCCTCTGACCTGAGAGCTCTTCTTGTCTGAGAGAGCGGAAGGACTGGACACGCTTGGTGCTCAGAAGATCAAGTACACATATTTTATGCATCCGTCTCCAGTAATTGCCATATGGAGCAAATCCTATGTTGACGGAATCATAAGAAATAATCCTAGCACAAAGGGGTTGAGACCTTGATGCAAAGGCAATGTCATGAGTTTTCATGACTTGTTTTGCAGTTTCTGGTGAGGAAACAAGTATAGTAGAGACATGTCCAAGTTGCAAGTGCATCAATGGTCCATGTTTTTTAGCAAAGTCTCCAAGGACTTTGTGGACTAACGGGCCACCAGCTGCTAATTGGTGCAAGTTTACAATAATAGGTAATTTCCATGGTCCTGGAGGAAGCTTTGAAGAAGAACTGTTACTTCTTATTTTGAGAATCACAAGGATGAAAAGTAGAGAAGCAAAGAGATAAATTGCAACGGACTCCATTTGCATAGTATAAAGCTTTTTAAGTGGAATGGTTTCTCAAAAATCTATTGAGAAATTCTGTTATATAAAGGAGAGGTTTTAGTTACTATCTTGAAATTTGCATGCACTAGTCTTCTGTTTTGAGCTCACAACCAATTACAAAAGGGAGTAACTCAGCCTTAGAAACAACCTCTTGAAGATGCAAAAGACTGCGTACAATAAATTTCTGGGGTTCGTTTCTTCCACGGATGTCACACATAGTGGGAGCTTTAGTACTCTAGACTATCCTTTTCTTTTAAGTAGAATATTGAGATTACGTGTCATATTTTCTTTTTAGTCGATTTAACATAAGTTTTCATATTTAGTAACTCTTTTATTCAAACATCCCACATGACCTGTTTAAATCACAAATTTTAAATTATTTTGGTACAATCACATACATCTTCACTTTAAGCACAAGTTAATAAAATTCTCTTGATTATTTTAAAATTTATGTCCAATTAAATTAAGATGAGTAAAACGAAATGGAGAGAGTAATATTTTTGTGGAGGATATACTATGATCGAGACTAGTAAAAAACGTAGATAATTCTAGAATACAAGCACACCAATTCCAGTAAAACTATCTTTCTTGACTATATTCAGTAAAGTAGTTACTAATTAAGCCATACAAAATTTTTATCTCTAACATAAGTGATTATAGTTAACCTACAAAAGTTTTTTTTTTCCAATGCAGGGTATTGCTAGTATACTAAGCACTCGTTTGGTAGAGTGTGTAAGATAATACTGAATATGTTGTATTAGTAATATTGAGATTAGTAGTGCAGGGATTAGTAATACTAGAATTATTTTTTATGCAGTGTTTGGTTTGATGCATTGAAAGTAATATGTATCGTTATATTTTAACAAGAATATTGTTTGTTTACAAAAATACCCTCGACATATTATAACTTTGTGTATTTTTTTTTCAAAAGTTTATAATTCTTTTTTTTTTTTAAAATAAAAAAAGTTAACAATATAACTAATTATTTACTTTAGAATTTTAAAATTTAATCATTCACTTACAAAAATTATTTTTTTTATTATCTTTTCTTTGTTTGTTCATCATTTGCTTGTTGTTCCCACTTTGTGTTGTTTTTAAATTGGAGGGAGGTACGTATAACTTTTGGATGAGATAATAAAATCATTATTAAAATAAACTTGTATTCTATAGAGTGTTAAAACTAAGTAGAAAAATTATTTTTATTTATGAATATCCTATTTATAAAATTAAAGTTTGTATGCAATTTGTTTTCAGATTTTGACCAATAAATATTTTTTTGAGTTAATGGAGTAGTTTGTTTTATAACTAAAATTATTTGGAGGGATATTATTATTTTGATAATTGAAAAGAAGTAATTCATATTGAATAAATTGAAAAAGATTTAGAAAAAAAATAAAGAAATTTGAGGACATTTTTGTAAATAATAATAAAATTTATAAACTAATTTATTTGAACAAATTTATTAGTACAAATATAAAAAATAAAATTAAGAAAATAAAAAATATTTAAAAGAATATGAGGGATATTCTTGTCTTTACACATACTAATTCCATGATATTAAAACCCATGTATTACTAATACCACCATATGTGATGTATTAGTAATACACCCTATAATACCATGTAGGGTGTATAACTAATACACGGTATTAGTAATACATTGATCCAAAATCCTACCAAACATAATATTAATTAATACCACACTTAATATATGGACTATTTCTCCTAATACGGCCTACCAAACGATCCCTAACTTTTATTGGAATGAACATCTTTTAAACATATTTTCTGTCTTTGTACGTATTAGCAGGCCGACAGTCATAACTTCATTATCCAAAAATCATCATGGATCGTGGTGCTGGTTAAGATCCTATCACCATTAATTAAAGTTTCGGATTTGAGTCTGAACATGAAAAAAGTCTTGTTGGTGCCGCCTTCATAAATGTGCTCTGAAATATGGGAATTAGAATTTAGTAAAATTTCAATTACAAATATCGAATAATGAATGAAAAACTAGTGGTAATAGAGATTAAGGGTGTCAAACGGGCCGGGCTGACCCGACCCTATCCGGCCCGATTAGCTAACCCGGCCCGGTAAGCCCTAGGGCTTTAGGGTTCCGGGTCCCGGGCCATTTTTTTGTTAAAATGGGTCCGGTTAACCCGGTCCGGATCAAGCCCGGTCCAGGCCCGCAGGTTAACCGGCCCGGGAAAAAAATAATTTTTTTTTTTTGATTTTGGGCCAAACTAGCCGTTGGCCCAACGACTATATAGCCGTTTTTGGGTCCAAACGGCTAGTTTGGGTCCATTTAATAAAAAAAAAAAAAAAACTTTAAAAAATATTTTTTAATCCCCAAAAAAAATCTATAAATACCCTACAACTTCAAATCATTTTTCACACAATTTTTCGCTCTCCCAAATCTCATTCTCTCTCAAATCTCAATTCTCAATTCTCTAATATTCAATATATTTAATTTCTTAAAGTGTTCACTTTAATTTTTTAATTTTCGTTTACAAAGTACGAGCGGAAGTTTCTAAAGTCGCAATCTTCGGATACTTCCAAAATTTGGTATTGTCGTTCCATCTCTTACGTTTAATTTTTATTTATTGTATTAATTGTTTAATATTTAATTTTATTATATTTGTGTATTTTGAATATTTTTAGTTTAATTTAATTTATATTATGGATAAATTAAAAAACCTCGCTGCTAAAGGTGTTAAATTTTTTTGTCCCGGAAGCGGTAGTGGTAGTAAAAAGCGAATTACTAGCGGTAGAGGTAGTTCAAGTAATAGATATACCCGTGTGCCTTCGCCTCCGGTACCGCTTGGTACACCTTTTGAGGAAGAAATAGGTGTAGGTGCTCACGATATGGATTATGTAGAAGCTCAGGAAAATTACGGTATAGAAGAAGAAAATGAAGTAGATGCAGTTAATTTAGACGAAGATAATGAAAATATTGCTGAAACACCCGCAGTAGGAGATGCTAACGTTAGATCTGAATCAGTTAATCTCCCTTCCCTTCCTCCCAGTGCCCCAAAACCTCGTAAAAGAACTAGTATTGCATGACAATTTTTTGAACGTATATCAGATATTGAGGTGCAGTGCAATATTTGTCAACAAATATATAAGCATAGAAGTGGAGGCAAGTAAGGGGGTACGGGTACGTTAACGAGACATATAGCTGAAGATCACAAAAGAGAGTTAAATATTGCAAAAGGTGGTGGGGATGTTGGTGGGTCAACGCAAACTAGAATGGACCCAACAACCGGTCAAGTAGCGAAAAAGTATAATAAATTGAGGGACAGGGAAGAAATAGCTAAAATGGTAGCTGTGGGTTGTTTGCCTTTTAGTTTTCCTTTTTCTGACGCTTTTATTCGTTATATACAAGCAATTTATAATCCTATGTTTAATGGTATTCCTAGAACTACTTGTCGGTCTGATATTTTTAGACTCCTTTCACAATATTGTTTTTATTTATCAACATTGTTAAAAAATATTCAATGTAGATTGTCCCTAACTTCTGATCTTGGTCGTGCTGTAAATAAAAATGATTATTTAACCGTTACTTGTCATTGGATGGATAGTAATTTCGTGATGCAAAAACGTATTCTTGCTTTTTTATATGATGAAGATCGTAAACATACTGGACAATTTATTGCTGATTCTATTGTTAAAATTGCCGGGTATTATGGTATAGAAAATTAAATTTTATGTATTGCTTTTGATAATGCTTCTAACAACAAGACTGCTATAACAAAAATAAAATCTACGCTATCTCCACCCTTGCCTGAAATTTTTCATATTAAGTGTGCATGTCATATATATAATTTGGATTGGTGGAGGAATAATGAATCACAATATCCTGTGCTTTCAAGATTAGCTAGAGATATCTTGAATGTTCCAATGTCAACCGTTGCATCAGAGAGCGCCTTCAGTCAGGGACGACAGCAGCTTGGAGACAACCGACACTCATTGGGAAGCAATGCAATGAATGTTCTAGTTTGCCTCAGAGATTGGATTAGAGCGGAAAGAAGAAACCAAGGAATGGAACCGGAGCCGAGCAACGAGCTGAAACTTGAAGAAATTATGACTTCACGGGAGAACTCCGCAGAATCAAGTCCAATGCATGGTTTTACCCCCGTTGACTTCGATTATCCTATGCAAGTTCCCATTAATATTAACATGAATGAGTTGAAAAAAATGATGCATAATTTATAGATTTTTCATTCATGTAAATTATAAATTTTGAATCATTTTGCAATCAATAAAATTCCCCAAATTCATTCACTCCTTAGTCGTTTTTTTTTTTTTTTATTTAACAATTTAAAATTTTAAATTGAATTTCTAGTTTTCTACTTTAAATTAAAAACTTACTTCTAATATATTATTAATTTACTACCAAATATTATTAATTTATTATATTAAGTAGCATATGTTTTGTATATTTGTGCATATATCTTCTATAGAAGTGTATATTTAACGTATACATGTGTATATGTTTTATAAATTAGTATATAAGTATATCTATACATATTGTAATGTATATATAATGTAGTATATTTTATAAGTAGTAGTATATATACATTTAATGGTGCGTATACACGTGTATATATCTTCTATAGAAGTGTATATTTAATGTATACATGTGTATATGTTTTATAAATTAGTATATAACTATACAAATATATATTGTAATGTATATACATTATAGTATATTTCATTTAAAGTATTACATATACATAGAATAGAGTGAATGGATATTCTATAGACGTGTATATTTAACGTATACATGTGTATATATTTTATAAATTAGTATATAACTATACAAATATATATTGTAATGTATATATATTGTATATATCTCATTTAAAGTATTACATATACATAGAATAGAGTGTATATATGTGAATAGATCTTCTATAGACGTGTATATTTAACGTATACATTACTTTATGTTTTATAAATTGGTATATATATTGTAGTATATACTTTTTTTAAAGTAGTACATATATATTGAATGGTGCGTATATATGTGTATATATCTTCTATAGACGTATATCCTTAAAGTATACAAGTGTATATGTTTTATAAATTAGTATGTCACTATATATATATACATATTGTTGTATATATATATATATGTATATCACTATATTGTAGTATATATTTTATTTAAAGTAGTACATATATATTGAATGGTGCGTATACACGTGTATATATCTTCTATAGAAGTGTATATTTAATGTATACATGTGTATATGTTTTATAAATTAGTATATAACTATACAAATATATATTGTAATGTATATACATTATAGTATATTTCATTTAAAGTATTACATATACATAGAATAGAGTGAATGGATCTTCTATAGACGTGTATATTTAACGTATACATGTGTATATATTTTATAAATTAGTATATAACTATACAAATATATATTGTAATGTATATATATTGTATATATCTCATTTAAAGTATTACATATACATAGAATAGAGTGTATATATGTGAATAGATCTTCTATAGACGTGTACATTTAACGTATACATTACTTTATGTTTTATAAATTAGTATATATATTGTAGTATATACTTTTTTTAAAGTAGTACATATATATTGAATGGTGCGTATATATGTGTATATATCTTCTATAGACGTATATCTTTAAAGTATACAAGTGTATATGTTTTATAAATTAGTATGTAACTATATATATATACATATTGTTGTATATATATATATATATGTATATCACTATACTGTAGTATATATTTTATTTAAGTAGTACATATATATTGAATGGTGCATATATATGTGTATATATCTTCTAAAGTAGTATATATTTAACGTATACATGTGTATCTGTTTTATAAATTAGTATATATATATATTGTAGTGTATATATATATATATATATTATACTATTATAGCATATGTTTTATTTAAAGTAGTACGTATAGTCATATATAATTATATATTGAATGGTACGTATATATGTGTAATTGTTTATACTTTATATATTTTTTAAAAAATATATATTGTATATTGGAGTGTATATAGTGTATATTGGAGTGTATATAGTGTATATTGGATTTTTTATTTATTTTTTAAACGGGTTTGACCGGTTTTTAACTGGGTTTGACCGGATTTGACCGGGTCTTGATGGGTTTGACCGGATTGGGTTAAGTGGGCCGGGTTCGGGTGGGTTTTAATTTTTTTACTGTTTGGCCCGGCCCGGTTAACCCCAAACCCGACCCGTCACCGGCCCGTAACCCGGGTAAAATGGAAGGGCCGGTTCCGAGTTGGCCCGACCCGGCCCGTTAGACACCCTTAATAGAGATTGTGTACATTATCTCCCCTCATGTTCTTTCATCTCTAAACATATAATAAATATTACTCCCTTTGTTTCATATTAGTTGGTCCCTACCAAATTAGCCTTATTAATTATGTTTTGAAAATATAAATTTGAGTAAATACACTTTATTTAGTTTAAAGGTAGTATTTGAAGAACATAATAAAATTCTCTTGATTTCATTAAAGGGACAACTAAATTGAGACAAATATTTTTAGAAAAAAGACCAATTAAGATAAAACGGAGGGAGTACGTCTATCTCAAAATTATATGATTTCTTTCATTTCTAACCACACAATATTAAGGCTTCGTTTGGTACAAAGGATAAGAAATAATTAATCTTGAGACTAATTTTAAGATGAATTTATCCCATGTTTGATTGGAATAAAGCATGAGATAACTCGTCACAATATTTTACTGTCATTTTTATCTATCCCACCTTTAAGATAGGATAACTAATCCTGAGATACCTACTCTTTTAATTCCTACTATCTTTTATTTCTCAACAGTGATTTAGCCACGAGCAAGAAAAAAGGCATAGTAGGGAGTCAAATTAAGGCAACTGTGATTTTACACTTGCGGTACGGTGAGTGTTCGGTGCAAAAGAAAATAGAATTAGGTTATACTGGTATGGAGGAAAATATTTTTGATTTTTTTTTAATGTTTGATTAGGAAAAAAGTTAGTTTTTGGAAAAAATAAATTTCTTGAAAATTAAAAAAATGACTTCTTTAGTGCGAGTAAAGAAAACAAGTTGTGTTCTTCATGTCATCCAACACACACCTCATCTTCACTCTGGCTCGTATTACTAATTCCCATCTTTCATATTATTTATTTAGATTATCAATATTTAACCAGAAATGCATAATTATTCATAATTTGTCTTATATTTAAGCTAGCACTTTTAATTATTTTTAAATATTAATTATATTTTGTTTGGACTTGCTTATTTCATCTGAGACTTTTACTACCCTTATAAATAGTCTTTAAGCAGGTTTTCTAAAAAAATTTTTGAATAAAAGAAGAGTTATAAGCGTCCGTGAAGTTGGAGTTTACTGATTTTATCTTCTTCTTCTTCTTGTTTTTTTTTTTTTTTTTTAAAATCTTTTCTTGTCCCCAATTAATTATTTTTTATTTTTTATATGAATTGTTATTTTTCTTCCATGTCTACATAAAACTACACGTCTCATTCTAATAATGATGTGTGCTGAAATGTATTTTCTATTTTAGTTCGATTTATCAATTGCAATTGTTTCTTTAGTCTTGTGTTTATTATTTGTTTGAGTAGCAAAAATTAAGTTCCATCAACTATCTAATTTAATGCTTTTGAAAGATGTTGTTGCATTAGAGAGGGGTTAAAGAGAGGGTGATCTAATTCCCTCATGGTAGCTAAAGAATTCGTGATTAGGATAGGAACATATTTAATCATTGTGTTCAATTAAATACCCCAAATGTCATGCATCATTAATAGATTAATTTCATAGGAATACAGGCGACGATCAATTTCGAATAGACAAGGAATAGCACGAGAGAATACTATACATATTAATAATTCAGTTAATTAGCTATCTTCGGATTAAGATGGAGTAGTTTGATAACTCAATAGGATTGACAAAAGAAAGTTTCCTAATTATATGTTCAGTGATAAGGTCTTATTTAACTATGAAGTGAATTTCCCTTTATAATACTCCAATAACCGTTAAGCAATTAACTTCGTATTATAATATGATCATGTTCTGGTCATTACATAGAAATTCAACCTCGTACATATCTTTAATTGTTTGATTTGAGGACTTCATATTTTATGATTAGTTTTGCATTATTGAAAAGTCTAAGCATCTTTGATATAATTCATATGTTATCCACCATATTATTGTTTTTGAATATTGAAATAGATAGCTTTAAGTTTGTAAACATCATACATCATTAGGTCGAAGTTGTATTATGTTATTTTAGGTAGTATGCTATCTTGAAAGGTAGACAGAAGATTTAATAGAGCGTTACGTTATCTTGAAAGTTAAATTGATGACTTATTGTACGTTATGTTATCACACCCCTTTTTTCATCAAAAAGATACATTTTAAGGTTTGAAAGGGTTTTTATTGTTAAGTGACAAAAGATAAAAATTTATTTCGAAAAGGATTGTTTATATTCAAAACTCAAAGTCCCCACTTGGCATAAATCGGGTGTGCCAAGTCACCTTTGGATATCCTTTTTCAAAACGTTTTTGACTCTTTAAAACTGATCCGCGAACAAAGATTATGGTTAAGGAATTCTGTTGACCGAGGGGAAGGTGTTAGACACCCCTCGATCCCGTGGTTCTACCACGGTCGCTTCATGGAGTATATCGGCTAGTAGACCACTATGAGTGTATAAACCACATAAAACACACAACAATCAAACAAACAAACACAAACAAAATAAATCCCAAAAAATATAGTGTTCAGTCCGAATTATACAATCTCAAAAATAAAAAAACGCGAAAATGTAAATCCTATTCTAAACTAATCCTAGACTATGCTCTACCTGACGCCTCAGGCCTTCATCACGAACGTTCTCCGGGTACAAGATACTTTGTGGAATTCCCGATGAACAAATACAAATGGTCTCGGGGCATTCCCTGACTAAATGAATACATTTTCCAAATGCGAGAAAACCAAATCATTCCACAAACATTTCAAATTATTCAACAATTCACAATTCCTAAATTTGCCTACCCGAGCATACTGTTTGCCTAGCTCGACCTATCATGATACTATCACGTTCAATGACATCAATGAATCAAAATTAATCCGTATTCACTTTTATCAATTTTTAATTTCCATCCCACTTATTCCCAATCACATGATTAATCAATATTGATATGAAATCAAACAATCAAAGCCATGACAAATATAGACGCTCAAATATACTATCAAAATTATATCATCAATCACTACGAACCACGCAATTCATAACATCAACACATCATATTATGATAAAAATAGAAAAGATAGAGTTGAAGAATTGGACATCAATTGTCGATTTTTAATATATCGAAGATAAAACCGCATCCGAAAAAACCTTGAATCAAACCTCTTCCTCGATAGTGAATTCAACCTCGAACCAACCTTCTCAAATAAAAAACCAAAATCGAATCGAATCGAATCAGAATTGGACAGAATAGCGAGGGATCATTTTGGATCATTTGGATTATAGTTGAAACAAATTCCAATGGATTGTCGCCGAACTCGACGACAGGGTCGGATTTTAGTCGCAAACGGGGTGGAAGTTGTTGATTTCACTTCGCCGGAGCTCCGGCGAGCTCGACAGTGAGGAAATCGGAGCAAACGGGTTAAGTTTTCCGCCGTTGTAACATTTTTCGGAGAGAAACTCGCCAAAAAATCTGATTCTCCGACTATTATTTCTTGTCCTCCTAATCTCACTCTTCTTTTGCCTTTACTATTTTTTGATCAACTCTCTGACCTTTCTCCATCTCAATCTCGGTTCTCCCACCAAATTTTCTCCATTTTTCAATTACTTTGCTTCCGTTTTCAGTTATTTCTTCGTGTGCGTGCACCGATATATGAGTGTGTGTTTGATTAATGTGTGTTGAATAAAAATGAAGATGTCGGTGTATTACGTGGAATGCCTATCTTATTCTGTGAGAGTGATCTGTGTATGTATCCATGATTGTGTGTGTGATGTCGTGTGTTGGTATGTAGAGTGAATGGAATAAAAATTGAGGACCCCTGAGAGAGCTACTGTGTGTTGTAGTGTGTGTATATCTATGAGAGATTGTGAGAGTGATGAGGGATCTGTGTAGTAGATGAATTATTTTTTGTATGATCTATTCTCTGTATATGCCTTCGTCCAAGATAATTGTGTGTTCTGTGTATATATTTCCCTAAAAAAGAAAAGGAAACGAGATCCAGGGGTGGGGGTAGAAGGGTATGTGGGGTATAAGGGTTGGGGGTTGGGTGAGGGATGTGAGTTGGTTGAGATAAAATTAGTTAGGATAAGGGAATATTAGGGATTTAATTTGTTAGGATTTGTTGTATTTATTTTCTTATAGGGAAAGTATAGAATGGGCGTGGGTACGTGGTAAGGTGAGATAAAAATGAATAAAATTAAACTTCGGGAGGGACAAAATTAGGTGTCTATATCATGCCCCTTTTTGGGTGTAAACACAAAGTGTTTTCAGATAAAAAGTAGACAATGAGACCAAATTTTGATCCGATCATTATTCGAAGAAAGAAATAGAAAGAAGAAGGACAACCGAGTTGGAGGGTCGAGTGAGGTCATGTCGAGGTTTCGTGTAACACCCTATATTCCATGTGTACTAGTTCTACTCATGTGGTACTTGATATAGATATATGGGATAAGTAATAGGCTCGGGTATCCTATGTGATCAGTGACAATAAGATAGGTTTGAAGGAATTCCCACATTTATTGAAACAGGGTACAATTAAGTTACCATCGATGAGAGTATCTAAACTTGGGCCCTTAAGTAGGTATTTGAATCTAAAGGATGAAGTGACCAAGTGTACATAAGTTTTAAGTCTAACTGTAAGTATTTTGATCTTAAAATGGAATAAAATATTAAGGTTCTTGCTTGACTTATTTAAGCTAGTAGGTGAGTCACCTACTTTGACCTTTTGACCAACCTAAGATCTAAGTAGGTGCATCACCTATTAAGGCTCCCTTGACTAGTTTATTGGGCCAAGTACACTACTACCTACTTGATTTAATTTTGGCCCAATTTGAAGGAGAGAAAGATAAGAGAATGGGCATCCAAGGCCCAATAATTTTAGATCCACAAAGGCCCAATATAATGGGCAAGTAGGTGTATCACACACTTGACTAATTATGACCCAAAAATAGCCAAGAAAGTCCTCCAAAAGGAGATCCTTTTACAGGGGTTGAAACCAGCTCTTTTAGCTCATTTTAACTAGCAAAAAAAAAAATAGCTTACAAGATTTTCTCTCTTGTTCTCTCTTAGCTATGCTGCAGCCCTATAATTCCACTAGGGTTCTTGGGATTTACCTCCCTTCCAAGTTAAAGGTAAGTGAACAAATCATGAGCACATCTTAAGAATACTAAGAGAATTATGTTCTCCATGATTAAACTATAAGACATCCCCTTTTAAGTTTGGCAGTCCCATTATTCTTGATTATTAAGAGATTTTTCTCTTCACTTTTGGTTTGTGAGTAAAGGAATCAAGCTATTTAAGAGATATACATTAAGGGAATAAACTACTACCGAAATTAAGGTATGACTACTATCCATTTTTACCCATTTTTGATACATGTGTTGGTAGTGATCGTATATATGTTGTTGTTATGAACTCAAGGGATGGTGAGTTTAATATTTGGTTGCTATATTGATATTTGGGGATGTTTTGAAATAGTTTTATGTATATATGTTGGTGGCTTCTTGGTTGATGTTGGGGGAAAGGTGTGAATAGTTTCCAATGAAAGGTAGAAGGAGGGTATAGTGGTACACTACCGAATAGAACGTCGTATATGCTTACTGCCCACACCACTTGGTATACCATTTTAAGAGTACTATAAAGACCAAACTGTTAAAGGGGGATCTTATAAGAAGTTATATTGCATGTGAATGTAATTGGAGAAGAACGACGTTGAAAGAACACCCTTGGATTAGTTAATTGTGGGTTACTACCCGCCTACTGTTTTGGTAAGTTTAAATAACGTGAATGTGTTAATTAGCTGCTAATACCAGTTTATGCTATTGTAGATTAATAATATAAAAGGAAAGGCATTAAGTAAGAGTGCGATCAGTTGTGCAACAAGGTATGTATGGTTCATCGAGCCTATACTCTTTGGCATAAATCTAACTCCTTTGTTACAAAGTAAGCTTCCTAAGTGTTTTTCCTTTCAAATTATACATAAATACAACGTACAACCTCCAAGGTGGCTAACAACCTTATTCTAACTTGTTAGGCTGTTAAATCACCTGAAGATGTGTTTGTTACTAGATCTGTCCATTTTTCCTTCTAAATACTAGTATGATATAGGTGTTTTCAGCAATAAGCTTTATAAGTTGTTCTCTTAGTCAATATGACCTATGGTGTTAGTTAAGCTCCTATGTGTTATATTCCTATTATTGTTGTATCCTATCTCATTGTACTGCATCTAGTGCGTATTTGTATACCTTTTGCTACTGGTCCAAAGTTCCAAATCTAATACATGACCACCAAAACAACAACTTTAAAGATGAAAAGAATGATCTGAAGTGATTCTATGTATTCTTGGGTGGTATCCCAGGGGTGGAAGAAACACCTAGCATGGGTCAATCCCAATATTACGGGTGGTATCCCAGGGGTGAAAGGAAAGCCTAAAAAGGGTCGATCCCGATTTATGTACTTATGAGGGCCGTATCCCAGGGGTTAAAATGCCTAGCATGGGTAATCCTCTTTTACCACTGATCAGCTGGTCATTTGTATCATGCCTTATAATTTTATAAAGTAAAGAAGAATAAAACAAAGTAAATGATGTAATGTACATGATCCCATAAGTACAAGCAAAGTTGATATTCTATCTTTATCTCTATAGTTATATATTGATAACTGATTTTGTTGAGCTCTTGTCTTATTTATAGTCACTTCAGTACCGTCTTTGTATTTTCATCCCTCGTGGAGGGACACTATGTTTCATGCCGCAGGTACATGTACTCCACCTAGTAGACCACCCTAGTAGAAGCACAGTACATCCAACGACTATTGGAGAGTTCCAAGTTGATTCGGAGCTTTCTGAGTCTGTTCTATATATTTTGGTATTGTATAGTAGTCATGAGAAAGGCGGGGGTTTGTCCCGACCTTAACTAAGTCCATGTGTCTTTTAGAGGCTTTATAGACTAATGTAAAGTTAAGTGTGGTAGCATTGTGTTTTTTAATATTCTGGCCCCAACGGCCAAGTCTTGTAGATGTAGGTTTGGACTTACTTACGTTGTTTGTTTATCAATGCATCGTATCCATACTAGCAGGACCATTGAATGTTATAATTACATGCATGAAAAGTACAGGGTTATGAGTTGGTTCTCCCAGGCCGTTATGGCTATGGGTCTCTGTCCATCCCAATAGAATTTGGGGCGTGACATTCCGATCCGCGGCTCTGTCATTACATTAAAAATGAAAATTACAAGTTAAAAGATAACTGAAATTACAAACGTCCTATCTATACAACTTCTTTTGTACTCTTGACTTATGTTTCATCACCCTATTCTTCAGGCGGGCTCCTGACTTGCAATTTTTTCACCCTATTCTCTAGGCGGGATCCTGACTTGCAATTTCTTCACCCTGTTCTCTAGACGGGCTCCTGACTTACAATTTTTTCAACTTGTTGCTTGGATTTCAATTTCTTCTCCCTGTTCTTCAGGCGGGCTCCTGACTTGCTATTTTTTAACTTGTTGACTTTCAATTTCTTTATCTTGTTGCTTGACTTTCAACTACTTCGCCTTGTTGCTTGACTTTCAAATTCTTTACCTTGTTTCTTGAATTTTCATTTATTCACCCTGTTCTTCAGTCGGGCTCCTGAAATCACACCAAAATTAAAAAGCAAATTATCCCAAACAAAGATTATTATAAAGAGATTCCATTTGCCGAAAAAGTTAAGTTCCAAACAATAAGAATTAAATTTTGCCCCAGTTCGTCATCAGAGGAATTTTGTGAAAGTCACATCATAACTACTTGAAAAACGCAAATAAGGAAATGCATCTTTTATGGGTTACTTGGAATGATTCGACTAGAAAGTGCATTTTCTAGGAGTCAAAGGGAATGACTTGACTAGAAAGTATATCTTCTAGGAATCAAGGGGTGTGACTCAACTAGGAGTTATATCTCCTAGGAGTCAAGAATTAAGTTAAGAAGTGCATCACCTAACAAGTAAAATTTGAAATACACAATTAAGGAAGTGCGTCTCCTTACTAATGCCGCTTGAATTATCAAAACAAAGAAGTGTGTATCCTTACCAATGTCGTTTGAATTATCCAAAAAGGAAGTCCATCTCCTTACAAATGTTGCTTGAATTACCCAAACAAGGAAGTGCGTCTCCTTACAAACATCGCTTGATTACCCAAACAAGAAAATACATCTCCTTACAAATACCACTTAAATTACACAAATAAGGAAGTGCTTCTCCTTGCAAATGCCACTTGAATTACACCGATAAGGAAATGCGTCTCTTTACAAATATCACTCGAATCACCCAAGGAAGGAAGTGCGTCTCCTAGGGGTTAACTACTCAACTAGAAAGTACATTTTCTAGGAGTAAAGAATTAAATTAGGAAGTGAACTACCTAACAAGAGAAACTTGAATACCCACCAAGGAAGTGTGTCTCCTAAGGGTTAAGTGGAATGAATCGACTAGAAAATGCAACTTCTTGGAGTGAAGGTTCAATTTAAGAAGTGCATCACCTAATAAATAAAATCTGAATTACTCAGATAAGGAGGTGCATCTCCTAGGGGTTGCATGAAAGGACTCGTCTAGAAAGTACATCTTCTAGGAGTAAAGGCTTAAGTTAGGAAGTATTTCACCTAGCAAGCCAAAACTTGAACTACCCTAACAAAGAAGTATGTCTCCTAAGGTTTAAGTAGAAGGACTCAACTAGAAAATGCGACTACTAGGAGTGAAGGTTAAATTTAGGAAGTGTATCACCTAATAAATGAACCTGAATTACCCAAACAAGAAAGTGTGTCTCCTAAAGATATTGGATTATGAGTTTTACCAGGGTTTTAATCACCAAACCTGGCAGCAACATTGCCTCCTGCATTTGTGAAAGTGAGGAATTGCGACCTTTGATGTTTAAACTTTGAAATCCTTGATTTGAAGGTAACATATGTTCCTGTCTCATACAAAGAAAACTTGTGAGTTTAAAAACATGGTGGCTGATTTGTGGCTTTTGCTTTCGCGGTAATCGCTCTTGCCCTCATCACATTTAACCTTACTTCCAACCATTAGTATATGTCATTGACTTGCTGCATCATTGACCCAAACTCAGATTATTAAGAGTGACTCTGAAACAAACACAGTATCTCTGCTTTGTAATGTTCCTTCAGATAAACTCTTTGAACCTTGGTATTTCCATGAGTTCCCAGACTTGTCTGTTGACAAAAATTTCTGCATGCCTTATTCGGCTCACAATCATGTCTCTTTCATGTGCTGGCCTTTTGTCTTGCATTATGCAGTTGAAGAAGCTAGTAGCCAGTTCTGAAATCCTTTCTCACTTGTTTTGACATGGACTTGACTCAAAGACAATTAAAAAAGGACAATGATTTTTTTTATTGATTTTTTTTATTTTGATAACTGACTCAAGAATACGAAAATAAAACTATAGAGAAGAAAGAAAAGAAAATGAATGTCCCCACTGAAAAAGAGAAAATAAAATTTTATCTAAAAATGACAGTCAACTCTAACGATTATGCCATGCATTTTGGATTAAGCTGTCTGATCTTTGCATCCAAACTTTCACCGATTGTTGTCGAGTTAATGGCCTTGAAACTGAGTTTCTTACTTAGGTCAATTGCATTTAAGACCTTATTCGACTAGTGAAACCTTAAAGGATTTTCACCAACAAGCCTCTCTCATTTTTCTTTCTCTCAGCTCATTATCGTCTTATGGTGCCCGTGAGAGTTTTCACCAATAAGACTCTCTCATATTTATTTCTCTCAATGATCATATTACGGTGTCCATAAGGATTTTCACCGATAAGACTCTCTCATTTTTATCTCTCTCAACTTACCATCATCTTACGGTACTCGTGAGGGTTTTCACCAATAAGACTCTCATTTTTATTTCTCTTCCTGATTCCTTGTGCTGAGGAAGATGAGTAGTTCCCAAAATGTGTCATCATATCCATTGCATGATTAGCCTTAACATTCTCAAAGATTGATCCGAAGGTCTTTCTTTGGTTGTAACTTGGCTTTTGGATAAGGTTAGAAAAAAAGGATGATTTGAGGCTCAAATGATACTTGAAGTGGAGTGGGACTTACAACTTTTAGAATCGACTCAAATAAGGGATATTAACCCATGTCCCAGTTTCGTTTGACTGGGTAATTTAAAATTATTTATTTGATTGGACCGAGCCCAAAGTAGGGCAGCCTACGTATCTCACCCCCTGAGAGAGGAGAATTAGGTCACACATAATTCCGACAACTTATTCTTTTGCTTGATTCTGACTTCTTACTTTTCTCTTTTATTGACTCTTTTTCTCTTTGAAACTTTTTTGACTCTATTTTCTTGACACTCTTTTCTTTTCTTCCTTTTTGACACATTTTTTTTTTTTGAAACTTTTCTGACTCTATATTTCTTGACACTCTTCTCCTTTCTTCCTTTTTGACACATTTTTTTCTTTTTTTTTGAAACTTTTCTAACTCTATTCTTTTGCTCGATACTTTTGTTTTGAGCTTTGTTTACTGTATCTTGATTCCAAAAGAGGTGTATGAAAGAAAATAAAACTAAGGCTCAAATGGGGTAAACAAAGAATGACACAATGTTTGGATAGAAGAATGAAATGCCTTCGCCGTAAGTACATATCATGCAATATGAAATAAAAAATGAAGATCATTTGTGGCACTTTAACAACACTAACTTTAACTGAGCAAGCGTACCACTTCTTCTTCCACACTTTTCAAATATACAACTCCCCCTTTGTTGTACATCCCTCACATTAATTATCCAAGCTTTTGTGGAGCTGATTTTCGTTCTGTTCCTCTTGATATAGGATCACGCAACCGCTGTTTGACCTAATTGAGACATGTCTCTCAATTGATGACCAAGTTATTCTTGTAATTCTCAAAATAATTGCCTTAATTTTCAAAGGAGGATTCAACTTTTCACCAAATGTCTCAGCACTCTACCTATTTACTCAGATGCTTTTTCTAACTTTAGCCCTCTGATTAAAAGTTCATGCTCAAATTGGATTTTAAGATCTAGCTGAAAATTCTGAGAGCATGTCATATCAATAGAGCTAACATAAAATGTACTATGTAAGAAAAACAAACAAACAACACATATTTAAAACACAAAGGGAAAAAGACATTCTATTTAGTTGAAATAAAAGATAGAAGGGTTTAAACAGAAACGATAAAGGGATAAAACAAGATGGATCCCGAACTACAATTCTGAAATAATTTGGATAACAAAAAAGAAAACAAAATAAACTACCAAACATCCATCCTAGCAGGGAGAGGAGTGACTTCCCAATTGCTGAGCTTGACATCTTAGCCACTAGTTTGCATATCAGCATGACTAGAGCTTTCTTCACTGTCAATGTTCTACACCATAATTGATTTATTTTGAATCATATTTTCTATTTCTCTTTTCAAAGCATGACAATCTTCAATACTGTGACCCTGAACATCAGAATGATATGGACATCGTACATTAGGATCAAAACTTCTTAAATGTAGGTCAAGAGTATACCTAATGAGAGGAGTGATCATGCCCCGCTATACTAATCTCTGGAATAAACTGACATACAACTCTCCAATTGGTATGAAGCTATCTCTCAACTTTTATCTCATTTCATTGTTTGGCTTGGATAAAAAATCGGGGCCTAGAAGGGCTTTGGTATATTTGTGGATTTAGAGAGTGACTCTGAGGAGTTGGAGCATTCCATTGTAGGTAAGATGGGGGTTGAACATATGGTTGTACACTATACATTAGATATGGAGGTAGATGAATGGAGTATAATGAATTTTGGGAGTGATTATGTGGAGCTTGGGCATGAACTTGGGTTTGAGCCTGAGGGTAACAACGACGTGGTCTTCTTGACCATGCCCGCTGTCCAACTATAATAGAAGATACATCTTCCTCATTCCTCTTTCCCCCAACACTTCCTAAACCCTTTTGAATTACTTGAGTAGTTGTTTTCAATGTTCAAAACTCACAATGTGACCAGTCTTAATTCCATCCTCTATCATCTTCATCATTTTGAGACCTCAATAAATGGCTTGCTTAATGAGGGTAACAAGTGTTGATAATATGTTTCATCCTACTCTTAAATAAATACCTCTATTATTTTGCTTTCTTTCATTGGCATTTTTACCTAGCAGCTTGTTCACGCCATCGAATCGCATACTCTCTAAAACTTTCAGTACTCTTCTTCATGTTAGTTAGGGATTTCTCATCAGGAATCAACTCCACATTGTATTGGAATTGTTGCAAGAATTCATTAGCTAGTTCATCCCAACTAATCCACTTATCGATGTCTTGGTCAACAAACCATTTCAAAGCTTGGCCTGAAAGACTCTCCCCGAAATAAGCCATGAGCAATTCTTTCTTCCCTCCAGCGCCCCTTAGTTGGTTACAATAATGCCTTAAATGTATCACTGGGTCCCTATGTTTGTCATATTTCTCAAACTTCGGCATTTTAAACCAAGAGGAAGGTTAACACCTGGAAACATGCACAAATCTTTATATGAGACACTTTTATACCCCTGAGTCCGTGCAAGTTCTTCATAGCCAGTTTTAAACTTCTCTATTTTTTGGTCATTTTCTCTTGTTCTTCTTTCTTAACAGGCTTTTCAGTATTAAGAGAAAATTCAAGCGGATGAGTGTAGCCATATGGACCAATCGACTTAAATGTGGGCTCGGGAGCACAATGTTGATCACCAGAAATATTCAATATAGGGTCACTTGTAGAGTGAGGAATCATAACCGTTGGATTGACATTAAAAATAGGAGATTCAGATGGGAGTGGTGTTTCAGAAACATGACCAGTAGGTGGAGCCGAACATGTGGTAGTTTTGTGTTGAGGATTGAGGAAATGAATATTGGAAGTGTTTGGTTAGTGTTGCCCTAGAGTGGACCCTGATGCATGTTATAACATGTCAACAACAATAGGAAACTGTACATGTGACACTTGAGGCAAGCTAGAAAGATATTCCAGATTATCAGTGGGAAATAGAGGAGGTGGCAACCCATTAGCCCAAGCTCGATGCATATCTATTATTTGCTGCCTTAATTTCCAAATCTCTTCATTAACTTCTAAATTCTCATTCCCCGAACTGCCTATCTGATTAGTGACCACAACCTCGGTATTCCTATTGGCCATAACTTTTCTCTTTAATTTAGTGCAATATGAAGGACCAGCCAAAATGCCACAAACCAACCACCTAAAACTAACTGGACAAGAAATAACAAATGCGTTAGAGTTCAACACTTTTTCAAAACCTCTTTTTTATCCTTTTTGAAAAGATCACCGAACCCAAGAAGAACACCTACATATTTCACTCCCGAGAGAGGAGAATCAAGTGTGCGTAGTTCGTGACGTTTTGGCACAACATGGCCGATCAAAATTTCTTTCTTTTTTTTCTTCTTGAAACTTTGAGATGAAAACAAAATAACAAATTGTCAAAAGAAATGATGAAAACCTTTTTCTGAATTTTTCATTTTTAACTTTCTATACAAAATGTGACCTATGATTACCAAGGAAAATCTTTTTGGGTTTTCGATTTTGAATTTCATACCAAAATGAATCTTGAACCTATTAAAGGAAAAATCTTTTTGTAGTTTTCTTTTAAAGATGTATATGACACCTACTCTAATGAAGAGTAAAGAGAATATTTTTTTGGATTTTTCAAATTCCTATACAAAATTAAACCTATGATTACCAAAGAAAAATCTTTTTGAATTTTTGATTTTTAATTTCATAAGACAAAGTAATTTTAAGCTATTAAAGAAAAATATTTATTTTCTTTTTCTTTTTTCTTTTAAAGATGTATATGAACACCTACTGTAACTGAAGAGTGAAGAATTTTTTTTTGTATTTTTTTAAATAAGATCACCGAACCCTAGAAGGGCTACCTATGCATCTCACTCCCGAGAGAGGAGAATCAGGTGTGCGTAGTTCGTCCATATTGAATAATTGAATAATTAATAATAACGGTCAGACTAAACCACGACTTGCGAGACACGACAAAAACTAACGATAAAAAACATCAATAAAATCTTTTTGGGTTTTTAATTTGACACTTCACACAAAAATGACACCAATAACTATGAAAGAAAAATCTTTTTAATATCTTCATTATATGAAATGTACGAACCTTCTACCATTTTTGTTTGAATTTTCATTTTATAAAAAACTTCTATTGAAAAAATATCTTTTTGAAATTTTCAAATTATGAATGCTTACTAAAGAAACAAAAGAAAAATCTTTTTGATGTTTTTATTTTTTGACAAATGAGTGCAAAAGGTAAAAAATCTTTTTTTCTTGAATTTTAAATTGTGAAAAACAAAAGCCATAAGGAACTCTAAAAACTACGAAACTCTTTTTGGATTAACTTTTTTTTTCGACCTTTTCTAGAATAAACGCATCATTTCCCCAAATCACCCTGTTACCCTAAAAAATGCAATAATTAGTACGTAGGGATGCTTTAGAGGTGAGTCTCCTACGAAGGACAAAATGGGTCCAGCTAACTCTCAATATAATGTAGATAAGCATGACCTAAATGTTGACCTAGGCTGGGGTCACTAACAAGGCTGTTCGGGGGCGTATATAGTCGATAGTGGCTGTGATTGCTTTCTACCTACTCCATACATCTAATGGCCCCCTTCCTAAAATAAGGGTGAATCAACTAGAGTTTGTATACACGACATGTACTCTGGGACTTGTTGCAGAAAAAATTGACTTGGGTTATGCAAATGATGCCAGATATGAAGCGGTAACACATAAGAGGAAAAAACTGTAAACACATAGCAAGTAGATACTCAACAATGATACAATAAACACAAACAATAGAACAAACAACGTCTATACACCTATAATGTCCAACTAAGCCGATAAAGCTCTAAAATAAGCTCGAATTCTAAAAAACTTCCCCAGCAAGTCGCCAGAGCTGTCACACCCTCTTTTTCACCAAAAAGACGCATTTTAAGGTTTGAAAGGGTTTTTATTATTAAGTGACAGCTCTGAATATCCTTTGAATATTCGGGTGTGCCAAGTCACCTTTGAATATCCTTTTTCAAAACGATTTTGACTCTTTAAAACTGATTCGCAAACAGAGATTCCGATTAAGGAATTCTGTTGACTGAGGGGAAGGTGTTAGAAATCCCTTAATCCCATGGTTCTACCACGGTCTCTTCGTGAAGTATATCGGCTAGCAGACCACTATGAGTGTATAGACCACATAAAACACACAACAATCAAACAATCAAACTCAAACAAACAAATCCCAAAAATATAGTGTTCAGTCCGAATTATACAATCCCCAAAATAGAAAAATGCGGAAATGTAAATCCTATTCTATGCTAATCCTAGACTATGCTCTACCCGACACCTCGGGCCTTCATCACGAACGTTCTCCGTGTATAAGATACTTTGGGACATTCTCCGATGAACAAATACAAATGGCCTCGGGGCATTTCCCGACTAAATCAATACATTTTCCAAATGTGAGAAAACCAAACCATTCCAAAAACATTTCAAATTATCCAATAATTCACAATTCCTAAATGTGTCTACCCGAGCATACTGTTTTCCTAGCTTGACCTATCATGATACTATCATGTTCAATGAAATCAATGAATCAAAATTAATCCGTTGTCACTTTTATCAATTTTTAATTTCCGTCCCACTTATTCCCAATCACATGATTAATCAATATTGATATAAAATCAAACAATCAAAGCCACGACAAATATAGACGCTCAAATATAATATCAAAATTATATCATCAATCACCACGAACCATACAAATCGCAACATCAACACATCATATTACGATAAAAATAGAAAAGATAGAGTTGAAGAATTGGACCTCAATTGTCGATTTTCAATATATGGAAGATAAAACTACATCCCAAAAAACCTCAAATCAAACCTCGTCCTCGGTATTAAATTCAAACTCGAACCAGCCTTCTCAAATCAAAAACCAAAATCGAATCGAATCAAAATTGGACAGAATAGTGGGGGATTAGTTTTGAATTATTTGGATTATAGTTGAAACAAATTCTAGCGGATTGTCATCAAAATTGACGACAGGGTCAGATTTTGGTCGCAAATGGGGCAGAAGTTGCTGATTTCACTTTATTGGAGCTCCGACGAGCTCAACAGTGAGGAAATCAGAGCATACGGGTCATGTTTTCCCCTGTTGTAACGTTTTTCGGTGATAAACTCACCGGAAAAATCTGATTCACCGGCTATTATTTCTTCTCCTCCTAATCTCACTCTTCTTTTACCTTCACCATTTTTTGATCAACTCTTCGTCCTCTCTCCGTCTCAATCTCAGTTCACCCACCGAATTTTCTCCATTTTCTGATCACTTTGCTTTCATTTTCAGTTGTTTCTCCTCGTGTGTGTGCGTCCACCTATATGTGAATGTGTGTTGAATAAAATTATAGCCATCTGTGTATTGCGTGGTTTGCCTATCTTATTCTGTGAGAGTGATCTGTGTATGTATCCATGATTGTGTGTGTGATGTCGTATGTTGGTATGTGGAGTGAATGGAATGAAAATGGAGGACCCCTGAGAGAGCTACTGTGTATTGTAGTATGTGTATATCTGTGAGAGATTGTGAGAGTGATGAGAGATCTGTGTAGTAGATGATTTTTTTTGTATGGTCTATTCTCTGTATATGCCTTCGTCCAAGATGATTGTGTGTTCTGTATATATATTTCCCTCAAAAGGAAAAGAAAATATGATCCAGGGGTGGGGGTAAGGGGTACGTGGGGTATAGGGTAGGGGGTTGGGTGAGGGGTGTGAGTAGGTTGAGATAAAATTAGTTTGGATAAGAGAATATTAGGGATTATGGATTTAATTTGTTTGGATTTGTTGTATTTATTTCCTTGTAGGGAAAGTATAGAATGGGTGTGGGTACGTGGTAAGGTGAGTTAAAAATGAATAAAATTAAACTTTGGGAGGGATAAAATTAGGTGTCTACATCCGTTATCTTGAAAGGTATATTGAAAACTTATTGGGTGTTGAGACATAATTTAATTGAGATTTGGAAAAAATAGGTTTTAAAATTAAAGTTATAAATGGACTTTGAAAGTCGAAGTTTGTTTAGACATAAAAACAAATTTAAAATTTTGTGAGTTAAAATTTGACCGTGGACATAAAACTATCCACTTCTTTTTTAACAAATTATACTATGTCTTTTATACATGCTACCTTTATCTTCGTATAATACATAATGGTCCTACATAATCAAATTTACAATCAAGACAACTAATCAACTTGGGCCTTCTTTCAATTGGACCGCCAGATCTTTTTTATTATGGGGTCCAACATCCTCCCCCTCAAGTTGGAGTGGGGAATAACACCCAACTTGGGAAGAATGGAATGATGAAGAAGTCCAGTAAGAGGCTTCGTGAAAATATCAACGAACTGAGTCGTAGTGGAAACATGATGCAAGGAAATAGGACCATTAAAAAGGTGTTGACGGGTGAAATGGAAATCCACCTCGATATGCTTAGTGAGTTTGTGAAACACAAGATTGCGGGCAATATGTATAGTGATAACGCTCAACTTACACGTCAATTTAGTGCAAGGCGATCGTCGTCAATATATTTACCCAACTTTGGAGTCGGGGTCGAATCCACGAGGAACAATGTAAGTGGCGATTAAAATAATTTGAAACTATAGCTACAAGTTAAATTCAAAAAATGATATGAAAATATAAAATGGGGTTTTTTAATGATTGAACAAAAGTTATTAACACTTCAATTCGCCTTAGAACTCAAAGCTTAAACTGCAATATTTCAAATCAATGATATAGAGAAACTAGAGTTGTGATCACTATGATTAGTAATCCTCCATTGAATAATAGTTGTAGTATTGGATTCTTATGACTTATGAGAAATACCATATTATCAGTATCGACAGTTCATCTATGTTTTCTCAACCTACCTAGATGTTGAGTTCCCTAATTCTCTCGAACTTAGGAACCTTCTATTCACACTGATTTTATTTTGAGTTGATTAATCTTGTTACGACATTAATCATTAGATGGGAACTTAACCTTCTCAAATCCTCATTGATAATTCACTACCTTTAGTTTATTTCTCAGTTCGAGCAAATCAACATAAGGCGAGATTTATTGTTTGCAACCAACAAAAAATAATTAATACAAAAGAATTATCAAGATGTTCCCACAATCACTCGAAATCTAACCAACTATTAAGACAATACAGGAGTAATCATAGATCCCACAACCCTAGTTGTGGGTTTTAGTTACACATAAAAGAGAAAGCGATAACAATAACTGAATTCATAATTCAAAGTGATTAAACTTACAAAAGATGTAGTCAGAAATTGATTCTATTTCCAAATTCAAGAAGAATATCCCCCAACTAAATCAAAATACTGAAAATTAAAATCCAAGTTTAGAGACCAAAGAGAAGTAAAATAGTCTTTGAAATAAGTTCAAGATGTTAAGTCCTAAAAACTAGAGAGAAAATGGATTGATGTCGTGAAGTTCAAGATGCCCTAGAAAACCGTCAACTTTGCCTTAAATACTTAACCTAATTTTGGAAGCAAATCACAGCATACAACTTTTTCTCGCACAGGTGACTGATGTGTGAGCAGATACTAACACATTTGAGGCTTTTAACTAAGAATAATTGTAAAGTCTTAAGCAACTTTTTTTGTTTTTGATTGTTTTATGTTTGATTTTGCTGTAGAAGCTAATATGATAGAGAACCAATAAGAATGGAAGCAAAGAAGTTGAAATCTGAAGAAATCTAAAGAAAAGTGTGGCTGACGACATTTGTGATAAGTCATCAGCCCCGTGATAAGCTATCAGTTTCATCGTCAGTAGTAGACAGAGAATTGGCCTAAGTTGAAAGCTGTGATGATATTTTATGATATGTCGTCAAGGGTCTGATAAGCTGTCAAGAATGTCGTCAGCCTAAGGCAGCACAGGAGAACTAAAGCAGAGCCTTGACGACATTTTGTGATAGGTCATCAAGGAGCTGATAAGTCATCAAGATTGTTTTCAACCTTAAGTAGGAAGAGCCCAAACTGAAGAATGAGTTGACGACATTTGTGATAAGTCGTCAGCCTCCTGATAGGCTATCACAAATGTCGTCACCTAATTCGAGGGATTTCTGAAATTTTATTATTTTGTTTCCTTATTTAGGGTGAACTATTTAAAGCCTTGTTTAGGGTTTTCTTGAAAGACCTGATCATTGAGTTTTGACGATACTTTGATATTTTCTCTCTCTAATTTCTTGGCTTAAAAAAGCAAATACTTTGAAGAGATTATTATCATTATTTTGGGATTTCCTTTATGATCTAATTTGTAATTCACTAGTTATTATTCTTTTTGTGGTAAGTTTAACTTTCAAAGCATGAATACAACTCGTTGTTTCAATTTTAGCATTATGAGTGGCTAAATTCCATTAACCTGAATTATGGGATCTAGGGTTAGGTCTTGATAAAGTGCCGAGTTATTAGGATTCGAAGGTGGTAGGACTTCTTGTTAATTCTGAGGTTTTAATTAACGTCTATTGGTTGCAAACAATAGATAAAACCCACTTTGATTTGCTTGAGAAAAAAATCAAATATAGTGGGAAGTGAATTATCAACAGGGACTTGGAAATATTTTGTTTAATAATCAGCGCTGTAACAAGGTTGGTTAACCTGTGGTAAAATCTGGGCAGTGAATATAAATTCCCTAAGTCTGAGAGGATTTGGTAATTAAATGCTTAAGTAGGTTGAGAGAAATTTAAGCATAACTTTGATAAAGATAACTTGTTGTCCTACCTACCGTGATAATCTTGAAGCACTAGTAGCATCTGTCAAGTACCAAAATCCCTAGTGAACATAGTTCTAGTTTTCCATAAACTCTTGGTTACAAATACTAAAACTAAAGTGACCAACAATTATTTGTTTGATCATCAAAACCCCCATTTTATGTTTTCGTATCATTTGTTTGAATTTAACTTGTAGCTATAGTTTCAAATTAGTTTAATCGCCACTCACATTGTTCCCTGTGGATTCGACCCCGACTCCAAAAGTTGGATAAATATACGAATACCGCCTTGCACTAAATTAACGTGTAAGTTGAGCGTTATCAAAAATTGCGCCGTTGCTGGGGAGCAATTTGGCGTATTTAGTTGGTTTGGAATTTTAGCCTACTTGCTTGAATTCAAACTTGTAAATATTTATTTTTAATTTTCTTTTATTTCTTATGTTAGGTAGATTTTTATTTTAGTTTACTTATTACTATGGCATCATGGAATGAACATGAGCTTGGTGGTTGGAAATCTTATCTTGATGATCCATGTCCATATTGTGATGGACCTCACTTTTGGCAAGATTGTAGATATGCTCCCCGGAGAGAGATGTGTGCGCCATCTCCATCCTACCGGGAGTATGATTATTCTTTATGTGGTAGTCAATATGGACATTGGAGTGATTTCCCAAATTCCCCCTCCCCCCATTGTGCTAACCCAAATTCTAGTTCTTCTTATGATTTTGATAGGTCTTTTGGTCAAAAAAAGAAAGAACAAAGCACCAGAAAGAGTGGCATTGAAGCTATGCTTCAACTAATGTTGGATCGTATGGACACAACGAATGATATCATATGTGATATACGTCAAGACATTAGGGAATTTAACAAGGAAAAAGAAAGGATAGGGGAGATGGATATCGAGGTCAATCATCCAAAACACTCTTCTACATTATGTTTAGATGATATATTGTATGTGGAATTATTTAGACTAATCGAAGAGTGTAAAGATAAAGAGAAAGAATCCTATAGTAATGTTGATCTTGATGTTGAGCAACCTTTGGTGATTTCCCAACCAATCAAACCATTCATGAACGAAGATGACAAAGATGAGGAAATGGTGCTAGAGTCGAAAGAAGAAATGAAGCACAATTCGTATGAAGATTCTAGTCCATTTCAGGGTAAATATACTATTATGGATGCTACTCCGAAATTGAGAGTTATTCCTCATTCGAATCACTTTTCAACATTATGCTTGGTGGATGTGATGAAAGTCGAATTACCCAAGCAAATGATGAATTTTGAAAATGAGGAAGAAAATTCTTACATTTTGGAGTTTATCATTCCAAAAGGGTATACTACAACCCCAATCTTAAAGGCCAACAAGCTTAAAGATCGATGTCCATTTAGTTCCTTTTTAATATCCTTACTATTGCCTAATAAGCCCACACGAAAGTTCGATGCAAAATTGGGCAAGCTGTTCAAGTCTTTAAAGTGGCGTGATAGAACATTCCTTATCATGCCCTCATATTTACCCAATAGACCTAAAAGATGTAAAGATTGAAAGATGGGCAGACAATTCAAATCGTCAAAGTGGAGGGATAAAGGATGACTAAATATTGTCGTACCGCGACACTAAATTAGGCGCTTCTTGGGAGGCAAACCAAGGTATTTTGTTGTTTGTTTTCGTATTATGTGATTGACATCATATGTTCGCACCCATGGTGCCACAGGTATGTTTCTAACTCTCTCATTTTGGTTTAACTCATTGGGGACATTGCATGATTTTAAGTTGAGGGTGGAGCTACTTGTGGGTGTTAAATGTCCTCTTGGGGTTTTTGTTGCCGTGCCTCTTTTCCCCGGAGTCTTGTTCCTAGTAGAGCCGACATGTTTAGGTATATTGTGTTTGTTTTGTAATGTGTTGTGGTTAACTGGGGGAAAAATAAGTATCAAGGACATTTGACATATTTTTATTGATTTTTCTTGGAATGATAAATACCTCTCCAATTGTCTATCTGGTAACTGTGTGATGAGCATCTATAGGTGACTATTGTGAATCTTTTTATGACATTAGTGTTACATACATGATAATCACTGCTAACAATTGCATGAACCGAATGGGTAGTAGCTTGTGATGTACCTTTGTGCCATGTGTGTGAGAGATGCTACCTAGTTCCTATTGTGTGTTAAATTCAGAACTTGCCCGATTGGTCTTGCCTTGGTTGTAGGATAGCGGTTAGGAAAGGATCATAGTACGTTGTTGATATTAGTCCACTTTTAGCCTAAATGACCTTCCATGTATGAATAATATCCTTTGATCCTGATTTTGAGCCTGAATGCCTATTCTTTTTATTATACCTATCACCTTCCCATTTGCTTCACAATGAACCTGTTTTGGTCCTGATCCTCCTTGGATATTATGCACTTTGACTTAGGCAAATAGCCTAAGTTGAGGGTGGCTATCATAGGGGTGCATGATGTAAAGTGAGTATAAAGAAGGGTAATAAAAAAAAATATATATGCAACGCTGGGTGTGGTAGGAAAAGAATGAGAAAAGAAAAGTTGTGCAAAAGAGAAAATGATTGATTAAATGACCACACCCATCCTGAATTTGCTTAATCAAGAAAGGGAGAAATAAGGTAAAGGTTGATAAGTGAGACCCCAAAAAAAATAGTATAGTGCCAAGGAGGCTTAGTTACTTTAAATATCCTTGCATATCATACCAGCCCCAAGTCTATATTACAAAAGGAAGAAAAATCCTATAGTGATCCTAACTTAACTATCTGAAAGCTTCAGTAATGAAAATAAGGGCAAGCTTATGGTATTTGGCATATATTGACTGGAACTTCTTACTGAGAGTGAGTGTTTTTTGACCGTCCCTGCATTTACATGCTTGATTTCATATATGAGCGAGGAGGGACTTCTTTGTTGTAAGGGCACATCGGTTGCATTGCTACTTGCCTACTTATTTGGATAGTGTAATTTGTATATAGGCATGGTTATTGTTGCTAAGTTGATGCCATATCTTGATTCCTTTCTGTCACATTGTTAATCTTCATGGATATACACAGATGGGTTTAAAGTGATTGAAAATGGTGAGGGTAATGTGTTTTGAACTAAAATTGATGATCAACTGTCATAGGTATCTTATGTGTCTCTTGGTTAAGCATCGTAATGTTGTGTTTTAGTTGCTTGAGTACAAGCAATTGTTTTAAGTTGAGGGTGTTGATGTGTAAGAAGATGCTAACACATTTGAGTCTTTTAACTAAAAATAATTTTAAAGTCTTAAGCAACTTTTGTCGTTTTTGATTGTTTTATGTTTGATTTTGCAGTAGAAGCTGATATGATAGAGAACCAACAAGAATGGAAGCAAAGAAGTTCAAATCTGAAGAAAAGTGTGGCTAGCGACATTTGTGATAAGTCATCAGCCCCATGATAAGCTATCAGCTTCATCGTCAACAATAGACAGAGAATCGGCCTAAGTTGAAAGCTGTGACGACATTTTGTGATAGGTCGTCAAGGGTATGATAAGCTGTCAAGAATATCGTCAGCCTAAGGCAGCACAGGAGAACTAAAGCAGAGCCTTGACGACATTTTGTGATAGGTCGTCAAATGTCATCAAGGAGCTAATAAGTCATCAATATTGTTGTCAGCCTTAAGTAGGAAGAGCCCAAACTGAAGAATGAGTTGACGACATTTGTGATAAGTCGTCAGCCTCCTGATAGGCTATCACAAATGTCGTCACCTAATCCGAGGGATTTCTGAAATTTTATTATTTTGTTTCCTTATTTAGGGTGAACTATTTAAAACATTGTTTAGGGTTTTCTTGAAAGACCTGATCATTGAGTTTTGATGATACTTTGATATTTTCTCTCTCTAATTTCTTGGCTTGAAAAAGCAAATACTTTGAAGAGATTATTATCATTATTTTGGGATTTTCTTTGTGATCTAATCTGCAATTCACTAGTTATTCTTCTTCTTGTGGTAAGTTTAACTTTTAAAGCATGAATACAACTCGTTGTTTCAATTTTAGCATTATGAGTGGCTAAATTCCATTAACCTGAATTATGGGATCTAGGGTTAGGGCTTGATAAAGTGCTGAGTGATCAGGATTCGAAAGGTGGTAGGACTTCTTGATAATTCTGAGGTTTTAATTAACGTCTGTTGGTTGCAAACAATAGATAAAACCCACTTTGGTTTGATTGAGAAAGAAATCAAATATAGTGGGAAGTGAATTATCAACAAGGACTTGGAAATATTCCGTTTAATAATCAGCGTTGTAACAAGGTTGGTTAACCAGAGGTAAAATATGGGTAGTGAATGAAAATTCCCTAAGTCCGAGAGGATTAGGTAGTTAAATGCTTAAGTAGGTTGAGAGACATTTAAGCATAACTTTGATAAAGATAACTTGTTGTTGTCCTACCTACCGTGAGAATCTTGAACCACTAGTAGCATCTGTCAAGTACCAAAATCCCTAGTGAACATATTTTTGGTTTTCCATAAACTCTTGCTTACAAACACTGAAACTAAAGTGACCAACAATTATTTGTTTGATCATCAAAACCCCCCATATTATCTTTTCGTATCATTTGTTTGAATTTAACTTGTAGCTATAGTTTCAAATTAGTTTAATCGCCACTCACATTGTTCCCTGTGGATTCGACCCCGACTCCAAAAGTTGGGTAAATATATTGACGACGATCGCCTTGCACTAAATTCACGTGTAAGTTGAGCGTTATCAGTGACGATAACTTGTGACGACTAATCAGGGGGTTGACGGCTTATCAGACATGTCGTCAACTACTCTCTGTATTTGATATGTCTTTGTCTTCAGCCGACAAAGAGTCTGATGGACTATCAAAGATTTGATGACTTATAACGGAATGTCGTCACTTCTTCAACTCAGCTTCTGAACACTGCCTAAGGCTGACAGTAATCCTGGCGACTTATCTCAAAGTTGATGGCTTATCAGCAGATGCCGTCACTTTTAAAATCTGACTCCCATACACTGCATAAGGCTAACGATAACTTTGATGACTTATCACAGAGCTGACGACTTATCAGACAAGTCGTCAACTATACTTTGATGTCTGTTTTCTCCAATTTCATCTCTATTGACTTCATTGTCGTTGGTTTTCTTGAATATTGACTTTACTGCAATATCAAAGAGAAAACAATAAAAAACAACAATAGTTACTTAAGAACCTACAATTATTCTAAGTTAAAAGCCTTAAATCTGCTAACAGAAATCTAGCACATCAACACCCTTAACTTAAAGCAATTGCTTGTCCTCAAGAAACTACATGACACCATACTACGATGCTTAACCAAAAGAAGCATAAGATACCTATGACAGTTGAGCATCAATTTTAGCTCCAAACATATTACACTCTCCAAGTTCAATCACTCTAAACCCAATTGTGTATATCAATGAAGATCAACAATGCGACACAAGGGAATCAAGATATGGCATCAAATTAGCAACAATAACCATGCCTATATACAAATTACACCTCCCAAACAAGTAGGCAACTACCAATGCAACCGATGTTCCCTTACAATAAAGAAGTCCCTCCTCACTCATATGTGAACTTAAGCATGTCAATGCGGGGACGGTCAAGAGACACTCACTCTCAGAAAGAAGTTCCAGTAAATGTATGCCAAATACCATAAGCTTGCCCTTATTTTCATTACCGAAGCTTTCAGTCAGTTAAGTTAGGATCACTATAGGACTTTTCTTCATCTTGTAATGTAGGCTTGGGGATGGTATGACACAAGGATATTTAAAGTAACTAAGCCTCCCTGGCACTACACTATTTTTGGGTTCTCACTTATCAACCTTTACCTTATTTCTCCCTTTCTTAATTAAAGCACATTCAAGTTGGGTGCAGTTTTTATTCATCCATTTTTTTTACAACTTTTCTTTTCTCATTCTTTTTCTACCACACCCAGCCTTGCATATTTTTTTATTACCCTTCTTTATACTCACTTTACATCACGCACCCCTATGATAGCCACCCTCTACTTAGGCTATTTGCCTAAGTCAAAGTGCACAATGTCCAAGGAGGACCAGGGCCAAAATAGGTTCATTGTGATACAAATGGGAAGGTGATAGGTATAATATAAAGAATAGGTATTCAGGCTCAAAATCAGGAACAAGGGATATTATTCACACATGGAAGGTCATTTAGGATAAAAGTGGACTAATATCAACAACGGCCTATGATCCTTTCCTAACGGCTATCCTACAACCAAGGCAAAACCAACCGGGAAAGTTCTGGATTTAACACACAACGGGAACTAGGTAGTATCTCACATACACATGGCACAAAGGTACATCACAAGCTACTACCCATTCGGTTCATGCAATTGTTAGTAGTGATTATCATGTCCCTAGTACTAATGCCATAAAAAGATTCATAGTAGTCACATATAGATGCACATCACACAGTTACCAGATAGACAATTGGAGAGGTATTTATCATTCCAAGAAGAATCAACAAAAATATGTCAACTGTCCTAGATACTTATTTTCCCCCAGTTAACCACAACACATCACAAAACAAACACAATACGCCTAAACATGCCAGCTCTACTAGGAACAAGACTCCGGGGAAAAGAGGCACGACAACAAAAACCCCAAGAGGACATCAACACCCACAAGTAGCCCCACCCTCAACTTAAAATCATGCAATGTCCCCAATGCGTCAAAATAAAATAAGAGAGTTAGAAACATACCTGTGGCACCATAGGTGCAGAGATCTGAAGTCAATCACATAATACAAAAACAAATACAAACAACAAAATGCCTTGGGTTGCCTCCCAAGCAGCGCTTGATTTAATATCGCGGTACGACTAGGTTATCTTGACTACTTAGAATTCATCAAGATACCTTGAAAGTGCTTCATCCTTTATCCCTCCACTTAGGCGATTTGAATCGTCGGCCCATCTTTCGATCTTTACATCTTTGAGGTGCGTTGGGAAAATGTGAGAGCATGATAAGGAAAGTTCTATCACGCCACTCCGAAGACTTGAACCGCTTGCCCAATTTTACATCAAACTTTTATGTGGGCTCATTTGGAAACGGTGAGAATCTTAAAAAGCCACTAAATTGACATCGATCTTTAAGCTTCTTGGCCTTCAAGATTGGGATTGTATTATACCCTTTCGGAAAAACAAACTCCAAAATGTAGGAATTTTCCTCCTCATTTCCAAAATTTATCATTTGCTTGGGTGATTCGACTTTCATCACATCCACCAAGCATAATGTTGAAAAGTGATTCGAGTGAGGTCTTCTCTCTAATTTTGGAGTTGTATCCTTCTCGATCTCTTCACCCCGAATTGGGCTAGAGTCTTTATAAGAGATTGGATCAATTTATTCTTTTGTCTCTAGCACCATTTCCTCAATCTTGGCATCATCTCTCATGGTTGGTTCGGTTGGTTGGGAAATCATCGAGGGTGCTCATAATCAAAATCAACATCAATATAGGATTCTTGCTCCTCATCTTTACACTCTTCCATTATTTTAAATGATTCCAGAGATAAGATATCATCTAAACATAATATAGAAGAATGCTTTGAATGATTGACCTCTATATCTATCTCCTCATTAATGATTGGCTTCATGTCTTGACGCATATCACATACGATATCATACGTTTCTTTCTGGAGATCCAACATTTGTTGAATTATAGCTTCAATGCCACTCTTTCTGGTGCTTCGTTCTTTCTTTTCTTGACCATAAGACCTATCAAACTTATAAGAAGAACTAAAATTTAGATTAGCGCAATAGGGGGAGGGGGAATTTGGGAAATCACTCCAATGTCCATCTTGATCACCACATAAAGAACAATCATACTCCTGGTAGGATGGAGATGGTGCACACATCTCTCTCCGAGGAACATATCTACAATCTTGCCAAAAGTGAGGTCCATCACAATATGGACATGGATCATCAAGATAAGATTTTCAACCACCAAGCTCATGTTCATTCCACGATGCCATTGTAATAAGTAAACTAAAATAAAAATCTACCTAACACAAGAAATAAAAGAAAACTAAAAACAAATATTTACAAATTTGAATTCAAGCAAGTAGGCTAAAATTCCAAACCAACTCAATACGCCAAATTGTTCCCCGGCAACGGCGTCATTTTTGATAACGTTCAACTTGCACATCAATTTAGTGCAAGGCGATCGTCGTCAATATATTTACCCAACTTTGGAGTCGGGGTCGAATCCACGAGGAACAATGTGAGTGGATATTAAACTAATTTGAAACTATAGCTACAAGTTAAATTCAAACAAATTATATGAAAAGATAAAATGGGATTTTTTTAATGATTGAACAAAAGTTATTAACACTTCAATTCACCTTAGAACTCAAAGCTTAAACTGCAATATTTCAAATCAATGATATAGAGAAACTAGAGTTGTGATCACTATGATTAGTAATCCTCCACTGAATAATAGTTGTAGTATTAGATTCTCGTGACTTTTGGAAAACAATAAATTATCAGTATCGACAGTTCATCTAAGTGTTTCTCAACCTGCCTAGATGTTGAGTTCCCTAATTCCCTCAAACTTAGGAACCTTCTATTCACACTGATTTTATTTCAAGTTGATTAATCTTATTACAACATTAATCATTAGATGGGAGCTTAACCTTCTCAAATCCACGTTGATAATTCACTACCTTTAGTTTATTTCTTAGTTCGAGAAAATCAACATAAGGCAAGATTTATTGTTTGCAACCAACAAAAAATAATTAATACAAAAGAATTATCAAGATGTTCCCACAATCACTCGAACCCTAACCAACTATTAAGACAATACAGGAGTAATCATAGATCCCACAACTCTAGTTATGGGTTTTAGTTCCACATGAAAGAGAAAGCGATAACAATAACTGAATTCATAATTCAAAGTGATTAAACTTACAAAAGATGTAGTCAAAAATTGATTCTCTTCCCAAATTCAAGAAGAATATCCCACAACTAAATCGAAGAATTGAAAATTGAAATCCAAGTTTAGAAACCAAAGAAAAGTAAAGTAGTCTTTGGAATAAGCTCAAGATGTTAAGCCCTAGGAACTAGAGAGAAAACGGATTAATGTCGTGAAGTTCAAGATACCCTAGAAAACCTTCAACTTTGCCTTAATACTTAGCCTAATTTTGGAAGCAAATCACAACATACAACTTTTTCTCAAACAGGTGACGACAACATGTGGCGACTTATCAGGGGGTTGACAGCTTATCAGACATGTCGTCAATTCCTCTCTGTATTTGATATGTCGCTATCTTCAGCTGACGACGAGTCTGACGGCTTATTAAAGATTTGATAATTTATCACTGAATATCGTCACTTCTTCAACTCAGCTTCTGAACACTGCCTAAGGCTGACGGTAATCCTGATGAGTTATCACAAAGTTGATGGATTATCAACAAATGTCATCACTTTTAAAATCTAATTCCCATACACTACCTAAGGCTGACAATGACTTTGGCGACTTATCACAGAGCTGACGACTTATCAGACAAGTCGTCAACTATACTTTGATATCTGTTTGCTCCAATTTCATCTCTATTGACTTCATTGTCTTTGGTTTTCTTGCATCTTAACTTTACTGTAATATCAAAGAGAAAACAATCAAAAACAACAATAGTTACTTAAGAACCTACAATTATTCTGAGTTAAAAGCCTTAAATGTGCTAATAGAAAGCTAGCACATCATGTAGCCGCTTGATTATCGTAGTAGACAGGGAAAGATTGATCAACTGCAACATCAAGATTAACCAACAGCCTAAAAGTCCAAGATAACTCAGTAACAACCTTACTAAGGGCTTGATATTTAGCCTCGACAGATGAAAGAGAGATGACAGGTTGTTTCTTAGCTTTCCAACCCACTAAAGACACAACAAGAGATATGCTAAAACCAGAAACTGATCGCCTAGTATCTGGGCAAGCAGCCCAATCAATGTCACAAAAAGTCGAAAGAGAAAGAGAAGGATTAACACTTATAAGGACATCAACATTCGAAGACCCCTTTAGATACCTCAAAATATGGAGGGTGATAACGCTCAAACTACAGCTCTCGTAAGAGTGTAAGCGGTCGTTGTCAAATATATAACCCAACTGGGTTGGGTATCGATCCCACAGAGAATAGCCGGTCACTAAGTAAGCAAAGATTATTAGACTTTTGGTGCAAGTCTCGTAAAAGGAGGGATTTTGTAGCGTGCAATAATGTAACAAAATAGTAGAGTAAAAACGGAAAATAGCAAAGTAAAAAGGAAAGAATATTTAGTAAGATGTTTAACCAATGAGAATTGAGAGTTGGAGTTATGTCCACCTTATGAGTTATACGTCTCTATTGGCTATGAGTTATGCGGAATTCAGACATGCATGTGCTTATAGAGAATTGTATTCTATGGTAAATCCAGGCGTCTTTCGACCATCAAGGATTATTTCACTTTAACTCTTTCGAGCTTAAAGCGTGTCTAACGGTACAAATTCTCCAAGAGGTTAATCCAGTTACGACACTAACTTTTTAACAGGGGTTGGTGCCCTATTACCTTGACATTATCTCTTTTCCAGACATATAACTTTTCTTTCGAACAAGTTAATGCTATACTGGCGTATTCTATATGTTTGCAACCACTAGAATTTAGATTAAGATGAAGAGAGTAATGATATAAGCAGCATACGTGTCACGAATTCACAAACTCATAGCAATAGATAGTATCTCATAAGGCTTCCATAACCCCAACAGAGAAGTTTAGCTACTCATGATTGCAACGGAGATCACAATAAACATCATCATGATCTCACGTTGGTCACAAGGGCCGTGCTTTCTCTGTCAGAAAGTAACGTGAATAGTACTAAATGTCGAAGAAAATAGAATTGAATAGAAAATAGGATGAATGAGTTGAATTGTAATGGTTGAATGAATTAATGAGTGAATGAATAAAAAGTTCAGCATAATAGGGTATTTATAACACCCATATCCTAATCCTACTAGGATACTGCGTACTTATCCTAATCCTAATAAGTTACTGTTGATCCCCAAAGTCTTTAGAATTGCTGTTTTTGCCCGGGACAGGTTTTCCATGCATCACTTTTAGTCCCTAGGCGTCCAAGCTCTCCTTTCCTTCTTTCGTGAAGCTTCCTTGGGCGTCAAGTTATCCATAAAATGCTGAAATCTTCATCATTTATACCTGAAAACTTGCTAATCACGTTTGTTAGCTCACTTACAGGAAAAAAGGCTAAAAGTGCATGAATTATATATTTTGTCCTCAAAACTTAGCTAAAATATGGGTAAATTATAGTACTTTAGGCGTGTAAATATGCCTATCATCAGAGGGAAGCATGTATGTGAGGAGCTCGAGGTGACTGAAGAAACTAGATGAGGTGTTGAGCTGCAAAGCACAAGTCAGGACTAGTATGTGTCAAAAAATTTAACTTGCTCACCAAACTCCGATAGGATTTAGGAGAACTCAAGAGATCACCTGTTGTGGTCTGTAACTTCACATTAAGATCAAGAGGGCAAGTAACAGCAGTTACATATTCACACCCAAATTCTAAGAGAAGATCCTGAATAAGTTTCTACTGATGCAAAAATCAGCAGAAAAAGACCTTGAGCAGAATAAGCAATCTGGATGCCTAAAAAATAGTTAAGAACCCCTAAATCCTTGATCTGGAACTGGGAATTTAAAAATAACTTGAGGTTTGATATCTCAACGAAATCATCACCTGTGAGTATAATGTTATCCACATACACAACCAAAATAACAATAGGAGAGATAATTTTTCTAGTAAACAAGGAATAGTCATTCATGGAATGTGTATACCCTCTAGAATATAAAGTTTGAGATAAATTGGCATACTATTCCCTATAGGCCTGTCAAAGTCTATATAAAGATTTCTGAAGAAAGTAAACTACAGGGGAAGAATTTGTACAAGTAGGGGCAAAAAAATTAGGGGGTAATTTTATATCAACCTCCTCCTCCAAGTCACCATTGAGGAAGACATTATTCACATCCAGCTAAAACAGAGACCATTTCTTCTTGAAAGCAATAAAAATTAAGCATTTAATAGTGGAAAACTTGATAATAGGAGAGAAAGCCTCAATGAAATCCACACTCTCAACTCTCGTGTCACCTCTACAAACCAACCTGGCTTTATATCTTTCCAAGGACCCATCAGCCTTGTATTTGACCTTGAAAACCCATTTACAACGAATAGGTTTGTTGCCAGGTGGTAGAGGAATTACAAACCATGTATGTTTAGCTTAAGTGCCTCAAATTCTTTCTTCATAGCATCTTGTCAAGCAGGTATAGAGGCTACCTGAGAATATGAAATAGGCTCCAAAATTGCAGTGCTAGCAAAAAAATCAGTGTCAGTAGAAATAGAACTAGAACCACACAAGGAAAGAGGTAAGTTGCAAATAAAATTTTGAAGATGAAACGTAACAAAATGGGGCCTGGAAGACCTCCGGAGAGCAGGAGAGGAAAAAGTAGATGTAGATGTAGAGGAAATGGAATGAATAGAATATGAAGGAGAAGAAGAAGAAGGAAAAGAGGGAGAATCAATATAAAAAAAATAACAGAGGAAGTGGGAGATGTAAAAAGAAGAAGGAGGAAGAGCAAAAGGAAAAATATACTCATGGAAAACAACATCTCTAGACACAAGAGTTAGTTTAGTATGCAAATTATATATTTTGTAACCCTTTTACCCAAGGGATAGCCTATGAAAACACCTGGATCAACCTTAGACTAAAACTTATCCTTAAGAACCTTAGGGACAGTGGTGAAGCAAAGACACCCAAAAATTCTTAGATGGGAAAAAGATGGTTCCCGGTTATGTAAAAGTTCAAAAGAAGATTTGTGGTGAAGCAAAGTGGAAAAAATTATTGATCAAGTAGGTAGCTTGAGAACACAATCACCCCAAAAATGAAAGGGGTAATTTGGACTGAAAAAGCAAGGCTCTAGAGGTTTCAAGAAAGTACCTATGTTTTCTTTCCACAACCCTATTTTGTTGGGATATGTGGGGACTGGAAGTCTGGTGAAAAATCCCATGGTCTAAGAAATATTGGCTATTGGATATACTAGAACCTAACTCTAGGGCATTATCACTTATAAAAGCCTTGATTGAAACACCAAATTGAGTCTTGACTATGATAAAGAAAGCCTTTAAAGGTGGAAAAGCATTGCTCTTGAAACCCATAAAGTGAGCCCAAGTGGCTTGGGTATAGTCATCAAAAAGTGTAAGAAAATACTTGCACCCATCAGTAGTGGGAGTGCTATAAGGACCCCAAGAATCCACATGAATCAATTCAAAATGGGAAGTAGTCTTAATAGAGCTTACAGGAAAAGAAAGTCTAGGTTGTCTAGCCATAAGGCAAATAAAAGATTGCTTAGAAGAGAAAACACAAGGAATGGAAGAAATATTCTTCATTCCAGGAAAAGGAATGTGACCTAAACGATTATGCCATAAAATCTCCATTTTATTAGATGTAGAATAAGATTTACAATGATCAGATGTAAGACAAGTAGTACAAGGCAAAAAATTACATTAGGTAATGAAGAAATAGAAACAGTTGGTACAGTAGAAGCACAAGCAGGCTGAAATAGGAATTGTAGAAGTACAAACAGTAGGAATTGAGATAGATGAAGAGTTAGCTATATGAGAATATTGAAACTTGGAGAGTCCAACAACCAATTTACCAATTTCCTCTAGCCTCTTCAGTGAAAGACTGAAGGGGCCTGTAGAAAATAAGTAATTTTAGTAAATTGAACTTAGCAGTCTAACTGAGAAATCAATTTAGAAATAGAGATGATATTGAAATAAAAAGAAGGCAAATAAAGAACATTATGTAGTGTAAAAGAAAGGAAATGAAGGAAACCGGTGCAGGTGAGTTTAACTTTGTAGCTATTTGGTAGGTTGAACAGATAGGGTATTGTTAAGGGATAAATGTCAAAAAGAAGATCTTTATTGTAAGTCATGTGGTGTGTGGCACTAGAGTCTAAAATTCAAGAGCAGCTAGACAATTTTCCTAGCAAGTATAAACTGGGACTTCATTTAATGTTATCAGACATAGAAAGAATACCAACAAAGTTTGCAAAAGCCATGAGACAAGATTGAGATTTCAAAAATTTGAGTGTTCTAAAGTGAGTGAAACAGCTAGTAATACTGCTCCTTGGTTAAACCAGGAATTATAGACCAAGGTTCAGAAGACTGATCTGATGAACCACCCTGTACACCAGGTTCAGAAGTGACAGGTTGGACCTCTGCAACTGCAGAACACTTGTTGTTCCTAGTGAACTTAAAATGAGGGGGATAACTATTCAACTTATAATATTTGTCAATCAGATGCCCAGGCTTCTTACAATATTTACATAATAGGGTGGACTTTGAAGGGATGTGCCTGGGGGTTGGAGGATAAGTAGAGAAAGCCGAAACACCCCTTTTAAGAGGCTGCCTAGCAGAAGAATTGAGGTTAGAACTAAAAGAAGCTAAATCAAGAGTGAATAGATTACTTGTATCTGTCTCTCATCTTGAAAAAGAATGCAATTGCTCTCATCTTGTAAAATAATGCAATAGATAGTGTCAAGAGATGAAAGAGGATTCATCATGATGAGATTCCATCAAATCTCTACATATGTCTCATTGAGGCCCATAAGGAATTAGTAAAGTCTATTCTCCTTATCATCTTAAAGAAGAGCATTCCTAGCTGTGCAAGTACATTTATTGGCATTTCTACTACACATAAAGCCTAGTACATCCTATAGTTTCTTAAGTTTATTGAAGTAGGAAGCAATATCCAGGCAGCCCTGACTAGTACACGCAATCTTCTTCTTAAGTTCAAAAATATTAGTCCCGTTCACAGTTTCATACCTTTTATCTAGTCGATTCCAAATACTTTTTGCAGTTTTTGAGTATTGCACACTTTTAACTATCTCAGGGGAAAGAGAACTAGTGATCTAGGAGATCACTAAATAATTATACCTATTCCATTGCCTAAGATTAGGTGAATCATCAGAAGGTCGGGGCAAACTACCATTAATGAAAGCAATTTTATTCCTCAACGAAAGAGAGACGATCATATTTCGTCTCTATCCTCCAAAACCAGTACCCCAAAAAGGGATCAAAATAAGTGACATCCCAGGTATATCAGAAGATAAAAGGTATAAAGGGCTGGAAGGTTTAGGCACAAATATGGAAGTAGTAGCAGTCTCAGTAGACGTAGTGGAAGCTATAACTCGATATTCTAACATAAAGGAAACCATAGCAGATAATGAAAAAAAAATCAAATATAAAAAATAAACTTAAAAAAAAATACCAACTTCTCCTTATCGTCGAAAGAAGATGACCTTTACTACAATGAACTCACCAAATCGGAAACCCTAGATCGACAAATGGAGCACCATTTGAGATACTCTAGTGATAACAACTTCGATAAACACTTTGAACCTCAAATAGAGTTGCACCATCTGAATATGAGCTCAAAAATCAAAATACAACACCTTAGAACTCCGATTTACTAAATTTGACTTCGGTGATCGTAATTTAACTGTAAAATCTGTCGAGGGTAAGATCATTAAAGAGAGTACGACGTCAGAAAGCGAATTCCCCGATCTGAAATAATGTAAACATAGCAAAATCGCGATGAAATGAAGGATTTATCATTACCCATTCACAAGTTTAGTGAGAGCTTAGAGAAAGAGAGAAAAAATGGAAAATATTTGTGTCTCCTCATTTCTGAGAAATCAATCTAATACTCTTTTAGAATATACTATGTCTTTTATTACATGCTACCTCTAGTTTCGTATAATACACAATGGTCCTACATAATTAGATTTACAATCGGGCCAACTAATCAACTTGGGCCTTCTGTCAACTGGGCCGCCGGATCATTTTTATTATGGGGTCCAAGAAATTGAACTCCAAAATTCAAATTCAACTCCAACTCCAATTTCAACTCAAAAATTTTGATTTTCATGACCAAACACCTCCCAAAACATTGTACCAGTGTCATGAACTCCAAACTTTACAGAGTAGTTTTTCAATTCGAGGACAGACTTTAGAAACCTACTCTTGATGTTCTCTTGCATTTAGCTGCCACAAATCCATATTAATCCTCTGCCTTGATATCACTATGAGATTTCATTAATAGTATCTTGTACCTGAATCGGTGGCTTATTTTTTCTAAGGGGAAAAAGGATTGAAATTTGCCACTGAAAGACTCTACTGAGACAAAGATGGGTTATCAAGAATGATTGGGACAAAAATGGGTTGTCAAGAACGTAAATGAGGTAGGATGGACATTCTGTCAAATATAATATGGGTCATACATGGATGGTGGTTGCAGTTGACGGCTCTCTCAGTGTTCCCTCATCTGAGATCTCTGGGAAAGAGGATCAAGTTGGCCCTTGCGAACAACTTGGTGCACTATTAGAATGAAAATCCATAGCCTGGCTCCATTATCTCCGCCCCTTGGGAACTACAAGATCACCCTAAGGATGCCTCAATATCCATGGGTCACAAACCGACCATAGAACCTTATTCAGTAAGGGAAACACATTAGCTGTCTGCTCTTAGGTTGGACCGATCATAGAACCCTATTCAGTAAGGGAAACACATTAAGGGAAACACATCAACTGTCCTCTCTCAGGTTGAGCAGTTAGGGTCAGAGAAGGGCATTTACTCACAATCACAACTGCACCTCACGGTGATCTTAGTTTGCATTTGAGGTATACGTAGTATGTTAGCATAAGACCTTTTCCCAGCAATTTCTCCTAATGTTGGATTCATCTCAGTTTGAGCCTCCATATGCACCAGAGCATGTTTCATAATACTATCTAACGGTAGCATATTTTGGTCGTGCGCGTTGGCGTAGTTAAATTAGAAGACCTGATGGTAGAGCTACTTACTTTCCAACTTCTAAGTATAACTATGGATTGCTGAGTTCAATTGGACATGCATTAATTATTTTGATTTAACAAAATTGGCTACACAGATTTATAGTAGATAGATATTAGAGGTTCTAAATGAAAACTCGAAAAAGTAGTGGCTAGGAATGTTTGACAAATCAAAAAGTGTATAAGTTCTAAATGCAAATTTGACAACGCTGCTTCGCCTAGCAACACAGTGCTTGTATTGCTTTTTGTTGGAAATATGTCTCAGAAATAAAGTAGGAGTAGATAATTTTTGGAGTTTTAAATTATTAGAATCCTATGTGGCTTCGACTTAGGAATTAGTCCTCCTTTGTTATTTGAATTAGGAATTAGTTATTCTTTTTTAAATTAAAGTGTAGTTAGAAATTTAGCTATAAATATATGTTTTGAGTTATTAATAAAATAATTTTCTTTGACAATACTATTACAATATTTTTTCTCTCCAACTCTTTCTCTGTTATTTCTCTAATTTCAAAGCTAAAAACCAACAATTGATATTAGAGCCAATTTTTTGAGCGATCTGTGATAGAGATGAATTCTGAAAACAACTTTTCCCAAATAGTCCTCCTGTCTTTGATGGTGAGAATTATCATCTTTGGACAATAAGAATAGAGACTTATCTTGAGGCTTTAGATCTTTGGGAGCCCATAGAAGAGGATTATGATGTTCTTCCGCAGCCCGATAATCCCACGTGGTCCAGATCAAAAGTCAAAAGAAAAAGAAAAAGAAAATCAGAAAATCAAAAGCAAAAACAACTTTGTTTGCTAGTGTTTCTCCGATAATTTTCATGAGAATTATGACCTTTAAATCAGCAAAAGAAATTTGGAATTGTCTTAAGGAAGAATATACCGGAGATGAAAGAATACGAGACATGAAAGTATTGAATCTAATAAGAAAACTCGAATTGCAAAAGATGAAGGAATCTGAGACCGTCAAAGAGTACTCAGACCGACTTCTTAGCATTGTTAACAAGGTAAGATTGCTTGGCACAAAATTTAAAGATTCAAGAATTGTTGAAAAAATTCTTGTTACTGTGCCTGAAAGATACGAAGTATCAATTACTACCTTGAAAAACATAAAAAACTAGTCCAAGATTACCTTGGCAGAATTTTTAAATACATTACAGGCGCAAGACCAAAGGACGCTTATGAGACAGGATGGTATGGTTGAAAGAGCTTTGGCATCCAACCACAAGACTCAAAGCAAGGATAATAGTTCAAGAAAAAAATTATCCACCTTGCCAGCACTGTGATAAAATGGGCCATCCTCTATTTAAATATTGGAAGAGACCAGATGCACAATACAAGATTTGCAATCAAATTGGCCATGAAGCTGTAATTTACAAAAAAAACCCTCAAAAATATGAAGCAGAAGCCCAAGTCGCCAAAGAAGAAGAAGAAGATCACTTATTTGTGGCAACATCTTCAACCAAGAAATCTGATTTTTGGATGATTGACAGTGGTTGTACAAACCACATGACATATGACAAAACTCTTTTTAAAGAGTTTCTGCCTTTGGAAAATAAGAAAGCTAGAATTGGGAATGATGACTATATTCCTACGGAAGGAAAAGAGAATGTTGCAATCAAAATAATTTCAGGTACAAAAATAATTTCAAATGTCCTTTACGTGTCCGATATTGATAAAAGTTTAGTAAGTGTTGGCCAGTTAATGAAAGAATGATTTAAATTATTATTTGGAGATAAACATTGTGGAATCTTTGATTCTACTAATCATGAGATTTTACAAGTTGATATGAGAGATAAAGTTTGTTATTTAATCCAACAGAAGATGCACACAAGTCATGCAAGAATAAAGATGAATTGACAGATTTATTCAAGAGATCAGATTCAGCCGAAGACGAGACTGCAATCTACACTTTCTGATCCAAGAAGGAGTGTTAGAAATACGTCTCAGAAATAAAGTAGGAGTAGATAATTTTCGGAGTTCTAAATTATTAGAATCCTATGTGGCTTAGACTTAGGAATTAGTTATCCTTTGTTATTTGAATTTGGAATTAGTTCTTCTTTTTTAAATTGAAGTGTAGTTAGAAATTTAGCTATAAATATATGTTTTGAGTTATTAATAAAATAATTTCTTTGACAATACTATTGCAGTATTTTTTCCTCTCTAACTCTTTCTCTGTTATTTCTCTAATTTCAAAGCTAAAAACTAACAACACTTTCTCACTATTCTGTTTTTATGGTTTAGGCTGCTTGCATTTCTCTTGCCTAAAGATTCATAGTCAATTTCGATTGAGTTTCTCTCGAGGCAACTTCTAGGAAAAAAGGAGACGAACAAAAGAGGAGGAAAGATTTTCCTTTGAACTATCTGAAAGTTATCCCACTTGAGTTGGGATAGTACTAACAATCAACAGTTTCGTTATGGCCAATTAATGGTACAATAACACCGATGATTAAGCTTTATTAGAAAGACAAAGATACGTAGATGCTTTTATTATTGTTACACAGGCTTGGAGACAATAGGAATTACATGCATATTAAGTTCTCTTCTCACTGTCACACCAATGTATACCTCACTCATATCCAATTCTTCATTTTTCATCCCATTGGGCAGCTTCCAATCAAAATGGTATAAAAAAAGAGCCAATGGATGCTCAACATTTGCTAGACCAAATGACATGCCAGGACACATCCTTCTTCCCGCGCCAAATGGAATGCACTCAAAATTATTTCCACTGAAATCAATTGAACTATCAAGAAATCTCTCTGGTTTAAAGCACTCTGCATCCTCCCAATATCTTGAGTCTCTTCCAATTGTCCAAGCATTCGCCAACACTTGAGTTTTTCTGGTATTTCATAACCATCAATGGTACAATCTTCTCTACTTAGCCTTGGAAGTAATAGAGGGCCAGGTGGATGTAACCTAAGTATCTCTTTGTTAACTGCTCTTACGTATTTCAATTGATCAAAGTTTGATTCATCCACATAACCTTTTTCACTAAAAACTCTCCTGACTTCTTCTTGTGCTTTCTCTAAGGCACTTGGGTTCTTGAGCAATTCTGCCATCGTCCAATCAATAGTTGTTGCTGAAGTTTCTGTTCCAGCTGCAAACATGTCCTGTTACATATAATACATTATTTCATATGTTAGTCGTTGGAAGGAGGGAAAAAAACTTACCCATCGGAAGAAGAATAGATCTAGTTACTCATTACGTTTCATTTTATATGACATGGCATGAATAGGCTACACGAAATTTAAGAAAGACAGACTTAAGGGCCAAATAAAAAAAACCTCTTAAAACTCGTGGAAAAAAGCATCGGAGCAAAGGGAGTAAGAATCATTAACCAAGATCACTGCTTTAATGTTGTTTCGAGTTAACTCATAATTTCTATCATTTTGGACTCTTAAAAGGACATCCACCAGGTTCTCATGCATACTTGTGGTGTTGTTGTCAACATCAATATGGTCATCTATAATCTCATCAAGTAGGCTATCTACTTCATGGTGAAGCTTCTCCAATTTTGACGTAAGACCAGTTATATTTTGAAGCCACTTGATTGAAGGGTAAAAATCAGCAATAGTAAAAGCCAGTTCCAACTTTAAGAAGTTCACATAATATAGAAATGAATTTCTCTTGGTTCTTGTACTTTTTCCCAAATGCTGCTCTTGAAGTGAATCCCAACATAGTTGTATGTAGCATTTGAGTCAAATTAACAGGGATCCAGCATGGCCAGCCAACAATCTAGCAAGTCCTGAGGCAGAGGTAGATCTAGAATGTCAGGAGTGAGTTCAAGTGAACTGGTCATCACTTTCGGAATAAACCGTAGTCATTATAAGTGAAAAATCGTATAAAATTGAATTTTGGACGCAGACCTCAATTAAAGTGTCTTCTTAGTTTAACTAGACATGAAATTTAAGAAAATAAGTGACATTTTTGAATCTTGAAGTTTTATGTGTAATGTATCAAAATGCCCATTGAATCTTGTGACCTTAAATATGTCATGTTGAATGTTAAATTTAGAGAAATTACTAGACATAACAAGAGACATTATTTTTGAAATAAATTAAAAAGGAAAATAAGACGCTTAAATTGAAATAGAGGGAGTACTAAAAAACATGTAATGTACCCGTAATGTCCTTCGAATATTGCGACCTTAAATATGTTAGAATGTTGGATTTAGAGAATTACCAAACATAGAAAGAGACATTATTTTTGAAACGAATTAAAAAAAAAAGACAGACATTTACATTAAATCAGAGGGAGTACTAAAAAAACAAGCTGATTTATGACGGATCTCCGTCAAGAATTCGTTGTTTTCTATAGTTATATAGGCATAATTTGAAATCATTAATTTTAAATCTTGAATTAGCCTCTGACTTGAGAACTCTTCTTTTCTGAGAGAGCGGAATGACTGAACACGTTTGGTGCTCAGAAGATCAAATACACATATTTTACGCATCTGTCTCCAGTAATTTCCATATGGAGCGAATCCTATGTTTATGGAATCATAAGAAATAATCTTAGCACAAAGGGATTGAGACCTTGATGCAAAGGCAATGTCATGAGTTTTCATCACTTGTTTTGCAGTTTCTGGTGAGGAAACAAGTATAGTAGAGACATGTCCAAGTTGCAAGTGCATCAATGGTCCATGTTTTTTAGCAAAATCTCCAAGGACTTTGTGGACTAAAGGACCACCAGCTGCTACTTGGTGCAAGTTTCCAATAATAGGTAATTTCCATGGTCCTGGTGGAAGCTTTGAAGATGAATTGTTACTTCTTATTTTGAGAATAACAAGGATGAAAAGTAGAGAAGCAAAGAGATAAATTGCAATGGACTCCATTTGCATAGTATAGAACTTTTTATGTGGAATGGTTTCTGAAATTACTTCACAGAAATTCAGTTATATAAAGGAGAATTCTAGTTACTGTCTTGAAATTTGCATGCACTAGTTTTCTGTTTTGAGCTCACAGCCAATTACAAATGGGAGTAGCTCGGCCTTGGAAACAACCTCGGGTAGAAATGCAAGGTAAGCCTGCGTAGAATAAATCCTTGTGGGTCGTCCCTCCCGCGGATGTCATGCATAGCGGGAGCTTTAGTGCTCCGGACTGCCCTTTTTTAAGTTGAATATTGAGACTGTGTCATATTTTATTTATAGTCGATTTAAAAAACGAACACAAGTTTTCATATTTAGTAACTCTTTTATTCAAACACCCCACATGACATGTTTAAATCACAAATTCAAAGTTATTTTGGTACAATCGCATCTTTAATTTAAGCCACAAGTTAACAAAATTCTCTTACTTAAATTTATGTCCAATCAAATTAAGATGCATACAGTACAATGAAATGGAGAGAGTAATATTCTTGTGGAGGATACACTATGATTGAGATTCGTCAAAAACATAGATAATTCAAGAATACAAGCACACCAATTCCAGTAAAACTTATCTTTCTTGCCTATATTCAGTAAAGTAGTTTCTAATTAAGCCATACAAAATTTTATCTCTAACAGAAGTGATTATAGTTACAAAAGTTTTTTGTTCATTGCATAGTATTGCTAGTATACCAAAATCCGAATATGTAAAATGACTTTTACTGGAATGAACATCTTTTAGACATATTTTCTATCTTTGTACGTATTAGCAGGCCGACAGTCATAACTTCACTATCCAAAAATCATCATGGTTTGTGGTGCGATGGTTAAGATTTTTATCACCATTAATCAATAGTCTCGTTTTGAGTCTGGAAAGGAAAAAGTTTGTTGGGGCCACCTTCATAAATGTGTTCTGCAATATGCGAATTAGAATCTAGTTAAATTTCAATACAAATATCGAACAACGAATGAAAAACCAGTAGTATTAACGATTGTGTACATTATTTTCTCTTAATAGAAAAGTCATGTTCTTTCATCTCTAAACATACAGTAAATATTACGTCTATGTAAAAATTATATTATTTTCAGTGTTTTTGGGGAAACAAATCTGTATTTAGGCACACAACAACTTTAACACAAGTTCAAGTCTAAAACAAGAACACCTATGAAGTTACATAACACCTTCAACAAAAGATTAAAAATAATCTATCCAAGAAGTGTGTTATAGTTTCAGAAATAAGATGAAACAAAAATTTAAAGCCAAGTCCCCTGACTTCACGGAGTGTCCTTAAGGAATAATTTCCCTCACGGTACCCGAGATTATGGAATTTTCCTCCCAGGATAAAATGACTTTAAATCTAACAATAGCGGTACCTCAAATTACTAGATTCGTTGAACTCACTCAACGACTAATGATCAAAATGAGTTTTTCGTAGAAAAGAAGAGTGTTTTTGCTGTAAAAAATCATGTTAATACCTGAGGAATATGTCAGGTATTTATAGTCTTTAATGTGCCCCTTTGGAAAGGTAGCATTGGTTCTGGAAAAGGCACCTTTTCAGTATAGTCATGTCACCTGCGCCCAGTCTGTGCTGGACGTGCACCTGATCTGTGGCTGTAGGTGACTCTATACAGATTCCAGTAGCTTCTGCACTACATCTGCGTTGAATCTATGCCCGCAGGTCATGAGATGCGCGCGCAGATCACTTAATTGTGAAAAACAACGTGCCTTTTGCCTCGAAGGTCGCTACCCTTCGAGATGAGTTGCGTATGCATTTGCATGGCGTCCGAAATGCACCCGCACATGGAGTAAAATATTTCTATCAGATTTTTTGGATTAATTTTCCACTTGTAAAACAAGTTTCAAATAAAATTTGTCTAAAAAGATAGATCTCATCGATCGATCATTTGACAAATCCAAATCCAAATCTAAATTCAAAGCCGAAGACGAGCCAACCAAGCGACGACGACGACGACGCAAGGTACCACCATGTTCTTGCCTCACTATCCACGCGGAGATGTGTTTCTCAATATAAACACATAAAAGCTTCTTTCTCCCACCAATGTGGGAGAATTTAGTAAGCTTTCCATAAAAGAGTACACTTTCCATTTTAGTGTCTCTCTTTTCCTCCACTATTTTTTCCTCAATTTTCCATTCATACATACACCTTGAACCCAACAATCCCCCATATGAATGGCGTATAACTATCTTTTGATGATGATACGGACAAGCATGTGATCATTTAGCAAAGACTGATTTCATCTGGATAAGTGGGTTTCACTTTGAACTTTCCGTAGTGAACATGCATTGGATGCACTTGATCAATCAGTAGATTTGATATCTTTGAATCGCCGAGCTTTAATGTACACCTAGACAATGCATGTCACACAATCAACCTTTTACCATTTATGATTCTCCCAGTTTTATTCTTTTCAGCATGAACACGTCTCGATTTCACGAGAACTTAGAGAATAGGCCTTTACTAACATTGTTCTTGAAGCGGTTTCCAATTTGCTCTCACATAGGTGATTTCTAAACGTTCAATCCTATAGATTAAACTATTTGGTCAAATCTGCCAAATTTAGATAATCATTAAAAGACTTTTCACCTTAAGTCTTATCCCTGTTTACTAAACATTGTCTACATCATGAGAATGGGTTGGTATATTGACAATGTTGAACCTATCAGATATAACTTTGTTTGATATCCTGGAACCTAGCTCTTGGTAGCTCCAATCTACTAGGTAGAGTTACCTCCATGTTGACTTGTCATAGGCCTTAAACCCATTCCCTTAGATGTCCTCTCAACTCCTTCTCTAGACAGGCCTTTTGTAATTGGATCCGACATTATCCTTTGACTTCACATAGCCAACAGTGATAATTCCACTAGAGAGAAGTTCTCTAATGGTATTATGTCTCTATCTTATGTGATGATATTTATCGTTGTACATTATGCTTCCTGTCCTACCTATTGTTGCTTGACTATCACAGTGTATGGACACTGGTGCCACTGGTTAGGGCCAATAAGGAATATCTTCCAGGAAATTTTAGAGCCATTCTGCTTGTTCACCGACTTTATCTAATGCGATAAATTCAGATTCCATTGTAGAGCGAGCAATACATGTTTGTTTGGATGATTTTCAAGAGATCGCTCCTCCACCGATAGTAAATACATATCCACTCGTGGATTTTACTTAATTCATTCGATCTGGTGATCCAATTTGCATCACTATATCCTTCAAGTACTGCGGGATATTTATTATAATGCAAAGCATAGTCTTGAGTGTTTTTAAGATACCCCAAAACTCTTTTCATTGCCATCCAATGAGTTCTGTTGGGATTATTCATGTACCGACTCAACTTACTAATAACACATGCTATGTTTGATCGTGTACAATTCATTATACATATTAAACATTCCAATACTCTTGTGTACTCCAATTGTGAGTCACTTTCACCTTCATTCTTTCGAAGTGCGAAACTCACATCCTATGGAGTCTTGGCAATACCAAATTCCATATACTTAAATTTGTCAAGTACTTTTTAGACGTAGTGAGACTGTGACAATGCCAATCCTTGGGTAGTTCTATGTATTCTTATTCCTAAGATCATTCTTATTCCTAAGATCACATCCGCAACTCCAAGGTTTTTCATATTAAACTTGCTCTCAAGCATTCATTTTGTAGCATTTATGTCCGAAATGTCTCTGCTGATGATCAATATATCATCCACATACAAACAAACAATGACTTGGTGATTTGGAGTATCTTTAATGTAAACACATTTATCACATTCATTAATCTTGAACCCGTTTGCCAACATGGTTTGGTCATACTTCGCATGCCATTGTTTAGGTGCTTGTTTTAGTCCATAAAGTGACTTAACAAGTTTACACACCTTATTTTATTTTCCTGAAACCACAAAACCCTCAGGCTATTTCATGTAGATTTCTTCCTCCAATTCTCCATTTAGAAATGCTGTTTTCACATCTATTTGATGGATTTTAAGACCATATACCCCTGCCAAGGCAATTAACATCCGAATTGACGTTATCCTTGTTACATGTGAGTATGTATCAAAGTAATCAAGGCCTTCCTTTTGTTTAAAACTTTTTACAACAAGTCTTATCTAGTAATTGTCAATAGTACCATCAACTTTCATTTTCCTTTTGAAGATCCATTTAGAACCTAAAGGTTTATTTCCTGGAGGAAGATCAACCAACTCCTACGTATGGTTGCTTAAGATTGAAGCAATATCACTATTGACTGTCTCTTTCCAAAAGGATGAATCTGAAGATGTCATCGCTTCTTTAAATGCTTGAGGCTTATTTTCTAAGAGAAATATTACAAATTCTGATCCAAACGAAGTTGACGTTCTTTGACCTGTACTACATCTTGGATTCTCATCATTATGTATATTCTCACTTGGTTCATCTTGAGGTTATTTAGACCCCCACTAGACTGTTCATGTCTAGTTTTATATAGATAAATATTTTTAAAGAATTTAGCATTATCTAATTCAATTACCATATTTTCATTAATATTTGGATGTTTGAATTTATGAACCAAAAACTGACATGCTTTACTACTTTTAGCATATCCTATGAATACGTAGTCCACCGTCTTAGGTCCTACTTTACCTTTTTTGATATAGGTACTTGGACCTTCGCTAGACCCCCCACCCCCAACTTTGAAGTATTTTAAGTTGAGTTTTCTTCCTTTTCATTTTTCATATGGAATTGATTGTGTCTTACTATGGGGAACTCTATTGATTATTTGGTTAGCTGTAAGGATAGCCTCCTCCACAAGTTTTGTGGTAAACCTGAACTTATAAGTAAGGCATTCATCATTTTCTTTAAAGTTCAGTTTTTTCTTTCTGCATTTCCATTAGATTGAGGTGAATATGGGGTCGTAGTTTGATGGACAATTCCATTCTCAACACATATTTCTGCAAAGGGAGATTCATATTCTCCGCCCTTATCACTTCTTATAGTTTTGATCTTTTTCTCTAATTGATTTTCAACTTCAGTTTTGTATTGCCTAAACGCATCTATTGCTTCATCCTTACTATTTAGCAAGTAGACATAACAATGTCTAGTGCAATCATCAATAAAAGTTATGAGATACTTTTTTCCACCCCGTGATGGTGTTGACTTCATATCACAAATATCAGTGTGTATTAAGTCTAAGTGATTTGAATTCCTTTCAACAGACTTATATGGATGCTTAACATACTTTGATTCCACACACATTTGACAATTTGATTTATTGCACTCAAAGTTTGGAAAAACTTCTAAGCTAATCATTTTTCGTAAATTTTTATAATTGACATGTCCTAAACGTTCATACCATAATTCATTAGACTCAAGAAAGTAAGAAGAAGCAGAACTTTTATTGATTTCAAGAGTCATTACATTTATTTTGAACAGACCCTCATTGTGGTAGCCTTTTCCTACATACACTTCTTCTTTACTAAGTACAATTTTTTTGGAAATAAATACACATTTGAATCCGATTTTGTCTAGAAGTGATACAAAAATCAAGTTCTTCTGTAACTTCGGTACATACAGGACATTATTGAGTGTCAACACTTTTCCTGAGGTTATTTTCAACCACACTTTTCCCATTCCTTCTACTTTTGCAGTAGCGGAGTTTTCCATGTAAATTTTTTATTCTCCTTGAGCCCGAGTGAATGTCGAAAACAACACCTTATTATCACAAACATGGCGGGTGGCACTGAAATCCATCCACCATTCCTGAGGATTTTCCATCAAGTTGCATTCAGAAAGCATGACACAAAGATCATCCATTTCTTTTTTGGACTCAGCCATATTTGCTTGGTCCTTTTTCTTCTCTTTCTTTGGGGCATGACAATTCATAGACTTATGGCTAATCTTGCCATAGTTGAAGCATTTTTCTTTGAATTTCTTCTTGAGTTGATTGCTTTCATTTCCAGCTTTCTTTTGCTTATTGGAGCTGTTTTGGCCATCTTCTATAATATTTGCACCATTCATTGCAGAATTTCCTCTTAACCTTCTTTCCGTAGCCTTATTGTCTTCTTCAATGCGTAATCTTATGATTAGATATTCGACTGACATCTCCTTACGTTTGTGTTTAAAACAGTTCTTGAAGTAATTCCACATAGGTTGTAGCTTCTCTATTATTGCTGCTGGTTGAAATGCTTCATTCACAATCAAACCTATAATACAGTTTATGTGAATACTAAGAACATTTTAAAACTGTTCAACAAAGGTATTTGTCAAAATCATACCTTGGCGCAAGGAGATCATGGATGATCACTTGCAGTTCCTGCACTTGGAAGACAACAAACTTATTATCTATCATTTTATATTTCAGGAATCTTGCAACGAAGAAATTTTTAGTTCCTGCATCCTCTGTCTTGTACTTCCGATCCGGTGCTCCCCACAACTTTTTTGCTATCTTTGTTCCACTATACGCATTGTAGAGATCATCTAGGAAACCACTCAAGATGTAGTTCCTGCAAAGGAAATCAGAGTGTTTCCCAACCTCCACAATCACAAATCTCTCTTGTTCAGAGGTTTCCTCGGGCACCACTGGATCTTCCTCAAATATGAACCTTTGAAGATAAAGAGTTGAAAGGTAAAAAAATATTTTCTGCTGCCACCTTTTGAAGTCAATACCAACAAATTTTTTGGGTTTCTCCGTTGCTGCCATTGCCGGCGGAGCATTCGTATGACTCATTGTGGCAATACAAATTGCTGCCACAGTCATTGATGTATCATGCATTTGACTTTCATTAGTCATTTTACTATCACAACAAGACAGTAACTTTAGTATATCAGAATACTATTAATAAAGTTTTAGCAACTTTAAACACCCCTTGTTTCTAGTTTAACGCTGAAGTTTTTATGACTTCAATCGTCAATCGAGTGAGTTTTAACTTGTGATGAAGATTTTATGTCTTCAAATCACTAGTTAAGTTCAAACGGAGTATAAAGCTTAAAGCTTAAATCTCTAGAAACCAAGCAATATAGATTTCGAAATATTCCTTAAGATTGTTATTTTCAATGTTTTCGGGTACACAAATCTGTATTTAGGCACAAAACAAATTCAACACAAATTCAAGTAAAAAACAAGAACACTTATGAAGTTACACAACACCTTCAACATAAGATTAAAAATAATTTATCCAAGAAGTGTATTATAGTTTCAGAAATAAGATGAAACAGAAATTTGAAGCCAAGTCCCCTAACATCACGGAGTGTCCTTAAGGAATAATTCCCCTTACTGTATCCGAGGTTATGGAATTTTTCTCCCAGGATAAAATAGATTTCAATCCAACATTAGAGGCACCTCAAATTATTGGATTCGTTGAACTCACTCGACAGCTAATGATCACAATGAGTTTTTTGTAGAAAAAAAGAGTGTTTTTTCTGGCAAATATCATGTTAATTCTTGAGAAATATGTCAGGTATTTATACCCTTTAATGTGCCACTTTGGAAAGGTAGCATTGGTTCTGTAAAAGACACTTTTCAGTACAGTCACGTCACCTGCACCCAGTCTGTGCTAGACGTGCGCCTGATCTGTAGCAACAGGTGACTCTATGCAGATTCCAGTAGCTTTTGCACTACACCTGCGTTGCATCTGTATTCGTAGGTCACGAGATGCATGCACAGATCACTTAATTTCACAAAATAGTGTGTCATTTGCCTCGAAGAGTTAAATCCCTTCGAGATGTGTTGCGTATGCGTTTGCATGGCATCCAAAATGCACCCACACATGGAGTAAAATATTTCTATTAGATTCTTTGGATTAATTTTTCACTTGTAAAACAAATTTCAAATAAAATTTGTCTAAAATGATAGATTTCATCGATCGATCATTTGACAAATCCAAATCCAAAGCCGATCCGAGTGAGCGACGATGATGACAGCGCGAGGCACCACCTCATTCTTGCCTTATTATCCATGTGGAGATGTGTTTCTCAATATAAACACATAAAAACTTCTTTCTCCCACCAATGTGGGAGAATTTAGTAAGCTTTTCATAAAAGAGTATACTTTCCATTTTAGTGTCTCTCTTTCCCTCTATTTTCCATTCATACATACGCCTTAAACCCAACAATCCCCCATATGAATGAGGAATGAATATCTTTTGAAGAATATACGAACAAACATGTGATCATTTAGCAAAGACTGATTTCATCTGGATAAGTGGGTTTCCCTTTGAACTTTTTGTAGTGAACATGCATCGGATGCACTTGGTCAATCGGTAGATTTGATATCTTTGAACCGTCGAGCTTTAATGTACACCTAGACAATACATGTCACACAACTAGCCTTTTACCATTTATGGTTCTCACGGTTTTGTTCTTTTCAGCCATGAACACGTTCCCGTTTCATGAGAGCTTAGAGAATAGGCCTTTACTAACATTCTCCATGAAGCGGCTTCCACTTTACCCTCACATAGGTGATTTTTAAACGTTTAATTCTATAGATTAAACTATTTGGTCAAATGTGCCAAATATAGATAATCATTAAAAGACTTTTCACCTTAAGTCTTATCCTCGTTTACTAAATATTGTCTACATCATGAGAATGGATTGGTATATTGAAAATGTTGAACCTGTCAGACACAAATTTTTTTGATCTCCTTGAACCTAGATTTTGGGATCTCCAGTCTGCTAGGTAGAGTTACCACCATGCTGACTTGTCCTAGGCCTTAAATCCATTCCCTTGGATGTCATCTTTACTCCTTCTTTAGACAAACCTTTTGTAAGTGGAAACGATACATTATTCTTTGACTTTACATAGTCAATAGTGATAATTACACTAGAGAGAAGTTCTCTAATGGTATTATGTCTCCGTCTTATGTGACGAGATTTACTGTTGTACATCATGCTCCCTGCCCTACCTATTGTCACTTGACTATCACAGTGTATACACACTGGTGACACTGGTTTGGGCCAATAAGGAATATCTTCCAAGAAATTTCAGAGCCATCCTGCTTGTTCACTGGCTTTATATAATGCGATAAATTAAGATTCCATTGTAGAGAGAGCAATACATGTCTATTTGGATGATTTTCAAGAGACCGCTCCTCCACCGATAGTAAATACACATACACTCGTGGATTTTACTTAATTCATTCGATCCGGTGATCCAATTTCCATCACTATATCCTTCAAGTACTGCGGGATATTTATTATAATGCAAAGCATAGTCTTGAGTGTTTTTAAGATACCCCAAAACTCTTTTCATTGCTATCCAATGAGTTTTGTTGGTATTACTCGTGTACTGACTCAACCTACTAATAGAACATGCTATGTCTGGTCATGCACAATTTATTATACACATTAAATATCCCAATACTCTTACATACTCCAATTGTGAGTCACTTTCACCTTCATTCTTTCGAAGTGTGAAGCTCACATCCAATGGAGTCTTGGAAATACCAAATTTCATATACTTAAATTTGTCAAGTACTTTTAAAATGTAGTAAGACTGTGATAATGCCAATTCTTGGATAGTTCTATGGATTCTTATTCCTAAGATCACATCCGCAACTTCAATGTCTTTCATATCAAACTTGCTCTCAAGAAGTCATTTTGTAGCATTTATGTCTGAAATATCTCTGCTAATGATCAACATATCATCCACATACAAACAAATAATGACTTGGTGATTTGGAGTGTCTTTAATGTAAATACATTTATCACATCCATTAATCTTGAACCTGTTTGCCAACATGGTTTGGTCATATTTCGCGTGCCATTGTTTAGGTGCTTGCTTTAGTCCATAAAGTAACTTAACAAGTTTACACACCTTATTTTCATTTCTTGGAACCACAAAACCCTCAGGTTGTTCCATGTAGATTTCTTCCTCCAATTCTCCATTTAGGAATGCTGTTTTCACATCCATTTGATGGATTTTAAGACCATATACCGCCGCCAAGGCAATTAACATCCGAATTGACGTTATCCTTGTTACAGGAGAGTATGTATTAATGTAATCAAGACCTTTATTTTGTTTAAAGCCTTTTACAACAAGTCTTGCCTTATATTTGTCAATAGTACCATCCACTTTCATTTTCTTTTGAAGATCTATCTAGAACCTAAAGGTTTTTTTAGTTTGGTCTTGTGGACGTTTTCAGCAACATATTTGGTGATGATGTATTTGGTGAGGATTGTGTCACAATCTTGAATCCTCCAAGTGTGTTGAAGAGTCCCAACCTTTCTCTTGACAATGCCATGACTCAAGCTTCAAATAAGGATCCATCGGCAAAGTTGCCCGAAAATGTTGAATCTTTTCAAAATGTTCCAACTATTGATATAGTGGCTGAAGCAAATAATAATAGACCTTCAAATGCCCCTAAGGATTTGGTTCATCCATCACAACAAATTGCCCCACATTTTGAACCATAAAAGGCTATTTTGGCTTTCAAGTTGTCTTACATTTCCGGATTGTGGCGTACCTTGTGTGAATGTATTACACAATTCTCTGTCGAATCCTCCAAAAACTTCAAAGAGTTAGACAAAGGTGTTTCTCTAATTCTTAAAGGTCTTCGGGAGGTCGACGTCGACCTCTCTTTTTTGGAGGTTCTACTTGCCGACTTTTTTAAGAAGGAAGGAGATTATGATGTTGCAAAATTTTTTAGTTCCCAAAAGATAACTAGAGATGCTCATCAAGAGTTGTTTTCTATTACGCAACATCGTCCTCATGTTGCAAATAAAGACAAAGTCAAGATGAACAAGTGTTTGGCAGAGCTTCAAAAAGTCCTTGAGAGAGCCGAAAAAGAGTTAGTAGCCTGGACGTCAAAGAAGAAGAAGACCATTTTGCTTATTGAGAACATCAAAAGAAATTGTCCAAAAATCAAGAGAGTGTCACCAACATTGAAGGCGAGATTCATGCCCTTGAGAAAATCAGTCCACTGTCGAAAATAGAAACCAAAGAGCTTGCTAAGCTAAAGGAAATCGCTGAGACAAGTCGCCTTCAGATTCTTGGCCATAAGTTTTTCCCTTAATTTTTTTTTTTTGCATAAGAATGCTCTCTTTTCCCCTTTTAGTTTTACTTTGGATCTTATCACAATGTAATTCCAATCTTTCTTGGAGCAATAAAAGTGACATTTTTTTTAATGACTTTCGTGCTATGTATTTTTTTTTAGACTTGACACGCCAACATGTTCTTTTACTTTCCTTCCCGACTCATATGCCTTGACATTTGTGACATGAGATAAATAATTCAACATTATGAGTCACTTGTGTTGTTGGAATGAAAATTCTCAGAACTACAATACACATGAAAGTCATGACCAAAAGATTTCTTTTTACACTTGTGCAAATCCTTTGAACTTTGTGACAACTATTTTTTTTTCAGCTTTGAATAACTTTAGTAAAAAAATTTAAGACTCGAACTAGGAGGGTTGAAATCATGAAACTCTTATTTAGATGGCAGACTAACTCATGTAAATATAATGTACATAAAAATCATGGCCAAAGGTTCTCCGAATTTTCCCAGGTAACCTTCCGGAATCAGCCTTTCAGTTCATTTCGTCACTTTTTGTTTGTTTTGTGCAGACTCACGAAAATCCTTATATCTTGACATAGGAACATCAAAATCAATATTTATTTTTTGTGTTGGAAACTAGACTCGAAGATATATATGTCATCCAGGAATCACAAGCATTGCCCCCAAATCATCCCAGATATTTATCCAAAACAGCTCTTCTTATCTTGGTTTGGTAGTCTTATCAGTTTTGCGCAACGTCAGGATAAATTCCGTATCTTGACGTAGGAGTATCGAAATCAGGTGTCATTTTTTGCGTTGAAAACTAGACTCATAGAGATATGTGTCATGAGGGAATCATAATCAGATTATACCCGAATCGTCCCAGATATTGTCTCAAAACTAATCTTCTAATCTTGGTTCGCTAGTTTTATCAGCTTTGCGCAGCATCACGATAAATTATGTATCTCGATGTAGGCGTATCAGAATTAGGTGTCATTTTTTTGGTTGAAAAGCAGATTCATAGATCTACAAAATACATAACAACCATATTCAACACTTTTACGTATTTACACAGATATTGCATTAAAGTCAGCTTAGTTCGGAATTTGATGACTTATTTTATCACTTTGAGCGGCTGTGATAGAAAATTCATAACTTGATGTAGGATCTTTCGAATCATGAGACACTTTTTTTTTATTGACAGGAAGAATTTAAGATCTACCACATATGTAAAAATGATGATGAACACCTTTATGGATTTATACAAATGCATTATCGAAATCCATTTTGCCTTGCTTGTCTCTTAACCTTTGCACGTCCGCGGTAAGCTTAAAGAAGGAACGTCTATTCTCATGTGGTACCTATGTCAATTCAAAGTATTATTGCCATGCTCAAACAATGACACTCGTTTTCCCCACTTTTTTTTAACTCATATGACTGAACTTAGAGTAAAAATACTCTAAGCTGCCTACGTACCTCGGAAGGATCAAGTCATAACGTAGTTCAAGAATGATGAGTAAATTATTTTTTTTGGAGCCGCTCATAGTTTAGACTCATGCGGGCCAGGAGTGGCATGCAGTTTAAGATCGTGCCTTAAGGAGTGTAGCCAACCTTCAAGGAAAGTACTGCTTCAGGAACTTGCCATTGATGGGGCCAACTCTTACACCATCTTGATCGACAATCTTATACACGCCACTTGAATACGCTTCTTTCACTACATATGGTCCATCACATTTTGATGTAAACTTGTCACTAATGCGTTTGTTGAGGATTATGGACCAAGTCACCTACTTGAAATGATCGTGGTCGCACCTTCTTGTTGAAAGCTCTAGCAAGTCGGGCTTGATAACACTCCAACCTTTGTTGCGCTTCTAATCTTTTCTCATCCAATGCCTCCAACTCTGCTAGATGAAGTTGAGCGTTATATTCAGTTGTAAGCCCTTCTTGAATCACAATTCGGAATGATGGAATTTGTTGTTCTAATAGAAGGACTGCCTCCACGCCATACACCAATGAATACGACATTGCTTGCATTACAGTTCTGAAGGTTGTACGATATGCCCGCAAAGCTTCACCGATCTTTTCATGCCAATCCCTTTTATTTTTTGCAACAACTTTCTTTAATAGATTACCAAGCGTCTTGTTAAAAGCTTCGACAAGACCATTGGCAGGTGCATTGTACATTGAATACTTGTGCTGCTTAAAATTGAACTTCTCACACAATGTCTTCATGAGTTTATTGTTGAAGGACTTTCCATTATCCGTAACTATGCATCTTGGTATGCCATACTTGAAAATTATGTTTGACTTGATAAAATCAACAATATTTTCCTTTTTCACTTCTTTTAATGGCACAACTTTAGCCTATTTTGAGAAATAGTCAGTAGCAGCTAAGATGTACATTTTCCCTTTTGACGACTTTGGAAGAGGTCCAACCACACCAGTCCCCAGGAATCAAAAGGACATGAGGCCACAATTAGATGAAGAGGCTCTGGAGACTGATGGATGTAATTAGCATGGGATTGACACGCTTGACACCTTTTGGCATGCTCTAGACAATCCGCTACCATTGTCGACCAATAGTAACCCATCCTTTTGATACGGAAATGAAGCTTAGGCCCTAATTGGTGTGCCCCACACATCCTGGAGTGTGCTTTTTCCATTGTCTTTTGAGCTTCTTCTTTGTCAAGACACCGCAGGAATAATCCCTCGTAAGAACGACAAAATAATATTTCCTCATGAAAGATGAATCGTGGTACCTTTCTCTTAGTGTTTGCTCTTTTTTGTGGATCTTCAGGTAGCCTTCCATGCTCAAGATACTCAATTATTGGTTTTTGCCAATCTTCTTCTTCTACCGCTCGGACAAATGTATGATAGCTTTTATTTATTTGAAGATCGAGACAACCAGGAATAACCCATCGATGAAATACTTGCACCTTTGTTGACTCATTCTCTCCGAGTGCCAATGTGGTGTCTAAGTTAGCCAGAGCATCCGCCATGCAATTTTATTCTCTTGGGACATAATTTAGGAATACCTGATCAAACTTTTCAAGAAAAAGAATGACATACTGGTGATATGACAAAAGATCTTCCTTCTTCACCTCATAACTCCCCAAATGTTGGTTTATAATCAACTTAAAATCACCATAGATATCCAATTATGGAATCTTCATGTCTAATGCCATTTCAAGGCCAACGATTAATGCTTGGTACTCTGTAGCACTATTGGAACATGTTTTATCCAAAATAAATTAGAATGGTAAGATTAATTTTTCTGGTGATATCAGCACAACGCCTGCTCCTGCACCATCTCGACGTGCTGATCCATCAAAGAGCATTGTCCAGGGTAGCATTTCTTTAGTAAATAGTATATCTTTATTAGGAAACTCTCCTGAAACCTCCCATTCTGCTGGAAAAGGGTGATCGGTGAGGAAATTGGCAAGTGCTTGCCCCTTCATGGCCTTTTGAGGTGTGTATATGATCTCATATTGATTAAACAATACAGACCATTTTGCTAGACGCCCTGAAATAACTGGACGTGTCATTACAAACTTTACGAGATCGTCCCGAGAAATTAGCTTGATGGTGTATGCCTCAAAATAATGCCTTAACTTCTTTATTGCATAAAGCAAAGATAAGCATATTTTCTCAATGGGCGTATAATTTATCTCAGCCCCTATCAAGGTTCGACTTAGATAGTATAATGCCTTTTCCTTCTTATCTTCATTCTCCTGAGCCAGAAGTGCTCCAAGTGATTGCTCTTGTGATGCAATGTAGAGTATCAATGGCCTTTCAAGAGTTGGTGCCCCTAATACATGTGGATTCAACAAGTATCTTTTAATTCTTTCAAAAGCATTTTAACATGATTGATCCCAGTGGAAAGGTACATCTTTTTTCATTAGATGGTTGAAGGGTTGACACCTTCCAACCAAGTTAGAGATGAACCTTCGAATGAATGCCAAATTTTCTTGTAGGCTGCGGAGGTCTCTCAAGTTTTTTGACTTGGGCATTTTTTGAATAACATCAATCTTTGTGGGATCAACTTCAATTCCTCGATGACGCACGATAAAGCTAAGAAACTTTCTCGAAGTAACCCCAAAGGAAAATTTGAGTTGGTTCATTTTCAAGTCGAATTTTCTTAACCTCTTAAAAACAATGCGAAGGTCTTCAAGATGGTCATCCCTGCACTTTGTCTTTACCATCAAATCATCGACGTAATATTCCACCCTCTTAAGTAATATATCATAAAAAATATTTTGCATTGCACATTGGTAGGTTGCACCCGCATTTTTTAGACCAAAAGGCATAACTTTGTAACAATATATCCCGTTTAGAGTTCGAAATGCAGTGCATTCTTCATCCTTTGGAGATATTTCGATATGATTATATCTGGAAGACCCATCCATAAATGTCATAGCTTCATGTCCAGTTGTTGCATCAACCATGAGCTCTATGATCGGTATTGGGAAATCATCATTTGGACATGCCTTATTCAAGTCTCAAAAATCAACCCAGACACGTATCTGACCATTCTTCTTCTTGACAGGCACAATGTTTGAGATCCATGATGGGTACTTCACTTTTTGGATAAATCTAGCTTCGATAAGCTTATTGACCTCTTCTTCACTTTGTGTTACCAACTCGGGACAAAACACTCATTGTGACTGCTTTATAGGACGTGCCCCATTTTTTATCCCCAAATGATGAATATCTACCCTTGGAATAAGGCCTGGCATTTCTTGGTACGACCAAGAAAAGACATCTTTGTACTCAACTAATAACTTAAAGTAGTCCCTTTCTTCTTGCGGTGTAAGAAGCGCACTAATGAATGTTGGGTGCGGGTTCTCTAAAGTGCCGAGATTAAGTTCTTTGAGTTCATCTACGGTTGATTGTATGCCATACTCCAGTTGGGGTGGAGCCTCTTGAACATCATCATCCATACTATCCGAGTATGGACCTTCTTCTACAGTTATGTGGTAGGATCCTTGTACAAGGTTGGAATCTTCCGATTGACTTACTTCAAATGTCGTGATGGCTTCTTCTTGCTCCTTCTTTGTCTCTCCACAAAACTAGTTAGTGAACATAATGGCACTTCTTTTCACTTTTAGCAAACCATCTGTGGTGATTGACAACATAGCCTTTCTCTTCATACGTGATGAAAAGATACTATGAATGTCATTTTCATCGATTCCTTTAAGAAAACCTTGCTTTTCATTCTCCAACAACCCTTTTTGCACTAATGACTTTCCTGTGGTTCCCAAACGCTGAAATACAGAACCTCTTGAGGTGTCGTCCTCTTCTTTCATTTGTTTAGAGGCTCTATTTTTGCCCTTATAACCCAATCTTTCAAATACAGAGACACGAGGTATCAATCTTCCTATGTGTTCAAACACAAAAGTTTGCTGTGGAATTTTCTCATCCTTAGATTCCTTGTCTTTTTCTACTGAGGTATAAAGTGATGAAGTTGTTTCCTTGCTCTTCTTAGTATAAATTCGAAGAGATTCCGACAACTTGAATCCCAGGCCAAACTTAGGAGTGGCAATATAATGACCTTGCTTTCTTAACTTCATTTGGGCCTTTGTAAGACCATGTATCTTCTCACCAGTGACCTCATCTTTGAGCTCACCTAGTCTTTTCGGCTTGGAAAGATCGTATCCCAATTTTTCAAGCAGCGTAAAGGCTTTCTCACCAAACTGACCTTTTATTTTATGAGCCAAAGTATTGCTTCCTGGAAGCTCAGGCATGATAGATGGGACCTGTATAACAGGGACAGTCATAATCTCCTTCAAATCTAGGAATGCCTTATGTCTCATCTCTCTCCTTGGAGGGTGGCTTTGTTGAGTACTTACTTCCAGCAAGGGTTGTCCCTCCTTTCGACGGTCATAAGGGATATGGCGAAAAACAAAATGTTCTTCATCTACCTTCGTATGCATATATCCTTCAGATGATAAAAGCTTAGTGGAAAATTTTCCAATTCTCTCCTTAGGCATCTTGACAGTAGCTCGCTGAACCTCAACTTCTTTTGGAACAACATTATTTGGGTTGGATAGTGTTGGTTTCTCCATACCCAATTCACAATAATCCAAGTAGAATTTTGCATCTGCAAAATACGACTCTGTCTCAGTGAAAGGATTGACATACGCCTTAATTTTGACTACTTCACCATCCTTTACATACTTTATGCATTGATGCAAAGTAGACAAAACCACCCCATTCATGCATCTAGGGGCATCTGAGAAGCAAGTTGTATGATGTTTTGGCATCAATAACATGAATCAAAATGTTTGATTTCATGTTGCCAATGGATAATCCTACACGAATCTTTCCCAGGGCTCGTTGTCCTCCTTGACTGAAGCCTTGAATCGTTATGTTGCTTTTGGACAATTCATCAATGGAGATTCCAAGCCTTTTGAGCACTGTCTTTGGCATGATATTGACTGCCGAACCATCATTGATCAATATGCGATTAAGATGTTGTTCTCAAATATCCCCTACCACAACCAAAGATCTGTTATGTAGTTTAGATCTTAAAAATAAATAGTCATCCGTGAAGGAAATTACAGCACAACATAATGCGACTTTTCTATTAGCATAAATTTCTTGTGCTATCGTTGGACAATGCCCCCCTTTTCTTTCATTTACTTCCTCTGTGCTGGAAATTGCATGTGTGGCACCAATTTGACTATCTTCAAGGATTTTTTTCGGAAAGAACTCATACAATGTACCAGGCCTTTGGTCCTTCCGTGATTATACGCCACCAATCTTCTTGCTAGTATCAAAATTAACACTTTTTGATGGTTGTAGATGCTCTGCGTTATTCTTCATCACTCTTGTCTTAGGAAGTTGTATTCTTAGAATTGCCTGATGCCTCCTTTTCTTACGAGAAACCAAGGTCCAATAATTATCATCATTGCCTTTAGCTTTGTTGCCTATTCCCAATGATCCTTTAAGAGTCTTCCTTGAAAAATCTACTTCAACTGGATCGAAGCTTCCAAACTGCAAGAAGATTGAACTCAACATGGTTTGCAACGTTGAACACTCCTTCTTCTCGGGAATGATACTAGCGTGATTTGCCTCTACTGTTTCATCCACGTCTATGATAATTTTTCCTTCACTTATTAGCGTCATGATTTTCTCCTTCAAGATAAAGCACTTTTCCGTTGGATGTCCAACGACGCGATGATACTTGCAGTACTTGGGATCATTGATATTATTGATTTCCTCCGGCCTTTTCAATTCGGGAAGATCAATCATTTTCTTAACTAGCAATTCATCCAATATCATAGGTACATCTGAATCTGGGAACGGATAAACCTTAACTTCTAATTCTTTCAAGGTTGAACGACATTTATCCTCTCTTGGATATTGCCTCGAACCTTCATCTTTCTTCACCTTTTGCTTGGTTGTGACCTTCATAGAAGTTTCTTTCACTACCATAAACTCTTTAGCCTTTGAGGTCATACCTTTCTTGAACTCTCCTTTCTCTTTCATCGGGTCAATAAAAGGGGATGTCTTCCCATGACTTGTGATGCTTAAATCCATGTCGTGTGCTCGAGTAGCTAGCTCTTCAAATATTTGCGGTTTGATTCCTTACAGTATGTATAGTAGGCCCCAATGCATTCTGATGATAGGCGAATTTACACGCCTATAACACTATATTTTGCTCATATTTTAGCCTAGTTTTGAGAACAAATTATATATTTCATGCACTTTTAGTCCATTTTCCTGTAAGTGAGTTAACAAACATGATTAGCAAAGTTTCAGGTATAAATGATGCAGAATTCAGCATTTCATGGATAACTTGACGCCAAAGAAAGCTTCACGAAAGGAGAAAAGCAAATCTTGGACGCCAAGGACTAAAGATGGCGCATGGAAATTCTATCCCGGGCTAAAACAATATTTCTGAAGACTTTGGGGACTAGCAGTAACTTATTAGGATTAGGATAATGATACATTAACCTAGTACAATTGGGTTAAGTATTACATTAGCTTGTTAGGATTAGGATAATGATACATTAACCTAGTACAATTGGGTTAAGTATTTCATTAGCTTAGTAGGATTTGGTTAAGCATTTCATTAGCTTAGTAGGAATAGGATATGGGTATTATAAATACCCTATCTTTCTAGAGATTTTAGACATCTTCTTACATTCAATTCTATTCTATTCTACTTCTAAGACATTCTAGTTCTAAACAATCATTCTTCCATTAATTTTATTTTCTTCTTTTATTCATCTATTCATAAATTCCACAACAAGAGAAACGTTACTTTGCTAAGGGATTCACGCCTAACGCCTACCACACCATTACAAACGTGAAATCTTTATTGTGGTATAACAACAATGTCAATTGTGATTTCCTTCGCACTCATGGGTAACTAAACTTCTCTGTTGGGGTTATGGAAGCCGAATGAGATACTATCTATTGCTGTGAGTTTGTGAGTTCGTGACACGTATGCTGCTTATATCATTATTCTCTTCATCTTAATCTAAATTCTTTGTGGTTGCAAACGCAAGAATACGCCAGTATAATATTTAACTTGTTCGAAAGAAAGGTTATCTGTCTGGAAAAGAGATAATGTCAAGGTAGTAGGGTCCCATCCCCTATTAAAAAGTTAGTGCCCTAACTGGATTAACCTTTTGGAGAATTCGTACCGTTAGACACACTTTAAGCTCGAAAGAGTTAAAGTGAAATAATCCTCGAATAGGTCGAAAGACGCCTGGATTTACCATCGAATACAATTCTCTATAAGCACATGCATGTCTGAATTCAACACACTCATAGTCAATAGAGACGTATAACTCAAAAGGTGGACATAACCCTAACTCCTCAATTCTCATTGTTTCACAACCTACTAAACATTCTTTCTTTTACTTTGCTATTTTCTGCTTTACTCTCTTATTTTGGTTACATTACTATCACAATACAATTCCCCCCTTTTTACGAGACTTGCACTAAAAGTCTAGTAATCTTTGCTTACTTGTTGACCAAGCTATTCCCTGTGGGATCGATACCCAACCCAGTTGGGTTCTATATTTGACAAACGACCGCTTTACACTCCTATGAGAGCTGTACATTGAGCGTTATCAAAAATTGGCGCCGTTGCCGGGGAATACAAGTGTCAATTAAGTTCGTAATAATTACTAGACCCTTTGGTCAGAGATTCTCGTACTTTTACTTTTAGTTTTTGTTTACTGCAGGTTTTTATTCAGTGCATGCCCCATACCCGAAGTTCTGGTCAACCGTTATTACCTATCAATCCTGAACCACAACGTATTCACAGAATGGAGGCACAACACGCAATTGAAAGGATGGCTGCTCAACAGGAACAGGCGAGACTAGCTGCACTAGCCGCCACTCAAGTGCATCAACAGAATATTGATAACCCTGGGCGAGCAACAAATCCTGACGATAAAGATCTAGGTGATGACGAGCTACTAAACCCAAGGCATGCTGCTGAGATCGCAACACCTGCCAACAGAAGAGATCGTCAAGCTAGGTTTAGGCCTGAATGCCAAGCTATGCAGCCAACTTTCGATGATGATGATGATGATCTTGATGGAGCCGGAGCCACAGGAGTCATTATTTCTCCACCATTGGCACCCGGAGCCAAGTTCAACATCACAAGCACCATGATTCAGTTATTGCAACTCAAGGGATTATTTGGTGGACTAGCAGGCGATGATCCGAATATGCATCTCATCAACTTTATTTCTACATGCACGTCGTTTGACAATCCTGGAGTTGGTCAGAATGCAATTCGATTACGTCTATTTCCATTGTCTCTGTCTGGGGAGGCAACTCTATGGTTGAATGGGCTGACTCCTGATTCTATTACAAATTGGAGGCAATTGAGAGACGCTTTCCTAGAAAGATTCTTTCCGCCATCCAAAAGAGCACAATTGAGAGATGAAATCAGCAACTTTCGTCAGCTTCCCACTGAAGCTCTTCATGAAACATAGGAGAGGTTCAAGACAAAGCTAGCGAGGTGACCAAACCATCATATGACTAATGTTCACCTAATGGAGATATTATATAGAGCCCTGAATTCAATAACTAAACCAGTGGTGGATAATGCGGCTGGAGGATCCTTTATGGATCTCACCTTTGGTCAAGCAAGCAATATGCTAGATCGTATGACGAAACAAAGTAGAGCTTGGCATACCAGGGATTCTGAGGTAGCATGCCCCACTTTATCTATAGGCATGACTGCAGACCAAAGGAGAAGAGAAAAAGAACGTGATCAAGATATAGCGCACATGAAAACACAAGTGGATCTTCTTACAAAGCATTTATTATCAGGGAAGACCGAAAAAGTGAAAGCTATTGCATCAAAAGGAAGAGACGAATCTGATTCGGAAGAAGAAGCCAACTACTTGAACAATCAGGGGGGTTTCCGAGGCAATGCCCAAGGAAACCAAGGTCGGAACTATCATGGTAAATATGGAAACATGGACCAAGGTAGTTGGAAGAACAAGAATGACAGTAGTGGTTTGTATGTTCCCCCTGGAAGACGTGACGCCACCACATCTAGTTCTGGAAGTATGGAAGACATGATGGCTAAACTACTGAAAGGAGTGGAAGCAACTAGTGCGGGAGTAACAGAGGTAATAAATGATTTGTCCTCTATGAAGCAATTAGTTGATTCACATTCCACTTCAATCAAGCAAATAGAGCAGCAATTGAGGCAACTTTCAGCAGCACTCAATCAAAGAAAGACTGGCACTTTATCTAGCAACACTGTGCAAAATCCAAGGAATGAGGGATCATGCATGGCTATTACTACTCGAAGTGGTAAGGTGCTGGAAACTTTAGAAAAAGGTAAGCAAGTGGTTGACGAAGAAGTGGAAATTGATGATAAGGCGAAAGGGAAAGATGCCGCAGCAGCCGATCCTAACGTCCTTAACGTCACTCCTCACGATGTGCAGCCTGGAAAAGCTGAAAAACGGAAGCAAGAGGAGAAAAAAGCCGTGGAGAGAACAATTCCATACCCACCACCACCTTTTCCCCAAAGATTGAAGAAGGTGGCGGATGATACGAAGTTCAGCAAATTCATGACTATGTTAAAGCAGCTGACCATTAATGTTCCATTGGTGGAAGCACTTGAACAAATGCCTGGGTATGCGAAATTTATGAAGGATCTTTTGACAAAGAAGCGGGCAGCAAGTTATGAGTTGAAAGATGATGTCCATCACTGCAGCGCAATCGCTACCTGATCAATAGTTCAGAAGAAGGCTGACCCCGGAGCTTTCACTATTCCTTGCACCGTTGGATATTTGAATTTTGCCAAAGCATTATGTGATTTAGGAGCCAGCATCAAAACGTATAGATTTAGGCGAATTTACACGCCTATAGCACTATATATTTGCCCATATTTTAGCCTAGTTTTGAGAACAAATTATATATTTCATGCACTTTTAGTCCATTTTCCTGTAAGTGAGCTAACGAACATGATTAGCAAAGTTTCAGGTATAAAGATGCAGAATTCAGCATTTCATGGATAACTTGACGCCAAAGAAAGCTTCATGAAAGGAGAAAAGCCAATCTTGGACGCCAAGGACTAAAGATGGCGCATGGAAATTCTGTCCCGAGCTAAAACAACATTTCTGAAGACTTTGGGGACTAGCAGTAACTTATTAGGATTAGGATAATGATACATTAACCTAGTACAATTGGGTTAAGTATTACATTAGCTTGTTAGGATTAGGATAATGATACATTAACCTAGTACAATTGGGTTAAGTATTTCATTAGCTTAGTAGGATTTGGTTAAGCATTTCATTAGCTTAGTAGGAATAGGATATGGGTATTATAAATACCCTATCTTGCTAGAGATTTTAGACATCTTCTTACATTCAATTCTATTCTATTCTACTTCTAAGACATTCTAGTTCTAAACAATCATTCTTCCATTAATTCTATTTTCTTCTTCTATTCATCTATTCTTAAATTCCACAACAAGAGAAACGTTACTTTGCTAAGGGATTCACGCCTAATGCCTACCACACCATTACAAACGTGAAATCTTTATTGTGGTATAACAACAATGTCAATTGTGATTTCCTTCGCACTCATGGGTAACTAAACTTCTCTGTTGGGGTTATGGAAGCCGAATGAGATACTATCTATTGCTGTGAGTTTGTGAGTTCGTGACACGTATGCTGCTTATATCATTATTCTCTTCATCTTAATCTAAATTCTTTGTGGTTGCAAACGCAAGAATACGCCAGTATAACATTTAACTTGTTCGAAAGAAAGGTTATCTGTCTGGAAAAGAGATAATGTCAAGGTAGTAGGGTCCCATCCCCTATTAAAAAGTTAGTGCCGTAACTGGATTAACCTCTTGGAGAATTCGTACCGTTAGACACGCTTTAAGCTCGAAAGAGTTAAAGTGAAATAATCCTCGAATAGGTCGAAAGACGCCTGGATTTACCATCGAATACAATTCTCTATAAGCACATGCATGTCTGAATTCAACACACTCATAGTCAATAGAGACGTATAACTCAAAAGGTGGACATAACCCTAACTCCTCAATTCTCATTGTTTCACAACCTACTAAACATTCTTTCTTTTACTTTGCTATTTTCTGCTTTACTCTCTTATTTTGGTTACATTACTATCACAATACAATTCCCCCCTTTTTACGAGACTTGCACTAAAAGTCTAGTAATCTTTGCTTACTTGTTGACCAAGATATTCCCTGTGGGATCGATACCCAACCCAGTTGGGTTCTATATTTGACAAACGACCGCTTTACACTCCTACGAGAGCTGTAGATTGAGCGTTATCACATTCTTTAAATGCATATTTCTACCGCAAATATTTCAGAAAGACGGTATTTGCAGTCCAGACTCAATGACCTCCATCGATTGATGTATTCCATTACAGGCTCATCTTTTCTTTGCTTAGTTTCCGTTAAATCTATCATGCTCACAGTTCATTGGGTACTGTAAAATCGATTGAGAAATTCCTTCTTGAGCTTCTCCCAACTATCAATTGACTCATGCTCTAAGTCAATAAACCAGTCAAATGCGTTCCCCTTTAATGAACGAACAAACTGTTTTACCAAGAGATCACCATGTGTTCTAGCGTTGCTACATGTTTCGACAAAGTGAGCAATGTGTTGCCTCGGGTTTTCCTTGCCATTAAATTATTGCAACTTAGGTGGTTGATAGACCGTTGGCATAGGTAGACAATCGATTCGTCTTGTGTAAGGCTTGGAGTAATACAATGAACTCTGTGGTGCTCCGCCATATTGAGCCCAGATGGTGTTTGTTATCATGTCTTGCAATTGTTGGACAGATAAAGTCGAAACCAAAATAGATTGTTTCTCTTTCTAAAATTTAGACTTAGCAGGTAATTCCTCAACATCTTTGTCCTGTGGAGTGAAATCGAGTAGATATGTAGGGACGTGACTTGACTCTCCCGGTTCATAGGCCTCCAGTTTGCTCATGAGTTGAGCGATATAAAGATTCTTATCGTCAACAGACTTCTTTAGGGTTTCAATGGTTTGCTCCATCATTGCAAATTTCTCGTCCATGTTGGTTGAGTCAGCCATTAAGGCATTGATCTTTGTTGAAACTGGCAAATCCATTGAATCTTCAGGTTCACCAAAGTTGGATCTGGTTAGAGAAATTTCACCAAAGAACATGGATGCAAGATTGCCCCTAGCAGCCGTCACATGAGAGTTGTTGTTTTTCGCCACCTCCAAAGAAGTGAAGTATTCAGATTTATCCAAGTCACTAGCCTTGAACTTTTGACGAGTAATTGGTCCAACACGACTCAGGTCAACAGATGAAGCAGTGGAGCTCTTGCATGTAACATCGTTCGTTTTTCTAAAGTCCATCACAATAGTTGAATTTGTAGCTTTCGATTTGCAGCAGGATTAGATGAAAAGCAGAATCTGTCCCACCAGGCGTGCCAAAATTTGTTTGCAACAAATTTTCACGAAGTACGAAAAATCAACTGCAAGCAAAAATAAATAAAACAAAATAATAATTTTATTAATATGAATCTTGAGGGTACAATTCTGTTATTCTCTTGATTCTTTTCTCCTAAATTTAGCAATGATTCGAGGGCCTTTAGTAGCGTGTTTTCCGAATCATTGGATGATTTAGACTTCTAGAGACGTATTTCAATCGTCTAGGATGTCGGAAAGTATTTTGTCCTTTTGGAATAATTTCCGAAAAGAACTCCGTTGATTGCTCCTTTCAAGAACTTGCTAGTCAATGCTGGCGTTGTCAATGTGTTTCCTGTTTTTCATTAGCATGTCATGTTACCCCATATTTATAGTTGTAAAGGGTAGGCCTAGTTACTTGTGATTGGCCGAAACATGTCATCTTGACACTTGGCGACTCTTGACTGGTTCTTCAATTTGAATGAAATTTCCACATCATTTGTACATGTTGAGGAGTCTCATTGGTCTAGGATTTGACTGGGATGTCACGTCACTTGATGAGTTTGGGCTTCCAAGTGTAATGGACCTTGGGCTTGAATTTAACAAAATGGACTAATTAATTTGTAGGGCCCAAATTAGTTAATAAACTCAAATGATCATGAATTAAATTCAACTTTTATATAAATTTGATCCGTTGAATTTTATATGTCTACACACGAATATTGATGTGTGATGAAATATGTTTTCTATCTTAGTTCGATTTATCAATTGCGATTGTTTCTTTAGTCTTGTGTTTTATTATTTGGTTGAGTAGCAACAATTAAGTTCCATCAACTATCTAATTTAATGTTTTAGAGAGATGTTGTTGCATTAGAGAGAGGTTAAAGAGAGAACCATCTAATTCCCTCATGGTAGGGAAATAATTTGGGATTAGAGTAGGAACATATTTAATCATTATTTTTAATTAAATACCACAAAAATCATGCATAATTTAATTCGTACATTAATTTCATAGGAATATAGGCGACGACCTATTTCGAATAGACAAGAAATGGTTCGAGAGAATTCTATACGTATTAATAATTCAGGTAATTAGCTATCATAGGATTAAGATGGAGTAGTTTGATAAGTCAATAGGATTGGTTAAAGAAAGTTTCCTAATTATATGTTTAGTGATAAGGTCTATCAAAATCAGTCACCATTGATGGAAGCTCAATAACTTGGGAAACAAAGTAAGTGAGAAGGATAACTGGAAGAGGAATACATCTGTGAATGGGGAAGGAAAAAATAGAATTGAAAAACTGATTATTCAGCTAAGTAGAGCAGCTCAATAAACAAGATATGGCATGTTAGGAATAAACATTTCACAAAATTGGCAAGATGAGAATTAGGTTGAGTGGTCCTCCATATTTATCAACACATAAACATTCAACGAAAACATTCTTCACCTGAACAATGAGGTCCACATACAACATCCAAAAAGAAGAAACTGATTTAACCACATACAACATTTGAACAGTTTGTTCGTATCAAGTATAATAGAGATATTGGGCTAAACTAGTAACAATCTGACCAGTAAATAATCCACAAAAATAGATCTACTTGCAACCTAATTAACTTCCTCATCAATTCGTGGTACTAGAGCAACATTACCCTGAATTCAATATTTTCACTTAATGGAGCTATTAATATGAAATATATCAGCAAGTCACATAATTAAAAGCATCATCATGTTCCTTTTGAGATATCACTACGTCTCTTTCACTAACAGAAAGTACACAAAGTAAGTAGTAACATCAAGAATTCAAAACATGCCCTAAATTTTCTGATTCAAGAAACCTCAACTCTTCTTAACTAACAAAAACTAATATGAGATCCAAAGCAAACCAGTACAACAAATAGTTAAAACTGTGAAAGCATATATTACAAGAAACTGCGCTCATTGCAATTTTATACAAATCACCATACATGTACACAGAAATCTTTGATAGAGAACTAATGCACTTGAAATTCAACCACATTATATGTACAACAAGAACTTCAACGACTAGCTTATTACCTCTTCTTCTGTCCAACTGGCCTGAGAAGAACGTTTCGTTTGACGTAAGCAGAAAGAACAAGAAGCAATGACCGACCGGAGTAGCAATGGCCGGCCGATCGGAGTCAATGCTAAAGCTGTTAATTGATTTGGGGGATTTGGAAAAAAAAATGAGAGAGAAGGTCGATTTGGGAGTTTTGGGCGTCAATGCTAAAACTGTTTAGATGAGAGGGAAACTATTTTTTCCAAGAGGAAAAATGTTTGGCCAATTTTTAAAAAAAGAGGAATATTTTTTTTATGGCATAAGCGCTATTTTTTCGATTCATAGCGGGGATTTAAAACCCTCACAAATTTATAAATTTTAGCGACAGATTTTTAACCCCCGCATTTCATATAATTTTACAGAGGTTAAAATAATCTCCGCAAATAAACCCCCGCAATTTGACCCTTTTTTGTAGTGTATCTTATCGATATACTTTTTAAGAAGATTTGGAAATTTATTTAAGAATTGATTTTGTATATATATAAAAGCCCTCATAATTTAAATAATTACAAAACATCTCAGGATTTTATTAAATTTGTATATATCTGAAGTTGTACCTTAGGCAATTAAAGATATACCTTTTTTTTTTTTTTTTGGTAAACTGGCATGCATCTAAAGGTGTATCTTAACTCTCTTCTTGTTAAAATCGTTTGTCCTATGTACCTAGGTATTTTATAAGCTGTGCATCTGAGCAATTACTATTATTATGTAATAGCTGTGTATTTCATATACATCAGAAATTTGGATTGTGTGTTTGGACAATTACTTCATTATGTAATTATTGTGTATCTAAAACATATCCAAAATTTAAATTGTATATCTGGATACTTATTTTGGTATATCTTATAATTATTTCAAAAATTTAAAAGATACCTTAAAATTAGGGGTCAAACCTCCTACATTTCTATTGTTTGCTCTATTTTGTAAAGGAAAAATACATTCTGGCATGAATATCATTATGATTATGTAGTATTTCAAGTTTGACGTTAAAATGATGAGCAAATTTGATAAATAAATGATTCTAAAATAATTTTAAAATATCATTTTAAATTTTTGAGTAAAAAGCTAATTCTGACTACTGACTCAAGGCTCACAATGGCTCGTGAAAAATATCTCATCTGAGTATGACTGATTTTCTTGATTGATAGTGCTAATGCCGTTTTCCAACTTTAGGTAACACAAAATCTCTCAAATTCTTTTAAACATTTTTTTTTTTTTATATTTGTACTAATAAATTTGTTCAAATAAATTAGTTTACAAATTTTATTATTATTTACAAAAGTGTCCTCAAATTTCTTTAATTTTTTTCTAAATCTTTTTCAATTTATTCAATATGAATTACTTCATTTCAATTTATTAAAATAAAAATATTCCTCCAAATAATTTTAGTTATAAAAAAAACTACTCCATTAACTCAAAAAAATATTTATTGGTCAAAATCCGAAAATAAATAGCTTACCAGCTTTAATTTTGTAAATAGAATATTCATAAATAAAAATATTTTTTCTACTTAGTTTTAACACTCTAGAGAATACAATTTTATTTTAATAATGATTTTATTATCTCATCCAAAAGTTATACCTACCTCCGTCCAACTTAAAAACAACACAAAGTGGGAACAACAAGCAAATGATGAACAAACAAAGAAAAGATAATAAAAAAAATATTTTCTTTTTTCCAGGTCAAACACGTGAATTTTGTTTGATAATGTGTGGCGATAAGATTTTAATTCAAGATTTTATCTGTTTTTAATATCATATGAAAACGTGTGGTCATTAGATTGTTTAAAAGTTTAGGTTGAGTATATTGATAATTTTATAAATTTATTAATAAATTTCATTTAGATATTAGAATTATATGGCATTGGACACGTGAAAAATATAATAAAATATTTTAATTAAACACTTTCGATTCATATTTTTAAAAAAGTTTGTGTGAGTCCTCAATATTGTTCATTATATAGATAAGTTAATTAGTCACATTAAATATGTCTCCTCCTTTTATTATAGACATCAACATCAGTTGAAACATACATGAGTTTTTATGACTTAATGACATTAATGCATTAAATATATTACATATTTCTAAACGGTTAACTTATCTATATAATAAATGCTTTAGAGCATATATACAAGTTTTTCATAATTTTGAGTTGAAGTATTCAGTAGAAACGTTTTTAGTTTTTTCAAAATTTTGAGTTAGATCTTTCAAATCAAGAGAAAAAAGAAACCAATATTTAGTACTCCTTTCGTCCAAAATAGTTGTTATGTTTCATTTTTGAGAGTCAATTTGACTAATTTTTAAAAGTTATATTAGATTAATTTAATTTAATATTTTAAAATAAAAATTTATATATTAAAAACTATATGAAAAGTACTATAAGTTGCAACTTCTTCTTTTTTCAATATAATTAAAAGATATATCTTAAGATATTAATCAAAATTTATATTATTTGACTATAAAAAAAAGAAGACACGCCAATCATTTTGAGAGGAGGGAGTAGTAATTTAGTATTAGTACTTTCTACGGCAGAATTTTAGTAGGCGTTTGGCCATAACTATTATTCACAATATTCTGAAATATGTTTTCACTTTATTTTGGAATACTCATTTGGCCATAAAATCAAAAACGTATTTCGGAATATGTTCTCACAACTCATTTTTTTAACTCAGATTTTTCTATTTCTTTACAAAATAGTACATGCATCCAAAGTCTAAAATATTTTTAAAAATATTATGGTTAAATACCATTCCAACTTTATTTTCAACTTCAAGAATACCAAATAAGGTGAATATATTTTTTATTTCATGATAAACGGACCCTTAAATAGAGGAAGCGGGTCAAAACATGCCATCATTTTTTCCAACTTTTGAGGGTTACTTTTCCATAATCCTTGTCATCAAACATATGAACCACTCTAAAAGGTATAAGCTAATAATATCACCGTATAAAGAAGTTAAAAGAAAATTGCTTATTAAATCTATGGGTGTGTTTGAATTTTGATTAGAAGAACTATATATATATATATATATATTTGTTTGTTCAAAATAGTTTGGAATATATCTTTTCTAACTACAATATTGTAGTAAAGTTTGTTAGAACAATAATGATAATTGTACAAGAAATTCAAAATAAACTTGCTTGGCTTAGAGGCACGATAATACGCTTCTTGAAGATAGTTGAAGTCTCTCCCACGAGAAAACGGAAGAATTAGTAACAACTCTATCTTCGGGATTCAACTAAGCCACAAAACAAGTAGCATTCAAGAATGTTGCTCTTCTATTCTTGAATTGTTGATTCACCTTTTGATCAATGTCTCTCAAATGTTTTTCAAGGGGAAAGTAATTTTGTTTGAGTGTCTGTCTTTTCAAACAATAGAACTTGCTATTTATAGGATAAAAGTTTCATGTGAAAGGAGTATTAATTTTGGTTTGTGAATAACCAATAAACATACAATCTACTCCTCTATAAGCCAATCTTGATTAAATGTTGATCTGGTAATCGAACAGAGCCATGCAACCTCATACTTTAAAATAATTTATATTTAGTTTTTGATTGTTCCAAAGTTCATATGGAGATGCATCATGATTTCTGGAAGTAATTCTATTCAAAATATGACATGCTGAAAGTAAGGCTTCAGTCCATAAATTTTCAGACATACCAGATCTATAAAACATAGAATTAACCATTTCTATAAAAGTCCTATTTTTTCTTTCTGCTACACCATTTTGTTGTAGTGTATAGGACATGGTCAATTATTTTTCAATGCCTTCTTTTTCACAAAAATCAATAAAATCTTACTTTAAGTACTCTCCACCTCTATCAGAACTAATTGATTTAATTTTCAAACACAATTTATTTTCAACTTCTGCTTTATATGTTTTGAAAGTCTTAAATGTTTAATCTTTTGTTTTCAATGGAAAGAAATAAGTATATCTTGAGTAGTCATCAATAAAAATGATAAAATACCTCTTTCCATGATGTGACAAATAATTCATCTCACAAATATCAGTGTGGATTAATTGCAAAAATGTGGAAGTCCTTTCAACTGTCTTAAAGGGCTTCTTTGTAATCTTGCATTTACTACAAGTAAGACACTTAATAGTATGATTTTTTCCACAACTTTTGATTAATTCATTATTCACTATAAGCTGAATGGATCTAAAATTTATATGTCCAAGACGTTCATGCCATAAGTCCAGAGACTCCACAAGATAAGAAGAAATATTTTCATGTTCAATATTGAGTTTAAACATTCCATTTGCAATATAACATTTTCCAACAAACATGCCATTTTTAGATAAAATAAACTTATCTGCCTTAAAAACCATTTTAAAACCATGCTTCGAAAGAAGCATACCTGACATCAAGTTTTTCCGAATATCAGGAACATGCAATACGTCCATCAATGTAACTATCTTTTCGGAAGTAAATTTCAGTTCAACAGTTCCTTTTCCCACAACTTTAGTACAGGAGGAGTTTCCCATATATATAATTTTACCGCCCCCCACTAATTCATAAGTCTAGAATGAATTTTGGTTACCTGATATGTGACGAGTTGCGCCGGTATCTATCTACCATTTCACTTGATCTTCCACAATAAATGCTTCTGTGTCCATTGCCACAAGATCATCTTTTTTATTTTTATTTTCTTTTTCTTTCTTCTTTTCGGATTTGAGAATTTCACAATCACGCGCGTAGTGACCAACTTGTTTGATTTTTCTTCAACCATATGAGCTTTCATGACAGGTTCCTTCAAATTATATTATCGCGCCATCGTGTCTCTTGTTCAATTTGCAAGTGTTGCAACAATTGTTCAAGAGTCAAATCTTTCTTTTTTGTGTAAGATATTACTTCGGTACTCTTTCCAAGATGGGGAAAGTTTTGATATAATATCACTAACATGAAAGTTTTCATCAAGAGCAATTCCAGATATAGCAATTTTATTAGTTATAAGTTGGAATTCTTGTACTTGTTCAGTGATTGACTTGTCATCAACCATTTTGAACTCCATATAATTTGAAATGAGAAATTTCTTAGAACTCGCTTCTTATGCTAAATAAATAGCTTGAAGAGTGTTCCATATCTCTTTAGCATAATTGCATTTAACAGAATATTGATCATAATATGTATTAGACATTCCTCCAAGAATATAATTCTTGCACAAATAATCATCATATTGACACTTGGCAATTTGTTCTTTAACCAAAGTAGCCTCGTCAGATGCTACCTCAGAACTAGGAGCGTTAGGACAAGGTTCTTCAAGAACATATGCCAACTTTAATCTTCTTAAAAAGAATTTCATATTTTCATACCATCTAGAAAAGTGTTTGCCATCCAATATTTCTAAATTAGGATTAGGCAAAGATGAAATACTATTTGATATTAATGTAGAAGCCATTGACTTCAAATTGTTAGAACAATAATGATAATTGTACAAGAAATTCAAAATAAAATTACTTGGCTTAGAAGCACGATAATACGCTTCTTGAAGATAGTTGAAGTCTCTCCTACGAGCAAACGGAAGAATTAGTAACAACTCTATCTTCGAGATTCAACTAAGCCACAAAACAAGTAGCATTCAAGAATGTTGCTCTTCTATTCTTGAATTGGTGATTTCACCTTTTAATCAATGTCTCTCAAATGTTTTTCAAGGGGAAAGTAAACTTTTTTGAGTGCTTGCCTTTTCAAACAAAAGAACTTGCTATTTATAGGATAAAAGATTCATGTAAAAGGAGTATTAATTAAATAATAGTTAATAGGTTTATGAACAAAAAATTATCTTTCTTTCAAGAACCTAAAACGTAAATCACTACTAAAAAAAACTGAAAAATCGATCACACAAAACCGACCACACATTGTGGTCGGTTTTTATTTTTTTTTTAAAAGCGACCACGTGTGGTCGCTTTTATATTTTAAAAAATAAAAATAATTATTTTAATAATTTTTATATTAATTATTATTTATTTTACAAATAAAAATTAAAAAAAATCAACAAAACCGACCACTTGTGGTCGGTTTATTCTAAAAAATATAATTGAAAAATATTTCTAAAAACCGACCACTTGTGGTCGGTTTTTAATTTAAATAAAAGAAAATATTTTTAAAAATATACTTGTTTCTCCATAGATTTTTCCATTAAAATATAATCCTACTATTTTTAGTTTCTTCTATAATACCTAGAACATCAGAAATAAGAAAACCTACATATTATAAGAATAAATTTAAAAGATATAATCTAAAAGATGAATATGACAAATGGACACCAAAACAAATAGTTAATAAAAATTATAACTTTTTAGACTTAGATTGTGTAATAAATACAGAAAAAACAATACAATTATGGATAGGATATATGACAAAATAATTATTAGATAATAATATAAACGTAACAGATGCACCAGAATATATAGAAAGAATACTAATAGGAACAGTGAAATTATGGTTTTCTAAATTAACTGAAAATAGCAAGAAAGTATTAAGAACTGATAAACCTATGGAAGGAACATCATCAACAACTACAACTAAATTAACACCTATAGAATTATTAAAAAAATATGAAATAGCTATAAAAGACGAATTTAGCAGCATGACAACAACAGAAGAAGAACAAAATGAAGAGAAAGATACATATTGGAATTTAATGTTAAAATTAGCAATATGTAATATGTGTTACATAGATGAGTATACTTGCGCATTTAAAGAATATTATTATAAAAGAACATATAATACAGAAGAAAGTAAAGAAATAAGAAAATTATATTTTAATAAATTACCTGAACCATTTAGTTCAAAAATAATAAAAAGTTGGGATGAAGCAAAAATAGTAGATACTTTAGGAGTAAGAATAAAATTTTTACAACAATGGTATAGAAACCTATGTTAAAAATATAGAGTAGAAATAAAAATGGAAAAAACATTAATAAGAAATTTAGTATGTTGCAAAGATAAAATAGCACCTCAATTTGGATGCGAAGAAAGATATTATAAGAAAAGAAAAAGACATAAGAAATATAAGAAATACAAAAAAATAAAATATAAATATAAGAAACCAAGAAAAAGATATTATGTAAAAAATTATAAACATAAAAGACCATATAGGAAAAAGAAATATATAAAAGAATGTACTTGTTATAATTGCGGAAAATTAGGGCATTTAGCTAGAGATTGTAAATTACCTAAAAACCCAATAAATAAATAAATATCAGGAATAAAAATAGAAAATACAGAATATATGCAGATAGATTATATAGATTACGAATTAGAAAGTGAAGACAGTATATATGAAATTTCAGAGAATGAAACAGATAATGAAATAGATGAATTAAATGACTGAAGAAGATATAAAAATAATAACAAAGGAAGAATATTTAAGTGAAGAAGGAACAGATCAAAAATAATATTTGATAGTCACATATTTGATGAAATAAAAGGAAAAGAATTAGATTTAAGTGTAGAAAAAATATTTAAAATACCAACAATAAAAAATATATTTAGTAAAAGAAAAGAAGAATACTACGTAGTAAGCCAAAAAGAACATGTAATAGACTGTAGATATGCAAAAAGTAAAGCTAATATATCACTAGTAACAAAAAGGATAATTAATAAAGAAATAAACGATATAAAAATTAGAGACCCAATAAAATACGTACACCTAGGATGTACAGAGATATTAATAAAAACATGTTTCAGAGAAGGAATAGATACACCAATAGAATTATACTTAGCAGATGATAGAATTGTAAAACCTATAGAAAAAAGTATAATAACTGTCATAAAAGGAAATTTAATAGACCAAAAATTTAAATTTATAATAAGTGCAAATTATTCAGTAGCAATAACAGATAAAAACATAGATAAATCATTAGTATTATATTGGAAAATATCAGGAGTAGAACTAATCCCAGGAAGTAAAATATTTACAGCAAGATGTAAAAATCTATATGTATTAACAACAAAACATAAAATAACGAGGAAGAATAAAATTGACAAAATACAAATAGAAAGTCCTTTCGAACAATTTGTAAAAACAATTGATAATAATGATTATAGTTATAGAGACATAGATATAGAACAGGTATATTCATTTACTATTATGAATAGCTAAATTCATAAATTCCTAACAATCATGATATGATAAAATAAGTTCATGTTAGTTGCTTTATAGTAGAATTATTCTAAAAATAGCATGTTAAGAAGTTTATTAGCAAAGTGGAAAAGGAGAAAAATTCCTAAGAACTATGCCATCCTAAAGGTGAAACCGGCGAGGCAAGAAAGCCGTGATAGGGGAGTAACCAAAGTAGAGGCGCTGTTTAAGGGAAAAGTATCCAGATTACCATGCTAATAGTGACCGAAAAATATGTTATTTAAGAATAATCTAGTATATAGCAATCTAAAGTGATCATATTTTGTTATGTGCATGATTGAAGGGAATATTTTGAAAATAGCAATTTTATGAAAAATGGATAATTATTTATTTGACGAAATGGTAGATAAATTTAAAATACTCGTTTTATATGTACTTAAGGATATAGAAATAGTGGATATAAGAAAAATCATATTGGAAAAAATATTTGATAGATATTTTATGACTAGAATTAATTATATACCACACCTACCGAACTACTCTTATAAAATACTTACATGCTAAACCCACACACTAACTATGATAAATTATGTATATTTAGAATTTTGGAAAATAGATATAAAATATATACAATTTGTTAGTGAAAATATAGAAGAATTAATGAGATTAAAACAAACAACTAAAAAATATTATAAAAAAGTATTTAACCAATTTTAAATAATAGATAATCTTAAAATCTTAATCTTATATATACTTAGAGATATAGAAATTATAGATATTAAGAGAATAATATTAGAAAAAGTATTGGACTATGAAATTGAAACTATAAATTGGATAGAACAGTTATACCTGGATAATTACCCAGATGAATATTATTCAGATTAAGAAATGTTAGAATATATTAGAAAAACTAGAGAAAATCAAGATAATCTAAATGAAGAAATTAATTATAGAAATCGAATTAAAAAAATAATGGAAAATCTAAAAGAAAAATTAATATGGATAGAAGAAACCCTAGAAAAATTAGGAAAAAGTACATGTGAGAGTTTATATAATTTTAAAACCTCGCTACGAGAAAAACAACACAAGATAATAAATAACATTGAAAATCTAGAATTAGATATACATTACAGTACAATTAGGATAAATAATTATACAGAATTTTGTAACTCTGCAATTACTACAGGATAAAATGGTGGACTATGAATATTTAAAATATTGGAGACAAAATATGAAAGAAATAATATTATTAGAAAAACTTATGAAAGATAATCTAATTGGATATTTTGAAACAAAAGATATAGAATATTTTGAATACCTTCAAAATAATAAAGAAGAATTACAAAAACTAAGGGAAAAAAATAAAGAATACTGTAGTAAAGCATTTAACCAATTACGATATAATCACCCCCCAAGATATGAATATCGATAAAATTAACATAAATAAAGTCAAAATAAAAATATTTAGAGAAGTTAAGAAATATCCACTCACAAATAAAAATAGATCCATTCTACTTATAATAGATCTATTTTACCACACAAGTTATCCACACCCCCCCTACAATTTGGATGAACCTAAAACGTAAATGAATGAATTGTAAATGCATTTGTTTCAATTGTAAATTCACATTCATCTTCTTTGTAACTCAAAACTTCAAGTGATGCATTTGTTTCATAGCTCTTAAATAAAATCTTTAACCGATGTATTTGTTTCAAAATTTATTGAAACATAAACTTAACAATCCCCCACTTGTTTCGAGAAATTTTATAAAAAATAAAATTCATTTGAGACATCAATCTAGCAACATGCATCAATAATGATGTCTTTTGGACTTGAACCATTAGCTAGTGAAGACTTTCTAAATCATTGACTACTTAGTGAACAAATCTTGAACTAAGTGGTTCATTGAATAAAGTAGAAAAATACTCCACGCATATTTCTATGTTCCGGTGAAAATCAAAATCCTTTGACACCTTACGGCCATGTGTCTTGAATCCTTTTAGCTAAGTGTTTTAAGATTTTTCTATTAAAATCTTATTGAAGCAGCCTCCACTTTGAACTTAGTGCGGTGAATTCATCAAGAGTAACTTTGCATACTCCGACTAAATAGTCTGTGAATTTCATTTAGAGAAATTAATCTCATCCTCCTTTATAGCAAAGTATCAGTAAATCTATTAAGAGCGTTCCTACACATTCCAACCAAAATTGGTGCATAGACTTATTAAGAGAATATAATCTCATTCTTCTCTTTTATTGGAATACTATCAAATCTATCAAGAGTATTATTATTTACTCCAACTGAGATCGGTCTTATAGATTTATCAAGAGAAAAATCCTCAACTTATGCACAGCTACTTACTCTCTAGGGAAAAAGAAAATTTTATAGATACGCTTCACAATTGTAACTTTACATGTTTTTCCCTTTGAACCCAAGATTATATCATTAGGTAGGATTTCTATAAAGTACAATCAATTTTCAATAGGCTTTATTCCCATCCCATTACAAGTTTGTACCACCAATTCCTTGCCTAACACTTTAGACAAAGGATCTGCTAAATTGAGTTTGGACTTCACATATTGAAGCGATATTGTACCATCCTCCAATAATCTTCTTACATGATTGTGTTTGAGACGAACTTTACTTGACTTGACATTGTAACAATCACTTGAAGCCCGAAATATAGCAGCTTTATTATCACAATATATAGTCAAAAGTGGTATTGACTTACCCCATAACGGAATATCTATCAGAATACTCCGCAGCCTATCAGCTTTCTTCCAGCAGAAGACATAGCAAAAAATTCTGACTCCATGGTTGAGTGAGTAATACATGTCTGCTTCTTTGATCTCCAAGATATTGCTGCTCCAGCCAAAGTAAAAATTCAAGTAGTAATAGATTTAGAGTCATTCAGATTAGAATTTCAGGTAGCATCACTGTAGCCTTCAAGAACTGCTGGAAAGGTAGAATAATGCAGGCCAACATTAATTGTACCCTTCAGATTCCTTAAAACATGAATTAAGGCATTCCAATGCTCAACTCTAGGGCTACCAGTAAACTTGCTCAAAGTTACCACTGCATAACCAATATTTGTCCTGGTACAATGCATTGCATACATAAGACTCCCAACAATTTGAGAATATGTCAATTGATCAAGAATATCATCAGAGTTTCGCACTAGTTTGATGCCAGGATCAAATGGTGTAGGAGCAGGCTTGTCGTCGAAATGACCAAACCTCTTTAGAACCTTCTCAATATAACTTGATTGAGTAAGAGTCAAACCATTTGCTGATCTTACAATTTTGATGCCTAAAATTACACCAGCTTCTCCAAGATCTTTCATTTCAAACTGAGAAGCAAGAAAATATTTTGTTTCATTGACTCTGTCGATATCAGTTCCAAAGATCAACATGTCATCTACATAAAGACATATTATAACACCAGAATTTTCTTGAAATTTACTAAATATGCAGATATCTCATCCATTGATTAAGTATCCATTAGAAATCATAACTTTTCTAAATTTATTGTGCCATTATTTTGGAGCTTTTTTTAATACATACAGAGATTTAAGAAGCTTACAAACTTTACGTTCTTGAACAAGATTGACAAATTCTTCTAGTTGTTTCATGTAGACTTCTTCGTCTAAATCTCCATTCAGGAATGTAGTCTTTACATCTATCTGATGAATCAAAAGACCATGAATTGCTGCTAAAGCAATCAGGAGACGAATATAGGTCATCTGAGCCACAGGTGCAAAAGTATCAAAATAATCAATATCTTGCAATTGAGTAAAACCTTTAGCTACCAAACGAGCTTTGTACTTATCTAAAGTACCATCGGATTTCATTTTCTTCCTAAAAATTCATCGGCAACTAATTGGTTTACATCCAGAAGGAAGATCTGATAATATCCATGTATTATTAGACAGTATAGAATGCATTTTATCATCAATGGCTTCACACCAAAATGGAGCATCATGTGAAGTCATAGCTTCATCATAACTTTCAGGATCCTTTTCAACCAAATAAGCTTGAAAATCAGGTCCAAAGTCTTTTGATTTGGATGGTCTTGAACTACGTCTTGGTTGACTTTATTCCAATGATTCAACTATTATTCTTTTAAGAGGAGAAATAGAAGAACATGAACCTTGTTCAAAACAATCTTTTTTCTTGGGAAATATATGCTAAAAAAAGTTAGCATGTAAAGATTCAATAATTGTGTGAGGACTTGGGGTCACAAGATTTAAAAATCTATAAGCCTTACTGGTTTGTGAATAACCAATAAACATACAATCTACTCCTCTATAGCCAATCTTGGTTAAATGTTGATATGGTAATCGAACATGAGCCAAGCAACCTCATACTTTAAAATAATTTATATTTAGTTTTCGATTGTTCCAAAGTTCATATAGAGATGCATCATGATTCCTGGAAGTAATTCTATTCAAAATATGACATGCTGAAAGTAAGGCTTCAGTCCATAAATTTTCAGACATACCAGATCCATAAAGTATAGAATTAACCATTTCTATGAAAGTCCTATTTTTTCTTTCTGCTACACCATTTTGTTGTAGTGTATAGGACATGGTCAATTATTTTTCAATGCCTTTTTTTGCACAAAAATCAATAAAATTTGACTTTATGTACTCTCCACCTCTATCAAATCTAATTGATTTAATTTTCAAACACAATTTATTTTCATCTTCTGCTTTATATGTTTTGAAAGTCTCAAATGTTTCATCTTTTGTTTTCAATGGAAAGACATAAGTATATCTTAAGTAGTCATCAATAAAAGTGATAAAATACCTCTTTCCATGACGTGACAAATAATTCATCTCACAAATATCAGTGTGGATTAATTTCAAAGATGTGGAAGTTCTTTCAACTGTTTTAAAGGGCTTCTTTGTAATCTTGCATTTACTACAAGTAAGACACTTAGTAGTATGATTTTTCCACAACTTTTGATTAATCCATTATTCACTATAAGTTGAATGGATCTAACATTTCTATGTCCAAGACGTTCATGCCATAAGTCCAGAGACTCCACAAGATAAGCAGGAATATTTTCATGTTAAATATTGAGTTTAAACATTCCATTTGCAATATAACATTTTCCAACAAACATACCATTTTTAGATAAAATAAACTTATCTGCCTTAAAAACCATTTTAAAACCATGCTTCGAAAGAAGCATACCTGACACCAAGTTCTTCCGAATATCAGGAACATGCAATACGCCCATCAATGTAACTATCTTTCCAAAAGTAAATTTTAGTTCAACAGTTCCTTTTCCCACAACTTTAGTGAAGGAGGAGTTTCCCATATATACAATTTTACCATCCCCCACTAATTCATAAGTCTTGAAAGAATTTTGGTTACTTGATATGTGACGAGTTGCGCCGGTATCTATCCACCATTTCACTTGATCTTCCGCAACAAATGCTTCTGTGGCCATTTCCACAAGATCATCTTTTTTATTTTTATTTTATTTTTCTTTCTTCTTTTCGGATTTGAGAATTTTACAATCACACGCGTAGTGACCAACTTTGTGACAATGATAGCGTTCAGCAGATTTAAAATTGACACTATTACGCTTGAAATTTTTAGTCTTTTTTTCCTTTGAAAAATTCTTATATTCAGGTTCCTTCTTGTTTGATTTTTCTTCAACCATATGAGCTTTCATGACAGGTTTCTTCAAATTATTATTATCGCGCCATCGTGTCACTTGTTCAATTTGCAAGTATTGCAACAATTGTTCAAGAGTCAAATCTTTCTTTTTGTGTAAGAGTTTACTTCGGTACTCTTTTCAAGATGGGGGAAGTTTTGATACAATAGCACCAACATGAAAGTTTTCATCAAGAGCAATTCCAGATATAGCAATTTTATTAGCTATAAGTTGGAATTCTTGTACTTGTTCAGTGATTGACTTGTCATCAACCCTTTTGAACTCCATATAATTTGAAATGAGAAATTTCTTAGAACTCGCTTCTTATGCTAAATAAATAGCTTGAAGAGTGTCCCATATCTATTTAGCATATTTGCATTTAACATAATATTGATCATAATATGTATTGGACATTCCTTCAAGAATATAATTCTTGCACAAATAATCATCATATTGTCACATGGCAATTTTTTCTTTAACCAAAGTAGCCTCGTCAGATGCTACCTCAGAACTAGGAGCCTTAGGACAAGGTTCTTCAAGAACATATGCCAACTTTAATCTTCTTAAAAGGAATGTCATCTTTCCACGCCATCTAGGAAAGTCTTTACCATCAAATATTTCAAAATTAGGATTAGGCAAAGATGAAATACTATTTGATATTGATGTAGAAGCCATTGAGACAACTATCTTCAAATTGTTAGAACAATAATGCTAATTGTACAAGAAATTCAAAATAAAATTACTTGGCTTAGAAGCACGATAATACGCTTCTTGAAGATAGTTGAAGTCTCTCCTACGAGCAAACGGAAGAATTAGTAACAACTCTAGCTTCGAGATTCAACTAAGCCACAAAACAAGTAGCATTCAAGAATGTTGCTCTTCTATTCTTGAATTGGTGATTTCACCTTTTAATCAATGTCTCTCAAATGCTTTTCAAGGGAAAAGTAATTTTTTTTTGAGTGCTTGTCTTTTCAAACAAAAGAACTAGCTATTTATAGGATAAAAGTTTCTTGTAAAAGGAGTATTAATTAAATAATAATTAATAGGTTTATGAACAAAAAATTATCTTTCTTTCAAGAACCTAAAACGTAAATCATTACTAAAAAAAATTGAAAAACCGACCACACAAAATCGACCTCTAGTGGTCGGTTTTTAATTTCTTTTTTAAAAGCGACCACGTGTGGTCGCTTTTATATTTTAAAAAATAAAAATAATTATTTTAATAATTTTTATATTAATTATTATTTATTTTACAAATAAAAATTAAAAAAAAATCGACAAAACCGACCACTTGTAGTCGGTTTTTTCTAAAAAATATATATGTAAATAATTTTTAGAAACAAATAATTATATATATGTAATCAATTATATATATTATTTTCATCAAAAAAATAATTATATATATAATCTAATATATATATATATATATATATATATATATATATATATATAATTTTTTGAAATTACAATGATCACATGTAGTCGATAAACAATATAATAATAATAAAAATCAATCAATCTTAAATTTTGTAAAAAAAATTTCCTAAAAAATATATCAAATAAAATAAACAAACTACGTTAAACATAATTTTTATCTTTTACTTATGTTTCAATATATAAAATTAATATTTTCCTTTGTATATACGTTAAATGACGTTAAACATGCATAATATTTGTATAATGATTGTGTGTATATATATATTATTTCGTTGAGATAATGATATTATATTACTATTGCGGTCATAATAATGTAATATATAACCGATAATTCATCAGAATATAATGAACGTCTTCTATTATAAGGTAATATACTTGTTGATTTGATATATATAGTACGCATTCAAGAGTTCATATATATAAATATCTTCATATATATATATATCATGTAGTGATCGATTGATGAACGATGTAATCAAAACCTAGTAGAATATAATTAAGCTAATTAAATATAATTAATTGATCAATCATCAGAGTATGTATATGAAACACATCGCATTAAATTATTGGATAATATACCCGTGTACGTATGTGATATATATATATAGTATGCATTTAGAACTTGATATAGTCGATAGTGTGTGTATGTGTATGTATGTATAGGTATATTTATAGTATATACATATTCTATAGTGAGGTATATTAATGACATAAGATAATCTAATCGATAATTCATCTGAGTATTTTGTGATATACGTTGTATATTATTATGGGGTAGTAAAATTGTGTATGTGATGTTTATAGTACGTATTTGAAAATTGACAGACAATTGAATATATGTATATATCGTGTAGTGACGTATGCAATAATAAAAATTAAAGCTAGATAACTGAATCTATATATCAAAATATTTTGAATGATACGTTGCAATATATCATACTTTTAAGGAAATATATATACTATTTTGGGTAAATGTAGACAGAGGCGGAGCTACACTAAGACGAGAGGGTTCATCCGAAGCCCCTTCGGCAAAAAATTATACTATTTCTACATAGTTAAAATTATTTTTTATGTATATACAGTAGATGTTGAACCACCTTCAATTAGTTTGTAGGTGTACTTATGAACATCCTTAACAAAAATCCTGGCTCCGCCACTGAATATAGACACACATATATTGTTGAAGTTGTAATAACGTAAGACAAGTATTACGAGGTATATGGGGGAGGGGGAGGAAGGAAGGAAGGAAGTAGGGAAGGGAGAATCTATCCAAACATAATGAATACCTTGATTTAAAATGATCGAAGTAATAATATACTGTACATTGCAGTTATATTAATGTAAGCTAATAATAAAATTAATCGATAACTGTAACACCCCGATTTGCTGAACCGGGAATGCTACACGGTGCTCATGACCCTGAAGGACGACAAGCTAACTCATGACTGATATCTGTACTTGTATACTTCATAAAATACTGAATAATATGGAAACATGCACTGAAAGGCCATAAGGTTCAATACTGAACATAACATGGATAAGATAACATCTGTGGGGTAATACAATACCCAAAACAAAATTGTAAATACTGAAGTCTGAAACACAATAGTCTGTATCTAGTCTGAAATCCTCTACTATCTGAATAATCTGAATAAGGAGTTGATGGGACATGTCCCCAACTAACTCTAACTAATAACTAATTAATAAAATAGTGGAGAAATAATCATGTCCTCGAAGGATGAGGACTCACTTCTATTCTGACTGCTAAGACTGGAATATACTGCTGATCTGGAACTCGTCTCTTAACTTATGGTGTAACATAAAAAGAAAGTACCATAGCGTAAATGCGTCAGTACAATGGAATTTAATGAGTATACATGTGAGGTAGGCTAATGCAAGGGTTAACATGCGTGAATAATGCTAGCTGACTGTCTAACATGAATGCGAGAATGCATACATAAATACGTAACTGTAACTGACACTGTGTTATCGTGATTACTGAATTTGAATACTGATGAAATGACATACTAATAACTGATATAACTGATAGCATAAATAGTTGTATCTGAATGTAATTGATAACATGGGCGACTGTATCTGACAGTCCTGAATCTGATGGAACTATCTGAGTTCCTTACAATATCTGAGTCGACTGTATCTTACAGTCTTGAATCTGAAGAACTATGTTAGTTCTTTTACTAAGACTGGTACTAAAATTGTGGTAGGTAGTATTTAACCAACATACCCCTGATACGCCATTATGGTTGAGTTAGGGTCCAGCCTGTAACCCCAATTGAAAAGGTGTCAATACCGCGCCACTGGTAAGGACAAGCTGTGGACGACCCTTATCTAATAGTGTCCCCAAAAAAGAATGGTGGGGCCCTTATCTGACAGTGCTTATCCACCTTATCAACCCTCATCGGACAGTGTTGATGTCTCAACCTATGTTGGCTACATAGTTTTGGAACGCAGGGATGACTTCTAAGGATCATACCCTCATCTGATAGTGTGTGTCCCCATCTTTGGGTTCACTCGATGCTAATTCCTACTCTCATCTGAATGGACACTGAACATGGTTTACTGAACTGAATATGAGCTGAGTTACTAAGTTTCATTGACTGACGAAATACTACTGATATCTGACAACTGACTGAGTTATGAGATCATGGAGATTTTTCCTGAGTCATAAGACTATCTGAAGTCTAAGGATTCATAGCTTGACTGAGAGTATCGTGAAAATATGACATGGCTCTAGGTACATAGCTAATGTTTCGGGTACAAGTACCCCCAGGACTCGATGGAAGGAAACTGACAAAGCATGACTTACTTGAATACATAATAATTATCATAATACATTTACTGAAGCATTTAATCAAACATGTAATAGGCATAAGCTTGTACGTACGTAGGGATTTCATGATATCAAGCTAATTAGACACTTTCCCTTCATCTAGGCATTCAACCAAACACATAGTAGGCATAGAATGTGTAAAAAAAACATCATACAACAAATAACTATCGTGATTCAATTCCAATTTAATCATTCAAGGGTTTAGTCCTAGGGTTTCATGAATCTATACTGATACAAATCAACCCATATGGAATTTAACACTCATTCATGGAATACAATTCAATTACTCATTATCAACATGAACAAAAGCAGCCCAATCATGAAATTCATAAGAAAATCCATAACTTGAATTTAGAAAAGGAATTCTTGGGTTTCATGGACGAAAGGAGTCCATGAATGAACACTATGCATACCTTAGTTCGTGATTTCATGAAGATTGATGGTGAAACCTTATTGAATTTAAATCCCCAATAGAAACCCTAGCTTGTTCTTGAGAGAACCTTGAGAGAAAATAGTATATTTTGGGTGAAGAATAGCTAAATCATGTGTTATTGGGTTTAAATAGGGGAGAAAATTGACCCTTTTAACCCTGGACGCGTCATTTAATTTCAGTAAAATTTTCCCAAACTATGCCCCTGGCGTGACGTGGTGTTATCGTGCCGTGTCACTAGAAATTGACAATTGGGAAATTGAGGAGTGGTGCGACGCGGAGCCATCGTGTTACCTCTTCTTCGTGACCTAGAAATTTGGCGCGACGCGGGGAAAATCGTGCTGAGACACTGGAAAAAGGATGATTCTAAATTTGAGTGCTGTTGCGACGCGCCATAATCGCGGACACCTACTGAAAATTTCCAAATGTCATTTCCTCTTGTGGTGCGGCGCGCCACTGAATAATATGGCACTGTTTTACGACGGGAACTTGAAATAGTCATAACTTCTTACCTGGTTATCGGATTTAAGAGAATCATATATCGATGGAAAGCTTATTGAATTTTCCACATGAAAAAAAGTTAAAATCTTGAAAATTCCTCATGGAATAATTATCATTCACTTTAGAAGCTAATACTAGGCATTCTTGGGACGAAATTTGCTAGAAATCTTTGGGGTATTACAATATCTCCCCTTTGAGAACATTCGTCTTCGAATGAGACTGACTGAGAGGGGAAATAATAAGATGAACATGAACTGAACATAAATAACTGGAACATGATTTCATGACTGACAAGTTGAACATAACATACTGAACATGCATATCTGATACATGTGTAACTGATTCATGAATGCATGACTAAATATGAAATGGTACTTCATTCCAAATTTATACTGGGAACATGAACATGAAATTGAATACTAAGTTTGTGATAAACACTGATCATGAAACTGAGTAAGCTTAAGGAGAACTATTACCTTGAGCTTGATCTGAGTTGGTGGAGAAAAGGTGAGGATACAGAGGTGAAGATACTTGGTACGCATGTCTGCTTCTGCTTCCCAAGTAGCTCCCTCGACGGACTAATTTTGCCAAAGAACTTTAACTAGAGGGAATTCTTTGTTCCTTAATCTACGAGATTGATAGTCTAAGATTTCAACTCAAATCTCTTCATAAGAGAGACTGTTCTGAACATCAATACTCTGAATAAAGACTACGACTGGTGGGTCACCTATACATTTCTTGAGCAAAGAGACATGGAAGACTGGATGAACTGAGGCTAGATCTGAAGGTAATTCAAGCTCTTAGGATACCTTGTTGAACCGATTGAGAATCTAGAAGGGACCGACATATCAGGGACTGAGATTTTCCTTCTTGTTGAATCTATTCACTCCCTTCATGGGAGAGATCTTTAGATAGATATGATCATCAACCTCAAACTCGAGATCTTTTGTTTGAACATCTGCATAAGAATTCTATCTGCTCTAAGCAGCCCGAAGTCTTTCTCTGATTAACTGGACTTTTTTTAAGGCGTCGAATACTAAGTCAGGACCTATGACTGAGGCCTCACTAACTTCAAACCAACCAATTGGAGATGTACATCTCCTACTAATTGGAGATGTACATCTCCCCCTTGGTAGTAAACCTCTACTTTCTGATCCTGACCTGACTCTTTCAACTTAACAAGGCTGGGATCTTTATCTTGCTTTTCTTTTACCTCGGAAACTATAGATGATTCTGAACTACTCTAAATACATACACCACCCTCTGAAGAATCGACTAAATAAATGCCTAGTCTGGCAAGATAATGGACTTCTTGAGCTAACTTCTTCTTACTATCCTCTACATGAGAAACACTACCCATGGATAGACTACTGAGAGCGTCGTCCACTACATTGGCCTTGTTCGGATGATAAAGGACGCTCATGTCGTAGTCTTTTAAGATCTCTAACCACTTTCTCTGATGAAGATTGAGATATTTTTTAAAAAAGACATACTGAAGACTCTTGTGATCTTTGAAGACATCTACATGAACTCCATAGAGATAATGCCTCTAAATCTTCAAGGCAAGACTACGGCTGCTAACTCAAGATCATGAGTAGGATAATTTCTATCATGAGGTTTAAGATGTCTGGAGGTGTAGGCTATGACCTTACCATGCTATATGAGGACACAACCTAAACCTACTATGGATGCATCATACTACACCACAAACCCATATGAACCATCTGGAAGAGCTAAGACTGGGGATAAGGTAAGTCGAGTCTTCAACTCCTGAAAACTCTCCTCGCATTGGTCTGACCACTGAAACTTGACTTTCTTTTGAGTCAATCTGGACATAGGGGATGCAATAGATGAAAATCCTTAAACAAACCATTTGTAATAGCCATCCAAACCCAAGAAACGTCTCCTGATATCTGATGGAGAGATAGGTCTTGTCCAGTTCAGACTGCTTTGGTCTTTTGAGGATCAACTCTAATGTCATCACCAAAAATGATGTGACTAAGGAATTCTATTGACCTTAGCCAACATTTGCACTTACTGAATTTGGAAAATAGCTGATGATCTCTGAGAGTCTGAAGTACTGTTTTGAGATGGTCTGCATGATCGCTCTCAGTGCGGGAATAGACCAGAATATCATCTATGAAGACTATGACAAACATGTCCAAGTACTTCTTAAACACGCGGTTCATCAAGTTCATGAAAGGTGCTGGGGCATTGGTAAGACCAAATAACATGACTAAGAATTCAAAGTGACTATACCGAGTATGGAAAACTATTTTTGGAATGTCACTTTCTCTAACTCTGAGCTGATGATAGCCGAATCTGAGGTCTATCTTAGAGAAATAGCTGGCACCCTGAAGTTGGTCAAACAAGTCATCAATTCTAGGAAGAGGATACTTATTCTTGACCATGACCTTATTGAGTTATCGGTAATCAATGTCATTCTGAGCGAACCGTCTTTCTTGCGCATGAATAAGACTGGTGTCCCCACGAGGAAATGCTGGGTCTGATGAATCCCTTATCTAAGAGATCATTCAACTGTTCTTTCAATTTTTTTAGTTTTGCTAGTGCCATTCTGTATGGCGGAATAGAGATAGGCTGAGTATCTGGAAGAAGATCAATGCCAAAGTCTATTTCCCTTTCGGGAGGCATTCCTGGAGGATCTTCGGGAAAGATATTTGAATATTCATTCACTACTGGGACTGATTAAAGGCTGGGAGTTTCAGAACTAGAATATCTAACATGAATAAGATGGTAAATACATCCCTTAGATATCATTTTCCTTGCTTGGAGGTAGGAAATAAGCTGACCCCTGAAAGCGGATACACCACCCTTCCACTCAAGGACGGGTTAATTTAGAAACTAAAAATGGACTATTTTATTTCTGCAGTCAACTGTGGCATAGTAGGAATGAAGATAATCCATGCCGAGAATGATATCAAAATCAGTCATCTCTAATTCGACTAAGTCTACTGATGTGACTTTCTAAAATATCATAACTAGGAAGTTCCTGTATACCCGTCGGGCTATGATGGTTTTGCCCACTGGGGTAGAGACTGAGAAGGGCTCTGCTAGAATTTTGGGACTGATTTCGAAGCCAACTTCTATATAGGGAGCAACAAAAGACAAAAAAGATCCTGGATCTAGCAAAGCATAAACATGCACATGAAAAATCTTTAATGTACCAGTAACTGCATCAGGAGAATTTTCCTGATCTTGTCAGGTCTGAAGAGCATATAGTCTATTTGGGCGTTTCTCGCTAGTAGCACTGGTGGTGACACTCTACTGATTTGGGCAATCGAACTGAGCTGAGGAGCGAAGATGACTCTGATAACCTGACGGGGGAAAGTCTCTAACTCTGTGTCCTGGCTTTCCACAACCGAAACAGACATCGCTGCCAGCTCTGCAAGCACCCTTGTTAATCTGACACTCTTTCTTTGAACTTAGGAGATGGAGCATCGGATGAAGAAGGAGTTGGAACTGATGACTTAGGACGAAATTGAGAACGGTTTCCTTCTTCTAATTTAGGCTGACTAAAATTGAAGCTACCTGTCCTAGCTTTCTTATTTTGCCTTTCCCTCTGGTTAATCTTCTGCTCCTCTATCCGTTGAGCATGGGTCATAAGTCTGGATAAAGTTATGTCACTATTTAGCATGGCGGATCTACACTCATTACCACGCTATCATTTACCCCTGAAGCGAACTTACTCATCTTGGCTTTGCCGTATGCAACCACATGAGGGGCATATCTGGCTAATTGAGTAAACTTGAGAGAATACTCTTTCACCGTCATATTACCCTGCCTGAGGTTGATGAATTCTAGAACCTTAGACTCTCTAAGATCTTGTGTAAAGAATCTATCTAAGAATGCAGTGACAAACTTCTCCCACTCTATAAAACCTGCATTATCTTACCTTTCTGACTTTCACTGTTTGAACCAAGTATGAGCCACATCCTACAACTGGTATGTAGCTAACTCATCACTCTCAACAGTAGTCACCCCCATAATGTCTATCACTTTCTGAACTTGATCAATAAATTCCTGAGGGTCTTCATCAACTTTAGACCCGTGGAAGGATGGAGTATTCATTCGGGTGAAGTCCTGAATCCTAGCTGCAGCTGAGTTGGCCACTGGGTTGGCTGGAACGATAGATGGTTTCTCATTATGGGAAGCTACTGACTGAGCAAGAGTGGTAAATACAGTCCTGAACTCCGCATGAGAAACATGATCGCCCAAAGGTTCTTCGGGCTGAGGGGATGACTGATTTCTTCTCTTAGGAGGCATATTTTAAAATAAAGAGAAGAAGTGGATTATACTGAGAGATTGACTTATGAATATGCTCACTAGCATGACATGAATACTGGAAAAAGGGAAACTATTCCTAAACATCTCATAGCCTCTTGCACATAAATATGGCGCGCAACACACCCATGTATAAGACTCTACTAGATGCGGCTTTCAGACTTCCTAGGAATCTATTGAATATTAGGATCTGATACCAAGTTTGTAACACCCCAATTTGCTGAACCGAGAATGCTACACGGTGCTCATGACCCCGAAGGACCACAAGCTAACCCATGACTGATATTTGTACCTGTATACTGCATAAAATATTGAATAATGCGAAAACATGCTCTGAAAGGCCATAAGGTTCAATACTAAACATAACATGGATGAGATAACATCTGTGGGGTAATACAATACCCAAAACAAAACTGTAAACACTGAAGTCTGACAAATAATAGTCTGCATCTAGTGTGAAAGCCTCTACTGTCTGAATAATCTGAATAAAGAGTTGATGGGACATGTCCTCAACTAACTCCAACTGATAACTAATCAATGAAATGGTAGATAAATAATCATGTCCTCGAAGGATGAGGACTCACTTCTGTTCTGACTGTTGAGACTGGAATCTACTACTGATCTGGAACTCGTATCTCTGAACCTATGGTGTAATATAAAAAGAAAGCACCATAGTACAAATGCGTCAGTACAATGGAATTTATTGAGTATACATGTGAGGTAGGCTAATGCAAGGGTTAACATGCATGAATAATGCTAGCTGACAGTCTAACATAAATGCGAGAATACATACATAAATACGTAACTGTAACTAACACTGTGATATTATGATTATTGAATCTGAATACTGATGACATGACATAATAAAAACTGATATAACTGATAGCATAAATAGCTGTATCTGAATGTAACTGATAACATGGGTGACTGTATCTGACAGTCCTGAATCTGATGGAACTATCTAAGTTCCTTACTGTATCTGAGTCAATTGTATCTGACATTCTTGAATCTGAAGAACTATGTTAGTTCTTTTATTAATATGAATCTTGAGGGTACAATTCCATTATTCTCTTGATTCTTCTCTCCTAAATTTAGCAATGATCTGAGGGCCTTCAATAGAGTGTTTCCCGAATCGTTGGATGATTTGGACTTCTAGTGACGTATTTCAATCGTCTGGGATGTCGGAAAGTATTTTGTCATTTTGGAATAATCTCCGGGAAGAACTCCGTTGATTGCTCCTTTCAAGAACCTACTAGTCAATACTGGCGTTGTCAAGGCTTGTCCAAGTGTTTCCTCTTTTTCTTTAGCATGTCATGTTAGCCCCTATTTATAGTTGTACGGGGTAGGCCTAGTTGCTTGTGATTGGCTGAAATATGTCATCTTGACACTTGGCGACTCTTGACTGGTTCTTCAATTTGAATGTGATTTCCACATCATTTGTACATGTGGAGGCGTCTCATTGGTCTTGGATTTGACTGGGATGCCACATCACTTGATGAGTTTGGGCTTCCAAGTGTAATGGACCTTGGGCTTGAATTTAACAAAATGGACTAATTAATTTGTAGGGCCCAAATTAGTTAATAAACCCAAATTATCATGAATTAAATTCAACTTTTGTATAAATTTGACCCGTTGAATTTTATATGTCTACACACGATTATTGATGTGTGATGAAAAATATTTTCTATCTTAGTTCGATTTATCAATTGCGATTGTTTCTTTAATCTTGTGTTTTATTATTTGGTTGAGTAGCAACAATTAAGTTCCATCGAATATCTAATTTAATGTTTTAGAGAGATGTTGTTGCATTAGAGAGGGGTTAAAGAGAGGGTCATCTAATTCCCTCATGGTAGGGAAATAATTTGGGATTAGAGTAGGAACATATTTAATTATTATTTTTAATTAAATACCGCAAAAATCATGCATAATTCAATTCATAGATTAATTTCATAGGAATATAGGCGACGACCTATTTCGAATAGACAAGAAATGGTTCGAGAGAATTCTATACGTATTAATAATTTAGTTAATTAGCTATCATCGGATTAAGATGGAATAGTTTGATAAGTCAATAGGATTGGTTAAAGAAAGTTTCCTAATTATATGTTTAGTGATAAGGTCTGTCAAAATCAGTCACCATTGATGGAAGCTCAATAACTTGGGAAGCAAAGTAACTGAGAAGGATAACTGGAAGAGGAATACATCTGTGAATGGGGAAGGAAAAAATGGAATTAAAAAACTGATTATTCAGATAAGTAGAGCAGTATATATACACATGATCCTATATTGATAACTGGCCTCAACTAACTTCTAACCAATTATATCTAGAATGATTACAGAGGAATAAATATCTTAACAAGGTCTTATTTAGTTCCCCTTTATAATACTCTAATAACCGTTAAGCAATTAACTTCTATTATAATATGATTATGTTCTGGTCATTACGTAGAAATTCAACCTCGTACATATCTTTAATTGTTTGATTTGAGGACTTAACTTCATATTTTATGATTAGTTTTGCATTATTGAAAAGTCTAAGCATCTTTGATGTAATTCATATGTTATCGACCAAATTATTCTTTTTGAATATTAAAATAGATATCATTAAGTTTGTAAACATCGTACGCCATTAAGTCGAAGTTGTATATTTAACTTTTGTCTCTTATGTTATTTTAGGTAGTACGTCATCTTGAAAGGTAGACTGAAGAATTACTTGACGTTAGGACATAATCTAATTGAGATTTGACAAAAATAATATGTGAACTATGAAGTTAATGTTAGAAAATGATGTTTGACAAGTCAAAGTACATTTTGACATGAAAATAAATTTAAAATTTTGTGAGTGAAAATTTAACTGTGGCCATATAAGTTATCCACTTCTTTTTTCGAAATAATTTTTTCACGTTCTTTGAAAATTAATATTTGTTCATAAAATTTTAAATAGAACTTGAAGTTGTATTTCAAATTTTAAAAGTAACTTATAACCACATTCCAATTCACTTTCGACTGTTAAAGTTTATTTTTAATTTGAAAAATTGTCCTACACTTTTTCCTTTAATAAAATCAACCCCAGTTTTTTTATCAGTTATGTGAGAAGATTACCTTAAAGAATAGCTGGCTAGCTACTAGTTAGTGTTATTGATTTTTATACTAATAGCATGTAGGTGCTTATATATGAAATTCAATTTATGATATTATATGACTATATCACTACAAAAAATGGGTCAAATTGCAGGGGTTAATTTTATAGTAAAACCCCCGCAATTTCAACATTACCATCTTCAAACTCCAAATTTTCAGCATTAACTAGTATCTTGCAATATAACAGAAATATATGATTCATTTAACATTTTTAAAAGAATAACCAAAGGTAACCTATTTTTTATAAAATTTTACACGGCACCAGCAGAGATATTGTATGATGAAGTTAAATCACCTATACAAGTTGTAAAAATAGGATATATTTGGATTTATTTGATTAATTTATTAATTATGACTGACTTATCTGATAAAACTAAATTTATATATTCCTCAAAATATTATTTAGATGAATAAAGTACAAAAATTACCAAAATATAAAGAATTAAAGCAAATAATATCTAAAAAATGTAAAGAATTAAAAATAAGGATAGAAAGACTACAATATAAAATAATTGCCGGAGTTAGTAAAACCTCAATAAAGGCACAAAAAGAAGAAGTATCAAATTTAGAATCGACAATAGATAGTCTAGAATATACATACCAACATGATTTATTAACAATTAAATAAAAAAATGAACAAAGAAAAATTTATAATAGATGAAAAAATATATGAAAACCATGAAGGATTAAAAATAAAAATAGTATTTTCTAATCTAGGAAGAAGGTATAAGAGAATAGGTGAACATTTATATTTAATGTTAGAAAAAGAAGAATTAAAATTAGAAGATAAATTGACAGCTATGGTAAGAATAGAAAAAGAAAATGAAGAAATAGAAAGAAAAAAGGAAATAGAAAAAATAAAACAACAAACTACAGAAGAAATACGAAAAGTAGAAGAAACTAAAAATAGTAGGATTGCTGAATTAGAAAGAGAACTACAAATGCTAAAAGATTTGTATGAAAAAAGACAGAAAGAAAAAGAAGAAAAAGATAAAGAACAAAAATTATTAAATGAGATAAATCAATTTAAAGAAAAATTAGAAATAAGCAATAAAGAAATAGAAACCAGAGAATTAGAAATAAATACAATAGATGTTGAAAAAACAGATATTTATGATTCGGAAGATAGTGACACACATACATAAATTTTAACAAATACAAAAAATTTAGAAATCAATGAAAAACAAGAAGTAATTAATGAAGAAAACTTAGAAAATAGAAACACAGAAATAAATACTCTTGATAAAAAAGAAGATGAAAATATAATACCTAGAACATCAGAAATAAGAAAACCTACATATTATAAGAATAAATTTAAAAGATATAATCTAAAAGATGAATATGACAAATGGACACCAAAACAAATAGTTAATAAAAATTATAACTTTTTAGACTTAGATTGTGTAATAGATACAGAAAAAATAATACAATTATGGATAGGATATATGACAAAACAATTATTAGATAATAATATAAATGTAACAGATGCACCAGAATATATAGAAAGAATACTAATAGGAACAGTGAAATTATGGTTTTCAAATTTAACTGAAAATAACAAGAAAGTATTACGAACTGATAAACCTAAAGAAGGAACATCATCAACAACTACAACTAAATTAACACCTATAGAATTATTAAAAAAATATGAAATAGCTATAAAAGACGAATTTAGCAGCATGACAACAACAGAAGAAGAACAAAATGAAGAGAAAGATACATATAGGAATTTAATGTTAAAATTAGCAATATGTGTTACATAGATGAGTATAGTTGCGCATTTAAAGAATATTATTATAAAAGAACATATAATACAAAAGAAAGTAAAGAAATAAGAAAATTATACTTTAATAAATTACCTGAACCATTTAGTTCAAAAATAATAAAAAGTTGGGATGAAGCAAAAATAGTAGATACTTTAGGAGCAAGAATAAAATTTTTACAACAATGGTATAGAAACCTATGTGAAAAATATAGAGAAGAAATAAAAATGGAAAAAACATTAATAAGAAATTTAGCATGTTGCAAAGATAAAATAGCACCTCAATTTGGATGCGAAGAAAGATATTATAAGAAAAGAAAAAGACATAAGAAATATAAGAAATACAAAAAATCAAAATATAAATATAAGAAACCAAGAAAAAGATATTATGTAAAAAATTATAAACATAAAAGACCATATAGGAAAAAGAAATCTATAAAAGAATATACTTGTTATAATTGCGGAAAATTAGGGCATTTAGCTAGAGATTGTAAATTAACTAAAAACCCAAAAAATAAAATAAAAATCAGAAATAAAAATAGAAAATACAGAATATATGCAGATAAATTATATAGATTACGAATTAGAAAGTGAAGACAGTATATATGAAATTTCAGAGAATGAAATGGATAGTGAATTAGATGAATTAAATGACTGAAGAAGATATAAAAATAATAACAAAGGAAGAATATTTAAGTGAAGAAGGAACAGATCAAAAAATAATATTTGATAGTCACATATTTGATGAAATAAAAGGAAAAGAATTAGATTTAAGTGTAGAAAAAATATTTAAAATAACAACAATAAAAAACATATTTAGTAAAAGAAAAGAAGAATACTACGTAGTAAGCCAAAAAGAACATGTAATAGACTATAGATATGCAAAAGGTAAAGCTAGTATACCACTAGTAACAAAAAGGATAATTAATAAAGAAATAAACGATATAAAAATTAGAGACCCAATAAAATACGTACACCTAGGAGGTACAGAGATATTAATAAAAGCAAGTTTCAGAGAAGGAATAGATACACCAATAGAATTATACTTAGCAGATGATAGAATTATAAAACTTATAGAAAAAAGTATAATAACTGTCATAAAAGGAAATTTAATATACCAAAAATTTAAATTTATGATAAGTGCAAATTATTCAGTAGCAATAACAGATAAAAATATAGATAAATCATTAGTATTATATTGGAAAATATTAGGAATAGAACTAACCCCAGTAAGTAAAATATTTACAGCAAGATGTAAAAATCTATATGTATTAACCACAAAACATAAAATAACGGGAAAAAATAAAATTGACAAAATACAAATAGAAAGTCCTTTCAAACAATTGGTAAAAACAATTGATAATAATGATTATAGTTATAGAGACATAGATATAGAAGAAAATTTAGAAATAATAAATGATAGAATAAGCACAACAAAAAGAATAGCTTATGAAAAACCAGAATCATCAAGTTCATCAAAAAGAACAAGTTATGAAACAAGTTCAATAACTAGTTTAAACCAATATTACATAACAGGAACAATAAATGAAAAAGAATATTTAATACTCTTAAATACAGGACAAGAAAAAATTATATAGCAAGATATCTAATAAAAAATGAGAAAATAAAATCTGACAATAATATATGCCCAGATCTACTAAGAAGCTTAATAAACACTAAAAATATAGTAGAAAAAGAAATAACAATAGGAGTTAGAAAAATAAAAATAGAATTTGAAATAAAGGAAGAAATGCAAAAAGCAGACATAATATTAGGAATAAAATGGCTAGAACAAGTAAAACCATATAATATATAGCATACACAATTAACTATAACATATAATAGAGAGAAATTATTCTTAAGAAGAGCTTTAACGTGATATGAAAATATATGTATTAATGAAGATAGTAGTAGAAGGGTATTACAGTAGATATTATACGCCTATGATAGATACAGGAGCAGAAGCTAATTTATGTAGATATAATTGTTTACCAAAAAGTAAATGGGATAAATTAAAGACACCAATAATAGTTAAAGGATTTAATAACGAAGGAAGTTTAATTACCTATAAAGCTAAGAATGTAAAAACACAAGTATGGGATAAAATATTAACAATAGAAGAAATACATAATTATGAGCTAACATCAAAAGATATACTTTTAGGAATGCCGTTTTTAGATAAATTATACTCACATATAATAACTAGAACAGATTGGTGGTTTACAACACCATGTAAATAGAAAGTAAGAGCAACAACAGTTACTAATAAAATAAGAAAGAAAACTGATTGGATAGAAGGAAGTGAAAAAATTACACAAAAATTAAAAAATATAAAAAATACTGAAGATACAATAGAATTGGTCGTATTTTCAATAAATAAAAAGATAATAACTATATTTTCAATAAGTAAGATAAAAATAATTAAGAAAAAATTAGAACAATTATATAGTGAAGATCCATTAAAAGGATGGGAAAAACATAAAACCACTATAAAAATTGAATTAATAGATAAAACTAGCATAATAACTCAAAAATCATTAACATATAATTTTGACGATTTAAAAGAATTTAAATGCACATAGAAGAATTATTAGAAAAACAATACATACAAAAAAGTAATAGTAAACATAATAGCCCAGCATTTATAGTAAATAAACATAATAAACAAAAAAGAGGAAAAAGTAGAATGGTTATTGATTATAGAAATTTAAATGCAAAAATTATGACATATAATTACCCAATACCAAATAAGATATTAAAAATAAGACAAATATAAGGATATAATTACTTTAGTAAATTTGATTGTAAATTAGGATTTTACCATTTAAAGTTAGAAGAAGAATCTAAGGAATTAACTGCATTTACGGTACCACAAGGATTTTATGAATGAAATGTACTACTATTTGGATATAAAAATGCACCAGGTAGATATCAACATTTTATGGATAGTTATTTTAAACAATTTCCTAATTGTATAGTATATGTAGATGATATACTATTATATACAAAGACCAAAGAAGAACATTTAAAATTATTAGAACAATTTACGGATATAATAGAAAAATCGGGAATAAGTTTAAGTGAAAAGAAAGCTGAAATTATGAAAAATCAAATAGAAATTTTAAGAATACAAATAGATAAAAGTGGAGTAAAAATGCAACCACATATAGTACAAAAAATAATAAATCCAAAAGAAGAATTAAATACAAAAAAGAAACTACAATCATTTTTAGGATTAGTAAACCAAGTAAGAGAAGATATATCAAAATTAGCAAAAATCTAAAGCCCTTACAGAAAAAATTAAAAAAGGATGTAGAATATAATTATAACGAAGAAGATAAAAAACAAGTTCAGAAAATAAAAATACTTTGTAAAGAATTACCAAAATTACAATTTCTAGATGAATATAGAAAATTTATATATATATAGTAGAAGCAAATGCTAGTGAATGTAGTTATGGAGGAGTACTTAAATATAGATATGAAGAAGAAAAATTAGAACACCATTGTAGATACTACTCAGGTACGTTTAATGAAACAGAAATAAAATAGGAAATAAATAGAAAAGAATTGTGCTCATTATATAAATGTTTATTACCATTTGAGCCATATATTGTATATAACAAGTTTATTGTACGAACAGATAATACACAGGTACGTTGGTGGCTAACAAAGAAAATATAAAATTTAGTTACAACAAAAGAGATTCAGAGACTAGTCTTGAATATATTAAATTTCACATTTATAGTTGAAGTAATTAGTACTAACAAAAATGTTATTGCAGATTATATATCAAGACAAAGCTACACAGACTGATATAATAGAAGAGGATTCTTTAGAAAAGATATTCAACACCCGAACTACGCTTTCAATGAAAGTGGACAGTATGGGTAATGAAATAGAAAATCTAAAGACTAATGAAGTTAAACTGAAGTCTATAGCTACAAATCAGCTAACTCAGCAGTGTGCAGAGCTATGTCGATCGGAAGACATTAAAATTCCCGAGCTGGAAGGAGACGTTGGGACACTCCATAAAACTCATAACGTTTATCAATCTACTTCTGCAGGTACAAGCAAAGGAGTTGGGAAAAACACAAATATGAACCTAAACAGGCTATTTGATAAACCATTTATTCCAAATACACCAAAAGATCCTATGTTTATACCCCCACAAATTACCACATACCGAGATAGTTTAAACCAAGACAAAAAGACCTACAACTATACAGCCCGAACATACATAGAAAATATTTACAAAATACAAACCTTCTTAAATACCAACCCCAGAGCTATAAACATCCAAGAACCACATACGAATTATATAACCTAGAAGCTAGTCGGATACAATAAGCTAATTGCTTTACCCAAAACCAAACCAAACCAAGTCTAGTTGAAACCTGTTACGAATATGGACTATTTAGTACCATATATACCCAAGACGGAAATGAAATATCCAATATACCAGAAATATATGATTCATTTAACATTTTTAAAAGAATAACCAAAGGTAACCAATTTTTTATAAAATTTTACACGGCACCAGCAGAGATATTGTATGATGAAGTTAAATCACCTATACAAGTTGTAAAAATAGGAATGACCCGAGATATGATTATACCAGAAGATATTATTCCACAACCAGAAATACCTAGAATTGAGATACCAAATTTTTATGCAAATAAGAGAATTATCGAACTATCCACAATTCTTCAAGAGTTAGCAAACACTTATCGCAACAGAAATCCCATATGGAGTTATTATTCAAGAGGTAATGTAATAGTATACTCAAATTCAAAGGAACTACGAGAAGCAGATATGGAAGACGTTAGGCAATGGATCTTGACTTTACTTAATCCAGAGAAAAAAACTATCGCCAGAGCCATTAGAGAAAAATTTATTTCGGAAGAATTATTAACCAGATATTGCAAGTTAATTGGACATAAATATCCAGACCATCAATGTTCAAAATGTAATGGAGAAGATAATATTGTCCCAGAAGTTCAACTGGAATAGAAGAAGATAAAACCGACAACTGAAAGATGCAAGATATGAAGCAATAATGGAGATACAAAGCAATAAAAAGAAGATAACTACGGATAAAGAAAGAAGACAAAGAAAGTAATTCAAGGAGAAAAAGAAAAATGGAAGATTTAAAATAGCTAGATAGCTTTACGTAAATATCATGTAACTAGCCTTAGGCTTTTTGACTTGTCTTAGTCTTTTATGGCAAATAGTGCCACTATTAGATTTTTGACAAGTAGTGCCATTATCAGATTAGACATTAGCTTTAGGACTTTGCAGAAACGTTTTTCTTATTTTTGTAAAGTAGCTGACAGATGTAAAGAAAAACAGTGTACGCATTTTCATTTCTAAGAATATAAATAAACGAGCACTTGCTCAGATGAAGGCAAGCCTTCATACATTGAAGCAAAAAAAAATCTCTTGTCCACAACAAAAATTTTGCTTATTTATTAAAAAACAGGTATATTTTAATGGAAAAAATCTATGGAGGAACAAAGCTTAGAATTATCAAAACTACCAGAACAGATATATTCATTTACTATTATGAATAGCTAAATTCATAAATTCCTAACAATCATGATATGATAAAATAAGTTCATGTTAGTTGCTTTATAGTAGAATTATTCGAAAAATAGCATATTAAGAAGTTTATTAGCAAAGTGGGAAAGGAGAAAAATCCCTAAGAACTATGCCTTCCTAAAGGTGAAACCGGTGAGGCAAGAAAGCCATGATAGGGGAGTAACCAAAGTAGAGGCGCTGTTTAAGGGAAAAGTATCCAGATTACCATGCTAATAGTGACCGAAAAATATGTTATTTAAGAATAAGCTAGTATATAGCAATCTAAACTGATCATATTTTGTTATGTGCATGATTGAAGGAAATATTTTGAAAATAACAATTTTATGAAAAATGGATAATTATTTATCTGACGAAATGGTAGATAAATTTAAAATACTCATTTTATATGTACTTAAGCATATAGAGATAGTTGATATAAGAAAAATCATATTGGAAAAAATATTTGATAGATATTTTATGACTAGAATTAATTATATACCACACCTACCGAACTACTCTTATAAATACTTACATGCCAAACCCACACACTAACTATGATAAATTATGTATATTTAGAATTTTGGAAAATAGATATAAAATATATACAATTTCTTAGTGAAAATATAGAAGAATTAATGAGATTAAAACAAACAACTAAAAAATATTATAATAAAGTATTTAACCAATTTTAAATGATAGATAATCTTAAAATCTTAATCTTATATATACTTAGAGATATAGAAATTATAGATATTAAGAGAATAATATTAGAAAAAGTATTAGACTATGAAATTGAAACTATAAATTGGATAGAACAGTTATACCTGGATAATTACCCAGATGGATATTATTCAGATTAAGAAATGTTAGAATATATTAGAAAAACTAGAGAAAATCAAGATAATCTAAATGAAGAAATTAATTATAGAAACCGAATTAGAAAAATAAGAAAAATCTAAAAGAAAAATTAATATGGATAGAAGAAACCCTAGAAAAATTAAGAAAAAGTACATGTGAGAGTTTATATAATTTTAAAAACTCGCTACGAGAAGAACAACACAAGATAATAAATAACATTGAAAATCTAGAATTAGATATACATTACAGTACAATTAGGATAAATTATTATACAAAAATTTGTAACTCTGCAATTACTACAGGATAAAATAGTAGACTATGAATATATAAAATATTGGAGACAAAATATGGAAGAAATAATATTATTAGAAAATCTTATGAAAGATAATCTAATTGGATATTTTGAAACAAAAGATATAGAATATTTAGAATACCTTCAAAATAATATAGAAGATTTACAAAAACTAAGGGAAAAAAATAAAGAATACTATAGTAAAGCATTTAGCCAATTACCAAAAATTATCAAAATATAAAGAATTAAAGCAAATAATATCTAAAAAATATTGAAGATACAATAGAATTGGTCGTATTTTCAATAAATAAAAAGGAAATAACTATATTTTAAATAAGTAAGATAGAAGTAATTAAGAAAAAATTAGAACAATTATATAGTGAAGATCCATTAAAAGGATGGGAAAAACATAAAACCACTATAAAAATCACTATCATCACGTGATCTCCTTGCATCCATGGGCGAAATAGGTCCACTAGCTGCATCACTTGGCTACATAAAAATGCAAAGTATAAAAATCAATCGATAAACTTTCAGTCCTTATTATAAACAAGAAGTTAGACTAATCATCTGCATTATCAATGATAAAAAAACAAAAATAAAAAGAACACATTATAGTGAACATCATGCTTTAACACCATGTTTAAAAATTTTCCTTTATCTATTATTCGAATGTGGGGGTTAGATAATTGGCAAACACATTTAGGATTGTTAAACTGAGCCTCTTATAGACTCACTAGGTTTGAAGTTCACTGTAGAGAAGTAAGATATCATCCTAAAAGATTTCTTCATTTGTTTCACGGAGAAGACTAATACAACTCTTCATCTTGTAACTTCCCAAATATCATCTTCAAAGTTCTGCTTAGAAAATTGACTCATCAACTCTGTTATATTCCCTTGTCAGACTATTTAATTTTTTTCAAAGAACCACTCTTCTATAGCAAAGGATACAAAACTCAACAACCTAGGGAGGTCTCAAATACTTATGTCAAACAAGTAGGAAGCGATACAAAACTCTTCACCCATCAATAACAATACTGAAAACATGGCTACAAATATCTAGCATGTGAACAGAATAATTAAACACAACACCAAAATAGACTCCTACCTACTTCCCATTTTATAAAGCTTAGTTAGATTTCTAGGTTAGTGAACAGAAACAAAATTATTCATGTTGTAATTCTTGTTTGCCGTTAATTTCACTATATTGTCATCCTCAGTGCGGGGAAAAGTTCTTGTGACTAGAAGAAAGAAATTTCTGCAAAGAGCTCATTCGATTTTCTTGCCTTTGTAACATTACAAATCAGCTTCTGATACATAACCAAAAAAATTTAACCAGAAAGATTTTTTCTTTATGAAATTTAAGTTCTCTAGTAGACTACTCAGACTTCCACAATCTCAATAATCCAAATTCTGATAATAAGAAAAAGTGCTTCAAAACTCTGTTGCCTTAAAGTACTTCAAAACTTTGTTGCCTTAATCTTGCTTGTAAAACAGATTACCAACTCCCTCTCCCAAATCAAAACCAAGAGAAAACTCACTTAAATCTGGTATACCATATTAAATGAAAGAAAAATAAACCAAAGCTAAAAACTAGCAGAAATTATCGACAGGTAGCTCGGAATAAGTAACTGAAATACAGAAAAATAAATAGAAATAGTCAAACTGAAATCCATGAGAAACAAATTGAGGCGATATACAAAACTCTGTAGCATATTCTAGACAAGCAAAAAAATAAGTTCACCGACCATAATCAATCAACAATCAGTCAACTAGACTTTAACCCCAAACTAGTTGAGGTCCAATAACAACAACATACTTAGTGTAAATCTCACAAGTGAGTCTCGAGGGTAGAGTGTATGTAGACCTTACTCCTACCTCATAGAGATAGAAAAGGGTGGATTTAGTGGTAAACCTAGTCTCTAACTATCCAATTCATATTTTTCTAGCCAGAAGGAGCAACACTAACTTGAGCAAATAGATTCAAAAGCTCAAAAAGTTTGTTATTGTAATCATTTATTTTTATTTTAGTTTTATTGTAATCATTTTTGTCAACAGAAAATGCCTCCCACTCAGTACTACTTACCAAGTCTTATTTGGACTTTGCTCTCATCTTAGTGGGTAATCATTAAGGCAATACAACTCTAAGAAGTACTACAAATCACCATATCCATACAAGCATCATGTACCCACCCCTTACTACAAAAAAACTGTTGAATATCCTCCATCACACAAATACTACAAAGTACCTGTACCTTCTAAGCACAACTATTACAAGTCGCTAGTGAAATATTTTCTTACTGCCCTCACCTACAATGTATTACAAGATACCTACTTTTTCAAAGCACTACTACAAGTCACCAACTCCTAAATACTACAGCTCATCGCCACCAACAAAATATTACAAGGCATCAGTTTACTACAAATCTCCACCAAATAGAATTGCATAGAGTAACCAAATACGGCTTAATATGCAATACAACTGTTGTTGTTTTTGTTGTAACAGAAACTCCACTTTGTGGGAATACACTTGGTATGTTGTTGTTGTAACAAAAACTAAGGAATGCTTACAGAACTATATGCTCAGTAAAAACTAGAGAAGCCCTTTCACAAATAGGTTACTGATAACCGGATGACATTTTCTCTCTTTGAAGTCAAAAGAGAAACACAGTAACATGATATCTATATATATATACACACACACACACTAAATATACAAGATATGGCATGTTACGAATAGACATTTCACAAAATTGGCAAGATGAGAATTAGGTTGAGTGGTCCTCCATATCAACACATAAACATTCGGCGAAAACATTCTTCACCTGAACAATAAGGTCCACATACAACATCCAAAAAGAAGAAACTGATTTAACCACATACAACATTTGAATAGTTTGTTCGTATCAAGTATAATAGAGATATTGGGCTAAACTAGTAACAATCTGACCAGTAAATAATCCACAAAAATAGATCTACTTGCAACCTAAGTAACTTCCTCATCAATTCGTGGTACTAGAGCAACATTACCCTGAATTCAATATTGTCACTTAATGGAGCTATTAATATGAAATATATCAACAAGTCACATAATTAAAAGCATCATCATGTTCCTTTTGAGATATCACTTTGTCTCTTTCACTAACAGAAAGTATACAAAGTAAACAGTAACATCAAGAATTCAAAACATGCCCTTAAATTTCTGATTCAAGAAACCTCAACTCTTCTTAACTAACAAAAACTAATATGGGATCCAAAGCAAACTAGTACAACAAATAGTTAAAACTATGAAAGCATATATTACAAGAAACTGCACTCATTGCAATTTTATACAAATCACCATACATGTACACAGAAATCTTCGATAGAGAACTAATGCACTTGAAATTCAACCACATTATATGTACAACAAGAACTTCAACAACTAGCTTATTACCTATTTTTCTGTCCAACTGACCTGAGAAGAACGTTTCGTTTGACCTAAGCTCCTTTGACAACTGAAACAAGATTAAACAATTGAAGTTAAATTTAAAACTGCATCAATGAACCATTTTTTCAAAGACCTTATTTCAGTCCCAACTTTATACCACCGAAATAAATTAAAGTTTTCAACTTATCAAAAGGGAAAAAAGAAAGAACGAGAAGCAATGACCGACCGAAGTAGCAATGGCCGGCCGATCGGAGTCAATGCTAAAGCTGTTAATTGATTTGGGGGATTTTGGAAAAAAAATGAGACTGAGGGTCGATTTGGGGGTTTTGGGTGTCAATGCTAAAGCTGTTTAGATGAGAGGGAAACTATTTTGGCCAAGAGGAAATTTTTTTGGCCAATTTTAAAAAAAGAGGAATATTTTTTTATGGCATAAGCGCTATTTTTTCGATTCATAGCGGGGATTTAAAACCCTCACAAATTTATAAATTTTAGCGACAGATTTTTAAACCCCGCATTTCATATAATTTTACAGAGGTTAAAATAATCTCCACAAATAACCCCCTACAATTTGACGCTTTTTTGTAGTGTATCTTATCGATATACTTTTTAAGAAAATTTGGCTATTTATTTAAGAATTGATTATATATATATATATCATATTTTTAGGGCAAGTAACAGAATTAGCCAAATATAAGGGGCTTATCTATAAAAGCCCTCGTAATTTAAATAATTACAAAACATCTCAGGATTTTATTAAATTTTTATATATTTGAAGTTGTACCTTAGGCAATTAAAGATATACCTTTTTTTTTTTTTTTTGTAAACTCGCATGCATCTGAAGGTCTATTATTATGTAATAGTTGTGTATTTCATATACATCAGAAATTTGGATTGTGTGTCTGGACAATTACTTCATTATGTAATTGTTGTGTATCTAAGACATATCCAAAATTTAAATTGTATATCTGGATACTTATTTTGGTATATCTTATAATTATTTCAGAAACTTAAAAGATACCTTAAAATTAGGGGTCAAACCTCCTACATTTCTATTGTTTGCTCTATTTTGTAAAGGAAAAATACATTCTGGCATGAATATCATTATGATTATGTAGTATTTCAAGTTTGACGTTAAAATGATGAGCAAATTTGATAAATAAATGATTCTAAAATAATTTTAAAATATCATTTTAAATTTTTGAGTAAAAAATCTTTTATCAAATGGGGCCTAATTCTGACTACTGACTCAAGGCTCACAATGGCTCGTGGAAAATATCTCATCTGAGTATGACTGATTTTCTTGATTGATAGTGCTAATGCCGTTTTCTAACTTTAGGTAACATAAAATCTCTCAAAGTTCCTTGAAAGACAAAATTCTAACTTCTCTATGTTAAAAAAAATTTCCATTACCTACTAGTCTAATTTTCCTTTTCCCAGGTCAAACACGTGAATTTTGTTTGATAGTGTGTGGCGATAAAATTTTAATTCAAGATTTTATCTGTTTTTAATATCATATGAAAACGTGTGGTCATTAGATTGTTTAAAAGTTTAGGTTGAGTATATTGATAATTTTATAAATTTATTAAAATTACCTACCTAACCTACCTAAAGAAAACCCACAAAGACTAACCTACCTAATTACCTTAATATCTAGTATTGAAACAAAATTAATAATCCATTTAAAATCTAGAAGAATGAGACACATACCACCTAATTATGATAAAATCAGATTTAGATATCCACCAAAATACTATAAATATGGTTTAAATGAATAAAGTACCAAAATACAAAGAATTAAAATAAATTATTTCTGAAAAACGTAAAGAATTAAAAACAAGAATAGAAAGATTAAGTTATAATATATTTGCCGGAGTTAGTAAAAACTCAATAAATGCACAAAAAGATGAAATATCAAATTTAGAATCACAAATAGATAGTTTAGAATATATATATCAACATGAACTATTTACAATAAAATGAACAAAGAAGAATTTATAATAGATGAAAAAATATATGAAAATCACGAAGGATTAAAAATAAAAATAGTATTTTCTAATCTAGGAAGAAGCTATAAGAAAATAGGCGAACATTTATATTTAATGTTAGAAAAAGAAGAATTAAAATTAGAAGATAAATTGACAGCTATGGTAAGAATAGAAAGGGAAAACGAAGAAATAGATAGAAAAAAGGAAATAGAAAAAATAAAACAACAAACTACAGAAGAAATACGAAAAAATAGAAGAAACTAAAAATAGTAGGATTGCTGAATTAGAAAAAGAACTACAAATCTTAAAAGATCTGTATGAAAAAAGACAGAAAGAAAAAGAAGAAAAAGCTAAAGAACAAAAATTACAAAACGAAATAAATCAATTTAAGGAAAAATTAGAAATAAATAATATAGATGTTGAAGAAACAGATAATTATGATTCGGAAGATAGTGAAACATATACAAGAATATTAACAAATACAAAAAATTTAGAAATCAATGAAAAACAAGAAGGTATTGATGAAGAAACCTTAGAAAATATCAACACAGAAATAAATACTCTTGATAAAAAAGAAGACCAAAATATAATACCTAGTACATCAGAAATAAGGAAACCTACATATTATAAGAAAACGTTTAAAAGATATAATCTAAAGAATGAATATGACAAATGGACACCAAAACAGATAGTTAATAAAAATTATAACTTTTTAGACTTAGATTGCGTAATAGATACAGAAAAAACAATACAATTATGGATAGGATATATGACAAAAAAATTATTAGATAATAATATAAATGTAATAGATGCACCAGAATATATAGAAAGAACACTAATAGGAACAGTGAAATTATGATTTTTAAATCTAACTGAAAATAGTAAAAGAATATTAAGAACTGACAAACCCACAGAAGGAACATCATCAACAACCACAACTAAACTAACACCTATAGAATTATTAAAAAAATATGAAACAACTATAAAAGACGAATTTAGTAGCATGACAATAACAGAAGAAGAACAAAATGAAGAGAAAGATACAAATAGGAATTTAATGTTAAAATTAGCAATATGTAATATGTGCTACATAGATGAATATACTTGTGCATTTAAAGAATATTATTATAAAGGAGCATATAATACAGAAGATAGTAAAGAAATAAGAAAATTATATTTTAGTAAATTACCTGAACCATTTAGTTCAAAAATAATAAAAAGTTGGGATGAAACAAAAATAGTAGATACTCTAGGAGCAAGAATAAATTTTTTACAATAATGGTATAGAAACCTATGTGAAAAATATAGAGAAGAAATAAAAATGGAAAAAATATTAATAAGAAATTTAACATGTTGCAAAGATAAAATAGCACCTCAATTTGGATGCGAAGAAAGATATTATAAGAAAAGAAAAAGACATAAGAAATATAAGAAATACAAAAAATCAAAATATAAGTATAAGAAACCAAGAAAAAGATATTATGTAAAAAATTATAAACATAAAAGACCATATAGGAAAAAGAAATCTATAAAGGAATGTACTTGTTATAATTGCGAAAAATTAGGACATTTAGCTAGAGATTGTAAATTACCTAAAAACCCAAAAAATAAACAAATATCAGAAATAAAAATAGAAAATACAGAATATATGCAGATAGATTATATAGATTACGAATTAGAAAGTGAAGACAGTATATATGAAATTTCAGAGAATGAAACAGATAATGAAATAAGAGATAATGAAATAGATAGTGAATTAGACGAATTAAATGACTGAAGAAGATATAAAAATAATAACAAAAGAAGAATATTTAAATGACGAAGGAACAGATCAAAAAATAATATTTGATAACAATGTATTTGATGAAATAAAAGGAAAAGAGTTAGACTTAAGTGTAGAAAAAATATTTAAAATACCAACAATAAAAAATATATTTACTAGGAAAAAAGAAGAATATTATGTAGTAAGTCAAAAGGAACATGTAATAGACTGTAGATATGCAAAAGGTAAAGCTAGTATACCACTAGTAACAAAAAGAATAATTAATAAAGAGATAAACGATATAAAAAGTAGAGACCCAATAAAATATGTACACCTTAGAGGTACAGAAATATTAATAAAAGCATGTTTTAGAGAAGGAATAGATACACTAATAAAATTATATTTAGCAGATGATAGAATTATAAAACCTATAGAAAAAAGTATAATAACTGCCATAAAAGGAAATTTAATATACCAAAAATTTAAATTTATAATAAGTGCGAATTATTCAGTAGCAGTAACAGATAAAAATATAGATAAATCATTAGTATTATATTGGAAAATATCAGGAATAGAATTAACCCCAGGAAGTAAAATATTTACAGCAAGATGTAAAAATCTATATGTATTAACAACAAAACATAAAATAACGGGAAAAAATAAAATTAATAAAATACAAATAGAAAGCCCTTTTGAACAATTCGTAAAAACAATTGATAATAATGATTATAGTTACAGAAATATAGACATAGAAGAAGATCTAGAAATAATAAATGATAGAATAAGTACAACAAAAAGAATAGCTTATGATAAACCGAAATCATCAAGCTCATAAAAAAGAACAAGTTATGAAACAAGTTCAACGGATAATTTAAACCAATATTACATAACAGGAAAGGTAAATGAAAAAGAATATTTAATCCTCTTAAATACAGGACAAGAAGAAAATTATATAGCAAAATATCTAGTAAAAAATGAGGAAATAAAAACTGACAATAATATATGCCCAGATCTACCAAGAAGTTTAATAAATACTAAAAATATAGCAGAAAAATAAATAATAATAGGAATTAAAAAAATAAAAATAGAATTTGAAGTAAAAGAAGAAATGCAAAAAAACAGACATAATATTAGGAATAAAATGGCTAGAACAAGTAAAACCATATAATATAGAACATACACAATTAACCATAACATATAACAGAGAGAAATTATTCTTAAGAAGAGCTTTAACATGAAATGAAAATATATGTATTAATGAAGATAGTAGTAGAAGGATATTACAGTAGATATTATACGCCTATGATAGATACAGGAGCAGAAGCTAATTTATGTAGATATAATTGTTTACCAGAAAGTAAATGGGATAAATTAAAAACACCAATAATAGTTAAAGGATTTAATAACGAAGGAAGCTTAATTACTTATAAAGCTAAGAATGTAAAAACACAAGTATGGGATAAAATATTAACAATAGAAGAAATCTATAATTATGAGCTAACATCAAAAGATATACTTTTAGGAATGCTGTTTTTAGATAAATTATACCCACATATAATAACTAGAATAGATTGGTGGTTTACAACACCATGTAAACAGAAAGTAAGAGCAAAAAGAGTTATTAATAAAATAAGAAAGAAAACTGATTGGATAAAAGAAAATAAAAAAATTACACAAAAATTAAAAAATATAAAAAATACCGAAGATACAATAGAACTGGTCGTATTTTCGATAAATAAAAAGGAAATAACTATATTTTCAATAAATAAGATAGGAATAATTAAGAAAAAATTAGAACAATTATATAGTGAAGATCCATTAAAAGGATGGAAAAAACATAAAACCACTATAAAAATTGAATTAATAGATAAAAATAGCAGAATAACTCAAAAATCATTAACATATAATTTTGACGATTTAAAAGAATTTAAATGCACATAGAAGAATTATTAGAAAAACAATACATAAAAAAAAGTAATAGTAAACATAATAGCCCAGCATTTATAGTAAATAAACATAATAAACAAAAAAGAGGAAAAAGTAGAATGGTTATTGATTATAGAAATTTAAATGCAAAAATTATGACATATAATTACCCAATACCAAATAAGATATTAAAAATAAGACAAATATAAGGATATAATTACTTTAGTAAATTTGATTGTAAAACAAGATTTTACCATTTAAAGTTAGAAGAAGAATCTAAGGAATTAACCGCATTTACGGTACCACAAGGATTTTATGAATGGAATGTACTACCATTTGGATATAAAAATGCACCAGGTAGATATCAACATTTTATGGATAGTTATTTTAAACAATTTCCTAATTGTATAGTATATGTAGATGATATACTATTATATACAAAGACCAAAGAAGAACATTTAAAATTATTGAAATAATTTACGGATATAATAGAAAATCGGGAATAAGTTTAAGTGAAAAGAAAGCTAAAATTATGAAAAATCAGATAGAATTTTTAGGAATACAAATAGATAAAAGTGGAGTAAAAATGCAACAACATATAGTACAAAAAATAATAAATTCAAAAGAAGAATTAAATACAAAAAAGAAATTACAATCATTTTTAGGATTAGTAAACCAAGTAAGAGAATATATACCTAAATTAGTAGAGAATCTAAAGCCCTTACAGAAAAAATTAAAAAAGGATGTATAATATAATTATAATGAAGAAGATAAAAAACAAGTTCAGAAAATAAAAATACTTTGTAAAGAATTACCAAAATTACAATTTCCAGATGAAAATAGAAAATTTATATATATAGTAGAAGCAGATGCTAGTGAATGTAGTTATGGAGGAGTACTTAAATATAGATATGAAGAAGAAAAATTAGAACACCATTGTCGATACTACTCAGGTACGTTTAATGAAACAGAAATAAAATGGGAAATAAATAGAAAAGAATTATGCTCATTATATAAATGTTTATTGACATTTGAGTCATATATTGTATAACAAGTTTATTGTACGAACAGATAATACACAGGTACGTTGGTGGCTAACAAAGAAAATACAAAATTCTGTTATAACAAAAGAAATTCGGAGACTAGTCTTGAATATATTAAATTTTACATTTACAATTGAAGTAATTAGTACTAACAAAAACGTTATTGCAGATTACATATCAAGACAAAGCTACACAGACTGATATAATAGAAGACAATGCTTTAGAAAAGATACTCAAAACCCTAACTACGCTTTCAATGAAAGTGAACAGTATGGGTAATGAAATAGAAAAGCTAAAGACTAATGAAGTTAATCTGAAGTCTAAAGCTGCAAATCAGCTAACTCAGCAGTGTACAGAGCTATGTCGATCGGAAGACATTACAATTCCAGATCTAGAAGGAGACGTTGGGACACTCCATAAAACCCATGATGTTTATCAATCTACAATTGCAGGTACAAGTAGAGGAGTTAGTAGACAAAGATATCAGAATATGAATATGAATATGAATATGAATAAGATATTTGAGAAACCATTTATACCAAAAAGACAAAAAGACCCCTTGTTCATACCCCCACAAATTACCACATACCGAGATAGTCTGAACCAAGATAAAAAAGTTTACAACTATACAGCCCAAAAATACATAGAAAATATCTACAGAGTACAAACTTTCCTAAACCTTAACCCCAGAGCCACAGATATCAAAGAACCAAATACAAACTATATAACCCAAAAATTACAAGGTTACAACAAGCTAATTGCACTACCCAAAACCAACCCAAGCTTAATGAAAACTTGTTTTGGCTATGGATTATTAAATACCATATATACCCAAGACGGAGAAGAACTAACAACTATGGAAGAATTACATAAAATATTCACCACCTATAAAAGAATAACCAAAGGAAATCTATTTTATATAAAATGTTATACTGCACCAGCAGAGATATTATACGACGAAATAAAACCAGTTATACAAGTTGTAAAAATAGGATTCACTAGAGATATGATTATACCAGAAGATATTGTGCAGCAGCCAGAGATATCCAGAATTGAGATACCTGATTTCTACGCAAATAAACCACTCCTTGGACTAGCTACAATTATTCAAGAATTAGCAAATAATTATACCAATGGAAACCCAATATGGAGCTATTATTCAAGAGATCATCAGATGATTTATTCAAATTCAAAAGAACTACGACAAGCAGATATGGAAGATGTTAGACAATGGATAATGACATTACTTAACCCAGAAAAACAATCTACTGCAAGAGCAATTAAGTGAGTATTTATTTCAGACGGATTATTGACAAGATATTGCAAGATAATTGGACACAAATATCCAGACCATCAATATTCGAGATGTAATGGAGAAGATAATATTATCCCAGAAGTCTGCCTAGAATAAAAGAATCAAGAAGATAAGCATGCCAGCTGAAAAGAAGATAAAAAAATCAACAGATACGACAAAAAGATAAAAAGAAGACGGAGCAAAAATAGAAAAAGACAAAGCATTAAAGGAAGAAAACGACATATGAAGAAAAGAAAAGGCTAACTTTAAGTATGAAATACGTGAATCATGTAAATAGGTTTACTATAGCCTTTTTGACTTTTTCTTGTTTCATTTATTAGCTTTTACAATTATTGGCTTTGTAAGACAAATGTATAGAGGAAACGTGTAAAGACATATTAGGATAACCTTTTTTCTTTGGTAACATTAGAATCATGTAAATTATTCATGCTCTCATTATAAATAGAGGCCTAGAAGGCAGCAGAGAGGGCAAGCCTTCATGCGTTGAAGCACAAATACTCTCTCTTGTCCACAACAAATATTTTGCTTAGTTATTAAAAAACAGGTATATTTCAATGGAAAAATCTATGGAGGAACAAAGCTTAGAAATATCAAACCTACCCGAACAGGTATATTTATTTATGATTATGAATAGCTGAATTCATAATTCCCAACAATCATGGTATAATAAAATAAATTCATGTTAGTTACTTTATAGTAGAATTATTCGAAGAATAATATGTTAAGAAGTTTATTAGCAAAGTGGAAAAGGAGAAAATTCCCTAAGAACTATGCCATCCTAAAGGTGAAACCAATGAGGCAAGAAGCCGTGGTGGGGAGTAACCAGAGTAGAGGCGCTGTTTAAGGGAAAAGTATCCAGATTACCATACTAATAGTGACCGAAGAACATGTTATTTAAGAATAATCTAGTATATAGTAATCTAAGATGACCATATTTTGTTATGTATATGATTGAAGGGAATATTTTAAAAATAGAAATTATATGATAATGAATAATTATTTGTCTGATGTAATGGTAGATAAATTTAAAATACTTATTTTGTATGTGATTAAGGATATAGAAATAATAGATATAAGGAAAATCATATTAGAAAAAATATTCAGTAAAGATTATATAGCTAGAATAAATTACATACCACACTTACCTAATTACTCTTATAAATACCTACGTACACATCAACTATATCTAAAATTTTGGAAAAAAGATATGAAAAATATACAATTAGTAGAAAAACAAATGAAAACAAATTTAGACAAATACATGGAAACTAAAGATATAAAATATATAGAATTTCTTAATGAAAATATGCAAGAATTACTTAGACTAAAACAAACAACTAGAAAATATTATGAAAAAGCATGACAGATGATATTAAAATACTTGTTTTATATATACTTAGAGATATAGAAATTATAGACATAAAGAAAATAATATGGGAAAAATTACAAGATTATGAAGAGGAAGAATTATTAAACAGTATAGAAAACTTACGCATATATTATGAACATCAATATTACTTAGATTCAGATGGATATTATTCAGAATAAATAAATGTTAGAATATATAAAAAAAATTAGAGAAAGGAAAAATTGGATATATGAAGAAGTTAATTACAGAAATCAACTTGAAATAGAAAAAAGACAACTAGAAGAAAAATTACTTAAAATAAAATTAACCTTAGAAAAAGAAGATACGGGTAATAATTTATTTAATACATACAAAAAATTATTTAATACAGATGGAAAATTACCTATACATGAACAACAAATACTAGTTAATCAGATAAAGAACATAAACCTACGCATTGAATATAGCAAAGTTAGAATAAAATACTACACAGAAATTGCTAAAATTTCAATAGGATAAAATAATAAACTACACAAATTAATGAATACATCTTACGAAAAGAATAAATCATTAAAAGAAATAGAAACTCAACTATATAGTTTATACCTAGAATACAAAAGGTTACATGATACTAACGAGGATCCTAAAACACTAGATAATTTAATTAAGATAATATCTAATCTAGAATATGAATTAATAAAACATCTTAAGTCAAGAAGATAAAAATAAAAATTATTCCAATCAATAATATTCACAAAATACATTATATAAAAATAAATACCTACGTATTTATTATCTAGTAAAGTTATCGCACCTAATCCGCACCCCCTCCAAATGGTATCAGAGCTCAGTTATTTAAAAATTACAGAAGTAGCATACATGTTTGAATTTAGATTAGATTTACTTGAGATTAATTTATATTGATTAGTTATGAGAAGACCATTTAAAAACAGAGAAGCTTTTAGAAAAATTAAAGAATCTTTAATTAGTAATTATTCAGAATATATAAGTTGAGCTAACATCAAAAGATATACTTTTAGGAATGCCGTTTTTAGATAAATTATACCCACATATAATAACTAGAACAGATTGGTGATTTACAACACCATGTAAACAGAAAGTAAGGGAAAAAAGAGTTATTAATAAAATAAGAAAGAAAACTGATTGGATAAAAGGAAATGAAAAAATTACACAAAAATTAGAAAATATAAAAAATACCGAAGATACAATAAATAAATTTATTAATAAATTTTATTTAGATATTAGAATTATATGGCATTGGACACGTGAAAATATAATAAAATATTTTAATTAAACACTTTCGATTCATATTTTTTAAAAAGTTTGTGTGAGTCTTCAATATTGTTCATTATATAGAGAAGTTAATTAGTCACATTAAATATGTCTCCTCCTTTTATTATAGACATCAACATCAGTAGAAACATACGAGTTTTTATGACTTAATGACATTAATGCATTAAATATATTACTTATTTCTAAACGGTTAACTTATCTATATAATAAATGCTTCAGAGCATATATACAAGTTTTTCATAATTTGAGTTGAAGTATTCATAGAAACGTTTTTAGTTTTTTCAAAATTTTGAGTTAGATCTTTCAAATCAAGAGAAAAAAGAAACCAATATTTAGTGCTCCTTCGGTCCAAAATAGTTGTTATGTTTCATTTTTGAAAGTCAATTTGACTAATTTTTAAAAGTTATATTAGATTAAATTAATTTAATATTTTAAAATAAAAATTTATATATTAAAAACTATATGAAAAGTACTATAAGTTGCAACTTTTTCTTTTTTTTCAATATAATTAAAAGATTTATCTTAAAATATTAATCAAAATTTATATTATTTGACTATAAAAAAAGAAGACACGCCAATCATTTTGAGAGGAGGGAGTAGTAATTTAGTATTAGTACTTTCTACGGCAGAATTTTAGTAGGCGTTTGACCATAACTATTATTCACAATATTCTGAAATATGTTTTCACTTTATTTTAGAATACTCATTTGGCCATAAAATCAAAAACTTATTTCGGAATATGTTCTCACAACTCATTTTTTTAACTCAGATTTTTCTATTTCTTTACAAAATAGTACATGCATTCAAAGTCTAAAATATTTTTAAAAAATATTATGATTAAATACAATTTTAACTTTATTTTCAACTTCAAGAATACCAAATAAGGTGAATATATTTTTTATTTCATGATAAACGGATCCTTAAATAGAGGAAGCGGATCAAAACATGCCATCATTTTTTCCAACTTTTGAGGGTTACTTTTCCATAATCCTTGTCATCAAACATATGAACCACTCTAAAAGGTATAAGCTAATAATATCATCGTATAAAGAAGTTAAAAGAAAATTGCGTATTAAAACTACGGGTGTGTTTGAACTTTGATTAGAAGGAATATATATATATATATATATTTTTTTTTTTCTTTTCTTTTTTGTTTGTTCAAAATAGTTTGGAATATATCTTTTCTAACTAAAATATAGTAGTAAAGTTTGTTAGAATAATAATGATAATTGTACAAGAAATTCAAAATAAACTTGCTTGGCTTAGAGGCACGATAATACGCTTCTTAAAGATAGTTGAAGTCTCTCCCACGAGCAAACGAAAGAATTAGTAACAACTCTATCTTCGGGATTCAACTAAGCCACTAAACAAGTAGTATTCAAGAATGTTGCTCTTCTATTCTTGAATTGTTGATTTCACCTTTTGATCAATGTCTCTCAAATGTTTTTCAAGGGGAAAGTAATTTTTTTTGAGCGTCTGTCTTTTCAAACAAAAGAACTTGATATTTATAGGATAAAAGTTTCATGTAAAAGGAATATTAATTAAATAATAGTTAATAGGTTCATGAATAAAAAATTGTCTTTCTTTCAAGAACCTAAAACGTAAATGAATGAATTGTAAATGCATTTGTAACTCAAAATGCATTTGTTTCAATTGTAAATTCACATTCATATTCTTTGTAACTCAAAACTTCGAGTGATGCATTTGTTTCATAGCTCTTAAATAAAATCTTTAACCGATGTATTTGTTTCAAAATTTATTGAAACATAAACTTAACAATCCCCCACTTGTTTTGAGAAATTTTAAAAAAAACAAAATTCATTTGAGACATCAATCTAGCAACATGCATCAATAATGATGTCTTTTGGACTTGAACCATTAGCTAGTGAAGACTTTCTTAATCATTGACTACTTAGTTAACAAATCTTGAACTAAGTGGTTCATTGAATAAAGTAGAAAAATACTCCACCCATATTGCTATGTTTCGGTGAAAATCAATATTCTTTGACACCTTACGACCATGTGTCCTGAATCCTTTTAGCTAAGTGTTTTAAGATTTTTCTGTTAAAATCTTATTGAAGCGGCCTCCACTTTGAACTTAGTGCGGTGAATTCATTAAGAGTAACTTTGCATACTCCGACTAAATAGTCTGTGAATTTCATTAAGAGAAATTAATCTCATCCTCCTTTATAGCAAAGTATCAGTAAATCTATCAAGAGCGTTCCTACACATTCCAACCGAAATTGGTGTATAGACTTAATAAGAGAATATAATCTCATTCTTCTGTTTTGTTGGAATACTATCAAATCTATCAAGAGTATTATTATTTACTCCAATCGAGATCGGTCATATAGATTTATCAAGAGAAAAAATCTCAACTTATGCACATCTACTTACTCTCTAGGGAAAAAGAAAATTTTATAGATACGCTTCACAATTGTAACTTTACTTGTTTTTCCCTTTGAACCCAAGATTACATCATTAGGTAGGGTTTTCATAAAGTACAATCAATTTTCAATAGGCTTTATTCCCATCCCATTACAAGTTTGTACCACCAATTTCTTGCCTAACCCTTTAGAAAAAGGATATGCTAAATTGAGTTTGGACTTCACATATTGAAGCGATATTGTACCATCCTCCAATAATATTCTCACATGATTGTGTTTGAGACGAACTTGACTTGACTTGCCATTGTAACAATCACTTGAAGCCCGAAATATAGCAGCTTTATTATCACAATATATAGTCAAAAGTGGTATTGACTTACCCCATAACGAAATATCTATCAATATACTCCGTAGCCTATCAGCTTCTTCCCCAGCAGAAGACATAGCAAAAAATTCTGACTCCATGGTTGAGTGAGTAATACATGTCTGCTTCTTTGATCTCCAATATATTGTTGCTCCAACTAAAGATGTCTGCTTCTTTGATCTCCAAGATATTGTTGCTTCAACTACAGTGAAAATTCAAGTAGTAATAGATTTAGAGTCATTCGGATTAGAATTCCAGGTAGCATCTCTGTAGTCTTCAAGAACTGCTGGAAAGGTAGAATAATGCAGACACACATTAATTGTACCCTTCAGATACCTTAAAACACTAATTAAGGCATTCCAATGCTCAACTCCAGGGCTACAGTAAACTTGCTTAAAGTTCCTACTGCATAACCAATATTTGTCCTGGTACAATGCATTGCATACATAAGACTCCCAACAATTTGAGAATATGTCAATTGATCAAGAATATCACCAAAGTTTCGCACTAATTTGATACTAGGATCAAATGTTGAGGAGCAGGCTTGTCGTCAAAATGACCAAACCTCTTTAGAACCTTCTCAATATAACTTGATTGAGTAAGAGTTAAACCATTTGCTGATCTTACAATTTTGATGCCTAAAATTACACCAGCTTCTCCAAGATCTTTCATTTCAAACTAAGAAGCAAGAAAATATTTTGTTTCTTTGACTCTTTCGATATCAGATTCAAAGATCAACATATCATCTACATAAAGACATATTATGACACCAGAATTTTCTTGAAATTTACTAAATATGCAGATATCTCCATCATTGATTAAGTAGCCATTAGAAATCATAACTTTTCTAAATTTATTATGCCATTATTTTGGAGCTTTTTTAAATCCATACAGAGATTTAAGAAGCTTACAAACTTTACGTTCTTGATCAGGATTGATAAATTCTTCTGGTTGTTTCATGTAGACTTCTTCATCTAAATCTCCATTCAGGAATGCAGTCTTTACATCCATCTGATGAATCACAAGACCATGAATTGCTGCTAAAGCAATCAGGAGACGAATAGAGGTCATCTGAACCACAGGTGCAAAAGTATCAAAATAATCAATATCTTTCAATTGAGTAAAACCTTTAGCTACCAAACGAGCTTTGTACTTATCTAAAGTACCATCGGATTTCAATTTCTTCCTAAAAATTCATCGACAACTAATTGGTTTACATCCAGAAGGAAGATCTGATAATATCCATGTATTATTAGACAGTATAGAATGCATTTTATCATCAATGGCTTCACGCCAAAATGGAGCATCATGTGAAGACATAGCTTCATCATAACTTTCAGGATCTTTTTCAACCAAATAAGCTTGAAAATTAGGTCCAAAGTCTTTTGATTTGGATGGTCTTGAACTACGTCATGGTTGACTTTATTCCAATGATTCAACTATTATTCTTTTAAGAGAAGAAATAGAAGAACTTGAACCTTGTTCAAAACAATTTTTTTTCTTGGGAAATATATGCTAAAAAAAGTTAGCATGTAAAGATTCAATAATTGTGTGAGGACTTGGGGTCACAAGATTTAAAAATCTATAAGCCTTACTAGTTTGTGAATAACCAATAAACATACAATCTATTCCTCTATAGCCAATCTTGGTTAAATATTGATCTGGTAATCGAACATGAGCCAAGCAACCTCATACTTTAAAATAATTTATATTTAGTTTTCGATTGTTCCAAAGTTCATATGGAGATGCATCATGATTCCTGGAAGTAATTCTATTCAAAATATGACATGCTGAAAGTAAGGCTTGAGTTCATAAATTTTCAGACATACCAGATCCATAAAGAATAGAATTAACTATTTCTATGAAAGTCCTATTTTTTCTTTTTGCTACACCATTTTGTTGTAGTGTATAGGACATGGTCAATTATTTTTCAAAGCCTTTTTTCCTCAAAAATTAATAAAATCTGACTTTAAGTACTCTCCACCCCTATCAGACCTAATTGATTTAATTTTCAAACACAATTTATTTTCAACTTCTGCTTTATATGTTTTAAAAGTCTCAAATGTTTCATCTTTTGTTTTCAATGGAAAGACATAAGTATATCTTGAGTAGTCATCAATAAAAGTGATAAAATACCTCTTTCCATGATGTGACAAATAATTCATCTCACAAATATCAGTGTGGATTAATTGCAAAAATGTGGAAGTCCTTTCAACTGTCTTAAAGGGCTTCTTTGTAATCTTGCATTTACTACAAGTAAGACACTTAGTAGTATGATTTTTTCAACAACTTTTGATTAATCCATTATTCACTATAAGTTGAATGGATCTAAAATTTATATGTCCAAGACGTTCATGTCATAAGTCCAGAGACTCCACAAGATAAGCAGAAATATTTTCATGTTCAATATTAAGTTTAAACATTCCATTTGCAATATAACATTTTCCAACAAACATACCATTTTTAGATAACATAAACTTATCTGCCTTAAAAACCATTTTAAAACCATGCTTCGAAAGAAGCATACCTGACACCAAGTTCTTCCAAATATCAGTAACATGCTATACGTCCATCAGTGTAACTATCTTTCCGGAAGTAAATTTCAGTTCAACAGTTCCTTTTCCCACAAATTTAGTATAGGAGGAGTTTCCCATATATACAATTTTACCGTCCCCCAATAATTCACAAGTCTTGAAAGAATTTTGGTTACCTGATATGTGACGAGTTGCGCCGGTATCTATCCACCATTTCACTTGATCTTCCGCAACAAATGCTTCTGTGGCCATTTTCACAAGATCATCTTTTTTATTTTTATTTGCTTTTTCTTTCTTCTTTTCGAATTTGAGAATTTTACAATCACGCGCGTAGTGACCAACTTTGTGACAATGATAGCATTCGGCAGATTTAAAATTGATACTATTACGCTTGAAATTTATAGTCTTTTTTGCCTTTGAAAATTCTTATTTTCAGGTTCCTTCTTCTTTTGATTTTTCTTCAACCATATGAGCTTTCATGACAGGTTCTTTCAAATTATTATTATCACGCCATCTTGTCTCTTGTTCAATTTACAAGTGTTGCAACAATTGTTCAAGAGTTAAATCTTTCTTTTTATGTAAGAGTTTACTTCGGTGCTCTTTCCAAGATAGGGGAAGTTTTGATACAATAGCACCAACATGAAAGTTTTCATCAAGAGCAGTTCCAGATATAGCAATTTTATTAGCTATAAGTTGGAATTCTTGTACTTGTTCAGTGATTGACTTGTCATCAACCCTTTTGAACTCCATATAATTTGAAATGAGAAATTTCTTAGAACTCGCTTCTTATGCTAAATAAATAGCTTGAAGAGTGTCCCATATCTCTTTAGCATATTTGCATTTAACATAATAATGATCATAATATGTATTGGACATTCCTCCAAGAATATAATTCTTGCACAAATAATCATCATATTGCCACTTGGCAATTTGTTATTTAACAAAAGTAGCCTCGTTAGATGCTACCTCAGAACTAGGAGCGTTAGGACAAGGTTCTTCAAGGACATATGCCAACTTTAATCTTCATAAAAAGAATTTCATCTTTCCCCGCCATCTAGGAAAGTCTTTGCCATCAAATATTTCAAAATTAGGATTAGGCAAAGATGAAATACTATTTGATATTGATGTAGAAGCCATTGAGACAACTATATTCAAATTGTTAGAACAATAATGCTAATTGTACAAGAAATTCAAAATAAAATTACTTTGCTTAGAAGCACGATAATACACTTCTTGAAGATAGTTGAAGTCTCTCCTACGAGCAAACGGAAGAATTAATAACAACTCTAGCTTCGAGATTCAACTAAGCCACAAAACAAGTAGCATTCAAGAATGTTGCTCTTCTATTCTTGAATTGGTGATTTCACCTTTTAATCAATGTCTCTCAAATGTTTTTCAAGGGAAAAGTAATTTTTTTGAGTGCTTGTCTTTACCAACAAAAGAACTTGCTATTTATAGGATAAAAGTTTCATGTAAAATGAGTATTAATTAAATAATAATTAATAGGTTTATGAAAAAAATTATCTTTCTTTCAAGAACCTAAAACGCAAATCACTACTAAGAAAAACTGAAAAATCGACCACACAAAACCGACCACTAGTGGTCGGTTCTTATTTTCTTTTTTTAAAAGCGACCACATGTGGTTGCTTTTATATTTAAAAAAATCAAAATAATTATTTTAATAAATTTTATATTAAATATTATTTATTTTATAAATAAAAATTAAAAATAAAAATTGACAAAACCAACCACTTTTGGTCGGTTTTCTCTAAAACATATAATTGAAAAATATTTTTAAAAACTGAGCACTTGTGGTCTGTTTTGAATTTTAAAAAAAGAAAATATTTTTAAAAAATTGACCACTTGTGGTTGGTTTTTAAAAAAGTATTTTTTAATTTATTTTTAAAAAACCTACAACTAGTGGTCGATTTTTAATTTTTAAAAAATATATTTTTAAACAACCGACCACTTGTGGTCGGGTTTTTATTAAAATAAAAATAAATAATTTTTTAAAACCGGCCACTTGTGGTCGGTTCTTTAATTAAAATAAAAAAAATAATTTTAAAAATACCGACCACTTGTGGTATGTTTTTGAACTAAAGAAAATAAAAAAGTAAATAATTTTTAGAAATAAATAATTATATATATGTAATCAAATATATATATTATTTTTATTAAAAAATAATTATATATATAATCTAATATATATATATAATTTTTTGAAATTACAATGATCACATGTAGTCGATAACCAATATAATAATAATAAAAATCAATCAATCTTAAATTTTGTAAATAAATTGCCCTAAAAAATATGTCAAATAAAATAAACTAACTACATTAAACATAATTTTTATATTTTACTTTTGTTTCAATATATAAAATTAATGTTTTCCTTTGTATATACGTTAAATGACGTTAAACATGCATAATATTTGTATAATGAATGTGTGTATATATATATTATTTCGTTGTGATAATGATATTATATTACTATTGCGGTCATAATAATGTAATATATAACCGATAATTCATCAGAATATAATGAACGTCTTCTATTATAAGGTAATATACTTGTTGATTTGATACATATAGTACGCATTCAAGATTTCATTTATATAAATATCTTCATATATATATTTATATATATATATATCATGTAGTGATCGATTGATGAACGATGTAGTCAAAACCTAGTAAAATATAATTAAGCTAATTAAATATAATTAATCGATCAATCATCAGAGTATGTATATGAAACACATCGCATTAAATTATTGGATAATATACCCGTGTACGTACGTGATATATATATATAGTACGTATTTAGAACTTGATATAGTCGATAGTGTGTGTATGTGTATGTATGTATAGGTATATTTATAGTATATACATATTATATAGTGAGGTATATTAATGACATAAGATAATCTAATCGATAATTCAACTGAGTATTTTGTGATATACGTTGTATATTATTATGGGGTAGTAAAATTGTGTATGTGATGTTTATAGTACGTATTTGAAAACTGATAGACAATTGAATATATGTATATATATTTACATATCGTGTAGTGACGTATGCAGTAATCAAAATTAAAGATAGATAACTGAATCTATATATCAAAATATTTTGATTGATACATTGCAATATATCATACTTTTGAGGAAATATATATACTATTTTGTGTAAATATAGACAGAGGCGGAGCTACAGTAAGCCGAGAGGGTTCAGATGAACCCCCTTCGGCAAAATATTATACTATTTGTACATAGTTAAAATTATATTTTATGTATATACAGTAGATGTTGAACCACCTTCGATTAGTTTGTAGGTGTACTTATGAACCTCCTTCACAAAAATTCTGGCTCCGCCACTGAATGTAGACACACATATATTGTTGAAGTTGTAATAACGTAAGCCAAGTATTACGAGGTATATGGGGGGGGGGGGAGGAAGGAAGGAAGGAAGTAGGGGAGGGAGAATCTATTCAAACATATTGAATACCTTGATTTAAAACAATCAAAGTAATAATATACTGTACGTTGCAGTTATATTAATGTAAGCTAATAATCAAATTAATCGATAACTGTAACATCCCGATTTACTGAACCGGGAATGCTACACGGTGCTCATGACCCTGAAGGATGACAAGCTAACCCATGACTGATATCTGTACCTGTATACTGCATAAAATACTGAATAATATAGAAACATGCACTGAAAGGCCATAAGGTTCAATACTGAACACTACATGGATTAGATAACATTTGTGGGGTGATACAATACCCAAAACAAAATTGTAAACACTGAAGTATGAAACACAATAGTCTGCATCTAGTGTGAAAGCCTCTACTATCTGAATAATCTGAATAAGGAGTTGATGGGACATGTCCCCAAATAACTCCAACTAATAACTAATCAATAAAATAATAGAGAAATAATCATGTCCTCGAAGGATGAGGACTCACTTCTATTCTGACTGCTGAGACTGGAATATACTGCTGATTTGGAACTCGTGTCTCTGAACCTATGGTGTAACAAAAAAAGAAAGCACCATAGCACAAATACGTCAGTACAATGGAATTTACTGAGTATACATGTGAGGTAGGCTAATGCAAGGGTTAACATGCATGAATAATGCTAGCTAACTGTCTAACATGAATGCGAGAATGCATAAATAAATACGTAACTGTAACTGACAATGTGATATCGTGATTACTGAATCTGAATACTGATGACATGATATACTAATAAATGATATATTTGATATCTTAAATAGTTGTATCTGAATGTAATTGATAACATGGGTGACTGTATCTGACAGTCCTAAATCTGATGGAACTATCTGAGTTCTTTACTGTATCTGAGTCGACTGTATCTGACAGTCTTGAATCTGAAGAACTATGTTAGTTCTTTTACTAAGACTGGTACTGAAACTGTGGGAGGTAGTATTTAACCGACATACCCCTGATACGCCATTATGGTTGAGTTGGGGTCTAATCTGTAAACCCAATTGAAAGGGTGTCAATACCGCGCCACTGGTAAGGACAAGATGTAGGCGACCCTTATCTAAAAGTGTCCCCAAAAGAGAATGGTGGGGCCCTTATCTGATAATGCTTATCCACCTTATCAACCCTCATCGGACAGTGTTGATGTCTCAACCTATGCTTGCTACATAGATCTGGAACGCAAGGATGACTTCTAAGGATCATACCCTCATCTAATAGTGTGTGTCCCCATCTTTGGGTTCACTCGATGATAATTCCTACTCCCATCTGAATGGACACTGAACATGGTTTACTGAATTGAACATGAGCTGAGTTACTAAGTTCCGTTGACTGACGAAATACTGCTGATGTCTGACAACTGACTGAGTCATGAGATCATAGAGATTTTTCCTGAGTCATAAGACTATATGAAGTCTAAGTATTCATAGCTTGACTGAGAGTATCATGAAAACATGACATGGCTCTAGGTACATAGCTAATGTTTCGGGTACAAGTACCCCCAGGACTCGATGGAAGGAAACTGACAAAGCATGACTTACTTGAATACATAATAATCATCATAATACATTTACTGAAGCATTTCATCAAACATATAATAGGCATAAGCTTGTACGTACATGAGGATTTCATGATATCATGCTAATTAGACATTTTCCCTCCATCTAGGCATTCAACCAAACACATAGTAGGCATAGAATGTGTAAAAAAACATCATACAATAATTAACTATCGTGATTCCATTCCAATTTAATAATTCAAGGGGTTAGACCTATGGTTTCATGAATCTATACTGATACAAATCAACCCATATGGAATTTAACACTCATTCATGGAATACAATTCAATTACTCATTATCAACATGAACAAAAGCAGCCCAATCATGAAATTCATAAGAAAATCCATAACTTGAATTTAGAAAAGGGATTCTTGGGTTGCATGGACGAAAGGAGTCCATGAATGAACACTATGCATACCTTAGTTCGTGATTTCATGAAGATTGATGGTGAAACCTTCTTGAATTTAAATCCCCAATAGAAACCCTAGCTTTTCTTGGGAGAAACTTGAGAGAAAATAGTATATTTTGGGTGAAGAATAGCTAAATCACGTATTATTGTGTTTAAATAGTGGTAGGAAATTGACCCTTTTAACCCTATACGCGTCATTTAATTTCAGTAAAATTTTCCCAAACTAGGCCCCTAGCGCGACGCGGTGTTATCGCGCCGTGTCACTGAAAATTGACAATTGGGAAATTGAGGGATGGCGCGACGCGAAGCCATCGCGTTGCCTCTTCCTTCGTGACTTGGAACTTTGGCGCGACGTGGGGAAAATTGTGTTGAGACACTGAAAAAAGGACAATTCTGAATTTGAGTGCTGGTCCGACGCGCCATAATCGCGGACACCTACTGGAAATTGCCAAATGTCATTTACTCTTGTGGCGCAGTGCGCCACTGACTAATACGGAACTATTTTACGACGGGAACTTGAAATAATCATAACTTCTTACCTGGTTATCGGATTTAAGAGAATCATATATCGATGGAAAGATTGATGAATTTTCTACATGACAAAAAATGAAAATCCATAAAATTCCTCATGGAATGATGATTATCATTCACTTTTGAAGCTAATACTAGGCATTCTTGGGACGAAATTTGCTAGAAATCTTTGGGGTATTACAATATCTCCCCCTTGAGAACATTCTTCCTCGAATAAGACTGACTGAGAGGGGAAATTATAAGATGAACATGAAATGAACATAAATAACAGAAACATGATCTCATGACTGACAAGCTGAACATAACATACTGAACATGCATATCTGATACATGTGTAACTGATTCATGAATGCATGACTAAATATGCAATGGTAGTTGATACCAAATTTATACTGGGAACATGAACATGAAACTGAATACCAAGTTTGTGATGGACACTGATCATGAAACTGAGTAAGATTAAGGAGAACTGTTACCTTGAGCTTGATCTGAGTTGGTGGAGAAGAGGTGAGGATACAAAGGTGAGGATATAGAGGTGAGGATACTTGGTACGCATGTTTGCTTCTGTTTCCCAAGTAGCTCCCTCGACGGATTGATTTCGCTAAAGAACTTTAACGAGAGGGACTTCTTTGTTCCTCAATCTACGAGTCTGATAGTCTAAGATTTCGACTCAAATCTCTTCATTAGAGAGACTATTCTGAACATCAATACTCTGAATAGGGACTACGACTGGTGGGTTACCTATACATTTCTTGAGCAAAGAGACATGGAAGACTGGATGAACTGAGGCTAGATCTGAAGGTAATTCAAGCTCATAAGTTACCTTGTTGAAACGATTGAGAATCTTGAAGGGACCGGCATATCAGGGACTGAGCTTTCCCTTCTTGCCGAATCTCTTCACTCCCTTCATGGGAGAGATCTTTAGATATATATGATCACCAACCTTAAACTCGAGATCTTTTCTATGAACATCTGCATAAGAATTCTATCAGCTCTGAGCAGCCCAAAGTCTTTCTCTGATTAACTGGACTTTTTTTATGATGTCAAATACTAAGTCAGGACCTATGACTGAGGCCTCACTAACTTTGAACCAATCAATTGGAGATGTACATCTCCTACCATAGAGAGCTTCGAATGGAGCCATCTGAATACTAGAATGATAGCTGTTGTTGTATGCAAACTCAATCAAAGAAAAATGGTCATCTCAAATTTCCTTGAAATCAATTGCACACGCCCTTAGCATATCTTCTAAAGTCTGAATGGTTCTTTCTGCTTGACCATCTGTCTGAGGATAGAAGGCTGTACTGAGACCCTTTTAGAATGCTTTCAAAAAATGAGAGGTGAATTAGGTACCTCTTTCTGAGATAATGGACAACGGAATACCGCACAATCTGACCAACTCCTTGATATAGAGTTTTGCGTGATCCTCGGCTGAATAAGAGGTATGAACTGGAAGAAAATGAGCTGATTTGGTCATTCTATCTACAATGACCCAGACTGAATCATACTGATGACGAGTTCGAGGCAAACCCATCACGAAGTCCATGTTCACAACTTCCCACTTCTAAGTAGGAATACTGAACTCCTGCATAGACCCACTAGGCTTCTGATGCTCTATCTTAACTTGCTAACATATAGAGCACTTAGCCACAAACTCTGCAATGTCTTTCTTTATCCTACTCCACCAGTAGATTTCTCGCAAGTCACGGTACATCTTTGTGGCCCCTGGATGAAAGGAGTAGCGTGCACTATGTGCTTCTACAAGAATTTGTTGCCTTAAGTCGTCTACACCTGGAACACAAACACCACCCTAACAACGCAAAACACCATCTCCCCCTTGGTAGAAAACCTCTACTTTCTGATCCTGAACTGACTCTTTCAACTTAACAAGGCTGGGATCTTTATCTTGCTTTTCTTTCACCTCAGAAACTAGAGATGATTCTGAACTACTCTAAACAGATACACCACCCTCTGAAGAATTGACTAAGCGAACGCGTAGTCTGGAAAGATGATGGACTTCTTGAGCTAACTTTTTCTTACTATCCTCTACATGAGAAACACTACCCATGGATAGCCAACTGAGAGCGTCGTCCACTACATTGGCCTTGCCCGGATGATAAAGGACGCTCATGTCGTAGTCTTTCAAGATCTCTAACCACCTTCTCTGACGAAGATTGAGATAATTTTTAGAAAAGACATACTGAAGACTCTTGTGATCTTTGAAGACATCTATATGAACTACATAGAGATAATGCCTCTAAATCTTCAAGGCAAAGACTACGGATGCTAACTCAAGATCATGAGTAGGATAATTTCTCTCATAAGGTTTAAGATATCTAGAGGTGTAGGCTATGACCTTACTATGCTATATGAGAACACAACCCAAACCTACTCTAGATGCATCACACTACACCACCAACCCATCTGAACTATCTGGAAGAGCTAACACTGGGGCTGAGGTAAGTCGAGTCTTCAACTCCTAAAAACTCTCCTCGCAAGGGTCTGACCACTGAAACTTGACTTTCTTTTGAGTCAATCTGGACATAGGGGATGCAATAGATGAAAATCCTTAAAAAACCATTTGTAATAGCCATCCAAACCCAAGAAACTCCTAATCTGATGGAGAGATAGGTCTTGGCCAGTTCTTACTGCTTCGATCTTTTGAGGATCAACTCTAATGCCATCACTGAAAATGATGTGACTAAGGAATTCTACTGGCCTTAGCCCAAATTTGCACTTACTGAATTTGGAAAATTGCTGATGATCTCTAAGAGTCTAAAGTACTATTCTGAGATGGTCTGCATGATCATGCTCAGTGCGGGAATAGACCAGAATATCATCTATGAAGACTATGACGAACATGTCCAAGTACTGCTTGAACACGCGGTTCATCAAGTTCATGAAAGGTACTGGGGCATTGGTAAGACCAAATAACATGACTAAGAATTCAAAGTGACCATACCGAGTAAGGAAAACTATTTTTGGAATATCACTTCTCTAACTCTGAGCTGATGATAGCCGGATCTGAGGTCTATCTTAGAGAAATAACTGGCACCCTGAAGTAGGTCAAATAAGTCATCAATTCTGGGAAGAGGATACTTGTTCTTGACCATGACCTTATTAAGTTAACTTGAATTTAGAAAAGGGATTCTTGGGCTTCATGGACGAAAGGAGTCCATGAATGAACACTATGCATACCTTAGTTCGTGATTTCATGAAGATTGATGGTGAAACCTTCTTGAATTTAAATCCCCAATAGAAACCCAAGCTTGTTCTTGAGAGAAAATTGAGAGAAAATAGTATATTTTGTATATTTTGTATATTTTGGGTGAAGAATAGCTAAATCACGTGTTATTGGGTTTAAATAGGGGTAGGAAATTGACCCTTTTAACCCTATACGCGTCATTTAATTTCAGTAAAATTTTCCCGAACTAGGCCCCTAGCGCAACGCGGTGTTATCGCGCCGTGTCACTGAAAATTGACAATTGGGAAATTGAGGGATGGTACGACGCGAAGCCATCACGTTGCCTCTTCCTTCATGACCTGAAACTTTGGCGCGACGTGGGGAAAATTGTGTTGAGACACTGAAAAAGGACAATTCTGAATTTGAGTGCTGGTGCGATGCGCCATAATCACGGACACCTACTGGAAATTGCCAAATGTCATTTCCTCTTGTGGCGCGGTGCGCCACTGACTAATATGGCACTGTTTTACGACGGGAACTTGAAATAGTCATAACTTCTTACCTGGTTATCGAATTTAAGAGAATCATATATCGATGGAAAGATTGTTGAATTTTCCACAAGACAAAAAGTGAAAATCTTGAAAATTCCTCATGGAATGATTATCATTCACTTTTGAATCTAATACTAGGAAATCTTGGGACGAAATTTGCTAGAAATCTTTGAGGTATTACAATATCTCCCCCTTGAGAACATTCTTCCTCGAATGAGACTGACTGAGAGGGGAAATAATAAGATGAACATGAACTAAACATAAATAACTGGAACATGATCTCATGATTGACAAGCTGAACATAACATATTGATGATGCATATCTGATACATGTGTAACTGATTCATGAATGCATGACTAAATATGTAATGGTAGTTGATACCAAATTTATACTGGGAACATGAACATGAAACTGAATACCAAGTTTGTGATGAACACTGATCATGAAACTGAATAAGATTAAGGAGAACTGTTACCTTGAGCTTGATCTGAGTTGGTGGAGAAGAGGTGAGGATACAGAGGTGAGGATACTTGGTACGCATGTTTGCTTCTGTTTCCCAAGTAGCTCCCTCGACGGACTGATTTTGCCAAAGAACTTTAACTAGAGGGACTTCTTTGTTCCTCAATCTACGAGTCTGATAGTCTAAGATTTCGACTCAAATCTCTTCATAAGAGAGACTGTTCTGAACATCAATACTCTGAATAGGTACTACGACTGGTGGGTAACCTATACATTTCTTGAGAAAAGAGACATGGAAGACTGGATAAACTGAGGCTAGATCTGAAGGTAATTCAAGCTCATAAGTTACCTTGTTGAAACGATTGAGAATCTTTAAGGGACCGACATATCAGGGACTGAGCTTTCCCTTCTTGCCGAATCTCTTTAATCCCTTCATGGGAGAGATCTTTAGATAGATATGATCACCAACCTCAAACAGGAGATCTTTTCTATGAACATCTACATAAGAATTCTATCAGCTCTGAGCAGCCCGGAGTCTTTCTCTGATTAACTGGACTTTTTTTATGATGTCGAATACCAAGTAAGGACCTATGACTGAGGCCTCACTAACTTTGAACCAATCAATTGGAGATGTACATCTCCTACCATAGAGAACTTCGAATGGAGCCATCTGAATACTGGAATGATAGCTGTTGTTGTATGCAAACTCAATCAAAGGCAAATGGTCATCTCAACTTTCCTTGAAATCAATTGCACACGCCCTTAGCATATCTTCTAAAGTCTGAATGGTTCTTTCTGCTTGACCATCTGTCTGAGGATAGAAGGCTGTACTGAGATGAACTTGGGTACCGAGACCCTTTTAGAATGATTTAAAAAAATAAGACGTGAATTGGGTACCTCTTTCTGAGATAATGGACAAAAAAATACCGCACAATCTGACCAACTCCTTGATATAGAGTTTGGCATAATCCTCGGTTGAATAAGAGGTATGAACTGGAAGGAAATGAGCTGATTTGGTCATTCTGTCTACAATAACCCAGACAGAATCATGCAGATGACGAGTTCGAAGCAAACCCATCACGAAGTCCATGTTCACAACTTCCCACTTCTATGTAGGAATACTGAACTCCTACATAGACCCACTAGGCTTTTGATGCTCTATCTTAACTTGCTAACATATAGAGCACTTAGCCACAAATTCTGCAATGTCTTTCTTTATCCTACTCCACCAGTAGATTTCTCGCAAGTCACGGTACATCTTTGTGGCCCCTGGATGAATAGAGTAGCATGCATTTACTGAAGCATTTCATCAAACATGTGATAGGCATAAGCTTGTACGTACATGGGGATTTCATGATATCATGCTAATTAGACACTTTCCCTTCATCTAGGCATTCAACCAAACACATAGTAGGCATAGAATGTGTAAACAACGTCTTACAACAATTAACTATCCTGATTCAATTCCAATTTAATTATTCAAGGGTTTAGTCCTAGGGTTTCATGAATCTATACCAATACAAATCAACCCATATAGAATTTAACACTTATTCATGGAATACAATTCAATTACTCATTATGAACATGAACAAAAGCAGCCCAATCATAAAATTCATAAGAAAATCCATAACTTGAATTTAGAAAAGGGATTCTTGGGCTTCATGGACGAAAGGAGTCCATGAATGAACACTATGCATATGTTAGTTCGTGATTTAGTGAAGATTGATGGTGAAACCTTCATGAATTTAAATCTCCAATAGAAACCCTAGCTTGTTCTTGAGAGAAACTTGAGAGAAAGTAGTATATTTTGCCTGGACGCATCATTTAATTTCAGTAAAATTTTCCCGAACTGGGCCTGTGGCGCGATGCGGCATTATCATGCCGTGTCACTAGAAATTGACAATTGAGAAATTGAGGTATGGTGCGATGCGGAGCCATTGTGTTTCCCCTTCCTTCGTGACCTAGAACTTTGGCGCGACACGGGGGAAATCGCGCTGAGACACTGAAAAAAGGTCAATTCTGAATTTGAGTGCTGGCGCAACGTGCCATAATTGCGGATACCTACTGGAAATTGCCAAATTCCATTTCTTCTTGTGGCGCGGCGCGCCACTGACTAATATGGCGCTATTTTACGATGGGAACTTGAAATAGTCATAACTTCTCACCCGGTTATCGAATTTAAGCGAATCATATATCGATGGAAAGCTTATTTGAAGAGCTGGCTTCCCGACTAGCCATCTCTTCAAATATTCACGGTTTGATTCCTTGCAGTATGTATTGTAGGCCCCAATTCATTCCTTAAATGTACATTTCTACCGCAGATATTTCAAAAAAGTGGTCTTTGTAGTCCAAATTCAATGACCTCAATCGATTGATGTAATACATTACAGGCTCATCCTTTCTTTGCTTAGTGCCCGTTAACTATATCATGCTTATAGTTCATTGGGTGTTGTAAAATCGATTGAGAAATTCCTTCTCAAGCTGCTCCCAACTATCAATTGACTCATGCTCCAAGTCAATATACCAGTCAAATGTGTTCCCCTTTAATGAACTAAAAAAATGTTTTACCAAGAGATCACCATGTGTTCCAGCGTTGCTCCATGTTTCGACAAAGTGAGCAATGTGTTGCTTCGGGTTTTCCTTGCCATCAAATTATTGCAACTTTGGTGGTTGATAACCCATTGATATAGGTAGACAATCGATTCATATTGTGTAAGGATTGGAGTAATACAACGAACTCTGTGGTGCTCCACCATACTGAGCCCTGATGGTGTTTGTTAGCATGTCTTGCAATTATTGGACAAATAAAGCCGAAACCGAAATAGATTGTTTCTCCTTCTGAAATTTAGACTTAGCAGGTAATTCCTCAACATCTTTGTCCTGTGGAGTGAAACTGGGTGGATAGGTAGGGACGTTACTTGACTCTCCTGGTTCATAGGCCTCCAGTTTGTTCATGAGTTGAGCGATATAAAGATTCTTATCGTCAACCGACTTCTTTAGGGCTTCAATGGTTTGATCCATCATTGCAAATTTCTCGTCCATGTCATTTGAGTCAGTCATTAAGGCATTGATCTTCGTTGAAACTGGAGAATCCATTGAATCTTCAGGTTCACCAAAGTTGGATCCGATTAGAGAAAGTTCACTAAAGAACATGGATGCAAGATTGCCCCTAGCAGTCGTCACATGAGAGTTGTTATTTTTCGCCACCTCTAAAGAAGTGAAGTATTCAGATTCATCCAAGCCACTAGCCTTGAACTTTTGGCGAGTAATTGGTCCAATACGACTCAGGTCAACAGATGAAGCAGTAGAACCCTTGCATGTAACATCGTTCGTTTTTACAAAGTCCATCGTAATAGTTGAATTTGTAGCTTCCAATTTGTAGGAGGAAAAGATAAAGAACAGAATCGATCCCACTGGGCGTGCCAAAATTTGTTCGCAATAAATTTTTGCGGAGTACGAAAAATCAACTGCAAGAAAAAATAAATAAAAGAAAATAATAATTTTATTAATATGAATCTTGAGGGTACAATTCCATTATTCTCTTGATTCTTCTCTCCTAAATTTAGCAATGATTCGAGGGCCTTTAGTAGCGTGTTTTCCGAATTGTTGGATGATTTGGACTTCTAGAGACGTATTTCAATCTCTGGGATGTTGGAAAGTATTTTGCCGTTTTGGAATAATCTCCGGGAAGAACTCCGTTGATTGCTCCTTTCAAGAACTTGCTAGTCAATGCTGGCGTTGTTAATGCTTGTGCAAGTGTTTTCTCTTTTTCTTTAGCATGTCATGTTACCCCCTATTTATAGTTGTACGGGGTAGGCCTAGTTGTTTGTGATCGGCCGAAACATGTCATCTTGACACTTGGCGACTCTTGACTGGTTCTTTAATTTGAATGAGATTTCCACATCATTTGTACATGTGGAGGCGTCTCATTGGTCTTGGATTTAACTGGGATGCCACATCACTTAATGAGTTGGGCTTCCAAGTGTAATATACCTTGGGATTGAATTTAATAAAAATGGACTAATTAATTTGTAGGGCCCAAATTAGTTAATAAACCCAAATGATCATGAATTAAAGTCAACTTTTGTATAAATTTGACCAGTTGAATTTTATATGTCTACACACGAATATTGATGTGTGATGAAATATATTTTCTATCTTAGTTCGATTTATCAATTGCGATTGTTTCTTTAGTCTTGTGTTTTATTATTTGGTTGAGTAGCAACAATTAAGTTCCATCGACCATCTAATTTAATGTTTTAGAGAGATGTTGTTGCATTAGAGAGGGGTTAAAGAGAGGGTCATCTAATTCCCTCATGGTAGGGAAATAATTTGGGATTAGAGTAGGAACATATTTAATCATTATTTTTAATAAAATACCGCAAAAATCATGCATAATTCAATTCATAGATTAATTTCATAGGAATTTAGGCGACGACCTATTTCGAATAGACAAGAAATGGTTCGAGAGAATTCTATACGTATTAATAATTCAGTTAATTAGCTATCATTGGATTAAGACGGAGTAGTTTGATAAGTCAATAAGATTGGTTAAAGAAAGTTTCCTAATTATATGTTTAGTGATAAGGTTTGTCAAAATCAGTCACCATTGATGAAAGCTCAATAACTTGGGAAACAAAGTAAGTGAGAAGGATAACTGGAAGAGGAATACATCTGTGAATGGGGAAGGAAAAAATGGAATTGAAAAACTGATTATTCAGCTAAATAAAGCAGTATATATACACATGATCCTATATTGACAACTGGCCTCAACTAACTTCTAACCAATTGTATTTCGAATGATTACAGAGGAAGAAATATCTTAACAAGGTCTTATTTAGTTCCCCTTTATAATACTCTAATAACTGTGAAGAATTAACTTCTATTATAATATGATTATGTTCTGGTCATTACGTAGAAATTCAACCTCGTACATATCTATAATTGTTTGATTTGATGACTTAACTTCATATTTTATGATTAGTTTTGCATTATTGAAAAGTCTAAGCATCTTTGATGTAATTCATATGTTGTCGACCAAATTATTGTTTTTGAATATTAAAATAGATAGCTTTAAGTTTGTAAAGATCATATGCCATTAAGTCGAAGTTGTATATTTAACTTTTGTCTCTTATGTTATTTTAGGTAGTACGTCATCTTGAAAGGTAGACTGAAGAATTACTTGACGTTCGGACATAATCTAATTGAGATTTGACAAAAATAATATGTGAACTATGAAGTTAATGTTAGAAAATGATGTTTGACAAGTCAAACTACATTTCGACATGAAAATAAATTTAAAATTTTGTGAGTGAAAATTTAACTGTGGCCAAATAAGCTATCCACTTCTTTTTTAGAAATAATTTTTTCACTTTATTTGAAAATTAATATTTTTTCATAAAATTTTAAATAGAACTTGAAGTTGTATTTCAAATTTTTAAAGTAACTTATAACCACATTCCAATTCACTTTCGACTGTTAAAGTTTATTTTTAATTTGAAAAATTGTCCTACATTTTTTCCGTTAATAAAATCTACCCCAGTTTTTTTATCAGTTATGTGAGAAGATTACCTTAAAGAATAGCTGGCTAGCTACTAGTTAGTGTTATTGATTTTTGTACTAATAGCATGTAGGTGCTTATATATGAAATTCAATTTATGATATTATATGACTATATCACTACAAAAAATGGGTCAAATTGCAGGGGTTAATTTTATAGTAAACCCCCCGCAATTTCAACATTACCATCTTCAAACTCCAAATTTTCAACATTAACAAGTATCTTCAAACTACAAAATCAAATTTAAACACAAAACTTTCAATATTCTAAGATTCACTCCAGCCACACAATTACATCATCATAATTGAATATCCAAGACAATTTGCAACGAAATCAACGAGTGTCATTAGGATCACTATCATCACGTGATCTCCTTGCATCCATGGGCGAAATAGGTCCACTAGCTGCATCACTTGGCTACATAAAAATGCAAAGTATAAAAATCAATCGATAAACTTTCAGTCCTTATTATAAACAAGAAGTTAGACTAATCATCTGCATTATCAATGATAAAAAAAAAAAAGAACACATTATAGTGAACAACATGCTTTAACACCATGTTTAAAAATTTTCCTTTATCTATTATTCGAGTGTGGGGGTTAGATAATTGGCAAACACATATAGGATTGTTAAACTGAGCCTCTTATAGACTCACTAGGTTTGAAGTTCACTGTAGAGAAGTAAGATATCATCCTAAAAGATTTCTTCATTTGTTTCACGGAGAAGACTAATACAACTCTTCATCTTGTAACTTCCCAAATATCATCTTCAAAGTTCTGCTTAGAAAATTGACTCATCAACTCTGTTATATTCCCTTGTCAGACTATTTAATTTTTTTCAAAGCACCACTCTGCTATAGCAAAGGATACAGAACTCAACAACCTAGGGAGGTCTCAAATACTTATGTCAAACAAGTAGGAAGCGATACAAAACTCTTCACCCATCAATAACAATACTGAAAACATGGCTACAAATATCTAGCACGTGAACAGAATAATTAAACACAACACCAAAATAGACTCCTACCTACTTCCCATTTTATAAAGCTTAGTTAGATTTCTAGGTTAGTGAATAGAAACAAAATTATTCATGTTGTAATTCTTGTTTGCCGTTAATTTCACTATATTGTCATCCTCAGTGCGGGGAAAAGTTCTTGTGACTAGAAGAAAGGAATTTTTGCAAAGAGCTCATTCGATTTTCTTGCCTTTTTAACATTACAAATCAGCTTCTGATACATAACCAAAAAAATTTAACCAGAAAGATTTTTTCTTTATGAAATTTCAAGTTCTCTAGTAGACTACTCAGACTTCCACAATCTCAACAATCCAAATTCTAATAATAAGAAAAGTGCTTCAAAACTCTGTTGCCTTAAAGTACCTCAAAACTTTGTTGCCTTAATCTGGCTTGTAAAACAGATTACCAACTCCCTCTCCCAAATCAAAACCAAGAGAAAACTCACTTAAATCTGGTATACCATATTAAATGAAAGAAAAATAAACCAAAGCTAAAAACTAGCAGAAATTATCGACAGGTAGCTCGGAATAAGTAACTGAAATACAAAAAAATAAATAGAAATAGTCAAACTAAAAGCCATGAGAAACAAATTGAGGCGATATACAAAACTCTGTAGCATATTCTAGACAAGCAAAAAAATAAGTTCAACGACCATAATCAATCAACAATCAGTCAACTAAACTTTAACCCCAAACTAGTTGAGGTCCAATAACAACAACAGACTTAGTGTAAATCTCACAAGTGAGTCTCGAGGGTAGAGTGTATGTAGACCTTACTCCTACCTCGTAGAGATAGAAAAAGCTGGATTTAGTGATAAACCTAGTCTCTAACTATCCAATTCATATTTTTCTAGCTAGAAGGAGCAACACTAACTTGAGCAAATAGATTCAAAAGCTCAAGAAGTCTGTTATTGTAATCATTTATTTTTATTTTAGTTTTATTGTAATCATTTTTGTCAACAGAAAATGCCTCCCACTCAGTACTACTTACCAAGTCTTATTTGGACTTTGCTCTCATCTTAGTGGGTAATCATTAAGGTAATATAACTCTAAGAAGTACTACAAATCACCATCTCCATACAAGCATCATGTACCCACCCCTTACTATAAAAAACCTATTGAATATCCTCTATCACACAAATACTACAAAGTACCTGTACCTTCTAAGAACAACTATTACAAGTCGCTAGTGAAATATTTTCTTACTTCCCTCACCTGTAAAGTATTACAAGATGCCTACATCTTCAAAGCACTACTACAAGTCACCAACTCCTAAATACTACAGCTCATCGCCACCAACAAAATATTACAAGGCATCAGTTTACTACAAATCTCCACCAAATAGAATTGCATAGAGTAACCAAATACGACTTAAAATACAATACAACTGTTGTTGTTTTTGTTGTAACAGAAACTCCACTTTATGGAAATACACTTGATATGTTGTTGTTGTAACAAAAACTAAGGAATGCTTACAGAACTATATGCTCAGTAAAAACTAGAGGAGCCCCTTCACAAATAGGTTACTGATAACCGGATGACATTTTCTCTCTTTGAAGTCAACAGAGAAACACAGTAACATGATATATATACACACACACACACACAATAAACAAGATATGGCATGTTAGGAATAGACATTTCACAAAATTGGCAAGATGAGAATTAGGTTTAGTGGTCCTCCATATTTATCAACGCATAAACATTCGACGAAAACATTCTTCACCTGAATAATAAGGTCCACATACGACATCCAAAAAGAAGAAACTAATTTAACCACATACAACATTTGAACAGTTTGTTCGTATCAAGTATAGCAGAGATATTAGGCTAAACTAGTAACAATCTGACCAGTAAATAATCCACAAAAATAGATCTACTTGCAACCTAATTAACTTCCTCATCAATTCGTGGTACTAGATCAACATTACCTTGAATTCAATATTGTCACTTAATGGAGCTATTAATATGAAATATATCAACAAGTCACATAATTAAAAGCATCATCATGTTCCTTTTGAGATATCACTATGTCTCTTTCACTAACAGAAAGTATACAAAGTAAGCAGTAACATCAAGAATTCAAAACATGCCCTTAAATTTCTGATTCAAGAAACCTCAACTCTTCTTAACTAACAAAATCTAATATGGGATCCAAAGCAAACCAGTACAACAAATAGTTAAAACTGTGAAAGCATATATTACAAGAAACTGCGCTAATTGCAATTTTATACAAATCACCATACATGTACGCAGAAATCTTCGATAGAGAACTAATGCACTTGAAATTCAACCACATTATATGTACAACAAGAACTTCAACGACTAGCTTATTACCTATTCTTCTGTCCAGCTGGCCTGAGAAGAACGTTTCGTTTGACCTAAGCTCCTTTGACAACTGAAACTGAAATAAGATTAAACAATTGAAGTTAAATTTAAAACTGCATCAATGAACCATTTTTTTCAAAGACCTTATTTAAGTCCCAACTTTATACCACCGAAATAAATTAAAGTTTTCAACTTATCAAAAGGGAAAAAAAGAAAGAACGAGAAGCAATGACCGACCGGAGTAGCAATGGCCGGCCGATCGGAGTCAATGCTAAAGTTGTTAATTGATTTGGGGGATTTTGAAAAAAAAAATGAGAGAGAGGATCGATTTGGAGGTTTTGGGTGTCAATGCTAAATCTGTTTAGACGAGAGGGAAACTATATTGGCCAAGAGGAATTTTTTTTGGCCAATTTAAAAAAAAAGAGGAATATTTTTTTTATGGCATAAGCGCTATTTTTCGATTCATAGCGGGGATTTAAAACCCTCACAAATTTATAAATTTTAGCGACAGATTTTTAACCCTCGCATTTCATATAATTTTACAGAGGTTAAAATAATCTCCGCAAATAAACCCCTGCAATTTGACCCTTTTTTGTAGTGTATCTTGTCGATATACTTTTTAAGAAGATTTGGCTATTTATTTAAGAATGAGTTATATATATATATATATATATATATATATCATATTTTTAGGGCAAGTAACAGAATTAGCCAAATATATGGGGCTTATCTATAAAAGCCCTCATAATTTAAATAATTACAAAACACCTCAGGATTTTATTAAATTTGTATATATCTAAAGTTGTACCTTAGGCAATTAAAGATATACCTTTTTTTTTTTCTTGTAAACTCGCATGCATCTGAAGCTGTATCTTAACTCTCTTCTTGTTAAACTCGTTTGTCCTATGTACCTAGGTATTTTATAAGTTGTGCATCTGAGCAATTACTATTATTATGTAATAGTTGTGTATTTCATATACATCAGAAATTTGGATTGTGTGTCTGGACAATTACTTCATTATGTAATTGTTGTGTATCTAAGACATATCCAAAATTTAAATTGTATATCTGGATACTAATTTTGGTATATCTTGTAATTATTTCAGAAACTTAAAAGGTACCTTAAAATTAGGGGGTCAAACCTCCTACATTTCTATTGTTTGCTCTATTTTGTAAAGGAAAAATATATTCTGGCATGAATATCATTATGATTATGTAGTATTTCAAGTTTGACGTTAAAATGATGAGCAAATTTGATAAATAAATGATTCTAAGATAATTTTAAAATATCATTTTAAATTTTTGAGTAAAAATCTTTTATCAAATGGGGCCTAATTCTGACTACTGACTCAAGGCTCACAATGGCTCGTCGAAAATATCTCATCTGAGTATGACTGATTTTCTTGATTGATAGTGCTAATGCCGTTTTCCAACTTTAGGTAACACAAAATCTCTCAAAGTGCCACAAAATTCTAACTTCTCTATGTTAAAAAAAATTCTCATTACCTACTAGTCTGATTTTCTTTTTTCCAGGTCAAACACGTGAATTTTGTTTGATAGTGTGTGGCGATAAGATTTTAATTCAAGATTTTATCTGTTTTTAATATCATATGAAAACGTGTGGTCATTAGATTGTTTAAAAGTTTAGGTTGAATATATTGATAATTTTATAAATTTATTAAATAAATTTCATTTAGATATTAGAATTATATGACATTGGACACATGAAAATATAACAAAATATTTTAACTAAACACTTTCGATTCATATTTTTTAAAAAGTTTGTGTGAGTCCTCAATATTGTTCATTATATAGATAAGTTAATTAGTCACATTAAATATGTCTCCTCCTTTTATTATAGACATCAACATCAGTTGAAACATACATGAGTTTTTATGACTTAATGACATTAATGCATTAAATATATTACATATTTCTAAACGGTTAACTTATCTATATAATAAATGCTTTAGAGCATATATATACAAGTTTTTCATAATTTTGAGTTGAAGTATTCAGTAGAAACGTTTTTAGTTTTTTCAAAATTTTTGAGTTAGATCTTTCAAATCAAGAGAAAAAAGAAACCAATATTTAGTACTCCTTTCGTCCAAAATAGTTGTTATGTTTCATTTTTGAGAGTCAATTTGACTAATTTTTAAAAGTTATATTAGATTAATTTAATTTAATATTTTAAAATAAAAATTTATATATTAAAAACTATATGAAAAGTACTATAAGTTGCAACTTTTTCTTTTTTCAATATAATTAAAAGATATATCTTAAGATATTAATCAAAATTTATATTATTTGACTATAAAAAAAAAGAAGACACACCAATCATTTTGAGAGGAGGGAGTAGTAATTTAGTATTAGTACTTTCTACGGCAGAATTTTAGTAGGCGTTTGGCCATAACTATTATTCACAATATTCTGAAATATGTTTTCACTTTATTTTGAAATACTCATTTGGCCATAAAATCAAAAACGTATTTCGGAATATGTTCTCACAACTCATTTTTTTAACTCAGATTTTTCTATTTCTTTAAAAAATAGTACATGCATCCAAAGTCTAAAATATTTTTAAAAATATTATGGTTAAATATCATTCCAACTTTATTTTCAACTTCAAGAATATCAAATAAGGTGAATATATTTTTTATTTCATGATAAACGGACCCTTAAATAGAGGAAGCGGGTCAAAACATGCCATCATTTTTTCCAACTTTTGAGGGTTACTTTTCCATAATCCTTGTCATCAAACATATGAACCACTCTTAAAGGTATAAGCTAATAATATCATCGTATAAAGAAGTTAAAAGAAAATTGCTTATTAAATCTATGGGTGTGTTTGAACTTTGATTAGAAGAACTATATATATATATATATTTGTTTGTTCAAAATAGTTTGGAATATATCTTTTCTAACTAAAATATTGTAGTAAAGTTTGTTAGAACAATAATGATAATTGTACAAGAAATTCAAAATAAACTTGCTTGGCTTAGAGGCACGATAATACGCTTCTTGAAGATAGTTGAAGTCTCTCCCACGAGAAAACGGAAGAATTAGTAACAACTCTATCTTCGGGATTCAACTAAGCCACAAAACAAGTAGCATTCAAGAATGTTGCTCTTCTATTCTTGAATTGTTGATTTCACCTTTTGATCAATGTCTCTCAAGTGTTTTTCAAGGGGAAAGTAATTTTGTTTGAGTGTCTGTCTTTTCAAACAAAAGAACTTGCTATTTGTAGGATAAAAGTTTCATGTGAAAGGAGTATTAATTTTGGTTTGTGAATAACCAATAAACATACAATCTACTCCTCTATAAGCCAATCTTGGTTAAATGTTGATCTGGTAATCGAACAGAGCCATGCAACCTCATACTTTAAACTAATTTATATTTAATTTTCGATTGTTCCAAAGTTCATATGGAGATGCATCATGATTCCTGGAAGTTATTCTATTCAAATTATGACATGCTGAAAGTAAGGCTTCAGTCCATAAATTTTCAGACATACCAGATCTATAAAGCATAGAATTAACCATTTCTATAAAAGTCCTATTTTTTCTTTCTGCTACACCATTTTGTTGTAGTGTATAGGACATGGTCAATTATTTTTCAATGCCTTATTTTTCACAAAAATCAATAAAATCTTACTTTAAGTACTCTCCACCTCTATCAGAACTAATTGATTTAATTTTCAAACACAATTTATTTTCAACTTCTGCTTTATATGTTTTGAAAGTCTCAAATGTTAATCTTTTATTTTCAATGGAAAGAAATAAGTATATCTTGAGTAGTCATCACTAAAAATGATAAAATACCTCTTTCCATGATGTGACAAATAATCCATCTCACAAATATCAGTGTGGATTAATTGCAAAAATGTGGAAGTCCTTTCAACTGTCTTAAAGGGCTTCTTTGTAATCTTGCATTTACTACAAGTAAGACACTTAATAGTATGATTTTTTCCACAACTTTTGATTAATTCATTATTCACTATAAGCTAAATAAATCTAAAATTTATATGTCCAAGACGTTCATGCCATAAGTCCAGAGACTCCACAAGATAAGAAGAAATATTTTCATGTTCAATATTGAGTTTAAACATTCCATTTGCAATATAACATTTTCCAACAAACATGCCATTTTTAGATACAATAAACTTATCTGCCTTAAAAACCATTTTAAAACCATTCTTCGAAAGAAGCATACCTGACATCAAGTTCTTTCGAATATCAGGAACATGCAATACGTCCATCAATGTAACTATCTTTCCGGAAGTAAATTTCAGTTCAACAGTTCCTTTTCCCACAACTTTAGTACAGGAGGAGTTTCCCATATATACAATTTTACCGCCCCCCACTAATTCATAAGTCTTGAAAGAATTTTGGTTACCTGATATGTGACGAGTTGCGCCGGTATCTATCTACCATTTCACTTGATCTTCCACAATAAATGCTTCAGTGGCCATTTCCACAAGATCATCTTTTTTATTTTTATTTTCTTTTTCTTTCTTCTTTTCGGATTTGAGAATTTCACAATCACGCGCGTAGTGACCAACTTGTTTGATTTTTCTTCAACCATATGAGCTTTCATGACAGGTTCCTTCAAATTATTATTATCGTGCCATCGTGTCTCTTGTTCAATTTGCAAGTGTTGCAACAATTGTTCAAGAGTCAAATCTTTCTTTTTTGTATAAGATATTACTTCGGTACTCTTTCCAAGATGGGGAAAGTTTTGATATAATATCACTAACATGAAAGTTTTCATCAAGAGCAATTCCAGATATAGCAATTTTATTAGTTATAAGTTGGAATTCTTGTACTTGTTCACTGATTGACTTGTCATCAACCATTTTGAACTCCATATAATTTGAAATGAGAAATTTCTTAGAACTCGCTTCTTATGCTAAATAAATAGCTTGAAAAGTGTCCCATATCTCTTTAGCATAATTGCATTTAACAGAATATTGATCATAATATGTATTAGACATTCCTCCAAGAATATAATTCTTGCACAAATAATCATCATATTGACACTTGGCAATTTGTTCTTTAACCAAAGTAGCCTCGTCAGATGCTACCTCAGAACTAGGAGCGTTAGAAAAAGGTTCTTCAAGAACATATGCCAACTTTAATCTTCTTAAAAAGAATTTCATCTTTCCACACCATCTAGAAAAGTCTTTGCCATCCAATATTTCTAAATTAGGATTAGGCAAAGATGAAATACTATTTGATATTAATGTAGAAGCCATTGAGACAACTATCTTCAAATTGTTAGAACAATAATGATAATTGTACAAGAAATTCAAAATAAAATTACTTGGCTTAGAAGCACGATAATACGCTTCTTGAAGATAGTTGATGTCTCTCCTACGAGGAAACGGAAGAATTAGTAACAACTCTATCTTCGAGATTCAACTAAGCCACAAAACAAGTAGCATTCAAGAATGTTGCTCTTCTATTCTTGAATTGGTGATTTCACCTTTTAATCAATGTCTCTCAAATGTTTTTCAAGGGGAAAGTAAATTTTTTTGAGTGCTTGTCTTTTCAAACAAAAGAACTTGCTATTTATAGGATAAAAGTTTAATGTAAAAGGAGTATTAATTAAATAATAGTTAATAGGTTTATGAACAAAAAATTATCTTTCTTTCAAGAACCTAAAACGTAAATCACTACTAAAAAAAACTGAAAAATCGATCACACAAAACCGACCACACATTGTGGTCGTTTTTTTTTTTTTTTTAAAAAAGCGACCACGTGTGGTCGCTTTTATATTTTAAAAAATAAAAATAATTATTTTAATAATTTTTATATTAATTATTATTTATTTTACAAATAAAAATTAAAAAAAATCAACAAAACCGACCACTTGTGGTCGGTTTATTCTAAAAAATATAATTGAAAAATATTTCTAAAAACCGACCACTTGTGGTCGGTTTTTAATTTAAATAAAAGAAAATATTTTTAAAAATATACCTGTTTCTCCATAGATTTTTCCATTAAAATATAATCCTACTATTTTTAGTTTCTTCTATAATACCTAGAACATCAGAAATAGGAAAACCTACATATTATAAGAATAAATTTAAAAGATATAATCTAAAAGATGAATATGACAAATGGACACCAAAACAAATAGTTAATAAAAATTATAACTTTTTAGACTTAGATTGTGTAATAAATACAGAAAAAACAATACAATTATGGATAGGATATATGACAAAATAATTATTAGATAATAATATAAACGTAATAGATGCACCAGAATATATAGAAAGAATACTAATAGGAACAGTGAAATTATGGTTTTCAAAATTAACTGAAAATAGCAAGAAAGTATTAAGAACTGATAAACCTATGGAAGGAACATCATCAACAACTACAACTAAATTAACACCTATAGAATTATTAAAAAAATATGAAATAGCTATAAAAGACGAATTTAGCAGCATGACAACAACAGAAGAAGAACAAAATGAAGAGAAAGATACATATTGGAATTTAATGTTAAAATTAGCAATATGTAATATGTGTTACATAGATGAGTATACTTGCGCATTTAAAGAATATTATTATAAAGGAACATATAATACAGAAGAAAGTAAAGAAATAAGAAAATTATATTTTAATAAATTACCTAAACCATTTAGTTCAAAAATAATAAAAAGTTGGGATGAAGCAAAAATAGTAGATACTTTAGGAGTAAGAATAAAATTTTTACAACAATGGTATAGAAACCTATGTTAAAAATATAGAGTAGAAATAAAAATGGAAAAAACATTAATAAGAAATTTACCATGTTGCAAAGATAAAATAACACCTCAATTTGGATGCGAAGAAAGATATTATAAGAAAAGAAAAAGACATAAGAAATATAAGAAATACAAAAAAATAAAATATAAATATAAAAAACCAAGAAAAATATATTATGTAAAAAATTATAAACATAAAAGACCATATAGGAAAAAGAAATCTATAAAAGAATGTACTTGTTATAATTGCGGAAAATTAGGGCATTTAGCTAGGATTGTAAATTACCTAAAAACCCAAAAAATAAATAAATATCAGGAATAAAAATAGAAAATACAGAATATATGTAGATAGATTAGATAGATTACGAATTAGAAAGTGAAGACAGTATATATGAAATTTCAGAGAATGAAACAGATAATGAAATAGATAGTGAATTAGATGAATTAAATGACTGAAGAAGATATAAAAATAATAACAAAGGAAGAATATTTAAGTGAAGAAGGAACAGATCAAAAATAATATTTGATAGTCACATATTTGATGAAATAAAAGGAAAAGAATTATATTTATGTGTAGAAAAAATATTTAAAATACCAACAATAAAAAAAATATTTAGTAAAAGAAAAGAAGAATACTACGTAGTAAGCCAAAAAGAACATGTAATAGACTGTAGATATGCAAAAAGTAAAGCTAGTATATCACTAGTAACAAAAAGGATAATTAATAAAGAAATAAACGATATAAAAATTAGAGACCCAATAAAATACGTACACCTAGGAGGTACAGAGATATTAATAAAAGCATGTTTCAGAGAAGGAATAGATACACCAATAGAATTATACTTAGCAGATGATAGAATTGTAAAACCTATAGAAAAAAGTATAATAACTGTCATAAAAGGAAATTTAATATACCAAATATTTAAATTTATAATAAGTGCAAATTATTCAGTAGCAATAATAGATAAAAACATAGATAAATCATTAGTATTATATTAGAAAATATCAGGAGTAGAACTAATCCCAGGAAGTAAAATATTTACAGCAAGATGTAAAAATCTATTTGTATTAACAACAAAACATAAAATAACGGGGAAAAATAAAATTGATAAAATACAAATAGAAAGTCCTTTCGAACAATTTGTAAAAATAATTGATAATAATGATTATAGTTATAGAGACATAGATATAGAAGAAAATTTAGAAATAATAAATGATAGAATAAGCACAACAAAAAGAATAGCTTATAAAAAAACAAAATCATCAAGTTCATCAAAAAGAACAAGTTATGAAACAAGTTCAACAACTAATTTAAATCAATATTAAATAACAGGAACAATAAATGAAAAAGAATATTTAATACTCTTAAATACAGGACAAGAAGAAAATTATATAGCAAGATATTTAATAAAAATAAGGAAATAAAATCTGACAATAATATATGTCCAGATCTACCAAGAAGCTTAAGCAACACTAAAAATATAGTAGAAAAAAAAATAACAATAGGAGTTAGAAAAATAAAAATAGAATTTGAAATATAGGAAGAAATGCAAAAAGCAGACATAATATTAGGAATAAAATGGCTAGAACAAGTAAAACCATATAATATAGAGCATACACAGTTAACTATAACATATAATAGAGAGAAATTATTCTTAAGAAGAGCTTTAACGTGATATGAAAATATATGTATTAATGAAGATAGTAGAAGAAGGGTATTACAGTAGATATTATACGCCTATAATAGATACAGGAGCAGAAGCTAATTTATGTAGATATAATTGTTTACCAAAAAGTAAATGGGATAAATTAAAGACACCGATAATAGGTAAAGGATTTAATAACGAAGGAAGCTTAATTACTTATAAAACTAAGAATGTAAAAACACAAGTATGGGATAAAATATTAACAATAGAAGAAAACTATAATTATGAGCTAACATCAAAAGATATACTTTTAGGAATGCCGTTTTTAGATAAATTATACCCACATATAATAACTAGAACGGATTGGTGGTTTACAACACCATGTAAACAGAAAGTAAGAGCAAAAAGAGTTACTAATAAAATAAGAAAGAAAACTGATTGGATAGAAGGAAGTGAAAAAATTACACAAAAATTAGAAAATATAAAAAATACTGAAGATACAATAGAATTGGTCGTATTTTCAATAAATAAAAAGTAAATAACAATATTTTCAATAAGTAAGATAGAAATAATTAAGAAAAAATTAGAACAATTATATAGTGAAGATCCATTAAAAGGATGGGAAAAACATAAAATCACTATAAAAATTGAATTAATAGATAAAAATAGCATAATAACTCAAAAACCATTAACATATAATTTTGACGATTTAAAAGAATTTAAAATGCACATAGAAGAATTATTAGAAAAACAATACATACAAAAAAGTAATAGTAAACATAATATCCAAGTTATAGTAAATAAACATAGTGAACAAAAAAGAGGAAAAAGTAGAATGATTATTGATTATAGAAATTTAAATGAAAAAACTATGAGATATAATTATTCAATACCAAATAAGATATTAAAAATAAGAAAAATACAAGGATATAATTACTTTAGCAAATTTGATTGTAAATCAGGATTTTACCATTTAAAGTTAGAAGAAGAATCTAAGGAATTAACCGCATTTACGGTACCACAAGGATTTTATGAATGGAATGTACTACCATTTGAATATAAAAATGCACCAGGTAAATATCAACATTTTATGGATAGTTATTTTAAACAATTGTCTAATTGTATAGTATATATAGATGATATACTATTATATACAAAGACCAAAGAAGAACATTTAAAATTATTAGAACAATTTACGGATATAATAGAAAAATCGGGAATAAGTTTAAGTGAAAAGAAAGCTGAAATTATGAAAAATCAGATAGAATTTTTAGGAATACAAATAGATAAAAGTGGAGTAAAAATGCAACAACATATAGTACAAAAAAATAATAAATTCAAAAGAAGAATTAGATACAAAAAAGAAATTACAATCATTTTTAGGATTAGTAAACCAAGTAAGAGAATATATACCAAAATTAGCAGAAAATCTAAAGCCCTTACAGAAAAAATTAAAAAAGGATGTAGAATATAATTACAACGAAGAAGATAAAAAACAAGTTCAGAAAATAAAAATACTTTGTAAAGAATTACCAAAATTATAATTTCCAGATGAAAATAGAAAATTTATATATATAGTAGAAGCAGATGCTAGTGAATGTAGTTATGGAGGAGTACTTAAATATAGATATAAAGAAGAAAAATTAGAACACCATTGTAGATACTACTCAGGTACGTTTAATGAAACAAAAATAAAATGGGAAATAAATAGAAAAGAATTATGCTCATTATATAAATGTTTATTAGCATTTGAGCCATATATTGTATATATCAAGTTTATTGTGCGGACAGATAATACACAGGTACGTTGGTGGCTAACAAAGAAAATACAAAATTCAGTTACAACAAAAGAGATTCAGAGACTAGTCTTGAATATATTAAATTTCACATTTATAATTGAAGTAATTAGTACTAACAAAAATGTTATTGCAGATTACATATCAAGACAAAGTTACACAGACTGATATAATAGAAGAAGATACTCTAGAAAAGATATTCAACACCCTAACTACGCTTTCAATGAAAGTGGACAGTATGGGTTATGAGATAGAAAAGCTAAAGACTAATGAAGTTAAACTGAAGTCTATAGCTACAAATCAGCTAACTTAGCAGTGTGCAGAGCTATGTTGATCGGAAGACATTAAAATTCCAGAGCTAGAAGGAGACGTTGGGACACTCCATAAAATCCATAACGTTTATCAATCTACTTCTGCAGGTACAAGCAAAGGAATTAGGAAAAACACAAATATGAACCTAAACAGGCTATTTGATAAACCATTTATTCCAAATACACCAAAAGATCCTATGTTTATACCCCCACAAATTACCACATACCGAGATAGTTTAAACCAAGACAAAAAGACCTACAACTATACAACCCGAACATACATAGAAAATATTTACAAAATACAAACCTTCTTAAATACCAACCCCAGAGCTATAAACATCCAAGAACCACATACGAATTATATAACCCAGAAGTTAACCGAATACAATAAGCTAATTGCTTTACCCAAAACCAAACCAAGTCTAGTTAAAACCTGTTACGAATATGGACTACTTAGTACTATATATAACCAAGACGGAAATGAAATATCCAATATACCAGAAATATATGATTCATTTAACATTTTTAAAAGAATAACCAAAGGTAACCTATTTTTTATAAAATTTTACACGGCACCAGCAGAAATATTGTATGATGAAGTTAAATCACCTATACAAATTGTAAAAATAGGAATGACCCGAGATCTGATTATATCAGAAGATATTATTCCACAACCAGAAATACCTAGAATTGAGATACCAAATTTTTATGCAAATAAGAGAATTATCGGACTATCCACAATTCTTCAAGAGTTAGCAAACACTTATCGCAACAGAAATCCTATATGGAGTTATTATTCAAGAGGTAATGCAATAGTATACTCAAATTCAAAGGAACTACGAGAAGCAGATATGGAAGACGTTAGGCAATGGATCTTGACTTTACTCAATCCAGAGAAAAAACCTATCGCCAGAGCCATTAGAGAAAAAATTATTTCGGAAGAATTATTAACCAGATATTGAAAGTTAATTGTACATAAATATCCAGACTATCAATGTTCAAAATGTAATGGAGAAGATAATATTGTCCCAGAAGTTCAATTGGAATAGAAGAAGATAAAATCGACAGCTGGAAGATGCAAAATATGAAGCAATAATGGAGATACAAAGCAATAAAAAGAAGATAACTACGAATAAAGAAAGAAGACAAAGAAAGTAATTCAAGGAGAAAAAGAAATATGGAAGATTTAAAATAGCTAGATAGCTTTACGTAAATATCATGTAACTAGTCTTAGGCTTTTTGACTTTTCTTAGTCTTTTATGGCAAATAGTGCCATAATTAGATTTTTGGCAAGTAGTGCCATTAATAGAATTTCGACAAGTAGTGCCATTATTAGATTTTTGGCAAGTAGTGCCATTTTTAGATTAGACATTAGCTTTAGGACTTTGCAGAATCATTTTTCTTATTTTTGTAAAGTAGCTGACAGATGTAAAGAAAAACAGTGTACGCATTTTCATATAAATAAACGAGCACTTGCTCAGATGAAGGCAAGCCTTCATACATTGAAGCAAAAAATCTCTTGTCCACAACAAATTTTTTTGTCTATTTATTAAAAAACAGGTATATTTTAATGGAAAAATCTATGGAGGAACAAAACTTAGAATTATCAAAACTACCAGAACAGGTATATTCATTTACTATTATGAATAGCTAAATTCATAAATTCCTAACAATCATGATATGATAAAATAAGTTCATGTTAGTTGCTTTATAGTAGAATTATTTGAAAAATAGCATGTTAAGAAGTTTATTAGCAAAGTGGAAAAGGAGAAAACTCCCTAAGAACTATGCCATCCTAAAGGTGAAACCGGCGAGGCAAGAAAGCCGTGATAGGGGAGTAACCAAAGTAGATGCGCTGTTTAAGGGAAAAGTATCCAGATTACCATGCTAATAGTGACCGAAAAATATGTTATTTAAGAATAATCTAGTATATAGCAATCTAAAGTGATCATATTTTGTTATGTGCATGATTGAAGGAAATATTTTGAAAATAGCAATTTTATGAAAAATGGATAATTATTTATTTGACGAAATGGTAGATAAATTTAAAATACTCGTTTTATATGTACTTAAGGATATAGAAATAGTGGATATAAGAAAAATCATATTGGAAAAAATATTTGATAGATATTTTATGACTAGAATTAATTATATACCACACCTACCGAACTACTCTTATAAAATACTTACATGCCAAACCCACACACTAACTATGATAAATTATGTATATTTAGAATTTTGGAAAATAGATATAAAATATATACAATTTGTTAGTGAAAATATAGAAGAATTAATGAGATTAAAACAAACAACTAAAAAATATTATAATAAAGTATTTAACCAATTTTAAATAATAGATAATCTTAAAATCTTAATCTTATATATACTTAGAGATATAGAAATTATAGATATTAAGAGAATAATATTAGAAAAAGTATTGGACTATGAAATTGAAACTATAAATTGGATAGAACAGTTATACCTGGATAATTACCCAGATGGATATTATTCAGATTAAGAAATGTTAGAATATATTAGAAAAACTAGAGAAAATCAAGATAATCTAAATGAAGAAATTAATTATAGAAATTGAATTAGAAAAATAATGGAAAATCTAAAAGAAAAATTAATATGGATAGAAGAAACCTTAGAAAAATTAGGAAAAAGTACATGGGAGAGTTTATATAATTTTAAAACCTCGCTACGAGAAGAACAACACAAGATAATAAATAACATTGAAAATCTAGAATTAGATATACATTACAGTACAATTAGGATAAATAATTATACAAAATTTTGTAACTCTGCAATTACTACAGGATAAAATGGTGGACTATGAATATTTAAAATATTGGAGACAAAATATGAAAGAAATAATATTATTAGAAAAACTTATGAAAGATAATCTAATTGGATATTTTGAAACAAAAGATATAGAATATTTTGAATAACTTCAAAATAATATAGAAGAATTACAAAAACTAAGGAAAAAAAATAAAGAATACTGTAGTAAAGCATTTAACCAATTACCATATAATCACCCCCCAAGATATGAATATCGATAAAACTAACATAAATAAAGTCAAAATAAAAATATTTAGAGAAGTTAAGAAATATCCACGCACAAATAAAAATAGATCCATTCTACTTATAATAGATCTATTTTACCACACAAGTTATCCACACACACCCTACAATTTGGATGAACCTAAAACGTAAATGAATGAATTGTAAATGCATTTGTTTCAATTGTAAATTCACATTCATCTTCTTTGTAACTCAAAACTTCAAGTGATGCATTTGTTTCATAGCTCTTAAATAAAATCTTTAACCGATGTATTTGTTTCAAAATTTATTGAAACATAAACTTAACAATCCCCCACTTGTTTTGAGAAATTTTATAAAAAATAAAATTCATTTGAGACATCAATCTAGCAACATGCATCAATAATGATGTCTTTTGGACTTGAACCATTAGCTAGTGAAGACTTTCTAAATCATTGATTACTTAGTGAACAAATCTTGAACTAAGTGGTTCATTGAATAAAGTAGAAAAATACTCCACACATATTGCTATGTTCCGGTGAAAATCAAAATCCTTTGACACCTTACGGCCATGTGTCTTGAATCCTTTTAACTAAGTGTTTTAAGATTTTCCTATTAAAATCTTATTGAAGCGGCCTCCACTTTGAACTTAGTGCGGTGAATTCATCAAGAGTAACTTTGCATACTGCGACTAAATAGTCTGTGAATTTCATTTAGAGAAATTAATCTCATCCTCCTTTATAGCAAAGTATCAGTAAATCTATTAAGAGCGTTCCTACACATTCCAACCAAAATTGGTGTATAGACTTATTAAGAGAATATAATCTCATTCTTCTCTTTTATTGGAATACTATCAAATCTATCAAGAGTATTATTATTTACTCCAATCGAGATCGGTCTTATAGATTTATCAAGAGAAAAATCCTCAACTTATGCACATCTACTTACTCTCTAGGGAAAAAGAAAATTTTATAGATACGCTTCACAATTGTAACTTTACATGTTTTTCCCTTTGAACCCAAGATTATATCATTAGGTAGGATTTCTATAAAGTACAATCAATTTTCAATAGGCTTTATTCCCATCCCATTACAAGTTTGTACCACCAATTCCTTGCCTAACCCTTTAGACAAAGGATCTGCTAAATTGAGTTTGGACATCACATATTGAAGCGATATTGTACCATCCTCCAATAATCTTCTCACATGATTGTGTTTGAGACGAACTTGACTTGACTTGACATTGTAACAATCACTTGAAGCCCGAAATATAGAAGCTTTATTATCACAATATATAGTCAAAAGTGGTATTGACTTACCCCATAACGGAATATCTATCAGAATACTCCGCAGCCTATCAGCTTTCTTCCAGCAGAAGACATAGCAAAAAATTCTGACTCCATGGTTGAGTGAGTAATACATGTCTGCTTCTTTGATCTCCAAGATATTGTTTCTCCAACCAAAGTAAAAATTCAAGTAGTAATAGATTTAGAGTCATTCGGATTAGAATTTCAGGTAGCATCACTGTAGCCTTCAAGAACTGCTGGAAAGGTAGAATAATGCAGGCCAACATTAATTGTACCCTTCAGATTCCTTAAAATATGAATTAAGGCATTCCAATGCTCAACTCCAGGGCTACAAGTAAACTTGCTCAAAGTTCCTACTGCATAACCAATATTTGTCCTGGTACAATGCATTGCATACATAAGACTCCCAACAATTTGAGAATATGTCAATTGATCAAGAATATCATCAGAGTTTCACACTAGTTTGATGCCAGGATCAAATGGTGTAGGAGCAGGCTTGTCGTCAAAATGACCAAACCTCTTTAGAACCTTCTCAATATAACTTGATTGAGTAAGAGTCAAACCATTTGCTGATCTTACAATTTTGATGCCTAAAATTACACCAGTTTCTCCAAGATCTTTCATTTCAAACTGAGAAGCAAGAAAATATTTTGTTTCTTTGACTCTGTCGATATCAGTTCCAAAGATCAACATGTCATCTACATAAAGACATATTATAACACCAGAATTTTCTTGAAATTTACTAAATATGCAGATATCTCTACCATTGATTAAGTAGCCATTAGAAATCATAACTTTTCTAAATTTATCGTGCCATTATTTTGGAGCTTTTTTTAATACATACAGAGATTTAAGAAGATTACAAACTTTACGTTCTTGAACAGGATTGACAAATTCTTCTAGTTGTTTCATGTAGACTTCTTCGTCTAAATCTCCATTCAGGAATGCAGTCTTTACATCTATCTGATGAATCAAAAGACCATGAATTGCTGCTAAAGCAATCAGGAGACGAATAGAGGTCATCTGAGCCACAGGTGCAAAAGTATCAAAATAATCAATATCTTTCAATTTTGTAAAACCTTTAGCTACCAAACGAGCTTTGTACTTATCTAAAGTACCATCGGATTTCATTTTCTTCCTAAAAATTCATCAGCAACTAATTGGTTTACATCCAGAAGGAAGATCTGATAATATCCATGTATCATTAGACAGTATAGAATGCATTTTATCATCAATGGCTTCACACCAAAATGGAGCATCATGTGAAGACATAGCTTCATCATAACTTTCAGGATCCTTTTCAACCAAATAAGCTTGAAAATCAGGTCCAAAGTCTTTTGATTTGGATGGTCTTGAACTACGTCTTGGTTGACTTTCTTCCAATGATTCAACTATTATTCTTTTAAGAGAAGAAATAGAAGAACTTGAACCTTGTTCAAAACAATCTTTTTTCTTGGGAAATATATGCTAAAAAAAGTTAGCATGTAAAGATTCAATAATTGTGTGAGGACTTGGGGTCACAAGATTTAAAAATCTATAAGCCTTACTGGTTTGTGAATAACCAATAAACATACAATCTACTCCTCTATAGCCAATCTTGGTTAAATGTTGATCTGGTAATCGAACATGAGCCAAGCAACCTCATACTTTAAAATAATTTATATTTAGTTTTCGATTGTTCCAAAGTTCATATAGAGATGCATCATGATTCCTGGAAGTAATTCTATTCAAAATATGACATGCTGAAAGTAAGGCTTCAGTCCATAAATTTTCTGACATACCAGATCCATAAAGCATAGAATTAACCATTTCTATGAAAGTCCTATTTTTTCTTTCTGCTACACCATTTTGTTATAGTGTATAGGACATGGTCAATTATTTTTCAATGCCTTTTTTTGCACAAAAATTAATAAAATCTGACTTTATGTACTCTCCACCTCTATCAAATCTAATTGATTTAATTTTCAAACACAATTTATTTTCAACTTCTGCTTTATATGTTTTGAAAGTCTCAAATGATTCATCTTTTGTTTTCAATGGAAAGACATAAGTATATCTTGAGTAGTCATCAATAAAAGTGATAAAATACCTCTTTCCATGACGTGACAAATAATTCATCTCACAAATATCAGTGTGGATTAATTTCAAAAATGTGGAAGTTCTTTCAATTGTTTTAAAGGGCTTCTGTAATCTTACATTTACTACAAGTAAGACACTTAGTAGTATGATTTTTTCCACAACTTTTGATTAATCCATTATTCACTATAAGTTGAATGGATCTAAAATTTCTATGTCCAAGACGTTCATGCCATAAGTCCAGAGACTCCACAAGATAAGCAGGAATATTTTCATGTTCAATATTGAGTTTAAACATTCCATTTGCAATATAACATTTTCCAACAAACATACCATTTTTAGATAAAATAAACTTATCTGCCTTAAAAACCATTTTAAAACCATGCTTCCAAAGAAGCATACCTGACACCAAGTTCTTCCGAATATCAGGAACATGCAATACGCCCATCAATGTAACTATCTTTTCGGAAGTAAATTTTAGTTCAATAGTTCCTTTTTCCACAACTTTAGTAAAGGGGGAGTTTCCCATATATACAATTTTACCATCCCCCACTAATTCATAAGTCTTAAAAGAATTTTGGTTACTTGATATGTGACGAGTTGCGCCGGTATCTATCCACCATTTCACTTGATCTTCCGCAACAAATGCTTCTGTAGCCATTTCCACAAGATCATCTTTTTTATTTTTATTTGCTTTTTCTTTCTTCTTTTCGGATTTGAGAATTTTACAATCACACGCGTAGTGACCAACTTTGTGACAATGATAGTGTTCAGCAGATTTAAAATTGACACTATTACACTTGAAATTTTTAGTCTTTTTTCCTTTGAAAAATTCTTATATTCAGGTTCCTTCTTGTTTGATTTTTCTTCAACCGTATGAGCTTTCATGACAGGTTTCTTCAAATTATTATTATCGCGCCATTGTGTCACTTGTTCAATTTGCAAGTATTGCAACAATTGTTCAAGATTCAAATCTTTCTTTTTGTGTAAGAGTTTACTTCGGTACTCTTTCCAAGATGGGGGAAGTTTTGATACAATAGCACCAACATGAAAGTTTTCATCAAGAGCAATTCCAGATATAGCAATTTTATTAGCTATAAGTTGGAATTCTTGTACTTGTTCAGTGATTGACTTGTCATCAACCCTTTTGAACTCCATATAATTTGAAATGAGAAATTTCTTAGAACTCGCTTCTTATGCTAAATAAATAGCTTGAAGAGTGTCCCATATCTATTTAGCATATTTGCATTTAACATAATATTGATCATAATATGTATTGGACATTCCTTCAAGAATATAATTCTTGCACAAATAATCATCATATTGTCACTTGACAATTTTTTCTTTAACCAAAGTAGCCTCGTCAGATGCTACCTCAGAACTAGGAGCCTTAGGACAAGGTTCTTCAAGAACATATGCCAACTTTAATCTTCTTAAAAGGAATGTCATCTTTCCACGCCATCTAGGAAAGTCTTTGCCATCAAATATTTCAAAATTAGGATTAGGCAAAGATGAAATACTATTTGATATTGATGTAGAAGCCATTGAGACAACTATCTTCAAATTGTTAGAACAATAATGCTAATTGTACAAGAAATTCAAAATAAAATTACTTGGCTTAGAAGCACGATAATACGCTTCTTGAAGATAGTTGAAGTCTCTCCTACGAGCAAACGGAAGAATTAGTAACAACTCTAGCTTCGAGATTCAACTAAGCCACAAAACAAGTAGCATTCAAGAATGTTGCTCTTCTATTCTTGAATTGGTGATTTCACCTTTTAATCAATGTCTCTCAAATGTTTTTCAAGGGAAAAGTAATTTTTTTTTGAGTGCTTGTCTTTTCAAACAAAAGAACTAGCTATTTATAGGATAAAAGTTTCATGTAAAAGGAGTATTAATTAAATAATAATTAATAGGTTTATGAACAAAAAATTATCTTTCTTTCAAGAACCTAAAACGTAAATCATTACTAAAAAAACTGAAAAACCGACCATACAAAATTGACCTCTAGTGGTTGGTTTTTAATTTCTTTTTTAAAAGCGACCACGTGTGGTCGCTTTTATATTTTAAAAAATAAAAATAATCATTTTAATAATTTTTATATTAATTATTATTTATTTTACAAATAAAAATTAAAAAAAATCGACAAAACTGACAACTTGTAATCAGTTTTTTCTAAAAAATATATATGTAAATAATTTTTAGAAACAAATAATTATATATATGTAATCAATTATATATATTATTTTCATCAAAAAAATAATTATATATATAATCTAATATATATATATAATTTTTTTAAATCACAATGATCACATGTAGTCGATAACCAATATAATAATAATAAAAATCAATCAATCTTAAATTTTGTAAAAAAAATTTCCTAAAAAATATATCAAATAAAATAAAAAAACTACGTTAAACATAATTTTTATCTTTTACTTATGTTTCAATATATAAAATTAATATTTTCCTTTGTATATACGTTAAATGACGTTAAACATGCATAATATTTGTATAATGAATGTGTGTATATATATATTATTTCGTTGAGATAATGATATTATATTACTATTGCGATCATAATAATGTAATATATAACCGATAATTCATCAGAATATAATGAACGTCTTCTATTATAAGGTAATATACTTGTTGATTTGATATATATAGTACGCATTCAAGAGTTCATATATATAAATATCTTCATATATATATATATATATATATATATATATATATCTTGTAGTGATCGATTGATGAACGATGTAATCAAAACCTAGTAGAATATAATTAAGCTAATTAAATATAATTAATTGATCAATCATCAGAGTATGTATATGAAACACATCGCATTAAATTATTGGATAATATACCCGTGTACGTATGTGATATATATATATATAGTACGCATTTAGAACTTGATATAGTCGATAGTGTGTGTATGTGTATGTATGTATAGGTATATTTATAGAATATACATATTCTATAGTGAGGTATATTAATGACATAAGATAATCTAATCGATAATTCATCTGAGTATTTTGTGATATACGTTGTATATTATTATGGGGTAGTAAAATTGTGTATGTGATGTTTATAGTACGTATTTGAAAATTGACAGACAATTGAATATATGTATATATATGTATATATCATGTAGTGAAGTATGCAATAATAAAAATTAAAGCTAGATAACTGAATCTATATATCAAAATATTTTGAATGATACGTTGCAATATATCATACTTTTGAGGAAATATATATACTATTTTGTGTAAATGTAGACAGAGGCGGAGCTACACTAAGCCGAGAGGGTTCATCCGAAGCCACTTCGGCAAAAAATTATACTATTTCTACATAGTTAAATTTTTTTTTTTTTATGTATATACAGTAGATGTTGAACCACCTTCGATTAGTTTGTAGGTGTACTTATGAACCTCCTTAACAAAACTCCTGGCTCCGCCACTGAATATAGACACACATATATTATTGAAGTTGTAATAACGTAAGACAAGTATTACGAGGTATATGGGGGAGGGGGAGGAAGGAAGGAAGGAAGGAAGTAGGGGAGAGAGAATCTATCCAAACCTATTGAATACCTTGATTTAAAATGATCGAAGTAATAATATACTGTACATTGCAGTTATATTAATGTAAGCTAATAATCAAATTAATCGATAACTGTAACACCCTGATTTGCTGAACCGGGAATGCTACACGGTGCTCATGACCCTGAAGGACGACAAGCTAACTCATGACTGATATCTGTACCTGTATACTTCATAAAATACTGAATAATATGGAAACATGCACTGAAAGGCCATAAGGTTCAATATTGAACATAACATGGATAAGATAACATCTGTGGGGTAATACAATACCCAAAACAAAATTGTAAATACTGAAGTCTGAAACACAATAGTCTGTATCTAGTCTGAAAGCCTCTACTATCTGAATAATCTGAATAAGGAGTTGATGGGATATGTCCCCAACTAACTCCAACTAATAACTAATTAATAAAATAGTGGAGAAATAATCATGTCCTCGAAGGATGAGGACTCACTTCTATTCTGACTGCTAAGACTGGAATATACTGCTGATCTGGAACTCGTGTCTCTTAACTTATGGTGTAACATAAAAAGAAAGTACCATAGCACAAATGCGTCAGTACAATGGAATATAATGAGTATATATGTGAGGTAGGCTAAGGCAAGGGTTAACATGCATGAATAATGCTAGCTGACTGTCTAACATGAATGAGAGAATGCATACATAAATACGTAACTGTAACTGACACTGTGTTATCGTGATTACTGAATTTGAATACTGATGAAATGACATACTAATAACTGATATAACTGATAGCATAAATAGCTGTATCTGAATGTAATTGATAACATGGGCGACTGTATCTGACAGTCCTGAATCTGATGGAACTATCTGAGTTCCTTACTATATATGAGTCGACTGTATCTGACAGTCTTGAATCTGAAGAACTATGTTAGTTCTTTTACTAAGACTGGTACTGAAACTGTGGTAGGTAGTATTTAACCAACATACCCCTGATACACCATTATGGTTGAGTTAGGGTCTATCCTGTAACCCCAATTGAAAAGGTGTCAATACTGCGCCACTGGTAAGGATAAGCTGTGGACGACCCTTATCTAATAGTGTCCCCAAAAGAGAATAGTGGGGCCCTTATCTGACAGTGCTTATCCACCTCATCAACCCTCATCGGACAGTGTTAATGTCTCAACCTATGCTGGCTACATAGTTTTGGAACGCAAGGATGACTTCTAAGGATCATACCCTCATCTGATAGTGTCTGTCCCCATCTTTGGGTTCACTCGATGCTAATTCCTACTCCCATCTGAATGGACACTGAACATGGTTTACTGAACTGAACATGAGCTGAGTTACTAAGTTTCGTTGACTGACGAAATACTACTGATATCTGACAACTGACTGAGTTATGAGATCATGGAGATTTTTCCTGAGTCATAAGACTATCTGAAGTCTAAGGATTCATAGCTTGACTGAGAGTATCGTGAAAATATGATATGTCTCTAGGTACATAGCTAATGTTTCGGGTACAAGTACCCCCAGGACTCGATGGAAGGAAACTGACAAAGCATAACTTACTTGAATACATAATAATTATCATAATACATTTACTGAAGCATTTAATCAAACATGTAATAGGCATAAGCTTGTACGTACATAGGGATTTCATGATATCAAGCTAATTAGACACTTTCCCTTCATCTAGGCATTCAACCAAACACATAGTAGGCATAGAATGTGTAAAAAAAAAACATCATACAACAATTAACTATCGTGATTCAATTCCAATTTAATCATTCAAGGGTTTAGTCCTAGGGTTTCATGAATCTATACTGATACAAATCAACCTATATGGAATTTGACACTCATTCATGGAATACAATTCAATTACTCATTATCAACATGAACAAAAGCAGCCCAATCATGAAATTCATAAGAAAATCCATAACTTGAATTTAGAAAAGGAATTCTTGGGTTTCATGGACGAAAGGAGTCCATGAATGAACACTATGCATACCTTAGTTCGTGATTTCATGAAGATTGATGGTGAAACCTTCTTGAATTTAAATCCCCAATAGAAACCCTATCTTGTTCAGGAGAGAAACTTGAGAGAAAATAGTATATTTTGGGTGAAGAATAGCTAAATCATGTGTTATTGGGTTTAAATAAGGGTAGAAAATTGACCCTTTTAACCCTGGACGCGTCATTTAATTTCAGTAAAATTTTCCCAAACTATGCCACTGGCGTGACGCGGTGTTATCGCGCCGTGTCACTAGAAATTGACAATTGGGAAATTGAGGAATGGTGCGACGTGGAGCCATCCCGTTGCCTCTTCTTCGTGACCTAGAACTTTGGCGCGATGCGGGGGAAATCGTGCTGAGACACTGGAAAAAGGATAATTCTAAATTTGAGTTCTGTTGCGACGCGCCATAATCGCGGACACCTACTGGAAATTGACAAATGTCATTTCCTCTTGTGGCGCGGCGCGCCACTGACTAATATGGCACTATTTTACGACGGGAACTTGAAATAGTCATAACTTCTTACCTGGTTATCGGATTTAAGAGAATCATATATCGATGGAAAGCTTATTGAATTTTCCACATGACAAAAAGTTAAAATCTTGAAAATTCCTCATGGAATAATTATCATTCACTTTAGAAGATAATACTAGGCATTCTTGGGACGAAATTTGCTAGAAATCTTTGGGGTATTACAATATCTCCCCCTTGAGAACATTCGTCCTCGAATGAGACTGACTGAGAGGGGAAATAATAAGATGAACATGAATTGAACATGAATTGAACATAAATAACTGGAACATGGTTTCATGACTGACAAGCTGAACATAACATATTGAACATACATATCTGATACATGTGTAACTGATTCATGAATGCATGACTAAATATGCAATGGTACTTCATTCCAAATTTATACTGGGAACATGAACATGAAATTGAATACTAAGTTTATGATAAACACTGATCATGAAACTGAGTAAGCTTAAGGAGAACTATTACCTTGAGCTTGATCTGAGTTGGTGGAGAAAAGGTGAGGATATAGAGGTGAGGATACTTGGTACGCATGTCTGCTTCTGCTTCCCATGTAGCTCCCTCGAAGGACTGATTTTTCCAAAGAACTTTAACTAGAGCGAATTCTTTGTTCCTTAATCTACGAGTTTGATAGTCTAAGATTTCAACTCAAATCTCTTCATAAGAGAGACTGTTCTGAACATTAATACTCTGAATAAAGACTACGACTGGTGGGTCACCTATACATTTCTTGAGCAAAGAGACATGGAAGACTGGATGAACTCAGGCTAGATCTAAAGGTAATTCAAGCTCTTAAGCTACCTTGTTGAACCGATTGAGAATCTTGAAGGGACCGACATATCAGGGACTGATATTTCCCTTCTTGTTGAATATCTTCACTCCCTTTAGGGGAGAGATCTTTAGATAGATATGATCACCAACCTCAAACTCGAGATCTTTTGTATGAACATCTGCATAAGAATTCTATCTGCTCTAGGCAGCCCGAAGTCTTTCTCTGATTAACTGGACTTTTTTTAAGGCGTCGAATACTAAGTCAGGACCTATGACTGAGGCCTCACTAACTTCAAACCAACCAATTGGAGATGTACATCTCCTACCATAGAGAGCTTCGAATGGAGCCATCTGAATACTGGAACGATACCTGTTGTTGTATGCAAACTCAATTAAAGGAAAATGGTCATTCCAACTTCTCTTGAAATCAATTGCACACGCCCTTAGCATATCTTCTAAAGTCTGAATGGTTCTTTCTGCTTGACCATCTGTCTGAGGATAGAAGGCTGTACTGAGATGAACTTGGGTATCGAGACCCTTTTGGAATGCTTTCCAAAAATGAGAGGTGAATTGGGTACCTCTTTCTGAGATAATGGCCAACGGAATACCGCACAATCTGACTAACTCCTTGATATAGAGTTGGGCGTAATCCTCGACTGAATAAGAGGTATGAATTGGAAGGAAATGAGTTGATTTGGTCATTCTTTCTACAATAACCCAGACTGAATTATGCTGATGACGAGTTCATGGCAAACCCATCACGAAGTCTATGTTCACAACTTCCCACTTCCAAGTAGGAATACTGAACTCCTGCATAGACCCACTAGGCTTCTGATGCTCTATCTTAACTCGCTGACATATAGAGCACTTAGCCACAAACTCTGCAATGTCTTTCTTTATCCCACTCCACCAATAGATTTCTCACAAGTCATGATACATCTTTGTGGCCCCTGGATGAATAGAGTAGCGCGCACCATGTGCTTCTACAAGTATTTGCTTCCTTAAGTCATCTACACTTGGAACATAGAGATGACCCTGACAGCGCAAAACACCATCTCCCCCTTGGTAGTAAACCTCTACTTTCTGATCCTGACCTGACTCTTTCAACTTAACAAGGCTGGGATCTTTATCTTGCTTTTCTTTCACCTCAGAAACTATAGATGATTCTGAACAACTCTAAATACATACACCACCCTTTGAAGAATCGACTAAATGAATGCCTAGTCTGGCAAGCTAATGGACTTCTTGAGCTAACTTCTTCTTACTATCCTCTACATGAGAAACACTACCCATGGATAGACTACTGAGAGTATCGTCCACTACATTGGCCTTGTCCGGATGATAAAGGACGCTCATGTCATAGTCTTTTAAGATCTCTAACCACCTTCTCTGATAAGATTGAGATATTTTTTAGAAAAGACATACTGAAGACTCTTGTGATCTTTGAAGACATCTACATGAACTCCATAGAGATAATGCGTCTAAATCTTCAAGGCAAGACTACGGCTGCTAACTCAAGATCATGAGTAGGATAATTTCTATCATGAGGTTTAAGATGTCTGGAGGTGTAGGCTATGACCTTACCATGCTATATAAGGACACAACCCAAACCTAATATGGATGCATCACACTACACCACGAACCCATATGAACCATCTGGAAGAGCTAAGACTGGGGATGAGGTAAGTCGAGTCTTCAACTCCTGAAAACTCTCCTCTTATTGGTCTGACCACTGAAACTTGACTTTCTTTTGAGTCAATCTGGACATAGGGGATGCAACAGATGAAAATCCTTAAACAAACCATTTGTAATATCCATCCAAACCCAAGAAACTCCTGATATCTGATGGAGAGATAGGTCTTGGCCAGTTCATACTGCTTCGGTCTTTTGAGGATCAACTCTAATGCCATCACCAAAAATGATGTGACTAAGGAATTCTATTGGCCTTAGCCAACATTTGCACTTACTGAATTTGGAAAATAGCTGATGATGTCTGAGAGTCTGAAGTACTGTTCTGAGATGGTCTGCATGATCGCTTTCAGTGCGGGAATAGACCAGAATATCATCTATGAAGACTATGACGAACATGTCCAAGTACTTCTTAAACACGTGGTTCATGAAGTTTATGAAAGGTGCTGGGGCATTGGTAAGACCAAATAACATGACTAAGAATTCAAAGTGACTATACCGAGTATGGAAAACTATTTTTGGAATGTCACTTTCTCTAACTCTGAGCTGATGATAGACGAATCTGAGGTCTATCTTAGAGAAATAGCTGGCACCCTGAAGTTGGTCAAACAAGTCATCAATTCTAGGAAGAGGATACTTATTCTTGACCATGACCTTATTGAGTTACCGGTAATCAATGCCATTCTGAGAGAACCGTCTTTCTTGCGCATGAATAAGACTGGTGTCCCCACGAAGAAATGTTGGGTCTGATGAATCCCTTATCTAAGAGATCATTCAACTGTTCTTTCAATTTTTTTAGTTTTGCTAGTGCCATTCTGTATGGCGGAATAGAGATAGACTGAGTATCTGGAAGAAGATCAATGCCAAAGTCCATTTCCCTTTCGGGAGGAATTCTTGGAGGATCTTCGGGAAAGATATTTGAATATTCATTCACTACTGGGACTGATTAAAGGTTGGGAGTTTCAGAACTAGAATATCTAACATGAACAAGATGGTAAATACATCCCTTAGATATCATTTTCCTTGCTCGAAGGTAGAAAATAAGCTGACCCCTGAAAGCGGATACACCACCCTTCCACTCAAGGACGGGTTAATTTAGAAACTAAAAATGGACTATTTTATTTCTGCAGTCAACTATGGCATAGTAGGAATGAACCTAATCCATGCCGAGAATGACATCAAAATCAGTCATCTCTAATTCGACTAAGTCTACTGATGTGACTTTCTAAAATATCATAACTAGGAAGTTCCTGTATACCCTCCGGGCTATGATGGTTTTTCCCACTGGGGTAGAGACTGAGAAGGGCTCTGCTAGAATTTTGGGATGATTTCGAAGCCAACTGCTATATCGGGAGTAACAAAAGACCAAAAAGATCCTGGATCTAGCAAAGCATAAACATGCACATGAAAAATCTTTAATGTACCAGTAACTACATCAGGAGAATTTTCCTGATCTTATCAGGTCTGAAGAGCATATAGTCTATTTGGGCGTTTCTCGCTAGTAGCACTGGTGGTGGCACTCTACTGATTCGGGCAATCGAACTGAGCTGAGGAGCGGAGATGACTCTGATAACCTGACGGGGGAAAGTCTTTGACTCTGTGGCCTGGCTTTCCACAACCGAAACAGACATCGCTGCCAGCTCTGCAAGCACCCTTGTGGTTCTTACCACAAGTCTGACAAAGGGGATTAGTTTGGGCATTGCTGAAACTGCCCTGAGACTTAGAGCCTGACACTCTTTCTTTGAACTTAGGATATGGAGCATCGGATGAAGAAGGAGTTGGAACTGATGACTTAGGACAAAATTGAGAACGGTTTCCTTCTTCTGATTTAGGCTGACTAAAATTGAAGCTACCTGTCCTAGCTTTCTTATTTTGCCTTTCCCTCTGGTTAATCTTCTGCTCCTCTATCCGTTGAGCATGGGTCATAAGTCTGGATAAAGTCATGTCACTATTTAGCATGGCGGATATACACTCATTAACCACGCTATCATTTACCCCTGAAGCAAACTTACTTATCTTGGCTTTGCCGTATGCAACCACATGAGGGGCATATCTGGATAATTGAGTAAACTTGAGAGAATACTCTTTCAACGTCATATTACCCTGCCTGAGGTTGATGAATTCTAGAACCTTAGACTCTCTAAGATCTTGTGTAAAGAATCTATCTAAGAATGCAGTGACGAACTTCTCCCACTCTATAAAACCTGCATTATCTGACCTTTCTGACTTTCACTGTTTGAACCAAGTATGAGCCACATCCTGCAACTGGTATGTAGCTAACTCATCACTCTCAACAGTAGTCACCCCCATAATGTCTATCACTTTCTGAACTTGATCAATAAATTCCTGAGGGTCTTCATCAACTTTAGACCCGTGGAAGGATGAAGGATTCATTCGGGTGAAGTCCTGAATCCTAGCTGAAGCTGAGTTGGCCACTGGGTTGGCCGGAACGATATCTGGTTTCTCATTATGGGAAGCTACTGACTGAGCAAGAGTGGTAAATACAGTCCTGAACTCCGCATGAGAAACATGATCGCCCAAAGGTTCTTTGGGCTGAGGGGCTGACTAATTTCTTCTCTTAGGAGGCATATTTTGAAATAAAGAGAAGAAGTGGATTATACTGAGATATTGACTTGTGAATATTCTCACTAGCATGACATGAATACTGAAAAAAGGGAAACTATTCCTAAACATCTCATAGCCTCTTGCACATAAATATGGCGCGCAACACACCCATGTATAAGACTCTACTAGATGCGGCATTCAGACTTCCTAGGACTCTATTGAATATTAGGCTCTAATACCAAGTTTGTAACACCCCAATTTGCTGAACCGAGAATGCTACACGGTGCTCATGACCCCGAAGGACCACAAGCTAACCCATGACTGATATTTGTACCTGTATACTGCATAAAATATTGAATAATGCGAAAACATGCTCTGAAAGGCCATAAGGTTCAATACTAAACATAACATGGATGAGATAACATCTGTGGGGTAATACAATGCCCAAAACAAAACTATAAACACTGAAGTCTGACAAATAATAGTCTGCATCTAGTGTGAAAGCCTCTATTGTCTGAATAATCTTAATAAAGAGTAGATGGGACAAGGCCTCAACTAAATCCAACTGATAACTAATCAATGAAATGGTAGATAAATAATCATGTCCTCGAAGGATGAGGACTCACTTCTGTTATGACTGTTGAGACTGGAATCTACTACTGATCTGGAACTCGTATCTCTGAACCTATGATGTAACATAAAAAGAAAGCACCATAGTGCAAATGCGTCAGTACAATGGAATTTATTGAGTAAACATGTGAGGTAGGCTAATGCAAGGGTTAACATGCATGAATAATGTTAGCTGACAGTCTAGCATAAATGCGAGAATGCATACATCAATACGTAACTGTAACTAACACTGTGATATTATGATTACTGAATCTGAATACTGATGACATGACATAATAAAAATTGATATAACTGATAGCATAAATAGTTGTATCTGAATGTAATTGATAACATGGGTGACTGTATCTGACAGTTCTGAATCTGATAGAACTATCTGAGTTCCTTACTGTATCTGAGTCGATTGTATCTGACATTCTTGAATCTGAAGAACTATGTTAGTTCTTTTACCGAGACTGGTACTAAAACTGTGGGAGGTAGTATTTAACCAACATGCCCCTGATATGCCATTATGGAGGAGTTGGAGTCCAATCTGTAACCCCAATTGGAAGGGTGTCAATACCGCGCCACTGATAAGGACAAGCTGTGGGTGACCCTTATCTAATAGTGTACCCAAAAGAGAATGGTGGGGCCCTTATCTTACAGTGGTTATCCACCTCATCAACTCTCATCGAACAATGTTGATGTCTCAACCTATGCTGGCTACATAGTTCTGGAATGCAAGGATGACTTCTAAGGATCACACCCTTATCTGATAGTATGTGTCCCCATCCTTGGGTTCACTCGGTGCTAATTCCTACTCCCATCTGAATGGACACTGAACATGGTTTACTGAACTGAACATGAGCTGAGTTACTAAGTTCCATTAACTGACGGAATACTACTGATATCTTACAACTGACTGAGTCATGAGATCATGGAGATTTTTTCTGAGTCATAAGACTATCTGAAGTCTAAGGATTCATAGCTTGACTGAGAGTATTGTGAAAACATGACATGGCTCTAGGTACACAGCTAATGTTTCGGGTACAAGTACCCCCAGGACTCGATAGAGGGAAACTGACAAAGCATGACTTACTTGAATACATAATAATCATCATAATACATTTACTGAAGCATTTCATCAAACATGTGATAGGCATAAGCTTGTACGTACATGGGGATTTCATGATATCATGCTAATTAGACACTTTCCCTTCATCTAGGCATTCAACCAAACACATAGTAGGCATAGAATGTGTAAACAACGTCATGCAACAATTAACTGTCGTGATTCAATTATAATTTAATCATTCAAGGGTTTATTCCTAGGGTTTCATGAATCTATACCGATACAAATCAACCCATATAGAATTTAACACTCATTCATGGAATACAATTCAATTACTCATTATCAACATGAACAAAAGCAGCCCAATCATGAAATTCATAAGAAAATCCATAACTTGAATTTAGAAAAGGGATTCTTGGGATTCATAGACGAAAGGAGTCCATGAATGAACACTATGCATACGTTAGTTCGTGATTTTGTGAAGATTGATGGTGAAACCTTCATGAATTTAAATCCCTAATAGAAACCCTAGATTGTTCTTGAGAGAAACTTGAGAGAAATTAGTATATTTTGGGTGAAGAATAGCTAAATCACGTGTTATTGGGTTTAAATAGGGGTAGGAAATTGATCCTTTTAACCCTGGACGAGTTATTTAATTTTAGTAAAATTTTCCAAAACTGGGCCCGTGGCGCGACACGACATTATCGCGCCGTGTCACTGAAAATTGACACTTGAGAAATTGAGGGATGGATCAACGTGGAGCCATCGTGTTGCCCCTTCCTTCGTGACCTAGAACATTGGTGCGACGCGGGGGAAATCGTGCTGAGACACTGAAAAAAGGATAATTCTGAATTTGAGTGCTGGTGCAACGTGCCATAATTTCGTACACCTACTGAAAATTGCCAAATTCCATTTCCTCTTGTGGCGCGGCGCACCACTGACTAATATGATGTTGTTTTATGACGGAAACTTAAAATAGTCATAACTTCTTACCCGGTTATCAGATTTAAGCGAATCATATATTGATGGAAAGCTTATTTGAAGAGTTGGCTACCCGAGTAGCCAGTTCTTCAAATGTTCACGGTTTGATTCCTTGCAGTATGTATAGTAGGCCCCAATGCAATCCTTGAATGCACATTTCTACCGCAGATATTTCAGAAAGGCGGTCTTTGCAGTCCAAACTCAATGACCTCCATCGATTGATCTAATCCATTACAGGCTCATCCTTTCTTTTCTTAGTGCCCATTAACTCTATCATGCTCACAGTTCATTGGGTGCTGTAAAATTGATTGAGAAATTCCTTCTCAAGCTGCTCCCAACTATCAATTGACTCATGCTCCAATTCAATATACCAGTCAAATATGTTTCCCTTCAATGAACGAACAAGCTGTTTTACCAAGACATCACCATGTGTTCCAGCATTGCTACATATTTGGACAAAGTGAGCAATGTGTTGCTTCGGGTTTTCCTTGCCATTAAATTATTACTACTTTGGTGGTTGATAGCCCATTGGCATAGGTAGACAATCGATTCATATTGTATAAGGCTTGTAGTAATACAACGAACTTTGTGGTGTTCCACCATATTGAGCCCTGATGGTGTTTGTTATCATGTCTTGCAATTATTGGACAAATAAAGCCGAAACCGAAACAGACTGTTTCTCCTTCTGAAATTTAGACTTAGCAGGTAATTCCTCAACATCTTTGTCCTGTGGAGTGAAATCAGGTGGATAGGTAGGTACGTGACTTGACTCTCCTGGTTCATAGGCCTCCAGTTTGTTCATGAGTTGAGCGATATGAAGATTCTTATCATCAACCGACTTCTTTAGGGCTTCAATGGTTTGCTCTATCATTGCGAATTTCTCATCCATGTCAGTTGAGTCAGCCATTAAGGCATTGATTTTCGTTGAAACTGGCGAATCCGTTAATCTTCAGGTTCACCAAGTTGGATCCGGTTAGAAAAAGTTCACCAAAGAACATGGATGCAAGATTACCCCTAGCAGTCGTCACATGAGAGTTGTTGTTTTTTGCCACCTCCAAAGAAGTGAAGTATTCAGATTCATCCATGCTACTAGCCTTGAAATTTTGGGGAGTAATTGGTCCAACACGACTCAGGTCAACAGATGAAGCAGTAGAACCCTTGCATGTAACATCGTTCGTTTTTCCAAAGTCCATCGTAATAGTTGAATTTGTAGCTTCCAATTTGCAGGAGGAAGAGATGAAGAGCGGAATTGATCCCACTGGGCGTGCCAAAATTTGTTCACAACAAATTTTTGCAGAGTACGAAAAATCAACTGCAAGAAAAAATAAATAAAATAAAATAATAATTTTATTAATATGAATCTTGAGGGTACAATTCCATTATTCTCTTGATTCTTCTCTCCTAAATTTAGCAATGATCCGAGGGCCTTCAATAGAGTGTTTCCCGAATCGTTGGATGATTTGGACTTCTAGAGACGTATTTCAATCGTCTGGGATGTCGGAAAGTATTTTGTCGTTTTGGAATAATCTCCGGGAAAAACTCCGTTGATTGCTCCTTTCAAGAACCTGCTAGTCAATACTGGCGTTGTCAATGCTTGGCCAAGTGTTTCCTCTTTTTCTTTAGCATGTCATGTTAGCCCCTATTTATAGTTGTACGGGGTAAGCCTAGTTGCTTGTGATTGGCCGAAACATGTCATCTTGATACTTGGCGACTCTTGACTGGTTCTTTAATTTGAATGAGATTTCCACATCATTTGTACATGTGGAGGCGTCTCATTGGTCTTGGATTTGACTGGGATGCCACATCACTTGATGAGTTTGGGCTTACAAGTGTAATGGACCTTGGGCTTGAATTTAACAAAATGGACTAATTAATTTGTAGGGCCCAAATTAGTTAATAAACTCAAATTATCATGAATTAAATTCAACTTTTGTATAAATTTGACCCGTTGAATTTTATATGTCTACATACGATTATTGATGTGTGATGAAAAATATTTTCTATCTTAGTTCGATTTATCAATTGCGATTGTTTCTTTAATCTTGTGTTTTATTATTTGGTTGAGTAGCAACAATTAAGTTCCATCGAATATCGAATTTAATGTTTTAGAGAGATGTTGTTGCATTAGAGAGGGGTTAAAGAAAGGGTCATCTAATTCCCTCATGGTAGGGAAATAATTTGGGATTAGAGTAGGAACATATTTAATCATTATTTTTAATTAAATACCGCAAAAATCATGCATAATTCAATTCATAGATTAATTTCATAGGAATATAGGCGACGACATATTTCGAATAGACAAGAAATGGATCGAGAGAATTCTATACGTATTAATAATTTAGTTAATTAGCTATCATCGGATTAAGACGGAATAGTTTGATAAGTCAATAGGATTGGTTAAAGAAAGTTTCCTAATTATATGTTTAGTGATAAGGTCTGTCAAAATCAGTCACCATTGATGGAAGCTCAATAACTTGGGAAGCAAAGTAACTGAGAAGGATAACTGGAAGAGGAATACATCTATGAATGGGGAAGGAAAAAATGGAATTGAAAAACTGATTATTCAGATAAGTAGAGCAGTATATATACACATGATCCTATATTGATAACTGGCCTCAACTAACTTCTAACCAAATATATCTAGAATGATTACAGAGGAATAAATATCTTAACAAGGTCTTATTTAGTTCCCCTTTATAATACTCTAATAACCGTTAAGCAATTAACTTCTATTATAATATGATTATGTTCTGGTCATTACGTAGAAATTCAACCTCGTACATATCTTTAATTGTTTGATTTGAGGACTTAACTTCATATTTTATGATTAGTTTTGCATTATTGAAAAGTCTAAGCATCTTTGATGTAATTCATATGTTGTCGGCCAAATTATTGTTTTTGAATATTAAAATAGCTATCATTAAGTTTGTAAACATCTTACGCCATTAAGTCGAAGTTGTATATTTAACTTTTCTCTCTTATGTTATTTTAGGTAGTACGTCATCTTGAAAGGTAGACTGAAGAATTACTTGACGTTCGGACATAATCTAATTGAGATTTGACAAAAATAATATGTGAACTATGAAGTTAATGTTAGAAAATGATGTTTGACAAGTCAAAGTACATTTCGACATGAAAATAAATTTAAAATTTTGTGAGTGAAAATTTAACTGTGGCCATATAAGTTATCCACTTCTTTTTTTGAAATAATTTTTTCACTTTATTTGAAAATTAATATATGTTCATAAAATTTTAAATAGAACTTGAAGTTGTATTTCAAATTTTAAAAGTAACTTATAACCACATTCCAATTCACTTTCGACTGTTGAAGTTTATTTTTAATTTGAAAAATTGTCCTACACTTTTTCCTTTAATAAAATCAACCCCAGTTTTTTTATCAGTTATATGAGAAGATTACCTTAAAGAATAGCTGGCTATCTACTAGTTAGTGTTATTGATTTTTATACTAATAGCATGTAGGTGCTTATATATGAAATTCAATTTATGATATTATATGACTATATCACTACAAAAAATGGGTCAAATTACAGGGGTTAATTTTATAGTAAAACCCCCGCAATTTCAACATTACCATCTTCAAACTCCAAATTTTCAGCATTAACTAGTATCTTGCAATATACCAGAAATATATGATTCATTTAACATTTTTAAAAGAATAACCAAAGGTAACCTATTTTTTGTAAAATTTTACACGGCACCAGCAGAGATATTGTATGATGAAGTTAAATCACCTATACAAGTTGTAAAAATAGGATATATTTGGATTTATTTGATTAATTTATTAATTATGACTGACTTATCTGATAAAACTAAATTTAGATATTCCTCAAAATATTATTTAGATGAATAAAGTACAGAAATTACAAAAATATAAAGAATTAAAGCAAATAATATCTAAAAAACGTAAAGAATTAAAAATAAGGATAGAAAGACTACAATATAAAACAATTGCCGGAGTTAGTAAAAACTCAATAAAGGCACAAAAAGAAGAAGTATCAAATTTAGAATCGACAATAGATAGTCTAGAATATAAATACCACATGATTTATTAACAATTAAATAAAAAATGAACAAAGAAAAATTTATAATAGATGAAAAAATATATGAAAACCATGAAGGATTAAAAATAAAAATAGTATTTTCTAATCTAGGAAGAAGGTATAAGAAAATAGGTGAACATTTATATTTAATGTTAGAAAAAGAAGAATTAAAATTAGAAGATAAATTGACAACTATGGTAAGAATAGAAAAAGAAAATGAAGAAATAGAAAGAAAAAAGGAAATAGAAAAAATAAAACAACAAACTACAGAAGAAATACGAAAAATAGAAGAAACTAAAAATAGTAGGATTGCTAAATTAGAAAGAGAACTACAAATGCTAAAAGATTTGTATGAAAAAAGACAGAAAGAAAAAGAAGAAAAAGATAAAGAACAAAAATTATTAAATGAGATAAATCAATTTAAAGAAAAATTAGAAATAAGCAATAAAGAAATAGAAACCAGAGAATTAGAAATAAATACAATAGATGTTGAAAAAACAGATATTTATGATTCGGAAGATAGTGACACACATACAGAAATTTTAACAAATACAAAAAATTTAGAAATCAATGAAAAACAAGAAGTAATTAATGAAGAAAACTTAGAAAATAGAAACACAGAAATAAATACTATTGATAAAAAAGAAGATGAAAATATAATACCTAGAACATCAGAAATAAGAAAACCTACATATTATAAGAATAAATTTAAAAGATATAATCTAAAAGATGAATATGACAAATGGACACCAAAACAAATAGTTAATAAAAATTATAACTTTTTAGACTTAGATTGTGTAATAGATACAGAAAAAACAATACAATTATGGATAGGATATATGACAAAACAATTATTAGATAATAATATAAATGTAACAGATGCACCAGAATATATAGAAAGAACACTAATAGGAACAGTGAAATTATGGTTTTCAAATTTAACTGAAAATAACAAGAAAGTATTAAGAACTGATAAACCTAAAGAAGGAACATCATCAACAACTACAACTAAATTAACACCTATAGAATTATTAAAAAAATATGAAATAGCTATAAAAGACGAATTTAGCAGCATGACAACAACAGAAGAAGAACAAAATGAAGAGAAAGATACATATAGGAATTTAATGTTAAAATTAGCAATATGTAGTATGTGTTACATAGATGAGTATAGTTGCGCATTTGAAGAATATTATTATAAAGGAACATATAATACAAAAGAAAGTAAAGAAATAAGAAAATTATATTTTAATAAATTACCTGAACCATTTAGTTCAAAAATAATAAAAAGTTGGGATGAAGCAAAAATAGTAGATACTTTAGGAGCAAGAATAAAATTTTTACAACAATGGTATAGAAACCTATGTGAAAAATATAGACAAGAAATAAAAATGGGAAAAACATTAATAAGAAATTTAGCATGTTGCAAAGATAAAATAGCACCTCAATTTGGATGCGAACAAAGATATTAAAAGAAAAGAAAAAGACATAAGAAATATAAGAAATACAAAAAATCAAAATATAAATATAAGAAACCAAGAAAAAGATATTATGTAAAAAATTATAAACATAAAAGACCATATAGGAAAAAGAAATATATAAAAGAATATACTTGTTATAATTGCGGAAAATTAGGGCATTTAGCTAGAGATTGTAAATTAACTAAAAACCCAAAAAATAAAATAAAAAATCAGAAATAAAAATAGAAAATACAGAATATATGCAGATAAATTATATAGATTACGAATTAGAAAGTGAAGACAGTACATATGAAATTTCAGAGAATGAAATGGATAGTGAAATAGATAGTGAATTAGATGAATTAAATGACTGACGAAGATATAAAAATAATAACAAAGGAAGAATAATTAAGTGAAGAAGGAACAAATCAAAAAATAATATTTGATAGTCACATATTTGATGAAATAAAAGGAAAAGAATTAGATTTAAGTGTAGAAAAAATATTTAAAATACCAACAATAAAAAACATATTTAGTAAAAGAAAAGAAGAATACTACGTAGTAAGCCAAAAAGAACATGTAATAGACTGTAAATATGCAAAAGGTAAAGCTAGTATACCACTAGTAACAAAAAGGATAATTAATAAAGAAATAAACGATATAAAAATTAGAGACCCAATAAAATACGTACACCTAGGAGGTACAGAGATATTAATAAAAGCAAGTTTCAGAGAAGGAATAGATACACCAATAGAATTATATTTAGCAGATGATAGAATTATAAAACCTATAGAAAAAAGTATAATAACTGCCATAAAAGGAAATTTAATATACGAAAAATTTAAATTTATGATAAGTGCAAATTATTCAGTAGCAATAACAGATAAAAATATAGATAAATCATTATTATTATATTGGAAAATATTAGGAATAGAACAAACCCCAGTAAGTAAAATATTTACAGCAAGATGTAAAAATCTATATGTATTAACAACAAAACATAAAATAACGGAAAAAAATAAAATTGACAAAATACAAATAGAAAGTCTTTTCGAACAATTTGTAAAAACAATTGATAATAATGATTATAGTTATAGAGACATAGATATAGAAGAAAATTTAGAAATAATAAATGATAGAATAAGCAAAACAAAAAGAATAGCTTATGAAAAAACAGAATCATCAAGTTCATCAAAAAGAACAAGTTAAGAAACAAGTTCAACAACTAGTTTAAACCAATATTACATAACATGAACAATAAATCAAAAAGAATATTTAATATTCTTAAATACAGGACAAGAAAAAATTATATAGCAAGATATCTAATAAAAAATGAGAAAATAAAATCTGATAATAATATATGCCCAGATCTACCAAGAAGCTTAATAAACACTAAAAATATAGTAGAAAAAGAAATAACAATAGGAGTTAGAAAAATAAAAATAGAATTTGAAATAAAGGAAGAAATGCAAAAAGCAGACATAATATTAGGAATAAAATGGCTAGAACAAGTAAAACCATATAATATATAGCATACACAATTAACTATAACATATAATAGAGAGAAATTATTCTTAAGAAGAGCTTTAACGTGATATGAAAATATATGTATTAATGAAGATAGTAGTAGAAGGGTATTACAGTAGATATTATACGTCTATGATAGATACAGGAGCAGAAGCTAATTTATGTAGATATAATTGTTTACCAAAAAGTAAATGGGATAAATTAAAGACACCAATAATAGTTAAAGGATTTAATAACGAAGGAAGTTTAATTACCTATAAAGCTAAGAATGTAAAAACACAAGTATGAGATAAAATATTAACAATAGAAGAAATCTATAATTATGAGCTAACATCAAAAGATATACTTTTAGGAATGCCATTTTTAGATAAATTATACCCACATATAATAACTAGAACGGATTGGTGGTTTACAACACCATGTAATCAGAAAGTAAGAGCAACAACAGTTACTAATAAAATAAGAAAGAAAACTGATTGGATAGAAGGAAGTGAAAAAATTAAACAAAAATTAGAAAATATAAAAATTACTGAAGATACAATAGAATTGGTCGTATTTTCAATAAATAAAAAGGAAATAACTATATTTTCAATAAGTAAGATAAAAATAATTAAGAAAAAATTAGAACAATTATATAGTGAAGATCCATTAAAAGGATGGGAAAAACATAAAACCACTATAAAAATTGAATTAATAGATAAAAATAGCATAATAACTCAAAAATCATTAACATATAATTTTGACGATTTAAAAGAATTTAAATGCACATAGAAGAATTATTAGAAAAAAAATACATACAAAAAAGTAATAGTAAACATAATAGCCCAGCATTTATAGTAAATAAACATAATAAACAAAAAAGAGGAAAAAGTAGAATGGTTATTGATTATAGAAATTTAAATGCAAAAATTATGACATATAATTACCCAATACCAAATAAGATATTAAAAATAAGACAAATATAAGGATATAATTACTTTAGTAAATTTGATTGTAAATCAGGATTTTACCATTTAAAGTTAGAAGAAGAATCTAAGGAATTAACCGCATTTACGGTACCACAAGGATTTTATGAATGGAATGTACTACCATTTGGATATAAAAATGCACCAGGTAGATTTCAACATTTTATGGATAGTTATTTTAAACAATTTCTTAATTGTATAGTATATGTAGATGATATACTATTATATACAAAGACCAAAGAAGAACATTTAAAATTATTAGAACAATTTACGGATATAATAGAAAAATCGGGAATAAGTTTAAGTGAAAAGAAAGCTGAAATTATGAAAAATCAGATAGAAATTTTAAGAATACAAATAGATAAAAGTGGAGTAAAAATGCAACAACATATAGTGCAAAAAATAATAAATCCAAAAGAAGAATTAAATACAAAAAAGAAACTACAATCATTTTTAGGATTAGTAAACCAAGTAAGAGAAGATATATCAAAATTAGTAGAAATCTAAAGCCCTTACAGGAAAAATTTAAAAAAGATGTAGAATATAATTATAACGAAGAAGATAAAAAACATGTTCAGAAAATAAAAATACTTTGTAAAGAATTACCAAAATTACAATTTCTTGATGAAAATAGAAAATTTATATATATATAGTAGAAGTAGATGCTAGTGAATGTAGTTATGGAGGAGTACTTAAATATAGATATGAAGAAGAAAAATTAGAACACCATTGTAGATACTACTCAGGTACGTTTAATGAAAAAGAAATAAAATAGGAAATAAATAGAAAAGGATTATGCTCATTATATAAATGTTTATTACCATTTGAGCCATATATTGTATATAACAAGTTTATTGTACGAACAGATAATACACAGGTACGTTGGTGGCTAACAAAGAAAATATAAAATTTAGTTACAACAAAAGAGATTCGGAGACTAGTCTTGAATATATTAAATTTCACATTTATAGTTGAAGTAATTAGTACTAAAAAAAATATTATTGCAGATTACATATCAAGACAAAGCTACACAGACTGATATAATAGAAGAAGATTCTTTAGAAAAAATTTCAACACCCTAACTACGCTTTCAATGAAAGTGGACAGTATGGGTAATGAAATAGAAAAGCTAAAGACTAATGAAGTTAAACTGAAGTCTATAGCTACAAATCAGCTAACTCAGCAGTGTGCAGAGCTATGTCGATCGGAAAACATTAAAATTCCAGAGCTAGAAGGAGACGTTGGGACACTCCATAAAACTCATAACGTTTATCAATCTACTTCTGCAGGTACAAGCAAAGGAGTTAGGAAAAACACAAATATGAACCTAAACAGGCTATTTGATAAACTATTTATTCCAAATACACCAAAAGATCCTATGTTTATACCCCCATAAATTACCACATACCGAGATAGTTTAAACCAAGACAAAAAGACCTACAACTATACAGCCCGAACATACATAGAAAATATTTACAAAATACAAACCTTCTTAAATACCAACCCCAGAGCTATAAACATCCAAGAACCACATACGAATTATATAACCTAGAAGCTAACCGGATACAATAAGCTAATTGCTTTACCCAAAACCAAACCAAGTCTAGTTAAAACCTGTTACGAATATAGACTATTTAGTACCATATATACCCAAGACGGAAATGAAATATCCAATATACCAGAAATATATGATTCATTTAACATTTTTAAAAGAATAACCAAAGGTAACCTATTTTTTATAAAATTTTACACGGCACCAGCAGAGATATTGCATGATGAAGTTAAATCACCTATACAAGTTGTAAAAATAGGAATGACCCGAGATATGATTATACCAGAAGATATTATTCCACAACCAGAAATACCTAGAATTGAGATACCAAATTTTTATGCAAATAAGAGAATTATCGAACTATCCACAATTCTTCAAGAGTTAGCAAACACTTATCGCAACAGAAATCCCATTTGGAGTTATTATTCAAGAGGTAATGTAATAGTATACTCAAATTCAAAGGAACTACGAGAAGAAGATATGGAAGACGTTAGGCAATGGATCTTGACTTTACTTAATCCAGAGAAAAAACCTATCCCCAGAGCCATTAGAGAAAAATTTATTTCGGAAGAATTATTAACCAGATATTGCAAGTTAATTGGACATAAATATCCAGACCATCAATGTTCAAAATGTAATGAAGAAGATAATATTGTCCCAGAAGTTCAACTGGAATAGAAGAAGATAAAACCGACAACTGAAAGATGCAAGATATGAAGCAATAATGGAGATACAGAGCAATAAAAAGAAGATAACTACGGATAAAGAAAGAAGACAAAGAAAGTAATTCAAGGAGAAAAAGAAAAATGGAAGATTTAAAATAGCTAGATAGCTTTACGTAAATATCATGTAACTAGCCTTAGGCTTTTTGACTTGTCTTAGTCTTTTATGGCAAATAGTGCCACTATTAGATTTTTGGCAAGTAGTGTCATTATCAGATTAGACATTAGCTTTAAGACTTTGCAGAAAACGTTTTTCTTATTTTTGTAAAGTAGCTGACAGATGTAAAGAAAAACAGTTTACGCATTTTCATTTCTAAGAATATAAATAAACGAGCACTTGCTTAGATGAAGGCAAGCCTTCATACATTGAAGCAAAAAAAATCTCTTGTCCACAACAAAAATTTTGCTTATTTATTAAAAAACAAGTATATTTTAATGGAAAAAATCTATGGAGGAACAAAGCTTAGAGTTATCAAAACTACCAGAACAGGTATATTCATTTACTATTATGAATAGCTAAATTCATAAATTCCTAACAATCATGATATGATAAAATAAGTTCATGTTAGTTGCTTTATAGTAGAATTATTCGAAAAATAGCATATTAAGAAGTTTATTAGCAAAGTGGAAAAGGAGAAAAATTCCTAAGAACTATGCCTTCCTAAAGGTGAAACCGGTGAGGCAAGAAAGCCGTGATAGGGGAGTAACCAAAGTAGAGGCGTTGTTTAAGGGAAAAGTATCCAGATTATCATGCTAATAGTGACCGAAAAATATGTTATTTAAGAATAATCTAGTATATAGCAATCTAAAGTGATCATATTTTGTTATGTGCATGATTGAAGGAAATATTTTGAAAATAGCAATTTTATGAAAAATGGATAATTATTTATCTGACGAAATGGTAGATAAATTTAAAATACTCATTTTATATGTACTTAAGCATATAGAGATAGTTGATATAAGAAAAATCATATTGGAAAAAATATTTGATAGATATTTTATGACTAGAATTAATTATATACCACACCTACCGAACTACTCTTATAAATACTTACATGCCAAACCCACACACTAACTATGATAAATTATGTATATTTAGAATTTTGGAAAATAGATATAAAATATATACAATTTCTTAGTGAAAATATAGAAGAATTAATGAGATTAAAACAAACAACTAAAAAATATTATAATAAAGTATTTAACCAATTTTAAATGATAGATAATCTTAAAATCTTAATCTTATATATACTTAGAGATATAGAAATTATAGATATTAAGAGAATAATATTAGAAAAAGTATTAGACTATGAAATTAAAACTATAAATTGGATAGAACAGTTATACCTGGATAATTACCCAGATGGATATTATTCAGATTAAGAAATGTTAGAATATATTAGAAAAACTAGAGAAAATCAAGATAATCTAAATGAAGAAATTAATTATAGAAACCGAATTAGAAGAAAATCTAAAAGAAAAATTAATATGGATAGAAGAAACCTTAGAAAAATTAGGAAAAAGTACATGTGAGAGTTTATATAATTTTAAAAACTCGCTACGAGAAGAACAACACAAGATAATAAATAACATTGAAAATCTAGAATTACATATACATTACAGTACAATTAGGATAAATTATTATACAGAAATTTGTAACTCTGCAATTACTACAGGATAAAATGGTAGACTATGAATATATAAAATATTGGAGACAAAATATGGAAGAAATAATATTATTAGAAAATCTTATGAAAGATAATCTAATTGGATATTTTGAAACAAAAGATATAGAATATTTAGAATACCTTCAAAATAATATAGAAGATTTACAAAAACTAAGGGAAAAAAATAAAGAATACTATAGTAAAGCATTTAGCCAATTACCAAAAATTACCAAAATATAAAGAATTAAAGCAAATAATATTTAAAAAATACTGAAGATACAATAGAATTGGTCGTATTTTCAATAAATAAAAAGGAAATAACTATATTTTAAATAAGTAAGATAGAAATAATTAAGAAAAAATTAGAACAATTATATAGTGAAGATCCATTAAAAGGATGGGAAAAACATAAAACCACTATAAAAATCACTATCATCACGTGATCTCCTTGCATCCATGGGCGAAATAGGTCCACTAGCTGCATCACTTGGCTACATAAAAATGCAAAGTATAAAAATCAATCGATAAACTTTCAGTCCTTATTATAAACAAGAAGTTAGACGAATCATCTGCATTATCAATGATAAAAAAAACAAAAATAAAAAGAACACATTATAGTGAACATCATGCTTTAACACCATGTTTAAAAATTTTCCTTTATCTATTATTCGAATGTGGGGGTTAGATAATTGGCAAACACATTTAGGATTGTTAAACTGAGCCTCTTATAGACTCACTAGGTTTGAAGTTCACTGTAGAGAAGTAAGATATCATCCTAAAAGATTTCTTCATTTGTTTCACAGAGAAGACTAATACAACTCTTCATCTTGTAACTTCCCAAATATCATCTTCAAAGTTCTGCTTAGAAAATTGACTCATCAACTCTGTTATATTCCCTTGTCAGACTATTTAATTTTTTTCAAAGAACCACTCTACTATAACAAAGGATACAAAACTCAACAACCTAGGGAGGTCTCAAATACTTATGTCAAACAAGTAGGAAGCGATACAAAACTCTTCACCCATCAATAACAATACTGAAAACATGGCTACAAATATCTAGCATGTGAACAGAATAATTAAACACAACACCAAAATAGACTCCTACCTACTTCCCATTTTATAAAGCTTAGTTAGATTTTTAGGTTAGTGAACAGAAACAAAATTATTCATGTTGTCATTCTTGTTTGCCGTTAATTTCACTATATTGTCATCCTCAGTGCGGGGAAAAGTTCTTGTGACTAGAAGAAAGAAATTTCTGCAAAGAGCTCATTCGATTTTCTTGCCTTTGTAACATTACAAATCAGCTTCTGATACATAACCAAAAAAATTTAACCAGAAAGATTTTTCTTTATGAAATTTTAAGTTCTCTAGTAGACTACTCAGATTTCCACAATCTCAACAATCCAAATTCTGATAATAAGAAAAAGTGCTTCAAAACTCTGTTGCCTTAAAGTACTTCAAAACTTTGTTGCCTTAATCTTGCTTGTAAAACAGATTACCAACTCCCTCTCCCAAATCAAAACCAAGAGAAAACTCACTTAAATCTGGTATACCATATTAAATGAAAGAAAAATAAACCAAAGCTAAAAACTAGCAGAAATTATCGACAGGTAGCTCGGAATAAGTAACTGAAATACATAAAAATAAATAGAAATAGTCAAACTGAAAGCCATGAGAAACAAATTGAGGCGATATACAAAACTCTGTAGCATATTCAAGACAAGCAAAAAAATAAGTTCACCGACCAAAATCAATCAACAATCAGTCAACTAGACTTTAACCCCAAACTAGTTGAGGTCCAATAACAACAACATACTTAGTGTAAATCTCAGAAGTGAGTCTCGAGGGTAGAGTGTATGTAGACCTTACTCCTACCTCGTAGAGATAGAAAAGGATGGATTTAGTGGTAAACCTAGTCTCTAACTATCCAATTCATATTTTTCTAGCCAGAAGGAGCAACACTAACTTGAGCAAATAGATTCAAAAGCTCAAAAAGTCTGTTATTGTAATCATTTATTTTTATTTTAGTTTTATTGTAATCATTTTTGTCAACAGAAAATGCCTCCCACTCAGTACTACTTACCAAGTCTTATATGGACTTTGCTCTCATCTTAGTGGGTAATCATTAAGGCAATACAACTCTAAGAAGTACTACAAATCACCATATCCATACAAGCATCATGTACCCACCCCTTACTACAAAAAACCTGTTGAATATCCTCCATCACACAAATACTACAAAGTACCTGTACCTTCTAAGCACAACTATTACAAGTCGCTAGTGAAATATTTTCTTACTGCCCTCACCTGTAATGTATTACAAGATACCTACTTTTTCAAAGCACTACTACAAGTCACCAACTCCTAAATACTACAGCTCATCGCCACCAACAAAATATTACAAGGCATCAGTTTACTACAAATCTCCATCAAATAGAATTGCATAGAGTAACCAAATACGGCTTAAAATGCAATACAACTGTTGTTGTTTTTGTTGTAACAGAAACTCCACTTTGTGGGAATACACTTGGTATGTTGCTGTTGTAAGAAAAACTAAGGAATGCTTACAGAACTATATGCTGAGTAAAAACTAGAGGAGCCCTTTCACAAATAGGTTACTGATAACCAGATGACATTTTCTCTCTTTGAAGTCAAAAGAGAAACACAGTAACATGATATCTATATATATATACACACACACACTAAATAAACAAGATATGGCATGTTACGAATAGACATTTCACAAAATTGGCAAGATGAGAATTAGGTTGAGTGGTCCTCCATATTTATCAACACATAAACATTCAACGAAAACATTCTTCACCTGAACAATAAGGTCCACATACAACATCCAAAAAGAAGAAACTGATTTAACCACATACAACATTTGAACAGTTTGTTCGTATCAAGTATAATAGAGATATTGGGCTAAACTAGTAACAATCTGACCAGTAAATAATCCACAAAAATAGATCTACTTGCAACCTAATTAACTTCCTCATCAATTCGTGGTACTAGAGCAACATTACCCTGAATTCAATATTGTCACTTAATGGAGCTATTAATATGAAATATATCAGCAAGTCACATAATTAAAAGCATCATCATGTTCCTTTTGAGATATCACTATGTCTCTTTCACTAACAGAAAGTATACAAAGTAAACAGTAACATCAAGAATTCAAAACATGCCCTTAAATTTCTGATTCTAGAAACCTCAACTCTTCTTAACTAACAAAAACTAATATGGGATCCAAAGCAAACCAGTACAACAAATAGTTAAAACTGTGAAAGCAGATATTACAAGAAACTGCGCTCATTGCAATTTTATACAAATCACCATACATGTACACAGAAATCTTTGATAGAGAACTAATGCACTTGAAATTCAACCACATTATATGTACAACAAGAACTTCAACAACTAGCTTATTACCTATTCTTCTGTCCAGCTGGCCTGAGAAGAACGTTTCGTTTGACCTAAGCTCCTTTGACAACTGAAACAAGATTAAACAATTGAAGTTAAATTTAAAACTGCATCAATGAACCATTTTTTTCAAAGACCTTATTTAAGTCCCAACTTTATACCACCGAAATAAATTAAAGTTTTCAACTTATCAAAAGGGAAAAAAAGAAAGAACGAGAAGCAATGACCGACCGAAGTAGCAATGGCCGGCCGATCGGAGTCAATGCTAAAGCTGTTAATTGATTTGGGGGATTTTGGAAAAAAAAAATGAGACAGAGGGTCGATTTGGGGGTTTTTGGTGTCAATGCTAAAGCTGTTTAGATGAGAGGGAAACTATTTTGGCCAAGAGGAAATTTTTTTGGCCAATTTTAAAAAAAGAGGAATATTTTTTTTATGGCATAAGCGCTATTTTTTCGATTCATAGCGGGGATTTAAAACCCTCACAAATTTATAAATTTTAGCGACAAATTTTTAAACCCCGCATTTCATATAATTTTACAGAGGTTAAAATAATCTCCACAAATAACCCCCTGCAATTTGACCCTTTTTTGTAGTGTATCTTATCGATATACTTTTTAAGAAGATTTGGCTATTTATTTAAGAATTGATTTTATATATATATATATATATATATATATATATATATCATATTGTTAGGGCAAGTAACAGAATTAGCCAAATATAAGGGGCTTATCTATAAAAGCCCTCATAATTTAAATAATTACAAAACATCTCAGGATTTTATTAAATTTGTATATATTTGAAGTTGTACCTTAGGCAATTAAAGATATACCTTCTTTTTTTTTTTTTTTTGTAAACTCGCATGCATATGAAGGTCTATTATTATGTAATAGCTGTGTATTTCATATACATCAGAAATTTGGATTGTGTGCCTGGACAATTACTTCATTATGTAATTGTTGTGTATCTAAGACATATCCAAAATTTAAATTGTATATCTAGATACTTATTTTGGTATATCTTATAATTATTTCAGAAACTTAAAAGATACCTTAAAATTAGGGGTCAAACCTCCTACATTTCTATTATTTGCTCTATTTTGTAAAGGAAAAATACATTCTGGCATGAATATCATTATGATTATGTAGTATTTCAAGTTTGACGTTAAAATGATGAGCAAATTTGATAAATAAATGATTCTAAAATAATTTTAAAATATCATTTTAAATTTTTGAGTAAAAAATCTTTTATCAAATGGGGCCTAATTCTGACTACTGACTCAGGGCTCACAGTGGCTCGTGGAAAATATCTCATCTGAGTATGACTGATTTTCTTGATTGATAGTGCTAATGCCGTTTTCTAACTTTAGGTAACATAAAATCTCTCAAAGTTCCTTGAAAGACAAAATTCTAACTTCTCTATGTTAAAAAAAATTTCCATTACCTACTAGTATAATTTTCCTTTTCCCAGGTCAAACACGTGAATTTTATTTGATAGTGTGTGGCGATAAAATTTTAATTCAAGATTTTATCTGTTTTTAATATCATATGAAAACGTGTGGTCATTAGATTGTTTAAAAGTTTAGGTTGAGTATATTGATAATTTTATAAATTTATTAAAATTACCTACCTAACCTACCTAAAGAAAACCCACAAAGACTAACCTACCTAATTACCTTAATATCAAGTATTGAAGCAAAATTAATAATCCATTTAAAATCTCGAAGAATGAGACACATACCACCTAATTATGATAAAATCAGATTTAGATATCCACCAAAATACTATAAATATGGTTTAAATGAATAAAGTACCAAAATACAAAGAATTAAAATAAATTATTTCTGAAAAACGTAAAGAATTAAAAACAAGGATAGAAAGATTAAGTTATAATATATTTGCCGGAGTTAGTAAAAATTCAATAAATGCACAAAAAGATGAAATATCAAATTTAGAATCACAAATAGATAGTTTAGAATATATATATCAACATGAACTATTTACAATAAAATGAACAAAGAAGAATTTATAATAGATGAAAAAATATATGAAAATCACGAAGGATTAAAAATAAAAATAGTATTTTCTAATCTAGGAAGAAGCTATAAGAAAATAGGCGAACATTTATATTTAATGTTAGAAAAAGAAGAATTAAAATTAGAAGATAAATTGACAGCTATGGTAAGAATAGAAAGGGAAAACGAAGAAATAGATAGAAAAAAGGAAATAGAAAAAATAAAACAACAAACTACAGAAGAAATACGAAAAAATAGAAGAAACTAAAAAAAGTAGGATTGCTGAATTAGAAAAAGAACTACAAATGTTAAAAGATCTGTATGAAAAAAGACAAAAAGAAAAAGAAGAAAAAGATAAAGAACAAAAATTACAAAACGAAATAAATCAATTTAAGGAAAAATTAGAAAAAAATAATATAGATGTTGAAGAAACAGATAATTATGATTCGGAAGATAGTGAAACATATACAAAAATATTAACAAATACAAAAAATTTAGAAATCAATGAAAAACAAGAAGGTATTGATGAAGAAACCTTAGAAAATATCAACACAGAAATAAATACTCTTGATAAAAAAGAAGACCAAAATATAATACCTAGTACATCAGAAATAAGGAAACCTACATATTATAAGAATAAGTTTAAAAGATATAATCTAAAGAATGAATATGACAAATGGACACCAAAATAGATAGTTAATAAAAATTATAACTTTTTAGACTTAGATTGTGTAATAGATACAGAAAAAATAATACAATTATGGATAGGATATATGACAAAAAAATTATTAGATAATAATATAAATGTAATAGATGCACCAGAGTATATAGAAAGAACACTAATAGGAACAGTGAAATTATGGTTTTTAAATCTAACTGAAAATAGTAAAAGAATATTAAGAACTGACAAACCCACAGAAGGAACATCATCAACAACCACAACTAAACTAACACCTATAGAATTATTAAAAAAATATGAAACAGCTATAAAAGACGAATTTAGTAGCATGACAACAACAGAAGAAGAACAAAATGAAGAGAAAGATACAAATAGGAATTTAATGTTAAAATTAGCAATATGTAATATGTGCTACATAGATGAATATACTTGTGCATTTAAAGAATATTATTATAAAGGAGCATATAATACAGAAGAAACTAAAGAAATAAGAAAATTATATTTTAGTAAATTACCTGAACCATTTAGTTCAAAAATAATAAAAAGTTGGGATGAAACAAAAATAGTAGATACTCTAGGAGCAAGAATAAATTTTTTACAACAATGGTATAGAAACCTATGTGAAAAATATAGAGAAGAAATAAAAATGGAAAAAATATTAATAAGAAATTTAGCATGTTGCAAAGATAAAATAGCACCTCAATTTGGATGCGAAGAAAGATATTATAAGAAAAGAAAAAGACATAAGAAATATAAGAAATACAAAAAATAAAAATATAAGTATAAGAAACCAAGAAAAAGATATTATGTAAAAAATTATAAACATAAAAGACCATATAGGAAAAAGAAATCTATAAAGGAATGTACTTGTTATAATTGCGGAAAATTAGGACATTTAGCTAGAGATTGTAAATTACCTAAAAACCCAAAAAATAAACAAATATCAGAAATAAAAATAGAAAATACAGAATATATGCAGATAGATTATATAGATTACGAATTAGAAAGTGAAGACAATATATATGAAATTTCAGAGAATGAAACAGATAATGAAATAAGAGATAATGAAATAGATAGTGAATTAGACGAATTAAATGACTGAAGAAGATATAAAAATAATAACAAAAGAAGAATATTTTAATGACGAAGGAACAGATCAAAAAATAATATTTGATAACAATGTATTGGATGAAATAAAAGGAAAAGAGTTAGACTTAAGTGTAGAAAAAATATTTAAAATACCAACAATAAAAAATATATTTACTAGGAAAAAAGAAGAATATTATGTAGTAAGCCAAAAGGAACATGTAATAGACTGTAGATATGCAAAAGGTAAAGCTAGTATACCACTAGTAACAAAAAGAATAATTAATAAAGAGATAAACGATATAAAAAGTAGAGACCCAATAAAATATGTACACCTTAGAGGTACAGAAATATTAATAAAAACATGTTTTAGAGAAGGAATAGATACACTAATAGAATTATATTTAGCAGATGATAGAATTATAAAACCTATAGAAAAAAGTATAATAACTGCCATAAAAGGAAATTTAATATACCAAAAATTTAAATTTATAATAAGTGCGAATTATTCAGTAGCAGTAACAGATAAAAATATAGATAAATCATTAGTATTATATTGGAAAATATCAGGAATAGAATTAACCCCAGGAAGTAAAATATTTACAGCAAGATGTAAAAATCTATATGTATTAACAACAAAACATAAAATAACGGGAAAAAATAAAATTAATAAAATACAAATAGAAAGCCCTTTTGAACAATTCGTAAAAACAATTGATAATAATGATTATAGTTACAGAAATATAGACATAGAAGAAGATCTAGAAATAATAAATGATAGAATAAGTACAACAAAAAGAATAGCTTATGATAAACCGAAATCATCAAGCTCATAAAAAAGAACAAGTTATGAAACAAGTTCAACGGATAATTTAAACCAATATTACATAACAGGAAAGGTAAATGAAAAAGAATATTTAATACTCTTAAATACAGGACAAGAAGAAAATTATATAGCAAAATATCTAGTAAAAAATGAGGAAATAAAAACTGACAATAATATATGCCCAGATCTACCAAGAAGTTTAATAAATACTAAAAATATAGCAGAAAAAGAAATAATAATAGGAATTAAAAAAATAAAAATAGAATTTGAAGTAAAAGAAGAAATGCAAAAAAACAGACATAATATTAGGAATAAAATGGCTAGAACAAGTAAAACCATATAATATATAGCATACCCAATTAACTATAACATATCATAGAGAGAAATTATTCTTAAGAAGAGCTTTAACGTGATATGAAAATATATGTATTAATGAAGATAATAGTAGAAGGATATTACAGTAGATATTATACGCCTATGATAGATACAGGAGCAGAAGCTAATTTATGTAGATATAATTGTTTACCAAAAAGTAAATGGGATAAATTAAAAACACCAATAATAGTTAAAGGATTTAATAACGAAGGAAGCTTAATTACCTATAAAGCTAAGAATGTAAAAACACAAGTATGGGATAAAATATTAACAATAGAAGAAATCTATAATTATGAGCTAACATCAAAAGATATACTTTTAGGAATGCCGTTTTTAGATAAATTATACCCACATATAATAACTAGAACGGATTGGTGGTTTACAACACCATGTAAACAGAAAGTAAGAGCAAAAAGAGTTACTAATAAAATAAGAAAGAAAACTGATTGGATAAAAGGAAATGAAAAAATTACACAAGAATTAGAAAATATAAAAAATACCGAAGATACAATAGAACTGGTCGTATTTTCGATAAATAAAAAGGAAATAACCATTTTTTTTTAATAAATAAGATAGGAATAATTAAGAAAAAATTAGAACAATTATATAGTGAAGATCCATTAAAAGGATGGGAAAAACATAAAACCACTATAAAAATTGAATTAATAGATAAAAATAGCATAATAACCCAGAAACCATTAACATATAATTTTGATGATTTAAAAGAATTTAAAATGCATATAGAGGAATTATTAGAAAAAAAATACATACAAAAAAGTAATAGTAAACATAATAGCCCAGCATTTATAGTAAATAAACATAATAAACAAAAAAGAGGAAAAAGTAGAATGGTTATTGATTATAGAAATTTAAATGCAAAAATTATGACATATAATTACCCAATACCAAATAAGATATTAAAAATAAGACAAATATAAGGATATAATTACTTTAGTAAATTTGATTGTAAATCAGGATTTTACCATTTAAAGTTAGAAGAAGAATCTAAGGAATTAACCGCATTTACGGTACCACAAGGATTTTATGAATGAAATGTACTACCATTTGGATATAAAAATGCACCAGGTAGATTTCAACATTTTATGGATAGTTATTTTAAACAATTTCTTAATTGTATAGTATATGTAGATGATATACTATTATATACAAAGACCAAAGAAGAACATTTGAAATTGTTGAAACAATTTACGGATATAATAGAAAAATCGGGAATAAGTTTAAGTGAAAAGAAAGCTGAAATTATGAAAAATCAGATAGAATTTTTAGGAATACAAATAGATAAAAGTGGAGTAAAAATGCAACAACATATAGTACAAAAAATAATAAATTCAAAAGAAGAGTTAAATACAAAAAAGAAATTACAATCATTTTTAGGATTAGTAAACCAAGTAAGAGAATATATACCAAAATTAGCAGAGAATCTAAAGCCCTTACAGAAAAAATTAAAAAAGGATGTAGAATATAATTATAACGAAGAAGATAAAAAACAAGTTCAGAAAATAAAAATACTTTGTAAAGAATTACCAAAATTACAATTTCCACATGAAAATAGAAAATTTATATATATAGTAGAAGCAGATGCTAGTGAATGTAGTTATGGAGGAGTACTTAAATATAGATATGAAGAAGAAAAATTAGAACACCATTGTCGATACTACTCAGGTACGTTTAATAAAACAGAAATAAAATGGGAAATAAATAGAAAAGAATTATGCTCATTATATAAATGTTTATTGACATTTGAGCCATATATTGTATAACAAGTTTATTGTACGAACAAATAATACACAGGTACGTTGGTGGCTAACAAAGAAAATACAAAATTCAGTTATAACAAAAGAAATTCGGAGACTAGTCTTGAATATATTAAATTTTACATTTACAATTGAAGTAATTAGTACTAACAAAAACGTTATTGCAGATTACATATCAAGACAAAGCTACACAGACTGATACAATAGAAGACAATGCTTTAGAAAAGATACTCAAAACCCTAACTACGCTTTCAATGAAAGTGGACAGTATGGGTAATGAAATAGAAAAGCTAAAGACTAATGAAGTTAATCTGAAGTCTAAAGCTGCAAATCAGCTAACTCAGCAGTGTACAGAGCTATGTCGATCGGAAGACATTACAATTCCAGATCTAGAAGGAGACGTTGGGACACTCCATAAAACCCATGATGTTTATCAATCTACAATTGCAGGTACAAGTAGAGGAGTTAGTAGACAAAGATATCAGAATATGAATATGAATATGAATAAGATATTTGAGAAACCATTTATACCAAAAACACAAAAATACCCCTTGTTCATACCCTACAAATTACCACATACCGAGATAGTCTGAACCAAGATAAAAAAGTTTACAACTATACAGCCCAAAAATACATAGAAAATATCTACAGAGTACAAACTTTCCTAAACCTTAACCCCAGAGCCACAAATATCAAAGAACCAAACACAAACTATATAACCCAAAAATTACAAGGTTACAACAAGCTAATTGTACTACCCAAAACCAACCCAAGCTTAATGAAAACTTGTTTTGGCTATGGATTATTAAATACCATATATACCCAAGACGGAGAAGAACTAACAACTATGGAAGAATTACATAAAATATTCACCACCTATAAAAGAATAACCAAAGGAAATCTATTTTATATAAAATGTTATACTGCACCAGCAGAGATATTATACGACTAAATAAAACCAGTTATACAAGTTGTAAAAATAGGATTAACTAGAGATATGATTATACCAGAAGATATTATGCAACAGCCAGAGATATCCAGAATTGAGATACCTGATTTCTACGCAAATAAACGACTCCTTGGACTAGCTACAATTATTCAAGAATTAGCAAATAATTATACCAATGGAAACCTAATATGGAGCTATTATTCAAGAGATCATCAGATGATTTATTCAAATTCAAAAGAACTACGACAAACAGATATGGAAGATGTTAGACAATGGATAATGACATTACTTAACCCAGAAAAACAATCTACTGCAAGAGCAATTAAGAGAGTATTTATTTCAGATGAATTATTGACAAGATATTACAAGATAATTGGACACAAATATCCAGACCATCAATGTTCGAGATGTAATGGAGAAGATAATATTATCCCAGAAGTTTGCCTAGAATAAAAGAATCAAGAAGATAAGCATGCCAGCTGGAAAGAAGATAAAAAAATCAACAGATACGACAAAAAGATAAAAAGAAGACGGGGCAAAAATAGAAAAAGACAAAGCATTAAAGGAAGAAAACGACATATGAAGAAAAGAAAAGGCTAACTTTAAGTATGAAATACGTGAATCATGTAAATAGGTTTACTATAGCCTTTTTGACTTTTTCTTGTTTCATTTATTAGCTTTTACAATTATTGTCTTTGTAAGACAAATGTATAGAGGAAACGTGTAAAGACATATTAGGATAACCTTTTTTCTTTGGTAACATTAGAATCATGTAAATTATTCATGCTCTCATTATAAATAGAGGCCTAGAAGGCAGCAGAGAGGGCAAGCCTTCATGCGTTGAAGCACAAATACTCTCTCTTGTCCACAACAAATATTTTGCTTAGTTATTAAAAAATAGGTATATTTCAATGGAAAAATCTATGGAGGAACAAAGCTTAGAAATATCAAACCTACTCGAACAGGTATATTTATTTATGATTATGAATAGCTAAATTCATAATTCCCAACAATCATGGTATAATAAAATAAATTCATGTTAGTTACTTTATAGTAGAATTATTCGAAGAATAATATGTTAAGAAGTTTATTAGCAAAGTGGAAAAGGAGAAAATTCCCTAAGAACTATGCCATCCTAAAGGTGAAACCAATGAGGCAAGAAGCCGTGGTGGGGAGTAACCAGAGTAGAGGCGCTGTTTAAGGGAAAAGTATCCAGATTACCATGCTAATAGTGACCGAAGAACATGTTATTTAAGAATAATCTAGTATATAGTAATCTAAGATGACCATATTTTGTTATGTATATGATTGAAGGGAATATTTTGAAAATAGAAATTATATGATAATGAATAATTATTTGTCTGATGTAATGGTAGATAAATTTAAAATACTTATTTTGTATGTGATTAAGGATATAGGAATAATAGATATAAGAAAAGTCATATTAGAAAAAATATTCAGTAAAGATTATATAGCTAGAATAAATTACATACCACACTTACCTAATTACTCTTATAAATACCTACGTACACATCAACTATATCTAAAATTTTGGAAAAACGATATGAAAAATATACAATTAGTAGAAAAACAAATGAAAACAAATTTAGACAAATACATGGAAACTAAAGATATAAAATATATAGAATTTCTTAATGAAAATATGCAAGAATTACTTAGACTAAAACAAACAACTAGAAAATATTATGAAAAAGTATGAAAGATGATATTAAAATACTTGTTTTATATATACTTAGAGATATAGAAATTATAGACATAAAGAAAATAATATGGGAAAAATTACAAGATTATGAAGAGGAAGAATTATTAAACAATATAGAAAACTTACGCATATATTATGAACATCAATATTACTTAGATTCAGATGGATATTATTCAGAATAAATAAATGTTAGAATATATAAAAAAAATTAGAGAAAGAAAAAATTGGATATATGAAGAAGTTAATTACAGAAATCAACTTGAAATAGAAAAAAAGACAACTAGAAGAAAAATTACTTAAAATAAAATTAACCTTAGAAAAAGAAGATACAGGTAATAATTTATTTAATACATACAAAAAATTATTTAATACAGATGAAAAATTACCTATACATGAACAACAAATACTAGTTAATCAGATAAAGAACATAAACCTACGCATTGAATATAACAAAGTTAGAATAAAATACTACACAGAAATTGCTAAAATTTCAATAGGATAAAATAACAAACTACACAAATTAATGAATACATCTTACGAAAAGAATAAATCATTCAAAGAAATAGAAACTCAACTATATAGTTTATACACAAAAGGTTACATGATACTAACGAGGATCCTAAAACACTAGATAATTTAATTAAGATAATATCTAATCTAGAATATGAATTAATAAAACATCTTAAGTCAAGAAGATAAAAATAAAAATTATTCCAATCAATAATATTCACAAAATACATTATATAAAAATAAATATCTACGTATTTATTATCTAGTAAAGTTATCGCACCTAATCCGCACCCCCTCCAAATGGTATCAGAGCTCAGTTATTTAAAAAATACAGAAGTAGCATACATGTTTGAATTTAGATTAGATTTACTTGAGATTAATTTATATTGATTAGTTATGAGAAGACCATTTAAAAACAGAGAAGCTTTTAGAAAAATTAAAGAATCTTTAATTAGTAATTATTCAGAATATATAAGTTGAGCTAACATCAAAAGATATACTTTTAGGAATGCCGTTTTTAGATAAATTATACCCACATATAATAACTAGAACAGATTGGTGGTTTACAACACCATGTAAACAGAAAGTAAGGGCAAAAAGAGTTATTAATAAAATAAGAAAGAAAACTGATTGGATAAAAGGAAATGAAAAAATTACACAAAAATTAGAAAATATAAAAAATACCGAAGATACAATAAATAAATTTATTAATAAATTTCATTTAGATATTAGAATTATATGGCATTGGACACGTGAAAATATAATAAAATATTTTAATTAAACACTTTCGATTCATATTTTTTAAAAAGTTTGTGTGATATTTTTTAAAAAGTTTGTGTGAGTCTTCAATATTGTTCATTATATAGAGAAGTTAATTAGTCACATTAAATATGTCTCCTCCTTTTATTATAGACATCAACATCAGTAGAAACATACGAGTTTTTATGACTTAATGACATTAAATATATTACATATTTCTAAACGGTTAACTTATCTATATAATAAATGCTTCAGAGCATATATACAAGTTTTTCATAATTTGAGTTGAAGTATTCATAGAAACGTTTTTAGTTTTATCAAAATTTTGAGTTAGATCTTTCAAATCAAGAGAAAAAAGAAACCAATATTTAGTACTCCTTCGGTCCAAAATAGTTGTTATGTTTCATTTTTGAGAGTCAATTTGACTAATTTTTAAAAGTTATATTAGATTAAATTAATTTAATATTTTAAAATAAAAATTTATATATTAAAAACTATATGAAAAGTACTATAAGTTGCAACTTTTTTCTTTTTTCAATATAATTAAAAGATATATCTTAAAATATTAATCAAAATTTATATTATTTGACTATAAAATAAGAAGACACGCCAATCATTTTGAGAGGAGGGAGTAGTAATTTAGTATTAGTACTTTCTACGGCAGAATTTTAGTAGGCGTTTGGCCATAACTATTATTCATAATATTCTGAAATATGTTTTCACTTTATTTTGGAATACTCATTTGGCCATAAAATCAAAAACGTATTTCGGAATATGTTCTCACAACTTATTTTTTTAACCCAGATTTTTCTATTTCTTTACAAAATAGTACATGCATCCAAAGTCTAAAATATTTTCAAAAAATATTATGGTTAAATAAGATTTTAACTTTATTTTCAACTTCAAGAATACCAAATAAGGTGAATATATTTTTTATTTCATGATAAACGGATCCTTAAATAGAGGAAGCGGATCAAAACATGCCATCATTTTTTCCAACTTTTGAGGGTTACTTTTCCATAATCCTTGTCATCAAACATATGAACCACTCTAAAAGGTATAAGCTAATAATATCATCGTATAAAGAAGTTAAAAGAAAATTGCGTATTAAATCTACGGGTGTGTTTGAACTTTGATTAGAAGGAATATATATATATATATATATATATATATATATTTTTTTTTTTTATTTTCTGTTTTGTTTGTTCAAAATAGTTTGGAATATATCTTTTCTAACTAAAATATAGTAGTAAAGTTTGTTAGAATAATAATGATAATTGTACAAGAAATTCAAAATAAACTTGCTTGGCTTAGAGGCACGATAATACGCTTCTTAAAGATAGTTGAAGTCTCTCCCACGAGCAAACGAAAGAATTAGTAACAACTCTATCTTCGGGAATCAACTAAGCCACTAAATAAGTAGCATTCAAGAATGTTGCTCTTCTATTCTTGAATTGTTGATTTCACCTTTTGATCAATGTCTCTCAAATGTTTTTCAAGGGGAAAGTAATTTTTTTTGAGCGTCTGTCTTTTCAAACAAAAGAACTTGATATTTATAGGATAAAAGTTTCATGTAAAAGGAGTATTAATTAAATAATAGTTAATAGGTTCATGAATAAAAAATTGTCTTTCTTTCAAGAACCTAAAACGTAAATGAATGAATTGTAAATGCATTTGTAACTCAAAATGCATTTGTTTCAATTGTAAATTCACATTCATATTCTTTGTAACTCAAAACTTCAAGTGGTGCATTTGTTTCATAGCTCTTAAATAAAATCTTTAACCGATGTATTTGTTTCAAAATTTATTGAAACATAAACTTAACAATCCCCCACTTGTTTCGAGAATTTTTTTAAAAAACCAAATTCATTTGAGACATCAATCTAGCAACATGCATCAATAATGATGTCTTTTGGACTTGAACCATTAGCTAGTGAAGACTTTCTTAATCATTGACTACTTAGTGAACAAATCTTGAACTAAGTGGTTCATTGAATAAAGTAGAAAAATACTCCACCCATATTGCTATGTTCCGGTGAAAATCAATATTCTTTGACACCTTACGACCATGTGTCCTGAATCCTTATAGCTAAGTGTTTAAAGATTTTTCTGTTAAAATCTTATTGAAGCGGCCTCCACTTTGAACTTAGTGCGGTGAATTCATCAAGAGTAACTTTGCATACTCCGACTAAATAGTCTGTGAATTTCATTAAGAGAAATTAATCTCATCCTTTTTTTATAGCAAAGTATCAGTAAATCTATCAAGAGCGTTCCTACACATTCCAACCGAAATTGGTGTATAGACTTATTAAGAGAATATAATCTCATTCTTCTCTTTTGTTGGAATACTATCAAATCTATCAAGAGTATTATTATTTACTCCAATCGAGATCGGTCATATAGATTTATCAAGAGAAAAAATCTCAACTTATGCACATCTACTTACTCTCTAGGGAAAAAGAAAATTTTATAGATACGCTTCACAATTGTAACTTTACTTGTTTTTCCCTTTGAACCCAAGATTACATCTTTAGGTAGGGTTTTCATAAAGTACAATCAATTTTCAATAGGCTTTATTCCCATCCCATTACAAGTTTGTACCACCAATTTCTTGCCTAACCCTTTAGACAAAGGATATGCTAAATTGAGTTTGGACTTCACATATTGAAGCGATATTGTACCATCCTCCAATAATATTCTCACATGATTGTGTTTGAGACGAACTTGACTTGACTTGCCATTGTAATAATCACTTGAAGCCCGAAATATAGCAGCTTTATTATCACAATATATAGTCAAAAGTGGTATTGACTTACCCCATAATGAAATATCTATCAATATACTCCGTAGCCTATCAGCTTCTTCCCCAGCAGAAGACATAGCAAAAAATTCTGACTCCATGGTTGAGTGAGTAATACATGTCTGCTTCTTTGATCTCCAAGATATTGCTGCTCCAGCTAAAGTGAAAATTCAAGTAGTAATAGATTTAGAGTCATTCGGATTAGAATTCCAGGTAGCATCACTGTAGTCTTCAAGAACTGCTGGAAAGGTAGAATAATGCAGGCCAACATTAATTGTACCCTTCAGAAACCTTAAAACACTAATTAAGGCAGTCCAATGCTCAACTCCAGGGCTACAGTAAACTTGCTCAAAGTTCCTACTGCATAACCAATATTTGTCCTGGTACAATGCATTGCATACATAAGACTCCCAACAATTTGAGAATATGTCAATTGATAAAGAATATCACCAAAGTTTCACACTAGTTTGATGCTAGGATCAAATGTTGAGGAGCAGGCTTGTCGTCAAAATGACCAAACCTCTTTAGAACCTTCTCAATATAACTTGATTGAGTAAGAGTTAAACCATTTGCTGATCTTACAATTTTGATGCCTAAAATTACACCAGCTTCTCCAAGATCTTTCATTTCAAACTGAGAAACAAGATAATATTTTGTTTCTTTGACTCTTTCGATATCAGATTCAAAGATCAACATATCATCTACATAAAGACATATTATGACACCAGAATTTTCTTGAAATTTACTAAATATGCAGATATCTCCATCATTGATTAAGTAGCCATTAGAAATCATAACTTTTCTAAATTTATTATGCCATTATTTTGGAGCTTTTTTTAATCCATACAGAGATTTAAGAAGCTTAAAAACTTTGCGTTCTTGATCAGGATTGATAAATTCTTCTGGTTGTTTCATGTAGACTTCTTCATTTAAATCTCCATTCAGGAATACAGTCTTTACATCCATGTGATGAATCACAAGACCATGAATTGCTGCTAAAGCAATCAGGAGACAAATAGAGGTCATCTGATCCACAGGTGCAAAAGTATCAAAATAATCAATATCTTTCAATTGAGTAAAACCTTTAGCTACCAAACGAGCTTTGTACTTATCTAAAGTACCATCGGATTTCAATTTCTTCCAAAAAATTCATCGACAACTAATTGGTTTACATCCAGAAGGAAGATCTGATAATATCCATGTATTATTAGACAGTATAGAATGCATTTTATCATCAATGGCTTCACGCCAAAATGGAGCATCATGTGAAGACATAGATTCATCATAACTTTCAGGATCTTTTTCAACCAAATAAGCTTGAAAATTAGGTCCAAAGTCTTTTGATTTGGATGGTCTTGAACTACGTCATGGTTGACTTTATTCCAATGATTCAACTATTATTCTTTTAAGAGAAGAAATAGAAGAACTTGAACCTTGTTCAAAACAATTTTTTTTCTTGGGAAATATATGCTAAAAAAAGTTAGCATGTAAAGATTCAATAATTGTGTGAGGACTTGGGGTCACAAGATTTAAAAATCTATAAGCCTTACTAGTTTGTGAATAACCAATAAACATACAATCTACTCCTCTATAGCCAATCTTGGTTAAATGTTGATCTGGTAATCGAACATGAGCCAAACAACCTCATACTTTAAAATAATTTATATTTAGTTTTCGATTGTTCCAAAGTTCATATGGAGATGCATCATGATTCTTGGAAGTAATTCTATTAAAATATGACATGCTGAAAGTAAGGCTTCAGTTCATAAATTTTCAGACATACCAGATCCATAAAGAATAGAATTAACTATTTCTATGAAAGTCCTATTTTTTCTTTCTGCTACACCATTTTGTTGTAGTGTATAGGACATGGTCAATTATTTTTCAAAGCCTTTTTTTCACAAAAATTAATAAAATCTGACTTTAAGTACTCTCCACCCCTATCAGACCTAATTGATTTAATTTTCAAACACAATTTATTTTCAACTTCTGCTTTATATGTTTTAAAAGTCTCAAATGTTTCATCTTTTGTTTTCAATGGAAAGACATAAGTATATCTTGAGTAGTCATCAATAAAAGTGATAAAATACCTCTTTCTATGACGTGAAAAATAATCCATCTCACAAATATCAGTGTGGATTAATTGCAAAAATGTGGAAGTCCTTTCAACTGTCTTAAAGGGCTTCTTTGTAATCTTGCATTTACTACAAGTAAGACACTTAGTAGTATGATTTTTTCAACAACTTTTGATTAATACATTATTCACTATAAGTTGAATGGATCTAAAATTTATATGTCCAAGACGTTCATGTCATAAGTCCAGAGACTCCACAAGATAAGCAAAAATATTTTCATGTTCAATATTGAGTTTAAACATTCCATTTGCAATATAACATTTTCCAACAAACATACCATTTTTAGATAACATAAACTTATCTGCCTTAAAAACCATTTTAAAACCATGCTTCGAAAGAAGCATACCTGACACCAAGTTCTTCCAAATATCAGGAACATGCAATACGTCCATCAATGTAACTATCTTTCCAGAAGTAAATTTCAGTTCAACAGTTCCTTTTCCCACAAATTTAGTACAGGAGGAGTTTCCCATATATACAATTTTACCATCCCCCACTAATTCATAAGTCTTGAAAGGATTTTGGTTACCTGATATGTGACGAGTTGCGCCGGTATCTATCCACCATTTCACTTGATCTTCCGCAACAAATGCTTCTGTGGCCATTTTCACAAGATCATCTTTTTTATTTTTATTTGCTTTTTCTTTCTTCTTTTCGGATTTGAGAATTTTACAATCACGCGCATAGTGACCAACTTTGTAACAATGATAGTATTCGGCAGATTTAAAATTGCCACTATTATGCTTGAAATTTATAGTCTTTTTTGCCTTTGAAAATTCTTATTTTCAGGTTCCTTCTTGTTTGATTTTTCTTCAACCATATGAGCTTTCATGACAGGTTCCTTCAAATTATTATTATCACGCCATCTTGTCTCTTGTTCAATTTACAAGTGTTGCAACAATTGTTCAAGAGTTAAATCTTTCTTTTTATGTAAGAGTTTACTTCGGTGCTCTTTCCAAGATAGGGAAAGTTTTGATACAATAGCACCAACATGAAAGTTTTCATCAAGAGCAGTTCCAGATATAGCAATTTTATTAGCTATAAGTTGGAATTCTTGTACTTGTTCAGTGATTGACTTGTCATCAACTCTTTTGAACTCCATATAATTTGAAATGAGAAATTTCTTAGAACTCGCTTCTTATGCTAAATAAATAGCTTGAAGAGTGTCCCATATCTCTTTAGCATATTTGCATTTAACATAATATTGATCATAATATGGATTGGACATTCCTCCAAGAATATAATTCTTGCACAAATAATCATCACATTGCCACTTGGCAATTTGTTCTTTAACCAAAGTAGCCTCGTTAGATGCTACCTCAGAACTAGGAGCGTTAGGACAAGGTTCTTCAAGTACATATGCCAACTTTAATCTTCATAAAAAGAATTTCATCTTTCCCCGCCATCTAGGAAAGTCTTTGCCATCAAATATTTCAAAATTAGGATTAGGCAAAGATGAAATACTATTTGATATTGATGTAGAAGCCATTGAGACAACTATCTTCAAATTGTTAGAACAATAATGCTAATTGTACAAGAAATTCAAAATAAAATTACTTGGCTTAGAAGCACGATAATACACTTCTTGAAGATAGTTGAAGTCTCTCCTACGAGCAAACGGAAGAATTAATAACAACTCTAGCTTCGAGATTCAACTAAGCCACAAAACAAGTAGCATTCAAGAATGTTGCTCTTCTATTCTTGAATTGGTGATTTCACCTTTTAATCAATGTCTCTCAAATGTTTTTCAAGGGAAAAGTAATTTTTTTGAGTGCTTGTCTTTTCAAACAAAAGAACTTGCTATTTATAGGATAAAAGTTTCATGTAAAATGAGTATTAATTAAATAATAATTAATAGGTTTATGAAAAAAATTATCTTTCTTTCAAGAACCTAAAACGCAAATCACTACTAAGAAAAACTGAAAAATCGACCACACAAAACCGACCACTAGTAGTCAGTTCTTATTTTTTTTTAAAAGCGACCACATGTGGTTGCTTTTATAATTAAAAAAATCAAAATAATTATTTTAATAATATTTATATTAAATATTATTTATTTTATAAATAAAAATTTTAAAAAAAAATTGACAAAACCAACCACTTCTGGTCGGTTTTCTGTAAAAAATATAATTGAAAAATATTTTTAAAAACTGACCACTTGTGGTCTGTTTTGAATTTAAAAAAAAGAAAATATTTTTAAAAAACTGACCACTTGTGGTTGGTTTTTAAAAAGTATTTTTTAATTTATTTTTAAAAAACCTACAACTAGTAGTCGATTTTTAATTTTAAAAAAATATATTTTTAAACAACCGACCACTTGTGGTCGGGTTTTTATTAAAATAAAAATAAATAATTTTTAAAAACCGGCCACTTGGGGTCGGTTCTTTAATTAAAATGAAAAAAAATAATTTTAAAAATACCGACCACTTGTGGTATGTTTTTGAACTAAAGAAAATAAAAAAGTAAATAATTTTTAGAAATAAATAATTATATATATGTAATCAAATATATATATTATTTTTATTAAAAAATAATTATATATATAATCTAATATATATATATATATATATATATATATATATATATAATTTTTTGAAATTACAATGATCACATGTAGTCGATAACCAATATAATAATAATAAAAATCAATCAATCTTAAATTTTGTAAATAAATTTCCCGAAAAAATATGTCAAATAAAATAAACTAACTACGTTAAACATAATTTTTATATTTTACTTTTGTTTCAATATATAAATTTAATGTTTTCCTTTGTATATACGTTAAATGACGTTAAACATGCATAATATTTGTATAATGAATGTGTGTATATATATATTATTTCGTTGTGATAATGATATTATATTACTATTGCGGTCATAATAATGTAATATGTAACCGATAATTCATCAGAATATAATGAACGTCTTCTATTATAAGGTAATATACTTGTTGATTTGATATATATAGTACGCATTCAAGAGTTCATTTATATAAATATCTTCATATATATTTATATATATATATCATGTAGTGATCGATTGATGAACGATGTAGTCAAAACCTAGTAGAATATAATTAAGCTAATTAAATATAATTAATCGATCAATCATCAGAGTATGTATATGAAACACATCGCATTAAATTATTGGATAATATACCCGTGTACGTATGTGATATATATATATAGTACGTATTTAGAACTTGATATAGTCGATAGTGTGTGTATGTGTATGTATGTATAGGTATATTTATAGTATATACATATTATATAGTGAGGTATATTAATGACATAAGATAATCTAATCGATAATTCATCTGAGTATTTTGTGATATACGTTGTATATTATTATGGGATAGTAAAATTGTGTATGTGATGTTTATAGTACGTATTTAAAAACTGATAGACAATTGAATATATGTATATATATTTACATATCGTGAAGTGACGTATGCAGTAATCAAAATTAAAGATAGATAACTGAATCTATATATCAAAATATTTTGATTGATACATTGCAATATATCATACTTTTGAGGAAATATATATAATATTTTGTGTAAATGTAGACAGAGGCGGAGCTACAGTAAGCCGAGAGGGTTCAGATGAACCCCCTTCGGCAAAATATTATACTATTTGTACATAGTTAAAATTATATTTTATGTATATACAGTAGATGTTGAACCACCTTCGATTAGTTTGTAGGTGTACTTATGAACCTCCTTAACAAAAATCCTGGCTCCGCCACTGAATGTAGACACACATATATTGTTGAAGTTGTAATAACGTAAGACAAGTATTACGAGGTATATGGGGGGGGGGGAAGGAAGGAAGTAGGGGAGGGAGAATCTATTCAAACATATTGAATAACTTGATTTAAAACAATCGAAGTAATAATATACTGTACGTTGCAGTTATATTAATGTAATCTAATAATCAAATTAATCGATAACTGTAACATCCCGATTTACTGAACCGGGAATGCTACACGGTGCTCATGACCCTGAAGGATGACAAGCTAACCCATGACTGATATCTGTACCTGTATACTGCATAAAATACTGAATAATATAGAAACATGCACTGAAAGGCCATAATGTTCAATACTGAACACTACATGGATGAGATAACATTTGTGGGGTGATACAATACCCAAAACAAAATTGTAAACACTGAAGTATGAAACACAATAGTTGCATCTAGTGTGAAAGCCTCTACTATCTGAATAATCTGAATAAGGAGTTGATGGGACATGTCCCCAAATAACTCCAACTAATAACTAATCAATAAAATAATGGAAAAATAATCATGTCCTCGAAGGATGAGGACTCACTTCTATTCTGACTGCTGAGACTGGAATATACTGCTGATTTGGAACTCGTGTCTCTGAACCTATGGTGTAAAAAAAAAGAAAGCACCATAGCACAAATACGTCAGTACAATGGAATTTGCTGAGTATACATGTGAGGTAGGCTAATGCAAGGGTTAACATGCATGAATAATGCTAGCTAACTGTCTAACATGAATGCGAGAATGCATAAATAAATACGTAACTGTAACTGACACTGTGATATCGTGATTACTGAATCTGAATACTGATGACATGACATACTAATAAATGATATAACTGATATCTTAAATAGTTGTATCTAAATGTAATTGATAACATGGGTGACTGTATCTGACAGTCCTAAATCTGATGGAACTATCTAAGTTCTTTACTGTATCTGAGTCGACTGTATCTGACAGTCTTGAATCTGAAGAACTATGTTAGTTCTTTTACTAAGACTGGTACTGAAACTGTGGGAGGTAGTATTTAACCGACATACCCCTGATACGCCATTATGGTTGAGTTGGGGTCTAATCTGTAAACCCAATTAAAAGGGTGTCAATACCGCGCCACTGGTAAGGACAAGCTGTAGGCGACCCTTATCTAATAGTGTCCCCAAAAGAGAATGGTGGGGCCCTTATCTGATAATGCTTATCCACCCCAAAAGAGAATGGGCGGCCCTTATCTAATAGTGTGTGTCCCCATATTTGGGTTCACTCGATGATAATTCCTACTTCCATCTGAATGGACACTGAACATGGTTTACTGAATTGAACATGAGCTGAGTTACTAAGTTCCGTTGACTGACGAAATACTACTGATGTCTGACAACTGACTGAGTCATGAAATCATAGAGATTTTTCCTGAGTCATAAGACTATCTGAAGTCTAAGCATTCATAGCTTGACTGAGAGTATCATGAAAACATGACATGGCTCTAGGTACATAGCTAATGTTTCGGGTACAAGTACCCCCAGGACTCGATGGAAGGAAACTGACAAAGCATGACTTACTTGAATACATAATAATCATTATAATACATTTACTGAAGCATTTCATTAAACATATAATAGGCATAAGCTTGTACGTACATGAGGATTTCATGATATCATGCTAATTAGACACTTTCCCTCTATCTAGGCATTCAACCAAACACATAGTAGGCATAGAGTGTGTAAAAAAACATCATACAATAATTAACTATCGTGATTCCATTCCAATTTAATAATTCATGGGTTTAGACCTAGGGTTTCATGAATCTATACTGATACAAATCAACCCATATGAAATTTAACACTCATTCATGGAATACAATTCAATTACTCATTATCAACATGAACAAAAGCAGCCCAATCATGAAATTCATAAGAAAATCCATAACTTGAATTTAGAAAAGGGATTCTTGGGTTGCATGGACGAAAGGAGTCCATGAATGAACACTATGCATACCTTAGTTCGTGATTTCATGAAGATTGATGGTGAAACCTTCTTGAATTTAAATCCCCAATAGAAACCCTAGCTTTTTCTTGGGAGAAACTTGAGAGAAAATAGTATATTTTGGGTGAAGAATAGCTAAATCACGTATTATTGTGTTTAAATAGGGGTAGGAAATTGACCCTTTTAACCTTGTACGCGTCATTTAATTTCAGTAAAATTTTCCCAAACTAGGCCCCTAGCACGACGCGGTGTTATCGCACCGTGTCACTGAAAATTGACAATTGGGAAATTGAGGGATGGCGCGACGCGAAGCCATCACGTTGCCTCTTCCTTTGTGACTTGGAACTTTGGCGCAACGCGGGGAAAATCGTGTTGAGACACTGAAAAAAGGACAATTCTGAATTTGAGTGCTGGTCCGACGCGCCATAATCGTGGACACCTACTGGAAATTGCCAAATGTCATTTCCTCTTGTGGCGCGGTGCGCCACTGACTAATATGGCACTATTTTACGACGACAACTTGAAATAGTCATAACTTCTTACCTGGTTATTGGATTTAAGAGAATCATATATCGATGGAAAGATTGTTGAATTTTCCACATGACAAAAAGTGAAAATCCTTAAAATTCCTCATGGAATGATTATCATTCACTTTTGAAGCTAATACTAGGCATTCTTGGGACGAAATTTGCTAGAAATCTTTGGGGTATTACAATATCTCCCCCTGGAGAACATTCTTCCTCGAATGAGACTGACTGAGAGGGGAAATAATAAGATGAACATGAAATGAACATAAATAACTGAAATATGATCTCATGACTGACAAGCTGAACATAACATACTCAACATGCATATCTGATACATGTGTAACTGATTCATGAATGCATGACTAAATATGCAATGGTAGTTGATACCAAATTTATACTGGGAACATGAACATGAAACTGAATACCAAGTTTGTGATGGACACTGATCATGAAACTGAGTATGATTAAGGAGAACTGTTACTTTGAGCTTGATCTGAGTTGGTGGAGAAGAGGTGAGGATACAGAGGTGAGGATATAGAGGTGAGGATACTTGGTACGCATGTTTGCTTCTGTTTCCCAAGTATCTCCCTCGACGGACTGATTTCGCTAAAGAACTTTAACGAGAGGGACTTCTTTGTTCCTCAATCTATGAGTCTGATAGTCTAAGATTTCGACTCAAATCTCTTCATTAAAGAGACTATTCTGAACATCAATACTCTGAATAGGGACTACGACTGGTGGGTCACCTATACATTTCTTGAGCAAAGAGACATGGAAGACTGGATGAACTGAGGCTAGATCTGAAGGTAATTCAAGCTCATAAGTTACCTTGTTGAAACGATTGAGAATCTTGAAGGGACCGGCATATCAGGGACTGAGCTTTCCCTTCTTGCCGAATCTCTTCACTCCCTTCATGGGAGAGATCTTTAGATAGATATGATTTCCAACCTTAAACTCGAGATCTTTTCTATGAACATCTGCATAAGAATTCTATCAGCTCTGAGCAGCCCAGAGTCTTTCTCTGATTAACTGGACTTTTTTTATGATGTCGAATACTAAGTCAGGACCTATGACTGAGGCCTCACTAACTTTGAACCAATCAATTGGAGATGTACATCTCCTACCATAGAGAGCTTCGAATGGAGCCATCCGAATACTAGAATAATAGATGTTGTTGTATGCAAACTCAATCAAAGACAAATGGTCATCTCAAATTTCCTTGAAATCAATTGCACACGCCCTTAGCATATCTTCTAAAGTCTGAATGGTTCTTTCTGCTTGACCATCTGTCTGAGGATAGAAGGCTGTACTGAGATGAACTTAGGTACTGAGACCCTTTTAGAATGCTTTCAAAAAATAAGAGGTGAATTGGGTACCTCTTTTTGAGATAATGGACAACGGAATACCGCACAATCTGACCAACTCCTTGATATAGAGTTTGGCGTGATCCTCGGTTGAATAAGAGGTATGAACTGGAAGGAAATGAGCTGATTTGGTCATTCTATCTACAATGACCCAGACTGAATCATGCTGATGACGAGTTCGAGGCAAACCCATCACGAAGTCCATGTTCACAACTTCCCACTTCTAAGTAGGAATACTGAACTCCTGCATAGACCCACTAGGCTTCTGATGCTCTATCTTAACTTACTAACATATAGAGCACTTAGCCACAAACTCTGCAATGTCTTTCTTTATCCTACTCCACCAGTAGATTTCTCGCAAGTCACGGTACATCTTTGTGGCCCCTGGATGAATAGAGTAGCGTGCACCATGTGCTTCTACAAGAATTTGCTGCCTTAAGTCGTCTACACCTGGAACACAAACACGACCCTAACAACGCAAAACACCATTTCCCCCTTGGTAGAAAACCTCTACTTTCTGATCCTGAACTGACTCTTTCAACTTAACAAGGCTGGGATCTTTATCTTGCTTTTCTTTCACCTCAGAAACTAGAGATGATTCTGAACTACTCTAAACAGATACACCACCCTCTGAAGAATTGACTAAGCGAACGCCTAGTCTGGCAAGATGATGGATTTCTTGAGCTAACTTCTTCTTACTATCCTCTACATGAGAAACACTACCCATGGATAGCCAACTGAGAGCGTCGTCCACTACATTGGCCTTGCCCGGATGATAAAGGACGCTCATGTCGTAGTCTTTCAAGATCTCTAACCACCTTCTCTGACGAAGATTGAGATATTTTTTAGAAAAGACATACTGAAGACTCTTGTGATCTTTAAAGACATCTATATGAACTCCATAGAGATAATGCCTCCAAATCTTCAAGGCAAAGACTACGGATGCTAACTCAAGATTATGAGTAGGATAATTTCTCTCATAAGGTTTAAGATGTCTAGAGGTGTAGGCTATGAACTTACTATGCTATATGAGAACACAACCCAAACCTACTCTAGATGCATCACACTACACCACCAACCCATCTGAACTATCTGGAAGAGCTAAGACTTGGGCAGAGGTAAGTCGAGTCTTCAACTCCTGAAAACTCTCCTCGCAAGGGTCTGACCACTGAAAATTGACTTTCTTTTGAGTCAATCTGGACATAGGGGATGCAATAGATGAAAATCCTTAAACAAACCATTTGTAATAGCCAGCCAAACCCAAGAAACTCCTAATCTGATGGAGAGATATGTCTTGGCCAGTTCTTACTGCTTCGGTCTTTTGAGGATCAACTCTAATGCCATCACTGAAAATGATGTGACTAAGGAATTCTACTGGCCTTAGCCAAAATTTGCACTTACTGAATTTGGAAAATTGCTGATGATCTCTGAGAGTCTAAAGTACTATTGTGAAATGGTCTTCATGATCATGCTCAGTGCGGGAATAGACCAGAATATCATCTATGAAGACTATGACGAACATGTCCAAGTACTGCTTGAACACGCGGTTCATCAAGTTCATGAAAGGTGCTGGGGCATTGGTAAGACTAAATAACATGACTAAGAATTCAAAGTGACCATACCGAGTACGGAAAACTATTTTTGGAATATCACTTCTCTAACTCTGAGCTGATGATAGCCGGATCTGAGGTCTATCTTAGAGAAATAACTGGCACCCTGAAGTAGGTCAAATAAGTCATCAATTCTGGGAAGAGGATACTTGTTTTTGACCATGACCTTATTAAGTTAACGGTAATCAATGCACATTCTGAGAGATCCGTCTTTCTTGTGCACGAATAAGACTGGTGCACCCCAAGAGGAAATGCTGGGTCTGATGAATCCCTTATCTAAGAGATCCTTCAACTTTTCTTTCAATTCTCTGAGTTCCGCTGGTGCCATTCTATATGGCGGAATAGAGATAGGCTGAGTATCTAGAAGAAGATCAATGCCAAAATCTATTTCCCTTTTGGGAGGAATTCCTAGAAGATCTTCGGGAAAGACATCTGAATATTCATTCACTACTGAGACTGATTAAAGGCTGGGAGTTTTGGAACTAGAATATCTAACATGAACAAGATGGTAAATACACCCCTTAGATATCATTTTCCTTGCTCGAAGGTAGGAAATAAGCTGACCCCTGAAAGCGGATACACTACCCTTTCACTCAAGGACGGGTTTATTTAGAAACTAAAAATGGACTATTCTATTTCTGCAATCAACTGTGGCATAGCAGGATTGAAGCCAATCCATGCCGAGAATGACATCAAAATTAGTCATCTTTAATTTGACTAAGTCTGCTGATGTGACTTTCTAAAATATCATAACCGGGCAGTTCCTGTATACCCGCTGGGCTATGATGGTTTTTCCCACTTGTGTAGAGACTGAGAAGGGCTCTTCTAGAATTTTGGGACTGATTCCGAAACCAACTGCTATATAGGGAGTAACAAAAGACAAAGAAGCTCCTGGATCTAGCAAAACATAAACATGCACATGAAAGATTTGTAATGTACCAGTAACTACATCAGGAGAATTTTCCTAATCTTGTCAGGTCTGAAGAGAATATAGTCTATTTGGGCGTTTCTCGCTAGTAGAATTGGTGGTGGCACCCTACTGATTCAGGTGATCGAACTGAGCTGAGGAGCAGAGATAACTATGATAACCTGACTGGGAAAAGTCTCTGACTCTGTGGCCTAGCTTGCCACAACCAAAACAGACATTACTGCCAGCTCCGCAAGCACCCTTGTGGTTCATACCACAAGTCTGACAAAGGGGATTAGTTCGGGCATTGCTGACACTGACCCGAGACTTAAAGCCTAACACTCTATCTTTGAACTTAGGATATGGAGCACCAGATGAAGAAGGAGCTGTAACTGATGACTTAGGATGAAATTGAGAACGGTTTCCTCCTTCTGATTTAGGCTGACTAAAATTGAAGCTACCTGTCCTAGCTTTCTTATTTTGCTTTTCCCTCTGGTTAATCTTCTGCTCCTCTATTTTTTGAGCATGGGTCATAAGTCTGGATAAAGTCATGTCACTATTTAGCATGGCGGATCTACACTCATTAACCATGCTATCATTTACCCCTGAAGCGAACTTACTCATCTTGGCTCTGCTGTCTGCAACCACATGAGGGGCATATCTGGCTAATTGAGTAAACTTAAGAGAATAATCTTTCACCATCATATTAACCTGCATGAGGTTGATAAATTCTAGAACCTTAGCCTCTCTAAGCTCTTGTGTAAATAATCTATCTAAAAATGCAGTGACAAACTTCTCCCACTCTATAAAACCTGCATTATCTGACCTTTATGACTTTCACTGTTTGAACCAAGTATGACCCACATCCTGCAACTGGTATGTGGCTAACTCGACACTCTCAACAGTAGGCATCCCCATGATGTCTATAACTTTCTGAACTTGATCAATGAATTCCTGAGGGTCTTCATCAACTTTAGACCCGTGGAAGGATGGAGAATTCATTCGGGTAAAGTCCTGAATCCTAATTGCAGCTGAGTTGGCCACTGGGTTGGCCGGAAAGATAGCTGGTCACTTATTATGGGATGCTACTGACTGAGCAAGAGTGGTAAATACAGTCCTAAACTCCGCATGAGAAATATGATTGCCCCAAGGTTCTTCGGGCTGAGGGGCTGACTGATTTCTTCTCTTAGGAGGCATATTCTGAAATAAAGAGAAGAAACAGATTATACTGAGAGATTGACTTGTAATTATGCTCACTAGCATGACATGAATACTGAAAGAAGGGAAACTATTCCTCAACATCTCATAGCCTCTTGCACATAAATGTGGCGCGCAACACAACCATGTATAAGACTCTACTATGTACGACTTTCAGACTTCCTAGGACTCTATTGAATATTCGTCTTTGATACCATGTTTGAAACACCCCAATTTGCTGAACTGGGAATGCTACACGGTGCTCATGACCCCGAAGGACCACAAGCTAACCCATGACTGATATTTGTACCCATATACTGCATAAAATACTGAATAATGCAAAAATATGCACTGAAAGGCCATAAGGTTCAATACTAAACATAACATGGATGAGATAACATATGTGGGGTAATACAATACCCTAAAAAAAATTGTAAACACTGAAGTCTGAAAAATAATAGTTTGCATCTAGTATGAAAGCCTCTACTGTCTGAATAATCTGAATAAGGAGTTGATGGGACATGTCCTCAACTAACTCCAACTGATAAATAATCAATGAAATAGTGGAGAAATAATCATGTCCTCGAAGGATGAAGACTCACTTCTGTTCTGACTGTTGAGACTGGAATCTACTATTGATCTGGAACTCGTATCTCTGAACCTATGGTGTAATATAAAAAGAAAGAACCATAGTGCAAATGCATCAGTACAATGGAATTTAATGAGTATACATATGAGGTAGGCTAATGCAAGGGTTAACATACATGAATAATGCTAGATGACAGTCTAACATAAATGTGAGAATGCATACATAAATATGTAACTATAACAGACACTGTGATATTATGATTACTGAATATGAATACTGATGACATGACATACTAATAATTGATATAATTGATAGCATAAATAGCTATATCTGAATGTAACTGATAACATGGGTGACTGTATCTGACAGTCCCGAATCTGATGGAACTATCTGAGTTCCTTACTGTATCTGAGTCGACTATATCTGACAGTCTTGAATCTTAAAAACTATGTTAGTTCTTTTACCGAGACTGGTACTGAAACTGTGGGAGGTATTATTTAACCGACATGCCCCTGATATGCCATTATGGCTGAGTTGGGGTCCAATCTGTAACCCCAATTGGAAGGGTGTCAATACCGCGCCACTGATAAGGACAAGCTGTGGGTGACCCTTATCTGATAGTGTACCCAAAAGAGAATGGTGGGGCCCTTATCTAACATTGCTTATCCACCCCTTCAACTCTCATCGGATAGTTTTGATGTCTCAACCTATGCTGGCTACATAGTTCTGGAATGCAAGGATGACTTCTAAGGATCACACCCTTATCTGATAGTGTGTGTCCCCATCCTTGGGTTCAGTCAGTGATAATTCCTACTCCCATCTGAATGGACATTGAACATAGTTTACTGAACTGAACATGAGCCGAGTTACTAAGTTCCATTAACTAACGGAATACTACTGATATCTGACAACTGACTAAGTCAAGAGATCATGGAGATTTTTTCTGACTCATAAGACTATCTGAAGTCCAAGGATTCATAGCTTGACTGAGAGTATGGTGAAAACATGACATGGCTCTAGGTACACAACTAATGTTTTGGGTACAAGTACCCCCAGGACTCGATGGAACGAAACTGACAAAGCATGACTTACTTGAATACATAATAATCATCATAATACATTTACTGAAGCATTTCGTCAAACATGTGATAGGCATAAGCTTGTACGTACATGGGGATTTCATGATATCATGCTAATTAGACACTTTCCCTTCATCTAGGCATTCAACCAAACACATAGTAGGCATAGAATGTGTAAACAAAGTCATACAACAATTAACTATCGTGATTCAATTCCAATTTAATTATTCAAGGGTTTAGTCCTAGGGTTTCATGAATCTATACCGATACAAATCAACCCATATAGAATTTAACACTCATTCATGGAATACAATTCAATTACTCATTATGAACATGAACAAAAGCAGCCCAATCATGAAATTCATAAGAAAATCCATAACTTGAATTTAGAAAAAGGATTCTTGGGCTTCATGGACGAAAGGAGTCCATGAATGAACACTATACATACGTTAGTTCGTGATTTTGTGAAGATTGATGGTGAAACCTTCATGAATTTAAATCTCCAATAGAAACCCTAGCTTGTTCATGAGAGAAACTTGAGAGAAAGTAGTATATTTTGGGTGAAGAATAGCTAAATCACGTGTTATTGGGTTTAAATAGGGTTAGGAAATTGATCCTTTTAACCCTGGACGCATCATTTAATTTCAGAAAATTTTTCCCGAACTGGGTCTATGGCGCGATGCGACATTATCATGCCGTGTCACTAGAAATTGACAATTGAGAAATTGAGGGATTGTGCGATGCGGAGCCATTGTATTTCCCCTTCATTCGTGACCTGGAACTTTGGTATGATGCGGGGGAAATTGCGCTGAGACACTGAAAAAAGGTCAATTCTGAATTTGAGTGCTGGCGCAACGTGCCATAAATGCGGACACCTACTGGAAATTGCCAAATTCCATTTCCTCTTGTGGCGCGGCGCGCCATTGACTAATATGGCGCTGTTTTATGATGAGAACTTGAAATAGTCTTAAATTCTTACCCAGTTATCGAATTTAAGCAAATCATATATCGATGGAATACTTATTTGAAGAGCTGGCTGCCTGACTAGCTAACTCTTCAAATGTTCTAGGTTTGATTCCTTGCAGTATGTATTGTAGGACCCAATTCATTCCTTGAATGTACATTTCTATCCCAGATATTTTAGAAAAACGGTCTTTGTAGTCCAAACTCAATGAGCTACATCGATTGATGTAATACATTACAGGCTTATCCTTTCTTTGCTTAGTGTCCGTTAACTCTATCATTCTCACAGATCATTGGGTGCTGTAAAATCGATTGAGAAATTCCTTCTCAAGCTGCTCCCAACTATCAATTGACTCATGCTCCAAGTCAATATACCAGTCAAATGTGTTCCCCTTTAATGAACGAACAAACTATTTTACCAAGAGATCACCATGTGTTCCATCATTGCTACATGTTTTGACAAAGTGAGCAATGTGTTGCTTCGGTTTTTCCCTGCCATCAAATTATTGCAACTTTGGTGGTTGATAGCCCATTGATATAGGTAGACAATCGATTCATATTGTGTAAGGATTGGAGAAATACAACAAACTCTATGGTGCTCCGCCATATTGAGCCCTGATGGTGTTTTTTAGCATGTCTTGCAATTATTGGACAAATAAAGCCAAAACCGAAACAAATTTTTTCTCCTTTTGAAATTTAGACTTAGCAGGTAATTCCTCAACATCTTTGTCCTGTGGAGTGAAATCAGGTGGATAGGTAGGGACGTGACTTGACTCTCCTGGTTCATAGGCCTCCAGTTTGTTCATGATTTGAGCGATATAAAGATTCTTATCGTCAACCGACTTCTTTAGGACTTCAATGGTTTTCTCCATCATTGCGAATTTCTCGTCCATGTCAGTTGAGTCAGTCATTAAGGCATTGATCTTCATTGAAAATGGCGAATCTGTTGAATCTTCAGGTTCACCAAAGTTGGATCCGGTTAGAGAAAGTTCACTAAAGAACATGGATGCAAGATTTCCCCTAGCAGTCGTCACATGAGAGTTGTTGTTTTTCGCCACGTCCAAAGATGTGAAGTATTTAGATTCATCCAAGCCACTAGCCTTGAACTTTTGGCAAGTAATTGGTCCAATACGACTCAGGTCAACAGATGAAGCAGTAGAACCCTTGCATGTAACATCATTCATTTTTACAAAGTCCATCGTAATAGTTGAATTTGTAGCTTTCAATTTGCAGGAGGAAGAGATGAAGAACAGAATCGATCCCACTGGGCGTGCCAAAATTTGTTCGCAACAAATTTTTGTGGAGTACGAAAAATCAACTGCAAGAAAAAATAAATAAAAGAAAATAATAATTTTATTAATATGAATCTTGAGGCTACAATTCTATTATTCTCTTGATTCTTCTGTCCTAAATTTAGCAATGATTCGAGGGCCTTCAGTAGCGTGTTTCCCGAATCGTTGGATGATTTGGACTTCTAGAGACGTATTTCAATCGTCTGGGATGTTGGAAAGTATTTTGTCATTTTGGAATAATCTCCGGGAAGAACTCAATTGATTGCTCCTTTCAAGAACTTGCTAGTCAATGCTGGCGTTGTCAATGCTTGTCCAAGTGTTTCCTCTTTTTCTTTAGCATGTCATGTTACCCCCTATTTATAGTTGTACGGTGTAGGCCTAGTTGCTTGTGATTGGCCGAAACATGTCATCTTGACACTTGGCGACTCTTGACTGGTTCTTCAATTTGAATGAGATTTCCACATCATTTGTACATGTGGAGGCGTCTCATTGGTCTTGGATTTGACTGGGATGCCACATCACTTGATGAGTTGGGCTTCCAAGTGTAATGGACCTTGGACTTGAATTTAATAAAAATGGACTAATTAATTTGTAGGGCCCAAATTAGTTAATAAACCCAAATGATCATGAATTAAATTCAACTTTTGTATATATTTGACCCGTTCAATTTTATATGTCTACACACGAATATTGATGTGTGATGAAATATATTTTCTATCTTAGTTTGATTTATCAATTGCGATTGTTTCTTTAGTCTTGTGTTTTATTATTTGGTTGAGTAGCAACAATTAAGTTCCATCGACCATCTAATTTAATGTTTTAGAGAGATGTTGTTGCATTAAAGAGGGGTTAAAGAGAGGGTCATCTAATTCCCTCATGCTAGGGAAATAATTTGGGATTAGAGTAGGAACATATTTAATCATTATTTTTAATAAAATACCGCAAAAATCATGCATAATTCAATTCATAGATTAATTTCATAGGAATATAGGCGACGACCTATTTCGAATAGACAAGAAATGGTTCGAGAGAATTCTATACGTATTAATAATTCAGTTAATTAGCTATCATCGGATTAAGACGGAGTAGTTTGATAAGTCAATAAGATTGGTTAAAGAAAGTTTCCTAATTATATGTTCAGTGATAAGGTCTGTCAAAATTAGTCACCATTGATGAAAGCTCAATAACTTGGGAAACAAAGTAAGTGAGAAGGATAACTGGAAGAGGAGTACATCTGTGAATAGGGAAGGAAAAAATGGAATTGAACATCATGCTTTAACACTAATCATCTGCATTATCAATGATAAAAAAAACACATTACAGTGAACATCATGCTTTAACACTATGTTTAAAAAATTTTCTTTATCTATTATACGAGTGTGGGGGTTAGATAATTGGCAAACACATATAGGATTGTTAAACTGAGCCTCTTATAGACTCACTAGGTTTGAAGTTCACTGTAGAGAAGTAAGATATCATCCTAAAAGATTTCTTCATTTGTTTCACGGAGAAGACTAATACAACTCTTCATCTTGTAACTTCCTAAATATCATCTTCAAAGTTCTGCTTAGAAAATTGACTCATCAACTTTGTTATATTTCCTTGTCAGACTATTTAATTTTTTTCAAAGAACCACTCTGCTATAGCAAAGGATACAGAACTCAACAACCTAGGGAGGTCTCAAATACTTATGTCAAACAAGTAGGAAGCGATACAAAACTCTTCACCCATCAATAACAATACTAAAAACATGGCTACAAATATCTAGCACGTGAACAAAATAATTAAACACAACACCAAAATAGACTCTTATCTACTTCCCATTTTATAAAGCTTAGTTAGATTTCTAGGTTAGTGAACAGAAACAAAATTATTCATGTTGTAATTCTTATTTGCCGTTAATTTCACTATATTGTCATCCTCAGTGCGGGGAAAAGTTCTTGTGACTAGAAGAAAGGAATTTCTGCAAAGAGCTCACTCGATTTTCTTGCCTCTTTAACATTACAAATCAGCTTCTGATACATAACCAAAAAAATTTAACCAGAAAGATTTTTTCTTTATGAAATTTCAAGATCTCTAGTAGACTACTCAGACTTCCACAATCTCAACAATCCAAATTCTGATAATAAGAAAAGTGCTTCAAAACTCTGTTGCCTTAAAGTACTTCAAAACTTTGTTGCCTTAATCTGTCTTGTAAAACAGATTACCAACTCCCTCTCCCAAATCAAAACCAAGAGAAAACTTACTTAAATCTGGTATACCATATTAAATGATAGAAAAATAAACCAAAGCTAAAAACTAGCAGAAATTATCGACAGGTAGCTCGGAATAAGTAACTGAAATACAAAAAAATAAATAGAAATAGTCAAATTAAAAGTCATGAGAAACAAATTGAGGCGATATACAAAACTCTGTAGCATATTCTAGACAAGCAAAAAAATAAGTTCAACGACCATAATTAATCAACAATCAGTCAACTAGACTTTAACCCCAAACTAGTTGAGGTTCAATAACAACAACATACTTAGTGTAAATCTCACATGTGAGTCTCGAGGGCAGAGTGTATGTAGACCATACTCCTACCTCGTAGAGATTGAAAAAGCTGGATTTAGTGGTAAACCTAGTCTCTAACTATCCAATTCATATTTTTCTATCCAGAAGGAGCAACACTAACTTGAGCAAATAGATTCAAAAGATCAAGAAGTCTGTTATTGTAGTCATTTATTTTTATTTTAGTTTTATTGTAATCATTTTTGTCAACAGAAAATGCCTCCCACTCAGTACTACTTACCAAGTCTTATTTTAAATTTGCTCTCATCTTAGTGGGTAATCATTAAGGCAATACAACTCTAAGAAGTACTACAAATCACCATATCCATACAAGCATCATGTACCCACCCCTTACTACAAAAAACCTGTTGAATATCCTCCATCACACAAATACTACAAAGTACCTGTACCTTCTAAGCACAACTATTACAAGTTGCTAGTAAAATATTTTCTTACTGCCCTCACCTGTAAAGTATTACAAGATGCCTACTTCTTCAAAGCACTACTACAAGTCACCAACTCCTAAATACTACAGCTCATCGCCACCAACAAAATATTACAAGGCATCAGTTTACTACAAATCTCCACCAAATAGAATTGCATAGAGTAACCAAATACGGCTTAAAATGCAATACAACTGTTGCTGTTTTTATTGTAACAGAAACTCTACTTTGTGGGAATACACTTGGTATGTTGTTGTAACAAAAACTAAGGAATGCTTACAGAACTATATGCTCAGTAAAAACTAGAGGAGCCCCTTCACAAATAGGTTACTGATAACCGGATGACATTTTCTCTCTTTGAAGTCAACAAAGAAACACAGTAACATGATATATATATATATACACACACACACAATAAACAAGATATGGCATGTTAGGAATAGACATTTCACAAAATTGGCAAGATGAGAATTAGGTTTAGTGGTCCATCATATTTATCAACACATAAACATTCGACGAAAACATTCTTCACCTGAATAATAAGGTCCACATACGGCATCCAAAAAGAAGAAACTGATTTAACCACATACAACATTTGAACAGTTTGTTCGTATCAAGTATAATAGAGATATTGGGCTAAACTAGTAACAATCTGACCAGTAAATAATCCACTAAAATAGATCTACTTGCAACCTAATAAACTTCCTCATCAATTCGTGGTACTAGAGCAACATTACCCTGAATTCAATATTGTCACTTAATGGAGCTATTAATATGAAATATATCAGCAAGTCACATAATTAAAAGCATCATCATGTTCCTTTTGAGATATCACTATTTCTCTTTCACTAACAGAAAGTATACAAAGTAAGCAGTAACATCAAGAATTCAAAACATGCCCTTAAATTTCTGATTCAAGAAACCTCAACTCTTCTTAACTAACAAAAGTTAATATGGGATCCAAAGCAAACCAGTACAACAAATAGTTAAAACTGTGAAAGCATATATTACAAGAAACTAGGCTCATTGCAATTTTATACAAATCACCATACATGTACACAGAAATCTTCGATAGAGAATTAATGCACTTGAAATTCAACCACATTATATGTACAACAAGAACTTCAACGACTAGCTTATTACCTATTCTTCTGTCCAGCTGGCCTGAGAAGAATGTTTCGTTTGACCTAAGCTCCTTTGTAAACTGAAACTGAAATAAGATTAAACAATTGAAGTTAAGTTTAAAACTGCATCAATGAACCATTTTTTTCAAAGACCTTATTTAAGTCCCAACTTTATACCACCGAAATAAATTAAAGTTTTCAACTTATCAAAAGGGAAAAAAGAAAGAACGAGAAGCAATGACCGACCGGAGTAGCAATGGCCGGCCGATCAGAGTCAATGCTAAAGTTGTTAAATGATTTGGGGGATTTTGGAAAAAAAAATGAGAGAGAGGGTCGATTTGGGGGTTTCTGGTGTCAATGCTAAAGCTTTTTAGACGAGAGGAAAACTATTTTGGCCAATAGGAAAATTTTTTGGCCAATTAAAAAAAAAGAGGAATATTTTTTTATGGCATAATCACTATTTTTTCGATTCATAGCGGAGATTCAAAACCCTCACAAATTTATAAATTTTAGCGACAGATTTTTAACCCCTGCATTTCATATAATTTTACAGAGGTTTAAATAATCTCCGCAAATAAACCCCCGCAATTTGACCCTTTTTTGTAGTGTATCTTGTCGATATACTTTTTAAGAAGATTTGGCTATTTATTTAAGAATGAGTTATATATATATATATATATATATATATATATATCATATTTTTAGGACAAGTAACATAATTAGCCAAATATAAGGGGCTTATCCATAAAAGCCCTCATAATTGAAATAATTACAAAACATCTCAGGATTTTATTAAATTTGTATATATCTGAAGTTTTACCTTAGGCAATTAAAGATATACCGTTTTTTTTTTTTTTTTGTAAACTCGCATGCATCTGAAGGTGTATCTTAACTCTCTTCTTGTTAAACTCGTTTGTCCTATGTACCTAGGTATTTTATAAGTTGTGCATCTGAGCAATTACTATTATTATGTAATAGTTGTGTATTTCAAATACATCAGAAATTTGGATTGTGTGTCTGGACAATTACTTCATTATGTAATTGTTGTGTATCTAAGACATATCCAAAATTTAAATTGTATATCTGGATACTAATTTTGGTATATCTTGTAATTATTTCAGAAACTTAAAAGGTACCTTAAAATTAGGGGGTCAAACCTCCTACATTTCTATTGTTTGCTCTATTTTGTAAAGGAAAAATATATTCTGGCATGAATATCATTATGATTATGTAGTATTTCAAGTTTGACGTTAATATGATGAGCAAATTTGATAAATAAATGATTCTAAGATAATTTTAAAATATCATTTTAAATTTTTGAGTAAAAATCTTTTATCAAATGGGGCCTAATTCTGACTACTGACTCAAGGCTCACAATGGTTCGTGGAAAATATCTCATCTGAGTATGACTGATTTTCTTGATTGATAGTGCTAATGCCGTTTTCCAACTTTAGGTAACACAAAATCTCTCAAAGTGCCACAAAATTCTAACTTCTCTATGTTAAAAAAAATTCTCATTACCTACTAGTCTGATTTTCTTTTTTCCAGGTCAAACACGTGAATTTTGTTTGATAGTGTGTGGCGATAAGATTTTAATTCAAGATTTTATCTGTTTTTAATATCATATGAAAACGTGTGGTCATTAGATTGTTTAAAAGTTTAGGTTGAATATATTGATAATTTTATAAATTTATTAAATAAATTTCATTTAGATATTAGAATTATATGACATTGGACACATGAAAATATAACAAAATATTTTAACTAAACACTTTCGATTCATATTTTTTAAAAAGTTTGTGAGTCTTCAATATTGTTTATTATATAGATAAGTTAATTAGTCTCATTAAATATGTCTCCTCCTTTTATTATAGACATCAACATCAGTTGATATATACATGAGTTTTTATGACTTAATGACATTTAATGCATTAAATATATTACATATTTCTAAACGGTTAACTTATCTATACAATAAATGCTTCAGAGCATATATACAAGTTTTTCATAATTTGAGTTGAAGTGTTCAGTAGAAACGTTTTTATTTTTTTCAAATTTTTGAGTTAGATCTTTCAAATCAAGAGAAAAAAGAAACCAATATTTAGTACTCCTTCGGTCCAAAATAGTTGTTATGTTTCATTTTTAGAGTCAATTTGACTAATTTTTAAAAGTTATATTAGATTAAATTAATTTAATATTTTAAAATAAAAATTTATATATTAAAAATTATATGAAAAGTACTATAAGTTGCAACTTTTTCTTTTTTTCAATATAATTAAAAGATATATCTTAAGATATTAATCAAAATTTATATTATTTGACTATAAAAAAAGAAGACACGCCAATAATTTTGAGAGGAGGGAGTAGTAATTTAGTATTAGTACTTTCTACGGCAGAATTTTAGTAGGCGTTTGACCATAACTATTATTCAAAATATTCTGAAATATGTTTTCACTTTATTTTAGAATACTCATTTGGCCATAAAATCAAAAACGTATTTCGAAATATGTTCTCACAACTCATTTTTTTTTTTTCTTTTTTTCTTTTCTTTTTTGTTTGTTCAAAATAGTTTGGAATATATCTTTTCTAACTAAAATATAGTAGTAAAGTTTGTTAGAATAATAATGATAATTGTACAAGAAATTCAAAATAAACTTGCTTGGCTTAGAGGCACGATAATACGCTTCTTAAAGATAGTTGAAGTCTCTCCCACGAGCAAACGGAAGAATTAGTAACAACTCTATCTTCGGAATTCAACTAAGCCACTAAACAAGTAGCATTCAAGAATGTTGCTCTTCTATTCTTGAATTGTTGATTTCACCTTTTGATCAATGTCTCTCAAATGTTTTTCAAGAGGAAAGTAATTTTTTTTGAGTGTGTCTTTTCAAACAAAAGAACTTGATATTTATAGGATAAAAGTTTCATGTAAAAGGAGTATTAATTAAATAATAGTTAATAGGTTCATGAACAAAAAAATGTCTTTCTTTCAAGAACCTAAAACGTAAATGAATGAATTGTAAATGCATTTGTAACTCAAAATGCATTTGTTTCAATTGTAAATTCACATTCATCTTCTTTGTAACTCAAAACTTCAAGTGATGCATTTGTTTCATAGCTCTTAAATAAAATCTTTAACCGATGTATTTGTTTCAAAATTTATTGAAACATAAACTTAACAATCCCCCACTTGTTTCGAGAAATTTTATAAAAAACAAAATTCATTTGAGACATCAATTAGGAAACATGCATCAATAATGATGTCTTTTGGACTTGAACCATTAGCTAGTGAAGACTCTCTAAATCATTGACTACTTAGTGAACAAATCTTGAACTAAGTGGTTCATTGAATAAAGTAGAAAAATACTCCACGCATATTACTATGTTCCGGTGAAAATCAAAATCCTTTGACACCTTACGACCATGTGTCCTGAATCCTTTTAGCTAAGTGTTTTAAGATTTTTCTGTTAAAATCTTATTGAAGCGGCCTCCACTTTGAACTTAGTGCGGTGAATTCATCAAGAGTAACTTTTCATACTCTGACTAAATAGTCTCTGAATTTCATTAAGAGAAATTAATCTCATCCTCCTTTATAGCGAAGTATCAGTAAATCTATCAAGAGCATTCCTACACATTCCAACCGAAATTGGTGTATAGACTTATTAAGAGAATATAATCTCATTCTTCTCTTTTGTTGGAATACTATCAAATCTATCAAGAGTATTATTATTTACTCCTACTGAGATCGGTCATATAGATTTATCAAGAGAAAAAATCTCAACTTATGCACATCTACTTACTCTCTAGGAAAAAAGAAAATTTTATAGATACGCTTCACAATTGTAACTTTACTTGTTTTTCCCTTTGAACCCAAGATTACATCATTAGGTAGGGTTTTCATAAAGTACAATCAATTTTCAATAGGATTTATTCCCATCCCATTACAAGTTTGTACCACCAATTCCTTGCCTAACTCTTTAGACAAAGGATCTGCTAAATTGAGTTTGGACTTCACATATTGAAGCGATATTGTACCATCCTCCAATAATCTTCTCACATGATTGTGTTTGAGACGAACTTGACTTGACTTGCCATTGTAACAATCACTTGAAGCCCGAAATATAGCAGCTTTACTATCACAATATATAGTCAAAAGTGGTATTGACTTACCCCATAACGGAATATCTATCAGTATACTTCGTAGCCTATCAGCTTCTTACCCAGCAGAAGACATAGCCAAAAATTCTAACTCCATGGTTGAGTGAGTAATACATGTATGTTTCTTTGATCTCCAAGATATTGCTGCTCCAGCTAAAGTGAAAATTCAAGTAGTAATAGATTTAGAGTCATTCGGATTAGAATTCCAGGTAGCATCACTGTAGTCTTCAAGAACTGCTGGAAAGGTAGAATAATGCAGGCACACATTAATTTTACCCTTCAGATACCTTAAAACACTAATTAAGGCATTCCAATGGTTAACTCCAGGGCTACCAGTAAACTTGCTCAAAGTTACTACTGCATAACCAATATTTGTCCTGGTACAATGCATTGCATACATAAGACTCCCAACAATTTGAGAATATGTCAATTGATCAAGAATATCACTAGAGTTTCGCACTAGTTTGATGCTTGGATCAAATGGTGAGGAGCAGGCTTGCCGTCAAAATGACCAAACCTCTTTAGAACCTTCTCAATATAACTTGATTGTGTAAGAGTTAAATCATTTGCTGATCTTACAATTTTGATGCCTAAAATTACACCAGCTTCTCAAAGATCTTTCATTTCAAACAGAGAAGCAAGAAAATATTTTGTTTCTTTGACTCTTTCGATATCAGTTCCAAAGATCAACATATCATCTACATAAAGGCATATTATAACACCAGAATTTTCTTGAAATTTACTAAATATGCAGATATCTCCATCATTGATTAAGTAGCCATTAGAAATCATAACTTTTCTAAATTTATCGTGCCATTATTTTGGAGCTTTTTTTAATCCATACAGAGATTTAAGAAGCTTACAAACTTTACGTTCTTGATTAGGATTGACAAATTCTTCTGGTTGTTTCATGTAGACTTCTTCATCTAAATCTCCATTCAGGAATGCAGTCTTTACATCCATCTGATGAATCACAAGACCATGAATTGCTGCTAAAGCAATCAGGAGACGAATAGAGGTCATCTGAGCCACAGGTGCAAAAGTATCAAAATAATCAATATCTTTCAATTGAGTAAAACCTTTATCTACCAAACGAGCTTTGTACTTATCTAAAGTACCATCGGATTTTATTTTCTTCCTAAAAATTCATCGGCAACTAATTAGTTTACATCCAGAAGGAAGATCTGATAATATCCATGTATTATTAGACAGTATAGAATGCATTTTATCATCAATGGTTTCACGCCAAAATGGAGCATCATGTGAAGACATAGCTTCATCATAACTTTCAGGATCCTTTACAACCAAATAAGCTTGAAAATCAGGTCCAAAGTCTTTTGATTTGGATGGTCTTGAACTACGTCGTGGTTGACTTTACTCCAATGATTCAACTATTATTCTTTTAAGAGAAGAAATAGAAGAACTTGAACCTTGTTCAAAATAATCTTTTTTCTTGGAAAATATATGCTAAAAAAAGTTAGCATGTAAAGATTCAATAATTGTGTGAGGACTTGGGGTCACAAGATTTAAAAATCTATAAGCCTTACTAGTTTGTGAATAACCAATAAACATACAATCTACTCCTCTATATCCAATCTTGGTTAAATGTTGATCTGGTAATCGAACATGAGCCAAGCAACCTCATACTTTAAAATAATTTATATTTAGTTTTTGATTGTTCCAAAGTTCATATGGAGATGCATCATGATTCCTGGAAGTAATTCTATTCAAAATATGACATGCTGAAAGTAAGGCTTCAGTTCATAAATTTTCAGACATACCAGATCCATAAAGCATAGAATTAACTATTTCTATGAAAGTCCTATTTTTTCTTTCTGCTACACCATTTTGTTGTAGTGTATAGGACATGGTCAATTATTTTTCAAAGCCTTTTTTTCACAAAAATCAATAAAATCTGACTTTAAGTACTCTCCACCGCTATCAGACCTAATTGATTTAATTTTCAAACACAATTTATTTTTAACTTCTGCTTTATATGTTTTAAAAGTCTCAAATGTTTCATCTTTTGTTTTCAATGGAAAGACATAAGTATATCTTGAGTAGTCATCAATAAAAGTATATCTTTGTAATCTTGCATTTACTACAAGTAAGACACTTAGTAGTATGATTTTTTCCACAACTTTTGATTAATCCATTATTCACTATAAGTTGAATGGATCTAAAATTTATATGTCCAAGACGTTCATGTCATAAGTCCAGAGACTCCACAAGATAAGCAGAAATATTTTCATGTTCAATATTGAGTTTAAACATTCCATTTGCAATATAACATTTTCCAACAAACATACCATTTTTAGATAAAATAAACTTATCTGCCTTAAAAACCATTTTAAAACCATGCTTCGAAAGAAGCATACCTGAAACCAAGTTCTTCCGAATATCAGGAATATGCAATACGTCCATCAATGTAACTATCTTTTCGGAAGTAAATTTCAGTTCAACAGTTTCTTTTCCCACAAATTTAGTACAGGAGGAGTTTTCCATATATACAATTTTACCGCCCCCACTAATTCATAAGTCTTGAAAGGATTTTGGTTACCTGATATGTGACGAGTTGCGCCGGTATCTATCCACCATTTAACTTGATCTTCCACAACAAATGCTTCTGTGGCCATTTCCACAAGATCATCTTTTTTATTTTTATTTGCTTTTTCTTTCTTCTTTTCGGATTTGAGAATTTTACAATCACGCGCGTAATGACCAACTTTGTGACAATGATAGCATTCAACAGATTTAAAATTGACACTATTATGCTTGAAATTTATAGTCTTTTTTGCCTTTGAAAATTCTTATTTTCAGGTTCATTCTTGTTTGATTTTTCTTCAACCATATGAGCTTTCATGACAGGTTCCTTCAAATTATTATTATCACGCCATCTTGTCTCTTGTTCAATTTACAAGTGTTGCAATAATTTTTCAAGAGTCAAATCTTTCTTTTTATGTAAGAGTTTACTTCGGTACTCTTTCCAAGATGGGGGAAGTTTTGATACAATAGCACCAACATGAAAGTTTTCATCAAGAGCAATTCCAGATATAGCAATTTTATTATCTATAAGTTGGAATTCTTGTACTTGTTCAGTGATTGACTTGTCAACAACCCTTTTGAACTCCATATAATTTGAAATGAGAAATTTCTTAGAACTCACTTCTTATGCTAAATAAATAGCTTGAAGAGTGTCCCATATCTCTTTAGCATATTTTTATTTAACATAATATTGATCATAATATGTATTGGGCATTCATCTAAGAATATAATTCTTGCACAAATAATCATCATATTGCCACTTGACAATTTGTTCTTTAACCAAAGTAGCCTCGTCAGATGCTACCTCAGAACTAGGAGCGTTAGGACAAGGTTCTTCAAGGACTTATGCCAACTTTAATCTTCATAAAAAGAATTTCATCTTTCCACGCCATCTAGGAAAGTCTTTGCCATCAAATATTTCAAAATTAGGATTAGGCAAAGATGAAATACTATTTGATATTGATGTAGAAGCCATTGAGACAACTATCTTCAAATTGTTAGAACAATAATGCTAATTGTACAAGAAATTTAAAATAAAATTACTTGGCTTAGAAGCACGATAATACGCTTCTTGAAGATAGTTGAAGTCTCTCCTACGAGCAAACAGAAGAATTAGTAACAACTCTAGCTTCGAGATTCAACTAAGCCACAAAACAAGTAGCATTCAAGAATGTTGCTCTTATATTCTTGAATTGGTGATTTCACCTTTTAATCAATGTCTCTCAAATGTTTTTCAAGGGAAAAGTAATTTTTTTGAGTGCTTGTCTTTTCAAACAAAAGAACTTGCTATTTATAGGATAAAAGTTTAATGTAAAAGGAGTATTAATTAAATAATAATTAATAGGTTTATGAAAAAAATTGTCTTTCTTTCAAGAACCTAAAACGCAAATCACTACTAAAAAAAACTGAAAAATCGACCACACAAAACCGACCACTAGTGGTCGTTTTTTTTTTTTTTTTTTTTAAAAAGCGACCACATGTGGTCGCTTTTATAATTTTAAAAATCAAAATAATTATTTTAATAATTTTTATATTAAATATTATTTATTTTACAAATAAAAATTAAAAAAAAATCGACACCACTTGTGGTTGGTTTTTTCTAAAAAATATAATTGAAAAATATTTTTTAAAACTGACCACTTGTGGTCTGTTTTTAATTTAAAAAAAAGAAAATATTTTTAAAAAGCTGACCACTTGTGGTCGGTTTTTAAAAAGTATTTTTTAATCTATTTTTAAAAAACCGCAACTAGTGGTCGATTTTTAATTTAAATAAAATATATTTTTGAACAACCGACCACTTGTGGTCGGTTCTTTAATTAAAATAATTTTTTTTTTTAAAATACCGACCACTTGTGGTATGTTTTTGAACTAAAAAAAAATAAAAAAGTAAATAATTTTTAGAAACAAATAATTATATAAATGTAATCAAATATATATATTATTTTCATTAAAAAATAATTATATATATAATCTAATATATATATATATATATAATTTTTTGAATTTACAATGATTACATGTAGTCGATAACCAATATAATAATAATAAAAATCAATCAATCTTAAATTTTGTTAATACATTGCCCTAAAAAATATGTCAAATAAAATAAACTAACTACGTTAAACATAATTTTTATATTTTACTTTTGTTTGAATATATAAAATTAATGTTTTCCTTTGTATATACGTTAAATGACGTTAAACATGCATAATATTTGTATAATGAATGTGTGTATATATATATTATTTCGTTGTGATAATGATATTATATTACTATTGCGGTCATAATAATGTAATATATAACCGATAATTCATCAGAATATAATGAACGTCTTCTATTATAAGGTAATATACTTGTTGATTTGATATATATAGTACGCATTCAATAGTTCATATATATAAATATCTTCATATATATTTATATATATATCATGTAGTGATCGATTGATGAACGATGTAGTCAAAATCTAGTAGAATATAATTAAGCTAATTAAATATAATTAATCGATCAATCATCAGAGTATGTATATGAAACACATCGCATTAAATTATTGGATAATATACCCGTGTACGTATGTGATATATATATAGTACGTATTTAGAACTTGATATAGTCGATAGTGTGTGTATGTGTATGTATGTATAAGTATGTTTATAGTATATACATATTATATAGTGAGGTATATTAATGACATAAGATAATCTAATCGATAATTCATCTGAGTATTTTGTGATATACGTTGTATATTATTATGGGGTAGTAAAATTGTGTATGTGATGTTTATAGTACGTATTTGAAAACTGATAGACAATTGAATATATGTATATATATTTACATATCGTGTAGTGACGTGTGCAGTAATCAAAATTAAAGCTAGATAACTGAATCTATATATCAAAATATTTTGAATGATACGTTGCAATATATCATACTTTTTAGGAAATATATATACTATTTTGTGTAAATGTAGACAGAGGCGGAGCTACAGTAAGAGGGTTCATCTGAACCCCCTTCGGTAAAAAATTATACTATTTGTACATAGTTAAAATTATTTTTTATGTATATACAGTAGATGTTGAACCACCTTCGATTAGTTTGTAGGTGTACTTTTGAACCTCCTTAACAAAAATCTATATTGTTGAAGTTGTAATAACGTAAGACAAGTATTACGAGGTATATGGGGGGGGAGGAAGGAAGGAAGGAAGTAGGGGAGGGAGAATCTATCCAAACATATTGAATACCTTGATTTAAAACGATTGAAGTAATAATATACTGTACGTTGCAATTATATTAATGTAAGCTAATAATCAAATTAATCGATAACTGTAACATCCCGATTTGCTGAACCGGGAATGCTACACGGTGCTCATGACCCTGAAGGATGATAAGCTAACCCATGACTGATATCTGTACCTGTATACTGCATAAAATACTGAATAATGTAGAAACATGCACTGAAAGGCCATAAGGTTCAATACTGAACATAACATGGATGAGATAACATTTGTGGGGTAATACAATACCCAAAACAAAATTGTAAACACTGAAGTATGAAACACAATAGTCTGCATCTAGTCTGAAAGCCTCTACTATTTGAATAATCTGAATAAGGAGTTGATGGGATATGTCCCCAACTAACTCCAACTAATAACTAATCAATAAAAAAGTGGAGAAATAATCATGTCCTAGAAGGATGAGGAATCACTCTATTCTGACTGCTGAGACTGGAATATACTGCTGATTTAGAACTCGTGTCTCTGAACCTATGGTGAAACATAAAAAGAAAGCACCATAGCACAAATGCGTCAGTATAATGGAATTTACTGAGTATACATGTGAGGTAGGCTAATGCAAGGGTTAACGTGCATGAATAATGCTAGCTAACTGTCTAACATAAATGCGAGAATGCATACATAAATACGTAACTGTAACTGACACTGTGATATCGTGATTACTGAATCTGAATACTGATGAAATGAAATACTATTAACTGATATAAATGATAGCATAAATAGCTGTATCTGAATGTAATTGATAACATGGGAGACTGTATCTGACAGTCCTAAATCTGATGGAACTATCTGAGTTCTTTACTGTATCTGAGTCGACTGTATCTGAAAGTCTTGAATCTGAAGAACTATATTATTTCTTTTACTAAGACTGGTACTGAAACTGTGGGAGGTAGTATTTAACCGACATACCCATGATACGCCATTATGGTTGAGTTGGGGTCCAATCTGTAACCCCAATTGAAAGGGTGTCAATACCGCGCCACTGGTAAGCACAAGCTATGGGCGACCCTTATCTAATAGTGTCCCTAAAAGAGAATGGTGGGGCCCTTATCTGACAGTTCTTATCCACCACATCAACCCTCATCGGACAGTGTTGATGTCTCAACCTATGCTGGCTACATAGATCTGGAATGCAAGGATGACTTCTAAGGATCATACCCTCATCTAATAGTGTGTGTCCCCATCTTTGGGTTCACTCGGTGATAATTTCTACTCCCATCTGAATGGAAACTGAACATGGTTTACTGAATTAAACATGAGCTGAGTTACTAAGTTCCGTTGACTGACGAAATACTACTGATATCTGACAACTGACTCAGTCATGAGATCATAGAGATTTTTCCTGAGTCATAAGTGATAACGCTCAATCTATAGCTCTCGTAGGAGTGTAAAGCGGTCGTTAGCAAATATAGAACCCAACAGGGTTGGGTGTCGATCCCACAGGGAATAGCTTGGCCAACAAGTAAGCAAAATTACTAAACTTTTGGTGCAAGTCTCGTAAAAAGGGGGGATTGTAATGTGTCACCAAAACAATTAAATAAAAGCTGAAAATAGCAAAGTAAAAGAGAAATATTGTTACGTAAGTTGTATACAATGAGAATTGAGGCGTTGGGGTTATGTCCACCTTCTGAGGTATACGTCTCTATTGGCTATGAGTGTGTAGAATTCTGACATGCAACTGCTTATAGAGAATTGTATTCGATGGTAAATCCAGGCGTCTTTCGACCTATTCGAGGATTATTTCACTTTAACTCTTTCGAGATTAAAGCGTGTCTAACGGTACGAATTCTCCAAGAGGTTAGTCCAGTTACGACACTAGCTTTTTAGTAGGGAATTTTAGGGGGTGACCCTACTACCTTGACATTATCTCTTTTCCAGACAGATAACCTTTCTTTCGAACAAGTTTAATGTTATACTGGCGTATTCTCGCGTTTGCAACCACAAAGAATGTAGACTAAGATGAAGAGAATAATGATATAAGCAGTATACGTGTCGCGAACTCACAAACTCACAGCAATAGATAGTATCTCATACGACTTCCATAACCCCAACAGAGAAGTTTAGTTACCCATGAGTGCGAAGGAGATCACGATTGACATTGTTGTTATACCACAAGATTGAGTAATTTCGTGTAGCTTAGGTGGTAGGCGTGAGGCGTGAATTCCTAGGCAAAGTAACGATTCTCTTGTTGTGGAATTTAAGAATAGAAGAGTAGAAGAAGAAAAATAGAATTAATGGAAAGATTAGAAGAGTTGTAGAATTGTTTGTAGTGGAAGATGAGAGGGATGGAAGAAAGTATTGTGGTCTCCCCCCTTCAAATTCCTTTGCAAATCTCTAGCATGATAGGGTATTTATAATACCCATATCCTAATCCTACTAGATAAATAAAATATCTAACCAAATCCTACTAGGCTAATGTAATACTTAACCCAATTATACTAGGTTAATGTAACATTATCATAATCCAAATAAACTAATGAAATACATAACCCAATTGTACTAGGTTAATGTATCATTGTCCAAATCCAACTAAGTTACTGCAAATCTCCAAAGTCTTCAGAAATGCTGTTTTAGCCCGGGACAAATTTTTCATGCAACAGTTTTGGTCCTTAGGCGTGTAAACTCCCTTCCCTTCCTTCGTGATCTTTCTTTTGCGTCAAGTAAGCCATAAAATGCTGAATTCTGCATCATTTATACCTGAAACTTTACTAATCATGTTCGTTAGCTCATTTACAGGAAAAAGGACTAAAAGTGCATGAAATATATACTTTGTTCTCAAAACTAGGCTAAAATATGGGCAAAATATATTGATATAGGCGTGTAAATTCGCCTATCATCAACACCCCACACTTAAAGTTTTGTTCGTCCTCGAACAAAATATCATGTCCCTCTAAACATCAACTTAGGGTTTCATAGCAACAACACAAAATATTCGTCAAGACAAGCACAACAATTATCAACAAAGAGTAGTTTTTCGATCATTAGTAGAAACAGTTTAACCTCTAGCATAGACTCGTGATGGTGGTCAACTCATATTCAAAAGTTAAGGCACAAAGAATCATACACAACTACCCAAAATTCATCAACCATGTGTGTCTCACAATATATTGCCCATAATCACTCACAAGTATAGCATATTTTTCAAACATGGGTATCAAAATATCCTTGCTCTCACTCTCACAAAGAATTCATATGTAGCAACTGATGACCATAGGCTTTCCCTTAATGTAATACTCTACTAAATGTCAGAATGCTAAGCTTAGGATCAAGTAGGTCTTTTGATGGTTGTAATGTAGGCTAAGGGATGGGTAGGACTATTTTGGCCAGGAATAGTGACTAAGTTCCTAAGCGCTTTAATACATCACTTTGTATCATTAACACTTTTCTTTCTAACAACCTTTCTTTCATTTATTCTACCACCCTTTTTCTCCTCTTTTGTTTTTCGATTTTAAACATGACTAACTTTTCAGTTTTTTCTTCCTTTTTCTTTTCATAACATACCTCTTATGATAGCACTTCTTTTTCATAGCAATTTCAAGCACCAATACATTCTAAAGCATCATACTCACCCAATTTCCTCTTATTTTGTCACATGACTTTACACTTTAAAGCACTTAGGAATTTGGATCAAATTATGGTCTTGAAAAAAAATGGATTAGGCTTACATATGAGGTTGTCAAAGAAAATAGGCTCAAGGCTCAAAAGGGTTAACTAGGATAATGTCCATGGGTAGGTAAAAAGAAGGTAAATAATCATAGGTTGCCAAAGAAATGCCTAAATCATATCCTAAACTTACACTCCTTATTTTCGCTTTGCATACATACCAGGCAAGTTCTAGCATCAGCCACACACATAGAATATACGATTATTTCACACACACAAGGCACATGGTCGACTTTCTTGGAAGTAATATAGACTCTCGACCCAATAACTGAAGGAATTGAACCACACAATATCACATAATGAGTCACAACTAGAGCCTAAACGTCTCAATAGTCACAATTGTAGCACATACTTTTGTTATAATCTCATGCTGCCTATCAAAATAATTTCATGCGAAGCTAGAAAAAACAACAAAAAAAAACAAAATAAACAAACATAGATGCGATAGAGAAGTATAGCATACGATACCGCTACCCCACACTTAAACGGGACACTGCCCTCAGTGGAAAATAAATACGAGGAACCTGGTTAGTCGGACTCTTCCTCAATGTCGGGGGTCATACCCCCTTCGTCGGAATCATCATAAGAGTCGTCGTCAGAGTTCTCCTCCTCGTCAGAGTCTGGCAAGCGTCGATCGCCATCAGTCGGCACATCATCATCTAGAGGTTCCTCAAAGTATGTACCTACTCCACACATCTCCCGTGCATGAATATTCATTGGATAGTCATGGTCCAGCTGTTGGAGCTCTGCAGCAGTGGGAACACGACCTCCGCTCATCATTGTAAACCTCATCATGCCGTACATATGGCGGGAGAAACTCTCATCCCGAGAATGTCTCTCTGTCGTAGTAAGGTTGATGCCATGTGTTAATTCAACATCTTTGACCTTTGTGAGGTCAACCTTCTTCGGATTGTGTGGGAGTTTATGATCAGCTGGTTCCTCTTCGATATCCTCCTTCCGCAAGATTGCTGTCAACAGATTTCCAAACGTGAAGTGGGACCTTTTATGGAGTCTGACCTTCCTCATGGTAGAGCGAATGATTGCCCCAAAGTTGATAGGGACATTCGTCATCAAAGAATAGACCAAACACACTCTATATCTTGATATCTTGGTGTATTGAGTCCCAGGAATAAGGCATAAGTTGACAATACGCATCCAGATTCTTGCTTCCCTATTCAGTGAAGCATAGGGGAAGGTGTTGTGTCGCCCTGTGTCTTTATGTCTGCCCCACCTTGCCATCGATATACTTCCACAAAGTGTGTGTCTAATTTCTCTATAAGGAGGCCTGCTGTACAGCTCTTTGAATGGTGCTGGGTCGACCGAAGGTAAGCCAAGAAAAGAGTTGATCCAGTCCGCATTGAGCTGTAACACTTGGCCCCGAATTTTGACTTCGTTGCCTGTTGTTTTCGGCGACCAGTTGGCGTAAAACTCTTTTGTCAAATCAAGATTACATTCTCCCATATCGCGGAAGATGAAATCCAGCTTCAACGCCATGATTTTCGCCAACATATGCGGCTCCTTCTTCGCTAAGGTGTCCTTGTTGATCAGGTCGACATGAACATATCTTCTTTCTTTGTTGTTCCTGTACCATTCTTTGGCTTCCTCCTCAAGAACCCATTTTATTCCAAACATTCTGCGGGGTAGTTGTGTTGAGGATGATTCTCCTTGGTCCTTTCTACCTTTCTTCTTGCCCTTTTGGGAAGTGGTAGCCTTCTCCTTGCCTTGCCTCGCTTTAGGTGCCATTGTACCTGAGACTAGAAATAGTGTTAATGGCAGCACAATCTCAGTTGATACAATCTATAAACAAGCAGTAGGGGTACCACCCCACACTTAGTTTTGTTGACACAAATCAGTGAAGTGAAAGTGGTCGATTACTCAGATTTCGTCGACATACGTTTAAGGATTATATTCCGACAAGAATATCAGTAATGTATTAATACTTGTAGTCATTGCACTACTTTCATGTTAGATATAACAACACTACTACATAGGGGTTGTAACATGGTATGGATGTTTTCAATAATCGCAACCTCCTAAGTCGGTAGGCAACTATAAGGCTTATCCCGATGAACGGGATAGTCTAGCATGTAAGTATCCAAGTAACAAGATCATAACATGATAGTCAATGTTCATCACCATAGCAATTCCGCAAATCGTATAACAATGCTATTAAAACCAAGTTCAAGTCGGAAACAAGTCAAGATTTTCCTACGTATATGTTTACTCAGATGATTTTGTATCAACGATCAAAACACATGAACATCACCAATCAATCTTATATGATGTAGCAATTTATAATAGACCTAGAAACGTAGTACTTACGAGAAATAAATGAAGAATAAGAGAGTACTTACTTGCTTGAAGCTTTTGGAGATGGTTTTGTGAATTGGAAGAGCAAAAAGAAAAATTTTGGGATGGTTTGGAGAGGGAATGCGGTGCCTTTAGGTTAATTTATAGTGTGGTTATGTTTCAAGACTAATTCCCCTTTATATAGGAAGAGAATGGGTCGGGTTTTGACCTATTTACAATCGGTTTTGGAGACAAAAATGCTACATATGCGGCGCATAATGCTTGGCATAGTCATGGTATATGCGGCGCATAGTCTATGGCATTTAGGGACATATGCGCCGCATAGTCTATGGCATATGAGATCCTGAGACCTAATGCCATAGCATAGGCGGCGCATAGTCAAAAGCACACTTAGGACTGGGCGGCGCATAGTGTATAGCACACTAGATTCCGAGACCTTAGGCTATAGGATAGGTTGTGCATCGTTCGTGGCCTAGTTTTACCTAGGCATAGCCTTCCTCGATGCCTAGTTTGGCATGAGCAATGCTCAATCCATAGCCTTATGCATCACTATTCCTAACTTACCAACTTTACCATACAATGCATCCAAATCGTCAATTGAAATCAATCTCCTCGTTGAATACCTCTTGCACCTATTTTTGCTTAAAACCAAATGAAAACGATTAGTACGATGGGTTGCCTCCCACCAAGCGCCTTAGTTTTGGTCGTGGCACGACTCTTATTTTTGGATTTTCATTATCAAAAGCAAGAACGATAAAACGGTAAAACGATGGGTTGCCTCCCATCTAGCGCCTTTTTTATTGTCGTGGCTCGACATAATTACCTCGAGTACTTAGACTTCGTCGAGATAAGTGATGGCCATAGAATTCATCGAGTCAAGAGGACCGATATAAGGCTTAACACGTTGGTCATTCACCTTGAAGACAACACCATTATTGTCTTCCAATTCGACTACTCCAGATGAGTAGACTTGGATAACTTTGTATGGACCAGACCACTTAGAATTTAACTTACCTGGGAAGAGCTTCAATCTGGAGTTGAAGAGAAGTACCATATCACCCCTTTGGAAGTTTCGTCGAACAATCCGCTGATCATGATACTTTTTCATCCGCTCCTTGTATAGGTCTGACCTTTCATATGCATGGAGACAGAATTCATCCATCTCGTTCAGTTGCTCCATCCTCAGCTTCATTGCATCATCCCAATTCAAATTCAATCGTTTCAGCGCCCATAATGCCTTGTGTTCGAGCTCGATGGGTAGATGACAAGCCTTCCCATAGACTAGTTGATAATGAGACATGCCAATGGGTGTCTTGAATGCAGTCCTATACGCCCATAGTGCCTCATCTAGCTTTCGAGACCAATCCTTTCTATTCGCATTAACCGTCTTTGCAAGGATTTGCTTGATCTCGCGATTGGAAACTTCTACTTGTCCACTAGTTTGGGGATGATAAGGCGTAGCTAACTTATGTTGCTTGACACCATACTTGGCAAAAACTGATTTGAATAGCTTGTTGCAGAAGTGAGATCCTCTATCACTTATGATAGTACGTGGTACTCCAAAGTGAGAGAAGATATTCTTCTTTAAGAACGCTACAACACGCTTTCCTTCATTGTCGGCCAATGCTACAGCTTCTACCCATTTCGAAACATAATCCACAGCAACCAAGATGTATTTCATTCCAAATGAATTCACGAATGGACCCATGAAATCAATACCCCACACATCGAAGAGTTCTACCTCAAGAATTTTGGTCATGGGCATTTCATGGTGTTTTGAAATTGCACCTTGACGCTGGCATTGGTCACACCTTCTAACATAGTCGTAGGCATCTCTGAATATCGAAGGCCAATAATAACCACTTTGCAATACTTTTCTGGCCGTCCGATTGCCTGCGTGATGTCCTCCAACTTACGAAGTGTGGCATGCTTCCAAGATAGTAGGCACCTCTTCATGGGATATACATCGTTGAATGATACCATCCGCACATCGTCGAAACAAATAAGGCTCATCCCAATAGTAGTGCTGTACGTCATGCATAAACTTCTTCCTTTGGTGGTAAGATAAATTGGCAGGTATCACATTACTCACCACGAAATTTGCAAAGTCGGCATACCATGGTAATTTCTCCATTGTTGTCGCTAATATCTTTTCATCCGGGAATGCATCATCAATTTGAATTTCAGGTTGCACCACATGCTCATTCTCAAGTCGAGATAGGTGATCAGCCACTTGGTTCTCGCAACCTCGTCTATCTTTGACTTTGAAATCAAACTCTTGCAGCAGAAATACCAATCTAATCAACCTTGGTTTTGCATCCTTCTTTGTCATTAGATACCTAAGAGCTGCATGGTCTGTATGAACGATCACCTTAGTACCCAATAGATAGGCACGGAACTTCTCAAATGCATACACAACTGCTAGGAGCTCTTGTTCAGTAACAGTGTAGTTCCTTTGGGCTTCATTTAGGACCTTACTCGCATAGTAGATAGGATGAAATAATTTCTCCTTTATCTGACCAAGAACAGCACCAACGGCTACACCACTAGCATCACACATGACTTCAAACGGGAGAGTTCAATCTGGTGCTACCATAATAGGGGCTTCAATGAGTTTTCCTTTAAGGCATTCAAATGCCTTTAAGCAATCGTCATTGAAGTCAAACTTTGCATCTTTCTCCAATAGTTTGCACAATGGACTCACAATTTTGGAGAAGTCTTTGATGAACCTACGATAGAAACCAGCATGGCCAAGAAAACTACGAACTCCCTTCACCGAAATTGGAGGCGGTAGCTTCTCAATAACCTCAATTTTTTCTCGGTCAACCTCTATTTCTCTTTCAGAGATCTTGAGCCCAAGAACGATTCCTTCTTTTACCATGAAGTGGCACTTCTCCCAATTCAGCACAAGGTTGAACTCTACACATCTTTGTAATGCCATGCTAAAGTTTTCCAGGCATGCTTCAAAAGACTCACCAACAACTGAAAAGTCGTCCATAAATACCTCCAAAGTGTCTTCAACCATATCAGAGAAAATAGACATCATACAACGTTGAAAGGTGGCTGGTGCGTTACATAACCCGAATGGCATACGTTTGAAGGCAAACGTATCATATGGGTATGTAAACGTTGTCTTCTCTTGGTCTTCGGGTGTAATACAAATCTGATTATAGCCTGAATAACCATCCAAGAAGCAAAACCATCCTCTCCCCGCTAATCGATCTAGCATTTGGTCCATAAATGGCATTGGGAAGTGATCCTTGAGTGTCTAAGAATTCAGCTTGCGGTAGTCCATGCATACTCTCCATCCAGTGACGGGCCTGAGTGGAATAAGTTCATTCTTTGCATTCGCGACCACCGTCATACCTCCTTTCTTGGTAACATATTGTACAGGTCTTACCCATGTACTATCAGAAATAAGATACACAACTCCTGCGTCTAACCACTTGATGATCTCTTTCTTCACCACTTCTTGCATAGGTGGGTTTAGACGCCTTTGATGCTTAATGGTGGGTGTGCAATTTTCTTGAAGCTGAATTTTATGTGTACAAATCCCAGGTGGAATACCAATAATATCCGCAATTGTCCATCCAATAGCTCTAATATACTTGCGTAGAATAGCAATAAGAGCTGCAACTTGTCGCTCACCCAAATCGGCTGCCATAATGACTGGAAGAGTGTTTCCGCTTCCTAAGAATGCGTACTTCAAATGACTTGGCAACTCCTTCAATTCTAACGTGGGTGGCTCTTCAATAGATGGCTTAGCTGGTGGTGTAGGCCGATTCTTGAGATCAATATCCAGCTTCTTGGGAGTATAGCGATATGTTCCTAATCCCGATAGAGCACAAATGGCTTCTTCAGAATTTTCAGCATCTTCACTCTCTCCATTCATGAGCACAACCTCCAAGGGATCATCAATAATTTGCTCTTCTTCAAGTAGTTCTTTCGGATCATCAAGGAAAACATCATCCACCGAGAATACACTAAGATCATTGGGTTGCTTCATTGTTTTGCAAACATCAAAATGAACCACTTCGTCATTTATTCGGAATGAAAGTTCATTAGCTCTCAAATCAATGAGCACACTTCCTGTAGCAAGGAAAGGGCGCCCCAAGATTATGGGAACCTCAGAATCTGCTTCACAATCCAAGATGACAAAGTCTGCTGGAAAGATAAATGAAGAAACTTTTACCAAGACATCGCATAGAATACCAACAGGTCATTTTACCGACCTATCTACCATGACGAGCCTCCTATTGGTTGGAGTAGGATCTCCTAACCCCAACTTCTTGTAGATCGATAATGGCATCAAATTGATGCTGGATCCTAAGTCACATAATGCTTTGGCAAAGTTTAAAGATCCGACGGTGCAAGGAATAGTGAAAGCTCCGGGGTCGGCCTTCTTCTGAACTATCGATCGGGTAGCAATTGCACTACAATGATGCACATCGTCTTTCAGCTCATAACTTGCTTCCCTCTTCTTTGTCAAAAGATACTTCATAAACTTCGCATACCCAGGCATTTTTTCAAGTGCCTCCACCAATGGAACATTAATGGTCAGCTTCTTTAACATAGTCATGAATTTGCTGAACTTAGTGTCATCCGCCACCTTCTTCAGTCTTTGGGGAAAAGGTGGTGGTGGGTATGGAAGTGTTCTCTCCACGGTTTTCTTCTCCTCTTTCTTCCATTTTCCATTTTTTCAGGCTGCACATCACTGTGCGTGACATCCTTGACGTCAGGACTGGTTGTTGCGGCATCTCCTCCTTTTGCATTATCATCCATGTCCGCAACTTCGTCAACCACTTGCTTGCCTTTTGTTGAAGGTTATAGAACCTTACCACTTCTGGTAGTGATGTCCATGCATGACCCATCATTCCTTGGGTTTTGCACAGTATCGCTAGGTAAAGTGCCAGCCTTTCTTTGATTGAGTGCTGCTGAAAGTTGGCTCAATTGCTGCTCTATTTGCTTGATTGAAATGGAATGATAATCAACTAGTTGTTTCATGGAGGACAAATCATTAATTACCTCAGTAACTCCCGCGCTCGTTGCTTCCACTCCTTTCAATAATTTAGCCATCATGTCTTCCATACTTCCAGAATTAGATGTGGTGGTATCACGTCTACCAGGAGGAACGTACAAACCACTCTTTTCATTGTTTTTCTTCCAACTACCTTGGTCTTTGATTCCAGATTTATCATAATAGTTTCGACCTTGGTTTCCTTGGGTATTCCCACGAAAAGCCCCCTGATTGTTCAAGTAGTCGGCCTCCTCTTCCGAATCAGATTCGTCTCTTCCTTTTAGCGCCACAACTTTCACTTTTTCGGTCTTCCCTGATAATAAATGCTTTGTCAGAAGATCCACTTGCGTTTTCATGTGCGCTAAATCTTGATCACGTTCTTCTTGTCTTCTTCTTTGGTCTGCAGTCATGCCAATAGATAAAGTGGGGCTTGCTACCTCGGAATCCCTGGTATGCCAAGATCTACTTTGTTTCATCATGCGATCTAGCATATTGCTTGCTTCACCAAAGGTGAGGTCCATAAAAGATCCTCCAGCTGCGTTATCCACCACTGGCTTAGTTATTGAATTCAAGGCTCTATACAATATCTCCATGAGGTGAACATTAGTCATGTGATGGTTTGGGCATCTCGCTAGCTTTGTCTTGAACCTCTCCCATGTTTCATGAAGAGCTTCAGTGGGAAGCTGACGAAAGTTGCTGATTTCATCTCTCAATTGTGCCCTTTTGGAAGGCGGAAAGAATCTTTCTAGGAAAGCGTCTCTCAATTGCCTCCAATTTGTAATTGAATCAGGAGTCAGCCCATTCAACCATAGTGTTGCCTCCCCAGACAGAGACAATGGAAATAAACGTAATCGAATTGCATTCTGACCAACACCAGGATTGTCAAAAGACTTGCATATAGAAATAAAGTTGATGAGATGCATATTCGGATCATCGCCTGCTAGTCCACCAAACAATCCATTGAGTTGCAATAACAGAATCATGGTGCTTGTGATGTTGAACTTGGCTCTGGGCGCTAATGGTGGTGGAATTATAGCTCCAGTGGCTCCGGCACCATCAAGATCATCATCATCATCGTCGAAAGCTGGCTGCATAGGTTGGCGATCATGTCTATACCGATCTTGTCGACCTCTTCTGTTGGCAGGTGTTGTGATTTCAGCATCATGCCTTGGGTTTAGTAATTCGTCATCACCTAAATCCTCATCGTCAGGATTTGTTGCTCGTGCAGGGTTATCAATGTTCTGTTGTGGAACCTGGGTTGCGGCAAGGGCAGCCAATCTTGCTTGTTCCTGTTGAGCAGCCATCCTTGCGATTTCAGCTTGTGCTTCTATTCTACCAATGCGTTGTGGTTCAGGATAACGGTTGACCAGAACTTCGAGTATGGGGCATGCACTAAAATAAAAACCTGCAGTAGACAAAAACAAAAACTAAAAGTAAAAGTACGAGAATCTTTGACCAAAGGGTCTAGTAATTATTACGAACTTAATTGACACTTGTATTCCCCGGCAACGGCACCAATTTTTGATAACGCTCAATCTACAGCTCTCGTAGGAGTGTAAAGCGTTCGTTAGCAACTATAGAACCCAACAGGGTTGGGTGTCGATCCCACAGGGAATAGCTTGGCCAACAAGTAAGCAAAATTACTAAACTTTTGGTGCAAGTCTCGTAAAAAGGTGGGATTGTAATGTGTCACCAAAACAATTAAATAAAAGATAAAAATAGCAAAGTAAAAGAGAAATATTGTTACGTAAATTATAAACAATGAGAATTGAGGTGTTGCGGTTATGTCCACCTTCTGAGGTATACGTCTCTATTGGCTATGAGTGTGTAGAATTCTGACATGCAACTACTTATAGAGAATTGTATTCGATGGTAAATCCAGGCGTTTTTCGACCTATTCGAGGATTATTTCACTTTAACTCTTTCGAGCTTAAAGCGTGTCTAACGGTACGAATTCTCCAAGAGGTTAGTCCAGTTACGGCACTAGCTTTTTAGTAGGGAATTTTAGAGGGTGACCCTACTACCTTGACATTATCTCTTTTCCAGACAGATAACCTTTCTTTCGAACAAGTTAAATGTTATACTCGCGTATTCTCGCGTTTGCAACCACAAAGAATGTAGACTAAGATGAAGAGAATAATGATATAAGCAGTATACGTGTCGCGAACTCACAAACTCACAGCAATAGATAGTATCTCATACGGCTTCCATAACCCCAATAGAGAAGTTTAGTTACCCATGAATGCGAAGGAGATCACGATTGACATTGTTGTTATACCACAAGATTGAGTAATTTCGTGTAGCTTAGGTGGTAGGCGTGAGGCGTGAATTCCTAGGCAAAGTAACGATTCTCTTGTTGTGGAATTTAAGAATAGAAGAGTAGAAGAAGAAAAATAGAATTAATGGAAAGATTAGAAGAGTTGTAGAATTGTTTGTAGTGGAAGATGAGAGGGATGGAAGAAAGTATTGTGGTCTCCCCCCTTCAAATTCCTTTGCAAATCTCTAGCATGATAGGGTATTTATAATACCCATATCCTAATCCTACTAGATAAATAAAATATCTAACCAAATCCTACTAGGCTAATGTAATACTTAACCCAATTATACTAGGTTAATGTAACATTATCATAATCCAAATAAACTAATGAAATACATAACCCAATTGTACTAGGTTAATGTATCATTGTCCAAATCCAACTAAGTTACTGCAAATCCCCAAAGTCTTCAGAAATGTTGTTTTAGCCCGGGACAGATTTTCCATGCAGCAGTTTTAGTCCTTAGGCGTGTAAACTCCCTTCCCTTCCTTCGTGAGCTTTCTTTTGCGTCAAGTAAGCCATAAAATGCTGAATTCTGCATCATTTATACCTGAAACTTTACTAATCATGTTCGTTAGCTCATTTACAGGAAAAAGGACTAAAAGTGCATGAAATATATACTTTGTTGTCAAAACTAGGCTAAAATATGGACAAAATATATTGATATAGGCGTGTAAATTCGCCTATCATCAATAAGACTATCTGAAGTCAAAGTATTCATTGCTTGACTGAGAGTATTGTTAAAACATGACATGGCTCTAGGTACATAGCTAATGTTTCGGGTACAAGTACCCCCAGGACTCGGTGGAAGGAAACTGATAAAGCATGACTTACTTGAATACATAATAATCATCATAATACATTTACTGAAGCATTTCATCAAACATGTAATAGGCATAAGCTTGTACGTACATAGGGATTTCATGATATCATGCTAATTAGACACTTTCCCTTCATCTAGGCATTCAACCAAACACATAGTAGGCATAGAATGTGTAAAAAACATTATAAAACAATTAACTATCGTGATTCAATTCCAATTTAATCATTCAAGGGTTTAGACCTAGGGTTTCATGAATCTATACCGATACAAATGAACCCATATGGAATTTAACACTCATTCATGGAATACAATTCAATTACTCATTATGAACATGAACAAAAGCAGCCCAATCCTGAAATTCATAAGAAAATCCATAACTTGAATTTAGAAAAGGGATTCTTGAGCTTCATGGACGAAAGGAGTCCATGAATGAACACTATGCATACCTTAGTTCGTGATTTCATGAAGATTGATGGTGAAACCTTCTTGAATTTAAATCTCCAATAGAAACCCAAGCTTGTTCTTGAGAGAAACTTGAGAGAAAATAGTATATTTTGTATATTTTGTATATTTTGGGTGAAGAATAGCTAAATCACGTGTTATTGGGTTTAAATAGGGGTAGGAAATTGACCCTTTTAACCCTGTACACGTCATTTGATTTCAGTAAAATTTTCCCGAACTAGGCCCCTAGCGCAACGCGGTGTTATCGCGTCGTGTCACTGAAAATTGACAATTGGGAAATTGAGGGATGGTACGACACGAAGCCATCACGTTGCCTCTTCCTTCATGACCTGGAACTTTGGCGCGACGTGGGGAAAATTGTGTTGAGACACTGAAAAAGGACAATTCTGAATTTGAGTGCTGGTGCGATGCGCCATAATCGCGGACACCTACTGGAAATTGCCAAATGTCATTTCCTCTTGTGGCGCGGTGTGCCACTGACTAATATGGCACTGTTTTACGACGGGAACTTGAAATAGTCATAACTTCTTACCTGGTTATCAGATTTAAGAGAATCATATATCGATGGAAAGATTGTTGAATTTTTCACATGACAAAAAGTGAAAATCTTGAAAATTCCTCATGGAATGATTATCATTCACTTTTGAATCTAATACTAGGCAATCTTGGGATGAAATTTGCTAGAAATCTTTGAGGTATTACAATATCTCCCCCTTGAGAACATTCTTCCTCGAATGAGACTGACTGGCAGGGGAAATAATAAGATGAACATGAACTGAACATAAATAACTGGAACATGATCTCATGACTGACAAGCTGAACATAACATACTGATGATGCATATCTGATACATGTGTAACTGATTCATGAATGCATGACTAAATATGTAATGGTAGTTGATACCAAATTTATACTGGGAACATGAACATGAAACTGAATACCAAGTTTGTGATGAACACTGATCATGAAACTGAGTAAGATTAAGGAGAACTGTTACCTTGAGCTTGATCTGAGTTGGTGGAGAAGAGGTGAGGATACAGAGGTGAGGATACTTGGTACGCATGTTTGCTTCTGTTTCCCAAGTAGCTCCCTCGACGGACTGATTTCGCCAAAGAACTTTAACTAGAGGGACTTCTTTGTTCCTCAATCTACGAGTCTAATAGTCTAAGATTTCGACTCAAATCTCTTCATAAGAGAGACAGTTCTGAACATCAATACTCTGAATAGGGACTACGACTGGTGGGTCACCTATACATTTCTTGAGCAAAGAGACATGGAAGACTGGATAAACTGAGGCTAGATCTGAAGGTAATTCAAGCTCATAAGTTACCTTGTTGAAACGATTGAGAATCTTTAAGGGACCGACATATCAGGGACTGAGCTTTCCCTTCTTGCCGAATCTCTTTAATACCTTCATGGGAGAGATCTTTAGATAGATATGATCACCAACCTCAAACTCGAGATCTTTTCTATGAACATCTACATAAGAATTCTATCAGCTTTGAGCAGCCCGGAGTCTTTCTCTGATTATCTGGAATTTTTTTATGATGTCGAATACTAAGTCAGGACCTATGACTGAGGCCTTACTAACTTTGAACCAATCAATTGGAGATGTACATCTCCTACCATAGAGAGCTTCGAATGGAGCCATCTGAATACTGGAATGATAGCTGTTGTTGTATGCAAACTCAATCAAAGGCAAATGGTCATCTCAACTTTCCTTGAAATCAATTGCACACGCCCTTAGCATATCTTCTAAAGTCTGAATGGTTCTTTCTGCTTGACCATCTTTCTGAGGATAGAAGGCTGTACTGAGATGAACTTGGGTACCGAGACCCTTTTAGAATGCTTTCAAAAAATAAGAGGTGAATTGGGTACCTCTTTCTGAGATAATGGACTACGGAATACCGCACAATCTGACCAACTCCTTGATATAGAGTTTGGCATAATCCTCGGTTGAATAAGAGGTATGAACTGGAAGGAAATGAGCTGATTTGGTCATTCTGTCTACAATGACCCAGACACAATCATGATGATGACGAGTTAGAAGCAAACCCATCACGAATTCCATGTTCACAACTTCCCACTTCTAAGTAGGAATACTGAACTCCTGCATAGACCCACTAGGCTTCTGATGCTCTATCTAAACTTGCTAACATATAAAGCACTTAGCCAAAAATTCTGCAATGTCTTTCTTTATCCTACTCCACCAGTAGATTTCTCGCAAGTCACGGTACATCTTTGTGGCCCCTGGATGAATAGAGTAGCGTGCATTTAATAAAGCATTTCATCAAACATGTGATAGGAATAAGCTTGTACGTACATGGGGATTTCATGATATCATGCTAATTAGACACTTTCCCTTCATCTAGGCATTCAACCAAACACATAGGAGGCATAGAATGTGTAAACAACGTCTTACAACAATTAACTGTCGTGATTTAATTCCAATTTAATTATTCAAGGGTTTAGTCCTAGGGTTTCATGAATCTATACCGATACAAATCAACCCATATAGAATTTAAAACTTATTCATGGAATACAATTTAATTACTCATTATGAACATGAACAAAAGCAGCCCAATCATAAAATTCATAAGAAAATCCATAACTTGAATTTAGAAAAAGGATTCTTGGTCTTCATAGACGAAAGGAGTCCATGAATGAACACTATGCATATGTTAGTTCATGATTTCGTGAAGATTGATGGTGAAACCTTCATGAATTTAAATCTCCAATAGAAACCCTAGCTTGTTCTTGAGAGAAACTTGAGAGAAAGTAGTATATTTTGCCTGGACGCATCATTTAATTTCAGTAAAATTTCCCCGAACTGGGCCCGTGGCGCGATGCGGCATTATCGTGCCGTGTCACTAGAAATTGACAATTGAGAAATTGAGGTATGGTGCGATGCGGAGCCATTGTGTTTCTCCTTCCTTCGTGACCTAGAACTTTGGCGCAACACGGGGGAAATCACGCTGAGACACTGAAAAAAGGTCAATTCTGAATTTGAGTGCTGGCGCAACGTGCCATAATTGCGGATACCTACTGGAAATTGCCAAATTCTATTTCTTCTTGTGGTGCGGCGCGCCACTGACTAATATGGCGCTGTTTTACGACGGGAACATGAAATAGTCATAACTTCTTACCCGGTTATCGAATTTAAGCGAATCATATATCGATGGAAAGCTTATTTGAAGAGCTGGCTGGCCGACTAGCCATCTCTTCAAATGTTCACGGTTTGATTCCTTGCAGTATGTATTGTAGGGCCCAATTCATTCCTTAAATATACATTTCTACCGCAGATATTTCAAAAAAACGGTCTTTGTAGTCCAAACTCAATGACCTCCATCGATTGATGTAATACATTACAGGCTCATCCTTTCTTTGCTTAGTGCCCGTTAACTCTATCATGCTCACAGTTCATTGGGTGCTATAAAATCGATTGAGAAATTCCTTCTCAAGCTACTCCCAACTATCCATTGACTCATGCTCCAAGTCAATATACCAGTCAAATGTGTTCCCCTTTAATGAACTAAAAAAATGTTTTACCAAGAGATCACCATATGTTCCAGCGTTGCTACATGTTTCGACAAAGTGAGCAATGTGTTGCTTCGGGTTTTCCTTGCCATCAAATTATTGCAACTTTGGTGGTTGATAACCCATTGATATAGGTAGACAATCGATTCATATTGTGTAAGGATTGGAGTAATACAATGAACTCTGTGGTGCTCCACCATACTGTGCCCTGATGGTGTTTGTTAGCATGTCTTACAATTATTGGACAAATAAAGCCGAAACCGAAACAGATTGTTTCTCCTTCTGAAATTTAGACTTAGCAGGTAATTCCTCAACATCTTTGTCCTATGGAGTGAAACTGGGTGGATAGGTAGGGACGTTACTTGACTCTCCTGGTTCATAGGCCTCCAGTATGTTCATGAGTTGAGCGATATAAAGATTCTTATCGTCAACCGACTTCCTTAGGGCTTCAATGGTTTGATCCATCATTGCGAATTTCTCGTCCATGTCATTTGAGTCAGTCATTAAGGCATTGATCTTCGTTGAAACTGGAGAATCCATTGAATCTTCAGGTTCACCAAAGTTGGATCCGGTTAGAGAAAGTTCACTAAAGAACATGGATGCAAGATTGCCCCTAGCAGTCGTCACATGAGAGTTGTTGTTTTTCGCCACCTCCAAAGAAGTGAAGTATTCAGATTCATCCAAGCCACTAGCCTTGAACTTTTGGCGAGTAATTGGTCCAATACGACTCAGTTCAACAGATGAAGCAGTAGAACCCTTGCATGTAACATCGTTCGTTTTTACAAAGTCCATCGTAATAGTTGAATTTGTAGCTTCCAATTTGTAGGAGGAAGAGATAAAGAACAGAATCGATCCCACTGGGCGTGCCAAAATTTGTTCGCAACAAATTTTTGCGGAGTACGAAAAATCAACTACAAGAAAAAATAAATAAAAGAAAATAATAATTTTATTAATATGAATCTTGAGGGTACAATTCCAATATTCTCTTGATTTGTCTCTCCTAAATTTAGCAATGATTCGAGGGACTTCAGTAGCGTGTTTTCTGAATTGTTGGATGATTTGGACTTCTAGAGACGTATTTCAATCTCTGGGATGTTGGAAAGTATTTTGCCGTTTTGGAATAATCTCCGGGAAGAACTCTGTTGATTGCTCCTTTCAAGAACTTGCTAGTCAATGCTGGCGTTGTCAATGCTTGTGCAAGTGTTTTCTCTTTTTCTTTAGCATGTCATGTTACCCCCTATTTATAGTTGTACGGGGTAGGCCTAGTTGCTTGTGATCGTCCGAAACATGTCATCTTGACACTTGGCGACTCTTGACTGGTTCTTCAATTTGAATGAGATTTCCACATCATTTGTACATGTGGAGGCGTCTCATTGGTCTTGGATTTGACTGGGATGCCACATCACTTGATGAGTTGGGCTTCCAAGTGTAATATACCTTGGGATTGAATTTAATAAAAATGGACTAATTAATTTGTAGGGCCCAAATTAGTTAATAAACCCAAATGATCATGAATTAAAGTCAACTTTTGTATAAATTTGACCAGTTGAATTTTATATGTCTACACACGAATATTGATGTGTGATGAAATATATTTTCTATCTTAGTTCGATTTATCAATTGCGATTGTTTCTTTAGTCTTGTGTTTTATTATTTGGTTGAGTAGCAACAATTAAGTTCCATCGACCATCTAATTTAATGTTTTAGAGAGATGTTGTTGCATTAGAGAGGGGTTAAAGAGAGGGTCATCTAATTCCCTCATGGTATGGAAATAATTTGGGATTAGAGTAGGAACATATTTAATCATTATTTTTAATAAAATACCGCAAAAATCATGCATAATTCAATTCATAGATTAATTTCATAGGAATTTAGGCGACGACCTATTTCGAATAGACAAGAAATGGTTCGAGAGAATTCTATACGTATTAATAATTCAGTTAATTAGCTATCATTGGATTAAGACGGAGTAGTTTGATAAGTCAATAAGATTGGTTAAAGAAAGTTTCCTAATTATATGTTTAGTGATAAGGTCTGTAAAAATCAGTCACCATTGATGAAAGCTCAATAACTTGGGAAACAAAGTAAGTGAGAAGGATAACTGGAAGAGGAATACATCTATGAATGGGGAAGGAAAAAATGGAATTGAAAAACTGATTATTCAGCTAAATAAAGCAGTATATATACACATGATCCTATATTGACAAATGGCCTCAACTAACTTCTAACCAATTGTATCTAAAATGATTACAGAGGAATAAATATCTTAACAAGGTCTTATTTAGTTCCCCTTTATAATACTCTAATAACTGTTAAGAATTAACTTCTATTATAATATGATTATGTTCTGGTCATTACGTAGAAATTCAACCTCGTACATATCTATAATTGTTTGATTTGATGACTTAACTTCATATTTTATGATTAGTTTTGCATTATTGAAAAGTCTAAGCATCTTTGATGTAATTCATATGTTGTCGACCAAATTATTGTTTTTGAATATTAAAATAGATAGCTTTAAGTTTGTAAAGATCATATGCCATTAAGTCGAAGTTGTATATTTAACTTTTGTCTTTTATGTTATTTTAGGTAGTACGTCATCTTGAAAGGTAGACTGAAGAATTACTTGACGTTCGGACATAATCTAATTGAGATTTGACAAAAATAATATGTGAACTATGAAGTTAATGTTAGAAAATGATGTTTGACAAGTCAAACTACATTTCGACATGAAAATAAATTTAAAATTTTGTGAGTGAAAATTTAACTGTGGCCAAATAAGCTATCCACTTCTTTTTTCGAAATAATTTTTTCACTTTATTTGAAAATTAATATTTTTTCATAAAATTTTAAATAGAACTTGAAGTTGTATTTCAAATTTTTAAAGTAACTTATAACCACATTCCAATTCACTTTCGACTGTTAAAGTTTATTTTTAATTTGAAAAATTGTCCTACATTTTTTCCTTTAATAAAATCTACCCAGTTTTTTTATCAGTTATGTGAGAAGATTACCTTAAAGAATAGCTGGCTAGCTACTTGTTAGTGTTATTGATTTTTGTACTAATAGCATGTAGGTGCTTATATATGAAATTCATTTTATGATATTATATGACTATATCACGACAAAAAATGGATCAAATTGCAGGGGTTAATTTTATAGTAAACCCCCCGCAATTTCAACATTACCATCTTCAAACTCCAAATTTTCAACATTAACAAGTATCTTCAAACTCCAAAATCAAATTTAAATACAAAACCATCAATATTCTAAGATTCACTCCAGCCAACACAATTACATCATCATAATTGAATATCCAAGACAATATGCAACGAAATCAACGAGTGTCATTAGGATCACTATCATCACGTGATCTCCTTGCATCCATGGGCGAAATAGGTCCACTAGCTGCATCACTTGGCTACATAAAAATGCAAAGAATAAAAATCAATCGATAAACTTTCAGTCCTATTATAAACAAGAAGTTAGACTAATCATCTGCATTATCAATGATAAAAAAAAGAACACATTATAGTGAACAACATGCTTTAACACCATGTTTAAAAATTTTCCTTTATCTATTATTCGAGTGTGGGGGTTAGATAATTGGCAAACACATATAGGATTGTTAAACTGAGCCTCTTATAGACTCACTAGGTTTGAAGTTCACTGTAGAGAAGTAAGATATCATCCTAAAAGATTTCTTCATTTGTTTCACGGAGAAGACTAATACAACTCTTCATCTTGTAACTTCCCAAATATCATCTTCAAAGTTCTGCTTAGAAAATTGACTCATCAACTCTGTTATATTCCCTTGTCAGACTATTTAATTTTTTTCAAAGCACCACTTTGCTATAGCAAAGGATACAGAACTCAACAACCTAGGGAGGTCTCAAATACTTATGTCAAACAAGTAAGAAACGATACAAAACTCTTCACCCATCAATAACAATACTGAAAACATGGCTACAAATATCTAGCACGTGAACTGAATAATTAAACACAACACCAAAATAGACTCCTACCTACTTCCCATTTTATAAAGCTTAGTTAGATTTCTAGGTTAGTGAACAGAAACAAAATTATTCATGTTGTAATTCTTGTTTGCCATTAATTTCACTATATTGTCATCCTCAGTGCGGGGAAAAGTTCTTGTGACTAGAAGAAAGGAATTTTTGCAAAGAGCTCATTCGATTTTCTTGCCTTTTTAACATTACAAATCAGCTTCTGATACATAACCAAAAAAAATTAACCAGAAAGATTTTTTCTTTATGAAATTTCAAGTTCTCTAGTAGACTACTCAGACTTCCACAATCTCAACAATCCAAATTCTGATAATAAGAAAAGTGCTTCAAAACTCTGTTGCCTTAAAGTACCTCAAAACTTTGTTGCCTTAATCTGGCTTGTAAAACAGATTACCAACTCCCTCTCCCAAATAAAAACCAAGAGAAAGCTCACTTAAATCTGGTATACCATATTAAATGAAAGAAAAATAAACCAAAGCTAAAAACTAGCAGAAATTATCGACAGGTAGCTCGGAATAAGTAACTGAAATACAAAAAAATAAATAGAAATAGTCAAATTAAAAGTCATGAGAAACAAATTGAGGCGATATACAAAACTCTGTAGCATATTCTAGACAAGCAAAAAAATAAGTTCAACGACCATAATTAATCAACAATCAGTCAACTAGACTTTAACCCCAAACTAGTTGAGGTTCAATAACAACAACATACTTAGTGTAAATCTCACATGTGAGTCTCGAGGGCAGAGTGTATGTAGACCATACTCCTACCTCGTAGAGATTGAAAAAGCTGGATTTAGTGGTAAACCTAGTCTCTAACTATCCAATTCATATTTTTCTAGCCAGAAGGAGCAACACTAACTTGAGCAAATAGATTCAAAAGATCAAGAAGTCTGTTATTGTAGTCATTTATTTTTATTTTAGTTTTATTATAATCATTTTTGTCAACAGAAAATGCCTCCCACTCAGTACTACTTACCAAGTCTTATTTTAAATTTGCTCTCATCTTAGTGGGTAATCATTAAGGCAATACAACTCTAAGAAGTACTACAAATCACCATATCCATACAAGCATCATGTACCCACCCCTTACTACAAAAAACCTGTTGAATATCCTCCATCACACAAATACTACAAAGTACCTGTACCTTCTAAGCACAACTATTACAAGTCGCTAGTGAAATATTTTTTTACTTCCCTCACCTGTAAAGTATTACAAGATGCCTACATCTTCAAAGCACTACTACAAGTCACCAACTCCTAAATACTACAGCTCATCGCCACCAACAAAATATTACAAGGCATCATTTTACTACAAATCTCCACCAAATAGAATTGCATAGAGTAACCAAATACGGCTTAAAATACAATACAACTATTGTTGTTTTTGTTGTAACAGAAACTCCACTTTGTGGAAATACACTAGGTATGTTGTTGTAACAAAAACTAAGGAATACTTACAGAACTATATGCTCAGTAAAAACTAGAGGAGCCCCTTCACAAATAGGTTACTGATAACCGGATGACATTTTCTCTCTTTGAAGTCAACAGAGAAACACAGTAACATGATATATATATACACACACACACACACACGCAATAAACAAGATATGGCATGTTAGGAATAGACATTTCACAAAATTGGCAAGATGAGAATTAGGTTTAGTGGTCCTCCATATTTATCAACACATAAACATTCGACGAAAACATTCTTCACCTGAATAATAAGGTCCACATACGACATCCAAAAAGAAGAAACTAATTTAACCACATACAACATTTGAACAGTTTGTTCGTATCAAGTATAGCAGAGATATTAGGCTAAACTAGTAACAATCTGACCAGTAAATAATCCACAAAAATAGATCTACTTGCAACCTAATTAACTTCCTCATCAATTCGTGGTACTAGAGCAACATTACCCTGAATTCAATATTGTCACTTAATGGAGCTATTAATATGAAATATATCAACAAGCCACATAATTAAAAGCATCATCATGTTCCTTTTGAGATATCACTATGTCTCTTTCACTAACAGAAAGTATACAAAGTAAGCAGTAACATCAAGAATTCAAAACATGCCCTTAAATTTCTGATTCAAGAAACCTCAACTCTTCTTAACTAACAAAAGGTAATATGGGATCCAAAGCAAACCAGTACAACAAATAGTTAAAACTATGAAAGCATATATTAAAAGAAACTGTGCTATTTGCAATTTTATACAAATCACCATACATGTACACAGAAATCTTCGATAGAGAACTAATGCACTTGAAATTCAACCACATTATATGTACAACAAGAACTTCAACGACTAGCTTATTACCTATTCTTCTGTCCAGCTGGCCTGAGAAGAACGTTTCGTTTGACCTAAGCTCCTTTGACAACTGAAACTGAAATAAGATTAAACAATTGAAGTTAAATTTAAAACTGCATCAATGAACCATTTTTTTCAAAGACCTTATTTAAGTCCCAACTTTATACCACCGAAATAAATTAAAGTTTTCAACTTATCAAAAGGGAAAAAAGAAAGAACGAGAAGCAATGACCGACCGGAGTAGCAATGGCCGGCCGATCGGAGTCAATGCTAAAGTTGTTAATTGATTTGGGGGATTTTGGAAAAAAAATGAGAGAGAGGATCGATTTGGGGGTTTTGGGTGTCAATGCTAAAGCGGTTTAGACGAGAGGGAAACTATATTGGCCAAGAGGAATTTTTTTTGGCCAATTTTAAAAAAAAGAGGAATATTTTTTTTATGGCATAAGCGCTATTTTTCGATTCATAGCGGGGATTTAAAACCCTCACAAATTTATAAATTTTAGCGACAGATTTTTAACCCTCGCATTTCATATAATTTTACAGAGGTTAAAATAATCTCCGCAAATAAACCCCCGCAATTTGACCCTTTTTTGTAGTGTATCTTGTCGATATACTTTTTAAGAAGATTTGGCTATATATATATATATCATATTTTTAGGGCAAGTAACAGAATTAGCCAAATATAAGGGGCTTATCTATAAAAGCCCTCATAATTTAAATAATTACAAAACATCTCAGGATTTTATTAAATTTGTATATCTCTAAAGTTGTACTTTAGGCAATTAAAGATATACCTTTTTTTTTTCTTGTAAACTCGCATGCATCTGAAGGTGTATCTTAACTCTCTTCTTGTTAAACTCGTTTGTCCTATGTACCTAGGTATTTTATAAGTTGTGCATCTGAGCAATTACTATTATTATGTAATAGTTGTGTATTTCATATACATCAGAAATTTGGATTGTGTGTCTGGACAATTACTTCATTATGTAATTGTTGTGTATCTAAGACATATCTAAAATTTAAATTGTATATCTGGATACTAATTTTGGTATATCTTGTAATTATTTCAGAAACTTAAAAGGTACCGTAAAATTAGGGGTCAAACCTCCTACATTTCTATTGTTTGCTCTATTTTGTAAAGGAAAAATACATTCTGGCATGAATATCATTATGATTATGTAGTATTTCAAGTTTGACGTTAAAATGATGAGCAAATTTGATAAATAAATGATTCTAAGATAATTTTAAAATATCATTTTAAATTTTTGAGTAAAAATCTTTTATCAAATGGGGCCTAATTCTGACTACTGACTCAAGGCTCACAATGGCTCGTGGAAAATATCTCATCTGAGTATGACTGATTTTCTTGATTGATAGTGCTAATGCCGTTTTCCAACTTTAGGTAACACAAAATCTCTCAAAGTGCCTTGAAAGACAAAATTCTAACTTCTCTATGTTAAAAAAAATTCTCATTACCTACTAGTCTGATTTTCTTTTTTCCAGGTCAAACACGTGAATTTTGTTTGATAGTGTGTGACGATAAGATTTTAATTCAAGATTTTATCTATTTTTAATATCATATGAAAACGTGTGGTCATTAGATTGTTTAAAAGTTTAGGTTGAATATATTGATAATTTATAAATTTATTAAATAAATTTCATTTAGATATTAGAATTATATGACATTGGACACATGAAAATATAACAAAATATTTTAACTAAACACTTTCGATTCATATTTTTTAAAAAGTTTGTGAGTCTTCAATATTGTTCATTATATAGATAAGTTAATTAGTCACATTAAATATGTCTCCTCCTTTTATTATAGACATCAACATCAGTTGATATATACATGAGTTTTTATGACTTAATGACATTTAATGCATTAAATATATTACATATTTCTAAACGGTTAACTTATCTATATAATAAATGCTTCAGAGCATATATACAAGTTTTTCATAATTTGCGTTCAGTAGAAACGTTTTTATTTTTTTCAAATCAAGAGAAAAAAGAAACCAATATTTAGTACTCCTTCGGTCCAAAATAGTTGTTATGTTTCATTTTTGAGAGTCAATTTGACTAATTTTTAAAAGTTATATTAGATTAAATTTATTTAATATTTTAAAATAAAAATTTATATATTAAAAACTATATGAAAAGTACAATAAGTTGCAACTTTTTCTTTTTTTCAATATAATTAAAAGATATATCTTAAAATATTAATCAAAATTTATATTATTTGACTATAAAAAAAGAAGACACGCCAATCATTTTGAGAGGAGGGAGTAGTAATTTAGTATTAGTACTTTCTACGGCAGAATTTTAGTAGGCGTTTGACCATAACTATTATTCACAATATTCTGAAATATGTTTTCACTTTATTTTAGAATACTCATTTGGCCATAAAATTAAAAACGTATTTCGGAATATGTTCTCACAACTCATTTTTTTAACTCAGATTTTTCTATTTCTTTACAAAATAGTACATGCATCCAAAGTCTAAAATATATTTAAAAAATATTATGGTTAAATACAATTTCAACTTTATTTTCAATTTCAAGAATACCAAATAAGACGAATATATTTTTTATTTCATGATAAACGGATCCTTACATAGAGGAAACGGATCAAAACATGCCATCATTTTTTCCAACTTTTGAGGGTTACTTTTCCATAATCCTTGTCATCAAACATATGAACCACTCTAAAAGGTATAAGCTAATAATATCATCGTATAAAGAAGTTAAAAGAAAATTGCGTATTAAATCTACGGGTGTGTTTGAACTTTGATTAGGAGAAATATATATATATATTTTGTTTGTTCAAAATAGTTTGGAATATATCTTTTCTAACTAAAATATAGTAGTAAAGTTTGTTAGAACAATAATGATAATTGTACAAGAAATTCAAAATAAACTTGCTTGGCTTAGAGGCACGATAATACGCTTCTAAAAGATAGTTGAAGTCTCTCCCACGAGCAAACGAAAGAATTAGTAACAACTCTTCTATTCTTGAATTGTTGATTTCACCTTTTGATCAATGTCTCTCAAATGTTTTTCAAGGGGAAAGTAATTTTTTTTGAGTGTGTCTTTTCAAACAAAAGAACTTGCTATTTATAGGATAAAAGTTTCATGTAAAAGGAGTATTAATTAAATAATAGTTAATAGGTTCATGAACAAAAAATTGTCTTTCTTTCAAGAACCTAAAACGTAAATGAATGAATTGTAAATGCATTTGTAACTCAAAATGCATTTGTTTCAATTGTAAATTCACATTCATCTTCTTTGTAGCTCAAAACTTCAAGTGATGCATTTGTTTCATAGCTCTTAAATAAAATCATTAACCGATGTATTTGTTTCAAAATTTATTGAAACATAAACTTAACAATCCCCCACTTGTTTCGAGAAATTTTATAAAAAACAAAATTCATTTGAGACATCAATTAGGAAACATGCATCAATAATGATGTCTTTTGGACTTGAACCATTAGCTAGTGAAGACTTTCTAAATCATTGACTACTTAGTGAACAAATCTTGAACTAAGTGGTTCATTGAATAAAGTAGAAAAATACTCCACGCATATTGCTATGTTCCGGTGAAAATCAAAATCCTTTGACACCTTACGACCATATGTCCTGAATCCTTTTAGCTAAGTGTTTTAAGATTTTCCTGTTAAAATCTTATTGAAGCGGCCTCCACTTTGAACATAGTGCGGTGAATTCATCAAGAGTAACTTTGCATACTCTGACTAAATAGTCTCTGAATTTCATTAAGAGAAATTAATCTCATCCTCCTTTATAGCAAAGTATCAGTAAATCTATCAAGAGCGTTCCTACACATTCCAACCGAAATTGGTGTATAGACTTATTAAGAGAATATAATCTCATTCTTCTCTTTTGTTGGAATACTATCAAATCTATCAAGAGTATTATTATTTACTCCAACCGAGATCGGTCATATAGATTTATCAAGAGAAAAAATCTCAACTTATGCACATCTACTTACTCTCTAGGGAAAAAGAAAATTTTATAGATACGCTTCACAATTGTAACTTTACTTGTTTTTCCCTTTGAACCCAAGATTACATCATTAGGTAGGGTTTTCATAAAGTACAATCAATTTTCAATAGGATTTATTCCCATCCCATTACAAGTTTGTACCACCAATTCCTTGCCTAACTCTTTAGACAAAGGATCTGCTAAATTGAGTTTGGACTTCACATATTGAAGCGATATTGTACCATCCTCCAATAATCATCTCACATGATTGTGTTTGAGATGAACTTGACTTGAATTTCCATTGTAACAATCACTTGAAGCCCGAAATATAGCAGCTTTACTATCATAATATATAGTCAAAAGTGGTATTGACTTACCCCATAACGGAATATCTATCATTATACTCCGTAGCCTAACAGCTTCTTACCAAGCAGCAGACGTAACCAAAAATTCTGACTCCATGGTTGAGTGAGTAATACATGTATGTTTCTTTGATCTCCAAGATATTGCTGCTCCAGCTAAAGTGAAAATTCAAGTAGTAATAGATTTAGAGTCATTCGGATTAGAATTCCAGGTAGCATCACTGTAGTCTTCAAGAACTGCTGGAAAGGTAGAATAATGCAGGCACACATTAATTTTACCCTTCAGATACCTTAAAACACTAATTAAGGCATTCCAATGGTCAACTCCAGGGCTACCAGTAAACTTGCTCAAAGTTACTACTGCATAACCAATATTTGTCCTGGTACAATGCATTGCATACATAAGACTCCCAACAATTTGAGAATATGTCAATTGATCAAGAATATCACCAGAGTTTCGCACTAGTTTGATGCTAGGATCAAATGGTGAGGAGCAGGCTTGTCGTCAAAATGACCAAACCTCTTTAGAACCTTCTCAATATAACTTGATTGAGTAAGAGTTAAAACATTTGCTGATCTTACAATTTTGATGCCTAAAATTACACCATCTTCTCCAAGATCTTTCATTTCAAATTGAGAAGCAAGAAAATATTTTGTTTCTTTGACTCTTTCGATATCAGTTCCAAAGATCAACATATCATCTACATAAAGACATATTATAACACCAGAATTTTCTTGAAATTTACTAAATATGCAGATATCTCCATCATTGATTAAGTAGCCATTAGAAATCATAATTTTTCTAAATTTATCGTGCCATTATTTTGGAGCTTTTTTTAATCCATACAGAGATTTAAGAATCTTACAAACTTTACGTTCTTGATCAGGATTGACAAATTCTTCTGGTTGTTTCATGTAGACTTCTTCATCTAAATCTCCATTCAGGAATGCAGTATTTACATCCATCTGATGAATCACAAGACCATGAATTGCTACTAAAGCAATCAGGAGACGAATAGAGGTCATCTGAGCCACAGGTGCAAAAGTATCAAAATAATCAATATCTTTCAATTGAGTAAAACCTTTATCTACCAAACAAGCTTTGTACTTATCTAAAGTACCATCGAATTTTATTTTTTTCCTAAAAATTCATCGGCAACTAATTAGTTTACATCCAGAAGGAAGATCTGATAATATCCATGTATTATTAGACAGTATAGATTGCATTTTATCATCAATGGCTTCACGCCAAAATGGAGCATCATGTGAAGACATAGCTTCATCATAACTTTCAGGATCCTTTTCAACCAAATAAGCTTGAAAATCAAGTCCAAAGTCTTTTGATTTGGATGGTCTTGAACTACGTCGTGGTTGACTTTACTCCAATGATTCAACTATTATTCTTTTAAGAGAAGAAATAGAAGAACTTGAACCTTGTTCAAAACAATCTTTTTTCTTGGGAAATATATGCTCAAAAAAGTTATCATGTAAAGATTCAATAATTGTGTGAGGACTTGGGGTCACAAGATTTAAAAATCTATAAGCCTTACTAGTTTGTGAATAACCAATAAACATACAATCTACTCTTCTATAGCCAATCTTAGTTTAATGTTGATCTGGTAATCGAACATGAGCCAAGCAACCTCATACTTTAAAATAATTTATATTTAGTTTTTGATTGTTCCAAAGTTCATATGGAGATGCATCATGATTCCTGGAAGTAATTCTATTCAAAATATGACATGCTGAAAGTAAGGCTTCAGTTCATAAATTTTCAGACATACCAGATCCATAAAACATAGAATTAACTATTTCTATGAAAGTCCTATTTTTTCTTTCTGCTACACCATTTTGTTGTAGTGTATAGGACATGGTCAATTATTTTTCACAGCCTTTTTTTCACAAAAATCAATAAAATCTGAATTTAAGTACTCTCCACCTCTATCAGACCTAATTGATTTAAGTTTTAAACACAATTTATTTTTAACTTCTGCTTTATATGTTTTAAAAGTCTCAAATGTTTCATCTTTTGTTTTCAATGGAAAGACATAAGTATATCTTGAGTAGTCATCAATAAAAGTGATAAAATATCTCTTTTCATGACGTGACAAATAATCCATCTCACAAATATCAGTGTGGATTAATTGCAAAAATGTGGAAGTCCTTTCAACTGTCTTAAAGGGCTTCTTTGTAATCTGACATTTACTACAAGTAAGACACTTAGTAGTATGATTTTTTCCACAACTTTTGATTAATCCATTATTCACTATAAGTTGAATGGATATAAAATTTATATGTCCAAGACGTTCATGTCATAAGTCCAGAGACTCCACAAGATAAGCAGAAATATTTTCATGTTCAATATTGAGTTTAAACATTCCATTTGCAATATAACATTTTTCAACAAACATACCATTTTTAGATAAAATAAACTTATCTGCCTTAAAAACCATTTTAAAACCATGCTTCGAAAGAAGCATACCTGACTCCAAGTTCTTCCGAATATCAGGAACATGCAATACGTCCATCAATGTAACTATCTTTTCGGAAGTAAATTTCAGTTCAACAGTTCCTTTTCCCACAAATTTAGTACAGTAGGAGTTTCCCATATATACAATTTTACCGTCCCCCACTAATTCATAAGTCTTGAAAGAATTTTGGTTACCTGATATGTGACGAGTTGCGCCGGTATCTATCCACCATTTCACTTGATCTTCCGCAACAAATGCTTCTGTGGCCATTTCCACAAGATCATTTTTTTTATTTTTATTTGCTTTTTCTTTCTTCTTTTCAGATTTGAGAATTTTACAATCACGCGCATAATGACCAACTTTGTGACAATGATAGCATTCAGCAGATTTAAAATTGACACTATTACGCTTGAAATTTATAGTCTTTTTTGCCTTTGAAAATTCTTATTTTCAGGTTCATTCTTGTTTGATTTTTCTTCAACCATATGAGCTTTCATGACAAGTTCCTTCAAATTATTATTATCACGCCATCTTGTCTCTTGTTCAATTTACAAGTGTTGCAACAATTTTTCAAGAGTCAAATCTTTATTTTTATGTAAGAGTTTACTTCGGTACTCTTTCCAAGATGGGGGAAGTTTTGATACAATAGCACCAACATGAAAGTTTTCATCAAGAGCAATTCCAGATATAGCAATTTTATTAGCTATAAGTTGGAATTCTTGTACTTGTTCAGTGATTGACTTGTCATCAACCCTTTTGAACTCCATATAATTTGAAATGAGAAATTTCTTAGAACTCACTTCTTATGCTAAATAAATAGCTTGAAGAGTGTCCCATATCTCTTTAGCATATTTGTATTTAACATAATATTGATCATAATATGTATTGGGCATTCCTCTAAGAATATAATTCTTGCACAAACAATCATCATATTGCCACTTGACAATTTGTTCTTTAACCTAAGTAGCCTCGTCAGATGCTACCTCAGAACTAGGAGCGTTAGGACAAGGTTCTTCAAGGACATATGCCAACTTTAATCTTCATAAAAAGAATTTCATCTTTCCACACCATCTAGAAAAGTCTTTGCCATCAAATATTTCAAAATTAGGATTAGGCAAAGATGAAATACTATTTGATATTAATGTAGAAGCCATTGAGACAACTATCTTAATATTGTTAGAACAATAATGCTAATTGTACAAGAAATTTAAAATAAAATTACTTGGCTTAGAAGCACGATAATACGCTTCTTGAAGATAGTTGAAGTCTCTCCTACGAGCAAACGGAAGAATTAGTAACAACTCTAGCTTCGAGATTCAACTAAGCCACAAAACAAGTAGCATTCAAGAATGTTGCTCTTCTATTCTTGAATTGGTGATTTCACCTTTTAATCAATGTCTCTCAAATGTTTTTCAAGGGAAAAGTAATTTTTTTGAGTGCTTGTCTTTTCAAACAAAAGAACTTGCTATTTATAGGATAAAAGTTTAATGTAAAAGGAGTATTAATTAAATAATAATTAATAGGTTTATGAAAAAAATTATCTTTCTTTCAAGAACCTAAAACGCAAATCACTACTAAAAAAAACTGAAAAATCGACCACACAAAACCGACCACTAGTGGTCGATTTTTTATTTTTTTTTAAAAGCGACCACATGAGGTCGCTTTTATAATTTAAAAAATCAAAATAATTATTTTAAGAATTTTTATATTAAATATATACAAATAAAAATTAAAAAAAAAATCGACAAAACCGACCACTTGTGGTAGGTTTTTTCTAAAAAATATAATTAAAAAATATTTTTTATAACTGACCACTTGAGGTCTGTTTTTAATTTAAAAAAAAGAAAATATTTTTAAAAAACTAACCACTTGTGGTCGGTTTTTAAAAAGTATTTTTTAATCTATTTTTAAAAAACCACAACTAGTGGTCGATTTTTAATTTAAATAATATATATTTTTAAACAACCGACCACTTGTGGTCGGTTCTTTAATTAAAATAATTTTTTTTTTTAAAATACCGACCACTTGTGGTATGTTTTTGAACTAAAAAAAAAAAAGTAAATAATTTTTAGAAACAAATAATTATATATATGTAATCAAATATATATATTATTTTCATGAAAAAATAATTATATATAAAATCTAATATATATATATATATATATATATATATAATTTTTTTGAAATTACAATGATTACATGTAGTCGATAACCAATATAATAATAATAAAAATCAATCAATCTTAAATTTTGTAAATAAATTGCCCTAAAAAATATGTCAAATAAAATAAACTAACTACGTTAAACATAATTTTTAAATTTTACTTTTGTTTCAATATATAAAATTAGTGTTTTCCTTTGTATATACGTTAAACATGCATAATATTTGTATAATGAATGTGTGTATATATATATATTATTTCGTTGTGATAATGATATTATATTACTATTGCGGTCATAATAATGTAATATATAACCGATAATTCATCAGAATATAATGAACGTCTTCTATTATAAGGTAATATACTTGTTGATTTGATATATATAGTACGCATTCAAGAGTTCTTATATATAAATATCTTCATATATATTTATATATATATATCATGTAGTGATCGATAGATGAACGATGTAGTCAAAATCTAGTAGAATATAATTAAGCTAATTAAATATAATTAATCGATCAATCATCAGAGTATGTATATGAAACACATCGCATTAAATTATTGGATAATTTACCCGTGTACGTATGTGATATATATATATAGTACGTATTTAGAACTTGATATAGTCGATAGTGTGTGTATGTGTATGTATGTATAGGTATGTTTATAGTATATACATGTTATATAGTGAGGTATATTAATGACATAAGATAATCTAATCGATAATTCATCTAAGTATTTTGTGATATACGTTGTATATTATTATGGGGTAGTAAAATTGTGTATGTGATGTTTATAGTACGTATTTAAAAACTGATAGACAATTGAATATATGTATATATATTTACATATCGTGTAGTGACGTGTGCAGTAATCAAAATTAAAGCTAGATAACTGAATCTATATATCAAAATATTTTGAATGATACGTTGCAATATATCATACTTTTGAGGAAATATATATACTATTTTGTGTAAATGTAGACAGAGGCGGAGCTACAGTAAGAGGGTTCATCTGAACCCCCTTCGGTAAAAAATTATACTATTTGTACATAGTTAAAATTATTTTTTATGTATATACAGTAGATGTTGAACCACCTTCGATTAGTTTGTAGGTGTACTTTTAAACCTCCTTAACAAAAATCTATATTGTTGAAGTTGTAATAACGTAAGACAAGTATTACGAGGTATATTGGGGGGGGAGGAAGGAAGGAAGTAGGGGAGGGAGAATCTATCCAAACATATTGAATACCTTGATTTAAAACGATTGAAGTAATAATATACTGTACGTTGCAATTATATTAATGTAAGCTAATAATCAAATTAATCGATAACTGTAACATCCCGATTTGCTGAACCGGGAATGCTACACGGTGATCATGACCCTGAAGGATGATAAGCTAACCCATGACTGATATCTATACCTATATACTGCATAAAATACTGAATAATGTAGAAACATGCACTGAAAGGCCATAAGGTTCAATACTGAACATAACATGGATGAGATAACATTTGTGGGGTAATACAATACCCAAAACAAAATTGTAAACACTGAAGTATGGAACACAATAGTCTGCATCTAGTCTGAAAGCCTCTACTATCTGAATAATCTGAATAAGGAGTTGATGGGACATGTCCCCAACTAACTCCAACCAATAACTAATCAATAAAATAGTGGAGAAATAATCATGTCCTCGAAGGATGAGGAATCACTCTATTCTGACTGCTGAGACTGGAATATACTGCTGATTTGGAACTCGTGTCTCTGAACCTATGGTGAAACATAAAAAGAAAGCACCATAGCACAAATGCGTCAGTACAATGGAATTTACTGAGTATACATGTGAGGTAGGCTAATGCAAGGGTTAACGTGCATGAATAATGCTAGCTAACTGTCTAACATAAATGCGAGAATGCATACATAAATACGTAACTGTAACTGACACTGTGATATCGTGATTACTGAATCTGAATACTGATGACATAAAATACTAATAACTGATATAAATGATAGCATAAATAGTTGTATCTGAATGTAATTGATAACATGGGTGACTGTATCTGACAGTCCTAAATCTGATGGAACTATCTGAGTTCTTTACTGTATCTGAGTCGACTGTATCTGTCAGTCTTGAATCTGAAGAACTATATTAGTTCTTTTACTAAGACTGTTACTGAAACTGTGGGAGGTAGTATTTAACCGACAAACCTATGATATGTCATTATGGTTCAGTTGGGGTCCAATCTGTAACCCCAATTGAAAGGGTGTCAATACCGCGCCACTGGTACGGACAAGCTGTGGGCGACCCTTATCTAATAGTGTCCCCAAAAGAGAATGGTGGGGCCCTTATCTGACAGTTCTTATCCACCCCATCAACCCTCATCGGACAGTGTTGATGTCTCAACCTATGCTGGCTACATAGATCTGGAACGCAAGGATGACTTCTAAGGATCATACCCTCATCTAATAGTGTGTTTCCCCATCTTTGGGATCACTCGGTGATAATTTCTACTCCCATTTGAATGGACACCGAACATGGTTTACTGAATTAAACATGAGCTGAGTTACTAAGTTCCGTTGACTGACGAAATACTACTGATATCTGACAACTGACTGAGTCATGAGATCATAGAGATTTTTCCTGATTCATAAGACTATCTGAAGTCAAAGTATTCATAGCTTGACTGAGAGTATTGTGAAAACATGACATGGCTCTAGGTACATAGCTAATGTTTTGGGTACAAGTACCCCCAGGACTCGATGGAAGGAAACTGACAAAGCATGACTTACTTGAATACATAATAATCATCATAATACATTTACTGAAGCATTTCATCAAACATGTAATAGGCATAAGCTTGTACGTACATAGGGATTTCATGATATCATGCTAATTAGACACTTGCCCTTCGTCTAGGCATTCAACCAAACACATAGTAGGCATAGAATGTGTAAAAAACATTATACAACAATTAACTATCGTGATTCAATTCCAATTTAATCATTCAAGGGTTTAGACCTAGGGTTTCATGAATCTATACCGATACAAATCAACCCATATGGAATTTAACACTCATTCATGGAATACAATTCAATTACTCATTATGAACATGAACAAAAGCAGCCCAATCATGAAATTCATATGAAAATCCATAACTTGAATTTAGAAAAGGGATTCTTGGGCTTCATGGATGGAAGGAGTCCATGAATGAACACTATGCATAACTTAGTTCGTGATTTCATGAAGATTGATGGTGAAACCTTCTTGAATTTAAATCCCCAATAGAAACCCAAGCTTGTTCTTGAGAGAAACTTGATAGAAAATAGTATATTTTGTATATTTTGGGTGAAGAATAGCTAAATAGCGTGTTATTGGGTTTAAATAGGGGTAGGAAATTGACCCTTTTAACCCTGTACGCGTCATCTAATTTTAGTAAAATTTTCCCGAACTAGGCCCCTAGCGCAATGCGGTGTTATCGCGCCGTGTCACTGAAAATTGACAATTGGGAAATTGAGGGATAGTACGACGCGAAGCCATCACGTTGCCTCTTCCTTCATGACCTGGAACTTTGGCGCGACGCGGGGAAAATTATGTTGAGACACTGAAAAAAGGACAATTCTGAATTTGAGTGCTGGTGTGATGCGCCATAATCGCGGACACCTACTGGAAATTGCCAAATGTCATTTCCTCTTGTGGCGCGGTGTGCCACTGACTAATATGGCACTGTTTTACGACGGGAACTTGAAATAGTCATAACTTCTTACCTGATTATCGGATTTAAGAGAATCATATATTGATGGAAAGATTGTTGAATTTTCCACATGACAAAAAGTGAAAATCTTGAAAATTCCTCATGGAATGATTATCATTCACTTTTGAATCTACTACTAGGCATTCTTGGGATGAAATTTGCTAGAAATCTTTGGGGTATTACAATATGTCCCCCTTGAGAACATTCTTCCTCGAATGAGACTGACTGAGAGGGGAAATAATAAGATGAACATGAACTGAACATAAATAACTGGAACATGATCTCATGACTGACAAGCCTAACATAACATACTTAACATGCATATCTGATACATGTGTAACTGATTCATGAATGCATGACTAAATATGTAATGGTAGTTGATACCAAATTTATACTGGGAACATGAACATGAAACTGAATACCAAGTTTGTGATGAACACTGATCATGAAACTGAGTAAGATTAAGGAGAACTGTTACCTTGAGCTTGATCTGAGTTGGTGGAGAAGAGGTGAGGATACAGAGGTGAGGATACTTAGTATGCATGTTTGCTTCTATTTCCCAAGTAGCTCCCTCGACGGACTGATTTCGCCAAAGAACTTTAACAAGAGGGACTTCTTTGTTCCTCAATCTACGAGTCTGATAGTCTAAGATTTCGACTCAAATCTCTTCATAAGAGAGACTGTTCTGAACATCAATACTCTGAATAGGGACTACGACTGGTGGGTCACCTATACATTTCTTGAGCAAAGAGACATGGAAGACTGGATGAACTGAGGCTAGATCTGAAGGTAATTCAAGCTCATAAGTTACCTTGTTGAAACGATTGAGAATCTTTAGGGGACCGACATATCAGGGACTGAGCTTTCCCTTCTTGCCAAATCTCTTTAATCCCTTCATGGGAGAGATCTTTAGATAGATATGATCACCAACCTCAAACTCGAGATCTTTTCTATGAACATCTACATAAGAATTTTATCAGCTCTGAGCAACCCGGAGTCTTTCTCTGATTAACTGGAATTTTTTTATGATGTCGAATACTAAGTCAGGACCTATGACTGAGGCCTTACTAACTTTGAACCAATCAATTGGATATGTACATCTCCTACCATAGAGAGCTTCGAATGGAGCCATCTGAATACTGGAATGATAACTGTTGTTGTATGCAAACTCAATCAAAGGCAAATGGTCATCTCAACTTTCCTTGAAATCAATTGCACACGCCCTTAGCATATCATCTAAAGTCTGAATGGTTCTTTCTGCTTGACCATCTGTCTGAGGATAGAAGGCTTTACTGAGATAAACTTGGGTACCGAGACCCTTGTAGAATGCTTTCAAAAAATAAGCAGTGAATTGGGTACCTCTTTCTGTGATAATGGACAACAGAATACCGCACAATCTGACCAACTCCTTGATATAGAGTTTGGCGTAATCCTCGGTTGAATAAGAGGTATGAACTGGAAGGAAATGAGCTAATTTGGTCATTTTGTCTACAATGACCCAGACTGAATCATGCTGATGACGAGTTCGAAGCAAACCCATCATGAAGTCCATGTTCACAACTTCCCACTTCTAAGTAGGAATACTGAACTCCTGCATAGACCCACTAGGCTTCTGATGCTCTATCTTAACTTGCTAACATATAGATCACTTAGCCACAAATTCTGCAATGTCTTTCTTTATCCTACTCCACCAGTATATTTCTCGCAAGTCACGGTACATATTTATGGCCCCTGGATGAATAGAGTAGCGTGCACCATGTTCTTCTACAAGAATTCGCTGCCTTAAGTAGTCTACACCTGGAACACAAACACAACCCTGACAACGCAAAACACCATCTCCCCATTGGTAGAAAACCTCTACTTTCTGATCCTGAACTGACTCTTTCAACTTAATAAGGCTGGGATCTTTATCTTGCTTTTCTTTCACCTCAGAAACTAGAGATGATTCTGAACTACACTAAACAGATACACCACCCTCTGAAGAATAGACTAAGCGAATGCCTAGTCTGGCAAGCTGATGGACTTCTTGAGCTAACTTTTTCTTACTATCCTCTACATAAGAAACACTACCCATGGATAGCCAACTGAGAGCGTCGTCCACTACATTGGCCTTGCCCAGATGAAAAAGAATGCTCATGTCGTAGTCTTTCAAGATCTCTAACCACCTTCTCTGACGAAGATTGAGATATTTTGTAGAAAAGACATACTGAAGACTCTTGTGATCTTTGAACACATCTACATGAACTCTATAGAGATAATGCCTCTAAATCTTCAAGGAAAAGACTACGACTGCTAACTCAAGATCATGAGTAGGATAATTTCTCTCATAAGGTTTAAGATATCTGGAGGTGTAGGCTATGACCTTACTACGAAATGCTGGGTCTGATGAATCTCTTATCTAAGAGATCCTTCAACTGTTCTTTTAATTCTCTGAGTTCTGTTAGTGCCATTCTATATGGAGGAATAGAGATAGGCTGAGTATCTGGAATAAGATCAATGCCAAAATCTATTTCCCTTTCGGGAGGAATTCCTGAAAGATCTTCGGGAAAGACATCTGAATATTCATTCACTACTGAGACTGATTAAAGGCTGGGATTTTTGGAACTTGAATATCTAACATGAATAAGATGGTAAATACATCCCTTAGATATCATTTTCCTTGCTCGAAGGTAGGAAATAAGCTGACCCCTGAAAGCGGATACACTACCCTTCCACTCAAGGACGGGTTTATTTAGAAACTAAAAATGGACTATTATATTTCTGCAGTCAACTGTGGCATAGAAGGAATGAAGCCAATCCATGCCGAGAATGACATCAAAATTAGTCATCTCTAATTCGACTAAGTCTGCTGATGTGACTTTCTAAAATATCATAACCGGGAAGTTCCTGTATACCCGCTCGGCTATGATGGTTTTTCCCACTGAGGTAGAGACTGAGAAGGGCTCTTCTAGAATTTTGGAACTGATTCCGAAATCAACTGCTAAATAGGGAGTAACGAAAGACAAAGAAGCTCCTGGATCTAGCAAAACATAAACATGCACATGAAAGATCTGTAATGTACCAGTAACTACATCAGGAGAATTTTCCTAATCTTTTCAGGTCTGAAGAGCATATAGTGTTTTTGGGCATTTCTCGCTAGTAGAACTGGTGGTGGAACCCTACTGATTCAGGTGATCGAACTGAGCTGAGGAGCAGAGATAACTATGAGAACCTTACTGAGGGAAGTCTCTGACTCTGTGGCCTGGCTTGCCACAACCAAAATAGACATCGCTGCCAGCTCTACAAGTACCCTTGTGGTTCTTACCACAAGTCTGACAAAGGGGATTAGTTCGGGTATTGCTGACACTGCCCTGAGACTTAAAGCCTGACACTCTATCTTTGAACTTAGGAGATGGAGCACCAGCTGAAGAAGGAGCTGTAACTGATGACTTAGGATGAAATTCAGAACGGATTCCTCCTTCTAATTTAGGCTGACTAAAATTGAAGCTACCTGTCCTAGCTTTCTTATTTTGCTTTTCCCTCTGGTTAATCTTCTGTTCCTCTATTTGTTAAGCATGGGTCATAAGTCTGGCTAAAGTTATGTCACTATTTAGCATGGCGGATCTACACTCATTAACCACACTATCATTTACCCCTGAAGCGAACTTACTCATCTTGGCTCTGCCGTCTGTAACCACATGAGGGGTATATCTTGCTAATTGAGTAAACTTGAGAGAATACTCTTTCACCATCATATTACCTTGCCTGAGGTTTATGAATTCTAGAACCTTAGCCTCTCTAAGCTCTTGTGTAAATAATCTATCTAAGAATGCAGTGACAAACTTCTCCCACTCTATAAAACCTGCATTATCTGACCTTTCTGACTTTCACTGTTTGAACCAAGTATGACCCACATCCTGCAACTGGTATGCGGCTAACTCGACACTTTCAACATTAGTCATCCCCATGATTTCTATAACTTTCTGAACTTGATCAATGAATTCTTGAGGGTCTTCATCAACTTTAGACCCGTGGAAGGATGTAGGATTCATTCGGGTGAAGTCCTGAATCCTAATTGCAGCTGAGTTGGCCACTGGGTTGGCCAGAACAATAGCTGGTCGCTTATTATGGGATGCTATTGACTGAGCAAGAGTGGTAAATACAGTCCTGAACTCCGCATGAGAAACATGATTGCCCAAAGGTTCTTCGGGCTGAGGGGCTGACTGATTTCTTCTCTTATGAGGCATATTCTGAAATAAAGAGAAGAAGCGGATTATACTGAGAGATTGACTTGTGATTATGCTCACTAGCATGACATGAATACTGAAAGAAGGGAAACTATTCCTAAACATCTCATAGCCTCTTGCACATAAATGTGGCGTGCAACACAGCCATGTATAAGACTCTACTAGATACGACTTTCAGACTTCCTAGGACTCTATTGAATATTAGGCTCTGATACCAAGTTTGTAACACCCCGATTTACTGAATCGGGAATGCTACACGGTGTTCATGACCCCGAAGGACCACAAGCTAACCCATGACTGATATTTGTACCTGTATACTGCATAAAATACTGAATAATGCGAAAGCATGCACTGAAAGGCCATAAGGTTCAATACTAAACATAACATGAATGAGATAACATATGTGGGGTAATACAATACCCCAAACAAAAATTGTAAACACTGAAGTCTGAAAAATAATAGTCTGCATCTAGTGTGAAAGCCTCTACTATCTGAATAATCTGAATAAGGAGTTGATGGGACATGTCCTCAACTAACTCCAACTGATAACTAATCAATGAAATAGTGGAGAAATAATCATGTACTCGAAGGATGAAGACTCACTTCTGTTCTGACTGTTGAGACTGGAATCTACTACTGATCTGGAACTCGTATCTCTGAACCTATGGTGTAATATAAAAAGAAAGAACCATAGTGCAAATGCGTCAGTACAATGGAATTTACTGAGTATACATATGAGGTAGGCTAATGTAAGGGTTAACATACATGAATAATGCTAGTTGACAGTCTAACATAAATGTGAGAATGCATACATAAATACGTAACTATAACAGACACTGTGATATTATGATTACTGAATCTGAATACTGATGACTTGACATATTAATAATTGATATAACTGATAGCATAAATAGCTATATCTGAATGTAACTGATAACATGGGTGACTGTATCTGACAGTCCCGAATCTGATAGAACTATCTGATTCCTTACTGTATCTGAGTCGATTGTATCTGACAGTCTTAAATCTGAAAAACTATGTTAGTTCTTTTACTGAGACTGGTACTAAAACTGTGGTAGGTAGTATTTAACCGACATGCCCCTGATATGCCATTATGGCTGAGTTGGGGTCCAATCTGTAACCCTAATTGGAAGGGTGTCAATACCGCGCCACTGATAAGGACAAGCTGTACTGTACCCAAAAGAGAATGGTGGGGGCCTTATCTAACAGTGTTTATCCACCTCATCAACTCTCATCGGACAGTTTTGATGTCTCAACCTATGTTGGCTACATAGTTTTAGAATGCAAGGATGACTTCTAAGGATCACACCCTTATCTGATAGTGTGTGTCCCCATCCTTGGGTTCACTCGGTGATAATTCCTACTCCCATATGAATGGACACTGAACATGGTTTACTGAACTGAACATGAGCCGCGTTACTAAGTTCCATTAACTAACGGAATACTACTATATCTGACAACTGACTAAGTCATGATATCATGGAGATTTTTTCTGAGTCATAAGACTATCTGAAGTCCAAGAATTCATAGCTTGAATGAGAGTATCGTGAAAACATGACATGGCTCTAGGTACATAGCTAATGTTTCGGGTACAAGTACCCCCAGGACTCGATGGAATGAAACTAACAAAGCATGACTTACTTGAATACATAATAATCATCATAATACATTTACTGAAGCATTTCATCAAACATGTGATAGGCATAAGCTTGTACGTACATGGGGATTTCATGATATCATGCTAATTAGACACTTTCCCTTCATCTAGGCATTCAACCAAACACATAGTAGGCATAGAATGTGTAAACAACGTCTTACAACAATTAACTGTCGTGATTCAATTCCAATTTAATTATTCAAGGGTTTAGTCCTAGGGTTTAATGAATCTATACTGATACAAATCCACCCATATTGAATTTAACACTCATTCTTGGAATACAATTCAATTACTCATTATGAACATGAACAAAACCAGCCCAATCATGAAATTCATAAGAAAATTCATAACTTGAATTTAGAAAAAGGATTCTTGGGCTTCATGGAAGAAAGGAGTCCATGAATGAACACTATGCATATGTTAGTTCGTGATTTCGTGAAGATTGATGGTGAAAACTTCATGAATTTAAATCTCCAATAGAAACCCTAGCTTGTTCTTGAGAGAAACTTGAGAGAAAGTAGTATATTTTGCCTGGACGCATCATTTAATTTCAGTAAAATTTTCCCGAACTGGGCCCATGGCGCGATGCGGCCTTATCTTGCCGTGTCACTAGAAATTGACAATTGAGAAATTGAGGGATGGTGCAATGCGGAGCCATTGTGTTGCCCCTTCCTCCGTGACCTAAAAATTTGGCGCGACGCGGGGGAAATCGCTCTGAGACACTGAAAAAAGGTCAATTCTGAATTTAAGTGCTGGCGCAACGTGCCATAATTGCGGATACCTACTGGAAATTGCCAAATTCCATTTCTTATTGTGGCACAGAGCGCCACTGACTAATATGGCACTGTTTTACGATGGGAACTTGAAATAGTCATAACTTCTTACCCGGTTATCGAATTTAAGCAAATCATATATCGATGGAAAGCTTATTTGAAGAGCTGGCTGCCCGACTAGCCATCTCTTCAAATGTTCACAGTTTGATTCCTTTCAGTATGTATTGTAGGCCCCAATTCATTCCTTAAATGTACATTTCTACCGCAAATATTTCAGAAATTGGTCCAATACGACTCAGGTCAACAGATGAAGCAATAGAACCCTTACATGTAACATCGTTCGTTTTTACAAAGTCCATCGTAATAGTTGAATTTGTAGCTTCCAATTTGCAGGAGGAAGAGATGAAGAACAGAATCGATCCCACTGGGCGTGCCAAAATTTGTTCGCAACAAATTTTCGCGGAGTACGAAAAATCAACTGCAAGAAAAAATAAATAAAAGAAAATAATAATTTTATTAATATGAATCTTGAGGGTACAATTCCATTATTCTCTTGATTCTTCTCTCCTAAATTTAGCAATGATTCGAGGGCCTTCAGTAGCGTGTTTTTCGAATCGTTGGATGATTTGGACTTCTAGAGACGTATTTCAATCTCTAAGATGTTGGAAAGTATTTTGCCGTTTTGGAATAATCTCCGGGAAGAACTCCGTTGATTGCTCCTTTCAAGAACTTGCTAGTCAATGCTGGCGTTGTCAATGCTTGTGCAAGTGTTTCCTTTTTTTTTTAGCATGTCATGTTACCCCCTATTAATAGTTGTACGGGGTAGGCCTAGTTGCTTGTGATCGGCCGAAACATGTCATCTTGACATTTGGCGACTCTTGAATGGTTCTTCAATTTGAATGAGATTTCCACATCATTTATACATGTGGAGGCGTCTCATTGGTCTTGGATTTGACTAGGATGCCACATCACTTGATGAGTTGGGCTTCCAAGTGTAATAGACCTTGGGCTTGAATTTAATAAAAATGGACTAATTAATTTGTAGGGCCTAAATTAGTTAATAAACCCAAATGATCATGAATTAAAGTCAACTTTTGTATAAATTTGACCCGTTCAATTTTATATGTCTACACACGAATATTGATGTGTGATGAAATATATTTTCTATCTTAGTTCAATTTATCAATTGCGATTGTTTCTTTAGTCTTGTGTTTTATTATTTGGTTGAGTAGCAACAATTAAGTTCCATCGACCATCTAATTTAATGTTTTAGAGAGATGCTGTTGCATTAGAGAGGGGTTAAAGAGAGGGTCATCTAATTCCCTCATGGTAGGGAAATAATTTGGGATTAGAGTAGGAACATATTTAATCATTATTTTTAATAAAATACCGCAAAAATCATGCATAATTCAATTCATAGATTAATTTCATAGGAATTTAGGCGACGACCTATTTCGAATAGACAAGAAATGGTTCGAGAGAATTCTATACGTATTAATAATTCAGTTAATTAGCTATCATTGGATTAAGACGGAGTAGTTTGATAAGTCAATAAGATTGATTAAAGAAAGTTTCCTAATTATATGTTTAGTGATAAGGTCTGTCAAAATCAGTCACCATTGATGAAAGCTCAATAACTTGGGAAACAAAGTAAAAGAGAAGGATAACTGGAAGAGGAATACATCTGTGAATGGGGAAGGAAAAAATGGAATTGAAAAACTGATTATTCAGCTAAATAAAGCAGTATATATACACATGATCCTATATTGACAACTAGCCTCAACTAACTTCTAACCAATTGTATCTAAAATGATTACAGAGGAATAAATATCTTAACAAGGTCTTATTTAGTTCCCCTATATAATACTCTAATAACTGTTAAGAATTAAATTTTATTATAATATGATTATGTTCTGGTGATTACGTAGAAATTCAACCTCGTACATATCTATAATTGTTTGATTTGTTGACTTAACTTCATATTTTATGATTAGTTTTGCATTATTGAAAAGTCTAAGCATCTTTGATGTAATTCATATGTTGTCGACCAAATTATTGTTTTTGAATATTAAAATAGATAGCTTTAAGTTTGTAAAGATCATATGCCATTAAGTCGAAGTTGTATATTTAACTTTTGTCTTTTATGTTATTTTAGGTAGTACGTCATCTTGAAAGGTAGACTGAAGAATTACTTGACGTTCGGACATAATCTAATTGAGATTTGACAAAAATAATATGTGAACTATGAAGTTAATGTTAGAAAATGATGTTTGACAAGTCAAACTACATTTCGACATGAAAATAAATTTAAAATTTTGTGAGTGAAAATTTAACTGTGGCCAAATAAGCTATCCACTTCTTTTTTTGAAATAATTTTTTCACTTTATTTGAAAATTAATATTTTTTCATAAAATTTTAAATAGAACTTGAAGTTGTATTTCAAAATTTTAAAGTAACTTATAACCACATTCCAATTCACTTTCGACTGTTAAAGTTTATTTTTAATTTGAAAAATTGTCCTACATTTTTTCCTTTAATAAAATCTACCCCAGTTTTTTTATCAGTTATGTGAGAAGATTACCTTAAAGAATAGCTGGCTAGCTACTAGTTAGTGTTATTGATTTTTGTACTAATAGCATGTAGGTGCTTATATATGAAATTCAATTTATGATATTATATGACTATATCACTACAAAAAATAGGTCAAATTGCAGGGGTTAATTTTAGAGTAAAACCCCCGCAATTTCAACATTACCATCTTCAAACTCCAAATTTTCAACATTAACAAGTATCTTCAAACTCCAAAATCAAATTTAAACACAAAACCTTCAATATTCTAAGATTCACTCCAGCCACACAATTACATCATCATAATGGAATATCCAAGACAATTTGCAACGAAATCAACGAGTGCCATTAGGTTCACTATCATCACGTGATCTCCTTGCATCCATGGGCGAAATAGGTCCACTAGCTGCATCACTTGGCTACATAAAAATGCAAAGTATAAAAATCAATCGATAAACTTTCAGTCCTTATTATAAACAAGAAGTTAGACTAATCATCTGCATTATCAATGATAAAAAAAAAAAAGAACACATTATAGTGTACATCATGCTTTAACACCATGTTTAAAAATTTTCCTTTATCTATTATTCGAGTGTGGGGGTTAGATAATTGGCAAACACATATAGGATTGTTAAACTGAGCTTCTTATAGACTCACTAGGTTTGAAGTTCACTGTAGAGAAGTAAGATATCATCCTAAAAGATTTCTTCATTTGTTTCACGGAGAAGACTAATACAACTCTTCATCTTGTAACTTCCCAAATATCATCTTCAAAGTTCTGCTTAGAAAATTGACTCATCAACTCTGTTATATTCCCTTGTCAGACTATTTAATTTTTTTCAAAGAACCACTCTGCTATAGCAAAGGATACAAAACTCAACAACCTAGGGAGGTCTCAAATACTTATGTCAAACAAGTAGGAAGCGATACAAAACTCTTCACCCATCAATAACAATACTGAAAACATGGCTACAAATATCTAGCACGTGAACAGAATAATTAAACACAACACCAAAATACACTCCTACCTACTTCCCATTTTATAAAGCTTAGTTAGATTTCTAGGTTAGTGAACAGAAACAAAATTATTCATGTTGTAATTCTTGTTTTCCGTTAATTTCACTATATTGTCATCCTCAGTGCGGGGAAAAGTTCTTGTGACTAGAAGAAAGGAATTTTTGCAAAGAGCTCATTCGATTTTCTTGCCTTTTTAACATTACAAATAAGCTTCTGATACATAACAAAAAAAATTTAACCAGAAAGATTTGTTCTTTATGAAATTTCAAGTTCTCTAGTAGACTACTCAGACTTCCACAATCTCAACAATCCAAATTCTGATAATAAGAAAAGTGCTTCAAAACTCTATTGCCTTAAAGTACCTCAAAACTTTGTTGCCTTAATCTGGCTTGTAAAACAGATTACCAACTCCCTCTCCCAAATCAAAACCAAGAGAAAACTCACTTAAATCTGGTATACCATATTAAATGAAAGAAAAATAAACCAAAGATAAAAACTAGCAGAAATTATCGACAGGTAGCTCGGAATAAGTAACTGAAATACAAAAAAATAAATAGAAATAGTCAAACTAAAATCCATGAGAAACAAATTGAGGCGATATACAAAACTCTGTAGCATATTCTAGACAAGCAAAAAAATAAGTTCAATGACCATAATCAATCAACAATCAGTCAACTAGACTTTAACCCCAAACTAGTTGAGGTCCAATAACAACAATAGACTTAGTGTAAATCTCACAAGTGAGTCTCGAGGGTAGAGTGTATGTAGACCTTACTCCTACCTCGTAGAGATAGAAAAAGCTGGGTTTAGTGGTAAACCTAGTCTCTAACTATGCATTTCATATTTTTCTAGCTAGAAGGAGCAACACTAACTTGAGCAAATAGATTCAAAAGCTCAAGAAGTCTGTTATTGTAATCATTTATTTTTATTTTAGTTTTATTGTAATCATTTTTGTCAACAGAAAATGCCTCCCACTCAGTACTACTTACCAAGTCTTATTTGAACTTTGCTCTCATCTTAGTGGGTAATCATTAAGGCAATACAACTCTAAGAAGTACTACAAATCACCATCTCCATACAAGCATCATGTACCCACCCCTTACTACAAAAAACCTATTGAATATCCTCTATCACACAAATACTACAAAGTACCTGTACCTTCTAAGCACAACTATTACAAGTCGCTAGTGAAATATTTTCTTACTGCCCTCACCTGTAAAGTATTACAAGATGCCTACTTCTTCAAAGAAATACTACAAGTCACCAACTCCTAAATACTACAACTCATCGCCACCAAAAAAATATTACAAGGCATCAGTTTACTACAAATCTCCACCAAATAGAATTGCATAGAGTAACCAAATACGGCTTAAAATGCAATACAACTGTTGTTGTTTTTGTTGTAACAGAAACTTCACTTTGTGGGAATACACTTGGTATGTTGTTGTTGTAACAAAAACTATGGAATGCTTACAGAACTATATGCTCAGTAAAAACTAGAGGAGCCCCTTCACAAATAGGTTACTGATAACCGGATGACATTTTCTCTCTTTGAAGTCAACAGAGAAACACAGTAACATGATAGATATATATACACACACACACAATAAACAAGATATGGCATGTCAGGAATAGACATTTCACAAAATTGGCAAGATGAGAATTAGGTTTAGTGGTCCTCCATATTTATCAACACATAAACATTCGACGAAAACATTTTTCACCTGAATAATAAGGTCCACATACGACATCCAAAAAGAAGAAACTAATTTAACCACATACAACATTTGAACAGTTTGTTTGTATCAAGTATAACAGAGATATTAGGCTAAACTAGTAACAATCTGACCAGTAAATAATCCACAAAAATAGATCTACTTGCAACCTAATTAACTTCCTCATCAATTCGTGGTACTAGAGCAACATTACCCTGAATTCAATATTGTCACTTAATGGGGCTATTAATATGAAATATATCAGCAAGTCACATAATTAAAAGTATCATCATGTTCCTTTTGAGATATCACTATGTCTCTTTCACTAACAAAAAGTATACAAAGTAAGCAGTAACATCAAGAATTCAAAACATGCCCTTAAATTTCTGATTCAAGAAACCTCAACTCTTCTTAACTAACAAAAGCTAATATGGGATCCAAAGCAAACCAGTACAACAAATAGTTAAAACTGCGAAAGCATATATTACAAGAAACTGCGCTAATTGCAATTTTATACAAATCACCATACATGTACACAGAAATCTTCGATAGAGAACTAATGCACTTGAAATTCAACCACATTATATGTACAACAAGAACTTCAACGACTAGCTTATTACCTATTCTTCTGTCCAGCTGGCCTGAGAAGAACGTTTCGTTTGACCTAAGCTCCTTTGACAACTGAAACTGAAATAAGATTAAACAATTGAAGTTAAATTTAAAACTGCATCAATGAACCATTTTTTTCAAAGACCTTATTTAATTCCCAACTTTATACCACCGAAATAAATAAAAGTTTTCAACTTATCAAAAGGGAAAAATAAAGAACGAGAAGCAATGACCGACCGGAGTAGCAATGGCCGGCCGATCGGAGTCAATGCTAAAGTTGTTAATTGATTTGGGGGATTTTGAAAAAAAAAAATGAGAGAGAGGATCGATTTGGGGGTTTTGAGTGTCAATGCTAAAGCTGTTTAGACGAGAGGGAAACTATTTTGGCCAAGAGGAAATTTTTTTGGCCAATTTTTAAAAAAAGAGGAATATTTTTTTATGGCATAAGCGCTATTTTTCGATTCATAGCGGGGATTTAAAACCCTCACAAATTTATAAATTTTAGCGACAGATTTTTAACCTCCGCATTTCATATAATTTTACAGAGGTTAAAATAATATCCGCAAATAAATCCCCGCAATTTGACCCTTTTTTGTAGTGTATCTTGTCGATATACTTTTTAAGAAGATTTGACTATTTATTTAAGAATGAGTTTTATATATATATATATATATATATATCATATTTTTAGGGCAAGTAACAGAATAAGCCAAATATAAGGGGCTTATCTATAAAAGCCCTCATAATTTAAATAATTACAAAACATCTCAGGATTTTATTAAATTTGTATATATCTAAAGTTGTACCTTAGGCAATTAAAGATATACCTTTTTTTTTTCTTGTAAACTCGCATGCATCTGAAAGTGTATCTTAACTCTCTTCTTGTTAAACTCGTTTGTCCTATGTACCTAGGTATTTTATAAGTTGTGCATCTGAGCAATTACTATTATTATGTAATAGTTGTGTATTTCATATACATCAGAAATTTGGATTGTGTGTCTGGACAATTACTTCATTATGTAATTGTTGTGTATCTAAGACATATCCAAAATTTAAATTGTATATTTGGATACTTATTTTGATTTATCTTTTAATTATTTCCAAAACTTAAAAGGTACCTTAAAATTAGGGGTCAAACCTCCTACATTTTTATTGTTTGCTCTATTTTGTAAAGGAAAAATATATTCTGGCATGAATATCATTATGATTATGTAGTATTTCAAGTTTGACGTTAAAATGATGAGCAAATTTGATAAATAAATGATTCTAAAATAATTTTAAAATATCATTTTAAATTTTTGAGTAAAAATCTTTTATCAAATGGGGCCATTCTGACTACTGACTCAAGGCTCACAATGGCTCGTGGAAAATATCTCATCTGAGTATGACTGATTTTCTTGATTGATAGTGCTAATGCCGTTTTCCAACTTTAGGTAACACAAAATCTCTCAAAGTGCCTTGAAAGACAAAATTCTAACTTCTCTATGTTAAAAAAAATTCTCATTACCTACTAGTCTGATTTTCTTTTTCCCAGGTCAAACACGTGTATTTTGTTTGATAGTGTGTGGCGATAAGATTTTAATTCAAGATTTTATCTATTTTTAATATCATATGAAAACGTGTGGTCATTAGATTGTTTAAAAGTTTAGGTTGAATATATTGATAATTTAATAAATTTATTAATAAATTTCATTTAGATATTAGAATTATATGGCATTGGACACATGAAAATATAACAAAATATTTTAATTAAACACTTTCGATTCATATTTTTTAAAAAGTTTGTGTGAGTCTTCAATATTGTTCATTATATAGATAAGTTAATTAGTCACATTAAATATATCTCCTCCTTTTATTATAGACATCAACATCAGTTGAAATATACATGAGTTTTTATGACTTAATGACATTTAATGCATTAAATATATTACATATTTCTAAACGGTTTACTTATCTATATAATAAATGCTTCAGAGCATATATACAAGTTTTTTCATAATTTGAGTTGAAGTATTCATAGAAACGTTTTTAGTTTTTTCAAAATTTTGAGTTAGATCTTTCAAATCATGAGAAAAAAGAAACCAATATTTAGTACTCCTTCGGTCCAAAATAGTTGTTATGTTTCATTTTTGAGAGTCAATTTGACTAATTTTTAAAAGTTATATTAGATTAAATTAATTTAATATTTTAGAATAAAAAATTATATATTAAAAACTATATGAAAAGTACTATAAGTTGCAAGTTTTTCTTTTTTCAATATAATTAAAAGATATATCTTAAAATATTAATCAAAATTTATATTATTTGTCTATAAAAAATAGAAGACACGCCAATCATTTTGAGAGGAGGGAGTAGTAATTTAGTATTAGTACTTTCTACTGCAGAATTTTAGTAGGCGTTTGACCATAACTATTATTGACAATATTCTGAAATATGTTTTCACTTTATTTTAGAATACTCATTTGGCCATAAAATCAAAAACGTATTTCGGAATATGTTCTCACAACTCATTTTTTTAACTCAGATTTTTCTATTTCTTTACAAAATAGTACTTGCATCCAAAGTCTAAAATATTTTTAAAAAATATTATGGTTAAATACAATTTCAACTTTATTTTCAATTTCAAGAATACCAAATAAGACGAATATATTTTTTATTTCATGATAAACGGATCCTTACATAGAGGAAGCGGATCAAAACATGCCATCATTTTTTCCAACTTTTGAGGGTTACTTTTCCATAATCCTAGTCATCAAACATATGAACCACTCTAAAAGGTATAAGCTAATAATATCATCGTATAAAGAAGTTAAAAGAAAATTGCGTATTAAATCTACGGGTGTGTTTGAACTTTGATTAGGAGAAATATATATATATATTTTGTTTGTTCAAAATAGTTTGGAATATATCTTTTCTAACTAAAATATAGTAGTAAAGTTTGTTAGAACAATAATGATAATTGTACAAGAAATTCAAAATAAACTTGCTTGGCTTAGAGGCACGATAATACGCTTCTTGAAGATAGTTGAAGTCTCTCCCACGAGCAAAAAAAAGAATTAGTAACAACTCTATCTTCGGGATTCAAATACGCCACTAAACAAGTAGCATTCAAGAATGTTGCTCTTCTATTCTTAAATTGTTGATTTCACCTTTTGATCAATGTCTCTCAAATATTTTTCAAGGGGAAAGTAATTTTTTTTGAGTGTTTGTCTTTTCAAACAAAAGAACTTGCTATTTATAGAATAAAAGTTTCATGTTAAAGGAGTATTGATTAAATAATAGTTAATAGGTTCATGAACAAAAAATTATCTTTCTTTCAAGAACCTAAAACGTAAATGAATGAATTGTAAATGCATTTGTAACTCAAAATGCATTTGTTTCAATTGTAAATTCACATTCATCTTCTTTGTAACTCAAAACTTCAAGTGATGCATTTGTTTCATAGCTCTTAAATAAAATCTTTAACCAATGAATTTGTTTCAAAATTTATTGAAACATAAACTTAACAATCCCCCACTTGTTTCGAGAAATTTTATAAAAAATAAAATTCATTTGAGACATCAATCTAGCAACATGCATCAATAATGATGTCTTTTGGACTTGAACCATTAGCTAGTGAAGACTTTCTAAATCATTGACTACTTAGTGAACAAATCTTGAACTAAGTGGTTCATTGAATAAAGTAGAAAAATACTCCACGTATATTGCTATGTTCCGGTGAAAATCAAAATCCTTTAACACCTTACGACCATGTGTCCTGAACCCTTTTAGCTAAGTGTTTTAAGATTTTTCTGTTAAAATCTTATTGAAGCGGCCTCCACTTTGAACTTAGTGCGGTGAATTCATCAAGAGTAACTTTGCATACTCTGAATAAATAGTCTCTGAATTTCATTTAGAGAAAATAATCTCATCCTCCTTTATAGCAAAGTATCAGTAAATCTATCAAGAGCGTTCCTACATATTCCAACTGAAATTGGTGTATAGACTTATTAAGTGAATATAATCTCATTCTTCTCTTTTGTTGGAATACTATCAAATCTATCAAGAGTATTATTATTTACTCCAACAGAGATCGGTGATAAAGATTTATCAAGAGAAAAAATCTAAACTTATGCACATCTACTTACTCTCTAGGGAAAAAGAAATTTTTATAGATACGCTTCACACTTGTAACTTTACTTGTTTTTCCCTTTGAACCCAAGATTACATCATTAGGTAGGGTTTCCATAAAGTACAATCAATTTTCAATAGGCTTTATTCCCATCCCATTACAAGTTTGTACCACCAATTCCTTGCCTAACCCTTTAGACAAAGGATCTGCTAAATTGAGTTTAGACTTCACATATTGAAGCGATATTGTACCATCCTCCAATAATCTTAACACATGATTGTGTTTGAGATGAACTTTACTTGACTTGCCATTGTAACAATCACTTGAAGCCCGAAATATAGCAGCTTTATTATCACAATATATAGTCAAAAATGGTATTGACTTACCCCATAACGGAATATCTATCAGCATACTCCACAGCCTATCAGCTTCTTCTCCAACAGAAAACATAGCGAAAAATTCTGTCTCCATGGTTGAGTGAGTAATACATGTCTGCTTCTTTGATCTCCAAGATATTGCTGCTCCAGCCAAAGTGAAAATTCAAGTAGTAATAGATTTAGAGTCATTCAGATTAGAATTCTAGGTAGCATCACTGTAGCCTTCAAGAACTGCTGGAAAGGTAGAATAATGCAGGCCAACATTAATTGTACCCTTCAGATACCTTAAAACACGAATTAAGGCATTCCAATGCTCAACTCCAGGGCTATCAATAAACTTGCTCAAAGTTCTTACTGCATAACCAATATTTGGCTTGGTACAATGCATTGTATACATAAGACTCCCAACAATTTGAGAACATGTCAATTGATAAAGAATATTACCCGAGTTTCCCACTAGTTTGATACTATGATCAAATAGTGTAGGAGCAGGCTTGTCGTCAAAATGACCAAACCTCTTTAGAACCTTCTCAATATATCTTGATTGAGTAAGAGTCAAACTATTTGCTGATCTTATAATTTTTATGCCTAAAATTACACCAGCTTCTCCAAGATCTTTCATTTCAAACTGAGAAGCAAGAAAATATTTTGTGTCTTTGACTCTTTCGATATCAGTTCCAAAGATCAACCTATCATCTACATAAAGACATATTATAACACCAGAATTTTTTTGAAATTTACTAAATATGCAGATATCTCCACCATTGATTAAGTAGCCATTAGAAATCATAATTTTTCTAAATTTATCGTGCCATTATTTGGAGCTTGTTTTAATCCATACAGAGATTTAAGAAGCTTACAAACTTTATGTTCTTGACCAGGATTGACAAATTCTTCTGATTGTTTCATGTAGACTTCTTCGTCTAAATCTCCATTCAGAAATACAGTCTTTACATCCATCTGATGAATCACAAGACCATGAATTACTGCTAAAGCAATCAGGAGACGAATAGAGGTCATCTGAGCCACAGGTGCAAAAGTATCAAAATAATCAATATCTTTCAATTGAGTAAAACCTTTAGCTACCAAACGAGCTTTCGCTTGATCTTTCGCAACAAATGCTTCTGTGGCCATTTTCACAAGATCATCTTTTTTATCTTTATTTGCTTTTTCTTTCTTCTTTTTGGATTTGAGAATTTTACAATCACGCGCGTAGTGACCAAATTTGTGACAATGATAGCATTCAGCAGATTTAAAATTGACACTATTACGCTTGAAATTTATAGTCTTTTTTGCCTTTGGAAAAATCTTATTTTCAGGTTCCTTCTTGTTTGATTTTTCTTCAACCATATGAGCTTTCATGACAGGTTCCTTTAAATTTTTATTATCGTGCCATCGTGTCTCTTGTTCAATTTGTAAGTGTTGCAACAATTGTTCAAGAGTCAAATCTTTCTTTTTGTGTAAGAGTTTACTTCGGTGCTCTTTTCAAGATGGGGAAAGTTTTGATACAATAGCACCAACATGAAAGTTTTCATCAAGAGCAATTCTAGATATAACAATTTTATTAGCTATAAGTTGGAATTCTTGTACTTGTTCAGTGATTGACTTGTCATCAACCCTTTTGAACTCCATATAATTTGAAATGAGAAATTTCTTAGAACTCGTTTCTTATGCTAAATAAATAGCTTGAAGAGTGTCCCATATCTCATTAGCATATTTGTATTTAACATAATATTGATCATAATATGTATTGGACATTCCACCAAGAATATAATTCTTGCACAAATAATCATCATATTGCCACTTGGCAATTTATTCTTTAACCAAAGTAGCCTCGTCAGATGCTACCTCAGAACTAGGAGCGTTAGGACAAGGTTCTTCAAGAACATATGCCAACTTTAATCTTCTTAAAAAGAATTTCATCTTTCCACGCCGTCTAGGAAATTCTTTGCCATCAAATATTTCAAAATTAGGATTAGGCAAAGATAAAATACTATTTGATATTGATGTAGAAGCCATTGAGACAACTATCTTCTAATTGTTAGAACAATAATGCTAATTGTACAAGAAATTCAAAATAAAATTACTTGTCTTAGAAGCACGATAATACGCTTCTTGAAGATAGTTGAAGTCTCTCCTACGAGCAAACGGAAGAATTAGTAACAACTCTAGCTTCGAGATTCAACAAAACCACAAAACAAGTAGCATTCAAGAATGTTGCTCTTATATTCTTGAATTGGTGATTTCACCTTTTAATCAATGTCTCTCAAAAGTTTTTCAAGGGAAAAGTAATTTTTTTTGAGTGCTTGACTTTTCAAACAAAAGAACTTGCTATTTATAGGATAAAAGTTTCATGTAAAAGGAGTATTAATTAAATAATAATTAATAGGTTTATAAAAAAAAAATTATCTTTCTTTCAAGAATCTAAAACGTAAATCACTACTAAAAAAAAATTGAAAAACCGACCACACAAAACCGACCACTAGTGGTCGGTTTTTAATTATTATTTTTAAAAGCGACCACGTGTGGTCGCTTTTATATTTTAAAAAAAATCAAAATAATTATTTTAATAATTTTTATATTAATTATTATTTATTTTACAAATAAAAATTAAAAAAAAATCGATAAAACCGACAACTTGTGGTCGGTTTTTTCTAAAAAATATAATTGAAAAATATTTTTAAAAATCTACCACTTGTGGTCGATTTTTAGTTTTAAAAAAAGAAAAATATTTTTAAAAAACTGACCACCTATGGTCGGTTTTAAAAAAAATATTTTTTAATTTATTTTTAAAAAAACCGACAACTAGTGGTCGATTTTTAATTTAAAAAAAATATATTTTTAAACAACCGACCACTTGTGGTCGGGTTTTTATTAAAATAAAAATAAATAATTTTTAAAAACCGACCACTTGTGGTTGGTTCTTTAATTAAAATAAAAAAAATAATTTTAAAAGTACTGATCACTTGTGGTAGGTTTTTGAACTAAAAAAAATAAAGAAGTAAAAAATTTTTAGAAAGAAATAATTATATATATGTAATCAAATATATATATTATTTTCATTAAAAAATAATTATATATATAATCTAATATATATATATATATATATATATATATAATTTTTTAAAATTACAATGGTCACATGTAGTCGATAACCAATATAATAATAATAAAAATCAATCAAACTTAAATTTTGTAAAAAAATTTCCCTAAAAAATATGTCAAATAAAATAAACAAACTACGTTAAACATAATTTTTATCTTTTACTTATGTTTCAATATATAAAATTAATATTTTCCTTTGTATATACGTTAAATGACGTTAAACATGCATAATATTTGTTTAATGAATGTGTGTATATATATATATTATTTCATTGAGATAATGATATTATATTACTATTGCGGTCATAATAATGTAATATATAACCGATAATTCATCAGAATATAATGAACGTCTTCTATTGATATAGTCGATAGTGTGTGTATGTGTATGTATGTATAGGTATATTTATAGTATATACATATTATATAGTGAGGTATATTAATGAAATAAGATAATCTAATCGATAATTCATCTGAGTATTTTGTGATATACGTTGTATATTATTACGGGGTAGTAAAATTGTGTATGTGATGTTTATAGTACGTATTTGAAAACTCATAGACAATTGAATATATGTATATATATGTATATATCGTGTAGTGACGTATGCAGTAATCAAAATTAAAGCTAGATAACTGAATCTATATATCAAAATATTTTGAATGATACATTGCAATATATCATACTTTTGAGGAAATATATATACTATTTTGTGTAAATGTAGACAGAGGCGGAGCTACACTAAGCCGAGAGGGTTCATCCGAAACCCCTTCAGCAAAAAATTATACTATTTGTATATAGTTAAAATTATTTTTATGTATATACAGTAGATGTTGAACCACCTTCGATTAGTTTGTAGGTGTACTTATGAACCTCCTTAACAAAAATCCTTGCTTCGCCACTGAATGTAGACACACATATATTGTTGAAGTTGTAATAACGTAAGACAAGTATTATGAGGTATATGGGGGGGGAGGAAGGAAGGAAGGAAGTAGGGGAGGGAGAATCTATCCAAACATATTGAATAACTTGATTTAAAATGACCGAAGTAATAATATACTGTACGTTGCAGTTATATTAATGTAAGCTAATAATCAAATTAATCGATAACTGTAACACCCCGATTTGGTGAACCGGGAATGCTACACGGTGCTCATGACCCTGAAGGACGACAAGCTAACCCATGACTGATATCTGTACCTGTATACTGCATAAAATACTGAATAATGTGGAAACATGCACTGAAAGGCCACAAGGTTCAATACTGAACATAACATGGATGAGATAACATCTGTGGGGTAATACAATACCCAAAACAAAACTGTAAACACTGAATTCTGAAAAACAATAGTCTGCATCTAGTGTGAAAGCCTCTACTGTCTGAATAATATGAATAAGGAGTTCTGACTATTTATGTCCTCGAAGGATGAGGACTCACTTCTGTTCTGACTATTGAGACTGGAATCTACTACTGATCTGGAACTCGAATCTCTGAACCTTTGGTGTAACATAAAAAGAAAGCACCATAGCACAAATGCGTTAGTACAATGGAATTTACTGAGTATACATATGAGGTAGGCTAATGCAAGGGTTAACATGCATGAATAATACTAGCTGACTGTCTAACATAAATGCGAGAATGCATACATAAATACGTAACTGTAACTGACACTGTGATATTATGATTACTGAATCTGAATACTGATGACATGACATACTAATAACTAATATAAATGATAGCATAAATAACTGTATCTGAATGTAACTAATAACATGGGGGACTGTATCTGACAGTCCTGAATCTGATGGAACTATCTAAGTTTCTTACTGTATCTGAGTCGACTGTATCTGACAGTCTTGAATTTGAAGAACTATGTGAGTTCTTTTACTGAGACTGGTACTGAAACTGTGGTAGGTAGTAGTTAACCGACATACCCCTGATACGCCATTATGGTTGAGTTGGGGTCCAATCTGTAACCCCAATTGAAAGAGTGGCAATATCGTGCCACTAGTAAGGACAAGCTGTGGGCGACCCTTATCTTATAGTGTCCCCAAAAGAGAATGGTGGGGCCCTTATCTGACAGTGCTTATCCACCTCATCAACCCTCATCGGACAGTGTTGATGTCTCAACCTATGCTGGTTACATAGTTCTGGAACGCAAGGATGACTTCTATTGATCATACCTTCATCTGATAGTGTGTGTCCCCATCCTTGGGTTCACTCGGTGCTAATTCCTACTCCCATCTAAATGAACACTGAACATGGTTTACTGAACTGAACATGAGATGAGTTACTAAGTTCCATTGACTGACGAAATACTACTGATATCTGACAACTGACTGAGTCATGAGATCATGGAGATTTTTCCTGAGTCATAAGACTATCTGAAGTCTAAGGATTCATAACTTGACTGAGAGTATCGTGAAAACATGACATGGCTCTAGGTACATAGCTAATGTTTCGGGTACAAGTACCCACAGTACTCGATGGAAGGAAACTGACAAAGCATGACTTACTTGAATACATAATAATCATTATAATACATTTATTGAAGCATTTCATCAAACATGTAATAGGCATAAGCTTGTACGTACATGGGAATTTCATGATATCATGATAATTAGACACTTTCCCTTCATCTAGGCATTCAACCAAACACATAATAGGCATAGAATGTGTAAACAACATCATACAACAATTAACTATCGTGATTCAATTCCAATTTAATCATTCAAGGGTTTAGTTCTAGGGTTTCATGAATCTATACCGATGCAAATCAACCCATATGAAATTTAACACTCATTCATGGAATACAATTCAATTTCTCATTATCAGCATGAAAAAAAAGCATTCCAATCATGAAATTCATAAGAAAATCCATAACTTGAATTTAGAAAAAGAATTCTTGGGCTTTATGGACGAAAGGAGTCAATGAATGAACACTATGCATACCTTAGTTCGTGATTTCATGAAGATTAATGGTGAAACCTTCTTGAATTTAAATCCCCAATAGAAACCCTAGCTTGTTCTTGAGACAAACTTGAGAGAAAATAGTATATTTTGGGTGAAGAATAGCTAAATCACGTGTTATTGGGTTTAAAAATGGGAAGGACATTGACCCTTTTAACCCTGGACGCGTCATTTAATTTTAGTAAAATTTTCCCGAACTAGGCCCCTGGCGCAACTCAGTGTTATCACGCCGTGTCACTGGAAATTGACAATTGGGAAATTGGTGGATGGCGCGACGCGGAGCCATCACGTTGCCTCTTCCTTCGTGACCTGGAACTTTGACGCAATGCGGGGTAAATCGCGCTAAGACACTGGAAAAAGGACAATTCTAAATTTAAGTGCTAGTGCGCCATAATCGCGGAAACCTACTGGAAATTGCTAAATGTCATTTTCTCTTGTGGCGTGGCGCGCCACTGACTAATATGGCACTATTTTACGATGGGAACTTGAAATAGTCATAACTTCTTACCTGGTTATCGGATGTAAGAGAATCATATATCGATGGAAAGCTTATTGAATTTTTCACATGACAAAAATTAAAAATCTTGAAAATTCATCATGGTAAAATTTTCATTCACTTTAGAGGCTAATACTAGGAATTCTTGGGACGAAATTTGCTAGAAATCTTTAGGGTATTACAATATCTCCCCCTTGAGAACATTCATCCTCGAATGGGACTGACTGAGAGGAGAAATAATAAGATGAACATGAACTGAACATGAATAACTGGAACATGATCTCATGACTGACAAGATGAACATAACATACTAAACATGCATATCTGATACATGTGTAACTGATTCATGAATGCATGACTAAATATGCAATGGTACTTGATTCCAAATTTATACTGGGAACATGAACAGGAAACTGAATACCATGTTCGTGATGAACACTGATCATGAAACTGAGTAATCTTAAGGAGAACTGTTACCTTGAGATTGATCTGAGTTGGTGGAGAAGAGGTAAGGATACAGATTTGAGGATACTTGGTATGCATGTCGGCTTCTGCTTCCCAAGTAGCTCCCTCAACGGACTGATTTTGCCAAAGAACTTTAACTAGAGGGACTTGTTTGTTCCTCAATCTATGAGTCTGATAGTCTAGGATTTCGACTTAAATCTTTTCATAAGAGAGACAGTTCTGAACATCAATACTCTGAATAGGGACTACGACTGGTGGGTCACCTATACATTTCTTGAGCAAAGAGACATGGAAGACTGGATGAACTGAGGCTAGATCTAAAGGTAATTCAATCTCTTAAGCTACCTTGTTAAAACGATTGAGAATCTTGAAGGGACCGACATATCAGGGACTGAGCTTTCCCTTCTTACCGAATCTCTTCACTCCCTTCATGGGAGATATCTTTAGATAGATATGATCACCAACCTCAAACTCGAGATCTTTTCTATGAACATCTGCATAAGAATTCTATCGTCTCTAAGCAACCCGGAGTCTTTCTCTGATTAACTGGACTTTTTTTAAGGCGTCGAATACTAAGTTAGGGCCTATGACTGAGGCCTCACTAACTTCAAACCAAACAACTGGAGATATACATCTCCTACCATAGAGAGCTTCAAATGGAGCCATCTGAATACTGAAATGATAACTGTTGTTGTATGCAAACTCAATCAAAGGTAAATAGTCATCCTAACTTCCCTTGAAATCAATTGCATACGCCCTTAGCATATCTTCTAAAGTATGAATGGTTCTTTCTGCTTAACCATCTGTCTGAGGATAAAAGGTTGTACTGAGATGAACTTGGGTACTGAGACCCTTCTGGAATGCTTTCCAAAAATGAGAGGTGAACTGGGTACCTCTATCTGAGATAATGGACAATGGAATACCACACAATCTGACCAACTCCTTGATATAGTGTTTGGCGTAATCCTTGGCTGAATAAGAGGTATGAACTGGAAGAAAATGAGATGATTTGTCATTCTATCTACAATGACCTAGACTGAATCATGCTGATGACGAGTTTGAGGCGAACCCATCACGAAGTCCATGTTCATCACTTTCCACTTCTAAGTAGGAATACTGAACTCCTGCATAGACCCACTAGGCTTCTGATGCTCTATTTTAACTTGCTGACATGTAGAGCACTTAGCCACAAACTCTACAATATCTTTCTTTATCCCACTCCACCAATAGATTTCTCGTAAGTCACGGTACATCTTTGTGGCCCCTGGATGAATAGAGTAGCGCGCACCATGCTCTTCTACAAGAATTCGCTTCCTTAAGTCGTCTACACCTGGAACACAAAGACGACCCTGACAACGCAAAACACCATCTTCCCCTTTGGAGAAAACCTCTACTTTTTTATCTTGAACTGACTCTTTCAACTTGACAAGGCTAGGATCTTTATCTTGCTTTTCTTTCACCTCACAAACTTGAGATGGTTCTGAACTACTCTAAACACATACACTGCCCTCTGAAGAATCGACTAAGAAAATGCCTAGTCTAGCAAACTGATGGACTTCTTGATCTAAATTCTTCTTACTATCCTCTACATGAGAAACACTACCCATTGATAGCCTACTGAGAGCGTCGCCCACTATATTGGCCTTGCCCGGATGATAAAGGACGCTCATGTCGTAGTTTTTCAAGATCTCTAACCACCTTTTCTGATGAAGATTGAGATATTTTTTAGAAAAGACATACTGAAGACTCTTGTGATCTATGAAGACATCTACATGAACTCCATAGAGATAATGTCTCTAAATCTTCAAGGAAATACTACGGCTGCTCTCTCAAGATCATGAGTAGGATAATTTCTCTCATGAGGTTTAAGTTGTCTGGAGGTGTAGTCTATGACCTTACCATGCTGCATGAGGACACAACCCAAACCTACTCTGGATGCATCACGCTACACCACAAACCCATCTGAACCGTCTGGAAGAGCTAAGACTGGGTCTGAGGTAATTCGAGTCTTCAACTCCTGAAAACTCTCCTCGAAAGGGTCTGACCACTAAAACTTGACTTTCTTTTGAGTCAATCTTGACAAAGGGGATTCAATAGATGAAAATCCTTAAACAAAACATTTGTAATAGCCAGCCAAACCCAAGAAACTCCTGATATTTGATGGAGAGATTGGTTTTGGCCAGTTCTTACTTCTTCGGTCTATTGAGGATCAACTCTAATGCCATCACCGGAAATGATGTGACTAAGGAATTCTACTGGCCTTATCAAAAATTTGCACTTACTGAATTTTGAAAATAGCTGATGATCTCTGAGATTCTGAAGTACTGTTCTGAGATGGTCTGCATGATCGTGCTCAGTGCGGGAATAGACCATAATATCATCTATGAAGACTATAACGAACATGTCCAAGTGCTGCTTGAACACGTGGTTCATCAAGTTCATGAAAGGTGCTGGGTCATTGGTAAGACTAAATAACATGACTAAGAATTCATAGTGACCATACCGAGTATGAAAAATTATTTTTGGAATATCACTTTCTCTAACTCTGAGCTGATGATAGCCGGATCTGAGGTCTATCTTAAAAAAAATAGCTGGCACCCTGAAGTTGGTCAAACAAGTCATCAATTCTGGGAAGAGGATACTTGTTCTTGACCGTGACCTTATTGAGTTAACGATAATCAATGCATATTCTGAGAGAACCGTCTTTCTTGCGCACGAATAAGACTGGTGCACTCCATGAAGAAATGTTGAGTCTGATGAATCCCTTATATAAGATATCCTTTAACTGTTCTTTCAATTCTCTGAGTTTTACTGGTGCCATTCTGTATGGCGGAATAGAGATAGGCTGAGTATCTGGAAAAAGATCAATGCCAAAGTCTATTTCCCTTTTGGGAGGAATTCCTGGAAGATCTTCGGGAAAGACATCTGAATATTCATTCAGTACTGGGACTGATTAAAGGATGGGAGTATCGAAACTAGAATATCTAACATGAACAATATGGTAAACACATCCCTTAGATATCATTTTCTTTGCTCAAAGGTAGGAAATAGACTTCTACCTACTTCCCATTTTATAAAGCTTAGTTAGATTTCTAGGTTAGTGAACAGAAACAAAATTATTCATGTTGTAATTCTTGTTTGCCGTTAATTTCACTATATTGTCATCCTCAGTGCGAGGAAAAGTTCTTGTGACTAGAAGAAAGGAATTTCTGCAAAGAGCTCATTCGATTTTCTTGCCTTTGTAACATTACAAATCAGCTTCTGATACATAACCAAAAAAATTTAACTAGAAAGATATTTTCTTTATGAAATTTCAAGTTCTCTAGTAGACTACTCAGACTTCCACAATCTCAACAATCCAAATTCTAATAATAAGAAAAAGTGCTTCAAAACTCTGTTGCCTTAAAGTACTTCAAAACTTTGTTGCCTTAATCTTTCTTGTAAAACAAATTACCAACTCCCTCTCCCAAATCAAAACCAAGAGAAAACTCACTTAATTATGGTATACCATATTAAATGAAAGAAAAATAAATCAAAGCTAAAAACTAGCAAAAAATATCGACAGGTAGCTCGGAATAAGTAACTGAAATACAGAAAAATAAACATAAATAGTCAAACTGAAAGCCCTGAGAAACAAGTTGAGGCGATATACAAAACTCTGTAGCATATTCTAGACAAGCAAAAAAATAAGTTCAACGACCATAATCAATCAACAATCAGTCAACTAGACTTTAACCCCAAACTAGTTGTGGTCCAATACAACAACATACTTAGAGTAAATCTCACAAGTGAGTCTCGATGGTAGAGTGTATGTAGATTTTACTCCTACCTCGTAGGGATAGAAAAACCCGGATTTAGTGGTAAACCTAGTCTCTAACTATCCAATTCATATTTATCTAGCCAGAAGGAGCAACACTAACTTGAGCAAATAGATTCAAAAGCTCAAGAAGTATTTTATTGTAATCATTTATTTTTATTTTAGTTTTATTGTAATCATTTTTGTCAACAGAAAATGCCTCCCACTCAGTATTACTTACCAAGTCTTATTTGGACTTTGCTCTCATCTTAGAGGGTAATCATTAAGGCAATACAACTCTACGAAGTACTACAAATCACCATCTCCATACAAGCATCATGTACCCACCCCTTACTACAAAAAACCTGTTGAATAACCTCCATCACACAAATACTACAAAGTACCTGTACCTTCTAAGCACAACTATTACAAGTCGCTAGTGAAATATTTTCTTACTTCCCTCACCTATAAAGTATTACAAGATTTCTACTTCTTCAAACCACTACTACAAGTCACCAACTCCTAAATACTACATCTCATCTCCACCAACAAAAAATTACAAGGCATCAGCTTACTACAAATCTCCACCAAATAGAATTGCATAGAGTAACCAAATACGGCTTAAAATACAATACAACTGTTGTTGTTTTTGTTGTAACAGAAACTCCACTTTGTAGGAATACACTTGGTATGTTGTTGTTGTAATAGAAACTAAGGAATGCTTACAGAACTATATGCTCAGTAAAAACTAGAGGAGCCCCTTCACAAATAGGTAACTGATAACCGGATGACATTTTCTCTCTTTGAAGTCAACAGAGAAACACGGTAACATGATATATATGTATATGTCTATATATATACATACATACACACACACTCAATAAATAAGATATGACATGTTAGGAATAGACATTTCACAAAATTGGCAAGATGAGAATTAGGTTGAGTGGTCCTCCATATTTATCAACACATAAACATTCGACGAAAACATTCTTCACCTGAACAATAAGGTCCACATACAACATCCAAAAAGAAGAAACTGATTTATTCACATACAACATTTGAACAGTTTGTCTGTATCAAGTATAATAGAGATATTGGGCTAAACTAGTAACAATTTAACCATTAAATAATCCACAAAAATAGATCTACTTGCAACCTAATTAACTTCCACATCAATTCGTGGTACTAGAGCAACATTACCCTGAATTCAATATTGTCACTTAATGGAGCTATTAATATAAAATATATCAGAAAGTCACATAATTAAAAGCATCATCATGTTCTTTTTGAGATATTACTATGTCTCTTTCACTAACAGAAAGTATACAAAGTAAGCAGTAACATCAAGAATTCAAAACATGCCCTTAAATATTTGATTCAAGAAGCCTCAACTCTTCTTAACTAACAAAAACTAATATGGGATCCAAAGTAAACCAGTACAACAAATAGTTAAAACTGTGAAAGCATATATTACAAGAAACTGCGCTCATTGCAATTTTATACAAATCACCTTACATGTACACAGAAATATTCGATAGAGAACTAATGCACTTGAAATTCAACCACTTTATATGTACAACAAGAACTTCAACGCCTAGCTCATTACCTATTCTTCTGTCCAGATGGCCTGAGAAGAACGTTTCGTTTAACCTAAGCTCCTTTGTAAACTGAAACTGAAATAAGATTAAACAATTGAAGTTAAATTTAAAACTGCATCAATGAACCATTTTTTTCATAGACCTTATTTAAGTCCCAACTTTATACCACCGAAATAAATTAAAGTTTTCAACTTATCAAAAGGGAAAAAAGAAAGAACGAGAAGCAATGACTGACCGGAGTAGCAATGGCCGGCCAATCGGAGTCAATGCTAAAGCTGTTAATTGATTTGGGGGATTTTGGAAAAAAAATGAGAGAGAGGGTCGATTTGGGGGGTTTGGGTGTCGATGCTAAAGCTGTTTAGACGAGAGGAAAACTATTTTGTCCAAGAGGAAAAATGTTTGGCCAATTTTAAAAAAATAGGAATATTTTGTTTATGGCATAAGCGCTATTTTTTCGATTCATAGCGGGGATTTAAAACCCTCACAAATTTATAAATTTTAGCGACAGATTTTTAACCCCCGCATTTCATATAATTTTAAAGAGGTTAAAATAATCTACGCAAATAACCCCCCGTAATTTGACCCTTTTTTGTAGTGTATCTTATCGATATACTTTTTAAGAAGATTTGGCTATTTATTTAAGAATTGATTTTGTATATATATATATATCATATTTTTAGGGAAAGTAATAGAATTAGCCAAATATAAGGGGCTTATCTATAAAAGCCCTCATAATTTAAATAATTACAAAACATCTCAGGATTTTATTAAATTTGTATATATCTGAAGTTGTACCTTAGGCAATTAAAGATATACCTTTTTTTTTTTTTTTGTAAACTCGCATGCGTCTGAAGGTGTATCTTAACTCTCTTCTTGTTAAACTCGTTTGTCCTATGTACCTAGGTATTTTATAAGCTGTGCATCTGAGCAATCACTATTATTATGTAATAGCTGTGTATTTCATATACATCAGAAATTTGGATTGTGTGTCTGGACAATTACTTCATTATGTAATTATTGTGTATCTAAGACATATCCAAAATTTAAATTGTATATCTGAATACTTATTTTGGTATATCTTGTAATTATTTCCGAAACTTAAAAGGTACCTTAAACTTAGGGGTCAAACCTCCTACATTTCTATTGTTTGATCTATTTTGTAAAGGAAAAATACATTCTGGCATGAATATCATTATGATTATGTAGTATTTCAAGTTTGACATTAAAATGATGAGCAAATTTGATAAATAAATGATTCTAAAATAATTCTAAAATATCATTTTAAATTTTTGAGTAAAAATCTTTTATCAAATGGGGCCTAATTCTGACTACTGACTCAAGGCTCACAATGGCTCGTGGAAAATATCTCATCTGAGTATGACTGATTTTCTTGATTGGTAGTGCTAATGCCGTTTTCCAACTTTAGGTAACACAAAATCTCTCAAAGTGCCTTGAAAGACAAAATTCTAACTTCTCTATGTTAAAAAAAAAAAAACATTACCTACTAGTCTGATTTTCTTTTTGCCAGGTCAAACACGTGAATTTTGTTTCATAGTGTGTGGCGATAAGATTTTAATTCAAAATTTTATCTGTTTTTAATATCATATGAAAACATGTGGTCATTAGATTGTATAAAGTTTAGGTTGACTATACTGATAATTTTATAAATTTATTAATAAATTTCATTTAGATATTAGAATTATATGACATTGGACACGTGAAAATATAATAAAATACTTTAATTAAACACTTTCGATTCATATTTTTTAAAAAGTTTGTGTGAGTCTTCAATATTGTTCATTATATAGATAAGTTAATTAGTCACATTAAATATGTCTCCTCCTTTTATTATAGACATCAACATCAGTTGAAACATACATAAGTTTTTATGACATAATGACATTAATGCATTAAAAATATATCATATTTCTAAACGGTTATCTATATAATAAAAATATCAACTCAAAGTTTTTCATAATTTGAGTTGAAGTATTCAGTAGAAACCTTTTTAGTTTTTTCAAAATTTTGAGTTAGATCTTTCAAATCAAGAGAAAAAAGAAACCAATATTTAGTACTCCTTCGGTCCAAAATAATTGTTATGTTTCATTTTTGAGAGTCAATTTGATTAATTTTTAAAAGTTATATTAGATAAAATTAATTTAATATTTTAAAATAAAAATTTATATATTAAAAACTATATGAAAAGTACTATAAGTTGCAACTTTTTTTTTTCAATATAATTAAAAGATATATCTTAAAATATTAATCAAAATTTATATTATTTGACTATAAAAAAAAGAAGACACGCCAATCATTTTGAGAGGAGGGAGTAGTAATTTAGTATTAGTACTTTCTACTGCAGAATTTTAGTAGGCGTTTGGCCATAACTATTATTCACAATATTCTGAAATATGTTTTCACTTTATTTTAGAATACTCATTTGGCCATAAAATCAAAAAACATATTTCGGAATATGTTCTCACAACTCATTTTTTTAACTCAGATTTTTCTATTTCTTTACAAAATAGTACATGCATCCAAAGTCTAAAATATTTTTGAAAATATTATGGTTAAATACAATTCCAACTTTATTTTCAACTTCAAGAATACCAAATAAGCTGAATATATTTTTTATTTCATGATAAACGAATCCTTAAATAGAGGAAGCGGATCAAAACATGCCATCATTTTTTCCAACTTTTGAGGGTTACTTTTCCATAATCCCTGTCATCAAACATATGAACCACTCTAAAAGGTATAAGCTAATAATATCATCGTATAAAGAAGTTAAAAGAAAATTGCGTATTAAATCTACGGGTGTGTTTGAACTTTGATTAGGAGAAATATATATATATTTTTTTGTTTGTTCAAAATAGTTTGGAATATATCTTTTCTAACTAAAATATAGTAGTAAAGTTTGTTAGAACAATAATGATAATTGTACAAGAAATTCAAAATAAACTTGCTTGGCTTAAAGGCACGATAATACACTTCTTGAAGATAGTTGAAGTCTCTCCCACGAGCAAACGGAAAAATTAGTAACAACTCTATCTTCGGGATTCAACTAAGCCACCAAACAAGTAGCATTTAAGAATGTTGCTCTTCTATTCTTGAATTATTGATTTCACCTTTTGATCAAGTCTCTCAAATGTTTTTCAAGGAGAAAGTAATTTTTTTTGAGTGCCTGTCTTTTTAAACAAAAAAACTTGCTATTTATAGGATAAAAGTTTCATGTAAAAGGAGTATTAATTAAATAATAGTTAATAGGTTCATGAACAAAAAATTGTCTTTCTTTCAAGAACCTAAAACGTAAATGAATGAATTGTAAATGCATTTGTAACTCAAAATGCATTTGTTTCAATTGTAAATTCACATTCATCTTCTTTGTAATTCAAAACTTCAAGTGATGCATTTTTTTCATAGCTCTTAAATAAAAATTTTAACCGATGTATTTGTCTCAAAATTTATTGAAACATAAACATAACAATCCCCCACTTGTTTTGAGAAATTTTATAAAAAACAAAATTCATTTGAGACATCAATCTAGCAACATGCATCAATAATGATGTCTTTTGGACTTGAACCATTATCTAGTGAAGACTTTCTAAATCATTGACTACTTAGTGAACAAATCTTGAACTAAGTGGTTCATTGAATAAAGTAGAAAAATACTCCACGCATATTGCTATGTTCCGGTGAAAATCAAAATCCTTTGACACCTTACAGCCATGTGTCCTGAATCCTTTTAGCTAAGTGTTTTAAGATTTTCCTATTAAAATCTTATTGAAGTGGCCTCCATTTTGAACTTAGTGCGGTGAATTCATCAAGAGTAACTTTGCATACTTCAACTAAATAGTCTGTGAATTTCATTAAGAGAAATTAATATCATCCTCCTTTATAGCAAAGTATCAGTAAATCTATCAAGAGCGCTCCTACACATTCCAACCGACATTGGTGTATAGACTTATTAAGAAAATATAATCTCATTCTTCTCTTTTGTTGGAATACTATCAAATCTATCAAGATTATTATTATTTACTCCAACCGAGATCGGTCTTATAGATTTGTCAAGAGAAAAAATCAAGTCTTATCCACATCTACTTACTCTCTAGGGAAAAAGAAAATTTTATAGATACTCTTCACAATTGTAACTTTACTTGTTTTTCCCTTTGAACCCAAGATTACATCATTAGGTAGGGTTTTCATAAAGTACAATAAATTTTCAATAGGCTTTATTCCCATCCCATTACAAGTTTGTACCACCAATTCCTTGCCTAACCCTTTAGACAAAGGATCTGCTAAATTGAGTTTGGACTTCACATATTGAAGCGATATTGTACCATCCTCCAATAATCTTCTCACATGATTGTGTTTGAGACGAACTTGACTTGACTTGCCATTGTAACAATCACTTGAAGCCCGAAATATAGCATCTTTATTATCACAATATATAGTCAAAAGTGGTATTGACTTACCCCATAACGAAATATCTATCAGCATACTCCACATCCTATCAGTTTCTTCTCCAACAGAAGACATAGCGAAAAATTCTGACTCAATGATTGAGTGAGTAATACATGTCTGCTTCTTTGATCTCTAAGATATTGCTGCTCCAGCCAAAGTCAAAATCCAAGTAGCAATAGATTTAGAGTCATTCGTATTAGAATTTCAAGTAGCATCACTATAGCCTTCAAGAACTGCTGGAAATGTAGAATAATATATGCCAACATTAATTGTACCCTTCAGATACCTTAAAATACAAATTAAGGCATTCCGATGCTCAACTCCAGGGCTACCAGTAAACTTTCTCAAAGTTCCTACTGCATAACCAATATCTGGCCTGGTACAATGCATTGCATACATAAGACTCCCAACAATTCGAGAACATGTCAATTGATCAAGAATATCACCAGAGTTTTACACTAGTTTGATGCTGGGATCAAATGGTGTAGGAGCAGGCTTGTCGTCAAAATGACCAAACCTATTTAGAACCTTATCAATATAAATTGATTGAGTAAGAGTCAAATCATTTGCTGATCTTACAATTTTGATGCCTAAAATTACACCAGCTTCTCCAAGATCTTTCATTTCAAACTGAGAAGCAAGAAAATATTTTGTTTCTTTGACTCTTTTGATATCAATTCCAAAGATCAACATGTCATCTACATAAAGACATATTATAACACCAGAATTTTCTTAAAATTTACTAAATATGCAAAAATCTCCACCATTGATTAAGTAGCCATTAGAAATCATAACTTTTCTAAATTTATCGTGCCATTATTTTTGAGCTTTTTTTTAATCCATATAGAGATTTAAGAAGCTTACAAACTTTACGTTCTTGACCAGTATTGACAAATTCTTATGGTTGTTTCATGTAGAATTCTCCGTCTAAATCTCCATTCAGAAATGCAGTCTTTACATCCATCTGATAAATCATACTGAATCTGAATACTGATGACATGACATACTAATAACTGATATAACTGATAGCATAAATAGATGTATCTGAATGTAACTAATAACATGGGTGACTATATCTGATAGTCCTAAATCTGATGGAACTATCTGAGTTCCTTACTGTATCTGAGTCGACTGTATCTAACAGTCTTGAATCTAAAGAACTATATTAGTTCTTTTACTGAGACTAGTACTGAAACTATGGGATGTAGTATTTAACCGACATACCCCTGATACGCCATTATGGTTGAGTTGGGGTCCAATCTATAACACCAATTGGAAGGGTGTCAATACCGCGCCACTGGTAAGGACAAGCTGTGGGCGACCCTTATCTAATAGTGTCCCCAAAAGAGAATAGTGGGGCCCTTATCTGACAGTGCTTATCCACCTCATCAACCCTCATCGAACAGTGTTGATGTCTCAACCTATGCGGGCTACATACTCCTGGATTGCAAGGATGACTTCTAAGGATCACACCCTCATTTGATAGTGTGTGTCCCCATCTTTGGGTTCACTCTGTGCTAATTCCTACTCCCATCTGAATGGACACTGAAAATGTTTTACTGAACTGAACATGAGCTGAGTTACTAAGTTCCATTAACTGACCGAATACTATTGATATCTGACAACTAACTGAGTCATAAGATCATGGAGATTTTTCCTGAGTCATTAAACTATCTGAAGTCTAAGGATTCATAGCTTGACTGAGAGTATCATAAAAACATGACATGTCTCTAGGTACACAGCTAATGTTTCGGGTACAAGTACCCACAGGACTCGATGGAAGGAAACTGACAAAGCATGACTTACTTGAATACATAATTATCATCATAATACATTTACTGAAGCATTTCATCAAACATGTATTAGGCATAATCTTGTACGTATATGGAGATTTCATGATATCATGCTAATTAGACACTTTCCCTTCATCTAGGCATTCAACCAAACACATAGTAGGCATAGAATGTGTAAACAACATCATACAACAATTAACTGTCGTGATTCAATTCCAATTTAATCATTCAAGGGTTTAGTCCTAGGGTTTCATGAATGTATACCGATACAAATCAACCCATATGGAATTTAACACTCATTCATGGAATACAATTTAATTACCCATTATCAACATGAACAAAAGCAGCCCAATCATGAAATTCATAAGAAAATCCATAACTTGAATTTAGAAAAGGGATTCTTGGGCTTCATGGACGAAAGGAGTCCATAAATTAACACTATGCATACCTTAGTTCGTGATTTCGTTAAGATTGATGGTGAAACCTTCTTGAATTTAAATCCCCAATAGAAACCCTAGCTTGTTCTTGAGAGAAACATGAGAGAAAATAGTATATTTTGGGTGAAGAATAGCTAAATCACGTGTTATTGGGTTTAAATAGGGGTAGGAAATTGACCTTTTTAACCCTGGATACGTCATTTAATTTCAGTAAAATTTTCTCAAACTGGGCCCCTGGCGCGACGCGGCGTTATCGCGCCGTGTCACTGGAAATTAACAATTGGGAAATTGAGGGATGGCGTGATACGGATCCATCACGTTACCCCGTCCTTCGTAACCTGGAACTTTGGTGCGACACAGGGAAAATCACGCTAAGACACTGGAAAAAGGACAATTCTGAATTTGAGTGCTGGTGCGACATGCCATAATCGCGGACACCTACTGGAAATTGCCAAATGTCATTTCCTCTTGTGGCGCGGAGCGCCACTGACTAATATGACGCTATTTTACGATGCGAACTTGAAATAGTCATAACTTCTTACCCGGTTATCGGATTTAAGAGAATCATATATCAATGGAAAGATTATTGAATTTTCCACATGACAAAAAGTGAAAATCTTGAAAATTCCTCATGGAATAATTATCATTCACTTTAGAAGATAATACTAGGCATTTTTGGGATGAAATTTGCTAGAAATCTTCGGGGTATTACAATATCTCCCCCTTGAGAACATTCGTCCTCGAATGAGACTGACCGAGAGGGGAAATAATAAGATGAACATGAATTGATAATGAATAACTGGAACATGATCTCATGACTGACAAGATGAACATAACATACTGAACATGCATATCTGATACATGTTTAACTGATTCATGAATGCATGACTAAATATGCAATGGTACTTGATACAAAATTTATACTGGGAACATGAACATGAAACTGAATACCAAGTTCATGATGAACAATGATCATGAAACTGAGTAAGCTTAAGGAGAACTGTTACCTTGAGCTTGATCTGAGTTGGTGGAGAAGAGGTGAGGATATAGAGGTGAGGATACTTGGTACGCATGTTTGTGTATGCTTCCCAAGTAGATCCCTCGACGGACTGATTTTTCCAAAGAACTTTAACTAGAGGGACTTCTTTGTTCCTCAATCTACGAGTCTGATAGTCTAAGATTTCGACTGAAAGCTCTTCATAAGAGAGATTGTTCTGAACATCATACTCTGAATAGAAACTACGACTGGTGGGTCACCTATACATTTCTTAAGCAAAGAGACATGGAAGATTCGATGAACTGAGGCTAGATCTGAAGGTAATTCAAGATCATAAGCTACCTTGTTGAAACGATTGAGAAGCTTGAAGGGACCGATATATCAGGGACTGAGCTTTCCCTTGTTGCCGAATCTCTTCACTCCCTTCATGGGAGAGATCTTTAGATAGATATGATCACCAACCTCAAACTCGAGATCTTTTATATGAATATCTGCATAAGAATTCTATCAGCTCTGAGCAGCCCGGAGTCTTTCTCTGATTAACTGGACTTTTTTTAAGATGTCGAATACTAAGTCAGGACCTATGACTGAGGCCTCACTAACTTTGAACCAATCAATTAGAGATGTACATCTCCTACCATAGAGAGCTTTGAATAGAGCCATCTAAATACTGGAATTATAGCTGTTGTTGTATGCAAACTCAATCAAAGGCAAATGGTCATCCCAACTTTCTTTGAAATCAATTGAACACGCCCTTAGCATATCTTCTAAAGTCTGAATGATTCTTTCTGCTTGACCATCTATCTGAGGATAGAAGGCTATACTGAGATAAACTTGGTTAATGAGACCCTTTTGGAATGCTTTCCAGAAATGAGAGGTGAACTGGGTACCTCTGTCTGAGATAATGGACAACAGAATACCATACAATCTGACCAACTCCTTGATATAGAGTTTGGCGTAATCCTCGGCTAAATAAGAGGTATGAACTGGAAGGAAATGAGCTGATTTGGTCATTCTGTCTACAATGACCCAGACTGAATCATACTGATGACGAGTTCGAGGCAAACCCGTCACGAAGTCCATCTTCATAACTTTCCACTTCCAAGTAGGAATACTAAACTCTTGCATAGACCCACTAGGCTTCTGATGCTCTATCTTAACTTGCTGACATGTAGAGCACTTAGCCACAAACTCTACAATGTCTTTATTTATCCCACTCCACCAATAAATTTCTCGCAATTCACGGTACATCTTTGTAGCCCCTGGATGAATAGAGTAGCAAGCACCATGTGCTTCTGCAAGAATTCGCTACCTTAAGTCGTCTACACCTGGAACACAGAGATGACCCTAACAGCACAAAATACCATCTCCTCCTTGGGAGAAAACCTCTACTTTCTGATCTTGAACTGACTCTTTCAACTTGACAAGGATGGGATCTTTATCTTGCTTTTATTTTACCTCACAAGCAAGAGATGATTCTGAACTACTCTAAACACATACACCACCCTCTGAAGAATCGACTGAGCTAACGCCTAGTCTGGTAAAATGATGGATTTATTAAGCTAACTTTTTCTTAATATCCTCTGCATGAGAAGCACTACCCATGGATAGCCTACTGAGAGTGTCGTCCACTACATTGGCCTTCCCCGGATGATAAAGGACACTCATGTCGTAGTCTTTCAAGATCTCTAACCACCTTCACTGACGAAGATTGAGATATTTTTTAGAAAAGACATACTGAAGACTCTTGTGATCTGTGAAGACATCTACATAAACTCCATAGAGATAATTCCTCTAAATCTTCAAGGAAAAGACTATGGCTGCTAACTCAAGATCATGAGTAGGATAATTTCTCTCATGAGGTTTAAGATGTCTGGAGGTGTAGGCTATGACCTTACCATGCTGCATGAGGACACAACTCAAACCTACTCTGGATGCATCACAATACACCACAAACCCATCTGAACTATCTGGAAGAGCTAAGACTGGGGCTGAGGTAAGTCGAGTCTTCAACTCCTAAAAAATCTCCTCGCAAGGGTCTGACCACTGAAACTTGACTTTCTTTTGATTCAATCTGGACATAGGGGATGCAATAGATGAAAATACTTAATCAAACCGTCTGTAATAGTCAGCCAAACCCAAGAAACTCTTGATATCTGATGGAGAGATAGGTCTTGGCCAGTTCTTACTGCTTTGGTCTTTTGAGGATCAACTCTAATGCCATCACCGAAAATGATGTGACTAAGGAATTCTACTGGCCTTAGCCAAAATTTTCACTTACTTAATTTGGAAAATAGCTGATGATCTCTGAGAGTCTAAAGTACTATTCTGAGATGGTCTGCATAATTGCGCTCAGTGCGGGAATAGAACAGAATATCATCTATGAAGACTATGACGAACATGTCCAAGTACTGCTTGAACACGCGGTTCATCAAGTTCATGAAAGGTGCTGGGGCATTGGTAAGACCAAATAACATGACTAAGAATTCAAAGTGACCATACCGAGTACGGAAAACTATTTTCGGAATGTCACTTTCTCTAACTCTGAGCTGATGATAGCCGGATCTGAGGTCTATCTTAGAGAAATAGCTGGCACCCTGAAGTTGGTCAAACAAGTCATCAATTCTGGGAAGAGGATACTTGTTCTTGACCGTGACCTTATTGAGTTAACGGTAATCAATGCACATTCTGAGAGAATCATCTTTCTTGCGCACGAATAAGACTGGTGCACCCCACGAGGAAATGCTGGGTCTAATAAATCCCTTATCTAAGAGATCCTTTAACTATTCTTTCAATTCTCTGAGTTCTGTTGGTGCTATTCTAAATAGAGGAATAGAGATAGGCTGAGTAGCTGGAAGAAGATCAATGCCAAAGTCTATTTCCCTTTCGAGAAAAATTCCTGGAAGATCTTCGGGAAAGATATCTGAATATTCTTTCACTACTGGGACTGATTCAAGGTTGGGAGTTTCGAAACTAGAATATCTAACATGAATAAAAAGGTAAACACATCCCTTAGATAATATTTTCCTTGCTCGAAGGTAGGAAATAAGCTGACCCCTGAAAGCGGATACACTACCCTTCCACTCAAGGATGGGTTCATTTAGAAACTGAAAATAGACTATTCTGTTTCTGCAGTCGACTGTGGCATAGCAGGAATGAAGCCAATCCATGACGAGAATGACATCAAAATCAGTCATCTCTAATTCGTCTAAGTCTGCTGATGTGACTTTCTAAAATATTATAATCGGGCAATTCCTGTATACCCGCCGGGCTATGATGGTTTTGCCCACTGGGGTAGAGACTGAGAAGGGCTCTGCTAGAATTTTGGGACTGATTCCGAAACCAACTGCTATATAGGGAGTAACAAAAGACAAAGAAGCTCCTGAATCTAGCAAAGCGTAAACATGTACATGAAAGATTTGTAACGTACCAGTAACTACATCAGGAGAATTTTCCTGATCTTGTCAGGTCTGAAGAGTATATAGTCTATTTAGGTATTTCTTGGTAGTAGCGCTGGTGGTGGCACCCTACTGATTCAGGCGATCGAAATGTGTTGAGGAGCAGAGATGACTCTGATAACCTCACTGGGGGAATTCTCTAACTTTGTGTCTTGGCTTTCCACAACCAAAACAGATATCGCTGCCAGCTCTGCAAGTACCCTTGTGGTTCTTACCACAAGTCTGACAAAGAGGATTAGTTCAGGCATTGCTGACACTGCCCTGAGACTTAGAACCTGACACTCTATCTTTGAACTTAGGAGATGGAGCACCGGCTAAAGAAGGAGCTGGAACTGATGACTTAGGAAGAAATTGAGAACGGTTTCCTCCTTCTGATTTAGGATGACTAAAATTGAAGCTACCTGTCCTAGCTTTCTTATTTTTCTTTTCCCTATAGTTAATCTTCTGCTCCTCTATCTGCTGAGCATGGGTCATAAGTCTGGCTAAAGCCATGTCACTATTTACCATGACGGATCTACACTCATTAACCACACTATTATTTACCCCTAAAGCAAACTTACTCTTCTTGGCTCTGCCGTCGGTAACCATATGAGGGGCATATCTGACTAATTGAGTAAACTTGAGAAAATACTCTTTCACCGTCATATTACCCTACCCGAGGTTGATGAATTCTAGCACCTTAGCCTCTCTAAGATCTTGGGTAAAGAATCTGTCTAAGAATGCAGTGACAAACTTCTCCCACTCTATAAAACCTGCATCATCTGACCTATCTGACTTTCACTGTTTGAACCAAGTATGAGCCACATCCTACAACTGGTATGCGGTTAACTCAGTACTCTCAACAGTAGCCACCCCCATGATGTCTATCACTTTCTGAACTTGATCAATGAATTCCTAAGGGTATTCATCTACTTAAGACCCGTGGAAGGATGGGGGATTCATTCGGGTGAAGTCCCGAATCCTAGATGTAGCTGAGTTGGCCACTGGGTTATTTGGAACGACAGCTGGTCGCTCATTATGGGCAGCTAATGACCGAGCAAGAGTTGTAAATACGGTCCGGAACTCTGCATGAGAAACATGATCGCCCAAAAGTTCTTCGGGATGAGGGCTGACTGATTTCTTTTCTTAGGAGACATATTCTAAAATAAAGAGAAGAAGTGGATTATACTGAGAGATTGACTTGTGATTATGATCACTGGCATGAGTTGGGTCCAATCTGTAACCAAAATTGGAAGTGTGTCAATACCGCGCCACTGATAAGGACAAGTTGTGGGCTACCTTTATCTGATAGTGTACCCAAAAGAGAATGGTGGGGCCCTTAACTGACAGTGCTTATCCATCTCATCAACTCTCATCGGACAGTGTTGATGTCTCAACCTATGCTGGATACATAGTTCTGGAATACAAGGATTACTTCTAAGGATCACACCCTCATCTGATAGTGTGTGTCCCCATCCTTGGGTTCACTTGGTTCTAATTCCTACTCCCATCTGAATGGACACTGAACATGGTTTACTGAACTGAACATGAGCTGAGTTACTAAGTTCCATTAACTGACCGAATACTACTGATATCTGACAACTAACTGAGTTATGAGATCATAGAGATTTTTTCTAAGTCATTAAACTATCTGAAGTCTAAGGATTCATAGCTTGACTGAGAGTATCATAAAAACATGACATGTCTCTAGGTACACAGCTAATGTTTCGGGTACAAGTACCCACAGGACTCGATGGAAGGAAACTGACAAAGCATGACTTACTTGAATACATAATTATCATCATGATACATTTACTGAAGCATTTCATCAAACATGTATTAGGCATAATCTTGTACGTATATGGAGATTTCATGATATCATGCTAATTAGACACTTTCCCTTCATCTAGGCATTCAACCAAACACATAGTAGGCATAGAATGTGTAAACAACATCATACAACAATTAACTGTCGTGATTCAATTCCAATTTAATCATTCAAGGGTTTAGTCCTAGGGTTTCATGAATGTATACCGATACAAATCAACCCATATGGAATTTAACACTCATTCATGGAATACAATTCAATTACTCATTATCAACATGAAAAAAAGCAACCCAATCATGAAATTCATAAGAAAATCCATAACTTGAATTTAGAAAAGGGATTCTTGGGCTTCATGGACGAAAGGAGTCCATGAATGAACACTATGCATACCTTAGTTCGTGATTTCGTGAAGATTGATGGTGAAACCTTCTTGAATTTAAATCCCCAATAGAAACCCTAGCTTTTTCTTGAGAGAAACTTGAGAGAAAATAGTATATTTTGGGTGAAGAATAGCTAAATCACGTGTTATTGGGTTTAAATAGGGATAGAAAATTGATCCGTTTAACCCTGGACGCGTCATTTAATTTCAGTAAAATTTTCCCGAACTGGGCCCCTAGCGCGACGCGGCATTATCGTGCCGTGTCACTGGAAATTAATAATTTAGAAATTGAGGAATGACGCGACGCGGAGCCATTGTGTTGCCCCTTCCTTTATGACCTGGAACTTTGGCGCGACGCGGGAGAAATCGCGCTGAGACACTGAAAAAAGGATAATTTTGAATTTGAGTGCTGGCGCAACGTTCCATAATTACAGAAACCTACTGGAAATTGCCAAATTCCATTTTCTTTTGTGGCGCGGCGCGCCATTGACTAATATGGCGCTGTTTTACGATGGGAACTTGAAATAGTCATAACTTCCTATCCAGTTATCGGATTTAAGCAAATCATATATCGATGGAAAGCTTATTCAATTTTCCACATGAAAATAAAGTTAAAATCTTGAAAATTCCTAATAGAATAGTTATCATTCACCTTAGAAGCTAATACTAGGCATTCTTGGGATGAAATTTGCTAGAAATCTTTGGGGTATTACAATAACTCGTCAAAGTATGTATATGAAATGCGTTGCTTTATATTATGGGGTAATATACTCGTATACGTATGTTATATATATAGTACGTATGTAAAACTTGATATTCAATAGTGTGTATATCTCTCTGTGTATGTAAACCGATAATTCATCTGAGTATATGTGAAATACATTGTAATTCTTAGTTAAGTGTGGTCATTTGAGAAGTGAATTAGTGAGTCGAAAATATTTAAGTGTAGTTACTTGAAAAGTGGACTTTTGTTTTGAATATAGTTAAGTGTGGTTACTAGAGAAGTGAGTTATTAATTCAAATACGACATTTTACATAATTTTATATTTACTAAATTATTTTTCATAAATATGCACATTCACATTAATTTATTATAATTAATTTATTTTAAATTTATTACCTATAATTTTATATAATAATTTTACGTAACATTAATTTTACGTGCGTAGTTTGTTTTGATATCAACGTCTTATTTTGATATCAACGTCTTATTATTTCAATAACGTTTATTTCTAACCAAATTGATATTTGATCCCTTTTTAAATAATTTTAATCTCAGTCGTTGATCAAAACTGATCCAACGACTGAGATCCTATCACTCTCTTTCCTTTTAAACAAAACCTAAACCCTAATCCCTCCATTCTCACCAACAACCTCCCCCCTCTCTCTCCCTTCTCTCCTCTCTAAAAAACTCTCCTACTGACACCCTTCTCCATCACTGGCGAGTCATGACCAGCCGCTGCTCCGCTTCCTCCATCCTCCTCTCCCGTCGATAAGCCTCGCTGGATATGATTACCAGCGGGATCTTCGTCTTCAGCGCCGCCAGTCTCAGCCACCGAATGAACCAGCCTCCGTTCCACCACTGACCGGCGAATCTCCTCCCGCCGGATGCCTCTGGTGCTTCCCTAACCTACCAACAGTCCCTCGATCAGTGGCATCTCCAAGTGTGTATTTTTTTTCTTTTTATCCTTTGTATTAAAGTAACTGTAAAGTTTGGGACAATATGACTGGATTTTTAGTCTTAGGGGTTATTATATGAATGTGTACTTATATTTTGATTTGTAAGTGAATGTGTGTGAGTTGTGTATTACCGGATTTTTCAATTTAATGAATTGAATCTGTGTTTTTTGTTTTTCGATAGAGAAAAAAATTAACTGTATTTTCCTCTGATTTATTCTCTCATTTTTATGCAAATATGAGATTTCTAAAACCCTAACTTTTGACTAATTTCATAAATGTATGTGAAAATGTAGTTTTTTTGTTCATTTTGTTGTTTTTTTGTGGAAATATGAATGATTATATGAATGTACATGTATGCCTTTTTATTTATTTATTTATTTATTTTTATTTATGTAATTGAATTGGTGTGAATCGCTTGACTGGATTTGTGTGCGTTGAATCTAGTTCCTTTTTTTGTTTGCAGGAATGTAAATGATCATATAAATGTACATATATGATTTTTTTTTACTGGATTTGTGAATTGACTTCATTGAATCTATGTTTTTTTTCCTATTTCTCTCCATTTTAAAAAGTTCACTGTGATTTTTTTTCCTGGGTTTTGTCTTTTTTTTCTGCAAATCTAAGATTTTTAAAACCCTCATTTTTGAAGAATTTTCCACATTTCTGAACCGAAATGTATGCGAGAATGTGTTTCTTTTTTGTTTGCGGAATTATATTTTTCTCTAATGAATGCGTGTGTTTCTTTTTTCTCTAATGACTCGAAAATGTTTAAGTTTAGGTAGTTGAAAGGTGAATTTGTATTTTGAATTTACTAAAGTGAATTAGTGAGTCAAAAATGTTTAAGTGTAGTTACTTGAAAGGTGGACATGTATTTTGAATATAGTTAAGTGTTGTCACTAGAGAAGAGAGTAGTGAGTCAAAAATGTTTAAGTGTATGTACTTGAAATGTGGACTTGTGTTTTGAATATAGTTAAGTATGGTCACTAGAGAAGTGAGTTGAAAATGTTTAAGTGTAGGCACTTGAAATGTGGATTTGTGTTTTGAATTTAGTGTGGTCACTTGAGAAGTGAGTTAGTGAGTCAAAAATGTTTAAGTGTAGTTACTTGAAAGGTGAACTTGTGTTTTGAATATAGTTAAGTGTGGTCACTAGAGAAGTGAGTTAGTGAGTCGAAAATATTTAAGTGTAGGTACTTGAAATGTGGACTTGTGTTTTGAATATAGTTAAGTGTGGTCACTTGAGAAGTGCATTAGTGAGTAGAATATGTTTAAGTGCAGTTACTTGAAAGGCGAACTTGTGTTTTGATTATAGTCAAGTGTGGTCACTTGAGAAGTGAGTTAGTCACTTGAAAATGTTTAAGTGTAGGTACTTGAAATGTGAACGTGTGTTTCGAATTTAGTTAAGTGTGGTCACTTGAGAAGTGCATTAGTGAGTCGAAAATGTTTAAGTGTAGTTACTTGAAAGGTGGACTTGTGATTTGAATATAGTTAAGTGTGGTCATTTGAGAAGTGAGTTAGTGAGTCGAAAATGTTTAAGTATAGTTACTTGAAAGGTGGACTTGTTTTTTGAATATAGTTAAGTGTGGTCATTTGAGAAGTGAGTTAGTGAGTCAATAATGTTTAAGTGTAGGTACTTGACATGTGATAACGCTCAATCTACAGCTCTCGTAGGAGTGTAAAGCGGTCGTTAGCAAATATAGAACCCAACCTGGGTTGGGTATCGATCCCACAGGGAATAGCTTGGTCAACAAGTAAGCAACGATTACTAGACTTTTAGGGCAAGTCTCGTAAGAAGGGGGGTTTGTAATGTGTAACCAAATTATTAAAGAAAAAACTGAAAATAGCAAATTAAAAAGAAAGAATGTTTAGTAGGTTGTGAAACAATGAGAATTAAGGAGTTGGGGTTATATCCACCTTCTGAGCTATACGTCTCTATTGACTATGAGTGTGTTGAATTCAGACATGCATGTGCTTATAGAGAATTGTATTTGATGGTAAATCCAGGCGTCTTTCGACCTATTTGAGGATTATTTCACTTTAACTCTTTCGAGCTTAAAGCGTATCTAATGGTATGAATTCTCCAAGAGGTTAATCCAGTTACGGCACTAACTTTTTAATAGGGGATGGGACCCTACTACCTTGACATTATCTCTTTTCCAGACAGATAACCTTTCTTTCGAACAAGTTAAATGTTATAATGGAGTATTCTTGTGTTTGCAACCACAAAGAATTTAGATTAAGATGAAGAGAATAATGATATAAGCAGCATACGTGTCAACGAACTCACAAACTCACAGCAATAGATAGTATCTCATACGGCTTCCATAACCCCAACAGAGAAGTTTAGTTACCCATGAATGCGAAGGAAATCACAATTGACATTGTTGTTTTCCCACAATTACGATGGCACGATTATAATGGTGTGGTAGGCGTTTTAGGCGTGAATTCCTTGCAAAGTAACGTTTCTCTTGTTGCGGAAATTAAGAATTGATTAGATGAATAGAAGAAGAATAAAAAGTAGAATTAATTGTATGAATGGAGAATGTAAGAGTGTGTTTGTGGAATGGTGAATGTCTCAAAATCTCTAGTAGAATAGGGTATTTATAACACCCATATCCTATTCCTACTAAGCTAATGAAATGCTTAACCAAATCCTACTAAGCTAATGAAATACTTAACCCAATTGTACTAGGTTAATGTATCATTATCCTAATCCTAATAAGCTAATGAAATACTTAACCCAATTGTACTAGGTTAATGTATCATTATCCTAATCCTAATAAATTACTGCTAGTCCCCAAAGTTTTCAGAAATGTTGTTTTAGCCCGGGACAGAATTTCCATGCACCATCTTTAGTCCTTGGCGTCCAAGATTGACTTTTCTCCTTTCGTGAAGCTTTCTTTGGCGTCAAGTTATCCATGAAATGCTGAACTCTGCATCATTTATACCTGAAACTTTGCTAATCATGTTCGTTAGCTCACTTACAGGAAAAAGGACTAAAAGTGCATGAAATCTATAATTTGTTCTCAAAACTAGGCTAAAATATGGGCAAAATATAGTGCTATAGGCGTGTAAATTCACCTATCATCAACACCCCACACTTGAAGATTTGTTCGTCCTCGAACAAAATATCATGTCCCTCTAAACATCAACTTAGGGTTTCACAGCAACAACACAAAATATTCGTCAAGACAAGCACAACAATTATCAACAAAGAGTAGTTTTTCGATCATTAGTAGAAACAGTTTAACCTCTAGCATAGACTCGTGATGGTGGTCAACTTATATTCAAAGGTTAAGGAACAAAGAATCATACGCGACTACCCAAAACTCATCAACCATGTGTGTCTCACAATATATTACCCATAATCACTCACAAGTATAGCATATTTTTCAAACATGGGTATCAAAATATCCTTGCTTTCACTCTCACAAAGAATTCATATGCAGCAACTGATGACCATAGGCTTGCCTTTAGTGTAATGCTCCACTAAATGTCAGAATGCTAAGCTTAGAATCAAATAGGTCTTTTGATGGTTGTAATGTAGGCTAAGGGACGGGTAGGACTATTTTGGCCAGAAATAGTGACTATGTTCCTAAGCGCTTTAATACATCACATTGTATTATTAACACTTTTCTTTCAAACAACCTTTCTACTTTCTTTTATTCTACCACTCTTTTTCTCCTCTTTTGTTTTTCAATTTTAAACATAACTAACTTTTCAGTTTTCCTTTCCTTTTTCTTTTGATAACATACCTCTTATGATAGCACTTTCTTTTTCATACTCATTCAAGCACCAATGCATTCTAAAGCATCATACTCACCCAATTTCCTCTTATTTTGTCACATGACTTTTTCACTTTAAAGCACTTAGGAATTTGAATCAAATTATGGTCTTGAAAAAATGGATTAGGCTTACATACGAGGTTTGTCAAAGAAAATAGGATAAAGGCTCAAAAGGGTTTAACTAGGATGATGTCCATGGGTAGGTAAAAAGAAGGTAAATAATCATAGGTTGCCAAAGAAATGCCTAAATCATCTCCTAGACTTGCACTCTTTATATTCGCTTTACATACATACCAGGCAAGTTCTAGCATCAGCCACAAGCACAGAATATACTATTATCTCACACACACAAGGCACATGGTTGACTTTATTGGGAGTAGTATAGACTCTTGACCCAACAAATGAAGGAATTAAACCAAACAATATCACATAGTGAGTCACAATTAGAGCCTAAACGTCTCAATAGTCATGATTTTAGCACAAACTCTTGTCATAATCTCATGCTGCCTATTAGAATAATTTCATGCGAAGCTAAGTTAAAAAAAATTTTAACTACTGAAAAAAAACAATTAACTACTAACAAAACAAACAAACATAAATAAATGCAAATGTGGATAGAGAAGTATAGCATGCAAATACCAGCACCCCACACTTAGACGGGACACACTGTCCTCAGTGGAAAATAAATAAGAAGAACCTGGTTAGTCGGACTCATCCTCTATGTCTGAGGTCATACCCCTTGCATCGGAATCATCAGCAGAGTCTTCATCCCCAGAAGTTCCTCATAAGTATCCCACTTAATTCCAAGAGTGAGTCGAGGTATTTGCAGCGAGGAGGGTTCTCCTTGCTCTTTTCGGCCTCTTTTCTTGCCTTTTTGTGAAGTGGTAGCCTTATCTTTGCCTTGTCTTGCTTTGGGTGCCATTGTACCTGAGACTTAAAACAATGTTCATGTTAGCATCATCTCGATGGATACAATCTATAACAAGCAGTAGTGGCACCACCCCACACTTAGTTTGTTGGTACAGACTAGTGAAGTGAAAGTGGTCGATTACTCAGACTTCATCGACATATGTTTTAGGTGCTCTATTCCAACAAGAAATTCAGATATGTAACACTTCTTGCAATCTTTGCAATACTTTCATGTTAGGTATATCAAGACTTCTACATAGGGATTACATCATGGTATAGTTTCTATCAATAATCACAATCCCCTATGTCGGTAGGCAACTATAAGTCTTATTCCGATGAGCGAGACATCCCAACATGTAAGTATTCAAGTGACAAGAGTATGCGATGTTCATGAATGTAGCAATTCCGCAAGTAGCATAACAATGCATCAAAATGAAATTCAAGTCGGAAACAAGTTAAGAGTATCCTAACGTTCATGTTCACTCACTTGGTTTTGTATCAACAATTCAAACACATTAACATCACCAATATTTCTTCAAGATGTATCAATTCATAATAGACATAGCAACGTAGCACTTACGAAAAATAGATGAAGAACAAAAGAGTACTTATGTGATTGAAGCCTTTGGAGATGTTCTTGTGAAGTGGGAGAGCAAAAAGAAAAGTTTTGAGATGATTTGGAGAGTATGTGCGACGCCTAGGTCAAGTTTTCAATGTGTTTATGTTTCAAGACTAAGTCTCCTTTATATAGGAAAAGAATGGGTCGGGTTTTGACCCATTTAAAATCGGTTTTGGAGATAAAAAGTGACCATAGGCGGAGCCTTTAGCTTTGCCTAGTTGAGCAGAATGCCATAGCATAGGCCATGCCTTTTGCAAAGCATTTGATGAGCATAGGCGGCGCCTTTTGCAAAGCATTTGGTGAGCATATGCGGCGCCTTTAGCATGGCATTTAGTGATCATAGGCGGCGCTTTTAGCATGGCATATGAGATTCAGAGACCAAATGCTATAGCATAGGCGGCGCCTATGCTATGGCATACTTGAGCATGGGCGGCGCCTATGCTATAGCACACTAGATTCCGAGACCTTGGGCTATAGTATAGGCCATGCCTTGTTCGTGGCCTAGTTTTACCTAGGCCTAGCCTTGCTCGATGCCTATATTTTCATGAGCAATGCTCAATACATAGCCTTTTGCTTCTTCATTCCTAACTTACCACCTTTAACATGCAATACGTCCAAATCAAAATTTGAAACCAATCTCCTCGTTTTACACCTCTTTCACCTACATTTGCTCAAAACCAATAAAAATGATTAGTACGATGGGTTGCCTCCTAACAAGCGCCTTAGTTTTGGTCGTGGCACGACTCTTATTTTTGGATTTTTTTTATTTATCAAAATCAAATACGTGAAAGAAAAATGAAAAATGATAAATGATGGGTTGCCTCCCATCTAGCGCTTGATTTATTGTCGCGGCACGACATAGTTACCTCGAGTACTTAGACTTCGTCGAGATAGATGGTGGATCGTTTTCTAAATGGATTCAGATGACAATGAGGCTTACTTGTGGGCATGCAATCTCCTTTGAGATGAATCTAGTGCGTACATGTCCCAGGAGGGATACCAATTATATCATCAATAGACCAACCCATAGCTCGCTTGTGCCTCTTCAGAGAAGAGATAAGAGACTCTACGTGCTGTTCACTTAGATCATCCGCAATTTCAACACTCACTGGAAGTGTAGCTCCACTTCCCAAGAACGCATACCTTAGATAATTGGGGAGCTTTTTCGATTCTAGCACTGGAGGCTCTTCAAGGGAAGTCTTCGCTGTTGGTGATGGTTGATTCTTAATATCATGGTCCGATTTCTTAGGAGTATGGGAATAGGACTCTGTTACAGCACCCATAAGTTCTTCATAATCTTCATCGTCCTCATGCTCAACATTCAGTGACGCAGCAGACAATGGCTCAACAGTAAGTTGTTTCTCTACAGATAATGCTTTCTTATCCTCATGATGAACATCAGCTACAGAGAACACATTCATATCTCTAGGCTGCTTCATTGCTTTGCATATATCAAAGCGGACCACTTCTTCATTCAACCGAAATAAAAGCTCATTAGCTCTCATGTTAATAAGAACACTTTCTGTTGCAAGGAAAGGACGTCCCAAGATTATGGGAACTTCAGAATCCACCTCGCAATCCAAAATCACAAAGTCTGCAGGAAAAATGAAGGTAGACACCTTCACCAACACATCATTCAAGATACCCACAGGTCGTTTTACTGACCTATCCGCCATCACGAGCCGCATATTGGTTGGTGTAGGGTCGCCCAACCCCAACTTTCTGTAGATGGATAGTGGCATCAAATTGATGCTAGCTCCCAAATCACACAATGCTTTGGCAAAATTCATAGATCCAACCGTGCAAGGAATAGTGAAAGCACCGGGGTCTGCCTTCTTCTGTACTAAGGACCTTGTGGCAATTGCACTGCAATGATGAATATTATCTGCCGGCTCATAGCTTACTGCCCGCTTCTTTGTTAAAAGATCCTTCATAAATTTTGCATACCCAGGCATTTGTTCAAGTGCTTCCACCAATGGAACATTAATGGTCAGTTGCTTTAACATAGTCATGAATTTGCTGAACTTCGTATCATCCGCCACCTTCTTCAATCTTTGGGGGAAAGGTGGTGGTGGGTATGGAATTGTTCTCTCCACATCTTTCTTCTCCTCTTGCTCTCGTTTTTCAGCTTTTCCAGGCTGCACGTCGTGAGGAGTGACGTTAAGGACGTTAGGATTGGCTGCTGCGACATCTTCTCCTTTCGCCTTATCATCAACTTCCGTTTCTTCGTCAACCACTTGCTTGCCTTTTTCTGAAGTTTCCAGCACCTTACCACTTCGGGTAGTGATGGCCATGCATGACCCATCATTCCTTCGGTTTTGCACAGTGTCGCTAGGTAAAGTGCCAGCCTTTCTTTGATTGAGTGCTACTGAAAGTTGGCTCAATTGCTACTCTATTTGCTTGATTGAAGTGGAATGTGAATCAACTAATTGCTTCATAGAGGACAAATCATTTATTACCTCCGTTACTCCCGCGCTAGTTGCTTCCACTCCTTTCAGTAGTTTAGCCATCATGTCTTCCATACTTCCAGAACTAGATGTGGTGGCGTCACGTCTTCCAGGGGGTACGTATAAACCACTCTTTTCATTGGTTTTCCTCCAACTACCTTGGTCCTTGTTTCCAGACTTATCATAATAGTTCCGACCTTGGTTTCCTTGGGCATTGCCTCGAAAACCCCCTGATTGTTCAAGTAGTTGGCCTCTTCTTCCGAATCAGATTCGTCTCTTCCTTTCGACGCAATAGCTTAGACTTTTTTGGTCTTCCCTGATAATAGATGCTTTGTAAGAAGATCCACTTGTGTTTTCATGTGCGCCATATCTTGATCACGTTCTTCTTCTCGTCTCCTTTGGTCTGCAGTCATGCCAATAGAAAAAGTGGGGCTTGCTACCACAGAATCCTTGGTATGCCAAGCTCTACTTTGCTTCGTCATACGATCTAGCATATTGCTTGCCTGACCAAAGGTGAGATCCATAAAAGATCCTCCGGCCGCATTATCCACCACTGGTTTAGTTATTGAATTCAAGGCTCTATATAGTATCTCCATTAGGTGAACATTAGTCATGTGATGGTTTGGGCACCTCATTAGCTTCGTCTTGAACCTCTCCCATGTTTCATGAAGGGCTTCAGTTGGAAGCTGACGAAAGTTGCTGATTTCATCTCTCAATTGTGCTCTTTAGGATGACGGAAAGAATCTTTCTAGGAAAGCGTCTCTCAATTGCCTCCAATTTGTAATAGAATCAGGAGTTAGCCCATTCAACCATAGAGTTTCCTCCCCAAACAGAGACAATGGAAATAAGTGTAACCGAATTGCATTCTGACCAACTCCAGGATTGTCAAACGACTTGTATGTAGAAATAAAGTTGATGAGATGCATATTCGGATCATCGCCTGCTAGTCCACCAAATAATCCCTTGAGTTGTAATAACTGAATCATGGTGCTTGTGATGTTGAACTTGGCTCCGGGTGCCAATGGTGGAGGAATAATGGCTCCTGTGGCTCTGGCTCCATCAAGATCATCATCATCATCGTCGAAAGCTGGCTGCATAGCTTGGCGTTCCGGCCTAAACCTATCTTGACGATCTCTTCTGTTGGCAGGTGTTGCGATCTTAGCGGCATGCCTAGGGTTTAGTAGCTCGTCATCACCTAGATCTTCATCGTCAGGATTTGTTGCTCGCCCAGGGTTATCAATATTCTGTTGATGCACTTGAGCGGCGGCTAGTGCAGCTAGTCTAGCCTGTTCCTGTTGAGCAGCCATCCTTTCAATTGCGTGTTGTGCCTCCATTCTGCGAATACGTTGTGGTTCAGGATTGATAGGTAATAACGGTTGATCAGAACTTCGGGTATGGGGCATGCACTGAATAAAAACCTGCAGTAAACAAAAACAAAAACTAAAAGTAAAAGTACGAGAATCTTTGACCAAAGGGTCTAGTAATTATTACGAACTTAATTGACACTTGTATTCCCCGGCAACGGTGCCAATTTTTGATAACGCTCAATCTACAGCTCTCGTAGGAGTGTAAAGCGGTCGTTAGCAAATATAGAATCCAACCTGGGTTGGGTATCGATCCCACAGGGAATTGCTTGGTCAACAAGTAAGCAACGATTACTAGACTTTTAGTGCAAGTCTCGTAAGAAGGGGGGTTTGTAATGTGTAACCAAATTATTAAAGAAAAAACTGAAAATAGCAAAGTAAAAAGAAAGAATGTTTAGTAGGTTGTGAAACAATGAGAATTAAGGAGTTGGGGTTATGTCCACCTTCTGAGCTATACGTCTCTATTGACTATGAGTGTGTTGAATTCAGACATGCATGTGCTTATAGAGAATTGTATTCGATGGTAAATCCAGGCGTCTTTCGACCTATTCGAGGATTATTTCACTTTAACTCTTTCGAGCTTAAAGCGTATCTAACGGTACGAATTCTCCAAGAGGTTAATCCAGTTACGGCACTAACTTTTTAATAGGGGATGGGACCCTACTACCTTGACATTATCTCTTTTCCAGATAGATAACCTTTCTTTCGAACAAGTTAAATGTTATACTGGCGTATTCTTGTGTTTGCAACCACAAAGAATTTAGATTAAGATGAAGAGAATAATGATATAAGCAGCATACGTGTCAACGAACTCACAAACTCACAGCAATAGATAGTATCTCATACGGCTTCCATAACCCCAACAGAGAAGTTTAGTTACCCATGAATGCGAAGGAAATCACAATTGACATTGTTGTTTTCCCACAATTACGATGGCACGTTGATAATGGTGTGGTAGGCGTTTTAGGCGTGAATTCCTTGCAAAGTAACGTTTCTCTTGTTGCGGAAATTAAGAATTGATTAGATGAATAGAAGAAGAATAAAAAGTAGAATTAATTGTATGAATGGAGAATGTAAGAGTGTGTTTGTGGAATGGTGAATGTCTCAAAATCTCTAGTAGAATAGGGTATTTATAACACCCATATCCTATTCCTACTAAGCTAATGAAATGCTTAACCAAATCCTACTAAGCTAATGAAATACTTAACCCAATTGTACTAGGTTAATGTATCATTATCCTAATCCTAATAAGCTAATGAAATACTTAACCCAATTTTACTAGGTTAATGTATCATTATCCTAATCCTAATAAATTACTGCTAGTCCCCAAAGTCTTCAGAAATGTTGTTTTAGCCCGGGACAGAATTTCCATGCACCATCTTTAGTCCTTGGCGTCCAAGATTGGCTTTTCTCCTTTCGTGAAGCTTTCTTTGGCATCAAGTTATCCATGAAATGCTGAATTCTGCATCATTTATACCTGAAACTTTGCTAATCATGTTCGTTAGCTCACTTACAGGAAAAAGGACTAAAAGTGCATGAAATCTATAATTTGTTCTCAAAACTAGGCTAAAATATGGGCAAAATATAGTGCTATAGGCGTGTAAATTCTCCTATCATCAACATGTGAACTTTTCATTTTGAATTTAGTTTAGTTTGGTAACTTGTGAAGTGACTTAGTGACTTGAAAATGTTTAGGTGTAGGTACTTGAAATGTGAACTTTTCATTTCGAATTTAGTTTAGTTTGGTAACTTGTGAAGTGAATTAGTGACTTGAAATGTTTAGGTGTAGGTCCTTGAAATGTGAACTTTTCATTTTGAATTAAGTTTAGTTTGGTACCTTGTGAAGTGAATTAATGACTTGAAAATGTTTAGGTGTAGGTACTTGAAATGGGAACTTTTCATTTTGAATTTAGTTTAGTTAGGTAACTTGTGAAGTGACTTAGTGACTTGAAATATTTAAGTGTAGTTACTTGAATTATGAATTAGTGACTTTTGTTTTGAATTTAGGTACTTGAAATGTGAATTTGCGTTTTCACTTTAGTAAAGTGTGGTCACTTAAGAAGTAAATTAGCGACTTGAAAATGTTTAGGTGTAGGTACTTGAAATGTGAACTTTTCTTTTTGAATTAAGTTTAGTTTGGTAACTTTTGAAGTGAATTAGTGACTTGAAATGTTTAGGTGTAGGTACTAGAAATGTGAATTTTTCATTTTGAATTAAGTTTAGTTTGGATACTTGTGAAGTGAATTAGTGACTTGAAAATGTTTAGGTGTAGTTACTTGAATTATGAATTAGTGACTTTTGTTTTGAATTTAGGTACTCGAAATGTGAATTTGCGTTTTCATTTTAGTAAAGTGTGGTCGTAAAGTGTGGTCGAAGTGAATTAGCGACTTGAAAATGTAAGTTTAGTTTGGTAACTTGTGAAGTGAATTAGTGACTTGAAAATGTTTAAGTGTAGGTACTTAAAATGTGAACTTTTGTAACTTGAACTAATTACTTGAATGTGATTGATTGTGTAGATGGAACCTGATTATAGCTAGATATATCAACGAAATATTGATAGTAGAATGGGTGATGCTGGGAATGAGGATGCGGATGATGAGTTGTAGATTTTAGTCTTTTGTATGTTTTGTAGTTTGAATTTGGAACCTCGATAAATTGTGTAAATAATTTGATTTTTAATGTTTGTATTCTTATGGTGGTTGATTGTATATTAAATGATTGGTGGGTTGTATTGTAAATAATCTGATTTTTTATTTTGTAAATAATTTGATTTTTAATGTTTGTATTCTGAAAATTTTCAATATTTTTTTTACAAAATTTGTAAATAATTTGATTTTTAATGTTTTTATTCTGAAAATTTTCAATATTTGTTTTACAAAATTTGTAAATAATTTGACTTTTGTATTCTAGAAATTTTCAATATTTTTTTAAAAAAATTATCAGAAAAACCAACCACTTGTGGTCGTTTTTTTCTAAAAATTTTTCAGAAAATCAACCACATGTGGTCGGTTTTCTATAATTAATTACAAAATAAATTATTAAATACTTTATTAATTAATTTAAATGTCGGTTTTTTATTTGAATTAAATAAATAATTTATAAAAAACCGACCAAGAAATTATTTATTTAATTCAAATGAAAAAACCGACCACATGTGGTCGGTTTTTTATAAATTAATTAATTAATTCAAATAAAAACCCGACCTCTTGTGGTCATTTTTTTTATAAAAATTAATTAATTAATTTTAAAAAAACCGACCACTTGTGGTCATTTTTTTTTTAATTTTTAAAATTATTTTTTCCGATTTTAAAAAATTTATCATGACTTTTAAAAATATAAATATATTTTAAAAAAAAACGACCACACGTGGTCGATTTTTAAAAAGCTACCACTGATTTACCGACCACGCACTTTGGTCGGTTTTTTGGTCGGAATTTGAGGAAAACCGGCCACATGTGGCCGGTTTTCCCATGTGGCCGGTTTTCCTCTTTTTTTTAGTAGTGAATGAATGAATTGTAAATGCATTTGTAACATGTGGCCGGTTTTTCTCTTTTTTTTAGTAGTGAATGAATGAATTGTAAATGCATTTATTTCTAACTCAAAATGCATTTGTTTCAATTGTAAATTCACATTCATCTTCTTTGTAACTCAAACTGATTGGATAAAAGGAAGTGAAAAAATTACACAAAAGTTAGAAAATATAAAAAATACTGAAGATACAATAGAACTAGTCGTATTTTCGATAAATAAAATAGAAATAACTATATTTTCAATAAATAAGATAGAAATAACTAAGAAAAAATTAGAAGAATTATATAGTGAAGTAATATGTGCATTTTTATATCCAAATGGTATCAAAGCGCAGTTATTTAGAAAAATACGGAAGTAATATATATGTTTGAGTTTATGTGTTTATGAATTTAGATCTGATTTAATATATATGTTTGAGTTTATGTGTTTATGAATTTAGATCTGATTTACTTAACATGGAGTTAATCAATATTAATTATGAGAAGACCATTTAAAAACAGAGAAGCTTTTAGAAAAATTAAAGAATCTTTAATTAGTAATTATTCGGAATATATAAGTCTAAATAAAACAAAAGAAAACTCACAAAGATTAGCTTACCTAATTACCTTAATATCTAGTATTGAAGCAAAATTAATAATCCATTTAAAATCTAGAAGAATGAGACATATACCACTTAATTATGATAAAATTAGATTTAGATATCCACCAAAATACTATAAATATTGTTTGAATGAATAAAATACAAAAATACAAAGAACTAAAACAGACTATATCTGAAAAACGTAAAGAATTAAAAATAAGAACAAAAAGATTAAATTATAATATATTTGCCGGAGTTAGTAAAAACTCAATAAATGCACAAAAGGATGAAATGTCAAATTTAGAATCACAAATAGATAGTTTAGAATATATATATCAACATGAACTATTTACAATAAAATGAACAAAGAAGAATTTATAATAGACGAAAAAATATATGAAAATCACGAAGGATTAAAAATAAGAATAGTATTTTCTAATTTAGGAAGAAGATATAAGAAAATAGGCGAACATTTATATTTAATGTTAGAAAAAGAAGAATTAAAATTAGAAGATAAATTGACAGCTATGGTAAGAATAGAAAGAGAAAACGAAGAAATAGATAGAAAAAAGGAAATAGAAAAAATAAAACAACAAACTACAGAAGAAATACGAAAAATAGAAGAAACTAAAAATAGTAGGATTGCTGAATTAGAAAAAGAATTACAAATGTTAAAAGATCTGTATGAAAAAAGACAGAAAGAAAAAGAAGAAAAAGATAAAGAACAAAAATTATTAAACGAGATAAATCAATTTAAAGAAAAATTAGAAATAGACAATAAAGAAATAAAAAACAAGGAATTAGAAATAAATAATATAGATGTTGAAGAAACAGACAATTATGATTCAGAAGATAGTGAAACATATACCGAAATATTAACAAATACAAAAAATTTAGAAATCAATGAAAAACAAGAAGAAATTAATGGAGAAAATTTAGAAAATATCAACACAGAAATAAATATTCTTGATAAAAAAGAAGATCAAAATATAATACCTAGTACATCAGAAATAAGGAAACCTACATATTATAAAAATAAGTTTAAAAGATATAATCTAAAGAATGAATATGACAAATGGACACCAAAACAAATAGTTAATAAAAGTTATAACTTTCTAGACTTAGATTGTGTAATAGATACAGAAAAAATAATACAATTATGGATAGGATATATGACAAAACAATTATTAGATAATAACATAAGTGTAACAGATGCACCAGAATATATAGAAAGAACACTAATAGGAACAGTGAAATTATAGTTTTTAAATCTAACTGAAAATAGTAAAAAAATATTAAGAACTGACAAACCCACAGAAGGAACAATAAAATTAACACCTATAGAATTATTAAAAAAATATGAAACAGCTATAAAAGACGAATTTAGTAGCATGACAACAACAGAAGAAGAACAAAATGAAGAGAAAGATATAAATAGGAATTTAATGCTAAAATTAGCAATATGTAATATGTGTTACATAGATGAATATACTTGCGCATTTAAAGAATATTATTATAAAGGAGCATATAATATAGAAGAAAGTAAAGAAATAAGAAAATTATATTTTAATAAATTACCTGAACCATTTAGTTCAAAAATAATAAAAAGTTGGGATGAAACAAAAATAGTAGATACTTTAGGAGAAAGAATAAAATTTTTACAACAATGGTATAGAAACCTATGTGAAAAATACAGAGAAGAAATAAAAATGGAAAAAACATTAATAAGAAATTTAGCATGTTGCAAAGATAAAATAGCACCTCAATTTGGATGCGAAGAAAGATATTATAAGAAAAGAAAAAGGCATAAGAAATATAAGAAATACAAAAAATCAAAATATAAATACAAAAAACCAAGAAAAAGATATTATGTAAAAAATTATAAAAATAAAAGACCATATAGAAAGAAAAAATCTATAAAAGAATGTACTTGTTATAATTGTGGAAAGTTAGGACATTTAGCTAGAGATTGTAAATTACCTAAAAACCCAAAAACTAAACAAATATCAGAAATGAAAATAGAAAATACAGAATATATGCAAATAGATTACATAGATTACGAATTAGAAAGTGAAGACAGTATATATGAAATTTCAGAGAATGAAACAGATAATGAAATAGATAGTGAATTAGATGAATTAAATGACTGAAGAAGACATAAAAATATTAACAAAAGAAGAATATTTAAATGAAGAAGGAACAGATCAAAAAATAATATTTGATAACAATGTATTTGATGAAATAAAAGGAAAAGAGTTAGACTTAAGTGTAGAAAAAATATTTAAAATACCAACAATAAAAAATATATTTACTAGAAAAAAGGAAGAATATTATGTAGTAAGTCAAAAAGAGCACGTAATAGACTGTAGATATGCAAAAGGTAAAGCCAGTATACCACTAGTAACAAAAAGAATAATTAATAAAGAAATAAACGATATAAAAAGTAGAGACCCAATAAAATATGTACACCTTGGATGTACAGAAATATTAATAAAAGCATGTTTTAGAGAAGGAATAGATACACCAATAGAATTATATTTAGCAGATGATAGAATTATAAAACCTATAGAAAAAAGCATAATAACTGCCATAAAAGGAAATTTAATATACCAAAAATTTAAATTCATAATAAGTGCGAACTATTCAGTAGCAGTAACGGATAGAAATATAGATAAATCACTAGTATTATATTGGAAGATATCAGGAATAGAATTAACCCCAGGAAGTAAAATATTTACAGCAAGATGCAAAAATTTATATGTATTAACAACAAAACATAAAATAACGGGAAAAAATAAGATTAACAAGATACAAATAGATAGCCCATTTTAACAATTTGTAAAAACGATAGATTATAATGATTATATCTATAGAGACATATATGTAGAAGAAAATCTAGAAATAATAAATGATAGGATAAGTACAACAAAAAGAACAGCTTATGATAAACCGGAATCATCAAGCTCATCAAAAAGAATAAGTTATGAAACAAGTTCAATGGATAATTCAAACCATTATTACATAACAGGAAAGGTAAATGAAAAAGAATATTTAATACTCTTAAATACAGGACAAGAAGAAAATTATATAGCAAAATATCTAGTAAAAAATGAGGAAATAAAAACCGACAATAATATATGCCCAGATCTACCAAGAAGTTTAATAAACACTAAAAATATAGCAGAAAAAGAAATAATAATAGGAATAAGAAAAATAAAAATAGAATTTGAAGTAAAAGAAGAAATGCAAAAAACAGACATAATATTAGGAATAAAATGGCTAGAACAAGTAAAACCATATAATATAGAACATACACAATTAACTATAACATATAACAGAGAGAAACTATTCTTAAGAAGAGCTTTAACATAAAATGAAAATATATGTATTGATGAAGATAGTAGTAGAAGGATATTACAGTAGATATTATACGCCTATGATAGATACAGGAGCAGAAGCTAATTTATGCAGCTATAATTGTTTACCAGAAAGTAAATGGGATAAATTAAAAACACCAATAATAGTTAAAGGATTTAATAACGAAGGAAGCTTAATTACTTATAAAGCTAAGAATGTAAAAACACAAGTATGGGATAAAATATTAACAATAGAAGAAATTTATAATTATGAACTAACATCAAAAGATATACTTTTAGGAATGCCGTTTCTAGATAAATTATACCCACATATAATAACTAGAACAGACTGGTGGTTTACAACACCATGTAAACAAAAAGTAAGAGCAAAAAGAGTTAATAATAAAATAAGAAAGAAAACTGATTGGATAAAAGGAAGTGAAAAAATTACACAAAAGTTAGAAAATATAAAAAATACTGAAGATACAATAGAACTAGTCGTATTTTCGATAAATAAAACAGAAATAACTATATTTTCAATAAATAAGATAGAAATAACTAAGAAAAAATTAGAACAATTATATAGTGAAGATCCATTAAAAGGATGGGAAAAACATAAAACTACTATAAAAATTGAATTAATAGATAAAAATAGCATAATAACCCAGAAACCACTAACATATAATTTTGATGATTTAAAAGAATTTAAAATGCATATAGATGAATTATTAGAAAAACAATATATACAAAAAAGTAATAGCAAACATAATAGCCCAACATTTATAGTAAATAAACATAGTGAACAAAAAAGAGAAAAAAGTAGAATGGTTATTGATTATAGAAATTTAAATGCAAAAACAATAACTTATAATTACCCAATACCAAATAAGATATTAAAAATAAGACAAATACAAGGATATAATTATTTTAGTAAATTTGATTGCAAATCAAGATTTTACCATCTGAAGTTAGAAGAGGAATCTAAGGAATTAACCGCATTTACGGTACCACAAGGATTTTATGAATGGAATGTACTACCATTTGGATATAAAAATGCACCAGGTAGATATCAACATTTTATGGATAGTTATTTTAAACAACTACCTAATTGTATAGTATACATAGACGATATACTATTATATACAAAGACCAAAGAAGAACATTTAAAATTATTGGAACAATTTACGGATATAATAGAAAATTTGGGAATAAGTTTAAGTAAAAAGAAAGCTGAAATTATGAAAAATCAAATAGAATTTTTAGGAATACAAATAGATAAAAGTGGAGTAAAAATGCAACAACATATAGTACAAAAAATAATAAATTCGAAAGAAGAATTAGATACGAAAAAGAAATTACAATCATTTTTAGGATTAGTAAACCAAGTAAGAGAATATATTCCAAAATTAGCAGAAAACTTAAAACCACTACAGAAAAAATTAAAAAAGGATATAGAATATAACTATAATGAAGAAGATAAAAAACAAGTTCAAAAAATAAAAATACTTTGTAAAGAATTACCAAAATTACAATTTCCAGATGAAAATAGAAAATTTATATATATAGTAGAAGCAGATGCTAGTGAATATAGTTACGGAGGAGTACTTAAATATAAATATGAAGCAGAAAAAATAGAACACCATTGTAGATATTACTCAGGTACGTTCAACGAGACAAAAATAAAATGGGAAATAAATAGAAAAGAATTATGTTCATTATATAAATGTTTGTTAGCATTTGAGCCATATATTGTATATAACAAATTTATTGTGCGAACAGATAATACACAAGTACGCTGGTGGCTAACAAAGAAAATACAAAATTCAGTTACAACAAAAGAAATTCGGAGACTAGTATTGAATATATTAAATTTTACATTTACAATTGAAGTAATTGGTACTAATAAAAATGTTATTGCAGATTACATATCAAGACAAAGCTACACAGACTGATATCATAGAAGAAGATACTCTAGAAAAAATACTCAACACCCTAACTACGCTTTCAATAAAAGTGGACAGTATGGGTAATGAGATAGAAAAGCTAAAGACTAATGAAGGTAAACTGAAGTCTATAGCTACAAATCAGCTAACTCAGCAGTGTGCAGAGCTATGTCGATCGGAAGACATTAAAATTCCAGAGCTAGAAGGAGACGTTGGGATACTCCATAAAACCCATAACGTTTATCTATCTACTTCTGCAGGTACAAGCAAAGGAGTTAGTCGACCAAGATACCAGAACATGAATATGAATAAAATATTTGAAAAACCATATACCCCAAATACATCAAAAGATCCCATGTTTATACCCCCACAAATTACCACATACCGAGATAGTCTGAACCAAGATAAAAAAGTTTATAACTACACATCCCAAAAATACATAGAAAATATCTACAATATACAAACCTTTTTAAATAGCAACCCCAAAGCTACAAATGTCCAAGAACCAGATACAAACTATATAACCCAGAGATTGACCGGATATAATAAATTAATTGTCTTACCTAAAACCAAACCAAACATAGTTAAAACTTGCTACGAATATGGACTACTTAGTACTGTATATACCACGGACGGAACTGAGATATCCACTATACCAGAAATATATGAAGCATTTATCATTTTTAAAAGAATAACCAAAGGTACCTTGTTTTTTATAAAAATTTACGCGGCACCAACAGAGATATTATTTGATGAAGTTAAAAAACCTATACAAGTTGTAAAGATAGGAATGACACGAGATATGATTATACCACAAGATATTATTTCACAACCAGAGATACCTAGAATCGAGATACCAAAATTTTATACAAACAAGAGGATTATCGGATTATCTACAATTTTACAAGAGCTAGCAAATACATATTGCAAACAAAATCCCATATGGAACTACTATTCAAGAGATCATGTACTAATATATTCAAATTCAAAAGAGTTACGAGAAACAAATATGGAAACTATTAGGCAATGGATTATCACGTTGCTTAAACCAGAAACAGAACCTATTGCCAGAGCTATCAGAGAAAAATTTATTTCGGAAGAATTATTGACCAGATACTGCAAGACTATTGGACATAAATATCCAGATCACAGATGTTCAAAATGTAATGGAGGAGATAATGATGTCCCAGCAGTTCAGCTAGAATAAAATAGATAAGAACGCCAGCTGGAAGAAGAGATAAGAGAGCAATAATGGAGACATAGCAGATACGACAAAATCAACGGAGGCAAAATATTTAATGTACAAATTGTATTTACGTAAAAAGTCTTTAAGATACTATTTTTGTAAAGACTTTCTTTAAGCCTAGGTAGAGTAGCCTTTTTAGGTTAGAAGACTTTTTAAGTTTTTTTTTTTTTTTAGCCTAGCTTTTTTATCTTTTGCAAATACATGTAAATATCCGTTCATTCTATAAATAGAGAAAGCAGAAGGCATTGCAAAGCAAGCCTTCATACGTTGAAGCAAACATTCTCTCAAATCCACAAAAAATATTTTGCTCAGTTAATTAAAAAACAGGTATATTTCAATGGAAAAATCTATGGAGGAACAAAGCTCAGAAATATCAAACCTACCAGAACAGGTATATTTATTTATGATTATGAATAGCTAAATTCATAATTCCCAACAATCATGATATGATAAAATAAATTCATGTTAGTTACTTTATGGTAGAATTATTCGAAGAATAATATGTTAAGAAGTTTATTAGCAAAGTGGAAACGGAGAAAGATCTCTAAGAACTATGTCATCCTAAAGGTGAAACCAATAAGGCAAGAAGCCGTGGTGGGGAGTAACCAGAGTAGAAGCGTTGTTTACGGGAAAAGTATCCAGATTACCATGCTAATAGTGACCGAAGAACATGTTATTTAAGAATAATCTAGTATATAGTAATCTAAGATGACCATATTTTGTTATGAACATGGTTGAAGGGAATATTTTGAAAAAAGCAATTTTATGCAAATGAATAATTATTTATCTGATGAGATGGTAGATAAATTTAAAATACTTATTTTGTATGCACTTAAAGATATAAAAGTAGTAGATATAAAAAAAATCATATTAGAAAAAGCATTTGGTATATATTACATGACTAGAGTAAATTATATACCATGCCTACCTAACTACTCTTATAAATACTTAGCATGATAAATTGCATAGAATTTCTTAATAAAAATATACAAGAACTACTAAGCCTGAAACAAACAACTACAGAATATTATAATAAAATATTTAGTCAATTTTAAATGATAGATAATCTTAAAGTTTTAATCTTATATATACTTAAAGATATAGAAATTATAGATATTAAGAAAATAATATTAGAAGAAGTAATAAACTACGAAATTAAAACAATAAATGTGTTAGAACAGATATACGAAGACATTTACCCAGAAGGATATTATTCAGATCAAGACTGTGGATGTTAGAATATATAAGAAAAACTAGGGAAAACCAAAATAACCTAAGTGACGAAATTAATTATAGAAATCGAATTAGAGAGATAATGGAGAATCTAAAAGAAAAGTTAATATGGATAGAAAAAACCTTAGAAAATTTAGAAAAAAGTACATGTGATAGTTTAAATAATTTAAAAAACTCACTACGAGAAGAACAACACAAGATAATAAATGACATAGAAAATCTAGAATTAGATATATACTACAGTACAGATAGGATAAATTATTATACAGAAATTTGTAACTCTGCAGTTACTACAGGATAAAATAATAAACCAAATAAATTAATGAATACATCTCACGAAAATGATAAATCGTTAAAAGAAATAGAAACTCAACTATATAGTCTATACCAAGAATATAAAAGATTACATATTACTAACGAGGATCCTAAAACACTAGATAATCTAATCACGATAATATCTAATTTAGAATATGAATTAATAAAACATCTTAAGTCAAGAAGATAAAAATGAAAATTATTCCAATCAATAATATTCATTATAAAAATAAATACGTACGTATTTATTATCTAGTTGAACGTATTTATTATCTAGTTGAAACTACGCACCTAATCCGCACCCCCCTCCAAATGGTATCAAAGCGCAGTTATTTAGAAAAATACGGAAGTAATATATATGTTTGAGTTTATGTGTTTATGAATTTAGATCTGATTTAATATATATGTTTGAGTTTATGTGTTTATGAATTTAGATCTGATTTACTTAACATGAAGTTAATCAATATTAATTATGAGAAGACCATTTAAAAACAGAGAAACTTTTAGAAAAATTAGAAGACACTGAAGAAGCAAGATTTTATCCATGATTACATGTGATATAAAAAATCCAAAAACTAACCTTACGTTTATAAATTACCAAAAAGTAAGATAGGACGTTCCACCAAGCATCACCAAGTCTAAATTAGAGGGACAATTATGCTTACACTAACCTTAAGTTTAAAAATTATCCATGATTGCAAGTGATATGAAATTATAAATGATCCAGAAACTAAATTAAACAAGATTAAAAGAATCACATCGAGATGAATTTAATAACTAACAATTTAAGTAATTATATTTGGAGTTTCACTGAGAAAATTTACGGCGTTAAATAATTTTTTTACAACCTTGGTTTTCAAGCAAACTTGCTGAACTCCCTCATCCAATTTAACGTGACAGCATTTAAATGGTGTGCATGCATGCAACTAAACATTTATGACTTATTAAAAATGGGAAAATGATCACACATAAAAACAAAACAAAAGCCAGCCCGATGCACTAAATCTTCTGCTATGCATGGGGCCTAGAAAGGGCTGAATCACAAGGGTCTATTGTACGTAGCCTCGCCTTTCATTTCTACAAGGAACGATTTCCACGACTTGAACCCGTGAACTCCTCGTTATATGACACATACTAATATTATTTCAAGTGACTGTAGTTATGCATGCTACTAATTTGCTTAGGAAAAACTATTCGCTAAGCTTGCTGAATTCCATAAATAGGATAGTCAAAACTGGCTGCTGATTTTATGTGTATATACATACATATACATACATATATGTATATATTCAATCTTCTCAAAATATATATGATTTAATTCCATGGGATTTGGAAAACGAGCTGAAAAGATAAATTGTATCCTGCATGCATGAAAAGTCTTGTACGACATTTCTTCAAGAGAGAAAGGATGACTTTATAGAGAAATAATTAGGATAACAACATTTTCCCTACACTTTGTTTTCAGTACGTACATGGATGAATGTTTTCCGGATGTGACCAAAAGTTTATGCAGAAGTCTTATGCATGCGTAAAGAAAAGTATAAGAGAAATAATTATTCAGCTGGAATATTACTGTTACAAGAACTCAAAACTATTTCAAATTCTTCGAAAGGTATATGTAGCTACTTATAGTACTAGTATTATTCAACCAATTATCTATCCAAACATACACCAATACAAAAGAAAATTAAAACCAAAAAAATTAATGATGACTCTAACTTCTATTAAGCTGAGTTAAAATTAATTTTGATTATTGACAAACAACTAAAGAAAACCATATTGTGTCCTTAGCATGTCTCCCATAAGGCTAGTTTTTATTTTGATTAAACTTTGTCCTTAATGTGCAAAAAGTTACAATGACATACCAAACTTAGTACATGATCACTGAGTAGAGAGTAGAGACTAGTAATTATTAGTCCTATCAAAGAAATGAGAACTGCTATCCTAGAGAGACTAGCTACAAAAGAAAGACTTGGGCGTTCGGGAATTGCTACAGACCAAAAATGTGGCTTGTGTCACATGGCCGGCTATTATGTAAAGCAAGTGAAGCAAATGCTTCAGGCCTTCAAGTTTTTGGGGCCCTATTTTCTGCTAATTATATGTGCATGTTATTTATTTATTTTTTAAAAAATATAGTGTAAAATCTATAAATAATTACGCTTTTCATTCAAAATACTTGGAATTTTTTTTCATATACCCACTTTAATCCACCTCATCATCCAATCTTTCCAACTTAACAAATTCATCCACAAGTTTCTAATAATACACTTCAATTCACTCCATCATCAACAATTATATAATAAAAAAATATCTGGTTTCCAAAAATAATTAAATAAAAAATCCTAAATCTTAAAATAGAAGGTTCTTTCCCTCCAAAAAGCTCCGATTCAGGCCACTTTTCCGGCATTAATTTTCGGCGATCAGCTCTAAATCAGTCTACAAACATCATAAACTTGTCCGTTGCATCCATTGTTACCCCATTTGTTTGCTATCTTCTCAAACACACTTTCCACCATTGTTAAAAAGCTTTAAATCACTCACATTACTCAAAACCTCTTTAGAAAGTACATTACAGTAGCTCCGGCGACTCCAAGTTCATTTCTCTATTCCATAAACCCAACAATCGTTGATTAGAAGCAATATTTGCAATTTCAAGATTTTTGTACGAATATCTGCCCAGTCATCGTCAGTCATTGACCGGGCATATATCCCGACATAGACCATCAACATAATCGACCATTGACCAAAGCTTAATTCTAGGATGTCTATTGCAGAATTTGTTCTAGTTTCTGGTGATTTCATGGGAGAATAGAATGAGACTCCCAAATGTTGGAAATGGAAATATTTTACCAAAGTGACATTGCCTATTGGTGTTCGCTGTAACAGTTCATATGACGACTTGATTGCAAGCGTAATGGAGAGCAGGGATCTAGATTGCGCGCCAAGCGACGTGGTGATTAGTTATCTAATGCATTCGAGGGAAAAAGTGCATCCTACGATCATAAATAATGATATACATGTGTCGTTGTAAATGATGGATGTTGATGCAAATGGATTTAGGCCTATTTTAAAGATAAATATAGTTGAGAGGCCCTTTGAAGGACCACTGAATTCATTACCACTTCCATCTCGGTGCCCGATAGTCGACGATAATTTGAATTATTATGAGAACGATGACGATCATCCAATTAATATGGAAGATGATTCTATGTATATGGAAGACGTTTCATCGGACTCGCAAGATGCAGAAGAAGATTGTGGAATGAGATCACAACCAAGATATTTCTTCGCCAATGGAACCAATTTCTATTATGATCAAATATTCGTCGACAAGAAAGAGCTCAAAATACTACTAGATGGAGCAACGGTGAGGCAGTCTTTTAATTCTTTTACAGAGAAGAGCTGCACCAAATTGTTGAAGGCAAAATGTGTATCTCGTAGTTGTAGCTGATTGTTGCGGGCAAAGAAGTACGAATCCTCAGACAGATGTCGCATATACAAGTAGTTGGGTTCCATACATGCGGTGCTGAATACGCAATGGGCATGCATAAGAGAATCTCATCCGAATTGATTGCTTCACTATATGTAAATCATTTTAGGGATGGTAAGGGTCCAAGCATAAGATAAATTCATAGGATTGTGTTTAGGAAGATGCATTGCAACACAAGCTATTGGATGTTTTGGAAAGGAAATATAATTGCAAAGAACATCATTTGCGTGACACCGAAACACAGATATGTTTGCTTGCCGGATTTTTCCCATATGGTGGAGTTATTGAATCCCTAGTCTTCTTACTTGATCATGGTAAACAAGATGGATGGATCATTTATTTATCACTTTTTAGCATTCGGAGCTTATATACGGGGATATTCCCACATGAGAAAGGTAATTACCGTCGATGGCACACATTTGTATTGCAAGTATGGGGTGTGTTGCTGAGTGCCATTGCACAGGACATCGAAAATCATATCTTTTCAATTGTCTTTTATGTTATAGATAAAGAGAACGATACTTCTTGGACCTTCTTCTTTGAGAAGTTGAAGTCTATAGTAGAAGATGAACCAGATCTATGTGTCATCTCCGATAGGAACATTAGCATTGCCAATGCCTTTTCCCATGTTTACAGTCGTGCACATCATGGACTTTGCATGAGGCACCTCACTGAAAATCTTCGTGTAAATCAACACTGTGGAGAAGCTTATTCTCTTGATGAGTTTAGCGAGCATTTTGCGGAATTGAAGAATAATTACCCCGAGACAGCATATGTCCTTGAAAATGTGCTTGGTTTTGAGAAATAGAGTAGAGTACACTTCCCAAAAAATAGGTACAATATGAAGACCACAAACATCGCCGAGTCTCTCAACTCGATATTTTTGAATGAACGGGAGTACCCCGGATCATACATATTCAATTCAAATGCTAGAAAATTTAGTCAAAAGTTTAGGGAGAGGCATGCCTTTGTCGGCAGTACAAATAATAAATTTGTGCCTTGTGCAGAAAGATCCTAAAGGATAGTAAGAATGCGAGCGATTCCTTGTAGGTGACTAATGCAAACGAGGGACTCGACCAATTCACCGTGTTCGGAAACAGTGTTACTGCTAAGGTCAATCTCTTGGAGAGGAGTTGTTCTTGTAGGAAATATGACTCGGTGAAAATACTGTGTAAACATATGATGGCCGCTTTGCGAGCAAATTATGGCGATGTTGAAGGTTATGGTAATTCCATCTACGAGTACTCTTCGTTACTTTATAAAGTTGAAACTTACCTCCTCGCATACTCCGAAGTTATTAATGTTGTCCCTCTAAAGTACGAATGGACTATGCCATAAGAATTACAAGACACTAAGATCTTTCCATCCCCCTACGATCCCAAACTTCGAAGGAAGAAAGTCAAACCCGTTAAGGGTGTCGGTGAAACATTCAAGTCCAAAAGGAGGAATATGTGTTCAATATGCAAGAAATTCAGGCACAAAAAAACCACATGTAGCATGGCCAACAAATGTTAGATAGACTTTTTTTCAGTTGTAAAGCTACTATTTTGGGGGTTAAATGAGCATTTCTGTAGAATTTAACGTTCAGTTGTAATCGACTTAAATCTTTATCTACGGTAGACACCATTAATCTATAATATATCCTTTACATGGTCTATTAAATATTTTATAATAGTTATATGATTACTCATTAAACACGCTGTGTGGGTCCTTTTATTGCCATAACTCTCCAATCGATGCATTGGATCATCATTTTCTGTTCTCAATTAATTAAAAGCTACAGACTCGTCTATTCACATAAAAACCGCTGTTATACGCAAGGTAAGCCTTTTCTATTCCCACACACGTCGACTGATCATTGGTTGGGAATATGAAATGACGCCTTCTATGAGTCTATAAGTACAGTGACTATTTCTATGTAAGCATTCCGTTCTACCTAAACCCAAAATTTCAGAAACCCTCAACTTCTTCAACAAACTTAAATCATGCCTTGTAATGCCCTGAAAATGGGTCGCGAGATATCACACGGTGATCAAGACTATGAGTATCCTTAATCTAATCTTGTAAGCCTTCTACTAAATTTGAATTTCATAATAAAACAATATAGACATATAAACAAAGCTAAAAATGCGAAATTCTGTCTGAGCTAAGCTAAAATTATCTAAACATAATATCTGAAAATATTAGACTTAAAAGTTTGAACCATCAACACTAAAAATCTGAATCATAACTAGCAGTCTAACAAGCTTCTACTACTAACAATTAGAGAGCCACTGGGATAAGCCCCCAGCCGACTCGAACCGACTGAAAGATACTAAATCAACTACTGTAATAAGCTAGGAATTTGAATGAATGGGTCCCCAAACTATGAGGACTTACCAACTTTCAAGATGTAGATGGAGATTCTCGAAATCACTCACGCTACTGAAATCGAGCACCTGGACCTACATTATGAGACAATGTAGCACATAGACGTATATGTGGATCAGTACTTCTAGAATGTACTGAGTATATGGGGGTGAAATGCATAGTAAAACTATGAGGGAATACATATAACTTTCTCATAAATAATGCATGCTAAGTAGTAATGGCTCACTTAGGCTTGAGTAATGAAAAACTGTAATCATAAATCAGGAATGATAAAACATACTATATGAATGTTGTGAGCCACCACACTTAGTTCTAAATCTGTACTTGAAATCTATTTTCAATCATACATGCTAAGTGTAAAAGGACTCACCTCTGTATCTGTAAACTAAAAGCTGAAATCTAGTAGCTAGTGACTTATATAAAATAATATCTGAATAAAATCGTGAGCCTTTACACTTAGTTTCTAAAAACTTTTCTGTTATCACTGCAAGAAATACAAATTTTTGCGACGACTTTCAGTGGTGACACAAACAGTTGCCACAAAAGTTAGGATTTTTGTGGCGACATATAAAGGTTGCCACAAAAGGTATAAGATTTAGGGGCGACCGTTAAAGTCTCCTCTAATAGTGACATATTTAGTGGCGACTATGCATAGGTCACCACAAATATGTAGTAATTTTTTCAACAAAATTTGGGTTAGTGGCGACGTACGAGTTGTCGCTACTACATATCTTTTGTGGCGATTTAATTACTGCTAAAGGGAGATTTGTGGTGGTCATCTTTTTTGTTGCCACTAATACTTCTATTTTGTTATTCGTTCCACTTATATAGGTAAATTGAAATCTTTTTAGTAGTTATAATAAGGTGACATTATAGAGGAATCTGACTGGATATGTAGTTCCACAAATAATGTTTGGGAGTGTAAGATGTACGTAGATATTACTTTTAACTTTGTAGGGTAAAAAAGATATTTCTGATAAGACTCTCAGCTCGAGATATTTTACTATGTTAGTTACAAATAAAAATTATTTACGATAATAATAAGAATATAGAATAATTAATGATATAAATTAAAAGCCCAAAATTTTTTAAAAGTAAACCAAATCAAAAGTTCAAATTTTTATTTTGCGTTGCTTTTTCTTTAAAAAAGTAAATTAAGTTATTTGTAAATATATTTTGGATATATATTTTATGTATAGACAATCCAACACCCCCTTAAGCCCAATCTAGGGTTACAAATTAAGAGCTCTGAGACTCCAAAAATATCGAGAGATAGTTTTGCGCTGGTCCCTCCGCCTACTGAAGTCGCGTCGGTTGCTGCTACTCGTCTGTTTTTCTTGTCTTTAGGTAAAGTCCATTATTGTCTCTTTATTTCTTTTTCAAATAGACGAAGAAAAAATTTAAATGTGTTAACAAAATTTTGTGAAAAAATCTCAACTATGCACATCATAAATGAACCAAGATTAATTCAAAGCTTGATTTTTTGCTGGTTCAAGATACTGTTGACACCCAATTTTGACTATTCGATACTCGTCTTAGGCTTCTATTTTTGTCAAAATTATTTAACTTTGATTATTAATATGCTTTGCGCATTATTTTGGTATCAAATAATTTTTGACAAGCCACATTCATGATTTAAAAATGTACAAATTATTCTATTACTTTTAGTATGATTTTTTTATTATTTATTAATTTAAATATGATATTTTACATAATTTTATAAATATTTATTAAATTATTTTTTTAATGTAAATGTGCACACTCACAATTTACAAATATATTATCTATTATTATTATATTTACTATTATTTTTATTGTTGTTGTTATTATTATTGATAATTTTTATAATAATTTTCACGCAACATTAATTTATTTTAATAGGACGTCTCATTATTATTATGATTATTATTGTTATTATTATTATTACATTTATTAAACTAGCAGCCACTTTTATCCAATTTTTCTTTATTGTATTTAATTTTTAGCCAATTTTTATTTCAATTGGTATCAATTTTAGCCAAAATTAAATATCAATTTGGGTTTAGAGGTAGCGGATAAGGGTAAAAGGCTAGTGTGAGTGTGTGGCTTGTATCTAGCAGTCAGGAGAGACCTGGTGTAGCTGGTTTAGTAATCCTAGGACTGTGTATATAGGTGTCTTTGGTTTGTGAGTGTATGTTAATACAAGGTGGGTGTCCTATTTCTTATTTCTTAGTTCCTATTTGCTTATTTCGTGTTGCCCTTATTTCTCGTATTTTGTATTGCTTTGATTTCTATTTTATCATTTCTTTCTCCTTATTTCTGTTATGTCATCCATCCCCTTGTTTAGTATTCTTTATCTTGAGCCAGGATCTATCGAAAACAATTTCTCTACTTCTTCGGAGATAGCAGTATGGACTGCGTACATCTTACCCTCCCCAGACCTCACTTTGTGGGAATACACTGAGTTTGTTGTTGTTGTTGTTGTGCCTATTTAAATCTCAATTGGCCTATTTTTAAATGCCTTAATCTTAGTCGTTGATCAAAGTTGATCCAATGGGTGAGATCAATTCAGCCATTTCTTTCCTTTTAAACAATAATCAAAACCCTAAAATTATTTTTCCTTCAATCAGCCGCATGAGCTCTCACTCTCTCCCCCTCATCGCCATCTTCGGCCACCTGATAGATGGAGCACCACCAGTCTGCCTCCCCCCTTCACCTCGTGTTACCTCAGTTGCTCCATTCTTCTTCCTTATTTGCATATCCAAGCCAGAGAAGCTCAATCAAGCAAACCATCAAGCGGCCCCCCGATAGTTCCCGTCGCTGCTCCGTTTCAGATCAACAACCATCACTCTTGTTAAAGTCGATGCCGCCAAACACCAGTAGCAGCCGACGGAGAAGCCATAACTGCCGCCGCTGCTCCGTTCTCTTCCCCACACTAGAGAAAACCATCCCACCAGCGAGCTCTATCCAGTGCTTCTTTTTTCCCGCTACCCAACAACAACAACACCAATAACCGTTCCATCTAGTGCAGGCGACCACCGCCACATCACTTTTTTTCTTTCTCTCTCCTTTCCTAAACTGTCCAAGCACCGTCACCACCGCCATTTCTGGTAATATCGCTGGAAAATTCTTTAGTGCATGATGGATTCACATATTCAGGTTTGCTTTCGTATTTAAGTTTTGTTCAAGATCTCTTCTTTTTCTTAAAATTATCGATAGATTCTGTGATTTAAAATTGGTCGCGAATTTTGAATTAATTCTTTCAATCTTATTTGTGTTTATGTGTTTAGGTCGACATATGTGAAAATGTCCAATTTTTATGAACATGCATTTAACTCTGGGTAGAAAGTTTGAATACTAATATGTGTAAATTTTCAAGATATGTTTCTGTTTGCATGGACTGATAATCATGTTTGCAATTTAATTTAATTATGAAAATTGCTTTTTATATTATATTTTTGGACTCATATAGTGTTTGACAACCATTTCCTTGCTTAATTTCAGCATTTACATATATCTTTACTCACATTTTGACAAATTATGCATTTTGGGGGATGTTTAGTGGTTTTCTTTCCTTCTTTATCATTGATTTGATCATTAAAGGTATTCCAATCCTTTGGGTATTTTGTGGGAGGAAATTATTGGTAATTGATTATTTTATATGTCTTTTTTCCTTTCTTATTGCTTTAATTGAATGTTAAATGGCTTCTCACACTCCGGAAAAGATTTTGCTAACCTAGTATTCTCCTTTTTTAAGGTTGATTTGTACACTCTAACATAATGATTTGCCTTAACTGTTAAGCATTTTAAAAAAGATAATTTGAATTGATTGATATTTTTTCCTTCCTTTTATTTATTTTGACATGTCTATGATAGACGTGTTACGACAACTACTTCACAACCCTTATAATAAATGATACAAAGTTATTCCAGAATTGTGAGAATACATTAAGTAGTTTGATGGATATTATTTTTTAAGGTCTTAGAATTTTATATGGTGTATCTTATGTCTTAGATCTCATTATTTATTCTTTTGTATTGATCCTCAACCTTCTCATCTTGTATTTGATTGTAGACTCTATTTCATGTGAGATAAATTTAATTTTTATCACATACAGGAGATTTTCAATTTTCCAGGTTAAGAAAAAAGGATATTGTTTATATTAATTTGAAACGTTAAAGGAGTTGTTGCACAAAAATATTAAAGGAGTTTTTGCACAATATTAGTGACAATTTATTGTGTATTTGTCCTGTTTCTCTTGGCTAATTCATCCATTTACTCTAGAAATATACTTCACACAACATAGCTGGTGAATTTCTAAAGAATAACATTTGCTTCTTCTTAGGTAGCAATTTTTTGTTGAGTTCTTTCCTTATGTGGTGTTGTAGTTTTTCTAACAAAACACTAGACAACTTAAAGCTATTCTAGCTGCTTCACATTTTTTATATGTTCCTATCCTAGTGTATCCAGATTTGGTTGTTTAGCTGCTCCACTTTGAACTACAAGGACATAGTTTGACAATTGTATCTTTTGAGCTTAGTATTATGATTTGATGAAACTAGTTTGTGCATTATGGAATCTTTAATGTATTCCGCAATATTTTAATTCAAAGATATTATGGTCAACTCTTTTACAATCAACATTAAGATTTCTCAAATCATTTCCTACATTTTAACAAGTTAGAATTGAAACTTCGCTTTATTTTTTATTTCAGGGACAAGTAATTTCATGATGGGAATTTTTAGCCATTAGAAGTTTGAAGATATTTTGTGATTTTCTTTCTCATATGAATATCACAATGATTTGTTACCTATTAAAAACTATATCATTCTCTTGTGGAGAAATATATTTTAATATCGTCTTTGTACCTTTAAGTACTATAGTTGTATTATTGGAAACGAAGTAGATAATATATAATTTATATCCTTATTTTGAAAAAAAAAAGTGAGTATTAATGGTGATCCATAGTTTCCATACAAAGTCATTTTTTTTCAAAAAAAAAAAATTCAACCTTCTGTGGTGACAAAAGATTGCCACTAAAGCATTTGTGGCAACAATGGTCACGGGTAAAGCCTCATCTTCAGTGGAGACTATCCCAAGATCATTTTTGAACTTACTTTTGTGGCGTGTTTGCTTGCTTTTCTGTGGCAAGTTTTGTCGCCACAAAATATATGTTTTGTGGCGACTTACATATGTCGTCACAAAAAACTTTTAGCTATGGAAGTAATTGCTACAACCCTTATGTCGCCACTTAAAATAATTAGTGGCGATTTTCTATACTTTAGCAGAGACATTAGCCGCCACAAAATGTTAAGATTCTTGTAGTGTATTCTTTACTCCTTTTTGTTGGGAGGTTCTTCTAACTGGCATACACTATGTGAGCTATCATAGTGTCCAACGTCTAGCTCTCTTATGGGAAAACCTCACGTTGGGGAGAGGTGTCATACTCTTTCCAAGGAGTATAACCTAATCTGTATGCTTATTTTGTAGGAAATCCACTTTTAAAACTATTATAAGGGTATACAAATACAACCCACTTGTATATCTGTTTACTGTAAATTGTAAGTGGATTCCATATCTTAGTTGAGATCAAAAGATCAAATCTTTATTCAAAATCTGAATATAACTAATCATGGGATGCTTAAAAGTTGAGATATCAACATTCAACTAGGGCTTAGTAATCCATGCATCAAAATCATGTCAAATCATCATAAAATTCATGTTAAATAATGAAAGAATTGATAATTCAATTCTAAATCTAGGAATTAATGTCATACACATAAAAAATACGAAAGTAGATATGCAAGTCAACATCTAAATCTCTTATAATATCATAATCTTCAAATAAAAATATTTGGGTATGAACCCTAATTTGAAATTCATGTAAATTCATATGAAATTAACTTCAAAAACTAATTTTGGACACAAGAATAAAAGAATTACCCTTGTTGAAAACCCTACATTCCTTAATTGATGAATGATTGAAGAAGCTTGAACTTTGAGTTCCTGTTTCTTCCTTTGAAGACTGATTCTTGAAGATCTTGAATTCAAAATCTTGAATTTTGGGTTATCTTGGAAAAAGAATGGTGAAATTTTGAGTTCTTCATGATTGAAATTGAAACTCTAGGGTTCTTGGAGAGAAATTATGTGAAAAGTGAGCGTATAATTCTTAGAATAGGCTTGATCTTTGGTTTCACATGATTTGGGGGATTGGGAAATAACTAGGTTGCCCTTTATAAAAATTAGTTCGAAATTGGAAATCTAAATTTTGGGCATCAGCGCGACACACTGCTTATCACAGTGGCTTACTGAAAAAGGGACGAGGGTGATTTTTCACCATAGCACGACGCAGCGTAATCACGTTGTGTTACTGGAAAAGGACGAGTTCCATTAAACACTCCACCGTGATGCGATGTGATGCTCCACTGCGATTCCTGGCGCGACACTGGCCAATGTGGTGAGCTTACTGGAAAAGGAAGAGTGGGAATTTGGACTTCAGCGTGACGCATGCTAATCTCGGTGCTTCACTAAAAATCAGACAATTGCGATTCTGCACCTCACCGAGATGCGGTGCTATCACGGTGCTTTACTATTTTTCACTAAAATCACCAGAACTTCTCAACCGAGTATCGAATTTAGGAGAAATTGGTATCGTTGGAAAGATAATTCAATTATCTACCATTTGGTAGATATTTAGCTAGAAAATTCTACACGTATCAAGATTTATACATTTTTAAAGTTGTCCCTTGACACACTAGGAGTTAAACGGGACAAAGAAAAGTATGGGGTATTACACTATCTCCCCCTTAGGAACATTCGTCCTTGAATGGGACTAGTTAAACTTAGGATAATAAGGAACTGGGGATATATACTAGCATACACAACTGAAAAAAAACTGCATGACTGAATCTAAAGCATACTGAGCGACTGAACTAATCTGTGAATGCATAACTTAACATAAAGATAATCACTTGGCTGAAACTGAGATTGAAAAAGATATGAATTAAGGAAAACTGTTACCTTAGGCTGAATTTGAGTTTATGAAGAAAAGGTGAGGATACTTGGTACGCATGTCTACTTCTACTTCCCAAGTAGAAACCTCAACAGACTGATTTCTCCGCAAAACTTTGACCAAGGGAACTTCTTTATTCCTTAGTCTACGGGTCTGATGATCAAGAATCTCTATTGGAAGTTCTTCGTATGAAAGGCTATTCTGAATATCTGTACTTTCTAGAGGGACTACAACAGCTGAATCGTCCATGCATTTTTTCAATAAGGACACATGGAACACTGGGTAAACTGATGACAAGTCTGCAGGTAGCTCAATATCTATGCTACCTTCCCTACACGACTCAAAATACTGTAGGGACCCACATATTGGGGACTAAGCTTCCCCTTTTTGCCAAATCTCTTCATCTCCTTCATGGGTGAAACCTTCAAATACACAAGACCATTTACTTCAAACTCAATATCTCTCCTTCTTACATCTGCATAAGATTTCAAATAACTTTGAGCTGCTTTTAGTCTCTCTCAAATTAATTAAACTTTCTCCATAGCTTCAAACACCATATATGGCCTAATCAACGTGGCCTCACCCACTTCAAATCAACTAAGGGGTGATTTACATCTTTACCCACACAGAGCCTCAAACGGAGCCATCTGAATACTAGAATGGTAACTGTTATTATAAGCAAACTCAATCAACGGAAAGTGGTCATCCTAACTGCCTTTGAAATCAAGAACACATGTAATCAATGTATCCTTTAAGGTCTGAATGGTCCTCTCTACCTAACCATCTATCTATGGGTGAAAAGATGAACTGAGATGAACTTCAGTACCAAGACCCTTCTGAAAGGCTTTCCAAAACTGAGAGGTAAACTGAGTACCCTTATCTGAAATAATGGACAAGGGAACTCCATGTAATGTAAATAACTCTCTGATATACATCTTAGCATAATCTTCAGCTGAGTAGGCCGTGTGAACTGGAAAGAAATGGCTGATTTGGTCAATCTATCTACAATAACCCATATCGAATCATGTTGTCGACGCGAATAGGTTAACCCTATCACAAAGTACATGTTCACCTTTTCCCACTTTCAAGTGGGAATACCAAACTTCTACAATATGCCCCTAGGTCTTTGGTGATCTACCTGAACCTGTTGACAAGTTGCACACTTGACAACAAATTCTGCGATATCTTTCTTCATACCATTCCACCAATAGACTTCCCGCAAATTGCAGTAAATCTTGGTGGCTCCTGGATGAATGGAGTAACGTGCACATGTTCTTATGCCATAATCTTCTTCCTCAAACTGTCAACACATGGCACACACAATCTACTTTGGTATCTCAACACACCATCTCCTCCTTGGGAGAAAACCTCTACCTTTTGGTCTTTGACTGACCCCTTCAGTTTGACCAAATTAAAATCCTTACTCTGCCTCTCTTTTACTTCAGAAACTAGAGAAGATTCTGAACTACTCTAAACCCAAACATTCTCTTCAGCTGAGTCAACCAACCTCATACCCAATCTAGCTAACCGATGAACTTCCAAAACTAATTCTCTCTTATTATTCTCTACATGAGCAACACTGGCCATAGTCAGTCTACTAAGGGTGTTTTCCACTACATTGGCCTTTCCCGGATGATACAACACACTCATATCATAATCTTTCAACAATTCTAACCACCTTCCCTGACAAAGATTTAAATCCCTCTAAGTAAACACATACTGCAATCTTTTGTGATCCATGAATACATCAACATGTACCCTATAAAGATAGTGCCTCCAGATTTTCAATGCAAATACAATAGCAGCTAACTCAAGATCATGTGTAAGGTAGTTATTTTTGTGAGGTTTAAGCTGTATAGAGGCATAGGCTATAACCTTACCTTTTTGTATCAAAACACAACCCAGACCAATTCTAGAAGTATCATAATAGATAACAAACCCATTTGTACAATCAGGTAGTGCTAAAATAGGGGCTGAAGTGAGTCGAGTCTTCAACTCTTGAAAACTCTTCTCACAGGAATCTGACCACTGAAACTTAACTTTCTTTTGAGTTAATCTAGACATGGGAGACACAATAGATGAGAAACCCTCAATAAAACATCTATAATAGCCAGCTAAACCTAAGAAACTTGTGGTGTTTGTTGGAGAGATAGATCTAGGCCAGTTTCTTACAGCTTCTGTCTTTTGGGGATAGACTCTAATACCATCACTGAAATAATGTGGCCATGGAAAGCTGCTGACCTTAGCCAAAATGAACATTTGCTGAATTTGGCGAACAACTAGTGATCTCTAAGAGTTTGCAACAAAATTCTAAGGGGATCTTCGTGATCATCCTTACTACGAGAATAGACAAGAATATCATCTATAAAGACTATGACAAATATGTCCAAATACTGTTTGAACACTTGGTTCACCAAGTCCATGAAGGTTGTTGGGGCATTTGTCAACCCAAAGGACATGATTAGAAACTCGAAATGACCATAATAGGTTCTAAAAGCTGTCTTTTGAATATCACATTCCCTTACTCTAAGCTGATGATAGCCGGATCTAAGGTCTATCTTAGAGAAATAACTTGCACCTTGGAGTTGATCAAATAAGTCATCAATCCTAGGAAGAGGATATTTGGTTTTAACTATGACTTTATTCAGCTGACGATAGTCAATGCACATTCACAAAGAACCATCTTTCTTCCGTACGAATAAGATGAGAGTGCCCCATGGAGAGACACTGGTTCTTATGAAACCTTTATATAAAAGGCCTTTAAGCTTCTCTTTTAACTCCTTAAGCTCGACTAGAGCCATATGATTTTGAGGAATAGAGATGGTCTGAGTATCTAGAAGAAGGTCAATACTGAATTCTATTTCCCTATCGAGAGGTACCCCTGGCAAATCTTCAAGAAAGACATCAAGAAACTAATTAACTACACAGACTGATTGAATTGTTGGAGCCACAGACTTAGTGTCTTTTACTCAAACTAAATGATAGATACACCCTTTTGAGATCAACTTTCTGGCTTTAAGATAGGATATGAAATGACTCTTGGGAGATACTGAATTACCTTCCCACTCAAAGACTGGCTCATCTAGAAACTAAAACTTCACCACTAGGGTGCGACATTCTATAAATGCATAACTGGAATGGAGCCAATCCATGCCTAGGATAAGGTCAAAGTCTACCATATCTAGCTCTATTAAGTTTGCTAACATGATCTTATGAAGAGCAATGATAGGACACTTTCTATAGACTCGTTAGGCAACAACTGACTCTCCCACTGGGGTAGAAACTAAGAAGGGCTTAGGGAGATTTTTAGGACCTACTTTAAAATTTACTATAACTAGCGAGGTCACATAAGAGAGATTCAACCCGGGGTCTATTAACACATAAACATCAAGATGAAAGACGCAAAGTATACCAGTAACAAAATTTTGTGAACTCTTCTGCTCCTCACAGAATAGTAAAACATAAAACCAATTCTGGCGCTGACCACCATCGGTACTGGATGATGCGCCCTGAGGAGGGACTGGGCGACCTAGAGGAGCTGGTGTGCTAGTTGCCTGAGTTTGAGGATGAACATCCCTATTTCCCTGATTAGCATGTGGATACTCTTTGATTCCATATCCCAGCTTACCACAACCATAATAATCTTTTTGTCCCAACAAATACTCACCAAAATGATTCTTATCACGCTTAGCACATAGAGGATAACTAGGTTTTCCACCCACACTATTCTGAGATCCAGACATAGAAGTCTTACCCCACTTCTCCTGCCTAGCTCTGGGGGTGGGAGCACTAGTTAAAGATAGCACTGTCATAAACGAGCGACTCTGAAACTATGAATGATTTTCCCCTCCAAAGCTTGTCTGGCTGTACTAAAATTGCTCGATTCTAGCCTTTTTATTTCCGCTCTTTCTCCCTTTCAACTTTTCTACCTTAATCTGTTGAGCATGAATCATTATCCTAGCAAGATCCATGTCCCCTATAAGCATAGCAGTCCTACACTCCTTGACTACTAAACCAGATACTCCAGTAACAAACTTAGTCATACTCGTCCTAGGGCCAACCATCGTATCAGGGGCATACTTAGATAACCGGTTGAACTTAAGGTAGTAATCCTTCACTGTCATCGAGCCTTGCCTCAGGTTCATAAACTCCTCCACCTTAGCTTCTCTCATATCACACAAAAAGAACCTATCTAAAAATGTATCCTAAAATACCTGCCAACTCATAAGAGCTGTATTCTCACCTATACCATTCTTCCACATAACCACCCAATCATACGCCACATCCTTCAGCCTATAGGATACCAACTTTACACTCTTCTCCTCAGTAATATGCATAATTTGTGTGATCTTTCTTATCTTATCTAAGTAAAACTGTGGGTCCTTACCTTCTTTTGACCCAAAGAACTCAAGAGGATTCATTCTTATGAAGTTACAAATTTTGACGGTTGCTAAATTCCTATTCTGCTGAAGTAGGACTATTTCCTGATGGTTTCCCTGAACATTGGCAGTCACAACTTGGGCCAACGTTTGAAAGGCAGCCCAAAATTCATCATAGGATACATTCTCATTTAGAGGGTCAGCAGGTTGGGGTAGATGGTTATCATTTCTGTGTGCATTAGCTCAGCGAATAGGCATATGCAACTGTCACATAAGAGCACGAGTTAAAACCAGATAGAGACACTATAAGAATAATAGATCATAAAAGATAAGAATGATTTCCTAAAATGTCCTGTAGCATCTTGCTCATAAATGTGGCGCGCTTCACACCCATGGTCAAGACTCTACATAATGCGGCTTGTCTAACTCCCTAGGACTCTTATATCCTTAGGCTCTGATACACAGTTTGTAACACCTTAAAAATTAATCCCAAGACATCACACGATGCTTAAGACTACGAGTAGCCTTAAGCTAACCCTGTAAGCCTTCTACTATATTAGAAGCTCATAACAAAATAATATAGACATATAAACAAAGCTAAAAATGTGGAATTCTATCTGAGCTAAGCTAAAATTATCTGAACATAATATCTGAAAATATTAGACTTAAAAGTTTGAACAATCAACACTAAAAATCTGAATCATAACTAACAGTCTAACAAGCCTCTACAACTAACAACTAGAGAGCCAGTGGGATAAGCCCCCAGCTGACTTGAACTGACTGAAAGATACTGAATTAACTACTGTAATAATCTAGGAAATCTGGATGACTAGGTCCACAAACTATGAGGACTCACCAACTGTCGGGATGTAGATGGAGATGCTCGAAATCACTCACGCTGCTGAAACTGAGCACTTGGACCTACATTATGAGATAATGTAGCACATAGATGTATATGTGGATTAGTACTTTTGGAATCTGCTGCATATAGGGGGGTGAAATGCATAGTAAAATTGTAAGGGAATATATTTATCTTTCTTAAAAATTATGCATGCTAAGTAGTAATGGCTCACTTAGGCTTGAGTAATTGAAAACTGTAATCATAAATTAGCAATGATAAAACCTACTATATGAATATTGTGATCCACCACACTTAGTTCTAAATCTGTACTTGAAATCTATTTTCAATCATATATGCTAAGTGTAAAATGACTCACCATTGTATCTGTAAATTGAAAGCTGAAATCTAGTAGCTAGTGACTTATATAAAACAATATCTGAATAAAATTGTGAGCCTTTACACTTAGTTTCTAATATATTTTCTGTTATTCTTTACTCTTTTCGGTAGGGAGGTTCTTCCAAACGATATACACTATGTGAGCTATCATAGTATCGAACGTCTAGTTCCCTTATGGGAAAAACTCACGTTGGGAAGAGGTGTCATACTCTTGCCAAGGAGTATAACCTAATCTAAGTGAACAAATCTATAACTGTCATCCATATAGAAATGGGAATAATCTGATAATCTAAACCTACGCTGGCTCGTAGTTCTGGGGCATGTGAACATACCCAACTCGGTGCTAAATACTACTCCCTTTAAATTTGTATGCTTATTCTATAGGAAATACACTTTTAAAACTATTATAAGGGTTTACAATATAACCCACTTGTATATCTGTTTACTATAAACTATAATTAATACTGTAAAGTGGATTCCATATCTAAGCTGAGATCAAAAGACCAAATCTTTGTTCAAAATCTAAATATAACTAATCATGGGATGCTTAAAAGCATAATCTTCTTGAAATATCAATATTCAACTTGGACTTAATAACCCATGCATCAAAATCATGTCATATCATTATAAAATTCATGCTAAATAATGAAAGTATTGATAATTCAATTCTAAATCTGGGAATTAATATCATACGCATAAAAAATATGATAGTAGACATGCAAGTCAACATCTAAATCTCTTGTAATATCATAATCTTCAAATAATAATATTTGGATATGAACCTTAATTTGAAACTCATGTAAATTCATGTGAAATTAACTTCAAAAACTAATTTTGGACAAAAGGATGAAAGAATTATCCTTGTTGAAAAACTCATATACTTTATTTGATAAATGATTGAAGAAGCTTGAACTTTGAGTTCCTGTTTGTGCCATTGAATATTGATTCTTAAAGATCTTGAATTGGAAATCTTGAACTTTTGGTTATCTTGGAAAAAGAATGGTGAAATTTGGAGTTCTTGAGGATTGAAAATGAAACTCTAGGGTTTCTTGGAGAGAATTTTTATGAAAAGTGAGCATATAATGCTTAGAATAGGCTGGATCTTGTGTTTTTCACAATTTGGGGGCTTGGGAAATGACTAGGTTGCCCTTTGTAAAAATTAGTTCAGAACTGGAAATCCCAATTTTGGGCCTTAGCGCGACGCGCTGCTTATTGTGGTGGCTTACTGGAAAATTTAATGCCACGCAAAATCCTTTTCCAGTCTGAGCCTTAGAGCATATTTGGTAAAGCAAAAATATGAGTCAAAATATTTCAGAAATATCCTCCCAAGTATGAAATACTTTGAATCGTATGGTAATCTATTTGAGCATGAATTAAGATCATAGAGGTCCCCTAACTTATGGACGAGTTGAAAGCTTTCCTATCATTCAAGTTTTTGAGACCGTCAAGATTTGGGTTAACTTAAATCGACCATAACTCCTTTCATACATCGAATTAGAGGACCTACTATATATCAAATGAAAGATCTTTGAATTATCTTTCCAAAGATACCAATTTCGTCAAAACCTGATATTAGAGAAAAGATTTATGCCCATTTTACTCCAACATGTCTGGCTGGGAAACTGGTGACGACATTCGTGATAAGCTATCATGCCCGTGATGGCCTATCACCAATGTCGTCAGCCCTGGGAAGATTTCTGACCCCAGTGACGATATTTTTTGATAAGCCATCATGCCCGTGACATCCTATCACCAATGTCGTCAGCCTTAAGCAGAAACTCAATATACTTGATATCAGAGCCTAAGGTTCAAGAGTGTCCTAGGGAGTCTGAAAGCCGCATCTAGTAGAGTCTTGTGCATGGGTGTGTAGCGCACCACATTTATGTACAAGAGGCTATACGATATTCTTAGGAGCAATTCCTCTTCTTTTAATGATTATTTTATGCGAGTGAGCATGAGATCAAGTTGATCCTCAGTCTAATCCACTTCTTTATTCCAATTACAGAGTATGCCTCCTCGCAGAGATTTTGTCCATGGGGTCGATGACCAGCCCCCTCAGCCAGTAGATCCTGAGAATGAGAGTGTATCACATACAGAGTTTCGGGCCTCTTTCCAGACACTAGCCCAAGCTGTGACTAATGTTCATGGAAACTGTCAGGCTGCAGTCCCACCTCAGCAAGATGGGAATTCTGCCGCAGCCAGTATTACAAGCTTCATGAAAATGAACCCGCCCAAATTATTTGGGTCAGTAGTAGGTGAGGACTCGTAGTTATTTCTAGAGGAGGTGAAGAAGATCACCCAGATTATGCATATTTCTCAGGAGGAGAGTGTTGAGTTAACATCTTATAGGTTGAAAGACATTTCTCATGATTGGGTAGTGATGTGGGAGAAAAGTAGAGGGGAGAATGTAGCTCCTGTGACTTGGCTAGAGTTTCAAGTGCCTTTCTAGATAGGTTTTTCCCGCTAGAGATGAGAGAGAATAAGGTAGAAGAGTTCATGAACCTAAGGCAAGGTTCCATGACTCTGAAAGAGTATTGTCTTAAGTTTAACCAATTAGCTAAGTATGTGCCCGACTTGGTAGCTGACCCTAGAGCGAGTATGAGTAATTTTTTGTCTAGGGTGTTGAGTGATGTGTTAAAAGAGTGTAGAGCTACCATGCTCAATAGATATATGGATCTGTCTAGGCTAATGATGCATGCACAACAAATTGAGGCAGATAAAATGAATGAGAGAGAGAGAGAGTGAATAAGAGAGCCAAGACAGGTAGTCGTAGTTTCTCGCAGGAAGGGTCTCAAGGTGGTAGTAATTCTTAGTATGGTCAGAGATTTTTAGTTCTATCTCCATCTTCAGCTAGTGTACTTACACCTGTGTTTGGGGGTGTTAGATTTGAGGGAGCGCCAAACTCCAAAGCCCAGAGTAGTGCTAGTGGTGTTCGTACCCATATGCATTATGGAGAGTGTGGAAGGTTCCACCAAGGTGTGTGTAGAGCCGGTAGCGATGTGTGTTTTGTTTGTGGTAAGCCAGGCCATAGAATGTAAGAATGTAGAGTGCTGACTTAAAAGGGTAGACTTTATGCGTTTCAGGCTCACCTTGATCGGGAAGGATTCACTGAAATAGACCCAAGTATGTTATAAGCCATTCATCTTTATGGCATGCATTTTTATATCCTTTTATCCCATTTTGATATTATATGTTAGCATGAGCCATGCAGAAGTTTCAGATCTTGATCGGTCAATTATGACCCAGTCTATAGGTGCGCCATGCACCGCTCCAGTATTTCAGCGAAGTGTGTTTAGAGGGACATAGAGTCCCAAGGGGGAGATACCCCATAGTATTATGATGTTGCATGCCATAGGATTCATCTCGATGCATGTTCATATTTTCTTATGGAGTTAGCATCAGTTGTCATTGCATTGTTGATCGTACTTTCAAAAGTCAGCTTAGCTGGACATTCATGCATTTGGTATGCGCATTTCGTAGAAAAAGTTCAGCTTGTCAGCATGTTTTCAGTTGTGTATTCATGAGATCATCCCAGTTATGAGCCCATGCATCAGACATTAATGTGCATTACGAGAATTCAGCTTTAAGTATCATCAGTCGAGTATTTCATGCATCAGTTATGCATACCCAGTGTGAGAACTCTATATGTCAGTCGTTCCAGTTGCGTAGTCCTGACCTGAGATGTTTCTATTACTTGAGTAAGTTCTGTTGATCCATATTCTCAGTCTATCAAGCGACATTCGAGGATGAATGTTCTCAAGGGGGAGATAATGTAATGCCCCACAAAATTCTTTTCCAGTCTGAGCCTTAGAGCGTATTTGGTAAAGCGAAAATCTGAGTCAAAATGTTTCAAAAATATCCTCCCAAGTATGAAATACTTTAAATCGTGTGGGAATCTATTTGAGCATGAATTGAGATCATAGAGGTCCCCTAACTTATGGACGAGTTGAAGGCTTTCCTATCGTTCAAGTTTTAGTGACTGTCAAGATTTGGGTCAACTTCAATAGACCATAACTCCTTTTATATATCTAATTAGAAGACCTACTATATATCAAATAAAATATCCTTGAATTATCTTTCCAACGATACAAATTTCGTCAAAAACCAATATCGGAGCAAATAGTTATGACCATTTTACTCCAGCATGTCTGGCTGGAAAACTGGTGATGACATTCGTGATAAGCTATCACGCCTGTGACGGCCTATCACCAATGTCTTCAGCCCTTGGCAGATTTCTGACCCCAGTGACGACATTTTGTGATAAGCCGTCAAGCCCGTGATGGCCTATCACCAATGTCGTCAGCCTTAACCAGAAACTCAATATTTCACCCTTTTTTTAATGACATTCGTGACGGCCTATCACCAACTTGACAGCCTGTCATAGATGTCGTCAGGAATATTTTTCCAGCAATTTAAGGGCGTTTTTGCAAGGGTATTTTGGTCATTTTCCACTTTTTTGAGCCTCTATAAATATGAGGAACCCTCATTCAAACCCTAATTTCTCCATTTTCCTTCCAATTCTCTAAAGAGAGAATATCTAGGGTTTCAATTCAAGAACCCTAATCTTCCAAAAATCATCCATAAATCTTCAAGATTTCTTCAAAAACTAAGTTCCTCATATTGTGGGTTTCGAGAATCATTTATTACAAGTGCGGATAGAGTCTCAAGCATTAGAATTCATCCGACTTCAAAGGTTAAAGTATGTAGATATTGATTCTTGGGTCCCTTTCATCCAAGAAGCTCAAGAACCCTTTTTAAAAAATAAAAGATTTTTTTATTTGTGAGTTGTTAATGATTTGTATGAGTTGAAATGGATGTTCAAGGTGTTGTGGAGTTTTGATTTATGTTTGTCTACAAAATTTATGAGCTTTGACCCTAGTATGTGGAACTAATGTGATATAACCTCTTGAAGTTATTTCCTATGTGATGTGTTCATGACTTTTAGGTGTAGAAATGGTTGAATAAGTGAAGCATGTCCCCCCATAGGTTTGATAAAAATGCCCAAATGAATGAATTATTCCATGGTAGCAGGAAATTCCCAAATAAGTATGAACCCCTGCATGCGTAGTGTTTGATAAAATGACTTAGTGAGTGAAATGTGCCAAGATAGCATGAAATCCCCAATTAAGTTGTGACATAATAGTAAGAAGTTTCTCCAAGCTATGTGATATCCAAACACATGTCAAGACTGATATAGGTATGAAATAGCTGAGGTAAAACCTTGTTGAATAGAGTACGATCTAGTAGCATGTTTTCCCTATATTATTATATGATTATGATTCCGAGATGCTTAAAGTGACCCCTTGATGACTATGATGATGGATAGACATTTGTGATTACTAATTACTTGAAGAGTTATGTTAATGATTGGGAAGATGCTTTAATGATTATGATGATGCATGAATGCTTGTGATGATGAATGAATGATTATGCTTTACTTTTACACTATTGAGTCCTGGGGGTATTTATACCCGACAATAGAGCTGTTGTATAGAGTCCGTGCCAGTTTCTCAATAACTCCAGTCGAGCCATGATTCTCTAAACTCCGTGAACTATAGAACTCTGTATCCTCAGACAAGTCAGAACTTAGGAAAGCTCAGTAATCTCAGTTATCTCTGTAATCTCTATATCATTAGTAATCTAGCCTCAGTCCTGTAATAAGCTCAGATATAATAGTATTCAAGTCTAATCTCAGAAGCAATTTGAGTAATCTATTCAAGCTCTGTATCGTCAGTCAGATACCATGATTCGATACCTTTTTCATCAGATACAGAACTAAGTAATCTTAGTGTAACTCAGTCAGATCTTTTGAGAAACATGATCAGTAACAAACTCAGTTCAGTTGTGTTCAGTTGAGAATTTAGTTCAGAGTCTTTCAGTTGGGAGTAGAAGCTAGCACCGAGCGAGGAAAGGGATGGTGGCTCTCTCGTCAGAGAGGCCGAGTCGTTAGGAGAAATCCCTGAACTACATAACCATCGCAAAAAGTAGGAGTCTCCCATCAGTAGAGGCTATCACCGTCAGAGAGATTTGACTATCATATTGCCTCAGGACGACTTTCTGTGAGGGTCATCCCGTCAGAGAGGCTTGACCAGGGAGGTCTTTACCCGTGGCATGGTATTGGCACCCTTCCAGCTGGGGTCACAGGTTAGACCCCACCTGTGGTAGGTTGTTATATGTTGGTTAAGTAACTACTTCCCACAGTTGCAGTTTTAGTATCACTTTTCAGAAAACAAGACTGTGTGGTACAGTCGTCTATCCCAGAATAGAACTCAGATTAGTTCCATTGGTTCATGGACTATCCCGTCAGATAGGCCTGGTCTCATATGTATATTCTTATTATCATTACTAGAGATCTCCCGTCAGAGAGGCTTGATCTCAGTATCAGATTCAGTTGAGTATTCTCGTGATCATATCTAGAGATCTCTCGTCAGAGAGGCTTGATCTCAGTCTTAGACCATGTTGAGTATTCTTATTATCATATCTAGAGATCTCCCGTCAGATAGGCTTTATCTCCATCTCAGATTCTTTATTCTATTGAGTATTCTTGTTATCCGATTCAGACATGATCATACTTCTTATGATTGATAATCACTTCCAGAATAATCTGTTAGAAAAGTTGATCTCTAATTCTGTCAATCGAAAGCAGTAAGCTCAGAATTTAGTCCTTGATATAAGTATATCCAGATCCTCAGTTATCAGTATCAGATGAGTCAGTGATTCAGTATCTTAGTGTTAGTAGTGAGTTTAGTCTGCAGTAAAGTGGTATCTGAGTTTCAGTATCTAGAGTTGCGATGATTGTGTTCATGTCCTATACAGTCATGTATGTGTTCTCATGAGGTATCTTCATGATTATTCAGTTTAGATATTGTGCATGCATGAGCCCTTGCGTTAGCTTACCCTATCTACATACTCAGTACATTTCTATACTGCCGTATTTGCACTATGGTGTTTTATTTGACACCATAGGTTCAGAGGCACAGGATCCAGAGTATCCTCAGCAGTTCAGTCCCAGTCAGAAGCAGTAGCAATGAGTCCTCTTCTTTTGAGGACGAATCTCAATTTACTATTATTTCTTCAGACGTTATTTATTTTCAATTGATAGAGTTAGTTGGGGACTTGTCCCATCAACTCCACAGTTCAAAAAATTTAGAGACTTTTCAGATGGATGTTGTTGATGTGTATTATGAGTATTCATAGATGTGTTGAACCTTATGGCTAGTTTTTGCATTTATTTAAGATATTATGCAGTATACAGGTACAAATATCAGTAAAGGGTTAGCTTATGGTCCTTTGGGGTCATAAACATCGTGTGACATCTCAGGATGCGATTTCGGGGTGTTACAGAGAAGGAAAAAGGGAGATTTTGTACCATGGCACGACGCGGAGTAATCGCGTTGCATCACTGGAAAATGACGAGTGCCATTTTTTGCACTTCACCGCGACACAGTGCTATATTCCACCACGATTCCTGGCATGACACTGGTCAATCGTGGTGAGCTTACTGGAAAAGGAAGAGTGGAAATTTGGACTTCACCGCAACGTGGGCTAATCACGGTGCTTCACTTGAAATCAGACAATTGCGATTCTGCACCCCACCGCGATGCGGTGCTCTACTATTTTTCACTAAAATTACCATAACTTCTCAACTGAGTATTGGATTTAGGTAAAATTAGTATCGTTGGAAAGATAATTCAATTATATAAGATTTGGTGGGTCTATAGCTGAAAAATTCTACACGTATCAAGAGTTATACATTTTTAATTTTTTCTTTGACACACTAGGAGCTAAATGGGACTAGGAAAAGTATGGGGTATTACATGCCTAGTCGAAGAATTCCCCTACGCCCCATCAAATAATTTTACCCTTGTCACTACGAACTTCTACTGTTAAGGAATGATTTTGACCAATTTTTCTATGGCCTGGGAGAAGACCGCGTGTATTTGGAGCGTGAGCTTCGTCGCATTGCTCATTTCCTGATGGAAATTTTGGAGAGGCTTGAAATGGATGACACTGATTACATCGCCCCCCCCCCCCCTATAGTTAGTATAAATTTTTATTTTAGTTCATGTTTTTAAGTTTTTTTGTTTTGTTCATTGGTGAAGAAGTTTTCTTGGTAGGATTTTGTTAGAATTAAAGATTCTTCTTTATTGCCTTTTTTGTTGTTTGATAATGGAAAATGTATGTACTGCAATGAACAAGATGAATATAAGTATTTCAGTTTCTAAATTATGTTTTCCCTCTTTTTTGTGATTGTTGCTTTTTGTGTTGGTTATTCTTCTGTATAACCAACTTTTCAAATATTTATTCCTTGTTCAATGAATACTACTGTAGATTGACTTGATTAAATTCATGAAGAGTAAATAATTATAAATATTCTATCATCAATCTTAGACTCCGTCACTCCTCGACCAAACATAGGAGTCAATCGTAGAACATATGAATCGATGGGCCATCAATAGCTTGTAGTTTGAAAGAAAAAATTTAAATTAAAAAAAGTTTAAACAGATAATCACATGATTTGGGGTTGGAGAAAGAAAATAATTAAATTTACAAAGATTTAAACAAATAATAACATATTTTGGGAATGGTGAAAGAAAATAATTAAATTTAAAAAATTTAAATAGATAATCATATGTTTTGGAGCTGGTGAAAGAAAATAATTAAATTTTAAAAGTTTTTAAAAACATAAGCACATAATTTGGGGGTGGTGATAAAAAATAATTAATATAAAAAAGGTTTAAACACATAATCACATGATTTGGGGGTGATTAAACAAACAATCTTGAACTGTTGGTGACACTTAATAGACTGCCACCGATGTTGACCCATATTAAATCCATGTAAAAAAATATACTTGTGCTTTGAGGGTCCATCGATTCATTTGGTCTACCATAGACTTACACCATAAGGAGTGCATCGATTGATCTCATAATTATTCGTAGACTATAGAGAGCTATGTACAAGGTAATAGACCCCACTTAAATGTTGTTTAAAAATGAATAAATAAATTAAAAATAAATAAATTCTGGGTTTCTACACATATGAAGGAGTTTAAACAAGTCACATAATCATATTAGAGCTTATACAAATTAGGGATGGTGAATTAAGGAGTGTGTGAATGGGTAGTGGTTGAACAAACAATATCTAAAGAGTAATGCTTATCAATGCATAAGTATGTTTTGAGGATGTTGATTGTATTTGATGGCTACCCATTCCACAACTCCATCAATCACCACCCCCAAATAAAAAGAGTATGTAGAATGGATAGTGGTTGAACAAACATCATCCTAAAAACATACTTGCACTTTGAAAAACATTACTCTTAGCCCTTAGGATATTATTTGTTCAACCACTACCCATCCACACACTCCTTAATTTACCGCCCCTAATTTGTATAAGCTCTAATATGATTATGTGACTTGTTTACACTCCTTCATATGTGTAAAAATTCACACTACATTTATTTTTAATTTATTTATTCATTTTTAAACAACATCCAAGTAATGGTCTATACCAGTGTACATAGATCTACGTGATCTACGAATGATACATAGATCAATCGATGCTCTACATAAAGTATAAGTCTATGCTAGACCAATTGAATCGACGGACCCTCAAAGTACAAATATATTTTTTACAAATATATTTTTTACTGAATTATTTTTTTAAACATGTTATTGAGGGTCCATCGATTATGAGTGTCTACGGTAGACTTTAGTATCTCGTTGATGACTGACGTAGGCCATGATCTATGACAGTCTAGTAAGTGTCACCAACAGTTCAAAAAATAAAATTACTGCTCCAACGGTAACAAACAGCTAATTTTGTACTGCTTTAGTGTTAACACTTCTTTTTTTACTTCATATATAAAGTCCTCCATCCCTCATTATTTTATTTCATCCACTTTATTTTATTTAAAATTCTTCAATATCTCAAGCATCTCAAACATTCAATTCTAAAAAGACTCTAATTTTTCATTGTGGAAATACGGTTGTCTTGAGGATGTCACACACGGACTCAAATCCAGGTTGCAAATTTTATAATTGTGTAATTACGAAGGTGAGTCATGTATGTCTTTTTTATCAAGTTAAGTAAATCGTTATGTAATTATTATTTTTTCTAGGATAATGGGACATGATCATTTTTTAAATGACTTGATAAGGTATTACCTCCAAGCAGTCTATTAACGTTAAGTTCGGGACCCGAGACATCAAATTTTCATGACTTGACAAAATTTAATCTACTACAAATGCTCCGAGAATGCGATGAAAGTAGAGATTTTCTCATGACTTTGTTCAAAGAAGTCGAAGAGTAGAGGGATCACTTGAAAGTATTGCTACATGACACCCAAATAGAGAGCGATCAACTAAAACAAAAATTGGTTTTGACTGAAGAAAGGGAGAATGGCCTAAAAATGATGTTATGTGCTATAATGCTAGTATTCATTCTTTGAAAAAATGTAACATGGATTAGTGATATTGAATAAATAAAAATACTTCTATTTTTCTAAAATGTTAATACTATTTTTCATAGAATCATAGTTGATCAAACAACACATCAACTTAAAATCGAGTAGCATGGTAATAATAGACTATGCAAGCAGTATATGAAGGATTAAATATGCATTCTATGATGTCAACTATACACTGTACCAATTATGAAAAAACAATGCATATTCAAATTCCATACAACAACACAGTTTGATAAAAGCAGATTCAATGTAGAATCATAACAACTTTCATAGAATAAAAGAATGTTTGTCATATCATACCAACAGATCATTCAACTTTTATATTTGTCAAATAAAAAAAAAATTCATATCCTTACAACTGATCATTCAACACATTAACACTATTAGCATTCAAATGTTTTTTTTCCTACTTTCCTTATCAACATAAATGTTATTGTTGATTTCATCAGTGATATCCATGAACACATCTTTTTTGTTTGCTTCTTCTTTTTGTTCTTTCTGTTCATCTTTTCTGAATTCTCCTTCTTGTTTGTCTGTTGCTTCTTCCTTTCCATCTTCAACTTCATTTTTTTTCAATATCTACAGCTACTGCTTCTTTCTCACCTTGTTCTCCTTGTTTTTCAGCATCTTCAGCGATTGCTACTTCTTTCTCAGCTTCTATTTCTTCCCCAGCTTCTTCGTTTTCTTTACCTGCAGCAACTGCTTCTTTCTCAACTTCCTTTTCTTCATCATCTTTTTATTTTTCTTCACCTGCTTCTTTTTTCTCAGCTTCTTCTTCTTCATCAGCTGCTGCTATTTTTTCAGCTTTTTCTTTTTTCTTGCCTTCTTCTTCATCTGCTACTGCTTCTTTTCATCTTCTTTTTCTTCTTCAGCTGCTTCTTTTCTAGTTTCTTCTTGGTTTGTATCTTCTCCCATTTGTTCTTCTTCTTATTGTTCATCTTTTTTTCTATTTTTTTTCCTCTACTGCCACAATAGTGGCCAACTCATCCATTTTACTCATTTTTTGTCCTTCTTCATTCCTCTCCAAAACAAGAAGGCTTGTTGTTTACATAGAACCACCTCTCATGACACATCTTATCATTATTGATGCATTGCAACAACAAATAATGGACCATCTGCCCATTGAATTTGAGATGTTCTGGCAAGGTTCTGAGGTGTCCAAAACAGGACTGCTTGAATCTTTTCTTTTAGTCCTGATCGATGAGAACTTGCTTAAATTCTCGATAAGCAAGCATTTTTTATCTGGCCGATATCTTTGTCGAGAAAAATCCAATCTCGTCCATTATCGTTCGAAGGTCATACTGCTCCATGAAATGTACCTTGAACAACATGGAACAGACAAGGGATCATTATCCCAATCAACATTGTTTCTTCCACTTCCCTCACTCTCTTCACTATCACCACTAGCACTACACTCGGCAATATCTTCACTAGAATTGACGTATCTACTTATCTCTTTTAACTCCTAATCTGATTCAGACACTTCCTCTTTAATTTTCTTTCTTTTTGAGAAATTTTCAACTGCCTTAGTTTTTCTTTTTTTAGTTCTACCAGCAGAATCAGATGCGGGTACCAACTTTTTGTTTAACACCGAGTCTTTTTCTACCCATTTTCAATAGAATCTACACCCACAAAATAAATCTGCCATTTTGAAATACCCCAAAAAATCCAAACCAATATTAGCGCCATATTTCAATCTCTTGCATTGTACATCATGATACTTTTATAGTTTTATGAGTAAGATAGATGTATATTAAGGCTTCAAATAACTCCCAGATATCAGACGAAGCAAAACATTCTTTACCGATTGAATTCTTGGGAAGGATATTGGCATAGTCAAATTCAAATGAGCATATCTCTCATAGTACTATGATTTTTATATATCATGACCCACTAACAGATAGATAATTGAATTATGTTTCCAACGATACCAATTTCGCCTGAATCCGATAACGAAACAAAAAGTTATGCCCATTTTACTCCAGCATGTCAGCCTGGAAACTGAGTGACGACATTTCTGATGACTTATCACATTTCTGGCGACATTTCTGATGACTTATCACATTTCTAATGGCTTATCATCCTTGGTCGTCAGTTGATAATTTTAGCAACTAGGAAGCAGTTTTGTAGGGGTATTTTGGACTTTTCCTTCACCTTCCACGACATAAATCATCAAAATCACGTACATAACCATCATAAAATAGTTTTAAAATCCCTTAATACTCTCCACTCTCAATAACAAAAAAATTAGGGTTTCCTCTCAAGATCATCACCCAAGAACAAGATTCAAGCTCTCCTTCAAGAAAACCAAGAAATTATCATTTCCAATTCAAGAACCTTCAAGAAAAGACATTCTCTTTCAAGATTCAAGCCTTTGAGGTATGCAAGTGTTGATTCTTGGATCTCTTCCACCCAAGAAGTTCAAGAATCCAACTTTCTAAATTCAAGATTTTAAATTTATGTGTTTTTCATGGTTTATGTGAATTGAGTTTAAAGGTTATGTGGTTTTTGAGTTTTAATTCAATATATGATTATAAAGTTGAAACTTTGACCCTATTATGTAATAATTATGTGATGTTCATGATAAATCCCTTCAAGTTGTATGTTGATTGATTATTCATGAGATTCGGGGCATGTCGATTAAGTGAGAACTCCCACGATTACAGTTTCAGTATTAGTCTTCAAAGTAGGACTCAAAAATCAGGACTGTTAGATACAGTCATCAATCTCAGTGAGAAACTCAGATAGTTTCATAGATTCATAGACCACCCACTAGATAGGCTTGGTCTCAAATAAAGTTACTCAGTATCAGTACCTACAGAGGGAACCAGTCAGATAGGCTAGAACTCAGTCTCAGATTCTATTGAGTATTCTTAATATCAGTTCCCGAGATCACCTGTTAGTTAGGCCTGATCTCAAGCCTAGTTAATCTTAATCATCATTAGAAGATTTAGAGATCATTTTGCTAGATAGGTTTGATCTCAGATTCATCCAGTTAATATCAGTTATCGGTAGACTCAGTCATCCAGTTTATTGGTATTAATTAGTACAAATATCAGTTTATGTAGATTCAGATACGTATAATCTTTGTATGTTCAAAAAACTCAAATTTACGGTATATTTAGTACAAGTTATCAGATTCAGTCCCAGTATGCTCAGTCACATTATGCACAGTATGTTAAGTAGTTTCAGATTCTCTATGTATGCTAATCCATCTCTTGCATATCATTCAGTTAGTTATTGTTCATGCATAAGCCCTTGCATTTAGCCTTACCTTATTTGCATACTCAGTATATTTCCGTACTGATTCATTTGCGCTATGGTGTTTTATTTGATGCCATAGGTTCAGAAGCACGAGCCCCAGAGCACTCTTAGTAGTCCAGACCCAGTCAGCGACAGTAGACGTAGCAGTGAGTCCTCTTCATTCGAGAATGATCCTTATTTTCTTATTATCTCATTAGATTCTGATTATTTTTAGTAGATAGAGTTAGTTTGGGACATGTCCCATAAACTCCACAGTTCAGACAGTTAGAGGCTTTTCAGATAGGTATATTAGTATTCAGTTTTCTGTTTTGAGTATTTTTAGACGTTTTGAACCTTATGGCAAGTTTTTGCTAGCTTTTCATATTTATATTTATATATTTTGTAGTGTACATGTACAAATATCATTCATGGGTTAGCTTGTGGTCCTTCAGGGTCATGAGCACCGTGTAGCGCCCGATTTAGAAAATCGGGGCATTACAAACTTGGTATCAGAGCCTAAGGTTCAATAGTGTCCTAGGAAGTCTAAAAAGACACATTTAGTAGAGTCTTGTGCATGGGTGTGTTGCGCGCCACATTTATGTATAGGAGCCTATATGATGTTTTAGGGATAGTTTCCCTTCTTTCAGTATTCATGTAGTTCCAGTGAGCAAAAAGCTCAAGTTGAACTCTCAATCTAATCCTTATTCCTCTTCCATTTGCAGAACATGCCTCCTCGCAGATATAATGCCCGTAGGAATGACAATCAGCCACCTCAGCCCGTAGATCCTCTGAATGATCATGGGTCATATGCATAGTTCTGGGACCAAGATGTGACCTCTAGTGTTTAGGGCAATCGTCAGGCTGCAGCCCCATCTCAGGAAGATGGGGATTCAGCCGCAGCCAGGATAAAATTTTTTATGAGAATGAACCCGCCAGAATTCTTTAGGTCAGTAGCAGGTGAGGACCCACAACTTTATCTAGAAGAGGTGAAGAAGATCACCCAGATTATGTATGTGTCAGAGTAAGAGAGTGTGGAATTAGCGTCCTATAGGCTCAAAGATATTGTTCATGAATTGGTGGTGTTGTGGAAGAAGAGTAGAGGGGAAGATACAACTCCATTGACTTGGAATATATTTCAGGATGCCTTTTTAGATAAGTTTTTTCCCGTTAGAAAGGAGAGAAGATAAGTTAAAAGAGTTTATGAACCCGATACAAGGCTCCATGACAGTGAAAGATATTGTCTTAAGTTCAACCAGTTGGTTAAGTATGCTCCTGACTTGATAGATAACCCTAGGGAGAGTATGACTAAGTTTGTGACTGGTGTGTCCGGGTCGGTGTTAAAGGAGTGTAGAACCGCTATGCTAAATAGAGTCATGGATCTTTCTATGTTAATGATGCATGACCAACAGATAGAGGCAGATAAATCTAAGGAGAGGGAGAGATCTAACAAGAGATTCAAAATAGGTAGTTACAGCTTTTCTCAAGTTGGGTCACAGGGTGGTTATCATTCTTACCATAGTCAGAAGACTTCAGTCCCAGTTCCATCCCCATCTAGTATGCCTGCACCAAATTTCGGAGATATCAGTCATGATGGGGCGCCAGGCTCTAAAGCCCAGAGTACTGTTAGAAGTGAGTGCACTTATCCACCTTGTGGAGAGTGTGGCAAGAACTATCTAGGTGCAAGCAGAGCCAATAGTCGGTATGTTTTTGGATGTGGTAAGCCAGGTCACAAAGTCAGGGAGTGTAGAGGGTTAGCTCAGAAAGGTAGAGATTCGCGTCAGCAGGGTGCCACTCCTAGTACCAATAGTGGTCAGCATCAGAACCGACTCTATTCACTTCAGACACGGCATGCTCCAGAAAGTTTTCCTGACATAGATTCGGGTACGTATGAATCTTTTATCTTCATGATATGCATTAGTTTCAGACTCCCGAGGTTCAGTCATGATCTAGTTCATATATGCCCTGTGCATCTCCCCAGTATATCAGTAATATAAGTGTGCATAGCTGGACATAGTGACAAATGGGGAGATAGTCCATGACTCCCTGAAGTTATCAAATTCCTTATATCCATTTAGTTTCATGCTCATATTCTCACAATAAGCTTTGCACCAGTAATTATTGCATAATCAGTCATGCCTCCAGGAGTCAGTTTAGTCAGACATCCATGCATTAGATATGCATGTTTAGTAGAGAAAGTTCATCTTATCAGTATACCCAGTCATGTATCCATGAGAACAAATTAGTCACGCATCCATGCATTAGATATGCATGTCCATTATGAAGAGTCATCTTACGAGTAGCTTCAGATCTTACATGCATTCGGAATTAGTTACACATGCACCAGATATGCATGTTCAGTATAATATAGTAAGTTTATTAGTCACGTCAGTCATGAGATCATGTTTCAGTTATTCATGTTCTGTTCATATTTTGTCTATCATTCCTCCCCTCCCAGTCAGTCTCATTAGAGGACGAATGTTCCCAAGGGGGATATAGAGTAATACCCTAAAAAAGCCAAACCAATATTAGCATAACTTTTCAATATCATGCATAGTACATTATGATTATTTTATAATTTTATGAGTAAGTTAGATGTATATTAAGGCTTTAAATAACTCCCAGCTATCAGACGAAGCAAAACATTCCTTACCGATTGAATTCTTGGGAAGGATATTTCCATAGTCAAATTCAAATGAGCATATCTATTGTTGTACTATGAATTTTTGATATCATGACCCACCAATAGATATATAATTGAATTAACTTTCCTACGATACCAATTCTTCCCAAATCTGATATCTGAGCAAAAGGTTTTGCCCATTTTACTCAAGCATGTCAGCTTGGAAACTGAGTGACGACATTTTTGATGACTTATCACATTTCTGATGACTTATCACATTTTCGATGGATTATCAGCCTTGGTCGTCAGCTAATAATTTTAGCAACTAGGAAGTTATTTTGTAGGGGTATTTTGAATTTTTCCTTCACCTTCCACGACATAAATCATCAAAATCATGTACATAACTATCATAAATCAGTTTTAAAAACCCTTAATACTCTCCTCACTCAAGAACAAGAAAATTAGGGTTTCCTCTCAAGATCATCACCCAAGAACAAGATTCAAGCTCTCCTTCAAGAAAACTAAGAAATTATCATTCCCAATTCAAGAACCTTCAAGATATCCCACAGTTATAGTTTCAGTATTAGTCTTCAGAGTAGGACTTAGAAATTAGGATTGTCAGATACAGTCATCAATCTTAGTGAGGAACTCAGATAGTTCCATAGATTCATAGACCACCCACTAGATAGGCTTGGTCTCAAATAAAGTTATTCAGTATCAGTACCTACAGAGGTCACTAGTCAGATAGGCTAGATCTCAGTCTCAGATTCAGTTGAGTATTCTTAATATCAGTTCCAGAGATCACCCATTAGTTAGGCCTGATCTCAAGCCTAGTCAATCTTAATCATTATTAGAAGATTTAGAGATCATCCCGCTAGATAGGTTTGATCTCAGATTCAGCCAGTTAATATCAGTTATCGGTAGACTCAGTCATCCAGTTTATTAGTATTAATAAGTACAGATATTAGTTTCAGTAGTTTCATATACGTATAATCTCAGTATGTTCAGAAACCTCAGATTGACGGAATATTTAGTATAAGCTATTAAATTCAGTCCCAGTATACTCAGTCACATTATGTACAGTATGTTAAGTAGTTACATATTCTCTATGTATGCTAATCCAGCTCCTGCATATCATTCAGTTAGTTATTGTTCATGCATAATCCCTTGCATTTAGCCTTACCTCATTTGCATACTCAGTACATTCTCGTACTGATGCATTTTCACTATGGTGTTTTATTTGACGCCATCGGTTCATAAGCATGAGCCCCAGAGCACTCTTAGTAGTCCAGACCCAGTCAGCAGCAGTAGATGTAGTAGTGAGTCCTCTTCATTCGAGGATGATCCTTCTTTTTTTACTATCTCATTAGATTCTAATTATTTTTAGTAGATGGAGTTAGTTTATGGCATGTCCCATCAACTCCATAGTTCATACAGTTAGAGGCTTTTCAGACAGATGCATTAGTATTCAGTTTTCAGTTTTGAGTATTTTTAGACGTTTTGAACCTTATGGCAAGTTTTTTCTAGCTTTTTGCATTTATATTTATATATTATGCAGTGTAAAGGTACAGATATCATTCATGGGTTAGATTGTGGTCCTTCAGGGTCATGAGCACCATGTAGCATCCCGATTTGGAAAATCGGGGCGTTACAAACTTGGTATTTGAGCCTAAGGTTCAATAATGTCCTTGGAAGTCTAAAAATCCACATTTAGTAGAGTCTTATGCATGGGTATGTTTCGCTCCACATTTATGTACAGGAGGCTATATGATGTTTTAGGAATATTTTCCCTTCTTTAAGTATTCATGTAGTGCCAGTGAGCAAAAAACTCAAGTTGAACTCTCAATCTAATCTTTATTTCTCTTCCATTTGCAGAACATGTCTCCTCGTAGATATAATGCCCGTAGGAATGATAATCAGCCACCTCAGCCCATAGATCCTCTGAATAAGAATGTGTCATATGCAGAGTTTTGGGCCCAAGCTGTGACCACTAGTGTTTAGGTCAACCGTCAGGCTGCAAACCCACCTCATCTATATGGGTATTCAACCGCAGCAAGGATAAAAAAATTTATGAGAATGAACTCATCAGAATTCTTTAGGTCAGTGGAAGGTGAGGACCCACATCTTTATCTAGAAGAGGTGAGGAAGATCACCCAGATTATGCATGTGTCAGAGCAGGAGAGTGTGGAATTAGCATCCTATAGGATAAAAGATATTGTTCATGATTGGGTGGTGTTGTGTAAGAAGAGTAGAGAGGAAGATGCAACTCCCTTGACTTGGAAAATATTTCAAGATGCCTTTTTTGATAAGTTTTTCCCACTAGAGTTGAGAGAAGCTAAGGTAGAAGAGTTTATGAACCTGAGACAAGGCTCCATAATAGTGAAAGAGTATTGTCTTAAGTTCTACCAGTTGGCTAAGTATACTCCTGACTTGATTGCTGACCCTAGGGCGAGTATGAGGAAGTTTGTGACTGGTGTGTCTGGGTTGGTGTTGAAGTAGTGTAGAACCGCTATGCTCAATAGAGACATGGATTTTGCTTGGTTAATGATGCATGCCTAGCAGATAGAGGTAGATAAATCTAAAAAGAGGGATAGATCTAATAAGAGATTCAAAACAGGTAGTTACAGTTTTTCTCAAGTTAGGTCATAGGGTGGTAATCGCTCTCACCATAGTCAGAAGACTTCAGTTCCAGCTCTATCCTCAGCTAGTGTTCCTGCACCAAATTTTAGAGATGTCAGTCATGATGGGGCGCCAGGCTCCAAAGCCCAGAGTAGTGTTAGAAGTGAGAGCACTTATCCGCCTTATGGATAGTGTGGCATGAACCATCTAGGTGCATGCAGAGCCAATAGTCAGGCACGTTTTGGATGTGGTAAGCCAGGTCACAAAGTGCAGGAGTGTATAGTGTTAGCTCAGTAAAGTAGAGATTCGCGTTAGCATGGCGCAACTCCTAGTACCAATAGTGGTTAGCGTCAGAACTGACTCTATTCACTTCATACTCACCATAATCTAGAAAGATTTCCTGACATAGATTCGGGTACGTATGAATCTTTTATCTTCATGATATGCATCAGTTTCAGACTCCCGAGGTTCAGTCATGATCTAGTTCATAGATGCCATGTGCATCGCCCAGTATATCAGTTATTTAAGTGTGCATAGTGGGACATAGTGTCCCAAGGGGGAGATAATCCATTTAGTTTTATGCTCATATTCTCACTATAAGCGTTGCATCATTCATTATTTAATAATCATTCATGTCTCTAGGAGTCAGTTCAGTCAGACATTCATGCATTAGATATGCATGTTCAGTAGAGAAAGTTCAGCTTATCAGTATACCCAGTCATGCATCCATGAGAACAAATCATTCATGCATCCATGCATTAGATATGCATGTCCATTATGAGGATTCAACTTACGAGTAGCTTCAGATCTTACATGTATTCAGAATCAGTTACACATGCATCAGATATGCATGTTCAGTATGATATAGTTAGTTTATCATTCACGTCAGTCATGAGATGTTGTTTCAATTATTTAGGTTCAGTTCATGTTCAGTCTATCGTTCCTCCCCTCTCATTCAGTCTCATTCGAGGACGAATGCTCCCAAAGGGGATATATTGTAATACCCCAAAAAATTTGAAACACTATTAGCGCCATGTTTCAATCTCAAGAATAATACATCATGGTTATTTTATTGTTTTATGAGTAAGTTAGATGTGTACTAAGGCTTTAAATAACTCCCAGCTATCAGGCGAAGCAAAACATTCCTACCGATTGAATTCTTAGGAAGGATATTGCCATAGTTAAATTCAAATGAATATATCTATCATTGTACTATGTATTTTTGAGCTCATGACCCACCAACAGATATATAATTGAATTATCTTTCCAACGATACTAATTTTGTCCAAATCCAATATCGGAACAAAAAGTTATGCCCATTTTACTCCAGCATGTTAGCCTGGAAACTGAGTGACGACATTTCTGACGACTTATCACATTTCTAACGACATTTCTGATGACTTATCATATTTTTGATGGCTTATCAGTCTTGGTCGTCATTTGATAATTTCAGCAACAAGGAAGCTGTTTTGTAGGGGTATTTTGGACTTTTCCTTCACCTTCCACGGCATAAATCATCAAAATCACGTACATAACCATCATAAATCTATTTTAAAAACCCTTAATCCTCTCCACTCTCAAGAACAAGAAATTTAGGATTTCCTCTCAATATCATCACCCAAGAACAACATTCAAGCTCTCCTTCAAGAAAACCAAGAAATTATCATTCTCAATTCAAGAACCTTCAAGAAAAGACATTCTCTTTCAAGATTCAAGCCTTTGAGGTATGCAAGTGTTGATTCTTGGATCCCTTCCGCCAAAGAAGTTCATGAATTCCTCTTTCTAAATTCAAGATTTTAAATTCATGTGTTTTTCATGGTTTATGTGAATTGTGTTTGAAGGTTATGTTGTTGTTGAATTTTAATTCATGATATGATTATAAATTTGCAAACTTTGACCCTATTATGTAATAATTATGTGATGTTCATGATAAATCCCTTCAAGTTGTATGTTGATTGATTATCCATGAGAATTAGGTGTAGAAATTGTTATATGACCAAAGCTTGCTCCCCATGTATTTGATAAAATGCTTGTGTGAAGGAAATTGGGTCGTTATAGCATATTGTCTAGAAACCCCCAAATTTAGTATAAGCCATGCACTCCAAGTGGTTGTTGAGAGACCATAGTGAATGAATTATTGTATGTTGTGTACATTTTTATCCTTGTTTTTCCCTTGTTGAATGAATTGTTATATGTTAGTACTAAGTCCTCAATTATGTATACTTCAATACATCATATGATGTTGATGTTAGTCGTGAATTCAAGAAGTTTTATTTTGTCAATTTTCTTCTATCGAGTCCTGGGGGTACATGTACCCAAAAAATATAGATGTGTGTCTAGAGTCGAGTCAGCCTCAAGATAATTTTAGTTGTGCTATGATTAGTAGAACTCATTTTGTTACAGCACTCAGAACTTATTATCATTCAGTCAGATATTAGATTCAGTATTATTTCATCAGATAACAGAACCAAGTAAACCCAGTCAGATCAATCAAGAAATATGAATAATAACAGATTCATCTCAGTTTTAGTTCAGTGAAGAATCAGTTCAGAGTCTTTCAGTTGAGAGTAGGAACTAGCACCGAGCAAGTATGGGGATGGCAGTTTCCCCGTTAGAGAGGCAGAGTCGTTAGAAGCGATCTTTGTACTCCAGAACTGCGTAGCCAGCGTAGGACTAGGAGTCACCCATCAAATTAAGGCTTGACTTGACTATTATATTGCCTTAGGCTTGACTTTCTTTTTAGGGTCGGCTTGACCATAGCAGAGATCACTACCCGTGGCATGGTATTGACACCCTTCCAGCTGGGGTTATAGGTTGAACCCCACTAGTTCAGATTCTAGGCATGTTGGTTATGTGAGAACTCCCACAGTTACAGTTTCAGTATTAATCTTTCGAGAAGGACTTAGAAATTAGGACTGTCAGATACAGTCATCAATCCCAGTGAGGAACTCAGATAGTTCCATAGATTCGTAGACCACCCACTAGATAGGCTTGGTCTCAAACAAAGTTATTCAGTATCAGTACCTATAGAGGTCACCAGTCAGATAGGCTTAATCTCAGTCTCAGATTCAATTGAGTATTCTTAATATTAGTTCTAGAAATCACCCATTAGTTAGGCCTGATCTTAAGCCTAGTCAATATTAATCATCATTAGAAGATTTAGAGATCATCCCGCTAGATAGGTTTGATCTCAGATTCATCCTGTTAATATCAGTTATCGGTACACTTAGTCATCCAGTTTATTAGTGTTAATATGTACGAATATCAGTTTCAATAATTTTAGATACATATAATCTCAGTATGTTCAAAAACCTCAGATTGATGGTATATTTAGTTTAAGTTATCAGATTCAGTCCCAGTATGCTCAGTAACATTATGCACAGTATGTTAAGTAGTTACAGATTCTCTATGTATGCTAATCCATCTCTTGCATATCATTCAGTTAGTTATTGTTCATGAATAAGCCCTTGTATTTAGCCTTACCTCATTTGCATACTTAGTACATTCCCATACTGACGCATTTGCGCTATGGTGTTTTATTTGATGCCATAGGTTCAGAAGCACGAGCCCCAGAGCACTCTTAGCAGTCCAGACCCAGTCAGCAGTAGTAGACGTAGCAGTGAGTCCTCTTCATTCGAGGATGGTCCTTATTTTTTACTATCTTATTAGATTCAAATTATTTTTAGTAGATGAAGTTAGTTGGGGACATGTCCCATCAACTCCACAGTTCAGAAAGTTAGAGGCTTTTTAGACAGATGTATTAGTATTCAGTTTTTAGTTTTGAGTATTTTTAGATATTTTGAACCTTATGGCTAGTTTTTGCTAGTTTTTCACATTTATATTTATATATTATGTAGTGTACAGGTATAAATATCAGTCATGGGTTAACTTATGGTCTTTCAGGGTCATGAACACCATGTAGCATCCCATTTTGGAAAATCAGGGCGTTACAAACTTGGTATCAGAGCCTAAGGTTCAATAGTGTCCTAGGAAGTCTGAAAAGCCACATCTTGTAAAGTCTTGTGCTTGGGTGTGTTGCGCACCACATTTATGTAAAGGAGGCTATAAGATATTTTAGGAACACTTTTTCTTCTTTCATTATTCATTTCGTGCCAGTGAGAAAAAAATCTAAAGTTGAACTCTCAATCTAATCCTTATTTCTCTTCTATTTGCAGAACATGCCTCCTCGCAAAGATAATGCCCGTATGAATGAAAATCAACCACCTCAGCCCGTAGATCCTCTGAATAAGCAGGTGTCATATGCAGAGTTTCAGGCTAGCGCCTACTATGACCACTAGTGTTCAGGGAAACCATCATTCTGCAGCCCCACCTTAGCATGATGGGGATTCAGCCGTAGCCAGGATAAAAATTTTTATAAGAATAAACCCGCCAGAATTCTTTTGGTAAGTAATAGGTGAGGACCCACATATTTATCTAGAAGAGGTGAAAAAGATCACCCAGCTTATGCATATGTCAGAGGAGGAGAGTGTGGAATTAGCATCCTATAGGCTGAAAGATATTGCTCATGATTGGGTGGTGTGTGGAAGAAGAGTAGAGGGGAAGATACAACTCCCATGACTTGGCAGATATTTCAGGATACCTTCTTAGATAAGTTTTTCCCGCTAGAGGTGAGATAATCTAAGGTAGAAGAGTTTATGAACCCGAGACAAGGCTCCATAACAGTGAATGAGTACTGTCTTAAGTTCAACCAGTTAGCTAAGTATGCTCCTGACTTGATAGCTGACCCTAGGGCGAGTATGAGTAAGTTTGTGACTGGTGTATTCGATTTGGTGTTGAAGGAGTGTAGAATTTCTATGATCAATAGAGACATGGATCTTTCTAGGTTAATGATGTATGCCCAGCAGATAGAGGTAGATAAATCTAAGAAGAGGGAGAGATCTAATAAGATATTCAAAATAGGTAGTTACAGATTTTCTCAAGTTGGGTCACAGGGTGGTAATCATTCTCACCATAGTCAGAAGACTTCAGTCCCATCTCCATCCTCAGCTAGTAAGCCTGCACCAAATTTTGGAGATGTCATTCAATATGAGGTGCCAGGCTCCAAAGCCTAGAGTAATACTAGAAGTGAGCACACTTATCCGCCTTGTCGAGAGTATGGCAAGAACCATCTAGGTGCATGCAGAGCCAATAGTCAGGTATGTTTTGGATGTGGTAAACTAGGTCACAAAGAGCGAGAGTGTAGAGTGTTAGCTCAGAAAGGTAGAGATTTGTGTCAGTAGGGCGCCACTCCTAGTACCAATAGTGGTTAGCGTTAGAACCGACTCTGTTCACTTCAGACTCTCCATGATCCAGAAAGTTTTCCTGACATAGATTCAAGTACGTATGAATCTTTTATCTTCATGATATTCATTAGTTTCAGACTCCCAAGGTTCAGTCATGATCTAGTTCATAAATGCCCTGTGCATCGCCCTAGTATATCAGTAAGGTAAGTTTGCATTGCGGGACATAGTGTCCCAAGGGAAAGATACTCCATGACTCCTCGAAGTTATCAAATTCCTTAAATCCATTTAGTTTCATGCTCATATTCTTACTACAAGCTTTGCATCAGTCATTATTGCATAATCAGTCATGCCTCTAGGAGTCAGTTCAGTCAGACATTTATGCATTAGATATACATGTTCAGTAGAGAAAGTTCAGCTTATCAGTATTCCAGTCATGCATCCATGAGAACAAATTAGTCACGCATCTATGCATTATATATGCATGTCCATTATGAGGATTCAACTTAGGAGTAGCTTCAGATCTTACATGTATTTAGAATCAGTTACACATACATCAGATATGTATGTTCAGTATGATATAGTCAGTTTATCAGTCACGTCAGTCATGAGATCATGTTTCAGTTATTAATGTTCAGTTCATGATCGGTTTATCGTTCCTCCTCTCTCATTCAGTCTCATTCGAGGATGAATGTTCCCAAGGGGCATATATTGTAATACCCCAAAAAATCAAAACCAATATTACCGCTATATTTCAATCTCATGCATAGTACATCATGATTTTTTTAGTTTTATGAGTAAGTTAAATGTATATTAAGGCTTCAAATAACTCCCAGCTATCAGATGAAGCAAAACATTCCTTACCGTGAATTATTGGGAAGGATATTGCCATAGCCAAATTCAAATGATCATATCTATCGTTTTAATATGAATTTTTGAGTTCATGACCCACCAACAGATAGATAATTGAACTAGCTTTCCAACGATAACAATTTCACCAAAATACGACATCGGAAGAAAACGTTACGCCCATTTTACTCCAACATGTCAGCTTGGAAACTGAGTGACGACATTTTTGATGACTTATCACATTTTAATGGCTTATCAGCCTGGTCATCAGCTGATGATTTCAGCAACTAGGAAGAGGTTTTGTAGGGGTATTTTGGACTTTTCCTTCACCTTCCACGATATAAATCATCAAATTCACGTACATAACCATCATAAATCAGTTTTAAAAACCCTTAATCCTCTCCACTCTCAAGAATAATAAAATTAGGATTTTCTCTCAAGATCATCACCCAAGAACAAGATTCAAGCTCTCTTTCAAGAAAACCAAGAAATTATCAATCCCAATTCAAGAACCTTCAAGAAAAGACATTCTCTTTCAAGTTTCTAGCCTTTGAGATATGCAAGTGTTGATTCTTGGGTCCCTTCCGCCCAAGAAGTTCAAGAATCCCTCTTTCTAAATTCATGATTTTAAATTTATGTGTTTTTCATGGTTTATGTGAATTGAGTTTGAAGGTTATGTTGTTGTTGAGTTTTAATTCATGATATGATTATAAAGTTGCAAACTTTGACCCTATTATGTAATAATTATGTGATGTTCATGATAAATCCCTTCAAGTTGTATGTTGATTGATTATCCATGAGAATTAGGTGTGGAAATTGATATATGACCAAAGCATGCTCCCCATGTGTTTGATAAAATGCTTGTGTGAAGGAAATTGGGTCATTATAGCGTATTGCCTAGAAACCCCCAAATTTAGTATAAGCTATGCACGCCAAGTGTTTGTTGAGAGACCGTAGTGAATGAATTATAGTATGTTGTGTGCATTCTTATCCTTGTGTTTCCCTTGTTGAATGAATTATTATATGTTAGTATTAAGTCCTCAATTATTTATACTTGAATACATGGTATGATGTTGATGTTAGTCCTGAATTCAAAAAGTCATGTTTTGTCAGTTTCCTTCTATCGAGTCCTGGGGGTACTTGTACCCGAAAAATATGGTTGTGTGCCTAGAGCCGAGCCAGTCTCAAGATAATTTCAGTCGTGCTATGATCTGTAGAACTCAGTTAGTTACAGAACTCAGAACTTAGTATCATTCAGTTAGATATTAGATTCAGTAGTATTCCGCCAGATAACAGAACCAAGTGAATCTAGTCATATCAGTCAAGAAATATGAATAATAACAGATTTAGCTCAGTTTTAGTTCAGTTAAGAATCAATTCAAAGTCTTTCAATTGCGAGTAGGAACTAGTACCGAGCAAGTGTGGGGATCGCGGATTCCCCATTAGAGAGGCAGAGTTGTTAGCCGCAATCCTTGTACTACAGAACAGTGTAGACAGCGCAGGACTAGGAGTCACCCATCAGATTAAGGCTTGACTTGACTATTATATTGACTTAAGCTTGACTTCCTGTTCAGGGTCACCTTTCAGAGAGGCTTGACCATATCAAAGGTCTCTACCCGTGGCATGGTATTGATACCCTTCCAGCTGAGGTTACAGGTTGGACCCCACTAGTTCAGATTCAGGGTATGGCGGTTAAGTGAGAACTCCCACAGTTACAGTTTCAGTATCAGTCTTTAGAGTAGGACTTAGAAATCAGGATTGTCAGATACATTCATCAATCTCAGTGAGGAACTCAGATAGTTCCATAGATTTATGGACTACCCGCTAGATATGCTTGGTCTCACATAATGTTATTCAGTATTAGTACCCACAGAGGTCACCTGTCAGATAGGCTTGATCTCAGTCTCAAATTTTGTTGAGTATTCTTAATATCAGTTCCAGAGATCACCCATTAGTTAGGCCTGATCTCAAGCCTATTCATTCTTAATCATCATTAGAAGATTTAGAGATCATCTCACTAGATAGGTTTGATCTCAGATTCAGCCAGTTAATATCAGTTATCGGTAAACTCAGTCACCCAGTTTACTAGTATTAATAAGTGCAGATATCAATTTCAGTTGTTTCAGATATATATAATCTCAGTATGTTTAGAAACCTCAGATTGATGGTATATTTAGTATAAGTTATCAAATTCAGTCCCAGTATGCTCAGTCACATTATGCACGGTATGTTAAGTAGTTACAGATTCTCCATGTATGCTATCCAGCTCTTGCATATCATTCAGTTAGTTATTGTTCATGCATAAGCCCTTGTATTTAGCCTTACCTCATTTTCATACTCAGTACATTCCCGTACTGGTTCCCCGGACACTACACGGTGCTCATAATCCCATAGGACCACAAGCTAACCCATGACTGGTACCTGCTTCAATAACTAAGTAATAACACTGTATAATGCAGAAAATGGGCTAAAATGCCACAAGGTTCAAAACTGTAATACTGATGAAAAGAAAATAATAAAGTCTAATAAAATATCAAAATCTGAAATACTGAATACTATTTGAACATCTAGTCTAAAAAACCTCTAAACAGAACTGTGAGAATAAGGAGTTCATGGGATAATCCCCTAACTAACTCTATTTAATGAAATGCTGAATCTAATGAGATAATGAAATCAAAGAATATCCTCAAATGATGAGGACTCACAGCTAGTCTACTGTTGCTGGCTGAATGTCTGAACCGCTAAGAATGCTCTGAGGCCCGTACGTCTGAACCTATGGTATAAAACACCATAGCATAAAAGAAAAGTATGTTTCAGTACATGTGAATATACTGGTACAAAAAGTGAGGTAAGGCTGAATGCAAGGGTTCATATGCATGAACTATAACTGACTAAATAATATGAATATAACTGCGTGAGAATACATGCATGAATACATAACTGTAACTGATGTCATAAGGATTCTAAATACTAAGTTTAATGATAATGTGGATTACTAATAACTGGTATAACTGATAATTGATATACAATTTTTTGAGTGACTGTACCCAATAGTCCTATTTTTTATGGAACTAGCTGAGTTCCATACTGAGCTGAGTGACTGTATCTGACAGTCCTGAAATCTATAGAACTATCTGAGTTCTTTACTGAAGACTGAGACTAAGACTGTGAGAGGTAATCATCTAACTGACATGCCCGTTTTCTAAATAGATTTGGGGTCCAACCTGTAACCCAAGTTGGAAGGGTGTCAGTACTGTGCCACGGGTAAAGACATGAAGAGATACCCTCTTCTAGCAGGTTCTAAAATAAGAATGGTGGGACCCTTAACTGTTATATTAAGCCACCTCATCAACCCTCAACTAGAAGGTTTTGATGTCTCAACCTATGTTGGATACATAGTTCTGGAATGCAAGGACTGCTTAGAAGGATTACACCCTCTGCAGGCAGGTGAGTCCCCATCCTTAGGTTTACTCGGTGCTGAATCCTACTTACAACTGAATAGACATTGAACTGATTTCGTAGTTCATACTAGGATGGACTAATTTGTTACTGATTATACGAATTAACTGAACTGAGCTGAGTTTACTGTGTTTCGTTAACTGAAGGAATACTACTGAGTTTTGTTATCTGATTGAGTTTATTGAGGACTGAACTGATACTGAATGGGACTGTATTGATATTGAGCTTACTGAGTTTTCCTGAGTTTTGTAACTTAACTAGAGTACTACTGATCATGACATGATTGATATTGTTCTCTAACTGACACTAGATCTAGGCAAACAACTTAATTGTCGGGTATTAAATACCCCTAGGACTCGATAGCATGAAAATAATAAGATATGAAAATTCTTGAATACTTGACAATAGTCAAAAACTCATAATACGATCTTATGAGGCATTTTATCTAACACATACAAGGTATAGCTTTAACATGGAAGACATTGTGAACATGTGGGTATAGCATAAGTTCATCATTTATACCACCAAAGGATCACAAAAGCACCATAGTCTCAATTTAGCATTTTATCAAACACATGGTAGGCATAGCTTTATACTTAGGCATGATCAAAAATTCTAATACATCATGACTTCATAATTCAACGGTTTCAATATAAGAGAATCAAATTTCAACTTATATGCTATCATAATATCAAGAAACACATAAAGATTTCAACTTGGAACCCATTCTACAACATCAACATGATTACATTCAAACCCACAACATGGAAATCACAATTCATGTTTTTGAAAGAAGTTTCTTGAACTCCAAGGGTGGAAGGGACCCTTGGATGAACACTTTACATACATTGTTAAATAATTTTTGGAAATAAATGGTGGAATCTTGAGTTCTTGATTTGAAATTTTAAAACCCTAAGGCTTGTTCTTAAGACAAATTGAGAAAGAATGAGTTTATTTGCTTCCTAGGGTATTAAATTTTGTGTTTTGGGGGCTGAGAGTCAAGGGAAAAAGACCCAAATACCCCCAATAATGCATTCTTTTAATGAGTGAAAATTGGATTACCGATGCGGAGGTTGATGTGGCACGTCATTGGCACCAACGCGATGTCCAACGCGTCGTGCTAAGATCGCATCGACTCACTAGAATTTGACGCTGGTAGCTGGGGAAAATATTAACCAATGCGATAGGCGACGTGGCGCACCAAGATCGCGTTGGTACACTATTTTGGGGTTCCAAAGGAGCTTAAACAAAGTCCAAAAAATCTGAAACTTGTCTGGGTACACCTATTGACCTTCCTGATCATGAATTAACTAAAATATAGACTTTAAAGGGCTTTAAGGTCACAAAATGAGATTGCCAACATTTTAAGGCCTAAAAATAAATTAAGTTTGAATACTTAGCTAGAATTTTCGAAGTCTGGGACCCCTTAACAAGCTTAAAGGACTGAATTAAGCTAGAAATTTTGAGGGGTCTTACAATATCTCCCCCTTGGGAACATTCGTCCTCGAATGAGACTGACTGAACTGAGAGTACTAGTAAGCTGAATCTACTTACTTGACATGAACATCTGGGACATAACTATAGGACTGATATTACTAATATACTAAATTATCACACTGAATATGCATATCTGATGCATGAGTACATAACTGAGCTGGTTCATGAATACATGATTGGGAGTACTGATAAGCTGAGTTTCTCATACTGATCATGCATATATGATACATGAATACATGACTAAACTGACTTATGAACATATAACTGAATATATAAAGGTAAATGATACAGAGTTTGAAATGGAAATCTAAGCATGAAACTGAATAAACATAACGAAAGCCATTACCTTGGGCTGAGTTATATTAGCAGAGAAGAGGTGAGGATACTTGGTTCGTATGTCTGCCTCTGCTTCCTTAGTAGATCCCTTAATGGACTGATTCTGCCAAAGATCTTTGACTAGAGGGACTTCTTTGTTCCTTAGTTTGCGAGTCTGGTTGTCAAGGATTTCGACTGGGATATCTTCGAAAAAGAGGTTTTTCTGAATATCTAGGCCCTCTGTAGGGACTATGACTGTTGTTTCACCTATGCACTTCTTAAGAAAGGAGATATGGAACACTGGATGGACTAAAGATAAATCTAAAGGAAATTCGAGCTCGTAAGCTACTTTGCCGAAGCGACTGAGAATTTTGAAGGGACCGACATATAGGGGACTGAGCTTTCCCTTCTTGCCGAACCTCTTCACTCCCTTCATGGGAGAGATTTTCCAATACACATAATCGCCAATCTCAAACTTGAGATCCTTTCTATACACATCAACGTAAGAGTTTTGTCTGTTCTGAGCTATCTTGAGCCTCTCTCTGATCAAATGAACTTTCTCTAAGGTATCGAATACCAAGTCAGGACCTACTAATACATCCTTACCAACTTCAACCCAACAAATGGAACATCTACACCTTCTCCCATAAAGCACTTCAAATGGAGCCATCTTAATACTGGAATGATTGCTGTTATTTTATGCAAACTCAATCAAAGGCAAGTGGTCATCCGAACTACCTTTTAAATATATCGCACTATCCCACAGCATATCCTCTAAAGTCTGTATGGTCCTTTCTGCTTGACCATTTGTCTAAGGGTGAAAAGTTGTACTGAGGTGAACTCGGATACCAAGACTATTTTAGAATGCTTTCAAGATATGAGAGGTGAACTGGGTACCTCTATATAAGACAAAGGACAATGGAACACCGTGTAATCTGACCAACTCCCTGATATAGAGTTTGGCATAATCCTCAGCTGAATAAGAGGTATGGACTGGAAAGAAATAAGCTGATTTTGTCATCCTGTCTACAATGACCCAAACTGATTCATGCTAACAATGAGTACGAGGAAAAACCGTCACAAAGTCTATGTTCACTTCTTCCCACTTCCAAGTAGGAATACTAAACTCTTGCATGAAACCACTAGGCTTCTGATGCTTAATCTTAACCTGCTGACATGTCGAGCACTTAGCTACAAACTCTGAAATATCTCTCTTCATCCCACTCCACTAATAGATCTCCGATAAGTCGTGATACATCTTAGTGTCCCCTGGATGAATAAAGTAGAGCCCACTATACGCTTCTGCAAGAATTCGCTGTCTTAAGTCATCAACACTAGGCACACACAGACGACCCTGACAAAGCAGAACACCATCTCCCTCTTGGGAGAAAACCTCAACCTTCTAATCTCTGACTGATTTTTTCAACTTGACTATACTAGGATCTCTATCCTGATTCTCCTTTACCTCAAAAACTAGACATGATTCTGAACTCTCTGCACCCATACACTACCTTCTGTTGAGTCGACTAATCAGACACCTAGTTGGGATAACTGATGTACTTCCTGGGCTAACTTCTACTATCCTCAACATGAGTAACACTACCCACAGATAATCTACTGAGAGCATCAGCCACTACATTGGCCTTTCCCGGATAATAAAGGATATTTATGTCATAATCTTTCAACAACTCCAACCAACTTCTCTGACGGAGGTTTAGATATTTTTGAGAGAACATATACTGGAGGCTCTTATGGTCAGTGAACACATCAACATTCACCCCATACAAATAGTGCCTCCAAATTCTTAAGGCAAAAACTATAAGTGCTAACTCAAGATCTTGAGTAGTATAGTTCTTCTCATGAGGCTTATGTTGTCTGGAGGCATAGCCTATGACCTTACCATGCTACATGAGTACACAACCCAAACTTAATATGGATGCATCACAGTACACCACAAAGCCATTTGAACCATCTGGTAAAGCTAAGACTGGGCTGAGGTAAGTCGAGTCTTCAACTCCTGAAAACTCTTCTCACAACAATCTAACTACTAAAATTTGACTTTCTTCTGAGTCAATCTGTACATGGGGGATGAAATAGAAAAAAATCCCTTAACATACATTCGGTAATAACCAACAAAATCAAAGAAACTCCTGATATCTGGCGGAAAGATAAGTCTGGGCCAGTTTCTCACTGTCTCAGTCTTTTGGGGATCAATTCTAATGCCATCACCAGAAATGATATGGACAAGGAAAGCTACTGACCTTAGCCAAAATTTGCACTTACTGAATTTGGCGAATAACTAATGATTTCTGAGAGTCTGTAATACTATTTTGAGATGGTCTGCATGATCATGTTTACTGCGGAGTAAACCAAGATGTCATCTGTGAAAACTATGATGAACATGTCTAAGTACTGTTTGAGAACATGGTTCATCAAGTCCATAAATGCTGCTGGGGCATTGGTAAGACCAAAGAACATGACTAAAAATTCAAAGTTATCGTACCGATTTTGGAAAGCTATTTTTGGGATGTCACTTTCTCTGACTTTGAGCTGATAATAGCCTGATCTGAGGTCTATATTAGAGAAATAACTGGCACCCTAAAGTTGGTCAAACAAGTCATTGATTCTGGGGAGTGTATACTTGTTCTTGACCGTAACTTTTTTTAACTAACGGTAATCTATGCATATTCTGAGAGAACCATCTTTCTTATGCACGAATAAAACTGGTGCACCCCATGGGGACACGTTGGGTCTGATGAATCCCTTATCTAAGAGATCATTTAACGATTCCTTTAATTCTTTGAGTTTTCCTGGAGCCATTCTATATGGCGGGATAGAGATGGGCTTAGTATCTAGGGGAAGATCAATTCCAAAATCAATTTCCCTTTCGGGAGAAACTCTGGGAAGATCTTCGGGAAATACATCTGGGAATTCACATACTACTGACACTGATTCAAGAGTAGGGGTTCCTGAACTAGAGTCCTGGACTCGAACGAAATGGTAGAAATATCCTTTAGATATCATCTTTTTAGCCCGAAGGTAAGAAATAAGTTGACCCCTAAGTGCTGAAGTATTACCCTTCCACTCTAGGACAAGTTCATTCTAAAACTAAATATAGAAAACTCTATTTTTGCAGTCGACTGAGGCATAGTAAGAATGAAGCCAATCCATGCCGAGAATGATGTCAAAATCAGTCATCTTTAATTCAACTAAATCTGCTGAAGTGACTTTCTGAGATATCATAACTGGACAGTTCTTGTATACCCGCTGGGCTATGATAGATTTACCTACTAGGGTAGAAACTGAGAAAGTCTCTACTATAATTTTAGGACTGACTCTGAAATCAACTCTATATACGAAGTAACAAAAGACAAGAAAGATCCTGGATCTAGCAAAGCATAAACAAGTAAGTGATAAACTTGTAATGCACCAGTGACCACGTCAGGAGAACTTTCCTGATCTTGTCGGGACTGAAGAGTGGAGAGTCTATTTGGACGTTGCCCACTGGTGGCACTGGATGAGGCACCCTGCTGATTCAGGTGACTAGGCTGAGCTGGAGGATAGTTTCACTGACCCTGAGAACCTGACTGGGGAAAATCTTTAACTCTGTGGCCTAGCATGCAACACCCGAAATAAACATCATTTCCAGCTCTGTAAATACCCTGATGGTTCTTGCGATAAGTCTGATAAGGAGGATTAGTTTGGGCCCTACTGACACTACCCTGAGACTTAGAGCCTGGTTCCCTATCTTTATTGCCATCTATGAATTTTGTCACTAGAGAACTAGCTGAGGATAGAGCTAGGATTGAATGTTTCAAGTGGAAATGAGAACGATTCCCACCCTCTAACTTAGGCTGAGCAAAGTTGATACTATCTATTCTAGCTCTCTTGTTCTTCTTCTCTCCTTCTCCTTATTCTTTTGCTCCTCTATCTGTTGAGCATGGATCATCAGTATAGCCAAGTCCATCTCACTAATCAACATTGTGGTCTTGCACTTTTATACCACACTATCATTTACCCCAGAAACAAACTTACTCATTCAGGATCTGCTATCTTCCACCATATGAGGAGCGTATCTAGATAATTAAGTAAACTTGAGAGAATACTCTTTCACTGTCATATTTCCCTACTTTAGATTAATAAACTCTAACACCTTAGCTTCTCCCAGCTCTAGGGGAAAGAATATTTCTAGAAAAGCAGTGGAAAACTCCTCTTATTCAATGGGCCCTATATCTACGACCCTCTATGCTTTCCACTATTTAAACCAAGTGTTAGCCACATCCTGTAACTGATATATAGCTAGCTCAGCTCTCTCACTAGCAGTCACCCCCATAATATTAGTAGTCTTTTGCACCTGATCAAGATACACCTGAGGGTTCTCATCTGACTTAGACCCAAAAAAAGATAGAGGGTTCATTCGAGTGAAGTCTCAAATCTTGGCACCAGCAGTATTAGCCATTGGGTTGGCCAGAATGGCAGTTGGGCGTTTATTCTGGGCTACCACAAAATGATCTAGGGTGGTGAATATTGCTCTGAACTTTGTGTGGGAGACATGATCACCCAAAGGATTGGGTTGGTAGGGCTGAGGGGATAGCTAATCTCTAGTTTCTCTTTCCTGAGTCCTCTTTAGAGGCATTTTCTGTGACCGAAAGAGAAACTAGGATTAGAAAGAGAGTTTAAATGGATCTCATGCTCGCTTACATGACATGAATACTAAAAGAAGGGAAACTATTCCTATAACATCTCATAGCCTCCTATACATAAATATGGTGCGCTACACACCCATACACAAGACTCTACTAGATGCAGCTTTTCAGACTTCCTAGGACACTGTTGAACCTTTATCTATGATATAAAGTTTGTAATGCCCCGAGTCTGATACCTTAGATGCTACACAGTTCTCATAATCCTGAAGGACCACAAGCTAACCCATGACTGGTACCTGCTGTAATAACTGAGTAATAATACTGTATAATATGGGAAAATGGGATGAAATACCATAAGGTTCAAAACTATAACACTGATGAATAGAAAATAATAAAGTCTGATAAAACATCAGAATCTGAAATACTAAAACTGTCTGAACATCTAGTCTGAAAAACCTTTAAACTGAACTATCTAAATAAGGAGTTGATGGGACAATCCCCCAACTAACTCCATCTACTAAAATGCTGAATCTAATGAAATAATGAAATAAAAGAATATCCTCAAATGAAGAGGACTCACTACTAGTCTACTACTGTTGGCTGAATGTCTGAACTGCTAAGAATGCTCTGATTCCCATACATGTGAACCTATGGTATAAAATACCATAGCACAAAAAAAAGTATATGTCAGTACGTGTGAATGTATCGGTACGCAAAGTGAGGTAAGGCTGAATACAAGGGTTCATATACATGAACTATAACTGACTGAATAACATGAATATGACTGCGTGAGAATACATGAATGAATACATAACTGTAACTGAAGTCCTAAGGATTCTGAATAATGAGTTTACTGATAACATGGATATCTGATAACAAGTATAACTGATAATTGATATGCTTTTTGCTGAGTGAATGTGCTCAACAGTCCTATTTCTGATTGAACTAGCTGAGTTCTGTACTGAGATGAGTGACTGTATCTGACAATCCTAAAATCTATAGAACTATGTGAGTTCTTTACTAAATACTGAGACTGACACTGTGGGAGGTAATCATCTAACCGAAATGCCCCTTTTTAATAGATTTATGGTCCAACCTGTAACCCCAGTTGGAAGGGTGTCAGTACCGTGTCATGGGTAAAGACACTGAAGAGATACCTCTCTTCTGGAAGGTTCTCAAATGACAATGGTGGGACCGTCAACTGTCAGGTTAAGCCACCTCATCAACCCTCAACTAATAGGTTTTGATATCTCAACCTACGCTGGCTAAGTAGTTCTGGAATGCAAGGTCTGCTTCTAAGGATCAAACCCTCTGCTGGTAGGTGATTCCCCATCCTTGGGTTCACTCGGTGCTGAATTTTACTTCCAACTAAATAGATACTAAACTGATTTTCTAGTTTATACTAGGCTGGAATTGTACTAATTAACTAAACTGAGCTAAATTTACTGAGTTTCGTTAACTAATGGACTAGAACAAGATGTGACATTAAATGTTAAGATGCAGCCCCACCTCAGTAAGCTGGGGACTTAGCCGCAGCTAAAATCAAAGATTTTATGAGAATGTGTCTGCTGAAATTCTTTGGGTCGAAGGCAGGTGAGGACCCATAACTTTATCTAGATGAGGTGAAGAAGATCACAAAAATTATGCTTGTTTTAGAAGAGAAAAGTGTAGAATTGGCATCCTATAAGCTGAAGAATGTTGCTTATGATCGAGTGGTGATGTGGAAGAAAAGTAGAGGGGAGGATATAGCTCCCATGACTTGGCAGGTATTTCAGGTTGCGTTCCTAGAAAAGTTCGTCCCACTTGACATGAGAGAAGCTAATATAGAAGAGTTTATGAACCTGAGATAGGGCTCTATGAAAGTGAAAGAGTATTTTCTCAAGTTCAACCAATTGTCTAAGTATTCCCCTGCGCAGATGGCTGACCCTATGTCAAGCATGAGAAAGTTTGTGGCTGGTGTATCTGGGTAGGTGGTTAAGAAGTGTAGAAGTGTAGGACTACTATGCTTAATAGATACATAGATTATTCTAGATTGATAATGCATGCTCAGCAGAGTGAGATAGAGAAGATGAAAGAGAGAGAGAGGGTAAGTAAGAGGGTTAGATTAGGCCAGTTTGATTTTGGTCAGAATAGGTTTGGAGAAGGAAATCGCTGGCAGTTTCAGAATCGTTCATCCACACGTGCGCCTTCTTCAGCCAATGCTTCTTCACCCAAAAATAGGCAAGAACAGTGGGGTAAGTCCTCTATGTCTAGAGCTTAGAATAGTATAAGTGGGAAGCCTAATAAATCCCCATGTTCTAATTGTGATAAGAATAATGAAGGTAAATATTTGTGGGGTCAGAAAGGTTGTTATGGTTGTGGCCAGGAGGGTCACGAAATTGCCCGCATACTAGGCGGCGAAATAGAGATGTTCATCCCCAAACACAGGCTAATAGTGAACTAGCTCCTTTAGGTAATCCAATTCCTCCTCAGGGCGCATTATCTAGTACCGGTGGTGGTCAGCGCCAGAATTGATTCTATACTTTACCATCCCACCAGGAGCAGGAGGATTCTCCAGATGTTGTTACCGATATTCTTAGTGTCTTTCATTTTGATATTTATGTATTGATAGACCCTGGGTCGAGCTTCTCTTATGTGACACCATTAGTTGTTGTGAATTTTGAGATAAGTTCTGAAAAGATCCCTGAGCCTTTCTTGGTTTCTACTTCAGTAGGTGATTAGTTGCTGACAAATAGATTTATAAAAAAATATCCTATTACCGTCCTTCATAAAGTCATGTTAGCAGACCTGATAGAGTTAGACATGGTTGATTTTGATTCTGGGTATGGATTGGCTTTATTCCTGTTATGCTTCTATAGATAACCGCACCCTAGTGGTGAAGTTTCAGTTTCCAGATGAGCCAGTATTTGAGTGGTTAGGTAATTCGGTGGCTCCCAAGAGTCATTTCATATCTTACCTTAAGGCTAGAAAATTGATTTCCAAAGGTTGCATCTATCAGCTAGTTCGAGTTAAAGACACTAAGTCTGAGACTAACAATTTAGTTAGTTGATGTAGTAAATGACTTTCCTGATATTTTTCCAGAAGATCTCCCAGGGATACCTCCCAATAGGGAAATAGAATTTGGTATTGACCTTCTCCTACATACTCAGCCTATTTCTATTCCTCCATATCATATGGCTCCTGCAGAGCTGAAGGAGTTCAAAGAACAACTCAAGGATTTTTTTGATAAAGGTTTCATAAGTCCTAGTATTTCTCCATGGGGAACTCCCATCCTATTTGTACGAAACAAAGATGGTTCTTCACGCACGTGCATCGACTATCATCAGTTGAATAAAGTTACAGTCAAGAACAACTATCCTCTTCCTAGAATTGATGACCTATTTGATAAATTGCAAGGTGCAAGTTATTTCTCAAAGATAGACCTTAGATCTGGCTATCACCAGCTTAAAGTAAGGGAATGTGATATTCCAAAGACAGCTTTCAGAACCTGCTATGGTCATTTTGAGTTTCTAGTTATGTCTTTTAGGTTAACTAATACCCCAACAACTTTTATGGACCTCATGAATCGAGTGTTCAAATAGTACCTAGACATGTTTTTCATAGTATTCATAGATGATATACTTGTGTACTTCCGTAGCGAGGAAGACTATGCAGACTATCTTAGAATTGTCTTACAAATTCTTAGAAATCATCAATTGTTTGCCAAATTCAGCAAGTGGGAATTTTTTCTAAGATCTGTAGCCTTCCTTAGTCATATTGTTTCTGTCGATGGTATTAGAGTTGATCCCAAAAATACATACGCTGTAAGAAATTGGACTAGACCTATCTCTCCAATAGACATTAGGAGTTTCTTGGGTCTAGTTGGTTATGACCACCATTTTGTTGAAGGTTTTTCATCTATTGCATCTCCTATGTCTAGATTGACCCAAAAGAAAGTTAAGTTCCAATGGTCAGATTCCTACGAGAAGATTTTTAGGAGTTGAAGACTCGACTCACTTCAGCCCTAGTTCTAGCATTACTTGATGGTACAGACGGCTTTGTTGTTTATTGTGATGCCTCTAGATTTGGGTTGGGTTGTGTGTTAATGCAGAGAGGTAAGGTCATAGCCTACGCCTCTAGACAGTTGAAGCCTTATGAAAAGAATTATCCAACCCATGATCTCGAATTAGCTATTGTGGTATTTGCTTTGAAAATCTAGAGACATTATCTGTATGGTGTTCATGTTGATGTGTTCACAGATCACAAAAGTTTACAGAGTGTGTTTATGCAGAGGGAGTTGAATCTCCGTTAGATAAGATGGTTGGAGTTGTTGAAGGACTATGATATGAGTGTGTTTTATCATCCGGGCAAGGCCAATGTAGTGGCAGATACCCTTAGTAGGTTGTCTATGGGCAGTGTTGCTCATGTTGAGAATGATAAGAAAGAGTTAGATCGAGAAGTTCATCATTTGTCTAGATTGGGTGTTAGGTTGGTTGATTTAGATGAAGGTAATATAAGGGTTCAGAGTAGTTCCGAATCTTTCCTAGTTTTAAAAGTGAAGGAGAAACAAGATATGGATTCTAATTTGGTCAAACTAAAAGAGTCAGTTAAAGACCAAAAGGTAGAGGTTTTCTCTCAAGGGGGAGATGGTGTGTTGAGGCACCAAAGTAGATTGTGTGTGCCATGTGTTAATGATTTGAGGCAGCAGATTATAGCAGAAGTGCATAGTGCATGGTATTTTATTCATCCAGGTGCTACCAAGATGTACCGCGACTTGCGGAAAATCTATTGGTAGAGTGCTATGAAAAGAGATGTAGCAGAGTTTGTAGCCAAGTGTGCAACTTGTCAACAGGTTAAGGTAGAGAACCAAAGACCTTTTGGTATTTTACAAGAGTTCTGTATTTCTACTTGGAAGTGGGAAGAGGTGAATATCAATTTTGTGACTAGTTTACCCCATTCACATCGTCATCATGATTTGATTTGGGTTATTGTAGACAGATTGACTAAGTCAACGCATTTCTTTCCAGTTCACATGTCCTACACAGTATAGGATTATGCTAAGTTGTATATCCGAGAGTTAGTTAGATTACATGGAGTTCCCTTGTCTATCATCTCAGATAGGGGTACTCAGTTTACTTCACAGTTTTAATAAGCCTTTTAGAAGGGTCTTGGTACCCAAGTTCATCTCAGTTCCTCTTTTCATCCACAGAAAGATGGTCAGGCAGAGAGGACCATCCAAACTCTAGAAGATATGTTGAGGGCATGTGCTCTTGATTTCAAGGGTAGTTGGGATGAGCATTTTCCATTGATTGAGTTCACTTATAACAACAATTATCATTCTAGCATTCAAATTGCCCCGTTTGAATCTCTTTATGGTAGGAGATTTAGATCACCTATAGGTTGGTTTGAAGTGGGTGAGGATGCCTTGCTTGGACCTGATGCAGTGTTTGAAGATATGGAGAAAGTAAAGTTGATTAGAGAAAGATTGAAAACAGCCTAGAGTCATCAGAAATCATATGTGGATGTGAGAAGAAGGGACCTCGAGTTTAAGGTTAGTGATTTAGTATATTTGAAGATTTCACTCATAAAAGGGGTAAAGAGATTTGGCAAGAAGGGGAAACTTAGTCCCCGATATGTTGGACCGTTCAGAATTTTGAGTCGTGTTGGTAAAGTAGCTTATGGGCTTAAGATGTCCACAGACCTTCCAGTCGTTCATCCTATATTCTACGTCTCTATGCTTAGACAACTCAAAAATTTAGAACAACCTTTCTAATGAAGAGGTTCCAGTTGAGATTTTAGATCACCAGATCCGTAGACTAAGGAACAAGGAAGTTCCCTTGATCAAAGTCCTTTGGCGGAACCAGTCTGTTGAGGGTGCCACTTGGGAAGCAGAAGCAGATATCCGATCCAAGTATCCTCACCTTTTTTCTTCAAATTTAGATATAGCCAAAGGTAATACTCTTTCCTAATTTCATTCCTTTCTAACCATAGATTCATCTAGATAGTCGTCTTCATTATAAATTCATGCACTCACAGATTAACTCAGAAGCTTAGAATGATTCAGATTCAGTTTTAAAATTTATTTTAGTTATGCATGCTATTATATATGTTCAGATTCCCCAGTATTCTTAGCCTAACTAGCAACATTCGATGATGAATGTTTCCAAGGGGGATATATTGTAAGACCACTCAAATCCTAGTCGTTTCAGTATTATATTATATGCCAAAAAAAGTCCCAGACTTAGAAAATTCCAACTAAGTATGAACACTTAGTCATATTTTTTGGCCTTGAGGTTTCAATGGTTTTATTTTCGACCCTTAAGACCTTAAAATGCATATTTTTTAGTTGAATCATGATCAGGGAGGTCAATGGGTGTTATCGGGTGAGTTTTGGATTTTTTGAACCTCGTTAGAAGCTTGTTTGGATGTTGGAAATAGTGAGTCGACGCGAATTTGACACATCGCGTAGTCCATCACGTCAACCAACCTTTTTCCTATCATCAGATGCAAATTCCAGTGAACTAACGCGAACTCAAAGCGGAGCATCAAGATCGTGTCGGTACCGTCGATGTGGCGCGTTGGTCTGCGCGTCGCTGGGCGTATTTTAATTTTAGTCATTAAAGATTCATGTCCAAAAGGGTAATTAAGTCAATTTTCGCCACTCTTATTCCCCCCAAACACAAGATCAAAGCCTATTCTAACCACATTAAGCTTATTTTCATCAATTTCTCTCAAATTAAAAACCCTAAGCTTAAAAACCTCAACCCCAAGAATTCCAAAATTCCACCATTGTTTTTCTAAATTGGTTTAAGATTCAAGGTTTCAAGTCAAGATCTTCAATAACCCTCTTTCAAGAACACAAATAGAGTCTCAAAAGCAAACTTGTTTATTTAGTTCATCATCCAAGGTATGTGGGGTTTGAACAAGGATAAATCTTTCATCCTGTGCCCAAAACTTGCTTTTAATTACCAAAGTTATTTGAATTTATAGGATTTCCCATGAATTTCAAGTTAGGGTTTATACCCATTATCATTATTTGCAAGATTATGAGATTTCCCATGATTTAGAAGTTGAATTAAATGAATTTATTCATATTTCTATTCCTTGTGCAGTAATTTCTAGATTTTAAGATGATTTATGAATGTTTACATTACCAAGTATGAATTTTGAGATGTTTTAACATGATATTGATGCTTGGGTCACTGGACCTCATATAAATATTGTTGTTTCAAGATTGTTTGTTCTATAAGAACCCCATGACTAGATTATTTTTAGATTTCAGATAAAGAAGCCACCTTATTTCAGAACGGCTTGAGATTTAAAGAAAAGTAAAGCATAGTTGGCTTTCAGTAAACTTTTATGTAAATTTTAAAGTGGACTTCTTAAGATTTTGAGCATGAGATTGGGAGTAGTATTTAGTATCGAGATGGGTAAGTTACTACGGTTTCATACCCTAGAACTACGTGCCAACATAGGATTTAGATTATTCCTACTTCTATGTGGATGGCTGAGATTGTGATCACTGATATGAGATTATTTTACTATCATGGCAAGGGTAGAATAGCCCTAACCTTACGGGGGATAGTCGTGGGAACCCATGGATGCTCACATGGTGTACATGTCAGTTAGAAGAACCTCCCAAAAGATGTCCCTTACTCTTAAATAGGTTATTGATTTGAAGCCTTAAGATATACAAAATAAGTTTTCAAACTTCACTTAGCCTATGTGATTTGAGAAATAGAATAGAAATATAGATTTTCAGACTAAGTGTGATGACTCACGAGACTTAGATTACATGCTTTGTTATTCATGATTTTGCTCTCAGATTTTAGATTACTCAAGCTTACATGAGTCATTTACATTTAGCATGCATGATTTTATCAACTATGATTATATTGTTTAATTATTGCATACACCCCCATATACTCAGTACATCCTCAAAGTACTGATCCATATATATGTCTATGTGCTATATTTTCTCATAATGTAGGTTCAGGTGCTCAGTATCAGCAGTGTGATTGATCTTCGAGCATCTTATCTACATCCCTACAGTTGGTGAGTCCTCATAGTTAGATAGCTTAGTTATTCAGATTTCCAAGTTGCTAGTATATTTGTCTTTACTTATTTTATATAGTTGATTCAGTTGGGGCCTGTCCCAGTGACTCTCTAGATTCAGATAGTAGAGGCTTGTCGGACTATTAGACTCAGATTTAGACCTTTGAGTTAGTATTCAGATTTTCAACATTTAGTTCAATATCAACTGACCAACTTCAAAATGCCTGGGACGTACCTTTTTGTTATATGCTCGATCTATTCTTTTCTGATAGAATTGTCCATGACATACCAATGTCAGCCTTTTTTCATCAACCAAACTCAACTATTCTAGTCGGGTTTTGACCCACTTATCATCATCAATCTCTGCTTCCACAATGACTCAAAGAGAGGGAATTTCAACTTCTGTGGGAATGACTTCCTCTGTCCCATACACCAATAAATATGGAGTTGCCCCTGTTGAGGTGCAAATAGTAGTATGATAACCTAGCAATGCAAACGGAAACTTCTCATGCCATTGTCTAGACCCTTGTATCATTTTCCACAGTATCTTCTTGATATTCTTATTGGCAGCTTCCATGACACCATTTGCATTTGGATGATACAGAGTGAAATTTCAATGTGCTATCCTAAACTGTTGGAACACTTTTTGCATCAAATGGCTATTGAGATTGGCATCATTATCTGTAATGATCATATTGGGAGTTCCAAATCAACAAATGATGTTGGTATGAACAAAATCTACTACCGTTTCTTTGTTACTGACTTGATAGTTACTTCTTCTACCCATTTTGTAAAGAAATCAATGGCCACCAAAATGAATCTATGCATATTTGACTCTTTAGGCTAAATCGGTACAATCATGTCCATCCCCTAAGCTATAAAAGGCCATGGAGTAGCCATTGCGTACAACTCAGTAGGAGAAGAATGTATCAAATTATCGTGTACCTAACATTGATGACACCTCTGAAGGAAAGGAATAGAATCTCTCTCCATAGTAAGCCAATAATAACCCACTCGAAGTATCTTCTTTGACAAGACATAACCATTCATATGAGGCCCACATACTCTGGAATGCATTTCAACCATGATTGTTGAAGCCTCTTTTGTATCTACACATCTCAGGAGTCCCAGATTAGGGATTTTCTTGTACAAAATTCCCCTACTTAAGAAAAATCCACTATACAAATGCCTAATAGTCCTATTTTGATCACTGGTGGCATGTGTTAGGTATTCTCTCGACTGCATGTATCATTTAATATCAAAGAACCAAGGTTCTCCATCAATTTAATACCCTGTACTTCTACCTAGCCTGAAATTGTCCCAAGTATGTTAGAAACTTACTTTGAAAGATGAATTCATTTTTTTACACGTGGAATTTCAGGAGTTGAAGACTCATCTCACCTCAGCTCCAGTCTTAGTTCTTCCAGATGGTCCTGATAGGTTCGTGGTGTATTGTGATCCATCCATAGTAGGTTTGGGTTGTCTCCTCGTGCATCATGGTAAGGTCATAGCCTACGCCTCCAAGCAACTTAAACCCCATGAGAAGAATTATCCTACTCATAATCTCGAGTTAGCATCCATAGTTTTTGCCTTGAAGATTTGGAGGCATTCTCTATATGGAGTACATGTAGATGTGTTCACAGATCATAAGATCCTTCAGTATGTCCTTTCTCAGAAAGATCTCAATATTTGACAGAGAAGGTGTTTAAAGCTCTTGAAAGATTATGACATAAGTGTTCTTTATCGTCCGAACAAGGCCAACATCATGGACGACACTCTCAATAGACTGTCTATGGGTAGTGTTGCTCATGTTGATGATAGTAAGAAGACGTTAGCTCAGGAAATCTATCATCTTGCCAGACTAGGTATTCGCTTAGTCGATTCAGAGGAGGATGGAATATGGGTTCAGAGTAGTTCATAATCATCTCTAGTTTTTTAGGTAAAAGAAAAGCAAGATAGAGATCCCATCCTTTTCAAGTTAAAAGAGTCAGTCAAGGATCATAAAGTAGAGGTTTTCTCCCAAGGGGGAGATGGTGTATTGCATTTTCAGGGTCGTCTGTGTGTTCCAGGTGTAGATGACTTAAGGCAGCAAATTCTTGCAGAAACGCATGGTGCACGCTACTTTATTCATCCAGGGGACTCAAAGATGTACCGTGACCTGCGGAAAATCTATTGGTGGAGTGGGATGAAGAGAGATATTGCAGAGTTTATGGCTAAGTGATCTACATGTCAGCAGGTTAAGATAGAGCATCAGAAGCCTAGTGGGTCCATGCAAGAGTTCAGTATTCCTACTTAGAAGTGGGAAGAAGTGAACGTGGACTTCGTGTCGAGTTTGCCTCATACTCGTCGCCAGCATGATTCAGTTTGGGCCAGTGTAGATAGGATGACCAAATCAGTTCATTTTCTTCCAATCCATACTTTTATTCAGCTGAGGATTATGAAAAACTCTACATCAGAGATTTGGTCATATTTTACGGTGTTTCATTATCTATTATTTCAGACAGAGGTACCCATTTCACCTCTCATTTTTGGAAAGAGTTCCAAAAGGGTCTTGGTACCCAAGTTTATCTCAGTACCGCCTTTCACCCTTAGACAGATGGTCAAGCAGAAAGGATCATTCAAACTTTAGAAGATATGCTAAGGGCATGAGAAATCGATTTCATATGTAGTTGGGATGACAACTTGACTTTGATTGAGTTTGCATACAATAACAACTATCATTCCAATATTAGGATGGCTCTATTCGAAGATCTCTATGGTAGGAGGTGTAGATCTCCAATCGGTTGGTTCAAAGTTAGTGAGGCTTCATTCATAGGGCCTGACTTAGTATTCGATGCCTTAGAGAAAGTCCAGTTGATCAAAGAAAGACTTTAGGCTGCTCAGAGATGACAGAAGTCTTATGTAGATATTCGCAAAAAGGATCTTAAGTTCAAGATTGGTGATTATGTCTATATAAATATCTCTCCTATGAAGGGAGTGAAGATATTCGGCAAGAAGGGAAAACTCATCCCCCGATATGTCGGTACCTTCAAAATTCTCAATCGTTTCAGCAAGGTAGCTTATGAGCTCAAATTGCCTTTACATCTAGCCTCAGTTCATCCAGTTTTCTATGTCTCTTTGCTCAAGAAGTTCATAGGTGACCCAGTAGTCATAGTCCTTATTCAGAGCACAGATGTTTGAACAATCTCTCTTATGAAGAGATTCCAGTCAAAATTCTAGACTATTAGACTCATAGACTGAGGAACAAAGAAGTCCCTCTAGCCAAAGTTCTCTAGTGAAATGAGTTAGTTGAGGGAGTTACTTGGGAATAAAAAGCAAATATGCAAACCAAGTATCCTCACCTCTTCTCCGCCAACTCAGGTTTAGCTCAAGGTAACAATTCTTTTTAAGTTTTTCAGTTTTATGTTCAGATTTTAGTTACAAGCTTGGTATCCATTTCATGTTCAGAATTCCATTATAAACGTGGTATTAAATACCATTGCATATTCAGTCATGCATTCACGCACCAGTTTAGTCATATAATTATGCATCAGATATGCATTCTCATTGTGAGAAACTTAGTTCCTCAGAACACTCGGTCATGCATTTATTAATCAGTTACACATGCATCAGTTATGCGTGTTCTGTATGATATATTCAGTTATCATCCATGTTAGTCATGAAATCATGTTCCAGTCATTCATGTTCAGTATGTACGTCAGTTTATCTTCTCCCCTATCACTCAGTCTCATTCGAGGATGAATGTTCTCAAGGGGAAGATATTGTAATACCCCATACTTCTACCTAGCTTGAAATCATCCCAAGTATGTTAGAAACTTACTTTGAAAGATGAATACATTCTTGTACATGTGTAATTTTTAAGATTTTCACTTTTTGTCATGTGGGAAATTGAATTAGCTTTCCAACGATACCAATTTCGTCCAAATCTGGTCTCAGAGTAGAAAGTTATGGCCATTTTATAGAAAGCAGTCAAAACTGCCCAGGTGCGACGATGAGGGCCGACGGACCATCGAGCTAGCGACGAACCGTCGCCCAAACCGTCGCAGCGGAGGAAGTGAGACCATATTCTTCCTAAGGATGATGACTCAGGCCGACGAACTATCGAGCTAGCGATGGACCGTCACCCAAACCATCACAGCAGAGGCAGTGTACCCCTATTCTGCCCAGGTGCGACAGTCAGGACCGATGGACCGTCGACCCAGCGACGGACCATCGCACCCACCGTCTCAGAGTTCATTTTGTTACTTTAAAGTCATTTTTAAAAGGGTATTTAGGTCTTTTTCACCCGTTTTAACACCTAATTATATCAGATCAAAGTTCATAAGTTCATTATTCATCTACGACATCAAATTAGGGTTTTCTCTCAAAGATAATCCCCTAGAACAAGATCTAAATCCTTTTTTAAGAAACTAAGAGATTCAAGTTATACAAGTAAAGGACTTCAAGGAACTCACAACCCAGGTATTTCATGTGTTGATTCGTGGGTCCCTTTCACCCATGAAGCTCAACAATCTCTTTTCAAAATCCATGATTTGTGTATGTATGAATGTTCATGATTTAAATTGAATTAAAATTCATGTTCATGATGTTGTGGGGCTTTGATTCATGTTTGAAATTACATATTCCAATTATTGACCCTAGGATGTGGTGATTTGGATAATAATCATGATAAACCTCTAAATTTACTCGTTGATTGATGTATCCATGATTATTAGATGAGTTGATAATTGTATAACCAAAGCATACTCCCCATGTGTTCGATTAAAATCCTATGTGAAGGAGAAGCCTTTCAAATGAAACTAGTGGTCATTTTAACAACTTTCTGAACAAAATTCCAAATACACATTTTGGCGGATTGAGTTTGAGATTATACCTGCGAAGCCTTTCAAAGAACTTCCTTAGATCTTTAACAGGGTCAGCCTAATTCTTTGATTTGATAATAACATCATCTACATAGACTTCAATCACCTTATGCATCATATCATGAAACATAGTGGTCATTGCTCTCATGTATGTTTATCCAACATTCTTTAAACTGAACAAAATCACTCGATAACAATAAGTCCCCCATAGTGTGATAAAAGACGTCTTTTCTGTGTCATTATCATCCATAATGATTTGGTGATATCCAGCATAGCAATCCACAAAAGAGGTAACCTTATGTTTAGCATAATTGTCCAGTAGAATATGGATGTTGGGCAGTGGAAAATCATCCTTTTTACTTGCTCTGTTCAAATCACGATAATCAACAAATACTTGAATCTTTCCATCTTTCTTTGGGACAGAAACAACACTGGATAACCAAGTAGGATAACGAGCCACTCGAATGACTTTGGCTTTAAGTTGTTTCATAATTTACTCTTTGATTTTTATACTTACATCAGTTTTAAACTTCCTCAACTTCCGTTTGATAGGGGGAACGGAGGATCATTTATGGGACACTAATTCAGTGCTTAAACTAGATATATAATCATAAGACCATGCAAAAACTTCATTATAATCAATTAATGCTTGAATCATTCCATCTTTTAACTGTGGTGAAGCATGTACACTTATTTTAGTTTCCTTAATATCTCCTTGATTTCCAAGATTAATTGGCTCAGTTTCATTCAGATTAGGATTCGGCTTGTCTTCAAAGTGTTCCAACTCTTTGCTTATTTCTTCTAATGCCTCTTCTTCATCATATTCCCTCTCTTGATTCATTATATATTGATTAGATTATATTTTAATATTAGGCTAAAAATTCTGCATGCATGTCATATTACTAGAATCAGCATAAAGAGAACTATATAAGGAAAAGGTAAAAATAATATATTAGACTAAAAAACAAAAGGGACATTTTATTTTATTAAATGAGAAATATAGGAAGTTTTAAACATTAATGACAACAGAACATAAACAAGCTAAATTTCAAATTACAACCCTAAAATAACTCAGATAAACAGAAAGAAAAATAAAACAAACTACCAAAACTCTCACCTAACAGGGAAATGAGTGACTTCCCAGTTGTTGAGATGGACATCAAGACCTATGATCAGCTCATCTGCCTTACTGGTACCTTCTTCTACTTCAACCATGTCAACCTCAACCAACAGGTTCTGGAAATCATAAACTAATTCAGCTTCGAACTCTATAGGCTTCATGACACTAATCTTGACAAATGACTTACTGAGTAGCGGCACTGGTCAAAGGAGTGACCATGTTTTCTTCTTCCTTTTTGGGGTCTTTTTCCAATCTTCAGTTGTAGGTTTAAATCCCAGACCAAAAGTTCCCATGCATTCACTCGGGCATATAGGATGAACTATACTATGTAGAGACACTCCTAAACCCTTTCCTAGCTCGAATCCATATTTCAACATCTTATTTACCATCATGAAAGAAGTAGGAGACAATTGTGGCCATGGTATAACCTGCCCTTCAAAAATATGATCCACCAACACTATATCGAATGATTGATAAACCAATGTCCCATCTATATTATTTTCTTTAATAAAAAGCATAGGAGAATCTTTGTAGATAGGTAAATCCCCTTTGCCATGGATAACCACTTCTCCCTTGTCATGCTCGAACTTGATCATCTTGTGCAATGTAGATGCAACCGCCCAAGCCTTGTTAACCCATAGTCTTCCGAACAACAAATTGTAAGAAGCATCGATATTCAACACTTAGAAGTCTATGGTGAATTCAACAGGCCCTATAGTTAGCATTAGCTCTATTTCGCCAATGGAATCTATTTTTTCTCCATCAAAAGCTCTGGCACATACATTGTTGGGTCTAATCTTTTCGGTATTGATATTCAACTTTTGTAAGGTAGATATAGGACAAATATTTACACCAGAACCTCCATTAATCATGACACAAATGACATAGAAATTTTCACACTTCACAGTAATGTAAAGACCCCAATTATGCCTCGTACCTTCTATAGGCAATTCATTATCGTAAAAGCTAATTCGATTCACCTCAAAGATCTTTCCAAAATTATCTCCTGTTGATTAACTTTGGTTTCTCTAGGAACATACGTTTCATTCAACACCTTCAATATAACATCACTATATTCCTTAGAATAGAACAACAAAGAAAGAAGGGAGATTTGAGCTGGAGTCCTCTTCAACTGATCTATGATTGAATATTCTGGCAATTTCATCTTCTTTAAGAATTTTTCGGCATCTTCTTTGGTTTCCTCGTGTTTTCTTATGCTTTATATTCCACCATTTATTCTTGGCGCAATGACATCTCCTTCATCAAATCTTCCACATTCACCAATTTATCCTCATTAGTTTGTATTCTAACAATAGGCTTGTAACACATCAATGACTCTTTATGTAAGACCCCGTAAAGTCCTAGTCATTTTAGTCCAATATGGCATACCAAAAGAGGTCCCAAACTTAGAAAAATTCAGCTAAAAGTCCTAGTCATTTCTGTCCAATATAGCATGCCAAAAGAGGTCCCAAACTTAGAAAAATTCAAACAAGTGTTAAAACTTAGAAGCATTTTTAGCCTTCATAATGGAATGATCTTATTTTCGATCCTTATGGCCTAAGATTGTTTATTTTTAAATTGATTCATGATCAGGGATGTCAATAGGTCATATTGGGTGAGTGTCGGAGTTTTCTGATATTGTTAAAGTCATGTTTGGATGCCCAAAATTGTGCATCAACGCGATCAGACCGCGACGCCTCAGTAATTGTATCAACAACATCGACATGGTACATCGGCAATCATGTCGACACCATCGACGTGGCGCATCGGGTATCGCATAACTAGGCACAGATTTAGTATTAAGTTACGGGTTTGTAAGGGTAATTAAGTTATTTTTCTCCAACATTAAACCCTCATAACACGAAATTAAACTCCCAAAAGGGAAAATTACATTCCTTATTCTCAAAATCCTCTCAAGAACTAGACCTAGTTTCATCAAGCTCAAATCCAAGTTCTAAGAATTCACCGACAATCTTTACGAAATCAACAACCAAGGTATGTTAGGTGTTCATCCTTGGGTATCCTTCCACCCTTGGATTTCAAGTTGAGATCTTTTATGGGTTCCATGAAATTATGTTAGCATGTGTGTTGAATTATGAATCTTTCATGTTAAAACCACCTTGAAACTGCAAGTTTAAGTTGTAGTCATGATGCTTACATATTGTTCAATATCATGTGCATTAAATATGCTCCCTAAGTGTTTGATAGAATGTCCATGTGAATTAAATAGTGTATTTATGTCATGTTATCATGTGTTCTCATTCATGTACAAGTTCATGACCTCCAAGTGTTTCACAAAATGTCTCAGTGAAAGAATTGTGAACAATTGACTATTGCCATGTTTTCAAGATTTGCTACATTTTTATCCATTATGCTATCGAGTCCTGGGAGTTTTTATTACCCAAAATCTAGTTGTTTATTTAGATGCAGTAATTATAGAATAGTCCCAGTGAAGGTCAAGAACAAAAGTATTCAGTCAGTAACAGAACTCAGTGAACTCACCAGATCAGTCAGTCAATATGATCAGTGTCAGCTCAGTCAATCCTAGTACAGTCTAGTGATCAGTTTAGTGTCTATTCAGTTGGGAGTAGGATTTAGCACCGAGCGAACCCATGGGATAGGGGCATTCCTGCCAGTAGAGGTTTTGACCCTTAGTAGTAGTCCCTGTATTACAAATATATGTAACCAGCGTAGGGTAAGTTTTCCTCCTGCCAAACTAGGGTTGATGCAATCTTAGATATATTTAATGAGTCTTTCTTCTAGATTAGGGTTGACCCAACTTTGTTAGTATCCCAGAAAAGGTGCTAACACCCTTCCAAATGGGGTCATAGCTTGGACCCCAAATTAGTCTCTATCGGGGTATGTCAGTTAGATGAACACTCCCAAAGTTACAGTTTCAGTCTCAGTATTCATTAAATAACTCAGACAGTTCTACGAAACCATGGCTATTAGTTATCAATTACACATCCATCAAAATTCAGTACTTCAGTATCAGTCTAAACTTTTAGTTATCAGTATTTTGTTACTAGAATTCAGTACTTTATTTTTATTCTAATTTAGACAGAAGTTATGTGTGCAGTATTGCATATTCAGCATGTTCAGTAGTTACAGTTTTTCATGTACTCGCATCCAGTTACTTCATGATTTTCATTCATTCAGTTATTATCTCATGCATATGAACCCACGTATATCAACCTACCTCACTTAACATACCATTATATTTAAAGTACTGACGCTTACTCTTTCTTTGTGCTATGATGTCTCATATCATAGGTTCAAACGTACTGGTTCCTGATCATACTTACAATATCAGAACATCAGTAGCAGATTTAGTGGTGAGTCCTCATATTTTAAGGATAGAGTCTATACATTTTAGTATGTCAGTTGGCTCAGTAGTTATAGCAGTCAGAGTTAGTAGGGGTTTATCCCATCAACTCTATATTTAGACAGTTAGAGGCTTTCAGACAAGCATAGTCAGTTATTTAATTTTTAGATGTTATTATCAGCACACTCAGTTATTATTTTAGTATTTTAAGAACCTTATGGAATTTTTAGTTATACTTCTTCGTATATTTTCAGTATCATTATTCAAGGCTCATAGTAGGTACTAGTTATGGGTTAGCTTGTGATCCTTCAGGGTCGTAAGTACCGTGTGATGTCCAGGGTGTAGACTCGGGGTGTTACAAGCTTATTATTAGAGTCTAAGGTTCTAATGAGTCCTAGAGAGTCTGAAAGCCACGTCGAGTAGAGTCTTGTGCATGGGTGTGTAGCGCGCCACACTTTTGGACAAGAGGCTATGAGATATTTTTTTAGGAAAAATTTCCTTTCATTCAATGTTCATATCATGCGAGTGAGCATTATCTTAAGTTAAACTCTCTATCTAATCCAATTTTCCCATCTATTTACAGAACATGCCTCCCAAAAAGACCAACGAAAGAAAAACTAGAAACCAGCCAGCACCTTTGTTCAGGAAGATCCCTTGAATGAGCACGTATCTCACGCAGAATTCAGAGTAGCTTTAACCACCCTAGATTATTCTGTAGCATCCCAGAATGAATGCCCAACTATTTTTTAGGCCAACCCAATGTCCAATACTGTTGCAGCTAAAATTCAGGGCTTCACCCGAAAGAATCCTCCTTTATTTTCAGGGTCTAAATTTGAAGAGGACCCATAGGAATTCCTTGACATGGTGCAGAAGGTAACAGATATTGTGGGGGTAACCACTAGTGAGAGTGCTGAGTTAACTGCTTATCAATTGCAAGATGTGGCTCATACATGGTTTAAATAGTGAAAGACAGATAGGGCCGCAGATGCAGGGCCCATAGAATGGGTAGAGTTTTCTACTGCCTTTCTAGATAGGTTTTTCCCATTGGAGTTAAAGGAAGATAAGGTTTTAGAGTTCATTAACTTGAAGCAGGGAAACATGACAGTGCAAGAGTATTCCATCAATTTTACTCGGTTAGCTAGGTATGCTCCTCATGTGGTAGTTGATAGTATATCTAAGATGAGTAAGTTTATATCTAGCGTGCCCGACAGTGTGGTCAAGGAGTGTAGGACCACAATATTTATTAAAGAGATAGACTTGGCTAGGTTGATGGTCCATTCTCAACAGATACATGAGAAGATGACTAAGGAGAAAGGGAGGGAGAATAAGAGGGCTAGAACAGGTAGCTTCAACTTTACTTAGCCTAAGTCAGAGGGTGTTAATCATCTTCAGTTCTACCTAAAATCTTCATTCCCAACTCTGTCCTCAGCCAGTGCTCCAGTGCCAAAATTCAAAAATTATAATAAGGATAGAGCGCCAGGATCTAAATCTCAGGATAGTATTAGTAGTTCCTGAACAAATCCTCTTTGTCAGAAGTGTGGCAGAAACCATCAGGGTGTTTGTAGAGATGGAAGTGATGTATATTTCAAATGTGGCAAGCCAGGTCATAAGATTAGAGAGTATCCTTAGGTTGTTTCATAGAGTCAGCATAACAATCCCCCAACTAAATTCGATCTCCCGCCTCAGTAAGGTGCCGCTTCCAGTGCAACCAGTGGGCAATGCCCAAATAAGCTTTATGCACTTTAGTACCGACAATATCAGGAAATTTCTCCTAATGTGGTCACTGGTATGTTACAAGTTTACCATTTACTTGTTTATGCTTTTGTAGATCCAAGAGCTTCTTTGTCTTTTATAACTCCTTATATAGCTGTTAACTTTAGAGTCAGTCCCAAAATCCTAGAAGAGCCTTTCTTAGTCTCGAGGGTGTTAATTTTCCTCAGTTCTGCCTAAAATCTTCATTCCCAGCTCTGTCCTCAGCCAGTGCTCCAGTGCCAAAATTTAAAAATGATAATAAGGATAGAGCGTCAGGATCTAAATCTCAGGATAGTATTAGCAGTTCCCAAACAAATCCTCTTTGTCAGAAGTATGGCAGAAACCATCAGGGTGTCTGTAGAGATGGCAGTGATGTATATTTCAGATGTGGCAAGCCAGGTCATAAGATTAGAGAGTATCCTTAGGTGGTTTCACAGAGTCAGCATAACAATCCCCTAACTCAATCTGATCTCCCACCTCAGTAGGGTGCCGCTTCCAGTGCAACCAGTCGGCAATGCCCAAATAAGCTTTATGCATTTTAGTACCGACAAGATCAGGAAATTTCTCCTAATGTGGTCACTGGTATGTTACAAGTTTACCATTTACTTGTTTATGCTTTTGTAGATCCAAGAGTTTCTTTATCTTTTATAACTCCTTATATAGCTGTTGACTTTAGAGTCAGTCCCAAAATCCTAGAAGAGCCCTTCTTAGTCTCAACCTCAAGGGGTAAATTTATCATAGCCCGGTGGGTATACAGGAAATGTTCGGATATGGAATCTCAGAAAATTACTTCAACAGACTTAGTAGAGTTAGAGATGACAGATTTTGACGTCATTCTCAGCATGTATTGGCCCCATTCATGCTATTCTTTAGTTGACTGTATAAATAGAGTTGTCTATTTTTAGTTCCCGAATAAACCTGCCCTAGAATGGAGGGATAGTACTTCAGCACTTAAGGGTCAACTTATTTTATACCTTAGAGCAAGAAAATTGAAATCAAAGGGGTGTGTCTATCATCATGTTTGATTTAAAGATTCTAGTGTCGAGACTCCTAATCTTGAGTCAGTTCAAGTAGCAAGTGAATTTCCAAATATGTTTCCTGAAGATCTTTTCGGAGTTCCTCCCGATAGGGAAATTGACTTCGAAATAGACTTTCTTCCTGATACTCATCCCATCTCTATTCCACCATACAAAATTGCTCTAGCCAAACTTAAAGAGTTGAAGGAACAGTTAAAGGATATCCTATATAAGGGATTCATCAAGCCCAGTATCTCCCCATGGGGCGCACCAGTTTTATTCATATGAAAGAAAGGCAGTTTTTTCAGAATGTGTATTGACTACCATCAGTTCAACAAAGTCACCGTCAAGAACAAGTATCCACTTCCTAGAATCGATGACTTGTTTGACCAAATTCAGGGTGCCAGTTACTTTTCTAAGATAGACCTCAGATCAGGCTATCATCAGCTCAGAGTCAGAGAATGTGACATTCCAAAACAACTTTCAGAACATGGTATGGTCACTTCGAATTTCTAGTTATGTCATTTGGTTTTACCAATGCTCCAACATATTCATGGACTTGATGAACCGTGTGTTCAATCAGTACTTGGACATGTTTGTCATAGTCTTCATTAATGACATTCTTGTCTACTCCCACAATGAATATGATCATGCAGACCATCTCAAAATAGTATTACAGACTCTCAGAGCCCATCAGTTGTTCGCCAAATTCAATAAATGCAAAATTTGGATAAGATCAGTAGCATTCCTTAGTCATATCATTTCCAATCATGGTACTAGAGTTGATCCTCAAAAGACCAAAGCAGTAAGAAACTAGCCCAGGTCCATCTCTCCATCAGATATTAGGAGTTTCTTAGGTTTGGTTAGCTATTACCGATAGTCTGTTGATGGATTTTTATCTATTGCATCCCCCATGTCAAGATTGACTCAGAAGAAAGTTAAGTTTCTATGGTCAGATTCTTATGATAAGAGTTTTCAGGAGTTGAAGACTCGACTCACTACAACCCCAATTTTGACTTTCCCCGATGGGTCATATGGATCTGTTGTGTATAGTGATGCTTCCAGAGTTGGTTTGGGGTGTATTTTGATGCAGAGGGGTAAGGTTGTGGCCTATTCCTCTAGACATCTTAAGCCCCATAAAAAAATTATTCCACCAATGATCTAGAGCTAGCAGTTGTTGTGTTTGCCTTAAAAATTTGGAGACACTATTTGTATGGGGTGCATGATGATGTATTCACAGACCACAAAAGCCTGAAGTATGTATTTTCTTAGAAAGACTTAAACCTACGTCAGAAAAGGTGGTTAGAGTTGTTGAATGATTATGACATGAGTGTTTTGTATCATCCAGGTGATAACGCTCAACTTACACCTCAAATAAGTGCAAGACGGTCGTCGTCAATATATTTACCCAACTTCAAATTCGGGGTTAAATCCATAGGGAACAATGTGAGTGGCGATTAAACTAGTTCGAAACTATAGCTAAAAGTTAAATTCAAATAAATAATAAAAAAAAGACAAAATAGGGGTTTTTATCAATCAAACAAATTTTAACGTTTCAACTTATTTTATAACTCAAAACTTAGATTTCAATATTTTGAATCATGATATAGAGAAACTAGGGTTGTGATCACTATGAATATTAATCTCCATTGAATAATAACTGTTCATGATTCTCATGATAGGTGGGAACAATAGATTATCCCTGCCGATGATACTATCTGACTTATCTCTCGACCTCACCAGAAAATTTATTATCTAATTCTCTCAAACTTAGATAACATATCTATTTCCAACCGGATGTTATCTCAGGTAAATTGATCCAGTTACGGCATCAGTTATTAAGCAGAAGGTTGGTATCTTCCGAGTCCCTGTTGATAATTCACGACCTCTAGTCTATTTCTCCGTTAGAAGCAAATAAAACCTAAGGCATAACCTAATGTTTGCAACCAATAGATTCAAGTTAAAACAATAGAATTTCAAAACGTTCCCACAATCACTCAAACCCTAATCCAACTATTAAATCAATGAAATAATAATCATAGATCCCACAACCCTAGTTATGGGTTTTACTTGCTCATAAGATAGAAAGAGATAACAAAGATTAAATTCATAACTTAAAGCAAGTGAACTTACAAAAGATGAAATTCAAAGTTGTTTCTCCTTCAAGTACTATAAGAATTTCCCATAACTAAATCAAAGGATGGAAAATGAATTATAAGTTAAGAGAGTCAAAAACAAGTGAACTCCCCTTTACTAAGTTACAAGATGTCAAAAGTTGCTTCCCAAGTTGTGAATGAAACCCTAAAAGATGCTATTTATACTAAAGCCTAATTAAGGTAATAAAATAACAAAATCACAGCTGGGCTCGGATTTAGGTGACGCCATATTAGTGTTGGTCGTCAGGCTTCTGACGGCGTCTCAGATATGTCGTCAGAAGTCATGCCATCTTGACCTGTTCTGTCTCACTCTGACGATGTCCTATGATGGCTTACCATACTTATGACGGAGTGTAGCAAATGTCTTCAGACCTTCAGCTTATTTCACCATGTTCTGTCTCACTCTGACGGCATATTCTAACGGCTTACCACACTTGTGATGACATATTGAGAATGTCGTCACTCTCATCCAGTAACTCTTCTCCACTTTTCTTCCTAACGCCTTTTTCTAGTAGCTTACCACATCTCTGACGACTTGCAAGAAATGCCGTCAGACTTATATCAGTTCACTTGTACCAGATTTTACTTATTTTGTTCATTTTTCCTATGTTTTCCTCCCATCCTTGCTACAACTGCAATATCACAAGAAAACGATCAAAAACAACCAAAAGTTGCTTAAGACTTCACAATTATTTAGAGTTCAAAGCCTCAAATGTGTTAGCATCTGCTCACACATCACCAGGCAAGGCTAATGTAGTAGAAGATGCCCTCAGTAGGTTGGCCATGGGTAATGTTGCTCACGTTAAGGATGATAGGAAGAAGTTAGTTCAGTAAGTTCATCAGCTTACCAAACTAGGTGTCCGTTTGGTTGATTTGGCTGATGGTAGTGTTTGGGTGCAGAATAGTTTGGATTCATCTTTGGTTTTTGAAGTAAAAGAAAAGCAGGACAGAGATCTCACTATAGTCAAGCTTAAAGAGTTAGGCAGAGACTAGAAGGTAGAGGTTTTATCCTAAGGAGGAGATGGTGTGTTGCATTGACAAGGTAGACTCTGTGTGCCATGTGTGGATTATGTGAGATAGAGAATTCTTGCAGAAGGCCATGGTGCGCATTACTCGATTTATCCAAGGACCATTAAGATTTACCGTGACCTGCAGGAAGTCTATTGGTGGAGTGGGACGAAGAAATACATTACAGAGTTTGTAGCTAAGTGCTCTACATGTCAGCAGGTTAAGATTGAGGACCAAAATCCCAGTGGTTCCATGCAGGAGTTCAGTATTCCCACTTGGAAGTGGGAGGAAGTGAACATAGACTTCATGATGGGTTCGCATCGCACTCATCGTCAGCATGATTCGATTTGGGTCATCGTAGATAGAATGACTAAATCAGCCCATTTCTTTCCAGTTCATACCTCTTACTCAGCCAAGGACTATGACAGGCTCTATATCAGAGATTTGGTTAGGTTATACGGTGTCCCATTATCCATCATTTAAGATAGAGGTATGCAGTTCACCTCTTATTTTTGGAAAGCCTTCCAAAAGGGTCTTGGTACCCCAGTTCACCTCAGTACAGCCTTCCACCCTCAGAAAAATTGTCAAGAAAAGAGGACCATTCAGACTTTGGAAGATATGTTGAGAGCATATGTATTTGACTTTAAGGGCAGTTGGCATGACCACTTCCCTTTCATTAAGTTCGCATATAATAACAATTATCATTCCAGTATTCAGATGGCTCTGTTTGAGGCTTTTTATGGGAGGAGATGTATATCTCCCATTGGTTGGTTTGAGGTAGGTGAGGCCGCAGTAGTAGGGCTTGACTTGGTGTTTGATGCTTTAGAGAAAGTGAAGTTTATTAGAGAGAGGCTTAAGACAGCCCAGAGCCAACAGAAATCATATGCAGATATGAAAAGAAATAATCTTAAGTTTGAGGTTGGTGACTTTATGTATTTAAAAATCTCTCCCATGAAGGGAGTGAATAGATTTTGTAAGAAGGGGAAGCACAGTCCTCGATATGTTGGTCCTTATAGGATTCTCCGTCATTTCAGTAAGATGGATTATGAGCTTGAGTTGCCTACAAAATTAGCATCAGTGCACCCAATGTTTCATGTCTCCTTACTCAAGAAGTGTATTACTGACCCAACAGTTGTAGTCCCTCTAGAGAGTGTAAATGTTTAGAACAGTCTCTCTTATGAGGAAATCCTAGTCGAAATCCTTGATCGTTAGATTCGTAGACTAAGAAACAAAAAAGTTGCTTTGGTCAAAGTTCTTTGGTGGAATCAGTTCGTGGCGGGAGCTACTTGGGAAGCAGAAGCAGACATGTGAACCAAGTATCCTCACCTCTTTTCCGCAAACTTAGACTCAGCCTAAGGTAACAGTCTTCCTTAGATTTAATCTATTCCATGCTCAGTTACAGCTGCATAACATTCACATATCATTCATGCATTCATGAAACAGTTTAGTCATGTATCATGTCTCTAGAATTCAGTCATGCTTCAGTTATGCATGTTAGTTTAAGTACAATTCCTCTCACTTCAGTCAGTCTAATTCGAGGATGAATATTCCTAAGGGGGAGATATTGTAAGACCCCACAAAGTCTTAGTCATTTCAGTCCAATATAGCATGCCAAAAAAGGTCCCAGACATAGAAAAATTTAGCTAAGTGTTAACACTTAGAAGCATTTTTAGCCTTCATAATGGAATTATCTTATTTTCGATCCTTTTGACCTTAGATTGTTGATTTTTAAATTGATTCATCATCAGGGATGTCAATAGGTCATATTGGGTGAGTTCAGAATTTTTCAACATCGTTAGAGCCATGTTTGGGTGCCCAAAGTAGTGCATTGATGTGATCAGACTATGACACATTAGTAATTGCGTTGACAACATCGACGTGGTGCGCCAACAATCACATCAACACCATCGATGTGGTGCATCGGATATTGTAACACTAGGCATAGATTTTGTATTAAGCTATGGGTTTGTGGGGGTAATTAAGTCATTTGCCTCCCACATTAAATCCCCATAACACGAAATTTAACTCCCAAAAGGGAAAATTACATTCCTTATTCTCAAAATCCTCTCAACAACAAGCCCTAGTTTCATCAAACTCAAGTCCAAGTTCCAAGAATTCACCAACAACCTTCACGAAATCAACAACCAAGGTATGTTAGGTGTTCATCCTTGGGTCTTCATCCACTCTTAGAGTCCAAGAAACCTTTTCAAAAACTTGAATTATGATTTTCATGTTATGAATTGAAGTATGCCCATGTTTGAATAATTGTATGGATTTCAAGTTGAGATCTTTTATGTGTTCCATGAAATTATGTTAGCATGTGTGTCGAATTATGAATCTTTCATGTTAAAACCCTTGAAATTGCAAGTTTAAGTTGTAGTCATAATGCTTACATATTGTTTATTATCATGTGCATTAATTATGCTCCCCAAGTGTTTGATAGAATGTCCATGTGAATTGAATAGTGTATTCATGACATGTTATCATGTGTTCTCATTCAGGTAAAAGTTTATCACCTCCAAGTGTTTGACAAAATGTCTCAGTGAATAAATTGTGAACAATTGACTATTACCATGTTTACAAGATTTGCTACGTTTTTATACATTATGCTATCGAGTCTTGGGGGTATTTATTACCCAAAATCTATTTGTTTACTTAGTTGTAGTAATTACAAATAGTCCCAGTAAAGGTCAAGAACAGTAATACTCAGTCAGTAACAGAACTCAGTGAACTCAGTCCAGATCTGTCAGTCAACATGATCAGTGTCATCTCAGTCAATCCTAGTATAATCTAGCGATCAGTTCAGTGTCGATTAAGTTAGGAGTAGGATTCAACACCGAGCGAACCTAGGGATAGGGTCATTCCTACCAGCAGCGGGTTTGACCCTTAGTAGTATTCCCTGTGTTGCAGAACTAAGTAGCTAGCCTAGGGTAAGTCGTCCTCCTATCACACTAGGGTTGAAGAAATCTTATATATATTTCACGAGTCTTCCTTTCAGATGAGGGTTAACCCAACTTTATTAGTATCCCGTGGCAAGGTGCTAACACCCTTCTAACTGGTGTCATAGGTTGGACCCCAAATCAGTATATATTGGGGTATGTCGGTTAGATAAACACTCCCACAGTTACAGTTTCAGTCTCAGTATTCAGTAAAGAAATCAGACAGTTCTACAGAACCATGGTTATCAGTTATCAGTTACACAACCATCAGAATTCAGTACTTCAGTATCAGTCTAAACTTTTAGTTATCAGTATTCAGTTACCAGAATTCAGTAATTTAGTTTCAGTCTAATTTAGATAGACGTTATGTGCGCAATTTTGTATATTCAGCATGTTCAGTAGTTACAGTTATGCATGTACTCGCATCCAGTTACTTCATGATTTTCATTTAGTTAGTTATTATCTCATGCATATGAACCCATGTATATCAACCTACCTCACTTAGCATACCAGTACATTCAAAGTACTGACACATACTCTTTCTTTGCGCTATGATGTCTCATATCATAGGTTCATACATACGGGTTCCTGATCATACTTAGCAGGTCAAAATATCAGCAGCATATTCAGTGGTGAGTCCTCATATTTTGAGGACAGAGTCTATCCATCTCAGTATGTTAGTTAGCTCAGTAGTTATATCAGTCAGAGTTAGTTGGGGGTTTGTCCCATCAACTTCATATTCAGACAGTTAGAGTCTTTCAGACTAGCTCAGTTAGTTATTCAGTTTTCAGGTGTTATTATCAGCACACTCAGTTATTATTTAAGTATTTTGAGAACCTTATGGCATTTTTAATTATACTTTTGCATATATTTTCAGTATCATTATTCAGTGCTCACAGCAGGTATCAGTCATGGGTTAGCTTGTGATCCTTAGGGGTCGTAAGCACCGTATGATGTACAGGGTGTAGACTCGGGTCATTATAATTTACCACCATATATCAACTCCAGCATGTTTATTTTAGCATGGGCTGGCAAGGGATTTTTGTTGATGTTTGGAGTCTCCGAGGCCTATATAAAAATCTGATTGGCATCGATCAGATCCTAGGTGGCTCTCTTCAAATACAAGTATTTCTCAATATCATGCCCCGGCATGTCATAAAAATATGCACACCTTAAAGAATAATCAAGATTCCTCATAGGTGGATTCAAAAGACTTCCTTAAATTGGGCTCAAGACCTTCGTATTCCTCAACCCTTGAAACAAACTAGCATACGACTCCCCGAGAGGTGTGACTCATTATTGACTAAATTCTCTTTATTAAACTCAGACCTAGGTTGAAAACCAGATTTGGAAGGGTTCTGGTAATTTTGTGGAGTCGAAGGACTATTTTGAGAAGCTGGTGCATGACCTTGTGGGTAAGAATGGGTTTGGACATATGGTTGTGCGCTATATACTGGGTATAAGGGTGGGGGGATGGAATATAGCAGGTTTTGTGGAAGGTAGTAATGATAGGGGGAATATATGGAGCTTGGGCATAGACTTGGGCTTGGGACTAGGGATAAGGGTGTGGAAGTCTTTTCGGATAGGCGTGCAGGCCAGCTACAACAGTCGCCACCTCCTTTTTTTTTTTTACCTCCAAAATTTCCAGAACCACTTTGAATTGCATGGGTGGTGTCCTTTCATGCGAAAAAACTCAAGATACATCCAATCTTGATACCCTCTTCTATTATCTCTCCCATTTTAAGGACTTCGATAAATGGCTTACCCATCACCGGAAGCAAGTGTTGAAAATAGTTCTCATCTTGTGCCTAAATGAAGACCTCCACCAACTTGATCTCTTTCATTGAAGTTTTTACCTTCGCGGCCTGTTCACGCTACCTTATCGTATACTCTTTGAAGCTTTTAATACTCTTTTTCTTCATATTAGTTAGGGATTTTTCATCAGGAATCAGATCCACATTATATTGAAATTGTTGCACGAACTCGTTAGCCAGGTCATCCTAAATACTCCACTTGCCAATATCCTTATCAACAAACCACTCTGAGGCTAGACCCGAAAGACTCTCACCAAAGTAAGACATGAGCAATTCTTCTTTACCTCCAGCACCCCTTAATTGATTACAATAATGACTCAATTATTACACCGGATCTCCGTGTCCATCATACTTCTCAAACATCGGTATCTTAAAGCCAAGAGAAAGGTTAACACCTGGAAACATGCATAAATCTTTATACGAAACACTTTTATAACCCCCAAGTCCCTATAAATTTCTCATGGCTTGTTCTAGATTCTTCAATATCTGTGCCATGACTTCTTGTTCCTCCGTTGCAACAGGTTTCTCTAAATCAAATGGAAGTGCAAGTGGTTGAGTATATCTGTATGGTTCATTTATTTTCAAAGTAGGCTCTGGGGCATAATACTGATCATCTAAAACCTTTAACACCGGCTCACTGGCAGATCGAGGGAGCATGATTGTTGGACGAACCACATAAGTAGGATATTCCGGTTGTGAAGAAGCCACAAACACAGGTGGGTGTTGGATGGGCAGAGGGCCTCTGTTGAGAAACCGTCAGGGGAACACTAAAAGTGCTAAGATAGTACTAATGTGGCATGAATCCCAGCACATACTGGGGTATATCAGTGGGACAAAAAAACTGAGCTTGAGACAGCAGTGGATAATTGGAGGCGTTACCGAGATCATCCGTGTATGGGGGAGGGGGCATACCACTAACCCAGGCTTGGTGCATCTCTGCCAGTTGTTATCTAAGTCTCAATATCTCCTCATTATGTTCTGAACCCCCTTTCCTAGGACTCTGGTTCGGGTCAATTAGTGAATTTTCTGCCTCTTTGTTGGCCATGGCGAGCTTTGCTTTTTATCTAGTGAAGTAAGGATGACTAGCTAGAGTGCTACAAACCAACCACTTTTATCTGATAGAACATGCTCATCGAAGACAAAACCCATTAGGATTAGGTCACATAACAAGCATGGAAATCACATTGTATATTGATCCTAGATTCATGCGCATTTCTACAAACCTTTGAGGGTAATGAGACCATTTTAACATCATCCCGATCTCTTACTCACACATATTATTTTTTTTCTTCTTACCTTCTATTACACCTCGTTCTTTCTACTTTTCGCCCTCATTTCACTCTTCTTTGGATCAGTTCTTTTTTCTTCCCTTTTTCTCTCTCACTATTCTTTCTTTTCTTTTCTTCTCTCACTGTTCTTTCTTTTTATCATTCTTTATGGCTTTTGTTTTTCTTTAAAAGAGAAAAATTAAGGAAAAACAAAAAAAAACAAAATGCTTAGATCGAACCCAAGAGTAGGTTGCCTACATATCATGTTGTACATGAATCAAATCTTGCGTAGTTTGGGAACGTGTGCACACAAAGTTGATGATTTTTTGATTTTTTTTGCAAAAAACAAACAAAAGAAAGAACAGCACAACGCCGCTATATTACATAAATAAAAAATTAAAACAGACTTCGAATTTAAGACAACCTTGATGCTAATCAACAAAGATATGAACAGCACTCTAGACCAACATGAAAACATACGTAACACTCATAATAAAGACTCCAATGTTAAAACAAACTTGACACCGGCTGAAAAAAAACATAACAATACAATGATAGAAAAACAAAGGACTCAAACTAAATAAAAGTAGGAAGTGCCCCTTCAAACTGCTGCGCTGTGTAATGGCCCTGGCTGAGATGGACTTATCTGTTAAGTTCTCGCTCTCCCACTCAAACTTTGTAACATATCCTGCAATGACACTTTGACATTTGGGAGGGAGCTTCTATCACGTATCCCCGCCTCTTGGAGAGTACACCCAAAAAGGTTTTTCTGGTACCCTTTCACAGTTGTAATCAAACCTAATAACTGAACTCACAATTGCTCCACTTTGGCACCTGGATCTTCCCCCTCATTGTCCTTAACTTTGTCTGCTTCTCGTATCCGCCCTCTAACTTGAACTGGTAATGGTTTACTAATACCACGGGACATAGATTGTAGCTAGATTGCATAGTTTTGAGTGCATCCTGGATTATCCAAACCTTCTAAACGGGTATCTACACCTAGCTTTATCACGTTATACCATAATTGCTCTTATTTACTTTCCCCTAGGGCTGGGTCCTTAAAGTACTCTACATCCCTTAGAAGATCCAATATTAGTGGGATGTCTTGCACTCTACTCAACTGACGCATTACCCTTCTCGAATTGTAAGGTCTGGTGCAGTTAAGCCCTATCTAAACTAGAAGAAGTTGCATTAGAGATCCAACCAGGATTTTCTTAGGACGGAGCCATATATAGGTCCAAAGAATATTGTCCTAAGTTCTTGATTTGAGAAATTTGATTCAGGCATTGACTCCCATAGGCAATGAAAATTTATCAAAGCGCATTCTCTGTTCCATGGCTTCTAATCGATAAGTAATACAATGGTCGACCACATCTACTTTAATCAAGGAAGGAGCGTGTAAATGCTCCATTATTAATAACTGTAACACTAGGTTACTTCCCTTAAAAAATCATATCCCTCCCTTTACTTCAGTCAAAGCCTTGTATATTTCTGTTAAGATCGTTGGTACAATGGTAACCTCCTACCCATTCTTGAATAAAGCCATCACCACTAATTGTAAACGAATGTTGATACGTCTCTCATCTAACGGGAACACTGAGATACCCAACAAAGCCAGACAGAAAACCTCAAGACGACGTTGTTCCCACATCTTCTTGGTAGTACAAAATTCATCCCAAAAGCAGTCAAAACTTTCTAAGGACCCAAATCTAGCAAACAAATAGTTAAAGGAAATCCATGATTATTTGAGACACCCTAAACGCTTATTTTCTTTCAATCCACAGCCTTGGAGAAATCTCTTGCCAGAATAATCTCGGGCTAAAATTATCTGTTGATCAATATAAGAAAATTGGAAAAAACGAGATATTTCTATCATAGTAGGGGTCAATTCACAACTTATGAACCCAAACACCAAACTATATGGATCCCAAAAGGTTAACATAGACTCTATTAAATCTGGATGGGGCGTGAAATCCAGGAGTGCTATAAGATTGCCTAAAACTTTCCTTAACTCATGCTTTTCAGAGTAGTTGAACATGCCCCACCACTTGATTAACTTTATGGGCACCTTAGCAACCATTAGGATTCTAGACTTTGTGGACGGATCTATCCTGTAATAACATATAAGACATTAACTCAAAAATTCTATAAGCAGTAAAAGATTCCCAATCCTTGAGATTTTGACACGGACATGTGTCGAAAGGACAAACCACTTTATAACTCAAATTCATCGAATGGTACCACTAAAATAAATCAGCCTACTCGGTCAGAACCAGCTAACGACACTAGACTAAGCGGAGACATACCTAGGCTAGGACTAAGACAAGGACCAAAAAAAAATATTGTCGGACCCACCGAGGGTTGCCTATGTATCCCGCTCCAAAGGACGAGAATCAGGTATGCGTAGTTCGTCCAGATTGGACAGTTAAGGACTAAATAACAAACTGAACCCTGACTTGAGAGACACGGTCAAAGATAGACGAAACGTTAATAAAATCTTTTGGGGGGTTTTCAACTTGACACTTCACATAAACATGACAACAACAACTATGAAAGAAAAAATCTTTTTAAGTATTTTCGTTATATAAAATGTATCAAACTTCTACCATCTTTTTTTTTGCATTTTCTTTTTATAAAAAAACCCATTGAAAAACTCTTATTGAGTTTTTCTACTTATGAACGCTTACTAAAGGAAATAGAAGGAAATTTTCTTTATGTTATTGATTTTGACAAATGAGTGCAAATGGTAAAACTCTTTTTGAATTTTTGGATTGTGAAAAACAAAAGTCATAAAAAAACTCTAAAAACTACGAAACTCTTTCTTGACTCACTTTTCTTTTCTCTCTTTTTTTTCTTTTTTTTTTCTTCTTTTTTTTCTCTTCTTTTTCAATATTTTCTTGCCTATATACTTTACTTCTAACACATGTTTTCCCCAAATCAATCAGTCAAATGACCCCGTCACCCTCAAAAAATGAGATATTTAGCACATAAGGATGCTTTTAATATGAGTCTCTTATAAAGGACCAAGTAGATCTCGCTAAGTCTTAATATGATGCAGATAAGCATGATCTAAAGGATGACCTAGGTTGGGGTCCACTAACAAGGCTGTTCGGGGGCGTATATAGTCGATAGTGGCTGCGATTGCTTTCCACCTACTCCATACATTCAACGACTCCCCCTCCTAAAATAAGGGTGACTCAACTAGAGTCCGTGTACACGACGTGGACTCCGAGATTTGTTTCAGAAAGAATTGACTCAGGTTATGCAAATAATGCTAAATATAAAGCGGTAACACATAAGAGGAAAAATTGTAAACACGTAGCAAATAGGTACTCAACAGTGATAAAACAAATACAAAGCATAACACAAACAATGTCTATACACCTATAATGCCAAAATAAACCAATAAAACTCCAAAAAAATAAGCTCAAATTTTTAAAAAGTCCCCAACAGAGTCGTCAGAGCTGTCACACCCCTTTTTTTAACCAAAAAAATTAATTTTATGTTTGAAAGGGATTTTTATTATTAAACGACAAAATAAAAAATTTATTTCGAAAAGGATTTTTTTTCATTTAATTCTGAGTCGCTACTTGACATAAATCGGGTGTGCCAAGTCACCTTTAGAAATCCTTTTTCAAAATAGTTTGACTCTAAACCTGATCCGTAAACAGAGATTTCGGATAAGGAATTTTATTGACCGAGGGGAAGGTGTTAGGCATCCCTTGATCCCGTGTTTCAACCACGGTCGCTTGGTGGAGCATATCGTCTAGTTTGACACTATGAATGTATAAAACACACAAAACAATCAAACCAAACAAACAAAAATCCAAAAAAAGTTAATGTCCAGTCCAATTATTACAAACCAAAATAAATAAATAAAATGCGGAAATGTAAACCTACTCTATCCTAGGCTAATCCTAAATTGTGCTCCATTGCTTTACCCGATGTCTCGGGCCTTGATCACGAACATTCTTCGAATACAATTTCCTCGGGGCATTCCCCGGATGAAATAATTTAAATACCTCGGGACATTCCCCAAATGGTACAATTGATCCAAAAGCAATAAAACCAAACCATTCAACAAACATTTTTTAAGCATTCACCAATCCAGAATTTTTAAATTTGCCTACCCCTATCGTTTGCGTACTCATTTTTTATTTATCATAATTCCAATAAATTCAACATAATCGATGAACCAAAATTAATATGAATTCACTTTATCACGATTAAACCCACCCCGAATTTCTTTTTTACACGTGAACTTTTTAACATGAATATAGTTATCCACCCATATCGACATCGATTTCAAACCACAACTAGTTGTTCAGATAAACAACACCCAAACATCAATAAAATTATCCAATCAATAATCATCAACACACAACCATAACATCAATATACTAAATTAAAATAAAATAAAGAGAAAGAGTAGTAAAAATGGACATCTTTAGATGAAAGTGAATCAATCAATGCCCGACAAAAATTCTCGAATGAAAAATCTCAACTACGAACTCGTGAATTGAATAAAATCAGTTCAAAACTCGATAAGCCCCAAAAATCTAAGTCGAACAGAAGTCCAAAAATACACACAAACAACCGAAATAGAAATTGCAATTAGAAAACAAAGAAATCGTATAATTTTGGACGGGACCTTGCTGGAATCAGCTCAAGAATGAAAAAGAACGACGAATTAGAATCCGAGATAAAACCCAAAGTTCGACTAGAATCAAAGACGAAGAACAGATGCGTCCGAAACAAAAGATTAAATGAAAAAAAACTAAGACCCGTGTAGCCGAAGCTCCGATGAGCTTAGATGACGTCCAGAAAAATGATGAAAATGGGTCGAATTTCGATGGCGGATAGTGTTTCCAGTGAGATTTCACTGGATTCTAATGTTCCTTCGCCCAATCTCCCTAAAACTCCATCTATTTTTTCCAATTCTCCTTACAGTGTGCGTGTGTGTATGTTTTTTGGTTTTCGATGAGCCAGTGGAGGTATTTTTCAGTGGAATCGCAAATTTGTGTAGTAAGATGTGTGTGAGTGATGTCTCAGAGTGTGTATGCATATAGAATCATCGAGTTCCCCCCTTTCCAGTGATGTAGTGTGTATACATTCTCCCCTGTGATGGTGTGTGCTATGCGTATGTCCCTAGAGTGATGTGTAATCCTACGTGTATTATTCTGTGAGAGTCCAAATTGTAGTGTGCCCAGGTCTCTTCTGTGAATGGGAATTGGAATAAATGTGTGACGGTGTATGTAAGGTTTTGGCGTGACCAGTGTGTGTGAGATGTGTGCCATCGTGTGAATTATGAGGATGAGTATGTATTTTGTATAGGTCCCACATGTGTTGTCTATGGTAGGGTATGTGGATAAAAGGGGTGTGGGGTAGGGGTGTGAAGTAGATAGGTTGTTAGTTTTTCATCATTTTATGGAAAAATTATCAACTAAAATGGTGTGTATGATAAGGTGAGTTAAATGAGTAAAAATATTTTTGGGAAGGGAAAAAATTACATGTCTACAAGCTAAAAAAACTTTAATTTATCTCGTAGAGCATAGACCCAACACTTTTCTTTAATTCGGAGCAAGATGGTACACCCTACAAACATAGTACCCATGGGCTATATGGATCCGCTGTTAACTCGTCCGTTAAGTCCCCAATTTGAGTTTGCCACAAGGATTGAAGTTTCATAAAGAGAAGGTATGCCCACTTACCGACATACCATATTATCCCACTTACCGAATAATATATTATAAAACCCGCATCGATAAAATACGATTTCCGGCTATGAGTAATCTAAACTCTTGCCATCTTTGGATAACCATTTAGATCTCTTTATGCCCAATTTTAGTCCATTAAAACATGCGTAAGAATACTCATTTCTTTAATGCTAAGGGCATATCATGATAGGTATCGTCATACCTAGACCTGCAAGTCATATCTTATCATATCATGTCCATAGCCCTTTTTTTATTCAAACCATGTTAATGACCAACAAGATGATTCAATTATCACAAAGGAGTTCTCTTTCAAAATGGATGTACAAGTTTAGGAAAAACAATTTCCTTTCAAGACATAACTCTTAGGTGGTTGTATGTAACGTTCCGAAGGTACCCCTTGGACGTCACACGGTGCTTAGGACTACGAATAGCCCAAGCTAACCCATGATATCTACTAAAGTTTAAACTCTCATAAAAGTAAACTTAAATCATGAATGAATGCTAAAGATAACTTTAAAATGGAATCCATTCATAAGAATAATCCCAGCTAAAACTTTGTTGCTTAATGACTTTCAAATCTATCGGAATTAGAAAGAAACTTAATCTGACTAGTCTTGACAAGCCTCTAATCGAATGACTGAAGATCCATTGGGACAAACCCCAGCTGACCCAAAATGTAAGCTAATTAATTGGAATAACTACTTTTAACATCAGGAATTATTGTAAATATGACCCTCAAACTATGAGGACTCACCAACTGGCTGAACGTAGGAAATGGTGCCTGCAATAATTCGTGATGTTGGGTACGAACACTAGAACCTACATTATGAAATAATGTAGCACATAGACATATATGTGGGTCAGTACTTCTGGAATGTAATGAGTATTTAGAGGTGCATATAATGAGTAAAACTTAAATTGAACATACTTTCAAAACATGCATGCTAAGGGATTGTTTGGTACAGTGTATTGACAAAAATAATGCATGTATTAATTAATGTGTATTAAGAATACCTTGTTTGGTATAATTTTTAGTTATACACTCTATTGTGTATTAAGGTGTGTATTACTAATACTACCCATTTTCTATGTATTAGTAATGCAAAGTCTTTAATACATGCATTAACTTATTAAATGACCTTAATACCCCTCAATTTTCCTCTCAAAATATTTCACCATTCTTTTTCCCACCATTTTAATTTGCAATAGTGAATCTTTTCAAAATATTTCACAATTTTTTTCCCACCATTTTAATCTACAACAATGAATAATTGATTTAAATAATTGTAACATATTTTTGCTTTGCTTCGAGGGTCTTTAAAAATATTAAAAAAATTAAGACTATTTCTTAATTTTACGTTTTATATTTTATTTTTATTTCGACTATGTTAATCTGTTGGCGTAATATTTCATGCGCAAAGACGAAGGTCTTGCAATTAATCCAAAACCTCTATATACTAATTCAACAATACTAATTATATTTGAGATGGCAAAAAAATTTTGTTGCAAAAAAGTGTACAAAATCAATGAAGGGTATTTTTGTAAATAAATACTTCTTTTATAGAAATTATGTAAGATGTATTATTTCTTATACATCAAACCAAACAATGTATAAGAAATAATACATGCATAAATAATACAAGCATTATTAATGCAAACATTATTAATACACTATATTTTGCATTAATCTTATACACTCTACCAAATGACCCCTAAGTGTAAAAAGACTCACCTTGATCATGAATAAAACTGAAAGATGAAATATCATAAAACATGAATAATAAAGCATAATCTGATAAGCGTAGTGATCTATTGCACTTAGTTTCTAAAATCTTTACTTTCATTTTCTTTGTAGGAGATTACTATAACCGACATAAACCATGTGAACTATCATGGAGTCCAACGTCTTACCCACGTTGAGGAGAGTTATTCTACCCTTGCCATCAGAATAGAACCTTAACTTAAAGTGATCACAAAACTTCATTCATATTGGGAAATTAAGGGACACTCTCTTGAGAGGCCTTTAAACCTATGAGGGCACATAGTTTCTGGAGAATAGGATGCACTAACCCATATTCCCCTCTTGGTGCTAATACTACTCCCAAAACACACACACATACACTCACATATATATATATATATATATTTGAATGTATATATGCTCATACTTAGAAAATACACCTTAAAATAGAATATAGGTTTGTAAACTGAAAAATGACTATGCTTCTTTTACTTAAATCATACCCATGGGGTGAAATTATGGATAAGATCAAAATTAAGCTTTAATCAAGTTGCAATACTTGTATATTGAACTTATAAGCTTAAACTTCTTGTACTTATTAAATCATGCTTAAATCTTGAAATTCATGCATCATATCATAGAAACTTTATATCAAAATACCATGCTCAAGACTTAAATTAGAATCTTTCATCAATTCATCAAACTTTAATTCAACATAATGAAAATCATGTCATAATAACAATCATGTAAATCAAAAAATGAATAAAGGTAATTTCTTGTATAAATCAAACTTCAAATCACATGATAACATCATAAATTCAAAACATGAGCAAGGTTGTCCTTGCTCAAACCCCACATACCTGGTTATCTCAGCTTCTTGAAGGGAACTTGGACTTGGGTACCTAGGAGATGAATTTATGGAATAAACCCTAGATTTGTTGTTCTTGAAAGTGGAAGAGGGATGTATATTGATGAATGATTAATAAAAAGGGAAAATTAAGCATATTTGGTGTTATAGGTCGTGAATTGGGTGTTTAATGGAAAGGAAAAAGGACCAAAATACCCTAAATTCTTAAGTGACTGCATGACTATTTACACTGCAGTGTGGCACAAAGCTTATCGAGGAGGCCAGCCTCTGTGTCACGCTGCCTATCATGGAGGGCTTGCCTCCATGCCTTGCTACGTATCGCGGAGGGATTGCCTCCATGACACGTTGAAATCATAGAGGCACACTGTTTTGGATGACCCTTTTAACCTTCCTAGACATGGGAAGGAAAAATCACCCCAAACCTTCTTCAAAAATTCATAAACTCTTTTGGATAACCCTTTTAACCTTCCTAGACATATTTCAAGCCAAAAATAAATATTTTGAACATGGAAAGGCAAAAAATAAAATGTTTAAAATATTGAGGGTGTCAAAGTTCTCATGACGCTTGTACTTAGTATGGAATAATTGGTTTGGGGACCTTTTAACATGTGACGACTAGTTGGGAACTTGTCTAGGATCTTGTGGGGTATTACAATGTATCTTTCATAATTCTTACAAGTTCCATATGAATAAAAGTATTTTTACATGCATAAGATGCTCTCTGAAAATCATACAAGAAATCAAACCATTATTTGGTAAAAGAGAAGGAGGGGTAACAATTTTTCTATATTTATCTGAGAACCCACAACAATGGTTAATTACAATACTTCTTATCATAAAGTAGGGTTCATAATTCAAGCACTTTCATTAGTTCAAAACCCATAACATAAGTATATGAATAGAATCTAAGGTTTATCGAAAACCCATAGTAACTACATAATTTCATTATAAAAGGGTTCATAATTCATTCACTTAAATTAATTCCAAAATTCCCATATCATAAACATACATGTATAATATAAAGTATTGGGAAAATGAACTTTTTTAATCCCATGAATGTTAGGATAATTCTACATACCTTTTTTTATGAACAATAATTCAAAACAACTTGAATCTACTCTTGGAAGTATGAGTTTTGGAAGAAACCCTAACTTCGTTATTTTGAGAGTGTAGAGAAGAATGAGCCTTTAAAACTGATTAGTAATAGATAATAACTCTTATTGAATGATTTAAGTCATGGAGGAGGAGTTTGGGGTGAGTAAAAGGCCAAAATACCCTTTTGAAAACATTATAATAGTGTCGAACTGTCCCAGCGGACGATTTGGGTGATGGACCGTCACTCCCGTGACTAACCACTACTCCAACCATCCCAGAATGGCCAAATTTCAGTATTTCTTCTTAAGGGAGAAGGTTTGGCGTGATGGGCCATTGCTGGTGTGACGGTCCATCACCTTAGTCGTCGCACCCTGGTAGACAGACACCCTTTTGGTAAATTGAACATAACTTCTTACTTTAATATCAGATTAAGGTAAAATTGAATGCATTGGAAAGAAGACTCAAACACCTTTCATTTGGCATATAGTAAGCCATCTAACTTGATATATTCTAGTAGTAATAGTCATTGGAAGTTTACCCAAGTAGGAGCGTTCACTAAAACTCTATTGGTAGAAAAGTTCTAAACTCATCTTTGAGTTAGGAGATTTTCATGACCTCAATTCATATACAAAGATGTTTCCACACTATAGAATTGATCGACATACCTATATTTATATAGAAATCATTGAATTTTGGGTCTATACACGTAAGAATGACGATTTTAGTTCTAGTCCTAAAATATGAGATGTTACAATAGGGTTCCATCCAAGGCTATACCCATAAGCCACTTATACATTTGGGTATGTCCAACTGAAGTGAGAATTTATAATCCATATTTAAAAATATTGGATGAACGAACAATAAGTGGTTTCCTTATAGGTGATGTGGTTAACTCTAAAGATTCAAATTTTACTATCTTTCTCATTCTCCTAAAATTATTGAGGCTAGAAATGCTAAATTTCTTGAGGAACATATAGTAAGTGGGGGTAGTTCAACTCAAGTGGTGGAACTAAAAGATATAACAAAACCACTTATGGTACCTTTATATACTGAAAACTTGAATGCAAATTAGTTAAATTCTAATGAATTACCTGAATAAAAAGTTTAAGAGCCACCACCACTTGATGAGACACATGAAGAATAACCCGCTTTACTTGAACTCATTGTTGAAGGAGCACCTGAATAAGTAAAAGTAAGAAGATCCTGAAGAGTTCGTAGACTAGCAATTTCTAATGACTATATTGTATATCTTCATGAGTCATGATTATGTTATTGGAATAAAAGATGATCCATGTTCATTTTTACAAGCCATGAGTGGAGAAAATTTCACACTTTGATATGATACCATGAAAGAAGAGATAGAATCTATGACTATGAATAAAGTTGAAATCTCTTTGAATTATCAAAAAGAGTCTCTACTATAGAATCTAAATGAGTTTATAAAACTAAAAGAGACTCATTTTGTAATATTTAACGATATAAAATTAGACTTGTAGAAGAGGGTTTCACTCAAAAGAAGATATTGATTACTATGAAACTTTCTCTTCTGTATCAAAGAAGGATTTATTAAGAATAATCATGGCATTAGTAGATTTTGATTTAGAACTACATCAAATAGATGTGAAAACGACTTTCCTAAATGGAGAACTTGAAGAGGAGGTATACATGCATCAGCCTGAAGGATTTAGTGATAAGGATGAAAGTTACCTTATTTGCGAGTTGAATAAATCTATTTAAGGATTAAAATTGGCTTCCTGCCAATGGTATATTAAATTTCATAATGTTATTTCTTCATTTGAATTCATGGAGAACATCGTTGATTAATGTATATACCTTAAGATAGCTGGGAGAGAATATATTTTCCCAGTCCTGTATGTGGATGACATTTTACTTGCTAAGTAATGATTTGGAGATGTTGCATGAGATGAAACAATTTCTTATCCAGAATTTTGAAATGAAAGATATGGGTGAAGCCTCATATGTCATTGGCATAGAGAGTCATAGAGCTAGATCTCAACGATTGCTTGGACTATCTCAAAGAGCCTACATTGAATTTTTTTTTGAAAGGATAAGGAATGAAAAACTTATCACCTATAGCAACACCTATTATTAAAGGTAAAAATATTTCATGAATCAATGCCCACAAAATGTATTGGAACAAGAGTAAATAAAAGGCATTTCATATGCTTCACTTGTTGGGAGCCTTATGTATGCACAGATCTACACTAGACCTGATATTGCCTTTGTAGTAGAAATGCTTGACAAATATCAAAGTAAACCTGGTCTTAATCATTGAAAATCTGATAAAAGAATTTTGAGATATTTACAAGGAACCAAGGATCTTAAGCTTACATACAGATATTCTAACTCATTGAAAGTCATCATGTGTTCAGACTTCAATTTAAGTGGATGCAAAAAGAGTGGTAAATTTACTTCTGGATATATTTTTCTTCTTTCTGGAGGTGTTGTGTCTTTAAGAAGTCTTAAGTAAACCATTGTTGCAACATCTACTATGGAAGCTGAATTTACAGCATGTTATGAAGCTACATCACAAGAGTTATGGTTGAAGGACTTTACTTCAGGTCTTAAAGTTATCGATTCTATTGCAAAGCCATTGAGATTGGTTTGTGATAATTCAACTGTGTTATTCTTTTTGAAGAATAATAAGAGTGACAGCCGAAGTAAGCACATCGACATAAAGTATTTGATGGTTAGAATCACGTCAAGAAGCAAGGTGTGAGTTTTGAACATGTTAGTACTACTTTGGTGATTGTTGATCCTATGACAAAAGGTTTACCAGCTAATGTTTTCAAGGATCATGTGACCCATATAGGACTTAGTAACTCATTGTAGTATTGCTATATTCTCTAACAATTGATCTAGAAATTATCATTTTTGTTATACACAAATGTGCACATTTTGATTTCATGTATTATATTGTGATCATTGGATCAAATAAAGTTGGGCTATGAATGACTTATATTAAGCTCATTTATAAAGTTGTTGAACACTTTATTTAGAACATATTGTACATTGTAATACATGGAAGGAAGTATTTGATTAAGAGAATGACCGTCATGATTCTTGTATTAATATATTCTTGATAAAAGTGATTTTTGTATAACTATTAAATTGAGTGAGTATGTGTTTATGGCCATATTGTTTATTTTCACTCATAAAGGATTTTCTTATTTCGATATGTGGGTCAAGTGGGAAAATGTAAGAATATTATGTATAATATTTTGTATTAATGACCCACATTTTTTGTAAGGAATTTACCTTATCTCCCAAGTAAAGTAATAAATTAGTCAATTACTATTCCTTCAAGTTATGCATATATGGTATTTCTTTGATGGAAAGAAATATTATGAAAATCCCTAGGATTAAAGTTATTTTCCTAAGAGTCCCTAGCCTACCTATAAATGCGTATGTGACTCCATTAGTCTGACATACCTTTGATAGGCATAGGCTAAAAGATTCTAAGATCTCTTCTTTCCCTCTTTTCTTGTTAAAGTTTTTAACAAAGATTATTCTGCACAACACTTGAACAATAATGGTTGAAGGTACGTTCCTATTTATTTTTTCTATTGTGCATTGGCTCTATGTGTGTGTTAAAATTCAACACCCCCATCCCAACTCCACTTCTCAAACCCCATTCTCAATTAAGGTTACAATACATTGAATCTTGGACTTCTTACGTAATTGTACATGTGACCGATTTTTTTTTTAATAAAATAGCTGCATGTATATGTAATATATTGATATTGAAAAAATAATTATATAATGTAGTGTATAGATATTATATAAGCAGTGTATATATATATATATATATATATATATATATATACACATCCATATATACCGTTTATACAATATTTTTTATGGAGCTCAAACTCAATAGCATACATTTTTACTGAGCATAACATTTAACGTTTCATAGCTAATCTATGACCGTTTTTATTTATTTGTTGGATCAACGAGAGATGCGATGGAACAATACTCTACAGAACTGCAAGGACTTGCCATGAAAATTATGTATAAAATGGCTAAGGCATAGGGATGCTAGATGAAGATATATATAAATGCAATATTTGTAGAAGGAGTGCAAATGATGAGAATAAATAATTATTCCCTCCGTGTACTTAATAAGAACTTGTTATGTGCTTTTGCCCTCATTCTGATTCTGTTGGTCTAACCATACTCCTAATTTGGTCATCAAGTCTGGGGGGTTTTGCAATATCTAAAGGGAATAAAAGAGGGTTAGATTTTCCTTTTTTAGTTGGATCAGGTCTGGATCGAAAGAAGTATTTTAAAACCATGTGGTAATTCCCAATTAAAAATTAAGAAATAATTTTTTAATTTAGTATTTATTGATATGTGATTTTTTAATTTATTGAATATTAATCTGATAACGAAAAGGATAAATATGTGACCTTTATTAGATGTCGCGGATATATGTTAGCCACTTTTTTAATGGAGAATATATCAACCTTAAATCGCAAAGTTAAAGCATATATACGACTTTTTCCTAAGTTAAAATGAGATCGAACACGCTTTTGTTCTTTCTCTGTTTACTATGTCAACATGGAAGTTTAGGCAAAAGCAATTATTTAAAATAAATAGGGAGTTCTCTTTCAGATAAGCTTTTAATTTACTTATGACATTCCATGGAGTCTGTTTGTTACAATGGTTGAATCTTTCAAATTTAAGAGAAAAAAGGGACCAATAATTTAGTCGTAATTTGTTAGGCAGACTTGGGTTTTACCGATATAGGAAGACGGTCAAAACATGCCATCAATTTTTCTTTGCCATTTTTGAGGGTCACTTTTCTATAATCCTTTGTGATCAATCATATCTACCATTCTAAAAGGTTGAGCTAGCCAATAATATCATCCAATAAATAAAGGTAAATTAAAAATTTTGTATTAAATACAGTAAAATCCCATTATAAGAGTCATTCATATTTTACGACATATTTCACAATAACGATTTAATTTTCTCTAAATTGATTTTCATGTTATATTTTATTTCTTTATAATAGCATTCTACCTATAATAAAAATGACATTTTTTATACTAGTACTCAAAAAAACAAAAAGGATAACTCGATTAACTAAAGTTTCCGCTATGTGCAGAGTCTGGGGAAGAGTTTAACTACAAGAATCTATTGTACGCAACCTTACCTTACATTTTTGTCAGAAACTATTTTCAAGGCTTGAACCCATGACCTCCCGATTACATGGCAACAACTTTACCAATATATTTTGTAATAATATTTTGTAAAAGATATATTATATATAAAAATATAAAATATTTATAATAGTAATCATTATATTAATGTTATCATTAATGATAATCATAATGTGGAGGACACACATTAGGGTAGAAGGTTAGAAGGTAGTAGATTATTGTCATGCTTTTTGAGGGTTTAGACTTATTGGTGTTTGTCGTTTACTAGCAGTAGTAGCGTAGTTATTGCATTTGCTATCTAGAATAATTTGTTGTTTTGTGTTCGATTATCACACTATTTTGTTGTTGTTCTTTTCCTTTTCTTTGGCTAGCACTGCTTCCTTTGTTAGTTGCTACGTTTTTCTTCACTATTTCCTTCTTCTTTGAGCTAGGATTTACTGCATTTGAGTAAAGCATCTTTCCAAAACAACCTCTCTACTTTTACTAAGTAATGTTAAGGTTTGCGTACACTGTACCTTCTCCAGAATCCTTTTGTGGGATTTCACTGATATATTGTTGTTGTTGCATCATCAATGTGATGCACATAATAAATTTATTTCAAATATAAATATATCATATTTATCAATACAATACAGTATAAATATATTATAAAATAATACGTAATAACCATCCAAATAAAATGTAGAATCAATTATATTAATTCGGGAGGAAGTATTGAGACTAACGGAAATTCTTTACTTTTCTTCTACAAATATGATTTTCATGGAATACGGAAAACGAAAAATAAATTTCCTCCTGCATACATAACTATGCAAAAATTATACACACAGGTAAAAGCCTTGTACGATATTTTTGAAGACCTAAAGGATAACTTGAGAGAAATAATTAGGATAACATCATTTTCTCCACACTTTTATTTTAAGTGGAAGAATTGCAAATATGACCAAAGTTTCTGCAGAATTTCTGTGCCTGTATAAAGAAAAATAGTACCAGAAATTATATTCCCCAAAAGGTAGCTCATGAGGATAGTTTGTCCAAGATCATATGAGGAGATTAAAAACCTTTAAAGTCCATCCCCATGTAAAGGACATTTGAAGTGTGGAGTGTGGACAGTATAATATAAGATGGGAGTCTCAACATCGGAAACAATATAATGAGTTGAATGGACTTAACTCTGATACCATGATAAACAATGAGTTGGATGACTTAACAAGACTAGATCATGAAGGAAAAATTGTTGAAGACCATATAAACAGATCAAATTTTTTTGACCTCACCGATATAAATCTCCAACAATCTGGAGAAGATAGAATCTACTCAAATAAAGAAAACCAAATTTTCTAGCCACAAAACCTATAATCTGTTATAAAATTATGTACGAAACAAAGTATAATATAATAGAAATAACAAGTAGTGTGCAAAATAGAGAGTGCAAATTGTAGTTGTATATTACTTTCATACCTTTTCAAGAATAACAATAAGCCTATATATATATAGCCAATAATGAAGTGGTGAAGTTTATCCACTTAAAAAGGGTGGGAAATTAGTTGGCAATAAGTCAATTTAAGAGTATGGCACATGGCATTTTCTTTGCAACATGGTATTCAGTTTTCTCAACACTCCCTCTTGAATGTCATGTAAAAAATCTTTCTGAATACGCATTTGAGTGTTACCTCATTAAAAATCTTACCAAGAAAAACTCAATGGGATAAAAACCTTGGTTAAGGAAAAAAGAGTATAACGCGTATTTTTACCCCCGATGAAAACCTCGATGCAATCGGTTCAGTCTTCGCATTCCAATCTTGTATACCATCTTCTCAAAAGTTGAAGTTGGTAAGGATTTGGTGAACAAATCTGCTCGATTGTCACTTGAACGGATTTGTTATACATCAATATCATCATTCTTCTGGAGATCATGTGTGAAGAAGAATTTTGGCGAAATGTGCTTTGTTCTATCTCCCTTTATAAAACCTCCTTTTAATTGAGTTATGCATGCTGCATTGTCTTCGAATATGACTGTGGATATCTTGATATCGAACTTCAGGCCACATCTCTCTTTGATGGAATGTATCACTGACCTCAGTAATATGCATTCTCTACTTGGCCCATGAATAGCTATTATCTCAGCATGATTTGAAGAAGTAGCAACAATAGACTTCTTTGTATATCACCATGATATTGTTGTACCTCCGTATGTAAACACATAACCTGTTTGAAATCTTGTTGTATGTGGATTAGATAAATAACCTGCAGCTGCATGACTAACAAGATCTAAACTATCTTTGTTAGTATAAAATAGACTTATATCAATAGGCTCCTTTAGATATTGCAATTTATGCTTACCTCTATTTCAATGTCTATATGAAAGAGAAGAACTGTACCTGACTAGAAAATTAACAGAATGGGTTATATGAAGCCTTGCGTTGTTATCAAGTTACATAGGTGTACCAATAGCATTGAGATATAGTACTTCGGGACCAAGAATCTCTTCACCCTCTTTTGGAGGTCGGAATGCATCTTTACTCACTTCAAGTGAGACAGTCATTAGAGTATAAATGTGCTTTGTCCGTATAAAACTATTTCAAGACATTTTCAGTATAGGCAAATTGGTGGATGAAGATCCCGTCTGCTAAATGTTTAATTTGCAGTCCAAGACAAAGTTTTGTCTTTTCAAGATCTTTTATTTCAAATTCTTTCTTAAGATATTCAATTGCCTTTTGGATCTCTTCTGGAGTTCCAATAAGATTTATGTCATCCACATAAACAGCGAGTATAACAAACTCCGATGTCGTTTTCTTAATAAAAATATAAGGACAAATGACATCATTTATGTAACCCCCATTTATCAAGTACTCACTAAGAAAATTATACGGTATACGTCCTGATTGTTTTAGATCGTTATAATGATCTTTGTAATGTAATTGAATATAATTTTTGAGGCTTTGAACTATATGCTTCAGGCATCTTTAATCCTTCTGAAATTTTTATGTAAATTTCATTATCAAGTGAGTCATTCAATATTAAATTTATGACATCTTCTAGTGTCAGGACTCCAGGTCAAATAAACCTTATGCTTACCAAGAAACATATTTCACTTGATAATTATTTCTACGTCAGCATGCTTAAATAAACGTAGAATTCAGATCCTCATAATATTATACAATATTGCGCGCTATTGTACTAAAGATATCGTCGACGAAGTTTCATTTGTATCGATTCATATTACAACATAACTTATTGAGATCTCATCACATTCTTATTTTCAGGTACCTGAACCTCTTCTGGAGGTTTCACAAAATGTTATGTCGTTGCTCTTCAATAGCATATCACCTCTTTATTATCACCATTTGCACTATTTTATTTTCAAGAATTATGTTATTTGGAACCGATTGATCTACCATGCTTCATGCATTCTATAGACTCTGTCCTTCAGGGACAAACAGTAGGAGCATCTGCAGCTAAATATGAAATCAATTTTGGGTCAGCAAATGCTTCTGGCATTTGACTTGAATTATCTTTTACATGAGGATCATACTAATGATAATTCTCAACATATTTCTTAGCTGCTTATTATCTCCCCCTTATGTTAGGAAAACTAACATATACTCTAATCTACTTTGGAGAATTCATCTTTGTGAATCATGGTATATCTATTAATTACATACCGTACATCAAAAAGCTATTAGATGGAAAATATATGGTTCCTAATTCTGAACCAATTGAGAGGACAGAATTGATCATAATTTATTGGTCTAATGCACACAAGTGCTATTGCATGCAATATATATTTCAGATCAATATTTTTTTATCTTTGTTCTCATAAGCAATGGTTCAGCTATTTATATGAGGCATTCAATGCTAAACCAACTTGAATATAATCAGCATTATCAAGATCAATTATTTTGACTACATTATTAGAAAATTATGCTCTTGACTCAATTGAATTGAGAAGACAACTTTATGAATGTCAAACTGCAGGTTGACAATAAACGTACATGTGACCATCTTATGGATGCATCATATCAAACGACGGGTGAATGGGCCCTTATTCACCTTTTACATTTTTCAGAATTCAGGAAATTTAGTCCCAACATTAGCTGGTTCAATTAACTTATCATGAGAACAAGTAATAGTTCTTGAAGAATCTTCTAGTTCTTTATTATATGTTAAAACTCAACATTCTCATCTTCAGGATGATAAAATCATTCACGCAATAAATAAAACTAGTAAACTCCAAATTTATCATGGCATGAGTTATTTACTAGAGTAAAAGGTCTACTACATCAAGAGTAGTTTGCAAGATTTTGCTATTGCACAATCTTACTACTTCGGGAGTAAATATCAAATTTACTATTTTACAAGTAAATATCAGATTCACTACTTCTAGAGTAAATTTCAAAGTTCTATTATTTCAGGAGTAGATTTAAGATAACTTACTACTTCGGAAGTAAATTTCAGAATAATTCATTCTACTTCTTTTGAATGTGATTTTCATAGTCAAGTGCACATTTATATACCTTATTGAATATCACATTCACCTCAGAAAATGAATCTGTAATTATAACATTTATCAAAAATTCTCATTCCTTGAGAATGAAAGATAATTAATAATTTATCAAAAGTTTTCATTCTTCGAGAATGAAATATAATTATTACAATGTGCCTTAAGCATATCAGACGATCATACCTTAGGACTTCTTTCAATATTTTGCTACTTTAGGAGCAAATCGAGGTATACATATAACTGTAGAGAATTTTCTCTATCATATCTTTAATTTCAGATTTACTACTTCAAGAGTATTCATATATTCTTCAAGATGAAAACATAAATAATATAAACATTATAATATTACTAGCACATAACGTATTACACAAACTTTATCAATTTACAAGATTAGTGAGATACTATTAACAAAAATGTAAACTAATAAAATAGGAAAGTAAAACAATCAGACTATTTCATATTCATCATCTACAGGATGATTAACATATCCTTTGGGGATAGTAAAGAAATCTGAGGCATCTACATTCATGGGCTTAATATTATCTTCAGAGATAAAGTTTGCCTCAACTTCATTATCTGTTTTCTTAAGGGATGCCTGATAGAGCTTCACCAGATGCTTTGGCGTACGACAGATACGCGATCAGTGTCCCTTTGCTCCACATCGAGAACATCTATTTTCAGTGTTCGTCCTTGGCGCTGCTTCAGGAGCTTCACCCTTCTTTTTGCACTGTTGATGTTGAGGGTCATTGTTTATTACAAGGCGATCACCCTGATTAAAATATCTACCTCTTCCACGACGATGACCACGACCACGACCACGACTGGGGTCAGGACTTCTTTCACGCCTGATTTGGTGAAAATGTGCAACATTCACTTCAGGGAATAGAGCAGTACTAGGAGGTCCATTTTCATGATTTCTCATTAAAAGCTCATTATACTGTTCAGTAACAAGAAAATGAGCAATCAATTTAGAATACTTTTTAAATCCCATTTCTCGATACTGCTGCTGCAGGAGCATACTCGAGGCGGAAAAAGTAGTGAATGTTTTCTCTAATATGTTGTGATCAGTTATATTTTCTCCGCATAAATTCAACTGCGATTTAATTCTAAATATCGCAGAATTATAATTAGTTATATTTTTAAAGTATTGTAACCTCAAATAAGTCCACTCATAATGTGCCTGTGGAAGGATGACCATCTTCAGGTGGTCGTATCTTTCTTTTAAATTATTCCACAATATAAGTGGATCCTTAATTGTGAGGTATTCCATTTTCAGATCTTCGTCAAGATGATGACGGAGAAATATCATGGTTTTAGCCCTGTCTTGATTTGATGCCTAATTTTTATTTTTGATGGTGTCTGTCAGACCCATCACATTCAAATGTATTTCGACATCCAGTGCCCAGGATATGTAAGTTTTGCCTGATTTATCTAGAGCAACAAATTCGCTTTTGGATATATTTGACATTATTTAAGAAAAATAAATATTAATTTTTATTACCTGTATTTGCTCAGAATGATAGAGATTCGTATTAATAACGTGTTATAAAATTATTTACGAAACAAAGTATAATATAATAGAAATAATAAGTAGTGTGCAAAATAGAGAGTGCAAATTATAGTTGTATATTACTTTCATACCTTTTCAAGAATAACAATAAGCCTATATATATAGCCAATAATGAAGTGGTGAAGTTTATCCACTTAAAAGGGGTGGGAAATTAGTTGTCAATAAGCCAACTTAAGAGTATGCCGCATGGCATTTTCTTTGCAACATGACATTCATTTTTCACAACATAATCAATTAGTCTCATTATAAGTAATGTCAAAAGTGGCTGCTTGACTATAAATAGTGGCATTATACTGTTCAATGCTCTGTAAGCTTGTTGAGAATTATGTCCAGTTAAGTGAAAACTTTGACTAGAGGACAACTTGTCTTTAATTAAAACAATAATCCCTTATTTAAATGACTTCTACAAAAATTTACTAATATTTAGCTTTGGCTTTTCCAGTTGTCCTTTTCACTATGATAGTGCTTATGCCCAAATTAAAGAGTATATGCATGTCATGCTTTAAGCTGATCATGGCACATACGATACAGATTTATTTTGGCTTAGGAGAGTTCTCCAAACATTTGTTCCTTGCACTATATTATATCAAGGTCATAATAGTGCGTCACGTAAATTATGTTATGTCTTATTACGTGGATGATTGATTATCAAAATAAAAAAAATACTCATTTTATTTGAAAATTTTAAAATTATAGCGAAAGTTGAAGTTGTGTTTGATTATATTTTTGTAAAAATATTTTGATTATGAAAGTATTTTTTATAAACATGATTTATACCATTCAATTTTTAAAATTAGCAAAATCCAGGAGCTTAACTAATTTAGCTCAAATATATAATCAAATTTATTTTAAAGAGTAATGCAGCTAAACCTATCTATAGTGACAACGTTTGTCCGAAAAATTCATGACTACTATAGAGAGGTGTAGTTATACATGCATAGTGACATTTGATGTTTAGATCTCATTTAGTTGTTACAATTAAAAGTCTAAAAAGTTTATTTATTTATATTTTCTATGTTACAAACGAAAATAAAGTACTTGTTAAATTTAAGTTTCAATTGATTTTCATATTTCATTATTAAAAGGACTGATACATTACCAAAAGAATTTATATAACTAGATATGTCGTACCGGAAAAGAATTAAAATCTAAGGAACATATGCATTTAAAATTAATAGAAAGTTTAAATATTTCAAGCTTGATATAAGAATTCTATAATTGTAGGCTTTCGTAAATTTTAATCTCTTAGTTAATTACAATATGTCACTTAGATTAATGAAGATTTTTGTCCAAACTTTCAGCAAAAGGGTATTTAATCGCTTTCCCTTGAATGTTAAGAGCTAATTAACAATTGACTATTCTATCTTGCTCGAAATAACAGTAGGTTGAGGCTCTTCATCAACACTTTCGTTATCATCTTCTGCATATACTATCTCTTAATATTAAATAAGAATCAAATATGTTGTTATAAGAGAGGTAATTTTATAAAAACTGTACCACTATAATAAATGATATAACTGTTATATATAGAATATCATTATATAGAAGTGAGATATAACATGAAAAATTTATTTCGGAGAAAATCATATCACTATAGTGAAAAACCATTATAACGTTGAACCGTTATAGAGAGGTTTAATTGTATCTCAAAACAGATAATCGCATAATATAATGTCATAGATTAAATTTCTTATATGAGCTTCTACATACTTTTACAAACAAAAAAAATCACACTTGAAATTGTTGAAATTGAAGTTGTGTTCGTTATAATTTTTGCAAATAATATTTAATTGTTTGAATGTACTTTTAATTTTATAAAAGAGCATAAAATATGATTTAAATATGTAATATAATTTAAAGGAAGTTATTTTTCAATAATAAAAAGTTAACGTAAATTTGAAAAAAGAAAAATATAGTGAAAGTGAAAAAAATGAAAAGAAAGTCTTGAGTGTAGTTTAAATCTTAAATTGTATTTCAAATATTCATGACCAAATATTGATTTTGTAAATTAAGTAAATTAATAAAAAATTCTCATAACCTAACAAATACTATATTACTTCACCATTTCCCTCCTTTCATTTCTAATATTTATTTAAAGTATTATATGCACCCCTTATTATGTGGAAGCTTGCCACGAGATCTAGTAAAAGCATATATATTGGTTATTCTCCTTGATCCCCCGGTCATCAATCCGCTCTTGTGATGGACACTGCATGCCCTTTCCTTAGGGGCTTGACAATTATAAAGTTTCGTCTGGTTTAAATATAAGTTATGATGAGATTGATTATGTTGAAATTAGTTATATTGGTATTATTTTTTATGGAATGTTTGGCTTGTTGTATTAAAAACATTATGTGTTGCATAATTTTTGAGAATAAGTTGTTTGTTTATAAAAATATCTTCCATCTTATTTAATTTAGCCTTTTATATAGAGATGTGTAAAAAGAGTCTTTAAGTTATTTTATTTATTTAATATCTTTTGTCTTGAAATAAGTTATTTCAGAATTGTTATTCTAGCCAGAGGTAGGGTTGTTGGGTTCAATATGTATGAAAAGTGTGAATGGAAAATGAAGGAAAAATAGTGGAGAGAAAGAGAGACACCAAAATGGAAAGTGTACACTTTTAAGGGAAAGTTCACTAATTCTCTCACATTGGTGGGAGAAGGGAACTTTGAAGTGTTTATAATAAGAAGAACTTACTCCACATGGATAGTGAGGCAAGAACAAGGTGGTGCCTCGCGCCGTCGTCAGCATCGTCGCTAGCTCGCTCGGGCTCGGGCTCTGGTGGGAAAAACGCAATAAATTTAATCATGAAATGGTATGCCTGTTCAAAAAAGATGCATTCTTTGGACGACCAGACATGATTTTCCAGAAAGGTTACACTTTTCTGAAATACAAACTCTTCCTGTCTTCAAAAATATTCTGTGTGGTCAATCAAATCGTTGAGTGAGTTCGTTGAATCCAACAATTTGAGGTACCACTATTGTTCGAATTGAAGACCATTTAATCCTGGGAGGAAGATTCCATAACCTCAGGTATATTGAGGAAAATTATTCCTTAAGGACACTCCGTGAAGTCGGGGGACTAGTCCTTAAAATTCTGTTTCTTCTCATTTCTGAAAGTTAACAAACTTCTTGGATAGATTATTTATAATCTTGGGTTGAAGGTGTTAAGGAACTTCATAAGTGTTATAGTCTTAGACTTGAACTTGTGTTGAAGTTATTGTTGCATGTATATACAGATTCATGTACCCAAAAACATTTTAAATAACAATCTTAAGGAATAACACACTTTCGGAATCTGTATAGCTTGTTTTTGGAGATTAAAACTTTAAGCTTTCTACTCCGTTTGAACTTAACTAGTGATTTGAAGACATAAAATCTTCATCACAAGTTAAAGATCACTTGGTTGGCAATTGAAAGTCATAAAAACCTCATTGTTTAACTAGAAATAAGAAGTGTTTAAAGTTGTTGCAACTTTTTAATAAGTATTTTCATATACTAAAGGTACTGTATTGTGGTGACAAGAAAATGATGACTGATAGTCAAATGCATGATGCTGGAACGACTATGGTGACAACTAGTATTGCCACGACAAGTCATACTAATGCTCCATAAGCTATGGCACCGGCGGAGAAACCCAAAAAGTTCGCGGGTATTGACTTCAAGAGATGGCAGAAGAAAATGTTCTTCTACCTCACCACTCTCTGTCTTCAAAGGTTCACGGTTGAGAAAGCTCTGGAGGTGTCCGAGGGAACCTCTGAAAACGAACGCTTCATGATTGTGGAGACTTGGAAACGCTCAGACTTTCATTGCAGGAATTATATCTTGAGTGGCCTCCAAGATTACCTTTACAATGTATATAGCGGAACCAATACTGCAAAAGAGTTATGGGGAGCGTTAGAACGGAAGTACAAGACGTAGGATGCCAAAATTAAAAAGTTCTTTGTTGCAAGATTCCTGCAGTAAAAAATAATAGATAACAAATTTGTTGTTGCATAAGTGCAAAAACTGCAAGTGATCATCCATGATCTCCTAGCGGAAGGTTTGATTGTGAATAAGCATTTTAAGTAGCATCAATAATTAAGAAGCTACCACCAATGTGGAAAGACTTCAAGAACTACTTGAAACACAAATGCAAAGAGATGTTAGTCAAAGATCTAATTGTACGATTATGCATTAAAGAAGATAATAAGATTGTGGAAAGAAGGTCAAGAAACAATTCTGCAATGAGTGAAACAAACATTGTAGAAGATGACCAAAACAACTCCAAAAAGTGAAAGAAATCTGGAAATGAAAGCAATTAACCTAAGAAGAAATTCACGGGAAAGTGCTTCAACTATAGCAAGATTGGACACAAGTATACGGATTGTCGTGTCTTGAAGAAAGAGAAGAAGAAGGACCAAGCAAATCTGGCTGAGTCTAAGAAAAAAATGGATAATCTGTGTGCTATGCTTTCCAAATGCAACTTGGTGGGAAATCCTCATGAATGGTGGATGGAGTCTGGTTCCACCTTCTATGTTTGTGCTAACAAGGAGTTGTTTTCAACGTTCGCTTTGGCTCAAGTAGAAGAAAAGATCTACATGGCAAACTCTGCTACTGCTAAAGTAGAAGGAACAGGAAAAGTGTGCTTGAAGATGACTTCTGGCAAAATGTTAACACTTAACAATATCTTGTATGTTCCGGAGTTACGAAAGAACTTGATTTCAGTTTCACTTCTAGACAAAAATGGATTCAAATGTGTATTTGTTTCCGGAAAAATTGTACTTAGTAAAGGAGAAATGTATGTAGGAAAAGGCTAGCTCTATGAGGCCCATTTCAAAATGAATGTAATGAATGTTGAAATCAATAAAAGTTCAAATTCTTCTTACTTGCTTGAGTCTCCCAATTTGTGGCATGAACGTTTAGGCCATGTAAATTACAAAACGTTGCGTAAACTGATTAACTTAGAAGTTTTGCCAAAATTTGAGTGCAATAAATCAATGTGTCAAACGTGTGTAGAATCAAAGTATGCTAAGCATCCGTATAAGTCCATTGAAAGGAATTCCAATCCCTTAGACTTAATACACATGGACATTTGGGATATGAAGTCAACACCATCACGTGGTGGGAAAAAATATTTCATAACTTTTATTGCCGATTGCATAAGATATTGTTATGTCTATTTGCTAAACAGTAAGGATGAAGCAATAGATGCGTTTAGGCAATATAAAACTGAAGTTAAAAATCAGTTAGAGAAAAAGGTAAAAGTGATAAGAAGTGATAGGGGAGGAGAATATGAATCTCCCCTCGCCGAAATATGTGTAGAGAATGGAATTATCCATCAAACTACGGTCCCGTATTCACCTCAATCTAATGGAATTGCGGAAAGGAAAAATTGAATTTTGAAGGAAATGATGAATGCCTTACTTATAAGCTCAGGTTTCCCGCAAAGCTTGTGGGGGGAGGCTATCCTTACAGCCAACTGAATACTCAAAAGAGTTCCCCATAGTAAGACACAATCAATTCCTTATAAAAAATGGAAAGGAAGGAAACCCAACTTGAAATATTTCCAAGTGTGGGGGTGTCTAGCAAAGGTCCAAGTTTTGATGCCTAAAAGGGCTAAGATAGGACCTAAAACAGTGGACTGTGTGTTCATAGGATATGCTAAAAGTAGTAAGGCATGTCGGTTTTTGGTTCATAAATCTGAACATCCGAATATTAATGAAAATAAGGTAATTGAATCAGATAACGTTGAATTTTTTGAAAAAATTATCCGTATAAAACTATACATGAACAGTCTAGTGGAGGGTCTAAACAACCTCGAGATAAATGAAGTGAGAATGTACATAATGATGAGAATCCAAGACGTAGTACACGTCAAAGAATGTCAACTTCGTTTGGATTGGATTTTGTAACATTTCTCTTAGAAAATGAGCCTCAAACATTTAAGGAAGCGATGGCGTCTACGGACTTATCCTTTTGTAAAGAGGAAGTCGATAGTGAGATTGATTCAATCTTAAGCAACCATACGTGGGAGTTGGTTGATCTTTCTCCAGGAAACAAACCTTTAGGATCTAAATGGATCTTCAAAAGGAAAATAAAAGTGGATGGTACTATTGAAAAATACAAGGCAAGACTTGAAGTAAAAGACTTCAAACAAAATGAAGGCCTTGATTACTTTGATACATTCTCTCCGGTAACAAGGACAATGTTGATTCGAATATTAATTGCCTTGGCGGAGGTATATGGTCTTGAAATTCATCAAATGGATGTGAAAACCGCATTCCTAAATAGAGAATTGAAAGAAGAAATTTACATGGAACAGACTAAGGGTTTTGTGGTTCCAGAAAAAAAAAATAAGGTGTGTAAACTTACTAAGTCACTTTATGGACTAAAACAAGCACTTAAGCAATCGCATGCAAAGTTTGACCAAACCATGTTGGCAAACGGATTCAAAATAAATGAATGCGATAAATGTGTTTATATTAAAGACACTCCAAATCACCAAGTCGTTGTGTGTTTTTATGTGGATGATATATTGATCATCAGTAGAGACATTTCAGACATAAATGCAACGAAACGAATGCTCGAGAGAAAGTTTAATATGAAAGACCTTGGAGTTGCGGATGTGATCTTAGGAATAAGAATCCATAGAACTCCACAAGGGTTGGCATTGTCACAGTCTCATTACATCAAAAAGGTACTTGACAAATTCAAGTATATGAAATTTTGTATTGCCAAGACTCCATTGGATGTGAGCTTTGCGCTTTGAAAGAATGAAGTTGAAAGTGACTCACAATTGGAGTACGCAAGGGTATTGGGATGTTTAATATATATAATGAACTGTACACAATCAGACATAACATGCGCTACAAGTAAGTTGAGTTGGTACACGAGTAATCCTAATAAAATTCATTGGATGGCAATGAAAAGAGTTTTGGGGTATCTTAAATACACTAAAGACTGCGCTTTGCATTATAAAAAATATCCCACGGTACTTGAAGGATATAGTGATGTAAATTGGATCACCGGATCGAACGAATTAAAATCCACGAGTAGATATGTATTTACTATCATTGGAGGAGCGGTCTCTTGGAAATCATCCAAACAGACTTGTATTGCTCGCTCTACAATGGAATTTGAATTTATCGCATTGGATAAAGCCGGTGAAGAAGAAGGATGGCTCCGGAATTTTGCGGAAGATATTCCTTACTGGCCCAAACCAGTGGCACCAGTATGTATACACTGTGATAGCCAAGCAACAATAGGTAGGGCAGGGAGCATGATGTACAACGGTAAATCTCATCACATAAGACGGAGACATAATACCGTTCGAGAACTTCTCTCTAGTGCAATTATCACTATTGACTATGTGAAGTCAAAGGATAATGTGTCGGATCAATTTACAAAAGGCCTATCTGGAGAAGGAGTTGAGAGAATGATAACTCCCAAACAACAGCTCTCGTTAGAAAGTGTAAGCGGTCGCTGTCAAATATAGAACCCAACTGGGTTGGGTGTCGAATCCCACAGGGAATACTTGGTCACTAAGTGTTGCAATTGTTAGTAGACTGTTGGTCGAAAATTTCACGGAAAAGGAGGGTTTTGATTTAGGCGTGAATTAATAATATCAAAGTAACGAATGAATGATTTTTTTAGTAAAGGTTAATCATAGAGAATAATAAGTTAGGGTTATGTCCACCTTGTAGTTTCTACTTCTCTATTAACTATGAGTAACGCGGAATTTAGACATGCATGCACTTATAGAGAATCGTATTCTAATTCTAAATCCAAGTGTTTCCCAACCATCAAGGATTTATTTCACTTTAGCTCTCCCGAGCCTAAAGTGTATAACAAATGGTACAAATTCTCCAAGAAGTTAATCCGGTTAAGGCATTAACGTGTAAATAGAGGTTAGAAGCCCTATTTCCTTGTCACACTCTCTTTTCCAAACATACAACTTTTCTCCCAAACAAGTTAATGCTATAATGGCATGTTCTCTATGTTTGCAACCATGAGAATTTAATTTAAACGAAGAGAGTAATGATATAAGTAGCATACACATCAAGAATTCAAAAACTCATAGCAACAAATAGTATCTTACAAGGTTTCCATAACCCTAACAGAGAAGTTTAGCTACTCATGAGTACAACAGAAATCAAAGAAGACATCATCATCATACCAAAGTTAGAATAATCTCACGATGGGGATGAGTTTAGCGTCAAACAAGAGGTTGACGTTTTTCTTCCCTTTAGTCGTTCGTGTAGCCTTAGCGTTTTTTCTCCCTTAAACTTACAGAATCTGTAAAATAAATAATGAAAAGTACTGAATAATAATGATCGAATGATTGCTGAAAAATTCAGCAAATAAGGTTTTTATAACATCCTTGTCCTACTAAGTTACTGCTGCATCCCTAAGTATTTAGAAATACTGATTTTGCCCGGGACAAGTTCTCCATGCATCACATTCAGTCCACAAGCTTCCAAAAGCTGCCTTCCCTCTTATGTGAAGTTTCCCTTTGCTGCCCAAAGGTCCACAAAGTGCTGAAATCTTCATCATTAATACCTGAAAAACATGCTAATCACATATGTTAGCTCACTTAAAGGAAAATGGACTAAAAGTGCAGGAATTATATATTTTATCCTCCAAACTTATCTAAAATATGGGTAAATTGTGGTTCTTAGGGGTATAAATACGCCCAACATCATAGAATATCCAAGGGAATGGATTTAAGGCCTAGGACGAGTCAGCATGCCGGAAAGTCGACCTAGCAGACTGGAGATTCTAAGAGCTAGGTTCAAGGAGATCAAACAAAGTTGTGTGTGACAGGTTCAACATTGTCAAATACCCAACCCATTCTCATGATGTAGACAATGTTTAGTAAATAAGGATAAGACTTATGGTGTGATGTCTTTTAATGATTATCTAAATTTGACAGATTTGAACAAATAGTATAATCTATAAAATTGAACATTTAGAAATTGTCTATGTGAGGGTGAAGTGGAAGCCACTTCAAGGAGAATGTTAGTAAAGGCCTATTCTCTAAGCTCTCATGAAACCAGGACGTGTTCATGGATGAAAAGAACAAAACCATGAGAACCATAAATGGTAAAAGACTGATTGTGTGACATGTGTTGTCTAGGTGTACATTAAAGGTCAAAGGTTCAAAGGTATCAAATCTACCGATTGACCGACTGCATCCGATGCATGTTCACTATGGAAAGTTCAAAGGGAAACTTACTTATCCAGATGCAATCAGTCTTTGCTTGATGATCACATACTTGTCCGTAAAATTTTACAAAAAAGTAGTCATTCCCCATTCATGTGAGGGATTGTTAGGTTCAATATGTATGAAAAGTGTGAATGGAAAATGGAAGAAAAATAATAGTGAGAAAGAGAGACACCAAAATAAAAAGTGTACTCTTTTAAGGGAAAGTTTACTAATTCTCCCATATTGGTGGGAGAAGGAAACTTTGAAGTGTTTATAATAATAAGCACTTACTCCATATGGATAGTGAGGCAAGAACAAGGTGATGCCTCACGTCTTCGTTGTCGTCGCTCGCTCGGCTCAACTTCAGCTTCAGCTTCGACTTCAGCTTCGGATTTGGCAAATGATCGATTGATGAGATCTATCTTTTTGGACAAATTTTATTTGACAGAAATTTAATTCGAAAATACCAAAGAGGAAACGCAATAAATTTTTTCTGTGTTTTTTATCCTCCATTTATATGCATGCATGCAGTGGCAGAAACACTGCTTCAAAATGCAGTGCAGAAGCAAATTGATGCTTCAGAAGGGATGCAACCCTTCAACGAAATGACACACTGATTCATGAAATGGTATGCCTGTTCGGAAAAGACGCATTCTTTGGACGAATAGACATGATTTTCAAGAAAGGTTACACCTTTTAAGTGAACCATTGCCACCTTTCAGAAGAGGCACCTGATGGCTATAAAAACATGCTTTCATCCACAGGTTTTGGTATGAAAATTTTCTGAAATACAAACTCTTCTTGTCTTAAAAAATATTTTATGTGATCAATCAAATCATTGAGTGAGTTCGTTGAATCCAATAATCTGAGGTACCGCTGTTATTTGGATTGAAGGTCATTTTATCCTAAGAGGAAGATTCCATAATCTCGGGTACAGTGAGCGGAATTATTCCTTAAGGACACTCCGTGAAGTCGAGGGACTTGGCCTTAAAATTCTATTTCATCTCATTTCTGAGAGTTAATATACTTCTTGGATAGATTATTTATAATCTTGTGTTGAAGGTGTTAAGGAACTTCATAAGTATTCTAGTCTAGACTTGAACTTGTGTTGAAGTTATTGTTGCATGTATATATAGATTCTTGTACCCAAAAATGTTTTAAATAACAAGGATTAACTCATCCTGTTTTTGAGTAAGTTATCCCAAAATAATTTTGTAATCAAGAAATTAAAGAGTACTAAAAAGTTATTCTAGTGTTATCTCCTCTTATCCATCACAGAAAACGTGTCTAAACTGTTGAACAAGATGATGGGTTAACTGACACATAATTATACATGAAAAGGTGAAATAGATAAAAGAATAACTTAAGAATTTAATGCGGTTTATAACAACAACAACAACATAAAAAGCTTTCTCTCGATGGATTCTATCTCTCGGTGCAAGTTAGTTTAGCCTGCACCTACCATGGAAAATAGGGCACGAGATCCATCAGGGAAGACTCTAATAAATAAGGAAGCTCAAAACCAATGTTGTACGACTCCGCGAGGCAACCAAAGCAGAGGTTTTGCTCCAATTTATTTGAAAACCAATGGAATAATAACTTCGGTGAAAGATACAGTTGTGACAATGTCTTCGAAGGGGAAAGCTACGATGGTGAGATCATCAAATGTCACCCAGAAGGATGGCTTGAAGAATGTTGAAAGTAGCCAGACACAGGAACTTCGACAAAATTGGAAAGGAATAGCCTCGGCTGTTCAAGATAATGCAAGTGCATCTCCCAGCTCTAGTCATTTAACATAGGATGAGGAAGTTTATATGATTGAGATATACAAAGAGTAGAGAGGTTTAATTTGGGATTCATTCGACATTGGAAAAATTGTGAATGTTGGATTCAAACTTATGTGGCTCATACAACTTTCGGTGCAACCTTGAATATTGAAATTGAGCTTGAAGATATCAGCTCGGAGGTTGAGTATTAGAGGAACTCTGTAGTGTGTTAAGTTATAGGTTCTCATCCCCCCTAGAAGTGATTAATGGATATATTTAATGAATCTGGGCAAAGCATGAAATTAATCAAATTGAGATGTTGAAAAATAGAGTCTCATTGGTAAGGTTTGACATTGCAGTAGGGAAAAATGATGTAATTCAGATTGGAATTTATCATTTTGATAGTAAGCCCTTTATTGTGAAGGCATGAAACACAAAAATAAAAACTTCTCGAAAGAGTAGCTTCATACAATGCGCATATGGATTAATGTAACACCCCACATTATTGGGCTAAAATTCAAACCGTCGTTTCTATGTATACAGGTCTAAACCTAATGATTCTATGTCAATATAAGTGTGATGATCAATTATATAGTATGGGAATATATTTGGGGATTAATTGAGATAATAAAAATCTCCTAATTCCAAAGTAGAGTTGAGAACTTCTCTACCGATTGAGTTTTAGTAGATGTTCCAACTTGGGTCAACTACCAATGACTATTACTTATAGAATATAATGAGTTAGGTGGCCTACTATATATCAAATGAAATATCTTCAAGTGTTGTTTCCAATGCAGCTGGTTTCACATTAATCCGATATTGGAATAGAAAGTTATGCTCATTTTACTTTGGAGTATTTGTCTGTCAACATGGTGACGACTTGAGTGATAAGCTGTCAACTAAGTGATGTGCTATCAACCTAGTCGTCAGCCTTCACCAAAAAATAAAATAAATCATTTAGATAAGGTTATGAAAAAGTTGATAAGCCATCAACTAGGTGACAAGCTATCAACTAAGTCATCAACTTTAACCAGAAAGTGTCCAAGCCCAGCTAGAGGTTGATGACTAAGTTGATAAGCCATCAACTAGTTGACAAACTATCAACTAAGTCATCAACGGAAAATTTCTACAATTTTTATTCAGTTTTTTTAGGAGTATTTTGGTCTTTTCCTCACCTCAAACACTACCAACAGGACTTAAAACACAGTTTAAACACTATTTGCCCATTAGATGTCAGTTTCTCATCTCTCCTTCTCCTCTCCACTCTCAAGAAAGAAAGAAGTTAGGGTTTCTTTCAAAACTCATAATTTCAAGGCATAGATTCAAGATGTCTCAAATTTCGTTTATCAAAAAATGTATGTAGGACTATCCATACTCTCAGGGGCCTAAGTTTAATGTTTTAACAAGCTTTAAAGTGCATACATATGTATATGTAATGGATTTTAAAATTATTTAAAAAGCATGCATCATGAACCCATTTTTGATGAGATCATGTATTTAATACATTTTTTTTATGCAATAAATTTAGTTATAGTAATATATACATATGTTATGAGTTTCGAAAAGTGATTTAAGAGTCTAATTTACAAAATTTCCCCTCTCATGATGAAATTTATTGTCTTAAAATGTTATGAGTTGTTCAAATGGATGATTTAAAAGCTTGAGTCTAAATGCTTTACTATAACTTATGGATTTTTGGAACGACCCATTTCATCGTTACTAAATTATTCATAATAAATTAATGAAAATTCTTAATTTTTATTTCTCAATATTAACTTGTATCCAAAATAGTCAATATTTTATTTATTAGGTCACCTCAAACTTTCCGACGAAATTTTAGCCTTTGGATGTGTCTAGATAGACTCAATCTCGATGAATTTAATTATTCATGAGTGATAATATCAATACTTTAGTTGAAAGTTATTAGGTATGAATTAAGGTCATACAATATCCCAACACAAAATTAAGTATAAAACTTCCTTTCTGATACAGTTTCGATATGGGTTTCTATTAGAGCCAACTTCAAACGATCATATCTCATATAATATAAGAAGTTAGGGGTCCCATTACCTATCAAAACAAATATATCTGAGTCCTCTTTTCAATGCAATAAACCGTTCCTCAATCCGAATTCGGAGTAAAAAGTTATGACTTTTACTGAGCAATGTCCGGGCTAAAGCGGGATTTCGTTGTAATGAAATGATGATGGTATTTAAATCAGCTTTAGCCGTATTTTAAGTCCAAAACCCCCCCAAATTGCATTCCCCAACCCTACAGAGGTGATTTCCTAAGGCTTAAGGTGAAATTCCTTCGTTGAGGTAAGTTTTTTCATTATTTTCTTCGTCTTTTAATCCTTTAACATCTTAGAATCCTTAGAAAGACCTTTAATGGTGGAATTATTTTGGAAAATACTCGTGAGTATTTTTAATATGACCTAGAGCTGATTCTAAACTATAAATTAAAGATTCCTAACATGAATTTCATAAACTAGATTATGAATTTTGATGGTTAGGAACCTTGAATTCCGTAAAGATGAGACCTTTAGCATAAAAACTCCATTAATGGAGATGGGTTAAGCTTGAAAGAGCTAATTAATGGTTAACTGACATTGGGGAATGATATAGACCTTGAATTAAGGGTAGAATTAGTGAGTTTGAATCTCCAAGATATTTGTTTGAAGAGGAAATATTTAATTACTATTATTATTGCTTGACTTTTAGATGATTGGTTATTCCAAGGCATGAAGGACAGGAAAGAGCATCTTTGTTGCAACTTGTTTCTTCCAAAAGCTTGGCGTCCAAGTAGGCTAGGTTTAATAAGTAAAAGATTGTGTTATTTTATATTTTCATAATTTAGAATTGATGGGAGAAAGCATGTCTAGGCCTGCGGGCATGGAGTTGAGGTGGATAAAGACACGAGTCCTTAACTTTAATCTCAAAAATTATATTATTGATTGATTATGTAATATTTATGATATTTTGTGTTATGTGCCTGAAAGGAGATTGTTATAAACGTAGTATATGAACATGATGTTTTTTTAGTTATTCTAGTGATGAACCTAGTTGAGTTGTAATGGTATTAGGTTGTATGTATTGTGCAATAATATTATGAGGAGAATTATGCTAAGATCGAATATTAATGAGCATAGTAATATTTAAGGAATAGATGACTTGAATTTGTGTGGTGATTGTATTATGTGGAAAGAGGTAGAGGATAATGATACGCGTGAATGTGTTAGTTATAGGTGGTGATGTTAGAACTCAAATTACAGTATTTAAGAATATAATATTATTTTTAATAATTAATGAGTAATTAAGGCTCCAATAGTGACTTGTATGCGTAAGAATTAAATTGTGATTTATTTTATGATATTCTAATTTTGATATTAATAAAAATACTATATCTATTGGATGCCCATGAGAGGCTAAATTGGTGGTAATGGTGGTTTATTAATTTTGCCTATGAGAGGCTTGTTTGATAATGATAACTCCTTAAAGTAATGCTATGAATACTTGTTGATTGGTATTCGGACATGCTTGAAATTGTTGATGTTTGGATTGTTGATGCGTGTATAAATGATTATTGAAAATTTACTTGATGGAATTGTCTTATGACTTTAAGTGTACTTGTAAACTTGGTACATTGTGTTGTATGCTGTGAGGTTGTGTAAATTTGATATTGATAATACTTATTTATGTTGGATCGGGTACCACGCCGGTACGGATATGTATATGTTGGATCGGATACCACGCTGTTACGGATATATGTATTTTGGATCGGGTACCACATTGGTACGGATATGTATATGTTGGATCGGATATCACTTTGGTACGGATATATATATATGTTAGATCGGGTACCACGCCGGTACGGATGTGTATATGTTGGATCGGGTACCACGCCGGTACGGATGTGTATATTTTGAATCGGGTACCACGCCGGTACGGATGTATATATTTTGGATCGGGTACCACTCCGGTGCAGATATGTATATATTGGATCGGGTTCCACGCCAGTACGGATATGTATATATTGGATTAGGTACCACGCTGGTACGAATATGTATATATTGGATTGGGTACCACGCCGATACGGATATGTATATGTTGGATCGGGTACCACACTGGAACGGTACATGAACATAGATTGTTCCCTGCAGGTCATGACTATTTGGGCAAAAATAAGTCCCATAGCATGTGTGTACATATTTGTGTTGAGTCTGTGGATGTTTACAGTATGATTGATACTTTTGATGGTTATGTGGCTTGTTTGTGAGCACTGTTTGATTTGTTATTGTTGTATTATTGATTCATTGGGTATTTGATTGTGTAATATGTATTTGAAAAAGTGAAACTTTGTACTTACTTATATGTTGGTTGACTTGCTTCATTTATATGTGTTTTAATCGTAGCTTACCAAAATGGCTAGTTATCATTCTTTAATATTATAATAAAGCATTTGGTTGTTAGCCCGAAAGCTTAGTGTGGGTTGTCTATGATTATGGGTTTGTTCCTGTGAATATGATTAATGAAAAAGATAAGGTGAATAAATAGGAATAGTGATGTAAGATAAGGTTAATAAAGAGGAATAGTGATATATTAGCGTTGGATTGTGGTTGATGGTGTGAACTAATGAGGCTAGAGTATGTTAGTAGCGAATGTAATATTGATGGAGTTGGAAGAGTAGTTGGATTTTGTAACTTATATAGGTAAAGTAATAATATTATTATAACCTTAGTTGAATTATATTCCATTAAAGATGTCATGATTTATTTTTCTTAATTCTATTTTATGATTATATGAATTAACACGGTCGGCCGATGATGTCTACCAGTACGTGTGGTTGTACTGACCCTACTCTTCTACATTCGTTCTTGGAATGAAGACTGGATGCAGGTTAGTTGCAGTTACTAGATGGATGATGATATTCAGCACTAACTTCTGCACCTTCTTCCTGACAGATGTTAGAGTCTTTGTATTATTTATTTCATTGTCAGTCTATGTTTTAATAGGTAGCTCTTGTACAAGTCTGGATAAGTCCTGGGATAGTGAAGGAAAATTGTAAGAAATTTTTGAAAAAGTTTACTTATTAATATTTAATTTACGTTATTATATTTAATCCAGTATCTATATATTATTAATAACAAAGGATGCAGCCCTCTTATTCACCCAAATATCATCATTTAATTCGTCCATGTGTTATCCTTTAAAATATCCGTTTCTGTTACTATTTTTTATTATTTTTAAATAATTAATTTTGAAAAAATAACTAAAAAGATGAAAAATATGTAAAAGTTTACATTTAATTCGTCCACATGCCATCCTTTAATATATCCATTGTCGTTACTATATTTTTTTAAAAAAAATATTTTTTAATAATTAAGTTTGAAATAATAACTAAAAATATGAAAAATGTGTAGAAGTTTAACAACTTCTATAAAGTACCGACAAAAAACTGTAAATTCAATTTCAGTTAAACTATAACAATCGAAAGATTCAAAAATATTAACTAATTTATATAGTGTACTCTTTTTATTCCAGTACTAACGTAGCAAGTATAAAAAATAATTTATAGAGTTAACTTTTTTAATTCAATAAGTTACCAAGGTAAATTATAACTTTTTATCAACATCTTATTTATCCACTTATCCATTGCACAACGGCATCCTACGTATTTCACAACTGCCATTAATGTTATCCTCAATTGTTAAATGCCCTTTTTTTTTCTTCTCTTTCATCTATAAATTCAATTCATCTTCTGTTGTAACCACTGATTCCTTCGTACATCACTACAACTCTTACAACCCTTACCGCATTCTACATAAACCTTCAAATGTTAATGTAACCAATGATTTCTTTTTAAACGACTGTAATAATTTTAATCCTTACCACAATCTGCATATACCTGCATACATCAAATATTAATGTTATCACTGATTCCTTCATAAACTACTTCAATTCATTTAATCCTTACAATAATCTACATATACTTTCATTCTCTATAAAAAATGTTAAGACTTCATCAACGACATAACAATCACGAAAATGCAGTGGAAGTTAAAGTTCTTGGTTGTTCGGCTATGGAAAGTGAAAGATCGCTTTAATCCTGACGTTGTTTACACAATTGAAATGGTACTTCAGGATAAAAAGGTATTAAATTTTGTTTATGATTGTTCATATTTCTTATACTCAGATTGTTTCCATTGTTTATAAACCTATTCTACAGTTTAATAATATGTGTCTCTGTTTGTTGCTACTACTTTAAGATGTATTTGTTTTCACTGTTCTCAGGGTGATAGGATATAGGCTTCTAATGCAGTTTAGTGCTTAAACAATTCAAATTAGAAATCAAAGAGCATGGATTATATTTTAGTTAGACAGTCAAGTTTTAGCCGAAGAAAAGAAATTCAAAGTAATTGCACATTCAATTTACTTTTACATATTGATAAATATATGTTTAATCATCCGGTACATATGAACAACGGTAGGATGATTTTGTGCACAGAAGAAAAATAGGAGCTAAATGGTGCAAATCATATTACACTATGCTCAAAGAAAAATAATGTTTGAATGAAATGTCGTCTTACCTAGTATGGTTATATAATCCACGACCCATTAGAATCATTTTTATTGTGTATCCTTTCTTGAACAATTCACCTTGTGTAAATGCAGAACAAAAGTGTATGTGAAGGAAGCTTTTAACAGGTATTTATGTATGTGAACTCTCTAAAAGGCATGAGGTAGACTTAGAAATTACCACAAATTATGTGTTATAGCAAGCAATAGGAAGGAAGCAACATATGACAACTAAAGACTTGATAAGTACCTGCAATTTTCAAGGTTCGTCCATTTCTTTGGTAGCATATATTTGAGACTTCCAGGTTTAGCAATGACAATGTACACTCCCTTATTCACAACTTCAATTTGAGGCTTCATATCAACTCCATCAATATACATCAAAGGCCTCAGTGTATTGCAAGCTCTCAAGATGGACATACAATCAAATAAATTGGTTCTTCACCGGGAGCAATAGGCATCATAACCTCTTCCTGCAAAGCCACCATGATAAGTGGCAAAACAAAATCGAGGTATTTCCATAGCCTGTAAAATCTATAACTATCATATCATAGTCTAACAAATATAACAAGTAAATGACTTAGTAGGAACGATGGTAAAACTATATGGACATTCTACGCATAAGAAAGTATTTTTTTACTATCCATTTTAAATAACTGTCTAAGTGGCTTTCCTTCTGCATGTATTCACTTGGCTAATTATTATCTTTTACTGGTCTATTCTATCTGGCAAACATAGTCATGCCTACATTACTCTATTCCTAAACAAGTTCTGACATCTTCCCTGATCTGAAAAGAGAAGATGAATTAGAAATTGCTTTTAAAAAGCTTGAAGAACTAAGAATACAGATAATGCACACAACATAAGCAATCAAGATGTGGTGGAGAATATTGACCTAATTGGCATAAAATTTGTAACACTGGGAGAATACAGTTATGCAATAATTGTTGAGTGTTTATAATTGTTAGCACAAGCAAAAAAAGGAACCATTTCAAGAAATCAATTAGCATCCGTATTTTATAATTTATAAATACATAGTTTGTATATAAATGGAGTACAATCATTGCTTACACAGGAGCGACATACTTACCACATATCTTCTGGCCCTACTGGATCTTACCCATATGTAAAATGACTGTAATAGCAGTCTTTATTAGATTGCTATAAGGAGAAATGAGGAAAAGAAAGGATTTTTTACACAATAATGTTACCAGCTTAACAGATCAAAATTTCAAATATCAAAAATAAAAAAGCAGGAAATTCCACAACATGAACAATTTCATCTTCATGATTATCCACATAACTAATATCATTTAAACTACATATCCAAGAACCATGTACAACGATGATTTGTGATGCAATCAGGTGAAGTGAGTTGAGGCTGAGCATGTTCAATACTACTAGATAAACCACCCCACTCTTACTTCATACAACATACGAGTATATAGTAACTATCAAAAACATTCTCTCTTCTACTTAAAGATAGGAGTAAGGTCTATGCACACCCCACTCTAAGGGAAAACAAAATTAAACTGATGTCAAGCAGCTACCTAAGGAGCCAACAAAAATCTTCTGAGTTTTGCATTTTTACACTTTGTTTAAAAGAACATAACTTACTAATATCTTAAAACTTCGCAATCTTCCTTATTACAGCATGCTTTCATATATTATGGCTGAAGTAAATGTGGCTTTCCTATAGTTATAAGTTCTCTTTATTGTTTATAACTAACAAAGTCAATCACGAAATATGCTCCCATTTCTATCAATACAACCCAGCAACATAAGTACAACAAGTTAATTTAATTTATAAGTAAGAGCATGTTGTTGTAACTGGTCGTATACCTGTCAAGAATTACAGACTCATTTTCAACTGTTGACTTAAAAGATAAAAATATGATATAATCAATGGTAAAAAATAAATGAGAGTCCTTAGCAGGCAAGTAGAGATACACATAAGGCTAGACATGTAACAAACAATGACATATGTGAGTGTTCAGAGCACGAGTGAGTTCTAAGAAAGAACACAAACACTTTCCATATTGAATTTGAATATCTATCTAGATAACTAGTAATTCCATTAGACAGGAAAACTTGACCACAACAATCAAATTGAAATAATAGACAATGTGATCGTAAGATTTTTGCAATTTAACCTCTAAGTCTTATTTACATTCACCAATTTAAAATCCAAATACTAGATGTGTAAATGAGATATAAAAACAAACAAGAATTAAAACATGGCAACACATAATACTAGGGAAAAATTTATCCTTAAATATGTATGCTCTACACAAATATGATCTCAGATTCTGAAGTAATTTAATTCGAATACACTATAATTCATTCACCAGTCACGGGCTAAATCTACATCCTATCAGTGGATAAAGCTACATATCTACGGATTCTTTAAGAGCGTTCACATTTTAGCTTTAGTTTAAGCAGTTGTATATTTTATGAACAGACACACATAATCTAAAATACAAGTGAATATATACTCTACAATCCTAAGTTGCTCGGACTCTCCAAAAATATTGCCGCACCTATGTCGGATCCTTCAAAAAGATACTATTTTGGGAGGATCCAACAAAAACCCGTGGATATTTTTTAAGAGTCCATTCAACTTAGCTGCAATATGTTATCATCAATTTGTCCAAGTTTGAATAACACACATTATATCCAAGAACTATAGAAAATCTGGCTAAGTTTTACTAAGACATAATTTTACCATTAATTAGTCAACTCACATTCAGTTTTTGATTTCTTAACCCTTCTCATCAGAATAATGATAGGATAATTTTGTGCACAGAAGAAAAAATAAAAGTCAATGTTGCAAATTATAGTACACTATACTCAAATAAAAATGATATTTGAATATCAACTTACCTGGTAAGATTGTATAATCCATGACCCATTTGAATCATTTTTGTTGTGTATCCTTTATTGAACAATTCACTCTGTGTAAATGCAGAACAAAAGTGTATGTTAAAGAATATTTTAACAGGTATTTATGTACAAGTAAATAAATCGTTCTATGTACCACAAACTGTCATTATTCTTCATCTGTTCATCTAATATTTATATTTGTTATAACAAAGATTCAGCCAGATGAGCCAGTTACATCCGAAGCATAGAAAAAAGGTCAACAACTATATAGACATCAAAATACTATCTCTATATATTTGTTATAACAAAGATTACGCTTGATGAGCACGTTATACCCAAACATAAAAAAAAGGTCAACAACCATATAGACATCAAAATACTATCTCGATAAGGGATCTACAAAGATTTGGTAAATACCTTCAATTTTCAAGGTTTATTCTTTTTGTTGCCGCCATATATTTTAGCTTTTCAGGTGTAGCAACAACAATGTACACTCCCTTCTTCACAACTTCAATTTGGGACTTCATATCATATCCATCAATACACATCAAAGACCTCAGTATCTTGCAAGCTCTCAAGATAGACATACAATCAAACCATGCAGTTATTCACCGGGAGGAATAGGAATCATAACCTCTTCCTGCAAAGCCACCAAGAAAAGTGGCAAAATAAAAATCATTGTCTTTCCAGAGTCTGTAAAATCTATAACTATCATATCATAGTCTAAAGAACTAAGGATACAAGAACTAAGGATACAGATAATGCACAAAACATAAGCAATCAAAATATGGTGAAGAATATTGACCTAGTTAAAGTACACTGGGAGAATACAGTTATGCAATAACAACTGATGAGGACTTATAATTGTCAACACAAACCAAAAAAGAAGAAAAAAGAGAACCATTTCAAGAAATATTGATCATTCGTAGGTTAAAAATTATAAATACATAGCTTTGTATATAAATGGCTCTTACCCGTATGTATAATGCATGCACTAGCAGTTTTTATTAGATTGCTATAAGTTGAAAATGAAGCAACGAAAGAATTTTATCCCAAAAAATTAAAATAATCTAATTTAATGAGTCGCAGACCACTATGATAATGTTTTCAGCTTAACAGATCAAAATTTCAAATAGCAAAAAGTAAAAAAGCCAGAATTCCACAACTTGCACAATTTCAGCAAATAAGAAGCATGAAAAAAATAATATTTTCCCTTATTCATCTTCATGATTATCCACATAATCTAGAAGGATAACACACATCATTTAAACTGCATGTTTCTCCACTTCAAGAACATTATGATAAATTTGTTAAATTTTTATATGCCTGTGTAAAATATTCATAGTGGTAAAGAAGTTGAAGCTTTTAAAGATGAGATTGAGAAGCCTAAATGGGCAAACACTTCAAGAACATTATGACAACTCACTCGAGGACAGGGTTGCTCTTGCACAAACTCAGACTTCACTGCACCTATAACCATTGGACAAAAGTTTACAAACTCAAAAAAGGGAACAACACCAAATGTTTAGAAAGTCATCATACTTGACTGAGATATTAGTAGATATGACTTATTATATGCCATGCAATCATAAAAACAAGATTAAAGGAACAAGAAAATACCACTAACATCATTATACAACTCCAAATCTTTTATTAATCAAAAAAATTTATTCCATTCTTTATTTTTATAAGCTTAGCTGCATTAGATCTCTAATTTCCTTTGCATATTCGAATTAAAGAGGAAAAAAATATCTTACAGTGATAGGAGAGCATACCAAATATTATAAAGAACATGTGATCAGATAGATAATTACTGACATAAAAAAAGATTATTTTCCAACATCTACTGCAAATTCAACAACATAAATCATAGATTTCAATTGCATGATCAAATTAAAATTAAAAAAAATCACAAATAGAGGAGAATTTATCCGACTTTACAGAGACTATGAATCAGTACTGACGTATGACTGGAGTTTATTTTTCAACATCTACTACAACTTCAACAATTAATAAATCATAGATTTCACTTGCATGTTCCAATCTAGAAAGAGGTAAAGAAAATCACAGTAACAAGGAGAACTTACCAGACATTACAGAGACGGCAAATAAGATATCAGCCGACATAAATGAAGATTATTTTTAAAGATCTATACAAACTTAACAATAAACAACTTGGATTGATTCGAAGAACCAAGTCAGAAGACTTTTATAAAACTAAGTCAGAAAAAAGAAAATCTTGGACCTTTCAGCTACCTTTTTTGTTCCATAATACATTTTTGTTAAAAATTATCTTCAAAAATGGTGATGAAGGAGAATAGGCAACTTTTCAGACAAAGAAATGCTGACAAGAGTACTTGCCCAAATGTAGAATAATCTATATGAATATAATATTTTTTTAATAGACTTAATCTTAAGTTATAAGCTTTACCATTCTTTAACCTTTTTCTAGATTTTTTAATTTTCAATGTAATTAATTATAAAGTTAAAAAAATATATATTATTACATTCAATAAGAAAATAATAAAATTTATAATAATTAATGTAAGTATAATTTAATATTAATTAAAAATAAAAATATGTCATTGAACTTAGATATATTAAATATTTATTTCATTCGTTAAATATATGCACATTCGTGTCATTATTATAAATAATTTATCCATTTATGTCACTCCTTTTAAAAAATAGTTCATTTTTACTATTCTATTTAATGGTATTTTTAGTGTCGTAAATGACTAAAAGAGTTTAATAAAAATTTAATGACTATTTCTATGTCAATTGATTTCAAAACCACATTTTAATTACATCCATTCCCCCATTTTTCTAAATCAAATAACAATCTCTTAATCAGATACAAATAATTTAATTATATTATACTAAATATAAATGTATAATTATTTTTTAAACTAGAGTAAGCCATTGCAATGTATAATTATTTAAAATACTATGCTATTTACTCGCGCATCGTTCGGGTATGTATACTAGTTTTCTTAAAAACAGAAGCCTTTTGCATATTTTTAGTTGGATAGTAAGGGTTCTCCTAGCTACTTAGAATAGTGTAGGTGCCCGCACGGTCCGTTGATCTGGGTCGTGAAAATTTTGAAGTGGATTTGAGAGCATGAACCATAAGTCCCTATTTTTCAATCACGAGATTCATTTGTGACTAGTGTTAGGGCTTCTTTATGAATGATGATATTTCTTGTGTTGTAATGCCTCTTTATTTATTATGCATTGTTATTTTACACATTTTCAAAGAGGTGATTATTATTCTAAATGCTCTTGTTTTCTAATAAAAAACTGCATGTGATTGATGAAAGAGATGACCACCGTATGTTAAAATATTGAAAGGAGAGTGTTTTGGCATAAATTTTTATGTGTTTTTGAAATAAAAACTCTAACGTGATATGATAAATCTTTTGGTGGTCATTAACATATTTTTGAATAAAAAGATCTATGAACATGATATGATATGATATGATATGATATGATATGATATGATATGATATGATATGATATGATATGATATGATATGATATGATATGATATGATATGATATGATATGATATGATATGATATGATATGATATGATATGATATGATATGATATGATATGATATGATATGATATGATATGATATGATATGATATGATATGATATGATATGATATGATATGATATGATATGATATGATATGATATGATATGATATGATATGATATGATATGATATGATATGATATGATATGATATGATATGATATGATATGATATGATATGATATGATATGATATGATATGATATGATATGATATGATATGATATGATATGATATGATATGATATGATATGATATGATATGATATGATATGATATGATATGATATGATATGATATGATATGATATGATATGATATGATATGTTATGATATGATATGATATGATATGGCATGATATGGCTTGCAAGTCTAAGTAAGACGATACCTATCACGAAATGCCCTTAACATGAAAGAAAACAATGTTATAAGCATGAAGCAAGGTTTTAAAAGGTTAAAATGGGCTTAAAGAGAGTTATATCGTTACCCGAAGAAGGCATTGATATGAAAGGGCTCAATGCTGGAAATCGTATTTTGCCAATACGGGTTTATTATGTCCTAAAATAGAGATTGTATGCTGGCGATAGCCCTGTAGCGTAGTAGAAATCACGTACCCCAATTCTTGCGGCAAACTCAAATTGGGGGCTTGTCCGCCGAGTCAAGGACGGGCCCATATAGCCCATGGGTAATTATGTTTGTAGGGTGTACCAACTAACTCAGAACTAAAGCAAAGAGTTGAGTTTTTGATTTACAAGAATGTTTTGAAGCTTTTGAATTATGCCCATGTTTATATATATATATATATATATATATAAACATTATATATATATGCCCATGATATATATATCATGCTAAATTGTTTTCACAATGCTCTCACTTATTTTTCATGAAATACATGTTATTTTTGGATTGTTCTGCATATCAATACTTTTCAAGTATTGACCCTCCCATAGTATAGGTTCTAAGGCACAATCATGTGATTTACCACATCAGTAATAGAACATTTAAATGTGATAGAGTCGGTGACCCATCCACCTTTCAGAAGATATTTATTCACATGTTAACTTCTTTCAGTTTATGGTCCAGCCGGGGTCCTTGTCCCGACCTAGACAGTTAGTTTTCAGTAGAGGCTTCGTAGATGATGTTTGAGTATTGTATTATCATAACTTCACTGACATATTTTTATCATAAAATCAACTTGAATTTTAGTTTTATCTTCTGCACCTTTTTTTCGTATGAATTATGTTTATGATAGCATTTTATGAGGTCTCTCGAGCCTTCGTATCTTGGGATGCCCGTCGCAGCCAGGACCTCGGCTCGAGTCGTGACAATTAAATTTTCAGACTTGTATTTCAAATACTGAAGCCCCAAGGGGCTGATTAAGTCGATAAGTTTGGTTGGAAAGCCATTAATAGTTGATAAAAGTATGGAAAAGAAGATTGGACTCAATTTTGCTAGGTTCATGGTGGGGGCGGAAATGGATGCAACCTTACTAGATGTGATACATTTTAAGAATAAGAAAGAATTATTAGTGGATCAAAAGGTTTCATATGAATGGAGACCTGTTCTGTGCAAGAACTTAAACAATATGGTCATTCAGAGGAAATTCACAGGAAGAACATACATAACAAGAATAAAAATAAGTTATTTAGAAACATGAGGTACATGGAAGTAGTGATGAACAAATACGTACAATGCAAAAGTTGAATGTAGAGAGTTTTGAGGAGCAGAAGGCAATAGTTTAGTAGGGCTATCCTAATCAAATAAAGGGATCTACTAAAGGTAGATAACACCAAAGAATGTGGTCTATCAACACAAGTCTAAGATAACTAGCCTTGGGATGAATCAAGGTGGTAAAAAGAGGCAACAATGTAACATATGAGGATAGCAATATCATTACCATTAGTGGGAATGAATAGCATACTGAGTTGTAGTAGAAGAGGCCTAAATGGTCCTAATAAGCAGAAGGAGGTTCAACTCCCTTACAATGGAGAAAATGTAGGGCTGATTGGCTTACTTGAAATAAAGTTGAAACAGATTAAGATTAATTATGTTGTAGAGAGAATGTTTGTAGGTTGGAAGCATAGAAATAATATTGACTATCACTATAATAGGTCAATACTGGATAATTGGAGGCCTTATTACTACAGAACTGTGCCAATACACATATCTTCACAGACAATCAAATGTGAGGTAGAGTATATACCATTAAAGATGAAATTCCTCCTAACTTTTGTTTATGCTTTTACTACAAAAGAGGAAAAAAGGCATTGTGGTCTACTTTGGTTTTTATTCATAAAAAGCATAGTACTACTTGGCTCCTACTTGGAGATTTCAATAAAATTCTTCACAAGAAAGATAGAACAGGGGACTATAATACCCCACATTTTTGGGTTAGAATTTAAATCATTATTCCTATGCGTACAGACTTAAATCCAATTATTTTAAGTTTATACATGTGTGATTATCAAATATATGATGTGGTAATATCTTTTTGTATTGATCGAAGTCATAATATTCTCCTAAACCAAAGACGGGTTGAAGACTTTTCTATCGATAGAGTTTTGACAAATGCTCCAGCAAGGGTCAACTTTAAATGAGTTTTTATCTTATCATATGTCGATTTAGGTGTCCTACTATATACTATAAGAAAGATATTTGAATCTTCTTTCCAACGCAACTGGTTTCACCTTAATCTGTTATCAGAGCGAAAAGTTATACCCATTTTACTCCAGCATGTCAGCGTGTCAACAAAGTGACGACCTAAGCTGACGGGCCGTCACCTATGTGACGACTTATCAGCCCAAGTCGTCAGCCTTAGGATGAAAACATCAATTCCAGCCTCCAAAGTGACGACCTGGGGTGATGGTCTATCATATAAGTGACGGCTTATCAGCCAAAGTCGTCACCCATGACCAAACTTGATCAACTTCACCCTTAAACAGTTTTAGAGGGGTATTTTGGTCTTTTTCCTCATATTCCGTGACTTAAATCATGCGTTAAACCATATTACTTAAATCATGCGTTAAACTATATTAAGTGATAAAATATCAATTTATCATCACTCATAATCCTCTCCACTCTGAAGAACAAGAAAATTAGGGCTTCTCTCAAGATCATCTCCCAAGAACAAGATTCAAGCCCTTCTACAAGAAAACCAAGAAATTATAATTCTCAATCCAAGAACATTCAAGAAAAGCCAATTCTCTTTCAAGATCGAAGTCTTAAGGTATGTTAGATGTTCATCCATGGGCCCTTCTCACCCATGGAGTCCAAGAATCCATCTTTTATGTTTTAAATCATGAAATTACTTATTTATAATGATTTATCTCCATGAAGCTTTTTTGAATTTTGATTATACATGATGTTTACAATCTATTTTCATTGAAAGCAACCCTTATAACATATTTTATGAATTATGTTCATGAATTTTGAATCTTTATCATGTTTCCATGAAGCTGCTGGTGATATTAAACCTTACATGTTTGAACAGTGTTGTTTGTTGAATTTAAACCCTAATTAGTGATCTTAGAAGTGAAATCATGCTATTACTACAAGTTGTAAAATAATTCTCATGCTTAGTTTAAACCATGAATTGCAAGCGTTTGATTAAATGCCAAAATGACTAGGTTTTGAACAATGACTACTTATTACATGTTTACAAGTTAAGATTTTGGAATTTGTTTTAAAGTGGAATGCATTATAGTATGTTTAAAATATTGTGATTTCCATATCATGTTCATGAGAATTCAGAATAAATCCTCAGTTTATGATTTTGTCATATGATCGTACTATCTCATCATGTCTAGAAATATCCTAATGTTAAAGTCTTGGTTCCCCATGTATTTGATGAAATGCTTAAGTGAATAATTGTGAACAATAATTTTCTTCCATGGTTTCAAATTTTTCATGCGACCCTATTGTTATTGCTATCGAGTCCTGAGGGTTATGAATACCTAAAATTTAGTTGTTTACTTAGTCCTAGTAGTTTCAGAATAGCTTCATACACGTATGAGCATTATCAGTTTAGTCCATTATCAAATCAGTCAAACTTAGATCAGTTCAGTAATCCGAGTCAATTCCCTCTTCAGTTAAGCTTAGGTCAGTCCCATAATCAGTGTCAGTTTAGTTGGGAGTAGGATTCAACATCGAGTGATCCTAGGGATGGGGGCTCACCCGTTAGTTAGGACTGGATCCTTAGAAGTAATTCCTAAGTTCCAAAACTACGTAGTCAGCGTAGGTTATGAGATGTCACCCATTAGTTAGGACTGACACTCTCAGGGATCACCCGCTAGTTAGGACTGATCTCAGGTGTCACCCGTTAGTTAGGAATGACTCCACAGCCATTGTTAGTACTCGTGGCACAGTATTAGCACCCTTCCAACTAGGGTCACAGGTTGCACCATAATTAGCTCAGACTGGGGCATGTCGGTTAGATGATACCTCCCACAGTTTCAGTTTCAGTGTTCAGTTCAGAACTCAGTTCAGTATTGCTTAACCATAACATACAGTTTATTAGTTATTCAGTTATCAGATTTCAGTATTTTAGTTATAGACTATATCAGAAATATATTATATGCTTGGTCATGCATTCTCATATTTTTCAGCTTTCACGCATTTATATTCAGTATTCTCATGCTAACCAGACAGTCTCTGCTCCATGTACTAAGTTACTTCATATCATTCATCTAGTTATTATTTTATGTTCAGTTATCCTATGATATTCATTCAGTTGGTTATCATTTATGCACAGAGACCCATGCATCTCAGCCTTACACCATTTAGCATACAAGTACATTTAAAGTACTAACCGCATACTCATTTCTTGCGTTATGATGTTTCATATCATAAGATTGGACGCTCAGGTTCCCGATCGTACCTAGTTATGCCAGTGCACCAGTAGCAGCAGCAGTGGTGAGTCCTCATGTTCCGAGGACCAGTTATGTTTATTTTAGTTTCTCAGTTTTAGCAGACAGTCGAAGTTAGTTGGGGGCGTGTCCCATCAACTCCTCAGTTATTCAGTTAGAGGCTTTCAGACTAGTACAGACAGTTAGTCAGTTTTCAGTTGTTATTATCACTGTTGTTTTGCAGAGATTATCAGAATTATGACTAAAACCTTATGGCAATTTCAGTTAAATACCACAAAATAAATCTTTTGTTATCAGTTTTATTCAATGCCCACAGCAGGTACCAATCATGGGTTAGCTTGTGGTCCTTCAGGGCTGTAAGCACCATGTGATGCCTAGGGTGTACTCCCGGGGCATTACAGGGACAATCCAGATACTTGGACTAAGATGGTGGACTTTGCAATTTTTATGGAAGATTTGGATTACTAGAGCTTTCTCATCCATACACTCGATACACTTGGAGTGACAAGGGAAGTGGGTTGAGAATATATTCAAAAATAGATTAGGCATTGATCACTAATCACTGGTTGAAAAACATCGTTGTTAACAAATCAATTGTATTGCCTGAAAGCAAGAGTTATCACTATCCTCTCAAGGTGGTATTATCAATTGATATAGTGCAAAAAGGTGAACAGTCATGTATTATAATGCATGGATCTTGCATCCTAACTTCTCAAATATAGTCCAAGAAGGTTGGGAGTCACAGTAGAAAGGTGTAGGATATTTCAGGTGGTGAGGAAACTTACATTGTTGAAGAGGAAGCTAAAATTACTACATGACCAACAAAATCATAATTTTCTAAAAGAAACTGATAGATGGTGAGAGCTGCTTAAATAGGCACAAAGGCTACTTTAGCAAGAGCTGCAAATTTTAGGTTTTCAAAAATAGGAGAAGAAATGTGCTAGCAAATTTAAAGAGGCTACTTATCTTGCTGAGATGTACCTATAATAGCAGAGTAAGGTGACTTGATTAAAACTTGGTGATGAAAACTTTAGATACTTTTATTTTGGTGATCAAGCATAGGAAGCAAAGATAAGCTGCCACTTAGTTAAAAAATGAGCGACTTGGTTAAAAATTGGTGACGAAAACTCTAGATACTTTTATTAAGTGATCAAACATAGGAAGCTAAGACAAGCCACTACTCAGTTAAAAGATATAAGAGGGACATGGCAAACCAATCCTGAATATAATTTAAAAATCTTTGTTGATTATTAGATAGAGCTGTTGAGACAAAAAGATTGTACTACAAGAAAAGCTAAGGGGTTTGTCCTATCTGCTGGACCAGTACTTGACATTGACAGGCAAGCCCAACTACTTGAGCCTTTCATAGTAAAAGAAGTTGAGGTAATGTTTAAGATTAATAGATTCAAAAACCCAGGACCTAATGATTATGAGAGTGGCTTTTATGAAGTTGCATGAGGTACAATGGGCCACGATATAACTGAGGTTGTGCTGGAATTCTTTCAGAACAGGAAGCTGCTCAAACAACTTAATAAAATCAACATTATATTAATCCCTAACGTAGAGGCACAAACAAGCAAGCCAGTTCAGGCTATTAGCAACTGTAATATTATCTAGAAAACTATATTTAAACTAATTTGCATAAGGTTGAAGAAACTTGTGAGTTATTTGGTTGCTGAGAATCAAGTTTCCTTCATTAAAGGTAGGTCAATGATACACAACATCTTCCTATGTCATGGTTTGCTAAGACATTATAATAGAAAAGCTACTCCCAAATGTCTAACGAAGATTGACCTAAGAAAGACTTGTGACATGGCACCTTGGAGTTCTTTTAGAGGAAGTAATGCTGGGATTTGGCTTTCCACCAAGGTTCACTCACCTAGTTATGAATTGTGTTACCACCACACAATATACTATTAACATGAATGGTGAGGGGCATAGTTTCTGTGAAGGCAAGAAAGGCTTGAGACAGGATGATCCTGCATTTCCATTGCTATTTGTATTAATTATGGAGTATTTGTCTAGTCAACTTAAGAATATGACCGACCTCCCTGATTTTCATTTTTATTTCATATGTCAAGATTTGAGATGTAATCACTTTATATTTGTTAATGATCTTATGATCTTCTTCAAAAGGTGAAATCTTTTCTGTTATAAGAATAAAAAAAGCTCTTCCATATTTTAGTGCAGTGTTAGGATTGGTTGCAAACTTAAATAAATTTAATGTATTTTTGACAGGTGCAATACAATGGATCAGGTGAAACAACAAATTCTGGACGGTACTGGTTATGCTTCAGGTATTTTTTTCATAACATATTTGGGACTTCCTTTATCATATAAGAGATGGTGTAAAACTGAGTGTTATCAACTGGTAGAGAAGATCACAGCTAGGATCACAACTGTATATGCTAGACATCCTATGCTGACAGATTACAGGTGGTTGTGGTTGTTCTTTTCTCTATTTATAATTTTTAGGGATCAATCTTTATCCTGCCTCAGAGTGTAGTGGAGGAGGTGGACAAGAAGTGCAGGAACTACCTATGGGAAGGTATTGGTGAGAAGAAGTAAACCCCTTTGATTTTAAGGGAGCAGGTGTGTCTGCCTAAGAAATGTGGTGGTTTTAATGTCAAAAGTTGTGCTCTATGAAATATAGCTTTAGTAGGCAAGTTTGTAATGCCCCGGGATTACACCCTGGACGCCATACGGTACTTACGGTCACAAGTGACCATAAGCTAACCCATGAGTTGGTACCTGCTATGAGCACTGAATACTATAATGGTAATGAACGTATGCAGAAACAGCTGAATATGCCATAAGGTTTTTAAATACAAAAACATCTCTGAAATTATAAGCCTGGATACAAGTGTCTGAAAACAACCATCTGAACAAATGGGTAAAATAATGATAAACTAACTAAACTGTCTGAAAGTATTTGAAAGCCTCTAAACTAACTGATAAGAGTTGAAGAGACAGGCCCCAACTAACTCCAACTGTCTAACTGAAGAAAAATGCTGAAATAAACATAATCGGTCCTCGGAATATTAGAACTCACCACTGCTAATGCGCTGGAATGTCTAAGTGTTGTCAGGAACCTGAGCGTTCGAACCTATGATATGAGACATCATAGCACAATAAACGAGTATGCGGTCAGTACTTTAAATGTACTGGTAAGCTATATGAGGTTAGACTGATATGCATGGGCTCATGTGCATGAATAATAACTGACTAAATGAATAGCATGAGATAATTGATGCATAGTATGCATGAAAGCTATAAAATCTAAGAATGCATGACCAAGCATATAACATGATACTGGAAAAGTATGTAAACTGAAATACTGAAATCTGAGTACTAATTTAACTAATAAACTGTATGCCATGGTCAAGTAAACCTGAGCTAACTTTCGAACTGGACTGGACCGAGACTGTGGGAGTTATCATCTAATCAACATACCCCAATATTAGCTAATTGGGATCCAACCTGTGACCCTAGTTGAAGGGTGTCAGTACCGTTCCACGAGGTACTAACACTGGCTGTATGGATCCACTAAAGTAAAGTCCTGAAGGACTAAAGAGTCACCCTCTACTAGCAGGTGCTCTAGTGAGATATATGTCAACCCACAACTAGCAAGTTAACATCTCAACCCACGCTGGCTACATAGTTCTGGAACACATGAACTGCTACTAAAGGTCACACCCTCAACTGGCAGGTGAACCCCCATCCCTGGGCTCGTTCGGTGATCAATCCTACTCCCAACTGAACTGACTCGGATTACTGAACTGATCTAAACCTGACGGATAGAATACCTGACTGAACCGATAATACTCAAATATATTTGAAACCATTCTGTAAATACTGAGACTAAGTACATAGCTAAGTTTTTGGGTATTTATAACCCCCAAGACTCGATAACAATAACAGTAGAACATACTAAAGCTTCAAAAGTATAATAAGTAATCATTGTTAAAAATTCATCTCTTAGACATTTCCTCGAACACTTGAAATTCATGAACTTAAGCATGAGAATGATTGAAACGTGTGGGAATAACAAAATCATAACACTAAAACCATACATTGGGGATTTAACATGGAATTCCATGCTTCAAACGTGTAAGGGTTACTTTCCAACTAAAAATACAAGTAATAGTCATACATAATTGAAATTCCCAAAAGCTTCATGAAAAAAACTCATTGTAAACATGTAGATTTATGATTTAAAACATAAAAATAGGTTCTTGGACTCCATGGGTGAAAAGGGCCCATGGATGAACATCTAGCATATCTTAAAGCTTTAATTTTGCAAGAGAATTAACTTTCTTGATAGTCCTTGGGTGGTGAAACTTGAATTCTTGAGTTTTCTTGAAGGAATGGTGATTGAACTTGATGAATTTAAGGAAGGGTTAGGGTTTGTTTGAGAATAAAATTGGGGAAAGTGAGCAAATAATTCCCTATCAGCGGTTTAATCCCGTGTTTTTAAGAATTGAAAGGCTGGGAAAAGACAAGACTAGCCCTCTGAAATTTAAATTCATAACTGGGACGCTGATTAGGCCATCACCGCGACTCGACAAGGATACCACCGCTAAACCCACCGTGACGTGCCACAATCGCGTTGAGATTCTGGAATTGAAATCCAAACGTGCCTCAATCCTCGTCCGAAAAATCCAAAACTTCTCCGAGACATGCTTGTAGACACGTAATTTCGTCCCTCCAAAAATCAATTTGGAATACACCTTACCATGTACCCTACGCCATACGATGATCCCTTTACAAAAAAAAACAAAAATAATAAAATTTCCAACAAATTAACAACTCACCCTAACTAATTTTGATACCTCACCACTCCTTACCCCGCATACCCTCCCATAGGCTCCCCTTACACATTTTTTGACTCCCTTTTTCTATTCAAAAAAAAAATACACAAAACACTACACAATTTGCACTCACATATACTCCTCCATCATCACTCACACACTAGATACACGCATCATAATAACCATACCACCTCACAAAAACACACAGCTCACGATCTCACAATACACTCCAATTAACCTCACAATGAATATACGCCCTCATAGACGCACACACACTCATAGAATAGAATACATACACACTACCATCATCTCACACACACAAAGGCTTCTATTTTCACTCATTCACTGGATTCCCTTCATATTACTCACATACTCCATTGATAGAGAATACCCACAGAAAGACAGCAACACAATACGCCAAACACACATAGCAAAACAATAGACATACACTTACATGGTAAAGAGAGCTCACTGGAAAATGAATTCACGCACACACAGCTAACATACTCCACGCACAGAGAGCATAAACAGAGAAAAATTGAGAGAGAGAAGAGAGAAATGACAAACAGTTTTACCAGCGAACGCTCATCGGAATACATCAAAATCCATCAGATTAGGCCTAAACCACCAGCTCCAGTCACAAGCAAAAAATCTCGTGACCCAATTCAGCTTAACCCCATCAGTTTCATCACTGTTGAGGCTTGTTAGAGCTTCATTTGAAGCCATAACAGTCCAGACCAATGACCACATCGCCTTTTGCCGACGAAACCTGTAACCCTGTTGACGTGAATAGCATCATGAACAAACATTGGTTTTTTGGTACAAATTCAATTTGGATTTTTGGGGGGTTTTATTAGATATTGCAATTTTAATTATTCGGCTTTGGGTTCGATTGAGTTGGAGGGTTCACGTTAAATTCGTTGATTGAGGTTTGGTTTAAGGTTTTTGGCATGGATTCTGTCTCAATTAATTGAGTAATACTTGAATGAAAGCGGCACTAAGGTTCATTCTTCATCTTATTCTCGATTCATCTTAATTGTTTGACAATTTATGTGGTAAATTTATTGGTGCGCGGATTTTGTTTTCATCAATTTTGATATGTTTAGATCATCATAAGTTATTGTTAATACTGATTATTTGGATTGAATAATTGAATGATTTTAACTCAATTGAGAATAAGTGGGACGGAAATTGAAAATTGATAAAGGTAAATATTGAGAATTTTGATTCATAATGTAAGTGGTTTCATTAATTGGTTGTTTGCTATTAATTTGCGCCCGATAATATCATATTTTAGGCTGAGAATTGGTAAGCAAACGATAGGTTGGGTAGGCAAAAGTTAGGGATTGTGAACTGTTGGATATTTAGAATGTTTGTTGAATGATTCTGTTTTTCTTGCATTTGAAAACATGTATTTATTTAGCCGGGGAATGCCCCGAGGTCATTTGTATTCATTCACCGGGGAATCCCCCGAAGTATAGTGTACGCAAAGGAGATTCGAGATCAAGGCCCGAGGCATCGGGTAGAGCATAGTTTAGGATTAGTATAGGTTAGTATTGGTTCATTTTTGCACTTTTTATTTTGGTATGTATTAAATGGGACTGGAAATTATTTTTCGGACTTTTGAGTGTTTGGTTGTTTGTTTTTCGTGTTTATGTGTTTGTTGGTTTGTACATTCATAGTGTCATGATAGCCGATATACTCCACAAAGCGACCGTGGTCGAACCACGGGATCGAGGGGTGCCTAACACCTTTTCCTCGGTCAACAAAATTTCTAAACCAAAATCTCTATTTGCGGATCAATTTTTAGAGTCAAACTATTTTGAAAAAGGATTTTCAAAAGTGACTTGGCACACCGATTCATGCCAAGTGGCGACTCTGAGTTTGAATGTAAACAATTCTTTTTGAACAAAAATTTTTTTTTTATCACCTAATAATAAAAACCCTTTTCATACCTAAAATCATAATCTTTTAGTAAAAAAAAAGGGGTGTGACAACTCTGGCGACTCTACTAGGGAATTTTCAGAATTTGAGCTTATATTTTGAGTTGTATCGGCTTAGTTTGACATTATAGGTGTGTAAATATTTTGTTTGTGTTATTATTTTATCATTGTTGGATGCATATGTGCTCTTTGTTTATAGTCTTTCTTTATGGGTTACCACTTTATATCTGTCATCATATGCATTACCCTGAGTCACTTCTTTCGCAACAAGTCCGGGTGTATACATCGTGTATACGGACTCTAGTTGAGTCACCCTTATTTTAGGAGGAAGAGCCATCGTATGTATGGAGTAGGTGGAAAGCAATCGCAGCCTCAATCGACTATATGCGCCCCCGAACAACCTTGTTAGTGGACCCCAGCCTAGGCCAGCCTGTAGGTCATGCTTATCTACATCATATTGAGACCTAGTGGGATCCACTTGGTCCTTTATAGGAGACTCACCTTAAAAATATTCTTACGTGTTAATTGTTGCATCTTTGAGGATAACAGGGTCATTTGGCATACTAATTTAGGGAAAAATATATGCTAGAATTAAAGAAGCTCATGTTTAGGCAAGGAAAAAAAAGTCTCGTAGTTTTTAGGAGTTTTTATGGCTTTTGTTTTCTACAATCTAAAAATTCAAAAAAAAAAAAATCTTTTGTACTCATTTTCTCAAAAAACAAAAAGATTTTTATTTTGTTCTCTTTAACAAGCATTCATAATTTGAAATTATCAAAAAGATTTTTTCAATAGGAGATTTTTATAAAATAAAAATGCAAAAAAAAATGGTAGAAGTATTGTACATTTCGTATAATGAAAAATACTAAAAGATTTGCCTTTTCTAATTATTGGTGTTAGTTTTATATGAAGTGCCAAATTAAAATCTCAAAAAAGATTTTATTGACAATTTTCATCATTTTTCTTTGATTGTGTCTCTTAAGTCAAGGTTCAGTTTGTTATTTAATCCTAAATTGTCCAATCTGAGCGAACTACGCACACCTGATCCTCCTCTTTCGGGAGTTAGATACGTAGGCAACCCTTCGTGGGTACGGTGATCTTATTTCAAAAATCCAAAAAGATTTTCTTCACTCCTCATTTAGAGTAGGTGTTTCATATACATCTTTAAAAGAAAACTATAAAAAAGATTTTCCTTTAATAGGTCCAAGCTTCATTTTCATATGAATTTCGAAATCGAAAATCCAAAAATATTTTTCTTTGGTAATCATAGGTTTCATTTTGTATAGGGATGTTAAAGTTGAACATCAAAAAAATAATTTTCTTCAATTCTTTGAACAATTTGTTATTTTTTTTCTCAAAGTTTCAAGAAAAAGTAAAGAAAGAGAGTTGATTGATTTTTTTGTGGCCAAACTTCACGAACTACGCACACCTGATTCTCCCCTCTCGAGGGTGAGATACGTAGGTGTGCTTCTTGGGTTCGGTGATCTTTTTCAAAGAAAAAAAAGAAAAAGAGTTTTGAAAATTGTTGCATTCTAACGCCTTTGTTATTTCTTATTCAGTTAGTTTAAGGTGGTTGGTTTGTGGCATTTTGGATAGTCCTCCACATCACACCAAATCCAAGGAAGGGTTAGTTGTGTCCAACAAGGATATAGAGAGTGACATCATGGATCAAACAAAGAGTTAGGAAAATGAGAGTTTAAAGCAGGAGATTATGAGGCTAAGACAACAAATGATGGAAATGTATCGATCTTTGGTCAGTGGGTTGCCTCCTCCACCATTTCCCACTATTGATACGACAAATACCTTGTTTCTTCCATCACAATTGAAAAGTCAGTTTTCTACTGTTGTTGATGCACCACAACATGCCTCAGAATTCACTCCAAGAAAAAAGTATCCCAATGCTTTCATCACTCATTCTCCACCTCTTCGATGTAAATCTACCACATTGACAGCACCATATATCGTCTGTGCTTTTGTTGCTCAACCTTCTATTGTGGCCCCCACTTTGGCTATCAACCTAATGAATATGCTTTCCCAATGTGCTAATGAATCTATGTTCAATACTCTTGATGATCATTGTTATACTCTTAAGCCTATAGCTAAGTTAAGTAGACTACCAAAATTTCTTATCAAGAAGCCTGGTATGCCATAAGAGCAAGAGAAAATGGTTGGAAAAATGAAGAGTGCAGAAAATGCTATGAAAAGTTCCTTAGGACTTGTGGGTAAAGAAGATGTTTCATATAAAGACTTGGGCATGTCTTCAAGTGTTAACCTCACTCCTAACTTTGAGGTATTAGCATTTAAGGAGCATGATAGGTACGAGGATATTTAAAACACTTGGGATGATATTGCAATAAATTGAGGGAGACTAAAGGAAAGAAGAAGAAGAATGTAGTTATTGTTGTGTCGGGGACACAACGGGGCTTGAGAGGGTTAACTCAATAATACCGTCAGCCTCGACCCCGAGCCGATACATCAGATCCACATAATCACCTGTCACAACGTTTCTCTTTTAAAAATCCAAAATATTTTATTCCACTTCCCTAGTATCTTTTGAACAATGCACAACTATATGCTCATCCATCTTTTTATCCACAATGGCATGCATCGATGCCTCAACATCGACGACGGCCCCCACATATTCACCAAGGAACTTCTAAGTCTAAGTTTCAACCGAGATTGGAGTTTGCAAAAAGAAGGAAGTCAAAGGATGATTTTACACCAATTAGGGAGTCATATACCAATTTATTGTAGAGATTGAGGGATTTGGGCATAATCACTTCTCTCCTTGGGTGTACTCCTGATCCACATTCAAGAAATTTTAATCCCTATGTACAATATGCATATCATTATGATATTCAGGGTCACAGTATTGAAGGTTGTAGTGCTTTGAAAAGAGAAATAGAAAGGATGATTCAAGAAAAACTGATCGTAGTGCAAAATATTGACACTACAAAGGTCACACAGAATCCTTCATTAACGCACAGTAATGCATAATATGAGGGAAGAAATAAGTTAAGCTTGGAGATTCAGAACTTATTTGTTGAAAAGAATGTGTCTGGCAGTAGTGGAAGCTCTAGTCATGATGATATGCAAACCAGTGGCTAAGATGTTAGACTCAACAATTGAAAAGTTACTCCTCTCCCTACTAAGAAGAGGTTTGGTAGTTTGTTTTATTTTTCTTTTCTATTATCTGAATTATTTAAGGGTTGTAGTTCGGGATCTATCTTGTTTTGTCCTTTTGTCATTTATGTCCAAACCCTTTATCTTTTATTTTAACTAAATAGGGTGTCCCTTTTTCCCTTTGTGTTTTAAATATGTGTTGTTTGTTTGTTTTCTTTACATAGTACATTTTATGTTGGTTCTAGTGATATGGCATGCTTACGGAATTTTCAACTAGATCTTAAAATCCAATTTAAGTATGAACTTTGAATCAGAGGGCTAAAGTTAGAAAATAACATCTAATAAATAGGCAGCATGTAAGACATTTGGTGACCATGTTGAAGCCTTCTTTCAAAACTGAGGAAATTATTTTAAAAATCACAAGAATAACTTGGTCATCAATTGAAAAACATAGCTCAATTAGGTCAAATAGTGGACGCGTGATCCTTATATCAAGAAAAATAGGAAGATAATCATCTCCACAAAAGCATGAGTCATTCGATGTAAGGGATGTACAACAAAGGTGGAGTTGTATGTTGGACAAGCGCAGAAGAAGTAGTGACTCACAGGATCAGTTGAAATTAATGCTTTTAAAAAGTGTAATAAATGATTTTCATCCCCCACTTTCATATTTCAAGATTTGTACTTACATTTTTAAGGATTGATATGATGAAGGCATTTCATTCTGCTATTCAAACGTGTGTCATCCTTTGTGTACCCCATTTAAGCTTTAGTCCTATTTTTCTTTCATACCCCTCTTTTGAAATCAAGATAGAATTAGCAAAGTTCAACAAAAAAGTGTCCAAAAAAAATAGTGTCAGAAAAGGTTCAAAAAAAAATGTGTCCAAAAAGAGAGAAAAAGAAGAGTGTCAAGAAAAATAGAGTCAGAAAAGTCCCAAAGAGGAAAAGAGTCAATAAAGAGAAAAAAGGAACAAAAGAAATCAGAATCATGCAAAGGAACAAGTTGTCGGAACTACGTGTGACCTAATTCTCCTTTCTCAAGAGTGAGATACGTAGGTTGCCCTACTCCGAGCTCGGTCCAACCAAATAAACAATTTACTATTGCCTAGTCAAAAGAAACTGAGGCATGAGTTAATCCTCATTGTTTGAGTCGATTCCTAAAGTTGTAAGTCCCTCCCCACTTCAAGTGTCGTTTGGGCCTCGTGTCATCCTTTCTTTCTAAACATATCCAAAAGCTAAGTTACAACTGAAGAAAGACCTTAAGATCAATCTCTAAGAATGATAAGAATAAGCATGCAATTCCTATGATAACGCATTTTGGGAACTACTTGTATTTCTCGCATAAGAAATTAGGAGAGAAATAAAAATAAGAGAGTATTATTGGTGAAAACCCTCACGAGCACCGTAAGACGATGGTAAGTTGAGAGAGATAAAATAAAAGATTCTTAATATATAAAATCCTCACGGGCACCATAAGACAATTGTGAGTTAGGAGAAATGAAAATTAGAAAGTCTCATAGAGTCTTATTGGTGAAAACCCTCACGGATACTATAGGACAATGGTGAGCTGAGAGAAAGAAAATGAGAGAGGCTTGTTGGCGAAAATCCTTCAAGGCTTCACTAGCCAAATGAGGTCTCCGAATGCTATTGTCCCATGGAAGTAACTCAATTTTAGGGTCATAAACTCAACAACAATTGGTGAAAGTTTGATAGAAAGATCAGGCAACTTAATCCAAATATATGTCATAATCATTAGAGTTGACTGTGACTTTCAGATAAATTTTTCTTTTCTTTATTTCAATAAGGACATTCATTATATGTTCGTTCTTTTTTATATTTTTATTTTTATTTTCTTTAGCCAGTTATTCAAATGAAAATTTATTTTTCTTGTGTCTGTGAGTCAAATCAATGTCAAAGCAAGTGAGAAAAGATTTCAAAACTGGCTACCAACTTCTTCAATTACATATATTAAGACAAAAGGTCATCACTTGAAAGAAACATGATTATGAGCCGAAATAAGGCATGCAAAAGGTTTTGTAAATAGACAAGTCTAGGAACTCATGAAAATACCAAGGTTCAAAGGGTTTATCTGAGGGTCATGGCAACGCAGAGATACTATGTTTGTTTCAGAGCCACTCTTAATAATATGAGTTTGGGTCAATGATGCAGTAAGTCAATGACATATGCTAATGGTTGAAAGCAAGATTAAATGTGACAAGGGCAAGAGCGATTGCCGCAAAAGCTAAAGCCACAAACTAGCCACCGTGTTTTTAAACTCACAAGTTTTCTTTGTATGAACAAGAACACATGTTACCTTCAAATCAAGGACTTCAAAGCCTAAACATCAAAGTCCGTAATTTCTCACATCTATAAATGCAAGGGGAAAATGTCGTTGCACAGGTTCGGTAATCAAAATCATGGAAAAACTCACAATCCAATATCTCTAGGAGACACTTTCTTTTCCAGGTAATTCGGGTTCATTTATTAGGTTATGCACTTTCTAAATGGAACTTTCACTCCTAGAAGTCGCACTTTCTAGTTGAGTCCTTCCATTTAATCTTTAGGAGGCACATTTTCTTTTTTGGGTAATCCAAGCGGCATTTGTAAAGAGACGCATTTCCTTGGGTAGTTCAAGTTACATTTGTAAGGAAACGCATTTTCTTTTCTAGATAATTTAAGTGGCATTTGTAAGGAGACACATTTCCTTGTTTGGGTAATTCAAGAGACATTTGTAAGTTAATTCATTTCCTTCTATAGATAATTTAAGTGGTATTTGTAAGGAGACACATTTCCTTATTTGGGTAATTCAAGAGGCATATGTAAAGAGACGCATTTCCTTGTTCGGGTAATTCAAGCAGTATTTGTAAGAAAATGGATTTCCTTGGGTAATTCAAGTAGTATTTGTAAGGATACGCATTTCCTTGTTTGGGTAATTCAAGTGGTATTTGTAATAAGACGTATTTTCTTGTATGGATAATTTAAGTGGCATTTCGAAAGAGACGCATTTCGTTATCGGAGTAATTCAAGTGGTATTTGTAACGAGATGCACTTCCTTGATTGGGTAATTTAAATTTTACTTGTTAGGTGATGCACTTCCTAACTTAAGTCTTGACTCCTAGAAAATATACTTTCTAGTCGAGTTATTCTCCTTGACTTCTAGAAGATGTACTTTCTAGTCGAGTCATTCCCCTTGACTCCTAAAAGATGTACTTTCTAGTTGAGTCATTCCCCTTGACTCCTAGAAGATGTACTTTCTAGTCGAGTCATTCCCCTTGACTCCTAGAAGATGTACTTTCTAGTCGAGTCATTCCCTTTGACTCTTAGAAGATGTACTTTCTAGTCGAGTCATTCACCTTGACTCCTAGAAGATGTACTTTCTAGTCGATTCATTCCCCTTGACTCCTAGAAGATATACTTTCTAGTCGAGTCATTCACCTTGACTCCTAGAAGATATACTTTCTAGTCGAGTCATTCCCTTTGACTACTAGAAAATGCACTTTCTAGTCGAGCCATTCCCGTTGACTCATGAAAAATGCACTTTCTAGTCGAGTCATTGAACTTAACCTTTAGGAGATTCACTTCCTTGTCAGTTTTCATTTGTCAGGTGGCACACTTCCTAACTTAAACCTTTATCTCTAGAAGACGCACATTCTAGTCGGAATTCCTCACTTTAATACTTAGGAGACGCACTTCCTAGGCTTGGTCATTTAATTTTACACTCAAGAGATGCATTTCTTGGTCAGAGTCTTGATTTATCATTTCAACATGCAAGTAGTTATGATTGGATTTGACATTTGCAAAGTTTTCTGATGATAAACTAGGGAAAAAAATTTATTAGATGCAAAGTTTGCATGCGCCTTCTTTAGTTAAAGCAGATGTGGTCGATCGTTGTCTAGATGATTGGGTGTATGCCATGGAGGAGAGAATGCATTTGGATAAATTTTCTTTACCTGTGGGAGTTAATGCGTGGGTCAAATTTCTCGAAGCAAGAACTCATGACAATATCGTTTGGACCCATCGATGGCTCAATCCGAAAGTAATCTTGTTTGGATGTTGCATACAACCTCTTCTAGTTCTGATAGGGGTCAAATGCACTAGACTTTACAGTCCGAATAGGGTAATGCGTCAGTTGGGTAGGGAGCAATATGTCCCACCGATAATGGACCTTCAAAAGGATGTCGAATACTTTAATGATATAGCAAAAGGGGAAATCACGTACGAGCAATTTTGGCTTAACGCAACAAAAATGGGTATAGGTTCTTTCAAAATAGGTTTGGACAATCCAGGGTACACTCAGAGATATGGAGTTTGGAATCAATCCATACCTCGGGGTGTCATTAGGCCATTACCACTTCAGCTTAGAGGGAGAGTGCAGGAAGTATTCATAGTTAATGACCATCAGGATGAAGATGCGGGGGGCAAAGTGAAAGCATTAAGAGTCCAATTATCAAGTTTGCTTACAACTGTGGAAGGATATCAGAACAGTCTTTACAGGTGTACTCCCCAGGAGGAAGGTACACGGGCCAGAGGCTTTCTCCCTAATATCAAAGTATCATTCCAAGGTATGTTGCACGATTTGAGCGAGAAAAAGACAACATCATAGGCAGGTCCATCTCAGCCAGGGTTATCACACAGCGCACCAATTTGAAGGAGCACTTCTTATCTTTTATTTTAGTTTGAGTCCTTTATCTTTCTGTCATTGTATTGTTGTGTTTTTGTTAAGTTTGTATCAAGTTTGTTTTAACATTAAGGTATTTATCATGAATGTCACGCATGTCGTCCTATGGGTCTAGAGTGTTGTTTAGTATTTGTTGATTAGTTTTAAGTTTGTCTTAATCTGTTTAGTAGTCTCTCTTATGAATATGTAGTGATGTTGCGTTGTCCTTTTGTTTTGTTTTTTGTCATTAACAAAAAAAAGAAAAATATTAGAAAATCTTCAACTTTGTGATATCTATGCATGAGTTGCCCAAACTACGCAAGATCTGATTCATGTACAACATGATACGTAGGCAACCTACTTTTGGGTTCCATCTAATCATTTTGTTTCTTTATTTTTTTTCTCAATTTTCCCCTTTTTGCAGAAAAGCAAAAGCCATAAAGAATGATAAAAAGAAAGGGAGATAGCGAGAGAATAAAATGAAGGAAAAGAGACTGATGCGAGAGATGAGAGAAGCGATGGCAAAAAAAAATGAGGCATAATTGAAGGGAAGAAGTAAATGAGTGTAAAACAAGATCGGGACAATGTTAAAATAGCTTCATTACCCTCAAAGGATGGTATAAATGCCCATGAATCTAGGACAATATTACAAATGTGATTCCCATGCTTGTTGTGTGACCTAATCCTAACAAGTTTTGTCTTTGATAAGCATGTTCTTTCAGATAAGTGGTTGGTTTGTAGTACTCTGTCTAGTCACCCGTACTTCACTAGATCAAAAGCAAAGTTTACCATGGCTAGTAGGAGATTGAAAATTCACTCGTTGACCCAGATCGGGATCCCAGGGAAGAAATTTCAAAACGCAATGATGAGGTGTTAAGACTCATACAACAATTGATAGATTTCCACCGGGAGTGGGCTAGTGGAATGCCTCCTCCTCCACTCCCTGAAGATCATGGGAATATCTCTAATTGCCCATCGCTCTCTCAGGTGCAATTCTCTGCTCCCGTTGAGTCACCGGAGCATGCACCAGGATTCACTCTGTGTCAATATTAGCCTGGCACTTCTAGTGTGCCCCTGGTAGTTCCTCAACCAACGCCCTCTACTCATCCGACGCCGCCGGCAAAGCCTGTGTTTGTGGATCCGCCACCACCTAAAGCTCCCACCCATACTATGCATTCGGCAATGGTACTTCCTCGGTCTGCTAGTGAGCCAGTATTGAAAGTTTCAGATAGTCAGTATTATACCCCAGAACCTACTTTAAAGATAAATGACATGTATGGGTACACTCAACCTCTTGCATTTCCATTTGATACGGAGAAGCCTGTTGCGATGGAGGAACAAGAAGTCATGGCACGAAAATTGAAAAGTTTGGAACAGGCCATGACGAATTTGCAAGGAATCGGAGGTTATAAGATTGTTTACTATAAAGATCTTTGCATGTTCCCAGACGTTAACCTTCCCCTTGGCTTTAAAATACCTAAATTTGAGAAGTACGCGGGGCACGGTGATCCCGTGGCGCATTTGAGACATTATTGCAACCAATTGAAGGCTGCAGGGGGAAGAGAAGAGTTGATCATGGCTTTTTTGGCGAGAGTCTTTCCGGTATGGCTTCAGAATGGTTTGTCGATCAGGATATTGACAATTGGAACAACTGGGATGACCTAACTAATGAGTTTGTAAAACATTTTCAATATAACGTCGATCCAGTTCCTGATGAGAAATCCCTGGTCAACATGAAGAAGAAAAGTACTGAAGGCTTTCGAGAATACACGATAAGATGGCGTGAACAGGCCACAAGGGTAAGACTTCGATAAAGGAGAGTAAGTTGGTAGAGGTCTTCATTCAGGCATAGGATGAGACCTATTTTCAACATTTACTTCCGGCGATGGGAAAGTCATTTATTGAAATCCTCAAAATAGGAGAGATGATAAAGAACGGAATCAAGACTGGATGGATTATGAGTTTTTCCGCATTAAAAGCCACCACAGAAGCAAATCAAGGTGGCTCTGGAGCATTTAGAGGGAAAAAAAAGGAGGACGTGACGACCATTGTAGCTGGATCCCATTCCTATCTCGAAAAACTGCCTCGCCCCTATCACTCATCCCAAGCCCAAGCCTATGTCCAAGCTCCATATATTCCTCCCCATCATTACTATCCCCCGTAAAACCCACTTTATTACATCCTGCCACCTCCGTACCCAGTATATAGCGCACAACCATATGTCCAAACCCTTTCTTACTCGCAATGGCATGCGCAAGCTCCTCAAAATCGTCCTTCAGCTCCACCAAATTACCTAAACCCCTCCAAATCTGGTTTCCAACCTAGGCCCGAGTATAAGAAAGAGAAGGCGGTCAAAAATTAGTTCACACCTATTGGGGATTCATATGCTAGCTTGTTTGATAGGTTGACAAAGATGAAGGTCTTGAGCCCAATCCAAGGAAGGCTTTCAAATCCACCCCCAAGAAATCTGGATTATTCTTTAAGGTGTGTGTACTGTTCTGACATGCTTGGGCATGATATCAAGAAATTCTGGCATTTGAAGAGAGCCATCTAGGATTTAATCGATGAAAATGAGATTCTGTTCCAGGCCCCAGGTAATTTAAATTTTACTTGTTAGGTGATGAACTTCCTAACTTAAGTCTTGACTCCTAGAAAATATACTTTCTAGTCGAATTATTCTCCTTGACTCCTAGAAGATGTACTTTCTAGTCGAGTCATTCCCCTTGACTCCTAAAAGATATACTTTCTAGTTGAGTCATTCCCCTTGACTCCTAGAAGATGTACTTTCTAGTCGAGTCATTCCCCTTGACTCCTAGAAGATGTACTTTCTTGTCGAGTCATTCCCCTTGACTCCTAGAAGATGTACTTTCTAGTCGAGTCATTCCCCTTGACTCCTAGAAGATGTACTTTCTAGTCGAGTCATTCACCTTGACTCCTAGAAGATATACTTTCTAGTCGATTCATTCCCCTTGACTCCTAGAAGATGTACTTTCTAGTCGAGTCATTCATCTTGACTCCTAGAAGATGTACTTTCTAGTCGAGTCATTCCCCTTGACTCCTAGAAGATGTACTTTCTAGTCGAGTCATTCCCCTTGACTCCTAGAAGATGTACTTTCTAGTCGAGTCATTCACCTTGACTCCTAGAAGATATACTTTCTAGTCGATTCATTCCCCTTGACTCCTAGAAGATGTACTTTCTAGTCGAGTCATTCACCTTGACTCCTAGAAGATATACTTTCTAGTCGAGTCATTCCCTTTGACTACTAGAAAATACACTTTCTAGTCGAGCCATTCCCGTTGACTCATGAAAAATGCACTTTCTAGTCGAGTCATTGAACTTAACCCTTAGGAGATTCACTTCCTTGTCAGTTTTTATTTGTCAGGTGGCACACTTCCTAACTTAAACCTTTATCTCTAGAAAACGCACTTCCTAGGCTTGGTCATTTAATTTTACTCTCAAGAGATGAATTTCTTGGTCAGAGTCTTGATTTATCATTTCAACATGCAAGTAGTTATGATTGGATTTGACATTTGCAAAGTTTTCTGATGATAAACTAGGGAAAAAAATTTAAGTCATGTTATTGAAAGCATCATTTAGGATCCTTTTGAAAAATGAGACTTTATTTGTTGAAAAGTGAGATTTATATCATAACCTTTGTTTGGGATAATTTTCTTTCTAGTTTTGATGTGATTTCAGGAGCCCGCCTGAAGAACAGGGCGAATAAATAAAAAGTCAAGCAACAAGGTGAAGAAATTAATAGTCAACAAATTGAAGAAATAGCAAGTCAGGAGCCCACCTGGAGAACAGGGTGAAGAGATTGAAAGCCAAGCAACAAGGTAATGAAATCGCAAGTCGAGAGATCGCCCGGAGAACAGAGTAAGGAAATTGCAAGTCAGGAGCCCGCTTGGAGAACAGGGTGATGAAATAGCAAGTCAAGAGCCAAGGAAAGCAGCATATACAGACTTTTGTACTTTTATTCATGTTTTTAACTTGTAATTTTCATTTTTGATGTAACGACAGAGCCGCTGATCGGAACCTCGACAGGACCTCACTCAACTCTCCAACTCGGTAGAGTCCTTCTCCTTCCAACCTTTGAGATACTTGTGACTTGATCACCACATAATTGGGATAGATAGGATTTCCAAAATAAATACTTGGTTGCATTTATCCTTTTGTTTCCTCCCTTTGAATAATGATCGGGTCAAAATTCGGACTAGTTGTCTACTTCTTTGTCTGAAAATACTTTGTGTTCACATGCAATGAGGGGCATGATGTATATACGTAATTTTGTCCCTCCAAAAATTAACTTGGAATACACCTTACCATGTACCCTACCCCATATGATGATCCCTTTACAAAAAGACAAAAATAACAAAATTTCCAACAAATTAACAACCCACCCTAACTAATTTTGACACCTCACCACTCCTTACCCCACCTACCCTCCCCTAGGCTCCCCCGCATATTTTTTGACTCACTTTTTCCATTCAGCAAAAAAATACACAAAACACCACATAATTTGCACTCACATATACTCCTTCATCATCACTCACACACTAGATACACACATCACAGAAACCATACCACCTCACAAAAACACACAGCTCACCATCTTACAATACACTCCAATTGACCTCACAGTGAACATATATTCTCATGAATGTACACGCACTCATAGAATAGAATACATACACACTACCATCATATCACACGCATAGAGACTTCTTTTTCCTCTCATTCACTGGATTCCCTTTATAATATATACATACTCCATTGATAAAGAATACCCACAAAAAGACAGCAAAATAATACAGATAACATACACAGCAAAACAATAGACATACACTCACATTGTAAAGAGAGATCACTGAAAATGAATTCACGCACACACAGCTAACACACTCCACGCACAGAGAGCATAAATAGAGAAAAATCAAGACAGAGGGAAGAGAAATGATGGATATTGTTTTGGGCGAACTCTTGCTGGAATACATCAAAATCCACCAGATTTCGTCCTAAACCACCAACTCTAGTCACAAGAACCAAAGCCCACGACCTAATTCAGATCAACCACATCGGGTTCATCACTATTGAGGCTTGTCGGAACTTCGTTTAAATCCATAACAGTCCAACCCAACGACCATATCGCCTTTTGCAGAAGAAACCCATAACCCTGTTGATGTGAATATCATCATGAACAAAGTCGCGAACATTGGTTTGTCTAGATTTGATTCGGAATTTTGGGGGTTTTGATTTGAGATTGCTATTTTAATTGTTCGGCTTTGGGTTCGATCGAGTTGGCGGGTTCGATCGAGTTGGCGAGTTCTCATTGAATTCATTGATTGAGGTTTTGTTTGAGGTTTCCTACGTAGACTCCATCTCATTTAATTGAGTAATACTTGAATGAAGGCGGCACTAAGGTCCATTTTTCATCTCATTCTTGATTTATCTTAATTGTTTGACACTTTATGTGGTAAATTTATTATTGTGTGGCTTTTGTTTTCATCAATTTTGATATGTTTGGATCATTATAAGTGATTGTTAATATTGATTATTTGGATTGAATAATTGAATGATTTTAATTCAATTGAGAATAAGTAGAACGGGAATTGAAAATTGATAAAGGTGAATATTGAGAATTTTGATTCATAATGCAAATGGTTTTATTAATTGGTTGTTTGCTATTAATTTGCACCCGATAGTATCATGTTTTAGGTCGAGAATCAGTAGGCAAACGATAGGTTCGGTAGGCAAAACTTAGGGGTTTTCAATTGTTGAATGTTTGGAATGTTTGTTGAATGATTCTATTTTTCTCGCATTTGAAAAAATGTATTCATTTAGCCGGGGAATGTTCCGAGGTCATTTGTATTCATTCACCGGGAAATTTTCCAAAGTATCATGTACACAAAGGAGGTTCGTGATCAAGGCCCGAGGCATCGGGTAGAGCATAGTTTAGGATTAGTATAGATTCATTTCTGCACTTTTTATTTTGGTATGTATTAAAAGGGACTGGACATTATTTTTTAAACTTTTGAGTGTTTGGTTGTTTGTTTTTCGTGTTTATGTGTTTGTTGGTTTATACATTTATAGTGTCATGATAGTCGATATACTACACAAAGCGACCGTAGTTGAACCATGGGATTGAGGGGTGCCTAACATCTTCCCCTTGGTCAATAGAATTCCTTAAATGGAATCTTTGTTTGTGGATCAGTTTTTAGAGTTAAACAATTTTGAAAAAGGCTTTTCAAAGGCGACTTGGCATACTCAATTCTTGCCAAGTGGAGACTCTGAGTTTGAATGTAAACAATTCTTTTTGAAATAAATTTTCTTTTTTGTCACTTAATGATAAAAATCCTTTTCAATCATAAAACCATAATATTTTGGGAATAAAAGGGGTGTGGCAATGCTACTTACACCCTTAAACATGAATTAACTTAGAAATCATCATATAGGGGTTGGGAAGGTAACTTTAAAAATCATCGAAGTTAAGAGGCCAAAAATAAAACTAAGTCTTCAGCACTCAGCTAAATTTTCAGGTTCTAAGCCTCTTGTACATGTACTATGGGCTGAATTGAGCTAAGACTAATATGGGGTATTACAATATCTCCCTATTGGGAACATTCATCCTCAAATAAGACTAATTAAACTAAGAACACTAAGGGAACAGAATTCGCATACTGAACATGCATAACTGAAAACATGGTTACATGACTGAGTCTTAAACATGATACATAACTAAACTGATTTGTGAATGCATGCATTGACAGAAAGATGATTACATAGCTGGAACTGAGAATGGAAAAGAGATGATCTAAGGAAAAATTATTACCTTGATCTGAGTCTGAGTTTGCAGAGAAAAGATGAGGGTACTTGGTACGCATGTCTGCTTCTACTTTCCAAGTGGCTCCCTCAATAAACTGATTCCACCAAAGAACTTTGACCAAGGGAACTTACTTGTTCCTCAGTCTACGGGTCTGTCGATCAAGGATTTCGACTAGGATTTCTTCATAAGAAAGGTTATCTTGAATGCCCGTACTTTCTAAAAAGATTACTATAGCTGGATTGCCAATACACTTCTTTAACAAAGAAACATAGAATACTGGGTGCATTGATGCCAAATTTGCGGGTAACTCAAGCTCATAGCTTCCTTCTCATAATGGCTCAAGATCTTATAAGGTCCAACATATCAGGGACTGAGCTTCCCCTTCTTGCCAAACCTCTTCACTTCCTTCATGGGTGAGATTTTCAAATAAACTAAGTCTACAACCTCAAACTTAAGGTCTCTCCTTCTCATATCTGTATAGGATTTTTATCGGTTTTGGGTTGTCTTAAGCCTTTCTCAGATTATCTGAACTTTCTCCAATGCATCAAATACTGAATCTAGCCCTATCAATGCATTCTCACCTACCTTAAACCAACCAATAGGAGATCTACATCTCATCCTATAAAGAGCCTTAAATGGAGCCATATGAATACTGGAATGATAATTGTTATTGTAAGCAAACTCAATCAATGGCAAGTGGTCATCCCAACTTCCCTTAAAGTCAACAACACAAGCTCTCAACATGTCTAATTATCCTTTTTTTCCTTACCATTTTTCTAAGGGTAGAAGGTTATACTGAGATGAACTTGGGTACCAAGACCCTTTTGAAAAGTTTTCCAAAAGTGAGAGGTAAACTGAGAACATCTATCTGAAATGATAGACAAAGGGACTCCATACAACCTGACCAACTCTCTAATATAGAGATTAGCATAATCCTAGGCTGAATAAGAAGTATGGGCTGGTAAGAAATAGTCTGATTTGGTCATTCTATCCATAATAACCCAAATCAAATCATGCTGGGAACGTGAACGAGGAAACCCTGACACAAAATCCATGTTCACTTCTTACCACTTTTATATGGGGATGCTGAACTCCTTCATAGTGCCACTAGGAGATATTGTAATACCCCGTACTTCTACATAGCTTAAATCCATCCCAGAAATGTTAAAGACTTGTTTCAAAGATGAATCCACTTTTATACATGTGGTATTTTCAATATTTTCACTTTTTGTCATGTGGGAAATTCAATAAGCTTTCCATCTATACCAAATTTACCCAAATCCGACACTCGGGCAAAGAGTTAGAGCCTTTTTAGTGAGACAATGTATCACCTGAGCCATCAGCGCATCGCGGAGTAGGTCAAAATGGCAATCATCAAAATCCAGTGAGCCTCCACGATTATGGCGCATCGCACCAGGGCTCAAATTCATAATCGTCCTTTTTCCAGTGTCTCAGCGTGATACCACTGCATCATGGTGAACTTCCAGGTCCCATCCAGTATTGAAACGCGATTTAACCGCGTCGCGCCGTTAGCCCAGTTCCCAGTTGGTAATTTTCAGTGACATGGCGCGATAGCGCCGCTTCGCGCTATACTACAAAATTGGGAAATTTTCTCAAAAAAATACATATCCAAGGGTTAAAAGGGTCAATTTCTCAACCCTACATAAACCCAATAATACGTGATTTAGCCATTTTTCACCCAAAATATACTAGTTTCTCTCAAGAACAAGCTAGGGTTTCTACTGGGGATTCAAATTTAAGAAGGTTTCACCGTCAATCTTTACAAAATCACGAACTAAGGTATGCATAGTATTCATTCATGGACTCCTTTCATCCATGAAGCCCAATAATCTCTTTTCTAAAGTAAAGATTTTAGATTTTCTTTATGAACTTGATGTTGGGTTTATTTTTTTTATGTTGAGAATGATCAATTGAATTCAAATCCATGTTGGGTGATTAATGTTATATGGAATTGATTTGTATAGATGTATATTCATGTGAACCTATGATTAAACTCTAGAATGATGAAATTAGATGTTAAATCATGATGTGTAATTGTTGAATAATGGTGTCTACATATATTATGCCTATCATGTGTTTGATTAAATGCCGATATGAAGAAAAAGTGCCCAACTAGCATGATATTATAAAATCCCTATGTTTGTACAAGTTTATGCATATCACATATTTGATGAAGTGCTTTAATATATGAATTATGAATTATGTTGTTGGTCATGTGTTCACGTAAGTCATGCTATGTCGGTTTCATTCCATCGAGTCCTGGGGGTACTTGTACCCGAAAACTTAGTTGTGTGCCTAGAGCCATGTCATGTTTTCACGATACTCTCAGTCAAGCTATGATCCATAGAACTCAATCAGTCATGTGACTCAGGAAAACCCAAAAATCTCAAAAATCTCAGTAATCTCAGTACTCAGTAATATCAATAACCTCAGTATTTCCAGTCAATCTCAGTAACTTTAGTATTATCAGTCAGTCCTCAGAACTCAGTACATTTCGTCAATCAACGGAACTCAGTAAATTCAGTTTAGTTTAGCTCCGCTAAATAATACCATTAGTATTAGTTTAGCTCAGTTAATCAGTTCAGTTTCTATTCAGTTGGGAGTAAGAGTTAGCACCGAGTGAACCCAAGGATGGGAACTCACCTATTATATGAGGGTGTGATTCTTAGAAGCAATCCTTGCATTCCAGAACTACCTAGCCAGCGTAGGTTGAGACATCATAGCCTGCTATATGAGGGTAGATGAGGTGGCTTAACCTGTTATATTAGGCTTCCCACCATTCTCATTAAAGAAACCTGCTATTTGAGGGTCACTCACATGTTGTCCTTACCAGTGGCGCGGTATTGACACCCTTCCAATCAGGGCACATATTGGACCCCAGTTCAGCTATAATGCATTATTTGGGGTGTGTCGGTTAGACAACTACTTTCCACAGTTTTATGTTACAGAATCAGGACTGTCAGACATAAACATAGTATGGAATCAGGACTGGAGGAAAATTAACTCAATTAAGCTATAAACACTGACATAGTATGGAACAAAGTCTCATTGCCTCAGCACATGTTTATCATGTGGCTGGTAGTACATGGTGGATTACTTACTAAGGGTATACTCCTGAATATTCAAGTAGAGGATGCTAAATGTTCTGTGTCAACACTTTATCACAGAGACAAGTAAGCACCTATTTATTGAATGTGAATATGCAAAAGCAGTGAGGGACGAACTCATTAGTTGGTCTGATGTCTCTCTACCTGCTAAAATTGAAGGAACTGTTACTTCTGATTGATAAGAAGCATTGAAAGAGATTCCGCAAACTTAAGTAGTGGCTGCAGTTTGGGTTGCAATGATATAGCACATCCGGAAGGCAAAGAATTGAAAGTTATTCAAGAATGTCGAGACTAGTTATACTGACATTGTGGGACACATAATTCACTAGGGAGGTTGTACATAGAATAGAACAGTTTCAACTTACAAAGCAGGCAGTTAGGTGTAGTTTTTTTTTTTGGCAGGGATTAATAGTTGTATAAACAGTGATAGTGGATGCCTAATTCTGTTTCACTCAAAATTGAGTAACAGTTTTGGATGCTCTTATTTTATATTGTCCTTTTTTAGTTATGGTAGTATTCACATTTATTGTCCAAAAAAAAAATATTTAATGTGATTTGCCAAAATTTAGTCTTCGAAATAGAAGTAGACAAAAATCTCACCATAAATATAATTGACTTTTTTTTTCAACTTGATGTCTAGTACTTATATTAGAGTCAGATTAAATTCAAATTCGCGTTATGAGTTATCTAAATGTACACAAGATTCCAGTTATATACAACACCATTATAAATATTTTAATTAATGTGTCCTAATCTGCCAGAAATGATTTTGTAAGCCAACAAGGATAATGTTTTTCTCAAATCTACTAGAAATACTGGTATAATTAAGATTTATAATATTCAAGACACAATTAACAGAAAGTCAAGCCCTAATATTATATTTTGCATGGTTCAAAATTATGACACATGATTATCCGTTTTGGTTAAGGAATCACATAAATTTATCTATTATTCACGTCAAATTAAGCCCAAAAAATACGTATATCTTGTTACGTAAAATGTTAGTATTTATAAAAATTTCATAGTCTAGAAGTTTATCAATCCTCCATAACCCACCATTTTTATCATCTGACCCACCATCATGGGGTGATTATTGTATAATATAATTTGAGACTTAAAAGTAAGAACAATTTTCTTTCTATCCCCACTTTGGCTAGATTGAGTCTGGAGGAGCACAAATGAAATGACTTGAATCTTGGGAAAAATCGATTATTTTTCCCGCTCTTTTCGGACTGCTTTCAAGCAGAAAATAATAGAGAAATTAAAGAGAATAACAACACAAAGATTTAACATGGAAAACTCCCCAATTGGAGAAAAAACACGGGCCTCCCAGAAAAATATTCACTATATGAAAATTATTACACCATACAATACACAATATTTTTTTCACACACCATCACTTCCTAAAATACTATTCTCAAAGAGATCTCCAAGAGAATTATCTCTAAACCTCTTTAATAGTAAACAAGGAAAAGAATATTTTATGTGTGTTAAACAATGAAGGAGGTGGAGATTTATTTATAACTCTCAACCTCCTCCCAACCAAAGTAAATTTCCGATGTGGGATTTTCTTTCTTCAAAACAAACTTCAACAAATCTCCACCTTTTGAAGAGAAGAAAATGCAATCCGTTGGCCCTTTATAGTTGTCCAGCTACACATAACAAAATTAGTTCTCCACCTGACTCTAAACTCGGTCAATTATATGTAACTGCAACTTCCACATTATCTGCTACTAACAATCATAATTCTAAATTCAAGAATTATCATACCCCCACCATAAAAAGTACATCTACTCAGATTGAAAAACCAATCCAAGAATTTTCACTTGAAATCACTTCCTAATTTCAAGAATTTCATTTTCGGCACATGTCGAAAAAACTGCTAATAACTTATGGTGCAACTCTCTTGTTGATTTCTTGAGAGTTCATTAGCCATCGACATTTTTTCCACCACACACCTTGCATCACCTATCAACCAATGCCCATGTGCAAACTTGTGGACCAGCTACCAATTAAACATCCTCTTCCATGGCAATTCTAAAGGTAGCATTCATGCCATGAGAATTTTCATCTTTCTTACAAAGAAATATCATCCCACAGTTCTAGGGAGACAACATTGGCAACATTTTCTTTGGAGCTTCCAGCCGAACTAGCCTCATTATTTGGACAATTATTTTTAACATGTCCCGGTTGTTTACAATTCCAGCAGATGACCTTCTTCTTAGAGCTTTGCTTACATTTTCCTTTAACAACAAGAGCTGAATCTTCTAGAGATTTTTCATCTCCATTCTTCAATCTTTTTTCCTCAGAAATCAATTTGCTTGTCACTTCTGAAAAAATCACAGTTTCCTTCCCATACATTAAAATGGGTTGCATGTGCTTGTGGGAAGATAGAAGAGATCAGATGAGTCAAAGTGCCTTGTCTTCATCATCAATTTTCACTCCAATAGATTCCAATTCAGAAAAAATCTCATTCAAGACATTCAGATGATCAGAAATAGTTGTACCTTCAGCCATTTGCAATTTATGAAATTGCTCCTTCAAATGTAACCTATTTGAAATACTTTTGATTTGATACAGTTCTTCAAGTTTCTCTCACAACTCCTTTGTTGTAGACAATCCAATCACATTACCAAGAACATTTTTAGCTAAACACAAGCGAATTTGACTTGCCGCTTTCATGTCTAGCTCTTCCCATTCTTCATCACTAATTCTGGATTTTTCTGAGTCTTTACTGCTTTCAGATTTTTCTGAATCCTTATCACCTTTTTCGCTAGTTGGTCTCTCTTTCAGTGCCTTGTGTAATCCAGATTGGATTAACACATCCTTGACTTGAACTTGCCACAAGCCAAAATTAATTCTCCCATCAAATTTCTCAATCTCAAATTTTGTCCCCATCTTGTTTATCAGTACTAATAAATGGACAATAGTAATGTAAAGTACCCACTAAATTAGTTCTCAGGAAAGAGAGGCGGATCACAAGGGATACACTTAAGTACCAAGTCTTTCCTTAGCCAGAACCTCTTTAGATTGTACTTATTCCCACTATTACCAAATATACAAGTACCCCAAAGTAACTCCACCAGAATCAGACTCCACTTGCTACTCCACCAGGACGAAACTTCTGCTTGAGAACAATAATTCTAATTCAAAAAAAATTCTGATGTGGAAGATCAGACAAAGCTGCAACCACAGAGCAAACTAAAATTTTAAAAGAATTATTCCACACCGAAGGCTCTGATACTACTTGTTGGGAAAAATTGACTATTTTTTCCGCCCCTTCCGGACCGTTTTCAAGCAGAAAATAATAGAGAAATTAAAGAGAATAACAACACAAAGATTTAACGTGAAAAACTCCTCAATTGAAGAAAAATCACGGGCCTCTCAGAAAAATATTTACTATATGAAAATTATTACAGCATACAATACATAATATTTTTCTCACACACCCTCACTTCCTAAAATACTATTCTCAAAGAGATCTCCAAGAGAATTATCTCTAAACCTCTTTAATAGTAAATAAGGAAAAAATATTTTGTGTGTGTTAAACAATGAAGGAGGTGGAAATTTATTTATAACTCTCAACCTCCTCCCAACGAAAGTAAAATTTTCGATGTGGGATTTTCTTTCTTCAAAACAAACCTCAACATTGAATTAAAATGGAGGCTGGCATTAATCTTTTTGGGAGGACTTCGACCAGACTATAGCCAGCGGAGGCTGGCATTAATTTTTTTGGGAGGACTTCGACGAGACTATAGCCAGCAGTATTTCGTGGGCATTAGTCCACTAAAAATAATTTATTGGTTGAAAAGTAAAAAAGGAAAACAAAAAAAGATTGTTCAGCTAGCTATAAATAAGTGGCCTCATTTTACTAGCTTATACGTACCATTTTCTCTCTTTTAACTTATAACAAAATTAGAAAGAAAGAAAATGCATGCCCTCAGTTTTCCTTGCCTTCACGCAGCCAATGGCCACAACTTGTTACCACCGCCCAACGTCCGTCTATTTTTTAAACATGTACCAAGTGAGTTTAATTTTCTTCCTATTGTTTTATTTGTAAATATATATAAAATAAATAAATTCACGAAAAAGTCAAGAAATGTGCGTATGCAGTATATATATATATATATATATATATATATATATATATATATATATATAAATTATTTTTATAGTATAATTTTTCGACGAGGTCGATTGACACTCCGAAAGTTCATGTGGCTTTGCCACCACTGTATACACACACACTAAAAAAAAAGGTTTTTAAAGATAATAAATATGCACTTTAACAATGAGTGTTAAAAATTTTATGGGCATTAATTAATTGTCATTAGATCGAATATTGTTATAGACTTTAGAGACATTTACAATAAATGCTAAAATATAAATTGTCACTAATTATAAGCGTCTCAAAATATAATTTAGTAAAAATTAAGTTATTGCATATATATATATATAAAAATTATTTTTATAGTATAATTTTTCGACGAGGTCGGTTGACACTCCGAAAGTTCATGTGGCTTTGCCACCATTGTATACACACACACTAAAAAAAAGGTTTTTAAAGACAATAAATATGCACTTTAACAATGAGTGTTGAAAATTTTATGGGTATTAATTAATTGTCATTAGATCCAATATTATTATAGACTTTAGAGGCATTTACAATAAATGCTAAAATATAAATTGTCACTAATAAGCCTCTCAAAATATAATTTAGTAAAAATTAAGTTATTGCGTAAACTTAATTGTTGCTAAATGTATGTTTTTCGGTGTAGTGACAGTAAAATTGAAATGAATTGCTTCTCGTCAAAAAAATTACTTTTCTTTCTGCGTCACCTACATTGGTGTAGCTATATATAGTGCATGAAGGATGGTCAGTCCAACATTATTTATTAAAAAATTATACATTGTATATAAAAAAAGTATCCAAATTATATTGATTAATAATTAATTTTCATAAGCTTATTAAATCTTGAAACTCTAATCAATTTTTTTGACTTCGCGACTGCTCCCTCGCCCTTCAAGTACAAAAGAAGAGAGACTCGTAGTAAATGTGTTTGGTAGTTGACCAAGAAAGCATGAAAAGTAAGTCTTTGAGCACTATGGATATCAGGTAATGACTGATATACAATCATATTAAACCCCACCTTTGAGCATTTTAAGGGGGATTTTTCCAACTCTCTGTAAGGTCAAGTTATATGTCCTCATTACTACTATGATTATTATTTTTTAACGTATACGGATTAAAGTCATGCCTAACTTCTCCATCATAAGGATAGATTATTAATTTGATTTTATTTTTAGAAAAAACTCCTTCTATTTATGATATTTTAACTTTTATATTTAGTTAGATTAAATTATTTTTATGAAATCAAGAAGATATTTCTAATTCCCTTTCAAATCTACCTTATTTAGATAAGTGAGTTTTTATATATCATAAAAATCATATTAATAAATCGGATCACTTTATTATGATTAATTTAGTGAAAACACATACTACTTCCTAAGTGTGTGTCTAAGATAAAAATATAATATAATATTTTTTTTGTAAAAAAATTAGAGAGAAACCAAACAACAACAATCATTTTTTCCTTTTGTGTTAAGGTCAATTATGACCAAGTACATTGTATGGTTTTCCTCGCTTTTGTCAAAGGATGAAAGACTTGAAGGAAACTTCCAACTTAAATTTTTTAACCTGGTTAATAGTACTACGTATACATATGACCCTCAATTGGCAACCCCCGCACCCAACACCTAAAACCACTAATTTTCTGATGTTAATGTTTCAGGAAATTGTCAGTTCCAAACTGAAGGCTCAGTAGTTTATAAGAAAATCTTCTGCAAACATGTGCCTAATGCTGGAAATTCCATAGGTACGAACATTAGATAGATACATTTTGCTATAAATGTTCGGCAATGAAGAAACGAATTGTACGCAAAAAATTGTATAGCATATTCCTTTTGACAAATTAATGGAGGTGGATGTACGTTATTTAATACATTACCGGTTCATTCAAATTATGGCTGTCAAATGGGCCGGGCCAACCCGGCCCTATCCGGCCCACTTAAATAAACCGACCCAATTTGATCCGGCCCGGTAAGCCTTAGGGGCTTTAGGGTTCCGTGTCTCGGGCCGATTATTTTTTTAATTTGGGCCCGGTTAACCTGGTCCGGACCAAGTCCTGTCCAGGTCCGCCGGTTAACCGGCCCGGCCCGGCGCGGAATCTTTTTTTAAAAAGAAAAAAAAAATGATAAATTAGTATATAACTATAAAAATATATATTGTAATGTATATATATTATAGTATATTTCATTTAAAGTATTACATATACATAGAATAGAGTGTATATATGTGAATAGATCTTCTATAGACGTGTATATTTAACGTATACATGTGTATATGTTTTATAAATTAGTATATCACTATACAAATATATATTGTAATGTATATATATTATAGTATATTTCATTTAAAGTATTACATATACATAGAATAGAGTGTATATATGTGAATAGATCTTCTATAGACGTGTATATTTAACGTATACATGTGTATATGTTTTATAAATTAGTATATCACTATACAAATATATATTGTAATGTATATATATTATAAAATATTTCATTTAAAGTATTACATATACATAGAATAGAGTGTATATATATGAATAGATCTTCTATAGACGTGTATATTTAACGTATACATGTGTATATATTTTATAAATTAGTATATAACTATACAAATATATATTGTAATGTATATATATTGTAGTATATCTCATTTAAAGTATTACATATACATAGAATAGAGTGAATATATGTGAATAGATCTTCTGTAGACGTGTATGTTTAACGTATACATGAGTATATATTTTATAAACTAGTATATAACTATACAAATATATATTGTAATGTATATATATTGTAGTATATCTCCTTTAAAGTATTACATATACATAGAATAGAGTGTATATATGTGAATAGATCTTCTATAGATGTGTATATTTAACGTATACATATGTATATGTTTTATAAATTAGTATATAACTATACAAATATATATTGTAATGTAGATATATTATAGTATATTTCATTTAAAGTATTACATATACATGGAACAGAGTGTATATATGTTAATTGATCTTCTATAGACGTGTATATTTAACGTATACAAGAGTATATATTTTATAAACTAGTATATAACTATACAAATATATATTGTAATGTATATATATTGTAGTATATTTCATTTAAAGTATTACATATACATAGAATAGAGTGTATATATGTGAATAGATCTTCTATAAATGTGTATATTTAACGTATACATGAGTATATATTTTATAAACTAGTATATAACTATACAAATATATATTGTAATGTATATATATTGTAGTATATTTCATTTAAAGTATTACATATACATAGAATAGAGTGTATATATATGAATAGATCTTCTATAGACATGTATATTTAACGTATACATGTGTATATGTTTTATAAATTAGTATATAACTATACAAATATATATTGTAATGTATATATATTATAGTATATTTCATTTAAAGTATTACATATACATAGAATAGAGTGTATATATGTGAATAGATCTTCTATAGATGTGTATATTTAACGTATACATGTGTATATGTTTTGTAAATTAGTATATTACTATACAAATATATATTGTAATGTATATATATTGTAGTATATTTCATTTAAAGTATTACATAGACATAGAATAGAGTGTATATATGTAAATAGATCTTCTATAGACATGTATATTTAACGTATACATGTGTATATGTTTTGTAAATTAGTATATAACTATACAAATATATATTATAATGTATATATATTGTAGTATATCTCATTTAAAGTATTACATATACATAGAATAGAGTGTATATATGTGAATAGATCTTCTATAGACGTGTATATTTAACGTATATACGTGTATATGTTTTATAAATTAGTATATAACTACACAAATATATATTGTAATGTCTATATATTATAGTATATTTCAGTTAAAGTATTACATATACATAGAATAGAGTGTATATATGTGAATAGATCTTTTATAGACGTGTATATTTAACGTATATATGAGTATATATTTTATAAACTAGTATATAACTATACAAATATATATTGTAATGTATATATATTGTAGTATATTTCATTTAAAGTATTACATATACATAGAATAGAGTGTATATATGTGAATAGATCTTCTATAGACATGTATATTTAACGTATACATGTGTATATGTTTTATAAATTAGTATATAACTATACAAATATATATTGTAATGTATAACTTTATAGTATATTTCATTTAAAGTATTACATATTCATAGAATAGAGTGTATATATGTGAATAGATCTTCTATAGACGTGTATATTTAACGTATACATGTGTATATGTTTTATAAATTAGTATATTACTATACAAATATATATTTTAATGTATATATATTGTAGTATATCTCATTTAAAGTATTACATATAGATAGAATAGAGTGTATATATGTGAATAGATCTTCTATAGCCGTGTATATTTAATGTATACATGTGTATATAATTTATAAATTAGTATATAACTATACAAATATATATTGTAATGTATATATATTGTAGTATATCTCATTTAAAGTATTACATATTCATAGAATAGAGTGTATAAATGTGAATAGATCTTCTATGGACGTGTATATTTAACGTATACATGTGTATATGTTTTATAAATTAATATATAACTATACAAATATATATTGTAATGTATAACTTTATAGTATATTTCATTTAAAGTATTACATATTCATAGAATAGAGTGTATATATGTGAATAGATCTTCTATAAACGTGTATATTTAACGTATACATGTGTATATATCTTATAAATTTTTATATAACTATACAAATATATATTGTAATGTATATATATTGTAGTATATCTCATTTAAAGTATTACATATACATAGAATAGAGTGTATATATGTGAATAGATCTTCTATAGACGTGTATATTTAATGTATACATGTGTATATATTTTATAAATTAGTATATCACTATACAAATATATATTGTAATGTATATATATTGTAGTATATCCCATTTAAAGTATTACATATACATAGAGTAGAGTGTATATATGTGAATAGATCTTCTATAGACGTGTATATTTAGCGTATACATGTGTATATGTTTTATAAATTAGTGTATAACTATACAAATATATATTGTAATGTATATATATTATAGTATATTTCATTTAAAGTATTACATAGACATAGAATAGAGTGTATATATGTGAATAGATCTTCTATAGACGTGTATACTTAGCGTATACATGTGTATATATATATAATTATATATATATATATTGTAGTATATTTTATTTAAAATTTAAAGTTTAAAGTAGTACATATCTATTTGGATGGTGCGTATATATGTGTAATTGTGTATATGTGTATATATTTTTTAAACTCTAATGTAGTATATACTATATATATAGTGTATATATATTGTTTAACGTATTTATAATGTATATAGGTGGGTATATATAATGTATATTGAAAAAAAGTTTTTCTTTTTATATTTTTTACCGGGTTTGACTGGTTTTTTAATCGGGTTTGATCGGATTTAGGTGGGTTTGACCGGGTTGGGTTAAGTGGGCCGGGTTAGGGTGATTTTTTTATTTTTTTACTATTGGGCCTGGCCCGGCCCACTTAAACCCCAACCCGAACCCGACCCAACCCTCAACCCGGTTAAATAACACGGGCCAGTTCCGAGTTGTCCCGACCCGACCCACTTGACAGCCATAATTCAAATTCAGTAATTTTGACTCAACTTTGGATATAGATAAAAAATTCTACATATAAATACAGTGATAGATTCCAAACTTGAACTCATGATGTTCAGTCCTGAATCCACCTATATATTTTAATAATGATTATCAGCCAGAAAATATCTCTGACATTACCACCGGTAAATATTTTGGCAGGTTACGCTGATGAGTTGCAAACTGAGGAAAAAAAATACCTAGATGGGGAAAACATTCAGGTTAAAAGAAAATTCTTTTTGCTTTTTTTGCTTCAATTAACTTTTATTTTATTGTGTTGAACGAGCTTATTGATTTGAATTTACAAGTAAAGAACTAGAATTCAGTTAAAATTATACTAGTACGTAGTGTATAATTGTGAAGTTAATTGATACCTTTAATTGAAATTAAATTGGTCAATCATTGTATTTTCTTCGCTTTTGTTTAACAAATCATACCATGAGCGAGCAAATACTTGTGTTGAGTTAAAGACTTTATCGTCATATATACTAGTAGAGTAGTAGTGTAATTTTTTTTTAATTTTATTTTATCAGTGGTTATGAGAATTTTAGTAGCTCAGTTGGTTGACTAACTAAACTTTAGCCTTGTTGGTGAATGTTCTATTCCCCACCTTGTAACTCCCTACCCCCAATTTTGTGAAAACTAAAATAAAACAAAAATATTATCATGATTGTTTATTCTATGGATTATAGAAGCTAAGGTTAATAACCAATTTCAGCGGATAGCGATTTACTTGTAATTATTTTATAAGAAGAAGATGAAACATTGTAATTTGTACGTGTAATCAGGTTATGAATCTACATTTCAAATCACAAGTTCGACAGAATTCATTAGTTTTAGCTCAAGCTTTGTATTTATGTTATAATATTCACTTGATTTGTATAAATCATCTATTCCAAATGTAGTTAGCGTCGTGTCCTAGAGTTTCAGAACCTACAAAATTAAAATTTTAAATCAATCTCTACGTGTAATTAATAATTTTGTTCCATATATAGATGACTAAAACAATCAAGACAGGGAAGTTGGTAGAGAAAATCAGAGATATGTTGAATAGCATGAAAGATGGAATTTCGAGTGTGTCACCCTATGACACAGCATGGGTCGCCCTAATTAGAGATACAAATGGAAGTGATAAACCACAATTTCCATCTTGTCTTCAATGGATAGTAGACAATCAACTTTGTGATGGTTCATGGGGAGAGGAGTCTATTTTTTGCATTTACGATCGTCTATTGAACACATTAGCATGTGTTGTTGCACTAACAACTTGGAATACTGCCCCTGAGATGAGAAACAAAGGTAAACTTGATTTGACTTTAAATATATAGTAGGCTTCTCATGTAGTGTTTTGAGCAATCAGCAGCTCTTATGCTAGCTTTTGAGGTTCAGTTATAAAGTTCAATGTTTACATTTTGTCATAATAAAGGAGCTAGATTTATCTCAATTCTTTATTTATCCGATATTGACCCCAGTATTATGTTGTGCATGTACCAAAATGTCTAGTCTTGGGCTTGCGCGGATGTGTTTTTAACATAGGATGGGATTAGTAGTTAGTTTCTTATATGGTCTTACCAATCCACACCTATTTAACTAAACTTTGGATTGACTTAATTAGGCCCACTGTCCGACGTAAAACTAATTACTCTCTTCGTTCCATTTTATCCGTTCCAAATTGGCTAAGTTGATGTCCCATTTTACTTATCAAGATAAGATAAACTTTTCTTTTCATGTTTTACCTTTTGCATTAATTACCTTTTCTTTAAATTAAAATATAAACATCATTTAATACGGGTACTTTGGTAAACTAGCCATGTTATTTATTATTTTTCTTAATTGTTGTGCCATCCTAATTTGGGACAAGTAAAATGGGACGGAGGGAGTAAATCATAATGCATTCTCACCATACAAATAATATGATATGAATTTAATTGAATAGATGATCAGTAAGGATTCACATATCCCATGCTAATTTGTTTTGCTAACTTGTTTTGTATTGACGCATAGTTATCAGTGTTAACAAAGTTGCTACCAATTATGCATTTCTTAATTAAATCTCATGGTGTGACTTTCTTTTGTTAAATATATATTAGGTGCATTGTTTATAAAGGAAAACATATGCAAGATAGAAACAGGGAATGTTGAAAACATGACATGTGGATTTGAAATTGTGTTTCCTGCTCTCCTTGAGAAAGCTCAACATTTGGATATTGACATTCCCTATGATGCTCCCGTCTTGAAGAATATATGTGCAAGGAGAGAAATGAAATTTAAAAGGTATTTAATTACATCAATAGTACTTTTTCGTTTGACATACAATTATTTTCTTCTTTTCAAAATAGTTGTCATGTCACATTTTAATAGTCAAATCATACAATCTTTGACCTTTATATTTTAGGATATATCCATCACCGATTTGATATGAGATGAATTGTAAATTCTAGTACTTTTTTGTATAGTTTATTCATATTTAAATTGTATTTTAAAAATATCGGATTAATTTAATTCAATTTAGCTTTGAAAATTAATCAAATTAACTCTCGAAAACTGAATTACGACAAGCAAAAAGGAACACAGCAAATAGAATGATTAAGAAAATTATTAATTTATATGATAATATTTTTATTTTCCACAGAATTCCTAAGGATCTGGTACATACAATTCCAACAACATTATTGTTTTCATTAGAAGGATTTCGTGACTTGGATTGGAAAAGGCTTTTGAGGCTTCAAATGCCAGATGGCTCATTTTTAACATCCATTGCCTCAACTGCCTTTGCATTTATGGAAACAAATGATCAAAATTGTTTGAAATATCTTCAAAGGGTTGTTCATAAGTATAATGGAGGAGGTAAGTAATAATTAATATTCTTTTCTCCCTTTTGTTGAAATGGAATATGATGATTTTTTTGTTGATTTCTACTATTTCTCATTTTGTATCGTGTTTAATCGTTTTACACTGAAGTGTAAAATAAATTTTATATTATCGAGTTAATTAAAAGATAACTATAGTAAGTGCATTCTATCATATATGTTGCATCGCCTATTCAGCTCCGCACAGTTACCCAGTAGATATGCAAGCGCGACTATGGGCAATTGATCGATTACAACGTCTTGGAATTTCATATTATTTTGAGGAAGAATTCAAGGACATGTTAGATCATGTACAAAGGTAGTGTATTGATTATTGAAGCAACAACATAATGTTAATTAATATCCTTAATTTTGCTTCTTTACTTATGTAACTGCAGATTCTGATTCATTTTTTTTAAATTACAGATACTGGAATCAAGAGATTGGAATTTTTAGTGGAAGGAATTCAAATTATTGTGACATTGATGACTCATGCATGGCTATTAGGCTTCTAAGGTTACATGGATATGATGTTAATCCAGGCAAGTCAAAATAAAGTCTTAATCTTAAGAGTGATAAATTTAATTCATGAAAATACGACTCACCGACAAGTTTTTGGGATAAATGACCCGTTAATTTATTGATTATTCAATCCACATTGACACTCAAATTCACATCTAAGACTAGCTAATACTAGGTCCAAAGTAGTATGAGAAACCTTGTCAAGTTTTATCATAAAAAAATATTTTTTGTTTGTTACTGTATGTTATATTTTGTAGCCATAATAAAGAAGAATTTTGTATATTAGTTTTGTTTGGTTTGCATAAATAACATAAATATCAATCATTTTGAAAGTAATTACACTCTCTCTCACTTTTTTAATTACTTTACTCTCTCTTTCTATTAATATACATAACACAGCCGACATATACATAGTTTGTGTATATGTTGAGATTTTTGTAATATATTTAGGGAGTTGGGATTTTTTATAATATTGGAAACATAAGTTGTGTATTTATATAATTTTTAGTAGTTTGAAACCTAATATGAATTGGGCTGACTGAACTATGACAACTCATTATATTAGCTCTTCTCAACACAATTAACTTTTAGACATGGTTAAACAATATTAACTTAATTATTGATTTAGTCTATTTTAATTCGTACAAATTCAACCTAGGCCCATTTGCCAATTGCCACCCATAGTCCTTATTGAGAAAGTTTTAAAATATAAATAGTTGTATTTAACCAATATATATATTGTTTATATGCCACAGATGTGCTCTACAAATTCAAAGATGGTGACAATTTTTTTTGCCTAATGGGTGAAACAGACAAGTCACCAACAGCTATGTACAATCTCTATAGATGCTCTCAAGTTTCATTCCCGGGAGAGAAAATTCTTGATGATGCAAAGAAATTTACCTACAATTTCTTGCAACATTGTTTGTCAAATAACCAGTCCTTAGACAAATGGTTAATAGCCAAAGATATCCCTGGAGAGGTGCATATATAACTTCGGAAAATATTGAGTTACTTGTAGTTATCTTTCAAGTGATCTGATAGTACTGTGCAATACTGTCAGTCTATAGGAGTTAACGCCGTTTCCTAATCTAACTTAATTATAGATACGATATGCATTGGGAGTTCCATGGTATGCTAGCCTACCCAGGGTGGAAGCTCGGTCATACCTCGAACAATATGGTGGAGCAAATGACATTTGGATTGGCAAGACGTTACACAGGTATTTTTAGCGTGTTGAAAACATAAAAATGGGCAGTTTGATGTATTAAAGTTTTCGCTATGGACAGAATTTGGGAAAAGGCCGAACCACAAGGGTGTGTTGTATACGGCCTTATCCTGCATTTCTGTTAGATGCTAATTAGCTAATAATTAAAATTATGGTCTCTTAAATAAATTAAATTTTTAGAGAAGATAGTTAGCCTGGTACAAGAGCTTTTAATTAACTACTAGATCTTTCTCTTACAGTATGTCCTCATTATTACCATTCCCTGCCTTATTTGTGCATTCAAAATTTAAGGGTGTCAAACGGGCCGGTAAGTCCAAGGGCTTTAGGGGTCCGGGTCTCGGTTCAGTTGGGTTTTTTATTCGGGCCCGGTTAACCCAGCCCGGACCCAACCTGGTTTGGGCCCGTCGGATAACCGGCCCGGTCCGGTTAAGGTTTTTTTTTTTTTTTTTGAAAATTCAGAATTTCACAAACTGAAATTAAAAACTTAGTTTTAATACATTATTAATTTACTATCAAGTATTATTAATTTATTATATTAAGTAGCATATGTTTTATACTTTTATTTAAAGTAGTGTATATATTGAATGGTATATATATATATATGTGTGTGTATATTCTAAATCTAAAGTAGTATATATTTAAGGTATACATGTGTATATGTTTTATAAATTAGTATATAAATATATATATATATATTGTAGTGTATGTTTTATTTAAAGTAGTAATATATTGAATGGTATATATATATGTGTGTATATGTCTTCTATAGATGAGTATATTTAATGTATACGTTATGTATATGGTTTATAAATTAGTATATAACTATATATATATATATATAAATATTGTAGTATATATATATATGTATTGTAGTATATATTTTATTTAAACTAGTACATATATATTGAATGGTGTGTATATATCTTCTATAGACGTATATATTTAACATATCCAAGTGTATATGTTTTACAAATTAGTATATAACTATATATACATATACATATTGTAGTATAAATATATATATTTATATATATATATATATTATATATATATATATATATATATATATTTTATTTAAAGTAGTACATATATATTGAATGGTGCGTATATATGTGTATATATCTTATATAGACGTATATATTTAATGTATACAATGTGTATATGTTTTATAAATTAGTATATAACTATATATATATATATACATACATATTATAGTATATATATATGTATTGTAGTATATATTTTTTTTAAAGTAGTACATATATATTGAATGGTGTGTATATATGTGAATATATCTTCTATAGACGTATATATTTAACATATACAAGTGTATATGTTTTACAAATTAGCATATAACTATATATATATATATACATATTGTAGTATATATATATGTATATTGTAGTATATTTTATTTAAAATAGTACATATATATTAAATGGTGTGTATATATGTGTTTATATCTTCTACAGATGTATATATTTAATGTATACAAGTGTATATGTTTTACAAATTAGTATATAACTATATATATATATATACATACTGTAGTATATATATATGTATATTGTAGTATATATTTTATTTAAAGTAGTACATATATATTGAATGTTGTGTATATATGTGTATATATCTTCTCTAGACGTATATATTTAACGTATACAAGTGTATATGTTTTACAAATTAGTATATAACTATATATATATACATATTGTACTATATATATATGTATATTGTAGTATATATTTTATTTAAAGTAGTACATATATTTTGAATGGTGTGTATATATGTGTATATATCTTCTACAGAGGTATATATTTAATGTATCCAAGTGTATATGTTTTACAAATTAGTATATAACTATATATATACACATATTGTAGTATATATATATGTATATTGTAGTATATATTTTATTTAACGTATGACATATATATTGAATGATGCGTATATATGTGTATATATCTTATATAGATGTATATATTTAACGTATACAAGTGTATATGTTTTATAAATTCGTATAATATAACTATCTATGTATTGTAATCCATGTATATTGTAGTATATATTTTATTTTAAGTAGTACATATACATTGATTGGTGCGTATATATGTGTATATATCTTATATAGATGTATATATTTAACGTATACAAGTGTATATGTTTTATAAATTAGTATAATATAAACATCTATACATTGTAATACATATATATGTATATTGTAGTATATATTTTATTTAAAGTAGTACATACATATTGAATGGTGCGTATATATATGTATATATCTTCTATAGACGTATATATTTAACGTATGCAAGTGTATATGTTTTATAAATTAGTATATAACTATATATATATATATATATATATATATATATACACACATACATAGTATATACATATATATTGTAGTATATATTTTATTTAAAGTAGTACCTATATATTGATTTAAAATGATTTAAAACGAATTTCTAGTTTAAATTAAAAACTTACTTTTAATATATTATTAATTAACTATCATATATATATATATATATATATATATATATATATATATATATATATATATATATATATATATATATATATATATATATTGTTGTATATACTTTATTTAAAGTAGTTATATATATTGAATGGTGCGTATATATGTGTTTATATCTTCTATAGACTTTTATCTTTAACGTATACAAGTGTATATGTTTTATAAATTAGTATAAAGCAGTAAATATATATTGAATGGTGCGTATATATGTGTATATATCTTCTAAAGTAGTATATATTTAACGTATACAAGTGTATATGTTTTATAAATTAGTATGTAAGTATATATATATATATATATATATATATATATATTGTAGTATATACTTTATTTAAAGTAGTGCATATATATTGAATGGTGCGTATATATGTGTATATATCTTCTATAGACGTATATCCTTAACGTATACAAGTGTATATGTTTTATAAATTAGTATGTAACTATATATATATATACATATTGTATATATATATATATATATGTATATTGTAGTATATATTTTATTTAAAGTAGTACATATATATTGAATGGTGCATATATATGTGTATATATCTTCTAAAGTAGTATATATTTAACGTATACATGTGTATATGTTTTATAAATTAGTATATAAATATGTATATGTATATATATATATATATATATATATTGTAGTATATGTTTATTTAAAGTAGACAAGTAGTACATAAATATTGAATGGTGCGTATATATGTGTATATATCTTCTATAAGCGTATATATTTAACGTATAAATGTGTATATGTTTTATAAATTAGTATATAAATATATATATATATATATATATATTGTAGTGTGTATATATATATATTATACTATTATAGTATATGTTTTATTTAAAGTAGTACGTATAGTCATATATAATTATATATTGAATGGTACGTTTATATGTGTAATTGTTTATATATTTTTTAAAAAATATATATTGTATATTGGAGTGTATATAGTGTATATTGGAGTAAATATAGTGTATATAATTGTAGTTTATATAGTGTATATTGGATTTTTTTTTTTAAACGGGTTTGACCAGTTTTTAACCGGATTTGACCGGGTTTTGATGGGTTTGACTGGGTTGAGTTAAGTGGGCCGGGTTAGGGTGGATTTTAATTCTTTTACTGTTGGGCCCGGCCCAGTCCGTCTAGCGCCAAAACCGGCCCTCAACCCGGTTAAAATAGAAGGGCCGGTCCTAATTCAAATAAACATTTGGATTTTGGTGCATTATATGTTTTCTATATATAGAAAAATAAAATTCTCAATATTTGACTGAGTGTGTACTTTTAGTTCTTCTTGTACTAGCTAATATGGTGTCTTAATAGTTGGAATTTTTTGAATGAAGAATGCCAGACATAAGCAATAATGTATATCTTGAGGCTGCAAGATTAGATTACAACAAATGCCAAAGTCAACATCAATTTGAATGGACCATTATTCAAGAGTACGTATAATTCTTGGCAAATTAAAGTTCCATCAATTGTTTATTATATGAAGAAAAAGACAAATTAATTCAAGTTTCCTTTATAAATATAACTTTTTTCTATTATTTTAGGTGGTTTGCACAATGCAATTTTCAACACTTTGGAATAAGCAAAAAGGAGCTATTGGTAGCTTATTTCTTAGGCGCAGCAAGTATATTTGAAGTAGGGAGATCAAGAGAAAGACTTGCATGGGCTAAATCTATTATAATGTGTAAGATGATTACATCTTATTTCACTGAAGACGAACCTACCACTTCTACCAAAAACAGGTTTGTAGTCGTCGTCGGGGTTTACTTATTTATTTTTATCAATGGAATTGGTGCTGATGTAGTGCTAACCAGGGGGCGGACCTACGTATATTTTTGGGGTGCTCCGACACCCATTAAACTCGACGTGGAATAGATATAATTACATAAAAAATGTACAAAAATAGGTATAAAATATATAAAAACACCCATTGAAACAAAATTGGTTGGGTGCACTGGCATTTAAGTTGATCTTAAGCTTCCCCACTAAAGGAATGTCCCGGGTTCGAACCTTGTTGAGGTGATTTTTTATTTTTTTCAGCTTTTTGATTTTTTAAGCACCCACAATCCATAAATCTTAGATCCGCCAGTGGTGCTAACTAACGAGATTTGAAAAAGAGGTAATGATAAGTTGGAGGTTTGGAGACAGATCTTAAAGTTTGGGGTTTAAGTTGAGCAGGACCAAGACGGAGTATTAGAATGTAAGTTCAATGATTTGATGCATGAGCTAGGGTGACGTGACAGTGAGCTGGATTCTCAGGTCATTCGGAAGAGAGATAGTTTCAAGTATCCCAAGGATAAATTATACCGAGATTGTTATCCCACCAATTGAGTGGATAACTTATCCCGGGACTATTTATTAGTCCTGGAATAAGTTATCCTGAATATTATCAACCCAACATGCAATAGAAAATTTTATCCCAAAATTATTATTTTATCCCGAAATTATTTGCTTCAACTCCTCAAACCAAACGACCACTAAGTGTATAATCATAGTTGTTATAACTTTATTGGATTGTTACGTAGTGTAAAAAAAAATTGAGTCAAATCGAACCAAACTTTCAATATATACACAACTTTTAAAAGCTTTGGTATATGCGTATATACATAAATCCTTTTTTTATAGTAATCTTTTTAAAAAATTTATATCGATTTTGCTCATATTTGCTTGCAAGTGATTTTTCTACACTTAACGTTACTCTAAAAATTAACAAAGGATTCGATGTGGAAAAATAAAAGAAATTGGAAGATCATATTTGATAATTTTGATTTGTGTGCTTTTTCTATTCATGCAGTAGGAATGAAACAAGGCAGATGCTTCTAAACAATCTTCTACAGTTTTTGCACCAACTTTCAGAAGAGACTTATGAAACCCTAAGTAAAGACATTCACCTACAACTACACTCCGCTGTAAGTATCTATTGAATAACTTATCACTTCACCTAAAAAACAATTATATGACGAGCAATTTCTGTCACTAAATAACAAATTTTTTTTGCTAATTTTATTTATCAATAGATCCGCAGCAAATCATTTTATTTATTTATTTATTTATTTTTGGCTATGAGCTATTTAGAGATTGATTGATTAGCAACAGATCTTATAGCTTATTAATAACTGTATTTTTTTCTTGTATTGGCTTTTCACTTATCAAGCAAATTAATATTTGATTTGTAAAGTTAAATTAGTATTCTTATATGTGTTAACACAAAATAAATCAACAAACATGAGGAAGATATGTAACTAATTATTCACTTTAAATGATGTAGATTAATTTCTTGATGTTATTTTGTTTATTTACTATTTTTATTTTTGTTATATGCAGTGGGGAACATGGTTGATGTCTATTGGAGAGGAGAAAAGTGCAGGTCAAGAAGAAGCCGAACTGCTAGTGCGCACAATTAATCTTTGTGGTGGCCTTATGGTAGATGATGACATTTTATCCAACATAGATTACAAGAATATATCTAACATTACCAACAAAGTTTGTTTCAAGCTTCAAAGTGGAAAGGTTAGAAATCGTTTTCTTCGAGCTATTTACGATATATAGTTTTTTCTATTCATCCTAAGAGCTTCTATTTTATTTTATTGGCTTCGTTAAAGTTAAGCTTCTATAGTGTTATCGGTGATAAATGTAAGCCTGGCTGAATTTGGATGAACCAAAATCAGTTGACTCAATGAACGAATCATTATTGATCCCCTTTGGAAAGTTAGATTGAGATATGATGGTCAAGATGGATTAAATATTGAGTCATACGTCAATTTGTAAATTCTTATCAAGTTTTAATTTTTATTTGTTTTACTGTAATTTATTTAATTGTCCAATAAAACCAGTAATTTTTTCTTATAATAGCTATATAAAACGTATCAAATAAAATAATTATCTATTTAAAGATTAATTTCTCCATCCCATTCATTATTCAATGTACAAAAGATCTGTTTATGACATTACGAACGTTTAGTGACCAAATATGTGATATTAACCCATTACATCATATTTTGACTTTTCTTTCTTTCTCCCGAATTCTTATTGCTTTATTAATGCTTTTGTCAATTGTAAAAAAAAAAATGACAGGTGAGCCCTCACACCAATGAGATTGAATCAAACATGAAAGAACTAGTAAAACTAGTGTTGGAGAATTCATCGTGCTGCATAAATAAAGATATGAAGAAAACATTTTTGACAGTTGCAAAGAGCTTTTACTATTCAGCACACGTCACAGAGGAAGTACTCAATTTTCACATATCTAAAGTGCTCTTTGAACCAGTTGAATAGGATTCTTAAGTAGATGTATTATAATAAAAATAAATTGTGAAAAAATAACGCTTCATATCAAATTTTGCTATTGTTTGTAACCATCGTGATGACTACCAAAAAAAAACCATCGTGATCAATGTCAATCTATACTTGTACCATGTTGGTTTTTTGGCTCTTTTTTTTCTCCCACGTCATTGTTTTACAATTTGGGGAGGAGGTTTTAGAGTTATAAAAGAACTCTTCCTCCTCCCATTTGAATCATCCCAAAATTGTTTTCTTCTTCCACAATTAATGGGAAAGGTTGGGTGCTCGGGGATTAAGCCTATTTAGCTGAATTCCGTTATCAAATTTTCTGGTGTCTTTATTTTTAGTATTCAATATTATTTGTCGGGTATTTATTTGTTAGTGTTCTGTTTGGTTCTATTGTTCTGAATCAGTTCATTTCACTTAATTGTTCCGTTTTAGTGGGAAAATCTTCCACATCAGAAAATAATTCCTTTGGTCCTTTTGAACCCAAGGTTTGTCCTAGGCTAAGGTTCTGTTTGAGTATGTTTTGTGGTTGCAGCTCTGCCTGATCTTCCACATCAGGAAAGAATTACTTTGGTCCTCTTGGGTTGTTTGCAGTTGTTGTAATATTGAATATTTTTTATTGAGTCTGTAATGGTAAATAAAGATCAAGAAAAGGAGGATCCTATTATAAATATTATGCCGGGGGCATCGGGCTCCTCGTCATCATGGTCGAGGTTCCCGTTGTCCTGTATGAAGTTGACGGTGAAAATATTTGATGGTACTGGCCATTTTGGCATGTGGCAAGGAGAGGTTTTGGACTCATTTTTCCAGCAGGGTCTTGATATTACTATTGAAGAAAAGAAACCAGAAGAGGTAGAAGAAATAGATTGGAGCATCATTAGTCGGTTGGCATGTGAAACAATTCGATCGTGCTTGTCCAGAGCAGAAGTATACTTTCAAGAATGAGACTTCTGCGCACAAATTATGGAAGGCGTTGGAGGATAAGTTTCTGAAAAAGAGTGGTCAGAACAAGCTCCTTATGAAGGAAAGGTTGTTTCTATTTGATTATCAACAAGGTACTACTATGAATGAACACATCATTATGTTTAATCAATTAGTAGCAGACCTGTTGAATTTAGATGTGAAATTTGAGGATGAGGATCTGGCTTTGATGTTGTTATCATCTCTTCCCGATGAATTTGAACATTTGAAAACTATGTTACTTCACGGGAAGGAGAATGTATCGTTAGATGTTGTTTGTTCTATTTTATATAGTCATGAATTGAGAAAGCAGGATAAGATGAAAACTAAATCAACAACATCCGAAGAAGCATTGGTGGCAAGGGATCGTCAACAAAGCCAGACTAAGGAGGGAAGAGGAAGGTCCAAATCAAAGGACCTAGTCGTTGCCAAAGATGAGTGTGTTTTCTGTCCTGAGAAAGGGCACTGGAAGAAAGACTGTCCGAAGTTGAAAAAGAAAGGGAAAAGTCTGCAAGATCCGCAAGATGCAAATGTTGCAGAATGCAAAAGTGATGCAGAATCAAATGTTTCCTTAGTTGTTATGCCTTCAACACTATCTCATCCAGATGAGTGGATATTGAATTCAGCATGTACCTATCATATGTGTCCCATTCAAAAATAATTTTCTGAGTTTTAGGAACTCAATGGTGGGGTTGTCTACATGGGTAATGATAATCCATGTAAAATAATTGGGATAGGTTTGATCAAGCTGCGGAATCATGATGGATCTACCAGAATTTTGAGGGATGTGCGGTACGTGTCAAAGTTGAAAAAGAATCTCATCTCAGTAGGGGATCTTGAATCTAAGGGCCAAGTAGTGATGATACGGGATGGATTTCTTAAAGTAACTACAGGAGCACTGGTGATGTTGAAAGGCGTGAGGAAGAACAATTTGTATTACTACCAAGGTAGTATAGTGTTGGGGACAGTAGTAGCAGTAACTTCTAACACCAAGAAGGATGTTGAGGTAATGAAACTGTGGCATATGCGGTTGGGACATGCTGGTGAAAAGTCCTTGCAAATTCTTGCTAAGCAAGGATTGTTGAAAGGTACAAAGACTTGCAAACTTGAATTTTGTGAGCATTATGTTATGGGAAAGCAACGAAGAGTGAAGTTTGGCACTGCAATTCATAATACCAAGGGTATTTTGGATTATGTGCACTTAGATGTGTAGGGACCTGCCAAAACTCCATCCATGGAGGTAGGCATTATTTTGTCACATTTGTTGACGATTTTTCCAGGAGAGTTTAGGTGTTTACTATGAAAAACAAGGATTAAGTGCTTGGAATTTTCCTTAAGTGAAAAGATCAAGTTGAAAACCAGACAGGGAGAAAGATCAAAGTTCTCCGAAAAGACAATGGAGAAGAATACAAGAGTGATCCATTCCTGAATGTATGCCAAGATTGTGGCATAGTTCGACACTTCACTGTTAGAAAAACACCATAACAGAATGGGGTGTCAGAGCGTATGAACAAGACACTTGTGGAGAAAGTTAGTTGTATGTTGTCTAATGTTGGGTTAGACAAAAAATTTTGAGTTGAGGCTGTGACGTACGCTCAACATCTTGTCAATCGTTTGTCATCATCTACTATAGTTGGAAAAACTCCATTAGAAGTATAGTCTAGAAAACCTGCAACTGATTATGATACTTTACATGTTTTTAGTTCTATTGCATATTATCATGTGATTGAATCAAAGTTGGATCCAAGAGCAAAGAAGGCTCTTTTCATGGGCTTTAATGCTGGAGCGAAGGGATATCGTTTGTGGTGTCTTGAGGCAAAAAAGATGATTATCAGCAGAGATGTTACCTTTGATGAATCTGCCATGTTGAACAAGGTATATTCCAGAGAAAGATGATAGTACTATGAAGCAGGTGGAGTGTAATCCTAAGCAGGTGGAGTTTAAGCAAACAGTGGTGACCACATTATGAAGCACCAACACTGACTCTACTATGGCAGAAGAAGAGTCAGATGAGAAAGAGGTTTTGACCCAAGAACCTCTGCAGCAATCAGAACCAATTGCAGTTAGAAGACAAAGACGAGAAATTCAGAAGCCTGCTCGTTTCACTGACATGGTAGCTTATGCACTTTCAGTTACTGATGAAGATGTTCCATCCACCTACCAAGAGGCCATTCGAAGCACAGAAAGTGGTAGTTGGGCAGGTGCAATGAAAGAAAAAATCTAATCTCTTAAGAAGAACGAGACGTGGAAGCTGACACAACTACTGAAAGACAGAAAGACAATTGGGTGCAAATGGGTATTTGCAAAGAAAGAAGGATTTCCTGATAAAGAAGACATTCTCTACAAGGCAAGATTGGTGGCTAAAGGCTATGCTCAGAAGGAGGGAATTGATTATAATGAAGTATTTTCTCCAGTTGTAAAACATTCCTCCATTAGAATTTTGTTGGCCTTGGTAGCACAGTTGAATTTGGAGCTAGCTTAACTTGATGTGAAGACCGCGTTTTTACGCGGTGATTTAAAGGAGGAAATCTATATGACTTAACCATAAGGATATAAGGTTGCTAGTAAAAAAGATTGAGTTGTAAACTTAGAAAATCGTTGTGCAAACTAAAACAATCTCTGAGACGGTGGTACAAATGATTTGATAGGTTAATGAAGGGTCAGAAGTACAGGAGAAACAAATACGATCATTGTGTGTATTTGCACCAACTTCAAGATGGTTCCTACATCTACTTACTCTTAGATGTTGATGATATGTTGATTGCAGCAAAGAGCCAAGTTGAAATTGATAGATTAGAGGCTCAAATGAGTAAAGAGTTTGAGATGAAGGATTTGGGAAAAGCCAAAAAGATTCTCAGCATGGAGATAAGCAGAGATAGAGAGAAGGGCAAACTTTGTCTATCACAGAAGGAGTATTTCAACAAGGTACTACAATGTTTTGGTATGCATGATGATACAAAACCTGTAAATATCCCACTTGCTCCTCATTTGAAACTGAGTAGCAAATTATCTCCGACAACTGATGAAAAGCGAGAATACATGGCAAAAGTCCAATATGCAAATACAGTTGGAAGCTTGATGTATGCAATAGTGTGTACGAGATCAGATATTTCACAAGATGTTCGTGTAGTTAGCAAGTACATGCATGATCCGGGAAAGGATCATTGTCAAGCTGTGAAATGGATTCTGCGGTATCTCCAAAATACCGTAGATGTTGGATTGACATTTGAGCGGGATAAATCACTTGGTCAATGCATAGTTGGATATTGTGATTCTGATTATGTAAGTTATTTGGATAAGCGACGGTCTACAACTGGTTATTTGTTCACTTTAGCAAAGACGCCAGTTAGTTGGAAGTTTACCTTGCAGTCTACAATGGCTTTGTCTACAACAGAGGCAGAGTATATGGCGATTACAGAGGCTGTGAAGGAAGCAATTTAGCTTCATAGGTTGCTTAAAGACTTGGGAGTTGATCATAAACAACTTGAGGTGTATTCTGACAGTCAGAGTGCTATTCATTTAGCAAAGAATCAAGTCTTTCATGCACGGACGAAGCATATTGATGTTCGCTATCATTTTGTGCGGGAAATTCTCGAGAGGTGGAGATACTTCTCCAGAAGATTCATACTATGGAGAATCCTGCAGATATGCTGACCAAGATAGTTACAAGGGCCAAGTTCGAACACTATTTAAACTTGGTTAATATCCTGCACATTTGAAATTGGCACCTCACGGCGCAAAATTGGAAGCACCCTAATTTTTTTTATTATTTATTTGATTGAGAAGATTTATATTTTGGTGGGATTAAAATTGATCCAAGGTAGAGATTTGTTGGTTTTTTGGCTCTTTTTTTTCTCCCACATCATTGTTTTACAATTTGGGGAGGTGGTTTTAGAGTTATAAAAGAACTCTTCCTCCTTCCATTTGAATCATCCCAAAATTGTTCTCTTCTCCCACAATTAATAGAAAATGTTGGGTGCTCGAAGATCAAGCCTATTTGGCTTAACTGCGTTATCAAATTTTCTGGTGTCTTTATTTTTAGTATTTAATATTATTTGTCAGGTATTTATTTGTTAGTGTTCCGTCTGGTTCAATTGTTCTGAATCAATTCATTTCACTTAGTTGTTCCGTTTTAGTGGGAAAATTACCCGATTTTCCCAACATACTATGCATAAATAAAATTTTCATTTTCATACCGAGTACAATGGACCCTTGTGGTCCGACTTTTTTCTGGACCCTGAGCATAGCAAAAGTTTTGATGCATCAGACTGTCCTATACAAAATATTCTTATTAATGCAAGAAAAAGTGATAGATCACTCATATTCCTTATTCTGCTTAATTAATTCAGAACAACTTTGTAAGATGTTCTTTTAAAAAAATAATCGACCTCAAGTTTGAGTTAAACTTGAAGTGACTAGCTATAATTCAGTATTTATTTAAAGGGACTATATTTAATCTCATAGTTTCAGAAAATAATAATTTTTTGGAGTTGGAGTTGGAATTGAAGTTGAAGTTGGAGTTGGTGTTGTGTTTGACCATGAATATAAAGTGGAGTTGTTTTTAAAATTTTGTGAGAGAAATAAGAGTGAAAAAAGTAAAAACAAGTAAAACTTGTTTTCACTTTTTCAAAAATAATTTTCATTAAAGTGAAATAATTCTTATGCACAAATACCACTATTTTCACTAAAGTGAAAATGTGAAAGTAATTTTCCAAAAAATGTGAAGAAATTTCTCTGGTCAAACGCCTACTTAGTAAAATTTATTTAAATGAATTTAATTAAATACTAAAAAGATGTTGGAGTTATTACGTAGTCACCTTGCATTGCATATTCTTAGTCACATATGTATATTTTTTTACATACAGTTTATATTTTTAGCTCTTGTATTTAGACAACACAGAACAGTCTTGGCCCGTGTTTGCTTAGTGGATACCTAACCCCAAATATAATTGATATATAATGGCAAGTATTAGTGGTGGTAGGTGAGATTTTTCAGACATCTTTCCAATTCCAAATGAAGGCTCTTCATCTCTTTCCTCTCTCTCTTCTCGAATGTTCTACGACTTCTTTGTTCGATTCCATCTTTAAAATTTTGGCTCGATTTTACTCTAACATGGTATCAGAGCGGGATATTGATTCATTTCTTCCATCTTCTTAATATGTTTTTACCCAAAAATGATGTTGTGAAGATTGTTAATGGTGTTGTGAAGCTTGTCCGAGCATCCATGGCGGTACAACCAAGTTTTTAGCACATTCATTATTGAACAAGACCTTTCTTCTTCGAGTTTACGAAGAAGACTGGTAAACCTTTTTCATAACTCTGCTTTACTCAGAGATTAATGATAGCCTCAGTGCTCCCGTAGAATTGCAGGATTTCAGTTGTGGCTTTGACATTGCTGGTTGTCATAATAGCAATTGTAGCTTTGACATTATTGGTTGTCGTAATCGATGATATTGGCGTAGATTGTTGGATTTTTGTTATAGATTGATATTACTTGTTCTCGTTATATATTTTAGATATAATACTGAATATGGTGAATCCTGTGAACAATTCTGAATGGATAAATAGTGCTTCAACTAGTACTGTTGGTTTTAAAGAATTAACCTTGGACCCTTCTCATCCTTACTCTATTCACCCTTCTGAAAGTCCTAGTTTTCAGCTAGTACCTATAATTTTTAGTGGCCCTAGGTTTGTTGTTTGGAGGAATAGCATGATTACCTCCCTATCGGCTAAAAAAAAGTTAAGAATATTCAATGAAAGATTTCCTAGACTTAAACCCAACAACCCTTATTTTTAATTTTGGAAGAGAAGTGACCATATGGTCAAAGCCTGGATTGCTAATTCTCTCTCAAGAGACATAGCCATTAGTGTTATGTGTCTTCCCAGTGCTAGAGATGTTTGGAAGGACATCAATGATAGATTTGGTCAATCAAATGGATCTAGATATATTAATGTCCAAAAGGAAATTAACTCCACAGTTCAGGGTTCTTCTAACATAGCCATATATTTCACAAAAATGAGGTCTCTTTGGGATGATCTCAATGCAACCTATATTGGCCCTGAATGCATTTGTGGAGTACTAAGAAAATTCATCCAAGAACAATAATTATTTCAGTTCCTCAGTGGACTGAATGAGTCCTACTCCACTGTGAATAGCAACACACTGATGATGACACATTTGCCATCAGTCGGTAAAGTTTATGCTTTCCTACAGCACGATGAAATCCAGAGGGAGGCTTAGCTTTAAATTTTAAATTTCTCTAGTGACTCGGCCTCCTTCAATGCTTCTACACCTATCCCTAATCACATCAACAGACCTTTTCATCAAAAGGTCAGTTTCACCTCCAACAAACATCAAAATGGATCCCTAATTTGCAAATATTGTAAGAAGCCTGGTCACAATATTGATACCTGCTATAGGCTTTATGGTTTTCCATCTGATTTCAAGTTCACCAAGAACAAGAAATCATCTATTGTTTGTGTTCAACAAATAAAGTCAGATATTTATCAAGCCATACTTCTATTCCTAGTTCAAAAACATATGTCCCGCCCTATAAGGAGAAATCTACACATGAATTCATCAAGGAACAATATCATCATCTCATAAGCCTGTTCCAACAAGCTCCACTTTTCTCCGAGAATCATAATCAATTTGATCATGCAGAATTATTAAGGTATGCAAACTTTGCAGCTTTGTCAAATAGTATTGTGTTTACTACTGATGGTTACAATGTATGTGCCTCATCCCTTTTAGGTGTAAATCCTTGTATTTTAGACTCCGAAGCATCAAATCATATGACTCCCCACAAATAACTTCTACATGACTTACAACCTTTAGCTCATTCTTTCCTTATTACCTTGCCAAATGGATACAGAGTAAGGGTAGTGTCTACTGGTTCCCTGACCTAAGAGATGAAATCACCTTACACAATGTTCTTTTAGTCCCATTTTTTTACTTTAACTTGCTTTCTATATATCAGTTAATCAAAAAACTCTCCTTTTTAGCTGTTTTTTTTCCATTTCTTCTTGTCATTTGCAGGGCCCTTCTCTGAAGAGGCCACTGAAAATTGGTAAGACTGCAAATGAATTGTACTATTGTCATGTTGCTATCTCTGCATCAACAGATTATGAGCACCTGTCTGCTGATTTTCCACACTCTGTTTCTAGTTCAGTTCCTTTTTCCAATTTTAGTTCCATTAATAATAATAGTTCCTATGTTACTAAACCCTCTTGTATTTCATCTGAAAATCATAATAAAATGGATATATTTTGGCACCAAAAGCTTGGTCACATGCCATATCAAAAGATGAGATCTATTTCGTTTCTGCATTCAAAACTTTCCCCCAAACAATGTTTTACTTGTAACATATGTCCTTTAGCCAGACAACATAGTCTTTTTTTTTTCATAGCATCATCCATTTCACTCTTTCCTTTCAACTGGTTCATGTTGACATGTGGGGACCCTACCATACAAGGACATATAATGGTTACAGATACTTTATAACCCTAGTTGATGATTTTTCTAGAGTTACATGGACTCATCTCATTGCTTGCAAAAACAATGCTCTTTCCATTCTTAAAGATTTTCTCTCTATGGTAAAGGTTCACTTTAAAGCTTCTGTCCAATCTTTTAGATCTTAAAATGCCTATGAGTTAGGTAGCAGCCTTGAAGCATCTTTCATTTTTGATGAAAATGATATTTTTTTCATCAAACTTCCATTTCACACACACCACAACAAAATGGTGTTGTGGAAAGAAAATATAAACACTTTTTGGAAACTTCTACAACCTTGCTTTTCCAATCTAAATTTTCCACCAAGTATTGGGGAGATTGTGTGCTAACTGCTACCTATCTTATCAATAGACTACCTTTACCTGTCATAGCTCAGATGTCTCCATATGAAAAATTGCATGGTTCCCCTCATATATATGACCATCTAAAATCTTTTGAATGTCTATGCTATGCAACTGCCCCTGCTCATGGGAGAGATAAATTTCAGCCAGGAGATCTCCCTTATGTTTTCATTGGGTATCCATGTGAAAAAAAGGTTATAAATTGCTTAACCTCTTAGCTAAATCTATTTTCTTTTCCAGAGATGTCATTTTTCATGAAAATATTTTCCCCTATTCTTCTAAACCTTCAGTTACAATTTTGCATGCTTCAGTTCCAATGAATCTACCTCCACTAGTTTTTTCTATTCTAGTTCCTTCATCTTCTAGTCCATCTGCTGATATTTTTTCTCCCTCTTCACCTGTCCATGTATCTTCTCCAATGTCTACTCCTACTTCAGTTGTACCTGCTCTAGTAAAAAAATCTACCAGACATTTTTCTACTCCTTCCTACCTCCCTAATTATGTCTGTAGCTTTATATCCAAGGTAACTTCTCTTGAAGCACCTGTATATGAACCTCAGTGTTTCACCAGGATTTGGGTTTATTTTGCTTGGCAATAAGTCATGCTTAAGGAATTCCAAGCCCTTGAGGATAATCATATTTGGAACCTTGTCCCTTTACCTCCTCACAAAAAAACTATTTCATGTAAGTGGGTGTATAAAATCAAACAAAAATTTGATGGCTCAATTGAAAGATATAAGGCAAGATTGGTTATTCGAGGTGACACCCAAAAAGAGAGGATAGACTACAATGAAACCTTTTCACCTATGGTCAAATTTACTACTATCAAAATTTTATTGTCCATAGCTGCCAAATATAACTGGACTGTCTATTAATTGGATGTTAATAATGCTTTCCTTCATGGAATCTCCATGAGGAAGTTTATATGAAGCCCCCACCCGGATTGAAATTTTCCTCTTCTATCCCTACATCTTGTCATTAGTTTGCAAGTTAAAGAAATCAGTTTATGGACTGAAACAGGCTTCTCAACAATGATTTTCTAAACTTTCAGAGGCTCTATCACACAGAGGTTATTCTTCTCGTAAGAATGACTATTCCCTGTTTACTAAGTCAAATGATGGATCTCTCACTGTGTTGGTTGTCTATGTTGATGACATCCTCCTTGTTGGTGATGATGTTACTAAGTTAGACAATCGAAATTCCTCTTTGGATTCTCAATTAAGGATAAAAGATCTTGGTACTGTTCATTTCTTTTTGGGACTCGAAATCACTACTCATCCTCAAGGTTATCTTATAAATCAAAAGAAGTTTACTTCTGAGTCATTATCTGAATTTCACTGTGACCAATTTTTCCCTATTACTGCTCTACTTGATGAATCTCTCAAACTTACTGTTAATATGGGGGTACCCCTTACTGATCCATCTACTTATCGTCGTCTTGTTGGTAAACTAAACTTTCTCCAACACACTCGGCCTGATATTTCTTACTCTGTTCAATATCTAAGTAATTTCTTCAGGCTCCTCAGGTGCCTCATCTTCTAGCTGGACTTCATGTTTTGCAATATTTGATGAACACTCTTGATCAGGGGTTGTTGTTGTCTAATTCTTCTGATATGACGTTATTGGCTTATTTTGATTCTGATTGGGCTGCTTGTGCTCAATCTCGTTAATCAGTCACTGGTTATTTCATTACCTTAGGAGGCTCTCCCAAATCTTAGAAAAGTAAAAAAGCAACCTACAATTTCTCTTTTTGCTGCTGAAGCGGAATATCAAGCTTTTCGAAATGTGGTGGCTGAGTTATCCTGGTTGGTGCATTTACTATGTGATTTTGGTTATCCTATTTCTCATCTAGTTTCTGTTTACTATGACAGCTAGGAAATCTTACATATTGCCAAGAACCCTGTCTACTATGAGCGTACGAAACACATTGAAATTGACTATCATAATATTCGTGATTGCTTCACTCTGGTCTTATTTTACTGCACACTAAGGCTTGTGTCTTCCTCCAAGTATGATCTGTACCACTGTTTGCTTAATGTCTTCCCTGTGTCTTCCTTTCCCTCTTTGTAACCTGTTTGAGCTGCAAGTATAGCTGGGATGGAGATTCTGGGATACTCGGACCCGTTGATAGTTAGAGAAGTTCAAGTACCTCAGTTGCTTAAAATACATCTGATCATGAGACCCACTATCTGATGAGATTCCTTTTTTGTTGGCTGGTGTAGATAGGTTAATTAGCATTTTCACCCTTTTTGTTTACCTTCTCCTGTTGTAAATATTGCTTGTGAAACTTGTTGTAGCCTTCCAGTCCCTTACCCCTTTGTTGGTACTAGTCGCAAATATGGACATTGCTGCTTGTCACTATTTAGGATCTTCCTGCCTATGCTTGGTACACTACTTAAAAAAATAGGAAAATCGACCACAGCTTGTGGTCGGAAAAAACCGACCACTTGTGATCGATTTTTTATTTTTTTTTAAAAATAATTTTTTTAAAAATAAAAGCGACCACATATTTTAAAATTTCAAAATAATCATTTGGATAATTTTTATATTAATTATTATTTCTTTAAAAAAAAAAAACGATCACTTGTGGTCGATTTTATTTAAAAAATTTAATTAAAAACCGACCACATGCACTTGTGGTCGGTTTTAATTTATTTTTTTTAAAAAAATATTTTTAAAAAAGCGACCACTTGTGGTCGGTTTTGTTTTAAAATTAAATTTAAAAATATTTTGTAAAACCGATCACAAGTGATCAGTTCTGGGATTAAAAAAATAAAAAAGTAAATAATTTTATAAAAGTGGTCGATTTTGTAATTAAAAAATATTAAAAAAAATTATTAAACCGATCACTTGTGGTAGGTTTTTATTAAAAAAACTATTATATGTATAATCTAATATATTATTTTTTGAAATTACACTGATCACATGTAGTCGATAACCAATATTTGATTAACACTCTTGATCAGGGGTTGTTGTTGTCTAATTCTTCTGATATGACGTTATTGACTTATTCTGATTCTGATTGGGTTGCTTGTGCTCAATCTCGTAAATCAGTCACTGGTTATTTCATTACCTTAGGTGGCTCTCCCAAATCTTAGAAAGGTAAAAAAGTAACCTACAATTTCTCTTTTTGCTGTTGAAGCAGAATATCAAGCTTTTCGAAATGTGGTGGCTAAGTTATCCTGGTTGGTGCATTTACTATGTGATTTTGGTTATCCTATTTCTCATCCAGTTTATGTTTACTATGTCAGCTAGGAAATCTTACATATTGCCAAGAACCCTGTCTACTATGAGCGCACGAAACACATTGAAATTGGCTGTCATAATATTCGTGATTGCTTCACTCTGGTCTTATTTTATTGCATTTTGTTTCTTCCTCTGGTCAACTTGTTGATATGTTCATCAAATCGCTCCCTGGCCCTTCTCATCATCACATTCTTGGCAAGCTTGGTGTGTGTACACCCTCCAGCTTGAAGGGGGTGTTGGAGTTATTATGTAGTCACCTTGCATTGTATATTCTTAGTCACATATGTATATTTGTTTACATACAGTTTATATTTTGGGCTCTTGTATTTAGATTGCACAGAACAGTCTTGGCCCATGTTTGCTTAGTGGATACCCGGCCCAAATGTAATTTGCTATATAAAGGCAAGTATTAGTTGTGGTAGGTGAGATTTTCCAAACATCTTTCCAATTCCAAATAAAGGCTCTTCATCTCTTTCCTCTCTTTCTCGAATATTCTACGGCTTCTTTGTTCGATTCCATCTTTGAAATTTTTGCTCAAATTCACTCTAACAAAAGATAGATCATGATTTTTATACTTTTGAACCATGTTGTCTTCCACATAAGGATTTGAGTGTACTTTACTTTATTTCGTATTAGTTATTTTTTGACTAGTTAGAAACGTACCTAGAACAAGTTCCATCAAGGACTTTCTATAGGTTAAGCAAAAACTTAGACAAACTTTAGAAATTCGCAATTTAGTTACATAAGATCATCAATAGCTCAATTACTTGGTTCTATAAACTTTCATCTTATCGATATTTAGCCATTTCTAACCCAATATATATTTGTTTAAATCAGCGGTCTCTTGTGTCGTATAATTGTACAAAACAAGAGCTACCCACTTCAACTTAGAAACCGAACTCCGTCATGTTCTAATTGAGCACCTAAGCACATGATACATTGCTCCTATTGAACACTTACAACTTAAATTTTGAAAATAGTTTCTGGGTATGTTTTCAAATGCTTATTACATAAATTAGTTAACTACTTAAAAAATTATTTTTTTTAATTATACACACTCTTGAAATATAACGGCAAGTTCATGGAATGTTTGATGTATTCCACCTTTTAATTATGTTTTTGAATTTTGTTCATTCGGCCCTTGATTGCGTGCCTCGTGAGATAGGATAATGGCGCCTACATTTGCATTTATGGACATAGTAATAGTAATTCATCAATGTATGTATATGATGAAGAACAATATTTATAAGAACAAATACGCTTCACAATTCATCACCTAATAAAAAATTAAAAGTACACATATTGAACATAGAAACTCAACCCATGAGTTGCTTTATTTAATTCAGTCATATCTTTTTCTGGTAATGAAACAATTGCCTCAATCCCATCTCCACTTTGATTATCCATAGAAAAGATGTGTTTCCAAGCCCAATTACTGGAAATGACACCTTTTGAAAAAGTTTTTCTTCCAACACTTATGATTCAACACTTTTATGTGACTATATATAGCAGAAAAGAAACGAGTGGGAGTAGACCATATATAGCACAAAAAATTAATCTTCCAAAAAATTGCATTTAAAGTGTGCACATGCTATGTAGCAGTTTACTTTAGTTTTTATAATAAATGATTTGAAGAATAGTTGCAATCCAATTTACATATTGAAAGAAAAACTCACATGCCTCGTAGCAACAATTTATGTGAGTGAAAGGAAATTACTTGCACAAAGTTATGATCATTGACCAGACAATTTTAGAAAGTCTATTATGAAGAGAGAAGCTAACAAAATTTTATTTTTGTTCCTGTAGAATATAATTAGAAAGTAGTACTCCCTCCGTTTCAGAATAAGTGAATTGTTGGGGTATTTATTGGTGTTTCAAAATAAGTGAATCATTGATTTTTTTTAAAAAAATTTACCCTTAAGATTTGGCAACCAATTAACTTTTGAAAAGACATTACAAGGTCCACTTTTTCTTTTTTAGGAGTAAAAATAAAAAGTTGTGTTAAATTTATATTTTTAATGTTTTTTCCTTAATCTGTGTGCTAAAATCCAACAATTCATTTATTATGAAACGGAGGGAGTATTAATTATGCATGGCTGAGCACTGTGTGGTCCTCTTCCTCCTAAGGTAATTTTGATTACACTTTTTTTTTTTGGTTTAATTTGTTATTTTATTAATCAAAAATGTCAAGATGGACCAACCCATCCATCATAAACCAAAAACCAAAATTTGAAATAAGAGGACCGGCCCAACATGCATGCTAACCCGACCCAAGCAACTAACAAATAAAAGGGGTGTAGGGTTTCCAAATCGAGCTTAGAGCTAAACTCCATTTCAGACCGTCTCTTCCATCATGTTCCCTTTCAACAATGAAGATTTCACTCTTCTCCAGCTATGGGTTCGCAATGTTGTGCCATGGATGCATCGATTTGACGCTTTTCCAGCTTACATGAGTGAGTATTCCTTCTCATTACTCCATTTGATGCATTTTACTTCTCTTAGCTTCTGTTCATCTTTTTTTCTTGGTAAATCTGCAGTTGAGATCTCCAGTTTATGGATGCTGCCAGTGTATTTTGGTGCTAACATATCGGGTCTAGTCCACTAAGGCTTGTATCTTCCTCCAAGTATGATCTGTACCACTATTTGCTTAATGTCTTCCCTGTATCTTCATTTCCCTCTTTGTAACATGTTTGAGTTGCAAGTAGAGCTGGGATGGAGATTCTGGGATGCTCGGACCCGTTGATAGTTGGAGAAGTTCAAGTACCTCAGTTGCTTAAGATACATCTGACCATGAGACCCCCTATCTGATGAGATTCCTTTTTTGTTGGCTGGTGTTGTAGATAGGCCAATTAGCATTTTCACCCTTTTTGTTCACCTTCTCCTGTTGTAAATATTGCTTGTGAAACTTGTTGTAGCCTTCCAGTCCCTTACCCCTTTGTTGGTACTAGTCTCAAATATGGACATTGCTGCTTGTCACTATTTAGGATCTTTCTGCCTATGCTTGGTACACTACTTAAAAAAATAGGAAAATCGACCACAGCTTGTGGTCGGAAAAAACCGACCACTTGTGATCGATTTTTTATTTTTTTTTTAAAAATATTTTTTTAAAAAATAAAAGCGACCACATGTGGTCGCTTTTATATTTTAAAATTTCAAAATAATTATTTGAATAATTTTTATATTAATTATTATTTCTTTTAAAAAAAAAAACGATCACTTGTGGTCGATTTTATTTAAAAAATTTAATTAAAAACCGACCACATGCACTTGTGGTCGGTTTTAATTTTTTTTTTAAAAAAAATATTTTTAAAAAAGCGACCACTTGTGGTCGGTTTTGTTTTAAAATTAAATTTAAAAATATTTTGTAAAACCGATCACAAGTGATCAGTTCTGGGATTAAAAAAATAAAAAAGTAAATAATTTTATAAAAGTGGTCGATTTTGTAATTAAAAAATATTAAAAAAAAATTATTAAACCGATCACTTGTGGTAGGTTTTTATTAAAAAAACTATTATATGTATAATCTAATATATTATTTTTTGAAATTACACTGATCACATGTAGTCGATAACCAATATAATAATAACAAAAATCAATCAATCTTAGATTTTGTGAAAAAATTATACTAAAAAATATATCAAATAAAATAAATAAATTACGTTAAACATAATCTTTATCTTTTACTTATGTTTCAATATATAAAATAAATATTTTTCTTTGTATATACGTTAAATATGCATAATCTTTGTATAATGAATATGTGTGTATATATATATATATATCATACCGTTGAGATAATGATATTATGCTACTATTGAAGTTATAATAATGTAATATACATATATAACCGATAATTCATCATAATATTATGATTGTGTTCTATTATGAGGTAATATACTTGTGGATGTGATGTATATATAGTACGCATTCAAGAGTTCATATATATAAATATCTTTTATATATATATATATGATGTAGTGATCGATTGATGAACGATGTAGTCAAAAACTAGTAGAATCTATCCAAACATATTGAATACCTTGATTTGAAACGATAGAAGTAATAATATACTGTCCGTTGAAGTTATATTGATGTAAGCCAATCAAATTAATCGATAACTCATCAAAGTATGTATATGAAATATGTCGCATTATATTATTAGATAATATGCTCGTGTACGTATGCGATGTATATAGTACGAATTTAGAACTTGATATATATAGTCGATAGTATGTATATGTGTGTGTATGTATAGGTATATATATAGTATATACATATTATATAGTGAAGGTATATTAATGACATAAGATAAACTAACCGATAATTCATCTGAGTATATGTGAAATACATTGTCTATTACTGTGGGGTAGTAAAATCGTGTATATGATGTATATAGTACGTATTTGAAAGTTGATAGTCAATTGAATATATTTATATATACACGTATATCTCGTGTAGTGACGTATGCAGTAATCGAAAGCTCGATAACTAAATCTATATATCAAAATACTTTGAATAATACGTTGATATCATACTATTGAGAAAATAGATATACTATTTTGTGTCAATGTAAACACGCGTATATTGTTGAAGTTGTAATAACATAGGACAAGTAATCGATAATTTATCTGATTAACACGTTGTATAATTATGAGGTATATATATATAATATCTTATTTAAAAGCTAATTAATCAAAAATTTATCATAATATGCAAAATTCATTGATATTAATATACAATTGAGAAAATATACTACTCGTGTTAATGTGATGATAAAATAACTAATTATCTGATTTATATATATACGCATTGTATTAAATTATTTGGATGTTGTTATAAGTATTATAGAATTTATTAAAATTTTAATTTATTAATTGTAATTTATTAAACTTTAATTTGTCAACAATTTTGTAAAAACTGACCATATGTGGTCTGTTTTCAAAAATATTTCCAGAAAACCGACCATATGTGGCTGGTTTTCCTATTAATTAAAAAAATTTATTAAATACATTTAACCCGACCCGACCCGACCGACACAACAAAACAACAAAACATACCCAAAATCGCGAACAACACAGCAACACACACATTTCAACACATACAACAACACACACACAAATTTTGGACCTCCGATCTCTACTCCGGGGATGGTAGTGCGGCGAACCTCTACTCTGGCGACGACAGCTTCTCCGGCGACTCCAACTTGTGAGTTGTTCTCTTCTTCTCTAACTTCCCCTTTCCCTCCCAGTTACTAAATAACATACACAAAATTCTAGTTGCGATTTTAAGTTTTAGAAATGTGAGTTGTATTACTAGGGATTTGTTTGATTCAGCTGCAAGAGCAAGATCTTAGCTCAAATTTTCATAATTCATTATCGTTTTTACTATTCCTTTTTAATTTATTTTTTGGGGGGAAATCTTATGTGATAATGCAAGTTTTTGCTTGTGGTAATTTGAGTTTTGGTATAAAAGACCAGCATTTTGATAAAATAAGAAAAAAATATTAATTTTATCTATTAATTTCAAATTATCAACAATTAGTTTTAAAGTCTGAATAATAGCAGTGCATTGTCTGATTCTTCGATTTCTGTTATTGTTGTTGTTAGTCGGAATGAAAGTCATAAATGTGATATCTTATACTAAATTGTTGCAATTGTTTAAGCCAAAGGTTATTCTTTCTAATAATTTTACTGTTTGACAGAATCTGAATTCGGGAAAATAATTGCTTTGTTATTTTTTCGGTGATCGCTTATCTCTTTCTCTTTAATTTAGGTCAAGCAAAGGTCAGTTGATTTCTCTTTATTTTCTTATAATGATGTCTTTAAATATAGTTTAGTTTGGGATTTTTCGCTGTAAAAGGCTTTGAAAACCATAAGAATTTTGTGATGATTATATGGTGTGAGGGGGACATGCGCCCTCTACTTATTTGCTTTATTACACTTGTTCAATTGTTTGACTTATAGTATAAATGAATATGTTACATGAAAGTGATTAAGTGTAGTTACTTGAAGGTGAACTTTTATTTTGAATTTTGTTGAAGCGTAGGTACTTGAAATGTGAACTTTTTATTTTGAATTTTGCTATGCTTGGTAAATTGATTAGGTGTAGGTAGGTGAAAGGTAAATTTTTATTTTGAATGTGGTTTAGTTTGGTAGCATGTGAGGTGACTTAGTCAATTGAAATTGATTAAGTGTGGGTAGTTGAGAGGTGAATTTTTGTTTTGAATGTAGTTTAGTTTGGTAACTTGTGAGGTGCCTGTCACTTGAAATTAATTAACTGTAGGTAGTTGAAAGGTGAATTTTTATTTTGAATGTGGTTTAGTTTGGTAGCATGTGAGATGACTTAGTCACTTGAAGTTGATTAAGTGTAGGTACTTGAATTTTGAATTTTTATTTTGAATGTGGTTTAGTTTGGTAGCATGTGAGGTGACTTAGTGTCTTGAAATTGATTAAGTGTAGGTAGTTGAAAGGTGAATTTTTGTTTTGAATGTAGTTTAGTTTAGTAACGTGTGAGGTGACTTAGTCACTTGAAATTGATTAAGTGTAGGTACTTGAATTTTTGTTTTCAATGTGGTTTAGTTTGGTAGCATGTGAGGTGACTTAGTCACTAGAAATTGATTAAGTGTGGGTAGTTGAAAGTAGAATTTTTGTTTTGAATGTAGTTTAGTTTGGTAACTTGTGGAGTGACTTAGTCACTTGAAATTGATTAAGTGTAGGTAGTTGAAAGGTGAATTTTTGTTTTGAATGTGGTTTAGTTTAGTAACATGTGAGATGACTTAGTCACTTGAAATTGATCAAGTGTAGGTACTTGAATTTTGAATTTTTGTTTTGAATGTGGTTTAGTTTGGTAGCATGTGAGGTGGCTTAGTGACTTGAAATTGATTAAGTGTAAGTAGTTGAAATATAAATTTTTGTTTTGAATGTGGTTTAGTTTGGTAACTTGTGAGGTGACTTAGTCACCTGAAATTGATTAAGTGTAGGTAGTTGAAAGGTAAATTTTTGTTTTGAATGTGGTTTAGTTTGGTAATATGTGAGATAACTTAGTCACTTGAAATTGATTGAGTGTAGGTAGTTGTAAGGTAAACTTTTATTTTGAATGTGGTTTAGTTTGGTAACATGTGAGATGACTTAGTCACTTGAAATTGATTAAGTGTAGGTAGTTGAAAGGTGAATTTTTGTTTTGAATGAAGTTTTGTTTGGTGACTTAGGTGGTGACTTAGTGACTTAAAATTGATCAAGTGTAGGTACTTGAAATGTGAATTTATCATTTTGAATGTAGTTTAGTTTGGTAACTTATGAGGTGACTTAATGACTTGAAATTGATTAAGTGCAGGTAGTTGAAATGTGAATTTATCATTTTGAATGTAGTTTAGTTTGGTAACTTGTGAGGTGACTTGTTGACTTGAAATTGATTAAGTAGAGATACTTGAATTTTTATTTTGAATGTGGTTTAGTTTGGTAGCATGTAAGGTGACTTAGTCACTTGAAATTGATTAAGTGTAGTGACTTGAAATGTGAATTTTTCATTTTGAATTTAGGTACTTGAAATGTGAACTTTTGTGACTTGAACTAATTACTTGAATCTGATTGATTGTGTAAATGGAACCTGACTATAGTTGGATATATCAATGGAATAATGATAATAGAATGGGTCTTAGGGTGGAATTTGTTAAAGGTGTCAGACGATTTGTTGAACATGCTATGACATATCATACTTGGTCACGTTTTTGAACTATTCATTGTCCTTGTGTTAGATGTGATGGTACAAATATTTTAAAAGAAGAAGTTGCGAAGGAACATCTTTATAAAAAGAGGTTTCACGAGGACTTTTTAAGATTGCATACTATTCATGGTGATGTTGAGCAAAATAACTTTGTTGTTGGTGAAAGTAGTAGGTCTGCAGGGCATAATGAATATCAAGATACTAGAATGACAGAAATGATGCACGATTCTTTTGGGATGCAACACGGGGCGACTTTAGGAAAAATTTTGAAGATGTTCCCAATAGAGAAACGGTTTATTTTTCTGAACAATTGCATGCTGCTAGTCATCCTTTGTTTGACGGGTGTTCGCATTCTTATTTGTCTGTTGTTGTTAGATTATTAAGTATTAAATTTGATTAAAATATTGCTGAAGGAGGAATGGACTCAATGATAGACCTTATTAAAGAGTTAGTTGACCCCGCCTTAGAGGTTTCCGATTCTTTCTATAAGGCAAAAAGATATGTGTCAAAGTTAGGTCTCTCCTCGGTTAGAACTGATTGTTGTGAAAATGGCTGCATGTTATACTTTAAGGAAGATGCTAACCTAGAGTCCTGTAAATTTTGTCAGCACCCTCGATATAAGTGTGGTTGTAGTGGAAATAAAATTGTTATTAAGGTGATGCATTATTTACCTCTAATACCAAGGTTGAAGAGGTTGTATGCTTTAAACAGTTCAGCTCCTCATATGAGATGACACAGTGAAAATAAAAGGTCCACTGGTGTGATGTGTCATCCATCTGATGGAGAGGCTTGGAAGCATTTTGATGCAATTTATTCAGATTTTACAGCTGAACCACGAAATATTCAATTGGGATTATGTGTGGATGGCTTCGCTCTTTTTTCAGTTGGTGTTGCACCATATTCATATTGGCCTATATTTATCACCCCGTATAATCTTTCTCCTGAAATATTGATGACTAGTCCTTATATATTTCTGAATTGAGTTGTTCCTGGCCCACGTAATCTAAAAAGCGGAATAGATGTCTATTTGCAACCTTTGATTGATGAACTTTAAATTTTATGACATGAGGGGGTTGAAACTTGGGACATTTCACTTAAATAGATTTTCAATCTGTGCGTATTTCTAATGTGGACTGTTAATGATTTTCATGCTTATGGAATGTTGTCTGGGTGGATGACAGCTGGAAAGTTGGCTTGTCCATACTGCATCGAAAAAACAAAATCTTTCACATTGAGACATGGCAGAAAAAATTCATGGTTTGATTGTCATCGTTGTTTCTTGCCACCTGATCATGAGTTTAAGAGACTCAGGAATGCATTCAGAAAGAATAAAACTGAACATGATAGTCCACCTCCAAGGTTATATGGTCATGACATCTGGGAGATAGTTCAGAATTTTTCTAAAGTTAGCGAGGAACCATTATATAGGCTTGATGGATATGGTGTTTCGCATAACTGGACTAAGCAAAGTATATTTTAGGAGTTAGAATATTGGCCAGATAATTTACTTAGAAATAATGTTGATGTCATGCATACTGAGAAGAACTATTTTGACAACTTGTTCAATACAGTTATGGATGTCACCGGCAAGACAAAGGATAATCTTAAGGCCAGACTTGATTTACCAGAATATTGCAAATGCTGAGAATTACACTTACAGGAGGGGCCAAATGACAATATTCTTAAGCCCAAGGCTAGTTATACATTCAAGTTGGACCAAAAGCGAAAAATATGTGAGTGGGTCCAAAGTTTAAAGATGCCTGATGGATATGCCTCAAATTTGGAAAAGGGGGTTAATATGGCACAAGAAATCTTGCATGGAATGAAAGCCATGATTGTCATATTTTCATGGAAGAATTACTTCCAATTGCTTTTATTGGTTTACCTAAAAACATATGAAAATCAATAGCAAAGATTAGTTTGTTCTTCAAAGACTTATGTGCCACCATATTAAAAGAAGAAAACCTGGCACGAATGGAAAGTAATATTATTGTTATCACCAATAAGTTGGAGAAGATTTTTCCGCCAGGGTTCTTCAATGTAATGGAACATCTTCCCATTCACCTTGTGTACAAAGCTCGGCTAGGCGGTCCAGTTCAAACTAGGTGGATGTATCCATTCGAACAGTAAGCAATTGCAACATATTTAAATTCATATATATTTTTTTTAATAAAGTAAACATCTAATCTTCAGATTGTGCAGGGAAATTGAAAAATTAAAAAGAGGTTCAAAAAATAGACATAGGGTGGAAGGCTCTATAGTTGAGGCATATCTTGCAAGAGAAATATCTCAATTTTGTTCATACTACTTTCGTGATGAAGTTGCTTGTTCAAGAAACAAACCGAATCGCCATCAGGGTGATGAGAATGAGTCTCATATGAAATCGATATCAATTTTTAATCAATCTGGTAGTAAGGCTAAAAAAACATATTTCGTCGGCTCACTACCATGGAGCACAAATCAGCAACTTTGTATGTTTTGCTGAATTGCCGAAAGTTGAGCCCTCTCTGAAGTAAGGAGATTAAAAATTAACATATCTTATTTATTTACTCATTCCCTTAAGGAAACTAATTGTGTTTCGCTTGTTGGATCTTCAGTTTATTTAAGACTCAATTCCACGAAAATCAAGTGTATGCATCCTTTGCAACATGGCTTACATATGAGGTTCGTAAGTGTACTAATATTTCTGCAAATTTTAAACATTTACACATTCTTCAACTAACATATATATATGTGTATAATATTTTTAGGTACACCAGTCACCAAATGCAGCTATATACGATCAGTTCTTGAGAGATATTTCTTTGGGACCAGTTGAAGCTCATACAATGTCCCATTACACAGTAAATGAGTTTAAATTTTTCACTGAAGAACAATCCAGAACAAGGAAAACAAACAATATTGGTGTTTAGGTTAAAGGTGATGATGATGTTGATTACTTTGGCATCATACAAGAGATCTTAGAACTGAAGTATGTTGGTTTCCCAATAAAAAAATTATCCTCTTTCGATGTAAGTGGTTTGCTCCAAGCACAAGAGGCACAAGAGTACATAAGGAGCATAACATCATTGAAGTGAAGCACAATAGGTCGTATCCTGTTTACGATCCCTTTGTTCTCGAGTAAAATGCTAAACAAGTGTATTATGATCCTTATCCGTTGCACAGTGATAAGTCTGATTGGTGGGTTGTAATCAAAACAAAGCCTATAGGATAGGTGGAAGTTGAGAATGTGTTGGAGACTGCGTATCAAAATAAAATGCAGATTGATCACCAGCTAGTGGACATTGATTTAGTGGATAGTTTGAATCACCCGAAAAATATATTTGAAGAAGTTAATATTGCAGAAGAAGAGGCTGAGTGGGCAGGAGATGAGAAAACTTCCAAATAGGGTGAATGGTTTAGTGGAGAATCTTCAGGAGAGGAGGATTAGTTTGTGTAGGTTCTATTTATTATGTATTGATGTCTTTATGTTTTGTACTATTTACCTTTATGTTTCTTATTTAAGATTGATATGTAATATAATGTGTAAGATTGTTGTTTTCACTTTTCCATAATTTATGTAGTAATAGAAATATTCTTGTCTATCTCGTGTTGTTGGAGCGATTTGAAATGTGAAATAGTAACTTAAAATTAGTTACTTGGAATGTTTTCTTATATATTCATTTTGTAAGGACTAACTACTTGTTAACTTTACATAATTTAGATGGCAGGTAGAGGTGACAAAGGTAAGGAAAAAGTTTATCCTACAAAAACAAAAAAGAAAAAACAACCTTTGCCTTATAGACGACCGACAGGTATTCAGCTATTTGAGGGTCGGTTTGCTGATGCGCCAGCACGACCCGCATATTCTAGGTTGTCGCAGCATTTAATTTCTGCTCCTAAACATGTGGGTCCACTTCATAGGTCTACAACGACTCATTCTGCTCCCATCACTGTGCCACCACCATCATAGTACTATCGAACGACCGCTGGCACATCCAGATATCTACTATCATCAATACCCTCTACTAGCAATCACCCACGTTCCCACAGTAATTCTGCTGGATCTATTGGGTTGATGGATCTTCATCTTGAAGGCATTCCATTCGGTGTTTTAGATCCACCCACGCCAGTGCATCCACCCGAACTTGCTCCACATTCCGGAGATAGAGATGATTATCAGAGGCGGTATATTATTCCATATAGAATAGGGTAAGATTTCTAAATATAACAACATTATTTATTTTTTATTTACTATATTATTATGCTCTATGAAATTACTGTTTGATCTTGTGTTGTAGGTTTAAGCCCGATGCTGGAGTTGGAAAACTTATGACTAAATGCATTAGTCGGAACTTCAACGGCTATTGGACCAGTTGGCAAAAGATTCTAGAATATGAGAGAGAAAAAATGTTTAAAGAATTTCATGTAAGGATTTAACTTATCGACTACTTAACACATTGTTAGAACAAAAACTTAAATATTATATTTTTATTTTTGTTGTAGAAAATTACTGGTGGCATGACGCGCATGAAAGTGCTATACAGAGGAATTTTTATAGAAGAGCTAGAGCCAGATTTAACGGTCTGTTGGATTATGCCAGAATGAACAGGGTATGGCCAGGGTTTATATTGGAACCCATGTGGCAAGATTATATTTGCTATTGGAATAACGAAGAATACAATTTGTTGTGTGAGAAAGGAAAAAAAGCCAGAGCATCATCCAAGGGTGGCTCACTACATACTGCGGGTGCAGTTAGTCGGATTATTGTGGAGGAACAAATGGTATGTAACTTTTATATTTTTAATTGTTTGTTTCTATTTAGATTTTTAATTATTTGAATATTAATAATTTTATCATATGCAGGAAAAAAATTGGGTAGGAAGGTAAGACATGATGAGATATTCGAGGAGACGCGCGTGAGAAAGAAAAAGAACCCAACTGATGAAGATGTCTGGGTTGAGCCTCGTGCAAAAGCTACCCATTTAAGAATCAAATTTTGTATTTATGAATCTTTTTCTCAAAGTTGATATTATTCAAGTACAAGTAGTTTAGTATTTTTTTTACTATTAATTTTAACTTTAATTTGAATATAGGACAAATATTTGCAGCTCGTTAATGAGTATCGTAGTACTCAGCCTCCTGAAAGTCAGGGTGACACTATACCTGAAGATGTAGAGGAGGAGTTACGGAAAGACACTGTAGGTCCTCCAGTTAGAGGACAAAACTACGGATACCACAACAAGTATTTTGGCGAGAATGTTAGGTCTTCTTTCGGACCTACATCCTATCCCTCATCAGTTGATAGAGAAATTGTTAAATAACTAAAAAATATGGTTTCTAAACTCACTGAGGAGTTTGTTGCACAGAGAGAGGGCGAAGGAGAAGGAGGAGGAAATAGCATCACAAATCAAGAGGTTGCAGCAGCAGTTCAGCTCTTTTATTCGATCAACAGGGATTCTTCCTCCATGTCCTGGTGATGCAGTTTGGGCTGCAAAGGGTCTAGGCCCACTGGATGATATCAGCACAGATGAGGAATCAGATCCTGTGTGTGTGGCTGAGAATGCGAATGACGAAGACAATGATGATGAGTGGTAGTTTTTTTACTTTTGTTTGTGTTGTAGTTTGGATTTGTAGATGACTTGTAGTTTTTACGCTTTTGTATGTTTTGTATGTTTTTAGACTTTTATTGTATGTTGGTTGTGTGGGAATACACTGGGTATGTTGTTGTTGTTGTTGTAGTATTGTATTTTGGTTGTTTCATTTGTTTCGCTGGTTGCTTTTTATTTTTTTAAAAAAAATTACCAGAAAGTGGTTGGTTTTCTAGAAAAATTTACAAAAAACGACCACATGTGGTCGATTTTTTAAAAAGATTCCTAGAAAACCGACCACATCTGGTAATTAGTGGTCGTTTTTTTTAAAAATAAATTAATTAATTTAAAAATAAAACCGACCACATGTGGTTAGTTTTACAAAATTAAATAATTAATTTAAATAAAAATACCGATCACAAGTGGTCGATTTTTTTAAAATTAATTAATTTAAAAATAAAATCAATCACTTGTGGTTGGTTTATTTAAAAAAAAATTATTTTTAAAATCTTTTTTCCTTTTTTAAAAAAATAATATTGAATTTTAAAAATATATATATTTTAAAAAAAAAATGGACCACACTTGATCGGTTTTAAAAAAGCTACCACGCTTTTACCGACCACGCATTTTGGTCAGTTTTTGTGATTGAAAATGCAGAAAAACCGACCACGTGTGGTTGATTTTTGTGGTCAGTTTTCCTATTGTTTTTAGTAGTGATATCTGAATGAATGATGTGAATGTGAAGTTACCTTGTTGAATTGCTAAGTTGGCTAAGTAATCAACCAATTGATTGCCCTCTCTCAATATATGTTGTATGATTACTTGCTTCCCTTTCAATATGCTTGCTTTATCTGTTCTACAATGTCAATTGTTTTCCATGGAACTTCCCACTTCTGATTTATTAAGTTCTGCATAGCTAAAGAATCTGTTTGGATAATGACCCTTTGTTGGCTTGATTGCTTGGAATGATTAGCTGCATATAGAATTGCTCTTGCTTCTGCTTCCATGTTGTCTGTGTCTTCTATGACTGATCCTTCTGCATGAACTAAATCACCTTAAATGATAAGCCCATGAGCTCCTTCCTGGTTCCATTGGATGCCCCATCTGTATTATACTTGTACCATCCCTGTTCTGGCATCTCCCATAATACTAACTTGCATCTAATTGTAGGTCTCAATTGACTTAGCTGCTGTGGGATAGCTGGCCATGCTGTAGGAAACTCCAGTAGTGTTGGCTTTCTAACCTTTAGTAACATTCTCAAGTGCCTAGTGACATTATAAATTATCCAGTGACCTGTCACCATTTTGCCTTCATGCTGCATTGTGAAAATTTTGATAACACGTTATGTTTATCTTCTTATATTATGATGAAAGTCTCTTGGAATAGTAAATTAGAACACTAGGGGTTTATCGGTACAGGGTGGCCGGTAGACAAAGTAATCTCATCAGATTAGTTATTCAACCATATATATGGTATATTTATTCTATTATTATAGTATAAATAGTGGAATAAATAATTGTAGGACTAATTAACACTTCTAACTAAACATAGGATAAAATAATCTTATATTTTATTTCAAAATTATTATCTCTTATCTCTCATACCAAACGATCCCTGGACGATAGACTAGCGTCCATCCCTTCGCGCACTCGACAGAGCCAAATATCATTACTGATCATCATTGATAAAGAAAAAATTTATAATTTGTTAGAATGGACCATGACATAATACACCAAACAAGAGCATGCACTTCCATTTTTCTTTATAAATATAGTTTCATATGCCCTAGTCCGTAACATTCTTTGACACAAAACAACAAATTCACATTTAAGTTCTCTTTGAGGATATAAGTGCTCTTTCTATTTCAATGAGTTGAATTGCACAGATAATATTTGAAATTTTACATTTAAAGAATAGTGAACATATGTGATGTAGCAATAAATTGTGTGATTATGAAAGGAAACCACTTACTAACCAAGACCAGACAATTATAGAAAGTCTATTATAAAGAGGGGCTGACGTACAAAATTTTATTTTTTGAGTAAAATAAAATATGAGAAGCCTAGTAAAGGATATTTTTTTTTATAAATAGAGGTAAACTATTACCTTCTCATTCACATGTATATACTCATAAGCATTTGTCTAGCCTTCTCCCTCTCTCTAACTAAAACCTCCTTTCTTCACAGCCCTTTTAAGAAGAACAACCTAAGTTTCTTACAACATGTAATCTGTAGAGTCCAGCCCCATCTTTCATGCAACAAAATTCTTGGTCAAGAATTACTGCATGCAATTGTTTTGGCAGCATGCAATTGTCAAAATTGGCAGTAGTAAATTGACCTGGCAGCAACAATATTTGACATTGCAATTGTTCAGATATCACCAATGACATCAACATATGTTGCTTTCTTGCCTATAAATTGTGAGTTTCACCTCTCTTAAGGATACCAACACCAACACTAATTTGAGAAGAATACAACATTTGAGAAGATGTAGTTGTGTTTGTTTTTCCTTCTTTGTAGAGAGTATTTGTGAGAGAGTTATGTTGGGAAATACTTTGAGTGAACCTCTTTTTTGGAGTGATATTTTGTGAGGTTATTCTTTTGGGTATTTGGAATATTAGAGTATTTAATTACTCTAATTTTGTACTCTCTTTTGTATCTTTGTACTCTCTTTTGTTCCGTTGATGTTTAGTGAAGTTTCTTCTCCTTATGGTTGTGGACGTAGATCAAGTTGACCGAACCACGTTAAATTTTATGCCTCCTTTATTTTCTCAACTTATCATTATTATCTTCTTCAAACGATTACTTTGTTTAATTCCGCACTATTCGGGATTCTCGATCCTAACAAATTGATATCAGAGCGAGGTTAATCCCGATTTTGTCTTAGTAGTCATGATGACGATTACAAAGATTTATGTTGAGAAATTTGATCGAAGTTCAAACTTTGGTATGGGCAGTTGAAAATGGAAGCTATCCTTGTTCAGGTATGGTGCCTTGTGTCGAAAGTCTTCTTGACAAATTGTGGTCAAACGGCGTATCCCACTGTTTGGCAGTGACGGTACAAGATGATTAGCCGGTGAGAAGTTTTCGGTGTGACAACCTGATAAGGTTGCCGAGCAGGGGGAGCAACCTGCAGATATGCTGACAAAGGTCGCATGAGTTCTCTCTAAGAGGACGGAGAAACCTCCTTCAGGTGCATGGGACTGAAAGGGGAGATTTGAAGAGTCCAGCTCCATCTTTCATGCAACAAAATTCTTGGTCAAGAATTACTGCATGCAATTGTTTTGGCAGCATGCAGTTGTCAAAATTGGCAGTAGCAAATTGGCCTGGCAACAACAATGTTTGACATAACAATTGTTCAGATGTCATCAATGACATCAACATATGTTGTTTTTTTGCCTATAAATTGAGAGCTTCAGCTCTCTTCAGGATACCAACACCAACACTAATTTTAGAAGAACACAACATTTGAGAAAATGTAGCTGTGTTTGTTTTTCCTTCTTTGTAGAGAGTATTTGTGAGAGAGTTATGTTGGGAAATACTTTGAGTGAACCTCTTTTTTGGAGTGATATTTTGTGAGGTTATTCTTTTGGGTATTTTGGATATTAAAGTATTTAATTACTCTAATTTTGTACTCTCTTTTGTATCTTTGTACTCTCTTTTGTTCCGTTGGTGTTTAGTGAAGTTTCTTCTCCTTATGGTTGTGGACGTAGGTCAAGTTGACTGAACCACGTTAAATTTTGTGCCTTCTTTATTTTGTCAACTTATCGTTATTATCGTCTTCAAACGATTACTTTGTTTAATTCCACACTATTCGGAATTCTCGATCCTAACAAATTGGTATCAGAGCGAGGTTAATCCCAATTTTGTCTTAGTAGTCATCATGACGATTACAAAGATTTATGTTGAGAAATTTGATCGAAGTTCAAACTTTGGTATGGGCAATTGAAAATGAAAGCTATCCTTGTTCAGGTATGGTGCCTTGTGTCGAAAGTCTTCTTGACAAATGGTGGTCAAGCGGCGTATCCCACTGTTTGGTAGTGACGGTACAAGATGAGTAGCCTGTAAGAAGTTTTCGGTGTGACAACCTGATGAGGTTGCCGAGCAGGGGGAGCAACCTGCGGATATGCTGACAAAGGTCGGCATGAGTTCTCTCTAAGAGGACGGAGAAACCTCCTTTAGGTGCATGGAACTGGAGGGGGAGATTTGTAGAGTCCAGCTCCATCTTTCATGCAACAAAATTCTTGGTCAAGAATTACTGCATGCAATTGTTTTGGCAGCATGCAATTGTCAAAATTGGCAGTAGCAAATTGGTCTGGCAGCAGCAATGTTTGACATTGTAATTGTTCAGATGTCACCAATGACATCAACATATGTTGCTTTCTTTCCTATAACTTGAGAGCCTCATCTCTCTTCAGGATACCAACACTAACACTAATTTGAGAAGAACACAACATTTGAGAAGGTGTAGTTGTGTTTGTTTTTTCTTCTTTGTAGAGAGTATTTGTGAGAGAGTTATGTTGGAAAATACTTTGAGTGAACCTGTTTTTTGGAGTGATATTTTGTGAGGTTATTCTTTTGGGTATTTGGGATATTAGAGTATTTAATTACTCTAATTTTGTACTCTCTTTTGTATCTTTGTACTCTTTTTTGTTCCGTTGGTATTTAGTGAAGTTTCTTCTCCTTATGGTTGTGGACGTAGGTCAAGTTGACCGAACCACGTTAAATTTTGTGCCTCCTTTATTTTCTCAACTTATCGTTATTATCTTCTTCAAACGATTACTTTGTTTAATTCCGCACTATTCGGGATTCTCGATCCTAACAAATTGATATCAGAGCGAGGTTAATCCCGATTTTGTCTTAGTAGTCATCATGACGATTACAAAGATTTATGTTGAGAAATTTGATCGAAGTTCAAACTTTGGTATGGGCAGTTGAAAATGGAAGTTATCCTTGTTCAGGTATGGTGCTTTGTGTCAAAAGTCTTCTTGACAAATGGTGGTCAAACAGCGTATCCCACTGTTTGGCAGTGACGGTATAAGATGATTAGCCTATGAGAAGTTTTCGATGTGACAACTTGATGAGGTTGCTGAGCAGGGGGAGCAACCTGCGGATATGCTGACAAAGGTCAGCATGAGTTCTCTCTAAGAGGACGGAGAAACCTTCTTCAGGTGCATGGGACTGGAGGGGGAGGTTTGTAGAGTCCAGCCCCATCTTTCATGCAACAAATTTCTTGGTCAAGAATTACTGCATGCAATTGTTTTGGCAGCATGCAATTGTCAAAATTGGCAGTAGCAAATTGGCCTGGCAGCAACAATGTTTGACATTGCAATTGTTCAGATGTCACCAATGACATCAACATATGTTGCTTTCTTGCCTATAAATTGAGAGCTTCAGCTCTCTTCAGGATACCAACACCAACACTAATTTGAGAATAACACAACATTTGAGAAGATGTAGTTGTGCTTGTTTTTCCTTCTTTGTAGAGAGTATTTGTGAGAGAGTTATGTTGGGAAATACTTTGAGTGAACCTCTTTTTTGGAGTGATATTTTGTGAGGTTATTCTTTTGGGTATTTGGGATATTAGAGTATTTACTTACTCTAATTTTGTACTCTCTTTTGTATCTTTGTACTCTCTTTTGTTCCGTTGGTGTTTAGTGAAGTTTCTTCTCCTTATGGTTGTGGACGTAGGTCAAGTTGACCGAACCACATTAAATTTTGTGCCTCCTTTATTTTCTCAACTTATCGTTATTATCGTCTTCAAACGATTACTTTGTTTAATTCTGCACTATTCGGGATTCTCGATCCTAACATAATCCTTATTTCATACTTCTTCTTTGTCTCTGTTTATTTTTGTTTCATTTATAATTAGCAATTGTCTCTCTTTTTGTTGTTTAAATTAAAATAGAACTTGGTAATGATGCCTTGTGTATATATAATTTACACGTACTTGTTTTGTTTGTTGTAGGATGACAACATTTATGTTGGCATTGGTAGCATGTCTAGCAGTATTTTGTTCAACTCATGTTCTCGGGGCCAAGGACGATTTCTATGTCAATATCACAATACTCGAAACCGCAACTGCCCAAGGCGCAGGTAATGTCTAGCTAGATAACTAGTTGTACTTAAATATGTACCATATTGTTAATTCATCAAAGAAAATTAATCAAATAATATTCATTTGTGATTTGTGTTTTGTGAACAGTATGCCTGGATGGAAGTCCACCAGCATATCATCTAGATAGGGGACATGGTACCGGACTTCGCAACTGGATTATCAATTTGGATGTTAGTTGCCTAATTAATTTCTTCTTTTTAATTATTACATTATCGTTATTACTAATTAGTTTCACATTTAACACGAATTAGTCACCTAATTAAAGCCTTTAGTAACCCCGGAGAAATTATACACTATACTATTATAGGGAGGCGGTTGGTGCAGCAGTATTCCAGATTGCCTTGATCGTTCAACTTACTTCTTAGGTGGTTCCGATCATATGGGTCGACAGGGTCTTTTTGACGGGATACTTCATAATACTTCCATAAAAAATCCAGGTGAAGCTCATGATATACGTACGCACTATTATCTTGCTATTTTCTTTAAATTTTGCCCACTTCTTCTAACTCTAAACAATATTGGAATTGGTAGAGTTTTACAATTGGAACAGGGTGAGAGTGAAGTATTGTGATGGTTCTTCTTTCACCGGTGATGTTGAACAAGTTGACCCCGTAAGAATTTAAATACTAGTACTAGACTACATTTATATGTCTCTCATGTAAGCATACTGATAATTAATATCACTGGTGATTAGGAGAACAAGCTGTATTTTAGAGGGGCAAGAATATTTAAGGCTATTGTAGAAGATCTATGGAGTAAAGGAATGAAAAATGCTGAAAATGTAAGAATTCATTTCATATTTCATAATTACACGTCACAAATATACTTTATAGAAAAGAATTCTTCTTGGTTAAATCTGGAAAAACAAAATGCAATGTCAGGCAATTCTATCAGGAACATCAGCAGGAGGATTGTCAACAATCTTGAATTGCGACAAGTTCAAATGCCTCTTTCCAAAGGATGCCAGAGTAAAGTGTGTTGCAGATGCTGGCTTCTTCATCAATGGGTCAGCTCTTCTTATATGTGATATTAAGAAAATGAAAAATGATACTCTTCAGCATCTATTAATTAAGTTTATTAGCGTAATCCTCTTGACATATTCATGATTAATGCAGAAAGACAATCTATGGTACTTCATATATTCAAGAGATGTTTCGGAAAATTGTTAACCTACATGTGAGGCACATCCTCTTATTTTGATTTAGCGAATTTGGTATGCTTAAGAAGTAGATGCAAGTTGAATTCTTTTTCCCCTTTAATTTGTTCTCAGGGATCAGCTAAGAATTTGCCATCACCTTGCACGTCTGTAATGGAGCCAAGTTTGGTAAGAGTTTAAGCTTTGGAAAAAAAAAAAAAACAGTATCTTTAATTATATGTTATTAACATTATTTTTCCTTTATTCTATATGGTGCAGTGCTTTTTTCCTCAGAATGCGTTGTTCCATACGTTTAGACTCTACTTTTCATAATCAATTCAATTTATGATTACTGGCAGGTCAAGAAAAGGATGCTGATTTCTCTCAGTTTTAAGGATTTGAATTCTTTAGTTTCTTTAACTTCATTAGCTTCTATGAATCTAAAAGAAATTTACTCCAACTCTAGATCAATAACACTTTGGCTCCTGTACACCTGCATGGAAGGATTGCACGGAACAGACAAATAATTGCACATTTAGTCAGCGTATAGTTATTCAAGCTTAGACTTTATGTAGTGATTAACTAGAGTATACCTTCCAATTACACATATACAATGGCTTTTCTTCTCCTTTAAATCCTTTTAATTTATTTTTTAATATAGCTTTTGGAGTAGAGTTCTTGAAGACATTCGAGAAACTACCCCCTTCTTTTACGAGGGGTTATTATCTCACGTCTTATTTTTCTCATGGTGATCTTTGTAAACCGATATACTGGTTCAGTGCTAGCTCTCAAAGACTACTTAATAAGGTATTTTGTTTTGGTTTTAGTTTAGTCAGACAAAGTTTGAATATTAATACAAACAATACTTTTTATTTTTGAATATTATCATGTACCTATCATTCTTAATTTTGATGAGTTATACAAGATTTTGATTATTTATAATATTTATTCATGCAGACAATCGCTGAAGCTGTTGCGGATTGGTACTTTGAGAAAGATTTCAATTTATAGACCCATACCCTTGTGCTAAAGATTGCAAGTTATCAAAAGTTAGTTAAATTCTATAATGAATAGGCTTGCAGATATTGTACCTTCTGCTTATTTGGTGGTGAGTAGTAGCTAACTGTTGGACTAGAAAAAGTTTTAATGTGCTACACATGGGTCATATCAGATTTTAGTGCCTAGTCTTTATTTAAGCTTTACTAGTTTTCTTACAAATATGTGAGGCCTGGTCGGGCTAAAGCAATTCATCCATGTCATGTAAGAGTTTTCATAGATTAGACAAGTCTAGAGTGTTCAATGATGTAAACATGACAAATCTTTCTATATAATTGGATATTACATTGTTTATTTAAATGAATACTTATGACTAGAATTTCTTCCTTCGTAAAGGAACTTTGCTTGTACTATAAATTTATCTCATCTCCTCTGCATATGTTATGAGTAATTCATTTAGTTGGTTTGCTTGGACAAATTAAGATATCAAATGTCGGTCTTGTCTAGCCCCAGGACCCGGCCATGGCATACCATGAGCAAGATTTAAATATTCAATTCGAAATCTTAAAATATTGAGTATCATATTCATGGCTATTAAATAAACCTTTGAAAATTCTAATATATTTCCAATTAGGAATAGGTATGTCCTCTGTTACTAGTATATTAAGGCTATAAATTAGAGAACCAATTAGAACGTTAAATTAATGTATACTTATTTTCATGAGAAAATAATAAAGATGCAAATCTATATCTATATCTATATATCTATATGTCTATATATCTATATGTCTATATATCTATATATCTATATATATATTAAAAGTATGAAGACCCTTAAAAAAGTGATTTGAATTTTTTGTCCTTCATTAAAAAATTTCACAATAGATAAAATCGTCTTTTTATTTTTTTCCTCAAATTATTATTATTAATATTGAATATTGACTTTAATAAATATAAAAAAAAAATAAAACCTCAAATATATGGGAACACTCCCAATTTTATGGAAAATTTTGTTAGCTGTCGGCTATAATTAATTAATATTTTTAATTACTTAAATTTCCTTCTAATAATAGTAGACTGGTTTTAAGGAAAAAAAAAATTAAAACAAACGGGATTAAATTTCAAGACAAGCAAACACAAAATTTCCTTTTTTCTTCTTTAGTAACATACCACAATTAGTATTATAAAAAAAAAAAAAAAAAAAACATACCAAAATTAGGATTCTAATTAAGCGAACGACTCTATATTAAATATGACTTAAAACGTATAAATTATTTTTTAAGTAACTTTTGTTATAAAATAATTATTATTTAATTGATTTTAAAATTAATTCAAGTCCTTAATAGGTAAACATTCATTATATTTAACACTTTTAAATTATTAAAACTTTACCTTATGTAAAAAAAATAAAAAAAATCTACAATTTTATTTAAGTAATATTTTAAATCAAACTAACAAGAAACATAACTTCTTCTACTTATATTTTTTCTTATTTGATTCAAGTCATCTTCTTTCATTCACTATGTTCATTCTTTTGCCTTTTATTTTTCTAATAGTTTTAAAGATTGATTATATATGCATTATACATAATGAAAAATTGACAATGAATTTTCCCTTATGATTTTTCTCGCGTTTTTCTTGTAGTTGAAAATTTCAGATTAAAAACTCAACGTAACAAGCATGTTGCCGAATGAAGTAGCCGAAAAAATTAAAGGTTTATCTCTATACTTTTTATTTCTTTGTTCAAATAATTTTTTTTGAATGTAGGTGTTTATTATTATTAATTATCTGATTCTATAATAATCCATTGTGTTTTTATACGGGTGTATTTATGTGTTGATCGGTTAGAGGTCCTTAATTATATTCCTTGTTTGATTTTTTAATATTATTCTTTTTAGTTTGTTCTCTGTTTTATATTCATATATATATATATATATATCTGATTAGGATTAATTGTGCAACTTCTAAAGCCTTTTGTTTTAAGAGAAATATATAATTAGTTGAAAGAAGCTTTAGTTCGAGAAGTTGCATTTCCTACACAATGAGTGTTTATTATTAATCATTAATAATTATTGGATGTGATTAAAAGATGCATCTATTTTGTTTGTTACGTATTTAAAAAGCAATTGATAAGAAATGTTCTTAGCATCGATAATCTATATCTATAATTTATCTATAATATATTAAAAGTGTGAAGACCTTTAGAAAAGTTAATTAATATTTTTCTTTCTACTATTCAATTAGAAAAATACTCTTAAAATAGGACTCTATTAAGGAAATACTTCTATAAATATTGAGATGTACGTTGAACTAGAGAACAAATCGGTTTGCCTATTGGGAGAATATGATTGATGCCCATCTAACTTGATTTGATTTCATGTCTAGATTAGTGGATGCTTGATTTTCTAACCCTCAACTTCTTCACTGTTTTTATTAGCATAATAGAATTCAACATGTGTGTATATATATATATCTTCTTTAATTTCATTCAAAATCATTTTTTAGGGTCAAAACTTTCGCTCAGACAATAATTAGTTAGATCAAAATTGAAGCTTTGTGATCACTATTATATTGTTTTTTATAGTGTACAGATCGTAGATGAATGTCGGTTGGCTATGAAGAATTTCTTGTGTAAAAGTTTGGTTTAATTGTATTGTTTTGATATCTCTACTATCGTATTATTTTGTTATTGTTTACAGATGGTAGATGAGTATCAAATGACTTTGAGAATTTTTTTTTGTGTAAAGATTAAATTTAATTGTATTATTTTGATGCCTTTATGATTGTATTATTTTGTTACAATTTACAGATGGTAGATAAATGTCGATCGACTTTTAAAAATATTTTTGGTAAAGGTTAGTTTTAATAAATAAATTATCCATCTTTACATATTCAAAAGATATTAAATTTAATTATTATATTCATCTTTATTATTTAAACAAATATCCTATTTAGTGTAATGTTTGAACTCATTAAAATGAAATACACGCACTTACCTAAACTAGTTACATTAAAATGAGTGACCGAAGTCTAGAAATTTTAAAGAATCGCATTCTGAAACAGGTTCTAAAAAGGATGTTTTATCAATGGTCTCATCATATGAATCCTTAACGGGACATTGAAAGTTTGTATATAATACCTCACTACATATTCGTGCGGTCTCCGGCGTAGGCAAATCATCATTTTCAGTGACCCACTGATCAATACACAAGCAGAAACAACTTTGTTCTACTGATGGAGGGTAAGTTTTGCAACTCATAACTAAAGTCATAGACAATATCAAGTAAAATACATAAATCAGCTTTAATAACATCATCTGATCACAAACTATCATTTTGTTCATATTTCCTGCTAAGACACGCAACTATCCAATATCATTAAAGTGTTTCATAAGCACAATTCTTTTTTAAAAAAAAAAAACAACAACACTTGTATAAACTAGTAGGAGTAATATTATTCTATTAAAAGAAAGTTCACTCGTCTATATATCCACATCCAATTCATGATTTTTTGAATATATAAATTGATTATTAAATGTAGGTAAATGGTAAGTCTAGAATGCAGAGGTGCTTACTTCTCACGAAGTTAAAGATCGTTCTTATTTTGCCTTTTTAAAAAAGTTTAAATGCACAATTAAAACAACTAACATAATTATTTTGATAGCTATTGCATCTTACGGTACACTTTAGTACTCCCTCCGTCTCAAATTACTCGTCCCAAATTTTCTAATTTGATTTCCCATTTTACTTGTCCTTTTTCATTAATCAAGAAGAGACAAAAATTTTTCCATGTTTTACCCTTTGCATTAATTACTTTTTCTTCAAATTAAAATGTAAACATCATTTAATAGGGGAACTATGGTAAACTAGTCATGTTATTAATTATTTTTCTTAATCAATGTGTCATTCAATTTGGAACGTAGGGAATATATATTAAATGCCTCTTCTCGATAATGACAACTGACAAGTGTATTTAAAATTCGGAAACATAAATATTAAGAAACCAAGAAATGCACAAAAATGAGATGCTTTTAAAAAATCTTACTCACCTTTCTTGTAATAGCACAATAATAATGTTTTGAACTTACCTTTTGCAAATACAATGTTGTAGCGTATACATACAAAGAAACAATTGATAGAAGAATTTAGATATTTAATGCACTTCATGGATGAATAACTATTTTATTAATTTAAATTAAGGATTGAAAAAACTCTTTCTTTGAATCATTCATTTGGTCCAATGGTTTCAAAAGGGACATTAATGAAGTACATTGAATCATTTATTTGGTCCAATGGTTTGAAAAGGACATTAATGAAGTACCCTTAATACGAGGAGCGGAAAACTGCTAAAAATTGTAGATATTTAATAATATTTGTTCAGTGTGAAAGATCATATTTTCACAATTTGTGTTCATTTATTCTTATTTATTAATTATAATCATCTAATATATTTTTAAGATATTAAATTTATTATATTTAAAAATTAATATAATAAAATTAAATTTATTATTTAGGATGTGTCAAATCAATAGTGAAAAAAACGAACGGCGGGAGTAATGACTAGAAGTGCCATGCTTACGTTATTCATCCACTTTCTCTTAATTTTGCTTTTCATCCACTCATTCTGTATGTGCTCTTTCCCTTCCATGTTTACTAGATGGCCCATGCTCGCGCACAGCACGAGCATATTGTCAACGACATCGTTTATATCCGATAAGCAGCAATCGTTAATTCAGTTAGTTTAAGATGAGGTAAAAGCTCACACGTCTTATCATGCAGCAAATTTTTACTCAATTAAATCTGAGATTCTTATCGAAGATAGGTGGCTAGAAGTACTAATGAAGAGGGTCATAAAAAATTTTAGTTCACATAAGCTCAAAAATAGAGTCACTGACTTAGACATCCTCTTGGATGCATTCACCATACAAGAATTCGAGGTAGGCTCTCGTATCACATACAATAATATCTAGTTGGAAGAAGATGATTAGAAGTTCTACATTCGAGAGTATGATTTAATCCAAAGAGTGTGAAGGGTTACATTTGTTTTAACTCTTATAGGTCCACAAATAAGTTGCAAGATCAAATTTCCTCAACTACATTGTACTATGAAAAGTTCATCAAAGAGTGGAGTAGAAACGAAGCCAACAATCAGATCATGCAAAAGTTCATAGAAGCAAAGGTCAAGCAAAGTGCTATACACAAGCCAGACGAAATCCTCAACTAATAAAAGAAACTTCAACAAACTGAGGTAGCATGCAGAAAGTATCACCAACATTAAAACAACAGCTAACTAATTAAAACATTAAAGTTCTACAAATCACACTTAAATCACTTCAATTAAAGTCAGTAGGTATGGCCTAAGACTGATTTGCTGAGAAGCAAAAGAGCAATTTTCCTTCAGTTGTCAATGTAGCAGTGACATGACTTCAGAATCTTTATGGAGAGATGACATGGCTTCTAATTCTGCTCGCGCCTTACAAGGGTGATAACTTCTTCTCCTCCACTTGACTAAAATTTCACAAGGAAAAGGTAGAAACTATATAAGTAAGAGAGCAAATTTGGCTATTCAAAAAGGACTGTTTCAGTTCCAACAAAGATAGAATATACCAAGTTAAATACACTCACATGCTTGGCAGGAATCCTCTCATATGTAGTGAAACTTCCATATGAAGGTGAACCAATCGAGAACAAAGATGTAGCCGAGGATTCTCTCCTGTTACTCTTTCTAGCTTTCTTCTCCATGCTCTGAGCCTCCTCGTTCTCTGATTTAGGATATTTCTTGCTATAAGATGAATTTATTTGAAAGCTGCTCATCTTTGAGGGAATTGCTTATACAAATTGAAGAAGCAAGTGTTGTAATTCTTCAGATCATTTTTGCTACCTGTTCTTTCTGCAATTTATAACCTTTCATTTCGAGCTTATAAGCTGAGGATGTATTGGAAACAGCTTCTCTACAAGAAGGAGTAACGTGTGTGTACACACTATACTCCCTTGATGTCAGTTGTGGGATTACGCTGGGTATGTAGTTTGAAATTTCTGTCACATTACTACTGTAACCAGGATCAACCTGTTAGTGAGAGGAAAGCAAATGAAAGGACCAAAGAGAGCTGAACGCAAAACTGGTTTAGTACTATTAACATCTGAGAGTAATTTAGTTCTACAACATATTTTCTACATAAAAGGATAGAAAATACACATCTGTTTGGTTAATTGAAGGTGACCTTACCCCTTAGTAGAGAGGTTGTTTCCAATAGACCCTTGGCCTGAGGAAAAGCACAACTTTACATACACCAAGCTTTTAATATGAAAGCAAGCTATGAGATGTCAAGCAGTTACATTGGAATAAAGCCAAACAAAATATTCCAGAAACTTTCATCTTTTGGCTGGTCAAAAGGTGGTCACTTTGACATTAGTAGAATGAATCTTATTTGCTCTTTGTACTATACCGCTGCTTCAACTCTTTTGAGTCTACAACAAAGTATAAATGTTGTTCATGCTAGTTTTGTACGTCGTCCAACTTCAAGGGCTAGCTCTGTATCGATTTTCAAGGAAATGTCAAGTGCTTTCACAGAATGCATTGGGGCATCGCTGCAAACATTCAAAAATGTATGACATAAGTATCATAACAAACATTCGTGTGCCTAATACATATGCGACTGAAACAAAAGACAGATACTTCTATCAAAATATCATTACTGGACGAAATAAATATTAGAGATAACAATGACATGACATGTTCTTGCTTCCTTTTAATTCTCCATTAGGTAAAGAAGTCCCAGACTTTTATTTGAAGGTTTCTTTCCATTCTTTTTGACTTCAAGAATTCAATTGAAATGAGTGCACTTATTGGATCGCATTGCTGAAGCACAGTGTTGGTCTAGATAGATTTGACTGGATGATATTTAAGCTACTCAGAGGAATATCCTCGATGTCTAATTGTTTTATTTCTTGCATTGTAGCTACGACTAAGACAATATGATAGGGCTAAGAGAAAATCAGGAAAAAATACTTTGTATCTTGCCTTAGAAAATTCACACGTCATTAAGTTTCACAATCTAAAAAATCATAGACACAAAACTGTTGGTATGTGTGGCGAGTCCAGTGACCAATAATGAATACTTACAACTGAGAAAAGTCGAGGCATTGCATCACACTAATCTTTTATATGCTGACACTTGTGTGAAGCAGTTATATCTGAAAATATAATTTGGAGTTACCTATGTCTCAAACCTCCCATCGATCAAATCTACGGCCTCCTTAAACATGAATACCTCAATATCCCCGTTAGATAATGGTATAACCATATTGTCCAGCATTATCCTAGTCAGTGAAGTCTTTGTTTGAGATGCATATTCTAAAACCTCATGGACTTCAGCAAGCGTCCTGGTTTCAACCTGTTGGATAGGGAAATTGGTTTAAAATCTGCCTATAATTACCACAAACTGAACATAATTTAAGGGATCGTGACTCTACCTCCAAATACTATAATGTGATTTTGGGTGTCATACAATCAGACAATTTGCAACGGTGTAACCTACATGCGTATTTGGTTTTTGGGGGTAAAGGCAAGGGAGAGAGGACCTCATAAAATAAGACAATTTGTTCCCTAACTGCTTTCACTCGGCAAGGTCTAATTTGTCTTCTTCGACCAAGGAGGAACCAACTGAAAGACCCTGAGCCTTGTAGAATTGTAAGGATCATACCTCCACCCAAGAGCAATATATCACATTTCTCCAAGAGTGACTCGATCACTCCAATCTTGGACGAAACCTTTGAACCACCCACAATAGAAGTAAATGACCTCTTTGGAGTTGAAACAGCCCCGACTAAATAGTCCAATTCCTGAAACAAATAAGAGAACAGCTAGAAACTCGAGAATTTACTTTCCTACATTTTCAAAAATTCAGTCACAAAATGCATACATACTTAATAGTTTTTAAATAAATACCAAAAACAGAGAGAAATATGTATGTATACATGCTTCTCCTCAAGCTTATTATAACCAAAAATTTCAAGTCTCCTCTGAGCATCTTGGGAAGTAAGCCCCTATATGTTACACCTTAGATTCTGGAAAACCTTCTCTAGTGGTATGTTTTCCTGTTCACACACAAACAATAATATAAATTCCTAATCAAAAAACCTATACACATCAACTAATATTTTAGAAAGGGTACAAAAGTTATGATAATCAGAACTCAGAAACCAAAAAAATAATAATACTCTGTAATAATAATTCAAATCCCAATCTAGTACAATCAGAACACTTATATCTACTCCGCTCTATTGTACTCAGTAAGTCAATTTTGCATAATCTTTTTTTGAAGTTTATATGACAGGAAAGTGTTACAGTAAATTGACAATCAATGTAAACATAATCAACAAAAAAACAGAGAGTATGCCATCATCCTCATGATAACTTTTTCTTTTTCTGTTCTTTAGGCTTTTTGAATCTGTGCCTCCTTACAAAGAAATTATCCATTCTCGAGAATCAAAATTGAAACCTTAGGTCCCAGAGTTAACTTCAATTAAGAGTGAAAGCAACACAAAGAATTTTAATGAAGTAAAGAGTGTGAGTAGTTACCAAATCAACGGCCTCCTTTTTGAGAGCCTCCAGAACTTTATATTTATCTGTCATTGTTACCCCTTTTCTATTTTACCTCTTCTCTTCTGTCACACAGTAAGTAAATAGTCATCACAAACATATAATTATGAAAAGTGAGTACATATTAAACAAAGCTCCGCAGAGAGTCCTAAAGGGGAGCGGGAAATAGAAACCTTTCATTTGGTACGCCAAAACGTTGTTCTCCAGAAATCGATGGATGAACCATTTTTCTAAATGTTGGTGCAGAAGAGAAGGAAGAAAGAAATGTACCAGAGTGTTTAGAAAATGGAAGAAGCAGCACTTGAGGAAGAGAGAGTACTAAAATTTGATTACAAAAGTAAAGTGAAGTCTCGCGGGTATGTTTACACCTGAAAAGTTAAAAAGACCCATTTTTAAGCATAAAGCTGAAATATAAATGACAAAGTTACCCTTCATCGTCCAAATCCATAATAATCACTCTACTGATTAGCAACTTCTTCATCTCCTCAAATCTGTTCTTCTTGTAACATATATATACAAGATGACGAAGAGTGACAAAAGAGTATCCGTTAAAGGTAAACCAATCGCACACCTTCTCGCGTTCACTTTAAATGCTAGAGAACTAGAGGAAAATTTCGCAAAAAAGGACTTTATTTAGATGAAATGGTAATACTTTCGGCTGCACATTCTATTAGAATATCACACTGTTCTTCCTTTTTCGATAGACTTTATCTACTCACCCGCAAGATCCTATGATGGATCCTAGATTAGCCCAAGAATTTATGAACAGATGTCTGTATCCTTCAAACTCCAGGGCGGATCTAGTTGTTCCACTTGATGTTGTTACTCAAAATAGGTTAGACAATTAGTAGTATGTAAATTTGAAGAATTACAGAGGACTGTTTATGGTATTAAGCAATTCTCAATCCTCAATATGTGACAGGAATTATAAGTGAAACAAAAGCAACCTGACTCTCATTACCCATTGAAACCCAAAAGCTAACTTTCTGTCATGCCTAGCACGGATAGCATTAAGGGAAGCATCAAATAATATAAGAAAATACATGGCAAAAATGTCACTCCGATGGTTTTTTGTTGTCAAAATAGAGCTTACAATGAGTGCCTTCACTCTTAATAAATAAAAAGAAAATAAAAGCCAGGTTATGTTAAATTTGAGTTCTTCTTTTATCAGCTCCTCAAAAAAATACCAAGCCAAGTACCAAGACATTCAAATTTGATCTCTTATTCTGTAAGTCCTTACCAGTAATACGAACCATATTTCCTTTCAGACAAATCAGTCGCGTGCTGCAGTCGAAAAACAAAGTTCATAACTACTTGAGACAATGTAATCAGACAAATAAAGAACAATGATACCTTATAGTAGATAGTTATTTAGATAAAACAATGGCATGGACTTCTTCTGAAGTGAAACGCACCATCGTTATACCTAATGGTGTTCTCAGTGTGATAAGTTTTTGTTTTGACTTATGGTATTACATACGAGGCTTAGAAGCAACACAACAACAGTTTCCTAGTTATAATAATAGGAAATTGAGGAAGACGGAGTGAGGTTCTCAGTGTTATCATTGTGGGGAAGTGGAAACAAACATCATCAGTTCCCGTTTTTTACTTGGGTGCAGCGCTTGATTCAGCTAATCGATGGCCCCTGTGGCTTTCCTCTAGTGTGTCATATTATCTTTGTGGCATATACACAAACAGATACCAGGTAGTTCATTCCCTGCAAACTAAAGGAATTCTGCATAAACTTCACAAGCCCTAGTCCCATTTCTTCCATAATTCTTTATGAATTCTATTTCCAATAGTACTCAAAAATTAACTTCGTTCATATTTTGAATCCCCTTAGTGTAAATTCTCCATCGATAACTGCAGGTCTAAATAGTTAAAATGTCAAATAGTGTTCCAATTAAAGTTCTCCTGCTAAATAACCATCGATTAATCATTCAAAGTATCTATTCCGTTCTATTTTAGCCTGTCAAGTTTCTTCTTTTATCTGATTAGCCATCAAATTTTCTTTCCCACAAAAACGATATCACACAGACACACATTATTCACGTCCAATTCAAAATTAGTTGAGTCTATCATGTGAGTCACCTATATCTACTGAAGATTCTTCTTTTTTGCCTAATAAACCATCCAAATTACATGTAAAAAGATTCAAGAAATTGACAATTACATATTCAAATGCTCATACCTACATGTATGCATCAGTCCATGATGAAATCGAATGATGACAGAGCGTTCTTCAGCAAGAATAGCTTGATTAAGGAGAAAGCTATCACAAGGCAGAAAGAGCACATAACATAGGAAGGGGTAAGAATGAGGAAGTGAAATTGGAAAGTAAAAATAAAAAACTACAGCCAAACGGACAGCTAGCATGTATGGCTGAAAATAATAGCATGTGAAAGTGCAAACACAATGAATTATAATACAACAATATACCCTTATACGTTTAACTTAATTATGTAAATACCCTTCGTCGTCACTTAAACCTTCTCTTATATATAAGTTAAATTAAATTAATAGCAACTTTTAAGTACCATTACGTGTGAGGTTCGGCATTGTTATAAAAAAAATCAACCAAGTCGTAAATCCAGTTGATCTCATACAAATGGAATCCCTAAGGCATAATCAGAGGATAAAAGATTTTTTATATATATATATATATAATTGATCTAGTTGAGATGTTATAGCTATTTTTGTCTATCGGATTGGACTTATATGTTTGTGCAAAACTTGTATAGTTTTTGTGTTGACAGCGAAAGCTTCGAGCAGCTTAGAGAGAGAAATATTGAGAGAACGAAAAAGGGGAGATATTATTGTTACTCTGGAAAGAATGAAAAAGTTAACTGTACACCTGAAGTCAAAGGTATATATATACACATAAGTAGGCTGTAAGATTGGGCTTAACATGATACATGTAATTACATAAATAATACAAGCTGACCCATATTTGTAACTAATTTGGACTAGGAAGAGGTAGTAGTCCAATATCCCACACAAGTAGGAGGGGTTAAACACTCCCAACTTGCAAAGTAAAGCATGGCGAACACCACCAGATAAAGCCTTTGTGAAAAGATCTGCAAGCTGAGAAGAGGAGGAAGTGTGAACCAAGTGAATAAGACCTTCAAGCAACTTGGTGCGAACGAGATGACAGTCCAACTCGATATGTTTGGTGCGTTCATGAAATACGGGGTTGCGAGCAATGTGAATGGCTGCTTGGCTGTCATAATAGAGAGGAATGGAAGAGGAGCAAGGAACCCCAAGACCAGAAAGCAGCCAAGACAACCAAGCAAGATCAACAACAGCCTTACTCATGGCTCTATATTCAACCTCAACCGAACACATAGAAACAACTTGTTGTTTTTTAGCTTTCCAGCCCACAAGACTGCCACCCAATAAAACACAATACCCAGAAACAAACTTTCGAGAATCAGGATAGGAAGCTCAATCACTGTCACAATAGACAGCAAGAGACAAATCAGGACTATTATTAAAGAATATTCCAAGCTGAGAAGTACCTTTCAGGTAGCGTAAGAGGTAACGTGCAACTGTCATGTGAGGAATACAAAGAGCCTGCATGTACTGACTAAGCTTTTGTACAACAAATCATATGTGTAACGTCCCGAGACTGTACCACGGATGTCACACGGTGCTTACGATCCCGAAGGACCACAAGCTAACCCATGACTGGTACCTGCTGTGAGCACTGAATAGTAATACTGTAATAATTCGGAAGTATAATTGAAATGCCATAAGGTTCACAACATTGAAAACCAATACTGAAATACTGATGTAATATTGAAAGAAAACTGAACAACCGTCTGAAATAATCTAGTCTGAAAGCCTCTAACTGTTTGAATGGGGAGTTGATGGGACAAGTCCCCAACTAACTCCAACAACTGAATAAAATGAGTCTAATAAAATACTGAAAATAATAACTTAGTCCTCGAAATATGAGGACTCACCGCTATAGTCGCTGCTAATAATCTGAACAGCTAAGTACGATCTGGAGCCCGTGCGTCCGAACCTTTGATATAAAATATCATAGCGCAAAAGAAAAGGTATGCGTCAGTACTTTGAATGTACTAGTATGCTAAGTGAGGTAGGCTGATATACTTGGGTTTATATGCATGAGATGATGACTGACTGAATGATATGAACATAATTGAATGAGAGTACATGGATAACTGAGACTACTGCAAATACTGAGCATGCAATACTATGCATATATACTGTATATGGGATCATACTGAAACTGCATACTGAGTTCTGATAACTGAGTGACTAATATCTGAGATTTTTGATTACTAAATTACTAATAACTGGCTGACAGTTTTTGACAATCCTGATTCTGTAGAACTGAACTGAGTTCTATATTGAGTCTGGAATTGAAACTATAACTGTGGGAGTGTTCATCTAGCCAACATACCCCAATATAAGATGAGTTGGGGTCCAACCTGTAATCCCAGTTGGAAGGGTGTTAGCACTTTGCCAAGGGATACTAATAGGGCTGGGTAAACCCTAATCTGGAAGGAAGACCCATAATTTATAAGTATGGTTATGCCAACCCTAGTCTGACAGGAAAACGTCTTACCCTATGTTGGCTACGTAGTTCTATAATGTAGGTACTGCTACTAAGGGTCAAATCCTATGCTGGCAGGAATGCCCCTATCCTTGGGGTCGCTCGGTGCTGAATTTTACTCCCAACTGAAAGGACACTGAACTGATCAGTAGACTGTACTAGGCTTGACTGAACTATTACTGATCGTATCGACTGACTAAACTAGACTGAGTTCACTGAGTTCTATAACTGACTGAATTCTATTGTTCATGACGTTACTAAGACTATCCTGTAGCTACTGCAATTCTAGGTAAACAGCTAGATTATCGGGTATTAAATACCCCCAAGACTTAATAGCATCAATACTAATAGAACATGACAATACTTGAAAACGTGGCAGTAGTCAACTGTTCACAATACAATCATTGAGACACCCCATCAAGCATTTGGAAGTCATGAACTTGTACATGAATAGGAATACATGCTAACATATCATAATTACACCATTCGATTCACATTGGCATTCCAACGAATACTTGCAAGGCATAGCTTTAGCATGATAGTAATTTAAAACATGTAGTAATAGTGTAAGTTTAATACTAGGGTCACCAATGAATCACAATTGGACAAGTAACTCAATTAAGCATTTTGTCAAACACCTAGGAGACATAATCTCGTACTTGGTCATGAATAACATGTTGATACATCATGACTACAATCATCAATTCATAATTCAAGGGGTTTGATATGAGGATTACAACAATTACATACATGATCTCTTATACTCATGAAAACTACAATTAATTCTTGAATTGAAAACCCATACTAGCAACATGAACATGAAAACAACCCAATTGATACATGTAATTTATGAAACTATTAACTTGAGATTTTGAAAAGGGTTCTTGAACTTCAAGGGTGGAAAGAAACCCAAGGATGAACACCTAACATACCTTGATTTTTGATTTTGTGAGAATTGTTGGCGATTGCTTGAAGCTTGAACTTGAATTTGATGAACCTAGGGTTTGTTCTTGGGGGAGGCTTGGAGATAAATTATGGATAAATGGGCAAATAATGCTCTCCAAGGTTTTAATTATATGTTATGGAAGAGTTAGAGTGGAGGAAAAGACCTTTTTTTCCTTAGAAACGCGAGAACAGAACTTGGGAAATAGGTGTGTGCGACGGAGCGCGCGTCGCATGCTAATGTGTGCAGCTACTGCTTCTCTCACAAAAATGGCTATAACTTTTTGCTCGAGTATCATATTAAGGCAAAATTGGTATCGTTGGAAAGCTAATTAAATTATCTATAATTTGGTGGGTCTTAAGTTGCAAAATTCTATGTATATAAAAAGTTATACACATTCAAAGTAGACCCTTGTAGAATCAAACACCAAATGTGGGTGAATCAAAGGACCTTAGCTCGACTTTGTTCGAAGCGACTCTTATGAACATTTTTCACCTCGAAATCATTCCACACACTAGAATAATGATCATGACATGTTTATTCAAAAGAAATTCATGGGATTAGAGTCAACACATGCGAGAATGGCGTTTTAAAGTCTAGCACAAAAATACAGGGTGTTACATTATCTCTTCCTTGGGAACATTCATCCTCGAATGGGACTGGTTAGACTGAGAGTACTTTACGAAGGTAACTGAGGTCATATTCTGAATATGTATGACTGAAAATAGGATTGTATAACTGATTCTAAAATATGATACATGAACTGAATATCATGAACTGGATTAATTTCTTGAGCATATGCAATGACATGAGAATGGCTATAAGGTTGAGATAGGACGAGGGAGTTAACTTGTGAGTAACCAGTACCTCAAGATGGATCTGGTTTCATGAAGAAAAGATGAGAGATTTAGTACATGAAAAGTTTGAAGGTATTACAACATCTCCTTTTTGGGATAGTTCGTCCCCCGAATGTTACTGACTTGGCTGAAATACTAAGAAAAAACTGAGATGATGCACGGGATGCTTATGAAATGAAACATGACTGAATATCTGGAATCTAAAACTGATGCATGATGCATGAACTGAGCTAAATGCACAATCTACATAGATGCAAATATTTTACCTCATGGAAAAGCTATATTCATGAAACTTTAGATAGTAAGGCTAGATCGGAAGATAGAAAATAATAGGAACTTTTCTGCCTGACTGTTAAACTGAGTTGCTGGATATACAGACTGATTCATACTTAAAGCTTATGCTCAACTGGAGCATTCCTTCAATGTTCTTTCCAAGAAGTTCTAATAACATTAGAGAGCAGAGGATCTTGGGCACGGTCTGAATAAGATATCTGAAGAAGATCTCGCAGCATGGCTAGAATTCTGGAACATAGAACATAGGCCTATGAAACATGAGCTAGGATAGAATTGTCATGCCTCAGACCATGCAACTGTTGTTTTCAAGCTTACACATACTACTCAAATACTCCCTCAACTATACCTTCTACTTCACAACTGCACTTCTTCTGAGACTACTAATGATATTCATATGAGCACTGATAACTCTACATACTGAAGTCTAATCTAAACTGAATCCTCTCACTCTGATCAAGCCTACTCGAATTTACAAAATGCACACATAACCGCATAATACTAATTTGAATCATGAGTTTAATACACTCTGCATTTTCATAACTTCTCACCTCTTGAGTAATTACTACCTCTTCAGCAGCTACATTCAACCTCCTACTAGATATTTACTCACACACAATGTATTTATCCTCATATACAAACACGACGTTTAAGCCTATCCTCATAACCACATATGTTTTTCTAAATAAATACCTATAAAGCATTTTCCTCATATCCTCCAAACCTTTATCATCAATAACTTCCATGCACCATCCCAAGAAAACACACATAAGATTTTAACTAATAATGACGCGACTGAAGGCTGAAAAAATTTGGGAGCGTGCTATGGAGCGTGTGTCTCATTCTCTGGAGAGACGGAATAGAGCATGCACCGCATGCTATATTGCATTCTCCCTCAGGGGTGAAATGGAGTGTGCGTTGTATGCTAATCGCGGGCAGCTACTGTTTTGGACTTCCAAACATGCCCTTACGCTCGTTTGAAAATTCTGAAACTTACTTGAGATGTACTATTGACAATCCTGATCATGAATCAACTTATGAATTAACGTTCTGATGTCTAAAAGATCGAAACTAAGATCGCCAAAGTTTGGGAGCTTTAGAAATGACTAAGTCCATTACTTAGTGAAATCTTCTAAGTCTTAGACCCCTTTTTAACATATAATAGTAAGATGAAATGTGTTTTGTCAATAGGGAACATTTACTCTCTCCCACCTACTAATTGCTCATCACTTCTATCATTTCATAAGGGGAGGTCAATGAAAGGCTAGGACATGAGGAGCTGAAGCATAAAGGAGTGACTTTGATTCTCGACTGAGGCTTGAGGAATAGAGTATCAATGACATGAATTCATCCAAGAGTTCTGAACTGAGGACATATATGACATAAATTTGAATTTCGCTGATCATCGAATGTGTAGTATGCGTATATGGAACTGAGCATACTGTAAAATATGAGTACATGTGTCATGAGTTGCATGACCTGAGTTTAGAGTTAATGATTTCATGGAACATGATTCGTACTGTTGAGTGAACTGGAACTCCTCATATTAGAAATTGAAAGTGTACATGTTTTTTTAAAGTGCATGAATATGAGTTGTGATGAGAGAGATGACATGTTAGGCATGAGTAGATATCGTGATGACTGAAAAACTTTGCACAGTGATAAGAATAGGTTGGGAATCGTCCTCTCTTACTGCTTTTCTACATATACTGGCACTACTACTAGAGTCCGAGAGCCTGACTTGGTTACCTATTCTATCATCTCCCCCTTGGCTTAAGGCCATCATTCTAAGTTTGTGAACCACTGGATTAACATCTCTAAACTGAAATGCTACTAATTTGCTCTAGAATCTGGGGGTATAACAATATGCATAAATGATAAATTCACCCTGAATGACTATGCCCAATAATATAAAACTTACTGCTGGTGCTTTCTTTTGAGATACAACTCTTGGACCTCTATAACCCTAATAGTCATCATGTAACAACTTAAAATTGACTAACTTAGAATTTTCAACTCCTCTTTCTATTAGCTCAACCTTCAAAGATTCAACTTATATTCTAACACATAATATTGATATCTGCAAATCTTTAATAACCATACTACTCTCATCATAGCCTACAAATATCACATCTCTAAACTTATATTTTCCCCACACCATGAGAATTACCATTACATCAACATCAACAATACATATAATTTCAAATTCCCAAACTTAAATTCTTGCATACATTGTTTCAAGCCTACTAATTCTCCTTTCATACAACTAGCCCCATGGAATACATACTTTGCTCAAATCCAAATAACATTATCCCAACTCTACTACTGTTGTTAAACTTCTGGGTTCATACTTCTAACTCTGGTTTACCTGCTATCATAGAACTCTAAAAAGAATTTGAGAACATGTCTGATTCTTAAGCACTGAGGTACTACCCCCTTCATTCAAGGATTGGTTCATGGAAAACTGAAAATGAACGACTCTATTTCTGAAATCAACTGAAGTGATTTTCTGGAATACTGTAATCGGGCAATTTTTTTGTATACCCATCTGACTGGAATAGTTTTACGTACTGGGGTAGACACTGAGGAGGGCTCTGCTATAGTATCATGACTGACATCCAAATTAACAGCTATATACTGAGTTACAAAATGAATCAAGGCTCTTATGTCTAATAAAGCATATGTAAGAATATGAAAGGCCTATAACGTACTCATAACCATATCAGGAGAACTTTCCTAATTATGTCGGGACTAGAGTGCTTAAAGTCTATTCTGACGTTGACCACTGGTGGCACTGGAAATGGCTCCCTGCTGAGTAGGGCGACAAGATGGAATTGGAGGACGGTTGGACTAGCCGTGCTGACCACTCGTTGGGTAATATCTGACTCTGTGGCTTGGCTTTCCACACACAAAACACACACCACTACTGTCTCTACACACCCTTATGATTCCTACCACATTCTCCGCAAATGGGTTAGTAAGAACACTCTTCCCACTACTATAAGACTAAGATCCTGATGCTCTATTTCGATCGTCATTCTTAAACTTGGGCACTAGCGCACTGGCTGAAAGCGGAGCTGAGGCTGAGAATTTCTGATAGAATTGAGAGCGGTTACTACCCCTTGACCTTATCTTAAAAATACTTGTCCTGGCCCTGTTATTCTTTCTCTCTTTCTTCATACGCTCATCCCCCTTCATTCTGCTGAGCATGAATCAAGAGCCTAGATAGGACAACAACCTATAGATTGTTCTGAGAAACTACTGAATAAGCTAAGGTAGTGAAACCAGCTCTGAATTTAGCGTGAGAGACATGCTCGTTCAGGGGATCTTTCTAAACAGGCGGAGGTGCGGGATGATTCCCATTTCTTCTTTCGTTGTTCTTTTTGGGAGGCATTTTCTGTACATAGAAATATGGATAAGTTAGGAAAAGAGTTTAAATAGAGCTCATGCTCTTTCGCACGACATGGACACTAAAAGAAGGGGGCATTTCCTAAAAATTCCTCATAGCCTCTTGTCTATAAGTGTGGCGCGCTACACACACATGCACAAGAATCTACTTAATACGACTTTCAGACTCCCTAGGACTCTTTAGAACCTTAGGCTCTGATACTAAGTTTGTAACACCCCGAGTCTGTACCCCAGACGTCACACGGTGCTTACGATCCCGAAGGAGAAGCTAACCCATGACTGGTACCTGCTGTGAGCACTGAATAGTAATACTATAATAATGTGGAAGTATAACTAAAATTCCATAAGGTTCACAATATTGAAAATCAAAATTGAAATACTAATATAATATTAAAAAAAAATCTGAACAACCATCTGAAATAATCTAGTCTGAAAGCCACTAACTGTCTGAATGGGGAGTTGATGGGATAAGTCCCCAACTAACTCCAACAACTGAATAAAATGAGTCTACTGAAATACTAAAAAGAATAAATCAGTACTCAAAATATAAGGACTCACCACTGTAGTCGTTGCAAATAATCTGAACTGCTAAGTACGATCTGGAGCCCGTGTATCCAAACTTATGATATGAAACATCATAGAATAAAAGAAAAGGTATGCGGTAGTACTTTGAATGTGCTGGTATGCTAAGTGAGGTAGAATGATATACATGGGTTTATATGCATAAAATGATGACTGGCTGAATGATATGAACATGACTGAATGAGAGTATATGGATAACTGAGACTACTGTAAATACTGAGTATGCAATACTATGCACATATACTGTATCTGGGATCATATTAAAACTGCATACTGAGTTCTGATAACTGAGTGACTGATATCTGAGATTTTTGATAATTAAATTATTGATAACTGGGTGACTATTTCTGACAATCCTGATTTTATAGAATTAAATTGAGTTCTATACTGAGTCTGGAACTGAAACTGTAACTATGAGAGTGTTCATCTAACCAACAATACCCCATTATAAACTGAGTTGGGGTCAAACCTGTAACCCCAATTAGAAGGGTGTTAGCACCTTGCCAAGGGATACTAACAGGGCAGGGTAAACCCTAATTTGGTTGGAAAACCCATAATTTATATGTATGGTTGTGTCAACCCTAGTCTGGCAGAAAAACGTCTTACCCGACACTGGTTACATAGTTCTGTAATGCAGGGACTGCTAATAAGGGTCAAACCCTATGCTGGCAGGAATGCCCTCATCCTTGGGTTCGCTCGATGCTGAATTTTACTCCCAACTGAAAGGACACTGAACTGATCACTAGACTGTACTAGGCTTGACTGAACTATTACTGATCGTATCGACTGTCTAAATTAGACTGAGTTCACTGAGTTCTATAATTGACTGATTCTACTGTTTATAACGTTACTGAGATTATCCTGTAGCTACTATAATTCTAGGTAAACAGTTAGATTATCGAGTCCTGAATACCCCCAAGACTCAATAGCATCAATACTAATAGAACATGACAATACTTGAAAACGTGGAAATAGTCAACTGTTCACAATGCAATCATTGAGATATCCCATCAAGCATTTGAAAGTCATGAACTTGTACATGAATAAGAATACATGCTAACATGTCATAATTACACCATTCGATTCACATAGGCATTCCAATGAACACTTACAAGGCATAGCTTTAGCATGATAGTAATTTAAAACATGTAGTAATAGCGTGAGTTTAACACTAGGGTCACCAATGAATCACAATTGCACAATTAACTCAATTAAGCATTTTGTCAAACACCTAGGAGGCATAATCTTGTACTTGGGAATGAATAACATGTTGATGCATCATGACTACAATCATCAATTCACAATTCAAGGGTTTTGATATGGGGATTACAACAATTACATACATGATCTCTTATACTCATGAAAACTACAATTAAATCTTGAATTGAAAACCCATACTAGCAACATGAACATGATAAGAACCCAATTAATACATGTAATTTATGAAACTATTAACTTACGATTTTGAAAAGGGTTCTTAAACTCCAAGGGTGGAAGGAAACCCAAGGACGAACACCTAACATACCATGATTGTTGATTTCGTGAGAATTATTGGCAATTGCTTGAAGCTTGAACTTGAATTTGATGAATCTAGTGTTTGTTCTTGGGGAAGTCTTGGAGAGAAATTATGGATATAGGGGCAAATAATGCCCCCCAAGGCTTTAATTATCTTTTATGGATGAGTTAGGGTGGATGAAAAGACCCTTTTGCCCTTAAAATGCAAAAACAGAACCTAGGAAATAGGTGCGTGCGGAGGAGCGCACATCGCACGCTAAGCGCGCGCAGCTACTGCCTCTCTCATGAAAATGGCTATAACTTTTTGTTCGAGTATCGGATTAAGGCGAAATTGGTATCGTTGGAAAGCTAATTTAATTATTTACAATTTGATGGGTCTTGAGATGAAAAATTTTACTTATATAAAAAGTTATACACATTCAAAGTAGACCCTTATAGAATCAAACATCAAACTGTGGGTGAATCAAAGGACCTTAGATCGACTTTGTTCTAAACGACTCTTATGAACTGTTTTCACCTCGAAATTATTTCATAAACTATGATAAGGATCATGACATGTTTATTTAAATGAAATTCATGGGATTAGAGTCAACATGCGTGAGAATGATATTTCAAAGTCTAACACAAAAATACGCGTTGTTACAATATGTCAGGTCTATCATTAGTGAGAAAATTAAGTTTCCCAACCAAAGACATGTAACTGACAGCTGAAGGAAAAGAAGGACCCATACTTGCCTGAAGCTTAGAAGTAATGTCAAGAGGACAAGTCACAGGAATGAGCTTAGAACAGTTAAATTCAGAAAGAAGATCCTAAACAAACTTAGTTTGATGAAGTAACACACCAGAATTTGAGTGCAGGACCTCAATACCCAAAAAATAGTTCAAGACTCCCAAGTCCTTTATCTTAATTGAGCATGAAGAAAAGACTTGAGCGCAACAATCTCAGAGGAATCAGTACCACTTAAAATAACGTCATCAACATATATGGCCAGAATAACCAATGAGGGTCCAGACCCTCTTATAAAAAAAAGAGTAATCATTTAAAGATAGAACCAAACCTCTAGATGACAAGGCATGTGACAACTTGACATACCATTGCCTTGATGTATGTCTTAGTCCATGTAGGGATTTTTGAAGCTTGCAAACAAGTGGAGCAATAAAACCATATGAGACGGCTGGAGAATAACCAGGAGGCAGCTTCATAAACACCTCCTCATCCAAGTACCCATGTAAAAAGGCATTATTCACATCTAATTGGAACATGGACCATTATTTCTTAATAGCAACAACAACTAGTGTCTTAATAATAGACATTTTAACCACAGGAGAGAAGGTCTCACAGAAATCCACCCCTTCAACTTGAGTATCACCTCTCACAACCAATCTAGCTTTATACTTTTTTATCTGGCCATCAGCTTTATATTTGATTTTATACACACATTTGCACCCAATGGGTTTCTTACTGGGGGTAACTCAACAATAGACCAAGTGTGATTAGTCTTCAAGGGTTCAAACTCTTTTTGCATAGTTGTTTGCTATTCAGGTAAGAGAGCAGCCTGAGAGTAAGTATGAGGCTCAATCACAGGGTTTGCATAAGAAATAAATACAGAAGTAAAGGAAGAGGAAGAAGAACCAAAAGACAGGGAACACTGGAAGTCCTACAAATAGCTAGGAGGATTGACCTCCTTAAAGAAGAAGGAGTTGGTGTAGATGGGGGATCAGGAACATGAAGTGGTGCAACGAAAGAATTGATAGTAGCAGGAGGACTGGGAGCATCAGGAAGATTGGGATCAGCAGTATAAAAAGAACTAGTACCAGTAGGGAAATTTATGAAATCAGAAGGAATAGAGGATAGAGGAAATAAGGGAGATTCAGGAGAGGAAGAAAAGAAGAAAAAGGGGAAATATGTTCAAGAAATACTACATCTCTATTAATAAAAATGGATTTGGTGAGTAGATTGTAGAGTTTGTAACCTATCTTAGCAAATGGGTAGCCTAAGAATACACAAGGAGTAGATCTAGGGTCAAACTTATGGGTATGCACCTTAGGTACAGAAGCATAGCAAAGGCAACCAAAAGTTCTAAGATGGGGATAAGCAGGGGAAGTCTCATAGAGTATTTCAAAAGGGGTTTTATTATTAAGTAGTGAGGATGGAAACCTATTGATGAGATAGGTGGCAGTTAATATGCAATCACCTCAAAATGATATAGGCAAGTGAGATTGAAACAAGAGAGCTCTGGCAGTTTCAAGAAGATGTCTATGCTTTCTTTCAACTACCCCATTTTATTGAGAGATGTGAGGATATGAAGTTTGATGGATAATTCCCTGGGCTGAAAAGAAAGCAACTCCAGCAGAACCGAATCCTAGTTCAAGGGCATTGTCACTTCTTATTGTATGTACCATAGTATGAAATTGGGTTTGAACTATAGCAACTAAAGCCTTAAGTAAATCAAAAGCATTGCTCTTGACCCCCATTAAGTGAGTCCAGGTGGCTCTAGAAAAATCATCTACAATGGTTAGGAAATATCTAGCACCATTTGTAGTTGAGGAATGATAAGGTCCCTAAGAATCCACATGTATAAGTTAGAAAGGAAAAGGGGAAAAAGTGGTACTAGATAAGAAAGGAAGTCTAGTTTGTCTAGACAAGGGACAAGCAACACATGGAAAAGATTGAGAAGAGGATAGAGATGAATTAATAACATGTATGCCTTTCATTCTAGAAAAAGGTATATAACCAAGTCTAAAATACCAAACAACATCCATTTTATTCAATTTGTCAGTAGAGCATTTAGGTACATCAAAAGAAATAGAAAAGAAAGGAGCATGCATATTAGTACTACAAGCAGTAGATGTAGAATTACAAATAGAATCAGTAGAAGCAGACATAATAGTGAGGGAACCAACAGGCTGGAAAGAGCTGTCCAATTTGTACAAGCCATTGCTCAGTCTACCAAGTACCAGTGGATTGTTCAGTAAAGGGTCCTAAAATATACACATAGTACTAGTAAACTGGGCAATACCATTGAATTGAGAAACTAATTAACACACAGAGATCAAATTATATTAAAAAACAGGTACATAAAGAACATTGTGGAGAATTAAAGTTGGAGATAAAGTAAACGAACCTGTATTGGTCACCTTTACCTTATAACCATCTAGTAGTGAGACAAGACAGGAAATTAAAAGGGGCTTAATATTGAATAGAGAAGAGAGTAGGGAAGTCATATGGTCAGATGCACCAGAATCAATAATCCATTGTGATCTATCAACTTGTGAAAACATATAAGGTTTGAGTAACACACTATGAGTTGCTACTTTACCTGCAAAATTGGTAGAGGCCATAAGAGAGTGAGATGAGGCAAAAGGCATGCTCAAACCAGACTTTTGGAGTAAAGCTTGCATCTGTGATTCCTCAGCTTTTGAAAGCCCAAAAGAGAGCTGGTCAGAATCACCAAAATAATTGATTGCACCAAGTGAGACAGAATCACCAGAATAACTGGTTGCACCAAGTGATACAAGCTGGCCCAAATAAGGGTCATAAATAGCAGTAGCAACCACTTTCTTTGGCATAGACCCTTTTATTAAATTGATATTCAGCTGGAAAATCCCATAGTCTGTGACACTTTTCAATAACAATGCCTGCCCTCTTGCAATATTTGTAAAAGAGACGTTTAGGGCCAGACCTTGAAGAGTCAGAACTGAACCTAGGAGAAAAATGTCTATCAGCATTCATCCCCTTAGAAGGATTATATTGTTGTTTGTAGGTGGAAAATGATGGTTTGGATGTGTGAGGATGAGAAGCATCATGGAAAGAGGTTGATTCTGATGGAAACTGAGATGGGGAGCAGACTTGTCTCTGTTTCCCATCACTTAGGAGAATATTATAGACGTTGTCTATAGAAGGCATAGGCTTCATCATTAAAATGTTGCTCCTAACCTGGACATGAACCTCATTAAATCCCATAAGAAATTGATACACCTTTTGTTCATCTTCGGACCTAATTCCACTAGGAAAATTGCATTTTGTAGTAGAAATAGAGGAAAGCTCATCCCAAAGTTGTTTGATTTTGGTAAAATATGAGGCAATATCCATGGCACCTTGGGAAATGTGAGCTAATTCCTTTCTAAGTTCAAAAACTCGGACACCATCAGTTATCCCATACCTAGCCTCTAGTTCTTTCCAAATATCTTTGTCTAATTCAGAATAGACCACTAACCTACGTATTTACTTAGTGACAGAATTAGACAACCAATCCACAACAAGGTCATTGCTTCCTTGCCTTTGACGATGAAGAGGTAAGGTCACACAAGGTATATCAGAAGTACCGTGGATGAATTCAAGCTTATTTCTAACAGATAAAACAACCAGGATGGATCTACTCCAACTACTATAACAAGTTCCATCAAATAGCTCAAAAACCAAATATGCTCCTAACAAATCCGAAGGATGCACATAATAAGGGTGACAGGGATGAGTATAATCATCAAGGTGAAATAGAATTCGAGGAGTAGCGGTATTCTCAGATTCAGCCATTAAAACCACAATATATCAATAAAACCACAACATCAATGTCAGGAAAAACCCTAGAAGATCAGGAACAACAATTAGGAAAAAATAATAGAAATACTGATTCTCTTTGTAACCGAAAGAGACACGGTCTTCAAAAGAGAAACAACAAAATGAACAAATTCCAGTGGCTGTCGGAGATGGAAACAAGTGAATTCCGGCGAGGTTCGGATGAAACTAGCTCCACAGAAAATGTGAAATCCGACTACCTCATTGATCGGAACCACATAGTTATATGACGGAGAAGTCCGAAACTAGCCAACTCCTGTCTCTGATATCATGTTGACAGCGGAAGATTCGAGTAGCTTAGAGAGAGAAATATTTAGAGAACGAAAAAGGGGAGATATTATTGTTACTCTGGAAAGAATGAAAAAGTTAACTGTACACCTGAAGTCAAAGGTATATATATACACATAAGTGGGCTGTAAGATTGGGCTTAACCCGGTACATGTAATTACATAAATAATACAAGCTGACCCATATTTGTAACTAATCTAGACTGGGAGGAGATAGTAGTCCAACATTTTGTTCGAGTTTTATTTTTTGCGAAGCAGCTGTTGACGAAACAGTAGGTTGAGCCTCTCAACTTTGTAATTTTATTCATTTATAATAAGGTCACACCATATGTCAATATTATTCTTTTAAAAATAATTCTTAGCAATTTTCCTTTCAGTTCGTAAGCTTCTTTGTAGTTCCAAATTACTAGTTTGTGAAATACATTTTGTTTCAGATTGTTGGACAAATATCTGTAATAACACGATGAAAATAAGTGCTACAAAACAAACTTTAAATAAAGATTACACAATTATGGTGTATTGATTTACTAATTATTGTGCACGTGAATTCATGGTTTCTTCACAAAACTAGATATTATATGTATTTATTTTTTAGAATTGATCTAATATTTTCGGTTGGTCCTATACTTTTAAAAAACGTGAGTGGTACATTTTGTTGAATTATGACTTATTTATCAATAACAATGAGGATTAATACCCACTTAAATTCTTTCTTTTTTCTCCTTTCTTACTTCTTAGCGATACATCCTTTAACGAGATTTTGCCGTCGACATGTAGCTAAAAGTAATGGCATGTAGTAGGTTGGTTTAGTCCATTGAACCTTTTTTAAAAAGAAAAATCATGTTGCAGCCACAGGATAAAATATTTTGTTTTATGTTATGAAACTATACAAAAAAATTGAAATTTTATTGAGTTTACAAGTTAAAAATTTTAATTAGCTAGGAAATATTTATTCATACTCATTACAGGCATCAAAGAAAACTGTCTGATTTTATTTAATTAAGGTGAAATTAGAATTCATCCAAATATCCTTTACCAATATAATTTATAGCAAATATATATGTGACGTATAATTGTTTCTTTTTAAATATTGGTGGTTAAGAGATTTGCTCATGGTGCATGGGATAAAAAGGAAAATATTTTTCAAGAAAGGGGCTTCCCTAGCTCGTTGTGTTCAAAAATAAAATTTCATGGAATGCAAACACTCCCTTTCAGGGTTGTTAACTTAGTTTATTTATTATTTTTGGTTTTCAAAAGATGTTTTCCTCTGATTTATCTTTTCACAATCGTCAATTTAAGGACTTTGTTTAATTTTGATATGCTTAAATTAAAAGTAGATGCAAGTTAAATCTTTTGTTTTACTGTAACAACTTTTCTTTTTCCCTTTTTAATATCTTGTTCTCAAGGATCAGCTAAGAATTTGTCTTCAGCTTGCATGTCTACAATGGAACCAAGATTAGTAAGAATATAAGTTTTGGAAACAAAAATAATTTCTTCAATTACACTATAGTTTAAATATTTTCCTTAATAACATATGGTACAAGATTTATGTTGCAGTGCTTTTTTCCTCAGAATGTCTTTCCACTCATTAAGACTCCACTCTTCATAATCATTTCTATAGACGACACTTGGGAGGTTAAGGAGACGAATGTTAATTTTTCAGTTTGAAGAATTTGGTTTGTTTTTCCTTTAGCTTCTACAAATCTAAAAAAATCATTCAGATTATTCTAACACTCTTCAACTTTAGATTTTTTTGGTAAATAAGATGATAGCATTAAACATAAACAGCAAAAGCTGGAGATGCTAGTTCTGGAGCTCAGTCTGGCTCCATTACAAAAAAAGTTAGGCGTTGACTTGTACAGTTTTGGTAAGAAGGAACCCTGCGAGGATAGCATTTTCCTTCTATATCATCCCAGACTTCATGAGTTACAAAAGGGGGTGGGGTTACAAAAATTTTACAGAAGTAAAAAAGAGTTATTTTTGCTCCAGCCTTCGCCATTGTGTCAGCTACCCTGTTTTGCTCCCTGTAGCTATGGTGAACGGTGGGGCTACCCAATTTTCTTATCAGAGACCTACAATCGTGAATAATTGGGTTATAGAGTAAATTCCCTTTTGCTAGCCAGTTAATGATTTCTTCTGAATCAACACAAATCTCAACAGGGCACAAGTTGTGCTCCTCAACCAGAAGAAAGCCTTGCTTAAGTGTCATGAGTTCCATGAGATTATTGGTAGCATGTTGGAAACTCTGTATGAAGCCAAGAACCCAGGTGCCTGAGTCTGTTCTAACCACTCCCCCAATGCCCTATTTTCCAGGGTTCCCATGCATGACCCATCAGTGTTTAGCTTGTAGACATGTTTAGGGGGAGGGGTCCAGCAAATGGAGATGGTAATATGAGTGGTGTTAGAGAAAAACTTATTGAGGTGGAGAAATTCCAAAGCTTTAGAATAAGCCTGATTAAAGGAAGGAGGTAATTTTTGTTGTTAAAGACCTTATTGTTTCTGGTTTTCCAAATGTTCCAAAGACAAAAGGGAAGGAGGGTTCCCAATTCCACTCTGTTGTCATAGTTGTTATGACTTAGAGTTTTCCAGGTGGTTTCCCAGTTGCTAGGTGAGAAATTAAGGGTGGTGATATTGTCCTCCCCCTTGTAGTGAAGAACTAGCTTTCTCCACTGATACAGGTACGATCATGATCGGGATCCAATGCGTCAAGACTCGATCTCGGGGGCCTGTCCATCCAAGGAATAAACTTTGAAGTGTAGAGAACAAGTCCCATAAGCTCCAAAACTATTCACTGTTCATCCGCGTTCATTGTTCATCCGCCCTTTGCAAGGGCTTTTTAGTCATTTATAATAATCTAACCTAGGTATAAATAGAACCTCACTAGGACATTTTTGGGAGATTTTTGGAGAATATATTTTGTAGCCTCTTTGAGAGTTTTTAGCAAGGTGGAATCCTTGTGTTGATCATTTGCTTAGAAACGGAGATTGCTTGGGAATTCTGGTTCCCTTGAGGTCACGTAAGAGATAGGTTTAGGTTGTGTGTGATATTAAAAGTTCAAAAGTGGAATAATCTTTTGGGTTGTTAATATTATACCATCCCTTTGTCTATCTATCTATCTTTACTTTTTTGTAATCGTTTGTTTATATCTAGTGTAATCCATTTGTGTTCTTGTCTTGTAACCGTGTGTTGTTGTTATTGAATCTTGTTCATCAAGTGTTGTTGTTGTTTTAGTGCGTTTTACTCTTGATATCACTTCCCTTCTTGTTCTTCTTGCGAATCCGAGAGAGGTCGTCAAAAGGGTCCATAGTTGTTGAACTAGTGGACTGATTTTGGTGTTTGTGTTGTTGTGTTCTTGGGGAGTTTGGTATCATTTGGTATCAGATCAAGGCTGGTTGTGTTCCTACACTACCAATCTTGGGTTCTCTCAGATGAAAATTAAAAAAAAAAAGTTGAAAACTGAAGAAAAAAATCCAGAAAAGTGCAAATCTGTCCATGTTGTGTTCTTCGCCGAAAATTGTGTTGTTATTTTGGCCAAGATTTGTTTGTTGTGTGTCTAGAACTTGTAGTCTTTTGTTTGTTTAGAATGTTTCTAGTGTTGGTTTCTTTCTCATCAACACTAAAAAGTGTCCAAATCTAAGATTGAACTTGAACTTGTTGAAGTTGTTGATGTGAACAAGGTGTGGCCGAGTTGGATGTCGTTGTTACCTAAACCTTGGCCGATTTGATGGTCTTATTGTAGTGGAGTTGGAAACTGAAAGTGTTGTTGTTCTTGGAGTTGTTGTTATGTTCTTAAAGTTCTTCACTCTTTCATCATCTTGTTTATCCTTAAAGTGGAAACTAGATCTGAAAAGGTGAAAGACAAGCTTGTAGTAGTTGTTAGCGAAAGACTTGTCCCTATCACTTCAAAGACTTTTCATCTACTTTTCCTTGATTTAAGGACCTTGTTTCAAGGAAAAAGTTCAAAGAAGTCAAGTTTTGCTTTTGAAATTTGAACAAAGAGGCTCTAAGACCACTTTTCCCTCCATTAACCAAATCCACCAATTTCAAATCGTATATTGATCAAGACTTGAAATTGGGAAATAAAATTTTGATAAAACTCTAGGCCAATAGTGGACTGCCACATCACTAAAGTACTGTTCACTCAATATTTTTGAGTTCAAATTTTAGAATTCTTAGTTTTATTTTATTGTTTCCTAGTTTCGTTTGTTTGCTCGACACTAATTGACAACCTAGTAATACCCTGCTAGCTTGTAAGTTAATTTTGTGTACGTTTTTCGTGTTAACATTGTTTGTTGTGTGCTTTTCTCATTTTTGAGTCGTAGTATCTTTTTTGGTTCATGTTTGTACATTACTTATTTGAGTCATTTCAAACAAGAATCTACTCCGACCTCGAGCAACAATTGGGACCAAGTAACCTCATTGTAGTATAAGCGAGTTATCAACACTTGTAAGGCCAATAAAGTGAAAAATTTAAAGTGTGAAAGTGAGGGATTATGGACTATTTTGAGACGCATTGTGGACTGTTTTGTGATGAATTGTGAATTAATTTTTGCTAATCTTTAATATGTTTGTTGTTTTCGTGTTGTTTGCTTAGTATCTGTTGATGGGTATAATGGTGAATGAAGCTGAAATGCCTAGTTGGGCTAAATCCATCATGGCAAGGCTTGATGTCATGGATAGGCGAATAATGGATAGAATGGAGGGAAGATTGGAAGGGATGGAAGGCTCTCTGTGCAAGAAGTTGGATAACTTGATGGAGCATCCAAGCCTTCCTAATCAAATTCCTGTGAGTGGAAATGCTCCACATGAGATACAAGGTAATCAAACTAACTTTTGCACTCTAGTGAATGAGGATAATAGCCAACTAAGTGTGAATGATAGTTTGTCTTTAAGTGAACCGAATGTGCCTTCATTTTGTGATGATAATGTACAACTTGAGATTGTGGATACACTAGCTGATTCACTTAGTGTTGAATCCATTATGGAAAGTGGTAGTACATTGTCTTATGGAAGTCATGAAGACCAACTTGTGTGTGAAAATGTTGATGTTGAACATGTTGGCCGAATGACTAAGGATGACCCTCTAGTTGTTTTTGTTATTGACCATGATAGTGTAGAGGGGACATTTGATCATTATTGTAGTAGTATTGGGGTAAGGAAGTGTATTCCCAACCCGCGCCCATGGACACTCTACCCATTTGATTTCGGTGATCATGTGAAGTGTGGTGATGAGGATGTCTTTTGGAATGACTTGAATGTGCATGGAATGTATGGCTTTCCTCTCTCGGCTTTCAAGTCTAATTATTGTTCCAAGTAGAGTCTATTTTTTCCACTTGATAAGCGACGCTTGTTCCTTGTTTCTTGTCACACTTATGTGGATAAACTAGTTGATTCTCCCTTGGTAGGGTATTCGGGTAAGAGGGATGTTTGGGTATATGTGAAGTTTGAGCCACCTTGGCAAGATGCTATGATTGATTACACTAATCTTAACCCTCATACCTTGAGAAATTTTTGTTTCCTTGTCATTTCTATTACTTTGCAAGGTTTGGATTCGAGGACGAATCCTTTCTAAGGAGGAGATGATGATACAGGTACGATCATGATCGGGGTTTAATGCGTCAAGACTCGAGCTCGGGTGGCTGCCCATCCAAGGAACAAGCTTTGAAGTGTAGAGAACAAGTCCCACAAGCTCCAAAACTGTTCACTGTTTATCCGCGTTCACTGTTTATCCGCCCTTTGCAAGGGTTTTTTAGTCATTTGTAATAAATTAGCCTAGGTATAAATAGAACCTCATTAGGTTATTTTTGGGAGATTTTTGGAGAATATATTTTGTAGCCTCTTTAAGAGTTTTAAGCAAGGTGGAATCCTTGGACAATGTAGAATCCTTGTGTTGATCATTTGCTTAGAAACGTAGATTGCTTGAGAATTCTGGTTCCTTAGAGGTCACGTAAGAGATAGGTTTAGGTTGTGTGTGATATTAAAGGTCTAAAAGTGGAATAATATTTTGGGTTGTTAATATTATACCATCCCTTTGTCTATCTATTTATCTTTACTTTCTTCTAATCGTTTGTCTATATCTAGTGTAATCCGTTTGTGTTCTTGTCTTGTAACCGTGTGTTGTTATTGAATCTTGTTCATCAAGTGTTGTTTCTGTTTTAGTGTGTTTTACTCTTGATATCATTTCTCTTCTTGTTCTTTTTGCGAATTCGAGAGAGGTCATCAAAAGGGTCCATAGTTCTTGAACTAGTGGACTGATTTTGGTGTTTATATTGTTGTGTTCTTGGGGAGTTTGGTATCATTTACAGAATGCTAGCATGTCTGCAGTGGAAAAGCAGATGGTGGATGTCATCTTGGGGGTAGGCACAAGTTGGACAGGACTGGTCGATATTGATGCCTCTTTTAAAAAGAGTTGCTCTAGTGGGGAGACCATTATGGTTCAAAAGCCAGAGAAAAAACTTCAATTTTTCAGGGATGGTGGCTTTCCAAATCCAGCCCCAAGTTTTATAGTTTTTTGGGGGGGGGAGTTGTTAGAGTAGATAAGATTATAAGCACTTCAACAAGAGAACATACCTGAACCCCTTAAAAGTCACAGGAGGGTGTCCTGCTGAATTGAAGGGTTTGGGAAGAAAGTATTCTGATAGTATAGAAAATGGAGGTAGGGATTTCAAAGAAAAGTGAGTCAATATTCCAGTTACCCTCCTGCCAAATATTGGAAAGGGGAATACTAGTAGTATTATTAGGGACAGGTCCCTGAATGATGTTTCTGAGAGGTAGAAGGTTTGGGATCCAGTAGTCCTCCCAAGCACCAACTTTGTTGCCATTGTGGATGGACCAGCAAATGGCCTGTTTGCAAAGGTTCCAGCCCCTTTGTATGTATTTCCAGGTCCTAGAGCAGCTGGGGGACTGGAAGAGTATTTGTACTTGTGGGTTAGAATAGTAGGCCAGAGGATAGAGGGATTGGAGTTGAGTCTCCAAGCCAGGCTGCTGAGCATAGTATCATTTTTTATGTTAGCCTTTTAGATTCCCAGACCCCCCTCTTTTTTGGGTCTTGTAAGGGTTCCCCAACTGACCATGTGCATTTTCTTTCAGGAATTAGTGGAACCCTAAATGAAGTTTCTTTGGGTTCTATCTATGAGCTTGAGAATCTTGTTGGGGAGAAGGATGGATCGCATGACATGGTTGGTTCCTCAAGCTATGTTGAGGAAGTTGGTCTTCTAGCCAATAAGTTTGGAATTCATGTTATCTAGCAGAAAGTAGAAGTCTGCAGGAATAGGCTTCTTATGAAAGGTGGGGAAGCCTTAGTATTTGCCAAAGCTATTACTGGATTTTATACGTAAGATGGTAGAGAGATTGAGTCTAACAGCCTCACCACAATTGCTGGATAAAAACACTATTGACTTATTATTGTTAACCTTTGGCCTAAATGCTTACTGAAGCTGTCCAAAGTGTTGAGGATTGTATGACAATTTTGGACATTAACTCTAGCAAAGAGGGTGAGGTCATCAGTAAAGAATTGGTGGGAGAGTTTTGGACCCCCTTTGCTTGTGGAGATGGGGGTCCAATTGAGGATGTCTACTTCATAGTTGATTCTCCTTGAGAGGAGCTCCATGCAGAGGATGAAAAGGTAAGGTAACATGGGGTCCCGTTATCTTATCCCTCTGGTGGGGCTGAAGGAAGGGGTTATGTTCCCATTCAAAATGACAGAAATAAAAGAGGATGAGATGCATGAGAGTATGAGTTTGGAGAGCCCGGGGGGGGGGAAGTTGAAGAAAACCAAGGTTTGTTTGATGAAGGACCATTCTATCCTATCAAAGGCTTTCTCCAAGTCAATTTTTAAGACCCTGTTGGACTTAAAGCCCTTCATTTTTTTGAAGTGGTCTAGGTATTCTTGGACAATGATGGTATTATCACAAGCTCTCCTTTTAGAGAGAATACTGGCTTGACTTTGACCAATGATGGATTGAATGAGGGGTTTCAGTCTATCAAAGATGATATTAGTGATGATTTGTACTGAGTGTTACACAATCCTATAGGTCTGAAGTTCCTCAAGAAGATAACATCCTTACATTTTGGGATAAGGCAAATGAAGGTTGTGTTAACAACAGGGTCTATGGTCCAGGAGATGAAGGTGTTAGTACAGAATTGCTAGAGGAGAGGGGCCATATTAGACCAATACTTCTGGTACATGAATGGGTGCATCCCATTAGGTCCAAGAGCTTTTGTGGGACCAAAGAAAAAATAGTCTTTTTAATCTCTTCAAGGCTAGGGATGGAGTCAAGATAGAGATAGGTAGAGGGCCTTAGAGAGCCCTGGTTGGAGGGATTGGTCTGATATTTAATAGGGGAGGAGAAGTGGTCAGAAGAGTAGAGGGACTCATAGAAGAAAGTGACAACTTTGGTGATATCCTTTGGCTCAAAGATCCAACACCCATTGTCCTGAAGGGAGTTAATTTTATTTCTTCTTCTTTTATTCAGGGTAGAGGTGTGGAAAAATTTCGTATTTCTGTCTCCATCAATGAGCCAGTTGATCTTGGATTTGAGTTTCCAAAACTCAACCTCTTGGTATAAGATGCAATTGAACTCTTTGGTAAGAGTATTTTTTCTAGGTTTTGAAGAAAAAGATTGGTGGGATAGTGGTGGGATTTTTTGGATCCCTGCTAGCCTAGAAAGTTGATGATTCTTTTGTTTGAAGATATCTCCAAGATTTTTTCTATTTTAGGTTTTAGCAATGTCTTTGAATAGATGGGTGGCATGAGTAAGGTTAGCCCCCTCAGGATAGGAGCTATGAATAAGGTTATTGAAGTCAGGGTGGTTACACCACATGGATTCCACCTTAAAGGGTTTAGGGAGGAGAATGGGTATGGGTGTTCTAGTGAGGTTGAGGAGGAAGGAAGAGTGGTCAGAGTGGATTCTAGGGAGGTGGGTAACAGAGGCCTCAGGATATAGATGAATCCATTGATCATTAGCTAGACACCTGTCAAGCCATTCCAGGATCAGGCCTTGTCTATTTTTATATCTCATATTAGACCAGGTGAATTTGCTACCCATAAAGCCAAGGTCCATGAGGTTGCATTTATGGGAGGAAGGGATCAAAACTTAACAGAAGCATGAATAGCCTGGGCAGAGATGGAGATACTGGTGATGGTGATGTTATCCTCTTTCCACATAATAACAATGCCACCTGAATTAACAGAGGCGCTAGAATCTATGATGTTATGGAAACCCAACTCATATGAGATGTTTCTGTGGTCTACCATCTTTGTTTCTAGGAGAGCCAGGATGCACAGATGGTGGGTGTTTATCATGGACTTACATTATTTTCTAAATTCAGGGCCATTTGCCCCTCTAGAATTCCATATTAGGCAGATCTTCATCATTGGTTTCTGTTGTTGTTGGGGAGCTGCCATGGTCTCCTTTTCCTTTCCCAAAGGATTGGAGGATCCATCTGTCTCTGAGATCTTTCTCTTCCTTGATAGGGGTGACACTTTGGCTGTGAAGTGCTCCCCTATCATAAGGTTTGGTACATTTAGCTTTAGGTCTAGTTTTGTCAGTGGTTGAGGCAAAAGAACAATGACTATCTCATGAATGAGTTTTGTAAACTCTAGGTAAACTCTAGGTTTGCAGGCCTTTCTAGAGTGAAGACATCCGTTTTAGAGATTCTCAGCTATGCAAGAAGCCCTTGTAGTTCCTTATTGCTCTCTCTCAGGGCCTTCATAATTTTCCCTCTTTCTACTCTTTCCAATGAAAAGAGAGTTGGAGGTGGTGAGAGATTCACCATTATTATTAGATAGGTTTGGATTTCCCTAGGTAAGATCACAAAAATTGGTCCCTGATCCAGTATGAGAGGGTTTGAGGGTGGAAAGAAGGGGAGACTGTTGCTTATCTGGTTCATAATGATTGGCAGACTCTCTGGAGTCAGTTCCTCAAGGAAGGATGAGACTATCACATGGAACAGGGTTGTCACCCAGATATTTTGGCCATAGTTGTCTAGGCCCTGACTCAGGCATTCCATAGCCAAGAGGGCCAGGTACCTGGGGTCCTGGATGTAAAGAGTGACTTATCTCCCCTTCATTTGAGCATGTAGAGGGATTGATTGATTGGAGAGGCATACTTCCAACCATGAGACTGGAATGTGGTCCAATGGTAAGGCCTCCGTGATCTTAGTGATCATGTTAGAGTTTTGAGAATTGTCCATGTTCTTCTTCTTGAGAAGTATAGTTGACCTCCATGTTATCAGAAGGGGATATGGGCTTGAACATTGGTAATGATATTTGCATTTAATGTAATGTCTGCGTGATGGATAGTGTCCATCACATCATACTGAGAAGCGGAAGAGTCTCCGCCGAGCGTGTGCGGATTTCTAGCTCCAGGCTCATGATTGTCTGAGATGAGTTGGCTTTGATGGGGCCCATCAACCTCCTTTTTTTTTTAATTATTTCCTTCGACTAAAGAAAATAGACTGTTTAAATTAGAAGAGGAGTTGGGCTTATTCGGGTTAATAGAGGTAGAGGGCCTTTTAGGGTCAGAGGGTTTTGGGCCTGTCTCATAAGAGAGTTAGGCCGTGGGGGCGTCCATGAGGACTTTAGAGTCAATACTTGGGACTACTTCTAAAGAAGGCTCAAAAGGGGGGGTCGGATGTAGGCCCATCTTGGCCTTGCCCCGCGATGGCCCAGTTTGCCTGGATTGCCCTAGCTTGACTTCTTCGATGCCGCCTAGGTGAGATGAGGACTTACCTAATGTCTTCTGATCAGTCTTATCGTCCATGGTATGGTTTGGTCGATAAACTAGTTCCTCCTTGGTAAGTTGTTTTTTTTTTCTTTTGAAAAGACACAGTGTGCCATTCGATCTCTGTAGTGGTCTCCATGGTTGCTCCATGGTCGATCTGATCGATGGAGGTTTGTTGGGAGTGACAGTTAGAAAAGGTATGACCTAAGTGGCCACACGACGTAGAGAGAATCTTGTCCCCTTAGTATTTAATGTCTGGATGGTGGCCTCCGATATTAATAGAGGCCATTACAGAGATGCCCATTTGAATTTGGACACATAACCTAGCATAGCGACCCCGAAGTGTAGCGGAGGTGCATGCATCGATCTTTAGCAGTTTCCCAATTCTCCTTCCCACCCTTTGGAGAATTTTGGAATTATAGAATTCAGTGGGGAGTTGGGGAAGGCGTAGCCAGATTGCCGTGAAATCGATTTGCGCCTTGTTTGGGACGAAGTTAGGTTCCCATTTCCTTACCGAAATAAACATGTCGGCTATCAACCACAGCCCTCCTTGTAGTTATTTAACTTGACTCTCTGGGTCGTCGAATTTAACTGTGTAAAAACCTGATCCCAAATCGATGAGGTAGATGGGGGTCTTCCATAGGGCCTCCAATTTGATTTTTAGGTATTGGTGCGCGAAGTTCTTTCAAACTGGCTTAATTATCGTAGAGAACTTTCATGGATCGTAGAGGTGAGTCCTCTCTTCAACTGAGAGGTTGGTTAGGTCCCGTTCAAGTGGGTTATCCTCCTCCTCTACGGGGATTGTCTCGTTTGACAGGGATAGGCGATTAGAGGTAGCATCTTTGTAGGACATTTTGATTTCCGTCATTTGGACATCAACGATGGTGGCATCTGGTAAAGAAGGGGAGTTTGGGTTCTGCATATCTGTGGATCACTTTTGTTTAGGTAGAAGAAGAAAGAAAGAAGGGGGAAAGTTAGAGAGAAGGCAGACACTCTCTCTCTAACCCATCTACTCTTCAACTTTAGATTAATAACACTGTGGTTCCTCCATACCTTTGACATGCCTAGAAGAACCTTTAACCCATCTAATCGATCGGATAAATAGTTGCACAATTAGCCAACGTATAATTACTCAAGGTTAACGTTTCTCTAGTGATTAACTAATGTATACATTTCAATTACGCATGCATATAATGGCTCTCCGTCTCCTTTAATTCTTCTTAATCTTTTTTTATAACATAGCTTTTGGAGTGGAGTTCTTGAAGACATTTGAGGAACTACCCCCATCTTTTATGGAGGGGTTATTTCCTAGCATCTTGCTATTCTCATGGTGATATTCGTTCAATGGCATATTGATCCAATGCTAGCTCTTCAAAGTTACTTAATAAGGTAATCTTTCATTTGTTTCAGGCATTATTTAATTATACTAATAATTTTACTATACGAGGACCTTCGGAATACTGACATATTTAAGCCAAAATGTTAATATTGAGGGCACTTTTGGGTCGAAAGATTCACGTTGAGAACATTTTTGACCCGAAAGATAAACAACTGATAATATTGTATCAAACATCATAGTTCAGAAATATTTTAGGCTCTTCTTCATGCTACTTCCGTTTAAAAAAGAATGACCTACTTTTTTTTTTAGTCCGTTTAAAAAAAAAAATGTCTTTCTTTTTTTGGCAATACTTTAATTTCAACTTTCCACATGATATGTTTAGGACCACAAGATTAAAGGGTATTTTGGTACATTTGACACAACTTTAATTTAAGGCCATAAGATTCAAAAATCTTTTTTATTTTCTTAAACTTTGTGTCAAGTCAAAGCAGGTCATTCTTTTTTAAACGGAGGGAGTATTATTTATGCAATATTAATTTCACTCATTGACAAATTTGTAAGATGATTCTATTGGACTTGTGATTGAATAAAGCGTACCGTACCGTACTATGCATTGCATTTTTATCTTGAGAAATATTCTTATCATAATGACATTACATACAAAATATCTTTGTGAAAAAATAATAAAGATGTACAATCTATATCTATATCTATAATCTTTCTCTCTCTTTCTATATATATATATATAATCTATATCCAGTGATTTGACTTATTTATCCTTCTTTAAAAAACTCTTTTTTAAACAGAACTGTTTTTTCACTATTTTTTATTATATTAATTAGACTTCCTAAAATATATGGGACTCCTAAAATATATGGTAAGAGAATTAATTAATATTTTTCTTTCTACTAGACTTCCTAAAATATATGGTAGGAGAATTAATTAATATTTTTCTTTCTACTAGACTTCTAAAATATATGAGACTCCTAAAATAATACTCTATTAAGAAAATACTTCTATAAATATTGAGATGTACGTTAAACTAGAGAACAAACCGGTTTGCCTATTGGGAGAATGTGATTGATGCTCATCTAACTTGATTCGATTGCATGTCTAGATTGGTGGATGCTTGATTTTCTAACCGTAACTTCTTCATTATTTTTGTCAGCATAATAGAATTCAACATGTGTGTATATATGTATGTCTTCTTTATTTTCATCCAGAATCACTCTTTAGGGTCAAAATTTTCGCTCAGACAAGAATTAGTTGAATTTAAATTGAAGCTTTGTGATCCTTATTATATTTTTTTTTATAGTTTACAGGTCGTAGATGAATTTCGGTTGGCTTTGAAGAATTTCTTGTGTAAATGTTAGGTTTAATTGTATTGTTATGATATCTTTATTATCTTATTGTTTTATTTTAATTTACAGATACTAGATAAATGTGGGTCGACTTTGAAAATTTTTTTTAGGTAAAGGTTAGATTTAATTGTATTATCGTAATATCTCTGTTAGTTTGTTATTTTGTGGTAGTTTACAGTTCATAGATGAATCTCGATCGGTTGTGAGAATTTTTTGTGTGTAAAATTTAAATTTAATTGTATTGTTTTGATATCACCTTTATCGTATTATTTTGTTGTAGTTTACAAGTGATAGATAAATATTGGTCGGCTTTGAGAAATGTTTTTATGTAAAGGTTAGGTTTAGTTGTATTATTATTTTTGTGTGTGAAGATTAGATATAATTATATTATTTTGATGTCGCTATCATTGTATTATTTTGTTGCAATTTACAGATAGTAGATGAATGTCGATCGACTTTTAAAAATATTTTTGGTAAAGATTAGATTTAATAAATAAATTCTCCATCTTTACATATTCAAAAGATATTAAATATAATTATTATATTTATCTTTATTATTTAAATAAATATCTTATTTAATGTAATAGTTGAATTCATTAAAGTAAGGTACACGCGCAAGGCGCGTACACCTAAACTAGTATATATTAAAAGTGTGCAGGCCTTAAAAATGTTGTTTGAACTTTTTGCCCTTCATTAAAAATCATCACAATAGACAAAGTCGTGTTTTTACTATTTTCCTTAAATAATTACCATTTAATAGATAGGCCTTTAAAATTAATTTAAAGTAAATTTGGTCAAATAGAATTCTTTTTGGACTTAAATCAATCCTTGTAGATACAAGAAACAGTCGTCATATCACTACAAAAAAGGAGTCAAATTGCGGGGGTTAATTTTGTGATTTGCGGAATTTAAACCCTCGTAAAATGAAATTGTGGGGGTTCCCAAAATCCTTGGAATATGAGCCGTCACAAATGAGTTGCGACAATTTTTTTTCGACCCCCATAATTAATTTGCGGCGGTTACGATCCCCATAATTAATTTGCAGCGGCTATTGACCCCCGTTACTCTAAATTTAATTATTTTTATAATAATTTTTTCTTTAAAAGTTGCGGGGGTATTAAAACCTCCATAATTTTATTTGTTATTTTTTTTTAAAAATATAGTAGGTCCATCAATTTTCAATAACTACTTATAGATTCTAATTTTAACTTAAATTTAATTATTTCTTTAGACATAACTTACAATTCAATATTTGTTCAATTCATATATCATTAACACAACATGAGTAATTAAACATTGTAATTGACAGACATATCAAAAATACATTGAACATTAAACTTCAAAATTTAATTTTCAAAATTAACATCTTCGAACTCCAAATTTTCAACATTAACTAGTATCTTCAAACTCCAAAATCAAATTTAAACACAAAAACTTCAATATTCTAAGATCCACTCAAACCACACAATTACATCATCATAATTGAATATCCAAGAAAAATGCAACTAAATCAAAGAATGTCATTAGGATCATTATCATCACGTGATCTCCTTGCATTCATGGGCGAAATGGATCCACTAGCCGCATCACTTGGCTACATAAAATGCAAAATATAAAAATCAATCCATAAACCGCTTTTAATATAAGTAAAGAGGACATTAAGCGAGTCAGACTTAGCAATCTGAATAAATATATTATGCAAATAATATAATTATTCATAAGGAATTCCAAAACAACACCAAGAAGAATCTCAAGTAAGATCATCTATATCATGTTTACTCTGTTGTAAAGCAACTAACAGAATGATGTTTATCCAAGGCAATTAACTCAAGGATCTAGTTGCATGCAACTGAGTAAGAAGAAGTAAAGCTTAATCCATTCAGTAACATATATTCCACTGTTAGAACATTCAAACTATTTGAATGCATGTCTCAACCCAAAAAGGAGTTACAAATGTGCATGTATGAGCATAAGTAAAGTAGCAGGTGTCTTTCACTGATAGATAACTTTTAGGTACTTCCAGTGATTTTATAAACAAAGTCCATGAGACTTGTATTCACAATGTTACCCCAAAAACACATCCATGAGACTTAAAGCATAAAACTAGAATTTCTCTGAAGTGAAGTATGAAAAATTGAAAATTACCAACATATATGAATTTAGTAATAAAATTATCTAACTGCAATTAAAACAACTAAATTCCAACATCCAATATACAATTAATGCCGATATTAGCCAAACTCCGCATAGTTTAGATTTAAAGATCCAACCACTTCTGCGTTTGGATCATTTTGCGGCTCATTGTTTGAAAAACACATTTATCTGAAACACATGGCATCACTCATGAAACGAAACTCCTCGCTTTACTCCTTTTAGTGACAAAGCTATGGCTTTTCAGATTGGGCACTTCAAACCGTATCACTTATAATCTAATGGATGGAAATTATTAAAGAAAAAAAACTCTATAGCAGAAAGAGAAATAACTCATAGATAGCACAAGTCTGAAAGGGTCTATCTGCCTAGTTCAGCAAAGGTCAACTCGCTCTTGTACATACAGCTAAATGCAATGCACCAAAGTTGAATATATATTGAAAATCCAAATACTGAACCCAAAATAACAGAAATACAATAACATCCAATCAAGAGTACCATCAATAGAAATATTGCCAACTGAAGGAGATGAAAGAGAAAATAAACCTGATGAAGGCCTTCATGTTGTTATAAATGGACCTGCCTTCACCAACAGCAGCTACAATTGTACTAAAATTATCATCTGCCAAAACCATGTCAGATGCTTCCTTTGCCACCTGGGAGAAAAATCAGTCGTAAGTAACATGACAAAAACTTCAGGGTTTCCATTAGTGAGGACAGAGAACCTAACAGTATCTAAACATGTATCTAAGCACTGGATCAGTTTGACCCCAAACCTATTAAAAACTTCAGGAGTTGTGTATTGGAAATGACAAATCAAGTTGTATGAGAATTTAATATAATAAAAGATACTAATGCAGGAAATCAAAGCTAAGTTTTTATTAGTAAGCATATCAACTGATAGTGAAGTAGCCCAAGAATAAGATGAGCATATACGTATATATGTGTATAAATGGACGATCACTATTTCAATGTATTAATTTTGGTGAGCAATACCAACGTTCTTCAATGGAATAATGATTAGATAAGAAATGCTAACAATGTAAAAGAATGTGTACTTGATTATATATCAAACAATTAGCTAACTCAAATCCAGCTAGTTTAGCTCATCTATACCATTCTACAGCTTGTTGGTGTATAATATATAGCACAGAAAGCTTGTGAAGGAGTGCACAAAACTTCAGGAGGCTTATAAAATGTTATGATTATACCTATATGATGAACTCTAAGGTTCCCTTTCTTAAAGCTACTGCAGGAACTAACATCATGGGACATCAACACCAACATTTTAAATTGAAGTAGTATAACAAGGAAAACCAGGTACCCCCGAAAACCATAGCATGGTTATTTTATCAGTCAAACTGGCATAGCTTGACAACTCGGGAAGCTGGGACGCACAGCAGATATATATATTGCCAGAAACAATAAGTGTTCAGCAGTTTGGTGATCAAACTATTGTTTTACCGTGACAACAACAACAATGAGTTTGTAACCTAGCACACCACTGACCAATTTTACAGAGCTCCTACCAATTACCACAGCAACAACAACCACCAATAGTCAAACAAGTGGCGAGTCAACGGAAAAGCATATTTGTATATGAGTACTTCAATTTGTCCTATTTAATTTGCTTTTGAAGAATTTTCTATCTAAACTCCAATAGTCAAACAAGATATCTCATTAATACCTCATCATTAGGAAACTAAAAGCTGCAACCAACAACAATGATTACCTGGTGAAATAGCAGAACTAATTTGCTTGGATGCCGAGTATAAATGCTTCACAAAGGGCATTCTCTTTATAAACCACTCCCCTATCCAGAAAACTGTTGAACCCAGCCACGATGAAGCAAAAATGCCGACAAAGAATATGAAGGTTATTGATGTGACAAATACAAGGCCTGTAAGTACAAGGAAGCACTTAATTTACCAGCTACAGGCTTTTACTGAAGTACATGCTGAAAAGTCTTTATATTTTAGTGCAAAAACATCAATATTTTTTTCTGTACCTGGTGAATCCTCCCCTCTTTCCTGTATAGATGTTCATTTTCTACACTTATAGCATGCTCAATTAATTCACATTGAAATATCACTTGCTAGATATCTAATCACCTATAACTTCTGTCTATTCTCCTGAGTCATTTTCTCATCACCTTGCACAAAAAAAATTCATCTATCCTCCGTCTTTGTGAGGTAGAAAGGTTATTTCCTTTAGACCCTCGACTGAAAGAAAGAGCTTAACGAGCATCAAGAAAATATAAGGAAAACGAATCACTCAAATTCTATATGTTAAAAACCAATAACCATTTAAAATTGTTCATAAGAAGCCACCATTTTGATGAAATATGCAAAGTACAGAAGTTACATAACCATTCTGGTCAAGCGTCTCTACAGTAGCTCATAAACTAGTAACCAAAATAAGCTGAAAACTACTATGTTCAAGTAAGAAAACCATTCTATAGGGATACTAGTCAAGAATTTGGAACTTGTAGATGATGAATGATAACTAGAAGAAATTTCGACTTCTGCCATCTCATATGTTTAGTAGTGCTGCTGCTCACATCTACCGAGATAGGATGACATAACCAAAGTAGTAACCAAAATTAGTTCCCATACATTACTATACAGCAAATCAAATCACTAAGACTATTTTGATGACAAGTATGCTAACACTTAAAAGAACCATCTCATCAACACTTACCGAAAAATCCACCAGATTGAACACGAAAACATTCCAAAGGTTATGTTCACCAACACAACATCATTACAACAATAACAACATACCCAACGTAATTTTACAAGTACGGTCTAGGAAGGGAAGTGTAGTACGTAGGTAGAGCTTACCCCTGCCTCAAGGAGGTAGAGAGGCTGTTTAACCCCATTAGTCACTATAAAAACTTTAGATTTAACGCTCAAGTTTCTCTATGTGATGAGGCAAGCAATAGACGCACTTTATTAAGAGACATGCAAGATGTAATACATAAACACCCAATCAGGCAAATATTATTTTAACAATCACCTGAATATTCCATAATTCTCACAAATTCCACTAGTTACAAAATGAAATAATCCTCAAATCCCAAAATGAAAACAATCAACTTTTAAGAAAAACCCCACCCCCACCATTAACAGAGCTTCTCACATTTCACTATCTTTAACACACTCACCCACATGGAAATATACAAACAAAGAATACTACACAAAAATGAAATGAGAAGAGAAAACCATGAACAGATTTAGCTAATTCTAAAATGTGCATACATAAAAAACCCATTAATTTTTTTTGACACAAGTGTTCCTTTCAGGACTAAGAAATATCAAGATATGATATGCAAGCAAGATATGCTCCCTCAATGCAACTACAATTTCATAAGATGAAATTGCTTCATCAGAGGCTAGATTTCTTGAAATTCCCCAATTTTTATGAACATTCAATTTCCCCCTATAGATTTTCCCGACTTCTGCAACCCCAACCCAACCCCTTCAAATATGACACCGAGTTTCCTGATTTCTGCAACCAATTTGCAATTCCCCAATTTTTATGAAGAACATTAAATATGATTATCCATTAACTGCCATAATTATGGAAATGTACAAAGCTTTGTAGCAAAAGAATAATAAATAACTTTTTAGTTGATTTTTCCACTCATGGTTTCAGGCAAATGGGTCGAGTGAGAAAGAAATGGAGGTCGACTGAGAAGGAAAGGAGGTCGAGTGAGAGGGCCGACTGAGAGGTTCAATTTGAGAGCTGCCAAAACATTTGGTAAAGTGAAGAGCTGCAAAAACATTTGGAAAAGTCATTGAGAGGGGAAAATATTAGTAAAAAAAAAGAGGGAAAATAAAAGGTTTAGCGCTATTTTTTTTTACTATAACGGGGGTTTAAAGCCCCCGCAAATTTATATATTTTTTTTTAATATATGTGTTATTTTAGTGGGGTGTTAAAATCCCCATAATTAATAGCAGGGGTTGAAAACCTCCATAATTTTATAAATTTTAGCGACAGTTTTTTAACCCTCGTATTTCATATAATTTTACGAGAAGTTAGGATAACCTCGCAAAACCCCCCCCCAACAATTTGATGCGTTTTTGGTAGTGATTGTCATAAGGATTCGTATGACTAGAAGAAAAAAGTAGGATTATAATTGACTTTTTCTTAAACACACCCAATGATTATAGTTCTAATACTAGGCAGAATTCAAATAACAATCCAAACCTACAAAATATAAAAATAGGTAATATTATATTAATACCACCATGTTCCTAATAACTTAAGGCCAAATATTTTACTCTGATTCTTTAAACAATCAGATGAGCTATCCGTATTAATCTTTCTTTCTTTTTTTTTACACAGTAGATTTCATGGAGGAGTATTTTTCTTGAATATTTATGTTGGCATATGTTCGTTTCCCAAGTTATGAAAACAATTATAGGTATTTTCTGTGATTTGAATCCAAGATGTTTTAATGGTAAACTATTGTTTTTTATTATGTCTTTTTAATAACACTGAAATCAACTGATTTTTTTTGGTTATTATTTTCTAAAATATATTTATGTTTAACACTTGTTCTTGATCATGACTTTGTATTGTATTATTGTAGTATATTGGTCTCTTTAGCAAATTATACAATGAAAAACTAGAGGCATTAATGTTGATACTGAAGAAGCCATAATAGGTAACTGGGGCTAGTATGCCAAAAGGACACTTTTGAAAACTACTTTGTCAAAGAGACAACCGTCTTGAAAAATTTGTCAAAAGAACACTTAAATCCACATCATCATCAACTTTTTCAACTTAACAATTTCACCCATAAATTTTATAATAATTCACTTTAACTTAATACTTCCAACTTAATAAATTCATCCACAAGTTTTGAATAATACTCTTCAACCCACTCCATCATCCACCATTATATATACAAAAATATCTAGGTTTCCAAAAATATTAAATAAAAACAATTCAAAAAGCTAAAAATAGAAGGTGGTTTTTTTCCCTCCAAAAAGCACCGCTTCTGGCCACTTTTCCGTCGTTGTTTTCCGACGATCAATCTAAATCAGTCCACAAATATCATAAGTTTGTCCATAGCACCCATTGTTACCCCATTTGTTTGGTATCTTCTCAAACACACTTTCCACCATTGTTAAAAAGCTTGAAACCACTCACATTACTCAAAACCACTTTAGAAAGTATATTACAGCAGCTCAGACGACACCAAGTTCATTTCTCTATTCCATAAACCCAACGATCGTTTATTAGAAGCAATATTTATAATTTTATGATTTTCGTACGAATAGCTGCCCAGTCATCGACCACTGATCGTCATTCATCGACCGTGCATATAACCCAACCTAGACCATAAGCATAATCTGCAGTCGATCAAAGCCTAATTCCAGGATATCTATTGCAGAATTTTTTCTGGTTTCTGGTGATTTCATGAGAGAATGGGTGGAGACTCCCAAATGCTGGAAATGGAGATCATTTACCAAGGTGGCAATCCCCGTTGTTCGCCACAATAGTTCGTACGACGAATTGGTTGCAAGCGTAATGCAGAGCGGGGATCTAGATTGCGCTTTGGTTGACGTGGTGATTAGTTATCTAAAGCATTCGAGGGAAAATGTGAATCCTACGATCATAAAGAGTGATGTAAGTGTGCTGATGTAAATGATGGATGTTGATGCAGATGACTTTAGGTCTATTTTGAGGATAAATATAGTTGAGAGGTCCTTCAAAGGACCGGTAAATTCATCAGAAACCCCACCTCTGCGCCCAACAGTCGATGATGATTTCAGTGATTACGAGAATGATGGTAATCATCCTATTAATACAGAAGATGATTTTATGCATACGAAAGATATTTCATCAGACTCGCAAGACGATGAAGAAGATCGTGGAACGAGATCACAACCAAGACATTCCTTCACCGATGGAATTAATTTCTATCTCGATCAAACATTCGTCGAAAAGAAAGAGCTCAAAATGCTACTAGATGCAGCAGCGGTGAGGCAGTCTTTTGATTATTATTTGGAGAAGAACTACTCCAAATTCTTAAAGAAGAAATGCTTATCTCGTGGTTGCGGTTGGTTGTTGAGGGCAATGAAGTACGAAACCTCGTGCAAATTTTGCATATACAAGTATGTCAGGTTACACACGTGCGGTGTTGAATACGCCACCCGCAGGTATAAGAGATTGTCCTCCAAATTGATTGCTTCACTATGCGTAAATCATTTTTGGGATGGTAAGGGTCAAAACATAAGAGAAATTCAAAAGATTATGTACAAGGAGTTGCATTGCCACGCAAGCTATTGGATGTGTTGGAAAGAAAGTGTAATTACGAAGAACATCATTTGCGGGACACCAGAGCACGGATATGCTTGCTTGCTGGGTTTTTCCATATTGTAGAGTTGTTGAATCTAGGGTCTTCTTACTCTATCGTGTTTAACCAGATTGATGGATCGTTCTGTTACTATTTTTTAGCATTCGGAGCTTGCATATGGGGATATGCCCACACGAGAAAGGTAATTGTCATCGATGGCACACATTTATATGGCAAGTACGGGGGGTTGTTACTGAGTGCAGTTGCACAAGACACCGGAAATCACATCTTTCCAATTATTTTTTGTGTCGTCGATAAAGAGAACGATGATTCTTGGACCTTCTTCTTCCAGAAGTTGAAGTCTATCGTAGAAGATGAACCAGATCTATGTGTCATCTCCGACAGACACATCAACATTGCCAATGCCTTCTCCCGTGTTTACAGTCATGCACATCATGGACTTTGCATGAGGCACATCACTGAAAATCTGTGTGTAAATCAGCACTGTGGAGAACATCTTTATCTGTTCTACGCCGCGGTAAAGGCGTATACTGTTGATGAGTTTAGCGAGCATTTTGCCGAATTGAAGAATAATAGCTCCAAGGCAGCACATGTCCTTGAAAATGTGCTTGGGTTTGAGAAATAAAGTAGAGCACACTTCCCGGGCAATAGGTAGGATGTGATGATCACAATCATTGCCAAGTCGCTCAACGTCGTGTTGATGGATGAACGAGAGTGCCCTGTGTCGCACATATTCAATTTAATTGCTAGAAAATTTGGTGAAAAGTTTAGGGAGCGGCATGCCTTTGTCGATGGTAAAAACAACAAATTTGTCCCTTATGCAGAAAGGATCCTAAGGGATAACATGAATGCGAGATATTCCTTGTATGTGACGAATGCAAACAGGGCTCTTGACCAATTCACGGTGTTCGGCAACGGCTTTGCTGCCAAGGTCAATCTCTTGGAGAGAATTTGTTTTTGTCGGAAATTTGACCTGGTAAAAATACCGTGCGAACATGCGATGGCAGCTTTGTGAGCAAAGTATGGCGACGGCGTAGTTTATGGTAACTTCATCTACGAGTACTCTTTGCCAATTTATAAAGCTGAAACTTACCTCCTCGCGTACTCGAAAGCCATTAATGTTTTCCCTCCAGAGACCAAATGGACTGTGCCACAGGAAGTAAAAGACAGTAAGATTTCTCTACCCCCTGCGATCGTAAACTCAGAAGGAAGAAAGTCAAACGAGTTAAGGGCGTTGGTGAGACATTCAAGTCCAAAAGGAGGAATAGGTGTTCAATATGCAAGAAATTCGGACACAAAAGAACCATACATAGCATAGCCAACAAATCATAGATAGATTTTTTTTTGCTTCAGTTGTAAAGATACTGGTTTGAGAGATAAATATGTATTTCTATAGAATTTAACGTTCAGTTGTAATCGACTTAAAGCTTTGTTTATGATAGACTATGAAAATTCTACGGTATATCTTTCAGAAGGTCTATAAGATATTATGTGTTGTTTATATGATTATTCATCAAACACCCTATGTTGGTCTTTTTACCGCTCAATCTCTCCATTTGATGCATTGAATCATTGTTACTTGTTCTTATTTAATGAAAAGTTATTGACACGTCTGTTTTCAAGAAAAACCATTGGTATACATTAAGTAGGCCTTTTCTATTCCCACACACGTTGACTCACCATTGGGTGGGAATTTGAAAGGCCACATTTTATAGGTCTATAAATGCAACGCCTGTTTCTATCTAACCCTTCAGTTGTACGTAAACCCAACACACCAGAAATCCTCTTCTTCTTCCTCAGCAAACTGAAATAATGTCGCCCAGAAGGATACCCCTATGCTCCATCCGACGTGTTTCCCTAAGACATTACGATCTTCTCCTGCTTAGGAATGATTTCGATCGTCTTTTCTTTGGCCTAGGTCAAGAACGCATCTACCTCGAGCGCGAACTTCGACGAATTGCTCATTTCTTGCGAGCAATTCTTGAAAGGCTTGGAATGGAAGGGCCTGACTACATCACCCCCAGCATCCCCCTGCAATTAGTTTTAAGTTTTTATTTTATTTTATGTTTTTAAGTTTTTTTTTGTATTATTTATTGCTGAAGAAGCTTTCGTAATAGGATGTTGTTAGAAGAAAGCTTCTTCAATTTTTTTTTTTTGCCTAAAATCCATGTAATGCAATGAACAGGTTCAATCAATATAAGTATTTTCAGTTTGAACATTATGTTTTTCGCTTTTTTTGTGACTGTTATTTTTTTGTGATTATTCATCTGTGCAGACAATATTTCAAAAATTTATGCATTATTAGATCGTATAGTCTATCATAGATCGTATACTCCATCAGTCCTCGACCTAACATAGTAGTCGATCGTCGACCATGTGAATCGATGGACCATGTTTTGGGGCTGGTGGAGTAAAATAATTAAATAAAAATGATATAAACAGATAATAACATATATTGGGGCTGGTGGAGTAAAATAATTAAATTAAAAATGATATAAACAGATAATAACATATTTTTGGGCTGGTGGAATAAAATAATTTAAATTGATAATAACATATTTTGGGGTTGGTGGAATAAAATAATTAAATTAAAAATAATTTAAACTGATAATAACATGTTTTGGGGCTGGTAGAATAAAATAATTAAATTAAAAATGATTTAAATAGACAATCTTGAACTGTTGGTGACACTTAATAGACTATCATCAATGTTGGCCCATGTCAAATATCAGTAAAAGATATACTTAAGCTTTGAGGGTCCATCGACTCGTCCGGTCTATCGTAGACCTACACTTTAGGAGTGCATCGATGGATCTCTTAATTATACGTAAATCACGGTGATCTATGTACACTGCTATAGACCAACACTTGGATGTTTTTTAAAAGAGAATAAATAAATTAAAAGTAAATGTAGGGTGGGTTTCTACACATGTAAAGGAGTGTAAACAAGTCACACAATCAAATTAGAACTTATATAAATTAAGGGTAGTGTATTAAGGAGTGTGTGGATGGGTAGTGGTTGAATGTTCAATATCCTAAGAGTAATGTTTGTCAAAGCACAAGTATGTTTTGATAATATATTTTGTTTTTGATGACTACACATTCCACATACTCCTTCAATCATCACCCCCAAATCAAAAGAGTATGTGGAATGGATAGTGGTTGAACGATCATCATCCTCAATACATACTTATGCTTTGAGAAATATTACTCTTAGAAGATTGAACATTCAACCACTACCCATCCACACACTCCTTAATACACCACCCCTAATTTGTATAAGCTCTAATATGATTGTGTGACTTGTTTACACTCCTTCACAAGTGTAGAAACTCACCCTACATTTATTTTTAATTTATTTACTCTCTTTTAAACAACATCCAAGTGTTGGTCTATAGCAGTTTACATAGATCACCATGGTCTATGCATAATTAAGAGATCCATCAATGCACTCCTAAAGGTGTAGGTCTATGATAGACCGGACGAGTCGATGGACCCTCAAAGCACAAGCACATCTTTTATTGATTTTTTAACATGTTATTGAGGGTCCATCGATTACGCTTGTCTACGGTAAACTTGAGTATCTCGTTTATGGATGACATTGGTCATGATCTACGACAGTCTATTAAGTTTCACCACCAGTTTCAAAAAATAAAATTACTGTTCAACGATAACAAACGGCTAATTTTGTACTTAACACATCTTTTTTACTTCATATATAAAGTCGTCACTCCCTCATTATTTTATTTCATCAACTTTATTTTTATTTAAAAATTCTACAATGTCTCAAGCATCTCAAACATCCAATTCTAAAAATACTCTAATTTGTCATTGTAGGAATACGGCTGTCTTGAGGACTTCACGCATGGACTCAAATTCAGGTCACAAATTTTATAACTGTCCAATTACGAAGGTGAGTCGTGTATGTCTTTTTTATAATGTTAAGTTAATCGTTATGTAATTATAATTTATTTTCTAGGATAATGACACATACTCATTTTTTAAATGGCTCGATGAGCTATCACCTTCAAGCAGTCCATCAATGTTGAGTTCGGGACCCGAGACATCAAATTTTCGTGGCTTGGAAAAATTTAATCTACTACAAAGGCTTCAAGAATGCGAAGAAAATAGAGATTTTCTTATTAATTTATTCAAAGAAGTCAAAGAACAAAGGGATCACCTTAAAGTATTGTTACATGACACCTAAATAGAGAGGGATCAACTAAAACAAAAATTAATTTTGGCCGAAGAAAGAGAGAATGGCCTAAAAATGATGTTATGTGCTATAATGCTAGTATTCATTCTTTGGAAAAGTGTAACATGGATGTAGTGATATTGAATAAATAATAATACTTCTATTTTTCTACAATGTTAACTGTTTTTGATAGAATCATAGTCAATCAATCAACACATCAACTTAAAATATAGTAGCATGGTAATGATAGACTATGAAAGAAGTATACGAAAGATTAAATAAATATTATATGAAATAAAAGAATGTTTCAAATATCCTACCAACGGATCATTCAACACATTAACAATATTAGCATTCAAATGTCTTTTTCACTATTTTCCTCCTCATCAGCATAGGTGTTGTTGATTCATCAGGGATATCCATGAACACAACTTGTTTTTCTTCGTCAACTTTTTTTTTCCTTCACCTTCAATAACTGCTTATTTCTCACCTTCCTTTTTTCCTCAGCTTCTTTTTTTCTTCACCTTCAACAACTGTTTCTTTCTCACCTTCCTTTTCTTCCTCAGCTTCTTTTTTTTTCACCCGCTGCAGCTTTATCAGCTTCTTCTTCTTCTTCTTCTTCTTCTTCTTCATCAGCTACTCCTATTTTTTAGCTTCTTATTTTTCTTTCCTTCTTCAACAACAACTCCTTCTTTTTCCCTGCCTTCTTCTTCAACTCTTACGATTTCTTTTTCAGTTTTTTCTTCTTCTTCTTTATTTGCAGCTGTTTCTTTTCCAGTTTTTTCTTGGCTCTTATCTTCTTCATCCTTCTTTCTTTCTTCTTTTGCCTCTTCTGCCACAACAGTGGCCAGCACATCCATTTTGCTCATATTTTCTCCTTCTTCATTCTTTTCTGATTCAAAGAGGTCCACATGTACTATATCATCATATTACAAATTGTTACTGATATTTAAAGCTAAAAATTCATCAACAATATCAATTGTTGAATAAAGTTACCTCGCTCATGTTGTCGCTCATCTTTTTCCTTTTTCTTCAGTCTTTTCTCTCTGATATAGTCAGCAATGTCCAACAACGCTTCCTCGAGCACAGCAACATGCTTATGAAGATCCCTAGGGTATGAGGTGCCTTCTGCATCTTTGGAGGTGCTCGGAGAAGCATCATCACCAACGCGTACTCCAACGGAGTTACCACCCAAATCCCTGTTATAATCACTGTCCTCATTTGAAGTAAGGAAAGTCACCCCTTCTAACTCTATCTCCAAGCAGTCGAGGACATTATTTTTCACATCATCCGTATATGGCATAAACGTAACCATGTAATCCATCGTCGTCTCACGAACAATAGAAATGATGTATGGGTGCACGTTCTGCAAAGTATCAATTAACAATTACATAACATTCGATACAACAGTAGTATTATTACATAATAAAAAATAAGTTCATGCCTCGGTAACTTTTCCTTTGTACTTGAATGGGTCGGCTTCGATTATCTAATCACTTTTTGTAATGTGCCATCTGAGGATACGAGGAATGCGAAAGGGCTTATCCATTGATTTTTCAGTAAATTTTTCAAGATGAGGAAAGGCCTCATAGATCCAAATTTGTAAGCAGTATAGCAGTGAAAAAACAACTCAGAGTCTATGATAGAGTGTAAATAAAACAAGAATCTACAATAAACTCACTAAAGGGTTTATGGTAGATACCATAAATGCCCAGGAAAATCTGAATAGAGCATACTATGCCTTCTGCTTCTCATCAAATACTTCTCTCTGCTTCTTCAGATCACTTTTCTTCTTTAGATAGTTCAGGGTCAGTTGAAATGTCTCTTTCCCCCATGGATAATTCTCGAAGAAACTCAAAGAATCGACCATTCGAATCAGTTTCGTGTCGACAACCTTTGTCGAATCTTTTGCAAGCAACATGGTGTGCAAGAACCACAGTAAATAACACTTAAAATTTTGGTCCTCGTTCATCTTATTCCCTCTGATCAAGTGTAATAAATTGGCCACCATAATATTTTTATTTTTCATTACCTTAAAGCAAAAATGCTCCCCCTTGTCTAACACTTTCTTCATTTTTTTTTCACTGGGGCATGATGAGCAGTTCAGCCCCGTGATCAAACAAAATTCTTTCAAGCCAAAACAGACAGGCTTGTTGTTAACGCAGAACTACATCTCATGACGCATCTTATCGCTCTTGACACATCGCAACAATAAATATTGGACCAACTGCCCATTGAACTTGAGATGTTCCGACAGGTTTCTCAGGTATCCAAAACTGGACCGCTTGAATCTTTTCTTCAACTCCTGGTCGATAAGAACTTTCTTAAATTCTCGATAAGCAGTCATTCTTGATCTGATCGATATCTTCGCCAGGAAAGATCCGACCTCATCCATTATCGTTCGAATATCATACCGCTCCACGAAAATAAACTTTGACAAATATTACACGGACAAGGGATCATTATCCCTATCATCATTGTTTCTCCCACTTCCCTCGCTCTCTTCACTGTCACCACTAACACTGTGCTCGGGAAGGACATCTTCACTAGACTCGGTGTAGTCGCTTATCTCCTTTAACTTCGGATCTGATTCAAACACTTCCTTATTAATTTTATTTGGTTTTGAGACATTTTCAATTGCCTTGGCTTTTCTTTTTCTACTACTACCAGCAAAATCAGAATCGGTACCGACTTTGCTTTTAGGATGGATGGTTTTTTTATCCATTTTCAACACAATCAACACATACAGGATAAATCTCCCATTTTCAGTTCATAGACCACAAGTCTATCAATAGAAATAAGTCAATGCTCAAATGAACCCACTCCCTCCTCAAAAATAAAGAAATACCCCACCAAAATTCAACATGCAGTATCAAAATCAAACTAGTGCACCTAATCAAACTAATTAGCTATTAATCTTTTAATTTTTACAATTTTAGCCATCATATTTTAAAAGAATTTTATATGTCTAAAAATTGATTTCAATTTAGGGCATTCTCATTTCATAGACCACGGTTCTATGGACAGGAACAGGTCACTGTTCGAATCAAAATGCCGAAACAACTCTTTCACCGTCAAACAGTTCACTCCACACATCAATAACTGAACCAAAATCCAACGTGCAGTATTAAAACACAATAATTGCTAAAAATCAAACTAGTGCACCTAATCGAACTAATTAACTATTAATCTTTCAATTTTTACTATTTAAGCAACCATATTTTAAAAGAATTTCATACGTTTAAAAATTGATTTCAATCTAGGGCATTCTGATTTCATAGACCACGGGTCGATTTCATAGACCACGGATCTACGGATAGAAACAGGTGACTGTTCGAATCAAACTGCCAAAATAACTTTTCAAATAATGATTATCCCAACATTCAACACTTCTTTTCTAAAAAAAATGGAACTAAACCAAAACTCCTTAATCAACCAAATTCAAAAAAAAAATTCCTACATCACTACAAATCGATTAGCAAAGAAACCTGTTTAAATGAATCTACAAATGATCGAAACATGATTTTAACTAACCTTATGAAGAAACAACGGGCTCTTAGCAGTTGCAAAAGAAGGAAAAACAAAAATGGCATTTGGGGAGAAGAGTTTTGAAAGCGGGAGTTGGGAGACAATTTAAGAAGAGAGAGGTCTTTTTTTTATATTGAAATAAGTGGATGGGTGTTAGTGTATTATGTTAAATTTGTAAAGTTAGAAAAATGATACAATGGTCCCTTGGCCCACATGTGGGCCTTTTCCATACTTTTTATACTCTAATCCTAAAAATAATTCAAAAAGAAATTTAGTATCCCTTTGGCAAAATAGTTTTAAGAAAGGTAGCTTTTGTCAATTTTTCCCAGATAACTGTTAAGATCAAAATTGGCTATAATTTTCTTTTAGTTTGAATATTATTTTCTTAAATATATTTATGTTTAATTGATATTATTTTATCTTTGGTTCTTACACAAATTCAAAGTTACTTTGGATGGTATGGAATTGAAACAATTTTGCATTTAAAAAAAAAAATCTCGGCATTGATTGCTTTTTCTTGAATTTGATTTTTTTACTGAGGGAAATTTATAAATTTATGTTGTTGTTTCTTCTACATGTGTAGCTAGCAAAAGACTTCACATGACTCTTAAATGCACGAAAATTAAATGCCTGTAGCAATTTTTTACATTTAAACAGAGGAAGTACTTGAGCTCACCGAAGGTAGTTAGGTAAGATTATACTTTTTTTCTTGGTTTTCCATCCAGTGTTCGGCATCCGCATTGGAGTCCGACTAATTTGGATTCACACCGTGTAGGGGCCCATTCGGGTGGAAGCGCTCCCTACCAAGAATTTTTCCATACCCAGGGCTCGAACCCGAAACCTCTGGTTAAGGGAGGAGTAGTCCCATCCACCCACTGCACCACATCATTTGGTGGTGGTAAGATTATATTTCAATGCATTCAAAGATGCCATCATTTAATTTTTATGACTAATTCATTATAAGTCTTCAGAGATAAATATAAGGGGCATATCTCTATCTCGATCTCTAATGTATTAAAGATGTAAATATCTTTGGAAAAGTGATTTGAACTTTTTATCATTCATTAAAAATCTTTGTAATAGACAACATCATCTTTCAATTATTGGATAAAATTATAATTATGTCCAAACCTTAATAGTATATAAAATTTTAGACCAAAATATATCATAATCGTGAGAATATTTCAACAATTAATTATATAATTTGTTTCCTTCTAAAATTGATTTTTTGATGTCGTCGTACATAATTAAGGAAGGAGAGTATAAAGAAAAGAAATTGAATTCCACCGAAATACTACCTCTGATTTAGAGTTCTTATTAGTTACGTATTTTGGTACTCTTTCATGTGTAATTAAATTATAACCACGCGTAAACACGTAATGTGTTAAAAGATTAATGGTGCATGTTACTAGGTTATATTAGGATTGAGGCTCCCTTGCCCCCCATCAACAACAACACACAATCATGCCGAGAGTGAACCTAAAAAGATTTCAAGCCACGCATAGGAATCATAGGAACTTAGGAAGCTCGACTCAAATTTAATACAGGTTGGTAAGTTAATTGAGTTCTATTTTTTCAATTAGTATATCAATTATCTTTTGAGAAAATGGTCTATTACCCCCCAACCTTTAGTCGAAATTCCAACTACACACTCAACCTTTAAAGGTGACCTATTACCCCCCTGAACTATTTTAAAATGAAATTATTACCTCCCGAACTATTTTAAAATGGAATTAATACCCCCCCCCCCCAAAAAAAAAAAGTCTGGCAACCAGTCATTTGGAATGTGGGTGTGATGCACGCGCTGCCACGTGTCATGACACGTAATTCCACGTCATATTACTTTTTTTTACTATAAAAATTTAATTCCACATCATATGCCATGTCATATGTCTTCTTCTTCTTCTTCTTCAATGGCATAATGAATCATATGGAATTCACACGATATGTAATCTTATCAAAATCAAATCAACAATTAATGTCCGAAAAAATATTTGATTTTCAAAAAATGTCGCCGCCTTCAATGGTGCAGTTTCAATAGTGAAACACCGTTGGACAGTGACGGCGCCGAAAAATTCAAAATTCCGGCAACTTTATTTTTTTTGATGAATTTCAACATTCTCAACGTCAATCAATTTTTGGGGAGCTAAGGAATGATTCTAACACAGAAATTAATTCAATTTCCCAATCTAAATTGATTCAACAGTCTCACGTAATTCAAGTTCTTGGATGTCATTGAAGAAGAAATGTCATTGATGAGTTCTTGGATGCCATTGAAGAAGAAGAAGAAGAAGAAGAAGAAGAAGAAGAAGAAGAAGAAGAAATGCCATTAGTGAGTTCTTGGATGCCATTGATGAAGAAGAAAAATTGAAGAAAAAGAATGGAAGAAGAAGAAATGCCATTAATGAGTTCTTGGATGCCATTGAAGAAGAAGAAGAAAAATTGAAGAAGAAGAATGAAAGAAGAAGAAATGTCATTGATGAGTTCTTGGATGCCATTGAAGAAGAAGAAGAAGAAAAATTGAAGAAGAAGAATGGAAGAAGAAGAAATGTCATTAATGAGTTCTTGGATGCCATTGAAGAAGAAGAAGAAAAAATGAAGAAGAAGAAGAAGAAGAAGAAGAAGAAGAAGAAGAAGAAGAAGAAGAAGAAGAAGAAGAAGAAGAAGAAAGAAAAAAAAATTAAAATTATATATATTTATTTAAAGAATTATTAAAAATAAAATTTTAATAAATTATTTTCGTTCTAACTCTCTTTAAAAGAGAGTGAAACACACTCTCTTGCCATGTCAGCATTGGGAGGGGGGTTAATAATTTCATTTTAAAATAGTTCAGGGGGGTAATAGGCCCTCTTTAAAGGTTGAGTGTGTAGTTGGAATTTTGACTAAAGGTTGGGGGGGTAATAGACCATTTTCTCATTATCTTTTTAATATTGCTGCAGTTCTACTTCAATCTTAGTGTTTGTTTTATTGTAGTCAAAAGAAAAGTGAAAATAATAGTAAGTGAAGTCAATATTTTTTTTTAATTCTATAGCAGGTGATTCAAATATTAACATTGTTGTTTCCCCATTCTTATGTCTCCCTCTGCTTTGGATCATCAAGGTCAATAACCTTATTCAGTACATTATTGTTCAGTTTGCAGATATATATACACATAAATTTTGAATATATGATATAGAAAGTAAAAGATAAACCAACATCAGTTATCCGTTGAAAATGAGTTAAGGGTGAAAAATATACCTAAAGTATCCTCTTTTCTAAGTTTCATACCTGAATTATCAAGTATTTGATTTTCTATCTAAATTATCAGTGCAATGTCAGATTGTTACTAAAGGTCAGGAAACCAAACTATGAGTTCTCTATGGAATGGCCACAGATATTGGAGGAGTTTGACAGAATTAAATGCAAAATGAAAGTCACAACAGTGCAATGGGAGATGCCAGAACAAGGATGGGTCAAATACAATACAGACGAAGCCTTCAGAGGAATAGAGGGAAAGAGTTCTTATGCATATTGCCTGAGAGATGATACAGGGGATATTATATATGCTCGTGCAGAAACACATACACATGCAGACAGTTTGCAAGTGGAAGCAAATGCAATACTTCAAGCAGCTAAACATTGCAGGCATACACAATTTGACAAAGTCATATTTCAAATGGATTCACTCCTAATGTAGAAGATTCTAACAGGAAGCTGGCAAAGTCCATGGAGTATAGCAAGTATAGTTTTTGAAATTAAACAACAGTTGCAGGAAAAGAAAGTAATTTATCAGCATGTATACAGAAAAGGTAACAAGTTAGCAGATTATCTTGCTAATTTACCTATAGATTCAGGAGCAGTCATTTACACTAACTTTCATCAAAGATGTAAAGCAATTGTTAATAGTGATAAATGTCAAAGTCCCTATTTAAGGATTACACCAGCTTGAGGATAAAGGGTAAATAAAAGGCCAAGACAGGGTAGTAAAATTACACTTCATAGCATCACAAAGGAAGAACATAAAGAAGAGAATACATCAAATAGTTGTTTCCCTCAAAGCCAACAGAAAGGAGTCGCAGCTATAGGGGAGAATCTAGCTTTTTTCCTTGTAGATCTGATTAGTAACGGAGACGATGTTAGAGTGCAGGAGCAGCAAGTAAACAAATGTACAGGATACACTAACTTACTTGAAGTTCTGTTCATTCACTTGAATACATCATTCCAACCTGGTAAATGGAGATAAATTGGAAAAATCAGCTGAATAGAGGTCAGATTTGAAGCAAGAACCCAAGAGACGTACGATTGGGAGCTGAATCATAAAAAAGGAAGACAATTGGAGGAATAACAGTGATGAGAATCAACTTAGGAAAGAAGAGACGCAACAGTCAAGAAGGAAAGGAAACCGGATCTTCATTTTGAAAACCCTACTTACACTAAGTGTTTCTTTGTAGTTTTTATTTGGTTTAATTTGTCTTGCTTTATTTGACCCGGGTTGGACTGGGTCAAGTGATGTTGAAACAATTTTTGTTTTACTTATTAATAAAAAGCTAAATTAAACCAAAAAAAATATATTAAATTATCACAAAATATCTAGCAAAGCACATCCAAACTATCAGTTGGAATTGAGTTTCAGGATTTTTAGAGCTCGTCGGAAGTCAAGTCATGAATTGTGGTATAAATTCGTGTCTCATGTCAATTTAGGATCAGGGTCTTAGGTCAGGTATTAAGTTGGGATTAAAAATTGGGACCCCGTTCAAGGATAAAAGTCAGGATTGGGATCGAATGTCAAGGTCAGGAGTTGATTTTGCAATCAGGCCGGTTGGGTCTCAATTGAGAGCCAAGACCCTTAAAGATCAAAACTTTCAACGACTGAATTGTTAGTTAATATGCAAATTCCTTTAGATTGTTACCTAATTATTTATTTTCATGCCTACTTTCTAATAATTTTCTTTTTTGTTTATATAATTTTATTGATTGATGTGAGATACACATGCAAAGTACGTACAAATTATGTAAGGAAGTCTAATATTTGTGTCACTATTTAGGGTTGGCTCGTGACAAAAAGAAAAAGAAATTTAGGATTTCACCTTATATAAAGTTCTTGTATAATTTTATTAAGCAGTGTTTGGGATTCAACTTTATAACAAACATATTATTTTTACTTTTCTCTTGTTTAATTAAATTTAAATGCTTAAAGTTTCTCCAGCAAAAGTTGACTTTAACTATTCAATCACACAATTTTGAACTTATAGCAAGCTTAGTTCAATTTGATGATATTTACGGTTATTCTTAATTAACGTTTGATACACGTGAAATGCACGTATCCTAAACTAGTTACATTAATTGTGTGACCATAGTCTATCACTCTAGAGGAACTAAAAAGGGTGTTTTAATTTATCAACGACCTCATCATATGCATCCTTAAGGTCACAATGGAAGTTTCGATATAATCCTTCTTTACACATTTTTGCAACATCTAGTGTAGGCATATCATCTCTTGAAGCGACAAAATAATCAAGGCACAAACAATAAAAACTTTGTTCTTCTGCTAAATGATATGTCCTACATGAATTTGCTAATGAAATAGATAGTACGGAGTATATGTTAAGCAGTATTATAATTGTATATAAGTTACATAGTATTTTATTTCCTAGAATAGGATTTAATTACAGATTGTATAGTAATGACAATATATATTCTTTCCTAGATTAGAAATCTAACCTACAGTTGTACAACTATAAGTATTTAATTACGTATTATTGAAGAGGTAATTCAGAAAATATTAGTTTCTTTATCTCGTTTCTCTATCATGGTATTAGAGCCAGACTCATCCCAAATCTTAATTCACCGATGTTGGGCCCCCATATTATATTATCCATGATCTAGTTAACGAGGTCTGGGCGTGCGGGGGAGTGTTAAGTATCCCACATCGAAAAAAGAATGGGTAATTGGTCTTCGTAGATGGACTTGGGCAATCCTCCCCCCAAAAGCCACCATATAATTTTTTTAGTGCTCTCTGTTTTCTCTACACAGGTACTTTGCTACCTTCTTGAGTTCCTTTTGTGCGTACCTTTTTTTCCTCTTTGATAATTGGTCGATCAATGGATTCACAATCATCTTCGCACGACTTGCTCTCCATAAAACTGGATGGTTCCAATTTTCCTCTCTAGGAATTCCACTTTGGAATATTTATTCAAGGTAAGGGCGTTTTGGGGTTCTTAGATGGTTCTGCTCTTCCACCAACAGACGCAAAAGAGTTGGATCTCTAAGAATTGAATGATGCGAAGGTAATCACTTGGATGTTAAATTCGGTACATGATGACATTGCTATGGGGCTTAGACCTTTCAGTTTTGCTTCTGAGATGTGGACCCACCTCCGTACAGTCTATCAATAAAGTAATCTTGCGCGTGAGTTTGAAGTGGAACCCAACATTGCAGAATGCACATAGGGGGACAAGAATGTTCGCTCCTTTTATGCTGGTTTGCAGTTGCTCTTGTCAGAACAAGATCAAATTCTTACGCAAAATATTTCTAAGGTAGGGCTCAAAAAGATGTTGGGAGAACGAAAGAAGACAAGGGTGGTGCAATTCTTAATGAAACTCTGGCCTAAATTCGAGCCGATTCGTGGCAGTTTGTAAAGCAGGGAAGTCACACCTGCTCCTGACGTTGTATTGACAACCGTCTTGTGTGAAGAGACAAGACTTGGAACTCAGGCTGCCATGGAGTCTACGTCATTACCTTCGGTTGCGTTACTTGTAGGAAAATTAACAACAGTTGTTTCTACCGAAAATACTAAGAGAAGTGTCCAATACTATGAATGTCAAGACTTTGGTCACATTGCAGCTAATTTTCCTAAGAAGAAAACATATTGTGCTTATTGCAAATTACTGTCCATCATATTTCAGGTTGCTGTTGTCACCCAAATCATTCACGCACTGCTCACCAAGCTTACCAGACAAATATCACTACATCATCTGGTTTCTTCCCTATCGGTCATGATCTTGAAAAACTTATTTGAGTTTTTGGTTATGTTTGCTTTGTCCATCTTCCAGCACATGAACGACATAAGCTTTTGGCAAAGGCGGCACAGTGTATTTTTGTGGGCTACAACAACACACAAAGGGGGTATCTATGTTATGATGCATCTCATCGTTATCTTCGAATATCTAGACATATTAGTATCTTTGAGGACCAGTTTTTTTTTGCAAATACAATTCTAAACATGCTTTAGAATCTCTCTCTTTTTTGTACAAGTTTGATGACAATGTGGTAGCAACTGACCCTCATCTTGATTCTCTGAAACATCCCGTGGACTATGATAATGGTGATCTACGACCCTCATCTCTTTCCAGTACTGATCCTCTACTTGAATCCCAAGAACAACCCGAGAACTATGATAATGATGCTCTCCAACCCCTTTCTCTTTCTGGTATGGCTTTACATCATCATTCTCATCTTTAGAAAAAGGATCCTCTTATCCAGTTACTCCTCCACATCGGTCTAATAGAACAAATCGCCTTGTTCCCGAACGGCTTGATTACTCTCTAGGGAAATTTGGTAAATCTTATGTATTGCATACCAGACTGAATTCTGTTGAGGTACCTACATCTTAATCCCAGGCTTCTACACAAACCTGTTAAAAAGTGGCAATGTCGGATGAGCTTTGTGCATTGAATGAAAATTCAACTTAGGACTTTGTTGATAAACCAACAGATGGAGTTTTCATTGGAAGTAAGTGGGCGTATTCCATTAAAATAAAGGCAGATGGTACAATTAATCACTACAAAGCTCGGTTAGTTGCTCAAAGGTACAAATAATAGTATGGGGTGGATTATGAGGAGACTTTGGCACCTGTTGCTAAGATGAAAACGGTACGAACATTATTGGCCTTGGCTTCAATAAAAGGTTGGACCTTACATCAGTTGGATGTGAAAAATGCATTTCTTCACGGTGATCTGGAAGAAGTTGTGTTTATGAAAACACCACCTGGGTGTGTTCTGCCAAGACCAAATGTGGTCTGTCGTCTTCGAAAATATCTCAATGGCTTAAAACAGGCTCCCAGAGCTTGGTTTGATAAATTTCGATCCACAATTCAAACTGTGGGCTTCTCTCAAGTTATTCAGATTGTTCCTTATTTCTTCGTACTTCTCCAATAGGTATCACAGTACTTCTCATCTATGTTGATGATATCATTATCACAGAAAATGATCAAGAGAATATTACTAAGTTAAAAGAATTCTTGCATACCTAATTTAAGATGAATGACTTGGGGCGATTGACATACTTTCTTGGACTTGAGGTTCTATACTTGCCTACTAAGATCATGCTTACACAAAAAAAGTATGCTGGTGATCTTGTTGCTACGGCTGGTCTTACTGATGGCAAGGTTGTATACACCCCAATGAAGATTAATACGAAATACAAGGAAGCTGATGGTGAACCATTCAGTGATCCAACATTGTATCGGCAGTTGGTGGGATCATTAGTTTATCTCACTATGAGAAGGCCGGACATCTCATATGCTGTACAAGTTCTAAGTCAGTTTGTGGCTAATCCTTACCATATATATCACACTGCATTACTTCTGGTCATTCGGTATGTTCGTGGTTCAATGAATCAAGGTGTTCTCTTCCACTCTAATTCTCCTATATATCTTGAGGGATATACTGATGCAGATTGGGTTGGTTGTCCCGACTCTCGTTGTTCCGTTACTGGTTGGTACATATTTCTAGGCACATTCTTGATATCTTAGAAATGTAACAAACAATCTCGTACGTCTAAATTATCTAGGAGGCCGAGTATCGGGCTATGTCGGAAACAAGTTCGGAAATTGTTTGGCTATGAAGTCTATTATCTAAGCTTGGTGTTGCTATTATATCTCCTACGGTGTTACATGCTGATAACACTAGTGCGATTAAAATAGCCACAAATTCTGTGCAACATGAAAATTCAAAGCATGTAAAGGTGGGCTGTCATCGGGAACTAGTTGTTGATCGTCTTATCACTCTACAACACATTTCTTCTCATGATCAACTTGTTGATTTGCTTACAAAGGCTATGACACGCGCGCGACATAGCTATCTTATCTCCAAATTGCTACTGTGTGATCGTCGGTATCAATTTGAGGGGGGATGTTAGGTAGTATTATAATTGTATAGAAGTTACAAAATATTCTCTTTTCTAGAATAGAATTTAATTACAGATTGTACAGTTATGACAATATATATTCTTTCCTAGATTAGAACTCTAACCTACAGTTGTATAGCTATAAGTATTTCATTATGTATTATTGAAGAGGTAAGCAGCTATTCAGAAAATATTAGTTTCTCTATCTCGTTTCTGTATCAGTATAAAGCCAGAAAAACACACAAATCTTCTCCAATAACATCATTTGGGCACAAGCTATCTTTTTGTTCATATTTCCTGGAGAGATAAATAATTGTGCAGTAACATTAAAGAGTTTCATAAATACAATTTTTAAAAACTTAAACAAATTAGAAATATTGTATTAACAAAAAAAACACCACTTCAATTGATTTTTTTCTTTGAATATTTCAAAAAACAGTGGTCTTATTTTTCTCAAAAAATAAGATCTCTCCAATTAAATTAGCTCAATGTTGGTTCTTAAAATGGCATCTCCAAATATTTTACCCGTGCCTAATGTCATTGTTGCTCTTACTTAATTAGCCAATTGGTTAGCCTTTTCAAATTTTTTTTTTTGGTTTCCCATCCTGTGTCCGTTACCTGCATTGGAATCCGACTAATCTGGATTCGCACCGGGTAGGGCCCCATTCGGGGGGTAGCGCTTCCAACAGAGTTTTCTCCATGCCCAGGGTCGAACCCTCGACCTCTGGTTAAGGGTGGAGCAACCCCATCTGCTGCACCAAAACTCATGTTGATTTTTCAAATATTTAAAAGCAGTGTAAAATAATTAGCATAATAATTTTGTTGTTGTATTTGTATGGTAATTCTGTTTCACACACTTTGAGTGTATATAAACTTAAATTAGTGCCTCCATCATTGATGAGAGTCATTTGTGACGCACAAATTTCACGTGTAAAGAACGTAAATTGTATTTCAAATATAGAAGCGTGATAAGATTGAAAGAGATGAACAAAAGCAAGAACAGTAAAAAATATTTAACTCTTCTTCTAATAACTAAATAATGTATGACTTAAAACTTACGTTTGCGAAGACAATGATGTAGATTGTAGAGTACAAATACAAGAAGCAATTGGTAGAATATAGATATTTAATAATATACATTATGAATGAATAAATATTTTATCATTAACCAAGAGCTGAAAAAATACTAATGTTCAGATGAATCATTTATTTGGTGCCTTTTTACTCAATGGTCTAAAAGAGACATTAATGAAGTCTCATTAATTTGAAAAGAAACCTGCAAACAATTCAATAATATCGATCACACTCTTCTTTAATAACCAAAAATAATAATATATTTATGTTAAATCTTATTTTGAATTATACCGCAAGTTCTTCAAAACTCTCAAGTTAATTTTAAAATTGTTTCTCTTATGAATCCTTGATAGTAAATACACCATAGTGAAGAGAGATATCAAAAGAATTAATTATTTGTCTAAAAATTGAAAGTCAATTGCATTTTATTCTGCTTATGATCTTTCATTAGTATCTGAATCATATCAATCACAGAAGAAATCTAAATAAAGTTCATAGTTCAATTAATACTACAATTGCTCTTTTGGACCCGCGGAGGGGGGGGGGGGGGGGGGATTACAAAGGAAGTGAATTTAGTTTTTCTTCTCCTCGTTATTTTAAGTATTTGTCTAGTGACCTATGTTATTTGTTTTTATTTAATATACAATTTGACCAAATATACCCTAATTTAATCTAATTCCTCAAGTGACAAGAAAGGGTTGCTCAAATGATAAGTACCTCCACTTTCAATTTCGAGGTTGTGAATTCAAGTCACCAAAGGAGCGAAAAGGTGAGAGCTATTAGAGAAAGGTAAAAAAAAGCCTCCGGCTGAAAGGGTTTTTTCTCAAGAAGCAATAAATTTTAAACTTGATAAAGAAGAGAAGAAGAGAGTAAATAAGCTTCATAATTTTTCTTGTTGAAAAAAGTAATGAATACAAAGATGTACATGTAGTATTTATACACTGTAGCTTTCAGAAGTTGGTTATAATTAACTACTTAACTGATTTTGAAAAGCTTTTAAGCGTTAACTGCATTTATGAAATGACTAATCTGCCCATAATCTTAACTAAATAGTATCACATTCTCCCACATCAACATATATCTCAACACTCCCCTTCGAGTTAGGAGGTGAGAGAATGTTTAAAGTTTAAAGCTTGCATAAGAGATACTCATGCTGATATTTAGGTAAACCTTTAGACAGAACATCTGCTAGTTGATCTTGAGCAGGCACATACTTCACAATAATTAGACCATGTTGCAACTTTTCTCTAACAAAATGAAAATCTATTTCGATGTGTTTTATTATTTCATGATATACTGAATTGACAACAATTTTGAGTTGCTGCTTTCTTTGCTGTCACTATACACATGAACTGGTAGATGAACATTGTCATCAACTTCCTTTAAAATACCAATCAACCAAATGATTTCTAAAATTGTATTGGCCAAACTTTTATATTCAACCTCAGCTAAACTTCTTGAGACTGTAGTCTATTTCTTAGCTTTCCATTAGACCAATGAATTCCCTAATTTGATCATGTAACCTGTAACAAATTTTCTAGTAAGAGAATATGCTGCTCAATCAACATCACAATATGCTAAAATCGTTTCATCTTAGTTACTAGCTAAGAGTAAATCTTGACCTGGTTGCTTCTTTAAGTATTTGACAACTCTCAATACTACATCCATGTGAGATTTTTTAGATTGTTGAAGAAACTGAGTTAAAAGTCTTGGCACTAGAAGAGATACCTGGTCTGGTTATATTGAGATAGAGTAATTTACCAATAAGCTTTTGATACATTATTTGATCAACTAGTAGATCAGCACAAATACTTTGACTTTGCCTTAAATATTCATCATACTACAGACAGAAGTCAACTTCACATTTGTATATTTAGGAGTATTTGTTGATTTTGCTACAGACAATCCAATTTCAGCTATCAACTCAAGAGTCTATTTTCTCTGATGCATAAGAATACCAGCCTTAGACCTTATTATAAACTCAATTCCCAAGATGTACTTTAACTCCCATAGATCCTTCATTTTGAAAACAATCTTTAAAGCTTTTTTTGTGTCCTGAATAAGTTTATACTACTCCCAGTAATAAGCATATCAGCAACATACACAAATATAACAATTATTCCTTTACTAATTTTCATGATAAATAAGGAATAATCATGTTGACTCTGTGGAAACTTCAGATGTAACCAAAGCTTCTGTCAACTTATGGTCCATTACCTTGGAGCCTATTTAAAACCATTAAGGATTTGCTAAGTCTGCACACATTCTCCCCTTAACTTGTAAATCCTTGAGGCAATGTCATGTAAATCTCATCATGCAAATCTCATTGTAGTAAAGCATTAAATAAATTCATTTGATGTATATGCTAGTTTTTTGAAGCAGCAATAGCTAAGATGGATCTAATAGTAACCATCTCAACCACTGAAGAGAAAGTTTCCTTGTAGTCTATGCCTTTCTTTTGGCTATATCTCTTTGCAACCATTCTTGACTTAAACCTCTCCATATCACCAATAGACTTGTACTTTATCTTATATATCCACCTGCAACCTATAGGTTTCTTGCCAGCAGGAAGATCAATTATCTCTCAAGTTTTGTTCTCCTCAAGAGAATGGATTTCTGTTTGGATAGCATCTACCCATCTCCTCAAGATAAGACTGATAAGCAGATGATAAATGACTGTAACTAATGTAGTTACACATAGGGTACTGAACATCTGAATTAATATTTAAGGACACGAAATCTTTCATCCATTTATGAGCTTGTCTATCTCTGCTTAATCTTCTATTTCAAATAATAGTAGTTGAAGGAGCAATTTCTATATTTTAAAAGAATCACAAGCTCAATGTCAGGTTGAGCCATCTGAATATCTGCATTATCTATCAAATCATGCTCAAAAGTCCGAACTCCTACATTTTCATCATTGGCCTGAACTTCAATCTCAATTATGATAAGACTAGGATTTATGATAGAATGACTTTGTTTAGTTGGCACAACTGGACATACATACTCATGATTATGTAACAAGACATCACAACTTAACAATGGATCAATAAAAATAGTTTGCTTAGCTTGAGCTTCTATTTTAGCAAAAGAAAATACATCCTCTTTAAATATGATGTCTCTATATATAAAGAAAGTGTGATCTATCAGATCATACAATACATATCCTTTCTGATTTTTTGAATATCTCACGTGTATTGTATTTCTGGATCTAGGCATCAACTTTTCATGTTCATTTATACTTTTGCAAAACACTGACACCCTAAGATGAGTTAGCATAGGTTTTACACCATACAATCTTTCATAAGGAATCTGGTCTTCAATGACACTGCTTGGTATCCTATTAATGAGATATACTGCAGCTAAAACATAGTGAACTCAAAATTCTAAAGGTATTTTCGCTTGAAATCTTAAGGCTCTAGTCACTTTCAAGATGTATCTATGTTTTCTCTCGACTACTTTATTTTGTTGAGGAGTATAAGGTCAAAATCTCTAATTAATTATACACAATTCTTTAAACACAGTATCTCACACTGTGTTGACAAACTCAGTGTAATTGTGAGACCCTAAGACCTTTACAGACTTCCCAAACTGAGTTTCAAAATACTGCAAAAATATCTTAATGTATTGTCACGATCCAAAAATTGATAGGTCATGATGTCACTTGTCGCGGCGAACCTTGACAAGTAAGCCTCTTACCCAAACTGATACACATAGAGAAAAAATAAGAATGCCCCAAGGTAAGGCTTCTGGAACGAAGTCGAACTACATAGATATAATAGAAGCAAAATAAAATAAAATCAACACATGCATTCATAACTCTCAAAACCTGGTGTCAGCAGCATAAGAACTACTAATACAATTACGGAGTCAAATACATCGGAAAAATAACCACAAAGGAAAATATCTGTCCGAACACTAATAAAGACATAACTAATACAGAAAGATGGAGGTGAATTCTGGACGTATGAATGTTCAATCGCTACCTTGAGAAATCTGAAGGCGTCCGAAATCAATCAGTCTGAGGTGCACTCGAACTTAAAGTTACACAGAAAGGGTAAAGTAGGAGCGAGTACGGTCTACTTATACTGAGTAGGTATCATAGGCCAGCTGAGCAAAGTAGAAAATAAAGCATACAAAATGCATACTAAGGGCACTTCACCTACAATCAGAAAATGTCCCACAACGGTAGCCCACAACGCTTATATTAACAGTTCTAATATATCACATATATCGCAACATCACACCAAGATAGAACACAAGTACGCATTATATCACATATAAGAAGTTAACATGTATATTCAAGATCATCAAGTACAAGTAAAGGAAGATACGATAAATACATAGATGACAAGTCTATATGGCAATACAACACAATATAACACAATAAAGTAAGTGCAATGTATATGATGATGATGCACGAGGTCATCGCACGACCTCCAGGATCATCACACAATCTTTGTATACCTACGGTGCCAAATCTTCCCGACGTAGGAATCATGGGGGTTTGTCCATCCATTTATAATCCACATATCTCATATCTCCTTTCCGACATATCCCTCGAAAAGGATTTTATAAGGTATTACAATATCTCCTCCTCAACATATCCCTCGAAGAGGATTTTAAAAAGATGTTGCCAGTGTTACTCAGGTGTTGCCACGGTGGTACCAATGTTTCATGAATGAGTATGATATGAGGACATAATGCTCACAACCAATAACAATGAGTATTTACACAACCAACCACAATCATACATTTCCACAATCAACCACAATGATATATTTTCACAATAATGTAAGCTAATATCCACTCATTATTTTTGTTTCATCCATAAATTTCCACCTGTCACATAAATCAACAAGTATGAATATATCATAATACGCCAATGATACCACATTAGGTATTTCAACGACACAATACAATTATTCACATGTATTCAGGAATATCAATATCACATAGGACACTACACAGTCACACACATCATATAATATTTCAATTTCGACAATTACATCACATATAGACCTCCATATGGATACAACACATAGCTATCGATTTTTCATGATTAGTTCCTACTCTTAACATGCACTTAGTACCATCATTTACTACCCAGTCCAGTCTGAAAAAGTTAAGTCATAACCTATATCAAAAGCTGAAACTAGTCTGCTACACTTCGAGCCCACGACCTTAATTTCCACGAACGATCCTGAACTCTATTAAAAACATCAACTATGGAATCTACGCGTCAAAACAAAATCAACAATGCTCATATTGACTACTTTTGGTTTGCGATCAAAACGGACCCCCAAAACGAGTTTTTGAGAAAAGAAAAAAATCGTAACTTTACTTTAAAAATATATTCTCCATATTTTTAGGAACCTACAACTGAAAAATTAAGTCAAAAATGAGTTTCAAATCGAAGAAAAATTAATTTTGAGCTTTATCGGGTAAAAATCCTTGAAATTTGAGTTAAAATCAAGAATCAGAGTTGTTTTGGAGGTTAAATTGATGAAAAACTAGTAAGTATAAGATTAAAACATTATTCAAATGAAAATGAGTGAAATTAAGGTTTAAAATTAAGCCCTAAAATTTTTGGAGTTTTGAAAAATTAATCAAGAAATTACTAAGAAAAGGGTGAATTCTTACCTTAATTCCGTAAGAGAATCAAGAAAGAAATGTTAATCTAACTTCTCAAGCTCCCACACTATTTTAGATTTTAACTCTCAAGATACAACATGAAAAATGAGCAAAATGGGCTAAAAAAGGGGAGAAAAATCTACTATATATTGCAGATTTTTCTGCTATAACTGATTTTTCTAACTCCCATCGGACTTCGACGGGGTGTCCGAAATTAGTTTGGAGTCGATATACGCAAACGAATTATGTAACCACACAAAATTCGATGCTCTGAACTCAATGGAGATATCAAATTTTCAAAAAAAATATGTTTTCACAAAGTTGACCCTCAAAACTCGAAATCATAATTTTCCAAATCAAGGATCGAAATGAGATTTAAAAGCCGTAAAATCACACCAAACATGTTACCACACTAAAATAGACGTTCTGAATCTGCTAGTGAATTCATGTTTTCCATCTGAGGTCGTTCCAACCAAATATGGGGCCCACAATCATATTTCTAATTTTTCAACTTTTCAACAAATATGTCAAAATGAGCTCGGGTGCACCGAAATCTGAACCAAAAGTTTACCTAGCCTAAATCAATATTTTAAAGTTGATGAGGCAGTTTGTTCAGCCATACATCTCACAAATTAAAAGATATTCACATAAGTCCAAAATAAGTCTTTCGAAACTATCAAAAACCACAATATCACATAAATGGTACCAAAATACATCGGGAATCATTCCAATCACCCCCATACCCCAAAAATATCATCTTTTAATTACGGAGAGGAGTAAAATAGTCAAATCACACAGAAACACACAATTCATATATTTTATCAAAAAGCTAGTCGTTACATATATAGACACACACCATACCTATGTTTAAGTACAAACACCCATGTCATTCTTGTAAATTCATCAACCACTATAAAGAAATGCTTATTTCCATCAAATGTAGCTATTTTATAAGGGCTCCAAAGATTAAGATGAATCAAGTCAAAGCTACAAATATTTTTAATACTACTTCAAGGAAAAACTAATCTTATTTGCTTTTCATAAGGACATATATTGCATTTAGACACTTTACAAAGTTCCTCTTTGTTCATACAAAAAATCTTGCTAAGAACTACAAAATAAGTATGTCTTAGTCTCTTATGCCTAAGCACCATATCCTTTTGCATAGTTCCTAATTGCATAGCTTTACTAGTTACTGAAGCTTGTTGCTCATCTGTGATAGACAAATGCCTAGCAGTAGATAGAGTCCTTCATACTTCTTATCAATTTTCTTCACCTTTCTACTACAAAGCTTCAGTAAAACACAAAAATGTGAAAAAAAATAACTGAGCGTCCTAGTTCCCTGGTTATTTTGCTCACATACAAATAGATTGTACTTGTATTCAGGGATATGAAACACATTAATAATCAGGCTTTCTAGCATTGACACTTCCCCATTGGGAAGAAACACCTTCTTTGGTTCTTTAAACTACATTATAGACTCTTTTAACAGCATATCTAACCTGGATACCATATGATTGGTAGCTTCAGTGTCAATTATCCAGATTTCACTATCTTCAGACACAAATACGGACTTACCTCCACAATAAACTGCATTAGTCTCATCTCCAGTCTTGTCAGTAGAACCCTGCTGCAACATCATTAATCTTTGGTAAATGTACAACCCTTTAGCAATTCCTCAGCAGATTTCTTTGACTTTTTAATAGTTTTGAGATTTTATGTTTGTTGTGCATTCTTAACCTGACTATCTTGATTGTTCCATCCTATACTTGGACCTACAACACTCATTGCTTATATGAAATTGGCTTAAGCCTTCTGTATTTTTTTCTCAAGACTGGATACATGTTCATAGGTAAAAATGTGAGCACTACTATATATTCTAGCTCCCACCTTCTTTTTGGACTTAAAATCAGCGGGAAACCCTACTATCTTATAGCAAGATTCTTTGTTATGACTTTTACATTTGCAGTAATCACACACAAGACCAGCATTACTCGTCTTAAACTTCTAATTTGCAGTGGAACCACCTCCAACTTCATTAAAATGATTACCAGCTCTTGAATTTAAAATAATTGCATCCAAATTATTTGATGTCATAATATTCATACCTAAATCACCAGTAGTTGACACTACAAGCTTCTGTGCCTCATTGCCAACAACCATTGCATAAGCTTGATTAATATTTGGCAAAAGGTTCATTAATAAGATCCGACTTCTAGCCTGATGGTACATCTCATTTAGATCCATAAGAAACTGATATAATTTTTGTCTATTTATATGTGCTACAAACCCTGTAGATTTCTCACAATCACAAGTGGAAGGAGGCATAAGGGCCTCAAATTCATCCCAAAGATTTCTTAGTTTATTATAATATGCAGACACAGATGCAATACCTTGCATCAAGGTACTAATTTATTTGTGTAGGCTATAGATTCTTGACCCATCCACATGATCAAATCTTTCTTTGAGATCATCCTATGTAGTACAATCATTTGAAGAAAAAACAATACCACTCAACAAACTCTTAAAACCAAAATTTATCAGCCAAAACAAGACAATAGTAATGATCCTCTCTCATTGCCCCCATAAATCTTCTCTAAATGTAGTTCATCATGAAAGCGCCATCTATCAAACTAATCTTGTTTCTACCAAGAAGAGCAAGTTTAATTGATCGACTCCACAATGCATAATTTTTCAATCCCAAGCAATTGAAAGAAAATTATACTAAGACCACTAACATCACTCGGGCTTAAGAAGAGAGGGTGATTATAGTTAATACCTTGTTCTGGTGTAAGAATTCCAAAATTAACAACATTTTGAGAGGAAAAACCAGAAAACTGATCATTCTGCATATTCTCTCTATTTCCTTGTTCATTTGCTATATTGACACTTTAACAAATCACAGAAATTCTTTATGAATTCTCCATTCCGCGAAAGGTAAATCACCAATCCGAACATAAGACTCAGAAATTTTAGATGAAAATGTCGATTCTCAGAAATCAACTACAATTGCACTTTGGAAAAATGAGAACGAATTACCTATTTGAGTGTTGTCCTGAGACTTGATACATATAATATGCTCAATAAAAACACCAATTCGTAGAATTTGTGTAATCACTCTAGCCTAATTGATCGAGCTCTGATACCATGAAGGTTTTTTTCTCAAGAAGCAAGAAACTATAAACTTGATAATGAAGAGAAGAAGAGAGTAGAGAAAATCTTCAGAATTTTTCTTGTTGAATAAAGTAGTGAATACAGAGATGTACATGTAGCATTTATACACTGTAGCTTTCAAAAGTTAGTTATAACTACTTAATTGATTTTTGAAAGTTGCTAAGTGTTAACTGCATTTATGAAATGACTAATCTGCCCATAGTCTTAACCAACTAGTGTCACATTCTTCCACATCAACATGTACAAGGGCGGATCTTGGGTGATTGATGGGGGTTCTCGAAAACTCAGTAACTTTCGTATCGATCCTTTATTTATATTGAGAAATATCGATATATTACAGAGCTATCTATACAATATCGATATATTATATAAACATTATATAAACATGTGACAATTTTGTTTCACTTCTTTTTTCGTCACTTGTACATGTAAGAAGCCCAATAAAATATCCACTTAGACTAGCCCACTTTGTATATCCAGCCTATTCACTTAACAGACCTCTAGTTCTGATTTGGGGCAAGAAAAGAGTGAGAGAGCAGTCATATATGAAGAACTTGGTGGTTTTGTCTGTGCTAGCCACGAGCCGATTATTGATACTTGAAAATTATAAGATATGTATAATTTTATTATTTATAATTAAATATACAAATATTATTTTATATATTTTATTTAGATCAATGAAATTCACATATATAAGAATATTTTAAGTTGTTAATTATTATGATTTATAATAATTTTAATGTAATTTTTAAATATAATAACGAATTAATTAAAAAGGAAGTACACAATTTACTGATATAAGAATATTTTAAATTGTTAATTATTTATAATACCTTTGTTAATTATGGTGATTTATAATACTTTTTATGTAATTTTTAAATGTATAATGAATTAAAAAGGAAAATAAAATAAATAATTAATACGGAAAATATTACTAAATTTTTGAAGTGGTATATAGGAATAATAATAATAAATTAGAAATAATAAAGAAAACTACGATTGAAGAAAAAAAAGCAAGCATATCGATCATGAGTTACTTGCTTTAGCAACTTTAGCGTGACTTAGAATATAAGAGAAAAAGGAAACATAATAAAGCACTATACATAAACTACCCCTGAACTTGTCCGGCTTTTTCAAAAAGACACCTAAACTATATTTCCGACCTATTACCCCACAAAACTTACCTAAACCGTTGTAAATGCATTATTTTGATAAAAAATTTACCTCTGTGTGTAGACACGCATAGGAGGCACGTGAATTGCTTAAAAGTTGACTCTTTTAACCAATTAAAAGCTGCCAAGTGTAATTTATTTGTCAATTAACTTAAAATTCACCCTCAAGCCAATAGAAAATTGTCATGTGGCATTAACTAGTTGTCTTCTCCATTTGTTCAACAACTTCTTAGTTTTTCTTTTTTTTACAACATATTTACAACATCTCCTCTTTTGAACAAAAAAGTTGTTTTAGCATTCGATTTTTACACCTTGTATTACTACAATCAAGCATTAAACGTATTTATTAACAATGATAAAATGATAAAAACACAATACAAGACTATTTAAAACCATTTTTTTCATTGGCTTACTTTCCCTTTTCTTTAGTTTCAAATTGGATATACATTTCCATTTTGGGCAATTTTTTTAATTTAAACTGTTCCTTTCATATGTTTAAATCGTAAGGTGAAAGAATCTTTTGGGTAAATTACACAACCCTCAAAAAAAATTTAAATGATAATTGGATGACAAATTACGATAATTTGGAAGTTGCTACAATGGTGGCCGGCGAAGCAGTGATTTCGTGTAAATTAGTGTTGAAAAAGTTTGATCCTGAATTGAAGAATGATAAAGAGATTAAAAAGGGTAAAAAAGAGATGGTATGTTAGCCATTATTTTTTTCGGCGAGAAGGTATTTTTCGATGATAAACCCAATCTGAAAAATTAATTTTTTGTGGGAAAAGATGCTAATGTAGGCACAAGGATCAGTAAAATTGCTTTCAATTCCACTGTTGAAATAGTAATGCAAGACACCAACTTGTTATCGGTGGAATCACATCCTTTCCATCTCCACGACTATAACTTCTTCGTGGTTGGAACTGGTGTTGAAAACTTTGACCCTAAAAAAAATCCTGCAAAATACAATTTGATCGATTCTATTAAAAGAAATATTGTTGGTGTTCGTACTGGCGGTTGTTGCAAGAAATTTCAATAGGAAATGTGAAGAAGAAAGGAAGAAAATAAATAAAGAAAAAGATTAAAATTCATTTACACGTGTCAAATGTTGATTGGCACGTGATATACACATTTATTGGTGTAACTGGTGTTGGCTGAAAAGGGGATTATTTACAATGGTTTAAGTAAGATTCGTGGGGTAATAGGTCGGAAGTATAATTTAGGTGTCTTTTTGAAAAAGTCGAACAAGTTCAAGGGGTACTTTATGTATTTTCTCAAAATTAATCAACCAAAATTTTGAAAATTAGGATTTTAGCATAATGATATCTCCATCCATATCTACTCATGTATGTGTTTGGGATGGATGAACACAACTTTTTAAAAAGTATTATTGTCTTTTGAAACTTATGGTTAGGGGTGGGCATATTTTGGTTTAAACCGAAAAAATCAAATCGAAATTTAATTTTGGTTTTGGTTTTTTCAGTTTTTCGGATCGGATTCGGTTTGTAATTTTAAAATTTTGGTTTTTCGGTTTGGTTTTCATTTTTTTTTTAAAATTCGGTTAAATCGAAAAACGAAAATTTTATAAATAAATAAAAAATATTATATATATATATATATATAATATTTAGTAATTTACATTCACAATTAACATTTAACAGCAAATTCGCATACGTCGTAGGCTGTTTATGGATTGTTTTAGTGACTCAAATATTTTATGGACTATTTTGGAGACTTTGGACTGTTTTATGAACTATTTATGCAGAAAGTATGTTGTTTCATGGACTATTTTTATGAGTTTTGTGTTGTTTTGTAGACTATTTATGCAAGGTTATATTATATGTAATGATTAATGACGTTATGTATTATGTTAAACTTATGATTATTTCATTTCGTTTCATTCATGTTGAGTTATTTCTAGTTATTTATATTTGAAAATGAAAAACAGGTTTGAAAAAAATAATTTTTCTAAAAAAACCATCAATTTAAAATGCTCAATTATGAAAAAGAGAGACTAACTACTTTAATATTTCAAACCGAAATAAAAATTCGAAATACTGAACCGAATTTGTAAAAATCGAACCAAATTGAATTTATTTCGGTTTAGTTACGAATGTCATTTTTGTCAATCCGAAAATCGATATTAAACAATCAGACTGAACCGACCGAACGCCCACCCCTACTTATGGTCCAGCACGTTTACGTGACTAAATAATTCTATTAAGGTAAAATAAAATTTTAAATTAATTTTCTAATAAATTTTTTTGACGAAGGGTCGTATAAATTGAGACAAAGTAAGTATTCTCTCTTTCAACTTTTAATTTATATGACGTATTTTTATTGAATTAATTTTAAAAAAAATGATATTTGTATATATTTAGTTACAATTTAACTTTAAATTTTTTTATTTTATTCCTAATGAGATAATTTGTTAATATATTTATAATTTACTTTAAGCCACAAAATATAAAATTTTCCATATTATTCTAAAAATTTTCCATTTTATTTCTAAAAGTACATATTGATTTCTGCATATACGCCTAAATTGATCAATAATATCATAATCTGATATAAAGAAAATGATAACCGAAATTTTAGCGAAGATGGGTGAGTGATAAAAAACGTATTAATAAGTCAAGAAAATTTAAAGTGGGTACTGCAAGTCTTTGTTAGGTTCGTACGTAAGCAACTAAAAAAAAAGTGAAAATTAAAGCAGGAAAAAAAGCCTTTCTTTTCCATGGTCGAAAATAGACACGAAAAAGGAAGGTATAGAAAAATAGACTACTCTCAAAGAAAGTCATTTCCCCCCTAAGTGGAGTTGATAAAAGGTGAGTGAGAAATTAGTTGATTGGATTGTAACTTCCAAGACTAAATGCTTTTCTTTACTTTTTATTTGGTATTCGATGATATCTATATGAGAACTCGATTAATTCAAATTCGTATTGAGTAGGATTCATTTGAGAGAAATATTTTCTATCAAAGATTTTTTTTTTTATATTTAACACTCAAACAAAATATCTTTGATTAAAAAAAGGAGCAACCCACAAATCCACCACCGCATTAAATCCTTTAGTAGTAGAAAATAACTTTCTTAAGGTAAAATAGTTCGATGGATCCTTGTACTACGTCCGTTTTGTAATGTGGATACTTCTACTTACATGTTTGTCATTTGGACCCTTGAATCCATTAAAAAAAAACATTTTAAACTCTTTGACCGTTGACCAGGCCTATGTGGCATTAAAATGGTTGACTAGGACGAGGCGCGCGCCTAAGGTGCGAGTGAGGGTCAATTTTTGGTCAATTTTATATTAAAATAATTATAAATAAATAAAAATAATATTAAAATTAACAAAAATTAAAAAATAGCCTTTTTTTCCCTCCATCATTTTTTTTTTAAAAAATTAAAAGTAATAAATTTTTAAATAAAAAATAAAAGAAAAACTTCCCCAACCTCCTCCTCCGTCCAGCCACACCCCACCCCACCCCTCAGCCCCCTCCCCCCGTCCAGCCACCCCCATCCCTCACCCCCGTCCAGCCCCCCTTCCCCGTCCAGCCATCCCACCCCACCCTTCACCCCGTCCAGCCAAGGCTGCCATGGCCATCACCATTAACGTCCCCCACCCCCATAACTCTCTTTGTCTCTCTTCATCCCCCCACCCCACAACCATAACCAGGGGCGGACCCACCTTGGTTCACGTGGGTTCATATGAACCCACTTCGTTGAAAAATTACACTGTATATATGTGTATATATAATCAGTATAATAGTATATATTTAAATTTGAACCCACTGTAAACAAGTAAAGGCGCCAGTTCAGTGATAGCGAGTCCAATTCTCCATGTTGGCGTCGCGAGTTCGAACCCTAATAGCAACAACCTTTTTTAAAAACTTTTCAGCATTAGTAATACAACAGCCTTAGCAAAAGATAAAAAGAAAATAAGGCACAAACCACCGTCCAGTTTAGTGAAAGTGGCATCAATTCATGACACCCATGGCGCGAGTTCGATTCCCAAAGAAGCAGCCCTTTTTTAAAAAACGTTTAAGCAACAAACTTAGTGAAAAAAAGGGTAAAGCAACAGCCAAAGCCCAAAGGGAAGGGTAATAGGTTTTCACGATTTCACATTTCACTCACTCAACACTGTTACCGCCTCTTTCTACTTAGAATTCTTAAAAGAACTCTTTCTACTTAGAATTGATGATTTGTGATTTTCTTTTCAATTTCTTCTTTACAATTTTTCAAAATTCAAATACGTACAATAACTCTTACTTTTCTACTGAGATGTTTAATTCGGCAATACAGGTTCTAAATTCAATGAAGAGATATTTCGCTCCGGTATCATCAAAGTTGGCGCAATCAAGTTCATCCACTCAAAATACTCCTCGCGTGGAAGAGAAGTTGAATCAATTAGAAGAAAATCATCATTCTGCTAAAAAACAAAAGCAAGGAGTAAACTTTGATTCTTTACCGGCAGATCCAAAAGAAAGAAAATCTATTTGAGAATATCATCCGAATGATCGTGATGAGATTAGGCGAACATATATTCAAAGAGGTCCTCATCAACCTCGAGTTCGCGAGTTTCCTCAAAGAGATATTTCTGGATTAAAACGTCGTTTTAATCGTAAATGGTATAAAATATATCATGATTGGTTGGAGTATAGTAAAATTGAAGATGCCGCTTATTGTTTATGTTGTTATTTATTTCAAGATGAAAGCATTCATCGACATGGAGGCGAAGCATTTTCAAGTATAGGATTCAGAAGTTGGCACAAAAAGAAAAGACTAGATATGCATGTTGGAGGTCCAAACAGTGATCACAATCAAGCAAAGAAAAAGTGTGAAGATCTAATGCGACAAGAACAATCAATTCAAGCCGCATTTTTGAAGCCATCCAATCAAACCAAGCTTGAATACAAAATTCGTTTACAAGCTTCTGTTGATGTGGTGAGACTTCTTTTGAATCAAGAATTGGCATTTCGTGGACACCGTGAAGATGAATCATCATTGAATAAGGGTAACTTTCTTGAAATTCTTTCATGTTATGCAAGTCGGTGTGACAGAATTAGAGATCTTATGTTGAAAAAGGCTCCAAAAAATAATCAATTGACTTCTCATAAAATTCAAAAAGATATTGTCACTGCATGTAAACTTGAAATAATTAAAGCTATTGTGGAGGATTTAAACGGTGATTATTTCTCATTGTTAGTAGATGAATCTTGTGATGTGTCACGTAAGGAGCAAATGGCAATTGTTTTGCGATATGTTGATGGTGAGAGATTTGTTGTGGAACGATTTATAGGAATTGTCCATGTTCATGATACCAATGCTTTATGTTTAAAAGAAGCAGTTGTTAAATATCTTTCTCAATATTCTTTGAGTTTATCTTGTATACGAGGGCAATGCTATGATGGAGCAAGAAATATGCAAGGGTATCTAAGTGGACTTAAAGTTTTGACTCAGCAAGAAAGTAGATCAGCTCATGCAATTCATTGTTTTGCTCATCAACTTCAGTTGACTCTTGTTGGTGTATCTAAAAAATGTCTTCAAGTTGGAGAACTTATATTGTTGATTTCCAATGTATTAAATATAATAGGAGGTTCTTTTAAACGAATGGATGAACTTCGACAAGCTCAAGAAGAAAAAGTTCAAGAGGCGCTAGATATGGCCGAGATTGAAACTGGTAAGGGCTTGAATCATGAACTTGGTCTTGCTAGAGCTGCTAATACCCGTTGGAGTTCACACTATAAATCATTTAAGAACTTTATTAGTATGTTTAGTTTTATTACTGATGTCCTTGATATTATTATTGTTGATTCTGAATCTGTTGAAGAAAAAACTAGGGCAACAGGATATCTCAGAACTTGTCAAACATATGAGGTTGCTTTCATATTTCACGTAATGAAAGATATTTTAGCAATCACAAATGAGCTTAATGAATCCTTACAGAAAAAAAATAAGATATTGCAAATGTTGTTCTACTTGTTAAAGTGGTAAAAAAACGATTGTAAGATTTACGGGATGAAGGATGGGATCCACTTATAAAAAATGTGTCTGCATTTTGTGTCAGGTATGATATTTTGATACCCAATTTTGATGAGTTCTATGTTAATTTTGGAAGATCTCGACGAAGAGTTGCTGATTATAGTATTTCACATCACTATCGTGTGAAAGTATTTTTTAAAATTATTGATTGGCAACTTCAAGAACTCAATGATCGTTTTAATGAGGTGAGAACAGATTTGCTTATTGGGATTGCTTGCTTGAATCCTGTTGACTCATTTGCTAGTTTTGACATAAATAAAATATTAAGAATGGCTGAATTATATCCTGATGATTTTGATGAAAATATAATGGTTACTCTCAAGAATCAGCTACAGACTTATATTATTGATGTTCGTGATGTTGATGAAAGGTTTTCTAATCTAAAAGGACTTGGTGACCTTTCCGAGGAGCTAGTTAAGACAAAAAAATACTTTAATTATCCTCTTGTGTTTCGTCTTGTAAAGTTTGCATTGCTTCTGCCGGTTGCCACTGCTACAGTTGAAAGAGCCTTTTCGGCAATGAAGTTGCTCAAGAGTGAATTGAGAAATCAAATGGATGATGATTTCATGAGCAGTTGTATGGTTCCTTATGTAGAAAAAAATATATTTAATACTGTTTCTGATGAAAGTATTATGAATAGGTTTCAAGAAATGAAAACTCGTAGAATAGTATTGTAATAATATGTTTTAGTTAATTAAACTTTATTTTGTTTCATTTGTTGCGTATTTATTTTTTATATATTGAACCCACTTGGTGAAAAGTCTGGGTCCGCCCTTGGCCCCGGCCATCACCATTACCATGTAAATACATCTCTCTTCGTCTTCTTTTTCTTCATCATCATATATGGCAGAAATTCCTGAAGAGGGTCTTTGCTGTGGTTTTTTTTTTTGGTCAAGGTCTTTGTTGTGGTTGATATTGTTGTTGTTGTTCATTGTAAAAAAAAAAATTGTTGTTGTTTTACTTTTTAATTTTTTTTTATTCACTTTCTCAATTTAAATTTTTTATTTTGTTTAGGATTAATTTTGTAACTTTTACAAATTGTTAAAGATATTTAAATAAAAATTAAAAATTCATTATGTTTGTGTATGTGAATTTATAGTTAAAATTTTAAATTAATTGGAGAGAAATTTCAGTTATTTAGAATAAATTTGACGTTTAATTAAATTTATTGTGTTTGTATATTAGAATTTATAGTTAAAAATTTAAATTAATTTATTGTGTTTGTGGATTAGAATTTCTACAATTTATAAAAAGAATTTATTTAATTAAATTTATTTTAATATTTAATTTCTTATGTAGCATTTTAAAAATGACATAAACTTTAATGTAATACTTAAAAATGACGTGGCGGCTGATGTGGCAGCAGACGTGGGCATTAGATTTAATGTAATACTCAAAAGTGACGTGGCAGCTGACGTGGGGCGATTGTGTAACACACACCGTCAGAGGGATTTAAAATATTGCTTTTTAATGGGTTCAAGGGTCCAGATGACAAACATATAAGTAGGAGTATCCACATTACAAAATGAACATAGTACAAAGATCCACCGAACCATTTTGTCTTTTCTTAAAGTCTTCTGAAGTTTTCAATTTATTTCCCTCCTTTATTTTTTGTCCTTTTTTTATTTTTTCCCCCTCTTTTTCTTTTTACTGTAAATTGACTTGCCATTTCTCTTATTTTATTTTATTACATTCCCTTTGTTGATGCTCAACCAAATTTCAGCTTGATTTCTGACAATTGCTTCCCTGATTGAAAATTTCGATGTACGTATTTTAGAAAATTACTCGCTTCGTTTTATTTTATTTATTTTTTATATTAAAAATAAATATTTTAATTTATTTAGTCATTTTAACAATTTAAAATACTTTGTGAAAAATAAAAAATACTTTTTATTTCCTACTAATTTGATCAAACGTGCTAGAGTTCAAATTATAGGAACAAAAGTTGAGTGAAATGCCGTTTTCCTTATTAATCTCGCACTATGTGAACTTGAAAAAATTTCAAATACATTTCCAATATTGAATAATTCTCCACTTGTGAAATGAGATTACATTATGGGCGGAACTTGTTTAGAGCCAACTTTTTGACTGAAAATTATATTATTACTCATATATGATTGAAATTTACACACACACACATATATATATATATATACTAATCAGGTATACTTGCGTTGCACGTGTGTTTCATGTCAAGCCATCAATTTTATATATATATATATATATATATATATATATATATAATATTAAAAGTGTGAAGATTCATAGAAAAGTGATTTGAACTTTTTGTCCTTCATTAAAAGACTCATCTTTAAACAAAATCGTCTTTTCGCCTTTTTCTTAATTATTATTTAATTTTTTTATAATATTGACTCCTAAAATATAATGGATTAGGAAGAATTTTGATCAATTAAAAACTCCTAAAATTACCAATTTAAATTTGACTATTTTTGACAAAGTATAACCAACAATAGAAGTATGTTAGTTATTTTTGACAAAGAGGAATTTTGATTAATTTAGAACTAAAATTTACTTATTTGAATTTGTCTATTTTTGGCAAAGTATAAATAATAATAGGACTAGTTGTACCTGAATTAATTTTGACAAATTACACCGTATAACTATATAAGGAGTCCTTGCTTTTTTTATTTTTATATTTTCGTAGTCCTAGCTAACGTGAATTATTTGTGGCAAAATACACAATATAAGGAGACCTATATTTTTTATTTTTATTAATTTTTCTTTAAGTAGGAGTCCTGGCTTAAAACTACGTTCTATTTCCAAATTACCCTAGAAGTCTTTTTTTGTCGTAAATCTATAGATTGTGTGTACATTTTTACTTCCTACGAGTGTTTATCATATGTATTTTTGTGTGAATTTCGTGGGGCTGTTCTGAGGTTATTGAGGTTTAAAGATGATTGATGTGTTTACATTGGTTACAGGTCGAAGGAGAAGAAAATGTCTCACAAGAAGTTCGAGCATTCAAGACACGAATTTTTGGGATTTCTCCCCAGGAAGCGTGCTGCCAGACATAGGGGAAAGGGTATGACTACATTCCTTTTCACATTACAAAAGATTTTTTTAAAAAAATAAAAATTCTGAATCTGATGTCTATTTTAGCACTGACAAATGATTACTGATTGTTAGGCTTTAGTTTATGTTTAGTGATGATGTAAATATTGCAATACATTGGTAAATTGATCACCGATTGTTAAGACTTTTTATTAAAAATATACTGAATCTAATGTTTATTCTGGCACTGACAAATTGACTACTGATTATTAAGCTCCAATTATGTCTAATGGTGATGTAAATATTGCAATCCTCGGATTATTGCGTGTTTAATATTACTAGCTCGGACAATTTTTTTCTCATCGATAAAAATGTGTCATCTATTTTCTATTTGGTGATTAGTTATCCTTGATTAATTATCATGATTAATATAATGAATTTTTTCAACCATATGCTAAGAGAGCTCATAAAGCAATTTCCTCATTAAAATCATTACGCATTTTCGATCATATTGAACTGTTGAAAACATTTTTTTTTGTGGAAAATAGAGATTCATTCTTGTTGTATTAAAGAGCATCCATAGTTCATAACTATGATTATGAACAAATTATTTTGAACCGTCACCAAAAACCGTTGTTCTATCCCATCCATTGTCATTTGGTGAACTACTGGCATTCGTAATTCCTATATCTGTGGTCAACCCTCTGAAATATAAACACAAAGAAGTAAAACATACAATATTATGTTAGAGATGTTCATTTCAATCTTTCTCATACTATTGCAGTGAAGTCATTCCCAAAAGATGACCAAAGCAAGCCTTGCAAGCTCACTGCATTCCTTGGGTACAGGGCTGGAATGACTCACATCGTGAGAGAAGTTGAAAAACCTCAATGGGATGCTTATGATGTTAGAGATGCTTGACAACTCATCAGTGCTATGAAAAGGTGCCAAATAGATGATGATTACCTTCAAGGAGGATCGAGGGGACCTCAGAGGTCAAAGGAGTGTGAGACGGAGCTAAAAAGTCCAATAGAGGTGACACATACCCCATCTGCTCTAGAGGTACGCCCAACCTGCTCCACACCTGCTTGAGAAGTGCTCAAACAGATGCCAAAGCAGGCTGCCATACTTTCTTGTTGCAAATGGAATTCTCCCTTTGTTTTCTTTCAATTTCATTCTTTGGGATTCTAATGTTCATTGAATTCCCAAAAGCTATAAAATATTCACTTCTATTTATTTATTTAATTATTTCGCGATTACATTTTATTTAATACTCTCTCCGCTTCGTTTAGTTGACTTTCTTTCTAAAAATATTTGTTTCAATTTAGTTGTCCTTTGATGAAATCAAGAGGATTTTATTATGTTCTTCCAATACTACCCTTAACATTAAATGACTAAATAAAGTGTATTTACTCAAATTTATATTTTTAAAGTATAATTAATTAGGCTAATTTGGTAAAATAAACCCCTAATTAATATTTTCTTAATGGGTGAGTCAAGTCAATAGAGGTCAACTAATATGAAACGGAGGGAGTAATAAAGTTTATTTCGATGTTTACATGTACATACTTTATTTTTAAAAAAATGTGTCAAACTTCTCATTTAAATGAGTACACAGAATCCATGTGCAGTATATATTTTGATTACTTCGTGGCTTGAGGGCCAGACATACAAAAATTAACTTCTACATACAAAGACTAAACATTACATTAATATCTATATCTATAATCTATATCTATTGTTTGGTGTGAGGTATAAGTAATCCAAGGGATAAGCTATCCCGGGGTAAAATAAAAGATCACTTAAATCTCTTGTTTGGTTGGAGGAATTAATCCATAGTGGGATAACTTATCCCACCATTCTTTCCATAGTGATGGGATAACTTATCCCATATACATGGTGGGATAAGTTATCCTAGTATTAGTTATCCCGGGATAACAATTTCCCAACCAAACAACCCACGTGAAGCCCCTTAGAAAAGTGATTTGAACTTTTTGTCCTTCATTAAAATATTCCTCAATAGACAAAATCATCTTTTCACTATTTTTTAAAAATAATCATTATTAAATTATTATTCAAATATTTAGAATATAAAAGAAAAAAAAGAAATAAGGAAGAATCTCATACCAAAAAGGAGTTAAATGCAATGTTAAAATTTTTCGTTAGCAATTTTTTAGGAAAAACACTATTTATGGAAAGGGAAAAAGTTAAAGAACCAAAATTTATATATATAAAACAACGTATGGCATGTTTTTAAGGAAAACCCTATTTATGAAAAGGAAACCAAAATTTATATATAAAAAAAAACGTATGGCATGTTTTTAAGGAAAAACCTATTTATGAAAAGGAAAAAAGTTAAGAACCAAAATTTATATATATATATATATATATATATATATATATATATATATAAACGTATGACATGTTTTTATGGAAAAACATGTTCTTTGTTTTATTGCTTTTTAGGATCTATACTACATGTTAGATTTTGATTTTGATTTTGATTTTATTTTTTTGATATCATCCTATGATGTTCTATGTGTAGCTTTGTTTCGTCGTTTTGAGAATTTTATTTTATGTATTTCACTATTTATCTTTTGTTTTTGTGACAGGTTTTGTGAAAAAACTATGATGTTGTTAGCTCTTGATAGATGACTTGCAAATGTCTTTCATCACAATTTTCAGGTTGTCATCTTCTATCTTAACATAATCTTTTTTGTTATTGTTAATTTGTTAAAAGTAGTTGTAAACTAAAAACTCTTGCTTTATATTTCTAAAGAAATTGAGTTAATAAAGGACTCCTTTCAACTCATTATCAGGTAAATTAGGTTCAAGCAGAAAACAAATTCATAGAATATTTTGCTTATTTATAGAACTCAATGACTATATATGTTTTGTAAGTGCACAACAAGTTTTTTTTATTTACGATTTGTACTATTTACAATAAGTTTTGTTCTTCTCTTTTTTTTTTCTCTTTGTTTTTAGGTCAAATTATTTCTCATGTGGTGTTGCTTTGTTACAAGTTTCAACTTTTTGTCGACTTCGAGTTGCGTAAAATCACCACGTTAAGATGTTATTTTAATTATGAAGGAATTCTCGTAACATCAAAAGGATCAACTTGTTTATGCAACGAGATGATTTGTACAAACTCTTAGAACTTAACCTCAATCGCTTCACCTGAGGTTGGATTTTTGAAGTTAAAGACATATTGTTGTGTGAAAGAGCAAAGGTAATCCATAACTTATTAATAGAGGAGGCCTGTTCTGTTGTCTTTGTTACTATCTGTTATTTCTTGTACTTCTGTTACTTCATTTTCGGGATTGCTTTGGACCAAGAGAATTGAAATTCAAAAAGTAAAATATTACAGATATGAAGAAGATAAAAATTAGGAATTGAAGACCCCAAGTCCCTAACCTTCTATAGTTGTAATTGTTGCAATATCTTTTTTTTTATTAAAATTGAAATAGTCAAAATTTAATCGTATATCTATTTTGACATAATGTTTGAATTACACAAAGTAATCAAAGCATATAAATTTTTTTTATTAAATTATTTAAAGTCAAATATGTTGTGAATTTTGTTGGATTTAAGATACATTATTTTTCATTATCTTATATGATATATCATTTAAATAGACATAGTACTTATTTTAACATCAATACTATTTTTAGATATTCTTATTCGTTATTTTTGGTATAATTTTATTGATTGATGTGAGATACATGTGCAACGCACATATTCTAAACTAGTATATATATATATATATATATATATATATATATATATATATGAAACACCAATTGACTAAAAATTTAAGATAGATAGTTTTATGCATCAAAGCATGCCCGAAGTATCGGTATGTTGATCGTCTGCTACGACGTGAACTATCACATAATGGATGATAACAAAAATAATATATAGTAAAATGATTAAACTAACTGTTACACAAAATATTCTCAAAACTTGATCGAACATTCATCTAGCACCTGCAAACTACAATAAAATAATACGATACTTGAGATATTAGAATGAGGCGATTAAACCGTAACCTTTGTCAAAAAGTTTCTCAAAGTCCGACCAAACGTTCATCTATCACCTGTATGACACAACAATCGAGATCTCAAAATAATACCATTAAACCTAACCGTAACACAAAAAATTCTTCAAAGATGTGACGAAACATCCATCTACAATATAAACTTGAATAGTGAAACTACAACAAAACAATTGATAATTAAAATATTAGAACAATACAATTAAGTCTGATCTTTCGTGATTATCAGACAACATCTTTAAATCTCATCGAAAAAATAGTTATAAAAATATTTGTTCCACCAAAATTTACCTTGTAAATGCTTTTATATTATTATAGAAAGAAAGAGTCCTCAATTTATAGAAGTCCAAACTATCGTCCAAAAAGGATTAACTAAATATGAAAGTTTTTCATTCGGCGTGCACTCATAATTTTTTTTTAATAATAATATAATATAAAAATAATAAAGATTCCCAAATACAGCCGAAGTCCTGCACGTCAGAACAATAATATACTATTAATATTTTTTATTATGTCAAAAAAAAAAGTAGAGGCCTAATACTACCAAATTTTGAAGAAAAAAAATTCTCGTGATTTGGTTATTTTTCTTGTTTTAATTTATATAAAAAAAAAAGGATGCTATTAAATTTATTATATCAAAATCAATCTTATTTTCCTTTCTTTTCCTCTTATTTTGTATTTAAGAATACTTTCTCAAGTATAGGAGAAAAAAAATGCATCAATAATAAATTTTCATGTATTTTTTCTTACCATATATTTTAGGATTCCTTTATTTATTATAGATATAATGATATAATAATTATAGGAAATAAGTGAAAATACAATTTGGTCTATTGTGGAGACTTTTAATGAAGGGTAAAAAGTTCAAATCACTTTTTTAAGGATCTTCACACTTTTAATATATTATAGATATAGATATAGATATATATGACATCAAATCTCTTTTAGCGACTTTCTGTGTTATATTTAAGCTCCTTAGTAAAAATGTTGACTCTGATTTTATTGAGTATATTATTGTTATTATATTTCTGAGTATTGCTGATTAAAAAGAAAATACTTGATATAGAAAATAAACTATTCTCTTCGTTTTAAAAAGAATAACCTAATTTGAGTTGAAACGAGTTTTTAAAAAATAAATAAGACTTTTGAATTTGTGGTCCTAAATTAAAATTATGTCAAATGTATTAAAACATCTTTTAATTTTTTGGTGTTAAAAATACCATATAAAAAGTTAAAATTAAAATATTATTAAAAAAATAACTCTTTTTAAAGTATATTAAAAATATAAATTATTTTTTTGAAATGAAGTAGCAGATTATGAACAAAGTTACTTGGGTCTTTGGACTGTAGGTGATAAAAGAGTTTTAGAATGAGGTATACGTGACACAAGTCTTAATTATTGAGTGGAGGTGACAATTACTTTATTATAGATTAAGAAAGTTGAGGAAGTTTGAAAATAACCCACAAGTTTTTTAACTTACACTTTGATCCAAATGTTAGTTAATATAACAGGAAGAGGGGGGGGGGGGGGGGCACGCTTCTCTCTCTTCTTATCCGTTGTTGTTTTCCCTGTCTTCACGATTATTGCTGTTCATTGTTGCTGCTGCTTTATTCATTATCTTCTGCTTCATTATCATCATCTCCATCTTCTTCTTATCGACTATTGTTGTTGTTGTTGTTACCGCTACTGCTGCTATCTGACCAATTTTTTAGGTCAAATTTTATTTCCTACATCACTTTTCACTTTGACATTACTTCATAGGTGACTTTGGTAAGTAAAATTATAATTTTTATTCGACTTTGTTAGCTGGGTACACAGTTACTGCTGTTTTTCTAACAATGGATAGAACCCGATCATAATCCAACATAAGTACCCACAATTTAAATAGATCACTCATCTGATGCATCAAATGATTAATCTGTTGCAACAGAAGATTTATCTGTTGCAACAGACTAGTTATCTGTTGTATCAGACTGATTATCTGTTGCATCAGATTGATTATCTGTTGCATCAGACTGATTATCTATTTCATCAGACTGATTATCTGTTGCATCAGACTGATTATCTATTTGATTAGACTTTTTATCTGTTGCAACAGATGATTAATCTATTCGAAACAACACAAATCAACACCTGCTACAAACCCAACAGATAACCAATGTATTTCAACTCTTGTTATTGCTACTGAATTCAAAATTATTCCTTACGTCCAATCGTCGACATGTTTGTTGAGAAGATAATAGACAGAATGAAAATTAAATATTCCCTTCGTCTCAAATAACCCGTCCTTATCTGTTATGACAGATGATTAATCTGTTTGGAACAACACAAATCAGCCCCTGCCACAAACCCAATAGATAACCAATATGTTTCAACTCTTGCTATTGCTACTGGATTCAAAATTATTTCTTACGTTTAATCGTCGACATGTTTGTTGAGAATATAATAGACAAAACAAAAATTAAATACTCCCTTCGTCTCAAATTATTCGTCCCAAATTTCCTAATTTGATTTCTCATTTTACTTGTTGTTTTTCATTAATCAATAAGAGATAAGAAAATATTTCATGTTTTACCCTTTGCATTAATCATTTTTTCTTCAAATTAAAATGTAAACATCATTTAATAGGGGTATTATGGTAAACTAGACATGTTATTAATTATTTTTCTTAATCAATGTGTCATCTCAATTTGGGATGGGTTAATTTGAGACGGAGGGAGTATGAATTAAAACGTCAAAGCCGTGCAACAAACTAGTTGTCTGTTGAAACAGACTAGTTATCTGTTGAAACAGACTGTGTATCTGTTGCAACATATGAGTAATCTATTTGGAACAACATAAATCAACCCCTGCCACAAACCCAACAGATAAATCTTAAATCTTGCTATTGCTACTAGATTTAAAATTATTCCTTACGTCCTATAGTCGACATGTTTCTTGAGAAGACAATAGACAGAATGAAAATTTAATATGAATTAAAACATAAAAGTTGATCAAACATAATTTTTTTATTAAACTAAAGCAAATAAAAAATACATATACATAGACTTAAAAAGAAATAAATAAAATAATCTAATTATTATTATTATAATTTTCATCATTATTATTATTATCGCAGCCAATCTTCGACTGGCAGAAGCAACAGGTGGAAGATATGTTGGGAGATATTAAATAGGTCTTCAAACAGATTCCCCATCTGTTCCAACTGATGGGTTATTCGTTGGAGATTTTTTTTGTAATGTGGCATAGAATAATTTATTGAATTTTGTCTTACCTTTTTTTAAAAAGATTATGCAGACATCAAATGCAATGTATTTTTTATTTTTCTATTATTTGTAGTTAAAAGATGTCTCCCAAAAGAAAAGAAACTGAAAGTGGATCAACTTCTGACCACCCAACAAAAATGGCTAGAGTACAGATAGATTCGGAGGAACTTCCTGAGCAATCTCAGTCAGGGCAAAATGAAGCCGAGGAAAGTGATAACTCCTGCTTACCAATGGAGCGTGAATTAATATCGAAATCCCAACATTATTCTGTCAAAATCATTAGTATCGACAGGTTTTGAGTTGCAATGTCGATGGATAACCCTGACGAAGTAACTGATGATCTTGTACTTAAATGTCAGTTGGGGAAATGTTTTGATGAATTTAGGAGTATTATGAAGAATGAAAACATAGATGGACTTTTTAACAAGAGCTGCTTTGCAGACTTTCTTGAGCTGCTTGCGGACTGCACTCTTCATTTCCCAATAAGCATGGTATATGGTCTTCTCAAGCGCAGGATCAAGTACGCGGGGGATGATAAAGTTTCGAAGGAGGGTGGGGGGTAAAAATATGGATAAAACCTGGACCAACTACTATGGCATGCCGGTTTGTTTTGGATTAAAAGAGTTTGCCATAGTGACGGGCTTAAGATGTGATCGTCTAGAAGAACCTCTCATCAAAGAAACACCTCACAAAGGGTCCAAGAAACGCAAAGAAAAAAAATAGATTGTTGGGAATTGTTGGACGTAGTAGCTACAAAATGGATGATTTGATGGCAAATCTCGAGAATATAAATATATCAAAGCACTACAGGGAGAAATTATGCTTAGTTTGATTTGTCCATTCCATTTTATTGGCAAGAGACGCCAGAAAAGTTATAGAAGATTATTTGTTGGCGCTTGCTGAAGATTTTGACAAATTTAATGATTATCCCTGGGGATATAACAGCTACTACTTGACTGTCGAATATTTACAGTAAAGCTATCCCCAAAGATGACCACATTATACGGCTTTCCTTGGGCTTTCATGGTAAAATTGATCACTATTTTTACTCATCCATTAATTTATATTAAATATAGTTATTATGACTTTTTTTTTGCTTGCTTCCTATTTACATTTTTTAGGCTTGAGAATATGAAGTCATTCCTCCCCTCCGAAAGCAGTTCAAGGTTTACCCGGATGAGTTTTCTCATCCAAGGATCCTTAGGTAGTTGGCTGCAAATGGCAGTAAAAATATTAATGAGGCTGCTGATCTCCTTAACACTCCGGATGATGTAGTACGCCTACTTTCAACTAAAATAATTTGCCTCAAAGAAATATATTGAAACAGACATGCCATCTGTTGCGACAGATGGGTCATCCATTGTAATAAATTACCCGTCAACTGTAACTGGTGCAACAGATGGGTAATCTGTTGTGATAGATGATCTATATTTCAAAACAGATTAACCATATGTTGCTCTGATTCTCTGAACTCGACTCAACAGATTACCCAGCTACTGCAAATTATTCAACAGATGGATAATCTGATGTAATATATTGTTAATCTGTTATGATATACACATCAGCTATTGTAGCAGCTATATCTTCTATTGCATAAGTTGGCTGTGTTAACATGTAACCCAACTTACTGCACATTATTATATAATTTAAATGCCTCTTCCTTTTTTATAGGTTATTCATCCTTGGATCGTGCCTACTGTTGATTAGTTGGGGATGACTTCTTTTATTACTCTAGGTCTTGTTGATACAAAAGAAGACCCAACGGGGGAGTTAATAAAGAAGGAATTGGCTGGAGAAACATCCATAAGAAGAGAAATTAGGCAAGGTCAGCCTAATGTTGAAGCTCTTCATGACCAACCTACTACAACAAATCCAGGTGCTTCTTCTGGGGGTGTTGCTGGTAGAGTTGTTGATGATGGTGGTAGCCATCCTGATGCTTCTGCTTTTATAAGTCGTGATTATGAGCATGTTGGTGCTAAAAATAAATAAATACGTTTGAAAACATCCCTTGCACAGTTCCTTCTTACCCCTACACCGGTCCCTCCCACCCTTACAGTGGTCCCTCTCACCCTTCTTCACCCTCATATTCTCATTTCAAATGCAAAGTATGCAAGGACAGAGAGAATAAACTTCTTGAAAAACTAGAGGATATTGCTGAAGCTGTCGAAGAGTTAAAATCCAAGAGGGGTGTCTTACCATCCAAGAAGGTGAGAGAGCCATACACTCATACAGTAGCGGTTAGGAGGAAGACAAGAAATATTAGACAAATACTCCCCGTTCTGAAAACAGCAAAAATTGTAACTCCTTCCGCTCCAAGAGTTGTTGAAGTTCAGGGTCCACTGAAGAAGGTGGACTTATACGCAGCACTTGGCGATGAGGAGAAGAAGGAACCGGAAGAGATCATGAACGATGAGACGAAACCTCCAGAAGAATACACCATGCATTCATTTGACACCAAAGACTTCAGGAGTATGACAAATATGCGCGTATGGTACGTGGACAATGTAAGTTTACTTTTGCTAACCTAGCCTTCCAATCGACTCCATGAAGAAGAAGCTACGCAACAGATGTGTAATCTGTTGCAACAGCTGGGTATTTTGTTGCAACATAATACACATCTGTTGTATAAGTTGCGTTAGCTGGGTAATCTGTGAATTGATTCAGAGAATCCTATGCAACAAAATCTTTCCACTGTATTTTTATTCTTTACAATTACTAACTTATTTAAAAATTATCTTCTTATACCACAGTATGTTGATAAAATTCTCTGCCTCATGAGGGGCAGACAATTAGCGTACCCGGATGCTTATGATGTTGCCGATAGGATAATGGACCTCAACTTCTACAAATATTTCAAGGATAGGTACGATGATCTCCTTGGGCAGGCTGGTCCTAATATTCGGAGATTTGATAAGTTAGTTTCTACGTTCGAATGGGATGAATACGTGATTAAATATGTTAGAGGAAAGAGGTCATATCCACACGGCAAGAGCTGGACCAAGGCAAAGAGAATCCTTGCAGTCATGAACGTGGAAGTAAAATATTTTCTCGCTGTTGAGACACTACTCTACGAGGGAAAGATTAAGGTTTATGACTGCAACTTACTTGTCTTCAACGAGGACATATTTTTAACCCACGTGAAGCCACTCTTGAAGTTGTTCCCCAAGTTGTTGACGCAGAGTAAGCTGATGGATCATTTGCCGGAGGAAGTCTTGAGGAAGGAATCATGGGTTTTTGAAGGTCGAAATAAGAACATCCATCTCAAAAGAAATAGAACCGGTGCAGCGTGCGGGCCGTACTCGCTTGCATACATCGAGTGTTTGCTGACCGGTACAGAAATAACTGGTATGTGCGATGCCGTTGTGGAAAAGATGCAAGAGGTTTGGGCTTATGGGGTACTAACTTAATAGTTGGAGCCCGTGTATAAAGAAGAATATGTACAATACGATAACAATTTTTTATTTCAAGCCACTACAATTTACATGTAGTGGCAATAATTTTTATGTCTGGCAAAAGTTGAATTTCTATAATGCAATAGATTTTATATCCGTTGTAATAGATATAGTGCCTATTGTAACAGATTGATTATCTGTTATAATAGGTTGGTTATCTATTGCATTATGCAGATGTTTTCCATTCAGTCTGTCGCAACAAATATATAATCTGTTGCAACTGATAGGTAATCTGTTGGAACAAATCAAGAAAGTAGGAAGACTTGTTATATAATTTCCAGCAGATGACCTAATTAAATGGTTGTAGCCCATGTATAAAGAAGAATATGTACAAAGACAGAGACATATACGATAATAATTTTTTATTTTAAGTCACTTCACTTTACATGTAGTGGCAATAATTTTAATGTCTGGCGAAAGTTGAATTTTTATAATGCAATAGAGTTTATATCTGTTGTAACAGATATAGTACCTGTTATGACAAATTGATTATCTGTTGGAAGAGGTTGGTCATCTGTTGCATTATGTAGATGTTTCCCAGTCTGTCTGTCACAATAGATATGTAATTTGTTGTAACATATAATCTATCTATTGCAACTGATAGATAATCAGTTGCAACAAATCAAGAAAGTAGGAAGAACTGTTATATAATTTCCAGCAGATGACCTAACTAAATGGTTGGAGCCCGTGTATAAAGAAGAATAAGTACAAAGACAGAGACGAACATGATAACAATTTTTTCTTTCAAGCCACTTCACTTTACATGTAGTGGCAATAATTTTTATGTCTGGTGAAATTTGAATTTTTATAATGTAATAGATTGTATATCTGTTGTAACAAATATAGTACATGTTGTGACAAATTAATTATCTGTTGAAATAGGTTGGTCATCTGTTGCATTATGCAGATGTTCTCAGTCTGTCGGTCGCAACAGATATATAATCTGTTGTAATATTTAATCTATCTGTTGCAACTGATGGGTAATTTGTTAGAGCAAATAAAAAATGTAGGAAAACCTGTTATATAATTTCCAACAGATGACCTACATGTTGCATCTCATGTTGCAACATATGTCTAAATCTATTTGATAAGTGATAACGCTCAATCTACAGCTCTCGTAAGAGTGTAAAGCGGTCGTTAGCAAATATAGAACCCAACTAGGTTGGGTATCGATCCCACAGGGAATAGCTTGGTCAACAAGTAAGTAAAGATTACTAGACTTTTAGTGCAAGTCTCGTAAAAAAGGGGGGATTGTAATGTGTCACCAAAACAATTAAATAAAAGCTGAAAATAGCAAAGTAAAAGAGAAAGATTGTTACGTAAGTTGTAAACAATGAGAATTGAGGCGTTGGGGTTATGTCCACCTTCTGAGGTATACGTCTCTATTGGCTATGAGTGTGTAGAATTCTGACATGCAATTGCTTATAGAGGATTGTAGTCGATGGTAAATCCAAGCGTCTCTCGACCTAAACAAAGACTATTTCACTTTAACTCTCTCGAGCTTAAAGCGTGTCTAACGGTACGAATTCTCCAAGAGGTTAGTCCAGTTACGGCACTAGCTTTTTAATAGGAAAGGGTGTCCTACTACCTTGACATTATCTCTTTTCCAGACAAATAACTTTTCTCTCGAACAAGTTAAATGTTAGACTGGCGTATTCTTGCGTTTGCAACCGCAAAGAATGTAGATTAAGATGAAGAGAATAATGATATAAGCAATATACGTGCCTCGAACTCACAAACTCACAACAATAGATAGTAACTCATTCGGCTTCCATAACCCCAACAGAGAGGTTTAGTTACCCATGAATGCGAAGAAAACCACAATTGACATTGTTATTATACCACAATAATGATCAATTTCGTGTAGCACAAGAGTGGTAGGCGTTAGGTGTGATTTCTTGCAAAGTAACGTTTCTCTTGTTGCGGAATTTAAGAATAGAAGAATAGAAGAAAATAGAATTGATTTCCAAGACGAGAAGTTAAGAAGATGTAAAAAGATGAGAAGATGTAAGAAGATGAGAGGGATGGAAGGAAGTATTGTGTTCTCCCTCCTTCCTCCCTCCTTCTTCTCTAAAATCTCTAGCATGATAGGGTATTTATAATACCCATATCCTAATCCTACTAAGCTAATGAAATAAATAACCAAATCCTACTAGACTAATGAAATCCTTAACCCAAATGTACTAGGTTAAGGTAACATTATCATAATCCACATAAAATAATAAAATACATAACCTAATTGTACTAGGTTAATGTATCATTGTCAAAATCCAGCTTTGTGTCTGTAAGTCCCCAAAGTCTTCAGAATTGCTGTTTTAGCCCGGGACAGATTTTCCATGCAGCAGTTTTGGTCCCCCAAAGTCTTCAGAAATGCTGTTTTAGCCCGGGACAGATTTTCCATGCAGCAGTTTTGGTCCTTAGGCGTGTAAACTCCCTTCCCTTCCTTCGTGAGCTTTCTTTAGCGTCAAGTAAGCCATAAAATGCTGAATTATGCATCATTTATACCTGAAACTTTACTAATCATGTTCGTTAGCTCATTTACAGAAAAAAGGACTAAAAGTGCATGAAATATATAATTTGTTCTCAAAAATAGGCTAAAATATGGGCAAAATATATTGATATAGGTGCGTAAATTCGCCTATCATCAACACCCCACACTTAGAGCTTTGTTCGTCCTCGAACAACATATCATGTCCTTCTAAGCATCAACTTAAGGTTTTTACAGAATCAACACAAAACATTTATTAAGACAAGCACAACGATTATCAACCAAGAGTAGCTTTCCGATTATAAGTAGAAACAATTTAACCTCAAGTATAGACTCGTGATGGTGATCAACTCGCATGCAAACGTTAAGGTACAAGGAATCATATATAACTACCCAAAACTCATCAACCATGTGTGTCTCACCATATAGTACCCATAATCACTCACAAATATAGCATATTTTTCAAACATGGGTATTAAAATGTCCTTGCTCTCACTCTCACAAAGAATTCATATGTAGCAACTGATGACCATAGGCTTGCCCTTAATGTAATACTCTACTAAATGTTGGAATGTTAAGATTAGGATCAAGTAGGTCTTTTGATGGTTGTAATGTAGGCTAAGGGACGGGTAGGACTATTTTGGCCAAGAATAGTGACTAGGTTCCTAAGCGCTTTAATACATCACTTTGTATCATTGACACTTTTTTCTTTCAATCTTTCTTCTTTTTTTTTTTTTTACCACCCTTGTTCTCCTTTTTTTTTTTCAATTTTAAGCACAACTCACTTTTCAGCTTTCTTTTCCTTTTTGTTTTCACAACATACCTCTTATGATAGCATTTTTTTTTTTTTCATAACACATTCAAGAACCATTCCAATTTATAGCATTATACTCACCCAATTTCCTTTTATGTTGTCACATGACTTTTTCACTTTAAAGCACTTAGGGATTTTGGGATCAAATTACGGTCTTGAAAGAAATGGATTAGGCTTACATACAAGGTTGTCAAAGAAATAGGCTAAAGGCTCAAAAGGGTTAACTAGGATGATGTCCATGGGTAGGTAGAACTGAAGGTAAACATGTATAGGTTGCCAAAGAAATGCCTAAATCATATCCTAAACTTACACTCCTTATTTTCGCTTTGCATACATACCAGGCAAGTTCTAGCATCAGCCACAAACATAGAATATACTATTATCTCACACACACAAGGCACATGGTCGACTTGCTTGGAAGTAATATAGACTCTCGACCCAACAAGTGAAGGAATTGAACCACACAATATCACATAATGAGTCACAACTAGAGCCTAAACGTCTCAATAGTCACAATTGTAGCACATACTCTTGTTATAATCTCATGCTGCCTATCAAAATAATTTCATGCGAAGCTAGAAAAAATTTACTACTAAAAAAATGAAACAAAAACAAAGCAAACAAACATAGATGCGAGTAGAGAAGTATAGCATGCAGTACCACCACCCCACACTTAGTCGGAACACTGTCCTCAGTGGAGAATAAATACGAAGAACCTGGTCAGTCGGACTCGTCCTCAATGTCGGGGGTCATACCCTTTGCATCGGAATCATCATCAGAGTCGTCATCCTCAGAAGTTCCTCATAAGTATCCCACTTAATTCCAAGCGTGAGTTGAGGTATTTGCAGCGAGGAGGGTTCTCCTTGCTCTTTTCGGCCTCTTTTCTTGCCTTTTTGTGAAGTGGTCTTGCTTTGGGTGCCATTGTACCTGAGACTAAAAAAATGTTCATGTTAGCATCATCTCGATGGATACAATCTATAAACAAGCAGTAGTGGCACCACCCCACACTTAGTTTGTTGGTACAGACTAGTGAAGTGAAAGTGGTCGATTACTCAGACTTCATCGACATACGTTTTAGGGGCTATATTCCAACAAGAAATTCAGATATGTAACACTTCTTGCAATCTTTGCAATACTTTCATGTTAGGTATATCAAGACTTCTTCATAGGGATTACATCATGGTATAGTTTCTATCAATAATCACAATCTCCTATGTCGGTAGGCAACTATAAGTCTTATTCTGATGAGCGAGACATCCCAACATGTAAGTATTCAAGTGACAAGAGCATGCAATGTTCATGACTATAGCAATTCCGCAAGTAGTAAAACAATGCATCAAAATCAATTTCTAGTTGGAAACAAGTTAAGAGTATCCTAACGTTCATGTTCACTCACTTGGTTTTGTATCAACAATTCAAACACATTAATATCACCAATATTTCTTCAAGATGTAGCAATTCGTAATAGACATAGCAACGTAGAACTTACGAAAAATAGATGAAGAACAAGAGAGTACTTACGTGATTGAAGCCTTTGGAGATGTTCTTGTGAAGTGGGAGAGCAAAAAGAAAAGTTTTGAGATGATTTGGAGAGTATATGCGGCGCCTAGGTCAAGTTTTCAATGTGTTTGTGTTTCAAGACTAAGTATCCTTTATATAGGAAGAGAATGGGTCGGGTTTTGACCCATTTACAATCGGTTTTGGAGACAAAAATGCTACATATGCGGCGCATAATGCTTGGCATAGTCATGGTATATGCGGCGCATTGTCTATGGCATAATGGGACATATGCGCCGCATAGTCTATGGCATTTGTAGACATATGCGCCGCATAGTCTATGGCATATGAGATACTGAGACCAAATGCCATAGCATAGGCGGCGCATAGTCAAAAGCATACCTAGGAATAGGCGGCGCATAGTGTATAGCACACTAGATTCCGAGACCTTAGGCTATAGGATAGGTTGTGCATCGTTCGTGGCCTAGTTTTACCAAGGCCTAGCCTTCCTCGAAGCCTATTTTGGCATGAGAAAGGCTCAATCCATAGCCTTATGCATCACCCTTCCTAACTTACCAACTTTCCCATACAATGCGTCCAAATCGTCAATTGAAATCAATCTCCTCGTTGACTACTTCTTGCACCTATATTCGCTCAAACAAATGAAAACGATTAGTACGATGGGTTGCCTCCCACCAAGCGCCTTAGTTTTAGTCGTGGCACGACTCTTATTTTTGGATTTTTTTATTTATCAAAATCAAATCAAGTACTAGAATGAAAGAAAACGATAAACGATAAATGAAAAACGATAAACGATGGGTTGCCTCCCATCTAGCGCCTTATTTATTGTCGTGGCTCGACATAGTTACCTCGAGTACTCAGACTTCGTCGAGGTAAATGGTGGATCATTTTCTGAAAGGATTTAGACGACAATGAGGCTTACCTGTGGGCATGCGATCTTCTTCACCAATTATATCATCAATAGTCCAACCCATAGCTCTCTTGTATCTCTTCAGAGCAGAGATGAGAGCTTCTACGTGCTGTTCACTTAAATCATTTGCACTCTCCGGAAGTATATTTCTACTTTCCAAGAACACATACCTTAGATAATCGGGGAGCTCTTGCAATTTTAGCATTGGTGTCTCGTCAATGGGAGTCTTCGTTGTTGGTTGATTCTTGAGATCACAATCCGGTTGCTTAGGAGTATAAGACTCTATTTCTGTTAGAGCACCCATAAGTTCTTCATAATCTTCATTATCCTCATGCTCAACTTTCAGTGGCACAGCAGACAATGGCTCAATAGTAAGCTGTTTCTCTACAGATAATGCTTTCATATCCTCATGATGAACATCAGCTACAGATAACTCATTCATATCGCTGGGCTGCTTCATGGATTTTCATATATTAAAGCGGACCACTTCGTCATTAATTCGAAACAAAAGCTCATTATCTTTCATGTCAATAAGCACACTTCCAGTTGCGAGGAAGGGGCGTCCCAAGATTATGGGAACCTCTGAATCTGCTTCACAATCCAAGATGACAAAGTCTGCTGGAAAGATAAATGAAGAAACCTTTACCAAGACATCGCATAGAATACCAACCGGTCATTTTACCGACCTATCCGCCATAACAAGCCTCATGTTAGTTGGTGTAGGATCTCCTAACCCCAACTTCTTGTAGATCGATAATGGCATCAAGTTGATGCTGGCTCCTAGGTCACATAATGCTTTGGCAAAGTTCAAAGATCCGACGGTGCAAGGAATAGTGAAAGCTCCGGGGTCTGCCTTCTTCTGTACTAAGGACCTTGTGGCAATTGCACTGCAATGATGAATATTATCTGCCGGATCATAACTTGCTGCCCGCTTCTTTGTCAACAGGTCCTTCATAAATTTTGCATACCCAGGCATTTTTTCAAGTGCCTCCACTAATGGAACATTAATGGTCAGCTGCTTTAACATATTCATAAATTTGCTGAACTTTGTATCATCCGCCACCTTCTTCAATCTTTGGGGAAAAGGTGGTGGTGGGTATGGAAGTGTTCTCTCCACAGTTTTCTTCTCCTCTTGCTTCTGTTTTCCAGCTTTTTCAGGCTGCACGTCGTTAGGAGTGACGTTAAGGACATTAGGATCGGTTGCTGCGGCATCTTCCCCTTTCGCCTTATCATCAATTTCCGCCTCTTCGTCAGCCACTTGCTTGCCTTTTTCTGAAGTTTCCAACACCTTACCACTTCTGGTAGTGATGGCCATGCATGACCCATCATTCCTTGGGTTTTGCACAGTATCGCTAGGTAAAGTGCCAGCCTTCCTTTGATTGAGTGCTGCTGAAAGTTGGCTCAATTGCTGCTCTATTTGCTTGATTGAAGTGGAATGAGAATCAACTAGTTGTTTCATGGAGGACAAATCATTAATTACCTCAGTAACTCCCGCGCTCGTTGCTTCCACTCCTTTCAATAATTTAGCCATCATGTCTTCCATACTTCCAGAATTAGATGTGGTGGTGTCACGTCTTCTAGGGGGAACGTACAAACCACTCTTTTCATTATTTTTCTTCCAACTACCTTGGTCTATGCTTCCAGATTTATCATAATAGTTCCGACCTTGGTTTCCTTGGGTATTCCCACGGAAACCCCCCTGATTGTTCAAGTAGTTGGCCTCCTCTTCCGAATCAGATTCGTCTCTTCCTTTTAGCGCCACAGCTTTCACTTTTTCGGTCTTCCCTGATAATAAATGCTTTGTCAGAAGATCCACTTGTGTTTTCATGTGCGCTAAATCTTGATCACGTTCTTCTTGTCTTCTTCTTTGGTCTGCAGTCATGCCTATAGATAAAGTGGGGCTTGCTACCTCGGAATCCCTGGTATGCCAAGCTCTACTTTGTTTCATCATACGATCTAGCATATTGCTTGCTTGACCAAAGGTGAGATCCATAAAAGATCCTCCAGCTGCGTTGTCCACCACTGGCTTAGTTATTGAATTCAAGGCTCTATACAATATCTCCATGAGGTGAACATTAGTCATGTGATGGTTTGGGCATCTCGCTAGCTTTGTCTTGAACCTCTCCCATGTTTCATGGAGAACTTCAGTGGGAAGATGACGAAAGTTGCTGATTTCATCTCTCAATTGTGCCCTTTTGGAAGGCGGAAAAAATCTTTCTAGGAAAACGTCTCTCAATTGCCTCCAATTTGTAATTGAATCAGGAGTCAGCCCATTCAACCATAGTGTTGCCTCCCCAGACAGAGACAATGGGAATAGACGTAATCGAATTGCATTCTGACCAACACCAGGATTGTCAAAAGACTTGCATGTGGAAATAAAGTTGATGAGATGCATATTCGGATCATCGCCTGCTAGTCCACCAAATAATCCCTTGAGTTGCAATAACTGAATCATGGTGCTCGTGATGTTGAACTTGGCTCCGGGGGCTAATGGCGGAAGAATAATGGCTCCAGTGGCACCAGCTCCATCAAGATCATCATCATCGTCATCGAACAGTATTTCACGTTGTGCATCCATTGATGCACTGAACAAAAACCTGCAGTAAACAAAAACTAAAAGTAAAAGTACGAGAGTCTTCGACCAAAGGGTCTAGTAATTTTCACGAACTTAATTGACACTTGTATTCCCCGGCAACGGCGCCAATTTTTGATAACGCTCAATCTACAGCTCTCGTAAGAGTGTAAAGCGGTCGTTAGCAAATATAGAACCCAACTGGGTTGGGTATCGATCCCACAGGGAATAGCTTGGTCAACAAGTAAGTAAAGATTACTAGACTTTTAGTGCAAGTCTCGTAAAAAAGGGGGGATTGTAATGTGTCACCAAAACAATTAAATAAAAGCTGAAAATAGCAAAGTAAAAGAGAAAGATTGTTACGTAAGTTGTAAACAATGAGAATTGAGGCGTTGGGGTTATGTCCACCTTCTGAGGTATACGTCTCTATTGGCTATGAGTGTGTAGAATTCTGACATGCAATTGCTTATAGAGGATTGTAGTCGATGGTAAATCCAAGCGTCTCTCGACCTAAACAAGGACTATTTCACTTTAACTCTCTCGAGCTTAAAGCGTGTCTAACGGTACGAATTCTCCAAGAGGTTAGTCCAGTTACGGCACTAGCTTTTTAATAGGAAAGGGTGTCCTACTACCTTGACATTATCTCTTTTCCAGACAAATAACTTTTCTCTCGAACAAGTTAAATGTTAGACTGGCGTATTCTTGCGTTTGCAACCGCAAAGAATGTAGATTAAGATGAAGAGAATAATGATATAAGCAATATACGTGCCTCGAACTCACAAACTCACAGCAATAGATAGTAACTCATTCGGCTTCCATAACCCCAACAGAGAGGTTTAGTTACCCATGAATGCGAAGAAAACCACAATTGACATTGTTATTATACCACAATAATGATCAATTTCGTGTAGCACAAGAGTGGTAGGCGTTAGGTGTGATTTCTTGCAAAGTAACGTTTCTCTTGTTGCGGAATTTAAGAATAGAAGAATAGAAGAAAATAGAATTGATTTCCAAGACGAGAAGTTAAGAAGATGTAAAAAGATGAGAAGATGTAAGAAGATGAGAGGGATGGAAGGAAGTATTGTGTTCTCCCTCCTTCCTCCCTCCTTCTTCTCTAAAATCTCTAGCATGATAGGGTATTTATAATACCCATATCCTAATCCTACTAAGCTAATGAAATAAATAACCAAATCCTACTAGACTAATGAAATCCTTAACCCAAATGTACTAGGTTAAGGTAACATTATCATAATCCACATAAAATAATGAAATACATAACCTAATTGTACTAGGTTAATGTATCATTGTCAAAATCCAGCTTTGTGTCTGTAAGTCCCCAAAGTCTTCAGAATTGCTGTTTTAGCCCGGGACAGATTTTCCATGCAGCAGTTTTGGTCCCCCAAAGTCTTCAGAAATGCTGTTTTAGCCCGGGACAGATTTTCCATGCAGCAGTTTTGGTCCTTAGGCGTGTAAACTCCCTTCCCTTCCTTCGTGAGCTTTCTTTAGCGTCAAGTAAGCCATAAAATGCTGAATTATGCATCATTTATACCTGAAACTTTACTAATCATGTTCGTTAGCTCATTTACAGGAAAAAGGACTAAAAGTGCATGAAATATATAATTTGTTCTCAAAAATAGGCTAAAATATGGGCAAAATATATTGATATAGGTGCGTAAATTCGCCTATCATCAATAAGATATGTCGTCTGTTGCAGCAGATGTATTATCTGTTGCGATATTTGAATCTAGTATTTCATTTCAATTAATATGTTCATAACTAAGGATTAAATTATATTCATAGACAACATAAAATAAATTGAAGCCTTCAGATATTACATGAAATAACTCAACAAATAAATGAAATGTAAAAAAATCATTATGGGTACAAATGATCTACCCTACAAATAAATCAACAAGTTAAACCAATGAGGATAGGTTATTACATTGACGGACTCAAGATATAAAGATCTACTCATTATGGATAAGTTGTTCTTCATCCGGTGCTACGAAATTCGGCTTTGATCGTCGTGGATCTTTAATGTCGCTTGCGTACGATTTTTGAGCTTTCGATTCTCCGTATTTCCATAAAAGAGCAACATATCTTTTGCGGAGTAATCCGGCATCAAGTCCATCATTTGGTACTTGTAATCCATCGCTCAAATACTCGACGTAGGTGGCAACAAAAAGACCGCAATCCCTGCGTTTTAAAAAAAATAGATAATCCATATCTTCAATTCATGCAAACATTGTAAAATTTATGAAATGAAACTAAATCATGACACTTAAACTTACAGGCTACTAATGGTTTGTTGAGCAATTCCTTCAACATATTGTACATCAAATGGATTACCCATTTTATCCTGGTATGCTTTAATCATCGACCAATCAGTACGAACCTTTTAGTCCAAAAAACCACTCATATCAAGATGAGTAGGCAATATTTTGGCCAGCTTTTGTATCTCAGACAGCGGCCTGGAACGTCTCTTTCGTGACAACGAGTCATAAACTCGGATGCACCTCTCTTTTAGAACGACGACAACCAACACCCAATGGAATGCATCACCACAATTGATTGGGAGGTACACTTCGTCAACTAAATGCCAAGGTAAGCCAGTTGGAATGCTAAAACCTTTGATGATGTTGATTAAGCATTCCTCATTTCAGGAAACTTCTGGCTGTTGTTGACAATACCTACCGTAGGCATTATTGATGTAAACTTTGTACAAATAATTTCCTGTCGTGTATATGTATTGTTCTTGTATTTACAACTTGGCCTTCTTTCGGAGGTAGTAAAAATGACATCGATGTGCTGCACATATTATCAAATATTTTGGATTACGTGATAAAAAAACTAGTACGTAGATGCAATTAAATAAAGTATTAATTAATAGTAATATGTATGGCATTTAAACCTCATAATTCCAGCAAGTTTGGGGTTGTGACATCAAATAGAACCAATTCTTCGTTCCGGGATGTGCAACAACAAAATCGAACATATCAAAACCACAACTCAATTCGTTCACTTTGTAGTGTTCGTCATTTTATTTTCTACATGATGATTTATATGTGTTAATGTTATGTTCTTACAACAAGAATTGTATAAATCAATATCTTTAAAATTAATTTATGTACCTGCCGGCATGATGCTTTAACAGCCCATCGACAATCCATTCTGAATAGTCATTGATCAACTGTGTTAGTTTTTTTGGAGCCTCGTCTGAGATGTTGAACTCTTCAAACGGGTAATTCTTTCGTTCTCCTGAACTGACAGGCTCCATTTTTTCTTCTTCTTTGGAAGCAGTTGATGGATTATCAACTGTGATATTATGATCTTCAGCAGTAGCTTCTACTGTGACATCCACCTGCAAAGCCAGAATTGTCAATGCTAATTACACATATACAACAGATTGTCTATCTGTTGTAATAGATGAGTCTTATGTTGCAATAGATGGAACATCTATTGGGACAAATTCAAATAGGTAAATCAGAGCAGTACGATAATTTCAAACAGATGACCCATCTGTTGCAACATAAGACTCATCTGTTGCAACATATAACACATCTGATGTAACAGGTTAGACAACAGTTGCAATAGATGTATATATCTATTTGATAATTTTCAGCAGATGTATCATCTGTTGAAACAGATATGTTCCTATTTGTTTGTTGGAACAGATGATGTACATTCACCTTCTTCAGCTCATGCTTCTCTCCTGTGGCTCTTGCACATTGAACAATGGTGCAAGACAAAGACAGAGGTATTGTAATTTTTCTTTTTTTTTATGCTTGATGATGCCTTGAAAATATCTTTCCTTCTCCTCTTAGCCACCTTAATCTCTAGTGGAGTGTATGGATATGAAATCCTCTTTGATGGAATGATACCTCTCTTAGATATCATTTTCTTTACAGAAGCAGTTAGTGCATTAATAACATTAATCACTCCATCATATTTCGCCTTGCAGTCTTGACATTTGCATGCAGAACATTTGCTAGATGTGGCAAAATCAGGAGAAAAATCTGTATAACCAGTATGATCATAATCATAATCATTAGCCCCAACAACAACACCACTACCACTACCACTACCACTACCATAATCAACAATAACAAGCCCACCCTCCAAAATTGTTTTTCTTGTAATCGCTGTTGATCAAAACAATTCTATTTTTATTTCATCAATGACCTTAGGGTCTGATAAAGTTTGCACAAATCATAAAGTAAGAAAAAATGGCATCTTCAACTCTCGATTGGTCGGAACAAGCCATAAATGGACAATCTAAAATAAATCAGAACATATATTAGAATGATGATGAAATCATTTAAAATAATCATTAATTAAAATAAAAACTTGATTAAAATTAGACTTACTGCTTCCTTTGGGGGATTGAACAGATCAAGAAATTTTGCATTTTTATTAGTTTTGGCCGACAACCATCTCAAGATTCTTGGACAGGAAATTTCTTCCTAGTAGTTCACTTGTTGTCTCAAATAAGGAATGACTTCAAATGCCCAAGTCTATAACATAACACCAATAAATCAAAAACATTATTAAATAAAAAAAATGAATCATATCATGATAAACAAAATATTTACCATGAAGGCCCATGGAAAGCCATATAAGTTGACTGTCTTTGACGTTAACGGAGTCAACAAATATTTGACAGTCATTTTGAAGCTTTCATAACCCCAAGGATAACTGTTAAATGCCTCAAGATCCTCCGAGAGATTTATTAAACCGAGACTTATATTGTTGTTAACGTCGCTCGCCCAAAGAATATTATGTACAAACCAAACCAAGCACAATGATTGCTTGTGCTTCTTTGAGAGTCCTTTATCTTTCAACGCTTCTGTTAATTTTTTTTTTTGAAGCTTGGACCAATAATGGACACCAGGTCATCAGGATCACTCGACTTGCTTTTTCCTTTTTTGGGTATGCGGGGTGCTTTTTTTTGGATCAGAGTAGGTATAACTTGAAAAGGAGAAGGAGGATAACATTTTAGTCTAGTAACTATGGCAAACTCCTTCCAACCAAAGCAAACAGGCATGCCACAGTAATTTATCCACACCCCATCCATCTTATCTTTGTTTTCATACATAAACCTACGCTTGAGAAGATTGTATACCATTTTCATCTGGAAACGAGCATTATTGTCCTCCGACAAATTAAGATATTGCCCAAAGTAGCTTTCCCTGAAATAAGAATCCAATTTTTATTCTCGAAGTACTTTTCTGAAGGCGTCGAAAGATTTTTCCATGGCTGACTTAACCACGAAATCACCCGTTAAATCTGTGGCACCATCGCATTGCATTCTTATAGGATAACGATCAATGCTGAAGGTTTTGACCAACTCTTCGGCAGAAAGACTATTAGCATTTGGATTATCTCTTTTGAAACATTCCTCCTCCCCGTGTTCATTATCTTCTGCTCCTGATAGAGATAACTCTTGTAAAGTAAGCTCATAGAGTGGTGGATGTAGCCGAGCTGCTGCACTTGTTCCTTTATTTGGACTTGATTCAATTTCTTTCTTTTGGGAGCCATATTATCTTAAATTAACAGGAACATAAAATAAATTATAATTGATTAATGCATAGTTAAAAAGGAATGATAGTAAATCTAACATGCACAACGATAACATAACAGTTCCAATAGACCACACACCTGTTGCACCAGGTATGTTATCTGTTGCAATATATAACGACCTGTTGCAACAGATGAGTAAACCATTGAAAATAATAAAAATAGATCGCTAATCTGTTGTACCAGATATTTTATCTGATGCAACATATAACCAACCATTGCAGCGGATGAGTAAACCGTTGAAAATCATAAAAACAGATCACTAATCTGTTGTACTAGGTAGTTTATCTGTTGCAATATATAACCAACCTGTTGCAAGGAATGAGTAATCCGTTGGAAACAGTAAAAGCAGATCACTAATTTGTTGCACTAGGTAGTTTATCTTTGCAACATATAATCAATCTGTTACAATGGGTGAGTAATCCATTGGAAACCATAAAACAGATCACAAATCTATTGCATCAGGTAGTTTATCTGTTGCAATATATAATCAACCTGTTGCAACGGATGAGTAATCCGTTGGAAACCATAAAAATAGATCACTAATATGCTGCATCAGGTATTTTATCTGATGCAACAAATAACCAACCGTTGCAACAGATGAGTAAACCATTAGAAACAATCAAAAAAGATCACTAATCTGTTGCACCAGGTAGTTTGTTTGTTGCAACATATAACCAACTTGTTGCAACGGATGAGTAATCCGTTGGAAACAGTAAAAACAGATTACTCATCTGTTGCACTAGGAAGGTTATCTGTTGCAACATATAACCAACCTGTTGCAACGGATGAGTAACCCATTGGAAATAATAAAACAGATCATTGATCTGTTAAAACATATCACTCATCTGTTGCAAAATGAGTTATTTGTTGGATCAATATTGTTTAGATTTCTTCCAAATAGAAGAGTCGTCTGTCGCAACAGATGAATGATCTGTTAGATTGTTCATCTGTTGCATTAGATTTTTATAGTTGCATCAGATGTTTTCATCTGTTGCATCAGATATTTTCATCTGTCGCATCAGATGTTTCATCTATTGCATCAGATGTTTCATTTGTTGCAACACCATTTTTACCAAGACAAACAACAAATCAACCCAGCAACACCAACACATCACACACACACACACACACTAAAAACAACAACTGTGATAAAAAATCACCAATAAATTCGAATCAACAGTTCGACAACAAGAAGAAGAAATGCTAGAAATTAGGATTTTATTCAGTCCACATTTCAAATTTAAGCTAAAAATATTGAAATTGTTAACCAATACTAGAACAGTAGTTGGCTCAAGTTCCTCTGTTTCTTCATAATTTTTTACCTGTGAAAAAGGAAATGGGACGACGAAGAACTTGAAGTTGTTGTCGCCAGAGAAATCTTCACGTTGATTGACGGTTGAAAGACAAAAGGGAACGTCGGAGGTTGAAGTCGCCGGGGATTGAAGGAAGAATTTTGCAGAACTGTTAGTTGGGAGAGAGTTGAGAGAAGCTGTCGAGAGAGAGGAGAGAGACGGTTGATTTGGATTGAAGGGGGTGTGGGTTGATTTATATTTTTGAAAAGATTAGAAAGTTTTGAAAATATTAATCAAGTCCACAATTAACTTAATCAAGTTTCCTAATGATGTTTAACCCTTTAAGTTGGTCAATGTCACCAATCCTTCATTCAAGACTTAAAAACACTTTTCCTTCAATTTTCTCAAGTTACTCAATGGTTAAGGCGAGAGCAGACATGCATGTATGGGCCACTAAATAAGCTCACTTTCCGTTGCTTTTGGACAAGGTTGGCAAAAAGCTTCAGCACAATGGCTTTCTGCTGTTTCGTTTTCTTAGTGTCCCACAGCTCCTTCCCAAAATAAGTATTAATTTAGTAAAATTATATTAATTAATTAAAAATATTAATAAATATTATATAATTTACTGGACTAGATCTTATTTAATAAATATCTTTTGAAAATTGAATGGTATTAAGGAAATGGAGTTAAAGATATAGTTAGAAAAACATAAGTAGTAACTTTTTTCATAAACTTTTAAAATGATACTTAATTTGAGACGACAAAAGTATATATTATAGACTTTTAAAAAAGTGCCTACTACGTAGCAAACTTCAAATTGTTCTCTTACTTCTTCATTAAGAAGAGGTCTTTTTTTTTTCACCTTTTGTCCTTCTTTGGAATATAAAAAATAGATTTTCCTTTTTCAAATGTAAGATCAATCTCACTTTTGATTTTTGAATTTGTTTTCAAATATTTGATATTTACACAATAAGAAGCCATTTTGTTATTGTTTCTTTTTCTCTAATTCATCTAAATATATGCTGCTGCTTCAATTAGTGGGATTTTAATTAAATGCAGTAACATTTAAGGCAGGGAGCAAGGACAACTTAAACAAACACCTTGTAGTACGATTTAGGCTATTAAATATCTTAATCGAGTAGTGGATAACAATTTTAAAAAATATAAATAATATGAATTACAAAGGAGAATGTCAATCCTCTCTCCCGAAGAAAGACGTAATTTAGCGGCTTGGACATAATTTAATTGCAATTTGAAAAATATATTAATGGTTGTTATGAATCGGGCAGAAATAAAGCAAACCACAAGTAGAAAGAAAACAAGAACACACAGATTTACATGGAAACGTTTGCGGGAAAAACCACGAACAGAGGCAGATGAATTTCACTATGAAAGGAGAGGAGTACAATGTGGAGTGATGTAATTTCTGAATAATCCGATAACAACCCACTAAATCGTGCTTAAATAATATATGCGTACAAATAGGTCTAGGCCCAAAAATATATGGGCTCCGGGATCATCCCTATGCTACCACCACAGACCTCATTGAAAATCAGAAACATGGGTCGCACCGCGAAACTTTCAGGGCCGGATCAACAAAATTCGGGTCACAACTCGTATATGAAGTTAAGTTCAAAAAAGTTTTTGAAAGTTAAAGTTGTGTCTGGACACGAAATTAAAATTAGGGTTTTGTAAGTGGAAATTTTTAAAAAATCATAGAACCTATTTTTGAAATTTAAATTTGAAACTAAAATAATGAGTCAATCTAATAAACAAACACTAGTTAAAACAAATTTTACATATCCAAAATAGTATTCAGGGTCAAAGGGCTAAAAGGAGTAGACAGAAGAGCATATCGTATAATTTTCTCAAGGCAGAATATTGATGATCACTTCTTTCAAGAATCTAATTACATCCAGAAAAAGGGACATCTTGGTAGTACCAAAAAAAAGATAAGCAAAACAAGAAGGTAAGTAGCATTGAGTAGTCCGGTGCATTAAATTTCTGCTATATGCATGAGCTTCGAGGAAAATTTCTGCTATACGCGTGAGCTTCGAGGAAAGGCCAAACAAGTAGCAGCCTTATCTTGCCATAATACTCTATAATCATGAATCAAAGTGAATAATTATTAAACAAAATACCTAAGTTGAACTCCAACATCTCATTTGGACTTTGTGCTGCATCTTGGGTAAATTGTAGTTCCATTCAAAGGAAACTTAAGTTGACAATTTAAGTGCAACCAGAACTTAACAGAACCAAGTATCCCTACTCTCCATCTAGTTCTTGTACTCCCTCTTATATCAAAAAAAACTTGTCCTCTCCTCAAATAGAGTTCAGCAACTTCTCCTTCTTCAGGTTTCAATGGTATCGGCGACGATTCGACTGGATAATACAAGTCAATTGACCTATTTGAAGGGACATCAAAAGGAGCAGCATTCAAATATGCTATTTTAACACCATGGAAACTAAGTGTGTAACTTGTTGCGTAGAAACTTGCGTGGGCTTTTGAATTGTCATTTTCAGCTTTCATAACAATTGAGACTCTGACTACTAGGACACTAGCCATGTCATAGGAGAATTTGTCTAAATGGGCACTTACTACACTCATTTGTGGGACTTTTGGTCTAATGACCATGTAGCCAATGAATACGACCATACCCGTGATGATCACGGCTATGGTCAAGAGTGTGCAGATTATGGCTGCACACCAAATTAAGGGGTTGGTGCGCCGTTCTGGTCCTAAAACTGGCTTTGGCATTTGTATGAGTAGTAACTTGAACTCGTTGAGCAACGATCCTTACACTCAGCACAGTTAGATCACCGCGGCCAATTTTTGTCCTTGCTTGTAGGTGTCAACTTTCACCCAGCACCATCAGATCACTAAGGCCAACTTCGTCTTTGCTTGCAGGTTCCACTCAGCACTGTCAGATCAATAAGGTCGACTTCTCGTTCCGTCAACTTTCACTCAACACCGTCAGATCACTAAGGTCAACTTTCGTCTCTGCTTGATGGGTAGGTGTCAACTTCTTCTTGAGACTGATAGCTTACTATGACTGGCTTTCGTCTCTGCTTGACTAGTAGGTGGTGGTTGGGAGTGGTGATAGGTTGCCACAGAGTGACATCATGTGGAGGAGTACAAAGGTTATATCCTAGTCTAGACTAGATGTGTGAAGGGTATTTTAGAAGGTGTTAGAGGGAGGAGGTGTGGTGGGTTCATGTTTTGAGGTACTTGGCTTTAATTGTTGGGTAAGGTTTAAGTATCTTCTTTTCCTAGAGATAAAGCTATTTCTCAACTAAACTTCTGCTTCATGTCTTACACTATTTAAGAATCAAAATGCTCTTTTCCTTCTTAAATAAAGCGAAAATACCAAACTTAACAAGCCCTTTGCTAGTTTTATGCAGCAATACCAACTTTTTCCTACTTTTTGCTCTTAATAATATCTTGACAATGATGTACACATAGGTATCAAATGGACAGGTTTTTTGTTTTGTTTTGTTTTTCCTTGAAAAACAATAAGGGGGATGAGAAAGAGATTACAATATAGGAAATCGAACCCTAGCCAACAAGATGGAAGTTTGGGTTGGATCTATATTTGGATAGGTCAAAAAGGGTTGGCAGAAATGAGTTGAACTAAAATTCTTTTCAAATTTTAATTGCTCTGTTTGTTCATTTATGATTTATTTTAGTACTTGATAAACTATTTTTTTATTGTGGCTTTATATAACATATCAAATATAAATGTGTCTTTCGAAAATATTTTGATAAAATTTCTCATAAGCAATTTGAGTTACATATCTACTGGATTTTGATGGGCTAAAAGCTGAGCCAATAAATGAATGAGTCAAAAAAATGCTAAAACTTGGACGGATAATAATTTCATGGGCTAATTTTACCACCTCCTAGGTTTCTTTAGATATGTAATTAGGGTGTGAGGGATCTTAAATAAAGCCAAAGTAAATTCAATGACAACTAAGTAAGGGGTTAAAATGACTCTTAATGGATTGAAATCTTTCAATAGCTTTCAATAAGCTTTCACTAGCTTTCAATAATTTTATTAAGCACGGAGGGGCTTTAAATAGCCAACATAAAATAAAAATATGCATAATTTGAAATTCAAAATAACCTAAAATATCTCAACAACTAAACAAACTAACAAACATTTAAAATTCAAATTCATCCTAAAACTAGTAAACTTATTTTCCTAAAAACTAATGCAGTAACTAAAAACAATTTTTAATACTCCTTCTTTGCTTTAGTTACTGCGATTTGAAAACTGTTCCTTCTTAATTTTTACTTTGGCAGTGGGTGCTGAATTTCATTTTTTTGAACTTGCACTTTTTCTTTTTCATATTGATTTTTTTTTTTTTAATTCTTTGATGGAAAAACACCATCAACAATCTTGTCTTGTTTGAAAGTTTTTTCATAGACTTTGCAAAATCTTGCAAGGATTTTTCATCCATCAAAACATCACATAAAGGATAGGTTTCAAGATATGATTTCTTCACAGACCAAATTTGATACTTTTTGTCGGTGAAAATTTTTAGGACATTCAAAAAGAGACTGTTGTTTGACATCTTTTTGATTGAAAATAACCTTATGCTTTGAAATAGGCACGGTTTGAAAATGGTAGCCCTAACGGGTTAAAATAAGCAGTCCTGACAGGTTAAAAAGGAAGCCCTTACAGGTTAAAAAGGTAGCCCTTACGGGTTAAAAATAGTATGGTAGCACTTTGGAAGAACTCACAGAACTCATAAGATCAATGAGGCTCTGATACCACTGTTTTTTTTTTTTTTAAAAAGACGGGGCTGCAAAAAGGGGTTAAAATGGCTTTCAATAAGCTTTCACTAGCTTTCAATAATTTTATTAAGCATTGAGGAGTTTTAAATAGCCAACATAAAATAAAAATCTGCATAATTTGAAATTCAAAATAACCTAAAATATCTCAACAACTAAACAAACTAACAAACATTTAAAATTCAAATTCATCCTAAAACTAGTAAACTTATTTTCCTAAAAACTAGTGCAGTAACTAAAAATAATTTTCAACACTATATAACAGAGCGTACACTGTAAAAATTGAACATATTAGTGGTCAACCACTTATTATAGTGCTCCATTTTCATTTATGTAATATTATTTCTTATTAGTTTGTTGTAAAAAGTATGACATATTATAATATAGTTTATTTTTGAAAATAATTAATTTAGACTTCTATTTTAATCTTAATGAGAATTTTTGATAGTTATACAAATGTTGTGAAATTTTATGATAAATGTTAAGTTACAAATTATAGGACTAAAAGGTTTTTGGCTCTACATCGATTCACAAGCATACACGATAAATATATTGTACAACGAGATATTAATCTTCTAGGTGAACACAATTACTAGATGGTAAATACAATAGAGTCTTAAAGGACTTCTAATTAGTTGAAGAAGCTGTCAACGTATTGGACAATAGGTTCAATACCCTCCTTGCAAACTGAAGGTGGGTCCTTCACGTTCAGTGTGTCTCGTAAGAAGTGAAATCGTGTTGTAGATAGCAGTTTTGTGAGGCCGTCAGCTATCTGAACCTTAGAGGCGAGAAACTGGATGAGAAGGTCGTGTCTTGCTACTTTATCCCACACAAAATGGAAATCTATCTCAACATGCTTTGTACGAGAGTGAAAAATAGGATTAATCGACATGTATGCTGCACCGATATTATCACATCAAAGGATAGGAGAACGGGATAGTTGAAGACCAAGATCGAACATTAGTGACTGAGACCATGTTAATTTTGCAGTAGCATCTGCTAAAGCTTTGTACTCAGACTCTGTAAATGATCGTGCCACCATTCGTTGTTTACGGGAGGACCATGAGATCAGATCTAGACCAAAGTAGATTGCATAGCCACCAGTAGATTTATGATTATCTATGTTGTCAGCCCAATCAGAGTCAGTGAATACCTACAAGTGAAGATTAGAAGCTTTTGAAAGGAAAAATGACATATTCTTGGTGTGCTGAGATAACAGAGAATGCGTTTTACAGCAGCCTATTGATTTACAGATAGATTGTGCATAAATTGACATACTTTGTTCACCACAAATGATATATCTGGTCTCGTGAGAGTGAGATACCGAAGAGTACCAACCACCTGCCTGTAAAGACTTGGGTCATCGAAAATTGGACTGCCACCCTTATAGAGCTTGGCATTGGTGGCCATGGGAGTACTGAGAGGTTTACACTGAAGCATCCCAGCTTTAATGAGTATACCATGGATATATTGAGACTGAGAGAACCAAAGGCCACTACCCAACTGAGACACTTGAACATTAAGAAAATATTGTAATAAGCCGAGATCTCTAATGGAGAACGCACTCTCTAATGGTGAACGCACGGACAAGCTCTTGAGTAAAGGAAGCAAGAAATGAAGTATTGTTACCCGTGAGTACAATATCATCTACATAGACCAATAAGTAGAAAACAACATTGGCATGAGAGTAAATAAATAAAGAAACATCAATTTTCGAGGAAGTGAATTCAACAGTAAGGAGAAATTGGTGAAACTTCTTATACCATGCTCGTGGGGCCTATTTAAGACCTTAAAGAGATTTATGAAGCTTACAAACATGAGTAGGAAACTGAGGGTGAACAAAGCCTTAAGGTTGAGCCATGTCGACATACTCTTGGATCTCACCATGTAGAAAGACATTTTGAACGTTCAGTTGACGTAACGGCCAGCCATATGTTACAACCAAAGACAAAATAATGCGGATAGTAGTGGGTTTTACAGCCTGATAAAATTCCTTTGCAACTAAGCGAGCTTTGTAGCGCTCAATGGCTCCAATAGAGTTCCGTTTGATACGAAAAGTCTATTTGCACCTTAGAACATTCATGGAGGGATAAAATCGAACCAACGACCAAGTTTGATTTTTGAACAGGACTGTCATCTCAGTCAACATAGTACTGCGCCTATCTAAAAAATTTTGTGGCATCAGTGAAGTTTGTAGGCTCAGTGGATGGAGGGAAAAATAGGATAGCAACAGATTTGGACGCAAGGTGAGCGGTTGGTTTATGTTTAGATGCTGGATGTAGTTGCATTGCATGAGTTCTTTGGAATGGGTTAGTGGAACTTCGCATGAGTTTGGAAATAGGCTGTTGGGACGTGATAGATGAAGGTGGAGGGGGTTTACTAGTCGTTGGAGACATGGAAGAGTCAACTACAAGTGTAGGTAGAACTGTACAATCTAAAGGAATAGGTGGTGTAGGAACTGTACAAGGAGATGGACTCAACTAAGAGAGATATTCAGTAGAGTGTGAACTAGTTAATATTGGAGAGTTGTTGGGATTCATGGGTGGTGAAGAAACTGTAGACCGAAAAGATTATGAATTGGACAAAATGATAGGTGAAGATGCCCAAGATTGTGTACAGACCGAAGGTTGGGGACCAAGAATAGACTTGCTGGCAAACAGAAATGTAGTTTCATTAAACTAAACATGTTTGGTTATATAGAGACGACTAGTGCATGTGTCAAGGCATCTATAACCATGGTGCATTGGACTATACCCTAAAAATACACAGGGTTGACTTTGAAAATTAATTTTATGACGATTGTAGGGAAAAAGATATGAAAAACAGAGACATCCAAACACTTTAAGGAAGTGATAATGTGGTGATGTGTGAAACTCAACCTCGAAAGGTGATTTCTCGTCATTAGTTGAGGTAGAAGACGATTAATAAAGCAAACAGCAGTGTCAAAGGCAAAATGCCAATATCTCAAAGGAGTAGAACCGTGTGCCATGAGGCTCAATCCAGTTTTGACAATGTGTCTATGTTTGCATTCAACCTTTCCTTATTGCTCATGAGTATAGGGGTAGGAAAAATGGTGAACAATGCCTAATTTTGCACAAAGAGGTGATAAAGAATGAAACTCACCTCCCCTGTCAGTTTGAATTAACTTAATTTGTGTTAAATTATCTTTTAACAAGAACTTGAAATTGATAAAAAATTGAGAAGACATCAGATTTTCTAAAAAGTGGATAACACTATGTATAGCCAGAAAAATCATCAACAAAAACAAGTAGATAATGATGGCCGTGAGAAGATAGAAAAGGAGCAGGACCCCAAACATCAGCAAAATTAAGTTGCAACAGAGAAGTACTTTTATTAATGCAAATTGGAAGAGACAACTTATGTGACTTGCCAAGTTGACAAGCAGTACATAAATTATTTAATCTATAACTAGAACTAGAAAGCTGATGTGTGGGTAAAACTTGACTGAGGACTTTTTGATGAGGATGTTGCAGACAGGGATGCTAGCAGGTAGAAGAAGCTTTGGTAGCCGAAAGTGCTGAAGGAGAACTGGAGGATTGTGACTTAATAGACAAGGAGTAGAGGTCATCATTACTCCGACCGAAAAAAAAAAAGAGTCTTGAAGTCCCGATCCTTGACAAGAAAATAATTAGGATAAAATTCAAAGAAAGCATTATGATCACGAGTAAATTGTTGAACATAAAAAAGGTATTTAGTAATAGATGGAACCTGAAGTATGTTATTTAAAGAAAGTTTTCGATTAGAAAAATTTGAGAAAGCGGCACTACCAGTGTTTTGGATTGGCAAACCTTGTCCATTACCAACATGAAGTTGATTCGATCCTTTATATTCCTCAACATGTGTGAAGCCGGAGAGATCTGGTGCAATATGATGGGTGGCACCTGAGTCCAAAAACCAATTTTGAGTCAATGGAATCGGTGCCCGATGAGTGAAATGAGCAGATGGGTTCATAATGTGATTGTAGCGTTGAAAGCAAGTGGAAGCTTTGTGATTAGTTCCATTGCAGATTTGACATCTTGTACGTCCATCACCATCGCAATTCCAAGGTTGAGGAGTATTAGAATAATTATTTTCGTAGGCATTACGCGGGTATTGATGACGACCACCTCGTCCCCTATACGATCTGTCGCGACCTTTGTAAGTGTTATTAGAATTAGTGATCTGTCCAGTGTTCTGCCTATCACCATTATTGAAGGCGCGTTGAGCGATGTTGGCTGCCGGTGGATTTGACGAGTCACCTGGAATGAGGGAGAGAGAAGTCATGGAGGACCCATTAATAAACTCATGATTTAACAATAGGCTAAGGAGTTCAGAATGTGAAACGGGTCGGGTCTGGCAGACAAAGTGGTGACAATATCTTTGAAATCTGCTCTCAACCCTTTAAACACATAAATATTAAAATCTGAGGTTTTAGAAGGAGAAGATAGGGCAACTGATAGAGTATCCCAAATATCCTTGGAGGGTTTCAATCCAATAACTATAGGAATTGTTTCTTCAGCGAGGGAAGATATTAGTAGACTCATGATGATTTAATCCCGTTGGATCCAAGTAGCAAATTCTGGGTTGGATGTAGTAGTATCCAAACCTTCAATAGAAAGAACAGCAGGTGAACATGGCTTTGATCTGTCAATGAAGCCTTGGAGGTTTTGGCCTCGCAAGAAAGGCAATAATTGCGTCTTCCAGAATATGTAACTTTTGGAAGTGAGCTTAACTGAAATAAAGTGATGAGCATTGTTTAGGGAATTGGAGGAGGAGGAAGACATGGCAGGAAGGATGAAGCAGGAGAGGAGACCGAATTGGCGTCGGATACCATGTTAAGTTACAGATTATAGGAATAAAAGGTTTTTGGGTCTACATTGATTCACACGCATACACGATGAATATATAGTACAACGAGACATTAGTCTTCTACGTGAACACAACTACTAGATGGTAAATACAATAGAGTCCTAAACGGCTTCTAATTACTTGAAGAAGCTGTCAACGTCTTGGAGAATAGATCAGGTTCAATAATAAAAATGTTCAAAAGTCTAATGCCCACACAAATATTAAAATCAATTCAACACGTTGATATTCAGGCATCATTCACATTTTTGACACTAGTTCTTAAAGTTTTGTGAGTAGTGTGACATCATTGTAAGTAGATGGACAATTACTATTGCAGGAAACCAGAGAGTAATAAAAACCTTTTTTTTACGGATTCATAGTAATTACAAAGAAGAACTAATGAACCTCTTAGGGGTCGTTTGCTACAAAGTAATTATCCTGGGGTTATAGTCTTTCGTATCCAGTCTGATATGGTGGTAGAGAATTTGAAGTGCTAACTCGCAGTTAAATTGTGTCAAAAATATAGAAGTTGTTTCCACTATCAGTGATTTATTTATCATTAATTGGTTAAAGATTTAGAGATAATAGGAATTGCATACAAATCATGTTTTCTTGTGACAGATAAACCAAATTTCTCTGTCATATCCAAGTCTTGATGGATGGCTCATCCCAATTGGTAACTCTCAATGAAAATGGTAAAGAAGAAGTGCTAATGGAAGCTCAAGAGTTGCTAACCAAATGACATGCCTGGGCCTGCACTAAATGGAATGTACTCGAAATTATTCCCACTAAAAACCATCGAACTATCAAGAAATCTCTCCGGTTTAGAGCACTCTGTCTCCTCCCAATATTTCGGATCTCTTCCAATTGCCCAATCATAGCCATTGATCTCACTTCTTTCCCTGCTTATTCTTGGAAATAAGAAAGTGAGTGGAGGGTGTAACCTTAGTGTCTAATAACTGATTTTAAGTACTTTAATTTATCAAAGTTAGTTTCATCCACACAGCTTTTGTCAGTGAACACCTCTCTGCCTTCTTCTTAGGCTTTCTCTAGGACACTTGGGTTATTGAGCAACTCTGTCATTGCCCAAACAATGACTGTTGCTGATGTTTCACAACCAGCACCGAACATGTCCTGACAATACATACAAAAGTAAGAAATTGCTCAATCTATAATAAATTTAACTTTTATATACTGGCAATGTAAAATAATTTTAACACCATGAAGATCATCTACAAGTAATTGACCACAATTAGTGAAAGTAGTACCGCTTCTATACTAATTTATGTGACAGTGTTTGATTGGACACATAATTTAAAAAAGAAAGAAACACTTTTGAAACTTATAGTTTAGAATAAGCAACACGTATGTGTAACTATAAATCATCCCATAAAGGATGAAAATGACATTTTAAAGCTAAATTGCTACAAAGTACAGAAAACAACCCTATTTTTTTTTACTGACTATAAAGAAAAAGGTGTCACATAAAGTGAATGGCCGGAGTACGTAATTGGGAAATAAGGTAGACAACCTGCTTTAACACTAGTAGTATGATTCTTTTAACTTATCAGGATAACTGCTTTCATATTGTCTTGAGTTCTTTGATTTTCTTCCCTCTGAAATCTTAAAAGGACATCCAATAAATTCTGATCATTTGAGGTGCCAACGCCATTGCTTGTTGCTACTATATATGTTTTAAGTATAAAATCCTCCAGTATTCTATCTGCTTTTATATGCAAATTTCGAAGTTTCCCCTGTATTCCACGTATTCCATGAAGCAACTTAAACGAAGAAAAAAACACTCAGCTACATTATATCCTGCTGCCAATTTTCCACCTTCTTGTATAAGTGAAATGAACAATTCTTCATCTTAATTATTTTTTACCGAACGCTGCTCCAGCGACTAGACTATACAGTTTCACATGCAACATTTTGTCAAATCAACAGGGGATTCAATTCCAGCTCGTATGTTTAATCATTTCATAAGGTCCGAAAACTCTTCTTTTCTAAGTGATTAAAAGGAGCGAACATGTTTTAGCGCTTAGAATGTTCACGATGCAAGTCTTCTTCATCTTCCCCCAATACTCACCATACTGTGCAAAACCAACGTTCGTGTAATTGTTACACCAAAATCTTCATTACAAGAAATGGCGGCCTTGATGAAAAAAATTATGTCCTCATTTTTCATCACTTGTTTTGTTGTTACTGCTAGAAAGAGCACCTTTCAAAAATAGCTATAATATATGTGAAAATAGGCTTCCCTAAGTACAATTTTGAAATTTACAATTTGTAGCTACCTTTCTAGCTGGCTAGCCGGTGTATGTACTGTATTTGAGCACGTAATGTTGATATGAATTACAAATACAGTTACTACTTACCAGGCTCCACACAGTGACTGTATCTTTTAGAAAAAAGAAAATGTCCATAAATCACGGTTCGGTTACATAACAAGAAGGGAAACTCAGTTGACCCTACTAAGGGCCTATTTTTCTACAAAATACAAATTTTCCAACACTTAAAAAAGGACAACTCGGTCCACTAATGCTCCCACTATGTATGTGTAGGGTCCAAGGAAGGGCCCAACTACAAGGGAATATTGTATGTAGTCTTATTAAGGCTGTTTTCAAGGCTTGAATCCGTGACATTCTAGTCATATGATAATAACTTTATCCGTTACTTCAGTTAATTTTGCTCCAACATAAGCAAAATGAATTATTTCATAATAACTATATCCAAATTAAATAGAAATTGATGATTGATCAATTGAAAAGAACATACAAATTTATTTGCCAATCCAAATTCCACCTTAAAGTTTTGGTACTTTTGTAGAAAAAAAGGACAATCCAACACTAAGCTTATTGTTGTCAAAATTCCCTTTTTCCCTTTGTTATTTTTACAAGCCACATAGAAACTAAAGAAAGAATCAGCCTTAACAGCCCCGCCATATTTTGGTTCTCCCCATCCAAAATCAACCTTATCAAATCCTACATGAACAGTGTTTGAAATACTAAAATTCCAAGATTGTGTTATACCAGGTCTCCCCTTAATAACCATAAGATCTACCATAGATCTAAAATACTCTTCATTTACTTGATCCTTGGCTTTCTTGATTAATTCAAGAGCATACGCCAACGGATATGTACTTAAAATTCCTGATTTCGACACTGCTGCTGGACAAGCATATGCATTGTCATACGCACAAGAAATTGTTCGGTATTTCCACAAAAAAGAGGTTAGTAACTCAAATCTTCCACTTGAACGATGAATTGGTGAAACTTGTCTGCGAATAGCTTCCATCTCCTCTTCACCAAAGAAGAACGAGCGTTGAATTAACTCTTTTTCCATCACTAACCATGCATTTGTTGACTCAGCTTTCTCTTCAAACTCGCGATGCTTGCATCTAATGCGTGGTGGTGTCCTTGCATTTAGGATTTCCCATTGCCAAACGGGCATGATAGAAGGAACAGTGGAAGCTTTGCATTTCACGAAATCACTTACTGCATTTAGAAATAAAACTAAGCCAAAGGCATCAACCATGATGTGATTAACTCTTACAGCTACTGCAAATCCACCACAGGTAGTAAAACGAGTTATCTGTTCAAATATCATATATTATATTACCACAGGCATTTGTTTTATGAATTGACAAAAAAGAAGCATTAAGTTAATACGCCAAACAGAAATAAAATTAAAAAGCAAATGTACTAGTATAGTTTACCCAAAATAATAGTATTTCCTCTATTTCAGTTTAAATCGGACAAATTTTCGTCTTCTTTATTTCAAAAAGAATGACAGACTTTCAAATTTAGAAATAATTAACCTTAATACTTCCTATTTTATCCTCAATATGAAAAGATTTTATAACGAACAAATACTATGACTTGTTTAAAGCCGGAGGTATCAAAAGTTTTAGTCATATGGAGTACATGTTATGAAATATTTAAAACAATAAATTCCATAAGTCTTTTTTTCAACCTCGTATCTAATAGTAATAATACCACTGCAAAGTATATGATATGATAATGTACCTGAATCAACATAAGAGGACAATGAATGATCCTATCAGAACCTGGTGCATTGTACAAAAGATCCTCCAAGTATGGACATGGAGGTTTTATTGATTCTCCTAGCATCTCAAGTTCCACGTCTGCATAGGCTTCTGTAAACAATATCCCTTCACCATTACAATTCACCATAAGCTTTCCATTAGGCCCTTCAACACTAGTGTTTTGGATAATGCATCTTTAATCACCTCAGCAGGATCTATCCCTTCCATCGAAGGGTTGCATTCGTAAGAAAATAAATTTGAATATGTGAAAACGTAGACCATCTCGATCGTCTATGTCTGAGAGATGCTTTATTTCTCGAGGAGTAGCAGTTGCTGGAAGATTAATTCAGACTCACATCGTGTTACTGAGAGTGATGAAGGAGAAGGGAGTAATTGTTACATTGAGTAAGGTAGAAAAAGAAAAATGAAAATGATTGTATTGGACAATTTAGTATACATGCGACTTTAATCAAGTAGCTATTTATTGTTTACAAGTCAACTCTATTAGTAATTCTTTTGTGAGTTTTAAGTCTTATTATATAGTTTGGTTTACTTTAGACGCCTAGAGGGCCCATTAATTACTACCTCCGTTCCAAATTGAGATGACACATTGATTAACAAAAATAATTAATAACATGACTACTTGTTTACCATAGTATCCCTATTAAATGATGTTTACATGTTAATTTGAAGAAAAGGTAATTACTGCAAAGGGTAAAACATGAAAATTTTTTTTATCTCTTCTTGATTAATGAAAAAAAATAAGTAAAATGAGAAATCAAATTAGAAAATTTGAGACGGAGGAAGTATATTTTAGGACTAATGATATTAGCATCAGCCTAACTAATTAAGTGCATTTTAATGCGCTAAGTTTCAGTCGTAAGGCCAACGTAGGACTGACAATTTCAGCACATATTTGTAAAAAGACTCCATTTAACGCATATTTATTGACTTGGATCACTCATATTTCAAATGGGTAAATATGAATTTCAACTCATTTTAAAAGCTCACACAAATATGGACAAAATGGGTAAAATATGGGTACCCATTTAAACATAGAGATCACCCACCTATGCTTAAAATTTCAGTTTTTTTTTTCTTTTCTAGTTTTTTTCTTTTTTTTTTCTTTCTTTTTTCCTTTAATTTACTTTTTTGCTTTTTCATTTTTTTTCATTTTTTACGCGTTTCTTATAATTTCTTTTTTTCTTTCTGATTTTTTCATCTATTTTTTTCTTTGTATTTTTTTTCGTTTTCCCCTTTCTCATTCTTATTTCATAATTCATATTCGCTTGAGACCTACATGGGTTAATTAATTTAATCTTCTGATTATTCCATTTAGCCTATACAATTTATAGCATCTCTTATCAATTAAATATAATCCATAGTCTCATTCCTTTATTATTATTTTTTCTTTTCCAATTTTTTTTTTCTTTCTTTTTCCTTTAATTTACTATTTTTTCTTTCCTTTTTCCTTTAATTTACTTTTTTTTCTTTTTCATTTTTTTGTTTTTTCCACTTATTTTTTACTCGTTTCTTACACTTTTTTCTTTCTTCTATTTCATCAATTTTTTCCTTTTTTAATTTTATTTCTTTTTTCTTCGCATTCTTTTTTTTTTTTTTTTGTATTTCCGTTTTCCCATTTTTCATTCTTGGTTCGTCATTTTTCTTCATTTTTTATATTTTTTTCCTCATCTTTTTTTTCATTGCATTTTATATTTTATAATTTTTTTTACTTTAAATTTATTTGTATCGTACTATATATTTCAAATAATTTTATTATTTGTATTTGAATAGCTTAGTCATCAATATGTACAATTTATCATTAGTATTTATATACAAATAAGTGTATGAATTAATTGTATTTTCTCGAGACTAAAATATATAAATATACAATGTATCATTCAATGCAAATGTGTCATTAGTATTTGTATATCAATTTGCGACTACTAAAGATATTTGGTTTGATGAATGTAATCCCGAGATCTTTCAGGATACTATCTTAGTATATGTCCATTAGGTGGAGTCCACTTGAGTGTACTTACACAAATTATAAATATTGGGCGAATATAAATCAATATGCACTTAGAGTATTTTCGTTATCATAAAAAAAAAAACCAAAAATAGAAAGAAAAATCAAAAAAGAAGAAAGAGAGATAAAAGTTAGAGATAGAAGAGAGAAAAAAACGTAAAGAAAGAATTGAAGAAAAAAATTAAAAAGAAAAAAATAATGAAAAAGGAGAAAAGGAAAAGGAAAAAAAATTATGGTAAATACAAATATACTGGGTGGTTATGATATTTCAGTCATCATCCATAATTTGTACTCGACTTAACCATGTTCTTCAAAAATAATAAAAATATAAAACATAAAATACAACTAAAAAAGAAAAAAATGAGAAGAAGTAAAAACAAAACCAAATAAAAAATAGAAAAAAAGGAGACTAAAAAGGAAAAGAAAAAAGAAAGAGAAGCAATGGGAGAGATAGAAGAGAGAGAAAAAAAGAAATGAAAAAATAAAAAAATAAAACTAGAGGCTACATATAGAAGAGAAAAAAAAAACTAAAAAGAAAAAAACTAAAAAAAAACAAACGGAAAAAAAGTTGATATGATATAGAAGTTTTATGTTTTTGACTTTAGGAGTTAAAGTGGGTTGGACCATTTTTACCCAATTCATATTAGACCAAATCCATATTTATCCATATTTATATAGGCGGATTGCAATCCAAACCATTTTTGCTCGATCCATATTTAACCCACCCAAATCCAATCCAATCCGTCTGTTTGCCACCCCTAGGCCTACGATATTCGCTTACACCATTCCGATAAAACTGTAAATTAATCATAGGTTACTGATTTAATGATGTGAAAATGCAGGTCAATTAACTATGATGAAATTCAAAAAGTCTTAAGGGGCATTTGGTTGGAAAACAAGTTATGTTGGGATTAGTTATACTGACATTAGTTGTAATGAGATTAGTTATCTTAGTATTACTTTTTAGTGGTTGTTTGGTTTGCGGTACTAAAAATAGTATGCATTGCATTCTTTTTAAGATTAGATAGTTTATTTACAAAAATACCCTTCACCATATTTAACTTAATTATTTTCCTTCATATTAAATCTTACAAAAGAAATTAAAAAGTTACTAATTTTTTTAAAAATTTATTAGTTTCTTTTTCCTAAAATATATGTTACGAAATTTATGTTGATATTTTTTAAATGTGTATGAAACTTTAATATTTCATGTTAAATTACTTATTTTGTTCTAAATTCTATAAAATATTGATTATCTCATTTTTTGTCAAAAAAATTCATCATCAAAAAATGTGAAAAAGAATTACTCACATTTTTCATTATTTAGTATCATTAATATTTGGAGAGTCAAATTGTATTTTTTAAAAAAATAAATTTTTAAATATTTTTAGCTAAATATAAAAAATATTTTTTTATTTAATAATTAAGAATGTATTAAGTTAGAAAGGGAATGTCAATATACTTTAATTACTTGTCCATGATAATTTTGTTAGAAAAAAATAAAAAATTGAAATAAGATTAATAAACATATCTACAAAATAGAAAGACAATAAACCTTTGAATCAATTTTAAATTTGACTGTATAAATAATTTTTATGGTGTCACTATTATTTTTCCATGACTCATCACTTTTGTAGCATTTAATAAACTCATATAATTGTTCAAATTTACCAAAATAGATAAAAATTTATAGAGTAATTAAAATTTAAATTATGAATAAAATTGACAAAAAAATGTGATGTGAGGACTACCAAAATCTCACGTTCTCTCTTATATATAGTAGTAAGGTAATATATATATATATATATATATATATATATATATATATACATACATACATACATATATATAAAGTGATAATCAAGGATTTGGAAGGTAATTGTGTCTTTTTATAATTTTATCCCAAGTATAACTTAGGGTAGGATTGTTATCCCACCAAATGTATGGGATAACTTATCCCGATACTATTTATTAGTACCGAAATAAGTTATCCCGAATTAGGCAACCAAATGAAGCACCAAATTTTTTATCCCGGGACTAGTATTTTATCTCGAGACTATTTATATTAGTAGTCGTTTGGCCATGAAAATCAAAAAATTTCGGAGTTGGAGTTGGAGTTGAAGTTGGAGTTGAAATTGGAGTTGGAGTTGTATTTGGCCATATCTTTTTTGAATTTTTTTTTTTTGACTTTTGAAAAAACTTTTTTAAATATGATTTTATGCCCTAACTTTTACAAACTATCATAATCACCCAACTAAAATTTACCTACTAATGAAAAAAGAACATAATTAACCACTATTATAAAAATAATTACATATACATGGTCATATTTAATGAATTTCAATTATGACATATATAATATTTACATTAATAGCCGTTTTCTCACATTTGAAAACTTTAAACATGGATGTTATATTAATAGATCATTGCTTCCTGTTTTTTAGGTAACAAATATTATCTTTCAAACAAATTTATTTTTTTAGGAATTTATTTAATTTATTTCCTTCATTTTCCGTTCTTAAAAAATAGGAAATGATGAGTTGTTATTTAATTTTAGGGTGCCGCTAATTTATTTCTTTAATTTTCTTATGCATGAAAGATTTTACTGTGTGTGAATAAATTATTTCTTTGTAAAACATGCTTTGCATATTTATGATATATTATATCATATACCATAAATATATAAATATGCTTAGTATGTTTCTTTATACTTTATATTTTTATATATGTGTGTATATGCTATATAAATGGTATAAACTTCATATATAACATACTTTGTATATTTATATTATAAATATGCTTAGTATGTTTCTTAATACTTTGTATATTTATATATGTGTGTATATGGTATATACATGGTATAAACTTTATATATAACATACTTTATATATTTCTATTATAAATATAATACTTTATATATTTATGGGTACAAATATAAATTAGCAGTAAAATAATGTTTCAAATAAGGGAGATAATTAAATAAGGGATAAAGATAATGATGAGAGAGAAAAAGATATATATATTAATTAGGATAACATTAAGTTTGAAATTATAATTATCTTATTCTTTAAAACTGCTATAAAAGTAATATTGAAAAAGTAATGTTATAAGGAGAATTTATGTAAAAATTTAAAAGATTGGGGTTATATGTAATAATAATAAAAGTTGGAATTGGAGTTGGAAAATTGTGAAAACAACAAAAATCTGTTTTCCTTTCTCAGAAAATTTTTTCGAAATTATTTTCCGAATTTTTATGGCCAAACACCACAATTTCCAACTCCGGAAAATTTTTTCGAAAAAAAGGAAAAAAATTTCATGGCCAAACGGGCCCTACCTCAGACCAAACGACCCCTAAATGTAAATACATGTCATGCATCTATTGTCATGGTATAAACAGCAGGTGACGGTAACCTTTTAATTTACCAAGTTTCAGTTCTTAAAACAGAGCGCTATACAAAGCATATTTCAATTGTTCACAAATTTGATGGAGCTAGCAGATTTTAGTATTTAAATTGGCCTCAAATTTTATCGAACGAGCAAATTTTGGCTTTGTTGTTCAATTATTCACAAGTCCTGTTCGAATTTGTCCCCCTCAGGTCCCTCCATTTGTTCCTTTTATGCTGCTCAGAATTGCAGTTAGATCATCTACAGTTCAATTGATTGGACATTACACTACACTCGAGCAATCCACGATCGCTTTTCCATAATACCAGTAGATTTAGTCATTGATCTATTCACCTTATAAGTTGTAAAATCGCTTGTTTCTATACATTTGCGAGGAACTGCTGCTCGTTTGCAAAATTACTCTACTATACAGGATCAGTCAATATATCAACTTTTAGGTAGAGATAAGAATATTACTATTATCTCTCTTGAAACTTCTTTTGTTTCGCAACACCAAATGCAATCAAATATGTTTTTTGAAACCAAAACTTCCAACACAAATATTGGAAGTTAGTGATGCAGTTAGGTTAGTGAGGTCAGCTTAAGGGAATTAGTTGATAGTTGTTAATTGAAGTTAGTTATAATGAGCTGAAGAGCTATTGTAACTGTCACAAGAAAGGCAAGAAGAATCGAAAGATAACAAGCTGAAATAGTGAAAAAATGCAGTTGTAAATTGCTACAAAAACTGCAGGGAAAACGGAAGAAGCTGAAACTTTCTTTGAGTTCACTATATTTCTCTAGACAGTTCATTACATAGGCTTTACTATATATATATATATAGATAGATAGATAGAGATAGAGATAAAGATAGAGATAGAGATAGGGAGTAGTGTTTGAGGATTACAAACCACAAAATAAGCAAAAATATCTCACACTAAACTATGATATATGTGGCTCACTAACCACCACTCATTTTAACTAAAAACACTTGTCTATTACAAAAATATCTACTATCTAGAGTTTGTAGAGAAATCTTATTTCCTAATACTCTTCCTTAAGATTTTTTATTGAAACTCCCTGCAACGTCCTTTGAAACTCAAGCTTGTTGGTGGGAAGAGCCTTGGTTAGAATATCGACTTGTTGTTCTTAACTTCTGCAATGCACCAGCTTAATTTCGTCATTCTTCTCGGCATCTCGTAAAGCATGAAATCTGATGTTGATTGCTTCGTTCTTCCATGTTGCACTGGATTTTTAGCCGTCGCAGTGGCTGATTTATTGCCCACGTAGATCACGATGGTTCTTTTGGCAGAAGGTCCAATTCAAACAAGATCTTTCTCAACCAAACTCCTTAATTTAAGGCAGATACAACATCCACGTACTTGGATTCCGTGAAGATTGAGCTAAGATATCTTGTTTTTTTGTGCTCCAAGAAAGAATGCCTGAACCAAATGGAAAGAGTAAGTATATGTGCTTTTGTGATCGTCCAAATATCCACCTCAATCATTATCTGAATAACCAATAAGAGATCCATTCTTCACACTTTTGTACCAAATTTCATATTTTGTTGTCCCTCTAATGTACCTCAACACCCTTTTAGTAGCTCCAAAATGCTTAGTGCTAGGACATTGCATATATCGAGATAATAAACTGTCAGATACAATAACTTCCAATAAGGCTCCTATAAAGTTTTGAATCTGCCCTCTCTTCTCGATCATCCTTCATTAACTTTTTATTCATAACAAGTGGAGTAGCAGCTGGTTTGCACTTGTCAAATTTGAACCTTTTTAATATATTCAAGGCATACCTTTTTTGGGACAAGAAAATTCCTTCACAAAATTGAGCGATCTCCATTCTCAGGAAAAACTTCATCTCTTCTAGATCAAACATCTCAAAAGCTTTTAACATTTCATTTTTAACTTCTTGAATCGCAAGAGAATTTTTGCATCTGATCATCAAATCATCAACATAAGTTGATATTACTATCAACTTACCATCAACTTGCCTTTTGAAGTACAAAATAGGCTCATTTAGGCTTCTGTTGAAACCTTGAGACAACAAATGAGTATCCAGCCTACTATACCATGCTCTCGGAGTATGTTTGAGTCCGTAGAGAGCTTTTTTGAGCTTATACACCTTGTCTTCTTCATCAACAACTGTAAAACCTTCAGGCTGTTTAATATAAATGTCTCCTTCAAGAAATACATTTAGAAATTTAGATTTGACGTCCAAATTATAGATTTTTCACTTGTATTGTGTAACAAGAGCGACTAGAAATCTTACTATCTCATGCCTCGCAACAGGAGCAAATGTATCTCCAAAGTCCACTCCAAGCTGCTAGGAATAACCTTTAACTACGAGTCTGGCTTTGTGCTTGAAAATAGAGCCATCTGGATTGAATTTTGTTCTATAGACCCATTTGATATTGATGACATTCTTCTGTTCTGGCCTATCAACCAGCTCGTAAGTATTTTTTATTAATCTTGGCAAACTACTTCTTCATTGCAAAAATCCAAGATTCCTGCCTTATTGCTTTGTCACGACCCGATTTCTCAAGTCATGGTTGCCTACCATAACCCACCAGTATGCAAGCCAACCCGTAGTCCAAAACGGCTAATAACGGACTACTCAATACTATAAGAAAAAGAATGCGGGGTAAATATAAAAATTATTACATAAGTGAATCCCCAAAACTCGGTGGTATCAGTACAAGAGCTTCTATATATCAAGGATACCAAGATGAAATGTTAAAAGAATTACACTGGTACAACTTATCTCTGAATATAATATAGAGACTAGTCTAATACATAAGAGAGAGATAAGTAATACTCCGAACGTCAGGAGCTCACTATAAGTCTCTGACCATGGCTGCTCCGCATGATGTACACATCAACGACGATAACCCGTACTATGATCTGCAAGCTGTAGAAGTGTAGTATGATTACCAAACGAGTAGTATTCAGTAGGCAACTACCAACTGAGCTCCAAAGGTAAAGCGGATATATATAACATATAAACAGAATGGAAACTACACCCAAGAGTCCAGAAATCATATAACAAGTCAATGTGAATAATAAGGGACAACTATTTTGTTCAAGTCCAAGAGTCTAACATAATAAGACTAAGAAAGTATTAAGGGTAAACTATCCTATTCCAGCTACATTCAATAGATGCCAATGTTATACCATATATCCCTGGATAACATACGAATGGAGGGCAAAAGAAAGATATATAGCAATATACAAAGCGAAGAAATGCATATACAATAAAAACAATGAAGAAAGGGATATACGATAGTGTCATAGCTTTATCTAACTAGATTTATATATATACAAATCCATTCACATATACGCATGAGGTCATCTCAAAGCATAACCTAGATCATCATATCCTCGTTTAAATACCTCATTAACATACTATTTGGATTTAATACTATCGAACTTAGGGTTTCCAATCCATATGGCTTGACATGATATAATTGTGCATAATAGTGTATTCATAAGATAGAAGAGGTTGAAGACATACCTCGAATCCCGATACCGGATCAATGACCAATCTGTCATAAGCTAGCCATAATAATGATCATAAGAATGATAATAACAACATCAATATCAGCGTGAATAACCGACTACTCCGGATAACCAAATACCTAACCAAGCCTATGCGTACCCCCACCTCTCTAGAATCAGAAGGTTCAAGCAATATACAACAACACAAAGAATATTATTCACCCATATCTATGCAACCGTCCTATATCGGCTGATAGACATATGTGCATACTAGTGATAGACGATGTGCATGCAGGAATATATGCAAGGTACACAATCGATATCAATAATCTCATCATAAGTGTCATCATCATGACCATCATCATCGTAATCAACGTACGACCTTGTCGGGTATCAATATATTATCATAGTATCCTCGGCCTTGCTGGGTATTAATGTATCATCATAGTTATCCTCCGGCCTTGTCGGGCATCAATATATCATCAAAGTATCCTCCTTCCTTTTCGGGCATCAATATATCATCAAAGTATCCTCGTCGGGAATCAATATATCATTAAAGTATCCTCCGGCCTTGCTGGGCATCAATATATCATCAAAGTATCCTCCGGCCTTGTCATGCATCAATATATCATCAAAGTATCCTCCGTCTTTCTCGGGCATCAATATATCATCCTAATCATCAATGCATAAATATAGGTATATAATAGGTGCACAGACTCAAGCCAATATACTCACAACCATAATCATAACATCGCAAAGATAACTATCTTATCATTATATTCTATCTACTCATTATTATACTGCTAGTTTACTAGTCATCACATGATCTCTAGTTATCAATCTAACCGATTCTTCACATAATCATTAATCATGGAATAACAACTAACCATTAATCAATAATTAGCCAAACCTAACGTCTAGTCAAGATTCACCATTAAACCATAGTCGCCATCTATTCACTATTCATTATTTATCAACTAAACATCTTTTATTAACTAATACCAATCAATATCTAATAATCATTTACCAACTAATCTTCGTTATTAACTAGTCCCTGTTATTAGCTAGTCAACATCAGTAACTAGGCATCATTATTAACTAGGCATTATTATCACTAGCATCCCTTATCTCCTAGCAATGTTAACCACGTTATCCTCACTTAACAACTAATTGGCATTATAACTTGTTATCAATAGCCACATATCATTACCATTGATAAACCCATCTTCATAGCCACGTATCAACCCTAGTCGTTAGCTACCTTATTTCAACCAAGCAAGGCTCATTAACTAACGTATTTAGAATTCTAGGCATCAAGTACTATAGTCACCTAATAGACAGTTACCACGTAGTTTATACCATAATTAGGAAGACATTTTATCTAGAATCACATCAATAATCGATATAATAATCATAAATGTATTGAATCTAAGCATGCTATCACCAGTATTCAATCAGTGAAATCATAAGCGTCATACCACACCTTCCTCCGTCCCATACCGGAGAGATGTGTATACGCGCACACACACATATATCTATAATATATTAAAAGTGTGAAGGGCCTTAGAAATATTGTTTGAACTTTTTACCCTTTATTAAAAGTCTTTGTTTTTGACAAAATCGTCTTTTCACTATTTTTTTCTAATATTTGAGAGTTGAAAATTAATTAAATATATTTATCGTAAAAACTTCCCTTATTAGAAATCATCGGAATTAATGATTTTCCTAATATTTAAGTGTTAAAAATTAATTAAATATGTTTATGATAAAACCTTTCCTTATTAGAATTCATCAGAATTAATGACAATTAAAACTTTTTTCATTAGTTTAAGAATTTAAATCAACTAAATTTGATTTTAAGAAGATTTAAAAAATCTAGAAATAACTATAAAAGCGTTAGAATTAATAAGAAAAAAATTAAAAAGTATCAAATTTTAAAAGTTTTAAGTACGTAAAAGAATGTAGCCAATAATTTTGTAAAGATTTGACTTTAAAAATAAGAAAAAAATTTAAATATAGGAAAAAAAGAAAAATAATTGTACCACAAATATGGATTTTTCAAAAGGCTCAAAAATACCCCTGAACTATCCGAAATAGCTCAAAAATGCCCTTCGTTAGATTTTTGGCTCAAAAATACCCCTCCGTTAAATATTTGGCTAAAAAAATACCCCTCCCTCTAACGAAATTCGGAAAAAGATAAAAAATACCCCTGAACTATCTGAAATGGGTCAAAAATACCCTTCTGTTAAATATTTGGCTAAAAAATACCCCTCCCTCAACGAAATTAAATTATTTCGATTATTTGTTAATTTATATAAAGTTCATCATTTAATTTATATTTCATTAATTTCTTTAAGTGAAAATTTATATTTCGTTAATTTTATTAATTTATATTTCGTTAATTTCTTTAAAGATTAAAAAGATGTAAAGTGAAAATGCCTTTTTAGAATAAATGTATGTTTATTTTCCAAATCAAATTCAACCAATTTATATTATAATTCAAATATTTTTTTCATTATCTTATTTTTAAAATTAAAAAAACACTTTTATGTGAAAAAATTAAAGTATTAGGGTTAAAAAGTTAAAGTTAGGGTTTAATTCAATCGAAATAATTTAATTTCGTTAAGGGGAGGGGTATTTTTGAGCCAAATATTTAACAGAGGGGTATTTAACAAAATTAAATTATTTTGATTATTTCGGTAATTTATATAAAGTTCATCATTTAATTTATATTTCGGTAATTTCTTTAAGTGAAAATTTATATTTAGTTAATTTCGTTAATTTCTTTAAAGATTAAAAAGATGTAAAGTGAAAATACCTTTTTAGAATAAATGTATGTTTATTTTCCAAATCAAATTCAACCAATTTATATTATAATTCAAATACTTTTTTTCATTATCTTATTTTAAAATTTTAAAAATAATTTTATGTAAAAAAATTAAAGTATTAGGATTAAAAAGTTAAAGTTAGTGGTTAATTCAATCGAAATAATTTAATTTCATTAAGAGGAGGGGTATTTTTTAGCCAAATATTTAACAAAGGGGTATTTAACGAAATTAAATTATTTCGATTATTTCATAATTTATATAAAGTTCATCATTTAATTTTTATTTCGTTAATTTCTTTAAGTGAAAATTTATATTTCATTAATTTCGTTTATTTCTTTAAAGATTAAAAAGATGTAAAGTGAAAATACCATTTTAGAATAAATGTATGTTTATTTTTCAAATCAAATTCAACAAATTTATATTATAATTCAAATACTTTTTTTCATTATCTTATTTTTAAAATTAAAAAAATACTTTTATGTAAAAAAAATTTAAAGTATTAGGGTTAAAAAGTTAAAGTTAGGGTTTAATTCAATCAAAATAATTTAATTTCGTTAAGGGGAGGGGTATTTTTGAGCCAAATATTTAACAGAGGGGTATTTTTGACCCATTTCAGATAGTTCAGGGGTATTTTTGATCCTTTTCCGAATCCCGTTAGAGGGGGGTATTTTTGAGCCAAATATTTAATGGAGGGGTATTTTTTAGCCAAAAATCTAACGAGGGGTATTTTTGAGCTATTTCAGATAGTTCAGGGGTATTTTTGAGCCTTTTTCATTCCTAATATTTAAGTGTTGAAGATTAATTAAATATATTTATGGTAAAACCTTTTCTTATTAGAAGTCATCAGAATTAATGACTAAATCAACTAAATTTGATTTTAAGTAGATTTGAAAAATCTAAAAATAAATATAAAAACGTTAGAATAAGAAAAATTTAAGAAGTACCAAATTTTAAAGTTTGAAATATGTAATAAGAATGTAATAAATAATTTTGTAAAGATTTGACTTTAAAAACAAGAAAAAATTTTAAATATAGAGAAACAAAGAAAAATAATCGTACCATGATTCAAATTGATGTGTCTCTCTTAACCTCCGGCAACAAGAAAAAGAGGTACTGCATGACAAATGCAAAAGTGATGATTGATCAACCACTTGAAACTTCTTGTGGTAAAATATATATATGTGCTTACACTAAAATATATGTTTATGTTTACATTATTATATTAAAATGCAAAAGGTCTTTGAAAAGTGAGTTGAACTTTTTACACTTCAGTAAAATCTTCGCAATAGAAAAAATCATTCAATTTTAAATAATCAAACGTTACACGTGTAGTTAAACTAGTATATATATATATATATATATATATATATATATATATATTCATGAACTGTAACCGCATCCTCTACAAGGATAAACACTTTTCGGATGTTCAATCGATACCATCTATCGGCCTTCGGCCCACGACCCAATAATATGTCTGGAATAATCACAATATCATCATCACGGACTTCGGTCCATATACATATCCGGAACTCATCTCTATAATCATATTTATAAGTCATAGCATATCTCTAATCATTTTATATCTAGGAGGCATCTCGCATATATGAGGTATAATGTCAATAAACATATAATCATCTCTCACATAGGAGGGATAATATCAATAAGCATGACGCGACTATAAGTTATTTCATATATAAGGGTCATTCATCAGGACGGTGAGGAATATCACCTCTCTAGTCCAACTATCATATCTAAAAGGAGATAGCATCTCTATAGGCCCAGCATCACTTATAAGAGAAAAATCATCTCTAAGGACCCAACGTTATGTCAAAGAGGAAACAACGTCTCTATGGGCCAAATATCAAGTCTAAGAGGAGATGGCATATCTATGGGTCAAGATCAAGTCTAAGAGGAAATGGCATCTCTATGGGGCAAGTATCAAGTCTAAGAGGAAATGATATCTCTATGAGCTCATTATCATATCATTTCTATAAACAACAACATAGTTATAACTCATAAGTCACAATCCAAGGAACGACATTACAATATACCGAGTCACGAAATAACCTTATACTAAGGTTTACTAGTCTCAACTATGTCTAACATCTACAACTAATTCCACAATGACTAACACAAGTCTAGGCCTAAGTGGGTCAGACAATCTTTCTTCTAAACCTTAATTTCCTTAATTAGGTACACTATTCCCCAAACTAGGCTAAGATATCTAGTTCAACTTCTAGATGTCAAGTAAGCCACATACAAGCCTAAGATAGGAACTTCAACTAGAAATAAGGGCACTTAAGTCAATTCTACCCAAATTACGATTCCAGGAATACCATACTAGCCCAATAAGATCAAATATACTAATCATGATTCCAACACTAAAACCACATCCATAATCTAGCAATGTATCATATCTATGCTACAATTCAATCTAAACTAGGGAGAAGGCAATAAGAGTCTACAAGGTTATAAACATACTATCTTATGGGCCCAAGACCTTCATCTAATTTCCCAAAACATCAATAATCAAGGCTAATTTATCTTACTCATAATCAATCCTAACATTCATATCCACATGCAATACATATCATACATCATCTATAAAGGAAAGTGGAAAGGAGCCTACCTCAAGGCCAAATCGCAAAATCATACTTCAAGCACCACGTCACAATCCCCAAAATGCCATCACACTAACAAAAACATAATCTACTCATTAATACTAGTCTAACGATACTCATATTATACTATTATGCTTTGGGTTCAAAAATGACACCAAAAACCCCAAGTGGGTCCCACGTATGGGAATCATATTTCCGAGGTCAACCCAATGTTCAAACATCACCAAAGAATCATAACCCTCAATTAATGGGTGCAAAAAAATTAAATTTGGGGCTAAATCAATCCCTAAGCTAAATTAGAGTTTTGGGTCAAGAACTAAGAAATTCACCAATAAAGTGATGAAATCTCACCTTAATTCGGATGATAATCATAATAAAAGATGTTTACCAAGATCCCTAGACACCCACAAGACTCAATTTTGAGTTATCATACTCATTTAGGGTTTTAGGCTCTCAAAGATGAAGAGAAAATGCCCAAATTCGCGGCCTTGGGGGTCTATTTTTAGATCCCTCAGCGAAGAGATGCGGTATCTCTGTGACAATAAAGTCAAAAACTTATTTTTGACCCTCGTAACTAATTCTAAACCTAAATAACATGATCCAATAGTGAAATTTGAATGTAAAACATATTTCAAATCTATTAGAATCACCAAAACTTTCATATTAGATTGTTTTAAAAAAAAAGTGGGCCCCACACCTATAGTTCTATTTTTTCATAAAATACGCTCAATAGCCCAAAATAATTTTGAAAGCATTAAGACTTGAACCAGGGGTCCCCATAGCCTAATATCGATGTTTCGTACGCGATGGAGACGTCGTATTTTAAATACGAGATTGTTTCGACCAAATGTGGGTCCCACACTCGTATTTCAATTTTTCAACTTTTCGATCAATCGGTCGAAATAAGCTCGGGTGCATTGAAACTCGAACCAAAGGTCAACATAGGGTAAAACTGATATTTTAGATCTGCTGGCACAGTTGAATTTGGCATCCGATATTGTTTCATTGAAGTTTTTACCCGATAGTCATTTGGAACCAACGAAGACTTCAAAACAGGAAATTGGCTCTAAAAATCAAATGAACTGCTTGGTAATAGAACCGTCGGTCCCCGCAAGTCATAAATGACTTGGGCCAGCTATGAAGAATCCCTAATGGAAAAGATAATCAAAAACATAAAAAATAATCGGAAGGGTTATTACATGCTTTTTCAAAGAAAAATGGTTCGACAAGAGCAAAATTGCATTGCTCATAAACTTCCACTAATAATTTGGTCTTCAAGACAAGAGAATCTAAAGTTAATTCAACATCTGAGATTTTCTTTGTTTCAGCTTTAGGACTAGAGGAAGTATCACCCATCTATGGATTTGGAGTTGCAAGTGAAGTACTCCCATCTTAGTTCTTTACAACAACATCTCGATCCCAATGGTAGTGGCTAAAATCGTCCACCACAAGATCTATACTGATACACACCCTTTTCGTACTAACATTATACACTTTGTACCCTTTTACAACTGTGCTATAATCCAACAAAATACCTAGTTCTTCCTTGCTATCCAATTTGACTCTTTTAGCATTTAGAACATGGGCATATCTCACCGAACCAAATACTTTCAAGTGTCTTGCAGATAACTTATACCCTTTCATGCTTCAAATGGTGTCATGTATTTGAGTGCTCTAGTTGGTAATCTGTTCAGTATATAGATGGTAGTATTGACAATCTTAACCCAAAAATATTTAGGTACCTTCTTTTCTGCTAGCATTCATCTCGCCATCTCCATTACGTTTTTGTTCTTCCTCTCAGAAATCACATTCTGTTCTGGAGTGTAGCTAACAATGAATTATTGTTGAATACCCAAATCCTTACAATACTTGCTGAACTGATATGAAGTTTATTTAGCTCTGTTATGAGGCCTGATGTACTTCAACCAACAACCACTCTCCCTTTCTACCATAGCCTTGAATACTTTGAAAGCAAAAAACACTTGAGCTTTGCTACTTAAAAATAGGCCCATGTCATTTGAGTTAGATAATCTACAAAGAGAATAAAGTATTTATTTCCACTCAAATAAGACGTCCTCATTGGTCCACATATATTTGTATGAACCAATTCTAGCTTTTCCTTCGCCCCCAAAGACTTCCATTAAGAAAGGATTGATAACGTTCAACTTACACATCAATTTAAGTGCAAGCCGGTCGTTATCAATATAATAACCCAACAAGAGTCGGGGTCGAATCCACGAAGAACAATGTGAGTGGAAAATGGGTAAGTTTGAAATGAAAGTACTTACTAAATTAAAATTTAAGATACAAAGATTTGGGGGTTTTAAACGTTTTATAATGTGAAAGTAATTCTTGGGATTCTAGGACTACTTCAAGACTAAGAATAATTAAAGTGTAATTAATTAGGCACGGATCTTGGGATTACGCTATACTAAGGGCAATTTATGCATGGGTACGTGATAATTCGGTGCAAAATGTAATCGTTAATTATGTGGTAAGCTAGGTTGAGAGTCCTTCAGGCTAGTTTGTCAACAAAGTCTCAAAGATATCACTCATTGAATATTTCAAGTACCTAAAGAGTGTGTCAATTAAAGCCACCCAATACCTCAATTAGGAACCCCTATTTCTAGGATGGTACCTAAGGGATAGTCAACCTCATAATCACCCTTATGTCTAAGATAGTGAAAATTAGCAAACTAAACCCAATAATTGTCTACTATTGCCTTGGTTCTCACATCCCTCTTTCAAGGATGATGAGGGGTCCTAAAGTTCACCCAAACCCCTCTTTCAAGAATAGTTTGAGCTTTCAAGAGCTTGGAATTTTCATCCATCAAACCTATTTGGGTATTTGGAGCTTTCACCCACGAATTCCAACCAATTTACTCAAGCAATAGTAGAGCCCCTTATCACCAAACTAGAATCTACACAAATACAACAGAACCCACACACAATTGCACCCTATTCTAACATAATTTCAAGAGGAAGAACTAGCAACTCATAAAGATATTAAACAAAAATATACCAAAATCTCTATCAATTTGATTCATGAAAAATAAAGAGAATGCAAACCACTCTTTAAATTCCAATGAATCCTCAATGGGGTTTGCCAATTCTTCGCTTTGGAGTTTCTCTAATTAATTCTTGCCTCAAATTAGTATAAATTCAAGCTCCAAGCTCTAAGTGATAAACTCTAAACTAAGGATAGGATAATAATTAAGATAAAGATAGTGTGAAAAATGACCTAAAAACCCTATTTAAGCCCCAATTCTACTTTTGCCAAATATTACAAAAAATGCCCTTCAAACCTTTTCGCTCTACCGCGATCGCCATCCCTTGACTGTGATTGCGGTACTGCTATCACGACTTCCCTTTGGTTGACTTGTCGACTGACCACGATCGCGACCCTCAGTCCGCGATCGTGGTAACTGAGGGTCGACTCCTGGGACTGCAATTTCAAGTTTTGTTCTTTTTTCTCGCATTTCTTCTCTTTCACCTTCTCCTTAGCTCATTTTTATCAAGTTTCCCTGCTCATCTTATCATTTCACTTTTACCTATACAAATGAGCATCAAGTAAGAAAGTAACAACAAATCAATGAAAAAGCATGATAATTTAGGCTTAAAAATGTTAGCAAGTTGTCAAATTGACGACTTATCAACACCCCCAAACTTAAACTATTATTTATCCTCAAGCAACCAAGAACAATTCAACAAGATAGGGTATTTAACTCAATTCCACCCAAAAGAAAAATATTCTAAAGGACTAAGCTAACAAAGCTATACAAAGACTTTCCAAACATGCCATGGCAACAAGTGAACCAAAAATTTTTAGTAAGCACATATTATGAAGCAAGGATGTAAGTTGTATCAAATAAATCTTCCAAATCAACAAAGCATCTTAAGAGGAAACACAAAATCTTCAAAAAATTTCTCAATCTTCACAATGCAACTTTCTTCACCCATTTACCCAAATCAGAAGTAAGATTTCACCCTCTACTCCAAAGTATCGATGTCGCTCACAAACAAGAGTTAGCTCCACACACAAAAGACATTGAAATTTCTAAAGGAGCTCAAATAATGAAATAATTCACACTCACTCTCGCAAAGAAATTCAAGTACAATGAGTAGTTTGTATTTTTTTCCACTAATATAGACTTACCTAGTTTTGAATCACCAAGGTCTTGCGGGTCAAGATGAAGATTTAAAGTACGGGAAGGAATATCTATGGATCAAGTGACTAAAATACCTCTTTCAATGCAATTTCTCAACCCTTTCTACCCCAAGATTTTCAAACTATCCACCTTATCCTCCTTCAAAGCATTTCCCATATTTTTCTATTTTTTTTAGCATTTACAAAAGAATTTCAAGCCACCATTTTCTTTCTTAATTTCTTTGGCTTTTTCAAGAGACTTTATAACTTTAAGTGCTTCTTAGCTCCCTCATTTCCCTAATTTCTCATCACATTTTATGGGCTAGGCTAAACAACTTTACCATCAAGTATGTCTCTTGTCCCTTAAGCACATGATTTGACAACCTTACATACACCTTTCTTGGCTCATCTTAGTACATCACATTAATCCCCCCAAACTTGGAGTTTGAACCACCCTCATATTATTTTTCCAACTACACAAACCTCCCCAAACTTAGGCGTTTGTCGATATTTCATTTCATAGAATCATGCAATGCATCAAAGGAGGTTAAGTGCCAAAAGAAAGATTTTAAAAAGGGCTTAAGTGTTTTAGCAAGGTTATCATTATACAAAGAAAGAAAAATGGGTAAAAAGGATCAAAGGGGTTAACTAGGAAAAAATATTAAGGTGGGAATTTGGCTATGTGACAGGTCAAAAATGGCCTCGGGTCATTCTCCAAACCAATCTTGTCTAGGATTTTTCTTTGAACACACTCGGGGCAGTTCTAGACAACACATATGTACAAGAATTATGCAAAAATCTCACCACACATGACATCATACTCATAGAGCAAAAAGTTAATCTTTCAATCAATTTGAGTAGTTTGAGCTTAATAAGTTACTCCGAGTCATGACTCACCCTTGTAAAGAGAGAGACAAAAATTGAATTTAATAGTCTCACTCAAAAAGAAGCTCAAAAACATCCTTGATCTCTTTTTTTTTTTTCAAAAAGAAAACTATCATTTCATTTCTTGCCAATGACATTTTGAAAGAATATTTGAGCTTTTGCCTCTTCCTAAATAATTAAAGAAAAACTTGGGTGAATGAAAGGAAACATTATCATTAGACTTCATGAGATTATTTCCTCACAACTTCACATATAGTCCATTTAGTTCATAAAACATTCAATGCGCCAATGGAAACACAAACGACCCATCACCCTTAAGAATGGTGTCACCCAATCTATCATAGGGTAAGACAAGCATTCATGTCCCTCGGGTTACTTAGACTTCACCCGAAGATGCTATGATAAGCACACTAATCGATCACACCATGGAGACAACATTCATCCACAATTTCAACCAAAAACCACCGGTTATACCACTTTTAAGACCAATTGGACTCAAAGCTATACTCCAAAAAATGATCACAAAATTCACCAAGAAAGGTTACATTAATCTTTACTAGCATATAAGACATTTCTCTCTTATTGACATTTTAACAAACATGTGGTGTGCATGTAAAGTAAGAGCTTGAATAGGTAAAATAACATCACATATGAACAAGCACAATGCACCAATTCATCACCAAACACACCACTTATAATCATACTAACCTAATTAAATTATCCACCACTCAATTAAGCAAACAAACCTCAAGTGGGTGTTTCATCAAACACATGGTGTGCACTAGTGTACTAAAGCAAGAATTTTGCAATTTAGCATTTGAGACTAGGCACACATTCAAAATCTTCATCTCAACAACTACATTCACCAAATTAAGCTCAAATAAATTAAATTCAAACCAAAATAAACCATGTAATGTGATCATCATTCGTATTTTAAAGACCATACCTTGTGTTTTGAGGAAATTTTGACTTTTGAGAGTCGCCACTTAATTTTGAAAAGGAATTAAGAAACCTTTAGAGAGTTACTTCAAATGATCCAAAATAGAAAAATCATTTTAAGTTAGAGATTCTAGATAAGCGGTTCCTATTAACGTTTTAGGAAGGTGTTAGGCACCTAAAACATCCGCTAACTTGCGATTATTCATACTGCTTGAAAATCGTCTTTGAATAACCTTGAAAATGTTGATTTTTGAAAAGAAAAACGATTTTAGAAATATTTTGATGTTTATGCAAAACTAGTTTTTAGCGACTTAGCTAAGGATTTAACTAGGTTCGCAAAACACATAAGGCAAACAAGCACAAAGAAAAGGGGGAAGGGAAGGAAGTAAGAGATTTAGACCATTAGGCCCAAATCGATAAATCCTGTCCGAATCTAATAGGGCGTTCGACCCATTTCACCTACCCTAATCTAGTTTTCGAGCCTTTTGGCTCGAATCCGCTTCACCTGTATTAAATATAATACAACTTTGGCTTCGTGGCCTGAATGAATAAATAAATAAAAAATAAAATAAACAAATAAATAAATAAATAAAAACAACAATAAGTAAATAAATAAAATGATAAATGAGGATTTTAAATCTCTTAGCCGCTTCAAATGTGGGATTTTAACCCATTCTTCTCCTTTCGTCTCATTATATCCATATGCCACGAGATCAACTTTGGATGCGGTCTTTCCGAAAAAATAAAATCGAGGATAGACGGGCCTCAATGGACCATAATGCACATGTAAAGAGAAAAGAGCCCGTGTAGGATGCGAGCATATCCACATGCAAAAGAGAAGTCAAGTCATTAATATATATCCCAAGGATAATATTTAAACAAATACCGAATCATCACATGTAATAAAGTAATTAATTTGACAAAGGCAACTTCCAATTATGTAACATACAGGAAACTTAATAACAGCAACAACAAAACCCAGAAATATACATGGTTTACATCAAAAATATAACCCAAACCATGCCTTGTGTTCACTTGCCCACTATTTCAAAAGAAGTTCATCACTTTTTACTTGTTACCCTTAACATGCAGGCAAAAGCAGATGCGTTTCCATGCTTAGAATTGACTACTTATTCACTAAATCATTCTTCTTCTTGATATCACACAACAAAATAGAAAAAATTAAATAACAATAGCAAGAATATCAAAAGAACAAGATATAATAGGGATAAGCAAACTTAAATAATTAGAGTTGGCGTTATAAAAATACAAGTCTAGCCTGATCTACTATAAATATTTACCTAAACTAACTACTAATAGCAAAAGACAAGTTCGACCAATAATAATAAGCACAAAAGAACACTCCTATAGCAACATTTGAAGACATAAATCTTAAAGCAAATCTAAAATGTTAGAGATACCAAAAGGTTAAAAATGAATTCGTATTTATACTTAAATCGACGGTATAATGACATCATAAAAGAAAATTTTCATATGCGAGACTGTACAATCACGCAAATCAATATCGACAATGGAAAACTCATGAGCCAGACAAACTCTCAAAATTTTCTTTTGATCCTAAAGAAAAGAAAACCTCTTAACCATTTGCAGGAAATCAACAATGTCAGTGAAGACTCGTGAACCAAACAAACCATCAAAATTCCCTTTTTTACTCCGAAGAAAATTTCAGACTTCTGAAAGCCGCGATAGTGCAAAGCATGCCTCCGAAATTTCCAATATTCAGAACAACAAGCCTAAAAGTTGGAAACGGTTATCCTCCAAATACGGTCTTACAAAACCTCAAGGGTTTTAGACCCTCATTGAGGGAAAATATACACACAACGATGGCTTTGGATATCAAGGATATCCACGTGATCAAATCCATTCTCATGTACAATATTTTTCAACGAAACCATTACATTCTCCATGGATTTCAAACCAACAAGAATACTGGCTTGGAATAAACCCACGGCAGAAAATTGAAATTCATAATTCCACTAAACGGGAACACAACCAATAGGCTAGAAAAGGGAGCCAATGTGATACAATATCCTTTATCCTCCTCCTTATCTCGATGGACTCAAACGAAATGGTCATCGAGGGATCCTAGGATTTTTTGGCGACCTTCCATTACTGCACATATGTTTGGTCATTCTCTTTGATATTTGAAAGCCAGAGGAAATCACAAAGTGGTCCTGCCAATGATATTACTAACTAAACAGGAACTAGCAATTCAAACAAAAACAACAATCGGCTAGCCGGTGAAGCAAAAAATTAAAACAGGAATCTCGATGGAAATCAATGAATCAAACTCACAAGCAATACCAATGCAAAATAATAGATTGGAAACTAATTACCAAATGTTAAAATCATATAACAGGTTATGAAATCGAGATAGGCAAATGAGACTCAGACCAAAAGCTTTAACGACTAATCCGATAGTTTTACATCAAACATAATCACATGACAGGCATTATCTTCAGCAAGCATGTCCTACGGTCTTACAAGACCTCTACAACAGCTAATCTCAGCATACCACATAAAAAATGAAACACTAAACGACTACAGGATGGGGAGATTAAGAAATAATTAAAAGATAAATAAAACGTGGTGTTACCTATTTTAGAGCAGCAAACCGAGACGACGAACTAGCTATGGAGAATCACGACCACCAGAACACTCCTTCACCATCAAATTGAAACTCGAATTTAGTCAATGAACTTTCAAAACAAGAACATGATCTCTGCTAAAGACCTGATTTTTCTTCAAAAAATTCTTTCTTTCTTTCTTTCTTTCTTTCTTTCTTTCTTTCTTTCTTTCTTTCTTTCTTTCTTTCTTTCTTTCTCTCTCTCTCTCTCTCTCTCTCTCTCTTTCTTTCTTTCTTTCTTTCTTTCTTTCTTTCTTTCTTTCTTTCTTTCTTTCTTTCTTTCTTTCTTTCTTTCTTTCTTTCTTTCTTTCTTTTTCTTTCTTGTTTTCCCCTCTCAAAGAAAAGTTTTTCTTCCCTAAAAGAAATATTCTACCTAGGTTTTCAAGTTCGAAATTTCTAATACTTTTTGGACCCAAAAGTTTCCCAACCCAAGAAGGTAGAATTAAGGGTATTTTTGGGAAGCTCAACAAAGATGGAATCCCCTCAAGATAAGGCATTCCCTCCCCAAAACGTACTCAAATCCGTTGCTAATTTCAAAAGCTAAGCAATATAAAATGGAGGAAGGAGAATAAACTCTCCAAGACAATGAAAATTCTCCATCTATGTACGAATTCGTACTATGGTACCCGAGATTCGCGAGATTGGAACGTTGGGGGAGCCAGCTCACCCATTTCTAGAAACTTTCTTGAATTTTCGTAACAAACACACGCCATCCAGGTGGGTCGAAGTCGGGTTGACATTGGGAAGCTGTTTTTCACTGAATTTCGGGTTAAGGATGATGGGTCGGGTCGCGAAGTTGATGGATTTTGGTTGGTTTTTTGCTGAAGGTCGAGTGTTGTGGGTTATCAATGATGGTTGTTGCTGTTATGCTCTGGTTTTTGTCGATGTCTTGTTAAAGCTGGAAAGGGGAAATATTATGGGCTGGATCGGGTTAGAGGGGAGTTGTTGGGCTGACTGGTGATGAGAAATAAAGGAATGGACTGCTGCTTGTAGTCTAATTTAAAAAATGGGCCGAAATTCGTTTAATTGGGTATAGGGTGGATTGGGTAATTGGAGATTTGGTCAATTGGATTGATTGTGGCCATTCAATTTCAATTATGGTCAAACTTAATAAATTGACTAAATTAAAATCCGATACGAATTAATACCTTGTTTAATCTCGAGCTTCTTGATTTGATAAAATTAAACAAATATTTATCCAAATAAATTATTTTTTAAGAGTAAAATTATATTCAAATCAAACTTTTAATCATTTGAATTCATTTTTGATATAAACCTTGATTAAAATTCGATAATTTGTAAAATAAGCATTTAAGTAATAAAATTATAAATTTTTCATAATTGAATACGATAATATATAATCGCTACTTAAAATAAAAAAATCACCCAAAGGACTACTTTTTTTGATTTATTTTTTATTCAGATAAAATAACTATTGTAATTTTATTAAAAAATCAAAGAAACTAAACAATAAACTCAGTCGTGGAAGACAAAAATTAGGTGTCAACACCTTGTAAGCTTACTAAAGAGATGAAAGTGATGAAAATAAAGTCCAATATACTTATCCGGGGTTTCATTCTTGAGGCATCCATTCCAATTTGTGCTATCACCTACAAACACTTAAAAACAAACTAAAAATGAATTAAAAACATTAAAAAATATCAAGAAAAATTCCTTGGGTTGCCTCGTAAGAAGCGCCTTAGTTAAAGTCGCCGCACAACATCTTTTGACTATCAAATTTATGTCTCCATTTGGAAGACTTGAAACGGTGGCCCAACTTTAGATCAATACATCTTTGAGGCATTTTGGGCAAAGGTGAGGACACAATGAAATATTTTCTATCTCGCCACTTTGAAGATTTAAACTTTTTACCCAACTTCACATCGAACTTTCTAATAGGATCGTTGGGTATTGGTGAGAGCATAAAAAAATTCACTTATTATACACCGAATTTTGCATTTATTAGGCTTCAAGTGAGAGGCTTCATTTTGCCCTTTTGGAATGACAAACTCCAAAATGTAGGGATTTTTCTCCTCATTTCCAAAATTCACCATTTGCTTAGGTGGTTTGACTTTCATCACATCCACCAAGTATAATGTTGAAAAGTGGTTCGAGTGAGGTCTTCTCCCTAATTCTGGAGTTGCATCCATTTTGACATTGTCGCCCCAAAATGGACTAAAGCCTTCACAAAGGATTAGCTTGGCTTTTTCTTTCGACTCTAGTACCATTTCCTCAATCTTGGCATCATATCTCATGTTTAGTTCTGTTGGTTGGGAAATCACCTAGGATTCATCAACATTGATCTTATTTGGAAAAGTGGGCATACCCATGGTTTTTGAAGAATTTGCCTCCATACCCACTTCCTCTATCCTTTCGATTTCCTATTTACATGCCCCCATGTTTGTATACATGAGTTGTATGTTATCCCCCATTGTTTCTACCCGATCAAAGATAAGTTGAAGCATTGCTTCAATCCCATTATTTTCTATGCTTCATTCTTCCTTTGCTTTATCATAAGACCTATCAGAATCATAAGAAGAACTAGCAATCAGGTTAGCATAACGGGGGTAGGGGGAATTTGGGCAATCACTTTAATGTCCATCATGACCACCACATAAAGAACAATCATACTCCCAGTAGAATCGAGATGGTGCACACATCTCTCTCTAGGGAGCATATCTACAATCTTGCCAAAACTAGAATCCATCACAATATGAACATGGGTCATCAAGATAAGATTTTCAACCATCTAACTCACGTTCATTCCAAGATGCCATAATGATAAGTAAACTAAAATAAAAATCTACCTAACACAAGAAATAAAAGAAAATCACAAACAAATATTTACAAGTTTGAATTCAAGAAAGTAGGCTAAAATTTCACACTTACTCAATACGCCAAATTGTTCTCCGTCAACAATGCCATTTTTGATAATGCTCAACTTACACGTCAATTTAAGTACAAGGCGATCATTGTTAATATAATAACCCAATAAGAGTCGGGGTCGAATCCTCTAGGAACAATGTGAGTAGCGAATGGGTAAGTTCAAAATGAAGGTACTTACTAAATTCAATCTTAAGATACACAAATTTGGGGATTTTAAATGTTTTCAAATGTGAAAGTAATTCTTGGGTTTCTAAGGGACTAATTTGAGAGTAAGAATAATTAAAGTGTAATTAATTAGGCATGGATCTTGGGATTACTCTATCTTAGGGGCAAGTTATGCATGGGTACATATAATTTGGTGCAAAATCTAATTGTTGATGATGTGGTAGGCTAGGTTGAGAGTCCTTTAGGCTAGTTTGTCAACAAAATCTCAAATATATCACTTGTTGACTCTTTTGAGTACCTAACAAGTGTGTCAATTAAAGCCACCCCATACCTCAATTAGGCACCCCTATTTCTAGGATGGTACCCAAGGGATAGTCAACCTTATAATCACCCTTATGTTTAAGATAGTAAAAATTTGTAAACTAAACCCAATAATTATCTACTATTGCCTTGGTTCCCGCATCCCTCTTTCAAGGATGATGAGGGGTTCTAAAGTTCACCTAAACCCCTCTTTCAAGGATGGTTTGATCTTTCAAGATCTTGGAATTTTCATCTATCAAACCCATTTGGTTATTTGAAGATTTTACCCACAAATCCCAATCAATTTACTCAAGCAATAGTAGAACCCCTTATCACCAAACTAGAATCTACACAAATACATCACAACATATACATAATTGCATCCTATTCTAATATTATCTCAAGAGGAAGAAGTAGTAACTCAAAGATAATAAATAAAAAAATATACAAAAATCTCCATCAATTTGATTCATGAAAAATAAAGAGAATGCAAACCACACTTTAAAATTTCAATGAATCCTCAATGGTATTTGTCAATTCTTTACTTTGGAGTTTCTCTAATTAATTCTTGCCTCAAATTAGTATAAATTCAAGCTCCAAGATCCATGTAATAACCTATATTTCCTTAGCTTAAGATTAACTCTCAGTTCATGAGTTATCCAACATAATTTTTTTTGAAATGATAATTATTTTTTATTTTAGAGCCTTCCATTGTGTAGGAAATTCAATTACCTTTCCAACGATATAAAATTTGCCCAAATCTGATAATCGGGTAAGAAGTTATGGCGATTTTAAGTTCCAATCGTTAAACACTATCAATTTGATCACTAGCGCATCGCGGAGCTAGTGTAAATGACAATTGTCAATTTCCAGTATGACTCCGCAATCTCACCACGTCGCGGAGGGCTTCTAATTGCCAATTGTCCAATTCCAGTAAGGGACTGTGATATTGGCGCGTCGCGCTAAGGACCCAATTCACATTTGTCCATTTTCAGTAAAGCAACGCGATTGTACTACATCGCACCAAACTTTCAGGTCTCATCCAAGGTGGCAAATTGATACCACCGCATCGCGCCACCATGTATTTTCCCAGTTGGAAATTTCCATAGACACGGCGCGATAGCGCCAAGTCTCACCAAGGGAGAAAATCGGGACATTTCAGTTAATTTTGAGATTTAATTTCCAAGGGCTTTTAGGTATTTTTCCCTCATTCCAGTCAGCCTAAACACAGGATTAAAGCCCTAAATAGCCTACTATCCCATTATTTGCTCACTTATCTCAAGAACTAAAACCTTTCTCTCTAAAATACAAAACCCCAGCTTCAAGAATCAAGGTCAAAACTCAAGAATTTCTTCAAGAACCTTCAAGAACTAATAACCCAAGGTATGTTAGATGTTCATCTATGGGTTCCTTTCACCCATAGAGTCCACAAATCCTTTTTCAAACTACAAGATTGTTGAATTATGAACTTTTATGCCTGAATTGAATTGAATTCATATTTATGTTATTATTGGGTTTTAGTCCATGATTAAATTACATGCTTTTATGAAATAAATCATTGTATGTGTTGAGTTACATGATCTTCATGATAAACCCTTCAATTTGCAAGTTGATTAATGTAGCTATGATAATTATATGTTTTGATTATTGTATAACCTAAGCATGCTCCCCATGTGTTTGATAAAATGCCTATGTGAATGAAATAGTGTCATTATAATATGATAGCATGTATTCCCCTTTTATGCGTAAGTAGATGCATTACAAGTGTTTGATTAAATGCCTCTATGAGTGAACTAGGGACAAGTATACATTGTTATGATTTTTCAGAGTATATTATGCTTATTTTTCATGCTATCGAGTCCTGGGGGTATTTAATACCCGGAAATTTAGCTGTGTGTCTAGCGCCAGTGTCAGTTACAGAATCTCAGTCATGTCACAATCCGTAATACTCTCAGTTAGTTACAGAACTCAGTCAGTTACCGAACTTAGAAAAACTCAGTAAGCTTAGTATCAGTCCAGTCCAGTTCAGTATACTCAGTCCAGTGTCTTTCAGTTGGGAGTAGGATTCAGCATCTAGTAAACCTAAGGATGGGGGCTCACCTGCCAGTAGAGGGTGTGATCTCTACAAGTAATCCTTGCATTCTAGAACTACGTAGCCAGCATAGGTTGAGACATCAAACCTGCCAGTTGAGGGTTGATGAGGTGTTTTAACCTAACAGATGAGGGTTCCACCGTTCTCATTAGAGTACCTTCTAGATGAGGGTAACTCTTCAGTGTCTTTATCCGTGGCACGGTACTGACACCCTTCCAACTGGGGTCATAGGTTGGACCCCAACTCAGTTATCTTATCTTATTTGGGGCATGTTGGTTAGATGATTACCTCCCACAGTCTCAGTCTCAGTCATTAAAATAGAACTCAGTCCAGTTCTATAGAATTAGGACTGTCAGATACAGTCAACCAATATCAGTAAATCAGTTATCAGTAACTTCAGATATCAGTTACTCAGTATCAGAACTCAGGAATTAGCTTCAGACAAGCTTAGTCACGGTATTTATTTATGAGTACATTAGTGTATACTCAGTATTTACAGCAGTATCAGTTATCCATGTACTCTCATGTTCAGTTATTCTATATCATACAGTTAGTTATTGTTCATGCATATGAACCCTTGCATTTATCCCTACCTCATCTAGCATACCAGTACATTCCACGTACTGATGCATACTCTTTATTTGAGCTATGATATCTCATATCATAGGTTTGGACGCTTAGGTTCCTGACCGCACATAGATAGATTCAGATTCAACCAACAACTGTTGATTAGCAGTGAGTCCTCATTATTCGAGGATATTCTTTTATTTCATTATTTTAGTAGACTCAGTATTTCAGTAGATGGAGTTAGTTGGGGAATTGTTCCATCAACTCCACTTTCAGACAGTTTTAGTTAGAGGCTTTTCAGATTAGTTTTCAGTCAGTATTCAGTTTTATAAATTATTATTTCAGTTGATATACTTTAGCAGTATTTCAGATGTTTTAAACCTTATGGAATTTTAGCCTATTTTTTGCATTTATTACAGTATTATGTTTCAATGCTCACAGCATATATCAGTCATGGGTTAGCTTGTGTCCCTTTGGGGTCGTAAGCACCGTGTAGCGTCCGAGGTACAGATTTGGGGCGTTACACTCCAAGTGATAAAACCTAAACTAAGGATAAGATAATATGTAAGACAAAGATAGTGTGAAAAATAAGCTAAAACTTCTATTTAAGCCCCAATTCCACATTTGCCAAATATTATAAAAAATGTCCTTCAAACTTTTTTGCTCTACCGCGATCGCCATTCCTTGACTGTGACCGTGGTACCGCTATCACAGTATTCATATCACGATTTTCCTTTGATTGACTTGTTGACTGACCGCGTTCACGACCCTCAGTATCGCAGTAACTGAGGGTCGACGCCTGGGTCTGCAATTTCAGCTTTTGTTCTTTTTGCTCATATTTCTTCTCTTTCACCTTTTCCTTAACTCATTTTTATCAAGTTTCCCTGCTCATCTTCTCGTTTCACTTTTACCTACACAAATGAGCATTAAGTAAGAAAGTAACAACAAATCAATGAAAAACATGATAATTTAGTCTTAAAATATGTCAGTAAGTTGTCAAATTGACGACTTATCAAGGATCATCTATGCACTTTACCAAATTGACATGACTCAAAAACATCTAGGCACATGTCAATTTTGGGTACATCAAGCACCATACATTTGGATTGCATATAAACTAATGAACTAAGATTGTAATGACTGAACCCTTTGTGCCAAAGCCAAGTATCACTCATTTCAACATTGAAAGAGCAACCTTTAGAAGAATAGCATAAAATTGGAAAGAAATTACCAATCATGCTAATTTTAACTACTTCACATCCTTTAGGATCATAAATGAAAAATTTTTGTTCTTAAAATTAAGTGAATAATTATTATGAAGCAATTGAGCAACACTCAACAAGTATTGGGTCAAGCTTGGCACATAAAGAACATCATTTATGATTTTCACACCTTCATTCCTAGGAAATTTCATTGACCCTCTACCTTGGACTTGTACCAGTGCACCATTTCCAAGCTTTACATTGGTCCTCCTATCATATCTGTCCAAGCTAACAAACAGATTTCATCAATTGCCACGTGTCTTATGAACGCACTATCGACATACAAGTTACAGTGATCAACATGTGATGTTTGTGAGGCCATGAATACCTCAGTCTCTGATTTTTCAACTTGGTGATCTTCTACGAAATTTACTCATTGGGAAGATTGACCACTTTGAGCTTGCTTTTGCCCACAATATTTCTCAATGTGTCCATACATCTTACAATATCTACATTGAATACGAGACCTTCTTGACTTCTACCAACAATTTCTGCAAGTGGTTTGTCTTCTTACAAATACCACACGTGGTTGTTTCTTCACATGTAATGACCAATCCTGACAACCAAGAGGATGGATTTAGTTCCTTAGTCCAATTGGCAAGGAGTAAGAATATTGTCTTATGTATGCAATATGGAGAGCCTGGCCACTCCAAAGAAAATTTTTCTTCCAAGAATGCAACCTTGAAGGATAAGAGAAACTCCATAGTACCCAAAAAAGAAACAAAAACTGCCAGCTGGAAAAAGGAAAAAACTAATCCTTCATCTTTCACCATTTTGGGAACTCAGACTCAAATGGGTTCCTAAAACTGATAAATGTGTAATGATTTACGGATAGGCAAGAGGGAGCACCAAACACAAGTTGATGATGATGGTTGATCAGAGCGCATAAATGAAAAATTGAAGAGTGCCTCTTGCTAAATGCACTTTATGGAGATATATCTCCTTAGTAATGGGATTAAGGATAAGAATATTGATTAATATGGATGATACTATAGTTCAAATCAAACGTGATTATTTCAAGTTTTGAAGGTGTGTCCTTGGCACTTTCCTAGCAAAGAAAATTAGGGGACTAGTCAGGTAATGCTTAGAGAGAGGATGTTATTGAATCCACATGGATGCAAGAGACACTCATGATTCCCCTCTCACGGCCATGAGTTGTTAAGAAGGTATTTGGGTTGAATAATGTCTTACGTGTCTAATTCAGTCTCAAATCTGTGCAGATATACACCCCTGGAAAGAAAGAAAAGATATGAATGGAGTGGCGAAATAACACAAGTCAGAAGATTTTAACATTGGTTAGGGACCAGGTTCCTAATTAGGTTAGTACCACTTGCTATTCCTAAATAATGACTATTCTAAATATTTAATAGTTATGCCACATCACTTTCCCGTTATTTCAAAAGTCTGCCACCCATACTTTAAACTCAACAGACTCGTCTATCTGACCGGACATGTCCCATCAGACGCTTTGCATTCTTCAATCTCAACCATTCCTTTGTGCCATATATTTAGTTCAAAAAAACATTGATAAATTTTTGTCTCACCTTGAAAAACACTCACTCAAAATCTCATTAGTTTTCTAACTATTCAAAGGTCATGTTTCTCTCGTCTTTCTCAGACTCTTTAACTTCAAAAGAGGTATTTGGAATTTGATTCAGCCATGAGGAAAAATATAAAAACTGTAAGACTCCTAGCCTCAAGTTCCAAACCTCCCAGATGGGAACCCCCTCTACAAAACCTATCCTCCAAAATACAAAATGACTTTCCTAGAAGTATTAACGATAATGATGTGGTACTTCCACCCGTTCTCAATCTATTAGGTAACCATAGAGGTAGTGTGGAAAGAACAAAAAGAAGAAGATTGCAAGAAAATTGAGATATTGCCAAAACTGAATCAGTTGCTAAAAGGAGAATAGTCATAGAAGAGCCAAAGAATGATATTGAGAGCTTGTTCAATGACAGTGAGGACAGTAAGGTTGAACGTATGTTTGAAGGAGTAAGTGACTATGAGGATTAGTCACTTGAGTCTGACCATGAGAAATACTCAATTAATGCTAAGTAAACAAGGGAAGAAAAGGGGATGTATTTCTGAAGAAAAGGAAAGAGGCTTCTAGTTATGAAACCAAAAATAGTGTCCTCTATCACTAGTAAAAAGAAAAGATCAGACCAAGTTGCTGTCAAGGAACCATACTCAAGCTTAAGATTGTCTAAAAAGGCAAGGCTCGAGTTTCTTAAGTATAAAAATGTCCTAGGCGAAAGAGTATTTGACCCTGCTGTGACTAATACGCCAGAAATGAGAGATTTGTTTGAGATGGTGAAATTTCAAAATTGGGAACACTTATTTGATTTTGGTGTGTCTCATGAGTATGAGGAGAAAGTGAAAGTGTTTTATCATAACTTGGAAACCTATGCCGATGGCCTATATCTAATATCTTAGGTAAATAGTGTGAATATGACATTGTATGAAGAGACATTCTCTGAAATCCTTGGTTTTCTAATTGTGGGAATCAGGTCCATCAAGTTAGAAAAGGGATCTACAGAGTTTTTAAAATTATGTAGTGCTAAAGATTTCAAGAATAGGGTTCTCAGGGGAGAATTTCAGTTATTACTTAACCTTATGAGAGGCGCACTACTCCTTAGGTCTGACAAAAAGATTACTCTGATAGGTGTTGATCTGTTTCTGATGAAAATATTATTTAAGTACAAAAAGGTAAACCTATCGGCTATTATTATTGAGCATATGAACACTGTTATTAATGCTAGAGCTGGAAGGAATGTGACATCCTATGGTTTCTGGATGAATAGGGTGTTCGCTTACATCAACATTGTGTATGGGAAAGTGAAAGCTGACTTAGTGAAGAGAGTGTTTAGTATCTCAGCTGTTGAGGAGAATAAACACATTCTCAGAATGAGTGATAGAAAGCCCACGTCTCTGGTGGCTAACCTCGTTAATGAACAGAAATGACTGAAGGAGGAGATAGAGACTCTAACTGCTCTACTTGCTCTACGAGATACTGAGGTAGATATGTTGAAGGATGTCTTTGCAAAATGAAGGTGAAGAGGGAACAATCTCAGAAAAGGAGGTGCGTGTTGCAAATGCTACCTTGCAGGAAAGAGTGGAGTAGTCAGAAACTATGAATATTTGCCTAAAGTTCCTTCCTGAATCACATCCTATCTGGTTCCCTCCTTCCCCTTCTTAGTTATCTCCACTAGTTCTCTCAACTGTTTTTCCCTCAAAAGACCTTGTTATTTTTGACTCTTATTCCCATTTTGGGATAGAATTGGTCTTGTGATACTTTATTCTCTCTTGTCCCTATTTTGTTTCTAATGTATGATTGGCACTGTTGTTTGACTATTTTGCAGTTATTATTTTTGTACATAGCTCTTGGTACTACCTTATGCATGAATGAATAAAATCTCCTCTTGTGCTATCACATCTCCTGTGTATCTCTTATCCTCTCTTACTCATGTAAGTATTGCCTCAATGTACGCGAATTAATATGTATGACTTATCTATACTTGGTTTACTGCTAACCTCCTTGATGATGCCAAAAGGAGGAAGTTACGATGAGTAGCCAGTATGTGCAGATAGAGAGTTGTGATGTGTAGCCGGTATGTGCAGATAGATATGTATGTGTACGTATAGGTTGAGATATGTGTAAAGAGTTGGGAGAATTGATGATGAGGAGTTCTCTCATCCATAGGGAACTTGATGCTCATTAATAGAGGGAATTAATAAGGTGGAGGATGTCCATGCACTTATAGGCATCAGTGATAGGGGAATTAGTTGGGCAAATTATTTTGGCATATGGTCTTGTGGCTTATATTGTGTTACTGGGGTGTAGGCTGTGCTATGTAGAAATTGTTGAAGATGTTGAGTAAGCTGATTTGATTGTGTGGGTTTGTCATCATCAAAAAGGGGAAAATTGTTAAGTCCTTAGTTTGATGATTGACAAATTCATAGTTTGGGACCTGTTCCCTGGAAGTTTTGTGATGACAAAAGATACTATACATTAAAAAATAGGTTGGTCCCACCTGTTGTTGTCTCAGTCAACAGTCCAGCTGACACAAGGTACGAAAGCTGGTGAAAAGCTGCTGCCACCTTTTTGACTCAATCGATGAGATCTTTCCTAGGTTTTCTTATGTCGTAGTATACATTGCTCCTCTTCCTCGACAATAAAACCAACACTTCTATATACTTACAATTAAATATCTCTCTGAAGTGCAAATTAAGGGCTGCTGCTACAACAAGGAACTGATCGCTCATAGAGTTGTATTTTTATTTCTTTGTTGCAGTTGAGTCCTTGTAATATTGTTCTTAAGCATTTGCCTATGCTTGCTTATGATTGTCAGTATGTTTTGAGATGCAAACCTTCAATGTAATCATATAGAGTTAGGTGGTTGTTCAAGCTAGAGTTAGCTTGTGAAGTCTAGTTAGAGTTAGCTGGAGGACATAGCAGTAGAGTTACTATTGGAGTTTCCCTGTAATAGAGGTATTACTAGGAAAGAGAGGATTAAGAGTTTGATCCTCAAAGAGTGAAGTCTGTAATCAAGAAGTTGCTTGAATAGAGTGGAGCTTAGAAATCCTGGAGGCAGGTCGTGGTTATCTCTCCCTTGAGCAAGGAATTTTCACGTTAAACTCTTATGTCTTTCCATTTAACGTACTTTACTTCTTGTACTCTATTACTTCTGTTTGTTGACTTCATCTGGGAATTGGTCCCTGAGTTGAGGAGCAACCCAACCCAACACTGCAACGAAGAAAAAGAAGAAAGAAAGCATACAAGTAGAGAAGGGAGGAGAGAAAATATTTGATTGATCAGAGAAAGTGTAAAATTAATGGTCATATGCACAATACCTTTATGTATACACTTAACTAATTAGCTTAGACTACACTTGAGCACCTAAGTTCCGATTTGTTTGTCTTCGGGCTTCATCAGTTTATTGGGCCACCTTGCATTGGACTTCAACTTCCTCTATCCAGCAGTTTCTTTACATTTGTGAGGAACTACTTTTCATATGCAAAATTACTCTACTGCATAGGAAACACTCAATTATATGGATTTAGCTCCTCTCCATTTCCCTTCTCTCCAATTTCCCCAAGTTCTTATTTGGATCGAAGACACATGTCAATTCATATGCAAAATTACTCTACTACATAGGAAACACTCAATTATATGCATTTGACTCCTCTCCATTTCCCTTTTCTCCAATTTTCCCAAGTTCTTGCTTGGATCGAAGATACGTGTCATAATTTAAAATTAATGGTTTAGAATAAATGAGTTAAATCAAAATTATAACCATAGTTATTTACTTCCATATATTTAGTTAATTTGTTCCTTAAATATTTATTATATCTTTTACTCAATATTTAAAACAAAAATCTTTACTGCCACAAATATATATTAAAAATTTTCCTAAATATTTTTGTTTTTTTTTAATTCATAATATAGTTAAAATTTCAACTTTTCTAATTTAAAAATTCAAAAGAGCTACATAAAGAAAATATAATGGATTTATTTGGGACAATCTTTATATTTAATTTGGCACACATATAATAAATGTATTTGGCACGGAAAGAAAATAAAACTAGAAAAACTTCAAGCCACAATCTTTATTTTTTTATTTGCAAAACATTACTTAAGAAAAATGACAAATATAATCTTTATTTTTTTATTTGAAAAATATTACTTTAAATGAATAATTCAATTTAATATAACTCAGTATATTATTTTTATTTATTGTTATTTATTGGAAGTAAAAGGGATATTTTAAGTAATAACACGTATAATGGATAACAATAATTTGATTATTTTTGTGGACTCGTGTTATTATTATAATCATTATAGCTAATCAGTTGAAATGTGCCAATTTTGCATACACGGTTTATTTATTCATTTTAATTTATTAAAAAACATTTTTTGTTTTTTATATAAAAAACATTACTTAATAGATATTTAAGGAACAAATATAACTAAATATATGGAAGTAGATAACTATGATTAGAACTTTAATTTAACTAATTAAATCTCAATCATTAATATTAAACTATGACATGTGTCTTCAATCCAAGCAAGAACTTTGGGAAATTGGAGAGGAGCCAGAGGATTTGGCTCCTCTCCATTTCCCTTCTCTCCAATTTTCTCAAGTTTTTACTTGGATTGAAGACACATGTCATAGTTTAAAATTAGTGGTTGAGATTAAATTAGTTAGATCAAAATTTTAACCATAGTTATCTACTTCCATATATTTAGTTATAATTATTCCTTAAATATTCATTATATCTTTTACTCAATATTTTTTTTTAAAAAAATTACTGCCACAAATATATATTGAAATCTTTTCCTAAATATTTTTTTTTCTTTTAAAATTCATAATATAGTTAAAATTTCAATTTTTCTAATTTAAAAATTCAAAAGAGCTACATAAAGAAAATATAATGGATTTATTTGGCACAATCGTTATATTTAATTTGGCACACATATAATGAATTTATTTGGCACAGAATAAAAATAAAATTAGAAAAACTTCACTCCACAATCTTTATTTTTTTTTATTTGAAAAATATTATTTAAGAAAAATGGCAAATATAATCTTTATTTTTTTATTTAAAAATATTACTTAAAATGAATAATTCTATTTAATATAACTCAATATATTATTTTTATTTATTGTTATTTATGGGAAAGTGTTGACACCAAATTTTTGTCCTCCACAACTATGTTTAATCTCGAGTTTCTTCGATTTTCAAATAAAATCACAACAATTATTTTTTTCAAATAAATGCATTTTAAAATACTTATTTGGGATAAATTTATCATTTAAGTGATAATTATATATTTTCGTATTTACATATACGAGATTGTATAAATGATGTCATTTAAATGAACATCTTCATCAAAATTGGACTTTAAATTAAGGATTATTTGAAAAATAAATTTAAATGATTAAAATATTAATTTAAATATAATTTATTATCAAAATAATTTATTTGGATAAATATGTGTTGGATTTTATTAAATCAAGAAGCTCGGAATTAAACGAGGTGTTAATTCGTATCAAATTTTGATTCAATTTAGTCAATTAATTAAATTCAATCATAATTGAAATTAATTGGTTACAATCGCAATGCAATTGACCAATTTGATTTTCAATTTGATCAAAATATTAATTGAATTAGGCTAAATCCTAAATCATTGGGGGTTATGTTTTAAATAACCCCCAAACCAACAATATTTATAATCAACCCAGCTGCCCAATTCTCTTTTTAGCCCGCATAACAACTCAGCAACCCAAAACCTTTTTCCTCCACTCAACCCAACGCTACTCCATTCTACATGGCCCAAATCATTGTCTCCATTCCGACCCGGACCCGTTCCCCTTTTCCTTCAAACAACAAACATGAACAACAACGACGATATTCAACAACAATAATGTCCAGCAACAATACGCATAAACAACAACATCAACAAACAACAACAACTCTCAACCCAAATCCAACGACCCAAACAAAATCCAACCAACCCTCCTCTTCTCAACCCGTCATCCAACCAGCGAAATGACATCAACAACTAATTCAATAACTACCCAACGACCCAAATCCACCAGCCCTGATAACCCGACCCGTGACCAATGGCGACCCGCACCAACGGCTACCCGCGAATCAACCCCACCCTAACCCGAACCAGCTCCAACAACGATAAATAGGATGATATTTTGAAATAGCTCAGCTTATTTTTGAAATTTTTGCAATTCGAATTCGTACCTAAATAGTACCATTTTCCAGCTCACCCTTATCCCTTTTCAAAATTCCCTAAAATACCCCCTAAATACCTTGTCCCACATCGATGGAATGGAGATATTGATTCCAAAATTCACTCTATATAAAGCTCAATATTGAGCCGAGAACGACAAGTCTTGAAGGCCAAAAAAAAGGGGCTCACAAGCACAAGTTTTTTTTTATAGTAAAATATTCTCACAGGAAATTGTTATTCTCAGAGTGGCTGCAGATCTTTTCCGATGGTGGCGAATAAATTCCAATGATAATTCGAGTCTCGTTTTGATGTCTCGAAATAGGTAATTTTCCTTTCCCTTTAGTTTAGATTTTATCTTCTTTCTTATCTCGTTGTAGTATTTAATAGCTTTGAATGCTGGGAGTTCGCTGTAGATAATGGCCTCGATGGCCATAGAACTTCTTTGAAATTATTGTGGTATGTTTATCTTGCTAAAACAATGTGAAAATCTTCTCCATTGTTAATTCCATTGTTATTCTCGTTTGTCTTGAGTTCCTTGTTTCGTATTAATGTTGTTAGTCAACCATTAATTTTCCTGTTAGCATATATTGTATTGTGGCCATCCCGCTTTCTTGTTGTTAATGGTTTGGATCACTGTATGATTCAATAATGTTTATTGCAAGATTTAGAACACTGTTTTAGTATTGATTTTGCTCAACAAGAGTCTAATGTGAAATTTTCCTTTGATTTAATATTCTTCTGTTCGGCTGAACTCAATACATTAGTCTCATATTTTGTATTTTAGTGGTTTACGCGTTTGTCCTTTAATTTTCGTGGTTGAGCAAAAACATTCCTAAAGTTCCTATTGACTAAAAAATGTCAAGGAAGGATAAAGGATATGCCTAATAGATTCTTTGTTTTGTTTAAAAGATCACCATCGATGTGTTAATATTTTCTTAATGTCGTACTGCCAATTTTGATGTTGATGCTCATCTTGCTTTTTGAATTGCAGTCCTATTTAGTTATTTTCTTGTTGTTTTTTCATTATAACTGTGATTTGATTCTTTTTGCCACTATATTTGGTTTCTTCTAAGCATTTTCAATAACCTGTTAGAATGAAAGTATCAAAAGAAGAGCTCCGTTGACACCTTTGGTTCGTTAGTGTCGGGTATTACTTCTTTGTGGGTATCTTATTTATGTTATTCCACCTTATTTCATGTTTTATTGTGAATTGATTTACTATTCTTTATCTTGAGCCAGGGATCATGTTTCGACAATTATAATACTTTGGACCATAGGGAATTGATATTGGCTTTTAGTTCGCTATTGTGAAAGAATAAGTTTAATTCGAGCCAATTTCATGTCATGCATGCTTTCTCATTGATTGTTCAAGTGTTCAACTATTAATTTGGATTGCTAACTTTGGATTGATATTAGTTTATCTCTTATTAATTTAGGGTCCTTTGGTTTGTATATATCTCTTTCCATGCGTGAATCATTTTACATCCTGTGTGTTGGTTGTAAATTTAGAATGTATATTAATTTTCTTTGCATGAATCTGACTTGGAGTTCAAACGAACTCTTTGCCCTTTTGTATTTCGTTATGGGCTAATGAGGATCATCCTTTCGAGTCAAGCCCGAAGCGATTGCATAGCACAAATATGAGGAAGTGAAAAAAGAGAAATGGGTTGAAACCCATTGATACCCATTGATGAAATCACTTGATTTTTGCCATTATTGTATTTATTTATTTATTTGGTTGTTTAAGTTATTCATTTGAGCCTCGAATCCAAAGTTGTAAACTACTACAGGTGGAGCAAATTTTTGGCCAAAAAGGCTTGAAAACATAGATTAGGACAGGTAAAAATGGGTCAAATGCCCAACTAGATTAGGATAAGTACAAGCGGGTCAAAAGTCCAATTAGATTAGGACAGGGTTTATCGATTTGGGCCCAATGGCCTAAGTTTTTTACTTTCTTCCTTATCCCTTTTTATGTGCTTATTTGCTTTTTATTTGTTTAGACTTGGTTAAATCCCCTACTGAGTTTTCAGAGTTTATTTCACAAATCTTTTCCTAAAACCACTTTCTTTTAAAAAAAATCAACTTCTCTTTTTCAAAGTTAGTCAGAAAATGCTTTCAAACAGTCCGGATAACTGCAAGTTTGCGGACATTTTAGGTGCTTTAAAACCTTCCTAAAATGTTAATAGGAACCGCTTACTCAAAATGTCTAAATTTTAAATGATTTTTCTATTTTGGATCGTTTAAAGTATTTTATAAAGGTTTCTTAATTCCTTTTCAAAAATTAAGTGGCGACTCTTAAAAAGTCAAATTTTTTGTAAAATAGAAATGATGACTCTGTTGGGGATTTTTAACTAGGTTCTAACCAAATGTTTGATTTCGTATTTTGATTAACTATTTACGTGTTTATATATTTTGATTTCGCGGTATTTAATTATCGCATCTCATAGCATTATCCTGCATTGATTAAATTGTTTTGGGGTTTCGTGGATGTGCCGACCCCTGTTGTTCAACTCCAAATAAAGTGTTGAAAAAACGATGGTTTATTAGCACGTGAGTCATCTAATGGCTGTTCGTATTTCCAAACCCAAGTCGTCCGCTTGGGATCCTGGTTCAAATCCACTCTAAAAACCTAGGATAGAGCGAAACCAAAACCATATTTTAGGAATGAGCCTAGGACGACCCAATATTCGAGGGGGGTATTGGGCCCATTAGAAAACTTGCCCTGCGTCTATTGACCCCGAGTCAATTATAGACTAATCATATTTATGTGTTGAAGAAATATATATTTGTTTAATACAATCCATTATCTATTGGGGGATCGGGAGAAAGCTTGCTTTACTTACTTTCGTGTAAGGATGCCTCAATCGTACACCAATTGAATAAGGAATTGAAGCAAGCCAAGTAATAAATTGATTGATTTGGACGGTTGCATCTAGAGCATGGTTATACGGAAATCGCTTGATCATCAACGGATGTCGCCAATAACAAGAAGTGGACAAGCTAAGAGGGCGAAGGTCGATAGAAGAAGCATTCACGAATTAGTATTTTCTATCCCCCGCGCAGGACATCATTCCTTTTCTCATGTTATTTCCCTTTCCCTAAAGGTTGTATCCTGTTTGTGCAACTTTTGTAGGAATTTATGTCATTTATGTATACCTATGAAGGTTTTGGAGAGGATAACAGACTGGCTTTTAAAAGACATTATTTTCTTCAAAGTTCGTCAGGCCTAAAACCCTTGGCTCAAAAGGGTCACCCTAGTTAGGATACGCGTTATTATAATGTTTTTATGCTATATAACTGCCTTATGTGTTTATGTTCCTTTGCTTGAATCAAAGGCAAGTTTATCCACTATGCTCATGTGGATCAATTTGGCTATGACACAAACAACTCTACGTGGTTATTTCTTGTCAAGTATCTTGCATTACTTATCAAATATGGAAACTAACACATCTGTCTTTGAGTTATTTTACTTTACAGATAATAGAAAACTACTCCGTGTTGAAAGCTGGCAAAACATCCTTACTTCACTCGGTCAAAAGCGCATAAGATCCCATCCCCTAATCATCATTAAAATATGACTGGGAGTGACGAAGAAAACGCATTGACCATCAAGGACAATGTAATAGCAGAAAAAAGCGAAATGATTGCTGAACTCGCAAGAAAATTGGAAATGCTTCAGGAGGAGATGAATCGTACTCGAGATTTGGCTAACCTGGCCATCACTGTCAATGCTCCCGCTCCAGGAGGACATAGGACTCCACTCCAGATCCCTCCCCTCAGTACGCCTATTCTCGGGGATCATCCAAATAACATATCGTCTGTATTCGCTCCTCAACTAGTCCAAAATACCGATCGAGAAAATAACCCAGATGCTTACCATCGATAAAATCCATCCCTAACCCCACAAAATCCATCTCAAAATCCACAAAATTCATTCCTAAATCCCAGAACCCGCTTTCAAACCCACAAAACCCGCTTCCAAATCCACAAAATTCACTCCTAAATCTACAAAATTCATCCCCAAACCTACCAAATCCGTCAAATCTATCTCCGAATCCACAAAATTCATTTTCGAATCCACAAAATCCTTCTTAGATCCCACCAAACTACTCTCAAATTCCACAAAACTTTTTTGATTCCCAGAAAATCTTTCCCACCTACCAACCAACTTCTTTCATCCTCAAAATCAAGCTACCATTCCAAATTCTCCTTATGACATCATATCCCCTGACATCTACAATTCCCTTCTTAATCCTGAGATAGACCATTATGAGGAGAAGGAGAAAGAGTGGAGGACTGAGCATAAAATAAAGTTATTATATCTAAATGAAGAGATTATGAGGATCAAGAAATATCATGGGACGGGGGACAATGATGGCTTAGGTTACGATGATCTATGTGTTCACCCTGGAGTATATCTACCAGAAGGATACAAGGTCCCTAAATTTGAAATGTTCGACGGTACTGGAAATCCAATGGCCCATCTAAGAAGGTATTATGATCAAATAGTGGGGGTAGGAAAAATAAGGCATTATTGATGCGCCTGTTCAGCCATAGCTTAAGCAGCGAAGCCTTAGATTGGTTCACGTCTCAAGAACTGAAAAGATGGTCTAGTTGGAGGGCATTGGCTAAAGGTTTCCTTAATAGGTTTGTGTTTAACATTGAAATAATCCCTGACCGATATTCATTAGATCAGATCAAGCAGAAGAATGATGAGTGTTTCTGAGACTATGCCTTCCGTGGGAGAAAAAAAACTGCCAAGGTACAATCTCCCATGTCTGAAGAAGAGATGGTGTTTGTGTTTTCTCGTACTCAGGAGGGAGAATTTTACACTAAGATGGTATCCGCAGTTAGGGAAACTTTTGCAGATTTGGTAAAAATCGGGGAATCACTAGAGGAATTCATTCGAACAGGAAATATTGTCAAAACCCCAATATCATCTGAATCTTCTGCATTCTCAAAGAGGAAAAGAGAGGATGTGACTGCGGTCTCTACTAATTTTGTTGATAAATTGAAGAGGAAATTCAAGCCTAGGAATATTCTTTCCTCATCACCATCACCAAGTTTTCAACCTGTATTCTACGCCCAACCCTAATATCAAGCTCCACTTCTAAATATTTTACCTCGGTGTCAAGTTTCGCAGCCAAATTATCAGTCTCATGGTCAAGCTACTCTTCCAAACAACCAAATAAACGTCCAAACGTCTCCAAACTATCATCAAGTACCACCTCCTACTAGCTAAAATCAGTATAACCCTCCACATGTAAACCTCGAAAAGAAGCCTCCTAGAAAATTCACTACATTGGCTGAAAGTCGTACCCAGATCTTCGAAAGATTGATGAAAGCTTCTTATTTACATCCTATTCCACCCAATCCTACCAATCTCAATTCTCGATTCTTTCAGGACGATCAAGTTTGTGCTTATCATTCAGGAGCGCTCGAGCATAATACTGAAGATAACATTAATATGAAAACAAGATCCAAGACTTGATTGATCATCACTCTTTAGGCGCCGACACCAAATGTCACCAGTAATTCATTTCAAATCACGAGGGAGCCATATTTAGCATGATCGAAATAGCAGGAGAATGGGTATCTAGCAAGACTATTACTAAGGTGGGTTTGCAACATTCCAAAAGGATAGAAAGAGTGGAAAAGATAAAGAAAGTCGTGGCTTCCTTGAGTGTCTTGAGTAAGAATTTAGAAGGAATTATTGAACCCATTATGGTCCCAGGAAAAGCATTAAAGTGTGGGATATGGTACCAGCTAAGAAAGGAAGATGATGGTCTTGGGGATGGGATAAGAAATCTGTTCAAGGGATGCAATGATATACCAGAGGATTTCCCAAATTCTGACGGGGTGAGGAAGGTTGCACCAGGAAGGCTTTACAAAATTGGACTTCCACCCCGCTCATAATCCGTCGCCCGTCGTGGTAGATGAAAGGATAATTACTAGTAGTTTTAAAAATCGATGACGATCCGGAGGAGGCCCCGTGATCCACCCTTTTATGTCTTAAATTTTTATTTCATGTTTTACAGCATTCAAAAGGCATGGGCCCTCATTTGCGCGGGTCGTGAGCCATAATTTTTATTTATTTTCAAAAAAGGTCTCCCTTTATTTAAGAAGTTATTTTGAAATATGATTATGTTACTATCTTTTATCTAACATGGTTTATTTTGGGTAGCAATAATTTTAAAACCTGTCAATGTCATGTTATGAAAAGGGTTAGACGAATAAAGCAAAGAGAATGATGATGAACGAAGAGAAGGTGATGAGGAGCAGTTAGTGGGAGATATAAAGGAATTTGAAAACTGAAAGAAGCCCAACCTGGAGGAGCCCTAATCCTACCTGAGATGGATGGTCAAGAATGGACCAAACCAATCAATTCTGATGCGGTAAAGAGATGCTATGTCTAAAAAATGTTTTAGTTTCCTTGAATTATTTGTAATCGCCTTTATGATAGTATCTGCTATATGATGTGCAATTGCCTAGAATCCCGTTCCTTTTATGTACGAACTATGTTTGACCTGAATTCCCAAGAAAGGGATACGTAGGCGGCCAACGTCGGTTTCGGTCAATCCCTTAGGATAATTTATCCCTTCTTTTTATGTACGAACTACGTTTGACCTGAATTCTCAAGAAAGGGATACATAGGCGGCCTATGTCGGCTTCGGTCAACCCCTTAGGATAATTTATCCCTTCTTTTTATGTATGAACTACGTGATGACCTGAATTCTCAAGAACGAGATACATAGGCGGCCTATGTCGGCTTCGGTCAACCCATTAAAATTTTACATATATCCCTAGCGTGGTTGTGAACTACGTTTGGCCTGATTCCTGCTTCAACGGGATACGTAGGCGCCCCAACAGCTCGGTCATATAACCCCAGAAATTAGAAACTGGGGCAAAATTTTCGAGAAGAAATCTCAAAAATTCACAAGAGGAAGATAATCATCCAATAAAGAGAACGGAGACCAACAAAGACTTCGGATCCTCTTGAGTTAAGATCATCTTAAGCAACCTTAAATTGGGGCAGAAATTTTGAGGAGGTCCTCAAAATTTCCACTAATATATTGGAATATATTTCAAATCCCCCAGCATTAAAGGTTGAAGTACAAGTTTTGGAAATCACCAGCTGCGACAGGGTCTAGAAAGACTAAATCTCCGGCTATTACAAAACTTCTGATAGAGAGCCTCAACAACGAAGAATCCCTGACAATCCTCCGTCGAATGTCAAATATAGTCAGAATTAAGAGGAAAACGTTCGTTGAGCTAGCACATGACATGACTGGCAGAGATTTTCTAAAGCTTTTACAAAAAATTTTATAACTAGTTTTTAAAAATTAAGGCTACTTTAAAAAAAACTATACAAATCTCTTTACTTAGTGATTGCTAGGCATCTATTGTGACGGGGAGTCAGGTGGAAGTCCCAACATGACGGAGTACCCGAAAGATGGCGAGGAGCAAATCAACGATCATAGAAGGTCAACACGGAGTAGTTTCACTCAAAAACTAATCATTTTTCTGTGGATGCAGAGATCAATACACAAAATGGGAATCTTTTTCAAAAATTCCCAAGTGAATGGGAGCCACACCAAAGCATACAATGCTTAAGAACGGTATTTTTGGGTTGCCTCAAAATGGATTTAATACCCATTTATCGAGGACCCTTTGAATTGCCTATCACATTGCTTGAGACCATAAAAGAAAAACGAAAGTGCCTTATCTTTTTTATGAATATTGTATTTAGAATTTTCCTAAAAATAGTCGCTAGCAAAAGTGACTTTGTGTCTACTAAATGTTTTCTTTGAGCGCAGGTATATCAACATAATAAATACGACAATCAAAAGGATCACTCAATGGAAAGAAGAGTAGAAATTCTTCCTCAAAATTTATTGAAGTAAAAAGAACGGTGCATGTAGAAAGCAAAAATGCAGATAAATGGATTCAGGTTAAATCATTTTCATTTTCAAGAGGGTCATTGCACAAAGGATCATTAACATCTAATATCTGTTGACACGCAATACACAAACGCTGGCGTCGAGGATATCATCAACATTTAATAACTATTGACACGCAAGATATAAACACTGGCGTCGAGGATATCATCAACATTTAATATCTATTGACACGCGAGACATAAACGCTGGTGTCGAGGATATCATCAACATCTAATATTTGTTGATACGCGAGACACAAATGTTGTCGTCGAGGATATCATCAGCATCTAATATCTGTTGACACACGAGACACAAATGTTGGCGTCGAGGATATCATCAGCATCTAATATCTATTGATATGCAAGACACAAACGCTGACATTGAGGATATCATCAGCATCTAATATCTGTTGACACGTGAGGCACAAACATTGGCATCAAGGATATCATCAGCATCTAATATCTATTGACATGCAATACACAAACACTGGCATCGAGGACATTCAAATATCTGTTGACACACGAGACAAAAACGCTGGCGTCGAGGATATCATCAGTATTTAATATCTGTTGACACGCAATACACAAACGCTGGCATTGAGGATACCTCATTATTTTATGAATCACCATCTAAATGCATCAAGAGCATGTGATTTGAAGGGACGCCTTTATGTCGCTATATAATGACGAGTGATATATGAGATTTCCTAGAAATTGACAATTTGAGGGTCATCTATAGATCATATTATTTGAAATAGGATAGTGTGCAAGATTACCTATGAGTTGATAGCCCATAGGTCATTCGTAAGCCGCAACAACATCCTAACCAAATAGTGTGCAAGGTTACCTAAGAATTGATAGTTCAAAGGTTATCCATAAGTCGCAACTAAATCCTTACCGGAGAATATGTGAGATGATCAAATTGATAAGTCCAAGGGTTCTTTATAAGCCGCGTCATATCCAAGATCAATTATGTCTAGGATTACCTAAAGACTAGAAATTTTAGAGATATCTATAAGTCATATTGTATCCAAGGTAGGAATATATGCAGGAATACCTGAGAGCTACCAATTAGAGGGATATCTGTAAGCCATCTCTTATCCAAGGTCGGATAATATGTAGGATTACCTAAAGGATAGCAATTCAAAGGATATCTTTAAGGCTCCTCATATACAACATCAAATAATGTACGAAATTATCCAAAGATAGTCAATTCAAGGGAAATCAATAAGTCGTATCAATACAAAAGATGCGTGAGACTTACCCGAGATCATATACAAAGAACCATTGGCAATAACAAGAGAGGTTATCATACAACAAGTATTATAGGTGACCAAAAGGTTGCCGCATCAACATAAGATTACACGATTGCAGGGACCGTTCAACATAAAGTGTCGTTGGTGTCCAAAAGGACCACCCCACTTTGAAGACATATTCACTCGACAAATAAGGTGATTATGCAATAACCAAGAGGTTGTTGTGTCTTTTATTGCAAGTTATCTTTTTCCAAATAGGTACATGAAAGGATGACTTTGCTTTTCAGGCGACAACTCACGTGGAGATATGGTAAAGACTATATACCTCTTTCGTGAATTATGTTTAGCACTAACACTCTTTGTTTGAAAGATTGTCGGGAGCATCCGAGAGGATGAAAATCTCAAATCAAAACCACAGGTGCGGACAACTCCAGATAGGATGCAGCATAACGTGGAACTCTTTCTTAGCATCAAAACGGCACATACACTACAAAAAAACTGCGTTTAGCAACGGATTTGTAGCAACAAGGACATTTTTGTTGCTAATTAACGACGGAATTGCAACAAAATAGAATTTTTGTCACTAAATAAATGAAATTAAAATTAGTAGTCTAATTAGTGACGGATTAGCGGCAAAAAATAAAATTTATTACTATATTTTGGCGGTAAATATTGGTGCCTTTATATAAAATTAGCGACATAAAAGGTGGAATTTTTTTTTGACATGGTGGAGACGGAAATAACAACAAAATTATTGTCAATGGAATTATGTTACCATTTTAAAAAAATATATTAGGTATATTTTTAATAAATAATTAGCAACGACTTTAAATCCATTGTTGAATCCATTACCCTACCAACTAAATATTAGGGCAAAGTCTTTTATTTCACTTTGTTCCCAAAAAATAGTATCATCCGCCTCTCTATAAAAATAGTCTTCTTTCCCTTTTCTCTCCAATTTCTCTCAATTGAGAAAAGAGAATCACTTAATATCAATCGAAAAGTGTGTCAATCGGTCAATTTCAAATCTAAATTAGAGGAACGATTCTATATCTCATAATTTGAGTTATTTTTCCTCTTTCAATTTCTTAATTTCTATGTTAGAAGTCACTTGTAAATGATAGGTTTAGGGTTGTTTGAGATCTTTCACTTAGGGTTGTTCGATTATTGTGTTAAAAAGTTCGATAAATGGTCATTTACTCGAAATGAGAACCAGATTTAATTCTTAAGAATTTCTTTTTGTGGGGTTTTTGATATTTTCTGTTGCATGTTTATTAATCTGAAATTTCTTCAACAAATTTTCTGTTTGTGTGGTTGAATTTTCACTGTTTTGCATACACTGATTATGTTAGGGTTTTTGATTTTTTTTACAAGTTCTATTTGTGGTTTGTTTGAGCTCTTTCACTTTGCTTTGTTCGATTATTGTGTTAAAAAGTTCTGTTAGTGGTTATTTAATCGAAATGGGAACAATATTTTTCCTCGTAACTTCTATTTGTGTGTTTTTTTTTATATTTTCTGTTGCATGTTCATTATTCTCAAATTTCTTCATTTTTTTTTATTTGTGTGGTTTAATTTTCACTTTTTTATGTACAGTGTTTATGTAAGGTTGTACTTAGTGTGTTGCATGTTCAAAAAAGTAGAAAACATACAGCCGTTTGAGTCATTTTTGCTTATTGTTGATCTAATTTTGTGTAAACAACAAAATGTACTATGTTTCATGTTCCTTTGAAATTGTTTAATTGTCATAATCATTTTCTCTTTTGTTGTGTAAACTGTTTATCCTTTATCCTTCCGCAGATTCTATTTCTGGGATCACACTTGGTATATATTGTTGTTTTTCTTAATCTGATGGTGATGTTATGATTTTTTTTTTAGAGAGATCCACTAAGGATACCAGAAAGTGCTAGAAAGTGAGCTAGCAGCTATCTGGTACTATAACATTCTCCCTTTTAAATGATTTTCGATCAGTTTTTCAAATGTTTCTCTGTTGCCGTTTGTGTTCTTGAGTATTCGCGAAACTGTTTCTATTTTCTTTTACTTACCGATTTCTTGAAAAGGAGCAACAATGAAAATTCTGATGCCTTAATAGTCTACATACAATTGAGGATTTATTTTTAATCTGATTCACCATTCAAATACAATCAGTTCATTTATTCTTAACTTTTGTGATATAACTTTGTGTTAAAGTTGCAAACTTTATTTGTTTATTTTTGCCAACAAAGTTGCAACTAATTTTTTGGTTTTGTTTAATGTTCAAATTTTAGGTATGTATTTTGCTGAAATTTGATGTTTTAATCTTGTTGTCGGGAGCTTTTGCCTCATGCCTTATGATTGTAATGATGGAAGTTTCAGTTTTGTTTGTAATTAAACTTTTTCACTAACCCTTATTAAGAAGGACAATGAATGATATGTTGTGTTTGTGATTTCTTGTTTATTTAGCAAAATATGACTGATATATTCTATTTCCGTGTAAAAATAGAAAGATACATTCTACTTTGTTAAGATATTTAATTATTTCTTCTCTTTAGTGATAATCTTGGATGTATGAAGTATTAAAATATAAAACTCTAAATATGTTGTTTATGTCGACATTAATAAGAATATGAATAATCTAGAGCGTGGATGGATGTATGATAGGTTGGATGGCCGAGGGGCTATAAATTCTAAATTCGTTACTGGTGTGAATAACTTTATCCAGTTTGCATGTTCTCAATAAAATTGCATGAGTGGTAACAACATTATATATCCATGTAAAAAAATGTCGCAACATTAAATACAAGGATGTTGAAACTGTTAGATATCACCTTCTTCACGATGGATTGGTTAAGGACTATTTTATTTGGAAACATCAAGGGGAAATAAATATGATCGGTGAGATTTCTTTCGGTAATAATTTGATCAATGGTGCTCAACTTGAATTGGGATATGATAATCCATATCGACAAATGATTTTGGATGCTGCTGGTCCCAACTTTAACCATGGTTCGAGTTGGAAACCTTACAACAATATTGAATCCGGGCCATCTCATCCGTATGAACCTTCAATTAAGGAGCAACATGAAACTTCGATGGAGTAGGAGCCTAATTTAGAGTACCAAAGATTTTATGAATTATTCCACTCTGCTGATGCAAAATTGTATCTTGGTTCTTCCCTCTCTCAACTTGCAGTAATCTCTCGAATGTTAAATATTAAGATGGAAAATACTATGTCACAGAGGGGTTTTAACCAAATGATGTAATTGTTTAAAGAGGCTTTACCGAAAGATAACCTACTAGTTGATAGTTATTATTAGACTAAGAAGTTAGTATGTATCTTAGGTTTACTGGTTGAAAAGATTAACTATTGTGAATCGGGATGTATGTTTTATTGGAAAGACCATGAACATCTTACCTCTTGTAAGTTTTATGGCAAAGAGAGGTATAAGCGTCGAGTTGGCTCTAGTCAGAGAAAATTGGTCTCTTACAAAAGGTGTATTATTTTTCTTTGATTCCTAGATTGAAGAGATTATATGCATCCTATACTACAGCAGCTGACATGACATGTCATCATGAATATATAAAATAGGATGGAGTAATGCGTCATCCATCAGACTCTGAATCTTGGAAGAACTTCAATGAAAGTCATCCTTTTTTTGCCGATGAACTAAGAAATGTTAGATTGGGGTTATGTACTGATGGTTTCCGACCATTCATTAGTCTGGGAGAAAATATTCTTCATGGCCAGTAATTGTCATTCCATACAATTTACCTCCAGGGATGTGCATGAAAGAGGCTTATATGTTCTTAACTGTCATTGTTCCTAGGACAAACAATCCCAAACATAAAATTGATGTTTATCTGCAGCCTCTAATAAAGGAATTGACCTTGTTGTGGGAGACAGGTGTAGAAGCATTTTCTATCTCCAAAAAAACAAAATTTTCAATTGAGGGTAGCTTTGATGTGGACAATTAGTGACTTTTCATCATATTCTATGTTATCAGGATGGAGTACTGCAAGTAAGTTTGCTTGTACTTATTGTATGGAGGAAACACAATCCTTTAGATTACAATATGGTCGGAATACATCATGGTTTGATTGTTACAGAATGTTCCTTGGCCAACATCATCCATTTAGGAGAGATCGTAAAATTTTTCTTAAAGGTCAAACTGTCAAAAGATCACTACCACACTACAGAACCAGAGAAGAGATATTGAATCAAATTTGTGATTTGGGGATAAAAAAAGTAACAGAGTTAGATGAAGAAGAAGTTAATCCATGAATATGTAGTTCTTGTGGATGAAAAAAATGAAGCATCTTTTGGAATTTACCTTATTGGAGTTCAAACATGATTCGACATAACCTCGATGTCATGCATATTGAGAAAAAATTCCTTGATAGTGTATTTAATACGGTCCTCAATATTGATAAGAAAACCAAAGACAATCCACAAGCTCATTTAGCTATGGTCAATTACTGTGATCGACCTCAGTTGGCAAATGATGCTTCTGGAAAATATCCCAAAGCTGTATATATAATAGACAAGGAAGCAAGCACTATCTTATTCAATTGGGTGAAAGGCTTAAAGTTTCCAGATGGGTATGTTTCAAATTTGGGTAGATGTCCAGACACAACTGTGAAAGGTTATTTGGCATGAAAAGTCATGATTGTCATGTGTTCATGCAACGATTGATGCCTATTACTTTTTGTGAAATACTTCCAAGTAATGTATGGCAGGAACTTATAGAATTGAGCTTAATCTTTAAAGATCTTACATCGACTACTCTCCGAGTGGATGACATGGAGAGATTACAGGGAGATATTCCACAAATCTTGTGCAAGTTAGAACGTATATTTCCTCCTGGGTTCTTTGACTCAATGAAATATCTGCCTGTGCACCTTTCATATAAAGCAAAGATTACTGGACCTGTACAATATCGATGGATGTATCCTTTTGAAAGGTAATGCAAAAATTCAAGTTGAACTTGTGACAATTATGTTATTATTTACTTTTCAAATATGATGGTTTATCCATTTTTCTATTTAGGTGTCTTGGAACTCTTAAAAGAATGATTGGGAATAAAGTAAGTGTTGAGGGTTCTCTATATGTGAAGCTTACTTGATGACAGAGTCAACACTATTGTTTTCTCATTATTTTGAACCACATGTCATGACACATAATCATAATGTGGATCAAAATAATGATGGTGGTATTGTGGAGGATGTTGAAGGAAATTTATCAATATTCACCCATCCCGGTCGATTATGAGGAGAATAAAAAAAGAGGAATCTAATTCTTAAAGAAATCAAGTCTGCCCAAACTTACATTTTGCTAAATTGTGAAGAGGTTGAGCCATTTGTGAGGTAACAAAAGTTAGTTGTATCAACTTAATTTTATAAGCATATTCATATATCATGACTTGAAATTGAAATTTTTTTCTTTAAATGAAGTATGTTTGTGCAACGTTTTCAAGAAGAATTTCCAAATGTCTCTCAAGATCAAATAAATAAGAGCCTTGAAGCAAATTTCTCTATATGGTCCAAGGAATATGTAAGGCTTCAAAAATTAATATCTTTTATACAATTATGCACTTAAATTGACTTATGAAATTGAACTAAATTTTATAATCTTCTAAAGAGGTCCGGCTCAATCATATTGAGACTGAATTCCTACGTAGTCTTGTTCGTGGACCATTGATAGACACTACATCTCATTCAGTGTATTTTGTTAATGGATACAAGTTTCATACAGATTTTCATGGCAGCGCAAGATCAAGAATGAACAGTGGAGTTTGTATTTTAGATCCAAATTTTGGTGATTTCTATGGGCGGATATAAGAGATTATAGAAGTGGAATACCGTGAAGTACCTTTAAAGCGAACTGTACTATTCAAATGTGAATGGTTTGACCCAACTATGGATGTTGGTGTTAAAAAGCATAATCAGTATAAATTGGTTGATATTAACCATCGTTGTCGATATAAAAAATATGAACCTTTTATTCTGGCAATACAAGCAACTCAAGTGTGTTATGTGTCTTATCCTAGCAAGAAAAAAGACAAGGATGATTGGGCAGCTATATTGAAGATCAAACCTCGAAATGTTGTTGAATTACCCAATGGGGAAATTGAGACAGCTGCAGAACTGAATATTCCATTTCAAGTTGAAGAAGTTCAAGTCTATGAGATAGACATGAATGTTGCCACAGATGAAAGTATACACTTACATGATTGAAATGGTGGCTTAATTGAAATGGATGAACTTATTGATGATGGTTTATTGCAAGATCATCATGAGATCCAAGAGGATGCTATAGAAGAAGAGTATAAAACCGAGGATGATAAGAGGAAGATTTTGAAGAAGACACAGATAGTGATTAGTGCTTGATAAAAAACATGCTATTGTATCTTAATTTTATTTTGTGAGCAGTCATTTTATCGAACTAGTATCATTTTCTTTGTCTCTACTCGTTGTTTACTCAAAACTTGTTGCTTCAACTGGTTTTATGCTCTACTTCTCAAATTTTTACTCTTTTATTTCTCATCCATGTTTTAGGCTACAAATGTGCTTTTACATTTTCTGATACCTTATCGACATATTGTTGTTTGGTTCTCTTGGTATTATTCAGTTTGCATATTATTTCCACTTAACTAATACAGTTTTTTTATAGATATGGCTGGAGGTAGAGGTCGAGGTCGCGGAAGCACAGGGCGTGGAGGTAAGTCTGCAGTTACTGCAAACATACCTACTATTCCCACTCCTACTATTATTAGTCCTCAAGATGATGGCATATGTGGTCAAAATTATACAAATCAAGTTCAACCATTGATTCCTCAAATTACATCAACGGTTTAAACTTCTGGTGATGGTAGAAACCATACAACACCTGAATCATCTCCCACTGCTCCAAATCAGATCAACACAACAGCTAAAGGTACATCTACTCTAAGAAACCAAATAGGTGAGGGTCTTAACCAATCAACTTCATCCTTGAAAATGGATGAATATAATGAACTTGTGGTTTGCTTTCTGTGTATATATATATGTTTTAGTTTTTTCTGGTTGATGATCTGTTGTTGGTTCTTGATTTGAGAGTTCTTGTGGACAGAATTACAATGGGAGTATTTTATAGCATTTTGTTGGTTCTGTTGGTATTTCTTGATCTGTTGATGGTTCTTGTTGTGAGTATTTTGGTGGTTCTGTAGGTGGCTTTTGTTCTGTTGTTGGTTTTTAATTTGAGAGGAGTTCTTGTGGGAAGAATTATAATGGGAGTATTTTATAGCATTTTGGTGGTTTTTGATTTGTTGGTGGTTCTTGTTGTGAGTATTTTGGTGGTTCTGTTGGTGGTTCTTGATCTATTGTTGGTTCTTGTTGTGAGTATTCCAGTATTACATGGGATTCCAAAATAACAGTGAGGTATATTGTTGTAAGGTATTTTGTTGGATAGGATTTCAAAATTACAATGTTGTATGTTGTTGTGACTTCTTGTGCAAAATTTGCATCTTATTTCCACTTTAACAAGTACAACTTTTTTAATAGATATGACTCGAGGTAGAGGTACAGGTCGAGGAAGCATAGGGCAAGTGGGCAAGTCAGCAGCTAGGAGTAATATTCCTATTCTTACTGCAAACATGCCTACTATTCCCATTCCTACAGTTGCGCCTCAAGCAGTTGGTGGCGTAGGTGCTCCAAATTCTAATCATGGTAGTGACTCTACAACACCTGAATCATCTCTTACTAAGAGCAACCCAACAATTGTAGGTACGTCTTCACAAACCAACCAAGTAGGTGAGGACATATCTCGTAGCAACACAAATGGAGAAGGTAATTCCAGTAGGAGCCATGTGCGGACCCTTGTTACTATAACTTCTGCAGGGTTAGTCCATTTTTTGTCTATTATTATTATATATTATTTTTTATTTATAATAGACCTCTAAATAATGTCGTCACATTGATACAGATTGCAACCTTCTAAAGCATGCTCCAACAGCATACACGAGTCTTTCAAAAATGAACTTGATCACAATGGAGTCAATTGAAAAGGTGTCTCATGTGGTCTAAAAGATGGCTATTTTGGGGAATTCAAGGTATACATCTTCATCATAATTGAGTTTTTAAAGTGTATTCACTTTTATAAATACGATATTAATATGTTATTTTGGAAATTTATTTCAGAAACACTTCTATTGGGAGTCTTCCATTAGTAAAGCTGCAGTAAAGAAACAGTGGCAGATTAAGGTAGCAACTGTGTATAGAAATTTTATTGCTAAAATCAAAGAGAAAGGGAATAGGCAAGATTTTATACATGAAGATGTCTGGGAAAGCTGGCAGTGACTTTGGGCAGATCCTAAGTGTGTTGAAAAGTCAAAAATAAATGCACAGAATCATCGTGTGGCAAAGAAGTCGCCGCTGGAACTCACACGGGAGGCTCTATCTCAATTGGAGAGTACCAAAAGAGACTTGTAAGTATATATTTCAAGTACTACCCCCTAATTTATTTCAATATGAATCTGTTAGCTGGTTTCATAGTCCCTAATAGCTCTATAGTGGTAGGAAATGTGATCAGCATTACAGCAAGTGCTACTATTATATTGCATTGAGTTTGAACTATATTTATCCTTGTGTGGTGGGTGTTGCTCCTCTCATGTGTTGCGTGTTAAGGTAAAATTTCCCTACTGTTTTTATGAAAACAAAATCTATGCATTTCCCACATTTTTCTGCCCATATGAAAATTTCCCTACTATTTTTATGAAAAGAGTATTGGTGAATTTCGTACATTGCGTTGTCCATGCATATGCATTTACCACATTGTCCCTTGTATGCAAACATGTTGATTCCTTCCCCTTCTATTAGTTGTTGATGTTGTTGTATTGAAAGTTTAAAATAGTGAGTTACACTTTAATATATGAAATAAATGTTCCAGCAGTTTCGTTGTAGTACAATGCACAACACTTCTTTTTTACAGGCTGCTGAAATGGATCGAGATCCGACACCAAGTGAGTTACATTTGCATGTTCACACACATGGTCATGATGGAAAATCTTTCGTTGATGAACATTCCCGATTCGCCCATGTAAGACTAAATCTTAATGTAGTAGTTTACTTAATTCATATTTTTTAGTTTAAAGTAGTTTTTGGTATCTAATCATTTTTAAGTACAATCCGTTATAATTTCACTTCCACTATTACAAGAAAGATTTGAAGAAATATTACGAGAAAAAACATTATAAGAATCTATTATTGATCAAATTGAAGCATATTACCAAGCTGCCGGAGGAGAAAAGAAGCGAAGAGTATTTGGTCTTGGATCTGAAGTAAAAGGCTACTATGGGCAAACTCTTTATGTTTCTTGTGGAAAGACTTTATCTTCAGCTTCACATGAATCGGTACTAGCTGCAGATTAGGATTTGGATGAGTTTGTGAAGCGATTGATTCCCGCACTTAAAAATCAATTTATTCTTATTGTCATTGAGAAGGTACAAAAGTTGGTTTCTTCACGATCAGTTGTGACACCTCCGACTACTACTTTGGACGATCTTGATTCCTTAGGTAATGATTGGAATGATCTTGATCAGTTATGATACTTTTGACGATCAGTGCATTGGTTTTTTATGGTCTATTTTGTTGAAATGTTTAAAATTGTGCAACAACAATATACACTTGATGGATGTGGGTACTTTTAAGAATAGTTCGTACATGTTTGGTACTATGGATGTTTTGTACATAATTGGGTTTAGATTTTGCTATCTTTGGTATTGTGGATGATGTGGGTTCTTTTAAGGATAGTTGGTAGATGTTTGGTACTATGGATGTTTTGGACATAATTATGTGTTTAGATGTTGCTATGTTTTGTATTGAGGATGTTTAGATTTTTGCTATCTATATATGTGGGTTCTTTTAGATGAATGCACGATATTTTAAGAAGATTTTGCTATCTATATATATGGGTTCTTTTATATGAATGTTAGGTATTTTAAGAATTTTATAATATGCTTTTAATAATCAAAATATAAATTAAAAAGGTGTTTGGAAGAAAAGTAATGATGACAGATTTAGCGATAAATTTCATCATTGCCAAAGAAAAAATATTTGCAACGGATTGTGGAAAATAATCTTTTGTCACAAAAAACTGGGGACTAAATAACAAAATTTTTAACGACGGACTAGCAATGAAATAATTGGTCACGGAATAAAATGACGAAATACAATATCAAATTAGTAACGATATTTATAAATATAACAATGAATATATTCGTTGCTACAAAATGGCAACAGATATAGGTAATCTCTATGTCATTGCAAAATTGGCAACAAATTTTATTTTTTCCATTACTAAATGGTTAGCAACGCGGAAAATAGTAACGACACATATTCCATCATTGATCCATCTCTAAATTGATATAGCGATGGATATATGTTGATTAGCGACGTTTTTGGTCTGTTGCTAAACACGGTTTTTTTTGTATTGATAGTCTAGAGAGGGACGTCAAACTCTTTGGATGCGAGTTAAAGTATCATCCCCACCACCAATTAAACCACACTCCTGTTAGAAGACATGTGGGTATTTTGGGATATTCTGGTTTCAGCTTCACCTTTTGGATATTTCTAAATTCATACCAAGGGTAAATTTCTCTTTCTTTCAAATTTGAGTGATAGGTCACCTAGAGTTTTGGAAATTATGTCCAAGTAGGTTCTTACCTATGGATGTGAAGAGCTCCACGTTCATGGTTAAGAGGTTACAAGTCTCTTTTTCATAACTCGATCAACTTGTCACTCATCCCGAGCCAAAGATCGTATGAAATAAAAGACTATCTTTTCTACCGATCGAGTCGAACTACAAGCAGTCTGATTCCCTGAGTCTCAGGGATATGTAGGCTGGGCTCTATGTGGAAAACTCGACTGCATTCCAACCTCCCCCAAATCCCCTTTTTTCCAGTTTCTTAGTTTTATTAAAAACTCCAAAACTGAGATAGCATGTGAATTTTTGAAATCGTGCTTTGAATCAAGCTTTATGAACTACAACTGACTTGAATTCTCATGTAACCTAATATATGTAGGAAACCTAATACCAAGGTCCGACCATAACTCCAAAACTCTTGCGAAAACCCACCTTTTTCAGATTTAAATTTATGGTCGGATAAAAATTAGGAACGTCAACCTCCCTTTGTCCAGGATTACTTGCATCCATCCAACCCAAAGGGAGGGGGCAGTTGTTGAAATCAACTTTTTGCCCCCTACAACTATGTTTAATCTCAAGTTTCTTTGATTTTCAAATAAAATCACAATAATTACTTTTTCCAAATAAATGCATTTTAAAATATTTATTTGGGATAAATTTATCATTTAAGTGATAATTATATATTTTCATATTTACATATATGAGATTGTATAAATAATGTCATTTAAATGAATATTTTCATCAAAATTGGACTTTAAATTAAGGATTATTTGGAAAATAAATTTAAATAATTAAAATATTAATTTAAATATAATTTATTATCAAAATAATTTATTTGGATAAATATGTGTTGGATTTTATTAAATGAAGAAGCTCAGGATTAAACAAGGTATTAATTCGTATAATTTTGATTTAATTTAGTCAATTTATTAAATTTGATCATAATTAAATAATTGGCTACAATCGCAATGTAATTGACCAATTTGATCAAAATATTAATCAAATTAGGCTAAATCCTAAATCATTGGGGGGAACCAACAATATTTAAAAATCAACCCTGCTGCCTAATTCTCTTTTCAGCCCGCATAACAACTCAGCAGCCCAAAACTTATTTTTCCTCCACTCAGCCCAACACTACTCCATTCTACACAACCTAAATCATTGTCTCCATTCCGACCCAGTCCCGTTCCCTTTTTCCTTCAAACAACAAACATGAACAACAACGACAATATTCAACAACAACAATGTCCAACAACAATACGCACAAACAGCAAAATCAACAAACAACAACTCTCAACCCAAATCCAACAACCCAAACAGAACCCGACCAACCCTCCTCTTCTCAACTCGTCACCCAACCAACGAAACGGCATCAACAACCAATTCAACAACTACCCAACGACCCGAATCCACCAGCCCGGATAACCCGAACCGCGACCAATGGCGACCCACGAATCAACCCAAATCTAACCCGAACCATCTCTAAACAACGACTAATACGACAACATTTTGAAACAGCTCAGCTTATTTTTGAAATTTTCGCAATTCGAATTCGTACCTAAATGGTACCGTTTTCCAGCTCACCCTTGTCCCTTTTCGAAATTCCCTAAAATATCCCCAAAATTCTTTGTTCCACATCGATGGAACGGGGAAATTGATTCCAAAATTCACTCTATATAAAGCTCAATATTGAGCTAAGAACGACAAGTCTTGAAGGCCAAAAAAAGGGGGCTCTCAAGCACAAGTTTTTTTTAGTAAAAATATTCTCACGGGAAGTTGTTATTCTCGGAGTGGCTGTGGAGCTTTTTCGGTGGTGGCGAGGAGATTTCGACGATAATTGTTGCCTCCAAACAGGTAATTTTCCTTCCCCTTTAGTTTTGATTTTATCTTCTTTCTTATCTCGTTGTAGTATTTAATATCTTTGAATGCTGGGAGTTCGCTGTAGATAATGGCCTCGATGGCCGTAGGACTTGTTTGAAATTGTTGTGGTATTGTTATCTTGCTGAAACAATGTGAAAATCTGCTCCATTGTTAATTTCGTTGTTATTCTCGTTTGTCTTGAGTTCCTTGTTTCGTATTAATGTTGTTAGTCAGCCATTAATTTTTTTGTTAGCATTTATTATATTGTGGCCATCCCGCTTTCTTATTGTTAATGGTTTGGATCACTGTATGATTCAATAATATGTATAGCAAGATTTAGAACACTGTTTTAGTATTGATTTTGCTCAAAAGGAGTCTAATGTGAAATTTTCTTTCGATTTATTATTCTTCGTTTCGGCTAAACTCAATGCATTAGTCTCATATTTTGTATTTTGGTGGTTTACGCGTTTGTCCTTTGATTTTCGTGGTTGAGCAAAAACATTCCTAAAGTTCCTATTGACTAAAAAATGTCAAGGAAGGACAAAGGATATGTCACATAGATTCTTTGTTTTGTTTAAAAGATCACCATCGACGTGTTAATGTTTTCTTAATGTCGTACTGTCAATTTTGATGTTGATGTTCATCTTGCTTTTTGAACAGCAATCCTATTTAGTTATTTGCTTGCTATTTTGTCATTATAAGTGTGATTTCGTTCTTTTTGCCACTACATTTGGTTTCTTCTAAGCATTTTCAATGACCTGTTAGTATGAAAGTATCAAAAGAAGTGCTCCGTTGACGCCTTTGGTTTGTTAGTGCAGGGTATTACTTCTTTATGGGTGTCTTATTTCTGTTATTCCACCTTATTTCATGTTTTATTGCAAATTAATTTACTATTCTTTATCTTGAGTCGGGGGTCATGTTCCGACGATTATAATACTTTGGACCGTTGGGAATTGATATTGGCTTTTGGTTCGCTATTGTGAAACAATGAGTTTAATTCGAGCCAATTTCATGTCATGCATGCTTTCTCGTTGATTGTTCAAGTGTTCAACTATTAATTTGGATTGCTAACTTTGGATTGATATTAGTTTATCTCTTATTAATTTAGGGTCCTTTGGTTGGTATATATCTCTTTCCATGCGTGAATCATTTTACATCCTGTGTGTTGGTTATAAATTTATAATGCATATTAATTTTCTTTATATTTTCTTTGCATAACGGACTCTTTGCCCTTTTGCATTTCGTAATGGGCTAATGAGGGTCATCCTTTCGAGTCAAACCCGAAGCGATCGCATAGCACAAATATGATAAAGTGAAAAAGGAGAAATGGGCCGAAACCTATTGATGAAATCACTTGATTTTTGCCATTATTGTATTTATTTATTTATTTGTTTGTTTAAGTTATTCATTTGGGCCTCAAAGCCAAAGTTGTAAACTAATACAGGTGGAGCAAATTTTGGGCCAAAGAGGCTCGAAAACATAGATTAGGACAAGTGAAAAATGGGTCGAAAGCCCAATTAGATTAGGACAGGGTTTATCGATTTGGGCCCAATGGCTTAAGTCTTTTACTTTCTCCCCTATCCCTTTTTACGTGCTTATTTGCTTTTCATTTGTTTAGACTTGGTTAAATTCCCTACTGAGTCGTCAGAATTTATTTTACTAATCTTTTTCTAAAACCACTTTCTTTTCAAAAGAATCAACTTCTCTTTTTCAAAGTTAGTCATAAAATGCTTTCAAACAATCCAGATAATCGCAAGTTAGCGGACGTTTTAGGTGCTTTAAAACCTTCGTAAACCGTTCATAGGAACCGCTTACTCAGAATCTCTAAATTTTAAACGATTTTTCTATTTTGGATAGTTTAAAGTATTTTATAAAGGTTTCTTAATTCCTTTTCAAAAATTAAGTGGCGACTCTTAAAATGTTAAAATTTTCGCAAAACAGGAAGTAAAAGGGATATTTTAAGTAATAACACGTATAATGGATAACAATAGTTTCATTATTTTTGTGGACTCGTGTTATTATTATAATCATTATAGTTAATCAGTTGGAATGTGCCAATTTAGCATACACGGTTTATTTATTCATTTTAATTTATTGAAAAATAATTTGTATTTTTTTATTTTAAAAAATTACTTAATGATTATTTAAGGAATAAATATAACTAAATATATGAAAGTAGATAATTATGGTTAGAACTTTAATTTAACTAATTAAATCTCAATCATTAATTTTAAACTATGACATATGTCTTCAATCCAAGCAAGAATTTTGGAAAATTGGAGAGAAGGAAAATGGAGAGGAGCCGGAATTTGGTTCCTCTCCAATTTCCTTAAGTTCTTGCTTGGATTGAAGACATATGTCATAGTTTAAAATTTATAATTGAGATTAAATTAGTCAAATCAAAATTCTAACAATAGTTATCTTCTTCCTTATATTTAGTTATATTTGTTCCTTAAATATTATTATATCTTTTACTCAATATTTAAAAAAAAAAAAACTTTACTGCCACAAATATATATTAAAAACTTTTCCTAAATATTATTTTTTAAAATTCATAATATAGTTAAATTTTTATTTTTTCTAATTTGAAAATTCAAAGGAGCTACATAAAGAAAATATAATGGATTTATCTGGCACAATCTTTATATTTAATTTGACACACGTATAATTAATTTATTTCGCATAGAAAGAAAATAAAATTAGAAAAACTTAAAGCCACAATCTTTATTACTTTTTTTAAAAAACATTACTTAAGAAAAATGGCAAATATAATTTTTATTTTTTTATTTAAAAAATATTACTTAAAATGAATAATTCTATTTAATATAACTCAGTATATTATTTTTATTTATTGGGAAGTAAAAGGGATATTTTAAGTAATAACACGTATAATGGATAACAATAGTTTGATTATTTTTATGGACTCGTGTTATTATTATAATCATCACAACTAATCAGTTGGAATGTGCCAATTTAGCATACACGGTTTATTTATTCATTTTAATTTATTGAAAAATATTTTTTTTTATTTAAAAAATATTACTTAATGGATATTTAAGGAACAAATATAACTAAATATATGAAAGTATGACATGTGTCTTTAACCCAATCAAGAACTTTGGGAAATTGGAGAGAAGGAAAATGAAGAGGAGCCGGAGGATTTGATTCCTCTCTATTTCCCTTCTCTCCAATTTTTCGAAGTTCTTTCTTGGATTGAAGACACATGTTATAGTTTAAAATTAATGGTTGAGATTAAATTAGTTAAATCAAAATTCTTACCATAGTTATCTACTTCCATATATTTAGTTATATTTGTTCCTTAAATATTCATTATATCTTTTACTCAATAATTTTTTTTAAAAAATATTTACTGCCACAAATATATATTAAAAACTTTTCCTAAATATTTTATTTTTTAAATTCATAATATAGTTAAAATTTCAATTTTTCTAATTTGAAAATTTAAAAGAGCCACATAAAGAAAATATAATGGATTTATTTGGCACAATTCTTATATTTAATTTGACACACGTATAATGAATTTATTTGGCGCAGAAAGAATATAAAATCAGAAAAACTTCAGGCCTTAATCTTTTTGTTTTATTTGAAAAACATTACTTAACAAAAATGACAAATATAATATTTATTTTTTTATTTGAAAAATATTACTTAAAATGAAAAATTCAATTTAATCAATATATTATTTTTATTTATTGGGAAGTAAAAGGGACATTTTAAGTAATGGCACGTATAATGGATAACAATAGTTTGATTATTTTTGTGGACTCGTGTTATTATTATAATCATTATAGTTAATCAGTTGGAATGTGCCAATTTAGCATACACGGTTTATTTATTCATTTTAATTTATTGAAAAACAATTTTTTTTTATTTTAAAAAATTACTTAATGGATATTTAAGAAACAAATATAACTAAATATATGCAAGTAGATAATTATGGTTAAAACTTTAATTTAACTAATTAAATCTCAATCATTAATTTTAAACTATGACATGTGTCTTTAATCCAAACAAAAACTTTGGAAAATTGGAGAGAAGGAAAATGAAGATGAGCTGGATCCCAATTATATCAACTTTTAAAAAGAATTAGGAAAATAGCTTAACTGTTATAAATATATTACCATATATAGTGAATGTCTACTTTACCATATATAGTGAATGTCTATTTATGAAAAAGTTAGAAACTCCATGGTTAGTTTTTCACTATAAATAAATAATTTTTTCTTCATTGTAATTAACCCCTCAAGAATTCCTCATGAGAAATAAATATGTCTCATCTCTTCTCTCTCCATTCTTCTTGTTCTTTTTACTTTATATTTCATAACACGTTATCAGCACGAGTCTCTAACCATAAGCTATATACGTCTACAAAATTATCCTATGCCAAACCAGTATACATGTTTATAGCTACGTATGAATCTGCAGTATAGATAATTCATTTTTTCATTACAAGGTGATATCTATTATTGAATGATTCCTCCTCTAATGTCTTGTTGATGCTCTAACAGATTCAAAATAGAATAGCCATGCCAATTTCTATTTCCCAGATTTATGTCAAATTTAAGTTTATGATTAGATGAATAAGAGATATATAATTATATAGCTTACACCAAATGTCAATAGTTAAACCAAATGCCAATAGTTAATATATATGCATGTCAGAATACTTGTGAGTTTATGATATTGCGATAAAGTTGGTGCGTACAAATCTTTGTGTATCCCACAATAGAGAAGAGTTCACACATGAGGTATGTATATTCCCAGTTTAAGAGGCCACTCAGATAAGGGACTACAATTTGATTACTTTTGCAATGAACTTTTACTTTAAGATTTTATGTTCTTTATTATTTTGAGATTGTTATTAGGCTTTCAGAGATACCCTTGAAATATATTTCAAATTTTATTTCATCGTGCATGATATTGCAATAGTATTTAAATTTTTGCTGAGAAATAAATTATCACTAGAAAGTAATAGGGTGCATTAAAAGCATAAGAGATCGGTTAGAGTCTCGATGCACCATGATGATAAGATGTTGGGTTCAAGTCTCATCGATTTACGTCTAAAACACCTTTATATGGATAAGACGTTGAGTTTGAATCTCAATACACCATATTGATGATATTATGATGGCTAAGACAAAATAATTTGTATTTCATGAAAAGTCATGAAACATGTCCTATTGTATATGATCCATTCCTGAAGTGAATGTGGTAGCATTGCATAATATGTCTGAAAAAAATAAGTGATTGAATGCACGAATATATGTGTGGAGGGACACTATGATAATGATCATCAAAAGTGATAATATTTTCACACGCTTATATGATTATAAGATATGCTAGAGAAAAATTCTCTACATCATATGTATGCCTCGATTTGCTTCTGAAGTAGCAAAATCTTGAAAGAGGTTATAAGCTATCATAATTTGATAGGCTTAAGGCACGATTATATTTCATTCCTGGGGAATGAGAAACTTATTAATGCAAACGTGTACTTGATTGTGATGGTATCATAATTCACCTCCGAAAGAGGCTGAATAACTTAGAAAAGTTATTTCAAAATCTACTTCTAAAGTAGTAAATCTGAAATTTATTCATGTAATAGTAAATCTAAAATTTACTAAAGTAAAAGGTACATGTCATGGTAAACTTGGAGCTTGCTAGAATAAAAGTTCATAAATTGACATGAATGATTGTGACATCCCAAAGATGTGCATACTGAGTATTGAACATATATTGAAGAATTAGAAAATTCTTTATTACTTTTAATATTGCATGTTCTCATGATAAGTCGGTTGGACCAACTAATGTTGTGATTTGATCCCTTAAAATCTGAAAAGTATAAAAGGTGAATATGGGTCCGTTCACCAGTCATGTGATCTATTAAGATGCATCGATATAAGATGATCACTTGTATGTTCCTTGTCAACCTGCAGTTTGATATTCATAAAGTTGCTTGATCAATAAAATTGAGTTAAGAGCATAACTTTCAAATTGTGTAATCACGACAATTCATTTTGATGATGATGATTTGGCATGAAATGCCTTTGATAAATAGATAAATCATTACTAATGAGAACAAAGCTTCATGTGTTTGTATGAAATATGATATGTTGCATACAATAGCACTTGGATGCATTAGACTAATAAATTATGATTATTTTTTCCCTCTCAATTGGTTCAAGGTCAGGAACCAACTATTCTATCTAATAATTTTAATGTGCGGTGTACAATTAATGAATTTACCATAACGTACAAAGATGGATTTCTCAAAGAAAATGGAGAATATATGTTAGTTTTCCTAACATAAGGGGGAGATTATAAGCAGCTATGAAATATGTTAAGATTTATTATCAGATCCTCATTCAAAAGATAATTAAGGTCAAATGTCGAACGCATCTCATATTTAAGCTGCAAGTGCTCCTATTTTGTGTTCATAAAGGACAAGTCTATGCATGCGTGAAGCGTAGTAGTCCAATCGGTTCTAAATGAAATAATCCTTGAAAAGGATAAGGAGCAAATAATCATAATAAGAAGACAATGTGCTCTTGAAGAGTCTATGACATAACACTTCATAAAACCCTATGAGAGGTTCAGATACCTGAAAATAATGAAGTAATGAGATCTCAAATTGTTATGTCACACTGTGAATCGATATGAAATGATATATCATCAATGTTATTTTTGATACAATATTGGCGCAATATTGTGAAGGATTACGAGGATCTGAATTCTACGTTTATTTAAGTATGCTGATGTAGAGACATTATCAAGTGACATGAAAGGATGCATCTTGGTAAGCATAAATCTATTTGATTTGCATTCCAGAAACTTGAAGATGTCGCACATGATATGTTGAATATTGTCACTTGATAAAATTTACATGAAAATTTATTTAAGGATTCAAAATGTTTGAAACATATAAGAGTTTCTAGGAAACTTATTTATGATCCTTATATTGTCTAAGCTTATAGCTTGAAAATTATTGGAACTCTTGGAGAGTTTTCAAAAGCAATAAATTATTTGCTGAAATAAGAAATACACCAATTTGGATTGGTTATGAAGTACCATATCTTAGTGCAATTGGTGCACTCATGCATCTTGCAAATACTACAAGGCTTGATATAGCCTTTTCAGTTAATTTGTTAGCAAGATTGCAGTTCCGATCTTATTGGTCATGCTGATGTTGGGTACTTATCTGACCCGCATAAATCTCGATCTCAAGAATGCAATGTGTTCACATGTGGAGATACTGTCATATCTTAGAGATATACAAGACAGTCTATCGTAGCCACTTCATCGAACCATACTGAGATAATAGCTATTCATGAAGCAAACTGAGAATGTGTATGGGTGAAGTCCATATACATCTCATTCGAGAAAATGTGGTTTGAAATGTGACAAAGTACCTACAAATTTATATAATGCAGCATGCATAGCACAACTTAAGGGAGGATTCATAAAAGGAGATCAAATGAAGCATATTTCATCAAAACTTTTCTACACACATGATCTCCAAAAGAATGATGATATTAACATGCAACAGATTCGTTCAAGTGACAATGTAGCTGATTTATTCACCAAGTCTTCTCCAACTGCAACTTTCAAGAAGATGGTGCACAAGATTGGGATGCAAAATGATGTTCTCATTAGGGGGAGTTAATACGCACTGTACTCTTTTTCCCCTTACGAGATTTTGTCCCAATAGATTTTTTCTTGTAAGGTTTTTAATGAGGCAGCCTATACGCGTATTGTTAGAGATGTGTACTCTTTTTCCTTCACTAGATTTTTTTTTTCCACTGGTTTTTTTCTAGTAAGGTTTTAACGAGGCACATTATCTATCAATTAGACATTCAAGAGGGAGTGTTATAAATATATTATCATATATAGTGAATGTCTACTTTACCATATACAGTGAATGTCTACTTTACCATATATAATGAATGTCTATTTATGGAAAGTTAGAAACCCCAAGGTTAGTTTTTCTTTATAAATAAATGAATTTTTCTGCATTGTAACTAACCACTCAAGAATTCCTCATGAGAAATCAATGTCTCAGGTCCGCTTTCACGAATTCAATCTATATTAAATCTCTTAATACCAGAATAGCTTATATAGTCATGATTCAATTCACGAATTAGCCCACTATGAGTTTGCTACATTTTTTTTTTCATAATATATATATATATATATATATATATATAATTAGATAATAATAAAGTATATCATTCGTCTCTCTTCTCTCTCCATCTTTCTTATTCTTTTTACTTTATATTTTATAACATTAACCATTATCTCTCTTGATAACAACCTTTCTGTTTCCCACTACACCAAATGCAACCAAATATGTTTTCTGAAACCAAAACAAGCAAAACTAATTATTTCAGAACTATATCCAAAACTTGCATCAATTTTCAGAAAAAGGAAAGATTATTTGGCAATAATGAAAGGTGCACCACCTAAATCTTTGGCAATAATCAAGACATGCACCACCTAAATCTTTGACAGTTATCAAACATGCACCACCCAAATCTTTTGCAATAATCGGGACTTCTTTTATTGAGTTTAAGTTTCTAAAAATTATATATATACACAAGGTAACTTTACCTTATTACATAAAATCTCATATTGAAAAATAAATTACAAAATTCTCAAATTAATTACTCAAATTCTTATATTTTTTACCTTCTCTCTCTTCCTTCTTATACATCCCAAATCACGTATTTTGCTCCAAATTATGCTCCTTATTTTCCGCCTAAAACCTTGCTAGCTTTTCTCTCCAATTATCTATCTCCATTAAACCTCCTTATTATCTCTCCACACCCACAAGTCCCGGTAATCTACAATATCTCTCCAATTTCATCACATATACGCACACACAAAAATGTCCTCATCATTTCAATTTGACGTAAGGAAAGAAAACAAGTTGATCCAGTTATTATACGGGTAAATTTTTCATCTGATAATTAATATTTGTTTTTTTGTTGTTCACTTTAATGATTCATGTTGTACAAGGAATGAATTCAAACATATATTCTGTTGCTATCACCTTTTTCAATTCATAATTGTGGATTTACAGTGTCTCAAATGGACCCGGAAGCTGCATGCAATGCACGGGATTCACTGGATCTGTTATTTAAGAATTCTCAAATTTCAACAAACACCTAGAGATGTTAAACAATTACAACACTTTTTAGTTTTTGAACTTGGTTTGAATTCTTAGTTTTTATTGCTTTATTAAAACTGCTTATACATACATATGTTATGTATAGTCAGCAACATCGTTTCCTAGGGTTATGTTTCGGTTTTAATTCAGTATATTGAAGTGACGTTAAATCTATTGTATCGGTACTTCTCAATCATTAGAATGTTAATACTATCTATGTTTGCAACTAACACAATAAATTATCGTTTATATCTAACGTATAACAAACATTTATACACTTAAGTGTTTATGACAAATAATTATACACTAAATTACATGTCAGATATCATTATCTTTTCAATTACTGAAATCTCATGCCTTTAAATATATGTATAATAACATTATACATTCATTACGTCATCATACATTTAAATATATGTATAATAAAACCCTAATACAATAAATATTATAACAAAAAGTAATAGACAACATTATAATATATAAAGCAGCTATGTATGAATCAACTTATATATATGTAAGTAACAAAATTTAATCTAAATACTTAACCAATATTTTTTCAGATTCCATACTTCGGATACATTAATAATCTTTTTAACCATTGAATGAGATATGATTATACATTACTTATGTCATCATACTTTGCAATACGTGTATAATAAACCCTCATACAATATATATTACAACGCAAAGTATAAAACAACATTATAATATATAAAACAGTTATGTATGAAACAACTTATACATATGTATGCACCATAATTAAATCTAAATAATTAACCAATATTTTATCGGACTCCATACTTCGGATACATTATTAACATTATATAGTAATTACATATGTCATAACATTATATAGTCAGGATATTTTTTGAATTTGAATTTTATCGAACTCTGTAATTCAGATATAAAGAATATCAGACTGCCAAGACCCCAAATGCCTCAACAATATAGTGATGTTCACATTGATTTTGGAAAACGGAAGAAAACAATCATTTGTTTTTTCAAATTGAATTTCAAATCACAATAACAAAAAAAAATTGTGGTGATGTTTCAAGATATATTTTGAATTTGAATTACCGTTACTATTTTTAAGCTCTTCTTAAGGTAAGATAATAATTGGATATGATTTTATTTTCATGATTTTAGGAAAAACAGTTTCCTCATACATTGAAGTTATGTATGGGGTACTTTGACATGTATATATGTATATTCCCAAATCTGGGAGAGAGAAAGTCAATCCGGGATCTTATGTAATTAGTTTAATTTAAGATATGATTTATGTTATTTATTGTGGAGCACAAAATATTCTACACTAGGTTACCCAATTATTTACATAATTTTTTTTTTAAAAAAATAATTAAATAACTTGTAATTGTAAGTGCACAAAACTTAAATTCTTTTTTATTTGACACCCTGATGTAGCAATAATCAAGACATGCACCACCTAAATCTTTGGCACTTTCTTAAGACCTTTCACGACATTTGAGGTGAGTTTGTCTATAGCATTTTCGAATCTTTCCATTGCTCTTGGAGGTAAACTTATTGGGGTCAGAATTCCCTCCTGCCCTTTACTAGTTTTACTAGGCACAAAGTAGCTAAGACAAGAATGAGCCTTAGCCATCCCACCATACTTGGGTTCTCCCCATCCAAAATCAACTTTGTCAAAACCTACATGAAAACTGTTTGATAAAACAAAACTCCATGTTACTATTGGGTAAGGTTTCCCTTTAATCACATTAAGATCTGCTAGAGAGCTAAACTACTCCTCATTCACTTGATTCTTGGCTTTCTTGACTAATTCAAGACAATACGTCAATGGATTGGTGCCAAGAAGTCCTGCTTTTGATATCACTGATGCAAAAGCAAATGCATTACCGTAATATCCCCGTGGTATTTTCAATTTTTCAAGTCTCCCACGCCCCGTTACAGGACATGCCAAAGCCACAGTTTCCTCCGGATTTAGATCAAGTGCAATTGTTCGATTTTTCCACAAATAACTCGAATCGTCCACTTGAGCAATGAATTGGTGAAACTTGATTACGAATAGCTTCTATCTCCTCTTCACCAAAGAAGAACGAGCGTTGGACCAACTCATTCTCCATTCTGTACCATGCGTCATTTGGTTCAATTTGATCCTGATCATATTCGTGATGCTTGCACGTAACACGTGGTGGTGTCCTTGCATTTAGGATATCCCTCTGCCAGACGGGCATAATGGAAGGAGTAGAAGCTTTGAATTTCACAAAATCACCTACTGCATTCAGAAATAAAACCCAGCCGAACGCATCAACCATAGTGTGATTAACTCTTACTGCAACTGCAAATCCTCCACAACTAAAACGGGCAACTTGTTAATTTGAAACACGACATATAATTTTTATTAGAGTCAATATTTTATTACAAGTTCTCTATATGTTCCTCTATAATTTCTATTGACATAATAAGAACCTCTAATATGGCTAAATACAAGAGTAATCCTTGAAATCGTAATAAGAACCTCTAGTCATAATTAACATGACTAGATATATATATTCTCAATTAATTGGTATAGCTTATATCAATCTTCTTTTCTATTATATATGCTGTATCTTCTGCTAAGTCTGACTGATTTCAAGAGATTGTGGTTCTTTTGAGACAACTTTCTTCTATGTGATTCAGGGTCTACATTGTCCTCTTTTAACTCTTTTACTCACCATGGTTTCACACCTATGAACCTATGTATCTGGATGTCTACCTAACATGCTCAAACTAGCTGTCTCAAACGACCTTCTCCTATTTTATAGTTATTGTTCTATAGAACTTGCCTGTTATTTTGATATAAAACTTGACTTCCCCGACCCTGCGCATAGCGGGAGCTTTAGTGCACCGGGTTTCCCTTTTTATTGTCTTTACTTTTTAAAAGTTAATCTACTTTCTTTTCGTTCAAATTAAATTATTTTCAATAAGGAATCTCAAAATGTGATCATATCACACGTTAATTGAAAAGTTAATACAATAAAGACAGTAAAATAAATTAAAATGTAAGAGTATAATTATGCATAGAAAGATAAGGTATTACTTAGAACTATGTTGCTAAGGAGTATGTAAAATGATAGCAAATTCGGAATAAAAACAGAGTTTATGTACCTTAATCTGTTGCAGCGGAAGTGTTGAATTTGCTACTGATACAATTTCCCCAAGTCAATCTTCGTCTTTCAAGAAAACGGAGAGTAGATTCACAAACTAAAATGCCTTTTTGTGTGACGTTGATTATTCACTGCTTTTTCATATCCTTGTTTTTCTCTATTTTTTATTTTTTTTGTCTCACTGTCCCTCTACTCTGAATTTCAAGAAGAATGGAACTTTTTGAAATATAAAGAGAGGCAGAACAATTTTTTTTTTTTAACTGTTCCCCCCAAAATTCAAATATCCATTTTCCCTTTTTTCTATTATCAGATAATCAAAAGATAGAAATGGGTCGGGTCAGGTCCAGGCTCGGATCGGTCCACATGGGCGACCCATGACACGTAATCCAACATCTCCCACTTCGCACATGGTGGACAAGATCCGCAGCAGTACGACATCAACAAGTCATTAATTCATACGGAAAATAGTTCGTGCGACCTGTGAGCATCACGAGCTTTACCTATGAGATTTTACAAGCTATATATAGGAATCCAATCACATGTGGAAAGAATTCTCTACTAATATGAGGATTCTAATACTCACAATACCCCAAACTTTATTTACTACTTCAGTAGTTATTTATTCGATCTCTCATCCTTTTAAAAAGATGAACTCGAGTTCATGATTAACTTTATATACACAATTACACTTGACTCTTATATTGTTAGTGTAATAGACGGCTTGTGTAAACAAGTTAAAATATTTATTTTAATCGTCTTTCCTTTCCACTCGAATCTATCTGTTCCAATCAGCTGCTTTCTTAGACATGCACCGCATTGCCGAATCTTCCATGGCTATTAGTAACATGCTAAAGTAGAAACACTGATCGAAACTTTAAGAAACAGTTAAAGGTCTAAGGGTATTTCAATGAAAGGTTTAAATAACCTTGAGGGTCTCACACAATGAAGAAGCAGGGATTCATTCTTCCATTAACCTATTGGTCACTAAGCACACGTGGTATGAAACACGAGCTACGATGTTATCACCTTATATTGGTGCGCATGTATTATTCTTTCAGCCATTCAACATCGTACAAATCTAGGTCTAGACACTACTAAATGTCTAATCTGAGTTTCTTTCTTTAATAATCCTCAAATCCATATTCTTAGAGAAACTCATAACTGGCTTTACAAAACAAGTCATTATCTTATGGTGGAACTTTTCTCTTCACGTTCCTCGACGTAAGAGGCGATTGCTCGTGTGAGAGAGTCAATCTTGCAACTTGTTCGACACACTATTATAATACAACATATTTTTACATGCATATGAGATTGAATATAAATTCAAGATTCTTATATTGATAATAATTATAATCAAGTCATCCACAATACATGAAAAAAATCATATCCTACATAATCCTAGAGCCATAACATGTTTCTCAAACAAGTCTCTAGGTATCGCCTTAATAAAGGGATCAACTATCATTTCTCGTGTAGGAATGTATTGTAAATTTATTTCTCCACTTGCTACTATGTCTCTTATAAAGTTATACTTAATATCAATGTGTTTGGTCTTGCTGTGATATTTAGGATCCTTCGTATATGCGATAGCCACTTGACTGTCACAATATAAAATCATGGGACCCTTAGAATTCTTTATGACGTTCAAATTCTCAAAGAATTTCTTCAACCAAACAACTTCTTGTACTGCAGATGCACAAGCCACAAATTCTGATTCCACAGTTGACAGGGCTGTGCAAGTTTGTTTCTTGCTTTTCCACAAAATTGCACCACTATTTAGCAAGAAGGCATAACCGGAAGTTGATTTTCTATCATACCGGTCACCAACCCAATCAACATCTTTATAACCTCTTATGGATAAATCAGATCTACTATAGCATAGTGAATAATCAGCAGTACCCTTCAGGTATCGAAAAATTCTCTTTACTACTTTTCAATGATCTCTTTCAGGATTGGATTGATACCTGCTAACCAGACCTACGGCATAACAAATGTATGGGAGAGTACACATCATAGCGTATATCAAACTCCCAACTGCACTAGAATATGGTACTTGAGACATGTCTTCTTTTTCTTTTTCCGTCTTTGGACACATTTCAAGGCTTAAAGTTTCACCACTTGCTATAGGAGTATCCATGAATTTACAACTATTCATTCGAAAACATTCCACAATTTTCATTATGTATGTTTCTTGAGATAAACTCAAAATTTTCTTGAAACGGTCTCTTTGGATTTTAACACCCAATATATAGTCTACTTCATTCATATCTTTCATGTCAAATGACTTTGAAAGCCATGACTTAACAGTTTTTAAATACTCCAAATTATTTTCAGCTAATAAAATATCATCCACGTAAAGTGAAAGAATCACAAATATTTCATTGGACTTTTTCACATAGATGCAATGGTCTTCATCGATCATGGTGAAATCAAATGAAATCACTTCCTTATGAAATCTCAGGTACCACTGCCTTGAAGACTGCTTAAGGACATATATAGATCTGTTTAATTTACAAACCTTCTTTTCTTGGACCTTTTCAATAAAACCTACAGGTTGTTGCATGTAGATTTCCTCTTTTAGTTCTCCATTGAGAAAAGCAGTCTTCACGTCCATTTGATGTAATTCTAAATCTAAACGTGCAACTATAGCTAAAAACAATCGAATTGAGGTAAATTTCACAACTGGCGAAAAAGTTTCCTTATAATCTATTTCAGCTTCTTGAGTAAAACCTTTTGCCACCAATCGTGCTTTATGCCTTTCTATTGACCCATCTGATTTGGGTTTGACTTTGAGAATCCATTTGTTCCCAATAGCTTTACGTCCAGAAGGAAGGTCAACTAGATCTCAAACTTTATTGGTTTTCATGGACTCTAATTCTTCTTTCATCGCTTTTATCCATTCATTTTTTTCAGGACTCGATAAAGCCTCAGTCACAGAATTAGGTTCATCCAATTCTGTAGGAGATACCAGAAAGACATAATCTTCAATATCATAAGATCGTTTAGGCACACCTTTTTTGGTACTCTTACGTAATTGAAGTTCAGATTCCTCAATAGGATTTTGGGATTCACAACTCCCACTTGGACCAGGAATCATTTCTTGATCAATAGAATTATCAAGCATGTCTTGTGACATTATTTGATCATCTAAATTCAACATTTCGTAAAGAGGTTCATTTTCCTTTATTTCATTTCTTTTTGAAAAATCATTTTCCAAAAATGTGACATTTCGTGATTCAATTTCAGTAGTACTTCCATCTTCCAACTCACCAATGAACACATATCTTTTGAAGTGTTCAGAGTATCTTATAAAGATACAGTTCTTTCCCTTTGGACTTAGTTTTCTAAACTTACCAAAACGATCTTTAATATATGCAGTACAACCCCAAGGTCGTAGATCATTAAAGTTTGGTTTATTACCAGTCCATAATTCATATGGAGTAGAAGTTACTGATTTAGAAGACACTTTATTCAATATGTAGGCCTCAGTTAACAACGCATCTTCCCAGAAAGAGATTGGTAAATTTTCTTGTGCCATCATGGACCTTGTCATATCTAACAATGTTCTATTCCTTCTTTCAGCTACACCATTTTGTTGAGGTGTATAAGGAGTAGTCAATTGTCTGATAATGCCTTTTTCAATACACAGTTCTTCAAACTGTTTTGACAAATATTCACGACCTCTATCGGTTCTTAATGTCTTTATACTTTTGTCTAATTGATTCTCAACTTCATTCATATATCTTTTGAAGCATTCAAGTGCTTCTAATTTATGAGATATCAAATAGACATAACCAAAACGCGTGAAATCATCAATAAAAGTAATAAAATATGAAGCCCCAGTCCTTGCCCTCACATTCATTGGACCACAGATATCAGAATGGATTAATTACAATGGGAATTCGGCTCTTTTAACCTTCTCAAATGATTTACGTATAATCTTTCCGGCAAGACAATTTTGACAAGTTGGCATTTCAATTTTGGAGAAAGAACCTAGATTTCCTTTCTTTGCCAATTTATTCATTCGGTCTTGCCCTATGTGACCCAATCTAGCATGCCATGTAATTATATCAACATCATTATTACTAGAATAACATGACATTACACAACGGTCAACATAATAGTCACAAGTTGAAGGATTACAATCTAAAACAATAAAGCGGTCATAGCAATGTCCAAAACCATAAAAAACATTATCTAGAGTAATTCTTACATAATTACGACTAAAGAACAAATTAAAACTAACATCTAAGAGAACAGACATAGACACTAAGTTTCGTCGAATTTCTAGAGCATATAGGATGTCATGCAACATTAAAGACCGACCTTCACGCAAATCTACTTTGCAAGTGTCAATCCCTTTGACTTCAAGTCTTGTATTATTTCCTACATAGATCCACCTTGATCCAGGAGAAACTCGATGGAACTCCACAAACGCTTCTCGATCTCGACTCACATGATCGGTGGCTCCTGAGTCTACAATCCACATAGGATAAGATTTAGTTAATAAAACAGTGCTAGAAACATATGTAGCACTTAGAGATGCGTTTATAAATGCTACCTTTTTCCCTTCAGGACATTCACGAGAAAAATGCCCCAGATTTTGGCAATTGTAGCACTTCATCTTGCTCTTGTCTTTCTTCTTGAAAAACTTTTTCTTCTTTTTGAAGTTTGGCTTGTTCTTTTTCTCAGAGGGTCCGTATTCGTTCTTTTTACCTTTCCCGTTCTTTTTCCACTTCTTCTTACGCTTGAATCCTGAATAGTCCTTACCACTTGATTCAGCCATAAAGGCATTAAAAGCAACTTTAGTAGCACCAAGCCGTTCATCTTCAAGTTCAACGTGACGTGCAACATCAGAAAAAGTTTTGATGCTGTCATTGTGGGTTAAGTTGACCTTCAGGTGTTCCCAACTATTGGGAAGAGATCGGATCACTGACTGAACCTGCTGCTCATCCGAGAGAACATGACCAACACTTTTGAGTTGAGCTATCATATTCGACATCACCCTAAGGTGTTGTTTGATGTTCTGATCATGACGCTTCTTGTAAGTGTCAAACTTGATAGTCAGCTATCTCAGGCGGGTAATTGAAGTACCCCCGTATGTTCCTCGCAAGTGTGCCCAGATGGCATTGGCAGTAGGAAATTCCTCACACTCATGTATGAGGTCATCAACCACAGAGCTTACTATGATTCCACGTGCAATGGAATCAACCTTTTTCCAAGACTTATAAGCTTCAAAGTTTCCCCTGTGTTGTGCAGTATTGCCCTCTTCTGGTAGACTTAAGACATGGTTAATACCTTCGAGAGCATTTTGCTCTTCTAGTACATACCACATCTTACGACTTCAAATGTCGTAGTTGTCTCCATTAAGTTTTTCTCCTCTGTTCAAGTCAACAATTATGCTTTTAGATGCCATGTATGTTATTAAGAGACAATTACGCAAGTATATTATCAATTATGCATGCAAATTACACATTCAAGTAAATCATTTCACATAAAGGTTTCATGTTTAGTGTATAATCGAAAGGACACTTAAGAATCCAATCATCATATACTAAATAAACACTTAACCAAAATTAGAAATTAATTTCTTAACGTGCATTAAAATGATAGCTTTCAACTAAGTCGTTAAAACTCAAACAAATGAATAAAATTCATATAATAGGAGATAAACAACTTAATATATATATAATATAAAGTTTATAACAACTTTATGTTACAAGTCAATCTAAAAATAAAAGTCATTCCACAAATATTCAAGACGACTTATGTACACCCAGAAAGGCTCGTTAGGCCAAATCTTGTGGTAAACATCAATTAATCTCTCACCCCAAGGTTCACGGAGAGAATTTGCTAAAATAGCTAATTCTTCCCAATCCGAGATTTCTACATAGTTTTCTAGTTCTACACGTTTCATCTCAAACAAATGTATAAAACTAGCAACACTAATATTGGGTGACATCTTAAAAGACTTGAACTCTTTCAATTTCTTTTCTCTTTCCCTTCGTATAGCCCTTTCATTTCGTAACAGATTTTGTGTCACATTGGAAACACCATTTCGTATGATCTCTTGACCTCAAAAACATGCCCTTCGATAACGTGTTCTTCCACTTTGTCTCTTTGCTCGATATCCTGAACTCCTACTTGGAGTGATTCGAGTTTGTCCCCGTTCAGCCATTTCTGAAATAGGAACCAAGAAATAATAAGAATGGATTTACCACTCAATGTGACACTTATGTCACAATTCATCGTAGAAGACAAAATCTATTAAAATTATTATGGACTAATAAAAAAAATCATCAATGAATAATGACAAAAATTAAAAAAAAAAAATCAACCATTTCCGCTAATATTATAACAAGTTCATTCGATTATTCTAAACATCTGTTTTTAGAATAAAATAAAATGAAACATTTGTGAAATATCAGTGAAATTATAAAATACAGTGTTAAATTAATTACATTATTTTCTATGCACACATTTTCTAGAAAAATCATTTATAGAAGTTAACAACCCAAAAGAAAATTTTATTTGTCAAGTTTGACAAAGTAAAAAAAAAAAGACAAAGGCACATGATCACATTATTTTCTCTACATGTCTTTTAACTCTATGCACACTTTTTCTAGAAAAAGTATTTACAGAAGTTAACACCCTAAAAGAAAACTTTATTTGTCAAGTTTGACAAAGTCAAAAAAGACAAAGGCACAAATCTTTATTAAATTGTTTACGCGCCATATATTTCTTCTTCTTCTTTCTTAATATTTTTTTGTATTTCACAGAACAAATGTTTATTTATTCTACTCACAAAATAAAGAAAGAAATAAGTCATCAACAAGATCCATGGTTTAATGGAGCACATCAGATTCTAGATCTGAAAGTTACAAGATTTGTTCACGTTGGGTTCAATCCCCTTAACCATTCGGTTTCTTGTTCTTATTAAACCAGTGAGTTACAAATAATTATGAAGATATTCTCACAGGTATGTACATACACAAATTTCTCTTAAACTTGAAAAATAACGTGTAAAAAATGAGGCAATAAACCTGGCTTTGATACCATTGATAGCAAATTTGGAATAAAAACAGAGTTTATGTACCTTAATCTGTTGCAGCGGAAGTGTTGAATTTGCTACTGATACAATTGCCCCAAGTCAATCTTCGTCTTTCAAGAAAATGGAGAGTAGATTCACAAACTAAAATGCCTTTTTGTGTGACGTTGATTATTCACTGCTTTTCCATATCCTTGTTTTTCTCTATTTTTGATTTTTCTTGTCTCACGGTCTCTCTACTCTGAATTTCAAGAAGAATGGAACTTTTTGAAATATAAAGAGAGGCAAAACAGTTTTTTTTTTTTTTTTTTTTTTTGTTGTAACTGTTCCCCATAATTCAAATATCCATTTTCCCCCTTTCTATTATCAGATAATCAAAAGATAGAAATGGGTCGGGTCAGGTCCAGGCTCGGGTCGATCCACATGGGCGACCCATGATCCGTAATCCAACATAAAATACCTGAATCAACATAAGAGGGCAATCTGTGATTCCATCAGAACCTGGTACATTGTACAAGAGATCCTCCAAGTATGGACATGGAGGTTTTATTGATTCTCCTAGCATCTCAAGTTCCACGTCTGCATAGTCTTCTGTAAACAATATTCCTTCACCATAAGCTTTCCATTAGGCCCTTCAATTAGCCTACCAGCTAATGGATAGTAAAACACTAGTGTTTTGGATAATGCATCTTTAATCACCTTAGCAGGATCTATCCCTTCCATCGAAGGGTTGCATTTGTAAAACATTAACATTGATGTATGAAAACGTAGAATTCTTTGATCATCGATGTCTGAGAGATACTTTATTTCTCGAGGAGTAACGATTGCTGGAACGATTAATTTAGACTCACGTCGTGTCACTGAGAGTGTTGAAGGGGGAGGGAGTTGTTCCATTGAGCAAGGTGCAAAAATGGAAATATTGATTGTGTTTGATAATTATTTAGCATACATGCTACTCTAATCAAGTTGCTATTTATTGTTTACAAGTCAACTCCATTAGTAATTGTTTGGTGTGTAAGCCATATTATATAGTTTGGTCTTTAGGGCCAATTAACTATATATTAGGACCAATGATGCATGTTTCCAGCAGCCTAATAAGTGCCTTTTATTGCGCAAGTTTCAGCCATAAGGTATGCAAACGTTAACAACCAACCATCACCTATGTTTCAATCAAATGACCTACAATAATCATATGGCTAAAGTAAATTCTTATTGGTATCTAATATTTGCACCAAATCATGTAAAAGTGTAAATTAATCATAGCTAAGTTGATATAGTGATGTGAAAATGCATGCCAATTAACTATGTAAAGCAAGAAATGATTTTCAGCAAGTTCAGAAGGGAAACGGTAGATTAAAACTGATTGATGGGTTATAATGAAGATTTTATTGGAGCCCGGAGTCTAAAAACGCCACTTTTTTGTGCTAAAACGGATACTTACTTTAAAAATATACCAAAGGAGACAAAATATGCTGACTTGGAGAGACTTACCCCTTTCCTTTACTGCCTCTGCCATTTATGGCAATTGGCTTTATTTTAAATAAATTACTGTTGGGACAGCAACTTATAAATTGCTTGGTGCGCAGCAACTTGTAAGTTGTCAGGTGCCCAAAAGCTTGTAACTTGTCTTTCTTTTTTTGCTTTTCTAAAATAATTAGTAGCTTAATGTGATTTTTATCAAGTGTACATGGAAGTATGCTTTGAAATAAGTAATGTAAAGGCTAATAATAGTACTAGCTTCCTAGGCTTTATTTGGAAAGAGAAATATATATATATATATTATATTATGTACACTTAATGTATTATTTTTTTATGAATAATTTTAAGTATCTTATATATGTTCTCTTCACAATCTATTTATAATTTAAATATTTTGTATTGAATGAACTTCGAGTTATTATTTTATTTGAAAATCTTAATAATTTCTTTTTTTGAGTGAATGTTTTTTTTTTTTTCCTCTTTGAATGAATTTTTGTTTATTTTCGTGTATGTTAATAATCGAATAACCGAAACAGAACCAAACCCAAACCGATAAATATACATTACATTTGGTTTGGTTTTAATAATTTAGAAGTCAATTATAATGATTTAATTTTGATTTTGATCAATAACTGACCCGTGAACACTCCTCTTGTGATCTGTTTTAAAATCAAGTGCTAAGATTTATGTATTATGGCTCGTTACTTATAACGACATTGATTTATATACTCAATTAGTATTTCTCACTTTTCTTTATTCATCTAAAAGAATATTTTTTTTTCAAATAAAAATGTTATATAGATTAAAAAAACAAAAATTGTGATTATAAAAAAGTTTTCAAAGTTATAAGGAAACATGTATTTTTTAGCAAGAGAGACAAATAAAATAAAATGTAGAAACAATTACTAGGCCATTACTTAGAGAACACTTTCCATGTACTCTAATAAGAACCACATTAAGCTACTAGTTATTTTAGAAAGCAAAAAATAATTAAAAACATTCAAGTTACAAGTTGTTGGGCACCTAGCAACTTGTAAGTTGTTGGCATTTAGTAATTTGCAAGCCGCGAAGCCACTAATAACTTATTTAAAATAATTAAACGGCCATCTGCCAGAAATGACAGAAGCAGTTAAGGAAAGGGTAAGTCGCTCGAAGCCGAGCGTTTTGTCCCCTTTGGTATCTTCTTAAAGATAGTGTTCTCTCTGATATTTTGGCAGTGACCTTTTAAGCTCCGGACTCGTTTTTGTTGTGCTTAATGTAAGGAAAATCTGTCACAATCATAAAAATAATTTTCACCTCACACAGCTATTTAGATCCATCCTAGATTTGATAATTTAGTATGCATGTGCTAAGCAAGTAGCTATTTCTTTATTAAAAGTCAGCTCTATTATTCTTTCTGGAGTTGTAAGTCCTATTGTGGAATGAATTGGCAGATTCATCATAATCCGCTCTACAAATCAGTTGACAGATTTAATTGTAATCTGCTCCCATAAATATGGAATAGTATATATTGTTAGTTTAGAAAAATAGATTTGAAGAAATTCCTTAATTCATGAGTTTCCTAGGTATTAAGAATTGATTAGTTTATTTTAATCTTACTTATTCTCTTATAAATACTGTACAATTCTGTTAATAAAAATATACTATTGTATCTTTTCTTTTAAATCATAGTTTGGTTTACCATGCATAGTCTTGATTGTTTTAGCTTGCATGGCAAATTAATTATGATATGATGTAGGATTGATGTTTGAATCAGCCTAAACAAATAAATTACTTTGCTAATGCAGAGCATGAACTAAAAAGATGTACAAAATCCAACTTAAACTTTTCCAAATTTCAAAAACATTAAAAACAGCAGATCATAAGATATAGGAAACAATCTTTGAGATATCAAAATAATTAGTAGAACAAAAGTGATAGCTTTTTGTTGTCCTTTGAGACATATGAGGATAGTGATCTTTCCCTTGATAGCATATCTATGAGTGTGCATTTCAAGTAGATCCAAAAAAAAAAAAAAAACATAAAAGAAGAGGTGACGAAGAGTACTACCATTATGTAGTATCAATTTAATCATAAAGTAAAATCATTCCTGACTCTCAACATTTAATTCAAATAGGCTTACTGGCACACGAGTTTTTGACCAATATTACCCTTATTATTTCACCCTAACTTTCATTGCATGTATTATCTCACTTAACTGAAACATCCCCTAAGTTTTCAAAACTTACCCAAAAATATCCCTTTGTTAACAGAACATCCGGTCAAGGGATGCTGAAGATCCAATATACAACAACAACAACAAACCCGGTAAAGTTTCACAAGTGGAGTCTGGGGAAGGTCAGATTTTACCACTACCTCGTGGAAGCAAAGAGGCACTTTTTGAGAGACCTCAAGTGCGGCAAATCCAAGACAGAAGAAGAAAACATAGCAACTCACAAGTAAGACTTAAGTCTACTTTACATTTATCATTCCTTTGGTTACAAATAAACAAAAGATATCATTCCAATGGACTTAAGGAAAATATCGTTCAAGGTTTAATCTTTAAATGTAAAATAAGCTACTAGTAAGCTTATCTCTTTGCCTCTTTTTTTTGGGTGGGGGGTGGGGGATTGGGAATCTTAAGTTTGGCTGTGCAGGACTATCAATGGGGAATTAGTATGTATTTGCTTATTTCAAGTTTTCAACTTCCAACAATTACAATCCTTAGCACAAAAATAAAAAGGTTTACCTGAAGTGATAAAAAGTTCCTCTTGTTTTGTTTTTTTAAGTAAATTTCATGGGTGGTCATTCAAGTTTAAATTCATTATACAAAAATTAATTTTCTTTGCTTTGTTACACATAAAATGTTATACTTTGCTCCGACTAGTACAGAAGTCATCTTGCCGGATTTGATAAAACATAGTTTAATCATCTATCTCCTTCTCTATAATCTGTGTTGATGCGAATTTGTTCTTATTTGATGGTTTTTAGCTTGCATTAGTTTAAATCAATGTCATTTTGCTGCTAGAAAGTATGAAGTGTTAGGGTTTTTATTTTGATTTTTTTTATCAAATTTAAGTTTTACTTTTTCTTACAACGAAAACAAAAGTAATACCATAATTACTTTTACTTTTCCTAAAAGGAAAATATAAAACTTTTCCATATTTGACTAACCTCTTTCTTGGAGGAAAGGTTTTGGAACTTTATATATAGAAAACCCCTTTTCTCATACCATATCACAGTAGCCTCCACAATGTAGTCCTTAAAGAGTTTTGTTTAGGGGGAGATTTCTCCTAATAGATTTAAGTTTTTTGATTTAGTTTTCAACATGTAGGCTTCTTGGCCAATCATTTCAAATAATATGTGTTTTTATTACAAGTTTTCTTTATCGTCTGATTTATCGTGTTATGATTTGCAAAATATTAGCTTCCGCATGCCGCCCTTTGAATTTCGAACCCAACAAATTGTTGGTACAGGAAAAACAAATAATCCCACCCAGGATTAATATGTCCAAACCAAATAGCAATAACAAAAGAGTAACAATAACATCAAATACTATAATAACAGGATAAATATAATATTCAAATGATTGATTACAACTTGGTAGTGTCAAAAAACTACTACTCTTATAAAAAAGAACAACACTTTTATTTCACACAACTCACTATAATATTACTCACACATTATTTTCTCACAGAGTATAGAATAGCTGTGAATTACTCTCTCTATTTTGGTGTACTTCAAACTGAAATAGAAGTCATCTATTTATTGATGAGCTTCCCAAACGTTACATATTGCGACACCAATTTACAAATCATTTTGCAATACTAATTTTCAAATCTATGTCACCACATTAAGCATTTTGCAACACTAATTTTCTTTTATATTTATTTAATTTAATTATTTTGAATTCCACAAATCTCTTCCTTAATTTTGATTTTTCTTCTTCATTTCAAGACTTGCTCTCAATCTCTAAAAGTCTTCAAACTTGAGAGGATTTGTGAAAATATCTGCATCTTGATCATGAAAATTTACGTACTTAAGTTCTACCTCTTTCTTGACAATGCATTGTCTGATGAAGTGATATCTTGTATCTATGTGCTTAATTCGATTATGATATACTGGATTCTTCGCAAGAGCATGTGCTGATTTATTATCAACACAAATCATCGTGGCCTCAATCTGTGGTAATTTAAGGTCCTTCAATAATATTCTCAACCAAATGACATGACATGTACATGACGTTGATGCCACATATTTATCTTTACACATTAAGAGAGTAACAATTGATTGTTTCTTTGAGCTTCAAGAAACAACACAATCTCCCAAGAAAAACACAAAACCTGATGTGCTTTTTCTATCATTCACATCTCCGGCATAATCGCTATCATAAAATTCCACAAGGTTAAAATCAGCAAAAGAAGAATAAAATAGTCCAAGATCTATCATACCTTTTAGGTAACAAAGAATTCATCTAGCAATCTTTAAGTAAGTAGAGGTAGGAGCTTTCATGAAGCGACTTACTATTCCAACAACAAAAAATATATTTAATCTCATACAGGTCAAGTACTTCAGACTCCCCTCGAGACTTTTGAAAAGAGTAGAGTCCACTTTTTCACCATCATCAAATTTAGACAATTTTGTTCCACTTTCAATTGGAGTGTTCGCAGGGTTGCAATCAAACATATTGAATTTCTTCAAAATTTCCTTTGTACAACTTTATTAAAATATGAAGATGCTTTCCTCCATTTGCTTAACTTTTAGGCCCAAGTAATATGATAGGAGACCTATGTCTATCATCTCAAACTCAAGGGACATAGCTTTCTTGAAAGCTTCAAACAAAGATGGGTTATTACTCATCAGAATAAGATCACCAACATAAAAATAAATAAGCAAAATATCTCCATTAATATGAACTTTGATGTAAAGAGCATATTCATGGAGATAACGAGTAAATCCATTTGTCATGTCCTATTTTTTCAAGGTTAAACAAAACTTGACCTACAGACTCTAAAAGAATAGAAATTTTTTACGGAGTCGCTACCTAATTTTGTAAGAAAAATAAGGAAACTTATTTATTAACATGTATAACTTATGTTTTTTTTAGTCTACGAAAATCAATTTAAGATTCTAGGTAGGGGTTCAAGTTATTTCGAAGGGAAGGGGTTAGGCACCCTTCAGGATCCACAAATATGGTACCCCACTAGACTAAATTTATCAAAGAGAGAGAGGAGGTATATTTAAAATAATGTAAAATGTGTATGTGTATTAAGTATAAAGTAATTCTTTTGAAAAAATATAAGTGTTTAAAACTATGTAAAGGTATATGTGTATTAAGTATATAAATAAAACCTACTGTTATGAAAACATGTAAAAAGATATGTATAAAAATGTATGAATTACATGTGAAAAAGAATAATTTTTTTATGTATGAAAAGAAATTTATTTGTTGTGTCATGAAAAAGGAAAAATATTCACAAGTAATTCTCTTTATTTCATTAAAATTACGGAGAAAAGTAAAGATTTATTTGAGAAGAAAAAACTACATAATGTATGAATTACTTGATTAACTAAATTCCTTTTTATAAATATTGACAACCTAAATCTTACCTAAACATGCGATAAGAATTGTGTAAATAAAGAACATCTTCGCTCGACGCTCCAAAAGTAAAATTTTACTATGGATGATATTGTACAATTGTAATAATGCAAAAAATAAAATGTAAAGTTCAAGCTCCTTTTGATCGCTATTTTAGACAGATATTCTCGAAAACCTGTACAAGCATGTTAGTAATAAAACAAATAAATTGAGAACTATGTGTGCATAGATGTATACAAATATACATAAGAATAGAGGTTTTTGTTAAAGCGCGGTCTTGGATTAGATTTTAGATATGTCATGGCTACGAAGTGGTTGCTCGATTTATCGGTCATCCTAAATCACCTTGCCAAAATACGAATCGTAAAACCCTTTGTGTTATCGTGATGTCATAAGGATTTTGTCATGGTCCGAATTTATTTATTTTTTAGTTACGTATTTGTATACGTAATTTTCGTCTTTTATTTGGGAAAGCCTTGAAAATCGGCAGGAGTTTCTTCATCGGCCATGCATTGGCTCTTGATATAAAATAATAAATTTGAAAAAATAAAGTTCTTCTTTTGTAATGGGGTGGCCTCAAAAATCCGACTGAAAGATATTGTCATCGACCAAGTATTGGCCCTTAATATAAAATAATAAATTTGAGAAAATAAAGTCCATATTTTGTAATGGGTGGCCTCAAAAATTCGACGGAAAAATATTGTCATTGGCCAAGTATTGACGCTTAATATAAAATAATAAATTTGAGAAAATAAAATCCGTCTTTTGTAATGGGGTGACCTCAAAAATCCGACGGAGAGATATTGTTATTGGCCATGTGTCATGTAGTGTCTGTTTGTTATCAGTCAAGCACATAAACTAGTCCCAAACCTCCGAATACAATAATGGAACTAAATAGGTTGACAAAGTCATCAACAAGAACCAATCCAGATATCAAACCAGTATGTAAAATATAGCAACAACCAACCAAAACAATCATAATGTAGTCCAAAATAGTGATGTTCATCGAAAAAGCCAAAAATAACGCAGTAAATCACAGTAAAAAATATACGAATGTTGAAATCAAAGAGAGTTCGTCAAAGATGGCCTCTTTCCGGCCAGATCTGTGTAACGTAATTTTCACAACTACAATAATTAAAATAATGACAAAATACCAAAAATAGTAGTAGTAAATGGCGTTAGTAGTTGTGGTGTCGCTTGTCGATCGTCCGGTGGTCAGATCCAACGATGATAGTGGAAAAAAGAAAAGGGAAAATGTGCGACAGGGTGTTGTACCAAACTTCAGTGTCGGAGCAACAGAGGAGGGGAAGAGGGAAAGATGAAGGAGAGGTGGAAGTACATTAGGAGCCCGCCGGCCATAACAGCATCACAACGGTGTTTTTAGTGGTCATCGGAGTTGGTGGTTTTCGGCTAGAGCCGCAGTTCATCGGAGAAAAGAGAAGGACGGAGCAAGGTGGTCGCCGGCCAACCGGTAGTCAATTCTAGCGGTCGATAGTTACGGGAAAAAGGAGAGAGAGAGAGAGATATAAAATTTAATTTCCTTTATGCGTATTTGTGTGTTAAAGTGTATGTGTGTGCAAATCGTGTGTGTGCGTTAATAGGTATTCTCTGAAAAATAGAGAAATTTGTGAGGTGTGTGCATCTGTGTATATGGATGGACATAAATATGTGTTCTGTGGAGAAGATGCCTATGCAGGAGTATGTGTATGTGAGTTTATTATTTTTGATAGAGAGAAGAAAGAAGGAAAACTATGTGTGTGGGGGGGGATGTGTCTATTCGTGTCTTCCCCCACAACTTATTTATAATAAGAAATGGTACCTTGTATTATCCAATGGATAAAAAAGGTGTCCCTCTTTTTCATAATAGCGCATACTTTGATCCTTAGGATATTAACCAAGGGATTTTCATCCTTTTGACCAATGGACAAAGTTATTATCCAATGGGTAATGTCATTGAGTGGTCGTCGTCAGATGTGACAAGACAACATTGAGTGGTCGTTGTCGGATGTGACAAGATATTATTGTGTAATCATTGTCGGATGTGACAAGACATCAAATTATTATTATTATACTGTGTATTAAAATAACTGATCTGACTTAGCTTTTGCGAGTTGTAATAAATGTACAAAAATGTAGGTATTGATATGTAATTACTGAAAGTGTAAAGAATATTGAAAATATTAAAAAATATAATTGAATTGAAAATATTGTAAAAATATGATGTCATGTCGTGTACATGTACAGATGATTGTGAAAAAATATCAAAGACGATAATGAATTGATAAAAATCCCAATGAACATAGAACTATTGATAAATTATATAAAGTAAGATATGACAATAAATTGATAAAATCCTAAAGTAAGGATGATTATCAATAATTTGTTAACAATTGTAAGAAATATGTGAAAAATCTGTTTCGTGCCCTTTAACGATTAGAAAGCCCGAAGACGTTAATTTTAAGCTCGAAGAGTAAAAATTGAGTGCCAACACCATTGTCTTAAAACTACTTGTCAATGCGATTATTTCACACTCGTGGATCTTGCTTCAATCTATATAAAGCTTTTTTCAATCTTAACACTTTATCTTCGTGATTATTGACCACAAATCTCAATAGTTGTTCAACATAGACTTCCAAGATATCCATTCAAAAATACTGACTTGACATCAAGTTGATGGATTTTTCACGTCATTTGTGCCACCAAAGAGATCAACAGATGTATTGTCTCACTGTGGGAAATAGGTGCAAAGACTTCCTCATAGTCAATAATAGGCCTTTACTTGTACCCTTTAGCCATAAGTCTTGTCTTATATCTCTCTACCTTTCCATGAGCATTCTTCATTGCCTTGTATACCCATTCGAATCCAATTACTTAATGATCTTTAGCAAGAGTTGTTAACTTCCAAGTGTTGTTCTTCTCTATTGACTGAATTTCTTCCTCCATGGCTTGTTTCCACCTTTTGTCTGTAACAGCTTCATCAAAATTCATTAGTTCACTATCATCAACGAGACAACACAAAAATCAAAATTAATGACTTTTTTGTGTCATAATAGAGTTCTTAGATGCTCCTCATCCTCTGTGACCTTTCACTTGAACTCTGATCTTGAGAAGAAGGAGATACAACATTTGTTGGTTAAGGAGGTAGGATTGCATCCCGTGTAGGTGTCATGATATTCTACTTTTCTTCATCTCCAAAGTATGGAAGAAAATCATATTTTCTTTCTTCCTGAGCCTCTTTTCCCTCCCAATTTCCTGGCATTATTATATTTTAGATAATTTTTTTAAAATATATTTCACGATCTTTATTATTATCTCAAATGAAGTTGAAATCATAGAGCTTACTATTAAAATTTTGGGGGCTAAAGCAAAGACTTTACTGGCCTTACCCTTGATCCACCCTGTAGATCCGTCCCTAATATTGAGTCCCAAAGTACAGACCACTTGAGTATATTTTCATTGGGAAAAAGAAAAGGTTATAGTGCCTTGTTGAAGTAGGTCTGCATTTAATGTAGTAACTATACCGTATATATTTTGTTTGTGAAAATAAAAGGAAAGAGAATTATTTTATCAATTTTTATGAAATATTGTGGTATATCCTGTCAACTTTTATGGGAAATTTGGTATATGTTGTCCTTAAAAAATAAATATAAAGAAATGATATTGTCACGATCCAAAAATACAAGGGTCGGGATGGCACTTGTCACGACGAATCTTGACAAGTAAGCTTATCACCCAAACTGATACACAAAGAGAAAAAGATAGAAATACCCCCAAGGTAAGGCTTCTAGGACGAAGCCGAACCACATAGATATGATAAAAACGGAAAGAAAAAATCAATATATGCGACCATAACTTCCAAAATCTAGTGTCAACAGTATAAGAACATATCTAGTACAACTTGAATCCAAATGAAATACATAATATGTCTGTTTTGCAAAAAAAATTGACTTTTGAGAGTAGCCACTTAATTTATTTTAAAAGAAATTAAGAGAACCTTTATATGTTACTTTAAACGATCCAAAACAGAAAAATCATTTAAATTTGAAGATTCTGAGTAAGCGGTTCCTATTAACATTTTAGGAAGATTTGTAAGGCACCTAAAATATCCGCTAACTTGCAGTTATCCAGACTATCTGAAAACTATCTTTGACTAACTTTGAAAAAGAGAAGTTGGTTTTTTGAAAAGAAAGTGATTTTAGAAAAATAATTTTGACGACATAGTAGGAGATTTAACGAAGTCTAAGCAAATAAAAAGCAAATAAGCACATAAAAGGAGAAAGGGAGGAATTAGAAGATTTAGGCCGTTAGGCCTAAACCAATAAACCTGTCCTAAACTAATTTGGGCTGTCGGCTCATCATCACCTGTCATAATCTATATTTTCGAGCCCTTTTTGGCCCACAATCTGCTTCACCTGTATTAAAATACAACTTTGTCTTCGAGGCCCAAATGAATGAATAAATAAAAAGAAGACAATAATAAAAATCGAGACTTTTCAAGTCTCTTAGTAACCTCATCAATGGGTTTCGACCCATTTTCCTACTTCGTCTATCTTCTAGCACCCGCACGCCATGTAGTGGACCTTAGGTTTAAACTTCGAACTTGACTCGAAGGGGTGAGCCTCATTGATCCATTATAAAATGCAAGAGGAGAGGAGTCTATTTGGACTCGAGATATTTTTTGCATGCAACGAAAAGATAAAGAAATTAATATACGTTCAAGGCATAATAGTTTCATATTTCAAAGCAAAAGAAAATATAAAGAATCAATTTTTGAATTACAATGATATGCACACTTGCACACGTATAACAAGAGTGAGAGTCAATAGATAAAATGCAAAGCAAAGACATCCACTTCCATGCCTCATGATTTATGTTCATATTAAGAATGAATAAAGGTAAAAGAAAGAAGGTCAGATTCAATGAATTAATGCAAGAAACAAATAACGTAAGCTTGCGAAAGTAAAGGGATGAGACAACAAGAAAAATACCCATGACTTCTAAAATTGAACAAACATAGACGCTAATCCATAAAACGAAAGAAAATAAAGGTTAACTTTTCAAAAAGGAGAATCTTTAAATTTCAATTAAGGCGACATTAACGAAAATTCATGCATCTAAATTACGATCAACATTTTATGAAAAAACGTGTAACGACCTATGGTTTATATTTCTAAGACATCGTTGATTCTCTTTTGATATTATGCATAAAAGAGAGACATGAATCAAGTCTTTACACACACAAAGTGCACATATAACAATCCGGAGTAAGAAAATAAGAATAAAAATTGAGCGTCTCTAAAAGTGAAATATCGTTCAACAATCATACTATGCATGAGTCAACATATCCAAATAATTCTATCCAGCCACAAAAGTCCGAACTTTCTCATCATTTTGACAAGACAACATGCGAATAAAAGAGAAATAAATATCTTGGATGAAAAATAAAGCTAACACTTCATCTCTTATATGAGGATTTTGAAATCCATCAAATTAATTAGCAAGCAAATGACAAATTCTTGACTTAACTAATTACTATTTTTATTAAGGCGAAAAAAACAATAACAACTATTTTTCCAACATAAAAGAAACAACTTTACATGCTAAAAACAAATATATCCACCAACAATGAGTTTAAACAAGACATGAGTATGTTTTTCAAGCAAAGATCTAAACTTTATTCAAAATAATCAAAGAATAAGGTGAAAAGGCGAAAAAAATCAATATTAATTATTCTTTTCAACATAAAGAAAATAACTTTACACGCTAAAAATAAACATATCCACCAACAATGAGTTTAAATAAAGCATAAGTACATCTTTTAAGTAAAGATTGAAACTTCATCTATAATAATCAAAGAATAAAGTCAAAAAAGGCACGCACAACTATTTCAAGCTCATTTTTATATCACGAACATGAAAATAATTGAAATATCGATACTGCAACGTCCTATGGCCTTCAAGTTCATCTACAACAAACAATCCCAACAAATAAAATTATAACTACGAACTACGAAGAGAAAAAAGATGGAGAAGAAAAAGATATTAAAACTAAAAAAAAAAGGAAAGTTGTGTTTATCTTCTTAGGGGCAGCAAAATGAGACTACGAGCTTCGTCGGAATCAACCACCACCAAAAAACATCGCCGGCAACTTGACAATTTTGATTAGCCGACCAACTCTATGAAATTTTTTTTTTTTACTAAATAAAAATAACTATTTTGCTCAAAAGGATTTTTTCACCTTTCTAGCCTTTTTTTTTTTTTTTTACTTTTCCACCTCCCTTTCTTCCAAAGTAGTGGTAGCATTTATAAGAGAGAATGGTGTTTTATTTTTCTTCTTCCACCAATGTGGGAGAAAAGTATTTATAGGAAAGGATGAGGATTTATTTCTTGTCATCCACCAATGTGGGAGAAAAGCCATTTACGGGTGTTTTTGAAATTTTAAAATTGAAGATAAGGTGAGGTGGAAGATAATGTGGGGGAAATTGTACAATGTAGTACAATTTTTGAATTTCAAAATTGGAATTTGGAAAGAGGAAAAAGGTTAGGGGGAATTGTACAATATTATACAATTTTTGAATTTCAAAATTGGAAAAGGACAAAGTTTGGGGGGGGGGGGGGGGATTAGTACAATTTAAAATTATTTTTTAGTGGGAATTGGGTAGAAGTTATGAGAGTTTTTGGGAATTTTGGGGTTATTTAAAATATAACCCAATTGGGATTTTAAATTTAGTCATATTTATTTAATTTTAACCAAATTAAAAATCAATTGACGGATTGCATTGCAATTATGGCCAATTTGATTTCAATTATGGCCAAATCTAATAGATTGATTAAATTAAATTAAACTTCGACACTAATTAATACTTCTTTTAATCTGAGCTTCTTAATTTAATAAAATCAAATGCATATTTACCCAAATAAATTATTTTGATAATAAATTATATTAAAATCTAGATTTTAATCATTATATTTATTTTCAAAATAATCCTTAGTTAAAATTTAATATTTCATAGAATAAATATTTAAGTAATCAAATTATATAATCTCGTATAACTGAACACGGTAATATATAATTGCTACTTAAAATGACAAAATTACGTACAAAAATATTTTGAAATTTTTTTATTCAGATGAAATAAATATTTTGATTTTATTAAAAACTGAAGAAACTCAGAATTAAATTTAGTCGTTGTAACGCCCCGAAATCAGGTATCGAGACGTCACACAGTGCTTAGGGTCACAAGTGACCCCAAGCTAACCCTTCTACTGGCATAACTCATAAGCAACTGAATAAAAATACTAATTCATACAAATCAACAGAAACTAACTCTTTTCTGAATCTGATCGATACAAAAATGAAATTTTACAGGATTACAATTCTGCCTTTACAGCCAAAATTGAAACAAAATACATCAACTTCTACTGACTGTCTATGAAGCCTCTACTAGTACTGACTGTAGGTAGTCGGGTCATGACTCCCGACTACCCCAACTCAATACGACTGAATAAAGAAAATACAACACTATAAACTCTGCATAACTAACCCAAGCCCTTGAATCAAAAAGACTCATCACCTGCTGACTGGATACCACGAACTGACTAGATCCGAAGGTGCAACTATACCTTGTACCTAAATTCCGAGAAAATGTAGCCCACATACGAATATGTGGGTCAGTACTATGGAAAGATACCGAGCATATGGGGGTGCAATGCATATATAAAATAATATCTTAATATCATCACAATTTATAAAATTATGCATGCTGATATAAATGACTCACTCAGCTCGAATTAAATCATCAAAATCATGGATGAATAATACATGTAAAGTAAAACAAGTGAGTCATTACAATATGTTCTCAATTCACTTTTATCTCAATTTCAAATCATCAAAACAATCAAATCTTATGTCAATTCTCATTAGAATATATTCCTTAAATCTTTTAAGAATAATGACTTTCTCAAACTTAGCCTTTTAAGCAAATATGTTTTCATCTCAGATAGAAGAGTACACACACACACATTGGGAGATCCTATAACCAACATAAACCATGTGAGCTACATGGAGTCTAACGTACAACCCACGTTGGGGGGAGCCGTCCTATCCTTGCCATCGGAGTAGGACTTCCAGTATCAATTCAAAAACACTAGTGATCACTATATAAATCAGCCTCAGGCTCATGTCCTATGGGGACACGTAGTTCTAGGGAAGTAAGGTCACTTTATACCTCCCACTCGGTGCTAAAGATTACTCCCGGACTTAGCTCAGAAATTTAAATCAGCCTCAGGCTCACATTAAAGAAAATCCACAATAAACACTTCAACAATTTTCATCGGGAGTCAATTTGCTACCCCTTTATCATAATCAATAAAAACCTGGATTTTTTTCACAGTCGAGTTCAAAATAACTCATTCACGACCAAAAGGTCAAATCATTCAAAATATCTCAAATTATTTAAACTAAAGGTGTTTATAACATATGATTTTCTCAAGATAAAAATCTCAAATAGGGTTCCGAAAACCCATACATCAATATCACCATAAAACCTTCCAAAGTTTCATACTTTATGACATAAGCACAAAAATAATCACTTAAAACTTAAAATTTCTGCTTTATAATCATACATCTTGGTAAAGAAAATAAGCTTTGGGATTCAAATCTCATTGTGCTTATAGCACATAATTTCTCAAAGTACAATTCCAATTAGGACTCAAGGTCTCATACATCAAAATCATATTAAATTTTCTCAAGATTCATGCTTTTCATCATAAATATATATAACTTACTTTAAAATCTGGAAAATTCAGCTTTATGTACAAAAATGTCATCATTCTCATTCAATTCAACTTTCAAAACATAGAGAGTATCATAATCTCATGTAAAATCATATAGGGTATAAATTCATGCTTCAAATTCATATCAAAACATGTAAAATCATGTATATTCATAAAAGAAAAATCAATTTGGGCACAAGAACGAAAGAGAGTTCTTGTTGAAAAACCCCACATACCTTGAATGATGAACTTTAGATCGATACTCGTTTTTGAGATGTTAATCGTGCCTTTGAATGATGGTTCTTGGAGTTCTTGAACTAGAAACTTGGAATCTTGAATAAATTTGCAAAAATAAATGGTGAACTTTGGAGGTTCTTGAAGTTGGATGTAGGAGCTTAGGGTTTTCTTTTTGAGGGAATTTGATGAAATATAACATATAATGCTTCTAATAGGCTTTAATATAGGGTTTGGATGGATTTTGGGTGAGGGGGAATGACCAAAACGCCCCTAAAAATCAAATAATTCTCGAATCTGTTCTTTGGTGGACTGTTTTGATAGTCTGAAGTAGATCAACCATAACGTTTTACTCCAATATCCAAATTGGATGAAACTAATTTCATTAGAAAGAGGACTCTCATATATTTCCGTTGATATATAGTATCTCAACCATATAATTGTGTACAAGGAGTTATGATCGTTTGAAGTTGACCCAAAAATTCACTTTTGATAGGCTGAAGTAGATCGACCATAACTTTTTGCTCCGACAGAAAAATTGGATGAAACTAATTTCATAGGAAGGAGGACTCGCATAGCTTTTCGTTGATATATATTAGATCACCCAGATCATTATGTACAAGGAGTTATGATCGTTTAAAGTTGGAGAAAAAATACGCCAGGCCTCAGTACTTTTTTTTTCCTGCACGTTTTACTGTTCACTACTATTCACGGTTCGATCGGAATGTTCATAACTCGTCGCTCGGGTGTCCGTTTTGTATGATCCACATATCGTTGGAAATATTATTCGATACTCTACGCAATGGTGGGTCATAATCTAAGACATTACACACGAAAAATTTATAATTCATTCTAGAAGATAGAACCCAACACGTTTACGCACAAAATTTTAACGAAAAATTTCCCGGGGTATTACAGTCGTGGAGGTAAAATATTAGGTGATAACAAATTCCCCCTCCCTTGGGACAGGGTGGATGCAAGTAACCCTGGGCAAAGGGAGGTTGACGTTCCTAATTTTTGTCCTACCACAAATTCGAATTTGAAAGAGGTTAGTTTTCGCACGAGTTTCATAGAGTTATGGACGAACCTCGGTATCACGTTTCCTACATATCTCAGGTTACATAAGAATTCAGGCCACTTGTAGTTCAAAAAGCTTGATTTTTAGCATAATTTTTAAGAAAATTCATAAGCTATATTGATTTTAGAGTTTTTGATGAAATCGAGAAGCTAGGGAATAAAGGGATTTGGGAGGAGGTTGGAATGCATTTGAGTTTTCAAAAAAGATCCCAGCCTATATATCCCCGAGACTCAGGGAATCAGACTGCTTGTAGTTTGACTCAATCGGTAGAAAAGATAGTCTTTTATTTCAGAAGAGCTTTGGATTAGGATGAGTGATAAGTTGATTGAGTTGCGAAAAAGGGGCTTGTAATATCCTTACCATGAATGTTGGATCCTTCACATCCATAGGAAAGAACTTACCTGGACATAATTTCCAAAACTCTAGGTGCACTATCACTCGAATTTGAAAGAAAGAGAAGTTTACCAAAGGTGAAACTGAAACCAAAATATCCCAAAATACCCACATGACTTCTAACAGGGGTGTGGTTGGATGGTGGTGGCGATCATCCTTTAGCTCGCGTCCAAAGAGTTTGACGTCCCTCTTTAGACTATGTCCCGTTTTGCTGCTAAGAAAGAGTTCCATGTTGTGTTGTGTCCTATTTGGAGTTATCCGCACCTGTGGTTTTGATTTGAGATTTTCACCCTCTCGGATTCTCTCGATAATGTTTCAAACAAAAAGTGTTAGTGCTAAACATAATTCATGAAAGAGGTATGTAGTCTTTTATCATATTTCCACGTGAGTTGTTGCCTAAAAATTGAAGTAATCCTTTTATGTGCCTATTTAGAAGGAAATAACTTGCAATGACAGACACAACAACCCTCTTGGTTGTTGCATAATTATCTCATTTATCGGTTGAATATGTCTTCAATGTGGGGTGTCTCTTTTGGACATCGACGACACTTTATACAGAACGGTCCCTGCAACCGTGTAATCTTATGTTGATGCAGCAACCCTTTGGCCACCTATAATGATGTTTGTATGATAGCCTCTTCGTTTATTACCAATAATTCTTTGTATATTATCTTAGGTAAGTCCTCCACATCTTTTATATCGATACAACTTATAGATTTCCCTTGAATTATCAATCTTTGGATAATCTCACACATTATTTGATGTTGGATATGAGGAGACTTACAGATATCCTTTGAATTTCTAGCTTCTAGGTCATCCTACATATTATCCGACCTTGGATAAGATATGGATTATAGATGTCCCTCCAATCGCTAGCTCTTAGGTATTCTTGCACATCATCCGACCTTAGATACAATATGACTTATAAATATATCTGAAATTGCTAGTCTTTAGGTAATCCTGCACATAATCGATCTGGGATATGATGCATCTTATAGAGAACCCTTGGACTTATCAATTTGATAATCTCATATATTCTCTGGTAAGGATTTAGTTGCGACTTACGGATAATCTTCGGATTATCAATTTTTGTGTAACCTTGCACACTATCCGGTTAGGATGTCGTTGTGACTTATGGATGACCTATGGGTTATCAACTCATAGGTAATATTGCACGCTATCCTATTTAAAATAATATGACTTATAGATGACCCTCAAATTCTTAATTTCTAGGAAATCTCATATATCACTCATCTTCATATAACGACTTAAAGGAGTCCCTTCAAATTGCATGATCTTGATGCATTCAGATGCTGATTCATAAAATAATGAGATATCCTCGATGCCAACGTTTGTGTATCCCATGTCAATAGGTATTAAATATTGATGATATTCTCGACGCTAGCATTTGTGTCTCGCGTGTCTACAAATATTAGATGTTGATGATATCCTCGATGCCAATATTTGTGTCTCGCGTGTCAACAGATATTAGATGCTGATGATATACTCGATGCCAACATTTGTGTCTCGCATATCAACAGATATTGTATGCTGATGATATCCTCGATGCCAATATTTGTGTCTCGCGTGTCAACAGGTATTAAATGCTGATGATATCCTCGATGCCAACGTTTGTATCTTGTGTGTCAATAGATATAAAATGCAGATGATATCCTCAACGCCAGCGTTTGTGTCTCGCATGTCAACAAATATGAAATGCTGATGATATCCTCACTACCAGTGTTTGTGTCTCGCGTGTCAACAGATATTAGATGCTAATGATATCCTCGATGCCAACGTTTGTGTCTCGCATGTCAACAAATATTAGATGCTGATGATATCCTCGACGCCAGCATTTGTGTCTCGCGTGTCAACAGATATTGAATGCTGATGATATCCTTGACGCCAACATTTGTGTCTCGCGTGTCTACATATATTGAATGCTGATAATCCTTTGTGTAATGACCCTCTTGGCAATGAAAACGTTTCACCTAAGTCCGTTTGTCTGCATTTTTTCTTTCCACATGTACCTGGACTCAATGTAGATAGTTAGTAGACACAATGCAACTCTCATTGGCGACCATAGTCAAATTTGCAGTAGTTTAAATGTCATATACTCGGCATCATAATCTGAATGGTTTAATATGCTATTCATCCTTTTTCAAAGAAGCATTTAAATTGCAGACCAACCAGATATAACTGAATTAGTAAAATCCCTTTTTAGGGTCACTCGAATACCGTTCTTTTCGCTTTAATAAATTTTGAGAAAGAATTTCCACTCTTCTTCCTATTGAGTGATCCTTTTGATTATTGTATTTACTGTGCCGACTCCTTTGAATGCACCTGTGCTTAAAGTAAATATTTAATAGACATAAAGTCATTTATGCTAGCGACTGCTTTTATATAAAGAATTCTAAATGCAATATTCATAAAGAAGATAAGACGCCTTTGTTTGTCCTTCATAGACAATTTAAAAGGACTTCGATAAATGGGTATTAAACCCATCTTTGGGGCTACCCAAAAATACCGTTCTTAAGCATTATGTGCTTTGGTGTGGCTCGCAACCCGCTTGGAGATTTTTTTTAAAAAAGATTTTCATTTTTGTGTATTGATCCCTGCATCCACAGAAAAATGATTAGTTTTTTGAATCAAACTACTCCGTGTTGACCTTTTTCGATCTTGATTTGCTCCTCGCCATATTTCGGGTACTTCGTCATGTTGGGACTTCCAGCCTGACTCCCCATCCCAATAGATTCTTAGGCAATTACTAAGTAAGAAGATTTGCATGGATTTCAAAATTAATCTTAATTTTTCTATAAACTAGTTTCAAAACTTCTGTAAAAGATTTAGGAAATCTATGCTAGTCATGTCATGTAAAAGCCCGATGAACATCTTCCTCTTGGTTCTGACTATGTCTGACGTTTGACAAAGGATTGCTAGGGATTCAACATTGTTGAGGCTCTCTATCAGAAGTTTTATCATAGCCGGAGATTTAGTCTATCTAGACTTTATCGCAGTTGGTGATTTTCAAAACTTGACTTTGACCTCTGGTGCTGGGGGATTTGAAATATATTCCAATATATTAGTGGAAATTTTGAGGACCTCCTCAAAATTTCTGCCCCAGTTTAAAGTTGTTTGAGATGATCTCAGCTCCAGGGGATTTAAAGTCTTTTTAGTGTTCGTTCTCTTTGTTTTTGGAAGATGATCTTCCTCTTGTAAATTTTTTAGATTCCTTCTCGAAAATTCTGTCCCATTTTCCATTTCCTGGGGTTATATGACCGAGTCATTGGGGTGCCTACGTATCCCGTCGAAGAAGGAATCAGGTCAAACATAGTTCGGAACTGCTCTAGGGATATATAGAAAAATATAATGGGTTGACCTAAGCCAAGATAGACCGCCTACGTATCCCTTTTTGGGAATTCAGGTCATCACATAGTTCATACATGAAAGAAGAGGATAAATTTTCCTGAGGGGTTGACCGAAGTCGACATAGTCCGCCTACGTATCCCTTTCTTGGGAATTTAGGTCAAACGTAGTTCGTACATGAAAGAAAAGGATAAATTTTCCTAAGGGGTTGACCGAATCCAACGTAGGCCACCTACATATCCCTTTCATGGGAATTCAGGTCAAACATAGTTCGTACATAAAGGAAGGGATGAATTACCCTAAGGGGTTGATCGAAGCCGACATAAGCCACCTACGTATCCTTTTCTTAGGAATTCAGGTCAAACGTAGTTCGTATATAAACTCATATTGTCCCTAAAATACTCTTATCCATCTTACTAGGATAGAAATAAGCACTTCTATGGATTACATGACGTTTGCATTGCGTTTATCTTGATAGAACGAAGGATCAAATGTCCAATTCCCTTAGTCATCTCCTTCCTAGTTAACCATTTTGGTTTCCTTTAGATTATTCTTCTTTGATTCTCGAACTCTTTGACTCTTCTGTTGACTATTCTAGGGCTATCATTATCTTGCTTCTTGACATGACATGACAATGGCAGGTTTTAATCTATTTTTACACGACGGGCGACGAGTCATGAGTGGAGTGGAGGTTCAATTCAACAATGTTTCCTCCAATTAATCTTCCATAATCCCAGTTGTCTTAGAATTAGAATCCGTTAGTAATAAGCAAAGCAAGATGAAAGTTAGAAAGTAAACACATAGAATTATTTCTCATCTCATGCGAATTGATCCATGAAGTAATGATGACTCGAGAATTTCAATGAACAGGATTTTGCTCAATGATATGGTTAGGTGGAATTTATCAGGAAGGCTCAACTTTTTATTCTTTCCGATCTTATCTCTTCTTTCAAGAAAGCGGAGGACAACAAAGTTTTTAAAAATAGAGGCCAGGCTAAAAGGCTACTTATGTATCTCACAGAGGAGAAATCAAGCCCTACGTAGTTCGAAACTATAATAGCTTTTTCTAATTCTAAAGTCAACTTTCCTAAAATGGTAGCGATCATTTTGGAAGTTTTAAGAATGACTGCGGAATTTTCTAAGAAACTTGGGAGACTTGGAGTATGTTTGGCTGGACTTTTGTATAGTGGGGTATATTTCTTCCTAGAGATGCTCTGTGAAAAATGAGATTGGATCAACTCGCCTTTGATTCGAATCAACATAGCACGTATAAGCACATAAATAGTTTTATCACATAAACATATTGTAATAAACGTGCATCCTAATTGGGTGACCCTTTTGAGCCAAGGGTTGGCCTAATGTATTTGAAGGAAATATATGATTTTTAGAACTAATCCATTATCCCCAAAAAACCTTCATAGGTGTACATAAATGCCTACACAAGTGGCACAAAAGAGATACAATCTTTAGGGAAAGGGAAAATAACACGAGAAAAAGAATAATGTTCCACACAGGGGATAGGAAATACTAGCTCCTGAATACTCTTCTATCGACCTTCGCCCTCTTAGATTTATCCATTTCTTGGCATTAGCGACATCCGTTGATGATCAAACGATTTTTGTATAGATGTGCCCTAGATACAACCGTCCAAATTGATTAATTTCTTGCTTGGCTTGCTTCAATTCCTCTCTCAATTGGTGTATGATTTAGGCATCCTTACACAAAAATAAGCAACACAAGCCTTCTCCCGACCCCCCAAAGGATATTGGATTGGATTAAACAAACATAGATTTCTTTAACACATAAATATAATTTTTCTGTAATTAACTCGGGGTCAATAGATGCAGGGCAAGTTTTCTAATGGGCCCAATACCCCCTCGGGTATTGGGTCGTCCTAGGCTCATGCCTAAAATAGGGTTTTGGTTTCGCTCTATCCTAGGTGTCTAGAGTGGGTTTGAACTAGGTTCCCAAGTGGAAGACTTGAGTTTGGAACTACGAACAGCCATCAGATGTTTCACGTGCTAATAAACCGTCGTATTTCCAACACTTTATTTGGAGTTGAACAATAGGGGACGGGAAATCTACGAAACCCCAAAACAATTTAACAATCAATACGGGATTATGCTATGATATGCAATAATTAAATTCTGCAAAATCGAAACATGTAAACACGTAAGCAATTTAAACAGTTAGTCAAAATATGAAATCAAACATTTGGTTACAACCTAGTTAGAATCCCCAGCAGAGTCGCCATTTCTGTTTTGCGGAAATTTTGACTTTTGAGAGTCGCCACTTAATTTATTTGAAAAGGAATTAAGAAAACCTTTATATGTTACTTTAAACGATCCATAACAGAAAAATCAGTTAAATTTGAAGATTTTGAATAAGAGGTTCCTATTAACATTTTAGGAAGATTTTTAAGACGCCTAAAATGTCTGCTCACTTGCGGTTATCCGGACTGTTTGAAAACTATCTTTGAGTAACTTTGAAAAAGAGAAGTTGGTTTTTTGAAAAGAAAGTGATTTTAGAAAAATAAATTTTGATGACTTAGTAGGAGATTTAACAAAGTCTAAGCAAATGAAAAGCAAATAAGCACATAAAAGGAGAAAGAGAGGAATTAGAAGATTTAGGCTGTTAGGCCTAAACCAATAAACCTGTCCTAAATTAATTTGGGCTTTTATCTTATCATACCTATCCTAATCTATATTTTCGAGCCCTTTTTGGCCCACAATCTACTTTACCTGTATTAAAATACAAATTTGGCTTTGAGGCCCACATGAATGAATAAATAAATGACAAAATCAATAAATAAAAAGAAAATGAAAATATCAAGAATCAATTTTTGAATTACAATGATATGCACACTTGCTCACGTATAACAAGAGTGGGAGTCAATAGATAAAATGCAAAGCAAATACATCGACTTGATGCCACATGATTTATGTTCATATTAAGAATGAATAAAGGTAAAAGGAAGAAGGTCATATTCAATGAATTAATGCGAGAATCAAACAACGTAAGCTTGAGAAAGTAAAGGGATGAGACAACTAGAAAAATACCCATGACTTCTAAAATTGATCAAACATAGACACTAATCAATATAACAAAAGAAAATAAAGGTTAACTTTTCAAGAAGGAGAATCTTTAAATTTCAATTAAGGCGACATTAATAAAAATTCATACATCTAAATTACGACCAACATTTTATGAAAAAATGTGTAACGATCTATGGTTTATATTTCTAAGACATCGTTGATTCTCTTTTGACATTAGGAATAAAAGAGAGACATGAATCAAGTCTTTACACACACAAAGAGAACATATAACAACCCAGAGTAAGAAAATAAGAATACAAGTTTAGCGTCGCTAAAAGTGCAATATTGTTCAACAATCATACTATGCGTGAGACAAAAATATTCAAATAATTCTATTTAGCCACGAAAGTTTGAACTTTTTCATCATTTTGACAAGACAACATGCGAACAAAAGAGGAATAAACATCTTGGATGGAAAATAAAGCTAGAACTTCATCTCTTATATGAGGATTTTGAAATCCATTAAAATAATTAGCAAACAAATGTCAAATTCTTGACTTAACTAATTACTATTTTTACTAAGGCGAAACAAACAATAACAACTATTTTTCCAACATAAAAGAAACAACTTTACATGCTAAAACAAACATATCCGCCAATAATGAATTTAAACAAGGCATGAGTTCGTCTTTTGAGCAAATATCAAAATATTATACATAACAATCAAAGAATAAAGTCAAAAAGGTAAAACAATCAATATTAACTATTCTTTTCAACATAAAAGAAATAATTTTACATGCTAAAAACAAACATATCTACCAACAATGAGTTTAAACAAGACATGAGTATGTTTTTCAAGCAAAGATCTAAACTTTATTCAAAATAATCAAAGAATAATGTGAAAAGGCGAAACAATCAATATTAACTATTCTTTTCAACATAAAGAAAATAACTTTACATGCTAAAAACAAACATATCCACCAACAATGAGTTTAAACAAAGCATAAGTACATCTTTTAAGCAAAGATTGAAACTGCATCTATAATAATCAAAGAATAAACTTAAAAAAGGCACGTACAACTATTTCTAGCTCATTTTTATATCATGAACATGAAAATAATTAAAATATCGATACCACAACGTCCTATGGCCTTCAGGGTCATCTATAGCAAATAATTCCTGCAAATAAAATTATAACTACGAAGTACGAAGAAGAAAAAGATGGAGAAAAAAATTATAATAAAACTAAGAAAAAAATGGAAAGGTGTGTTTACCATTTTGGGGGGCAACAAAACGAGACTACGAGTTTCGTTGGGATCAACCACCACCGAAAAACGTCGCCGGCAACTCGACAATTTTGATTAGCCGACCAACTCTATGAAACAAAAAAAATTTACTAAATAAAAATAACTATTTTGCTCAAAAGGATTTTTTTACCTTTCTAGCTTTTTTTTTTTTTTTTTTTTTTTTACTTTTTCACCCCCCTTTCTTCCAAAGTGGTGGTAGCATTTATAGGAGAGATGGAGTTTTATTTTTCTCCTTCTACCAATGTGGGAGAAAAGTATTTATAGGAAAGGATGAGGATTTATTTTATTGTCATCCATCAATGTGGGAGAAAAGCCATTTAGAGGTGTTTTTGGAATTTTAAAATTGAAGATAAGGTGAGATTGAAGATAATGTGGGGGGAAATTGTACAATGTAGTACAATTTTTGAATTTCAAAATTAGAATTTGGAAAGAGGAAAAAGGTTAGGGGGAATTGTACAATATAGTACAATTTTTGAATTTCAAAATTGGGAAAGGACAAAGTTGGGGGGAAATAGTACAATGTAGTATAATTTAAAATTATTTTTTGGTGGGAATTGGGTAGAAGTTATGAGAGTTTTTGGAAATTTTGGGGTTATTTAAAATATAACCCCAATTAGGATTTAAAATTTAGCCATATTTATTTAATTTTGACCATATTAAAAATCAATTGACGGATTGCATTGCCATTATGGCCAATTTGATTTCAATTATGGCCAAATCTAATAGATTGACTAAATTAAATTGAAATTCGATACGAATTAATACTTCTTTTAATCCCGAGCTTCTTGATTTAATAAAATCAAAAGCATATTTATTCAAATAAATTATTTTGATAATAAATTATATTAAAATCTAGCTTTTAATCATTATATTTATTTTCAAAATAATCCTTAATTAAAACTCAATATTCCATAGAATAAATATTTAAGTAATCAAATTATATATTCTCGTATAACTGAACACGATAATATATATTCACTACTTAAAATGATAAAATTACGTACAAAAATATTTTAATTTTTTTTTATTCAGATGAAATAAATATTTTGATTTTATTAAAACCTAAGAAACTCAAAATTAAATTTAATCGCGGAGGACAAAAATTAGGTGTCAACAATGTCCAATTAAAACGAAAACTTTATCTCCAATGTGAAAGTAAACACATAGTCTATAAGAAAGGTAGATGAATGCATTCGGATGCCTGAAGGTCAACCACTACCTTGAAAGCACCAAATCTCGTCCGAATCAACCAAGTATGAGTGCACTCGAACTAGGACCTACACTGAAATGGTGTAGTAGGCGTGAGTACGGTCTACTTGTACTCAGTAGATATCATAGACCGACCGAGCAAAGTAGAAGATAAAGCATACAAAATATATACTAAGGGCACGTCACCTGCAATCAAAAAATGTCCCACAATGGTAACCCACACCGCTTGCACTAACAGTTCTATAATATCCACATATAATACAACAACACATCAGATAAGGATACAAATATACACAATATCACATACAAGAAGAGCAAAAGGGGAGCATGTATATTCACGATCATCAAGTAAAAATAGAGAAAGATATAACAATGAGATAATAACAAGTCAGGATATAGGTCAAATAGATAGATGACAAGTCAATATGGCAATACAAACACAACATAAACATAAAGATACATATAGAATTCTGCAAAAAGTCGTATTCGATGAAAGTCGTATGTACTACTTGGAGGGAGATCTTTCATATCTTTCGAGATCCACCCTATAGTTAACCAAGTGCAATGTATATGATGATGATGATGATGATGATGATGGACGAGGTTATCACAAAACCTTGAGGTTGACACACAATCTTGAGTTTGACACACGGCCTTGAGGTTGGCATACAACCTTGAGTTTTCCCGTATTTTCAATAATTCTAGTATTTCTAATATTTCCAGTATTTCCAAAGCACATATATAACATAAGACACAAATCAAGTACACATACATGACAACAAGTAAACATAAAGCAATAAAACAAACAAGTGAAATATTACGTATGATCATACACAATGAGTTTTTCCACAACCAATCTACATAATGTATTTCCACAACCATCCACAATGTTATAATTCCACAACCACGTGAGCCAATATCCACTCACTATTTCCACTGTTCATGAATTTTCCACATGATTCATATAACCACAAAGTATGAATATATCACAATACGCCAAAGGCACTACAATATACATTTCTAACAACACAACATAATTATTCACATGTATTCTAGGCTATCAATATCACATAAGACCCACAATGCAACTATGGGGAGGTGTAAAAAAGTCAAATTACATAGAAACATATATTTCACATATTTCATCAAATTTTCAGGTCATTACATCATCCACCACTAAAAATCTAATTCGTCCTCGAACTAAGGTAAAGAAATACCTGAATAAATGAAGAGCTGCGGATAAGAAATACGCATATCAAACTCGGCCTCCCATGTAGCCTTGACACTGAACCTTAACCACATGGATAACTTTTAGAGCGCAACCATCTAACATCCCTAGCCAAAATGGAGACCGTCTTCTCAACAAAGGACAACCGCTCATCTAATTGAATTGACTCCTAATGAATGGCATGAGACTCATCAGGAATATAGCAGCAAAGCATAGAAACATGGAAAACTGAATGAACAACTAACAAATCTGGGGGTAAAGCCAACTCATAGGCCACATCATCAACAGTCTGAAGAATTTCAAATGGACCAATATACTTGGGGATAAGTTTGCCCCTCTTCCTAAACTTCATCACACTCTTTATGGGTGAAAATCGAAGGCAAAAATGATTACCAACACTAAATCTCAAGGAACAAATCCTATGATCTGCATAATACTTTTGCCTACTCTGAGCCGCTCAAAGTCTATCCTGAGCGATCTGAAATCTATCCAAAGACTTACGAAGTAAGTCCGTACCTTGAGGTCTCACCTCTGTAACATCAAACCAACCCACTGGTGAGTGACAACGCCTACCATACAATGCCTCAAAAGGAGACATATCAATACTGGAATGGTAGCTATTATTATATGAAAACTTAGCTAAAGCCAAATGTTGCTCCCACTGGCCACCAAAATCTATCACACAAATGCAGAGCATATCCTCTAAAACCTTAATGGCTCGCTCTGATTGACTGTTAGTCTGGGGTTGAAATTCCATGCTAAGATCAACTCGAGTACACAACTCATCCTAAAAAGTCTTCCAAAAGTGAGATGTGAACATAGAACCTCGATCTGAAAATATGGACATTGTCATACCATAAAAATGCACAATCTCATGAATATAGATATGGGCCAACCTCTCAACACTGAATGAGACTTAAACAAGAATAAAATGAGTTGACTTGACCAATAGACCCATGATGACCCAAACACTGTCAAAACCATGAGATGTACGAGGCAAACCAGTCGTAAAGTCCATCGTGATCCATTCCTACATCTACTCGGGAATAGGTAACCTCAGAAGCAAACCACTAGGTCTCATATGCTCGGCTTTCACCTACTGACAACATAGGCAAGAACCACAAAATTTTCTATATTTTTCCTTATACCACCCCACCAGTGGTGTTGTCTCAAGTCACGTTTCTTCTTAGTCACACCTAGATAAATGGAATATCTGGAACAATGGGCATTCTCCAAGATCAATCTAATCCAGTCACTCACTCCTGGTACACAAACTCGGCCTCTAATTCCTAAAACTCCATATGAATCAAGTGAGGCTTCCTTAGCCTCCCCATTCAACAACTTGTCTTAAATCAACCTCAATCCAACATCATCAAATTGATGAGCTTGAATCTGCTCCATCAAAGAAGATCTAGCCTCCACAAATGCGAAAACATATTCAGGTATCGCAATATCAAGCCTAACTATCTGATTAGCTAAAGACTGAACCTCTAAGGACAAGGGTCTCTCCTGGGTCAAAAGATGCACCAAGATACATATGCTAGTTGACTTCACACTCAAGGCATCCTTAACGTCATAGCCTTGCCCAAATGATAGAGAATGGTGAAGTCATAATCCTTAAGCAAATCAAGCCAAAAACGCTACCTAATATTAAGATCTTGCTGGGTGAAGAAGTACTGAAGGCTACGATGATCCGAGAAAATCTCACAATGGACTCCGTACAAGTGTGTCTTCACAATTTAAAAGCAAAAACAACAGTGCACAACTCCAAACCATGGGTAGGATAACTCCTCTCATGAGGCTTCAACTAATGAGATGCATAAGCAATCAACTTGTCCTCTTGCATCAGCATAACACCAAATCCAACACCTGAAGCATCATAAAACATAATAAATCCTACGCCTTTCTTGGGTAAAGTCAATATAGGAGCTGAAGTCAGCATATACTTGTGCTTTTAGAAGCTCACCTCATAATTATCAGACCATGAAAAAAAATCTTCTTTTAAGTCAACTTAGTCAAAAGAGAGACAATAGACGAGAAACCCTTAACAAAATGCCGATAATAACCTACCAAGCCAACAAAACTCCTAATCTCGGTGGGTGAAGTGGGTCTATCCTAATCACGAACTGTTGCAGCCTTGGATAGATCAACCATAATACCTTTTTTAGTCACCAAATGACCCAAGAAAGAAATAGACTCCAACTAAAACTCGCACTTAGAGAACTTGGCATACAACTTCTCATCCCTCAATCTCTAAAGCACAATCCGTAAATGTTTCTCATGCTCAACCTCACTCTTGGAATACACCAAGATATTATCTATAAATACAATAACAAAAGAGTCGAGATACAGTCAAAACACCCGATTCATCAACTCCATGAATGTGGCAGGGGAATTGATCAACCCAAAGGACATGACCAAGAACTTATAATAACCATATCGAGTCCAAAAAACTATCTTCGGAATATCCAAAGATTTAATCCTCAACTGGTGATAACCAAAGCTCAAATCAATCTTTGATAACACCGCATCACCCTGAAGATGATCAAATAAATTATCAATGCGAGGAAGAGGATACTTTTTCTTAACTATCGCCCTGTTTAACTGCTGATAATCAATACATATCCATATAGACCCATACTTCTTCTTCACAAACAAGACAGTCTTGGGGCAATACACTAAGTCAGATAAATCCCTTATCTAATAACTCTTATAACTGATCCTTCAGTTCCTTCACTCAGTTGGGGCCATCCTACACCTAGGACTAAAAATAGGCTTGGTGCCCAAATTAACATCAATAGCAAAATCAATATCACAATTCAGAGGCATACCAAGAAAATCCATAAGAAACACATCCATAAACTCACGAACAACATGGACAAAATTCAAGAAAGAAGGTAAAGCAACACTAGTTTTAAGAATATGAGCCAAATAAGCTAAACATCCCCTCTCAACCAATCTACGATCCTGAACATAAGATATGACCCTCTTGGGTCCCGAATGAAGTACACCCTTCTAATTTATCCTTGGTACACCTCGTGAAGCTAAAATGACAGTTTTAGCAAAACAATTTAAGACAACATGATAAGGAGCCAATCAACCCATACCCAAAATAATATCAAAATCAACCATATCTAACACAAACAGATCTATCAAAGTCTCACACCCATCAAAAGTCACAACACAATATTAATACACCCGATCCACCACTAAGAAATTACCTACTGGGGTAGATACATAAATAAGCATGGCAAGAGGCTCACTAATAGAATCAAAACTCAAATAAAGATACATAGACACATAGGAAAAAGTTAATCCGGGATAAAATAAGTGAGATGCATATGTGAAACAAACGGGGACAATACCTGTGATCACAGCATCTGAAACCTCTTTCTTAGGTCTGGCTGGTATAGCATAGTACTGCCCACGACTACCAACTGCCTGAGTGGCCCTACGGCCCACCCCAAGAGCTCTACTACCTCAGCCCCTCGCACATCTAGTAGCACCCTTACCCCTCACAACTTATAAAAGTATCCCAAATCACTCAGCGAGGACAGACCTTAGACACATAGCCAATCTTATCACACATATAACACCCTCTATGACCCACCTCAATAGAAAAAAATATAGTTAGTCTCGAATGATCACCCTTAACTACTAGACTAGAAGATCTACTACCAAAACTTTGCAAGGTTGCATGAACTGGCCTATCCTGATATCTACGAGAACCTCTAAAATTTCTACCATAAGAAGACTGAGCTCTGAACTCACCAAAATGGCATACCTTCTTGGAGCCACTTTGAGATACTTGAAAAATACCCTCTGTCATCTTGGCATGATCCACAATACCTAAAAATATGCCCCAAATACAACCATCTGAGATGTTACCAACTAGAGAAAGACATCCAAATCCTTCACAAATTTCTAAATCTTTTCAAACTCGGTGAAAATAGTAGCATAGAAATATCTAGACAAGGCATGAAAGTGTGCCTCATATTCTTCTATAGTCATGAAGCCTTGCTCCAGTAGGTCAAACTCATCATGCATCCGATCTCTCAAACTATAAGGAACAAATCTCTCCAGAAAGGCATCAATAAACTGATCCCAAGTCAACTCAGGAGCATCAAGAGGTCTACAACCCGCAAACAACCTCCGCCAATCTCTCGTAGCATTTCTCAATTGATAGATAGTATAAGCCACTCCATATGACTCAAGAGAATCCAAGTTATGTAGATTTTCTTGTAATCAATCAAGAACTCCTAGGCATCCTCTCCCATAGCTCCACTAAATCTAGGAGGATCTAAATGAGTAAATTTCTCAGACCTCTTTTGATCATCAGAAGACATCACTATACTCGCAGTAAAAGGAGGCATAATGAATTTAGCAGGCTGAGATCCCATCTGAGGAGGTAACATATATGAAGGCTAAACTCTAAATCTCAATGCAATATACTCAGAAGTCGATGCTAATGTAGAAATAGTACTCAGTGTCTGAAGAGTACCCAAAACAGAAGCAGGTGCAACAGAAGGATCCACTCTCTAAACTAGAGGGACACCCGGCATAACCAAAGGAGAACCCTCTAAATGGGTCAACAAATGCACCAATAATCCCTTTATCACTGGGTCAGATGAACTCTAAAGAACTGGATTAGAACCCACACCTCCAACCTGCTCAACACGAGTCTTAGAGAAGAGTCCCTTAGCACTCCTTCTAGATAGGGTTGAACTACGGGCCCATCCCCTCTCTCGAGTTTGTCTATGACTCAAGGCTCTACCTCTCGACTGAACTCTCTCTAGAAGCAGGCTCTGCATCTCTGACCTCGCGGGACCTAGTCAACACCATCTGTGTAAAAAAGGTAAAAAACAACTCAGAACATAAGGTATGAAGGAACTTCACACGATAAGGAATAAAATGAGGGATGTTTCCTAATGACATCTTATAGACTCTAAAAGATAGATACATACGTCGATTTACCAATCCGCGAGACTCTATTAGACAACCCATTCTTACACCATTGAGATCAATAAAACCTATCTTTGATACCAATTTGTCACGATTCAAAAATACAAGGGTCATGATGACACTTGTCATGGCGTACCTTGACAAGTAATCATATCACCCCAATTGATACACAAAGGGGAAAAGATAGAAATACCCTAAGGTAAGGCTCCTAGAACAAAGTCGAACCATAGATATAAGATAAATATGGAAAGAATAAAATCAACATATATAGCCATAACTCCTAAAACCCGGTGTCAACGGTATAAGAACATATCTAGTACAACTCGAATCTAAATGAAATACATAAGATATCGAATTACAAAAGAAAACTTTATCTTCGAAGTGAAAATATAATTTATGAGAAAGGTAGTAGAATTCATTCGGACGCCTTAAGGTCTACCACTATCTTGAAAACACCAAATCTCGCCCGAATCAACCAAGCTGGAGCGCACTAGAGCTAGGACTTGTACCGAAAAAGCGCAGTAGGTGTGAGTACGGTCCACTTGTACTTAGTAGGTATCATAGACCAACCGAGAAAACTAGAAAATAAAGCATACAAAATACATACTAAGGGCACTTCACCTGCAATCAAAAAATGTCCCACAACGGTAGCCCACACCACTTGCACTCTATAATATTTATAAATAATACAACAACACACCAGATAGGGATATAAATATACACAATATCACATATAAGTAGAGCAAAAAAACATGTATATTCAAGATCATCAGGTAAAAATAGAGGAAGATAGAATAATGAGATAATAACAAGTCAAGATATAAAACAAATAGATAGATGAAAAGTCAATATGGCAATACAAGCGCAACATAAACATAATAAGGAAAGTGCAATGTATATGATGTTGATGATGATGACGATGATGATGATGAAAATGAAGATGACGATAATGATTATGATGCACGAGGTGGCACACAACTTGGATTTTGGCACACAACCTTGAGGTTTGCACACAACCTTGAGGTTGGCATACAACCTTGAGTTTTCCCGTATATTTAGTATTTCTAATGTTCCCAATATTTTCAAGTTTTCCTAATATTTTTAGTATTTACAAAGTACATACATAACATAAGACACAAATCAAGTACACATACATGACAAAAAGCAAATATAAAGCAATAAAACAAACAAGTGCAATGATGTGTATGGTGACATTAGAATGATGATGCAATGTTCACAACCATACAAAATGAGTATTTCCACCACCAATCTACATGATGTATTTCCATAACCATCCATAATGTTGCAATTCCATAGCTACGTGAGCCAATATCGATTCATTATTTCCACTATCCATGAATTTTCCACATGATTCATTATCCATAAATTATGGAATATCACAATACTCCAAAGGTACTACAATAGATATTTCTAACAACACAACACAATTATTTACATGTATTTTAGGTTATCAACATTACATAAGACCCTGCACATTCACGCATATCACATGTTATCTCAGATTTAATAATTACTTCACATTTAGGCCCCCACACGGGCACAACATATAGATAGCCATATTTCATGATTAGTTCCCACCCTTAACATGTATTTTGTTCCAATATTTACTACCCACCCCAGTCTGAAAGAGTTAAGTCATACCTTACCTCAAAGGCCGAAACCAATCCATAATATTTCAACCACAAAGCCCTAATTTTGATGAGCAGTCTCAAAATCTACTAAAATATAGAATCTATGCATCAAAATAAAGCTAAGGATATCCATATTTCCTACTTTTGGTTTGGGATCAAAACGAACTCCTGAAATAATTTTTTGAAAAAAAGGAAAATTATAACTTTACTTCAAACACGTGTTCCCCATACTTTTAGGAATCTACAGCTGAAAACCCAAGTTGTTTTTAAGGTTAAATTGATAAAAAAAAAAACTACTAGTTATGAGATTGAAACATTATTCAGGTGAAAAGGAGCGAAATTGGAGTTTAAAATCAAGCCCTAATATTTTTGGGATTTTAAAAAATTAATAAGAAATTTACTTAGAAAAGTGTGAATTCTTACCTTAAATACATAAGAGAATCAAGAAATAGATGTTAATATAGCTTCCCAAGCACCCACAAGCTTCACTTTTAATCTCTCACATTGTTTTAGGTTTTAACTCTCAAGAGGCAAGGTGAAAGAATGAGCAAAAATGGGCAAAAAAGGACTTTTTATACTTGCACCAGGTTACCAGGTATTTAAGGCAAAAATCGGCCTCCTCAAATGAGATTTATCCTTTGTACACCAGTAACTTGGTGCACCTGATTTGTAAGTAAAAAATGGGCTTCGATGGGGTGTCTGAAATTCATTCGGAGTCCGATATACGCAAACGAACTATGTAACCATACTAAATTCGATGCTCTGGACTCAATGGCGATATCAGATTTTTAAAAAACCTTCATTTTCATAGAGTTGACCCCCAAAACTCAAAGTTACAATTTTTCAAACTGAGAACCGAAATGAGTTTTTTGAAAAAATATTATTTTCACAGAGTTGACCCCCAAAACTCAAAGATACAATTTTCCAAACCAAGCACCAAAATGAGATTTAAAAGCCACAAAACCGCACCAAATATGTTACAATTCTAAAATCGATGTTTTGGATTTGCTGGCTTAGTTCATATGGCCATTCATCGCACAAATCAAAATATAACCACACAGGTCCATAATAAGACCCTCAAAGCCACCAAAAATCACAATATCACACAAAAGACACCAAAATACATTAGGAACCATTCCAATCACCCCCACACCTCAGAAATACCACAATGCAACTATTGAGAGTGGTAAGAAAGTCAAATCATATAGAAACATATATTTCACATATTTTCATCAAATTTTCAGGTCGTTACAGATATGAATTCTCTAGAGTAATAATTTTGGAAAACATGAAACCCATCTACAATTTTTTTGAAAGTGTAATAACTTTTATTAAATATCCATTTTTCCTTCTTGATCAAGTTTATCATTTTATATGTGGTTAACATTCCTCTTGATATTATTGTCTTAATTAGTCCCTAATTTTTTAATGGATTTTGCCTTGTACGATTAACTGTGACATAAAATGTCATAGTGAGTGGTTCAACTATTCTTATTATTTCGTGGTTCCTAATTCAGACATGGCTGAATGGGGACAAACTCAAATCACTCCAAGTGGGAGTTCTAGATGTTGAGCAAAGAGACAAAGTAGAAGAGCATGCCATTAAAAGACATGTTTTTGAGGTCATGAGATCATACGAAATGGTGTCCCCAGGATGATATAAAATTTATTACAGAATGAGAGGTCTATATGAAGGGAAAGAGATAAAACACTAATAGAGTTCAAATCTTTTAAGATGTCTCCTAGTGTTGCAGTTGCTAATTTTATTCATTTGTTTGTATTAAAATATGTAAAATTAGAAAACTATGTAGAAATATCGAATTGAGAAGCTTTAGATATTTTAGCAAAATCTCTCTGTAATCCTTGGGGTGAGAGATTAATTAAAGTTTATCACAAAATTTGGCCTAGTGAGCCTTTTTAGGTGTATATAAGTCATCTGGAATATCTGTGAGATAATTTTCATATTTAAATTGACTTGTAACTTGAAGTTATTTATTAACTTTATATTATACATATATTAAGTTGTTCCTCTCCTTTTATATGAATTTCATTTATTTATTAGAGTTTACAAAGACTTAATTGAAAGATATCATTCTAATACACATTAAGAAATTAATTTCTAACTTTGGTCTAATGTTTAGTTCATAGATGATGATCGAATTCTTAAGTGTCCTTTTAATTTTACACTAAACATGAAACCTTTATATGAATTGATTTGCTTGAATGTGTAATTTGCATGAATAATTGATAAATACTTGTGTGATTGTCTCTAAATAATAGACATGGCATTAAAACTATAATTATTAACTTGAACAAAGGAGAAAAACTAAAAGGTGGCAACAACGATATTTGAAGTTCTAAAATGGTATGTACTGGAAGAGCAAAATTCTCTTAAAGGTATTAACCATGTCTTATGCCTACCAAAAGAGGGTAATAATGTATGATGCAGAAGAGACCTTAAAGCATATAAGGCTTGAAAAAAGGTTGATTCCATTGCACGTGGAATCATTATAAGTTCTATGGTTGATGACCTCATTCATGAGTGTGAGACATTTCCTACTGCTAATGCCATCTAGGCACACTTACAAGGAATATATGGCGGGAGTTATATCACCTATATCATACAACTGACTATCAAATTTGACACTTACAAGAAGCATAACGATCAGAATATCAACCAATACCTTATAGTGATGTCAAATATGATAAATTAACTCAAAAGTGTTGGTTATGCTCTCATACATAAGCAATAGGTTTAGGCAGTGATCTAGTATCTTTTTAACAATTGATAACACTTGAAGGTTAATTTAAACCACAGTGATAGCATTAAAACTTTTTTTGATATCGCCCGTCATGTTGAATTTGAAGATGAGCGACTTGGTACTGCAAAAGTTGCTTTTAATGCCTTTATGGCAGAATCAAGTGGTAAGAAGTCTTCAGGTTTCAAGCACAAAAAGAATTAAAAAAATAATGAAAAGGGTAAAGAGACCGAAGAAGGACCCTTCGAGAAAAAGAACAAGCCAAATTCTAAGAAGGGGAAAAGGTTTTTCAAGAAGAAAGACAAAAGCAAGATAAAGTTCTATAATTGGTAAGTTCTGGGGAATTTTTATCGTGAGTGTCCTGAGTAGAAAAAGGTAGCATTTCTAAATGCATCTCTAAGTGCTATATATGTTTCTAGCACTATTTTATTAACTAAATCATATTCTATGTGGATTGTAGACTCAAGATCCACCAACCATGTAAGTGGAGATCGAGAAATATTTGTAGAGTTTTGTTGATTTTAACCTAGATAAAGGTGGATTTATGTAGGAAATAATGCGAGGCTTGAAGTCAAAGGGATTGACACTTGCAAAATAGACTTGCGTGAAAGTCGGTCTTTCATGTTGTATGATGTTCTATATGCTCCAGAGATTCGAAAAAACTTAGTGTCTGTGTCTGTTCTTTTAGATATTGGTTTTCATTTATTTTCTTAGTCTCAATAGTATAAGAATAACTCTAGATAATATTTTTTATGGTTTTGGACATCGTTATGACTGCTTTATTATTTTAGATTATAATCCTTCAACTTATGACTATTATGCTGGTTTTTGTGTAATGTCATGTTATTCTAGTAATAATGATGTTAATATACTTACATGGAATGCTAAATTGGGTCACATAGGGAAAGATAGAATAAATAGATTGGCAAAGGAAGGACATCTAGGTTCTTTCTCAAAAATAGAAATGACAACTTGTGAAAATGTCTTGTTGGAAAGATTACACATAAACTATTTGGGAAAGCTAAAAGAGTTGAATTTCCACTACAATTAACCTATTCTGATATTTGCGGTCCAATGAATGTGGAGGCAAGGTCTAGTGGTTTATATTTAATTATATTTATTGACGATTTCACTCACCTTGGTTATGTCTATTTGAGATCTCATAAATCTGAAGCACCTGAATTCTTAAAAAGATATATGACTGAAGTTGAGAATCAAGTAGACAAAAATATAAAGGCATTAAGAACCAATAAAGGTCGTGAATATTTGTCAAAACAGTTTGAAGAATTGTGTATTAAAACAGACATTATCAGATAATTAACTACTCCTTATACACCTCAACAAAATAGTGTAGCTGAAAGAAGAAATAGAACATTGTTGGATATGACAAGGTCTATGATGGTGCAGGCAAATTTACCAATCTTTTTTAGGGAGATGCATTATTAACTGCGGCCTACATATTGAATAAAGTGTCTTTTAAGTTAGCATCTTCTACTCCTTATGAAATATGGACTGGTAATAAACCAAACTTTAATGATTTACGACCTTCGGGTTGTGCTGGATATATTAAAGATCATTTTGGTGAGTTTGGTAAACTAAGTCCAAAAGGAAAGAAATGTATCTTTATAAGATACTCAAAACTCTCCAAAGTATATGTGTTCATTGGTGAATTGAAAGATGGACGTACAACTGAGATTGAATCACGAGATGTCACATTCCTAGAAAATGATTTTTCCAAAAAGGGTGAAAGAAAGAAAAATAAGCCTCTTTACAAAATGTTAAATTCAGATGATCAAATAATATCGCCGGACATACTTGATAATTCAATAGATCAAGAAATAATTCTTGGTCTAAGTGGGAGTTGTGAATCCCAAAATTCTATTAAGGAATCTGAACTTCAATTATGTAAGAGTACCAAAAAAGGTGTACCTTAAGATCTTACGAGATTGAAGATTACGTATTCTTGGTATCTCTCAAAGAATTGGATTAACCTAATTATATGACTGAGGCTTTATCGAGCCTTGGAAAAGATGAATGGATAAAAGCGATGAAAAAAGAATTAGAGTTCATGAAAGCCAATAAAGTCTGGGATCTAGTTTACCTTTCTTCTGGGCGTAGAGCTATTGGAAATAAATGGACTCTCAAAGTTAAACGCAAATCAGATTGGTTAATAGAAAGGCATAAAGTACGATTGATGGAAAAAGGTTGTACTACAGAAGCTGGAATAGATTATGAGTAAACTTTTTCACCAGTTGTGAAATTTACCTCAATTCGCGTACTTTTGGCTATTATTTCACGTTTGAATTTTGCATTATACCAAATGGATATGAAGACATCTTTTCCCAATGGAGAACTAAACGAGGAAATCTACATGGAACAACTTGTAGGTTTTGTTGTTCAAGGCTAATAAAAGAAGGTTTGTAAATTAAACAGATCAATATATGACCTAAAATAGTCTTTAAGGAGTGGTACCTGAGATTCTTAAGGATGTGATTTCATTTGATTTAACCATGATCAATGAAGATCATTTCATCTATAAGAAAAAACCCCAATGGAATTTTGTGATTCTTTCGCTTTACATGGATGATACTTTACTAGCTGGAAATAATTTGGAGTATGTGAAAACTATTAAGTCATGGCTTTTAAAGTCATTTGACATGAAAGATATGGGTGAAGCAGACTATTTATTTATTGTTAAAATCCAAGAGATCGTTTCAAGAAAATGTTGAGTCTTTCTCAAGAAACATACATAAAGAAAATTCTGGAATGATTTCTAATGAATAATTGCAAATCCATGGATACTCCTATAGCAATAGGTGAAACTTTAAGCCTTGAAATGTGTCTAAATACTGAAAAAGAAATGAAAAACATGACTCAAGTATCATATTCTAGTTCTGTAACGCCCTAAAAATAGGTCCCGAGACGTCACACGATACTCAAGACTACGAGTAGCCTTAAGCTAACCCTATCTACCTTCTACTAAGTTTGAATCTCGTAATGATGGAAATATGGACATAAAAGTCATACTATATGTGGAAAACTGTCTGAATAGAATATCTGAAAAAATACTAATCTCAAAAGTCTGATAAATCAATCACTGAAAATCTGAAGCATATCTAGCAGTTTGACAAGCCTCTACTACTAATATCTAGAGGGTCACTGCGACAAACCCCCAGATGACTCAGACTGTCTGGAAATACTGAATCATCTAAACTGATAAGCTGAAAATCTAAATAACTAAGTCCCCAAACTATGAGGACTCACCAACTATTGGGATGTAGATGGAGATGCTTGTACTCTCGCTACGGAAACTAAGCACCTGAACCTATATTATGAGACAATGTAGCACATAGATCTATATGTGGATAAATACTTTGAGGATGTACTGAGTATATAGGGGTGAATTCATAAGTAAAATATTATCTCATCATCATAATTTGTAAAATAATGCATGCTAAATGTAGAGGACTCACATAAGCTAGAATATCTGAAAGCTGAAAATCATAATCATGAGTAGTAAATCATACTCTATAAATCAAGTGAGTCATACCATTTAGTTCTAAAAGCTATACTAGTGATCTGTCTGTAAGTCATGTCTGTAAGTCATGTTGTCTAAGTGTAGAAAGGACTCACCTTTATATCTGAAATCTGAAATCTAAAATTTGTAGCTTAAGGCTTATATAAAGAAATGTCTGAATAAATTTGTGAGATGACATGGAGTCCAACGTCTTATTCACCTATAGGGAAAACCTCACGATGGGGAGAGGTGTCATACTCTTGCCACGAAGTATAACCTAATCTAAGTGATCACATCTGTAACAGTCATCCATATAGAAATGGGAATAATCTGATAATCTGTACCTACGTTGGATACATAGTTCTATGGAAGTTAGGGAACACTAATCCCACACTTCCCGCTCAATGCTAAATACTACTCCCTTTAATCTGTCTGCTTATTCTGTTGGAAATCCACTTTTAAAACTAGCATAAGGGTTTATTCTGAAACCAATTGTGCATTTATATTATTCAATCTGTAAGTAAAGCTAATTTGATTTCTGTAATAAATCTATAAAGTGGATTCCAAATCTTATCAGAGGATCAAAAGATCAAATCTTTACTAAAAATCTAAAAATAAACTGATCATCTGATGTATTAAAGCATAATCTTTATTGAAATAATAATATTCAATCTAGGGATGATAACCCATACATCAATCTCATGTCTAAACATCATAAAGTTCATGCTTGATAATGTAATTATTGACAATTCATCTCAAAATCCAGAAATTTCTGCAATAGGCATGAAAAAATGAAAATAAACATGCAATTCAACTTCTAAATTACTTGAAATCTCATAATCTTGCAATTAGAAATATTGAGTATGAACCCTAATTTATATCTCATGTAATTTAATAGAATATCATGTAAATTTGTAGTTAAAAGATAGTTTTGGGAACAAGGATGAAAGAGGATCCTTGTTCATAAATCTCACATACCTTAATTGATGAAATTTCTAAGAAATCTTGAACTTGAACTTCTATTTGTGCTTTTGAAGATGAACTCTTGATTATCTTGATTTGGGAATCCTTAATTTTGAGTTTTTTTGAAGAAACAATGGAGCAAATTGATTTCTTGGAGAGTGAATTTTGAGATCTAGGGTTTTTCTTTGAGGGAGAATGGATGAAAATAAGCATAAAGTTCTTAGAATAGGCTTAATTTCTTGTTTTGGATGAATTGGGGCTTGGGAATTGACCAAATAGTTCTTTTAAAATTTTCATCAGAACTGGAAAAATCTCGACTTTGTATGCCACCACGACACACCACTAACGCAGTGGCTCACTGGAAATGGGACAACTGGGAATTTGGCCATCACCGAGATGCACCACCATCGTGGTGAGCCACTAGATTTTGATAATTGGGACCTGGAACTTCTCCGCAATACGGGCCAATCATGAAGGCCCAATGGAATCGGACAATTGCCATTTTGGCATCCACCGCGATGCGGTGACTGTCTAGATGCCATACTGCTTTACCCAAAATGCCATAACTTCTCAACTGAGTATCGAATTTAGGCGAAATTGGTATCGATGGAAAGCTTATTCAATTTTCTACACAATGGAGGGTCTAAAACTGGAAATTTCTATACATAAAAAAGGTTATTCATTTTTAAGCTAATCTTTGACATTCTAGGAGTTAAATTGAGCTAGGAAAAAGTACAGGGTATTACAATATCTCCCTCTTGGGAACATTCGTCCTCGAATGTGGCTAGTTAAACTAAAAATACCTAGGAATCTGAGGCTATAAGCTATCATACACTACTGAAATAACTGTATGACTGAATCAAAAACATACAGAGCTACTGAACTAATCCGCAAGTGCATGAATTTACATGAAAATAGCTATATGGCTGAATCTGAGACTGGAAAAAGAACTGAATAACGGAAGACTATTACCTTCGACTGAATTTGAGTTCGTGGTGAAGAGATAACGATACTTAGTATGCATGTTTGCTTTTGTTTCCCAAGTATCACCCTCAACGGAATGATTTTTCCACAGAACTTTGACCAACAGAACTTCTTTGTTACTTAGTCTACGGATATGATGATCAAGAATCTCTACTGGAAGCTCTTCGTAAGAAAGGCTATTCTAAATATCATTTCTTTCTAGAGGAACTATAACGGCTGAATCGTCCATACACTTCTTTAAAAAGGACACATGGAACACTGGAGGAACTGAGGACAAATCTGCGGGTAGCTCAAGTTCATACGCTACCTTCCCAACATGACTCAAAATATGGAAGGGGCCTACATATCGAAGACTAAGCTTCCCCTTTTTGCAAAATCTCTTCACCCCTTTCATGGGTGAAACTTTCAAATACACAAGGTCATCAACCTCAAACTCAAGATCTCTTCTTCTTACATATGCATAAGATTTATGATGACCCTGAGCTGCTTTTAATCTCTCTTGAATCAACCGAGCTTTCTCCATGGCCTCAAACACCATGTCTGGCCCAATCAAAGCAGCCTCACCCACTTCGAACCAACCAGCTGGTGATCTATATCTCCGCCCATAAAGAGCTTCAAATGGAGCCATCTAAATACTATCATGATAACTGTTATTATAAGCGAACTCAATCAACGACAATTGTTCATCCTAACTACCTTTGAAATCAAGAACACATGCCCTCAACATGTTCTTTAGAGTCTGAATGGTCCTTTCTTCCTGACCATCTATCTGCAGATAAAAAGCTGAACTAAGATGAACTTGGGTACCAAGACCCTTCTGAAAGGGTTTCCAAAACTAAGTACCCCTATCTGAGATGATAGATAAAGGAACTCCATGCAATCTGACTAACTCTTTGATATACAACTTAGCATAATCTTCAGCTATATAGGACGTGTGAACTGGCGAGAAATGTGCTTAGTCAATCTGTCTACAATAACCCAAATCGAATCATGCTGACGACGTGAATGTGGTAATCCAGTCACAAAGTCCATATTCACCTCTTCCTACTTCCAAGTGGGAATACCAAACTCTTGCAATATACCACCAGGTCTTTGGTGCTCTACCTTAACCTGTTGACAAGTTGTACACTTGGCTACAAATTCTGCTATATCTCTCTTCATACCACTCGACTAATAGATTTCCCACAAGTCACGATATATCTTGGTAGCACCTGGATGGATGGATAACGCGTACCATGAGTTTCCTCCATAATTCGCTGCCTCAAATCATCAACACATGGAACACACAATCTACTCTGGTATCACAACACACTATCTCACCCTTGGGAGAAAACCTCTACTTTTTGTTCTTTAGCTGACTCCTTCAGTTTGATCCAAAACTAGGGAAGATTCAAAACTACTCTAAACCCAAACATCCCCTTCAGCTAAATCAACCAATCGCATACCCAATCTAGCTAACCGATGAACTTCCCGAACTAACTCCTTCTTATCATTCTCCACTTGAGCAACACTAACCATAAAAAATCTACTAAGGTTGTCGGCTACTACATTGGCCTTGCTCGGATGATATAACACACTCATATCATAATCTTTCAACAATTCTAACCCCTTTCTTAGTTGGAGATTCAACTCCCTCTGAGTAAACACATACTGCAAGCTTTTGTGATCCATAAACACATCAACATGCACCCCATAAAGGTAATGTCTTTAGATTTTTAAAGCAAACACAACAACAGCTAACTCAAGATCATGGGTAGGGTAATTCTTTTCGTAAGGCTTAAGCTGTCTAGAGATGTAGGTTATGACCTTACCTCTTTGCATCAAAACACAACCCAAACCAACTATAGAGGTATCACAATACACCACAAAACCATCTGTACCATCAGGTAATGCTAAAACTAAGGTTGAAGTAAGTCGAGTCTTCAACTCCTGAAAACTCTTCTCGCAGGAATCTGACCACTGAAACTTAACTTTCTTCTGGGTTAATCTAGACATAAGGGATGCAATAGATGAGAAACCCTCAACAAAATGCCGGTAATAGCTAGCTAAAACTAAGAAAATTCTAATGTCTGACAGAGAGATAGGTCTAGGCCAATTTCTTATGGCTTCAGTCTTTTGGGGATCAACTCTAATACCATCACTAGAAATAATATGACCAAGAAAAGCTACTGACCTTAGCCAAAACTCGTATTTTCTGAATTTGGAGAACAACTGGTGATATCTAAGAGTTTTCAATACAATTCTAAGGTGGTTTGCAAGATCATTCTTACTACGAGAATAGACAAGAATATCATCGATAAAGGCTATAAGAAATATGTCCAGATACTATTTAAACACTCTATTCACCAAGTCCATGAAGTCTTCTGGGGCATTTGTTATCCTGAAGGACATAACTAGAAACTCAAAATGACCATAACGGGTTCTAAAAGCTGTCTTTGGACTATCATATTCTTTTACTCTAAGTTGATGCTAGTCGAATCGAAGGTCTATCTTTGAGAAATAACTTGCACCTTGGAGCTGATCAAATAAGTCATCAATTCTAGGAAGAGGATATTTATTTTTTACTGTAACTTTATTCAACTGATGATAGTCAATGCACATACGCAAACAACAATCTTTCTTTTGCACGAATAGGATGGGAGCACCCTATGGAGATACACTAGGCCTTATGAAACATTTATCTAAAAGATCTTTAAGCTGCTCTTTTAAATCTTTAAGATTAGCTGGAGCCATATGATATGGAGGAATAGAGATGGGCTGAGTATCTGGAAGTAGGTCAATTCTGAATTCTATTTCCCTATCGGGAGGTACCCTTGGCAAATCTTAGGGAAAAATATCAGGAAACTCATAGACTACACTGACTGACTGAGCTATTGGAGTCTCAGACTTAGTGTCTTTGACTCTAACTAAATGATAGATGCACCATTTAGAAATCAACTTTCTATCTTTAAGATAGTATATAAAATGACTCTCAGGAGACACTGAATTTACTACCCACTCATAGACTGGCTCATCTGGAAACTTAAACTTCACCACTCGGGTGCGACAATCTATAGAGGCATAATAGGAATGAAGCCAATCCATGCCAAGAATAAGGTCAAAGTCAACCATATCTAGCTCTATTAGGTCTGCTAACATGATTTTATGATGGACAGTGATAGGACACTTTCTATAGATCTGTTTGGCAACAAATGACTCACCTACTGGAGTAGAAACTAAGAAGGGCTCAGGGATCTTTTCAGGACTTATTTCAAAATTTACTGCAACTAACGAGTTCACATAAGAAAAACTCGACCTGAAGTCTAGAAACACATAAACATCAAGATGAAAGACACAAAGTATACTAGTAACAACATTTGGTGAATCTTTTTGCTCCTGATGGGATGGTAAAACATAAAATCGATTTTGGCTCTGACCACCATAGGTATTGGATGATGCGCCCTAAGAAGGAACTGGGTGACCTAGAGGAGCTGGTGTACTAGTAGCCTGAGTCTGGGGACAAACATCTTTGTTTCCCTGCTTAGCATGCGGGCACTCTCTGATTCCATGACCTAACTTACGATAACCATAATAACCCTTCTGTCTTATCAAATACTCACCAGGATAATTCTTACCATACTTAGCACGTAGAGGATAACTGGGTCTTCTACTCATACTATTCTGAGATCTAGACATAGAAGACTTACCCCACTGCTCTTTTCTAGATCTGGGTGCTGGAGCACTAGCTGAAGATGGTGCTGGCATAGATGAATGATTTTGAAACTGCGAATGATTTCCCCCTCCAAACCTAGTCTGTCCATACTCAAACTATCTTTCTTATTTCCCCTCTCTCTTGTCTTCAACTTCTCTACCTCAATCTATTGAGCATGAATCATCAACCTAGTAAGATCTAAGTCTCTAATAAGCATGGCAGTCCTACACTCCTTAACTGCCAAGCTAGATACTGTAGTAACAAACTTACTCATACTTGCCCTAGGATCAACCATCGTATCAGGGGCATACTTATACAACTAATTGAACGTAAGAAAGCACTCCTTCACTGTCATCGAGACCTGACTCAGGTTCACAAATTCCTCTATCTTAGCTTCTCTCATTTCACACGAAAAGAACCTATCTAGAAATGCATTCTGAAATACTTACCAACTCATAGGAGCCGCATTCTCACCTCTACCATTCTTCCACATAACCACCCAGTCATATACTACATCCTTTAACCTATAGGATGCCAACTCTACACTCTCCTCCTAAAAAATATGCATAATCTAAGTGATCTTTTTCACCTCATCTAAATAAAATTATGGGTCCTTACCTGTTTTTGACCCAAAGAACTCTAGCAGATTCATTCTCATGAAATCTTCGATTTTGTCTATTGCTAAATCACCATTTTACTGAAGTGGGACTACAGGATGATGGTTGCCCTGAACATTGGCAGTCACTGCCTGGGCCAATGCCTGAAAGGAAGCCTAAAACTCAGCATAGGATAAGTTGTCATTCAGAGGATCGGTGGGATAGGGTGGCTGGTTATTATTTCTGCGGGCGTTAACTCTATGAGGAGGCATATTCAACTGCCATGTAAAAGCATGAGTTAAAAGCAGATAGAGATAATAGAAGCATGATAGATCATAAAAGAAGAGATGATTTCCTAAGAACGTCTCATAGCCTCTTTCTTATAAATGTGGAGCGCTTCAGACTCATGATCAAGACTCTACGTAACGCGGCTTGTATAACTCCCTAGGAATCTTATAAAACTTAGAATCTGATACCAAGTTTGTAACGCCCTAAAAATGGGTCCTGAGATGTCACACAGTGCTCAAGACTACGAGTAGCCTTAATCTAACCCTGTCTGCCTTCTACTAAGTCTGAATCTCATAATGATGGAAATATGGACATAAAAGTCATACTATATGCAAAAAACTATCTGAATATAATATTTGAAAAAAATAATAATCTCAAAAGTTTGATAAATCAATCACGAAAAATCTGAAGCATATCTAGCAGTCTGACAAGCCTCTACTAATATCTAAAGAGTCACTGGGATAAACCCCCAACTGACTCAGACTGTCTGGAAATACTGAATCATCTAAACTGATAAGCTGAAAATCTGAATAACTAAGTCCCCAAACTATGAGGACTCACCAACTGTTAGTAGGGGTGCTCATGGGTTTGGTTAAAAACCAAACCGGACCGTAAACCGAACCAAACCGATTAAAAAAACTGACATTTGGTTTGGTTTAGTTAGGTTTGGTTTTAAATTTTAAAAAACTGATGCTATTTTGTTTGGTTATGGTTTTACTTAAAAAAATCATGAAAATAACCAAACCAAACCGATAAATTTATATATGTATATATTGTAATTATTTATATATAATTTATAAATAAAATATAAATATTTTATTAAATTTAATCTTGAATTAAATTTTAATTTATGTCTCCTTGTTTATTCAATCTTTTCCCTATATGATTAGCTCATCTAGCTAGTCTATAAAGTAAACAGATAACTTAAATTTTCCCAACTCTGTCTCTTCTTGCAGTACACTGCAATAGAATACAAAGTTTTGTTTTACAATGTACATGTATGTGTTTGTATGTTGTTGGATAATCTTAGCGCCTACAATACAAAGTTGGTGCTTTTCATCTCAATATTGGTTTTGTTTAATGTGTTTGTTCTAATTTTTAAGAGTTTATAGTGTCATATGTCCATTCCTGTACAAATATTTTACGAGAAATTATTCCTTAGTGCCTACAATACAAAGATGGTGATTTTCATCTCAATATTGGTTTTGTTAAATGTGTTTGTCCTGATTTTTAAGAGTTTATAGTGTCATTTGTCCATCACTGTACAAATATTTCATGAGAAATTGTTCAATGTGAAACTCTTTTCTATGGGTTAAAAAAAGGAGTTTATTCTAGAGATGGTTGGAGTAGGCTAGTCAATAATCGAAAAAACCAAAAAAACGAACCAAACTGACAGTTATTTTCTTTTTGTGGTTTGGTTTGGTTTTATAAATTCAAAAACCGACTAAATTGGTCTTGGTTATGATTTTAACCACTAACCAATCCAAACCAACCCATGACCATCCCTAACTATCGAGATGTAGATGGAGATGCTCGAAATCACTCTGCTGCAGAAATTGAGCACCTAAACCTACATTATGACACAATGTAGCACATAAACGTATATGTGGATCAATACTTTGATGATGTACTGAGTATATGGGGGTGAATTCATAAGTAAAACATTATCTCATCATCATAATTTGTAAACAATGCATGCTAAATGTAGAGGACTCACATAAGCTGGAATATCCAAAAGATGAAAATCATACTCTATAAATTTAGTGCGTCATACCATTTAGTTCTAAAAGATGTGCTAGTGATCTATCTGTAAATCATGTTGTCTAAGTGTAGAAAAGACTCACCTTTATATCTGAAATCTAAAAGCTAAAATCTATAGCTAAAGGCTTACATAAAGAAATCTCTGAATAAATCTGTGAGCCTTTACACTTAGTTTCTAAAAGCTTTGCTGTTAAGATCATTCAGTAGTCTTTTTATTTTGGGGAGGTTCTTCTAAATGAAATAAACTATGTGATCTGACATGGAGTTTAACGTCTTATTCCCCTATGGGGAAAACCTCACGATGAGGAGAGGTGTCATACTCTTGCCAAGGAGTATAACCTAATCTAAGTGATCACATTATAACTGTCATCCATATAGAAATGGAATTAATCTGATAATCTATACCTACATTGGCTACGTAGTTCTGTGGAAGTTAGGGAACGCAAATCCCACACTTCCCACTCGGTGCTAAATACTACTCCCTTTAATCTGTATGCTTATTCTATTGGAAAACCACTTTTAAAACTAGTATAAGGGTTTATTCTGAAACCAATTATGCATTTATCTGATTCAATCTATAAGTAAAACTAATTTGATTTCTGTAATAAATCTATAAAGTGGATTCCAAATCTTATTTGAGGATCAAAAGATCAAATCTTTACTGAAAATCTAAAAATAAACTGATCATCTCATGCATTAAAGAATAATCTTTCTTGAAATAATAATGTTCAATATAAGGATAATAACCCATACATCAATCTCATGTCAAAACATCATAAAGTTCATGCTTGATAATGTAATTATTGACAATTTATCTCAAAATCTGAAAATTTCTGCAATAGGCATGAAAATGTGAAAATAAACATGCACTTCAACTTCTAAATCACTTGAAATCTCATAATCTTGCAATTAGCAATAATGGGTATGAACCCTAATTCAAATCTCGTGTAATTTCATAGAAAATCATGTAAATTTGTAGTTAAAAGCTAGTTTTGGGCACAAGGATGAAAGAAGATCCTTATTCATAAACCTCACATAACTTAATTGATGAAATTTCTAAGAAAGCTTGAACTTGAACCTTTATTTGTGCTTTTGAAGATGAACACTTGATTATCTTGATTTGGGAATCCTCAATTTTGAGTTTTCTTGGAGAAATAATGGAGGAAACTAATTTCTTGGAGAGTAAGTTTTGAGCTCTAGGATTTTTCTTTAAGAGAGAATGGATGAAAATAAGCATAAAGTGCTTAGAATAGGCTTAATTTCTTGTTTTAGACGAATTGGGGCTTGGGAATTGACCAAATAGTCCTTTTAAAATTTTCGTCAGTACTGAAAAAATCCCGACTTTGTATGACACTGCGACGTCCCACTATCGCGGTGGGTCACTAAAAATGGGACAACTGGGAATTTGGCCATCACCGCTATGCGCAACCATCGCGGTGAGCCACTGGATTTCAACAATTGGACCTGGGACTTCTCCGCGATACGGGCCAATTGCAGAGGTCCACTAGAATCGTACAGTTGCCAATTTGGCATCCACCATGACATGGTGACTGTCTAGATGCTATACTTCTTTACCAAAAACGCCATAACTTCTCAATCAAGTATTGAATTTACGCAAAATTGGTATCGATGGAAAACTTATTCAATTTTTTACACAATGGAGGGTCTAATACTAGAAAATTCTATACATAACAAAGGTTATTCATTTTTATAGCTAATCTTTGACATTTTAGGAGTTAAATTGATCTAGCAAAAAGTATGGGGTATTACAAGTACAATTGAGATTTTGATGTGTGTTATGATGTGCACTCACCCTGACATTTGTTATGATATAGGTATGGTTATCAGGTATGAATCCAATCCTAAAAGAGAGTATTAAAAAGTAGTAAAAAGAATTTTTTGATACCTAAAGAAAATTATAGGTTATTCACTATGCTATAGTGGATCTGATTTATTCATAAGAGGTTATCAGATGTTGATTGGGCTGGTGAATGTTTGATATAAAATCAACCTCTGGTTATACTTTCTTATTAAATGATGGTGAAATTTCATGAAAAGTAAGAAACAAACTTGCACATTCCTATCAACCATGGAATCTGAATTTGTGGCTTGTGCATCTGCAGTACAAGAAGTTGTTTGGTTGAAGAGATTATTTGAGAATTTGAACATTGCAAAGAATTCTAACGGTTCCATGATTTTATATTTTGACAGTCAAGAATCTATTCCATATATGATGGATCCTAAATGTCACAGCAATACCAAGCACATTGACATTAAAAAGTATAACTTTGTGAGAGACATAATAGCAAGTGGAGAAATAAATTTACAATACATTCCTACACGAGAAATGTTATTGATCCCTTTACAAAGGTAATATCTTGAGACTTGTTTGAGAAATATGTTATGGCTCTAGGATTACATAGGATATGATTATATTTATATATTGTAAAATGACTTGATTATAATTATTATCAATACAAGAGTCTTGAATTTATGTTCAATCTCATATGCATGTGAAAATGTATTTTATTGATAAAGTGTGTCGAATAAGACGTGAGATATGCTCTCTTACATGAGCAATTGCCTCTTACGTCAAGAAACATAAAGAGATAAGTTCCACATCATATCGTGACTTGTTTTGTAAAGCCAGATGTGAGTTTCTCAAAGAATATTTATTTGAGGATTATTAAAGAAAGAAACTCAGGTTAGACATTTAGAGATGTCTAGACCTAGATTTGTATGATGTTGAATGACTAAAAAGAATGAGAAACACGCACCAATGCAAGGTGAGAACATCATAACATATGTTTCATACCACATATGCTTAGCGACCAATGGATTAATGAAATAATGAATCCGTACTTCTTCATTGTGTGAGACCCTCAAAGTTATTTTAACTTTTCATTGAAATACCCATATACCTTTGACTGTTTCTTGAAGTTTTGATTGGTGTTACTACTTTTGAATGCTAATAATAGCCATGAGTAATTTGACAATGCAATGCATGTCTAAGAAAGCAGTTGATTTGAAATAGATAGAACCGAGTAAAAAAAGAAGATGATTAAAATGAATAATTTAACTTGTCTACACAAGTCGTCTATTACTCTAACCATACAGGTATTGATTGTAATTGTGTGAATAAAGTTGAACAAGAACTCGAGTTCACCTCTTTAGAGTAGAGAATTCTCTCATCATGTGATTGGATTCTTATATATAGCTTGTAAAATCTTATAGGTAAAGCTCGTGATGCTCACAAGTCAAAGGAACTATTTATTTTATGAATTGATGTCTTGTTGATGTCATACTAGCTCGGGTCTTGTTTATCACATGCAAAGTGGGAGATGTTAGATTTTGCGGGTCATGGATCACCCATCTGTACCGATCTAAACCATTTTTGTCTGACCTGACCCATTTCTTAGTTTGAAAGAATAGGAGATTAATAGATAATTTTATTTCAAAAAAAAGAGGGGGGAGGGGGGAACGGTTACCCTCTTTTGCTCAACCGCTCCAATTCCCCTATACATTCTTTCTTCTTTAGATAAAAAAATATAAAAAAAATAAATGATTGGGTACAACAAAATGAAAACAAAAAATTAAACACCAAAAAGGCATTTAGTTTGTGAAGAACACTCTGTTTCTGAGAGAGACGAAATAGGCTAGGGACAGATTTCTTTTGGGAGGAAAATCAATGATTTTTACTGCGCTTTCAAGGTACACTATTTTTATAGTTTTTTCTATGAATTAACTTACATTTTTCTATGTGAGCATGCCGGGAACACCTACGATATAGTTTGTTTTTGGTGGAATATTGCTTGTGTATGTGTTCATCGTCTTGCTATCTAGTTCAGTTAGTATTAGAAAGAGTCTAGAAGTTGCCATGATAGCTTTATCAAGCCTGGTTTGTTTTGCTAGATACGAATTTTTTGAATATTTAATCCTTAATTAATTCTTGAAGGATGTCAAAATTTATACGAAGTCAAAAGCATGTTTTGTTAATTCTCTCACTACTTCAATTTTAGCTTAATAGTTGCTCTATTTATCCAGATCTCTTTTTGGATATGAAAAGATTTTCTCTGTTATTTGACTTCCTTTTTTTCTTTTATAACATAATATGATACATACAATCATCAATTTGAAAACGTGGTGCTTATGCCTAATATTGGCCTAATATCAGGAAACTCTGTCTTAAAGAAACTCATTATTAATCTGTCGAGTATGTTTAGCTATTTTTGGTTCCTATATGTTCTGCTAACATATTTTAATTTTGGTTTTCTGGACTTTGACAGTTTTGTATAGTCATGAGTCCAGAGGAGGACTTCAAGAAAAAAACAAAAGGTGAAATGCAAGAAATTCATGCAAGATGGACATTTATGTCAATGGAAAAAATAGGATTTCATCATTGACGATAAAAAATGTTGCTCAACCTATATGATCAGTGTCTCGGGATTCTTCCACTCTAGTAGGGCAAGCTCTATGAAAAATATTAAAGTTGATCTTTTGAATAGCATAGATTTTCTAGTAAAGTTTCTAGAATATCTAGTGTAATTTCTAGGATAATCATCTCGAAGAAATATCTAGATATTCTAGATAGAAAAATCTAGAAAATGATAGTGTAGTCTATTTGATATTTGTATTTAGGGAAGATCCAACTATTCTAAAGTGTTAGATATTTTTGAAAGAGGATAGAATATTTTAGATTTGTATTATCTAGAATCATTCCTAAATAAGTATAAATATGGGATGGTATTATTCATTTATAATTAAGCAAAAAATAAAACCAATTCAAGTAGTGTTCTCCATACTAAAGTTCTTCCTTCTCGTTTCATAGCTTCCTCTTCATGTTGAATCTTCCCATCTTAGTTAATTATCCTGGACTAGCAGAAGGTCTTACCAACTACACCTTTCTTCTGCTATTCACTAGATAGTATCAGAGCCAAATCATAGATTGACTTGTGTTTATTTCAAGATCGGGCTTGTTGTCGATTCAACTGGTTTATGAGAATGGATTTAAGAGATTGTGTTAATGGACTAGGAATGAAGCTGTTGAATCAGTCCAATTACAAGGTATGGAAGACATGTATGAAATCATACCTTGTGGGCGAGGATTTGTGGGATGTTGTTAACGGAAGCTGTCACACCCTTTTTTAATCAAAAAAAGATTGATTTTAAGTTTGAAAGGGTTTTATTATTAAGTGACTAAATATAAAATTTGTTTCAAAAAGGATTCTTTTTCATTTGAACTCAGAGTCACCACTTGACATAATCTGGTGTGCCAAGTAACCTTTGAAAATCCTTTTCAAAATAATTTTTTGACTCTTTCAAAACTGGTCCACGAATAGAGATTTCGATTAAGAAATTTTGTTGACCGAGGGGAAGATGTAGGCACCCCTCGATCCCGTGGTTCAACCACGGTCACTGCGTGGAGTATATTGGCTAGTATAATGCTATGAAGTGAATAGACGAATAAAACACATAAAATAAGCAAATAAATAAATCAAACAAAGTTCAAAACTAAAATAATGTCCATTCCGAATTATACAGTCCCAAAAATAAAAAAATACAGAAATGTAAATCCTATTCTAAACTAATCCTAGACTAAGCTCCACCCGAATCCTCGGGCCTTGATCACAAACCTCTTTTGCGTACATGATACTTCGAGATATTCCTCGGTGAATAAGTACTATGTGGCCTCGGGGCATTCCCCGGCTAATGAGTACAGTTTCAAGTCCTGTACAATAAAGTAGAAAGAACCATTCACACACACACATTCAAACATTCAACAAAAACAACATTCCTAAATTTGCCTACCCGACCTAGCAATTGCCTACTAGTTTCGATCTAAAGCATGATATTATCAAACTTAGCAAATCAGACGCCTATTTTTTGCATCAAACAAACATCAATTAAACAATACAAATTAATCACGTTCATTTTATCCGTTTTCAATTCTCACCCCCCAAATCCATTCTCAACATGATTAAACCAATTCAATATGCAATCTAACAATCAAGTAAATCTACAATGCATCAACAGAAGTAATTATCCATAACTAACGGAGATCAACCCAACACAAATCACGACATCATCACCACGCTAAAAAACACAAAAAGAAATAGAGTTGAAAAATTGGACCTTAATTTGACGCTTTATTTCTTCAATTAAATAGAGGAGCTTCATGGATTCGGAACCTCAAACTAACCCGACTTTGAACAAACCCGAACTCCACTATTTTGGAGCTAGAACAGTGTTGATTCCAGCGAGAATTTTTCACCCCCATCACTGTTTCTCTCATTTTCTAGTGTGTCTTCAACATAATCTCATTGGGATGAATGGTTTTGGTTGGAAATGGATGGTAACTGACTGGAAAGTATTATATTTGAATGGAACTGACTCAACAGAGTCGATTTTGGTGTAAAATTGGACTTGGCATGGGAGGAACAGTTTCACCGATCATTGTTTTCCCGTTATGGTGTGACCTAAAATAGTATACTGGGTTGTTACAGCTTATTCGAAGCTCCAGCAAGAGGTCCCAACGCTAGAATAGTAACGACGTCGATAGTGGGTCATTGATTTTGTACTCGATTTCCCTCTCTCCTTATTTGGATCCATCATTATTTCTCTCTCACCCTCACTATGTTGCTCTCTGTTCACTGTGTGCGTGTGTGAATCTGGTAAGGTGAGTGTGTGTATGTTCTCATGAAGGTGAGAGTATCATTCTGTGCTGTGTGAGTATGTGAATTTGTTGCTATGATGTGTAGCATGGAAAAGAATGCCTATCAGGTGTATTGTTACTGTATGGTTTTAAAGAACGAAAAAATGAAGTTTTTTGTGAAATGATAAATGAAGAAAATAGAAGCTTGATCTCTATTTTCTAAACTATGAGGAGTTTTTATATATGAGAGTTATATGGTCTGCGTATTGTTGTTGAGTGGAAAGAAAAAAAATGTGAGGGGTAGGGGTTAGGTGGGGTAGTGAGGGTAGGATGAGATAAAATTTGTTATGAATTTGTTGAGAGTTGGTTGTTATTTTTGTCATTTTGTGGAAAAATTATCAACTAAAAATGGGGTGTATGGTAAGGTGGTAAATGAGTAAAAAAAATGATATCGAGGAGGGACAAAATTACGTGTCTACATCATGCCCCTCTTTGAATGAACAAAAAGTGTTTTCTTACAAACAAGTAGACAACGAGACAGAATTTTACCCCGACCATTATTCAAAGAAAGAAATAGAAGGAAGAAGGACAAAGGAGTTGGAGAGTCGAGTGAGGTCCCGTCGAGGTTCCGATCGCGACTCTGTCATTACATCAAAATTGAAAATTACAAGTTAAAACATAAATAAAATTACAAAAGTCATGTCTATGCAGCTTTCCTTAACTCTTGACTTGCTATTTTATCACCCTATTCTTCAGGCGAGCTCCTGACTTCCAACGTCTTCACCTTATTGTTTGGCTTTCAATTTCCTCACCCTATTCTCCAGGTGGGCTCCTGACATGCAATTTCTTCAATCTGTTGACTTTCAATCTCTTCACCTTGTGGCTTGACTTTCAACTTCTTCACCTTGTTGCTTGACTTTTCATTTAGTCTCCCTATTTTTCAAGCGAGCTCGTGAAATCACATCAAAACTAGGTAGAAAATTATCCCAAACAAAGATAATTATAAAGAGAGATCCCATTTGCCAGAAAAGTAAAGTCCTATTTTCTAGGAGGGTCCAAAAGTGAAGTTCCAAATAACAGGAATGAAATTTTCTCCCCAATTTATCATTAGAGACTTTTGTGAAAGTCACATCATAACTACTTGAAAAACCTAAACAAGGAAATATATCTTATATGGGTTAATTGGAATGATTTGACTAGAAAGTTCATTTTCTAGGAGTCAAAGGGAATGACTCAACTAGAAAGTACATCTTCTAGGAATCAAGGGGAATGACTCGACTAGGAAGTACATCTTCTAGGAGTTAAGGGGAATAACTCGACCAGAAAGTATATTTTCTAGGAGTCAAGGGAAATGACTCGACTAGAAAGTACATCTTCTAGGAATCAAGGGGAATGACTCGACTAGAAAGTATATTTTCTAGGAGTCAATGGGAATGACTCGACTAAAAAGTACATCTTCTAGGAGTCGAGGGGAATGACTTGACTAGAACGTACATCTTCTAGGAGTCTAGGGGAATGACTTGACTAGAACGTACATCTTCTAGGAGTTAAGGGGAATGACTCAACTAGAAAGTACATCTTCTAGGAGTCAAGGGAAATGACTCGACTAGAAAGTACATCTTCTAGGAGTTGAAGGGAATAACTCGACTAGAAAGTACATCTTCTAGTAGTCAAGGAGAATGACTCAACTAGAAAGTACATCTTATAGGAGTCGAGAGGAATGAATCGACTAAAATGTACATCTTCTAGGAGTCAAGGGTAATAACTCGACTAGAAAGTACCTCTTTTAGGAGTCAAGGGGAATGACTTGACTAGAAAATACACCTTCTAGGAGTCAAGGGGAATGACTCGAGTAGTAAGTATATTTTCTAGGAGTAAAGACTTAAGTTAGGAAGTACATCACCTAACAAGTAAAATTTGAATTACCCAATCAAGAAAGTGCATCTCTTACCAATACCACTTGAATTACTAAAACAAGGAAGTGCATCTCCTTACCAATGTCGCTTGAATTACCCAAACAAGGAAGTGCATCTCCTTATAAATGCCGCTTAAATTACCCAAACAAGGAAGTGCATCTCCTTACAAATGTTGCTTGAATTACCCAAATAAAGAAGTTTGTCTCCTTATAAATCCCACTTGAATTACCTAAATAAGAAAGTGTGTCTCCTTACAAATGTCGCTTGAATTACCCAAATAAGGAAATGCATCTCCTTACAGATGCCACTTGAATTACCCAAATAAGGAAGTGCATCTCCTAACAAATACCGCTTGAATTACCCAAACAAGGAAGTGCATATCCTTACAAATGTTGCTTAAATTACCCAAACAAGGAAATGTGTCTCCTTACAAATGCCACTTAAATTATCCAGAAAAAAAAAATGTCTCCTTACAAATGCCACTTAAATTATCCAGATAAGGAAATGTATCTCCTAGGGGTTAACTTACTCAAATAGAAAGTACATTTTATAGGAGTAAAGGATTAAGTTAGGAAGTGAACTACCTAACAAGCAAAACTTGAATAACTACCAAGTAAATGTGTCTCCTAAGGGTCAAGTGGAATGACTCGACTAGAAAATACGACTTCTAGGAGAGTAGGTTCAATTTAGGAAGTGCATCACCTAATAAATAAAACCTGAATTACTCAAATAAGGAGTTACATCTCCTAGGGGTTGCATGGAAGGACTCGACTAGAAAGTGCATCTTCTAGGAGTAAAGGCTCAAGTTAGGAAGTATGTCACCTAGCAAGCCAAAACTTGAACTACCCTAACAAGGAAGTATGTCTCCTAAGGATTAAGTGGAATGACTCAACTAGAAAGTGCGACTTCTAGGAGTGAAGGTTCAATTTAGCAAGTGCATAACCTAATAAATGAACCTGAATTACCCAAACAAGGAAGTGTATCTCCTAGAGATATTGGATTATAAGTTTTACCATGGTTTTGATCAACAAACTTGTGCAACAACTTTGCCCCTTGCAATTGTAGATATGAGAAATGATGGCCTTTGATGTTTAGGCTTTGAAGTCCTTGATTTTAAGGTAACATGTGTTCCTATTTCATACAAAGAAAACTTGTGCGTTTAAAAACATGGTGGCTGGTTTGTGGCTTTATCTTTTGCGACAATCTCTCTTTCCCTCATCATTATTTAACCTTGTTTCCAACCATTAGCATATGTAATTGACTTGATGCATCATTGACCCAAACTCAGATTATTAAGAGTGACTTTGAAACAAACACAGTATTTCTGCTTTTCCATGTTTCTTAGATAAACCCTTTGAACTTTGGTATTTCCATGAGTTGCCAGGCTTTTCTGTTGACAAAACTTTCTGCATACCTTATTTCGGCTCACAATCATGTCTCTTTCATGTGCTACCTTTTTGTCTTGCTATGTTCAATTGAAGAAATTGACAACCAATTTTGAAATCTTTTTTCACTTGTTTTGATATGGACTTAACTCAAAGACAAGAGAAAAATGACAATGATTTTTTTTATTTGGATAACTAACTCAAGAAAATAAAATAAAAATAAAATAAAAATAAAGATAAGAAATAAAAGACAATGAATGTCCCCATTTGAAATAAAGAAATGAAAAATTTATCTAAAAATGACAGTCAACTCTAATGATTATGCCATGCATTTTGAATTAAGCTTCCTGATCTTTCCATCCAAACTTTCTATCGATTGTTGTTGAGTTAATGTCCCTAAAATTGAGTTACTTCCTTAGGCCAATTGCACTTATAAACCTCATTCAGCTAGTGACGCCTTAAAGGGTTTTCACCAACAAGCCTCTCTCATTTTCTTTCTGTCATCTTACCATTTCCCTATGGTGTCTGTGAGGGTTTTTCACCAATGAGACTCTCTTATTTTTATTTATCTCAACTCAAAGTCATCTTATGGTGATCATGAGGGTTTTCACTGATAAGACTCTCTCATTTTTATCTCTCTCAACTTACCATTGTCTTACGGTGACCGTGAGGGTTTTCACCAATAAGACTCTCATTTTGGACTGAGCCTATAGTAGGGCAGCCTAGGTATCTCACTCCCAAGAGAGAAGAATCAGGTCACACGTAGTTACAATAGCTTGTTCTTTTGCTTGATTCTGGTTTTTTTCATTTATTGACTCTTTTTATCTTTGGGACCTTTTCTGCATCTATTTTTCTTGACACTCTTTTTTTTCTTTCTTTTGTAATATTTTTCTCTCTTCTCTTTTTTGTGAAACTTTTCTGACTTTATTTTTTACTCAACACTTTTTTGAACTTTGTTGACTCTATCTTGACTCCAAAAGAGGGGTATGAAAGAAAATAGGACTAAAGCTCAAACTGGGCGAACAAAGGATGACATGATGTTTGGATAGTAGAATGAAATGCCTTCATCATATCAATCTTTAAAAATGCAAGTATAAAGCATGCACTACGAAAATGAAAGATGAAGGTCATTTGTGACATTTTTTATGTCACTAACTTTAACTGAGCATGTATGTCACTACTTCTTCTGAACATTATTCAACATACAACTCCACCTTTGTTGTACATCCCTCACATCGAATGACTCATGCTTTTGTAGAGCTGATTATCTTCTTGTTTCTCTTAGAATAGGATCGTGCATTTCCTGCTTGACCTAATCGAGGTATGCCTTTCAATTGATGACTAAGTTATTCTTGTGATTTTCAAAAAATAATGGCCTTAATTTTCAAAGAAGGCTTCAACATGGTCACCAAATGTCTTAACATTCTTCCTATTTCTCAGATGCCCTTTTTCTAACTTTAGGCCTCTGATTTAAAGTTCATGCTTAAACTGGATTTTAAGATCTAGCTGAAAATTCCTCCAGCATGTCATATCACTAGAATCGCCATAAAATATACTTATGTAAAGAAAAATAAACAAACAAGATATATTTAAAACACAAAGGAAAAAAGGGACACTTCGTTAGTTAAGATAGAAGGGTTTGACCATAAACGACAAAGGGACAAAACAAGATAGATCCTGAACTACAACCCTGTAATAATTCTGATAATAGAAAAAAAAACTACCAAACCTCTTCCTAGTAGGGAGAGGAGTGACTTGCCAATTGCTGAGCCTGACATCTTAGCCACTGTTTTACATATCAGCATGACTAGAGCTTCCAACACCATTAATGTTCTGCACCATAATCGATTTATCTTGAATTATATTTTTATTTCTCTTTTCAAAGCACGACAATCTTCAATATTGTGACCCTAAACATCAGAATGATATGCAATCCTACATTAGGATCAAAACTTCTTGAATGTGGGTTAGGTGTATACCCAAGGAGAGAAGTGATCATGTTCCGCTATACCAATCTCTGGAATAAACTAGCATACGACTCTCCAATTGGTGTAAAGTTATCCCTCAACTTCTTCCTCATTTCATTGTTTGGCTTAGATAAAAAATTTGGCCTAGAAGGGCTTTGGTATGTTTGTGGAGTTGGAGGATGAATCTGAGGAGTTGGTGCGTGCCATTGTGGATAAGATGGGGGTTGAACATATGGTTGTTCATTATACACAGCATATGAAGGTGAAGGGAATGGAGTATAATGGATTTTGAGAGTGATTCTGTGGAGCTTGGGCATGAACTTGGGTTTGATCCTGAGGGTAACGACGAGTGGTCTTATTGATTGTGCCCGTTGTCTAACTATAATTGCAGCTACATCTTCCTCATTCTTCTTTCCTCCAACATTTCCTAAACCTTTTTGAATTGATTGAATAGTTGCTTTCAATGCTGCAAAATTCATAATGCGATCGTTCTTGATTTCGTCCTCTATCATCTCTCCTATTTTGAGGACCTCAACAAATGGCTTGCCTAATGTAGGTAACAGGTGTTAATAATATGTTTCAAACTGAGCTTGAATAAACACTTCCACTATCTTGCTTTCTTTCATTGGCAGTTTCACCCCAGCAACTTATTCACGCCATCTGATCGCATACTCTCTGAAACTCTCAGCATTCTTCTTCTTCACACTGGTTAGGGATTTTTCGTTAGGGATCAATTCCACATTATATTAGAATTGTTACACAAATTCATTAGCAAAATCATCCTAATTATTCCACCTGTCAATATCCTGATCAACAAACTACTCTGAGGCTAAACCTGAAAGACTCTCACTAGAGTAAGCCTTGAGCATTTCTTCTTTTCCTCCAGCACCTCTTAATTGGTTACAATAATGTCTCAAATGTGCCACCGGATCCCTGTGTCTATTAGATTTCTTAAACTTTGGCATCTTAAAGAAAAGGGGAAGGTTGACACCTGGAAACATGCATAAGTCCTTATATGAGACACTTTTGTACCCCCAAGTCCTTGAAAGTTCTTCATAGCTAGTTCCAAACTTTTCACCTTTTGGGTCATCTCTTCTTATTCATTTGTCATAATAGGATTTTCAGCATTAAGAGGAAATTCGGGCGGCTGAGTGTAGTCATAAGAACCAGTCAACTTAAATGTGGGCTTAGGTGTATAATGTTGATTACCAGAAATATTTAATACAGGCTCTCTCCCAGAGTGGGGAAGCACAACCGGTGGATGAACATCAAAAGTAGGAGTTTTAGGTTGTGGTGGAGCCACGAACATAGGTTTCACAGGTGGTACAAGATGAGCAGTGGGCCTCTGATGAGAAATTGCCAAGGGCACACTTGATGTGCTAGGATAGTACTATTGCAGAGTGAATCCCGACACGTGTTGTGGTGTACCAGTGGGAATGAAAGACTGCGCCTGAGAAAGCGACGGGTAATTGAAAATGAGATCATTAAGGAATGAAGGTGGAGGCAAGCCACTGGCCCACGCCCGGTGCACCTCTGCCATTTGTTGTCTTAATTTCAAGATCTTCTCATTTGATCCTGGATTCTCAATCTTATTAGTGACAATAATCTAGTATCTTTGTTGGCCATATCTTTTCTTTAGACTCGGTGCAATATGGAGGACCAACCAAAATGCCACAAACCAACCACCTTAAACTAACTGAGCAATAGAAACAACAAAGGCATTAGAATGCAACACTTTTTAAAAATTCTATTTATTTTTCTTCTTTTTAAAAAGATCACTGAATCCAAGAAGGGCGCCTACGTATCTCACACTCGAGAGAGGAGAATCAGGTGTGCATAGTTTGTGAAGTTTTGGCACAATATGGCCGATCAAACTTTCTTTCTTTTCTCTTTTTTTTCTTGAAACTTGAAGAAGAAAAGAATATAACAAATTTTCAAAAGGATTGACGAAAATCTATTTTTGAATTTTTCAGCTTTAAAATCCTATACAAAATGAAACATATGAATACCAAAGAAAATCTTTTTGGGTTTTAGATTTTAAATTTCATACGAAAATGAAACTTGAACTTATTAAAGGAAAATCATTTTTGTAGTTTTCTTTTAAAGATGTCTATGAAACACCTACTCTAACTGGAGAGTGAAGAAAATCTTTTTGGATTTTTGAAATAAGATCACTGAACCCTAGAAGGGTTGCCTATGTATCTCTCTCCCGAAAGAGGAGAAACAGGTGTGCATAGTTCGTCCAGATTGAACAATTAAAGATTAAATAACCAACTGAACCCCAACTTAAGAGACACGACCACAAACAGACGATAAAAATCGTCAATAAAATCTTTTCTAGGGTTTTTCAATTTAACACTTCACATAAAACTGACATCAATAATTATGGAAGAAAAATCTTTTTGGTATTTTCATTATATGAAATGTACAAAACTTCTACCATTTTTTTGAATTTGTCTTTTATAAAACGCTCCTATTGAAAAAAAATCTTTTTTTTCTTTTTAATTTTTGAATTATGAAAGCTTCTTAAAGGAAACAAAAGGGAAAATCTTTTTGATGTTTTGTTTTTTGAGCAAATGAGGGCAAAACATAAAAAATCTTTTGAATTTTCTTATTGTGGAGAACAAAAGTCATAAAGAACTCTAAAAACTACAAAACTCTTTTTTTTATTCACCCTTTTTTTCTGAACTTTTCCTTGCCTACACACTTTCCTTTAATTCTAGCACATGTTTTTCCCCAAATTAATTTGTCAAATGACCCTATTACCCTAAAAAAATGCAACAATTAGCACATTAGTATGCTTTAGGGGTGAGTATCCTACAAAGGACCAAGTGGGTCCCACTGGGTCTCAATATGATGCAGATAAGCATAACCTAAAGGTTGAACTACGCTAGGGTCCACTAACAAGGTTGTTTGGGGGAGCATATGGTCGATAGTGGCTGCGATAGCTTTCCACCCACTCCATACGTCCAACGGTTGCCCCTCCTAAAATAAGGGTGACTCAACTAGACTTCGTGTACACGACGTGTACTCTGAGATTTGTTGCAAAAAAAATAACTTGGGTTATGCAAATGATGCCAGATATAAAGCGGTAACGCATAAAGAAAGACTGTAAACAAAGAGCACGTAGGTATCCAACAATGATAAGACAATAAAACAAGGAAAATATTTATACACCTATAGTGTCAAACTAAGTCGATATAACTCTAAAAAATAAGCTCAAATTCTAAAAAATCCCCAGTAGAGTCGCCAGAGCTGTCACACCCTTTTTTAACCAAAAAAAAGATTGATTTTAAGTTTGAAAGGGTTTTATTATTAAGTGAGTAAAGATAAAATTTGTTTCGAAAAGGATTCTTTTTCATTTGAACACAGAGTCGCCACTTGACATAATCTGGAGTGCCAAGTCACCTTTGAAAATCCTTTTCAAAATGATTTTTTGACTCTTTCAAAATCGGTCCACGAACAAAGATTTCGATTAAGGAATTTTGTTGACCGAGGGGAACATATAGGCACCCCTCGATCCCATGGTTCAACCATGGTCGCTTCGTAGAGTAACCGGCTAGTATGATGCTATGAAGTGAATAGACCAACAAAACACATAAAATAAGCAAACAAAAAAATCAAACAAAGTTCAAAACTTAAATAATGTCCAGTCCGAATTATACAGTCCCAAAAATAGAAAAAATATGGAAATGTAAATCCTATTCTAAACTAATCCTAGACTAAGATCCACCTGACTCCTAGGGCCTTGATCACAAACCTCCTTTGCATACATAATACTTCGGGGAATACCTCAGTGAATAAGTACAGTGTGGCCTCGGGGCATTCCCCAGCTAATAAGTACAATTTCAAGTCTTGTACGATAAAGTAGAAAGAACCATTCACACACACATTCAAACATTCAACAAAACACCATTCCTAAATTTGCCTATCCGACCTAGAATTTGCCTAATAGTTTCGATTTGAAGCATGATATTATCAAACATAGCGAATCAGACGCCTATTTTTTGCATCAAACAAACATCAATTAATCAATACAAACTAATCACGTTCATTTTATCCATTTTCAATTCTCAGCCCCCAAATCCATTCTCAACATGATTAAACCAATTCAATACGCAATCCAACAATCAAGTAAATCTACCATGCATCAACACAAGCAATTATCCATCACCAATGGAGATCAACCCAACACAAATCACGACATCAATACCACAATTAAAAACATAGAAAGAAATAAAGTTGAAAAATTGGACCTCAATTTGGCACTTTATTTCTTCAATTAAACGGAGGAGCTTTGCGAATATGGAACCTCAAACTAACCCGACTTTGAATAAACCCGAACTCAACTATTTTGGAGCTGGAACAGTGTTGATTCCGACAAGAATTTTGCACCCCTGTCATTATTTCTCTTATTTTCCAGCATATATCCAAGGTAATCTCATCAAGATGAATGGTTTTGGTTTGAAATGGATGGGAACTAACTGGCGGGTATTATATTTGACCGAAACTGACTCAACAGAGTCGATTTTGGTTGAAAACTGGACTTGGAGTGGGAAGAATCGCTATTTTTCGGTGATGGTGTGACCAAAAACAATATGGAGGGTTGTTACAACTTATCCAGATCTCCGACGAGGGGTCCCAATGCTGGAACAGTAACGGCATCGATAATGGGTCACTGATTTTCACTTGATTTCCCTCTCTCTCAATTTTTCTCCATCATTATTTCTCTCTCGCCCTCACTATGTTGCTCTCCGTTCACTATGTACGTGTGTGAATCTGGTGAGGTGAGTGTGTGTATGTTCTTGTAAAGGTGAGAGTATCAGTCTGTGCTGTGTGAGTATGTGAATTTTTTGTTGTGATGTGTAGTGTGGAAAAGAATGCCTATCAGGTGTATTGTTACTGAATGGTTTTAAAGAATGGAAAAATAGAGTGTTTTTTGAGATGATGAATGAAGAAAATGGAGGCCTGATCTCTATTTTCCAAACTATGAGGAATGTGTATATATGTGAGTTGTGTGGTCTGCGTATTATTGTTGAGTGGAAAGAAAAAAATATGAGGGGTAGGGGTATGTGGGGTAGGGGTGAGGTGGGGTGGTATGGGTAGGATATGATAAAATTTGTTCTGAATCTGTTGAGAGTTGGTTATTATTTTTTGTCATTTTGTGGAAAAATTATCAACTAAAAATGAGGTGTATGGTAACGTGGTAAATGAGTTAAAAAAATGATTTCAGGGAGGGATAAAATTACATGTCTACAAAAATAGTACAAGTCCTTAGGATGACAGATCGAAGATAGTAGTGCATACAAGAAGTGAAAGTAGATTAACGCAAATACAGAGTTTATTTTGAGGAGATCTATCTCCTCCTATTTATTATATCAAATTATAAGGTGCAAATAATCCCATTAAATATGAAGGATCCTTGATTAGTTATTCAATAAGAAGAATGAATCTCGACTATAGATATCGGAGAATGAATTAGCTAACGCCAACCAAGGTTATCTTTCTACTGTCGAGTATTTCTTAAGGATTAAGAATTTATGTTCTGAGATATTTTTATTAGATCAGGATGAGGCTATCTCTAAAGCATGAATAAGAAGAAACATTATTCTTGATTTGCAGTCAGAATATATTATCTTTGTGACATCGATTCAAGGATGGGCTCAACAACCATCTTTGGAAGAATTTGACAATTTGTTATTGTCATAGGAATTACTAGCCAAATAATTGGCTAGTAAATATATCAGAGAAAGGAAAGGAAATGCTCTAGTATCTAACAAAAGGGACATAAAAGGAAAAGCAAGAGATAGGCCTCACTCTCGGCAATTAGGTGGATCAAGATTGCCTAAAAAGAAGCAAGAGTCTTTTAAAAATTATAGTAAGAAGCCACTCAGATGTTATTGGTGTGGAAAAGTAGAACGTATAATAAGGTATTTTCAAGCCACACAGAGCAACATGGCTGTCACGCCCATTTTTTAACCAAAAAGATATTGATTTTAAGTTTGAAAGGGTTTTGATTATTAAGTAACAAAGAATGAAAATTTATTTCGAAAAGAATCCTTTTACATTTAAACTCAGAGTCGCCACTTGGCATAAATATGGTATGCCAAATCACCTTTGGAAATATTTTTCAAAAAAGGTCTTGACTCTTTTAAGATAATCCGTCAACAGAGATTTTGGTTAAGGAATTCTGTTGATCGAGGGGAAGGTGTTAGGCACCCCTCGATCCCGTGATTCAACCACGATTTCTTCGCGGGGTATATCGGCTAATTTAACACTATGAAGTGAATAAAAACAAAACACATAATGCAAACAAACCAAGAAAACAAAAATCCATAAAAAAGTTAATGTCCAGTCCAATTATTACAAACCGAAATAAAAAAAAATACAAAAATGTAAGCCTACTTTACTCTAGACTAATCCTAAACTACGCTCCAATGCTTTACCTGATGTCTCTGGCCTTGATCACGAGCTTGTTTTGCATTCAACGTTCTTGGGGCATTCCCCGGATAAAACAATATAGATACCTCAGGGCATTCCCCGACCAAATGAGTACAATTGAGTCAAATGCGATAAAACCAGAACCATTCAACACACATTTCAAACATTCCATGAATCGACAATCCCTAAATTCTCCTACCCAGCCTACCATTTGCCTAACCATTTTGACTTATCATGAAACTATCACGTTCAATGACATCAATGAATCAGAATTATTCTGTATTCACTTTTATTAATGTCAATTTCCACCCCAAATAATCGATTTTAATTCTCAAATGAGGCACTATTTTATCACATAATTCATACCCAAGGGAATAAACAATGAATCGATACCAAAAAACTATTCATCACCAACAAGGATCAATCAACACAAGATATTCAACTCGTAACACCAAACATCATAAACAGTAAAATAAAAGAAGGAAAGAATAAAGTTAAACCTTAATTGTCGATTTCAATATACCGAAGATAGAACCGTTTCTGAAATCTCAAACCAGACCACAACCAATGAAAAAAACCAACCCCGATATACCTTTTTTGCTCTGTTTTTTGCAAACTCGAATTTGAAATTGCGCAACACAGGAAACCCACCTATGTTTTCCGGCGAAGCTTTGCCAAAATAATCTCAACACAGATGATTTTATCTTGTTTTCGTTGCTGGTTCTGGGAATTTAAGGCAATACTGGTCGCCGGACAGTGAGGGATTTCGGCGGAGTAGTTTGGTCACTGATTTTGTTGAGTTTTGGGTTGTCACTGGCTGCCAGAATAGAGCTTCTTTTTCTATTTCTCTCCCTCTTCTCTCACTCTCTGGTGTTCGTTTATCCCTATTCTATGTGTATATCGCATTTCAATATGTGTAGTGTGTATGGGTGTGTGTCGGTTTAAAGTGTGTGCATGTATAGTGGTTACTCTATGGAAAATGGAACTCCTTACCTTCGATGGTGGTTCTGTGATTATATATATGTGTATGTGAATCAGCGTGTGTATATTCTTGTTAATCTATGGGAAAAATGAAAATTTTTCCTGTGTGTATATTGCTCACTGTCTATCAATGGTGAAGGGAATTTTCCAGTGAATTTGGTGTCCTGTGGCCTCTATTCAGAGTGAGAATACGTGTATGTAATTCCCTCAATGAGAAGAAAAAAATGGAGATTGTGTTGTGTGTCTTTTTTCTCTTTTCCAGTGAGTCTCCCTTTTTATTTGTGTATTATGTGTGTGAATTCAATGGAAACTCTGTGTGTGATGTGTATTCACAGTGTACATTTTATTGAGTGCTCATTGCAAAAAATGTGGGGTAGGGGGTATGTCGGGGTAGGGGTGTGTGCTGGTAAAATTTTATTAGGTGGGGTGGTTAATTTGTTAGAAGTTTGTTGTTTTTGTCCTTTTTTTAAGGGATCATCACATAGGGTAGGGTACATGGTCAGATGAGGGTGAAAAAAAAATTGGGTTTTCAGGAGGGATAAAATTACGTATCTACATCATGCCCCTCTTTGGGTGTAAACACAAAGTATTTTCATACAATGAAGTAGACAACGAGACCGAATTTTGACCCGACCATTATTCAAAATAAGGAAACAGAAGGAAGGAATGCAACCGATTCTTGATTTTGGACATCCTACTTACCCAAATTATGAGGGGATCGAGTCATAAGTATTTCAAACGGTTTGAAAGAGAAGGTTTATACCAAGTTGGAGAGTCGAGTGAGGTCCTGTCGAGGTTCTGGTCCGCGGCTCTGTCATTACATCAAAAATGAAAATTACAAGTTAAAAACATAAATAAAACTACAAAAGTCCTATCTATGCAGCTTACCTTGGCTCTTGACTTGCTATTTCATCGCCCTACTCTCCAGGCAGGCTCCTGACATGCAATTTCCTTACTTTGTTTTCCGGGCGAGCTCCCGACTTACAATTTCATCACCTTGTTCTTGGCTTTCAATTTCGTTACCCTGTTCTCCAGGCGGGCTTCTGATTTACAATTTCTTCAATTTGTTGACTTTTAATTTCTTCACCTTGTTGCTTGACTTTCAAATTCTTCACCTTGAGGCTTGACTTTCCATTTGTTCGCCCAGTTCTCCAGGCAGGCTCCTGAAATCACATCAAAACTAGAAAAAAATTATCCCAAACAAAGGTTATGATTAGGAAAGATTCCATTTTTTAGAAAAGTAAAGTTCTAAACAACAGGTATTAAATTTTTTGCCCCATCTTATCATTAGAGGGCTTTTGTGAAACACGTCATAACTACTTGAAAAACCCAAAATAGGAAATACATCTTCTCTAGGTTAATTGGAATGATTCGACTAGAAAGTACGTTTTCTAGGAATCAAAGGGAATGACTCAATTATAAATTACATCTTTTACGAATCAAGGGTAATAACTAGACTAGGAAGTACATCTTCTAGGAGTCAAGGGGAATGACTCGACTAGGAGGTATATCTTCTGGGAGTTAAAGAGAATGACTCAACTAGGAAGTACATTTTCTAGGAATCAGGGAGACTGACTCGACTAGGAGGTACATCTTCTAGGACTCAGGGGGACTGACTCAACCAGGATGTACATCTTCTAGGAATCAAGGGGACTGACTCGACTAGGAAGTGCATATTCTAGGAATCAAGGGGACTAACTCGACTAGGAAGTACATCTTCTAGGAATCAAGGGGACTGACTCAGCTAGGAAGTACATCTTCTAGGAATCAAGGGGACTCACTTGACCAGAAGTACATTTTCTAGGAATAAAGGGGACTGACTTGGCCAGGAAGTACATCTTCTAGGAATCAAGGGGACTGACTCGGCCAGTAAGTACATCTTCTAGGAATCAAGAGGAATGACTCAACCAGGAAGTACATCTTCTACGAATCAAGGGGACTGACTCGACCAGGAAGTATATTTTCTAGGAATCAAGGGGAATGACTCGACCAGAAAGTACACCTTCTAAGAATCAAGGGGAATGACTCGACTAGGAAGTAATCTTCTAGGAATCAAGGGGACTAACTTGACTAGGAAGTACATCTTCTAGGAATCAAGGGGAATGACTCCACTAGAAAGTACATCTTCAAGGAATCAAGACTTAAGTTTGGAAGTGCATCACCTAACAAGTAAATTTGAATTACTCAATGAAGGAAGTGTGACTCCTTACAAATGTCACTTGAATTACCCAAGGAATTGTGTCTCCTTACAAATGCCGCTTAAATTAACCAAACAAGGAAATGTGTCTCATTACAAATACCACTTAAATTATCCAAAAAAGGAAATACGTCTCCTTACTAAAGCCACTTGAATTTCCCAGACAAGGAAATGCGTCTCCTTACAAATGCCACTTAAATTATCCAGACAAGGAAATACGTATCCTTACAAATATCGCTTGAATTACCCAAACAAGGAAATGTGTCTTCTTACAAATTCTGCTTATATTATCCAGACAAGGAAATGTGTCTCCTTACAAATTCCACTTGAATTACCCAGACAAGGAAGTGCATCTCCTTACAAATATCATTTGAATTACCCAAACAAGGAAGTGCATCTCTTCACAAATGCCGCTTGAATTACCCAAAAAAGAAAGTGCGTCTCCTTACAAATGCCACTTGAATTACCCAAATAAATAAATGCATATCCTTACAAATGCCGCTTGAATTTCCCAAACAAGGAAGTATGTCTCCTAGAAATATTGAATTATAAGTTTTACTATGGATTTGATTACCAAACCCGTGTAGTAACATCGACCCCTTGCATTTGTAGATGTGACAAATTACATCCTTTGATGTTTAGGCTTTAAAGTCCTTGATTTGAAGGTTATATGTTTCTTGTTTCATCAAAGAAAACTTGTGAGTTTAAAATATGGTGTCTGGCTTGTGGCTTTGGATTTCGAGGCAATTGCTCTTACGCTGATCACATTCAATCTTGCTTCCTACCATTAACATATGTCATTGACTTGCTGCATCATTGACGCAAACTCAGATTATTAAGAGTGACTCTAAAACAAAACACAACATCTCCGCTTTTCCATGCTCCTCATAAAAACTCTTTAAACATTGGTATTTCCATGAGTTCCCAAATTTATCTGTTGATGAAACTTTTTGCATGCCTTATTTTGGCTCACAGTCATGTTTCTTTCATGTGCTAGCCTTTCTGTCTTTCTTTGTGCAATCGAAGAAGTTGGTAGCCAGTTTTGAAATCTCTTCTCACTTGTTTTGATATGGACTTGACTCAAAGACAAGAGAAAAATGACAATTTTTAGTTTTTTTTTATTTAGATAACTGACTCAAGAAAACAAAAATAAAAATATAGAGAAGAAATAAAAGACAATGAATGTCCCCGTTGAAAAATATAAAAGAAAAATTAATCTGAAAGAGAAAGTCAACTCTAATGATTATGACATGCATTTTGGATTAAGCTGTCTAATCTTTCCAACCAAACTTTCTATCAATTGTTCTTGAGTTAATGGCCCTGAAACTGAGCTACTTTCTTCGGCCAAATTCATTCGCAGACCTCATTCGGCTAGTGGCGCCTTGAAGGGTTTTCGCCAATAAGCCTTTTTCTTTCTCTCAGCTCACCATTGCCTTATGGTGTTCGAGCGGATTTTTCACCAATGATACTCTCATATTTTCATTTCTCACAGTCGTCTTACGATGCTCATGAGGGTTTTCACTGATAAGACTCTCTCATTTTAATCTCTCTCAACTTACCATCGCCTTATGGTGCCCGTGAGGGTTTTCACCAATAAGACTCTCTCATTTTTATTTCTCTCCTGATTTCTTATACAGAGGAAGACAGGTAGCTCCCAAAATGCATCATCATATCCATTTTATGTGTCATCATATCCATTGCATCATATCCTAACATTCTCAAAGATTGATCTGAAGGTCTTTCTTTGGTTGTAACTTGGCTTTTGGACAAGGTTAGAAAAAAAGGATGGCATGAGGCCCAAACGACACTTGAAGTAGGGTGGAATTTACAACTTTTGGAATCGACTCAAACAATGAAGATTAATTCATGCCCCAATTTTGTTTGACTGGGTAATTTTAAATGGTTCATTTGGTTAGAACGATCCCAAAGTAGAGCAACCTACGTACCTCACCCCCGAGAGAGGAGAATGAGGTCACACATAGTTCCGACAACTTGGTTTTTTCTTTATTTTGATTTTTTTTCTTTTTTTCTTTTATTGACTCTTTTCTCTTTGGAATTTTTTTGACTCTATTTTTCTTGACACTCCTCTCTTTTCTTTCTTTTTGGATACATTTTTCTCTCTTTTTGCTTTGGACTCTTTCTGACTCTATTTTTTACTCAACACTTTTCTTGAATTTTGCTGACTCTATCTTGATTCCAAAAAAGGGGTATGAAATAAAATAGAACTAAAGCTCAACTGGGGTAAACAAAGGATAACACAATGTTTGGATAGCAAAATAAAATGCCTTCGTTATACCAATCCTTGAAAATGCAAGTACATATCATGCAATATGACAGTGAAAGATGAAGATCATTTGTGACATATTTTACAACACTAACTTGACTTGAGCACATATTTCACTACTTCTTCTGCACTTGTCAAACGTACAACTCCATCCTTTGTTGTACATCCCTTACATCGAATGACTCATGATTTTGTGGAGCTGATTATCTCTCTATTTCTCTTGATATAGGGATCACGCGTCCATTATTTGACCTAATTGAGCTATGATTTTCAATTCATGACCAAGTTATTCTTGTTCTTTTCAAAATAATTTCCTTAATTTTGGAAGAAGGCTTCAACATGGTCACTAAATGTCTTAACACTCTACCTATTTTTCAGATGCCTTTTCTAACTTTAACCCTCTAATTCAATGTTTTATGGTTAAATTAGATTTTAAGATCTAGCTGAAAATTTCACCAGCATGTCATATGACTATAACCAACATAAAATGTACTATGTAAAGAAAACAAATAAACAACTTAAAATAAGACAAAACGACAAGGGACACCACATCTCACTAAAAGGAAAAATATAAGGGTGTAAACAAAGACGACAAAGAAACAAAACAAGATAGATTTTGAACTACAACCCTAAAATAATTCAAAAAACATGCCCAATTCGCTCAATCTCTCCAATAAACTGGCATATTATTCCTCAATTGGTGTAAAATTATCCTTTGACTTCATCCTCTTTGCTAACTCCAGCCTCGGTTGAAACTTGGACTTAGAAGTTACTTGGTAAATATGTGGGGTTCGAGGAAGATATTAAAGTACCGGTGCATACCATTATGGATAAAAAGGCTAATGAGTATGTTGTCATGCATTGTTCAAAGGATATTGAGGAACTGGAATGGAATATCTTGGATTTTGCAAAGAGGAACCTTATTGCAGGCGAGAATGTGGATTTGATATGTAAGATCAAGATTGACACTGGTAATATTGCAGAGTTGAACCTCTCGAGCTCTGCTTTGCCCCTGGAATGACGATAGGTACGTTTTTCTTCTTCTTTCCTTCAGTCCCCCTCAACTGATGGAAATATCGTCCCAAGTGTTTTACATAATCCTCGTACCCATCATGTTCCAAAAATTTGGGTACCTCAAAGCAAGGAGGAGGTTAATACTTGAAGATATGCTCGAGTCTTTATATGAAATATCTTCATAATTTGCAAGTCCTAGAGAATTTTTCATAACCCTTTCTGCACTTTTTATTTTCCCAATAATTTTCTCTATCTCTTTAGCAGATTGGGGAAGCACAATCGTTGGATTGATTGCCAAAGTGGAGAATAAGTAGAAGGTTGAGAAACAAAATCACAGACGGTATGTGGTGCTGTGAATATGATAGGCTTATATCGAGGAGCTAAAGAGAGAGCGGTGGAAGTATTGGGATGCATTTGATGTGGAATGGATTCAGAGGCATGTTGTGGTGCATCAACAATAATAAGAAACTGACTTTCTAATTGTGAAGGAAAACTCAAGGGATTTGCAGGTTCAATAGCGGGAAATGGAGGAGGAGGCAACTTACTAGCCCAAGCTCGGTGCATTTCTGTCATTTGTTGTCGTAGTCTCAAAATTTCTTGTTTTAAACTCTCATTTTCTCAACTCTTTGTCTGATCCATGATGTTACTGTCTATATATTTGTTGGAAACAACTAAATCTTCCTTGAATTTGATATGATGTGGAGGACCAGCCAGAATGCCACAAACCAACCACCTTAGAGTAACTAAACAAGAGATAACCAATGTGTTAGAATTCAACATTTAAAAAAAAAAAATCTCTTTTTGTTTCTCTTTTTTTGCTTTTGAAAAGATCACCAAACCCAATAAGGGAGATTACGTGTCTCACTCCCGAGAGAGGAGAATCAGGTGTGCGTAGTTCGTGAAGTTTTGGCACAACATGGCTGATCAAACTCTCTTTCTCTTTTTTTTTCGTGAAACTTTAGGAAGAAAAGAAAATAACGAATTTTCAAAAGAATTGACAAAAATCTTTTTGAATTTTTTCAGTTTTAAAATCCTTATACAAAATGAAACCTATGATTACCAAAGAAAATCTTTTTTGGGTTTTCGATTTTGATTTCATACGAAAATAAAACTTAAAGCTATTTAATTTTTTTTTTTGTAGTTTTATTTTAAAGATGTATATGAAACACCTACTCTAAATCAAGAGTGAAGAAAATCTTTTTGAATTTTTGAAATAAGATCCCCGAACCCACAATAGGTTGCCTACGTATCTCACTCTCGAAAGAGGAGAATCAGGGGTTTGTAGTTCGTCCATATTGGATAATTAATGATTATAAAATTGACTGAACCTTGACTTGAGAGACATGACCACAAACAAAAGATGAAAAACCTCAATAAAATCTTTTTTGAGTTTTCAACTTGATACGTATCATAAAAAAATGACATCAACAAGTATGAAAGGAAAATATTTTTGGTATTTTTTCATATGCAATGTACAGAATTTCTACCATCTTTTTCGAATTTTTCTTTTATACAACAAAGCTCCTATTGAAAAAAATCTTTTTTTGAAGTTATCGAATTATGAATGCTTGCTAAAGATAACAAAAGAAAAAAAAAATTGATGTTTATTTCCTTTTTGAGAAGAAGAGTGAAAAAGGTTAAAAAAAATCTTTTTAAATTGTGAAAAATAAAAGTCATAAAGAACTCTAAAAACTACAAAACACTCTTTTATTTTTACTCACTTTTTTTTATGAATTTTTCCTTGCCTACACACTTTTTCTTTTAATTCTAGCACATTCTTTCCCCAAATCAGTCCGTCAAATGGCCCTATTATCCTCAAAGATGCAAGAATTAGCACGTAGGGATGCTTTAGGGGTGAATATCCTATGAAGGACCAAGTGGGTCCTACTAGGTCTCAATATGATGCAAATAAGCATGACCTAAAGGCTAACCTTGGCTGGGGTTCACTAACAGGGTTGTTTGGGAGGGCGTATGGTCGATAGTGGTGGCGATAGCTTTCCACCTATTCCATACACCCAACGGTTCCCCCTCCTAAAATAAGGATGAATCAACTAGAGGTCGTGTACACACGTGTACTACGAAACTTGTTGTGGGAAAAACTGACTCAGGTTATGCACATGATGCCAGATATAAAGAAGTAACACATAATAAAAACTGTAAACATGTAGCACATAGGTACTCAACAATGATAAAAAAAAAATGCAAACGATAACACAAACAATGTTTATACACCCATAATGTCAAACTAAGCTGACACACCTCTAAAAAATAAGCTCAAATTCTAAAAATTCTCAGCAGAGTTACCAGAGCTATCACACCCCTTTTTTTTTACCAAAAAGATAGTGATTTTCAGTTTGAAAGGGTTTTATTATTAAGTGAAAAATAATGAAAATTTATTTCGAAAAGGATCCTTTTACATTTAAACTTAGAGTCATCATTTGGCATAAATTTGGGTGCCAAGTCACATTTGGAAATCCTTTTCAAAAATGGTTTTGACTCTTTTAAACTGATCCATGAACAAAGATTTTTGTTAAGGAATTCTATTGACCGAGGAAAAGGTGTTAGTCACCCCTCTATTCCGTGGTTCGACCACGTTCGCTTCGTAGAGTGTATTGGCTAATTTAACACCATGAAGTGAATAAACACAAAACATATAACACAAACAAACCAAGCAAATAAAAATCCCAAAAAAATGGTTATAGTCCAGTCCAATTATTACAAAATGAAATTAAAAAATGCGAAAATGTAAACCTACTTTATTCTAGACTAATCCTAAACTATGCTCCAATGCTTTACCTGATGTATTGGGCCTTGATCACGAGCCTCTTTTGTGTACAACTTTCTCGGGGCATTGCTCGGATAAAACAATACAGATACCACAGGGCATTCCCCAGCCAAATGAGTACAATTGAGTCAAATGCGATAAAACCAGAACTATTCAACACACATTTTAAACATTCCATCAATCTATAATCCCTAAATTTGCTTCCCTGGCCTACCGTTTGCCTAACCATTTTGACGCATCATGATATTATCATGTTCAATGACATCAATGAATCAAAATTAATCTGTATTCACTTTTATCAAGGTCATTTCCACCCCTAACAATCAATTTTAATTCTCAAACGAGAAATTATTTTAGCACATAATTCATAACCAAGGGAATCAACAATGAATCGATACCAAACAATAATTCATCACCAACAAGGATCAATCAACACACGATATTCAACTCATAACACCAAACATCATAAACAGTAAAATAAAAGAAGGAAAGAATAGAGTTGAACCTTAATTGTCAATTTCAATATATCAAAGATAGAACCGTGTCCGAAATCTTAAACCAAACCTCAACCAACAAACAAATCCAACCCCGATATACCCTTTTTCCTCTATTTTTTGCCAACCCAAATTCAAAATTGTGAAACACCGAAAACCCACCTATGTTTTGTGGTGAACCTTTGCCAAAATCATCTCAACACAATCGATTTTGGCTTATTTTTCATCGCTGGTTCTAGGAATTGGAGGCAATAGTTGTCGCCGGATAGTGAGGGATTTTGGCGGAGTATTTTGGTTGCTGATTTTGTTGAGTTTTGGGTTATTGCCGGAGCTCCAGGGAGCTTTGGTCGTCGAAATAGAGATCCTTTCGTTGTTTCTCTCTCTCAAGCTCCCCCTTCTCTCCCTCTCTGGCATTCTCTTATCCCTATTCTATGTGTATATCGCATTTTTAGTATGTGTAGTTTGTATGGGTGTGTGTCGATTTAAAGTGTGTCCGTGTATAGTGTTTACTCCATGGAAAATGGAGCTCCCTCCCTTCGATAGTAGGTCTGTGATTATGTTTATGTGTATGTGAATCAGCGTGTGTATATTCTTGTTAATCCATGTAAAAAATAAAAGTTTTTCATATGTGTATATTGCTCATTGTTTATCAATGGTAAAGGGAATTTTCCAGTGAATTTGGTGTCCTGTAGCCTCCATTCAGAGTGAGAATATGTGTATGTAATTCCCTCAATGAGAAGGAAAAAATAGAGATTGTGTAGTGTGTGTTGTGTGCCTTTTTTCTATTTTCCAATGAGTCTCCCTTTTTATTTGTGTATTATGTGTGTGAATTCAATGGAAACTCTGCATTTTTATTGTGTGGTCAGTGAAAAAATATGGGGTAGGGGGTATGTCGGGGTAGGGGGTGGGGTAGGAGTGTGTTGGTAGAATTTTATTAGGTGGGGTGGTTAATTTATCAGAAGTTTGTTGTTTTTGTCCTTTTGTGAAGGGATCATCACATGGGGTAGGGTACATGGTAAGACGAGGGTAAAAAAAGATAAATTGGGTTTTCGGGAGGGAAAAAATTATATGTCTACATCATTCCCCACTTTGGGTGTAAACACAAAGTGTTTTCAAACAATGAAGTAAACAACGAGATCGAATTTTGACCCGACCATTATTCGAAACAAGGAAACAGAAGGAAGGAATGCAACCGATTCTTGATTTTGGACATCCTACCTACCCAGGTTATGAGTGGATCGAGTCATAAGTATATCAAAGGGTTGGAAAGAGAAGGACTATACCGAGTTGGAGAGTCGAGTAAGGTCCTGTCGAGGTTATGGTCCGCGGATCTATAATTACATCAAAAATGAAAATTACAAGTTAAAAACATAAATAAAACTACAAAAGGCCTATCTATGCAGCTTACCTTGCCTCTTGACTTGCTATTTCATCACTATGTTCTCCAGGCGGGCTCCTGACTTGAAATTTCCTTACTTTGTTCTTTGGACGAGCTCCCGACTTACAATTTCATCACCTTGTTTCTTGGCATTCAATTTCTTCACCCTGTTCTCCAGGGGGGCTCCTGACTTACAATTTCTTCAATTTGTTGACTTTCAATTTCTTCACCTTGTTGCTTGAATTTCAACTTCTTCACCTTGTCACTTGACTTTCCATTTATTCGCCCTGTTCTTCAGACAGGCTCCTGAAATCACATCTAGAAAGAAAATTATCCCAAACAAAGGTTATGATAAAGAAAGATTCCATTTTTTCATAAAAGTGAAGTTCTTAACAACAAGAATTAAATTTTTTAACCCAGCTTATCATCAGAGGACTTTTGTGAAAGTCACATCATAACTACTTGAAAAATCCAAACCAAGAAATGTATCTTCTCTGGGTTAATTGGAATGATTCGACTAGAAAGTGCATTTTCTAGGAGTCAAAGAAAATGACTCGACTAGAAATTACATCTCCTAGGAATCAAGGGGAATGACTCGACTAGAAATTACATCTTCTAGAAATCAAGGGGAATGACTCAACTAGAAAGTACATCTTCTAGGAGTCAAGAGAGATTACTCGACTAGGAGGTACATCTTCTGGGAGTCAAAGGGATTGACTCGACTACGAAGTACATCTTCTAGGAATTGAGGGGACTGACTCGACCAGGAGGTACATCTTCTGGGAGTCAAGGGGACTGACTCGACCAGGAAGTACATCTTTTTGGAATTAAGGAGACTGACTCGACTAGGAAGTACATTTTCTAGGAATCAAGAGGAATGACTCAACTAGGAAGTACATATTTTTGGAATCAATGGGACTGACTCGAATAGGAAGTACTTCTTCTAGGAATCAAGGGGACTGACTCGACCAGGAAGTACATCTTCTAGGAATCAAGGGGACTGACTCGGCCAGGAAATACATCTTCTAGGAATCAAGGGGACTGACTCAGCCAAGAAGTACATCTTTTAGGAATCAAGGGGTCTGAATCGACCAGGAAGTACATCTTCTAGGAATCAAGGGGAATGACTCGACTAGGAAGTACATCTTCTCGAAATCAAGGGGACTGACTCGACTAGGAAGTATATCTTCTAGGAATCAAGGAGAATAACTCCACTAGGAAGTACATTTTCTAGGAATCAAGACTTAAGTTGTGAAGTACATTACCTAACAAGTAAAATTCAAATTACCCAATCAAGGAAGTGAGACTCCTTACAAATATCACTTGAATTACCTAAATAAATATGTCTTCTTACAAATGCCGCCTGAATTACCCAAATAAGGAAATGCGTCTCCTTATAAATACCACTTAAATTATTTAGACAAGGAAATTCATCTCCTTACAAATGCCACTAGAATTACCCAGACAAAGAAATGTGTCTCCTTACAAATGCCACTTAAATTACCCAGACAAGGAAATACGTCTCCTTACAAATTCCACTTGAATTACCCAAACAAGGAAATATGTCTCCTTAAAAATGTTGCTTAAATTATCCAAACAAGGAAATATGTCTCCTTACAAATGCCACTTGAATTACCCACACAAGGAAGTGCATCTCCTTACAAATGTCATTTGAATTACCCAAACAAGAAAGTGTCTCCTTACAAATGCCGCTTGAATTACCCAAATAAGGAAGTTCGTCACCTTACAAATGCCGCTTGAATTACCAAAACAAAGAAGTGTATCCCCTTACAAATGTCATTTGAATTTCCCAAACAAGAAAGTGCGTCTCCTAGAAATATTGAATTATAATTTTTACCATGGTTTTGATTACCAAACCAGTGCAACAACATATCATTCAATACAACTCCATGAATCCTTGAAAATGCAAATACATATCATTCAATATGACCGTGAAAGATGAAGTTCTTTTGTGATATTTTTTACAACACTAACTTGAATTGAGTACATGTGTCACTACTTCTTCTGTACTTGTCAAACGTACAACTCCATCCTTTGTTTTACATCCCTTACATTGAATGACTTATGATTTTGTGGAGCTGATTATCTTCCTGTTTCTCTTGATATAGGGATCCCGCATCCACTATTTGACCTAATTAGGCTATGATTTTCAATTGATGACCAAGTTATTCGTGTGCTTCTCAAAATAATTGCCTTAACTTTGGAAGAAGGCTTCAACATGGTCACTAAATATCTTAGTACTCCACCTATTTCTCAGATGATTTTCTAACTTTAACCCTCTAATTCAATGTTTTATGGTTAAATTGGATTTTAAGATTTAGCTGAAAATTTCATTAGCATGTCATATCACTATAACCAACATAAAATCTACTATGTAAAGAAAACAAACAAACAACTTAAAATAAGACAAAACGACAAGGTACACCACATCTCATTAAAAGGAAAAATATAAGGGTTTAAACAAAAATGACAAAGAAACAAAACAAGATAGATTTCGAACTACAACCCTGAAATAATTTAAAAAATAGAAAGGATAACAAAACAAACTACCAACAATCCTTTCAAGTAAGGAGAGGAGCGACTTCCCAATTGCTGATCTTGACATCTTAGCCACTGGTTTGCATATCAGCATGAATAGAGCTTTCTTCACTGTCAATGTTCTGCAATATAATTGATCTATCTTGAACCATCTTTTCAATTTCTCTTTTCAAATCCCGACAATCTTTATTACTGTGACTAGAGGTGGGCATAAATACCGAAAAACTGAAAAACCGAACTGAAATTTAATTTTGGTTTCGGTTTTTCAGTTTTTGGATTGATTTTGGTTTTCAATTTTTAAATTTTGGTTAAACGATTCGGTTTTCGATTTTCTTAAAACAAATTTTGGTTAAACCGAAAACCAAAATTATATAAATAATATTATAATATATATATATTATTAATTTATTATAAATATAAAATAATATATATTATCAATATATTATATTAATTATATATACATTTTAGTAAGCCCAATTCCAACTCCAAGGCGCCTAAATCCCTAAACAGTAAGCATATTACCATTCACACTCAAGTCTCAACACTCACAAACAGTAAATAGTAAATCCAAGGCGCCATTTTTTATTTATACCACCGGCGATTCGGCGAAATAGATGAAAGACCGGCGATCTACTCCCTTTCTTTACAACTACACTACGACCGGCGACCCTCAACTGCAACCCACGACCCATGAATTTGGTGTTTCGTGTTTGTGTCTAAAGAGGAGCATTCAGGTGAGTTTATGGCATTTTCTGCTTAACATGGTAGTTTATTGCATTTTCTTTATTTTACATTTGGAATGAAAACAAGTACTACATCACCCAAGAAACTTCGTATGTTAGTCCCAACGATGACATTGCTTGTTACCATAAAGAACTTGATGACATTATTTTGTTTCATTGAGTTATAGTTATTTATATTTGGGAATGAAAAATAGATTTTAAAAAGATTATTTTTCTTAAAAAAATCATCAATTTTAAATGTTCAGTTATGAAAAAGAGAGGCTCTCTACTTTAATATTTCAAACCTAAATAAAGATCCGAAATAACCGAACCGAATTTGTAGAAACCGAACCAAACTGATTTTATTTCGGTTTGGTTATGGATGTCATTTTTGTCAATCTGAAAACCGATAAACCGAACCGATATTAAACAATTAGAATGAACTGACCGAACGCCCACCCCTAACTGTGACCTTGAACATCAGAATGATATGCATTAGGGGTGGGCATTCGGTTTGTTCGGTTTGATTATTGAATATCGGTTCGATTTTTTGGTTTTTAGATTGACAAAAATGACAACCATAACCAAACCAAAATTATTTTGATTTGGTTTAGTTTTTAAAAATTTGGTTAGATTATTTTGAATTTTTATTTCGGTTTCAAAATCAAAGTAGTGAGCATTAAAAATTGGTGATTTTTCTAGAAAAATAATCTTTTTCCAAAGTTATTTTTCATTTCCAAATATAACTAATTCAACACACATGAAATAATTAGTATCTTGTGTCGTGAGCTGGGGGTCCATCGGAAACAACCTCTCTACCTTATCGGAGGTAATGGTATGGACTGCGTATATCTTACCCTCCCCAGACCCCACTATGTGGGAATACACTGGGTTTGTTGTTGTTTTTGTTGTAACACATATGAAATAACCATAAATATCTACCTCATTGATTCATCACTGTTGGCATGACGACAGTGACCGCACTCGGCAGCGACTGCCGACGGCAGTGACCGCACTCGGCAGCGACTGCCGACGGCAGTGACGAATTAAGCAAACGACTGCCGACTGTCGTTGGCGATGTTGAAATTTCAAATGAACTGATGAAGTGAGGATGGCTGAGCACCGCTGCAGCCTTCACGTTAATGTTGGGGTCTAAAGCAAAGCAGTATATCAGGATTTAGGATTACTAAATGATTGTAATTTATATATTTATATGTTATATCAGATTATATTATATTTTTAGTATGTTTACATATATAATAATATATATATATATAAATTATAATATATTATTTATATAATTTTGGTTTTTCAGTTTATTTAAAAAAATCCAAAAATCAAACCGTTTAACCAAATTTCTAAAATTTGAAATCGAAACCAATACAAAAAAACAAACCAAAATTAAATTTTGGTTTGATTTTTTAGTTTTTTCGGTTTAAACCAAAAAATGCCCAGCCCTAATAAGCACATCGTACATTAGGATCAAAATTTCTTGAATGCAGGTTAGCAGTATACCCAAGGAAAGGAGTGATCATGCCCAACTCTCTCAATCTCTGGAATAAACTGGCATGCGACTCCTCAATTAGTGTAAAATTATCCTTTGACTTCATCCTCCTTGCTAACTTCGTCCTCAGTTGAAACTTGGACTTAGAAGTTCCTTGGTAAATATGTGAGGGTCGAGGATGATGTTGAAGGACTGGTGCACGCCATTGTGAATAAGAAGGCGGATAAGTATGTTGTTGTGCATTGTTCAAAGGATACTGAGGAACTGGAATGGAATATCTTGGATTTTGCAAAGAGGAACCTTTTTGCAGGCGAGCATGTGGATTTGATGTGTACGCTCGGGATTGAGACGGGAACGACAATAGGTATGTTTTTCTTCTTCTTTCCTTCAGTCCCCCTCAACTGATGGCAATATTGTCCCAAGTGTTTTACAGAATCCTCGTACCCATCATGTTCCTCAAATTAGGATACCTTAAACCTAGGAGGGAGGTTAACACTTGAAGTCATACCCCAGTCTTTATATGAAACATCTTCATAATTTGTAAGTCCCAAATAATTTTTCATAACCCTTTTTGTACTCTTCTTTTTCCCAACTATTTTATCTTGATCTTTAGACGATTAAGGAAGCACAATCGTTTGGTTGATAGCAAAAGTGGGGGCCTCAGTAGGAGGTTGAGCAACAAAAGCACAAATGGTACGTGGTGCTGTGAATATGATAGGCTTATTATACCGAGGAGCTAAACAAAGAGTGGTGGAAATATTGGGATGCATTTGACATGGAATGGGTTCTGAGGAATGTTGTGGTGCATCAACAATAGTAGAACACTAACTTTACAATTGTGATGGAAAACTCAAGGGATTTGCAGGGTCAATAGCGTGAAATGGAGGAGGAGGCAACTCACTAGCTCAAGCTCAGTGCATTTTTGTCATTTGTTGCCTTAGCCTCAAAATCTCTTATTTTAAACTCTTATTTTCTCGACTCTTTGTCTGATCCATGATGTTACTCTCTATATATTTGTTGTACACAACTAAATCTTCCTTGAATTTGGTGTGATGTGGAGGACCAGCCAGAATGCCACAAACCAACCACCTTAAACAAACTAAACAAGAGATAACCAATATTTTAGAATTCAACATTTTTTTTTCAAAATCTCTTTTTTTTTCTTTTGAAAAGATCACCGAACCCAAGAAGGGAGCCTACGTATCTTACTTTCGAGAGAGGAGAATCAAGTATGCGTAGTTCGTGAAGTTTTGGCACAACGTGGCCGATCAAACTCTCTTTCTTTTTTTTTTCTTGAAACTTTAAGAAGAAAAGAAAATAACGAATAGTTAAAAGAATTGATGAAAATCTTTTTGAATTTTTTCAATTTTAAAATCCTTATACAAAATGAAACCTATGATTACCAAAAGAAATCTTTTTGGGGTATTCGATTTTGATTTCCGTACGAAAATGAAACTTAAAGATATTTAAAAAAATCCTTTTGTAGTTTTATTTTAAATATGTATATGAAACACTTACTCTAAATGAAGAGTGAAGAAAATCTTTTTGAATTTTTGAAATAAGATCCCCGAACCCACAATAGGCTTCCTACGTATCTCACTCCCGAAAGAGGAGTATCAGGGGTGCGTAGTTCGTCTAGATTGGATAATTAATGATTATAAAATTGACTGAACCTTGACTTGAGAGACATGACCACAAACAAAAGATGAAAAACCTCAATAAAATCTTTTTGAGTTTTCAACTTGACACTTATCATAAAAAAATAACACCAACAAGTATGAAAGGAAAATCGTTTTGGTATTTTTTCATATGCAATGTACAGAATTTCTACCATCTTTTTTGAATTTTTCTTTTATACAAATCTCCTATTGAAAAAATTCTTTTCTGAAGTTTTCGAATTATGAATGCTTGCTAAATAAAACAAAAGAAAAATCTTTTTGATGTTTATTTTCTTTTTGAGAAGATGAGTGCAAAGGTTAAAAAAAAATCTTTTTGAATTATGAAAAACAAAAGTCATAAAGAACTCTAAAAACTACGAAACAATCTCTTTTTTTTACTCACTTTTCTTCTTTTTCCTTTTTTTTGAATTTTTTCTTGTCTACACACTTTTTTTAATTCTAGCACGTGTTTTTCCCAAATCAGTCCGTCAAACGATACTATTATCCTTAAAGATGCAAGAATTAGTACGTAAGGATACTTTAGGGGTGAGTCTCCTACAAAGGACCAAGTGGGTCCCACGAGGTCTCAATATGATACAGCTAAGCATGACGTAAAGGCTAACCTTAGCTGGGGATCACTAAAAAGGCTGTTCGAAGGAGCATATGATCGATCGTGGCTTCAATAGCTTTTCACCTACTCCATACACTCAACGGCTTCCCCTCCTAAAATAAGGGTGACTCAACTAGAGGTTGTGTACACACGAGTACTACGGGACTTGTTGTGGAAAAAATGACTCAAATTATGCACATGATGCCAAATATAAAGCGGTAACACATAATAAAAACTATAAACATGTAGCACATAGGTACTCAACAATGATTAAACAAATACAAATGAAAACACAAATACTGTTTATACACCCATAATGTCAAACTAAGTCGATACATCTCCAAAAAATAAGCTCGAATTCTGAAAATTCCCCAGCAGAATCGCCAGAGTTGTCACACCCCTTTTTTAACCAAAAAGATATTGATTTTAAGTTTGAATTGGTTTTTATTATTAAGTGACAAAGAATGAAAAATTATTTTGAAAAGGATCCTTTTACATTAAAACTCAGAATCGTCATTTGACATAAATCTAGTGTGCCAAGTCATCTTTGGAAATCCTTTTCAAAAATGGTTTTGACTCTTTTAAACTGATCCATGAATAGAGATTTTGATTAAGGAATTCTGTTGATCGAGTGAAAGGTGTTAGGCACCCCTCAATCTCGTGGTTCGACCACGGTCGCTTCGTGGAGTTTATCGGCTAATTTAGCACTATGAAGTAAATAAATACAAAACATATAACACAACAAACCAACCAAACAAAAATCCTAAAAAAAGGTTAATGTCCAGTCCAATTATTACAAACCAAAATTAAAAAAAGCTGAAATGTAAACCTATTTTATTCTACACTAATCCTAAACTATGCTCCAATGCTTTACTCGATGTCTCGGGATTTGATCACGAGCCTCCTTTGCGTACAACTTTCTTTGAGCATTTCCCAGATAAAACAATACAGATACCTCAGGGCATTCCCCGGCTAAAAGAGTACAATTGAGTCAAATGCGATAAAACCAGAACCATTTAACACACATTTCAAACATTTCATCAATCCACAATCCCTAAATTTGTCTACCCAACCTACCGTTTGCCTAACCATTTTTACTTATCATGATACTATCACGTTCAATGACATCAATGAATCAAAATTAATCCATATTCACTTTTATCAAGGTCAATTTCCACCCTAAATAATCAATTTTAATTCTCAAATGAGATATTATTTTATCACATAATTCATAACCAAGGGAATCAACAATGAATCGATACCAAACAACTATTCATCACCAACAAGGATCAATCAACACACGATATTCAACTTGTAGCACCAAACAACATAAATAGTAAAATAAAAAAAGGGATGAATAGAGTTGAACGTTAATTGTTGATTTCAATATACCGAAGATAGAACTATGTCTGAAATGTCGAACTAAACCTCAACCAGCAAACAAAACCAACCCTGATATACCATTTTTGCTCTATTTTTGCCAACTCGGATTCAAAATTGTGAAACATAGGAAACCCACTTATGTTTACAAGCGAAGCTTTGACGAAATCAGCTCAACACAGTCAATTTTTGCTTGTTTTCATTGCTGGTTCTAGGAATTGGAGGCAATGGAGGTCGTCGGACAGTGAGGGATTCCAGCGGAGTAGTTTGGTCACTGATTTTATTGAGCTTTGGGTTATTGTCAGAGCTCTGGTGAGCTCTGGTCGCCAGAATAGAGCTTATTTCGTTGTTTCTCTCCCTTAAGCTCCCTCTTCTCTCCCTCTCCAATATTCTCATATTTTTATTCTGTATGTATATCGTATTTTTGGTGTATGTAGTATGTTTGGGTGTGTGTCAGTTTAAAGTGTGTGCGTGTGTAGTAGTTACTCCATGGAAAATGGAGCTCCTTCCCTTCGATGGTGGGTCTATGATTATGTATATGTTTATGTGAATCAGCATGTGTATATTCTTGTTAATCTATGGAAAAAATGGAAGCTTTTCTTGTGTATATATTGCTCACTGTATATCAATAGTGAAGGGAATTTTCCAGTGAATTTGGTGTCCTGTGGCCATCATTTAGAGTGAGAATATGTGTATGTAATTCCCTCAATGAGAAGGAAAAAATGAAGATTGTGTATTGTGGTTGTGTGCCTTTTTTCTCCTTTCCAGTGAGTCTCCCTTTTTATTTATGTATTGCGTGTGTGAATTCGATGGAAGCTCTGTGTGTGATGTGTATTCACAGTGTGCATTTTTATTGTGTTCTTAATGTAAAAAAGTGAGGTAGGGGGTATGTGGGGGTAGAGGGTTGGGTAGGGGTATGTGTTGGTTAAATTTGATTAGGTAGGGTAGTTAATTTGTTAGAAGTTTGTTATTTTTGTCCTTTTGTGAAAGGATCATCACATGGGGTAAGGTACATGGTAAGACAAGGGTAAAAAAAGATAAATTGGGTTTTCGGGAGGAACAAAATTATATGTCTACAATGGCTCTAACTAAAAAAGTTGTTGAAGAAGAAGAAGGTTGGGGAAGATGCTTAGCAGTTGAGAGTCGAGCGATAGATGCCTTGGCTTTCATAAATTTGAAAAAATATGGATTGGATATAATACAATTCATCATGTGGAGAAAAAAGGCACTGACAATAAGCAAGAAAATTTTGAAAACGTTAAGGAAGATGACACAGTAGCTGCTATCAAAGAAATTAAAGAAGTAGATCTGTAAATTGGAAATAAAAGTCTAGACGTGGGGGGTATTGAAGTAGATTCTGAATAGACAGTGTCTGAAACTCTATATTCCAATAATAGCTTTAACGGAGAAAGCACAGAGGGAGATATAGTAGAAGTAGAAGTCTCTGATCAATCATCTATCATATCAAGGTCAATGGTTCGGAGCAAATTTTGGAAGTTGATGAAGAAGCTAAAGAACAAATGAATGATGAAGTTGAAAAAGAAGTCTCAAGTCAAGATGTTGAGAGACATAGTATGATTGAAGAATAAGATAGGAAATTTAGTGGTGGATCCTATTATGGTGCTGAGATTTCACGAAAAATTGATAATCAGATCGTCATCAAATCAAATGAGGAGGATGATACAGATGAAATCTCCATATGTCATAAAGATTCCTTAGAAGGAGCATGTTCTAAAGTCTTGAATACTGGAGTACAACACTTACCCATCAAAGATGTTTCTCCAGATAGTACAACTGCCAGAAAGTTAAGTGAAAGGGGGAGCTCAAAAACTCAGCAAGGAGATATTTCCTGTGGTTCACAAAAACCACAAAGAAATATTGTCAAGCCATTCCGTTGCAAAGATGAAAATTTTTTCAATAAGTATTTATGTTTCTTTTTAGGCTCAATTATTGACAGAAAACCTTTTTTAAATCAAGAAGGAAAAGGAGTCGAAAAATATCATTGAGATCTTCACCAAGGCACCGCTCAAAGATTTGATTGAGTTCTTCTACAAGAAGTTTGGGGTAGCTTCCAAAAAATCACTTTGAAGGGGAGTGTGAAAAATATTAAAGTTGGTCTTTTGAATATCATACATTTTCTAGTAAAGTTTCTAGAATATCTAGTGTAATTTCTAGTATAATCATCTCGAAGAAATATCAAGATATTCTAGGTAGAAGAATCTAGAAAATGATAGTGTAGTCTATTTGATATTTTATTTAGGAAAGATCTAACTATTCTAGAGTGTTAGACATTTGAGGGTGATATTTGTGGAAGAGGATAGAATATTCTAGATTTGTATTATCTAGAATCATTCCTAAACAAGTATAAATAGGTGATGATATTATGCATTTGTAATCAAACAAAAAATTAAACCAATCAAGTAGTGTTCTCTATATTAAAGTTCTTCCTTCTCTTTTGATAGCTTGCTCTTCTTGTAGAATCTTTCAATCTTAGTTAATGATCTTATACTAGGAGAAGGTCTCTCCAACTACATCATTCTTCCGCTATTTTCTACAAACTTTACAAGAATAAGTGCAACAAGTGCCTCAAAATTCTTCCACTCTATAGCACAAGCTGGACAGAAACAAGTGCCTCAGAGTTCTTCCACTCTAGTAGCTTGAGCTGGAAATGGAAATACAATGAGTGCCTCGAGATTCTTACTATCCAGTAGCACAAACTGGATAAGAACAAGCGAAACAAGTTTCTCAGAATTCTTCCACTCAAGTAGCACAAATTGGATAAAAATAAGTGTAACAAGTGCCTCAAAGTTCTTCCACTTTCGTAGCACAAGCTTGACAGGGGAGAGTGCAACAAGTACCTCAGAGTTCTTCCACTCTTGTGGAACAAGTTGGAGAATGATGAGTACAACAAGTTTCAGGATTCTTCTACTCTAGTACCACTAGTTTCTACCATTTGTGCAAAAAATGAACAACAATCTGGAGAACGGGGCAAGAGCATATAAATTTTGAATATAACCCGGGCTGATCGATGCCCATCACTTTCCGTTAAGGATAGGAATTCATAAAAAAACAATGAGATCAAAAGCCAAAAGGGATTACTAGAGTTTGAACACATGACTTAATGCAAATCTTGAACATTCTTTGCCATTGATCAAGATAGAATAGTAATATCACTATTTTGAATAAAGTTGCCTATCTAAATTAACAACAACGTTTTTGGACCAAGAGGAAATTGATCACTTAGAACAAAGTATGCCCTGATTTTCATCAACATATGCTCAACTTTCATCTTCATGTTCAAATTCCAGCTGAGACAAAAATATTTCACGTTCAAATTTCAGCTGAGACAAAAATGCTAGGTAATTTCTTACCATCTATCCTAGACTTGGTGAATAGAGTTTTCTAGTATATGTTGCTGGTGAGAGGTGGTTGCTATCATAGAATTAGTTGATCTCGAGATGCGCAAACTAGCCTGAACACCACTGCTATATTTTTTAAAAAGAAGACTCATCTTGAGGATGTATATCAGGCAAAGATTTTGACAAGTTGATGTGTTTAAAGGACATTAATCTCAACTATATATATGGATCATCTCGTGAAAAATCCACTTTAGTTTTTGGAAATTATCTTACCAAGAGTTTAGATGACATGTCATTCTTCGGCACTGGAGGTTTGATCTTCTGATAACTTTTTCCTGGTCAACTTACACATAATTTAGTGAATTTACTACTCCCTCCGTTTGAAAAAGAATGACCTATTTTGACTTGGCACAAAGTTTAAGAAAATAAAGAATACTTTTGAATCTTGTGGTCTTAAATTAAAGTTGTGTCAAATGTACTAAAATGCCCTTTAATCTTGTAGTCCTAAATATGTCATGTGGAAAGTATAAATTAAAGTATTGCCAAAAAAGAAAAAGGGTCATTTTTTTTTTAAATGGACTAAAAAGGAAAGTAGGTCATTCTTTTTTAAATGGAGGGAGTATTACAAATGGTTAGTTTAGTGCCTTCATTATTACAAAATACAATTTTGTAATTCAAGTTTTACAAAGAGCAAGTTTAATGGCCATTTATGTAGTTTTATCCTATTCCTAGCTAAGAGGATTCACAAAAGTACTAAAATGTTATACCTAGTACTTGAACATGTGATCTAATAAATTTTTGAATCTTCTTTACCACTAAATTATTAGAATTTTCTACTATATGAAAGCATTTTCAGTAGTTCATATAAAATAAACGGAAAAGGGTCAAAAATATCCCTGAACTATTCAAAATGGATCCAAAATACCTTTTATTTTTTTCTGGCTCAAAAATAACCTTTTTTGCTCAAAAATACTCCTCCATTAATTTTTTGATTCAAAAATACCCCTCCATTAATTTTTTGGCTAAAAAATACCCTTCTCTCTAACGAAATGCTGCCAAACACACCACATAGATAAAAAAAAGTCACTTAATCAGTCCACATCAACATACATATGGAAAATCACTCCATTTAATCCACCTAACATTCAACCTATTTTATTCTATTTAAAAATTTAATCCGATCCATATTCAAAAAATTCGAACCAAGAGGTGTGAAGCCCCCTTTTTAAACCAAAAAAGAATCAAATTTTAAGTTTGAAAAGGGTTTTAATTATTAAGTGATAAAATATGAAAATTGTTTCGAAAAAGATTCATTTTACAATTAACTTAGAGTCCCCACTTGGCATAATCAGGTGTGTCAAGTCACCTTTGAAAATCCTTTTTCAAAACTGTTTTTGACTCTTTAAAAGTGATTTGTGAACAGAGATCCCTGCTAAGGAATTCTGTTGACCAAGGGGAAGGTGTTAGGCACCCCTCGATCCCGTGGTTCGACCATGGTCACTTCATAGAGTATATCGGCTGGTACAACACTATAGAATGCATAAACCAAATAAAACACACAAACCAAGCAAATCAAATAAAGTTCAAAACCAAAATAATGTCCAGTCCGAATTATACAGTCCAAAAATAAAAAAATACAAAAATGTAAATCCTATTCTAAACTAATCCTAGACTATGATTTATCCGACGCCTCGAGCCTTCTTCACGGACATCCTCCAGATACAAGATACTCCAGGGCATTCCCCGATGAATATGTACAATGTGACCTCGGGGCATTCACCTGCGAATGAATATATTTGATTAAATGCGATAAAATGAAATAATCTCAAGACAAAATTCAATCATGCCATAGTCGTCCGTTTCTACAATTTTCTTCCCAAACTTAGTATTTGTCTACCCATTTAACGACCTAAAACAATGATACTATCAATTTTAACACTGTCTATCAATGAATCAAAAATAATCAACATTCACCTTATCAATCTTTTAATTTTTCATACTCAAATTACCAATTCCAAATCTCAAATGATATATCATTTCATCACGTCATACATAATAAACGAAATCAACAATGAATCAAAAACCAAGCAATATTCACTACCAATAAAGACCAAACAATCAACCAAGATGTTCAATCCATAACACTGAGTATCACAAACAAGAAAATAAAAGAGTAGAGGTTAGAAATGGACCTCGATTTAGAACTTTCGAAGAATGTTGCTTGATAAAATAAAGAAATCCTATTTCGAATAACCTCAACTCAACCTTAATAAATAACAATATCCAACTTGGTATCAAGAAATAATGATCCAGACAAGATTTTAATCCCAAGAAAGAAGAAATAACAAGCAAGCCGAGACTGAAATTGAAAAAAACTGAGAAAACCCATATCCGAGATCTCAAAAAATAGACAAAAATAGCCAAGAATTAGGGAATTACCAGAGAAACTGAGAAACCCGTGTGACCAAAACTCCGACGAACTCAGACAACGGCAAAAATTGACAAAAACAGATCAAAATCCAGCGATCTAACATTCTCCGGCAGGATTTATGGGTTGGTTGATGATTATTGCTTTGCTGAGATCCAACGAGATCAACAACGATGAAATATCGAAAGATAAAAGGCGTTAGCAACGTTTTCGGTGAGAACTCGCCGGAAAAAGGAGTCTCTTGACTATTTCTCCTCCCTTAAGTCGCCATCCTTACCTTCTCACTCCGTTTAACCTCACTTTCTCGATTTTTCCTGTCCCGGTGTGCGTGTATGTTCTAGGTTTTTTTTGTGTGATTTTTTGGTGACTAGTGTATATGTCTATGTATCCCTTTTTACCAGGGAAAAAGATGGCGTATATGACTATCTCCCTCTATTTTTCAACTCTTTTTGATCACCGTATCCGATCAACTCTTTTTTTTCATTTTTCTTCTCGATTGTGTGTCCGTGATTGTGTGTGTTTGTTCTATTGAATGGAATTTTTTGTGTGTTCAATGGCGAGGTGAAGCTGTGATGTTGGAGAAAAATAAAATATGATGGAAATTGGAGTGTGTAATCTGTATATATTGTTATTCTAATGGTGTCTGCGTCCAGTGAGAGTATTCTGTGTATATGAGTTCCTGGGTGTGTGTGTATTATTCCTTTACCCCATTGGAGTGTGAATTATGAATGCAAATTGGAGTGTATTGTGAGATTCTATATATGCGACCTGTGTGGGTGAGCTTTCTACTATGTGTGTATTATGTATATATACCGATGGTGAAGACGAGTGAGAAGAATGTGAAAGGTGAGGTATGTGGGGTAAGGGTGAGGTGGGGTACGTGGGGTAAGGGTGAGGTGGGGTAGGGGTGGTGAGGGTAGGATGAGATAAAATTTGCTATGAATTTGTTGAGAGTTGGTTGTTATTTTTGTCATTTAGTGGAAAAATTATCAACTAAAAAGGGGGTGTATGGTAAGGCGGTAAATGAGTAAAAAATAATTTATGGGAGAGACAAAGTTACGTGTCTACATCATGCCTCTTTTTGGGTGTAAACATAAAGTGTTTTCAGACAAAAAAATAGACAACGAGATAGAATTTTGTCCCAACTATTATTCAAAAGAAGAAAACAGAAGGACGGAATGCGACCGATTCTTGATTTTGGACATCCTAATTACCCAGATTATGAAGGAATCGAGTCATAAGTATCTCAATGGGTTGGAAAGGAAGGGAATATACTGAGTTGGAGAGTCGAGTGAGGCCCTGTAGAGGTTTTGGTCTGCAGCTCTGTTAGTTCATCAAAATAAAAATTACAAGTTAAAAGATAACAAAAATTACAAAAGTCCTATCTATGCAGTTTCTCTTGACTCTTGAAATGAGTTTCTGATACTTTCAAAATTGACAAAAGATTTTATATTCTTTGAGATGAGCTTGAGAATAGATTCTTTCTCCATACAAAATTTGATGTTGGAGATGAACTCGAACATTGACCATGTTTTTTATGTAGGACTTCTGAACTTTGAACTTGAATTTGAAAATCCTCACCCTATTCTCCAGGCGGGCTCCTAACTTACAATTTCTTCCTCTTGTTGCTTGGCTTTCAATTTATTCGCCTTGTTTCTTGATTTTTAGATTTCATCATCCTGTTCTTCAGGCGGGTTCCTGACTTGCAATTTCCTCTCTCTGTTCTTTGGGCGAGCTCCTGACTTTCAATTTCATCACCCTATTCTTCGGGCGGGCTCCCTATTTGAAATTTCCTCACTCTATTCTCCAGGAGAGCTCTTGACTTTTAATTTCGTCACCTTATTCTTCAGAAGGGCTCCCGAGTTACAGTTTTTTCTCCCTATTCTTTGGGTGAGCTCCCGAGTTGTAATTTCTTTACCTTATTATTCGGACAAGATCCCGAGTTTCAATTTCATTACCCTGTTCTTCAGGCGGGCTCTTGACTTGTAATTTCCTCACTCTGTTCTCCGAGCGAGCTTCCGCATTTAATTTTATCACCCTATTCTTCAGACGGACTCCCGAGTTGTAATTTCTTCTCCCTATTCTTTGGGTGGGCTCTCGAGTTGCAATTTCTTCACCCTATTCTTCGAGCGGGCTCCCGAGTTGCAATTTCATCACCCTATTATTCAGGAGGGCTCCTGACTTGCAATTTTCTCACTCCATTCTCTGGGAAGCTCCCGATTTTTAATTTTATCACCGTATTCTTCGGGCGGGCTCCTGAGTTGCAATTTCTTCACCCTATTCTTCGGTTGGGCTCCTGACTTTCAATTTCATCACCCTATTCTTCGTGCGGGCTCCTGAGTTGCAATTTCTTCACCCTATTCTTCATGCAGGCTCCCGAGTTGCAATTTCTTCACCCTATTCTTTGGGCAGGATCCCGAGTTGTAATTTCATCACCTTGTTCTTCAGGCGGGCTCCTGACTTATAATTTCACTCTATTCTTCGAGCGAGCTCCCGACTTTGAATTTCATCACCCTATTCTTCGGGCGGGATCATGAGTTGAAATTTCTTCACCCTATTCTTCAGGTGGGCTCCCAACTTTCAATTTCATCACCCTATTCTTAAGGTGGGCTCCCGAGTTGCAATTTCTTTACCCTATTCTTCGAGCGGTCTCCTGGGTTGCAATTTTTTTACCCTATTCTTCAGGCGGGTCCCCGAGTTGCATTTCATCACCCTGTTCTTCAGGTGGGCTCCTCACTTACAATTTCCTCACTTTGTTCTTTAGGCAAGCTCCCGACTTGCAATTTCATCACCCTATTCTTCGGGCGGGCTCCCGACTTGCAATTTTCTCACTTGGATCTCCGAGCCTTGTTCTTCAAGCAGGCTCCTAACTTGCAATTTCTTCACCCTGTTCTCCAGGTGAGCTCCTGAAATCAAAATCAAAACTTATCCCAAACAAATATTATGATAAAAAAGATTCCAATTTCAGAAAAATAAAGTCTCACTTTCTAGGAGGGACCTAAAGTGAAGTTCCATATAGCATGAATTACTTTTAATTTTTGCCCCAGTTTTCTTCAAAAGCTTTTGCTGGTGTCAAACCCAATCACAACTAATTGCAACAATGCATAATGCAAAGATGAATCAAGATTCAAATCAACAAATGCATCTTTTGAGGATAAAATTTAATGACTGAGACCAATAAATCCCTCTCTTAAGAATGAAAGTGAAAGGTTCTTGCTAAAAGTGCATCTTTTAGACTTAACGATTCAAATTTGGAAGTGCACCTCCTAGCCATAAGACATGAAAGACCCAAATTAGAGAATGTGTCTCTTAGGGGTACAAGATGGTGAGTTTTACCATAATTTCGATTACCAAACCTGTATAGCAACACTTTATTTGCATTTGCAGAAATGAGGAATTGCACCTCTGGACATTTGCACTTTGAAGCCTTTGCTTTGAAGGTAGAAATTTTTCCTGTTTCATACAAAGAAAACTTGTGAGTTAAAAATAGGGCGGTTGGCTTGTGGCTTTGGCTTTTGAGGCAATTTCTCTTGCACTCATCAAATTTAAATTTTGTTTCCAATCATTAGCATTTGTCATTTCCTTGTTGAACCATTGATCCAAACTCAGAATATTAAGATTGACTCTAAAACAAACACAGTATCTCTACTTTTCTATGTTTCTCAGATAATTCCTTTTAAACCTTGGTATTTCCACGAATCCCCCAAATCTGTCCATTGACAACAACCTTTTGCATGCCTTGTTCGGACTTGTAATCTCGTTTCTTTCAAGTGTCAGCCTTTTGTCTTGCTTTGTGCAATTAAAGAAATTGGTAGCCAGTTTTGAAATCTTTTCTCACTTGCTTTGACATGGACTTGACTCAAAGGCATGAGAAAAATAATTTTTGTTCGAATGACAGACTCAAAAGGACAAAAATAGAAATAAAAAGAAGAAAGAAAAGACATTGTTTGTCCCTTTTTAAAAATAAAGAAAAGAAAAGATTTATCTGAAAAAGACAATCAATTCTAATGATTATGCCGTGTGTTTTGGATTATGCTTCCTGATCTTTTAATCCAAACTTTCCATCAGTTGTTGTTGAGTTAATGGACTTGAAACTAAGTTACTTTCTTTAGCCAATAGAATTTAGAGACCTCATTCGGCTAGTGACGCCTTGAAGGGTTTTCGCCAACAAGCCACTCTCATTTTCTTTCTCATCTTACCATTGCCTTATGGTGTTCGTTAGGGTTTTCATCAATAAGACTTTCTTGTTTTCATTTCATTTTTGCCAACAAGCCTCTCTTATTTTCTTTCTCATCTTACCATTGCCTTATGGTGTCCATGTGGGTTTTCATCAATAAGACTTTCTTATTTTTATTTCTCTCAACTCAGAATCGTCTTACGGTCCCCGTGAGGGTTTTTATCGATAAGACTCTTTCATTTTTATTTCTCTCATCTCACCATAGTCTTACGATGCCTGTGGGGATTCTCACTAATAAGGCTCTCTTATTTTTATTTCTCTCCTGATTCTTTATGCCAAGGAAGACAAGTATTTCCTAACATTCATCATCATATGCATTGCATTCTTAGCCTTAAAATTCTCAAAGATTTATCTGAAAGTCTTTCTTTGGCTGTAACTTGACTTTTGAATAAGGTTAGAAAAAAAGAATATCATGAGGTCCAAACGACACTTGAAGTGGGGTAGGACTTACAACTTTTGGAATCAACTCAAACAATGAGAATTAACTCATGCCCCAATTTTTTTTGGATGGGCAATTCTAAATTATTTATTTGGTTGGACCGATCCCCGAATAGGGCATCCTACGTATCTCACTTTCAAGAGAGGAGAATCAAGTCACACGTAGTTCTGACAACTTTTTTTTCACTTGATTCTGATTTTTTCTCTTTTATTGACTCTTTTCTCTTTAGGATTTTTTTTCTGACTCTATTTTCTTAACACTCTACTCTTTTCATTCATATTGGACACATTTTTTTCTCTTTTTTTTTTAAAACCCTACTCGACACTTTTCTTGAATTTGGCTGACTCTATCTTAATTCCAAAAAAGGGGTTGATGTTGGGAGAATTTGCACGCCAAAGGACCATAATTTACCCATATTTTAGCTAAGTTTTGAGGACAAAATATATAATTCCTGCACTTTTAGTCCATTTTCCTGTAAGTAAGCTAACCTATGTGATTAGCATGTTTTCAGGTATTAATGATGAAGATTTCAGCACTTTGTGGACCTTTGGACAACTAGGGAAAACTTCACAGAAGAGGGAAGGCAGCTTTTGGAAGCTTATGGACTGAATGTGACGCATGGAGAAATTGTCCCGGGCAAAAACAGTATTTTTAAATACTTAGGGGTGTAGCAGTAACTTAATAGGACTAGGACAAGGATGTTATAAAAACCCTATTTTGCTGAATTTTTCAGCATTCATTCATTCATGCATTGATCGATTCATTGATTCATGAATTAATTCAGTCGACACTTTTTAGTATTATTCAGTTTACAGATTCTATAAGTTAGAACAGAGAAACACGGCTCTTTGGTGGAAGACGGCTAAGAGGAGAAACGTCATCCCTCTTTGACGTTAAAATCATCCTCTCGCGAAGATTGTTCTAGTTGCGGTATGATGATGATGTCTTCGTTGTTTTCCTTTACAATCATGAGTAGCTAAACTTCTCTGTTAGGGTTATGGAAGCCTTTTGATATACTATCTATTACTATGAGTTTGTGAATTCTTGATGTGTATGCTACTTATATCATTACTCTCTTCGTTTTAATTTAATTCTCGTGGTTGCAAACATAGAGAATAGGCCATTATAGCATTAACTTGTTCGAGAGAAAAGTTACATATTTGGAAAAGAGAGTGTGACAAGGAAATAGGGCTACCAACCCCTATTTACACGTTAGTGCCGTAACTGGGTTAACTTCTTGGAGAATTTGTACCTTAGTTATACGCTTTAAGCTCGAGAGAGTTAAAGTGAAATAATCCTTGATGGTTGAGAAACACTAGGATTTACCATTAGAATACGAATCTCTATAAGTGCATGCATGTCTGAATTCCGCATTACTCATAGTTAATAGATACGTAGAACTCATAAGGCGGACATAACCCTAACTTATTTTTCTCTGTGATTAAATCTTACTAAACAAAGCATTTTGTTGTTACTTTGATAGCATTAATTCACGCCAAATCCAATCCCCCCTTTCCCGTGGAATTTTCGATCAACAGTCTACTAATAATTGCAACACTTAGTGACCAAGTATTCCCTGTGGGATTCGACACCCAACCCATTTGGGTTCTATATTTGACAGCGACCGCTTACACTCTTACGAGAGATGTAGTTTGGGCGTTATCAGGGGTATGAAAGAAAATAACACTAAAGATCAAGTGGGGTAAACAAAGGATGACACGATGTTTGGATAGCAGAATGAAATGCTTTCATCATATCAATCCTTAAAAAATGCAAGTACATAACATGTAAGATGAAAGTGGGAGTAAAAAATGCAAGTACATAACATGCAATATGAAAGTGGGAGATCAAGATCATGTATGACATTTTTTATAGAACTAACTTTAACTGATCCTGTGGGTCACTACTTCTTCTGTACTTTCCTAGCATACAACTCCACATTTGTTGTACATATCTTACATCAAATGACTCATGCTTTCATGGAGCTGATTTTCTTTCTGGCCCTTTTGATATAGGATCACACATCTACTATTTGACCTAATTGAGACATGTCTTTCAATTGATGATCAAGTTATTCCTGTGATTCTCAAAATAATTGCCTCAATTTTCAAAGAAGGCTTCAACTTGTCACCAAATATCTCGGCACTCTATCAATTTTTCAGATGCCTCTTTTTATTAACTTTAACCCTTTGATTCAATGTTTCATGATTAAACTGGATTTTAAGATCCGGCTGAAAATTCCCCAGGCATGTCATAACACTAGAATCAACATAAAATGTATTGTGTAAATAAGATAAACAAACAACTCAAAATAAGACAGAGGTCAAAAGGGACACTACATTTTTCTGAAAGGAAAGATAGAAGGGTTTAAATATAAACGACAAAAAAACAAAAAAAAATAGATTCTGAATTACAACCCTAAAATAATTCAGAAAATAGAAAGGAAAACAAAACAAACTACCAACAATCCTTCCTGGTAAAGAGAGGAGTGGCTTCCCAATTGTTGAGCTTGACATCTTAGCCACTGAGTTGCATATCATCATGACTAGAGCTTTCACCACTTCCAATGTTCTGCACCACAATCAATTTATCTTGAATCATCTTTTCTATTTCTCTTTTCAAAGTACGATAATCTTCAATAATGTGACCCTGAATATCAGAATGATATGCACATCATACATGATGATCAAAATTTCTTGAATGCGGGTCAGGAGTATACCCAAGGAAATGAGTGATCACCCCCCATTGTAGTAATCTCTGGAACAAACTAGCACATGATTCTCTAATTGGCATGAAACTATCCCTAGGCTTCTGCCTCTTCTCATTATTTTATTTGGACCGAACATCGGGCTTAGAAGGGCTTTGATATGTTTGTAGAGATGGAGGGTGAATCTGAGGTGTTGGTGCATGCCATTATAGTAAGAAGGGAGTTAAACATATGGTTGTGCATAGTATACTAGATATGGAGGTGGGGAGATAGAGTATAATGGATTTTGGGAGTGATTATATAGAGCTTGGAAATGAAATTATGCTTGAGACTAAGGATAACTATGATGTGGTCTTCTTGGACGTGCCCGTTTTAACTACAATAGTAGTTGCATCTTCCTCATTCTTCTTCCCTCCAGTTTCTTTTAATTGATTGCAATATTATCCCAAATGTTTCACAGATTCCCTATGTCTATCTCGCTCCTCGAATTTCGATATCTCAAGGCTTGGAGGAAGGTTAACACTTAAAGATATGCCCTAGTTTTTATATGAAACATCTTCTTTACCCGCCAGTCCTGTGGAACTTTTCATAGCATTTTCTGCACTCTTCATTTTTTCAACTATTTTCTCTGGCTCTTCAGGAACGCTAGGCTTCTTGTTAAGAAATTTTGGTGGTCCAATTAACTTAAAAGTAGGCCTAGGAGTATAACAATGATAACCTAGAGTATTGAACATGGGTCCATTAGCAGCATGGAGAAGCACAACCATTGGGCGTCTAGCCAATGTGGATGTCTCAGTAGAGGATTGAGCAACAAAATCATAGATGACATGTGGTGTTGTGAATGTAGTAGGCTTATGCTGAGGAGCTAGAGAAAGAGTGGTGGAAGTATTGGGATGCTTTTTGCTTGGAATGAATTTTGAGTCATGTTGCAGTGCATCAACAACAATAGAAAACTGACTTTGCGATTTTGGTGGAAAACTCGAGGCATTTGTAAAAACAATAGCGATAAATGGAGGAGGGGGCAACCAGATTGCCCAAGCTCGATGTATTTTTGTCATTTGTTGCCTTAGTCTCCTAATCTCTTGATTTAAACTATCATTTTCCAGATTTATTGTTTGATTCATGATGTCACTCTCTATATCATTGTTGGACACAATAAACCCTTCTTTGGATTTGGTGTGCTGTGGAGGACCAGCTACAATGCCACAAACCAACCACCTTAAACTAACTGAACAAGAGATAACGAACGTGTTAGAGTTCAACACTATCTCAAAACCTTTTTCTTTTTTATTTTCTTTGGAAAAGATCACCAAACCCAAGAAGGGCTCCTACGTATCTCACTCCCGAGAGAGGAGAATCAGGTGTGCGTAGTTCGTGAAGTTTTGGCACAACATGGCCAATCAAACTCTCTTAATTTTTTCTTTTTCTTTTTCTTGAAACTTTAAGAAGAAAAGAAAATAACAAATTATCAAAATAATTGACGAAAATCTTTTTGAATTTTTCAGCTTTAACATCCCTATACAAAATAAAACCAAGGATTAAGAAAAATCTTTTTGGGTTTTTGATTTTGAATTTCATACGAAAGTGAAACTTGAAACTACTAAAGGAAAATCTTTCTGTAGTTTTATTTTAAAGATGTATATGACACCTACTCTAAAGGAAGAGTGAAGAAAATCTTTTTGGATTTTTTAAATAAGATCACCGAATCCATGAAGGGCTTCCTACGTATCTCACTCCCGAGAGAGGAGAATCAAGTGTGCGTATTTCGTCCAGATTGGAAAAATAAATATTAAACAACTGACTGAACCCTAACCTAAGAGACACAACCAAAAACAGACGATAAAAACATTAATAAAAAAAATTGGGGTTTTCAATTTGACACTTCACATAAAACTGACACCAACAACTATGAAATAATAAATCTTTTTGATATTTTGATTATGTGAAATGTACAAAACTTCTACCATCTTTTTGAATTTTTTTTATAAAAAAATCCTATTAAAAAATATCTTTTTGAAAATTTTAAATTATGAATGCTTGCTAAAAGAGACAAAGGGAAATCCTTTTCGATGTTTTTATTTTTTTTTTTGAGAAAATGAGTGCAAAAGGTAAAAATCTTTTTGAATTTTTAGATTGTGAAAAACAAAAACCATAAAATTCTAAAAAACTACGAGACTCTTTTTTCTTGGACTCACCTTTTTTTTTTCTCTTTTTTTTCAAACTTTTCCTTGCCTACACACTTTTTTTTTTTTTTTTTTTTTTGAGAAAATGAGTGCAAAAGGTAAAAATCTTTTTGAATTTTTGGATTGTGAAAAACAAAAGCCATAAAATTCTAAAAACCTACGAGACTCTTTTTTCTTGGACTCACCTTTTTTTTTTCTTTTTTTTTTTCAAACTTTTCCTTGCCTACACACTTTCTTTTAGTTCTAGCACATGCTTTTCTCCAAATTAATAAGTTAAATGACCCTGTTGCCCTCAAAGATGCAATAATTAGCACGTAAGGATGCGTTAGGGGTGAGTCTCCTACAAAGGACTAAGTGGGTCCCGCTAGGTCTCAATATGATGCAGATAAGCATGACCTAAAGGTTGACCTATGTTGAGGTCCACTAACAAGGTCGTTCGAGGGAGCGTATGGTCGATAGTGGCTGCGAGATCTTTTCACCCACTCCATACGTCCGACGGCTCCCCCACCTAAAATAAAGGTGACTCAACTAGAGTTCGTGTACATGACGTATACTCCGAGACTTGTTGCGAAAGAAATGACTCGGATTATGTAAATGATGTCAGCTATAAAGCGGTAACACATAAAGGAAAACTGTAAACACGTAGCACGTAGGCACACAACAATGATAAAACAAAAACACAAATAATATTTATACACCCATAATGTCAAACTAAGTCAATACAATTCTAATAAAATAAACTCGAATTCTGAAAAAGTTCCCAGCAGAGTCGCCAGAGCTGTCACACCCCTTTTTTAAACCAAAAAAAAATTAAATTTTAAGTTTGAAAAGGGTTTTAATTAGTAAGTGACTAAAGATGAAAAATTGTTTCGAAAAGAATTCATTTTACAATTAACCAGAGTCGCCACTTGGCATAATCGGGTGTGTCAAGTCATCTTTGAAAATCCTTTTTCTAAACTTTTTTTGACTCTTTAAAACTAATTTATGAACAGAGATCCCGGCTAAGGAATTTTGTTGACCGAGGGGAAAGAGTTAGGCACCCCTCAATCCCGTAGTTCGACCACGGTCGCTTCATAGAGTATATCAGCTAGTACGACACTATAGAATACATAAACTAAACAAAACACACAAACCAAGAAAACAAATAAATCAAACAAAGTTCCAAAACTAAAATAATGTCCAGTCCGAATTATACAGTCCAAAAATAAAAAATACAAAAATATAAATCATATTCTAAACTAATCCTAGACTATGCTTTACTCGATGCCTCGAGCCTCATTACGAACGTCCTCTGGATACAAGATACTTCGGGGCATTCACTGGTGAATATGTATATGTGACCTCAGGGCATTCCCCGGCAAATGAATACATTTGATGAAATGCGATACAATGAAACAATCTCAAGCACAAAATTCAATCATGCCACAATCGTCCGTTTCTACAATTGCCTACCCAAACTTAGTATTTTTCTACCCATTTAACGACCTAAAACAAATATACTATCGATTTCAACAATGTCTATCAATGAATAAAAAATAATCAACATTCACCTTATCAATCTTTTAATTTCCACCCCCAATTTTATACTCAAATTACCAATTACAAATCTCAAATGATATATCATTTCATCACGTCATACATAATCAATAGAATCAACAATGAATCAAAAACCAAGAAATTATTCACCACCAATAAAGATCAAACAATCAACCGAGATGTTTAATCCATAACACTGAGTATCATAAATAAGAAAATAAAAGAGTAGAGATTAGAAATGGACCTCAATTTGGAACTTTTGAAGAATGTTACTTGATAAAATAAAGAAATCCACTTCTGAATAACCTCAAGTCAACCTCAACAAAGAATAAAATCCAAATTAATATCGAGAAATAATGACCCGGACAAATTTAAATCCCAAAAAAAAAGAAATAACAAGCAAACCGAGATTGAAATTGCGAAAAAATAGAAGACCCATATTTGAGATCTCAAAAGATAGACAAAAACAGCCGAGAATCAAGGAATTACTAGAGAAACTGAGAAACCCGTGTGACCGAAACTTCGGCGAACTCAGAAAACGGAAAAGTTGACAAAAATAGATCAGAATCCGGTGATTTAACATTCTCCGGTGGGATTTATGGGCTGGGTGATATTATTGCTTCGCCGAGCTTCGGTGAGCTCAACAACGACGATATTGGAAGAGAAAAGGAGGCAACAACATTTTTGGTGAGAACTCATCGAAAAAATAAGTCTATTGATTGTTTCTCCTCTCTTAAGTCAGCATCCTTACCTTCTCGCTCCATTTAACCTCACTTTCTCGATTCTCCCTATCCCGGTGAGCGTGTATGTTCTTGGGTTTTTTTTGTGTACTTTTCCAGTGACTAGTATATATGTTTGTGCATCCCCTGTTTCCCTTAAAAAAGATGGTGTATATGTCTATCTCCCTCTATTTTTTAACTCTTTTCGATCACCTTGTCCGATCAACTCTATTTTTTTATTTTTTTCCCAATTGTGTGACCGTGATTGTGTGTGTTTGTTGTATTGAATGGACTTTTCTGTGTGTTCAATGGTGAGGTTAAGCTGTGATGTCGGATAAAAATAGAAGATGATGGAAATTGGAGTGTTTAATCTGTGTGTATAGTTATTCTAATGGTGTTTGCATCCAGTGAGAGTATTCTGTGTACATGAGTTCCTGGGTGTGTGTGTATGTTCTTGGGTTTTTTTGGTGTGTTTTTTCGGTGACTAGTATATATGTTTGTGTATCCCCTGTCTCCCTTGAAAAAGATGGTGTATATGCCTATCTCCCTCTATTTTTCAACTCTTTCCGATCACCATGTCTGATCAACTCTTTTTTTTCATTTTTTTCCGATTGTGTGACCGTGATTGTGAGTGTTTGTTGTATTGAACGGAATTTTTTATGTGTTCAATGGTGAGGTAAAGCTGTGATGTCAGATAAAAATAGAAGATGATGGAAATTGGAGTGTGTAATCTGTGTGTATTGCTATTCTAATGGTGTCTGCATCCAGTGAGAGTTTGTGTACATGAGCTCCTGGGTGTGTGTATGTTATTCTATTACCCTATTAGTGTGTGAATTAGGAATGCAAATTGGAGTGTATTGTGAGATTTTGTATGTGTGATCTGTATAGGTGAGATTTCTACTATGTGTATTGTGTATATATCCCGATGGTGAAGACGAGTGAGAAAAATGTCAGGGGTGGGGTACGTGGGGTAAGGGTGAGGTTGAGTAGGGGGTGGTGAGGGTAGGATGAGATAAAATTTGTTATGAATTTGTTGAGAGTTGGTTGTTATTTTTTATCATTTTGTGGAAAAATTATCAATTAAAAATGGGGTGTATGGTAAGGTGGTAACTGAGTAAACAATGATTTGGGGAGGGACAAAATTACGTGTCTACAAGAGGCAAAATTCAATTCTTCAATTTTTTTTCCTCATATCATCCCATTCACTTCCTTATATTTTATTGTTTTACATTTTCAAAGTTACGAGACTCACTCGAGCAATTCTTGACCTCATCAACTTATGGTTGTCCTAAATTGACACTAAACTTTCACTCTCCAAATTCTAATTTCGTCTCTGAATTATCATTCCTCTCACTACAATCATGTTCCTCATTAGATAAATTCAGATAGGACATCCAGTAACAATCTGAGCTCTTGGAAATCAGGTCAACTATTTGAGGATCCAATTATTTAGGGTCGACCCGAATAAAATTTGATTCTTTCAGATCAACAATTTAAGGACCTAATTATTTCCTCATCTTTTACCTTGATCAATCCGAAATATCGAAACCCATCACATGAAAAATAAGCAATCAAATTCTTTAATTTCTTTCCTCTTGGGTCGAATTTTTTTTAATACGAGTGGGGTTGAGTCTTTTAAATAAAAAAATGGGTTGATGGTTAGATGGATTAAATGTAGTGATTTTTCATTTGTGTATATATTGATGTGGACTGTCAAGAGACTTTTTTTATTTATGTGGCATGTTTGGTGGCATTCCGTTAGAGAGAAGGGTATTTTTGAGCCAAAAAATTAATGGAAAGGTATTTTTGATCCAAAAAATCAAATAGAAGAGTATTTTTTATCCAAAAAATAAATTAAAGGTATTTTTGATCCATTTTAAATAGTTCAGGGATATTTTTGACCTTTTTCGTATAATAAAAGTAACATTCTAGCCTTGTTCAATTAAATCCCTTACCGTAATCTAGCTCTGCCCTTGCCCCATACAATAACATACCCAGTAAAGTCCCACTGGTTTGGGATGATAAAGTGTACACAGTCCATACCACTACCCCAAATGAAGTAGAGAAGTTGTTCGCGATAGACCCGGCTCCGGAGAAAAAAAAGCTCTGGCCCTGCCCCATATATGAGAATATAGTTACATTGTGATTAAGTTGGTTGCTTGCATAAATCCTGGATTTATGAAGGCTGCACTTGAGAAATGTTCAGAGTTCTGTGAATATTAATGAAATTGGTATGCACGAGAGTTCGTCAGAATCAATGGTTGGGACTTGCAAGTTACAGTACTAAAAAATTTCAACCATTCTTCTCATATTTGCCAATGATGCCAGTATAAATAAATAAATATAAATCAAAATAAAGCCTCACATACATAATTCTTGAAATTAATATATATCACCATAGTAAGACATGCACTATTTGTAAAGAACAAGAGACAGTATTTGGGAATTTTTCTTATCTGTATATTTTTTGCCAATCATGTTTATTTATACAAGATAAAGAATCTTCTCTTCTAAGCTAAACAATGAAAATAAAGATAAAAGAAGAAAATTCTCTTCTAAGCTAAAATAAAAGAACTTTCTAGTCTAAGCTAAATATTTGGACTTGTGGGTTGTTGGTACTGATGACTAGTCTAATATGGGCCCAATCCTTTTATTTGCTTTGGCCTGCTCCATTTCCTTGTGTGAGATGAACTTCTCATTTTCTCTTTCTTTGTTACTATGATGAACATCTCCATTGTTATTGTCAACATTGTTATTGTCAACACCCCCCTCAAGTTGGAGAGGAGTGAAATGAGTTCCAACTTGCCAATTAAAGAGTGATGTAAAGGCCCAGACAAGGGTTTGGTGAGAAGGTCAGTGAGTTGAGAGGCGGCAGAAACAAAATAAAGGGAGATTAATCCGGCGAGAAATTATTGTCAAACAAAATGACAGTCAAGTTCGACGTGTTTGGTGCGTTCGTGGAAGATGAGGTTTTTGGATATATGGATTGTCACTTGGCTATCGGAGTGAACAGTAATGGGAAGAGATGGAGGTAAACCTAAGTCATGAAGGAATCGATTCAACCAGGTGAGTTCGACAACCACACGCCTCATGAAGTGATATTCTGCCTCAGCAGAGGATAAAGAAATGGATGATTGTTTCTTGGACTTCCAAGAGATGGGAGATCCACCAAGGGTAATGTAGAACCCACTGACTGAACGTTGAGAATCTATACAAGAACCCCAATCAGCGTCGCAAAGAACAAGGAGAGAAAATGAAGGGTCACTAGTAAAGAACAAACCTTGACCTGGGTCGGACCGTAGATAACGAACAACTCGAAGAGCAGCATTAAAATGGGTAAGTCGGGGTTGTTGCATATACTGGGAGAGATGTTAGACAGCATAAGAAAGATTAGGGCGAGTATGTGTAAGGTAGTTGAGCTTTCTAATGAGGCGACGATAAATAGTAGGGTCAGTAATGAGTTCTGCGGAGTTAGATGAGAGCTTAACTGATGGATCCAATGGAGAAGAGACTAGAAGCAATTGAGCACAATCAAATTCATCAAGTAGATTAAGAGTGGATTTTCTTTGAGTAACAATCAACCCATTGTCTTCTCTGAAAACTTCAAGTCCCAAAAAAAGTGTAAGTGTCCCAGATCCTTTATTTTAAATTCTGCATTGAGAAATTCCTTCAACCGTGTGATAGTAGAGAAATCACTTCCAGTGATGATTATATCATGGACATATACAGAAATGATAGTAATAAAATCCCTGAATTTCTTGTAAAACAGTAAGTAATCATTAAGTGATTAGTGGAAACCTTTGAAATGAAGAGCTGCTGATAGTCTAGCAAACCAGTTTGTGATGTTTGCCTTAACCCGTAGAGTGATTTCTTGAGTCAACAAATAAGATTAGGACTACAAAAAACCATGCCTGCTGGAAACTTCATGTAGACCTCTTCATCAAGGTCTCCATGACGAAAGGCATTACTGACATCTAGCTGAAAAAAAGGCTATTTCCTTTTTGCACCAATAGCAAAAAAACACCTTATAGTTGTCATTTTGACCACTGGTGAAAATGTTTCAGTAAAGTCAATCCCAGCCCTTTGAATATTACCTCGAACTACGAGTCTTGCTTTGAGTCTATCAATACTACCATCAAACCTATGTTTCACTTTGTACACCCATTTACAGATATCAAGGCCTCAATTTCATCAATCATAGTTGCTTGCCAACCTGGGTGCATTGCATCTTGTGCATAGGTAGTGGGCTCAGTGACAGAAGAGATAGAATTCACTACAAGTTGATTTGTAGAAGAAAGTGCAGTGAAGGGAAAAAACTAGGGACTGATAGGTGAAGCGAAGTAAGAAGTGGTAAGATTAGTGAGAAACACATTATTACAGTAATAGTTATCTAAATAAGTAGGTTTTTTATGGGTTCTGGATTATCTACTGGGTTCAAGATGAGTAGTAGGTTGAGGTAAAAAAATAATAGGGTCAGGGATAGAGGAGGTAGGATCAGAATTAAAGGTAGAAGGAGAAAGAGGAGATGAAGGATCTTGTGTAGTTGTGGGGATAGGTGTTAAATTAGGGCCAGAAGGAATGGTATATGAATTTGGAGAGGTAGGATCTGAATGAGAGAAAATTGGAGCAGAGCCTGAAGTCCTCCTAAAAGGAAAAAACTGTTTCATGGAAGTGAACATCTCTTGAAACAAATATTTTCCTGTTTTGTGAGGATAATAACTTATATCCCTTTTGTCCAGGTGGATATCCCAAAAACACACAGGCAGTAGCTCTAGGTGAAAATTTTGATCTATTTGGAGTTAAAGTAGAAGCATAGCAGAGACAACCAAAAGCCTTGAGAAATTAATATTTAGGAGGATAACCAAACAAAACTTCATGAGGGGTCTTACCATTTAAGACTTTGGAGGGGTATCTATTGATTAAAAAAGTAGACATAAGAACACAATCACCCCAATAAGAAATAGGTAGGCTAGACTGAAACAACAAAGCCCTAGAAGTTTATAAAAGATGTCTGTGCTTTCTCTCCACTATGCCATTTCGTTGAGGAGTAGAAATGCATGATGTTTGATGAAGAATTCCTTGAGAAAGCAGAAATTCAGAGGTAACAGTTCCCTTTCCCAATTCTAAAGCATTGTCAGACCTGATGATTTTCACTTTATTGTTAAACTGCCTTTGAACCATGGATAGAAACTGTTTTACCATAGGAAAAGCATTAGCCTTAGTGCTCAAGAGATAAGTCCAAGTAGTTCTGCTAAAATCATCTACTATGGTGAGGAAGTATCTGTAACCATTGTAGGTTGAATTTTTATAAGGACCTCATGTATCAATGTGAATTAATTCAAAAGGTGATTTGATTTTAATGTGACTAAGTGGAAATGGAAATTTAGTTTGCCTGGCAAGATGACAAACATCACAAATAAAATTGGAATCACATTTGAATTTAAAGGAACTTAGTTTGTTCATAGATGAAATGGGCAAATGCCCTAGTCTTACATACCATACATAAAAATCAGAACTGTTACTACTTGAAACTGAATTAGATAAGGAACTACAACTGGAAAAACTAGAACTAAAAAAAAATTACATCTTTCTTGGCAGGACTCTTAGACTGGAGATTCGAAGGAAAAAAATGATAGAGTCCATTCTGTGTTCCACCAAGAACCAGAGGCCTCTTCGCTGAAGGGGCCTGCAAGACATATTTGCCAGAAGAAAACATGATTAGACAATCTAATTGTGTGCATAACTTGTGCATTGATAGAAGATTGAGCTTGAATGTAGGCACAAAAAGCACATTGTGAATAATGGGATCAGGAAATAAAGCAACAGTTCCTGAATGAGTTACTTTTACCCTAAAAGAATTAGGTAAAGTAATGTTGATGATTTGATTAAGGGGTGTGAGAGTAGTGAAGTTTGTTGCATCAAAACACATATGATGACTCGCCCCTGAATCTAAAATTCAGTGGTTATAATTTAAGAGTAGTAAATAGGAAACTGAACCATTACCAGCACAAGCAGTTGTAGCTGCAGAATTAGCAAGTGGAGCATCTGGTTGAGAGATCTTAGCCTGATTTAATATATTAACCAATTGAGAAAGTTGCTCACTGGTGAACTGGTTTCCAATTTGATTTGCACAATTAGGTAAAGAACTAGAATAACCAGGTAAATCAGAGGGAATAACAACATTACTCCTCATAGTGTTTTGCATCCTTTTATTTCTGGTGAACTTGAAATCATTAGGAAAGCCAATGATCTTGTAGCATTTATCGACTGTGTGTCCAGCCTTCTTGTAGTGAGAACATATCAAAGATGTTTCAATCTTCTTGGATCTATATTCAGGAGTATGATTCCTCAGATTATTTTAAGAGTACCGAGGAGGTGCATTGCTGTCAGCAACCAAATATGAAGAGTGATCCCCCACAGGGTTGGAGTAGACAGTAATCTCCCTTTGTTTTTTATCCTGAATGAGGAAAGAGTAAGAAAGACTCACATAAGGTAGAGGAGAAATCACTAAGATGTTGCTCCTCACAGCCTCATAAGCTTCATTCAATCCTATAAGGAATTGTATGAGTCTCTCGTCTTGTTGTGCTTTACTCATTCTCATCTTACCACCACAAGCACACTCACAAGAGCAGGTGTTTTTAGTGTTCAAGGTATCTAAATCATCCCATAACCCCTTGACTTTTGTTTAGTATGCTGCAATATCATGTGTTCCCTAGGACAACTCACTCATTTCCTTTTTCAGTTGATACAATTTGGCCCCATTGGATTGGCCAAATCTGTCCTCAAGATCCCTCCACTATCAGCAATATCTCTAGAAAGTGAATTCAACAACTAACTGCTAACCATGTCATTGCACCGAATCTATGATTCCAGATCTAGATTGTTAAGGGTTGGAGCCTTGTAGCTTTCATCAATAAATCCCAGCTTATTTTTAGCTGAGAGAGCAATGAGAATGGATCTTCTCCATTCCCCATAACCCTTTTCTTAAAAAATAGAGTTCACCAAAGACATCCCTGGTGAATCAGATGAATGAAGGAAATAAGGGCTGCTTTGATCCAATACTTTGGATGCAGCGGGGGCAGAAGGTGACTCAGAACTTATGTTTGCCATGGTAGGGAAAAGAAGGCTTCGAAGAGACGATCTTCAAAGAAGCTTTGATACCATGTAAAGAACAAGAGACAGTATTTGAAAATTTTTCTTATCTGTATATTTCTTGCCAATCATGTTTATTTATACAAGCTAAAGAATCTTCTCTTCTAAGCTAAACAATGAAAATAAAGATAAAAGAAGAAACTTCTCTTCTAAGCTAAAATAAAAGAACTTTCTAGTCTAAGCTAAATATTTGGACTTGTGGGTTATTGGTACTGATGACTGGTCTAATATGGGTCCAATCCTTTTATTTTCTTTGACCTGCTCCATTTTCTTGTGTGAGATGAACTTTTCATTTTCTTGTTCTTTGTTACTGCGATGAACATCTCCATTGTTATTGTCAACACTATTATATGTGGAAGACCAGCTCCTACAAAACATTTGCTATTGACAATGACACGCATCACCAAGAACTGCAGTTGCATATCCACCTTATAATTTTATAAAAATATTTACATATTCTCGCTCATCCACGAGTTTTGCACAAACCAAAATCTGTTGGGTTCTAAACTAATAGGGCGTCATGCAGAAGCTAATAATTTACGAATCGTAGATGAAATAATTCATACTAAAAGGAAAACATACTAAAAAGTATATTATTAAAATGATTTGGTGAAACATCCTACGTATTAAAAACTAAAAATAAAAACTAATGAGAGAGAAAATATCCAAAAAAAACTAAACAAGATGTTATTGGGTTGTGGTTTGAGAAGAATGATAAGTTCAAAACTTCTCCTCCAAAAAAGAATTAACTAATTATATTATGAAAGAGATATTTTCTACGAGGAAATTTATTTCACTAATAAAATCTTTCTGAAGTTAAACACAAATATTATAGAATCCAGGTAAATAGGAAATTCAAGACAATATTTAACAAAACCTATATAAACCAATATAATAATATACTTGTGCTTTGGATAAATTTCACATATGATCACATATTCACGTAGCTATAGTCACTAACTTTTACAAAAATCATTTAACTATCTTTTGTGACAAAAACATCACTAAACTTTGTGATACTTCCTCCATTCACTTTTATTTGTCACTAATTTACTATTTATATTTCTGCTTTTACTTGTTATTTTTGACAAATCAAGAAAAGAGATATTTTCTTTCTTATTTTACCCTTGGCATTTATTGTTGATTTACAAATTAATTTCAAAACACAATGTAAACATCATTTAATAGAAATACTTTAGTAAATAGCTATTATGTCAAGTCAAAATATGACAAATAAAAATGAACGAAGAAAGTACTAATTAAAAAAAAAATACAAATTGGAAAATGCTAAACTTTCCGATACCAGTTCGTTTTTACTCTATTTTAACAATTACCCCTTGTGCCTTGTAGAGTAGTGAGCAAGAACTTATATCCTTTCTAGGTTAGGCTTGAAACTAAATTATAACTTTGACCTTAAACTTTGACAGTATACAAATATGACCTTAAACTTGAGACCAAATTATAACTTTGATCGTAAACTTTGACAGTGCACAAATATGACCTTTAACTATTCAAAACTGTACAAATATGACATCCGATCCTACGTGGCAAAACGCATGTTCAACACGCAAAACTAGGCGCGTCAAGCTTAAAATCTAAGGGCATAATACATAAATATGACTCTAAACTTGACAACAAATTATAAATTTAACTTTACACTTTGACAGTGAACAAATATGACCTTTAACTATTCAAAACTGCACAAATATGACCTTTAAATGACTTTTCACTATTATTTTTCCATTATTTTCGGCTCAAAGATGAAAATGACATCTAATTTCTTTTGTCATTACGGAAAAAGAGCAATATTGAAGATTTATTAATTAGGTGGGTCAGCCTCATACGAAAAAATTGCACGGAAATGTATATATATTATAAAGCAAAGGGGGGATTTATGTTATATAATATATCTAAATATAATTTATTTAAATATTAAATTAAATATGAAACTATACTAATAATAAAAAAAATTATAGTTTTAATAAAACGTTATTAAATTAACGTTATTAAGGATAGTAGTAGTAGTATATTAAATTAACATTATTAAAATGTTAGTATTAAATTAACGTTATCAAAACGTTATTAAATTAATGTAGGAACGGACCTACTTGGTTGCCATGGGGTTCACCCGAATCCCCTCGGTAAAAAAATTACGTTGTATATATAAGGTAGAAAATCTGTATTTATGTACGTATATTAATATTGAACCACATGAAACAAGGAACTTAGATAGCCCAGTGGTGTTATTTGCTCTTCTTTGGCGCTTCCTTCAGCCTACTGCGCGGGTTCGATCCTTGCTAGTGGCTTTTTTTTTTTAATAAAAAAAAGTTAGGTGTTGCTACTATAGAAATAAATTAAAAAAAATAAAATAAAATAATAATAATAATAATAAAAACGACGTCGTTTTAACACAAAAAGCAAAACTTTGACAGTACATAAATATGACCTTTAACTATTCAAAACTGCACAAATATGACCTCCCTCCAAGTCAACCCTTTGAACGATGTGGCACCGTGTGATTGGATGAGCTTTCCACGTAGGCGCGAGTGAAACTCACGCATGGGAATTGCAAAATCGGAGGTCATATTTATTCAGGTTTTGAATATTAGAGTCATATTTATGTATTACGCCTTTTTAATAAGTATGGATTTATGTGCGATCATATATCTCTAATTTTTAATTTCTATTTCTATCTTTAATTTTTAATCTCTTATATGTTAATGTGTAATCTCTATCTCTAATCTCTAATTTCTATATTTAATTTCTATTTCTAATCGCTAATATCTATCTATATTTCTAATCTCTAATTTTAATTTTTAATCTATTATAAAAGTGTGAAGGATCTTAAAAATGTTTGAATTTTTTATTCTTCATTAAAAGATTACTTTTTAGACAACATTATCTTTTTACAATTTTTTCATAAATGATAATTATATCTAAACACTAATAATAAATATTTCTTTAAAACTAAAAATCTTACCTATTTTAGCCAAACTATATTATAGTAGGAGTCTTTGAAAACTAAAAAACTCACCTTATTTTAGGTAAATTAAATTGCAGAAGGAATCCTATCAAAATTACCTATTCTTTTTGACAAATAAAAACTCTCATGATTTTTAGAAAATAAAAAACTGCAATTAAACTGCCTATTTTTTTTTGGCGGTAAGAATTCTAACAAAAGTACCTATGTTTGTTATGTATTATTACTGCCTATTTTTTAGGCAAAATAAAAAAACTTATTACGTATTAATTTTTTAAAATTTAGAAATAGATATTTATTTTTAATCTCATGATATTTTGGATAAAATTTGTTTTTACTTAAAAGATACTTTAGGTTTATATACGCAGTTTAATTTCATTTATAAAATATAAAACATATTATAAATAGTACGATAACTCTTTTAAAAAAAAAATCAACCCTCTCAATCACGTTGAATTTTGTTTTTTCTTGTTCCTAAAAAAAAGTTGATATATATATATATATATTTTTTGCACTTCTTTGTTTTTATTCTTTTCTAATCTTAACTAATGTGTTCTTTTTCTTGTTTGTCGTTGAAAATTAAAAGTACTTTCGCTTTGTCTCTCCCCTTTTTCAATTTTATTTAATGTGTATTTTTTTAGGGTCGTTATATTTTTCGTTTAGCAATGATCAACTCTTTTAGATATGTTTTTCTAATTTGTCCTTCCTCTTTCCTTTATTTAATTACTTGAACTATTTTCACATCTCAAATCTAGTTATTAATTATTTCTGATAAACTGGACAAACTGTTTCATGCATAAAACTTATTACATCAATTAATATAAAAAAACTCAATGATTAACAATAATTTTATATGTTATTTTGATAAAAGATTATTTAATTACTTGCACTATTTTCACATCTCAAATCTAGTTATTAATTATTTCTGATAAACTGGACAAACTGTTTCATGCATAAAACTTATTACATCAATTAATATAAAAAAACTCAATGATTAACAATAATTTTATATGTTATTTTGATAAAAGGATATAAATATAGTTGAAAAGAGATCTCACCCTTTTTTATTAACTCCTTTCATTCACTTTTATTTATTTATAATGAACTTTGCATGCCTCTTAAATAGGTAATATATATCTTTCATAATAAAATTCATATTAATTGGTATTTATATAATCTCAATGAACTTGAGGAATGAGTATTTAATGTTAAACATAAAGCAATAAGCAAATATAGTATTTTTCTCTTGATATATAAAAGGATTTGTCACCTTTACTATCTCTCTAAATTTTGAATCTCTTTAGTTTAGTGTTTGGTCAGCCACCTTTACTATGCCTTAACCTTTTTGATTATGTATATTTAATTCCTTATTAAAATATTTATGACCATGGTTGTCTTTTATTTTACAATATATGACATCCAAAAGTCCATTTCAAAAGTCAGTTTTCTATCTTTAGGCTTATTATATTCTGATTAAGCAAATGGTGGTCCTTTTCCATCATTTGTCAAGAAACTGATGAAGATTATTCATATAACAAATTTTTCATAAAAACATAAACATTATCTTCTAGAAAACAAAGTAAGAAATATATAAACTAATGATGATCTTTATGAAGTAAATTAGCATAATAAGAAAATTAGTTTTATTAATAATAATCAAAACTATAATAATTATTTTAACAAGTGAAAATAATAAGTACTATTAATTTTATAAACATATTTCAATGCAGAAAATACAAACAATAAATGAAAGAGATAAGCCTCTAGTACCACTCCGAACTATGGTCAAAGTTGTTACGACACACTCCAACTTCACAGGGGTCCTATTATCTCCTGAACTCAAATTTAGCGTATTTTTATCATTTTTTGTGCTAATGTGGCACCTTTATTACATAAAATAGAACACATATCAAAGGTGTCACGCCATCTAAAACGGTTGACAAAAGGTATCACGTTAGCTAAAAAGATTGACAAAAATACGCTAAAATTTAGTTTAAGGGGTAATAGGACCCCCGTGAAGTTGACGTGTGTCGTAGCAAATTTGGTCATAGTTCGGGGATACTAAATATTTTTTTCGAATAAAAATAAGGTCAAATTTTAAAGATTATATTTATTTATATAAATTATAAAATATGTAATACTCTATTAATGGCAATCACAGCTTATTTACTGACATAGACAATAGATAATATCGTTTCTTATCACTTGATGCTCATGCTAAAAATAAATATTTTATTTTATCTGCTCAATTTGTGAAATCAAGAGAATTGTAGTATGTTTTTTTTCTACCCTTTAGTGTTAAATAACTATATAAAGTAACAGTATAGACAAATTTAAAGTTTCAAATTATCATTAATAAGGTTAATTTAGCAAAATATACCTCTAAGTAAAATTTTCTTAAGGATTGTGTTATATCAACAAAAAGTTAAGTAATACGAAACAAATTTAGTAAGAGAGTGATAAAACACGAAATATACGCACATGCATGTACATACATATGTATATATACACACTTAGGGGTGGGTTGTTTGAAAACAAGTTATTCTGGGATTAGTTATTACAAAATAAGTTGTACTAACATGTATGTGTGATAACTTATCTCATCACTGTGGTATAAATGGTGCGACAAATAATTTTGAGACTACCTAATACATCTAATTAAACGCATGATAAATAATCATGAATTTTATCTCTGAATTATTATAATAATACCTCACACCAAACGACTCTTTAATACATATAATACTAAAATAACGATCTTAATAATAATATTGAATTTTGTGATAAATTTATAAAACGTATTAATTTGCGTATAAAGTTAATAAACTTAAATAATATGTTATAAGTATTCATGTTAAGAAAATATTTATTACATATAATATAAAAAGATATTACATAAATATAGAATTAAAATTATAAGGACAAAATGGACATCACATGAAATAAAGAGGGAAGTATGATTATTATTCAATATTGAAAGGGAAGTTTGATTTTTTAATCAAGTTGGGGGGTGAAAATGATTTTTCACCCATCAAGGAATACCAAATTTAGGTTTCTTTTTTTTTTTTTGCCACTACTCGTCTACTATCTTGTGAACAAAACGGAAAACAAAAATAATTATATAGAAAAAACATTGGTAAAACAAAGATGAGAAAGTGATTCTTGTTGGGGAGAAGTGTCACCGTAATTCTTGGGTACTTTCTTCATTCTTAAATAAGTGCTCTTTTTACTTTGACACTCTCTTTCATAAATTACTCATTCTTAAAAAATTAAAGTTAATTTTATCAACTTACTCCTAACTAAATTTTATTTCTTTTCAAGTTGACATTGATTACTATATTTAAACTCAAGGGCATATTAGAAAGATTATGTTCGAAGTATTTTTGAAAGCTTAAGCATACACTTTTTTAGGAACAAAATCACAATCCAACATTTTTTTACTTGGATATAGAACATATTATGAAACGGATTGTATCTTTCTCTATTTTATTCGTGGTTTAAAATGAACTAATCTATTACTTACATTTTTTTGTCATAATGCTTATGAATTACAATGAATAAGGATGCATATGCGATAGTTTACACGATGTTGATAGTACATATAAAAAAAATTGTCAACGTATACTCTATGAAATGCACATGGAGGAGACATTTTACGGAGACGTTAATAAATCTGGTGAAAGATTAAAGTGAGAATATTGTACAATTAAGCTATTATTTAGTGGTCAATAAAATGAATGAGAATTACGAGATGATTTTCCATATATAGGCAAAAGAAGTTAGGTGATTTTTTTTTTCTTTTGTAATAAGCATTGATCGGTAGAGTTGTTAGATATTTGTATAGGTGGGAGGTATCAGTCATTATGCACACAAACTAATACAGTCATTGTGCGAATAAACTAATACAGAGACCACCTAAAATTATATTGCAGGTTCAAAGTTGACACCTTTTTTGTTTTTATATTTTGGTTTATATTTTATAGCGTAGAGAGAAATTTCAATAATATATGTACCATTTAAATTTTATCATTTGCATTATAAAATTTACATTTAATATTTAATTTAGAATAAACGTGCGATGCACATTTCCATAAACTTATTATATATATAAAATTGTGAACCTAGTTAAAATTATTATGATTAACTATAGGGTGACATAGTTGAAGTTAATAACATATACGGTCATTTAATATAGTAATTTATCAACTAAGATTATTTAATTTATTTTATATGATATATGAATAAGATCACTCAATTTAAACAAGTTCACTTACAAATTCTTTATTATAGAGTGACATAATCATTGGCAGATGTAATAAGAATGGGTGCTCTTTTAGCACTTTAACTTCCCAACTCATGAGATTTTGACAAACTCATCATGGGCAGATAAATCAAGATTTTTATTTTATATTAAGTACTATCTTTTCTTGGAGTCCACCATTAATTAGAGACTAATTAAATTACGCTGTGATTAACCCACATTAAAGATTTTGATTATGATGACCAGAATCTTGACATAAAGCCTTGTCTATGAGCTCTTCATTTTCTTTTAAGGAAAAATACCCTCGTTTTCAAACAAGAACAAGTGGTGCACTTATCACTTATATTTTTTTTTAAATAAAAGAGACAATGGACTTGGAGATAATATAAATATAATTATCATGATCATATACATCAGCACTTTCATATGACCTTGGAAATAGGTATTAGCTTATTGAAATTAAAGGTGAGATATATCATGATTCATGACATTATTTAATTTTTGAAGAGATTGTCGTTACTCCCTTTTCTTTTACGCTTTTGTTGCATCCAATGTTTCAAGAGCCCAGAGCTGATAAATATCAAGAATTGAAATTAAAAACTACACAAGTTGTATCTGTTGGGTACTATGTAGTTTTGATGATTGATAAACTGACACATGAATGAAACATGTTACTTGAGTTGGTCCCCGCATAGGAAAGAAGATTTCCAGTTTCACTGATAGATGCAGACAAGATTGCTTAAAGACAAGAACGAATAAGCAAGCCTAATTTTGATATACTCAAGCTACTGATCATGTGGGGAATATAACAAGTTGAATTTGATTCAAACACTTAATGATAAGGGAAAGCAATTTGAGTTGAAAAAAAAGTCCTACGTGAAGAAGGAGTTTCACTTCTGAGTATATCTTAAAGAGTCCTATGTGTGGGAGGAGAAAGATTCTGATAAATAAACATGTGCTGATTTAAAAGAGTTGGAGTTTTACTACAACACTAAGGAAACGAGAGTTGGAATTAAAGAAAGAGTCTTACTTGAAGTAGAACTCTATGCAATGAGAGTTCTAGTTAAAGGACGAGTTTGAAATAAAGAATGACTCTTTGAAGAGATATGCTTAAATAGAAGATGCATCAGTCAGAATAATTCAAGCACTTAAAAAGCAGAAAAGCACAATCGACAGATTGACTTTACGAAGTGCTACTCAATCACTGAAGAAACACGTTGAAGAACCTGGTCCTCAGTACAGAATCCAGCTAAGAGTTTTAGCGTTGATTTTTAGAGTTGTTCATTTTGTTTGAACTATTGATGTAATATTAGTTTCAGTGTGTTATAAACTGAACTGGGAGCTAGTCTTCGAGTTGGGGAAACTTAGAGACTTTGGGATCGCATACCTTGGAAGATATATGTGTAGTTAGGAATTAGAGTTTATAATTCCTAGTTGTTGAGTTATAGGGATTAGAGTTTATAATTCCTATTTGTTGGTTACAAGAGTTTTGTAATCAGTCGTTGTTGAGGCTCAGAGTTATTTACTGAAGTTGGGGTTAAATCCTGTAGAGGTGCAGGTCGTGGTTTTTTACACCTTTTGAGCCGGGTGTTTTTCACGTAAAAATCCACTGTGTTCTTTACTTTCTATTTTACTGCTTTCGTGGAACACGTCAAGCAACCCGTTCCATCAATAGGCAACAGTTAGGCGAAAATAAGATAATCAGTAGGGCATGAATACTTAACAGTATCTTCACTTTATTTACAAAGAAATAGAGAATAAAATATATATATATATATATATATATATATATATATGTGTGTGTGTGTGTGTGTGTGTCGCGCCTATACAAGTTGTATCTTTGCTTTATTTACTCCAAAGCCTTGGGACACATTCTTATCATAGACTCGGTAGCTTTTATTTCTTCCATACTGCTCTGATGCGAGCGGTGCGCAATATCATCCTCAATATGTCGGGTACCTTGTCTTATGAACCCAAAGTACTTGAAACTTCCTATCATGTGTATATCTTGTGTATCAATCTTTCCACCTCTGCCTCATGTACTAGCTGCTAAACTCACTCTCCCAGTACTGAGTCTTAATTAGTCCTGCTTAACCTAAAATTTTTAGATTCTTGAATTTGTTTCCAAACTTTCAGTCCCTCTATCACTAAGACAAATAAAAATAGACTAAGAATCGAACGCTGGTGAAACCCCACAACTGGCCATGAGTCTCCTATTGTTGCTCTAACTCAGGTCTTGATGTCATCATACATGTCCTTAACTACCATGGTGTAAGCCACTGGTACACCTTGACTCTAAACATCTCAATTAAACCTCCATAAGAACTAAATATGTGCCATATGTATAGTTCCAAATATACCCTTAATTTAAGTGAAACCCCCAATTAACCTAATTGGTAGATTAATAATAATAAAAATGGACAAAATGTATCCTTACAATATGCAAAATTGGATATATATAACCTTCTTTAATGTCACTCATGAATGATATTCAATATTTTTTTTAATAATAACATGATGAAAATAGTCTCATTCTTAATTTAGGACACAAGTAGGATGCGTGAATAGGTTGTAAAAACTTGGGAAACTTAAGAACTACTATTTAATTGTATAATTTTTATCACTGAAAATATGAACGTATGTTAATGTGATATATTGTTATATCGTTATCATGTAAAACAAGAAGTTTTAGAGTAACAATATAAACTTAAGGTAAACTATTACATTCAAAATTAGAAATTGGTGCTTGACATTGATTGTTATATATACACAAGTAAAAAATAAAGGTTAAATTCGTACATATTAAAGAAATGGTAAATTGTTAATCGAGGGGAATATATGGTCAATTTTGCATACTTTAAGTGTATTTTGCTTTCTTTTTTCTTACTACTAAGCTAATTATGTTAATTGCGGTCTCCTATTAAATAAATGATATGTTTGGACTAACTAGTGAATGATAAGGACATATGCTACTAAATTGTTAACAAATAATATATCTGTTCGATTTTAAAATACTTTTAAGGACATACTTGGTCCCCTGCTTTATTTAACATCTTAACTGTCTTGCATGTTTATTTCTTTATTTTATATTTATTTATTGGTGGCTCCAATTTTAAACTTATCCTAGTTCTTTCGTTAACCTCGTATTTCCTCAACAGGAGTGATCCTTCTATTCCAAGGCCAGGTGAAATCTGTAAGTAACTATAACCATATTAAACTCCATCTCCAATTTTAATTTCAAAAATTTTAAATAAAAAAAAATATAATTAATAATATGTGGTAATTCATCATATACCGGATCTAATTTTTAACATTATGTGAGTGTCTATTTTTGAGATATTAATCTTAATTTAGAGCAATTTTTATTATATATCATTTTATTTTATTTTTACTTTTACAATCGACTTAAGGGTGTGTTTCAAGTAAATTAGTTCCAACTCCAACTTTGAAAATTTAAAATAAAATTAATATGTTTTGATATTCAAGACTGAATACCCACTAGTGATTGTTTACCTTTGTGCTCGAACCCTTCACCTTCGTTGAAATAGATTAAAGACTTTACAGAAAAAGTTCGATATACTAAAACTTCTGCTATGTGCAGGGTTCGGGGTAGGACCCGACCACAATGGTCTATTGTACGCAGTCTTACCTTACATTTCTGCTCCAAACTGTTTTAAGGCTGAAATCTGTGACCTCTTAGTCACATGGCAACAACTTTACCAGTTACTCCAAGACTTTTCAAAAAAAAGAACAAGATCTCCCAATACATAAAAGACGAAAACAATAAAAACTCGCAAAATAATAGAGCTAAATCCCCCCCCCCCCCCAAAAAAAAAAAAGAAAAAGAAAATACTAATTGCTACATGCATGCGTAATCTCAATAACATCTTATTGAGAAGAATGAAGAAAAAAAAACAAGAAAAACAAATGTAGAAACCTCGATCAAGCTGCAGAAAAAATATTGTCACAATATTCTTCAACACTTCAGCATCAACCTTACCGTCCTCCAGAAAAAAAAAAATTAGAAGTAAGAAAAAAAAAACTAGAGTACTCGATTGAAATAGTGTATGTTTGTTTTTTAATAGCAGATCTAGAGCGGATTCTATGCATTCAACAGAAGACAGTGTTTTTGGACAGAAATATGTATACATATGTGCCAAAAATGAGATGTATACATATAGTAAAATCACACTCGTTATAGACAAGCTTTAGATCTTGGTTTCGTCTCTCTGCTGACACTAGTCAGTAGCTCATGACGCGCCTGGTGGATTTTGATGGCCCATTCCAGGGCTATGACCTGGACCGGTGTAATCTTTTACAATTTCATACTTCTTGTAACGATTGAGCAAAAATATATTAGTAGAAGGAGGCTTAGGTGGGTGAAATTTCATAACTACTACTCTTGATGCAACTATCAACTCACATTGTTGTAGAAGAAGGAAAATGAACACATGAAAAAGAAGCATATAAATGCTTTTCTTATATGATGAAGCCATTAAATTTTTTTTGAAGATTTTATCTCAATACAAAGAATTTGCACGAAGACTTAAGAACCCTAAAGAATTGACATTAGAAAATGAAATCAACAAGGCTGCTATTTAAGCATGTTTGAAAGGTCTCACAACATTGCCAGGTTGGTTAATTTTAAATTCAAACAAGAACATTATATTAACTTAGTGAACACATGGTAGTGCTTGTCAGATATTTAATTTATGTAATTAAAGTAATCAAAAGTTTTAAAAGAAAAGATTAACATGCGAGTATTTCCAATTTAGGCAAGTTTAACAATTGTTGACCTATACCTTATTCATACAGCTTGCCGTAGCCACTCATTGAAATTCTAATAGACCTTTTAAGAAAGCGCATTAAAAATTAATGGCTTTGATTAGACATTGAAAAATAGCATTACTCCGTTTATTTTTATTTATTCACTATATTAAAAATAAATGTTCAATTTTATTTATTCAATTTAGAAAATCAAAAGATATTTTATCATTTATTTACTAACTTACCATATTATGTTAAGTATAGTCATTTCTAAATGTTTCGCAAACATTGAATTTATTGTATTCAAAAGATAAAACGATAGCTTAATGCACTAACGCTCTCATTAGGCGTAGGGTCCGGGGAGGGGTTGGACCACAAAATTCTATTGTGTGTGACCTTATCTTCCATACAATAAACTCGTTTGGTCAGAACCTCGTGCATAGCGGGAGCTTTGATCTATCGAGCTGCTCTTTTTAAGAGAAAATAAAAAATTATCATTCTATTTAATTAATTACTTCTTAAGAGACTAAGGTCCTGTGTTTCATGAAAATAATTTTTTTTTTTAAATTGAAGTTGATATTGTATTTGATTATGAATATAAATTGGAGTTATTTTTTATATTTTGTAAGAGAAATAGGAGTAAAATGAAAAAAGTACTAACAACTTGCTTTATGTTTAAAAGTTTAAAAAGGTGGTAAGATACAAAGTAAACGGTTGTGTGGTAAATGCTCCTTCCACTAAACTTACCTGCTTTCACTATTTTCTCATCATTTAGTAATTCTCAAAGTTGTTTTCAACTATTGTAATATCTAGGTCGCTGTCTACATTTCTATGTTAGTTGGAGGTATATATAAAATTTCAAATTGGATGTTGTGTAAGGGCTTTTTGATTAAAAAAAATGCATGGATTTAAGTCTGAAACGAATAATATCAGATCATGCTAAAGTATTTTTGGGTTGGTTGAATCAAATAATTAGTCTCATAGTCCATTCAGGGTTCGACAGAACGAGAATGGAACAAGGGCGGAACCAAGTGGATGGAAGAGGGTTCATTCTAATCTCATTGGACAAAAAGTTACATTCATGTAAAGTTAAAATTATTTTTTATGCATTCATAATAGATGTTGAATTTCTTTTAACTTCTTTGATTTATTTTTTTTTCTAAAATATTTGAATCGCCTTACTGAAAATTCTAACTCTACCACTAAATGATAAACGCATGAGACTGATCAGTTACTGCCTGTACCAGTAGCTTGGAAATACAATCAAAAGAAAAAGCTAGCCCTATTGGTTCTTTCAATGGCCATAAATACTTGAATTGTGTGAGCGATTCAAGTAAGTATATATCGGTGATTGTCATGTGGAACTTAATTTGAGGGATATATAAATGGACAGGTAAACAAAGTTCAATATTTAAAGTCAATAAGAAAATGAAGCTACACATGATGTATATAAAAGTAAATTCTGGAGTAAAGTTTTATGCATGAATTTAATATTTAAGATTTTCAGTATTGAACTCATTATATTTTGAAGGAAAAATATATAAAGACTTCCGACCTTCTGATCTTGTTCGAATTTTTCAAAAAGACACTTAAACTTTACTTTCGATCTATTACCCCACGAATCTTAATTAAGTCGTTGCAAAGACACCATTTTTCGCTGAATTCCAGTCACAAAAAAGAGAGTGAATGCACGCACCAATCAAATGTTGTCACGTGTTAAATAATTTAATTTCATATTTTATTTATATTTTTGAATAAAGTTTTTATTTTTATTTTATTTATCACCCCCCCCCCCTCTCCCCCCCTCCCCCCGTTCAGCAGCTTCAATTTGGGGTGGCCCTGACATCTTACTCCATGGGTGTATCTGCTGTGGTAAAAGTATTGTTGCAATGGTATCGTGGAAAAGGCAAGGAGCCGTTGCAATGACATTTTTATTGTGGTAAAATCATTGTTGCAGCAGCGCTTGGGAAGATTAATATATTCAAAATTTCTCCAAAAATTAGAGAAATTAATATATCAATTTGCCATAAACACGAAATTGGAGAAATTAATATATCCTTTTAAAAAGAATTATGTGTTTGTTGATTGTCTAATGATGATATCAAAACTCATTTAAAATGGAGCTTTATAGTTCTTCTTAAGAGGATATATATTGGATGTTATAAAATTGTTCAAAATGAAAACAAAAAAAACTGAAATAAGAACTTGAAATTGAAGAAAGAAAACATGGTGATGATAAAAGGTGAGTATAATTATGATGATGATTGAGAGGATTGAAGAGAAAGAGAGTTATGGTGATGATGATGTTGTTGTTGTTGTTGTAATTGATGTTCTTGTTGAGTTATGGTGAAGTAGAGGACAATGGTGGGTAGGGGGTTGTGGGGGGAGGGGGGGGTCAGTGGTGTATGAAATAATTTTAAAAAATAAATAAATATTAATTTTTTTTTTTTAAAAAGAAGATAAAGTATATATCAAAATATTTACACGTGACAACTTTTAATTGGTAGAAAAAGTCAATTTTGAGCCTTTTCATGCGTCTGTTGCGCGTGTATACACGTAGAGGGTCAAAATGGTGTATTTGCAACAATTTAAGTAAGATTCGTAGGGTAATAGGTCGAAAGTAAAGTTTAAGTGTCTTTTTGAAAAACTCGGACAAGATCGGAGGGGTCTTTATGTATTTTCTCTATTTTGAAAGTTATTAATTCATATGGATGTGTAGAAATGCATTTTTCCTTACCTACTTTACCTTTTTGTGCTTTTGTGTCCTTGCAAATGTTTATTAGAGTGCTAAAATTAGGGTTGGGCATATTTTGGTTTAAATCGAAGAAATAAAAAAATTGAAAAATCGAACCAAAATTTAATTTTGGTTTGATTTTTTGATTTGATTTTGATTTCATATTTTAGAAATTCGGTTAAACGGTTTGATTTTTGATTTTTCAAAAAAAAAATCGGATAAACCGGGAAACCAAAATTATATAAATAATATATTATAATATATATATATATATATATATATATCTATATATATGTAAATATACTAAAAATATATTATAATCTGATATAACATATAAATATATAAATTATAATTATTTTGTAACCCTAAATCCTAATATACTGTTTTGCTTTAGACCCTAACATTAACGTGAAGGCTACAGTGGCGCTCAGCTATCCTCAGTTCATCAGTTCATTTGAAATTTCAACATCGCCAAAAGCAGTCGGCAGTCGTTTGCTCAATTCATCATTGTCGTCGGCAGTTGCTGCCGAGTGCGGCCACTGCCGTCACGCCAATGACAACGATTCAGTGAGGTCGATATTTATGGTTATTTAATGCGTGTTGAATTAAATATATTTGAGAAAGAAAAATAGGTTTCAAAAAAATTTCTAGAAAAATCACCAATTTTAAATACTCTCTACTTTAATCTTTAAAATCGAAATAAAAAACTGAAATAATCGAACCGAATTTGTAAAAATCGAACCAAACTGAAATAATTTTGGTTTGGCTATGGTTATCATTTTTGTCAATCCAAAAATTAAAAAATCGAATCAATATTCAACAATCAAACAGAACAAACTGAATGTCCACCCCTAGCTAAAATCAAAACAAAATACTAAATAAATAAATTATTGCACTCCTTAAGATAATAGGGAGGTATGACCGTGTTAGCATGTGTCCAAAGTCGAGGATATTTTGTATGTGTATGATAAGTTAGATTAATGTTTCTTCTGAAGGTAAAATCTTATTAGGTGTTTTTCTTCAGTTTCTTTTTGTTTGGTACATATTGACGTAATACAACTCTCAAGAAAATATTTATTAGGAGTTTATTTTTCTATGTTAACTTTATTTATTATGCTTTAAAATTTAAATTTGACTATTAATATTTTATATAAATACTTCATTAAAAAGATAATATTAGAATAAAATAATGTTTTTCTTAATTTGCAAAATAAATTAATAAATAAAATAAATACTTATTTTTAATATAAGGGTCAGATTATTAAAATGACATTTATTTACTTTCAATATTTACTAATAACTAGTTTAGGTGTACGCGCCTCGCGCGTGTACCTCACTTTATTGAGTTTAAATATTACGCTAAATAGTATATTTGTTTAAATAATAAAGATGAATACAATAATTAAGTTCAACATCTTTTGGAGAATTTATTTAATTAAACCTAACCTTTACCGAAATTTTTTTGTCAAAGTCGATCAACATTCATTTACCACCTGTAAACTGCAACAAAATAATACGATGATAGAGACATCAAAATAATATAATTAAATCTAACATTTACACAAAAAAATTCTCAAAGCCGTCTGACACTCATCTACCACCTGTAAACTATAACAAAATAATATGATAATAGAGCTATCAAAATAATACAACTAAATTTTACCTTTACACAAAAAAAAATTGTCAATATAGAGATATAAAAATAATACAATTAAACCTAACTTTTACCTACAAAAATTCTTCAAAGCCGACCAACATTCGTCTACCACCTGTAAATTCATCTACAACCTGTAAACTACAACAAAATATCTATAATTTATTAAAAGTGTGAAGACTTTTAGAAAAGTGATTTGAACTTTTTGCCCTTAATTAAAAGACTCTGCAATAGATAAAACTGTCTTTTCATTATTTTTCTAATATTTAAAACTTAAAATTCATTTAAATTTAGTTATTAAACCTTTCCTTTATTGAACTATATACCTTAAATTTTATACTTTTAAATTAATGAAAATATTACCTTAACTAAATCTTTAAAAGAAAGTCAATTAATTGAAAATTTTCAATGGCCAATTACGTGAGCAATTAATATTGTAGTACAACTTACCTAAAATATCACTGTTTTAAAGTTTATCAAAAATAATATATATATAATCTCTCTCTATATATATAATATAATATTATATAATATATTAAAAGTGTGTAAATCCTTAGAAAAGTTATTCGAACTTTTCACCATTCATTAAAACACCCCCCTTTAGACAAAATCAACTTTTTACTATTTTTTAAATTATAATTATGCATAAATACAAATAATATATATTTTTGGAAAAATAAAAACTACCATTATTAAAAGAGTCCTAATTATAGTACCTTATATTTGGCAAATAAATATAAATTTTCCAAATTTGAAATAGAATTCAACATATACACTAAAATAATAAATTTATCCTATTTTTGGACAGTTTCTTTATTTTTGAAAAAAAAAAGTTCTAAAAATATGTATAAATTGTTTTAAACTTGAATTCAACGTGTGTGTATATATGTGTATATAACTATATATAGCTTTTTCTACTTTTACTATATTTTTTTATTTTATTTTCATTCAAGTCGTCCTTTAGGATCAAAATTTTCTCTCAGGCAAAAATTGAAAGGTTAGTTTTAATTGCATTATATTGATATCTTTATTATCGTATTATATTATTTTAATTTACAGATAATAGATGAATATCGGTCGGCTTTGATGATTTTTTTTAGGCAAAGGTTAGGTTTAACTATGTTGTTTTAATATCTCTATTAGTGTATTATTTTGTGATAGTTTACAGGTCGTAGATGATAGTTTACAGGTCGTAGACGGATGTCGATCAACTTTGAGGAATTTTTGTGTGTATAGGTTAGATTTAATTGTAATATTTTGATATATCTTTTTATCGTATTATTTTGTTATAGTTTACAGGTGATAGATAAATGTCGACTGACTTTAAGTTTTTTTTTAAGGTAAAGATTAGGTTTAATTGTATTGTTTTGATATCTTTGATTTAAGATTTTTTTTTTTTTTTTTTGTATAAAAGTTAAGTCTAGATGTATTGTTTTGATATCACTATTATCATATTATTTTGTTGTAGTTTAAAGGTGGTAGATTAATGTCTGTCGGCTCTGAGGAATTTTTTTATAAAGGTTAGATTTAATTGCATTGTTTTTATATATCTTTATCATCGTGTTGTTTTGTTGTAGTTTATAGGTGGTAGATGAATATCGATCGGCTTTGAGAATTTTTTGATAAAAGGTTAGGTTTAATTAAATAAATTCTCCATCTTTACATATTTAAAAGATGTTGAATTTAATTATTATACGCATCTTTATCAATTTAAATAAATATCCTATTTAGTGTAACATTTGAATTTCATTAAAATGAGATACACGCGCGAAGCGCGTATACCTAAACTAGTTACAATAGTGATCACAAAGCTTAAGTAAATCGATTTCTTCTCTAGTTTAACGTGCATCTCAATATGTATAGAAATATTTTCTTAGTATAGTTCCATTTTAGGAGTATCTTTCTATCCTATTTTAGGAGTATTTTTCTAATTAATCACTATAAAGAAAAATATTAATTGACTCTCCTTTCATATATTTTAGGAGTCTCATATATTTTAGAAGTCTAGTTAATATAATAAAAATAATTAAATAATAAATTTTAAAAAATAGTGAAAAGACAGTTTTGTCTAAAGGGGGTCTTTTAATGAAGGATAAAAAGTTCAAATTACTTTTCTAAGGGGCTTCACACTTTTAATATATTATATAGATATAGATTATAGATATAGATTATTAATATAAGTGATCATCTTTTAGGTCAGGTTAATTGTATTGAATTAAATAATTTGATACAAACTGAGGTAAAAATAGTATATATTTACCATTTACAAATTAGCAATAAAGGAAGAAAATTTTTATCCTTCACTATATTATCTAATATTAGATGTGTGAACTTCAACATTCCTGCTTGCAAACATTGAAATAAAAATTGAGGGCATTTTAGTCCTTTTATAAGAAGAATCTGCTTAAAGAATTTGTCCTTTGTGCTATGTTAGTTGTACCTTATTAATAATTTTAAAAAATGTCCACAATCTTTCATTTAATTACAGATCATGCCTTTAAAAAAGTCCACCTTATTCTAATTATTTACAAGATTACCCTCTACTTTCCAAAGATTAAATTTAGATTATTTAAATTTAAGTAATTTAATAATATAATAATTTTATCTTAATTAATTGCAACTAAATATTTAAAGTAAATCAATTTTATTATTTCAATTGACTTTTATATTCAATTTTTTTTTTACTTATTTATTTTAGTAAATTTAAATTTTAAAATTATTCTTTTCTTATACGAAAATACTAATATTTAAACTTAACTTTAAATTTTTAAAGTACAAAATTAATAAATTTAATTTAATAAAATAAATTCTTAATGAATATTTTCTTAAGATTTGTGGTGGATCAATATGTATCAAGTAAAAAAGAAATAAAGAAAAATATATAATAAAATTTTATTAGTTTGAGAGATAAACATAATGCACTTTCCAATAATGTTTCATAATATCATATTTTGTCTATGCAAAAGAGTAAATACATAATTACCCCCCTGATGTTGACCGAGATTTTAAAAAAGACACTTCAACTTTGAATTCGCCCTATTACCCCACGGTTCTTCTTTATTCATTTGCAAATACATAATTTTTCGCTAAATTTTAGTCACACCAAAGAGAGTGCAATGCACACGCCAATCGGGTGTTGCCACGTGTAAATACGTTTAATTTCATTTTTTTAAATAATTTTTAATAAAATTTTCCTTTTAATTTTATTTATCAATTAATCAATTTTAATTTCTTCTTCTCCAATTTTTCATTAATCAATCTTCATATCTTCTTCCTCAATTCTCCATTAATCAATCTTCATTTCTTCTTCCCCAATTCTCCATTAATCAATCTTCATTTCTTCTTCCCCAATTCTCCATTAACAGCCATTACTCTCCTTTTCTCTTCTTTTTCCCCAATTCTCCATTGAAGCTAGAAAATTTCAGGAAAAAAAATTCTCCTTAATGAATCAAACTAGTGGGATACAAAATCATGTATTGACTTTAATATTTTCTTTATTTGTTTAAAAGTTGAGAAATCAAGTTTTCTTTTTGTGATTAAATTTATTTTCCATCTTCAACACCATTTACTTGAATCATAAAACTCCATTAATGGAGCTTTAATGGAGGAGTTGAAGAAGACAATGGTATTAAAATCTCATTACTCATTAGTACGGAGTAATTTCTTCCTTCTTCTTCTTCTTCTCCATCAATCTTCTTCTTGTTCTACTTCCTTTTTCTTCTCCATCAATCTTCTTCTTATTCTACTTCCTTTTTCTTCTCCATCAGTCTTCATTAATGGTTTATGAATATTTGACGGAAACTAAAAGTTTTAACTTCGAAGAAAATCGAGTGACACAATTAATGGAGAAGAAGAAGAAGAAGAAGAAGAAGAAAAAGAAGAAGAAGGAGAAGAAGAAGAAGAAGAAGAAGAAGAAGAAGAAGAAGAAAGAGGAGGAGGAGGAGGAGGAGGAGAAGAAGGAGGAGAAGGAGAAGAAGAAGAAGAAGAAGAAGAAGAAGAAGAAGAAGAAGAAGAAGAAGAAGAAGAAGAAGAAGAAGAAGAAAGAGAAGGAGAAGGAGAAGGAGAAGGAGAAGGAGAAGGAGAAGGAGAAGGAGAAGGAGAAGGAGAAGGGGGAGGAGAAGGAGGAGGAGGAGGAGGAGGAGGAGGAGGAGGAGGAGAAGAAGAAGAAGGAGGAGGAGAAGAAGGAGAAGAAGGAGAAGGAGGAGAAGGAGAAGGAGGAGGAGAAGAAGGAGAAGAAGGAAGAGAAGAAGAAGGAGAAGAAGAAGGAGAAGGAGAAGGAGAAGAAGAAGAAGAAGAAGGAGAAGGAGAAGAAGAAGGAGGAGGAGGAGGAGCAGGAGGAGGAGAAGAAGAAGAAGAAGAAGAAGGAGGAGGAGAAGAAGGAGGAGGAGAAGAAGATGAACAAGAAGTAGAACAAGAAGAACAAGAAGTAGAACAAGAAACGAAGGAAGAAGATGGAAAATGAAGAAAAAAATGGCAAATGAAGAAGATGAAATGAAGGAAGAAGATGGAAAATGAAGAAAAAAGAAAACTAAAATACAAAAATTAAAAAGTGGATCCTTTTTATTACACGTGGTATATTTTAATTCGTTGGTTCAATTTTTTTTCCATTCACGCACTTCAGGTACGTGTAGACATGCAGTATCAAAATTTTGATCAAAATGGTGCATTTACAACGGTTTAGGTAAGATTCGTGGGGTAATAGGTCAAAAGTATAGTTTAGGTATCTTTTTGAATTTCGGCCAACATGAGGGGGGTAATTATGTATTTACTCTATGCAAAATATAGCATCTTAAATTTAAGTAATTTAATAATATAATAATTCTATCTTAATTAATTGCAACTAAATATTTAAAGTAAATTAATTTCATTATTTTAATTACTTTTTATATTAAAAAATATTTTTTTACTTATTTATTTTAGTAAATTTAAATTTTAAAATTATTTTTTCTTATATAGAAATACTAATATTTAAATTTAAATTTAAAATTTTAAAGTACAAAATAAATAAATTTATTAAAATAAATAAATTTATTAAAATAAATAAATTTATTTTAATAAAATAAATTCCTAATGAATATTTTCTTAAGATTTGTGTTGAGTCAAAATGTATCGAGTACAAAAGAAATAAGGAAAAATATATAATAAAATTTTATTATTGTGAGAGATAAACATAATGCACTATCCAATAATGTTTAATAATATCATATTGTGTATATGCAAAATATAACATTCTGTATTTAATTAATATACTACTCCAGTGAGTTATCGATGATTACTATTGGATATGATAAAATTATGATAATTTTTATAGGAGTAACATAATCAATCGCTCTTAATTAATTATCATGAGTCATCTAGGTATTAAGAAAATAATAATATTTAATAAAAAGATAAAATAGACATAAAATGTGAAATTAAATCTTGATGTTTTAAATTAAATTGTCGTCCTTCAAACGATGATTTTACTATACCACACCTTATTATAAGTCATTTACGTATTAAAAAATTAAGAATAACAAGATGATATGTCAAAATAAAAAAATTTGATTGACTATCAAAATTATATTAGTGTCATATAAATTGGGACGGGACAAAGGAAGATATAAAGTAACATATATTATTTGAAAATAAAATAAAATAAAAAAGTACTGTAAATAACGATAATTAAGAAAAATATTTAAAAAATTGATTGATTGTCAAAATTTTGTCTGTGCCGCATAAATTGGGACGAAGGGAGTATTCATATCTTATTAAAAAATTATGTAAAAAATATTATAAATTATATAATTAGAAATTTTAAAAATTTTAAAATATAAAATATTTTGTTGACTCTCGAAATTATATCATTGTCACTTAATTTGAAATAGAAGAAAATGTATTATAAATTATAATAATTAAAAATTTAAATTATTTGAATAATTAATTATCTAAATTCTATTTACATCATATAAGTTAAAATAATAATAAAAATATTAGGCCCGTGCTAGTATAGATCGTGCGTATCTAGTCCAAATAAAAAAATATATGATAAAAGTTTAGAGTAGAATATGACATTATTATTGTCAGAGGAAGAGCCTACTTCTTATGTCATATCTGCAAGTTGGAAAGTTAAATAGGTTCAGTATATTTAATATCATTTCAATTTAGGGCATGTCTTGTAAATAAATAAAAAATAATGGACTTTTTTAGGAATTACAGATAATGTCCAAACAACTGAACGTAAGCAAATAAATCTTGAAAAATATTTTCCAACAACCTTAATACCCTTAAATTTTTCTTTTATACCTAAAAACAGACATGTTGAAATCATCTTATCTAATATATAGAAAGAATATCAGTCCACTAAGTGTATCTTCTCTTTTTTATCTTATATTTTATTTTTTTTCCATTGCGAGCACTAGTGTTGCTAGTTCATATTTGTATAACTCTTATAAGTCAGATAAATTTTATGATAATGATTTTTTTCTTGTCTTTTTTCTCTTGAAAATGCTAAATATTGCAACTTATACACATTAAAATTCTAGATTGATGGAACTAGAATGTCATTATTTAACTCTTCATCAATAATCTGTCATCACCGTTAGGTTAAAAGTTAGCTTCCTCTGTATTCAAGTGTTGGAGTTCCACATGGATGAATTGAGGGGTATGGCCTTGGATGATCCTTTTTATGAGCTAATTTTTAGGATTGAATTAAATATAAAAGCTATTAACATGGTATAAAAGTCACGTAAATTCCAATTTCTTGTTTTCGATGTTGGACCTACCGTCTAATAGTGTTATCCAGGATTGATGGAATAAAGGGTCCTTGAGAAAATTATAACCCAGTCTCTTTGAGGCATCAAGTTTATAAAAGTTGCATACAGTTTGTAGATAGTGTGTGTATATATATAAAAACCTGTACATAACATATGCAATCTGGAGTAGCTAAATCGATTAACACACATCTGCAAGTCTAAAGGACCAATTATACAAGAATCACTACTAAAAAAAAAAAAATGAAAAACCGACCACAAAAAACCGACCACATGTTGTGGTCGCAAAAAATTAACCACACGTGATCGTTTTTTCATAATATTATATTAATATTTTTTTTTTAAAAAAGGATTAAGTTCTTCGGCGTGAATACTTCTTCGCAAAAGGATTAACTTTCCACCATCAATCGACGTGAATACTTCTTCGGCGACAACAACTTTGAGTTCTTCATCCTCCCATTTCCTTTTTCACAGGTAAAAAATTATGAAGAAATAGAGGAACTTGAGACAACTACTCTTCTGGTATTGAAATGTGGACTGAATAAAATCCTAATTTCTGGTATTTCTGTATTTTTTCTTCTCGTTGTTGTACTGTTGATTCGAATTTGTTGGTGATTTTTGGTCACTGTTGATGTTCTTAGTGTGTGTGTGTGTGATATATGTTGGTGTTGCTGAGTTGATTTGTTGTTTGTCTTGGTAGAAATGATATTGCAACAGTTGAAGCATCTGATGTAATAGATGAAACATATGATGCAACAGATGAAAATCTGATGCAACAGATTAAAAATATGATGTAACTATGAAAATCTGATGCAACAGGTGAACAATCTAACAGATCATTCATCTGTTACGACAACCGACTCTTCTGTTTGGAAGAAATCTAAACAATATTGATCCAACAGATAACTGATTAGTGATCTGTTTTTATTCTTTACAACGATTTACTCTTCATTTTACAACAGATTAGGACTATTTTTATTCTTTCCAATGATTTACTCATCCGTTGCAACAGGTCGGTTATCTGTTGCAACAGATAACATACCTGGTGCAATAGATTAGTGATCCATTTTTATTATTTCCAATGGTTTACTCATCCATTGCAATAGGTCGGTTATATGTTGCAATAGATAAAATACCTGGTGCAATAGATTAGTGATTTATTTTTATGGTTTCCCATGGATTACTCATCCGTTGCAATGGGTCAGTTATGTGTTGCTTCAGATAAAATCCCAGGTGCAACAGATAGTGCTATTTTTATGGTTCCCACAGATTACTCATCCGTTGCAACAGGTCGGTTATACGTTGCAACAGATAACATACCTGGTGCAACAGATTAGTTGTCTGTTGGAACTATTATATTACTATTATGCATTAATCAATTATAATCTATGTTATGTTCCTGTTAATTTAAGATAACATGGCTTCCAAAAGAAAAAAATCGAATCAAGTCCAAGTAAAGAAACAAGTGCAACAGCTCAGCTACATCCACCACTCTATGAGCTTGCTTTAGAGGCGTTATCTCAATCAGGAGCAGAAGATAATGAACACGGGGAGGAGGAATCTTTCAAAAGAGATGATCCAAATGCTAATAGCCCTTCCGTCGAAGAGTTGGTCAAAACCTTCAGCATTGATCGTTATCCTGTGAGAATGCAGCACGATGGTGCCACAGATTTAACGGGTGATCTCGTGGTTAATTCAGTCATGGGAAAATCTTTCGACGCCTTCAGAAAAATACTTCGAGAACAAAAATTGGATTCTTATTTTAGGGAAAGCTGCTTTGGGCAATATTTTGACTTGTCGGAGGACAACAATGCTCGTTTCCAGATAAAAATGGTATATGATCTTCTCAAGCGCAGGTTTATGTATGAAAACAAAGATAAGATGGATGAGGTGTGGATAAATTACTATGGCATGCCTGTTTGTTTTGGTTGGGAGGAGTTTTCCATAGTTACCGGACTAAAATATTATCTTCCTTCTCCTTCTCAAGTTATACCTACTCTGACCCAAAAAAAAGCACCCCGCACACCCAAAAAAGGAAAAGGCAAGTCGAGTGATCGTGATGACCTGGTGACCATTGTTGGTCCAAGCTTCAAAAACAAAAATCTGATTGAAGTGTTGAAAGGTAAAGGACTTTCAAAGAAGCACAAGAAATCATTGTGCTTGGTTTGGTTTGTACATAATGTTCTTTGGGCGAGAGACATTAACAACAACATAAACCTCGGTTTAATAAATCTCTGTGAGGATCTTGAGGCATTTAACAACTATTCTTGGGGTTATGAAAGCTTCAAAATGACTGTCGAATATTTGTTGACTCCGTTAACGCCAAAAACAGTCAACTTATATGGTTTTTCATGGGCCTTCATGGTAAATATTTCTTTTATCATGATATGATTCATCATTTTTTTATTCAACAATGTTTTTGATTTATTGGCGTTATGTTATAGGCTTGGGCATTTGAAGCCATTCCTTATTTGAGACAACAAGTGAACTACCAGGAAGAAGTTTCCTGTCCAAGAATTCTGAGATGGTTGTCGGCCAAAACCGATAAAAATGCAAAATTTCTGGATCTTTTCAATCCCCCCAAGGAAGCAGTAAGTCCAATTCTAATAAAGTTTTTGTTTTAATTAATGATTAAATGATTTCATCATCATTCTTAATATATGTACCGATTTATTTTAGATTTTCCATCCGTGGCTTGTTCCGACCAACCGAGAGTTGAAGATGCCATTTTTTTTACTTTACGGTCTGTGCAAACTTTATCGGACCCTAAGGTCGTTGATGGAATAAAAATGGAATTGTTTGGAGCAACAACCATCACAAGAAAAATAATTTTGGAGGGTGGGGCTAATGATGCTCCTCTTACAGTTTTTGAAACAACAAGCCATTATGATTATGATCATAATGGTTTTACAGATTTTTCTTCAGATTTTTCCGTATCTAGCGAATGTTCTTCATGCAAATGTCAAGACTGCAAGGTGAAACACGATGGAGTGATTAATGCTATTAATGCACTAACTGCTTCTATAAAGAAAATGACATCTAAGAGGGGTGTCATTCTATCAAAGAGGATTTCATATCCAGACACTCCACTAGAGATTAATCCAGCTAAGAGGAGAAGGAAAAACACTTCCAAGGCATCATCAATCATAAAAAAAGCAAGATTTCAACGCCTCTGTCTTTGTCTTGCACCGATGTTCAGTATGCAAGGACCACAGAAGAGCAACATGAGCTGAAGAAAGTGAATGTACATCATCTGTTCCAAAAAACAAATAAGCACATATCTGTTTCAATAGATGATACATCTGCTAAAAATTATCAAACAAATGTATATATTTGTTGCAACTGTTGTCTAACCTGTTGCATCAGATTCGTTATCTGTTTTAACAGATGAGTCCTATGTTGCAACAGATGGGTCATCTGTTCGAAATTATTGTACTGCTCTGATTTACCTATTCGAATTTGTCCCAACAGATAATCCATATGATGCAACATAAGACTCATCTGTTGTAACAGATGAAAAATCTGTTGTATATCTCTACTTAGCATTGACAATTTTGGCTTTCCAGGTGGATGTCACAGCTACTGCCGAAGAGCATAATATGACAGTTAATAATCCATCAATTACTTCCAAAGATGAAGAAAAAATAGAGCCTGTCAGTTTGGAAGAACGGAAGAATTACCCATTTGAAAGGTTCAACATCTCGGATGAGGCTCTAAAAAAATTAACACAGTTGATCAACGACTATTCGGAATGGATTGCCGATGGGCTGTTAAAGCATCATGCCGGGAGGTACATAAATTAATTTTATGGATATTAGTTTATACAATTCTTGTTGTAAGAACCTGACATTAACACATATAAATCATCATGTAGAAAACAAAATGACGAGCGCTACAAAGTAATCGAATCGAGTCTTAGTTTTGATATGTTCGACTTTGTTGTTGCACATCCCGGAACAAATAATGGGTTCTATTTGATGTCACATCCCCAAAATTGCTGGAATGATTAGGTTTAAAGGACATACATATTACTATTAGTTAATACTTTATTTAATTGCATCTTTGTATTAATTTTTTCATCACGTAATCCAAAATGTTTGATAATATGTGCAACACATCGATGTCATTTTTTACTACCTCCGAAAGAAGGCCAAGTTGCAAACACAAGAACAATACAGATAAACAATAGGCAATTGTTTGTACAAAGCTTACATCAATAATGCCTATGATAGGTATTGTTAACAGCAGCCAAAAGTTTTCCAAAATGAGAAATGCTTAATCAACATCATCAAAGGTTTTAGCATTCCGGCTGGCTTACCTTGACATTTGGTCGACGAAGTGTACATCTCAATCAATTATGGTGATGAATTCCGTTGGGTGTTAGCTGTCGTCGTTCTAAAAGTGAGGAGCATCCGAGTTTATGACTCGATGTCACGAAAGAGACGTTCCGGGACGTTGTCTGAGATACAAAAGCTGGCCAAAATATTGCCTACTTACCTTGATATGAGTGTCTTTTTGGATCAAAAGGTTCGTACTGATTGGTCGACGATTGAAGCATACCGGGATAAAATGGCTAATCCATTTGATGTACAATATGTTGACGGAATTTCTCAACAAACCTTTGGTAGCCTGTAAGTTTAAGTGTCATGATTTAGTTTTATTTCACAAATTTCACAACGCTTGCATGAACTGCAAGATATGGATTATCTATTTTTTTACAACGCAGGGATTGCGGTCCTTTTGTTGCCGCCTATGCTGAGTATTTGGGCAATGGATTACAAGTACCAAATGATGGACTTGATGCCGGATTACTCCGTAAAAGATATGCTGCTCTTTTATGGAAATATAGAGAAGCGAAAGCTCAGAAGCCGTACGCAACCTACGTTAAAGATCCACGACGACCAAAGTCAAATTCCATAGCACTGGAAGAAGAACAACTTGTTCATATTGATTAGATATTTATAGCTTGAGTCCGTCAATGTAATAACCTATCCTCCTTGGTTTAACTTATTGATTTATTTGTAGAGTAAATCGTTTGTACTCATAATGATTTTTTTTATATTTCATTTATTTGTTGAGTTATTTCATGTAATTTTCGAAGGCTTCAATTTATTTTATTTTGTCTATGAATATAATTAATTTTGAGTTTTGAACATATTAATTGAAATGGAGTACTAGATTCAAATATCGCAACAGATAATACATCTGCAATAGACAACATATCTTATCAGACAGATTTAGACATATATTGCTACATGAGATGCAACACGTAGGTCATCTGCTGGAAATTATATAATAGGTCTTTCTACTTTTTTGATTTGCTCCAACAGATTACCGATCAGTTGCAACAGATAAGTTATATGTTGCAACAAATCGGTAATCTATTGCGACAGACAGACGGAGAATATCTACATAACGCAATAGATGACCAACCTATTCCAATAGATAATCAATCTGTCACAACAGGTACTATATTTGTTACGATAGATATAAAATCTGTTGCATTATAAAAATTCAACTTTGCTAGACATAAAAATTATTGCCCCTATATGTATAGTAAATTGGCTTGAAATGAAAATTTGTTATCGTGTTCGTATCTGTCTTTGTACATGTTCTTTTTTATACACAGGCTCCAACCATATAGTTAGTACCCCATATGCCCAGACCCATTGCATCTTTCCCACAACGGTGTCGCACATACCGATTATTTGTGTGCCGGTCAGCAAACACTTGATGTATGCAAGCGAGTACGACCCGCATGCTGCACCGGTTGTATTTTTTGGGAGCTGGATGCTCTTATTTCAACCTTTAAAAACCCATGATTTCTTCGCCAAGACTTCAGCCAGCAAATGATCCATTAGCTTACGCTGCGTCAACAACTTGGGCAACAACTTCAAAAGTGGCTGCATATGGGTTAAAAATATCTTCTCGCTGAACACAGGTAGCAGTCATAAACCTTAATCTTTCTCTCATATAGTAGTATCTCAACAGTGAGAAAATGGGTGACATCCACGTTCATGACTGCAAGGATTCTCTTTGCCTTGGTCTAGCTCTTACCGTGTGGATATGGCCTCTTTCCTCTAACATATTTAATCGCTTCTTCATCCCATTGGAAAGTAGAAACTAACTGATCAACTCCCGAGCCACCAGAATCAGCTATCTTACAGATTTTAGCGTACCTATCCTTGAAATTGTTGTAGAAGTTGAGCTCCATTATCCTATCGGCAGCATCATAAGCATCCAGGTACGCTAATTGCCTGCCCCTCATGAGGCAGAGAATTTCATCAACATAATGTGGTATAAGAAGAAAATTTTTAAATAGGTTAGTAATTGTAAAGAATAAAAACACAGTCGAAAGAATCCGATGCAGAGGGTTCTCTGAATCAGTTGCCAACGCAACTTATGCAACAGATGTGTATTATGTTGCAACAGAATACCAAATTTTCACAACAGATTACACATCTTCTGCATAGATTCTTCTTCATGGAGTAGAATGGAAGGGTAGGTAAGCAAAAGTAAACTTACCTTGTCCTCGTACCACACAACATATATTTGTTATATTGAAGAAGTCTTTGGCGGCAAATGAATGCATGGTGTATTCTTTTTGAACCTTCATCTTGATGAATTCTTCCAGTTCCTTCTTCTCCTCCTTGCCAAGCGCCGCAAATATGTCCACCTTCTTCGGCGTCCCGTAAACTTCAACAACTATTAGAGCGGGGGGAGTTGCAATTTTTGCTGATTTAAGAACGGAGAGAATTTGTCTAATTTTTCTTCTCTTCCTCCTAACCTCCTGTAACATGAGAACATAACTGAGTCTGGAACATGATACATGATTTGAACTGAGTCTGTAATGCGTGACATGGATAGAGTATCATGGGCTAAACTGATCCATTAAGAACATAGATTACAACTGAAATTTGGAGCTAGAGGTTCAACTTATAAGTAACCCTTCCTCCAGCTGGATTCATCTAGAGAAAAGAAAGTGGCATGTTTAAATCACATAAGGTCGGGGGATATAGGGTATCTCACCCTTGGGACTCTAGGTCCCTTGAAGAATACTGACTTAGCTAAGATACTAAGGAAAACTAAGGCGGTGTACAAGGAACTTACGAACAGAATTGTGACTTAATAGCTGGGATCTGAAACTGAGACATGATGTATGAACTTAGCTGATTACGAGTGCATAAATATACTAACTTATCTGATTAACTAAATAACTGATAACTGAATACTGGGTATGCAAGACTGAATTGTACTTAGTCTGAATAGCTGGGCTGAGATTTTTGAGTTTTATGCATAGGAGATAAGGACTAACTGAGTAGAATGAGGTATCTGAGCATGGATTCATGAATTCTTTATTATTTATGAATGCGAGACCAAGCGTACGACATGGCTCTGAGGTATTCTATAAACTAGGGTACTGAAACACTGATAACTGAGTACTGACAACCTGAATGCTATGGTCAAGCATGTCTGGAACTGAACTGAGTTTCAAATCTGGTTACTGAACTGAAGATGACATTATAGCTAAGCCTATAGCTAGTACAGAAGTACTGAATTCTGAGGCTAAGTAACTGGTAACTGAAGCCATGGTTCTGTAGGACTATCTGAGTCCTTTACTGAATATTAATTTCTAAACTATCGTTGTAATTGAGTTTTAGACTGATACTGAAGTACTAAATTCAAGGACTGAACACTGATCACTGAGTGTTGGATACTGAAACTATAATTGAGTTGGCAACTGAGTTTTTGATGGCTACATGCTGGGGACTGACATAAGTCAAGGATCTAAATGTACACTTACACTTTGTACTTTCCCAACTTCTAAATACAACCCCTTGCTAGACATTTACTTGCATATTTATCATGACATTCAAGCCTATCTTCACAACTACACCCTCATGCAAAGTAAGCATGGAACAATTTTCTCTTATCTAACCAACTGCTAATCACTACACTGTTCCATAAGGAGAGCTAACTGGAGGAGTAAATCAGGAGGACCTGAAACATGAATACATACAAACTAAACTTGACACATGACTGAAACTTGAGGAATAAAATATCAATAGTTTGGATTTACCAATAAGGTCTGAACTGAGGATATACATGACGTAGTCTAAATGTATCTGATATGTAGGGGTATAGCATGAGTCATGGAAGTTAAGTATACTGGAAAGCATGATATGCGTACATGAGTCATGATTTGCATGACCTGAGTCTAGAGTTTCTGTACTCGTGGGACATGATTTGTAATACTGAGGGAGCTGGAACTGAACCCCTTATACTGGGAACTGAAGGCAAACATAATCCCATGGAAAGTGTGTGAAAGTAGATTGTGCTCATGGAACATGATTCGTACTGCGGAGTAAACTAGGACCCCTTATACTGGGAATAAAAATCATACATGATTTATGGGAAAAAGAAATGCATGAGTCTGGTTCGTGACCATAAAGTTGACATGCAACTCCTGAGTGGATTTTTTTGTGATAGCTGAGGTACAAAACTCTGCACTGAGATGAGGATGGGTCAATAATTGTCTTTCCTTACTGCTTTCTATACATACTGGCTCTACTACTGGAGTCTGAGGGACTGACTTGGTCACTTGATCTATTATCACATACCTATATTCTGTTCAACACCTTCTTGTCTTACTAAACACATCATCTGATTCTGTTTCCTTATATATAGCTAATATCACATTCACACCTTCTTGCTTAATTTCAAGTCAATAAACTTAAATTCTTGCTCTCCTGCTAGCACTGTTCAAACCTACTAATTCATGTTGGTACAACTATCCCCATGAATACATAATCTAATCAGACTAGATAATACTATCCCAACTCATCTACTGCTAAACTCTTGGGTCCATGCTTAAAATTCTAGGTCTATACTGTCATAGGATTCTGAGAAGGGATCTAACGGCATATCAAAAATTGGATTTGAGTTTACAAAGGAGTTCTCATGATCATAAATGAAATTTGTACAACTTTGGAACATAACTGAACTGAGGGGATATTGTCTGAGCATGTGGAAAATCCCATAACTGTCTCCAGAGACTGCATGAGAAAGCCCTATCTTTAGGACTTGAGCTTCACTATTTCTGTTACCTTGAAAGTAAGGTAAGGTTGACATGAGGGGAGCCTGATGTGAATCTACATGGGTTCCTTAGAGAAACTTGCCATAGCACGATCTTGAGACATGAAAAAAGGGAAACTATTCCTAAAACATCTCATAGCCTCCTGCACATAAGTGTGGTGCACAACACGCCTATGTATAAGACTCTACTTGATGTAGCTTTCAGACTTCCTAGGACACTGTTGAACCTTAGTCTCTGATACCAAGTTTGTAACGCCTCGATTTTCTGAACCGAAATGCTACATGGTGCTCATGATCCCGAAGGACCACAAGCTAACCCATGACTGATATCTGTACTTGTAAACTGTATAATATCTCATAAAATATGTGGAAACATGAACTGTAAGGCCATAAGGTTCAATACCTATACATCTTTGAAAAACATAAAGGAACATAAATACTGAAGTCTGAACATCTAATCTGACATCTAGTCCGAAAGCCTCTAACTGAACTGAATAAGGAGTTGAAGGAACATGTCTTCAACTAACTCCCTGAACTAAAAAACTCATCTGAAATATTGTAATAAAGTAATAATAATATTATTCTCGAATGAAGAGGAGCACTGATTGCTGAAATATGTAATGCTAGTGCTGCTCTAAAACTCGTGCCTCTGTACCTATGGTGTCAAATAAAACACCATAATGCTAATGCATTAGTACGACTGAATGTATTGAGTATACGAGTGAGGTAGTCTAAATGCAAAGGGTTTTATATGCATGAACCATGCTGACTGATATGAATGTGAGAATACATACATACATATATACGTAACTGCAACTAAACTCATGGTGATACTGACTACTGAGTATGAATACTGATGACATATATTTACTGATAACATATCATGAATGATAATTGAATTCTGATAACTGATATATCTGATAACATGAGTTCTGATAACTGATAGCATGAATGACTGTATCTGACAGTCCTAAATCTGATGGGACCAGCTGAGTTCTGTACTGTATCTGACAGTCCTGATATCCTGAAGAACTATCTGAGTTCTTTTACCGAGACTGATACTAAAACTGTGGGAAGTAGTTATCTAACCGACATGCCCTAAATACGCTATAATAGCTAAGCTGGGGTCCAATCTCTACCCTGATTGGAAGGGTGTCAATACCGCGCCACTGGTAAGGACAAGCTGTGAGTGACCCTCATCTGGCAGGTACTCAATGAGAACGATGGGAACCCTAAACTGACAAGTTAAACCACCTCATCAACCCTAATCTGACAGGTTAAGATATCTCAGCCTATGTTGTCTACATAGTTCTGGAACACAAGGACTGCTTCTAAGAATCACACCCTTTACTGGAAGGTGAGTTCCCATCCTTGGGTTCGCTCGGTGATGAATCCTACTCCCAACTGAATGACACTGAACTGATTATACTGAACTGATTTCTTAGTTCATACTAGAATAAACTGAACTGTTACTGATTGTTCTGTTTAACTGAACTGAACATGGACTGAGTTTATTGAGTTTCGATGACTAACGGAACACTACTGAATTCTGTTAACTGACTAAATGCTACTAAGTTCTGTTAGGTGACTGAGTTTACTAATGTCTGAACTGAATACTGAACTAAATTGTACTGATACTGAGATTTACTGAATTCTATAGACTGACAGAATATTACTGAGATTACGTAGATTACTGAGTAAAACTGAATTGATACTACCTTTACATGAGTTTTCCTGAGTCATGAGACTGACTGAAGTCTACTGAACATGTCTTGACTGAGAGTATTGTGAAAACATGACATGGCTCTAGGCACACAACTATATTTTTTTCGGGTACGAATACCCCCAGGACTTGATAGGAGGAACTTGACACACATGACATGACTTGATCACAAGATTTGAGTCTACAATTCACAATATCATAAGCAGGGGATAGTATACTTCATGTATTATTCAACATTTCAAACATGATAGGAAAAGTATGGATATATTTTGTGTACATAATTTATATCTCCATTATCATACATGCTTTATACCACAACAATAACAACACATAATTTGCATGGAAATTCATATTGGAGTGTATGGCTAACATGAACTTGTTATTTAGATATCATGAAATCATGTAAATATGAAGTTCTAACATACTAGGCATTTTATCGAACACCTTGCATGCATTCTTTAAGGCATAGGTGGATTTCACACTTGCATTCTATCAATCCATCTAAAGATCATGTTTTTCAACTAACAACATAACTTTCATGAGATGTACAGTCACGATACTATTATTTAGCAAAACAAACAAGCATCAACATGGGTATGATCATATCACCACAACCAACCAAGCTTTTTTATTTTAAAGATTGATTCTTTAACTCCACGGATGAAAGAAATCCGTGGATAAACACTACGCATACGTTGGAAGGGAGGTTCTTTGATGATTGACGGAGGAATTTCCTTGAAATTTGATGTTCAAGCTTGATTGTGCAACCCTAGTTGTTTTTCTCCTATGGTGCTCTTGGATAATGAACTTAAGATGTTAGTAGGGTTGTAATGTAATTAAGAGCTATATATTTCGTAGGGTTAAGTTTAGGGACGTGTAAGGAGTGTTAAAAGACTTAATTACCCTCAAAATAACTCAAAACAGAGTATTTTTGGCACTTGGATTTGACTTAGGTGGCGCCCAAGTAATCGCACAATCCAGTTTGGATGGAACCTAACCAATCACCTAAGTTTGGTTGGGTGGCGCCTAACCAATCGTATACCCTTACTGTCTCTCACGAAAATGGGCATAACTTTTCGCTCGGGTATTTGATTAAGGCGAAATTGGTATCGTTGGAAAGTTAATTCGATTCTTTATAATTTTGTGGGTAGAAATATGAAGAAATACCATATTAATATCGAGTTATACTCATTCAAATATGACCCTTATGAAATCGAACACTAAAACTTGATGGATTCAAAAACTCTTAGCTTGTATTACCTTAAGTGACTCATATGAACATGCTTAACGCATCATAATCTATCTTATCGCTAGGATACTCATTGTAAGTCATGTACTCAAGTATGAATCACAGGATAGGATATTTCATATGTAAGAAAAATGGTTCGTCTCCTATCTTAGAAACATGCGGGGTATTACACCTCCACTATAGGAGTGCATGGCTCCCTCACCTCGTTGGATGGTATGACACCCCTCCTGGATTTCAACTCCTTGGCAGCTTCAGCAATAGTCTCTAGATTGTCGAGGAGTTTATCCTCTCTGTCCTTGTACACTTTGCATTTGCAATGAGAATATGAGGGTGAGGAGGGGTGAGAGAGACCACTGTAAGGGTGGAAGGGACCAGTGTAGGGGTGAGAAGGAGGACCTGTGCAAGGGGTGTTTTCAAACATATTTATTTTTTGCTGAGCACCAACATGCTCATAATCATGAATGGTAGTAGAAGAAGAAGCAGGATAGCTGCCACCATCACAAACAACTCAACCAGCAACATCCCCAGAAGAAACACCCGGATCTGTTGTAGTTTGAGTTAGGTCATGAAGAGCTTCAACATTAGACTGACCTTGCCTAACTGCTCTTCTTATGGATGTTGCTCCATCTAATTCCTTCTTTATTAACTTCACCGTTGTGTTTTTTTTTTATATCAACAAGACCCAGAGTAAGAAAAGAAGTCATCCCCAACTCATCAATAGTAGGCACTATCTAAGGATGCACAACCTATAAAAAAATGACAGGAGGAATTTAAATCATATAATAATAATTTGTAGTCAGTTGGGTTACATGGGGCTCGGGTTATGTTAACACAACCAACTTATGTAACAGATGATCTAGCTACCGCAACAGCTGATCTGTATGTTGAAACAGATTGATAATATGTTGCATCAGAATACCCATCTATTGCTTAATTTACAGTAAATGGGTAATCTGTTGAGTAGGGTTCAGAGAATAGAGCAACATATGGTTAATCTGTTGTGAAATATGGATCGTCTGTTGCAACAAATTACCCATCTATTGCACTAGTTGCAGTTGATGGGTAATCTGTTACAACAGATGGAATATTTGTTTCAATATCTTTCTTTGAGGAAAATTATTTTAGTTGAAATAAGATGTACTGCATCATCCGAAGGGTTAAAGAGATCAGCCTCGTTAATATTTTTTTGCTGCTCTCTACTACAGCGAAACACCTAAGGATCCTTGGATGAGAAACCTTATTCGGGTAATCCGTGAAATGCTTTCGGAGGGAAGGAATGGCATCACATGCCCAAGCCTAAAAATTGTAAACAGGAAGCAAGAAAAAAAAAGTCAAAATCATATTCAATATAAATTAATGAATGACTAAAAATAGTGATCAATTTTACCATGAAATCCCAAGGAAAGCCGTATAATGTGGTCATCTTTGGCTTTAGCTCTTTTAGTAAATATTTGACAGTCAAGTAGTAGCTGTCGTAGCCCCAGGAATAATCGTTGAATTTCCCAAAATCATCAGCAAGAGCTAACAAATCACGTTCTATGACTTTCTTGACGTTTCTTGCCAATAAAACGGAATGGACAAACCAAACTAAGCACAATTTTTTCCTGTAGTTCTTTGGTATGTCTTTATTCTTGAGATTCTCTATCAAATCCTTTACTTTGTAGCTAGGTCCAACAATGCCCAACAACCCATATTTTTTTACCTTGTGTTTGTTGGACCCTTTGTGGGGTGTTTTCTTGATGGAAGGTTCTTCTGGACGATCGCATCTCAAGCCCGTCACAATGGCAAATTCTTTCAATCCAAAATAAACCGGCATGCCAAAGTAGTTGATCCAGACTTTATCCATCTTATTTCCTCCCTCCTTCGGACCTCCATCATCCCCTGCATACAGGATCCTACGCTTGAGAAGGCCATATACCATGATCATTAGGAAACGGAGAGGGCGGGGTCCCGACAGCTCAAGAAAGTGTGCAAAGCAGCTCTTATTAAAAAGTCCATCTATGTTTTCCTTCTTCATAATAATCCTAAGTTTCTCAAAAGGTTTCCTCAACTGACATTTAAGTACAGGATCACCAAATACTGCACTAGGGTTATTCATTGGCATTGCAACTCGAAACTTGTCATTACTAATGGTTTTGACAGAATCATGCTGGAATTTTGATATTATTTCACGCCCCATTGGTGAGGAAGAGTTATCACTTTCCTCAGCTTCATTTTTCCCTGACTGAGATTGTTCTGAAAGTTCCTCCGAATCTCTCTGTACTCTAGTCTTTTTTGTTTGGTGATCGGAAGTTGATCCACTTTCTCCACTTCCTGTTTCTTTTCTTTTGGGAGACATCTTTTAACTACAAATAAAACAAAAACAAAAAATACATTGCATTTGATGTCTGCATAATTTTTTTAAAAAAGGTGAGACAAATTTTAATAAATTATTCTTACCACATAACAAAAAAAAAATACTCCAACGGACAACCCATCAGTTGGAACAGATGGGGAACCAGAATCTGTTTGAAGACCTATTTAATATCTCCCCACAGATATTCCACCTGTTGCAACAGGTGGAGAAATTTCAATAAATTATTCTATGCCACATTACAAGAAAATACTCCAGAGGATAACCCATCAGTTGGAACAGATGAGGAATCTGTTTGAAAACCTATTTAATATCTTCCACAGATCTTCCACCCGTTGCAACAGATGGACCACCACCATCAAAACTAATGACACCAAGACCACCACCAATTCTACCAATACCAACACCAAGACCACCGCCAAAAAACACAAATACCAACACCACCACCAACAACACCACAAACACCATCCTATAATACCACGACAGTCAACAAAACACTGAGAAGAAAACTAGGGTTTTCTCAGGTGCTTCCTACTTTTTTAGCATCAAAACTCAAAATTGTTAACCCATTCTCGAAGATAATACAACTAAAAGTCTTCTTTTTTTATCATTAACTAAAAAGGCTATTTTTTAAAATAAAGAACAAATGCAGAACTCTTCTCAAACTCTGTTACATGCAAAGATAGAGAAAACAATGGATACAAGCGAGAATGAAGTCTAAAAAACAACTATATGTAGTCGTAAATGGGAAGAAAATTGTCCTGTTTTGAAGGGTTGAGAAATATGTTGAGTAGTTGTTGTTTGTATTATTGAGAGGGAGAGGACACCCTGAGAGAGAGACAGAGAGAGAAGAGTGAGAACTTAAGATTTGAAATGAAAAGTTTTTCGCGCAAATGGATGATTTGTATGGGTTGATTTGTAATTTTGGAAAAGAATGACAAGTTTTGAAATTGCTAATTTGGTCCGAATTGATCTTAATTAATTTTAAAAATTTTAAAAGATATAGTTTTTAAAACATTGAGTTGATGAGAACTTATTTCAACTCAGAGTGATCGATCGAAGACTCGGGTCTGGATGAACGCAATACCAACGCCATGCAATTGCAAAGACTCGATTGGATTTGTAGTTGACCCTGTGATCTTATTCATTCATCTCTAGTTACACCTAAATCAACTTAGGTACTATCACTATCCTAACATTGTGTTGATGAGAACTCATTTCAACTCAGAGTGATCGATCGATGACTCGGGTCGGGATGAACGTAATACCAGCACCATGCAATTGCAAAGACTCGATTGGATTTATAGTTGACCCCGCGAGCTCATTCATTCATCCCTAGTTCCACCTAAATCAACTTAGGTACTATTACTATCCTAACATTGAGTTGATGAGAACTCATTTCAACTCAGAGTGATCGATCGATGACTTGGGTCGGGATGAATGTAATACCAACGCTATGCAATTGCAAAGACACGATTGGATTTGTAGTTGACCCTGCAAGCTCATTCATTCATCCCTAGTTCCACCTAAATCAACTTAGGTACTATCACTATTCTAACATTGAGTTGATGAGAACTTATTTCAACTCAGAGTGATCGATCAACGACTCGATTCGGTATGAACACAATACCAACGCCATGCAATTGCAAAGACTCAATTAGATTTATAGTTAACCCTGTGAGCTCATTCATTCATCCCTAGTTCCACCTAAATCAGCTTAGGTACTATGACTATCCTAACATTGAGTTGATGAGAACTCATTTTACCTCAGAGTGATCGATTGATGACTCGGGTCGGGATGAACTCAATACCAACGCCATGCAATTGCAAAGACTCGATTGAATTTGTAGTTGACTCTACGAGCTCATTCATTCATCCCTAGTTCCACTTAAATCAATTGCAATAAAATCTGTTGCAACAAATGACTAAGCTGTTGAAAATTTTCAAACAGGTACATATATGTTGCAACAGATGACATATCTAATTTAATTATCAAATAGATATTTGCATCTGTTGTGACAGATGACTGAGCTGTTGGAAAATTTCAAAGAGATATTTATATCTGTTGTAACAGATGACATATCTGATTTTATTAATTATCAAATGAACATTTTCATCTATTGTCACAGATGACTCAGCTGTTGGAATTTTTAAATAGATATTTATATCTGTTGTAATAGATGACTGAGTTGTTCGGATTTCTAAACAAATATTTATATATGTTGCAACAGATGACATATCTGTTTGAAAATCTTTTTTTCTCTTTTAATTTTATAGCAAGAAGCTTCTGGTCCGAGTAGATAATATCAAGTAGTAGTACTTACTACTAAAGACGGTAAAAAATATTTCTTGGATATCTCAAAGGTGAGTTCATTGAGCAGTCTTGTCTTGTCTTTTCAATGTTTGTAGTCTTAGTCTTCCTCGTGCCCCTCAAATTATTAATGAAATTAATGAATATTAATTAATAAATATTGAAAACCACCACGTCTACGTACACAATACATCTATAGGAATTATCTCATCTCTTCCTTCAGCTGCAGTTTATTTTATTCAACTCTCATATTTTTCTCTCTCCTCTTTAGGGTCACAACCTTTTTTCTCTCTTTTCTCTTCTCTTCTCATAAAGATATTTTTGGATCTAAACCCATCCATATCTTTCCTCCTCGACTTAAATTTCTGTTTTGATCCTCTTTTTGATATTAAGGTATGGTTCATTATTGCTCTTTCATTCTCGTCTTCTTCTTTGTAAGTTATTTACATCTATTTTTTATTTAATTACTATTTAACCATATCATATTTATTAATTTTTTTTAAGGAACTTGTAAGTGTTGAATAAACAATCCAAGAATTTTATTACAATATGAGAAAAAAGTCATTTGTCGGGAGAAGTTTAAAAGCCTTGTTGGAAGTATTATTTTTTTGTATGTATTTTGTTTGTTTCATTATTGTTGATGCAGTTATTGATGTTGTTGGTAGGGTTGGCATTGTTGGAACTTGTGGTGTGGTGTTGTTGATGGTTCTGGCACAAAGGATGTTGCTTCTTTATTGTTGATGATGTTGTTGGAACAAATGTTTTTATTTTTTTTATTGATGTTTATGCTATTATTGATGTTGCAACAGATGGAGAAACTGGTGGAACAAATAAAACCACCAAAAAGGCTGGTTTGATGTATTCCATTAGACTCCACATTTGTTGCAACAGACTCCACATCTGTTGCAACAAACTCCACATCTGTTGCAACAGATTCCACATCTGTTGCAACAGACTCCATATCTGATGCAACAGATGGACAATGTTCTTTTTGTGACATCAATATTTTTCCTCTTCTTTGTAGATATAAGGAACTGACAGTTGATCAACTTTTGACGGACTATCGCAAAAGGTTGTAGTAAAGATGGGATCGGAGGAATAAGCTACTTGTAGATGGAACCACTCATGTGTGGGAGGTATGTATTACTGATAATATTATCATGGAAACACACACAGAGTGCACTGAATTTATGAATGATGTTTTTACTGATTAGTCATAGATCATTCAAACAAGATGTCTGTAATTTTACAGTTAAGTTTGGTAGGTCCGAACTGATAAGGCTGAGGGACCATGAATATGGTTCTGATAGCCTGTTAAGATTTAATGTCGGTTGTTGCTCATGTTTATTTGTCGAGCATTGTGAAGGGATCTAGTTTTTGTGTCATTGTAAAGAGATTCAATAGCGATTGGACTAACTTTTAGGGTGCATTGGCCCCTTAGAGGGCCTTCGAAGCTTAGCACTGCATCTAACAAGAACGGAAAACCAATATATTTATTGCCCTGGCCAAAATTTATATGGCTGGGTTGCTCGCTTGGGATGTTGATTTTATACCAGAATGTGCAGTAGGAGAATGCTTTCAAAGGAAAATGGGTGGTTGATGGAAGACTATATTATCTGAGAGCTAATTAAAGAAGAGACACAGGGTAGAAAGTAACTTCTAACAAATCTGTCCGGTGGAATTATCTTAACAGATGCGAGATCTAAATCAAGTGCAAATATGAAAGTGTATCCGGTAATGTAATTTCATCTGTTGTGTCTCTGAAAAAAAACAATGCATCTGAACACTTTGCTAGGGAGCTGCGTGGTCGGTATTATCACCTAGATAGAAAATAGAGAAGACCAACAAAGAAGCCTCACGGGCATCGAGGGTTGAAATGATATACAACAAGTCTAAAAAACTTATGCCAACAGCAACTGCAGTAAAAATAAGGAATCTCAGCGAAGACGACAAATTTCTGAATTTTAAATTTCATCCCATGCTTTCTTGTTTGTGTTTTCGATAAGGTCCACTGTCGTTGACCTGATCGGAACCACAAACGAGATTGAAAGGCAAATCGAGTATCATTGCTTCCTTAGCAATATGGTTATAATTGATTGTGTTTTCTTTTCTTGACATGCTTTCAACATTCCTTGGAGAAGATCAGATGTTTGCTGTAGTATGTGAATCTCGATAATTTTCAAGCTTGCCTCTAGCTTGTTGATTCTGTATTCAAGCTAGTCATTGCCCTCTTTGAAGTTGGTAAGGAGTTCCTCGTATCTTGTGAGCTCGATCAGGAACACTACCTTCAAAGTTGTGGTATTCTAGAAGCTCTTGAGAACACTTTCTTCAGAAGACTTAAAGGATACATGGAGGGTCTCTGTGTTTATTTTAGGTCAAAATGTGTTGATGCACGTTGAAGATGTGGTCCTAACAGTTGAATAACACATTTTTATCTAGCGTTGCTCCATGCATCTTGCTCAACCAATTTGATAAATTAGTAAGCATGGAGTTACGTAGCGTGTGATCTAAACCGGCTCTACCAAGCCTATCAAACTTTATGTAACTCTAAGCTCATTACTCTCTAAAAAAATATGACCGAGTTAGTGCTCAAATCGAACGAGCTCAATCTCTTAGCTTTTCTGCTGATCGATCTTCTCTAATATAGATGACAAGATATCTGCTATGCCTACACCGTCTCCAGACATGTTTGCCTGGGAGCAGTTCTTCTGAAGGATCTCTGTTGATGTCTTCTGAAGAATTGCTCCCAGAAAAGCATGTCTGGCGATGGTGTAGACTTTTGCATAGTAGATATCTTGTCATCTATATTGGAGAAGAATGATCAGCAGAAAGGCTGATAGATTGGGCCTTTTTGATTTGTACACTAACTCAGGCATATTGTTTTGATAGGGTAATGAGATCGGAGTTACGCAATGTTTGATAGGCTTGGTAGAGCCGATTTAAATCACATGCTACGTAACTCCATGCTTACTAATTTATCAAATTAGTTGAGCAAGATGCATGGAGCAATTCTCGATAAAAGTGTGTTGTTCAACTGTTGGGATCATATCTTTAATGTGCATCAACACATTTTGACCTAAAACAAACACAACGACCCTCCATGTATCCTTTAAGGCTTCTGAAGTAAGTTTTCTGAAGGTCTTCTAGAATGCCACAACTTTGAAGGTAGTGTTCCTGATCAAGCTCACAAGAGACGAGGAACTCCTTACCAACTTCGAAGATGGTAACGACCAGCTTGAATACAGAATCAACAAGCTGGAGGAAAGCTTGAAAATTATCAGGATTCACATACTACAGCAAACATCTGATCTTCTCCAAGGAATGTTGAAAGCATGCTAAGGCAAGAAAACACAATCAATTAATCTATATTGCTAAGGAAGTAATTATACTCTATTTCCCTTTCAATCTCGTTTGTGGTTCCGATCAGGTCAATGACAGTAGAACTGATCGGAAACAAAAACAAAAAGATGGGATGAAATTTAAAATTCAGAAATTGCTGCCTTCGCTTAGTTTCCTTATTTTAACTGCAGTTGTTATTGGCGTAAGTTTTCTAGACTTGCTGAACATCATTTCTACCCTCGATGCCCGTGAGGCTGCTTTGTTGGTCTTCTCCTATTTTTTACCTAGGTGATAATCCCGACCATGCAACTCCCTAGCAAAGTGTCCATCTGCATTGTTTTATTGCAGAGACACAACAAACGAAATTACATTACCGGATACACTTTCATATTTGTACTTGATTCAGATTTCGCATCTGTTAAGATAATTCCATTGGCCAGATTCGTTAGAAGTTACTTTCCACCTTGTGTCTCTTCTTCAATTATCTCTCAGATGATATAGTCTTCCATCAACCACCTATTTTCCCTCGAAAGCATTCTCCTACCACACCTTCTGGCATATAATCATCACCCCGAGCGAGCAACCCAGCCATATAAATTTAGGCCAGGGAAATAACTATATTGGTTTTCCGTTCTTATTTGATGCAGTGCGAGGCTTAGAGGGCCCTCTAAGGGTCCAATGCACACTCAAAGTTAAGTCCAATCACTATTGGTTCTCTGTAGTGACGACAAATATTGATCCCTTCTCAAAACTTGACACGCATAAACACGAGCACCAACCGTCAGTAATTCGTAACAGGGTATCTACACCATCTTCATGAGGTCCTCAGCCTTATTAATTTCGAACCCATCAAACTTAACGGTACAATGCAGGATCTTGTTTGAATGAACAATGCCTAATCGGTTAAAACTGCATTCACAAAAATATTATACTTTGTGTGTGTTGTCCCGGTAACCTTATCAGTAATACATACTTAACTCCCACATATATGATAGTGGATCCATTTGCACACACTTTATTCTTCCTAGCCTATCTATGGCTTAAATTGAATAAACAGATGACTAGCTTGTTGCAACAGATGACACATCTGTTTATATTATCAAACAATTGGAGACATCTGTTATGACAGTTGATCAACCTGTTGCAGAAATCAAATAGATATATACATCTGTTGCAAAAAGATTGCCAGTATGTTGTAAGTTAAGTTATCTAACAGAAAGAATATATTTTGCAACAGATTACCCATCTGTTAGATTTATTTTAAAGCAATTTTCTTTTTTTTTCCGAGATACAATAATTTATAAATAGGTCATTCCTTACAAATATGGATGATCTAGATTCGTACAAGAATATTCATATCGAGTCCTTGCGTGAACTTCAAAGGCAGTTTGATGAACTCCAGAGAGATTTGGCTGACTTCGGAGCAAGGTTGTTGGATGAAAGATGTCTGATTGACAATAATAATAGTAGTGATAATAATTAGGTAATGTTTTTTATTTTAGCGATTATTTTCCTCCTTTTGTATATCAAATCTACCCAAGGGATTCAAAAATCTAGGAACATTCATTTCATTTTGTTGTCGACTTTGAATTTTTAATTCTTATTTAGTATTTAATAATAATCATTTTGTTTATTCCTTGTTCTCAACATGTCAACGGTTGGTGGTAGGGATTGAGCAGCAATTTGTGTCAACAGTTAGAGGTTAATCTGCTACGACATATCGATCATATGTTGCACCTGACGGTTATTAATAAAAATGGGCTATTGTTATTATTGAGAGGGTGAAAAGAAAAAGACATGACTTTCCGTTCTGATTATTCAATATGAAAAATGTTTCATAAATAAATAATAAGGAAATAAATAATAAACACAATTTATAACCACAATTTTAATAATTGATCGTAACTTTTCACCATTTTTGTTTTTGAATTTATTTTTTAAATTATTTATTATATAATAAAATGATTATTATTTTATTAAGGAATTTGAAAAGGTATCTTTTTTTATTTATAAAATAAAAAAGTAAGCAAATTTGGATTAATGATATGATGATATAGTTATATTTTTTAAAAAAGTAGACTATATATTGCAACAATTAAATTATCTGATGGAACAGGTTCACTATGGTTGCAACAGATGATATCATCTGTTGCCACAGATGATTTATCTGATGCAATCTATATCGAGTCATAACTCAATAAAAGAAGTTCTTGGAAAGAACTAATTAATAATAATAATCTGAAAAGTCATGACTTATCACAATATTTCTTAATTTAATTAATTCATTACTTTTCACATTAATAAAAAATTTAATTAATAAATGGAGGTGAACAGTTAGATTATATGTTGCAACAGATATGTTATCTGATGCAACATATTTTATATTTGTTGCAACAGATAATATATCTGTTGTCACAGATGTGTTATCTGATGCAACAGATATAGAATCTGTTGCCACAACTCAATAAAAATGGTTTTTCAAAAGAACTAATTAATAATAATAATTTGAAAAGTCATGACTTATATCACAATATTTATTTTCTTAATTTAATAAAAAAGTAATTAATATATGGAGGTGAATAGTCGCGCCTTTTTGCCTCTCATTCAAATTCAATCCTCTATAAATAGGTCCGTCATTACTCAATCGTTCATTCAAATACACTCTATTTATTTATTGCATCTCGTCTTTCATATTACACTCTAGAAGATAAGATTATGGCTGACCCAGTGTGAGACGTTGCTTTTCTGCAAGACGCCGTGAATGAACTTCGGAATCAAGTTCGTGATCTGCAATGGGAACTGTGAGGAGTTAGATCAAGAATGCTCCGCGAGATATGCAGGCTAAGGAGAGCCTTTCTACTTCCGGTTGAAGATTGTCTGACTGGCAATGATGATGCTGATAATAATAATAATAATAATTAGACTATTATTTTTCTTTTAGTCTATTATATGTATTTTTATTTGTTTAATAAATAAATTATGTTTGATCTTTGACGTTTTAATCCATATTTAATTTTTATTCTGTCTATTATCTTCTCAAGAAACATGTCGATGATTCGACGTAAAAAAGAATAATTTAGAATCCAGTAGCAATAGCAAGATTTATCTGTTGGGTTTGTGGCAGGGGTTGATTTGTGTTGTTTCAAACAGATTAATCATTCGTTGCAACAGATAATTAGTCTGGTGCAACAGATAAACATTCTGATGCAACAAATAATTAGTCTGGTGCAACAGATAAACATCCTTATAAAACAAATAATACACCTGATGCAACAGATAATACGATGATGCAACAGATAAACAGTTTGATGCATCAGAATGCAACAGATAAATCTTCTGATGCAACAGATTACTCATCTGATGCACCAAATGATTGATCTGTTTAAATTGTGGGCACTTATGTTGGATTCATAATCGGGGTTCTATTCATTTTTGGAAAAATAGAAGTGTACCCAGATGACAAATACGAATAATAATCATAATTTTACTTACCAAAGTCACCTATGCAGTAATGCCAAAGTGGAAAGTGATGTAGTAAACAAAATTTGACCTAAGAAATTGGTCAGATCGCAGCAGTAGTGCTGTACCACCACCACCACCACTAACAAATGGTCGACAAGAAGAAGATGAAGATGATACTGAGGAAGATGACGATAATGAAGCAGAAGATGATTAATAAAGCAGCAGAAACATAAATAATTAACAACAAAAATCGCTAAGAGAGAGAAAACAACAATGGATGAGAAGAGAGAGAAAAACGCCTCTTTTTCCCTCCGTTTCTCGTTATTTTAGGTATACATTGGGATCAAAGTGTAAATTTAAAAAATTATGGGTTATTTTCAAACTTCCCCAACTTTCTTATTACATAATAAAGTAATTGTCACCTCCAACTAATAATTAAGACTTGTGTCACCTACACCTCATTTTAAAACTCTTTTGTCACCTGTGGCCCAAACCCCCTACTGACAATATACATTAATTAATGCATGCATTAGTTTTTTCAATACACTCTACCAAACAACCCCTAAAACTTTTAGAGTCTAGCTAGCAGCCGCAAAACCGATGTGCTATAATAGAATTGATTTTGCTTTATTATTTTTAAAGGAAAAATGGTAAAAAATTCCCCTAAACTTTGTAAAAATATTCAGATATACCCTCCATTAAAATTTTAGCTCATCAATGCCCTTGTCGTCCAAGTATTGATTCATATATACTCTTATTGTTAGTTGCCAAGTTTTTGGCCATATATACCCTTGTCGCCGTTAATTGCTTTGCTGGAATTTTTCAACCCACTTTTTCTTTTTTTTCCTTAAAAAATTATATTAATCACATCATTTTTTTATTGCAACATCACATATAATTATATTCACCCCTTCTTCTACACATTAAACGTCTGTCAAATGCTCTCATATACCCCACAATCCCTTTGAATTTTCTCTAATTTGTCGAAGCCCTTTTGTTGTAGTTTCTGATTCTTGCATAACCGTTTCTCTTATACATACATACATACATACATATGTACAAAAGATATTCTCTTAATTATAACTTTTTTTTTTGTCTCCATATGGACTGCCTTTTTTACATTTCTACTTCCCAATTTCTCACTCGGGTTTTCCTTATTCTTCTTATTCTTGATGTTGGAATTGATGGTGGTATGAAAGATGAATTCAATTGATATGATACTAAAATAATTTGCAGTTGGTAAGTACTTTAATTCTTGATTTTTATTGCAATTGTGCATTGAGGTTTTTATGGGGTGTTCTTGACTTTTTTTATTTTTTACTTGATTATTCTTAGGGTTATGCAAGCATCAAAAAACACAACAAAGAAATTTCGGCAAATTAGAGAAAATTCAAAGAAATTATGAGGCAGATGAGAGAATTTGACGGATAGTTAATGTGCAGAAGAAAGTGAATTTAATTATATGTGATATAAAAATTAAAAAGTGATGTAGAAATATGATTTCTTAAAAAAAGGGAAGGGGGGTTGTTAATTTTAGGAAAGCAATTAACGCTAATAGGGGTATATATGGCCTAAAACTTGACAATAGGAGTATATATGACCCAATACTTGATAACAGGGGTATATATGGCCTAAAACTTGACAACAAGAGTATATATGACCCAATACTTGATAACAGGGGTATATATAGCCCAAGACTTGGATGACAAGGGCATTGGTGAGCTAAACTTTTAACAGAGGGTATATCTGAATATTTTCGCAAAGTTTAGGAACATATTTGATCCTTTTTCCCTTTTTAAAAAAGGAATAAAATAATATTAGAATTAACATGGTAGGCAGATAAAAAATATATTTATAGAATTTAAATTTTATACACTATAAAATATTTTACACTATCAGATAAACTTGACCTACTATTGCAGGCTACCCAAATTTTAATATCAGGTCATGCAATTTTATCTTTTAATTTTTATGAAAAAAATTAGATAACCTGTACTAGCAAATTAAATTTACCTGATAGTGTAAAATATTTTGTAGATTGACAGTGCACGAAACTTAAACTCATATTTATATAATATTATAGATCTCTAGTTATAAACAAAGTGCACACCGACTCATATCAGCAAGATATCCGTAGATATTGAAAATTTATAGCACTCTAAATCATGCCTATTTATAGAGTAATATATTCTCTTGAAGAGGTATCTTCAAAATTTTATGAACTCATAAAATATTCACAAAAGGAGATCAAACCTCTCTTCTTGATAATCAAAAACTTCACGAAGATCTATAAAAACCTCCTTTTATGAAGATCAAATCTAAATCTTCCTACGTTAGGAAATATGTTACTAATAACCTTCGAATAGAGAAAATTCATATCAAATCAAAATATTTCTATATTCAAGAAATACGCTGCTAACGGACCTTAAATTATAGAGAAAATTCATTTCAAATTCAAACTTTCTATGCTCGAAAAATACGCCACTAACGATCCTCGAATTATGGAGAAAAAATTTAGAAAGAATCAAGGAATGGTCAGACTTGTACCCATATTTTTTGTCAATAAAATTTCTTGTAGGTAGTCAATCCGTCATTGGGTACAAGTCACCCTTTAGCTAGGAGGAACATTATGAGATGCGTAGCTACTTGATTACATTGGGATCAAATTAATGTTACAAACTTTCTACTTCTCATTGTAAGCGAACGGGGCTCTAAATTTGGATTGGATTAATTTTAAATGACCTTAAGCTAAATTTTAAAGCAATTTTGTAGTGTTTGGATAATAAAATTAAAAAAAATATTTTTAAACACTAATTTTTAAGTTAAAATGACAAAAATAAGTTAAAAACATAATTTTAAATTCCTAACATATGAGTTTTGACTTATAAGCCAAAAACAATAAGTCCATCCTAACAGACTCTCTCTTATAAAGCATCAAACAGCACACAACGTACAAATCATCGTACCAATTAATGTACATGCATGTGACCAAAAATTAAACATGCAAATGATATCACAATTATTTGCATGTTCCAATTCCTCGTGTGTGTTCTAATAAACGACCCTTCAACAGGTTGAAAAGTTATTTGCAATTTCTTTTCTAGGAGCAAATATGGTGATAATCAAATAATCAATACATGTTTTTCCCCACTAGAAGGTGGCTTATAACTTAGAACCTTCGTAAACAGATATACAGGTTGATATACATGGGATAAACCCAAAAGGAAAAAAGACATTATAGAAAAACTTAATTAGAACTAATGACACCTAATGAATATGAACTTCCAGTATGTAAGAAGATACTGCAACGTAGCCTTAAAAATGTGGAAAAATAATTCAATATTTCATTTCAAGAGAATTAGGTTTACCATCAAAAATTTGCAGAGAACTTTTAGATATATCTAAGGGTCGTGATAACCTGGAAAATGCAATCTTTTGATTTTTCATATGTCCGAAGGGGCATATAATTATGGACAAAAATACACACTTATACTTTGCGGGGTCCTATGACCCCCCTGAACTATTTTAAAGTGGAATATTTACCCCCTGAACTATTTTAAAGCGGAATATTTAATCCCCTAAAAGTTCATGCCCAGACATTGTTTCAGGCAGTGAGCTGCACTCGCTGCCACATCAACGCCACGTCATTTTTTCTTGTCACGTCATTAACACGTTATTTTTTCTTTTTTTACTCTAAAAAATCAATTATTTAACTTTTTTCATTTCCTTTTCTCTTTCATTGCACCACTTCTATGGCCATTCTTTCTCAAAAAAATTCTTTTCTTTAATTTTCATTTCACTTTGTTTTCCACCCATTTCTTCACTTTCCACTCTTGCTATTTCAAAACTTCAAAATGGACCACTCAGTCATGGTGGCCTCATCTGACGGAAGTTAGGAAAATGTTAATCTGCAGTGGATGATGCTGGGTAAATTGCTTTTTTTTTTTTGGAAATTTTTTCGTGCTTTTCCTTTTCAGTGATCAATTGAAAAGGAAAGAGAAGGTTTTACGTTGTTTTGGTCAATTTTACGGGAAAGAAGGAAAATTGCAAAGTTCATTATAGATTTTTCTTTTCAGTCAAATTCTCGTAATCGCATAGCTCGTGTTGATATCTTCTTATCTATTATTTTTTCTTTAATTTTTGGCTATGGTTTTAACTTTACCAAATTAATATTTTCAACTGCAATTCGTTCAGTTGTCGAAGCAACAGTTTTAATGGATGTAGTAACTAGTAAATTGCGGTGACCTGAATAGGAAAAGATGGCTTTTGGAAGGATTTACTACGTGCATCATATCTGTGTTGCTCGACTGGTAGAGCGTTCCTTTTTTTTCTTTTTAATTTCTCAATTATGAAAATTGATGTTGAATTTATGATTGTGAAAAATTTTTGGTGTTGATTTTGATTATGGTGTTGATTTGATTGTTTCAATTTCAAGAAATGTGGATTTGAATGATGGTTTATGATTTGAAATTGAAAATTCAATCGATGTAAAATTAACAGATTTTAAGATTCCACAAAATGTGTATAGAGCATTATAGGAAGTTTATGTTTCATTTCATGAGAATGATGATTCTTGGTATAGTAATTCGGTTTATGAGTATGTAAGTTTGATAGAAGAAGAAGGAGAAGAAGACGATGAGGAGGAAATGAATAATAATTAAAAATAATAATTAAAAATGAATAAAGAAAATAAAGAAATATTTGGCCATGTCAGCGTTCTCACTCTCTTCCATGTCAGCGTTCAGGGGGTAAATATTTTATTTTAAAATAGTTCAGGGGGGTCACAGGACCCCCACAAAGTATAAATATGTAGTTGGAATTTGGGATAAAGATTGAGGGGTATTTGACCATTTTCTCTACTATGTACGATGTTTAATGTTTATTAATGTTAATAAAGGCTGAAGAGAAATAAAATAAGGTAAAGTTTGTCTCATTATGTTATATACACATATTCGTACAATCTTGTCAAAAGGTTCAAAAGATTCTTTACAAGATTTCCAGTTTAGCCCTGTTTTAATCATATGAATATATTGACCAGATCTTCTTTTTGCCATATTACTTTAGTTTGGAGGAGAGACTTATGGTTATGGATATTAAAAAAAAAATCAAGATGGATGAACAAAATACGTGGAGAATAGTAAAATGAAAATTCTAGTGTCTTTTTGGCACTATTAATATAAGTCAATAGTAAAATGAAAATTCTAGTGTCTTTTTGGCACTACTAATATAAGTCAAGCTAAATCCTTGTTTTTTCGTTATTTACAAAGATTAAAAAAAGGTTATTTGAGATAGTTTGATCATGTCTTACGTCGATCTAAAGATGTACTGGTTCAATCATAGATGTGAGATCATGGTGACTGAACGTATTAAAGAGAATGAATTAGACTTAAAATCACAATTGAAAGAATTAATTGTCATCGAAAAATCTACAATCTTTTGAAATCAATATAGACTTAGCTAAAAATAGAATATAATAAAGAAAAGAGATTTCTACAGGTCATATATATTATTTCCAATATGTTTAAATTTCACTTTCATTTTTATTTAATGTGATGATCACATGAATATGTTGTGATGAACAAGTAATGATCAGCAATAAAGCTCATAGAAAAGCAGTTAGTGAAAATTGGCTAAAGCACTGTTCATAACTAACTTTGTGAAGAGTTAGCTATGAGTCCGGAAGTTAGTTGAGATTAGAAGCTTCTTAGCTTGTCTATATAGATCACTCTTGTACATCCTCCAACAGAATTGAAGATATACAATTCAACTTAGTCTCTCTATCATTCACTAATCCATTCTCTTCTTCTTCCTCTTAATTCTGTATTTCATTTCTTCTCTGTTTCTTACTCTGATTGCTTCAATAAGTGAAGCTTGATGATCTTCGTGATCTCCACGATCCCCACTCTACATTTCTCATAAATTTTACATGGTATCATAGCATACGATCTGCGTAGCTTTTGCAATCTCTTCTTGAAATTTTTGAGATATATTCTCTTGCGCATTCGGTGCTACCGGGAATTGTCTTGATCTCTGTAGCTACCTGGTCATTTCTACTACAATTTAGTCGAGCATCTGAGGAATGAGTTCATTAGTGATCTTGGTGCATTCTTATGTTTATCAAGAAGTGTAAAACTGTAATACCCTGTATTTTCCTAGCTCAGTTTAGTTCTCAGTACATGAGTACTCCTATATAAAAAAATTTAAATATTCAGAATTTGTCAATTTAGAGCCTGCCATTGAGTAAAAAATTCAGTCAACTTTCCAACAATATAAAATTCGCCCAAATCTAACACTCAGGTGAGAAGTTATAACAGTTTTTGTAAAGCAGTATGCCACCTGGGGAATCACCGTATCGCGGAGACCAGCCAAATGACAATTGTCATTTCCAGTGAAGCACCACGATTAGGACGCATCGCAGAGCAGGGAAAAATGGCATTTGTCCTTTTCGAGTGTGTCTTTGTGATGGTGTCGGGTCGCGCCATTAGCCAATTTTCCAATCGTCCTTTTTATATAGTTTCCAGTCGAGTTCCAGTGGCTCACCGCGATGCCACCGCATCGCAGTGGAGGCCAAACTCAGGATTTCAGTGGCAAAATTTAACTTCTTTTCAGGGGTAATTTGGTATTTTTTTCATGACCCAAATTAGTCTTAAACACGTAATTAACCCCTAAATAACCTAATTACTTTATTATTCACCTAATTTCTTCCAAATTAAATCATTCTCTCTCAAAAAGGCAAAAACCCTAGCTTCAAGAATCAAGAACAATTCTCAAGAATCACTCCAAGAACCTTCAAGAATTAGTTTTCTCAGGTATGTTAGGTGTTCATCTATGGGTTCCTTTCACCCATAGAGTCCAAGAATCCCCTTTTAAACTACAAGCTTAATGATTCATGATTTACATGCTTAAATTGGATTGTATTCATGTTCATGATATTAATTGAGTTACAATCCATGATTAACTGTAAGTTCTATGAAATTGAAATAACATGTATATTAAATTGGGTAATTTCCATGTTATAACCCTTGAATTTGCAAGTTTGGGCGTGGTAATTACAATGTTATATGCTGTCCATGATTATATGCATTAAGTTGTACTCCCCAAATGTTTGATAGAATGTCCATGTGAATTAAATGGTGAAATCATGACATGCTAGCATATGTACGAGCTTATGTCCTACAAGTGTTTGATAAAATGTCTCTATGAATGAGTTATGAACAAGTGAACATTGTTATGCTTTTCAAGATCATGCTATGGTTTACTTTCCATGCTATCGAGTCTTGGAGTATTCAATACCTGAAAAATCTAGCTATTTACCTAGAGCTACAGTAGTTACAGAATAGTCTTAGTTCTACAGAATCAGGACTGTTAGATATAGTCACTCAACTATCAGTAATTCAGTTATCAATAATCTCAGATATCAGTTACTCAGTTATCAGAACTTAGTATTAAGCTTCAATAAAAGCTCAGATACGGTGTACATGTATATGCACAGTATTGCATACTCAGTATTTTACAATAGTTCCAGTTAACCATGTACTCTTATTCAGTTACCTCATATCATTTAGTCAGTTACTGTTCATGCATATGAACTCTTGTATTCAGCCTTACATCATCTAGCATACCAGTGCATTTCACGTACTAACGCATACTTTCTCTTTACGTTATGATGTCTCATATCATAGGTTTGGATGCTCAGGTTCCTGACCGGGCTTAGACAGATTCAGATGCAGCAGTAAATTTAGTAGTGAGTCCTCATCTATCGAGGATATACTTTTATTTTAGTATTTTCAGTAGCTTTAGTACTTAGTTGTCGGAGTTAGTTGAGGGCTTGTCCCATCAACTCTACATTCAGATAGTTCAGTTAGAGGCTTTTCAGACTAGACTAGTTCAGACAGTGTTCAGTTTTTTTTAGATGTTATTACAATTTTTATTCTTTATCAGCATTCAGATTATGAAGCTTATGGAATTTCAGCCTATTATCCATATTATTTCAGTATTATTATTCAGTGCTCACAGTAGGTACCAGTCATGGGTTAGCTTGTGGTCCTTTAGGGTCGTAAGTATCGTGTAGTGTCTGGGGTGCAGACTCGGGGCGTTACAATCTTGGTATCAGAGCCTAAGGTTCAATAGAGAACCAGGGAGTCTGAAAACCGCATTGAGTAGAGTCTTATACATGGGTGTGTAGTACGCCATACTTATGGACTAGAGGCTATGAGATGTTTTTCAAAAAAGTTTCCTTTCTTTCAGTATTCATGTCGTGTGAATGAGCATGATCTCCAGTTAAACTCTCAGTCTAATCCTTTTCTTACTTCTATTTCCAAAATATGCCTCCTAAAAAGAACAACGAAAGAAGAACAGGAAATCAGTCAGCACCTCAGCCCGTTTAGGCAGATCCCCTGGACGAGCATGTTTCCCATGTAGAATTCAGAGCTGCGTTCATCACTCTAACTAATTCCGTAGCAGCTTAAAATGAATGGCCAGCTGATGTTCAAGCCAACCCAGTGGCCAATACTGCTGCAGCTAGGATTCAGGATTTCACTCAAATGAATCCTCCCCTGTTCTCAGGATCTAAGCGCAAAGAGGATCCACAAGAGTTTCTCGACCAGGTTCAAAAAGTCACAGATATTATGGGAGTGACTTTCAGTGAGAGTACTGAGTTAGCTGCCTATTAGATACAGGATATAGCTCATATGTGGTTTAAGCAGTGGAAGGTAGACAGGGGCACAGATGCAGAGCCCATAGAATAGGAAGAGTTTTCTACTGTCTTTCTAGACAGATTCTTTCCCTTAGAGCTGAAAGAAGCCAAGGTGTTAGAGTTCATCAATCTCAGACAAGGCAATATGAGTGTGAAAGAGTATTCTCTCAAGTTTACTCAGTTATCCAGGTATGCTCCCCATGTAGTAGCACTCAATAGGTCCAGAATGAGCAAGTTTGTGTCTGGGATGTCAGAGAGTATGGTTAAGGAGTGTAGAACTGCGATGTTGATTAAGAAGATAGACATATCCAGGCTTATGGTCCATGCTCAGTAGATAGAAGAATATAAAAATAAATAGAGAGCGAGAGGAAGAATAAGAGAGTTAGAATAGGTAGCGTCAATTTCGCTCAGCCTAAGTCAGAGGGCGGTAATTGTTCCCAGTTCTGTCTAAAGTCTTCAGTTCCAGCTCCGTCTTTAGCCAGTGCTCCAGTACCTAAGTTCATAAATGGTAACAAATATAGGGTGCCATGCTCTAAATCTCAGGGTAGTGTCAGCACTGCTAAAATAAATCCTCTTTGTCAGAAATAGGCAGAAACCATCAGGGTGTCTACAGGGCTGGTAGTGATGTTTGTTTCGAGTGTGTTAAACCAGGCCATAGAATTAAAGATTGTCCTCAGTCAGGTTCATAGGGTCTGTACAATTATCCTTCAGCTCAGTACGGTCACACAAATTAGTAGGGTGCTGCTTCCAGTGCCACCAATGGGCAACGCCCAAATAGGCTGTATGCACTTCAGTCCAGAAAAGATTAGTAAAGTTCTTCTAATATGGTCACTGGTACATTATAGATCTTCCATTTAAATGTTTATGCCTTATTAGATCCAGGAGCTTCTTTGTCTTTTGTAACTCCTTACATAGCAGTCAACTACATAGTCAAACCAGAAATCTTAACAGAACCTTTCTCAGTCTCTACCCTAGTGGGTTAGTCTATCATAGCCCGATGGGTATACAGGAACTGTCCAATCATGATATCTCAGAAAGTCACTTCAGCAGACTTAGTAGAATTAGAGATGACAGATTTTGACGTCATTCTCAGCATAGATTGGCTCCATTCGTGCTATGCCTCAGTTGATTGTAGAAACAAAATTGTTTATTTTCAGTTTCCAAATGAACCAGTCCTTGAATGGAGGGGTAGTACTACAACGCTTAAGGGTCAGTTGATTTCATACCTTAGAGCGAGAAGAATGATATCCAAGGGATGTGTCTATCACCTTTTGTGAGTCAAAGACTCTAGTTCAGAGACTCTTAGTCTTGAGTCAATTCTAGTAGTGAATGAGTTCTCAGATGTAATTCCCAAAGAACTTTTTGGAGTTCCTCTCAAAAGGGAAATTGACTTTGGAATAGACCTTCTTCGAAATACTCAACCTATATCTATTCTGCCATACAGAATGGAACCATTTGAACTCAGAGTGTTAAAAGAATAGTTAAAGGACCTTTTAGACAAGGGATTCATCAGACCTAGCATTTCCCTATGGGATGCACCAGTCTTATTCGTGCGTAAGAAAGATATTTTTTTAGAATATGTATAGACTACCGTCAATTAAACAATGTCACAGTCAATAATAAATATCCACTTCCTAGAATCGATGACTTATTTGACCAACTTTTGGGCACCAATTACTTTTCTAAGATAGACCTCAGATCAGCCTATCATCAGCTCAGAGTTAGAGAATGTGACATTCTGAAAATGGCTTTTCGAACCTGGTATGGTCACTTTGAATTTCTAGTCATATCCTTTTGTCTCATAAATGCCCCATCATCTTTTATGGACTTAATAAATCGCGTGTTCAAGCAGTACTTGGACATGTTCGTTATAGTATTCATCGATGACATTCTTGTCTACTTTCATAGTGAGAATGATCACACAGATCACCTCAGAATTGTACTTCAGACTCTCAGAGCCCATCGGTTGTTCGCCAAATTCAGTAAGTACAAACTTTAGCTAAGGTCAGTATCATTCTTTGGTCATATTATTTCTGGTGATGGCATTAGAGTTGATCCTCAAAAGACAGAAGCAGTGAGAAACTGGCCTAGATCTATTTATCCATCTGATATCAGGAGCTTCTTGGGTTTAGATGGCTATTACCATCGATTTGTTGAAGGATTTTCATCTATTTCATCCCCCATATCCAGATTTACTCAAAAGAAAGTCAAGTTTCAGTGGTCAAATTCATGTGAGAAGAGTTTTCAGGAGTTAAAGACGACTCACTACAGCCCCAGTCCTAACATTATCAGATGGTTCAGATGGGTTTGTTGTGTACTGTGATGCATCCAGAGTAGGTTTAGATTGTGTCCTTATGTAGAGAGATAAGGTCATAGCCTATGCCTCTAGATAGCTTAAGCCCCATGAGAAAAATTACCCTACCCATGATCTTGAGTTAGCAGCTGTAGTGTTTGCCTTAAAGATTTAGAGGCATTATTTGTATGGGGTGCATGTTGATGTATTCACAGATCACAAAAGCTTTCAGTATGTGTTCTCTTAGAAAGATTTGAATTTGCGTCAGAGAAGATAGTAAGAGTTGTTGAAAGATTATGACATGAGTGTTCTTTATTATTTGGGCAAGGCCAATATAGTGACAGATGCTCTCAGTGGATTGTCTATGGATAGTGTTCCTCATGTTGAGAGTGGTAAGAAGAAGTTATATTAGGAAGTTCATCATCTTGCCCGACTATATTTCCACTTAGTCGATTCAGCAGAAAGCAGTGTGTGGGTGAAGAATAGTTTCAAATCATCTCTAGTTTCCAAAGTAAAGGAAAAGCAGGACAGAGATCCCAGGTTGAAAGAGTCAGTCATAGATTATAACGTAGAGGTTTTCTCCTAAGGGGGAGATAGTGTGTTGCGTTGCCAGGGTCATCTATATGTGCCAAGTGTAAATGACTTGAGGCGACGAATTCTTGTAGAAGCGCACGGTGCACGTTACTCGATTCATCCAGGGGCCACTAAATGTACTGCGATTTACGAGAGATCTATTGGTGGAGTGGGATGAAGAGAGATATTGCAGAGTTTGTAGCTAAGTTCTCTACGTATCAGTAGGTTAAGATTGAGCACCATAAGCCTAGTAGGTCCATGCAGGAGTTCAGTATTCCCACATGGAAGTGGGAAGAAGTGAACATGGACTTTGTGATGGGTTTGCCTCGTACTCGTCATTAGCATCATTCAATTTGGATTATTGTAGATAGGATGATTAAATCCGTTCACTTCTTAATAGTTCATACTTCCTATTCAACTGAGGACTATGCCAAACTCTATATCAGAGAGTAGGTCAAGTTACATGGAGTCCCAGTATCCATTATCTCAGATAAAGGTGCCCAGTTTACCTCTTACTTCTGGAAAGCATTCCAAAAGGGTCTTGGTACCTAAGTTTACCTCAGTACAACCTTTCACCCTCAGAAAGATAATCAAGCAGAAAGGACCATTCATACAATAGAAGATATGTTAAGAGTATGCGTTATTAATTTTAAAGGTAGTTGGGATGACCACTTTCCTTTGATATAGTTCTCATATAATAACAACTATCATTCTAGTATTCAGATGGCTCCATTTGAGGCTCTTTATAATAGGAGATGTAGATCTCTAATTGGTTGGTTTGAGGTAGGTGAAGCCATAGTAGTAGGGCCCAATCTCATGTTTGATGCCTTAGAGAAGGTTCAGTTGATCAAAGAAAGGCTTAGGGTAGCCCAAAGTCGACAAAAATCATATACCCCTAAGCCAACAAAAATCATAGACAGATGTGAAGGGAAAAGATCTCGAGTTTGAGGTGGCGATTTTGTGCACTTGAAAATCCCACCCATGAAGAGGGTAAAGTGGTTTGGCAAGAAGAGAAAGCTTATTCCCCGATATGTCGGTCCTTACAGAATTCTCAGCCATTTTGAAAAGGTAAATTACGAGCTTGAGTTGCCTTCAAATCTAGCTTCAGTAAACCCAGTATTCCACGTCTCCTTGCTAAAGAAATGCATTGGTGACCCGGTAGTCATAGTTCCTTTAGAGGGAATTAATATTCAAAATGATCTCTTTTTCGAAGAGGTTTCAGTCTAAATCCTTGATCGTCAGAGTCACAGACTGAGGAACAAAGAAGTTTCCTTGGTCAAAGTTCTTTGGTGGAATCAGTCTATTGAGGGAGCTACTTAGGAAACAGAAGCAGATATGAGGACCAAGTATCCTCACCTCTTCTCTGCAAACTCAGATTCAACTTGAGGTAACAATATTTCTTGGCTTTACTCAGTTCCCTATTCAGTTACAGTTACAAACTTGGTATCTATTACCATTTCATATTCAGTCATGCATTCATGAATTAGTTCAGTCATGTACTCATGCATCAGATATGTATGTTCAGTATGAAAATTCAGCTTATCAGTAGTTTCAGTCATGCACTCATGCATCAGATATGCATGTTCAGTATATATAAACTTAGTCTATTAGTGTTTCTTAGCTTAATCAGTCTCATTCGAGGACGAATGTTCCTAAGGGGGGAGATATTGTAATACTCTGTATTTCTCTAGCTCAGTTTAGCTCTTAGTACATGAGTACTCCTATATAAAATTTTTATAACATTCAGAATTTGTCAGTTTAGGGACTTCCATTGCATAGAAAATTCAGTCAGCTTTCCAATGATATAAAATTCGCCCAAATCTGACACCCGGGTGAGAAGTTATAGCAGTTTTTGTAAAGCAGTATGCCAACTGGAGAATCACCGCGTCACTGAGACCAGCCAAATGGAAATTGTCATTTCCAGTGAAGCATCACGATTAGGGTGCATCACGGTGCAGGGCAAATGGCATTTGTCCTCTTCTAGTGTGTCATCGCGATGGTGTCGCATCGCGCCGTTGTTCTATTTCCTAGTTGTCAAATTCTAGTGAGGCTTCGCGATGGTTCCGCATCGCGCCATGAGAAAATTTCCCAGTCGTTCTTTTTATACAGTTTCTAGTCTAGTTCCAGTGGCTCACCGCGATGCCACCGCGTCACGGTGGAGGCCAAACTCGGGATTTCACTGATGAAATTTAATTTTTTTCTAGGGGTAATTTGGTATTTTTTTTCATGACCCAAATCAGTCTTAAACACTTAATTAAACCCTAAATTACTTAATTACTTAAATCATTCTCTCTCAAAAGGGAAAAAAGCATAGCTTCAAGAATCAAGAACAATTCTCAAGAATCACTCCAAGAACCTTCAAGAATTAATTTTCTCAGGTACGTTAGGTGTTCATCTATGGGTTACTTTCACCCATAGAGTCCAAGAATCCCCTTTTAAACTACAATCTTAATGATTCATGATTTACATGCTTAAATTGGATTGTGTTCACGTTCATGACATTAATTGAGTTTCAATCCATGATTAATTGTAAGTTCTATGAAATTAAAATAGCATGTATATTAAATTGGGTAATTTCCATGTTATAACCCTTGAATTTGCAAGTTTGGGCGTGGTAATTACAATGTTATATGTTGTCCAGGATTATATGCATTAAGTTGTGCTCCCCAAGTGTTTGATAGAATGTCCATATAAATTAAATGGTGAAATCATGACATGCTAGCATATGTACGAGCTTATGTCCTATAAGTATTTGATAAAATATCTCTATGAATGAGTTATGAACAAGTAAACATTGTTATGCTTTTCAAGATCATGATAAGCTTTACTTTCCATGGTATCGAGTCCTAGGGGTATTCAATACCCAAAAAATCAAGTTGTTTACCTAGAGCTACAGGAGTTACAGAATAGTTACAGTAAGGTCACGATCAGTAGTACTCTGTTAGTTACAAAACTCAATGAAACTCAGTATCAGTACAGTTCAGCTCAGTATAATAATTAGTGTCTTCAGTTGGGAGTAGAATTTAGCATCGAGTGAACTCAAGGATAGGGCCTCACCTGACAATAGTGGGTATGATCTTTAGAAGAAGTCCTTGCATTCCTGAACTATGTTGCCAGCGTAGGTTGAGACATCAACCTACTAGTTGAGGGTTGGTGAGGTGTTTTAACCTGCCAGTTGAGGGTACCGTCATTCTTATTCAGGGCACCTGCTAGATGAGGGTGACTCTTTAGTCGTCTTTACCCGTGGCACGATATTGATACCCTTCCAACTGGGGTTACAGGTTGGACCTCATTTATCTTATTTAGGGTATGTCGGTTAGATGACTACCTCCCACAGTCTCAGTATAGAACTCAGTTTAGTTCTACAGAATTAAGACTTCCAGATACAGTCACTCAACTATTAGTAATTTAGTTATCAGTAATCTCAGATATCAGTTACTCAATTATCAAAACTCAGTACTCATCTTCAGTAAAAGCTCAGATACAGTATACATGTATATGCACAGTATTGCATACTCAATATTTTACAGTATTTCCAGTTAACCATTACTCTTATTCAGTTACCTTATATCATTTAGTTAGTTACTGTTCATACATATAAACCCTTGCATTCGGCCTTACCTCATCTAGCATACCAACACATTCCACGTACTGACACATACTTTCTCTTTATGCTATGATGTCTCAATCATAGGTTTGGACGCTCAGGTTCCCGATAGCGCTTAGACAGATTCAGATAGCAGCAGCAGATTTAGTAGTGAGTCCTCATCTATCGAGGATATACTTTTATTTTTGTATTTTTAGTAGCTTTAGTATTTCAGTATCGGAGTTAGTTGGGAGTTTGTTCCATCAACTCCACATTCAAACAGTTCATTTAGAAGCTTTTTTAGACTAGACTAGTTCAAATAGTGTTCAGTTTTTTCAGATGTTATTACAGTTGTTATTCTTTATCAGTATTCAGATTATGAACCTTATGGGATTTCAGCATATTTTCCATATTATTTCAGTATTATTATACAGTGCTCACAGCAGGTACCAGTCATGGATTAGCTTATGGTCCTTCGGGGTCGTAAGCACCGTGTAGCGTTTGGGTGCAGACTTGGGGCGTTACCAAAACAAATCAAGAATTGAAGGTGAATTGAAAGTCATTGTCAGTTAACTTTTGAAAGAAAATAGAGTCTGAAATAGTTATTGGTGTTACCTCTGCAACCAGTGGTACTACTCAACCTTTGGATCATAATTAATCACCCCCTATATCTCCGTTCTGCTGATGTAAGTGGTATTTTCTTAATCTCTCTACAACTTACTGGTTCTGAGAACTACTCTCTTTGGAATAAATTTATGAGAATTGCTCTTTTTGAAAGAAATAATTTGGGAATTTTGGATGGTTCTCAGAAGAAAAAATGTTTTAGTGAAGAATTAGGCTATCAGTGGGAAAGATGTAATACTATAGTCAATCTTGGTTGATGAGTACTGTCTCAAGCTCCTTGTTAGGAGGCATGGTGTATAAAACTACAATCTATGAGGTGTGGAAGGGTCTGAGATAAAGGTTTGACAAGCTTGATGGATCAAGAACATTCAACCTGCACAAGGATATTGCTACATTCGTGCAGAGTATTTTGAGTGTAGTTGTTTACCTTGCAAGGCTGAAAGAGCAGTGGGTAGAACTTGAGGCATTAGTACCTCCTCCTAGTTGCAGTTGTGATAAGTCTAGGGAATTCTTGGCCTATCTGCAAAGGCAGAAGTTGTATCACTTCTTAATGGGGCTAAATAATAGCTATATGAAAGCAAGAAGCCAAATTTTGATGATGACACCTTTACCCTCAGTGAACCAGGCTTATTCTATGATCATAAGTAATGAATCTCAAAAATCTATGACCTCAGCTTCCTCTGCAGGACTTCTTGGTGTTATGCCTATAATTAATATGCATGATTCTACTGCACTATACTCAAAAACTACATTTTCAAAGTTAAAAAAGAATCAAAATCTAATCTTTGAGTATTGTAAATGAAAGGACTTACTAAAGACATATGCTACCAGTTAGTTGGCTACCCCACTGATGCAAAGTCCAAAATGGGGGAGGGAGTATCTTTTAACTACTACAAATCTGGTTTAAGTTCTTTTGGATCTTCTGCACACAATGCTTACTCAAAAAGGGTCAAAGAAGGATATGTTACAGAGTAACAATATGGAAAATCACAAGGCATGGTGAAAAGTGAAGCCTGTGCATTTACTCAGAGTTAGTATGACCAAATTACCTAATTTTTGAACCAAACACAACTAAATTCTAACAAAACTAACATACAATGACAAAGACCCTCAGTAAATATTACAAGAAGCTCAGGTATATCTAGTTATAAGGCCTTCTTAATGCCTAAAATCCTCATGCATTGGATATTGACACTGGTACCACAAATCACATGGTTTCTGATATTGATATGCTTAACAGTGCATCAGTAAGAAAACTAGTAGATCTAAAAAATATTTAGTTACCAAATAAGAAAATGTAGTTGTAATTCACATTGGATCAAGTTCCATCTTTGAGAATAATACACTGAATAATGTGTTTATTCTACCATAATTCAAATATAATTTGTTATGTGTGTCCCAAGCTACCAAGGAATTGAATTGTGTTGCTTTATTTTATCCTAACTTCTGTGTTTTTAGGATTTCTTAAGTGGAAAAGTGAAGGTGATTGGTAAACAGTGCAATAGATTATAATTGTTTCTCAATCCAACTGATGAAAACCTAAAAGCTAATGTTGTTAATGTGTTTTCTCAAAGGACAACACCTATCAGTGTTACTGATATAAGTTTGTGGCATAAGAGATTAGGTTACATTTCTTGTAAAACATCAGTATGCTTCAAGTAAAGAGTAATAGTGTAGAAGATATTGTCAAGAAGTGTGATATATGTCAATGTGCTAACCAATGTAGATTACCCTTTTATTCCAGTACTAGTTAGACTACTGATAACTTTGATCTTATCCACATGAATGTATGGGGTCCTTACAAAGTACCAATTTATGATAGAAATAAATACTTTTGGACTATAGTTGATGACTATACTAGAATGGCTTGGATTTACTTACTTAAAATGAAGTCTGATGCCTGTGTTTTCATTCCTTTATTTCTGTAATTTGTTAAATAAACAGTTTAGTAAAATAGTAAAAATAGTCAGGTCTGACAATAGATCTGAGTTTGTCAATGGCACTTGTACCTCTTTGTTCAGTAAGCTAGTAATTATACATCAAAGATCATATTCTTACACTCATCAGCAAAATAGAATAGCTAAAAGAAAGCATAGATATATACTTGAAGTTACTAGAGCTATCAGACTGCAATCTTACACTCCTCTTAGATTTTTGGGTCATTGTGTACAAGCTTCAGTGTATTTGATTAATAGAATGTACTCAACAATACTCAACATGTCTCCTTATTAGAAGTTGAACAATAGATTACCTTCTCTGAATCATTTAAGACTCATAGGATGCCTATGTTATGCTAAAAACATAACTAAGCATGATAAGATGGAATCTAGGGTCAGGACTTCAGTGTTAATGGGATATTCATAAACTTAAAAAGGTTATATCCTATATGATTTGACTAACACGTACTTCTTTGTCAATAGAGATACCACATTTCAAGAGTCTGGATTTCCTTTCCACAAAACTACTTCAGAACCACCTATTTTTATGGACAATCTGATAGAACATCATGTTGAAGATCATAAAAATACAAGAAATATTTGTGCTCCTCGGACATTTAGTACTGAGCTGGTCAACATTTCTCATCAACCTTCTGTTACCACATCCTCGGTAGTTCCTACAATTTCAAGAGCTAGATCATAAGTAGAACTAACAAGAAGATGTACTAGAGGAACTCAACTACCTATATGGATCAAAGACTTTGTATCACTAAGTCTTCATCAGGACAAATCCTTATATCCTTTGTCAAATTATGTTTCTTATGATCACATTTCTCTTAACTATAGTGCTTTTCTCTCAGCTTTTTCTTCCATGATAGAACCAAAAACCTTTGTTGAAGCTTCAAAGGACCTTAAATAGGTAGAGGCAATGAATGTTGAAATTTAAGCACTCCAAGACAACAAGACTTAGGAAGTGGTAAAATTTTCTAGAGGAAAAAGTACTATTGGTTGCAAATGGATTTATAATATAAAGTATAAAGAAAATGGGGAAGTTGAGAGCCAGACTAGTTGCTAAAGGTTACATCCAAAGAGAGGGAATAGACTATTAAGAGAATTTCTCCCCAGTAGTCAAGATGATTACAGTAAGATCAGTCTTGTCTATAGCTGTCTCTAAGCATTGGCATATAAATCAAATGGATGTATACAATCCTTTCTTAAAAGGTGATCTAACATATGAGATATACATGGATATGCCTCAGGGTTTTGTGAGCCAACGGGAGAACAATGTGTGCAGACTCAGAAAGACTTTATATGCACTCAAATAAGCTCCAAGACAGTAGAAGCTAAGCTTACACATGCTTTAATCAATTCTCAATTTTATCAGAACCAATATGATCACTCTCTATTCATTAAGAAGACAGATTAAGGCACGATTATTATGCTTATATATGTGGATGATATGCTGATAATAGGTGACAACCTAAAACTTATTGAAGACACTAAGAGACATCTATAACAAGTATTAAAACTGAAGGATCTAGGTGAACTCAATTACTTATTGGGAATTGAATTTTCAAGGTCAAAATAAGACATACTCTTGCATCAAAGGAAGTATGCACTAGAGTTGATATTTGAGTTAGGATTATCAGGAGCTAAACCATCAAAAACACCTATTGATACAAGTCAGAATCTCACACCTAGGGAGTATGATGAACATATAGGAGGGGAACAACTACAAAAAAGATAAAGTCCTACCTGATCAAGGCCAATATCAAAGATTGATTGGAAAGCTCTTATACCTCCTGTCATAAGACATGATATTGCCTATGACGTTCAAAAAATCAGCCAGTTCTTATAAAGATAAAAAAATATCACATGGAAGCATCTCAAAGGATAGTTAAGTACATCAAAGAACAACCAAGATAAGGTTTACTACTATCAAGCAAGCCTCAAAATCACATTATAACATTTTGTGATGCTAATTGGGAAACATGTCCATAAATAAGATCTATTACTGGTTTCTTAGTTAAATTTGGAGGGTCATTAACAACCTATAAATCTAAGAAACAAAGTACCATCTAACGAAGTTTAGCTGAATCAGAGTACAGAAGTTGGCCTCAACTATTGCAGAACTAGTTTGGCTAATTGAAATATTGAAAGAAATTGGTTTTAAGCTTAAACCATCTGCCACAATCTACTGTGATAGTAACACACACATAGAAATAAATATTTATTTTATAAAAGAGAAACTACAGCAGGGCATTGTGAAGACATAGTACATCAACACCAGGGAACAACTAGCTGATTTGCTTATTAAAAGGCTGACTAAATAACAACATGTCCATCTAAGTTCTAAGCTATGAATGCTTAACATCTTCTTCCCACCTATATTTAGGGGGAATGTTGTGATGAACACGTAATCATCAACAATAAATATCAAAGAAGAAGCAGTTAGTAAAGATTATCTAAAGCACTGTTCATAACAAACTTGGTCGAAAGTTAGTTATGAGCTCGAAAGTTAGTTGAGACTAGAAACTTCTTAGCTTGTCTATATATTGATCACTCTTATACATTTTCCAAAAGAATTAAAGATATACAATTCAACTTAATCTCTCTATCATTCACTAATTCATTCTCTTCTTCTTCCTCTTAATTCTGCATTTCATTTCTTCTATGTTTCTTATTTTGATTGCTTCAATAAGTCAAACTTGATGATCTTCATAATTTCCATGATCCACACTCTATATTCCTAAGAATTTCTATAGAATTGAGTTTAAATCAAATAGTGATGATTCATATAGAATATCAATTTATTTGAAGTTGATAGGTCGTTATTGTTGTAAAAATAATTTAGACCCTCTTACTATATACCCTTACGAGTACCATAAATCCAGTTAAGTGTATATTCCAATGATAATGCAAAAGTTTAAAATTTGAGTTTACAAACTCAAAATTTCCAAAAGTTTAATTAAAAAATTACTTAAAACTATAAACTAAGTTTCTATTATTACGTAAAATCTCAACTACCAAAAGTAATTATAAAAAATCTTTTTTGTCAATTTCTCTATCCTAACTTCATATACATATCTCACCTACTCTTTTCTTATGCTTAAGGTTTCTCAAAGAGTGCCTAAAATCAAGGAACCTCAATCAAGCGATTTTAAAATTTTGAATTTACAAATGTGTTCTTCTCAAATTGCTCAACATCAACTTTTCAATAAAAAGGAATCACACCCGCAACCATCATAGACTCACTACGACTCTTGCCACCGACAATCTTTTTACGACAATATTAGACCACTCTGTATTTTCTTCTCTTTTACCTTTCTATCACATTCATCAGTATTCCTCTATGATGTTGATGATAATACACGTGACCCTTATGTGATCCTTACCTTTGATAAATTATCTATCGATGGAGATACTACAAATGTTTCGGGAGTGGATGATAATCCCTATGCATTTATTGGAGAAAATAGGTTCGACATGCCTGGATCCACCATAGTTGACCCATTTAGGAATAATACACCAAAAATTTTAACACCGAGTCAAATACTTCAAAATCACGTATTAAAATAAGTTGTTATTTTAATTCATACACATAACTATCACTACAATAAAATACATATACAACTATAAAATATATCATAGCTAAATATGAAAAGTTTCGTAGATAAACACTTTAGCCACAATTTTTTTCCATAGCAAGAAGTGGCATAACAAATAGGTATCTACAAAATTTACATAGTTGGTCGCTAAGGACTAACCCATATAGCTACAAAATAAATTATAACACCTCGCATTTTTTGGGCTAGACTTTGAACCGCCGTTCCTACGCGTGTAAACTTTAATCCCATGATTTGTATTTGAGTACATGTGTCATGATCATTATCCTAGTGTTAAGAATGCTTTTGAAGTGAATTTTCTTTTATGGGAATCACTTAGAGCAAAGTTGAGCTAAGAGTCTTTGATTCGGCCAAATCCTTGTATTCGATTCTACAAGGGTCTACTTTAAATATATATAACTTTTTATATATATGGAATTATTCATCTCAAGAACAACCAAAATGTAGATAATTGAGTTTGCTTCCCAACTATACAAATTTTTCCTTAATCTGATACTTGAGCAAAAAGTTATGGCCTTTTTTGTGAGAGGTAGTAAGGGTAGGCAATATGCCTGCTCCCCCGGGATAAGGAAGGCATTGTGGGGATATTTTCTCGGGATAAGAGGTGCTAAGCCCGGTCTATTCCCACGTTGTTTCAACTTCTTAAAGGTCAAGAGGAACTTTGGTCCTTTCCCCTCAACCCCAAACGTCCAAGGCACGAATTATAATACCCAAAAGGGAATTAATTGCCCATATTCTTCAAAATTACTCATATAAAAACCCTTCCCTTTCCCCTAATGAACAAAGTTCAAGCTTTTCCTCTCAATAACATAAGGATTAAACCTTAAATTGCAAGATTTCTTCAAGAATTCATCTAATTAAGGTATGTGGGGTTTATGAACAAAGACCCTATCTCATCCTTATGCCCAAAACTTATTTTAAGATTAAAGTTCATGATTCACAATTAGGGTTCATACCCAAATATTTGTATTCTTGAATTATGATATTTCCATGAGATTAAAGGCTTTAAGTGCATCAAGATTTACTTATATCCATGTTACCTCACTAATTTTCATCCAAGCCATGTTATTAGCTTTATCATGTAAATTATCAGATTTCACATGATCAAGATGAGTTTAATCCATATTCTCCTTAGTAGTTTGAACTCAATTCATGTCCACATACGATTCCATGAAAATTTAGGCTATGTCATGCTTCAAGTTTCGATTTTCCATGTCCCATTAAAGTGAATTTCATGTTATAATATCAAATTATGAACTTAGACATGTAATCATGTTGATTTCTCATGTTTAAAAAATTCCCGTATTCAAGTTCATGATTCTCACATGTTGGTGAAATGTTTATGTTTTAGGTCTTTGAACCATGATTTTCATACTACAGTTTTAAGCGTTGATATCATGCTTTATGGTCATTAAGTGCTGGCAGGTTATGAACACCAGATACCTACGTATTTTACATGATTTCAGATCTTTCAAGTAATGATTTTAGTTAAACCATGAATATTACTATTTACTCAGATATTTATGATCATGATGAGTAATTCAGTTATGTAATAATGTTCAGTTGAGTTTAGTTCAGACCAGTGTCAGTTCAGTTGGGAGTAGGATTTAGCACCGAGGGAATCTAGGGATGGAGGCTCACCTGCCAGTAGAGGGTGTGGCCTTTAGTAGTAGTCCCTGAATTTTAAAACTATATAGCCAACGTAGGTTAGAGATGTCTAACTACCAGTTAAGGGTTGATAAGATGTCTACCTGCCAGTTGAGTTTTGACACATATCTCATGAAAGAACCTGTCAGTAGAGGGTGACTCCTTAGTCCTTCGAGACACCAGTTTAGTGTATCCATACAGCTAGTGTTAGTACTCGTGGCATAATACTAATAACCTTCCAACTAGGGTTATAGGTTGGACCCCAATTAGCTTAAATTGGGGCATGTCGGTTAAATGATACCTCCCACAGTTTTAGTCCAGTTATTCAGACTATGTACAATTTAGTTTTACATTATCAATATTCAGATATCAATTAATCAGTATACAAATACCAGTTAATCAATATTCAGTTTTCATTTAATTAGTACTCAGATGTCAGTTATTTAGTATTAAGTTATCAATTAGTAGTATTCAGACATCTGCTACTCAGTATACAGACATTAGTTATCCATTTACTTAGATTATACTCATCAGTCACTCAAGCATCATCCATTCAGTTAATTAGATTTGCTTAGTACATGTTATGTTTTGGTTGTATGCGTCTTTATTCATGCTCAGTATATTTGTTTATTCATATCCTTGAGTTATGTCAACTTCCACCATATAGTTTTAGACCTAATATTTGTACATCATCCACAGTACAGTTTTTATAGTCTATTCATCTTTACATGATATTTTCATACAGTAGTCATGTGTACCATTTCAAAGTTTCAGTTCTACTTATTTTACAAAAGTAAAGCTTTAAGAAACTAAGTGTGATTCACCAGCTTATCAGATTATGTTTGTTACTGATGTTTTATGATACTCCAGCTTTCAATTGATTTCAGTCTCTTGGTGAGTCTACTTGCACTTAGCATGCATGTTTTATGATTTTGTATATAATCAGTTTTACTTATTGTATTCAACCCCGCTTACTCAGTACATACCAAAGTACTGATCCACATATATGTATATGTGCTACATTGTCTCATAATATAGGTACCAGTTGTATCCTACACATCATAATCAGGTAGTTTGCATCTTCCAGCCAAAAAGTGATGAGTTATCTTGTTTTAGGGACTCTAGACATTTGTAGTTCATCTTCTATATTATTATTAATCATATGTATTGATTAGTGGTAGTTGGAGCCATGTCCCAACTATCTATAGTCAATATAGTAGAGGCTTCATAGATAGTTAGTCAGAGTCATAAAATGTAAATTTTAGTTCTCTCTTTAGTTTTATCAAGATGTAAACTTTATCAGAATTATAATTATCCAGATTAAGCCATGATTATATTTCCGTATCGCAAACTTATTTATTTTATATATTTTAAATCAGTTGCTCAATCAGTATTCTAGTTCATGGGTTAGCTTGGGATCACTTGTGATTTCAAACACCGTGTTATGACTAGGGGGTAGTTCAAGCACCGTGTTATGACTAGGGGTAGTCTCGGGTCATGACAAACTTGGTATCAGAACCTAAATTTCAAGTATCCTAGGGTGTCTATTAAGCCGTGTCTAGTAAAGTCTTACAGAACGATACAAAGACATCTGTACTTTTCTTTAAGAGGTTACAAGGCATTTAGGAAATGTTTCCCTTATTTTATGTCTCAAATCATGCAGTAGAAGTGTTCTCTAAGAAATTTAAACAGATTGTCATCATTCTCTATTTATGTTGACTCTGCCTTACTTTCAAGTTTACAGAAACAGTGAAGCTCAAATTCCTACAGATAGAGTTTTCTCAGACGGTCCCCACAAACAGTTATAGGATTGCACACAGGCTCAAAACTATTCCATTAGTGATTTTTAGTTTCGAAGTTTGAAGGACTTTATTTATGCTCTTGAAAATCGTGCACTAAGCCAAAGTCCGATGTGCTTTCAGATCCCTTCTCAGTATCCTATGATAGAATATGACTTAGAGTTAGAAGCATGAACCCAAAAATTTAGCAGCAGTAAAGTGGGGATAGTATTTGTCTGGATTAAGTAGTCTTTGTATCCATGGGGCTAGTTGTATGAAAGGTGAACCAGAAGGCTTGAAATAGTGTATACAAGAATTTATGTATGTTGATTTGAAATTATATGTTGTTGATGTAAGGCATGTTGGTGTAATGGTAATGGATTAGGGAAAAATATAAGTTTAGATATGTGATATTAGTAGGCTATGAAGGAAGTTAGTATGGTTCATTAAAGGTTTGGGGATATCTATGTTAAGTGTTATAATCTAAGTTTGAATCTTTGAAGTTTGAGCTAATAGAAAGAAGAGTTAAAATTCTAGATGGTGTGAACTCATGGTATGGTGATACTCCTATAAGTTATAAGTTAGTAAGTGTTTAAGTTGTTATATGATGACTAGTGAGGCTATAGAAAGTTAAGATTCATATCTTAGAAGGGAGTACTAGCAGTGGGTTGTACACTTTCAGGTGTAGTCTTTCAGGTGAATTTATTATCTACGAGAATTGTTATATCTGGTCTCTAGAGTAATATGTTTACAGTTGAGTTTAGAGTTTATTAAAGTGGTCCACAGACTTAGAAGATGGCTTAAAGATAAGGGGGGGATGATAGAACAATAACTAAGTCAAGCTCTCAGATTCTAGTAGTGATGCTAGTGTATTGTAGAACAACAGTAAGGGAGGAAGATACCCGACCCATTCTTGTCTCAGTGCAAAGTGTTGTATTTCAGTTATCACGACATCTACTTATTCCATAAATGTCAGCTCCATGATCATAGCTCATATTTATACACTTTCCATAGAATCATTTACCCCTCCAGTCCCTAGTATAAGGAGATCCAGTTTGCTTAGCAGTACGAATCATGTTCCATGAAATCATGAACTCCAAACTCAGGTCATACAGCTCATGACTCATGTACTCATGCTTTATAGAATGTTCAATTCCAGGTACTTATGGTATACTCTTAATGATCAACTAAATTTAGATTATGTCATGTATGTCCTCAGTTTAGCTTTCTTTGATGAATTCATCCTTTTGATACTCTATTCCTCGGGCCTTAGTTAAGTGTCCAAGTTATGCATAGTATTATTTTATGTTTCAGGTCCTCATGTTTTAACCTTTCAGTGACCTCTCCTTATGTAATGATAGTGGTGATGAATAATTATTTAGATGGGAGAGAGTAAATGTCTCATAGTGGATACATGTTTGTTGTATCTCAGGTTATAAGTATGAAGGATGATTGAGGCAGAGCTCTTGATATATGTCATGGTTAGTTGTGAATTCCATGTGGGTCTTCGTAAGAATAGTGCAAGAAAGTTGTTATTGATAGGGGTTTAGAAAATATGAGAAAGTTGTTTTATGGGTGTTTGCCTAGAAGTTCGTATGTGGTTATAATGATAGGCTTGAAAGTCATGTTGATATGTAAGTGGATGTGTGCATTATGCGCCAGTGAATTCCAAGTAAGAGGTTTAATGTAGTTGTTGAAGCGGTAATAAGAATTATTAATGAGATGAGAAGATGTGAAAATGCTTGGGGTATTGAATTCATGGCTCAGACTAGTGTTATGGTGTTATGTGAGTACCTTGTGATTTTAAGTTAGGCTTGAACATGGCGAGAGTATGTATTTCAACTCAGACTTGGGGATAAGCTTGAGCATTAGAAGTTGCATCAACTAAAGCCTAGTAAGTTTTATATCCCTACGTTCCATGTTATAGAGTTATAGCTATGTTAAGATTCCTTACTCAAACATCTTATTCAGATCATGCCTAAGAATTCTTTTCTCCCTGATATTATTAGAATTTCTTGCAAAGAGTGTTGAAAAAATATTCCAGTTAAGTATAAGATTTCAATATAATTCAGTCTGTATAGCCAGCAATTCAGTTTAGCAGTCAGATAGGCAAGTTCCTATGGTTTTCCATCTTTCCATCTAGTTTTACTATCCAAAGTTTCATGAATGTGGCTAGTCCATGAGGTAATTCATTCACGTCCATTCAAGTTTTGAATTCATTTCAGTGCATGCATCATTTTTCAGATTCAGTTATCTAGTCATAACTCAGTTCATAAGTTTTCAACACATGATCTCAATCTTTCAAGTATTCCAGTTTAGACAGTGTAATATTCTTTGTACGACCTTGGTCTCATTATCTCATGATTCGTGCTTATATTTCATCATTTATTACTTTACAGTTCTATATGTATGATTGTATCATGAAAAATTCAAGTGAGCTCTAAACTCTCAGCATGAACTGCTCCTTACAGTTAATAGAGTCAAGTCAGCTCATAAAACAGTTTCATGATGAATATTCTCGTGTTCCAGCTCAATTATATTATTTATTAACAGACATATCATAAATACGTTATTCTACACTTATAAGATTGAAGCAAGTTCCTATCCATCATTCGAGGATGAATGATTCCAAGGGGGAGATAATGTAACACCTCACATTTTTTGAGCTAGACTTTAAACCGTCGTTCTTACGCGTGTAAACTTTAATCCCATGATTTGTATTTGAATACATGTGTCATGATCATTATCCTAGTTTTAATAGTTCTTTTGAGGTGAAAAATATTTATGGTAATCACTTAGAGCGAAGTTGAGCTAAGATCATTTGATTCAGCCAAATCTCTGTATTCAATTCTACAAGGATCTTTTTTAACGTGTATAACTTTTGATCTAAGTGGAATTTTTCATTTCAAGACCCACCAAATAGTAGATAATTTATTTATCTTTCCAATTATACCAATTTCTCCTTAATCCTATACCCGATCAAGAAGTTATGGCCTTTTTTGTGAGAGGTAGTAAGGGTAGGCAATATGCCCGTACCGTCCGGGTTATTCCCCCGGGATAAGGCAAGCATTGCGGAGGATAACCTCCCTAGCTAAGGGGCATGATTCCTAGTCTATTACCATGCTATTTAAACTTCTTAAGGTTCAAGGGGAACTTTTTTTCTTTCCCCTCAACCCCAAATGTCCAAGGCAAGAATTATAAAACACAAAAGGGCATTAATTGCCCATCTTCTTCAAAATTTCTCACGTAAAAATCCTCCCCTTTCCCCTATAAAAAAATTTCAAGATTTTCCTCTCAATAACACAAGGATTCAAGCTTCAATTGCAATATTTCTTCAAGAATTCATCTAATTAAAGTATGTGAGGTATATGAACAAGGATCCCCCCTCATCCTTGTACCCAAAACTTATTTTAAGATTAAAGTTCATGATTTGCAATTAGGGTTCATACCCAAATATTTGTATTCTTGAATTATGATATTCCCATGAGATTAAAGTCTTTAAGTGCATCAAGATTTACTTATATTCATGTTACCTCACTAATTTTACATCCAAGCCATGTTATTAGCTTTATCATGTAAATTATCAGATTTCACATGATCAAGATGAGTTTAATCCATATTCTCCTTAGTAGTTTGAACTCAATTCATGTCCATGTATGATTCTATGAAAAGTTAGGTTATTTCATGCTTCAAGTTTCGATTTCCCATGTCCTATTCAAGTGAATTTCATGTTATAATATTGAATTATGAACTTAGCCATGTAATCATGTTGATTTATCATGTTTAACACATTCCCATGTTCAAGTTCATGATTCTCAAATGTTTGGTGAAATGTTCATGTTTTGGATCTTTGAACCATGATTTTCATACTATAGTTTTAAGCGTTGATATCATAATTTATGGTCATTAAGTGCTGGTAGGTTATGAACACCCGATACCTACGTGTTTTGCATAATTTCAGATCTTTCAAGTAATGATTTTAGTTAAACCATGAATATTACTATTTACTCAGATATTTATGATCATGATGAGCACTTCAGTTATGTAATAATATTCAGTTGAGTTTAGTTCAGGCCAGAGTCAGTTCAGTTGGGAGTAGGATTTAGCACCGAGGGAATCCAGGGATAGGGACTCACCTGCCAGTAGAGGGTGTGACCTTTAGTAGTATTCCCTAAGTTCGAGAACTACGTAGACAGTGTAGGTTAGAGATGTCTACCTTTTAGTTGAGGGTTGACAAGATGTCTACCTACCAGTTGAGGGTTGACATAAATATCATGAGAGCACCAGCCAATAAAGGGTGACTCTTTAGTTCTTCGGGACACCAGTTTAGTGGATCCATACAGCTAGTTTTAGTACCTATGGCACGGTACTGACACCCTTCCAACTAGGGCTATAGGTTGGACCCCGATCATCTCAGATTGAGACATGTCAGTTAGATGATACCTCCCACAGCTCCATTCTAGTTATACAGAGTAGGTACATTTCAGTTTTACATGATTAATATTCAGATATCAATTAATCAGTATACATATGCCAGTTAATCAGTATTCAAATATCAGTTAATTAGTACTCAGATGTTAGTTATTCAGTATTAAATTATCATTTAATTAGTATTTAAACATCAGCTACTCATTATACAGACATTAGTTATCCATTTACTTAGATTCCAGTTGTCAGTCACTCAGGCATTAGCCATTCAGTTAATCAGATCTGCTTAGTTTATGTTATGTTTGGGTTGTATACGTATTCATTCATGCTCAGTATATTTGTTTATTCAGATCCTTGAGTTATGTCAGTTTCCACCACATAGTTTCAGACCCAATATTCGTACACCATCCTCAATACAGTTTTTGCAGTCTATTCAACCTTACATGAGATTTTCATACAGTAGTCGCGTGTACCGTTTTCCAACTTCATTTCTACTTATTATACAAAAGTAAAGCTTTAAGAAACTAAGTATAGTAATTCAGTAGCTTATTAGATTATATTTGTTACTGATTTTTTTACGATACTCCAGCTTTCAGTTGATTTCAGTCTCTTGGTGAGTCTACTTGCACTTAGCATGCATGTTTTAAGTTTTTGTATATAATCAGTTTTACTTATTGCATTCACCCCCGCTTACTCAGTACATTCCAAAGTACTGATCTACATACATTTCTATTTGCTATATTGTCTCATAATGTAGGTACCAGTTGTAGCCTACATATCATAATTATGCAGTTTGCAACTTCCAGCCAGCAGGTGATGAGTTTTTTTATTTCGGAGACTCCAGACAGTTGTAGTTCATGTTCTATCTTATTATTATTCATATGTATTGATTAGTGGTAGTTGGAGGCATTTCCCAACTATCTATAGTCAGTATAATAGAGGTTTCATAGATAATCAGTCAGAGTCATGAAATGTAAATTTTAGTTCTCTCTTCAGTTTTATCAGGATGTAAACTTTACCAGTATTATAATTATCCAGATTATGCCATAATTATATTTCCGCACAAGAAACTTATTTATTTTATATATTCTAAATCATTTGCTCAATCAGTATTCCAGTTCATGAGTTAGCTTGGGATCACTTATGGTCTCAGGCACCATGTTACGACTAGGGGGTAGTCGCGGATCGTGACATAAATTATATTGTAGCTGTGATAGTATAAATAATTTGCTACAAAATATGTATTTATAGCAAATAATTTTAATCTTCTGTCACGAAAAATAAAACATGTAAGAATTTTTATTTTGTAGACACAATGTTTTATATTGTGGCAAAATGCTTGATTTGTTTGCTATGAAAATTCAATTTTGTGGCTATATTATATTTTAGTCTTATGACATAAATAATTGTATTTAGCTATGAGTTAGAAAATCTATTTCTATGAATTGAAATATTTTCCACAGATATTATTTAGCTATGAGTTAGAAAATCTATAGCTATGAATTGAAATATTTGCCACAAATTTTTTGTATATAGCTAAAAATTCATCATTTTTGGCACAAAAAATAAATAAATTCTATTTATATTAAAAAGATTTTCTATGAAAAGTGAAAATGTATAGCCATATTTTGGATGATTAAATATAAGGTTTTAGCCATGAATATAAAAATTCATTACTACAAATTGAAGAATATCGTCATAAGCACTTATTAACTACAAGAATTTTTATAACATAGCTAAAATTAAAAAATTCATATTCCAAACTAAATTTCAAGCAACTCATAATTACATTCAAGATAATCACAATACATAATTCTTCTATGATAGCAATTACAATAACATCAACTTGTTTAAGATTCTAAACAATATAGTCTCTTTTTTTTCTCATGTCATTGTCTTCAAGCTGCTCTAATCTCACAAGTTCACCTATGAATTTTTAATAAAATAAATTAATACCCAAAAGCAAAAACAATTGTATCATATAAGTATATAATTTTAAAAGGTATTGTAAAAGTATATTTTACCTAAAATATCTTTGCCAAAATCTCCTATAACATTCTTATATGACCAATTTTCGAAATATAATGAAACTGAATAATCTTCAAAGGAATCGCAAGATCCAAACAATTCAATCTTTTTCATAAAAAGTTTCTTTTAACAAACTTTTGAAAATCTACCGATATTAAAATGTACAATAACAAACATTTGATTCTAGTGTTGTGTATAGTAAAAAGACATCAACTTTACTCAAAAAGAAAAATATTTAGAAAGCAAAAGTCCAACTTACTTTATCTTCGATTTCACTCTCAATATAAAATGAAGTTATCATTGTCACCATAGATCGATGAAACCCAATTTACATAAATAAATAAGAAATTTTTTTTAATATCTACGATCATAACAACTTAAAGAAAAAAATAAAAATATTCTTTAACAATAATAGAAAGGAAAGAAAATTAAAACTTAAGTAATAAAAAAGGGTCAAAATCATTTTCCCTCCCCAACTTTGTCTTAAAAATCAAACTCTTCCCTCAACTTTGAACAATAATCATACTCCCCCCTTCATCCTAATTAACTTATTAAAATTCTTATTTTACCCTTTATCATCATTTTTTTTATTCCTTTTTTTTAACTTCTTTAAAATCATCATATTTTTATTTTTAAAAAAATTCATATAACAATTTTTTCATAAAAACATAAACATTATTCATAGAACAAAATTTTCATAAAAACATAAACATTATCTTCTAGAAAAAAAAAGAGTAAGAAATATATAAGCTAATGATGATCTTTATGAAGTAAATTAGCATAATAAGAAAATTAGTTTTATTAATAATAATCAAAACTATAATATTTATTTTAACAAGTGAAAATAATAAGTATTACTAATTTTATAAACATATTTCAATGCATAAAATACAAATAATAAATGAAAGAGATAAGCCTCTAGTACCACCCCGAACTATGGTTAAAGTTGTTACGACATACTTCAATTTCACAGGGGTCCTATTATCCCCTGATCTCAAATTTAGCGTATTTTTATCATTTTTGTGCTAATGTGGCACCTTTATTACATAAAATAGAGTCCATATCAAAGGTGTCACGCCATCTAAAACGATTGACAAAAGGTATCACGTTAGCTAAAAAGATTGACAAAAATACGCTAAAATTTAGTTTAAGGGGTAATAGGACTCCCGTGAAGTTGATGTGTGTCGTAGCAAATTTGGTCATACTTCGGGGATACTAGATGTTTTTCTCGAATAAAAATAAGGTCAAATTTTAAAGATTATATTTATCTATATAAATTATAAATTATGTAATACTCTATTAATGGCAATCACAATTTATTTGCTGATATAGATAATAAATAATATCCTTTCTTATCACTTAATCCTCATGCTAAAAATAAATGTTTTATTTTATCTGCTCTATTTGTGAAATCAAGAGAATTGTATTATGTTTTTTTTCTACCCTTTAGTGTTAAACAACTATATAAAGTAACAGTATAGACAAATATAAAGTTTCAAATTATCATTAATAAGGTTAATTTAACAAAATATACCTCTAAGTAAAATTTTCTTAAGGATTGTGTTATATCAACAAAAAGTTAAGTAATACGAAACAAATTTAGTAAGAGAGTGATAAAACACGAAAATATACGCACATGCATGTACATACATATGTATATATACACACTAAAGGGTGGGTTGTTTGGAAATAAGTTATTCCGGAATTAGTTATTACAAAATAAGTTGTACTAACATGTATGTGTGATAATTTATCTCATCATTGTGGTATAAATGGTGCGACAAATAATTTTGAGACTACCTAATACATCTAATTAAACGCAAGATAAATAATCATGAACTTTATCTCTGAATTATTATAATTATACCTCACACCAAACGACTCTTTAATACATATAATACTAAAATAACGATCTTAAAAATAATATTAAATTTTGTGATAAATTTATAAAATGTATTAATTTGAGTATAAAGTTAATAAACTTAAATAAAATGCTATAAATATCTATGTTAAAAAAATATTCATTACATATAATATAAAAAGCTATTACATAAATATATAATTAAAATTATAAGGATAAAATGAACATTACATGGGATAAAGAGGGGAGTATGATCATTGTTCAATGTTGAGGGGAGAGTTTAATTTTTTAACCAAAGTTAGGGGGTGAAAATAATTTTCACCCCAATAAAAAATAAAAATTAAAGATAGTAAATTAAAGGGGCAGAGGGGCGTGACGGCTAGAGAGAGGAAAAGAAGTCAAAAAGGCAAAAGATTTTTGGAGTTGGCCGCTTGGCCTTGCTGATCTCCCTATATGTCTTCTTCTTTTTTTCGTTTTTTATACAAAATTTTAAATGAAGAAAATCATTTTTCTCCATTATTTTATTTTAAAAATTAAATTCCCTCCTTAATTTTAACAATAAATATTTTCCTTCCTTTTTCTTATTTGTCTTTTTAAATACCTATTTTACACTATTAATCTTTGTTTTTATTTATCTCTTTAAAATCATGATATTTTTCTTATTTTTTAATATGCTTAGTAAATTTCTATAAATAAAAGTTAAGTATTATTTCTAGACCCCCCCAAAAAAAGTTAGAAATATTTATTTAGTATATAAATTAATGATGTTCTAAATGAAATAAATGATCTAGACAGTAAAATTAATTTGTATATAATAATCAAAATCATAGTATCTATTTATACAAGTGAAAATAACAAATAAAAATAACTTTATAAACATATTCCAATGGATATAATACAATAATATTTAATAAATATGGAGATATATTTTATAACAAATTAATTCCTAAAGTTTACTTATATTGTCAATAAATTTTAATTTATTGTTTAGTATATTTCATTAAGGACAATTAATTTATCTATGTAAACAATAGAAAATAAGAGAAAAGTGAAACTTGAATATGTACATAATACGTGTGCATACACACACACATATACATACATAAATACTTAATGCATGTAATAAAATAGCAATCATAAAAAATAGTATTCGCTTTTGTGGCATGTTCTAAAAATATTATTCTACTTATAATACTAAAGAATTTAAATAAAAAATATATAAATACTTGAATAAAATAAATAAAATATAGTATAAAAAGATATTATATAAGTGAAAATTGTAAATGTCAAGGTTAAAATAGACATTGTCAAGATTAAAAATAGGAGAATGATTATTATTCAAAGTTGAGAGGGAAGTTTGATTTTTAAAATAACGTTGAGAGGGAAAAATTATTTTCATCCAGTTAAAAATATTGTAATAGTTATGGCTAAAATGATTCATAAATTAATATATATATATATATATTCTTAAATTATAAAGATATAAGGTATACATTTAATGGAATAGAATAAATTAATTCGTTTCATGAAAAAAATTGTATATATATGTATGTATGTATGTATGTATGTATGTATGTATGTATATGTGTGTATGTATATACATATAAAAATAAAAATAATTAGAACTATAAAAAATAATTAGAACTAGGAACAATGATAAAGCTCACTAATTTAACAATGATTATAATTACATAATTATTCGGATTAATTAATATTAAAGGTCACATCTTATACTTTATTATTGAATTATAATATTATGAGTTGGGTCATATATGCTCGTATTTTAATTATATTAAATTATTATTTTTAATATTTAATTAGATTTATCTAATTATCAAATTTTTAGAATTACAGTATACAATAACTTCAATAGCCTTTTTTTGTATATTAAAATTGAATATAAATAGATATAAGAACATAATTATTAAATGTGATATAATTAGATATGTAAATTAGCTATTGTAGGATGTTATAACTTGTTTGTATTTCATGTATTACTTTAAAGGTAAGAAATGAAATCTTTTACCCTCTTCAATCGCCGCACCCCTTTTCCTTGACTAAAGTTTATATCATCTAATTATTTTTAAAATTTAATATTTAAAATTTTAAAATTAATTAAATTTTATATATCAAATCATTCCTTATTTTTAAATATATATATATATATATATATATATATATAATTTAATATTTAGAAATTTAAAAATGATTAATATTTCAGCTTTTAAGAAATAATTACACATTGAATAAAATTGTACTCATAATGCAAACCAACCTTATATTTAAGGCATTTGAAAATAGAATTAAAAAAATGACAGTCTGGTGCACAAAGCATTCCACTAATGTGTCACGACACGAGGCTATCACCTAATCGCGACACGGTGCTTACGGCCACAAGTGACCACAAGCTAACCCGTGAGCTAGTTCCTGCTGTTAGGGGTGGACGTTCGATCGGTTCGATCTGATTGTTTAATATCGATTCGGTTTATCGGTTTTCGAATTTACAAAAATGACATCCGTAACCAAATCGAAATAAATTCGGTTTGGTTCGGTTTTACAAATTCGGTTCGGTTATTTCAGATTTTTATTTCGGTTTGAAATATTAAAGTAGTTAGCCTCTCTTTTTCATAACTGAGCATTTAAAATTGATGGGTCGTTTTAGAAAAAATATTTTTTTCAAACCTATTTTTCATTCTCAAATATAAATAACTATAAATAACTCAACATGGATGAAACGAAATAAAATAATCATAAGCTTAACATAATACATAACGTCATTAATCATTACATATAATATAACCTTGCATAAATAGTCCATAAAATATTTGAGTCAATAAAACAATCCATAAACAGCCTGCGGCGTATGCGAATTTGCTGTTAAATGTTAATTGTGAATGTGAATTACTAAATATTATATATATATATAATATAATATTATATATATATATATAATATAATATTATATTATATACATATATATTATATATATAATATATATATAATAAAATATATATATTATTTATTTATTTATAAAATTTCAATTTTTTGGTTTAACCGATTTTTTTTTAAAAACTAAAAACCAAACTGAAAAATCAAAATTTTAAAATTACAAACCGAATTCGATTCGGAAAACCAAAAAAATAAAATCAAAATTAAATTTCGGTTTGGTTTTTCGGTTTTTTCGATTTAAACCAAAATATGTCCACCCCTACCTGCTGTGAGCACTAAGTAAATGATAATAACACAACACATGCGAATGAAAAATTGATAAGATAATGTCAACTGAAATACTGAAATGCATATATAAATGATCTGTCTGAAATAATTCGATAACTAATGGAAAACTAAACTGTCTGTCCGAAACAACTGATAATACTGAAAATTAAACAGTTGTTTAACTGTCTGTCTATCTGAAAACCTCTAAACATCATGAGGAGTTGATGAGACAAATCCCCAACTAACTCCAATTGACTAAATCATAATGAAATACAAAAACGAAAGAAATAGCATAATACGTCCTTGATGGATGAGGATTCACCAATACTGTTGCGGGAACTACTGAGATGTCTAAGGATGGTCGGGAAGCTGTACATCTGGACCTACGTTATAAAAAAACATAGCGCAAGAGAAAAGTATGCGATCAGTATTTTGAATGTACTAGTATGTGAGGCAAGGACTAATTGAAATACATAGGGTAACTGAACATTAATGCATAACATATAAACTGAGAATGCAAGACCAGGCATAAACATATACTGAAATAATTTAAAATCTATATGACTGGGTCTGTACAATGGAACATTTGAAATCTGTACACCTGATCATACAAACCTGAACTAATCTGTCCTGAAGACTACACTGAGACTGTGGGATCTAGCGACAACCGACATGCCCCAATCTAAGCTATTGGGGTCTAACTTGTAACCCTAGTTGAAAGGGTGATGGTACCTTGCTAGGGGTACCAACACATGACTGACAATGTGGATCCACAAGGCTGATGTCCCGAAGGACGATGGTGTTATGCCTCTACTGACGGGGGATCCCTCATAATCTATGGCGGCGGCGTAGGTCTGGAACTTAAGGACTGCTACTAATGACTCATGCCTCTATTAACAGGGGATTATCCATCCCTACGTTTACACGGTGCTAAGTGTTGCTCCCAACTGAATGACATGGGTATTATTAGCTGTTTAACATGACATAGTACTATTGTTATAAGTGCTCAGCATGAACATGATATTCTGAATGTGGTAATAAAACCATGGTCTGACTAACTTGTCACTTAAAAATGAAAATCATGTAAATACACTTTGGTATCGGGTGTTCATAAGACACCAACACTGAATGATTACAAAATTATGATAACAAGGTTTAAAACATCGATATGGAATCATAGTTCAAATACCCTAAATATAAGACATTTCCTCAAATAGGTGGAAAGCATGAATGTGGACATAGAAATGCATTAAACACGAGGAAACAACATAATTGCATGATTTAATACATAGATTGATATTGTAGTATGAAATCACTTGAACATGACATCAGGAATTAAAGTTTAAAACAGGAGTAACCAAATCCCTCATGGGATCATGTGTGGATGGGGATTAACTCAAATTACTAAGGATAAACATGATTACACTTAACTTGAACATGTAAAATCTCAAAATAAAGGAAAAAATCATACTTTAAATCAAGAGAGGGTTTTTGGGCTCAATGGGTGAAAGGGATCCATTGATGAATACCCCACATACCTCTATAGTTAGACTCTTGAGGAATGCTTAAACTTGAAAGCTTGAACTCTTGGATTCTTGGAAGGAGGAGCTTGAATTCTTCATTTTTGGGAAGGGGAAGGGTTTCTAGTGATTGATTTTGATGTTAATGGGCAAATAATACCCTTTTGAGGGTCATAAGTCGTGTTTTGGATGGCTTGGGTTGAGGTGAAAGGACCAAATTACCCCTTGGCCCCTTAAATAATGAAGCTGAAAATACATATCCCAGTAGAGCAGACCCATCCCGGTGGAATAGACCTCGCGACGCCGGCCCTATCCCGGTAGACTAGCCCTAGCGATGCGGCCATATCCTAGATGACTAGCCCTCGCGGCGTGGACCTATCTCAGGGGGTCACTGCCTCCGTGGTCTAAACACATCTTGAACCCCATTCGAAAATCTCAAAAATCTCCCGAGACACATCTTTAACAGCCCTGAACATGAATCAACTAAAAAACCAATGTCTCGGGGTCGAAAGGCCAAAATAAAAATTCGTAAAGTTTTGAGGTCTTGGAAATGACTAAGTACTCAATACTTAGTGAAAATTTCCAAGCCCTGGACTCATTATACTTGCATCTAGAAGCTAAAACGAGCTTAGAAATTTATGGGGTATTACAATATCTCCCTCTTGGAAACATTCGTCCTCGAATGAGACTGATTAGACATAGAAAACTAAGGCAACTGAGATCATATACTGAACATGCATGGCTTGGAACATGATTATATAACTGAGTCTAAAGCATGATACATTAACTGAACTGATTTCATGAATACATGCAATGACATGAGAATGGTTACATATCTGAAACAAAGAACGAAAAAAAGTCAATCTAAGGAAAATTGTTACCTCAAGCTGAATCTGAGTTTGCGGGTAAAAGATGAGGGTACTTGGCTCGCATATCTGCTTCTTCTTCCCAAGTAATTCCCTCAACGGACTGGTTTCGCCATAGAACTTTAACCAAGGAAACTTTTTTGTTCCTTTACCTACGAATCTGGCGATCAAGGATCTCAACTAGGACTTCTTCGTAGGAAAGGCTATCCTTAACCTCCACACTTTCTAAAGGAACAACAAAAACTGAATCACCAATGCACTTCTTTGACAAATAAACATGGAACACTGGATGCACTGATGCAAAATCTGCAGGCAATTTAAGGTCATAAGCCACCTTCCCGAAATCTAAGTTTCCCCTTCTTGCCAAATCTGTTCACTCTTTTTATAGGCAAAATTTTCTAATAGACCAAGTCACCAACCTCAAACTCAAGATCCCTTCTCCTCATATCTGCATAAGATTTTTGATGGCTTAGGGAAGTCTTCATCCTCTCTCGAATTAACTAATATTTTGCCATCACCTCAAACACTAAATCTAGCCTTATAAAAAAAACCTCAATTGCTTCAAACCAACGAATAGGAGACTATATCTCCTCCCATAGAAAGCCTCAAACGGAGCCATCTGAATACTGGAGTGATAACTATTGCTGTAAGCAAATTTAATCAAAGTAAGTGGTCATCCCAACTACCTTTAAAGTCAATAACATACGCCCTCAACATGTCCTCTAAAGTTTGAATGGTCCTCTCTTCCTAACCATCTGTCTAAGGATGAAAAGTTGTACTAAGATGAACCTGGGTTCTTAGACACTTCTGAAAAGCCTTCCAAAAATAAGAGGTAAACTGAGTACCTCTATATGAAATGATAGACAACGGAATCCCATACAACTTAACCAATTCTCTGAGATAAAGTATAGCATAATCCTCAGCTGAATATGAAGTATGAACTGGCAAGAAATGAGCTGATTTGGTCATTTTATCCACAATGACCTATATTGAATCGTGCTGACATCGCGTACGTGGCAATCCAGTTACAAAATCCATATTCACCACCTCTCACTTCTAAGTGGGGATTCAAAATTCTTGGAGTGCACCGCTAGGTCTTTAGTGCTCAACCTTAACCTGCGGGCAGTTCGAACACTTAGCCATAAACTCTGTAATATCTTTCTTCATACCACTCCATCAATAGATTTACCGCAAGTCACGGTACATCTTAGTAGCTCCGAGGTGAATAGAATACCGCACACTATGCGCTTCTGCCAAAATTTATTGCCTCAACCCATCAACACGCGGAACACATAACCTGCCCTGACAACGAAGCACACTATCTTCCCCTTTGGAGAAAACCTCCACTTTCTTCTCTCCAACCTTCTCCTCTAAACTAACCAAACTAGGATCCCTATCATGTTTTTTCCTCACTTCGGCAACCAAAGAAGACTCCAAACCATTCTGCACCCATATACTGCCTTCAGCTGAATCAACCAACCGAATACCTAATCTAGCAAGCTAATGAACCTCTCGGACTAACTCATTCTTATCCTCCTCAACATAAGAAACACTACCCATAGACAACCTACTAAGGGTATATGCCACTACATTAGCCTTGCCTGGCTGGTACAACATACTCATATCATAGTCTTTCAATAACTCAAGCCACCTTCTCTAATAAAGATTCAAGTCTTTCTACATGAATACATATTGTAATCTCTTGTGATCCGTGAACACATCAACATAAACTTCATAAATATAGTGACTCCAAATTTTCAAGGCAAAAACTACAGCTGCCAACTCAAGATCATGGGTAGGATAATTCTTTTAATTTGGTGTAAGCTATCTAGAGGCGTAGGCTATGACGTTACCTTTATGCATCAAACCACAACCCAGACCAACTATAGAAGAATCATACTATACTACAAACCCATCTATGCCATTGGTTAAAGTCAATACTGGAGTAGAAGTAAGTCGAGTCTTTAGCTCCTGAAAACTCTTCTCATAGGAATCTGACCACTTAAATTTAACCTTTTTCTTGGTTAGCCTCGACATGAGAGAAGAAATAGATGAAAACCCTTCAAAAAAACATCTGTAATAGCCATCCAAATCCAAGAAACTCTTGATATCTGATGAAGTGATAGGTCTAGGCCAATTTCTCACTGCTTCAAACTTTTGAGGGTCAACTCGAATGTCATTACCAAAAACTATGTGACCAAGGAAAGTTACTGATCTCAACCGAAATTTGCACTTATTGAACTTAGCAAACAATTGATGATATCTAAGGATCTGCAACATAATTCTCAAATAGTCTACGTGATCTTTCTCACTACGGGAATAGACAAGGATGTCATCAATAAAGACTATGACAAACATGTCCAAGTACTACTTGAACACCCTGTTCATCAAGTCCATGAAAGCTGCAGGGGCATTTGTTAGTCCAAAAGACACAATTAGAAATCTGAAGTGACCAAACCGAGTTCTGAAGGCTGTCTTTGGAATGTCACATTTTTTACTCTAAACTGATGATAGCTGGATCAGAGGTCTATCTTAGAAAAATAACTTGTGCCCTAAAGTTGATCAAACAAGTCATCAATTTTGGGGAGAGGATACTTATTCTTGATGGTGTCTTTGTTCAACTGACGGTAGTCAATGCACATTCTGAGAGAACTGTCTTTCTTGCGCATGAATAGTACTGGATCACCCCATGGGGAAACACTAGATCCTTAATCTCGGTTGGAGCCATTCTATAGTGTGGAACAGAGATATCCTAGGTGTCTGGAAGAAGATCTATTTTGTAGTCAATTTCCCTTTCGAGAGGAATTCTGGGAAGATCTTCAGAAAATACGTCTGGAAATTCCCTTACCACTGAAACTGACTCAAGACTCCGGGTCTCAGAATTGAAGTCCTTGACTCAAACTAGATGGTAAATATACCCCTTATATATCATCTTTATTGCCTTAAGATAGGAAACAAGATGACCTCTAAACATTGAAGTACTACCTCACCATTCGATAACTGGATAATTAGAAAACTGAAACTGGACAATTCTATTTCTGCAATCGACTAAAGCATAACATGATTGGAGCCAATCCATGTTGAGAATGAGGTTTAAATCAGTCATCTTTAACTCTACAAGATCAACCAAAGTAACTTTCTAAGATACGGTAATAAGGCAATTTATGTACACCCGTCTGGATACAATAGACTTACCCACTAGGTAGACACTGAAAAAAGCTCTATTAATGTTTCAGGACTGACACCAAAGTATATATCTATGTAAGGAGTCACAAAGGGAAGTAAATCTCCAGGATATAACGATACATACACATGAAGATGAAAGACTTGTAACGTACCCATAACCACATCAGGAGAGTTTTCCTAATCCTGTCGAGTCTGCAGAGCACATAGCCTATTCTGGCGTTGCCCGTTGGTGGCACTGGAAGTGGCACTCTGCTGAGTCGGGCGACCTACTAGTGCTGCTGAAGAATTAGTCTGGCCTTGCTAACGGTTATTCTTACCCTTACACATACCTACAGGGCAATACCTAATCTTGTTTCCTGTATTTCCATATCCAAAACACACATCACTGCCAACCCTGTATTTACCTAGATAATTCTTACCATATTTTCTACAGAGCAGATTGGTAAGACTACTATTCACACTACCCTGGGACTTAGAGCCTGGCTCTCTATCCTGACTGTCCTGCCTAAGCTTAGGTACTAGTGCACTAACTGAAGATGGAGCTGGGGCTAAAAATCTTTGACGGAGCTGAGAACGATTACTTCTCTCTGACCTTGGCTGAGAAAAATGGAAACTACCTATTCTGGCCCTCTTATTCTCTCTCTCTTTCTCCTTAAGATTCTCTTCCTCAATTTGTTGAGCATGAACCATGAGTCTAGATAGATCCATCTCTTTAATCAACATGGTAGTCTTATACTCCTTAACCACACCATCAGATATACCAGACATGAACTTACTCATTCTAGACCTATTGTCAGCCACCATCGAAGGAGCATACCTCGCCAACTGAGTGAACTTGAGCTAGTACCTTTTCACTCTCATACTTCCCTACTTCAAGTTTATGAACTCCTAAACCTTAGCTTTCCTCAACTCTATCGAGAAGAACCTGTCTAGGAAAGTCATAGCAAACTCTTCCCACTTCATAGACTCTGCTTCCACACCCATATATTCCTTGCACTGCTTAAACCAGGTGTGAGCTACTCCCTGTAACTGATATGCAGCCAACTTTGTGCTCTCATTTGAAGTGATACCCATGATGCTTGTCACTTTCTATACTCCATCCATGAACTATGGATCCTCATCATACTTGGATCTAGAAAACATAGGGGTATTCATTCGATTAAAATCTTGGACCCTAGATGCAACCATATTTATCCCCAGATTAGCTGGGGCAATAACCTGCTGATTGTTCTGAGTAGCTACTGAATGGGTCAGGGCTATGAAAGCAGCCCAGAACTCAGCTTGAGAAACATGGTCATTCAGGGGATCTTCCTGAACTGGTAGTGCGGGATGATCCCCGTTTCTTATTCCATTGTTTTTTCTGGGAGGGTTTGTCTATAAACGGAATGAAGGATGAGTTAGAAAGAGGTTTTCAATAGAGCTCATGATCTTCCATACGATATGAACACTGAAAGAAGGGAACTTTCCTAAAAATGTTTCATAGCCTCTTGTCCATAAGTGTGGCGTGCTTCATACCCATGCACAAGACTCTACCCAACATGGTTTTCAAACACGCTAGGACACTTCAAAACCTTAGGATTTAATACCAAGTTTTGTTACGACCTGAAGCTTCCTCATGGTCGCGACACGGTGCTTACAGCCCCAAGTGAGCACAAGCTAGCCGGTGAGATGGTACCTACTGTTAGCACTACATAAATGATAATAACATAACATGTGCAAATGACAAGCTGATAAGATAATGTCAATTGAAATACTGAAATGCATGTATAAATGATTTGTCTGAAATAATCTAATAAGTAATGGAAAACTAAACTCTCTATTTGAAAAAACTGATAATACTAAAAATTGAACGACTGTTTAACTGTCTGATTGGCTTTCTGTCTGAAAGCCTTTAAACATCATGAGGAATTGATGGGAAAAACCCCCAACTAACTTCAACTGACTAAATCATAATAAAATGCGGAAACAAAAGGAATAACATAATACATCCTTGATGGATGACGACTCACCAATACTACTGCGGGAACTACAAAGCTATCTAAGAATGGTTGGGAAGATGTGCGTCCGGACCTATGTTATAAAACAATATAGTGCAAGAGAAAAGTATGCAATTAGTACTTTGAATGTACTGATACGTGAGGCAAGGACTAACTGAAATACATAGGGTAACTGAACATAAATGCATTATATATAAACTGAGAATGCAAAACTAGGCATAAACATGTACTGAAATAATCTAAAATCTGTGACTAGATATATACAACTGAACATCTGAAATCTATACACCCGATCATGCAAACCTAAACTGATCTGTCCTGAAGAATACACTGAGACTGTGTGAATTAGCTATAACAGACATGTCCCAATCTCAGCTATTGGGGTCCAATTTGTAACCTTAGTAGGAAGGGTGTTGGTACCTTGCTAGGGGTACCAACACATGACTGACAATGTGGATCCACAAGGCTGATGTCCTGAAAGAAAAGGGTGTCATGCCTCTACTAACGGGGGACCCCTCATAATCTACGGTGGTGTCGTAGTTCTAGAACTTAAGTACTGCTACTAACGACTCATACCTGTACTGACGGAGGATTCGCCATCCCTACGTTAACTCGGTGCTAAGTGTTACTCCCAATTGAATGACATGGGTATTATTAGCTGTTTAACATGACATGGTACTATATTTGTAAGTGCTTAGCATGAACATGATATTCTGAATATTGTAATAAAACTATGGTCTGACTAACTTGTCACTTAAGAACGGAAATTGTGTAAAGACACTTTGGGTGTTCATAACCCACCAACACTGAATAATAAAAAAATTATGATAACAAGGCTTAAAATATCGATATGTAATCATAGTTCAAATACCCAAAATATAAGACATTTCCTCAAATAGGTGGAAGGCATGAATATGGACATAGAAATGGATTAAACATGAGGAAACAACATAACTTTTGATTTTATACATAAATTGATATTGTAGCATGAAATCACTTGAACATGACATGAGGAATTAAAGTTTAAAACAAGACGTAATCAAATCTCTCATGGGATCATGTGCGCTCGGGGATTAACTCAAATTACTAAGGATAAACATGATTACACTCAACTTGAACATATAAGATCTCAAGATAAAGGAAAAATTCATACTTTAAATCAAGAGAGGATTTTTAGGATCAATGGGTGAAAGGGACCTATGGATGAATACCCCACATACCTCTATAGTTAGATTCTTGAGGAATGCTTGAACTTGAAAGCTTGAACTCTTGGATTCTTGGAAAGAGGATCTTGAATTCTTCGTTCTTGGGAAGGGGAAGGGTTTCTAGTGATTGATTTTAAAGTTAATGGGCAAATAATGCCCTTTTGAGGGTCATAAGTCATGTTTTGGACGAATGGGTTTGAGGGGAAGGACCAAATTACCCCTTGGCCCCTTAAATAATGAAGCTGAAATACACACCCCCGCGATGCGGACCCTATCCCAGTGGAATGGACCTCATGATGCGGGCCCTATCCTGGTGGACTAGCCCTTGCTTCGCAGGATCTATCTCGGCGGACTAACTCTCGCGGTGTGGGCCTATCTCGAGAGGTCACTGCCTCCGTGGTACCAACACATCCCGAACCCTGTTCAAAAATTCTAAAACTTTCTCGAGACACACCTTTAACAATCCTGAACATGAATCAACTCAAAAACCAATGTCTCGGGGTCGGAAAGGCCAAAATAAAAATCCGCAAAGTTTCTAGGTCTTGGAAATGACTAAGCACTCAATACTTAGTGAAAAATTTCAAGTCTTGGACTCTTTAAGCTTGCATCTAGAAGCTGAAATGAGCTTAGAATTTTACGGGTTATTACATAATGTAAGCATTAATGTCCGCTTCCACTAATTTTGATAAGTTTTACTTTGTTTGATGGCATAACAATTACTTAGTGACCACTTACAAATAAATAATAATTTTGTGATACGACATCAATTTATTAGTGCCAAAAAAAGTCAGTAACAAATTATAATACGATTTTGCAAGTATTGATAATTATTTAAATAAATAACTTATATTGTATGTTCTAATATACTTTACAGTATGTATTGCAATGCGTCTTCATAAAGATAATATTTATATTAAATGTTAATAATTTAGTATATAATTTTTTAACAATTGACATGAAATATGTAGATAATTAATGCATTTGAGTTTATTATAAAAAGGAATGACTTTTTTACCTTTCAATCAAATACTATTTCTACGATGCTTTTGTTTAATAATTCAAGTATTAGAACAAAAAAAGAAAAGGAATACTAGATTGGATCAAACTCATAAATATGATCAATTATCAATTTAAATTTCTAATTTCTAATTTTCTTTCTAAATTCTTATATTGATTGTTATACAAACACATCTTTTAAATATTATATATGTTATTTTTAAAATTTTATTCCTATTAATATGATGGACATATGGGAGGCGTGTACGCTAAGACTAGTAATAAAATACTCGACAAAAGTTATATTTATTATAATATTTTATAAACAGAATTATATCTTTTAGGATAAGTATTACCACAGATGCAAAAATATCAACTTAGCGATAATATTTTTTTCAGGTAATTCTGTTGTGGTGATAAGATTACTACTGATACAATAACTCTAAATTTGTGGCCAAAAGCATGTGATTTAGCTACGTCATTTTGTTGTAGCAATAAATTTATAGTTATTTGGGTAATTATTTTCACAAAATATGTTATAACTTGAAGAAGAAATAATTATTTATCTATAAGATTTTGTTTCAAACAATTTTTTGTGGCTATAAAATTGTTACTGGTACAACTACTTCAAACTTGTAGCAAAAACATACAATAATGCTACGACATTTTATTGTAGAAATAAATTTATAGCTATTTGGATAATTATTGCCACAAATTTTTACAACTTGAAGCAAAAGTATTTATTCAGGTATAATAGTTTCTTTCATTTTTTTGTGTGGCTATAATACTACTATTGCTACAACAACTTCAAACTAGTAGCAAAAAAAGTATAACTTAGCTACGATATTTTATTGTAGCAATAAATTTATAGTTATTTCAGTAATTATTGCCACAAAGTTTTATAACATGAAGCAAAAAAATATGTTTAGCTATAATGTTATGTTTCAATCAATTTTTTGTAGCTATAAGATTACTATTGCTAGAGTGACTTCAAACTCATGGAAAAAAAATATTAGATTTAGCTACAATATTTTATTGTAGCAATAATTTTGTAGCTATATGAATAATTATTGCCACGATAGTTAATAACTGTAGAAAAAATAAGGAATTAACCTTTTCATTTAATTTTTGTAGCTAAAATTTTTTATGAAATTATAAAAATCCCCAAAAGTTTAAATTTTGTGGCTGTTGTTAAGTATTGGCCATAATTTCTAAATTCATAGTTGAGAATTTGTAGCTATAGATGCATAATGTTATAGTGTATGTTATGTGAAGGCATTATAATTTGATACATAGCACATGCATGTATATATATATATATATGATATTTGTGTTACATATATGATACTTAAAAAAGAATTAAAGAATTTCACATCCTTTTTTAAGTAGCACGTCAGAATTAAATGTAAAAAAATAAATTAAATCAAATATACCACTTTTGCAAAATTTAAAAAATATTTAACAACCACCGTTTTCACATTTGCTTACAAATTAGGCATAAAAGTCATTCCAAATAGCTTAAATATTTTTTCATTTCACTTGAATTTTCAATTACAAATTCACAAACACAAATTCAATGAATTTCAATCGAAATTTTGAATTAATTTCACAAAATTTCATGACCCATTTGTTGTTTTTCAAGATTTCTCAAGCTTGTTAATGGAGTTTTTAAATTTTTCAATACTCATTATCACTCCTCATACATAAACTCATACCCACACTTTATCTTTGAACTTTTGATGTTGAAAGTAAAAAATTGACAATTATTTTTTTGTTTGAATTCTTAATCATATAACTTATGAAGATGGAAGAACATCACTTCTTTATTATTAGTGATAAGTATTGTGCTTTTCTTTATGAATATGAAAGGTGTGAGCGGGTGAGAATGCGACAATAGGAGAGGGGGAGGGGGGAGGAACGATGAGGAGGGGGTTAAGGGGTAGGGAAGTTGCTATTCTTGAGGATGGGTGGGTGTTTATTGTGTAAATGAAAAAGATGAAGAAGAGGGAGGTGCTAAAAAACTTTTTCAATTTTATTCATTTTTTTATATTATTTGATTTGTTTTTTCATGAATTCAACAATTTTTAATCATATGTATCACATTCACGTTTAAAATATGTGATATCACGCACTACATCTTTGTCAGAAAAGATAAACCACATAAGTTTGGTCAATGGTCAAAGGGGCATAAAATATTATATTTTATTAAGTTTCAGGGTTCAATTGACAATGGTTTAAGTAGGAGGACTCACAATACAAACTCAGACAAGTACAAGAGTCTATTAGATCATTTTACCTTTATTTTTGAACCATATATATAACTTTGTTATGAATATGTTTGACCTAAACATTGTTGGGCTCTTTTATTCCAAATCCATATACATAACAAAGTTATGTATATGTATGCCGTACAAATTGTTGAGTTGTTTTATTTTAACCCATATACATAAGCAATTGCATATCCGTATTGACATAAGATATACATATCATAGTTATGTATAAGACTCTGTTAGACCTGCTGAACTGTGTTATTTCAACCTATATAAATAGAAAACTTAAGGGTAATTTGGTTGGGAACAAGTTATTCCGGGATAATTAATTTCGGGATTAAGTATTCTTGAATTAGTTATCCCACCATATATATGGGATAACTTATCCCATCACTAAGGGATAAATGGTGGGATAAGTAATCTCATGACTAACTTATCCCATCATCCAAACATGAGATTAAATAATCCCACATTTATTCTAGGACTATTATAACTTACACCTCACACCAAACGACCCCTTATGGATATGGAAGAATGTTAGCCATTGCTCATCTGTATTTATCAGTATTGAAAAGTTTTATTTAAGTTTTGTTGCATACTAAACTAATATTGGTTTGTGATGTATATTATTACAGGGGATGAAATACACCGAAATGCCTTAACGTGATGAAATGTTCATCTTCTTGAGAATTTTTTTTTTAAGAAATAGAGCTTGAGAAAATAGCAAAATTTTGATCAAAAATATAAAATCTGATGTTATTTGATCAACTACCTTGATTCGGTGTTTCAAAATTTGAAATTCAAAGTTGTTACTGATTTTAAGGTATTCATTAATCACACATTAATAAGTTGCAATCTTGGATAATTATTAGATATGATCTATTCCCTTAAATATCATTAAGGAAGTTAGTTCTAATACATAAGATACTTATGTATATCAACGTTCAGTTATGTATATGAATAATTAAATTTTGGGAGAGAGAAAATTTATTAAAAATCCAGGAGAGAGGGTAATTAAGAAGTAAATTAATGGGATTAATGTTATTTACTAGATCACCTGGTGATAAGAATCAAACTACAGAACTAAAGATTGATATAAAAAAGTAAAGATAATCGATAAGATAGATAATTAGACACAAGAAAAAGAAGTAATTAAGAACCAAAGCGTATATTAAAATCTAATACCCTCAACTACAATATTAATCAAACACCTAATTCATATGATGACCAAGAGAGAGATGATTGCCTCTAAACCAATATTTCTAAACTAAGATTCAATACAAGTTTACCAATTCTCTCTCTTAAAGGAGAAGCAACCATTAATAATCAAATAAAACTAAAAAAAATAAGCTAGGTTCCCAAGTATTTATAGTTTAGGGCTAATTATTACATATTTAGGGTCCCAAAAGTGACCCAATTGCAAGAAAAGTCCCACACCATCTGCTTGAGCGGATTTGGAGAAGATGGAGCATACCTCAAGCACAATAGGGACTGTTTTGACCTGCTCTTGAAATGCTAGAGCAGGTCCAAGGAAAATCCAAAGCTCATTGGGCATATGTCCTTTCCGGGGGCTTTGTAGCCTCGCTTTGCACTCCCTTGACTCCTCCTATGATCCTTGGTCCAATATGAGTGCAATCATCATCAAATGATACCATCTTAATGGTAAGATTTTTTCATGTACCTCCCACTTCATGAACAATCGTTGGATCTAAGGAGCTCCCGGGCTTGACTTTTAGTACATGACTTAGAGCTAATTCGAATTGTATCATCCTCTCCACCTTGAGAAGAATTTGACCTCAAATTCAAGGGTGATTATCTTCTATCATATCAAAGAGTGAAAGATTGCACACATTGAAGGTATTGTGTACTTGATATTTCGAAGGAAGGTCAATCTTATAGGCATTATCATTTATCCTTTCAAGCACTTTAAATGGACCATCACCTCATGGAATCAACAAAAGACCTTATTTTTATCCCTTAGAAAATTCTTAGGTTTGAGCTTCTGGATATCATACGACTAGAGGGTACTAGTCATATAATTGGGTACGGGCTAGGGCCTCCCACTCATATGTTAGTTAGTGTAGTTTGGTTGGTTTCTGACCAAGGTATGGTTCAAAGGGTACTAGTCATATGTTATGATATGAGTTAACCTTGTGTGGTCGTATGTTGTCCAGTATGGAGATCTAAGGTGAGGCCTAGAGTATGAGATAAGGGTACCATTCGTACCCTAGGGTACGGTTTAGAGGAATTGGTCGTACCCTCCTGTAACCAAATTCTTAGCTTTTAAGCTGAGGATATTTTGGATATTTCCCACCCTAAAACCTTTAAGACCCACACCCTATAACATTATTTGTTCTCTCATTATTTACTTGGATGGATCAAAATATTCCAAAACACTCTCCAAAACTTCTTTAACAAGATTGGGACTAGGTTTTCTACTAATGTTCATCTAGAGGCTCAAGAGTCAAGTTTCTTCCATGAATATTCTTGAATAAGGCATGTCACTATTTCCCCATTGTTAGTTCATAAATATCATATGTTGTAAAGTGTGATTATGATTCTTAAATGGGGGTTTTGAAAACCAAAATTGAGGGTTTTGTTGTATATGGCTGAGTAGTATTTGGTTTAACTTGTGTTTATACATGTTTTTGGTGATGGTTTGCACATGCGGGTGCTTGGTAAATATGGTTTAACAAATGGGTCATGGGTTACCCTAAACTTGAAGGGTTTTTCTATGGTTTTGGACTTAGTAAAGGTATGCCCTCAAGGTGTTTGTGAAAATGCCTAAGAGAATAAACTAGTCACATGATGAATTGGGTTTTGCACTAATGCTTGGTACATGAATTCTAATGAAGGACGAAGGATTTTGTAAAGGTCTTGATGAACAAAAATTGAATTGTAATATGTTTTGAACTAAGGCATTGGCCTAATGAATATGAATGGTTGCTAAATGGTTTTGCAAAAGCCTTGTTGTCCGTGTAATGATTTAAATGGTAGCCTTGGTGGTTTACTTTGCTAAAAGGATTTGAGTACCTAAACATTAAATTAATTTATGTTTCTATTTGATAATGGGTTCGATTACCTAATTTTGAATTGAATTGATAGTTTGTATGGTCAATGGGTTTGAGTCCCAAAGTCAAATGATAATGGTTATGGCATTGTTATACGTTTGCAAGTGAGGTTGGTATGATGATACCAACGGTATGCCTTTGTTAAGTAATTGGTTTAATGGTTGTGTATGTAAAATGATGGTTTTAAATTAGGCTTAAAAGTGGGATGTGTAGCTAGATCGTGAAAGTGGAGTCCAAGGAAATAACACTAGAAACCGTGCTAGCTGGTGCGGGTGTCTTATGACCGGGTGGTTCGAGCCCTCCAAATTAATATTTAAATAGGAGATTCGAATTCCTCATATTGTACACATTGGTGCTATGTTACAATGATTATGGCAGGAGATTGGAGTCCCTCATATAGGCATATACGGTTATGAATATTCTCTGGTTTATATGGTTACACGTATTAGGGCTCTTCTAGCTACGGAAGAGCTAAACCTATATAACCCGTTGATGCCTTAATCTATGATGGTTATGCTACACAACCAAGGTTAATGTTTTCAAAGTTTATGCTAATCTTGTTCCCTACCCCAGTATGGTATATATGTATATGTGTGTGTTGTATTGGTTTTGTGTATTGGTTGAATGGTTTTAAACTGGTGGTACTATTTTATCCTTATCCTTGAGTTACATGCTAGTGTTTCAATCACTAACCATCGTCGATGTTGTATCCCCACGCGATGCAAGTGTTGGTCATACTCCTACACCTTCTACTTAGTGATTGAACTCGAGATAGCTTGTAGTGTCTTGAAGTGGTAAGGTTCCATACTTCAGAAGGCTCTATTTCTTGCTTTAAGTTTCTTATGTCTTTATTAGTTTGGACTTGGATATTGGTTTTGGATAGGTCAAGGGCATGTCCCAATCGGATATTCTAGGATTATTTTAGAGGCTTTGTATGGATAGACTATGGACTTGGGTATGTTATGTTATGGTATGGTATGGATGTGGTTGTTATCTTGATTATATTGTGGTTGTTGATTACTTGGGTTGGATAGTGGGGTGATCTCTGGTCCTTGTTGGACTTGAGGTGCCTATTACGACAAGGCCTTGGTTCAAGTTGTGTCAAGTTAGTATCAGAGCCTAGGTTTATGGTCAGTTGGCTATCCATAAAGCCGTGTTAAGTAGAGTCTCTTTTATGGGTATGTAGCATGCCACACTTATAAGAGAGAAGCTATGAGACATTTAAGAATGTTTCACTTTCTTGTTGTCTTATTTCAATCTATGGAGTCTAAGGTCTAGGATTCTTCTGATTTTTGTTTGCTCATCATTCAGATCATGCCTCTAAGAAGATCTGAAGTTTTTGCAAACCCTTCTATCCTGACTGAGGACAATATTGATAGGACACACTCTATTTATGGAATTCAAACCTAATCTAGGGGTTTGGTTCTTGATTGTCCAGGAGTTCCACCAGTTCCCTCAAGTCCTCCTCCTCCAGCTCCTCAAGTTGATGTGATGAATTCTGAGTTTTGTCAGTCGATCCATATGTTGGCTTAGTTGGTTGCTTCTCAGTATGAGTGTGGTGTTCCTATCACTCCATCTTCTGAGGCCATGAGGGTTGGCCAGTTCATGAGGTTGCATCCTCCTATGTTTATGGATACTAAAGTTGAGGAGGGTCCTCAAAGGTTCATTGATGAAATGGAGAAGATCTTTCGGATTATGCATACTTCAGAGGTTAAAGGTATTGAGTTTGTTGCCTATCAATTGAAAGATATGGCGTACTAATAGTACAAAAAGTGGGAATAATCGAGAGGTATAGATGTTAGTTTTGTCGTGTGGGATAATTTCTCTTGTGTGTTTTGGGACCGCTTCTTTCTTCAGGAGTTGAGGGAAGCTAAAGCATAAGAGTTTGTAAATTTAAGGCAAGGTCGAATGTCTGTTAAGAAGTATGTCTTAAAATTCCATCAATTGTCTAGGTATGCTCCTGAGTTGGTTTTTAGCATGAGGGCTAGAATGCGTAAGTTTGCTTTGGGACTATCTCGTGAGTTGGTTCTTGAGAGTAAGGTGGCTTTGTTAATCAAAGACATGGACATGTCTAGATTAATTGTGCACATGCAACAAGTGAAGAAGAAAAAAAAGAAGCAGGTTGAATTTAGTGAGAAGTAAGGAAAAAGTGGCGGGAGTTTTGGTTCTTTCTCCACGGCTAGTGCTACTTACCTAAATCTGTTAGGTGATCATCGGTGTCAGTATGATGGTGGTTCTAGGTACAGGATGCCCAATCTCAGGCTAGTAGGGCTCAATCAGCTGTATCCCACCCTCCTTGTAGTTTTTGTGGGCGATCGCACCATGGTTTATGTAAGGAAAAGAAGAACAAATATTTTTATTGTGGTCAGATTGGTCATATACAGCGTGATTGTCATGTTAGAATGGCTTTTGGGGCTAACAAGGTTTCGGTTGCCTCTTCATCTTCTCCTACACCAAGAGGTGCTACTTCTACATCTGGTTCTACTTCTGGTATCGGCACTGGCCGAAATTGATTATATAATCTTATGTCTCGCCAGGATTCTGAGGCATCTCCCGATGTAGTGACTGGTACGTTGAAACTTTTCTCCCGTGATATGTATTGTTTACTTGATCTAGGGTCCACTCTTTCCTATGTGACCCCATTTGTGGCTGTGCATTTTGGTTTTGGTCCTGAGTGTCTAACAGTTCTTTTTTTCTGTTTCTACCCCATAGGAGACTCTGTGATCATTAAAAGAGTCTATAGGGGTGTGTGGTAGTTGTTGGTGGTAAAGAAAGTCTTATGGATTTGATAGAGTTGGATATGGTCGACTTTGATGTCATATTAGAAATAGATTGGTTGCATTCATGTTATGCTTCCTTAGATTGTCAGAACCATACGATCATGTTTAAATTACCTAATGAGCCGATCATTGTATGGGAAGGGGTTTCTTTAGTGCCTAAAGGGAGGTTCATCTCATATCTTAGAGCTCGAAAGTTGATTTCAAAAGGGTGTTTGTATTATTTTGTCCGGGTAAAAGATTTTAACTCGGAAGGTCCTTCTCTAGAATCTATTCCTGTGGTTAATGAGTTTTCTGAGGTTTTCCCTGATGATCTTCTAGTATTCCTCCCGATAGGGAAATTGATTTTGGGATTGATCTTATTTTGGACACTCATCCAATTTCTATTCCTCCATATAGAATGGCTCTGACTGAGTTGAAAGAGATTAAGGAGAAATTGAAGGAACTTTTAGATAAAGATTTTCTCTGTCGTAGTATGTATCCTTGAGGTTCTCCGATATTATTTATGTGTAAGAAGGATGGCTCCCTTGCAATGAGCATTGATTATCGTCAGTTGAATAAGGTGACCATAAAGAATAAGTATCCTCTTTCTATGATCAATGATTCGTTTGATCAGCTTCAGGGTGCAAAGTGTTTCTCTAAGATTGATCTTAGGTCAGGTTATCATCATCTTAAGTTTAGGGAAGTGGATATCCCTAAGACTACCTTTAGGACCCGATATAGTCACTATAAGTTCCTAATTATGTCTTTTGGGTTGACTAATTCTCCGATAGCTTTATGGATTTGATGAATATGTTCTTCTATCAGTTTTGGGATTTGCTTGTCATTGTCTTCATTGATGACATCTTGGTCTACTCTAAGAGTAAGGCAGATCATGCCGATTACCTCCATGTTGTATTGCAGACCTTGAAGGAACAATGTTTGTATGTCAAGTTCTCAAACTGTTAGTTTTGGTTGAAGGATGTGACTTTTCTTGGTCATATTATCTCTAGTGAAGGGGTCATGGTGGATCCACAAAAGGTTTCTATAGTTAAGAAGTGGCTTAGACCCGCGACTCCAACTGACATTCAGAGCTTCTTAGGTTTAGTTGGTTACTATAAGAGATTTATAGAAAGTTTTTTGACTATAGCTACCCCATTGACTAAGTTGACCCAGAAAAAGGTCAAGTTCTTGTGGTCGGATGCGTGTGAGGGTAGTTTTGTGAAATTAAAGGATAAGTTGACTTCAACTCTGATTTTGACCCTGCCCGAAGGTAATGATAGATTCATAGTGTATTGTGATGCTTTGAATGTTGAGCTTAGTTGTGTATTGATGCAGTATGATAGGGTGGTGGCCTATGCTTCTAGGCAATTGAAAGTTCATGAGAAGAACTACCCTACCCATGATTTGGAGTTGTTGGTTGTGGTATTTGCACCAAAGATATGGCGTCACTATCTCTATAGGGTTCATGTTGACATCTTTTCTGATCATAAGAGCCTGCAGTATGTGTTTACTCAGAAGGAGTTGAATCTCAGGCAAAGGAGGTAGCTTGAGTTACTGAAGAACTATGACATAAGTTTCCATTACCATCCAGGTAAAGCTGACGTAGTTGTTGATTATCTTAATAGGTTATCCATGGAGAGTCTAGCTCATATGGATGAGGATAGGTGGAAGTTGGTGAAGGACATTCACCGTTTGGCTAGTCTCGGAGTTCGTCTCATGGACTCTGAAAATGGTAGTGTGTTTGTGCATTAGGTATTGCAGTCGTCCCTTGTTGTTGAAATAAAGGTAAAGAAAATGTTGGATCCTGATTTGATGAAGTTTAGGGAAAATAAGGTCAATGAAAGGTTGTTGACTTTGTGATTGGTGGAGATGGTATGTTGAGGTACCAAGGTAGGCTATGTGTTCCCGATGTGGACGTATTAAGGGAAATAATTTTGGTTGAAGTTCATAGATCTCGTTATTCTATTCATCCCAGTTCCATGAAGATGTATCATAATCTTAAGGATATTTATTGGTGAAATAATATGAAACGAGATGTGTCTAACTATGTGGATAAAAATATGGTATGTAAATAAGTAAAATTTGAGCACATGAGACTCGGGGTTTGTACCAAGAGATAGAGTTTCCCGAATGAAAGTGGGAGGTAATTAATATAGATTTCGTTACCGATCTTTCTTGGACTCGAAATCAGTGTAATTCAATTTGGGTCATTGTGGATAAGATGATCAAGTCTTCTCACTTCTTTCTGGTCAGGATAAGTTATTCGGCGGAGGATTATGCTAAGTTGTATCTTGCGGAGATTGTGAAGTTGCATGGTACTCCTGTTTTAATATTCTCGGATTATGGTACTCTTTTTCCATATCACTTTTGGAAATCGTTTCAGAAAGGTTTGGGAACTAAGGTGTGTCTTAGTACCACTTTCCACCCGCAATCGGACGGACAAGAAAAGAGGACCATTCAGACATTGGAAGACATGCTTCTTGCATGTGTGATTGATTATGGTGGTAGTTGGTACGACCACTTGCCTTTGATTAAATTTGCTTATAATAATTGTTATCACTCTAGCATTGGTGTGGCTCCATTTTAAGTGTTGTATGGTAGGAGATGCCATTCTCCTATTGGGTGGTATGAGGTTGGTGAGGGTAAGTTGTTTGGCCCTGATTTGATTCACCAAACCTTGGAGAAGGTGAAGGTGATTTGTGATAGATTGAAAGTCGGTCAAAGTCACTAAAAGTTCTATGCGTATGTGAGGTGTAGGGAGTTGGAGTTTAAGGTTGGCGATTGGGTATTCTTGAAGGTGTCTCACATGAAGGAAGTAATGTGGTTTGGTAAGAAGGGAAAGTTAAGCCCTCGGTATATTGGTCCATACTTGGTTTTGAAGAGGGTTAGTAATGTTGTCTATGAGTTGGAGTTGCCTTCTAGTTTGAGCTCCATTCATCTGGTTTTCCACGTCTCTATGTTGATAAAATATGTGGGAAATACTTTATCGGTTGTTCCTTTGGAAGGGTTGGGTATCTCAAATTCCTTATCATATGAGGTAGTTCCCATTGAGATCTTGGACCGTCAAGTTTTTCGGTTGTGAACAAAGGATATGGCTTCAGTAAAGGTTCATTGGAGGAACTATGAGGTTGAGGAAGCTACTTGTGAAGCGGAAGAGGACATGAAGTCCAAGTATCCGCATTTGTTCCCTGTCAAAAAATTTGTGCTTGAGTTATGTCTTGTTCTTAATATCTTTGTTTCATGTCTTTGTTTTCAAGTCTTTGTTTTCAATTTTGGGTAAAAGTTAGTTTGATGTGTGATAATATGTTAACTCATGTTTGTGCTTGCCTTTTCCCGTCATTCGAGGGCGGATGATCTAAGTGGGGGAGAATTGAAACACCCTAGTTTTGTCCCTTAGAAAATTCTTGGGTTTGAGCTTCTGGACATCATACGACTAGAGGGTACTAGTCATATGATTGGGTACACGTTAGGGCCTCCCACTCTTATGTTAGTTAGTGTAATTTGGTAGGTTTTTTATCAAGGTATGGTTCAAAGGGTACTAGTCATATGTTATCATATGAGTTGGCCTTGTGTGGTCGTATGTTGCCCAGTATGGAGGTCCAAGGTGAGGCCTAAGGTACGAGATAAGGGTACCACTCGTACCTTAGGGTATGGTTTAGGGGGATGGGTCGTACCCTCCTGTGACCAAATTTTCAGCTTTTAAGCTGAGGACATTTTAGACATTTCCCACCCCAAAACCCTTAAGACCCATGCCCTATAACATTATTTGGTCTCTTATATCTCACTTGGAGGGATAAAAAACATTCCAAAACACTCTCCAAAACTTCTTTAACAAGATTGGGGCTAGGGTTTCTACAAGTATTCACCTAAAGGCTAAAAAGTTAAGTTTCTTTCGTGAATCTTCTTTAAAAGGGCATGTGTCTCTTCCCTCATTGTTAGTTCATAAATATCATGTGTTTTAAAGTGTGATTATGATTCTTAAGTGGGGGCTTTAAAAACCAAAATTGAGGGTTTTGTTTCATATGGTTGAGTATTGTTTACTATTGATTTAACTTGTGTTTATACATGTTTTTGTTGATGGTTTGCACATGTGGGTGCTTGGTAATTTGGGTTTAACAAATGTGTCATGGGTTACCCTAAACTTGAAGGTTTTTACTTTGGTTTTGGACTTGGTAAAGGTATGCCCTCAAGGTGTTTGTCAAAATGCCTAAGAGAATAATCTAGTCATATGATGAATTGTGTTTTGCACTAATGCTTGGTACATGAATGCTAATAAAGGATGAATTATTTTGTAAAGTTATCGATGACCATAAATTGAATTGGAATGTGTTTTTAAATAAGGCATTGTCCTAATGAATATGAATGGTTGCTAAATGGTTTTGCAAAAGCCTTGTTGGCCATGTAATGGTCTAAATGGTAACCTTGTTGGTTTACTTTGCTAAAAGGGTTTAAGTCACTAAACATTAAATTGATTTATGTTTCTATTTGATAATGGGTTCGAGTTCCTAATGTTGAATTGAATTTTGGCTTTGTATGGTCAATGGGTTCGAGTCCCAAAGTCGAATGATAATGGTTATGGCATTGTTGTACGCTTGCCAGTGGGGTTGGTATGACGATACCAATGGGATGCCTTTGATAAATAATTAGTTTAATGGTTGTTTATGTGAAATGATGGTTTTAAATTGGTCCTAAAAGAAGAATATGTAGCCGGACCGTGAAAGTGGAGTCCAAGGGACTAACACTGGAAACCGCACTAGCCGGTGCGGGTGTCTTATGACCAGGTGATTCGAGTCCCCCAGATGAATATATATATATGGGAGGCCAGGAGGTTTGAGTACCCCATATAGGTATATACGATTATGGATATTCTCTGGTTCGTACGGCTACACGCACTGGGGCCCTTCCATCTAGGGGAGAGCTAGACCCATATAGCCTGCGGGTGCCTTGTTCTATGACGGTTATGCTACACAGCCCAGGTTAATGTTTTCAAAGTTCATGCTAATCTTGTTCCCTACCCCGGAATGGTATATATGTATATGTATATGTTGCATTGATTATATATACTGGTTGAATAGTTTTGAACTACTGGTACTATTTTATCCTTATGCTTGAGTTACATGCTAGCGCCAATCTCTAACCATCTTCGATGTTGTATCCCCCACAGGATTCAGGTGTTGATTATACTCTTATACCTCCTACTCAGTGATTAGACTCGAGAACAACTTGTGGTGACTTGAAGTGAGAAGCTTTCATACTTAGGAAGGCTCTATCTTGTTTCGAGTTTTCTTATGTCTTTATTGGTTTAGACTTGGGTATTGGTTTTGGGTAGTGTCAGAGACATGTCCTAACTGGATATTCTCGGATTCTTTTTGAGGCATTGTATGGACAGACATTAGACTTTGGTATGTTATGTTTTGCTATGTTAAGTTATGGTACGGATATGGACGTGGTTATTATCTTGATTACATTGTGGTTGTTAATTTGATGGGTTGGATAGCGGGGTGATCTCCGATCCTTATTGGAATTGAGGTGCCCATTACGACAAGACCCCGGTTTAGGTCAATCAATTTGGCTTTTCTTTGGGCTAGAAACCTATATTTACGGAGGTGCGCCCATACCCAATCACCCGGTTCAAGCACAAGCTACTTTCTTACCTTGTGTACTCTCTTAGCCACCTCTTGTTTCTTCTTCTCAAGGAGAATCCTCACCTTTTTATGCATCTTTGTCATAGTTTCCACCCTTTTATTTCCATCTAAACCTATCACAACATTATCACAACATCACTGGGCAAATGAGTGAGATCTAAAGGGGTAAGAGGGTTAAAACCATAAACACATTCAAAGGGAATCATACCAATAGTCGAATGTGTACCACAATTATAAGCAAATTCGACTAAAGGTAGGTGGCCCTCCTAATAGGCCATTTTTCATTCAACTAAAGTGTGTAACATAGAACCTAAAGTTCTATTTACCACCTTCGTTTGCCCATTGGTTTGTGGGTATCAAGACGTTGAGAAAAGTAATTTGGTGCCAAGCCTATCCCACAATGGCCTCCAAAAGTGACTAAGGAACTTGGAATCCCTATCACTAATAATGGTCTGAGGGATTTTGTGTATTTTGACAATATGATTAATAAACAAAGAAGCCACAATAGAAGCATCATCATTTTTATGACACGGAATGAACTGAGCCATCTAAGTAGGGGTGTGCAAAAGCCAAACCGATCAATAAACCAAACCGATAAAAATGTTATTGGGTTAACGATTTTTTATTGGTTTTATATAAAAATTTATTGGGTAAACGGTTTGGTTTTGGTTTTAGCTTATTCGGTTATCAGTTAAATCGATAACCCAATAAGGATACACTAAGTTATTATTTTACTCCTATTTATATTATATATATATATATATCAATATTTATATTACTAATATATATATATACACACACACACATACACACATACACTATTTATTCACAATTCAGAGATTCACAAAGTACTAACCTATTCAGGGCAACAAAGGCACAATACAAAGCTAGGGTATTGTTGTATTGGAAAGCTTGAAGAATTTAGTAGCTTCCAACAATTAGGATTCAGTTTTTTTTCAAACTGACATTCAGTTCAAGTTTGAAGATTTTGTAAACTAAAACGCATTGCGTATGATTTTGGAGGCAACTAAGATTTCATTTTTTTATTTTAGTTGTTACTATTTTTATTTTATGAGTATTTTCTTATTGGTTAAACCAAAAACCAAACCGTTAAGCACCAAAAACTGATAAACCAAAAACCGATAAGAAAATATCTTATTGGTTTTGCTTATTTAAAAATCGAAAACCAATAAACTGCACCAATAATACATAAAATCGAACCGAACCGACTGATGCACACCCCTACATCTAAGAAAATTGATCAACAATAACAAAAAAAAATTATATCTACCCCTCCTTGTCCTTGGAAAACCTAAAACAAAATCCATAGAGATGTCAAGCCAAGGGCGTTGGGGAGTGGGCAGTAGGGTATACAATCCTTGAGGGAGAAGGAGGGATTTTGAACTTATATAATCCAACATTAGCAACAAATTCTAGTAACATCTGACGTATTTTTGGCTAATAGAATTGTTCCTCTAGGATCTCAAGGGTCTTGTCAATTCCAAAGTGACCCATCATACTACCATTATGTGCCTCTTTTATAAATAATCCTCTCCATGAGCTAGAGAGAACACCCAATCTTCTTCTTTTGAACAAGAACCCATCACGCTTGGAGTAGGGCATAGAAACATTATCCCTCTCCCACCTTTCCCTATCCCATGCCTCACAATCTTGGTGTATTTGAAATAATTTGGGGTCCTCAAGATACATTTCCTTTAGACTCTCAAATCCCATCAAGTTAGAATACAATGTAGAGAGTAACGCATATTTCCTAGATAATGTGTTTGCTACCATATTTTTCTTCCTCTTTTTATATTGAATTACATAAGGAAAAGTCTTTAGTAAAGGAATCCATTTGGCATGTCTTTTATTTAACTTATCTTGGCCCGGAGATGTTTTAATGATTCATGGTCAATTCGGATCACGAAATCCTTGGGCCACAAATAATGGTGTCAATTACCCAATGCTTTAATCAAGGAGTATAACTTTAGATCATGAGTGGAATAATTTAGAGTCGCGCACTTGAGCTTTTCACTAAAGTAGGCAATAGTTTTATGATCTTGAATTAAGATGACACCTACGCTACCTTACTTGAATCACATTCAATTTCAAACATCTTACCAAAATTGAGTAATTATAACAAGTGGGCGGAGCTAAGCATAGTCATCAAAGCTTCAAATGCATTGGCTTGTTCATCACCCCATTTAAAAGGTTTGTCCTTACGGATCACCTTGATCAAGGGAGCGGCGATTGAAATAAATTCTTTAAGAAATCACCTATAAAACTTGCCAACCCATGGAAGATTGATACTTCACTAATGGATTTTAGAGTTGGTCAAGTCTTGATGGCATAAATCTTAGACTCATCCACCTTGACTCCTCTTGAGCTTACAACAAATTCCAAGAATAATACTTCATTCATACTAAAAAGGCACCTTTCTAGATTAGCATACAATTTTTCTCTTTTAAGTACTATAAACACACTTTTCAAATGTAAAACATGCTCTTCAAGGGATTTTCTATAAACGAGGACCATTAAAATACACCACAACAAATTTCCCAATGAACGATTTTATTGCATGGTTAATCAACCGCATTAAAGTACTAGGAGCATTGGTGAGGACAAAAGGCATGACCAACCATTCATCTAGACCAAATTGGTCTTGAATGTGGTCTTCCACTCTTAAATCAATTGCATCTGGATTTGGTGGTACCTACTCCTAAGATCTATCTTAAAAAACACATAAGAATCATTCAACTCATCAAGCATATCATCCAAATGAGCAACTGGGTGGTGATACTTTATTGTTATTTTATTGATCACTAGGCAATTAACACACATGTGTCATTTCCCATCTTTCTTTGGCACTAGAAATACCGAGACCGTACATGGACCCATGCTCGCTTTGACATATCCCTTGTTGAGGAGTTCCTCAACTTGCCTTTGAAGCTCCTTTGTGTCTATTGGATTACTTCGACAGGCCAGGGAAATTAAGAACCCAACACAAAATAAATTTGATGTTCAATTCCCCGAAGTGGGGGTAATCCTTGGGTAAGCTCCTTTGGGAACACAACTTCATAATCCTGTAAAATAATGGAAATAGAATGGGGGATAGGAAAAGTAAGGTCGTTAGCATGGGCTAGGAGAAGCATGGGTGTTTTGTCATCATGCTCCTTAAAAAGATATTTGTTCCTAGACAACATCACCATGGGACTTTTTCCTTTCAAACTCTGTTTCTTCATCCCTCTCCTTCATTTAGCCATCTTTCTCTCCTTGTTTCTTACCTTTTCCTTTTAATTCTCTTAACTTTCGATGACCCTCATTCACTTGAGATAGTGAAAGTGGATAGAGAGTGAATTTCCACATATTCAACTCTAAAAAATACCAATTGGTCCTCCCATCATGCTTTGTTGAATGATCATGTTGCCATGACCTTTCGAGCAGGAGATGACAAGCTTGCATGGGTATCACATCACAATTCACATCATCATGATAATTTCTGACTTTGAACCGAATCATTACTTGTCTATTTACCTTCAAATCTCCACAATAATTTAATCATTGAAGTTTGTATGGTGTGGCATATTATGTTATAGGAAACTTCAAGAACTCAACCAAAGTAGCACTAGCCATATTAGTACAAATTCCGCTATCAATGATAAAAGTTCACACATTTTCCTTGATAAGGCATTTAGTATGAAATATATTATACCTTTGACTAGGATCATTTATATCCTCACTAATCATTGCACGCCTCACAATAAATTTTGAAACCTCAAACTCTATATATTGAGGCCAAGCGTCTTCATTATCTTTCTCTTCTTTCTCACCTTCTTAGGATCCCTCTCCATATTGGGAATTTTCATCATGATACCAAATGGTATCTACAAGATCTCAAAATAGTCCATAACTCACAAAAATAGTCCACACGTACAAGACATCAAATGGAAACAACAAACACACAAACTTGAAAAATAAGGAGATAGATAACTTCACACAAAGAAAATATAAAATGTAGAAACTAAAGAGTGTATCAAACTCTAAAACCTCTACAAATCACATTAACAATCACCAAGTTCTTACGGGAACACAAGAGGAACTCGGTTCACTCAAGCACTCTCGTTTCTAGCCGTCTCACAACACAAGTGGAACCTTTCACTTGTGGATCTTAAAATGTTTGGTGGTCTACTATTTTCTTGAGAGGAAATATGGTGTTCAATGTTACAAAGTTATTTCAAAATAATCTAACTAGGAGAACAAGACTAAAGAAACACCTTAAATAGTCTTTAAAAAAAGGATGGCAAAAAGACCCATTTTCCCTTAATGAAAGGGGAGGGTGTGGAGTGTTTAGGGAAGCCTTGGGGGTGTATTTTGGGCCCCTAATGTCATCCCCCACATTTCAATATGTACAATCCCTTGGGAGAGTTTTCAACAAGCTCAACCGCGTCCATTTTCATAAACACGCCTTGAAACCTTTGTAGTTCCCAAGCTCGACTTATAGTAAATGGTATAGAGCCCGTGACACCCGTATCATCCTCTCAATCTTGAGAGGATTTTGACCTCAAACTCATGGGTTCTTCATCTTCAATGATATCAATTCGTGAGAGGTCACACATGTTGAATGTGTTATGCACTTGGTATTCTGATGGAAAGTCGATCTTGCAAGCATTATCGTTGATTCTTTCGAGAACTTGGAATGGACCGTCACATATTGGCATAAACTTACCCTTTATTTCATTGGGTAACCGGTCATTACTTAGGTTTACCCACACCCAATCTCCCGTCTCAAGTACATGACGCCTTCTCCCTTGGTTGACTCATTTGGCCACCTCTTGCTTCTTCTTCTCAAGCTGCATCCTCACCTTCTCATGCAATATTTTCATGGATTTGGCCCTATTTTTTACATCTAAACTAATAAAAACATCACTTGACAAAGGAGTTATATCCAAGGGGGTTAGGGGATTGAAGTCGTAGACACATTCAAAGGGCGTAATGCCCGTACTCGAATGGATCACCCAGTTGTAAGTAAATTCTATGAGAGGTAGGTGATCTTCCCAAGATTTCAAATTACCTTTAACCATGGAACGTAGCATGGAACCTAAGGTTTGATTCACTACTTCCGTTTGGCCATCATTTTGTGGGTGGCAAGACGTAGAAAACAATAATTTAGTTCCGAGCCTACCCCACATTGACTTCCAAAAGTGACTAAGGAACTTAGAATCCCTATCACTTACAATGGTCCTTGGGATGCCGTGTAACTTAACAACATTTTAAATAAACAAAGAAGATACACTAGCCGCATCTTCACTATTTTTGCATGGAATAAAGTGTGTCATTTTGGAGAAACGATCAACAACAACAGAGATGCTATCCCGACCCCTTTGAGTTCGTGGAAGCACCAACATGAAATCCATAGAAATATCAAACCACGGGAGTGATGGAGTGGGAAGTGGGGTATATAAACCGTGAGGAAGGAGCCTTGACTTAGCACTCCTACAATCAATGCATTGGCCACAAATTTTGACAACATCTTTGCGCATCCTTGGCCAATAGAATTGCTCCTTCAATATCTCGAGGGTCTTATCAATTCCAAAGTGACCCATGAAACCGCCTTCGTGTGCCTTCCTCACAAACAACTCTCTCCAAGATCTAGAAGGTACACACAATCGTCTCCCCCAAAATAAGAACCCATCAAACAGGCATAAAGACTAGAATCTGAGGGCCTCCTTTCCCTACCCACGACTTCACCTTCCCTTAAGATAGGAGCGAAGTAAGGTTCCTCGGGATACAAAGACTTGAGGCTATCAAAACCCATTAACTTGGAAGACAAAGTGGACACAAGAACATGCTTCCTAGACAATGCATCGGCTACCACATTATTCTTCCCCCTTTTGTATTGAATCACATAGGGAAAGGTTTCAAGAAATTCAATCCATTTGGCATTCGTTTGTTAAGTTTATCTTGTGCCCGAAGGTGCTTCAAGGATTTATGATCCGTTCGGATTACGAACTCCTTGGGCCAAATATAGTGTTGCCAATTGCCTAATGATCTAACCAAGGCATACAACTCCAAATCATACGTAGAGTAGTTTAGAGTTACTCCTTTGAGATTTTCACTAAAATAAGAAATGGGCTTTAAATCTTGCATCAAAATAGCCCCCAATGCCTACCTTACTAGCATCGCATTCAACTTCGATCATCTTATTAAAGTTAGGCAATTGCAACAACGGTGCCGAAATGAGCATATCTTTCAAGGTCTTAAAGGCCTTAGATTGCTCTTCACCCCACTGGAAAGGTTGGTCCTTTCGGATGATTTCGGTCAAGGGGGCGGCAATGGTACTAAATCCTTTGACGAACCTCCTATAAAAACTTGCCAACCCGTGGAAGCTCCGAACTTCACCCATGGTTTTTGGGGTTGGACAATCTTTAATGGCGGTTATCTTGGATTCGCATACCTCCACTCCCCTCGAGCTCACAATAAATCCCAAAAATACAACTTTATCCACACCAAAGGAGCATTTTTCAATATTAGCATACAACTTTTCTTTCCTAAGAACATCAAACACACTCCTTAGATGCAAGACATGTTCATTAAGAGACTTACTATAAACTAAAACATCATCAAAGTACACGACCACAAATTTTCCAATAAAAGGCTTCATTACATGATTCATTAGCCTCATAAAGGTACTATGAGCGTTGGTAAGACCAAATGGCATGACTATCCACTCATATAGACCAAATTTGGTCTTGAATGCGATCTTCCATTCATCACCCGGTTGCATACGGATTTGGTTATATCCGTTCCTAAGATCAACTTTAGAAAACTCACAAGAGCCATTTAGTTCATCAAGCATATCATCTAGCCTAGGAATAAGGTGATGATACTTTACCATAATTTTATTTATGGCTTGGAAGTCCATGCACATTCGCCATGTCCCATCCTTCTTCGGCACAAGCAACACCGAGACCGCTCACGGACTCATGCTTTACTTGATGTATCCTTTGTTGAGGAGGTCCTCAACTTGCCATTGGAGTTCCTTCGTATCAATGGGGTTGCTCCTATAAGCCGTCTTGTTTGGTAATTGCGACCCCGGAACAAAGTAGATTTGGTGCTCAATTCCTCGAAGTGGAGGAAGTCCTTACGGCAACTCCCTTGGAAATACATCATCAAATTCCTGCAAAACATTAAAAATAAAAGACGGGATAGGAGAAGTGGATGGGTTAGCATTCAAAACATGAGCCAAAAGTAGCATTGGAGTAGTATCATCATACTCTTTGAAAACGTCGCCCTTGCAAGCCAACATTATCATCGAATCCCTACCCCTCAATGCCGAAACTCCCTCTTCACCCTAACTCCTCCCACTCTCGGGTTCCTCCCCCCTACCCATGGGTTCTTTCTTTTTTTCCCTTTCTTTGCAAACTCTTCATTTGTCGATGTGCCTCACACACTTGTGATGGTGATAGTGGTCGGAGGTTGTACTTACGACCCTTGAACTCAAAGGAATAATAGTTGGTTAGGCCATCATTCTTGGTCGACCTATCATATTTCCATGGCTGACCCAACAAAAGATTACAAGCTTGCATAGGAATGATGTCGCAAAGCACCTTGTCTTCATAATTTCCAACTTTGAACCGAATCACCACTTGACGAGTCACCTTCAAATCTCCACAATCATTCAACCATTAGAGCCTATACGGACTCGCATGTGGAGTAGTTGAAAATTTCAAGTGATCCACCATTGAGGAACTAGATACATTAGCACAACTCCCGCTATCAATAATCAAGGATCACACACTCCCCTTAATGGGGCACTTAGTATGAAAGAGGTTTTCCCGTTGGCTAGGATCATCCAACGCTTTGCTAATCATAACTCTCCGTACCACATAATTAGGTACTTCAAGTTCACATTCTTGAAGTCAAACCTCCTCTTCCTCATCTTCACTAGGCCTCTCGGCCTCCCCTCCCTCTCTATCTTGAGAGACTTCTTCATTTTCAACCGTTTCAAGCCCCAATTCTTCCCCTAAGAAATATAATTTTCCTTTCCTTAATATCACATTTCTCCGATTAGGACACTCACTAGCCTTGTGTCCCCATCTATGGCATTTGAAGCATTGGAATTCCTTGATGTTGGAAGAGACATCCGTTTTCCCCTCAAACCGTGGAGGAGGTGGTTGAGCACTCTTGCTTACGGGTAGGGTGTTGGCTGGTTGTTGCTTGAATTTGTTCAACCCTGAAGACGACAAAACAATTTATTTCCCCTTGTTCCAACCCGAGGACCCTTGGGGGAATTTGGTTTTGTATGCCGACCTTTCCTTGTTCTCTCATTCAATCTCTAAAGCTGCTTGAAATATCCCTTCAATAGTTTCAAACTTATGAAGTGTGTCATGTGCGCAGAGATTTCCTTATTTAGGCCGACCTTGAACCAGATGATGTTGTTTCTCACTTATTTTCCTCTATGATCAAGTTTCAAGATGAGTTGTTGAAACTCGTCATAGTAAGCTGCCACACTTTTGTTTCTGTAATACCCCGGAAAATTTTTCGTTGAAATTTTCTGCATAAACGTGTTGGGTTCTATCTTCTAGAATAAATTATAAATTTTCCGTGCAGAATGTCTTAGATTATGACCCACCATTGCGTAGAGTATCAAATAATCTTTCCACCGATATGTGGATCATCCAAAACAGACATCCGAACGACTAGTTATGAACATTCCGATCGAACCGTGAATAGTAGTAAACAGTAAAACATGCAGGAAAAAAAGTACTGAGGCCTGGCGTATTTTTGCTCAAACTTTAAACGATCATAACTCCTCGTAAATAATGATCTGGGTGATCTACTCTATATCAACGGAAAGCTCTGCAAGTCCTCTTTCCGATGAAATTGGTTTCATCCAATTTGTCTATCGGAACAAAAAGTTATGGTCGATCTACTTCAGCCTATCAAAAGTGAATTTTTGGGTCAACTTCAAACGATCATACTCCTCATACACAATGATCTGGGTGAGATACTATATATCAACGGAAATATATGAGAGTTCTCTTTCTAATTAAATTGGTTTCATCCAATTTGGATATCGGAGTAAAACGTTATGGTTGATCTACTTCAGACTATCAAAACAATCCACCAAAGGATAGATGCGAGAATTATTTGATTTTTAGGGGCGTTTTGGTCATTCCCCCTCACCCAAAATCCGTCCAAACCCTATATTAAAGCCTATTAGAAGCATTATATATTATATTTCATCAAATTCCCTCAAAACAAAAACCCTAAGCTCCTACATCCAACTTCAAGAACCTCCAAAGTTCACCATTAATTCTGCAAATTTATTCAAGATTCCAAGTTCCTAGTTCAAGAACTCCAAGAACCATAATTCAAAGGCACGATTAACATCTCAAAAATGAGTATCGATCTAAAGTTAAGCATTCAAGGTATGTGGGTTTTTTCAACAAGAACTCTCTTTCGTTCTTGTGTCCAAAAGTAATTTTCCTTACAAAGGCATGATTTTTATTTGATTTTTTTTATGAATTTGAAGCATGAACCCATATCTTATGATGATTATTATGAAATCTTGATGTTTATGATTTTTAAAGATGAATTTACATGTGTGGTGATATAAAGCATGAATCTTGAACGATATTTATCATGATTTTGATATTTGGGTCGCGAACCCCATTTGAAATTGTATTTTTGAGAAAATGTGTGTTATAAGCACGTTGATGTTGAAAATTTGAGATGTTTTGAATGATTTGACCTTTTGATCATGAATGAGTTATTTTGAACTCGACTGTGAAAGAAATCCACATTTTTATTGATTATGATAAAGGGGTAGCAAATTGGCTCCCGATGAAAATTGTTGAAGTGTTTATTGTGGATTTTCTTTAATGTGAGCCTGAGGCTGATTTAAATTTCTGAGCTAAGTTCGGGAGTAATATTTAGCACCGAGTGGGAGGTATAAAGTGACCTTACTTCCCTAGAACTACGTTCCCCCATAGGATGTGAGCCTAAGGCAGATTTATATAGTGATCACTAGTGTTTTTGAATTGATACTGGAAGTCCTACTCTGATGGTAAGGATAGGACGGCTCTCCCCAACGTGGGTTGTACGTTGGACTCCATGTAGCTCACATGGTTTATGTCGGTTATAGGATCTCCCAATGTGTGTGTGTGTACTCTTCTATCTGAGATGAAAACATATTTGCTTAAAAGGCTGAGTTTGAGAAAGTCATTATTCTTAAAAGATTTAAGGAATATATTATAATGAGAATTGACATGAGATTTGACATGAGATTTGATTGTTTTGATGATTTGAAATTGAGATGAAAGTGAATTGAGAACGTATTGTAATGACTCACTTGTTTTACTTTACATGTATTATTCATCCATGATTTTGATGATTTAATTCGAGCTAAGTGAGTCATCTATATCAGAATGCATAATTTTATAAACTGTGAGGATATTAAGATATTATTTTATATATGCATTGCACCCCCATATGATCGGTATTTTTCCACGGTGCTGACCCATATATTCGTATATGGGCTATATTTTCTCGGAATGTAGGTACAAGGTATAGTTGCACCTTCGGATCCAGTCAGTTCGTGGTATCCAGTCAGCAGGTGATGAGTCTTTTTGATTCAAGGACTTGGGTTAGTTATGCAGAGTTTATAGTGTTGTATTTTCTTTATTCAGTCGTATTGAGTTGGGGTAGTCGGGAGTGATAACCCGGCTACCTACAGTCAGTACTAGTAGAGGCTTCATAGACAGTCAGTAGAAGTTGATGTATTTTGTTTCAATTTTGGTTGTAAAGGCAGAATTGTAATCCTGTAAAATTCTATTTTTGTATCGATCAGATTCAGAAAAGAGTTAATTTCTGCTGATTTGTATGGATTTGTATTTTTATTCAGTTGCTTATGAGTTATACCAGTAGAAGGGTTAGCTTGGGGTCACTTGTGACCCTAAGCACCGTGTGACGTCTCGGGACCCGATTTCGGGGCGTTACAAACTTGGTATCAGAGCACAGAGTTCAAGTGTCCTAGGGTGTCTATGAAGTCGTGTCTAGTATATTCTTGCGGAACGGTACAGAGACGTCTGTACTTTTCTTTGAGAGGCTACAGGGCATTTAGGAAATGTTTCCCTTCTTTCAAGTGTAAGATCGTTCTATAAAAAGGTTCTCCAAGAAGCTTATATAGATTCTCATCTTACTCTATTCTGGCCAACTCTGCCTGATTTTCAAGGTATCAGAAATAGTTATGCTTAATTCTCCGTAGATAGTTATGGGATTGTAATAGATCTAGAAAGTATCCTGTCAGTGCTTTTGAGTTCCAAAGATTGAAGTACTTTATTCATGTTCATAAAAGTCGTGAACTAAGCCTAGGTTAGGTGTGCTTTCAGATTCCTCCTCAGAATCTACAATGTTAATCTATACTTCTCCCTCTATGTATTATTTTTTAGATAACATGATTCACAAGCTCCAGTTCTTCCCCAGGTAATGCTTCTATATTTTCTAGAAGAAATTTCAAAAGTTACACAAAGGGCTTGAGAGGAGCTCTCTAGTGTGTTAAGTTCCTTAAGTTGAAAGTTATGCCCTCATTCTTATGAGTTATTTAATTAAGACAGAGTAAGGTGTATTCTTAGATCGTTGAATGTTGTGTGTCAAGTTTCTATCTCTTGTATTATGTAATCTTGTTATCATTATGTTTGTGAAAAATCAAAGTCTAGTGAAGCCGTGTGCGGCTCTTTGATTCACTAGCATAGCTTCTTTGTTATTCATCTCATTTTCTTGTTCAAAATACAAACCAAAGTCTAGTGAAGCCGTGTGAGGCCTATTTCGATTCACTAGCAGCTTGTTATTTATCTTGTCGTTTCTGTGTTAGTTGAAAGTGTGGGTTTAGAAGTGTAGTGACAAGAAAGGTGGTAAGGGCGATTTATTGAATATGTATATCTAAATTTTTGCTTATGATTGAATTAGTAATGAAGTGATATACCCTTGTTTGTTAGTTTAGTGAAAGTTAGAGGAGGAGTTATTAGTTAAGGTGGATTGTTGTTTGCTTAGGGTAAGGAAAGAGTTATTGATGGTATTTGTGGTGTTAGAAAAGTATAGGTTATTGATGAAAGTACTTGGTGGATGAGTGTTGTTAATCTAGGCGCGCTCTTGATTGCAAGAGGAAGTTAAGTTAAGACGTAGAGAGCTATGAACTATGTTAAGTTGTGTATGAAGGATAGATAGTAGTGACGGGTGAAAGGAGGATGTGTTAATGGATTGTGAATAAGATTGGCTATATGATTAGGACCAATTATTATTGTTATGAAGTTTAAGTGGGCTAGTGTTCATGGATGTGTTGTTTTATAATCTTCACGTGGGAGTTATGCGTGATATGGAGTTGTAAATTATGTGAAGTGTGAGACCTTAAGTTTGAACGATTGGTGATCATGAAGCCGAATGTGACGGTTTCCGGATTAATGGTATTAGTTGCCGGAAGTGACCTAATAGGCTTGAACAGTGTACACAAGAGTTTAAGTGTAGTTGACTTATAATTAAGTTTAATATTATATTATGATGAGAAAGTTCACCCAAGATATTATGGGACTGCTTTAATTTTGAGGATTAGTGTATGTGGTGTAGTGAGTTGTGCCATGGGATTGTTAGATGGATAAATACTAGTTAGACGATGGATGATGTTTTGATGGCTAAGTTAAGGTGAGGCGTATGATTGGAAATGTTGAGCCTCTTAAGTGTGATTTTGATTCTTATGGGTTAGAAACATAAGTTCATAGGCATGGTATTAGAGGGAGAAGACAGAAGTAGCATAGTCTATCAAAAGGTTAGAAAGTATTCAAGTTGAGCTAATAGAAATAAGAGTTGAAGCACTAGATGGTGTACATTCTGGCGATAGAGATGTTCGTGGAGATTCGAAATTAGTAAGCATTTGAGAATTTGAGTGGTGGCTTAAAGCTAAGGGGGAGATGATAGAACAAGTAGTCAAGTCAAGCTTTTACATTTTAGTAGAAGTACCAGTAAGTTGTAAATTTTCTGTGAGAAAGATCGGTGCTTGACCCAATGTTATTTCAGTATTTTTAGCGGTCCCGAAACCTACTCATGCTTTACATTTCAGATCCATGATCTTAATTCATGTTCATACACGTTATGGAGAATTACATACTCTTCTAGTTTCCAAAAATAAGAAATTCCAGTTCTTCTAGCAGTTGGAATCACATTCCATAAGTTATGAGCTCTAAATTCAGGGCATGCCGCCCATGACTCATATACTCAAGTTTTACAGTATGTTCAGTTCCAGTACTCAGGCAATACTCTTGTTGATCAGTGAGATTCAGTTTTCGTTATGGGTGTCTTCAGTTTTGATACCTTAATGAACCCATTGTATTTGATATTTTATTCCTAAGGCATCAATAGAGAGAGTCAAGTTATTTATATTATCCCTTCATATTTCAGGTCTTCATGTTTTAAAATTTTGTGACCTTTTCATTAAGTCAAGCTAATGGTGTTGAGCAGTTGTCTAGAAGGGAGAGAAGATGCTTCCTTATCTATGATAGAAGGTGGTGTGCTCACGGCGGTGAAGTGAAGTTAGATTGAGGCTAAGTCCTTGATACATGTCGTGGTTAGTTGAAGTTTTAAATGTTTATTTGGAAAGATTGTTGTGCGTTGGTTTTATGCACTTCTATGAGGTTGTAGGAATAGTAATACAGAGTTTTTGTGTATAGTTCAATTGGTTGAGAAAATGTTATGTGTGCCGTTTAAAGAATTGGCCTATATGTGTGAATGATGTAGTTGATGGAATCTTAGAGAAAGCGAGGAAGATGCTTTATGAGTGTTCGTTTAGAGGTGCATATGCAAAGTATGTATGTGGTTATGAGTATAGGCTTGAATGTTATGGTTGTATATCTAAAAGAATGCACCGCAAGTTAGCGGATCCCTAGTATAAGATTGTATGTGGTTGTTAGAGTAGCAATAAGAGTTATGTTTGAAGTGAGGAGTTGTGAGGCTCAGTGTGCATTGAGGTTCATGATATAGATTAATATTATAGTGTTATGTGGTGTATCTCATGAGTACTTGGAGTTAGGCTTGAACATAGTCGAGGGAGTAGTTGGGAAGTGTTGATAAGTTTGGAAGCAAGGAGTTACGTTTTCCAAGACATAGAAATTCCTATCTTAAATTATGCCATATGGGTCTTTGTTCCCATACGATAGGATTGTATCAAATTATGGTTCATTTTCTCCCCGAACAATGTCATTTGAATCTTTTGGAGAGAGTGTTGAGGGACGTTTCATTTGGGCTCAAGTGGTCCTTCTTTTGATGAGATCCCCTTCGATACCTTTGATTCTCAGTCTCTGAATAAACCAAAGATATTGATTCCTTAAAATCAGTCTCTTTTGTTTAAGATCCAACTATGTGACCATTCTCATTATGAATCGCATGTTCTATGAAGTATTCGAAAGTTTGGAGTGAAGTAAGTGGATTGACTTCGTTATCCAAGCCTTTTGTCCTCATTTCCATGGTATTCTGTACTTATTCATCGACATTCGAGGATGAATGTTTCCAATGGGAGATGATGTAATACCCCGGGAAATTTTTCGTTGAAATTTTGTGTGTAAACGTGTTGGGTTCTATCTTCTAGAATGAATTATAAATTTTCCGTGCAGAATGTCTTAGATTATGACCCACCATTGCGTAGAGTATCGAATAATATTTCCAACTATATGTGGATCATCCAAAACGGACACCCGAGCGACGAGTTATGAACATTCCGATCGAACCGTGAATAGTAGTGAACAGTAAAACATGCAGGAAAAAGTACTGAGGCCTGACGTATTTTTGCTCCAACTATAAACGATCATAACTCCTTGTACATAATGATCTAGGTGATCTACTATATATCAACGGAAATCTCTACGAGTCCTCTTTCCGATGAAATTGGTTTCATCTAATTTGTCTATTGGAGAAAAAAGTTATGATCGATCTACTTCAGCCTACCAAAAGTGAATTTTTGGGTCAAGTTTAAATGATCATAACTCCTCGTACACAATGATCTGGGTGAGATACTATATATAAACAGAAATATATCAGAGTCCTCTTTTTAAAGAAATTGGTTTCATCCAATTTGGATATCGGAGTAAAACGTTATGGTTGATCTACTTCAGACTATCAAAACAGTCCATCAAAGGATAGATGCGAGAATTATTTGATTTTTAGGGGCGTTTTGGTCATTCCCCCTCACCCAAAATCCGTCCAACCCTATATTAAAGCCTATTAGAAGCATTATATGTTATATTTCAGCAAATTCCCTCAAAAAGAAAATCCTAAGCTCCTACATCCAACTTCAAGAACCTCCAAAGTTCACCATTAATTCTGCAAATTTATTCAAGATTCCAAGTTCCTAGTTCAAGAACTCCAAGAACCATCATTCAAAGGCACGATTAACATCTCAAAAATGAGTATCGATCTAAAGTTAAGAATTCAAGGTATGTGGGGTTTTTCAACAAGAACTCTCTTTCGTTCTTGTTCCCAAAAGTAATTTTCCTTACAAAGGCATGATTTTTATTTGATTTTTTTTTTATGAATTTGAAGCATGAACCCATATATTATGATGATTATTATGAAATCTTGATGTTTATGATTTTGAAAGATGAATTTACATGTGTGGTGATATAAAGCATGAATCTTGAACGATATTTATCATGATTTTGATATTTGGGTCGCGGACCCCATTTGAAATTGTGTTTTTGAGAAAATGTGTGTTATAAGCACGTTGATGTTGAATATTTGAGATGTTTTGAATGATTTGACCTTTTGATTGTGAATGAGTTATTTTGAACTCGACTGTGAAAGAAATCCACGTTTTTATTGATTATGATAAAGGGGTAGCAAATTGGCTCCCGATGAAAATTGTTGAAGTGTTTATTGTGGATTTTCTTTAATGTGAGCCTGAGGCTGATTTAAATTTCTGGGCTAAGTTCAGAAGTAATCTTTAGCACCGAGTGGGAGGTATAAAGTGAACTTACTTCCCTAGAACTACGAGCCCCCGTAGGATGTGAGTCTGAGGCTGATTTATATAGTAATCACTAGTGTTTTTAAATTGATACTAGAAGTCCTACTCCGATGGCAAGGATAGGACGGCTTTCCCCAACGTGGGTTGTACGTTGGACTCCATGTAGCTCACATGGTTTATGTCGGTTATAGGATCTCCCAATGTGTGTGTGTGTACTCTTCTATTTGAGATGAAAACATATTTGCTTAAAAGGTTGAGTTTGAGAAAGTCATTATTCTTAAAAGATTTAAGGAATATATTCTAATGAGAATTGACATGAAATTTGATTGTTTTGATGATTTGAAATTGAGATGAAAGTGAATTGAGAACGTATTGTAATGACTCACTTGTTTTACTTTACATGTATTATTCATCCATGATTTTGATGATTTAATTCGAGCTAAGTGAGTCATCTATATCAGCATGCATAATTTTATAAACTGTGAGGATATTAAGATATTATTTTATATATGTATTGCACCCCCATATGCTCGGTATTTTTCCACGGTGCTGACCCACATATTCGTATGTGGGCTATATTTTCTCGGAATGTAGGTACAAGGTATAGTTGCTCCTTTGGATCCAGTCAGTTCGTGGTATCCAATCAGTAGGTGATGAGTCCTTTTGATTCAAGGGCTTGGGTTAGTTATGCAGAGTTTATAGTGTTGTATTGTCTTTATTCAGTTGTATTGAGTTGGGGTAGTCGGGAGTCATAACCCGTCTACCTACAGTCAGTACTAGTAGAGGCTTCATAGACAGTCAGTAGAAGTTGATGTATTTTGTTTCAATTTTGGTTGTAAAGGCAGAATTGTAATCCTGTAAAATTCCATTTTTGTATCTATCAGATTCAGAAAAGAGTTAATTTCTGCTGATTTGTATGGATTTATATTTTTATTCAGTTGCTTATGAGTTATGTTAGTATAAGGGCTAGCTTGAGGTTACTTGTGACCCTAAGCACCGTGTCACGTCTCGGGACCCGATTTCGGGGTGTTACAGTTTCCTTGCTTCAAGTTGTACAATTTTGCAAGGAGATCATGTTGATAGCTTTCGGAAAGGTACCTTTGCCTCATAAGATACCTTAATTGAAACCAAGGAGGGGGTTGCCCCTCAATCAATATATTGTCAAAACGTTTGACATACTCCCACCACATGGTAGCATATCCCTCAAAATGAGCAATGGTGTAGCAGCTCTTATTCTCCTCCGTGAGATCATTCACTTAAAAGACTCTCTCGCATGCGTATTCCTATGCGTGAAAATCTTCGGGATCACTTTCTCCCTTAAAGATCGGAAGCCCCATTTTTATGGTGTTGAGGCCAACATCTCTTTCCCAAATACCTTGGCCGCCCCTACCTTCAAGCCCCCGGTTCTCCCTAGGTTCTACCCTTCTACCTCTCATCCCATCTTCCATCAAATAAGGATCATCATACATTCCATACCCTCCCCTTTGGTTCTCCCTCACAAATCCCTCTTCTTGCATTGGCGGGTTTTGGACATTTGGAATTTGGTATGGCGGATTGGTATTTAGTGGTCGAGGTCTTTGGATTGGCTGATTTTTGTTTGGAGGAGTCGGATTTAAGGGTGGCATTTGGATTCCAAGTCTGTCTTGTGGGACTTGGTGATGTAGTGAATGGATAGGTCCTTCAAGGCCTTGGCCTTGTGAATAATAGTTGGCTTGAGGTATGGCATTTGGTAGGTGCATTCTTGTGTGTGTGGCTTCGGGGGTAATGGTTGGGGATGTGTTTTGAGGAGTTGAGGGTCGAGAACTCTGTTGGTTTTCTACCCTTTCCATTCGACCACTAATAGAGGCCACTTCTACCCCTAACTTAGCAAGACCCGCATTCACTCTAGCTACATCCCAAGACAAGGATTCAAGATTAGCCACTAGATCATTCAAAACATTTTGGTCCACGATTTGTGCATTGGAAGTTTTGGGTTCCATATGTAATGGTTCCATTTGCTAATGTACCTACAAAATGAACAAATGTTAGTTCAAAATACGCTCACACAATCTTCACACTGGGCTTCCTCACTTGGTTCTTCAAGTGTTGTAAGCCGGCTATCAACTTGTGAGAACTTGGGAATGAATCGACTCTTGAGTTGGAGTGTATTTCGGTTTGAAGACTCAAAGAAATTTTGTATGCACTTGAACCAAAAACAACTACGAATTTGAAAAGAGAAAAGCACCAAAAAGAACGTTGACACGAACACGTACTCGAAAACTAGTTCACAACTTAGTAGGTTCTTACTTAGTTGCCAACTAGTGTAGGAGTCACTATAAAGGAAACTAGTAGAGACAATAAAAGAAACTTGGAAGGTCCTACGACTTGAGTTTTGTTGTTGATGTGTCCCTCACTTCTTTTTCTTTTTGGCCGTTTGAATTTGTTGTTGAAGTGGAGTATGATTTGTTTTTCAAGACTTAAGGGGTTCAATCTTGTGTGTTGATGAGGATTTTCAGTTTTGGAGTACCAAGACAAGGCCTTGGACTCTTTTTCCAAAGGTCAAAAAGGTGTCAATAAACTTTTCACCAACTTGCACCGAAATGGCAAAACACCTTTTTGTTTTGGCTTTGTCCCTTTCCTCTTTTGGTCCTTCTTGAAAAGGGTTTTGACACTCTTTTGGTAAGGAAGCTTTTGGGGGTGTTTGTCTGATTTGCCTCTTTGGTGTTTTCTTGAAACTATTTCCAAAACAAACACAAGACCTAACCTCTCTCTTCCTCTTTTTAAATCAAACACCCCTTTTGTTAAACATTCACCTCAAGAATATTATGAAGAACAATAAGAACACTTATGAACAACAACAACATTCACACTTTCCAACCCTTCAACAACACTAAAAAAAAGCTTCAAATCTTGGACCTTAGACTCAAGTGGGCTAGGGTCACAACAAGCTAACACACAAAACTACTAAGACAAGTATAAATAACACCTAAATCTAGACACTTCTCGTTCAACACAAGTCACCAGATAACACTTTTTTTGCCTTTTCTTTTTTTAAAACTTTTTCAACTAGAAGAGCCCAAGATTGGTGGTGTAAGAACATGATCATCCTTCTATATGATACCAAATAATACCAAACGGTATCTACAAGAGCTCAAAATAGTCTACAACTCACAAAAATAGTCCACACGTACAAGACATCAAATGGAAATAACAAATACACAAACTTGAAAAATAAGGAGATAGATAACTTGACACAAAGAGAATATAAAATGTAGCAACTAAAGAGTGTATCAAACTCTAAAACCTCTGCAAATCACATTAACAAGCGTCAAGTTCTTACGGGAACACAAGAGGAACTCGATTCACTCAAGCACTCTCGTTTCTAGCCGTCTCACAACACAAGTGGAACTTTTCACTTGTGAAGCTTAAAATTTTTGGTGGTGTACTCTCTTATTGAGAGGAAATATGGTGTTCAATGTTACAAAGTGATTTCAAAATAAGCTAACTAGGAGAACAAGACTAAAGAAACACCTTAAATAGTCTTTACAAAAAGGATGGCAAAAGGACCCCTTTTCCCTTAATGAAAGGGGAGGGTGTGGTGTGTTTGGGGAAGCCTTGGGGGTGTATTTTGGGCCCCTAATGTCAGCCCCCACATGTCAATACGTACACTCCCTTGGGCGAGTTTGCAAAAAGCTCAACCGCGTCCATTTTCATAAACACGCCTTGAAGCCTTTGTAGTTCCCGATCTTGACTTCTAGTAAATGGTCTAGAGCCCGTGACACCCGTATCACATCATTCTCATATTCTAATCCTACCTCTTCTCCAAGGTAATACAAATTTTGATACGGGAATAATCTCGAATATGGACTTAGGAGAGTGCGTGTTGGACCCGAGCCTTGGCATGTGAAATTGAAGTGTAAAAGAGGCCCAAAATGCACCCAAATCAGCCCATAAATTACACTAGATGGGTGCCCACTCTTTGAAGGACCTTTTGTTCATTTTAACTTATATTTTGTAATAGTTATAAAAGGAACATTGTAGGGCTTTTAGATTTAGTTTTTGGATGATATTTGTAAGACTTGAAACACCATAGTTAGGGCTTGGAAAAGACACCAACCGTAACTAGGACAAGATCTAGTGTGGAATCGCTAGTGATTGTAAATTGCTTGGAAACATTAATGCTTGGGAGGTGGAATCCGATCTTGTATCTTTGTAAGAGATAGTTTTATTGTTGTGTGTAGTGTTAAGGGTCCAATATTTTCCATTCTTGGGTTATTAAGATTATACCTTCATGTGGTCTATCTATCTATCCTTTTACCTTCTTGTAATCTTGTTTATTGTTTGTATTGTAATCTTGTGTTCTTGTTGTTATTGTTAAATCCGAATCTTGTGTCTTCTTTTTTATCATCTTGTGTTAATCTTGTTCTTGTTCTTATTGCTGCTTTTGTGTTAAAATACACATTGTATCTTGTATTCTTCTTGTTGATAGCGAATCCGAGAGTGGTCTCCATCTTGGTCCTCGGATCCTTAAGATTGTGGACTGATTTGGAGTGTGTTTTGTGCCTTCCGTTGTCATTCTTGTATCATTTGGTATCAAATAATGGGCTGATATCATTCCCACAAGATCAATCTTGGGCTTGTTAGTGAAAAAAAAAAGTGTTCAAAACTGAAAAATTCCAGAAAAAAATAGCAATTTGTCTGTGTTGTGTTCTTGGCCGAAAAGTGTGTTCTTGTTGTGTCTTGGCCAAAATTTTTACTTGTATTTGTTGTATCTAAGTGTTAGTTTTGTTCCTTACTAACACATTGAGTCTATATCTAGATTTGAGCTTTAAAAATTGGCGTTGTTGTTGTGAACAAGAAGTGGTCGTGAGTTGAAGTTGTTGTTTTAACTTGGCTGTGTGGTGACCTTGTTATTGGGCGCTGGTTGATGTTGTTTTTGATCTTGGTGTTTGTTGTTGTGTTCTTGTTGTTCATCACAACCTTCATCTAGTGTTAAAACTGAAAATACAACACCAAAGAAACTTGGCCATTTGTTGGTGGTTTTATTGTTGATCTTGTTATTGTGGAATTGGGCGTTGGAACTTGTTGTTGTTCTTGGGAGATTGTTGTTGGTTGTTCTTGTTGTGGTTGTTGTGTTCTTGAAGTTCTTCACCATATTCATCACCTTATTAACATAAAGTGAATGATAGATCCTAAAAGGTGAAGAAAAGAGGTGTAAGTAACTGTTAGTCTTGAAAGACCCCCAACCACCAAAAGACTTTACATCACTTCTCAATTCCACTTTCCCATGAAACAAGGGTCCATGTTTTAAGGAGAAGTACAAGTCTAGTCAAAGACTTTTTGAGTCTTGAAATTTGAATTCCAAAGACTAGTTTGTATTTTCCTCCATTGAACAATTTCCATCAAAGTCCAAATTGTAGAATTGATCAAGACTTCCAAATTTGGAAAATAAAATTGTTGACCGAGGCCAATCAAGGACTGCCACGTCACCAATTACTGTTCACTGACAAATTTTAAGCTCAAATTTTGATCTTTTAGTTTCATTTTGTGTCTTTAGTTTTGTTTGTTGATTCCCATACTAACTTACAAACTAGTGACTAATTACTAGATTGTGAGTTAGTTTGAAACTATTTTTTTTGTGTGTGTGTGTGTTTGCGTTCCTTTGTGTGTTTTATTCGTTTGATTCATTGTACACACTTGATTCACCTCTCAACACCTATCGGAGTACAAGTAAGCTTACAACACTTGTGAGATTGAGTGTGAGGGATCCGAGAGACAAGAAATAAAAGAGAGAGTGAGGATGTTTTTGTACAACTAATGTGTTTTCTATTTTGTAGGTAACTCCTTTGCCCTAATGGACACCATTTTGGCCTACCTTGATGTTATTGCCCGAGGAATAGCTAAGGCGAATGCGGGTCTTGACAAATTGGGCTCGGATATGTCTACTATACTTGAGAGGTTGGATCGAGTGGAGAGCCGAAGGAACTCTCATGTTTCTACTCCCGAAGCTTTACCTCAAACGATCAACCCTCCAAGACCACCACTAAATGACATAGATAAAAGCCAAGCCAACAAATGTTCTCAAACTCGAGACCTAAATGAGTCACTTCCCCCTCAATTCGATCAAGTCCAACAAGAGGGACTTGGAAGCCAATTTTCTCCCATACAAGCTCCACAACCAAAGCTTTCCCTTACCAAATCATTTCTCTCAACCGAAACTCGACTTCACTAAAACCAATATATCCATGTAGAGGTGTATGGTATAAAGGAACATGAAGGATATGGAGACTACTACAATACTTGTATGATGGTAGGAAACTTTTTTCGGATGAGATTGAAGACAAGGCTTAAGATGGAGAGAAAGTCGAGGTTCAAAATTAAGATGTTGGCCGAGACTTGTTGTTATTGAGTCCTCGGATTCTTCATGATTTTGTGGACTGTTTTTTGACTTATTTCTTGTGACTTGTTTGTGGATTGTTTTGAGTAGGTTTCCTTTGAAGTGACCAATTGAACAAGGTGAAAACGTGAATTTGTGGACAAATTTCTCTCAAGATGGAGAGGATGATACGGGAATAATCTCGGATATGGACTTAGGAGAGTGTGTGTTGGACCCGAGCCTTGGCATGTGCAATTGAAGTGTAAAAAAGGCCCAAAATGCACCCAAATCAGCCCATAAATTACACTAGATGGGTGCCCACTCTTTGAAGGACCTTTTGGTCATTTTAACTTATATTTTGTAATAGTTATAAGAGGAACATTGTAGGGTTTTTAGATTTAATTTTTGGATGATATTTGTAAGTCTTGTAAGACTTGAAACACCATAGTTAGGGCTTGGAAAAGCCACCAAACGGAACTAGGACAAGATCTAGTGTGGAATCGCTAGTGATTGTAAATTGCTTGGAAACATTGATGCTTGGGAGGTGGAATCCGATCTTGTATCTTTGTAAGAGATAGGTTTATTGTTGTATGTAGTGTTAAGGGTCCAAGATTGTCCATTCTTGGGTTCTTATGATTATACCTTCATGTGGTCTATCTATCTATCCTTTTACCTTCTTGTAATCTTGTTTATTGTTTGTGTTGTAATCTTGTGTTCTTGTTGTTATTGTTAAATCCGAATCTTGTGTCTTCTTTTTTATCATCTTGTGTTAATCTTGTTCTTGTTCTTGTTTTGGTGTTAAAATACACATTGTATCTTGTATTCTTCTTGTTGATAGCGAATCCGAGAGTGGTCTCCATCTTGGTCCTTGAATCCTTAAGATTGTGGACTAATTTGGAGTGTGTTTTATGCCTTTCATTGTCATTCTTGTATCAACTTCCCCTCCCTAAGGATCACATTTTTTCAGTTGGGACATTCACTTGTCTTATGTCCCCATCCTTGGCATTTAAAATATTGAAAACCTTTAGGTGTGGAAATAGGATATTTGTTACCTTCATTTTTTTGTGGGTACTTTGGAGTGGTCTCCCTACGAGCTTCTTGTTATTGGAATTGTATTCCTTGTTCTTGCTCCATTTGAATGACAATTGAGCTACCTCTTTATTCTTACTCCAAGTGTTGGTAGATGAGTACCCCTTTGGTTTGCAAGTTGCCCTGTCCTTGATATCCTTCTCAATTTCCAAGGCCGCTTAGAAGATTTCTTCTATGGTTTAAAACTTTTGGATAGTCATACAGAAGGAGATTTATTTGTCAACCCAAACTTTAAGCATATTATGCCATGGTTCACATTCTTATGATGATCAAGCTTCAAGATCAATTTTTAGAATTTATCATAATAGGCCAAGACACTTTTTTTCCTTGCCTCAAGTTGTATAACTTGGCAAGTAACTCATGCCTATACCTATCCGACACATACCTTTGTCTCATGAGTACCTTTAATACATCCTATGTAAGTGGTTATCAAATATTCAATGTATTTCTAGACCTCTTGGTATAATCCCACCGCATATTGGTATACCCTTCAAAGTGGGCTATGGCATAGCAACTCTTCTTCTTTTCAGTGATATCATTGACTTGGAAGATCATTTCACAAGAGGACTCTCATTAGAGATAAGCTTTGGCATCACTCTTTCCTTTGAAATTTGAAAGACTAACCTTATTAAATTGATACCCATATCTCGATCCCTATTACCTTAGTGGTTTCCTTGATCATAACTTTGGGGCCGATTTTCCAAGTTTACTTTTTCATTACCACCATGTTAGTTCCATTGATCATGACCTTGGGGTCAGTTTTTAATGTTTTCTCTACCATTAGGCACCAAACCAAATCTTTCTCATCAGCCTCGATAACCTCTTTGATATATTGGTCTATCTCTTATTTCATCTACCAATGTGTCGCCTTCATCGAATGCTCCAAACTCTTTTTATTTCTCCTTTATCTCTTCATCTTCTATTTGGATGGGTTGTTTTTGGTTAAGGGGTGATTAGAGTGGGAGGATTAGGTTTAGTGGAGGTTAGGGTATTCAGGTTCGAGATTCTTCTTGTTGTGTTTGGTTGAATTGAGGTTGGAGTGGTCGGACGGGATTTCATTTTTGTGGATATATAGTGTCTTGAGGAATTGGATCATGTGCTTGTATTGGTGGATTGATAATTTGGTAAAGGTTTTCCAGAGAAATAGAAATGAGAGGATTTAGAGCATGCCCACTAGTCGAAGCATGGTAGTGTTGAGACGTGAATAGGGATGAGTTTAGTCGACCTTCCATGATATCCGTTCTCCCACCGATCAAGTGAATCCACCTTAAGGTCAAGTGAGTTTATCTTAGCATTCATGGAATTAATTTTACAGTTGAGAGTCTCAATGGCCGCTAAAATAACACTTATTAAGTGGTTTTCCATGGTTTGCGAAGTTTCGCCTTCCATAAACATTGTACCTATGAAGAAAGACACTAACAAAAACAACAAACACATTAGCATTAGAGAAATTAACCTCACAACTCTTCACACCATTGTTTACCTCACACTTGGTTCACAAATGTTGAAAGGTGGTTTATACTCCGTGTGGTAGTTGAGGTGTCAAGTGGTACTCTTGGTCGGATTGGATTCTTGTGTGAAAAACTCAAATAAATATACAAGGAATTGGATCAGAAACTAACAACGATATGAACAAAAGATAAAAGCATAAAAGAAATAGGACATTGAATGAATTCAGACTCAAGAACTGATCAACCAACTTAGTAGAAGAATTATTAGTTATTGAGTAGTTTAAGAATCAATAGATGAATTTAGTAATCAAGAAGTGAAACTAAAGAATCAAACCTAAGAAAAAAGTGTAATTAGAGTGTTAGAATGTTTTTTGGAATTTGAATTTGGTGTTGGGGACGCTTGATCTACGTTGGAGGTGTGTTACACACCATGGGCGCATGTCAAGAGCATGTCCAGCACAGAGGGGAGTTTGCTCACTACCTTGAGGTGTGGCAGCAGTCCCAACGTATGTCCAGTGTAGGAGGGGGGTTTTTCTCACTACTTTGAGGTGCGGAAGCAGCCCCAGTGCATCCTAGTCTCACGTTGGACGCAAGTGAGTCGCTCCTCACTCCTTGGATGGATGAAAATGCCCCTTAAGTGGTCCTTTGTGTACTCTTTTCTTGGAATATCCTTGGAATCTTCGTAGATGCTCTAGTACAAAAACTTTTACACTTTTTTTCTTCCATTTTTTTGGATCAAACACTTACTTTTGAATGAACTTTTAATATGAAGATAACAATCTCTCCAAGAACACCACTTCCTCACCTTAGCTCGAAATGAGTTGAAAATTTAAGTTTAGGCACTTTTCAACATTCTAAACTTATTTTAAACATTATTTTGCTCAAATTCCTCCCCAAGAACTTCAAATATGGCAACTCACTTCAATTTTCTTCAAACCCAAGCTATCAACGATAGTATAGGGCTCAATACAACTCAGATTCAGGTTGAATTTGGTATTTGGACTCTAATAGTGTTAGGAATCTAACATAGGAAACATAAGAAAACTCAAAAATTCAAAATTCAAAATGTGATCTAGGACCTAAAACGTGAATAGTAATATTTTTTGTGATTTTCGATTTTCCAAAATAACTAGACTCGAGATTGACTTCGTAGGAACGAAAACGAAATCAAGCTTGGTTCTGATACCAAATGATAAGAATCAAAGTACGGAAATGAAGATTGATACAAAAAAGTAAAGATAATCGATAAGATAGATAATTAGACACAAGAAAAAGCAGTATTTAAGAACAAGATAGTATATTAAATTCTAATACTCTAAACTTCAATCTTAAACAAACACCTAATTCTTACGATGACTAAGAGGGAGACGATCACCCTCTAAATCAACGTTTCTAAACCAAGATTCAACAAAAGTTTACCAATTCTCACTCTCAAAGGAGAAACAATCATCAAAAATCAAACAAAACTAAGAAAATAAAATAGGCTCCCAAGTATTTATAGTTTAGGGCTAATTATTATACGTTTAGGGACCCAAAAATGATCCAATTGTAAGAAAAGATCCATACCATCCGCTTGAGCAGATCTGGAGCAGATGGGGTGCATCTCAAGCACAATAAGGACTATTTTGACCCACTCTTGAAATGCTAGAGTAGGTCCAAGGTAGGTCCAAAGCGACTTGGGTGCATGTCCCATCCGAGGGGCTTTTTAGCCCCGCTTTGCATTCTCTTGACTCCTTCAACGATCCTTGATCTAATGTGAGTGCAATCATCATCAAATGACGTCATCTTACTGGTGAGAAGACTTCATCAAGTACCTCCCACTTCTTGAATAATCCTTGGATCCTTTGAAGCTCTGGGGCTTGACTTCTAGTAAACGGCTTGAAGCTAATCCGGATTGTATCACCTGGACGGTTCACTTATCAAATTAGTGTAACACATAAATAGAAGATATTTATTTTGTCATATAATTATGAAAAAAATTGTTTAAAAAAATGCAAATAGTAAGGTTACATTACAAAATATAGTATGTTCTATGTTATATTACCAAATAAGACTCAATTGTATAGAAAAGAAAGTTACTTTACATCCATTGAAAAATTATTACTCTCTCTCTCTCTCTTACCTCTCCCATCTTCATCTTACTAAGTAGGGAGAGTGACAATAAAAACTACTTACTCGCGTGTGTTTCTACTGCAGTGTTGTTCCAATTAGCTTTGTCTCAGATAATAGGATTTCTTTCATATGAGAGTAACTCTCATGGCTTGTTTGTTTCATTTTATGTAAGAGTCGTCATATTTTAAGGGCACCTTTTATAGTATTTATGTTTACCTGCTCTATCATGAGACTTTTTGCCTCTAGAAAATTCCTTGGATAAAAAAATGAGGAGAAAATACTTGGTAGGGTCAATTCCATGAGAAAAGATTATGAGCTTATTTCGAATAGCTTTTTCGGATTCGAAGTTAGGGATTTTCGGCTTATGACTTTTGTCTTAAAAATAAGTGTTTGAAAGTCTTTTTTTTTGTTTACTTTAACCAAATGTTGTAAAAATGTATAAAGGCTATTTAAACATATAAAATAAGCTAATTCAAATAGGACAAAGTCAAAAAAAATTTATATAATATTGTATATGAGTATAATATACACCTCATGTAATTTTGTATAATGTTGTATATTAGGTCTATATATACAATTATACAATAATATACATAATTATACAAATATATATTATGTATAATATTTAGACAATGTATCTACATGGTATAAGTGTGTATAAAATGGAAAGGAAAAAGAAAATAACTGAAACAAAAAGACTATCGTATATACAACAATATACAATATAGTATACAAATATATACAACAATATACAATACAATATATAAACATATACACTGTTGTACCAAAAAAAAAGACTTTGTCTTCTTCCTCGAATCCAAGCTACAAATTCATTCAAAACACCTCAAAGCTAAACTAAATAACTATATCCACTCGAAATAAAACTTATTTACGAGAATATTTAAACCTCGAATTATAAAAAAAAAAACTCAAAATAATGTTAAATTTTTCACCAATTTATTTAAAGTTTTTTGGGAGGGAATTGAATTGAAAAAACATGAAGAAGAAGATGAAAATTTGGTGTGAGAAGTGTTATTCGCTATATAACTAGAAAGAAAAGTTAGCTTACAATGAATGACCAAATTAGATTTGGGGCTATAAAGTGTAAAATATATTTTTGATTACTTAAATGTAAAGTATATCTGCTAGTTGTACTTTTTTGTAACTATCCCTATAATTTTTATATAACCCTTAATGTGTGTGTGTATTATTCTACTAATATATAAATAAAGGTTTGGTAGTACTACTAATTTGTCTTTTAGTAGTACCAAATTTTTACTTTATTATTAGTAGAATACTATTATTACTACTATTATTTCTATTTCTATTCTATTTATTTATTATTATTATATTATTTTTTTACTACTATATATAAGTGAAGGTTGGGGTGACTACCAAGGATATTTCGATAATTTTAGTCATCTCAACCTTCATTATATATAGTAGTAAATAAAATGATTATACATGCATATGATTTTTTTTCTTATATTTATTAGTTTTGTCCTCATTTTTATGATGCTTAGTAGTAGTACCAAACCTTTATTTATTCATTAGTATAATGTTACTTGGGGTGACTATCAAGGGTATTTTCATAATTTTGGTCACCCCAACCTTCACTTATATATAGTAGTAAATAAAATGGTTACACATACATATATTTTTTTTCTTATATTTATTAGTTTTATCCTCATTTTTATGGTGCAATAAAATGGTTACACATGCATATTATTTTTTCTTATATTTATTAGTTTTGTCCTCATGTATTATTTTAATAATATTTTTATTTAGATCTTTGTAATTGAATTATACATGATAGTATTTTTTTTTTATAAATATATTTTTGTTCCTTATTAAATTACTACCAAGGGTATTTCGATAATTTTATAGTACAATAAGTGAAAGTTGGGGTGACTACTAAGGGTATTTCGATAATTTAAGTATTATTTTAATAATATTTTTATTTAGACCTTTGTAATTGAATTATACATGGTAGTATGTGAAGGTTGGGGTGACTACTAAGGGTATTTCGATAATTTATGTATTATTTTAATAATATTTTATTTGGACCTTTGTAATTGAATTATACATGGTAGTATTTTTTTTATAAATATCGTTTTATTCCTTATTAAATGACTACCAAGGGTATTTCGGTAATTTTATGGTGCAATAAGTGAAGGTTGGGGTAACTACTAAGGATATTTCGGTAATTTTAGTCACCCCAACCTTCACTTATATATTATAGTAATATCTTTTTGTTCCTTATTAAATGACTACCAACGGTATTTCGGTAATTTTATGGTGCAATAAGTGACGGTTGGGGTGATTACCAAGGGTATTTTGGTAATTTTAGTCACCCCAACCTTCAATTATATATAGTAGTAATATTTTTTTGTTCCTTATTAAATGACTATCAAGGGTATTTCAGTAATTTTATAGTGCAATAAGTGAAGGTTGGTGTGACTACCAAGGGTATTTCAATAATTTTAGTCACCCCAATCTTCACTTATATATAGTAGTAAAAAAAATGGTTACACATGCATATGATTTTTTCTTATACTTATTGTGCAATAAAATGGTTACACATGCATATTGTTTTTTTCTTATATTTATTAGTTTTGTCCTCATGTATTATTTTAATAATATTTTTATTCAGACCTTTGTAATTGAATTATACATGGTAGTATTTTTTTTATAAATATCTTTTTGTTCCTTATTAAATGACTATCAATGGTATTTCGGTAATTTTATGGTGCAATAAAATGGTTACACATGCATATTATTTTTTCCTTATATTTAATAGTTTTGTCCTCATTTTATGGTGCAATAAAATGGTTACACGTGCATATTATTTTTTCTTATATTTATTAGTTTTGTCCTCATTTGTTATTTTAATTATTTTAATAATATTTTTATTTAGACTTTTGTAATTGAATTATACATGGTAGTAATTTTTTATAAATGTCTTTTTGTTTCTTATTAAATTACTTATTTTTTATACCCCAAGGGTATTTCGATAATTTTATGATGCAATAAAATGGTTACACATGCATATTATTTTTTTCTTATATTTATTAGTTTTGTCCTTATTTTTATGGTGCAATAAAATGGTTACACATACATATTGTTTTTTCCTTATTTTTATTAGTTTTGTCATCATGTATTATTTTAATAATATTTTTATTTAGACCTTTGTAATTGAATAATACATGGTAGTAATTTTTTATAAATATCTTTTTGTTCCTTATTAAATGACTATCAAGGGTATTTCGGTAATTTTATGGTTCAATAAATATTTCGGAATCGATGTATGTATATATTATGTTAACATCGGTTCATTGTACTATATTTCTTTCTTTTACTCCTATACTAAAAAATTAAAACAAGTAAGAAATAATTTTCCCCAAAGTTGAATCTCTTTTGCACATTAGTGTTGCCAAAACGTCCATGCCTTGTATGGGCACGGGTATCTAGTACTTATATATGAGAGGCAATAATTTTTTTGATCGTCCTCACAATCAAAGATTTTTTTATCTTTGACGAATCATCTTGCTATACATGAATAACCATTGACTTTTGTCATTTTTCAATTTTACTTTCACTCTTTTTCAATAAATTCATTTAACGTGGCATCAATAATTGATATAGTCAACATTGTATTATTTTTCTCCATTTTATTTTATGTGGCATATTTTTTTTTCTAATCCGTTTAAAAAAAAAAATCACCTTACTATTTAATTAATAATAATCTAGTATTAAAATTTTCTTGTTACACTTAGTGAGATGATTTACAATCACATACAATGAAATGGAGAGAGTAGTAATTTTTGTGGGCCTTTTCTTTTTCTTACTTTATTCAGTTTATTAATTTTCTTGGATTAGTTTATTTTAAGATTTTAATTTACAATTGATTTTAAATATTTAATAATATTTGGGTAAATGTTAAAAAAAGTGTTTCTAAACACTTGTTAATAAGTCAAAAAACTATAAATTAAACATGTTTTACTACTATATATAAGGGGGGATTTTTAATTTGATAGTTTTCACTTGAATTTTGTTTTGGTCTATTTTACCCCTAAATGAAGGTTTAATGACATTATAAGTTCTCATTCATTTTGATAAATTTGGATTAATTATATGAACTCTTTTAAAAGTTATACAAAAAATGATGAGTCATGAAATAAGTGATAGTGTTGTATACTTATTTATTCAATCAAATTAAAAGCAACTAAAAATTTGTTGTCTTCTTTTAAATTAAAGTAATAATAAGAGAGAACTCTTAAGGGTTTTTAGTCCAACCCGGAAATACTTGTTTAAATCCTTTTTACCTTTAATTGAAGCTTTAATACCTTTGAAAAATTTTACCATTGAAGAAACAACTACAAAATTTATTTTGTTGAATTAAATTTTTAATTATTTAATTTATGATATATTTAGATATAAATTAACTTTGTTTTTATGATCATACAATAATTTGTAGTATCAAATATGTTTTATATTATTTAAATACTTTAGAAAAATATGTTAGCCATAACTAATGAGTTCAATTGAAAAAAAATAATGAAGTTAATTCAACATAAGATAAAAATCAATTTAGACCGTTAAAGATTTTAATTTTAATATTTTTAGTAAAATAAAAAGGAGAAGAGTTTTAGTGCATGCATTTGTTTAAAAAAAAAAAAAGAAAGTCGAAATATATCAAAAATATTATAACTTACAATTTTTTTTTACTCCCTCTATTTTAATTTATTTGTCTAATTTTAATTTAGAACAAATTTTAAAACTTAACAACGGTTTTTGAATTTATGGTCTTAAACTTAAGATATGTGGGATAAAAAATATTCTTTAATTTTGTAGTCCTACACGATTCCCAAAAAGGGAAAGAGATTTTTTTAAATGAACTTAAAGAAACTTGGACGAAAAAAAATTAAAACAGATATGTGATTTTGTATTTTAAAAATATTAAAGATTATTTAACTACTTTTAACTAACATAATGTTACCAAAACAGACGAAAAGCAGAGGAACAAAAAAATAGAAATTATTTTACAAAAATAAATGTTAATATAGTTTGGGCTTGGGCTTAGCACGGGACAAATGAGACTTATATATATATATATATATATATATATATATATATATATATAAATGGGGAAAGGACAAAAATAACACCTAAAACTAAAATAATTCCCAAAGTAGCACCTAAATTTATAAACCCGGTAAATAGCCACTCGTGACTCGCGTATGCTTAACTACATATAACCAAAAAATACAAAAAATTTAAAATATAACTTTACCTTCTTTCCTTTTCAGTCACAAATTCCTTTCCATTCAAACTCCTAATTCTTCGTTCATTACCTTTTTCTGATACTTATCTTTACCTTTTATATTCCACAACCTTTTGTATAAATTTCTAAAAATTTGCTCAAAATTGATACAAAAAATGGCTACAACTTCTGTTTTAGTACCAATAGTGATCAAATATGGAGGTGAATGAATATCTGAAGTTGAATTTCAGAATTTCATCATCAATGGAGTTTTGTTCGATTCTGACTTCACCTACGATGTATTTGTTGCTAAATTGTATAACCAGTTAAATATAGATCCAACTAAAGGTTTATTGGACATCAAATACATTGTCACGGGTGGATCTATGCCTATATACAATAACATGAGTGTCAAATTTTATATGGAGATGGAGAAAAAAAGTCTCGACATCAATGAGTATCCATTGTGTATAACACTCATCCCTGTCGAATTTATAGCTGCGAATTGTCAAATGCTATACAGATTCATCACATTCCTATTGAAGCAAATCACTTTCCTGGCATTGAAGATGATTTTTCTGAGGAACACTTGGAAGATGAGCCAAAGCCTATAATAATGGATCCTCTTCATAGGGATGTTGAAGAAACACAATTGTATTGGGATAAATACAATAACTAGCGTTATGAAGCATTATGCAATCCGAATAGATTTCAATTTAAGGTCAATAGATCATCAACATCTAGTATGACTCTACACAAAAACTGTATCGATTTAACATATATACTGTATCAATTTGGTATACAGACTGTATGTGTACAAATTACACAAAAATATGCACAAATTTTTCTCTAAAGGTGTATGAATGTACTATATGTACTGTATGAATTTCGTATAACAATTGTATATGCTTTCACAGATTTTCTCTTCAAAAAGTGTATTTATGTGGTATATATACTATATGAATGTGGTATTAAAGTGTATCAATCTAGTATAAAAGAGTATCAATGTGGTATTTATGTGGTATACACATTGTATGAATGTGGTATTAAAGTGTATCAATCTAGTATAAAAGAGAATCAATTGAGTATCAATGTGGTGTTTATGTGGTATATATACTGTATGAATGTGATAATAAAGTGTATCAATCTAGTATAAAAGATTATCAATTGAGTATCAATGTGGTATTTATGTGGTATATATACTGTATATGCATGCCTAGGTTCCCCTTCTCTCTTGTTACAAAAGTGTATCAATACGATATAAAAGATTACCATTTAGGTATAGGAACTTCATGCACATGCATAGGATCCCCTCTCTTTTTAAAAAAAAAAATTGTATCAATGTGGAATAAAAGAGTATCAATTGAGTATAGAGGCTCTATATGCATGCATAGGTTCCCCTTCTCTTTTTTTGAATAAAGTGTATCAATATGGTATAAAAGTGTATAAATCTGGTATAAAACAGTAGAAATTGGTTATAGATACTGCGTATGCAAGGATGTGAGCTGTCTGTTATGTAATCGACTAAAATTCAGTAATTATTTTCATTTATCATCAAATAAATAATATTTTTTTATCTCATTTTCAAGTAAGAAACCTACATTATCTCATTATAAAAGACTTCTTTTCTAGTAAGAAAATAGAATGCATCAAAAACTTTGAATCAAGAAGGTCAAAAATGGATTTTCCCTGCTTACTGCTTCTGACACTTTTGTGAAGTTTTATCTATAGAGGTCTTTAAATAATAGATGTTGGGTGAGTTACTGAGGATTTCATTTTCAACAAGGACGTAACGGATCATCGTGTGTGGATAAAAAGGTACAACATTAGTTTTGGCCCATTGGTCGGCTAAGGTTTAATTGGTAGCAATGTTGTTGGTGAGTTCATTTGGGACCATGAATGAAACTTAAAGGTCGGTGCCTTTCAAAGCTTTAAGGAGTTCTGAATTTGCATCATAGATTTTGAATCTTTTGGCTTTGAAACCTTTGATTAAGTCAACTGATTTTTTTGGTATAGTGAAGTTGTTCCCAAGTAATCTGTAGCATATTCCAACCTGAAATGAGATTTCTGCACCTAAAATTTACAACAGGTAGTAGAACCGAGTGAGCTACTGTAAGTAAAATATTCAAATAGAACTAACATTACTTTGTATAAATGTATTAATACAGGTACTAACTGCAATGTGCGAATGAAAAATATTGATAACGCTCAATCTACAGCTCTCGTAGGAGTGTAAATCGGTCGTTAGCAAATATAGAACCCAACCTGGGTTAGGTATCGATCCCACAGGGAATAGCTTGGTCAACAAGTAAGCAACGATTACTAGACTTTTAGTGCAAGTCTCGTAAGAAGGGGGGTTTGTAATGTGTAACCAAATTATTAAAGCAAAAACTGAAAATAGCAAAGTAAAAAGAAAGAATGTTTAGTAGGTTGTGAAACAATGAGAATTGAGGAGTTGGGGTTATGTCCACCTTCTGAGTTATACGTCTCTATTGACTATGAGTGTGTTGAATTCAGACATGCATGTGCTTATAGAGAATTGTATTCGATGGTAAATCCAGGCGTCTTTCGACCTATTCGAGAATTATTTCACTTTAACTCTTTCGAGCTTAAAGCGTGTCTAACGGTACGAATTCTCCAAGAGGTTAATCCAGTTACGGCACTAACTTTTTAATAGGGGATGGGACCCTACTACCTTGACATTATCTCTTTTCCAGACAGATAACCTTTCTTTCGAACAAGTTAAATGTTATACTGGCGTAATCTTGCGTTTGCAACCACAAAGAATTTAGATTAAGATGAAGAGAATAATGATATAAGCAACATATGTGTCACGAACTCACAAACTCACAGCAATAGATAGTATCTCATTCGGCTTCCATAACCCCAACAGAGAAGTTTAGTTACCCATGAGTGCAAAGGAAATCACAATTGACATTGTTGTTATACCACAATTAAGATTTCACGTTTATAATGGTGTGGTAGACGTTTAGGCGTGAATTTCTTAGCAAGGTAACGTTTCTCTTGTTGCGGAATTTAAGAATTGAATAGATGAGTAGAAGAAGAAAAATAGAATTAATGGGAGAATTAGAAGAAGAGTTGTAGAGTAATGGAAGAATGATAAAAATCTCTAGCAGAATAGGGTATTTATAATACTCCTATCCTATTCCTACTAAGCTACTGCATTACTTAACCCAATCCTACTGGGTTACTGCATCATTATCCTAATCCTAATAAGTTACTGCTAGTCCCCAAAGTCTTTAGAATTGTTGTTTTGCCCGAGACAGATTTTCCATGCGCCACTTTTGGTCCTTGGCGTCCAAGTTTTGCTTTTCTCCTTTCGTGAAGCTTTCTTTGGCATCAAGTTATCCATAAAATGCTGAATTCTGCATCATTTATACCTGAAAACTTGCTAATCATGTTCGTTAGCTCACTTATAGGAAAAAAGACTAAAAGTGCATGAAATATATAATTTGTCCTCAAAACTTAGCTGAAATATGGGGGAAATATAGCACTATAGGCGTGTAAATTAGCCTATCATCAACACCCCACACTTGAAGCTTTGTTCGTCCTCGAACAAAATATCATGTCCCTCTAAACATCAACTTAGGGTTTCACAGCAACAACACAAAATATTCGTCAAGACAAGCACAACAATTATCAACAAAGAGTAGTTTTTCGATCATTAGTAGAAACAGTTTAACCTCTAGCATAGACTCGTGATGGTGGTCAACTCATATTCAAAGGTTAAGGCACAAAGAATCATACGCGACTACCCAAAACTCATCAACCATGTGTGTCTCACAATTTATTACCCATAATCACTCACAAGTATAGCATATTTTTCAAACATGGGTATCAAAATATCCTTGCTCTCACTCTCACAAAGAATTCATATGCAGCAACTGATGACCATAGGCTTGCCCTTAGTGTAATGCTCCACTAAATGTCAGAATGCTAAGCTTGGAATCAAATAGGTCTTTTGATGGTTGTAATGTAGGCTAAGGGACGGGTAGGACTATTTTGGCCAGAAATAGTGACTATGTTCCTAAGCGCTTTAATACATCACATTGTATCATTAACACTTTTCTTTCAAACAACCTTTCTACTTTCTTTTATTCTACCACTTTTTTTCACCTCTTTTGTTTTTCAATTTTAAACATAACTAACTTTTCAGTTTTCCTTTCCTTTTTCTTTTGATAACATACCTCTTATGATAGCACTTTCTTTTTCATAACTCATTCAAGAACCCATGCATTCTAAAGCATCATACTCACCCAATTTCCTCTTATTTTGTCACATGACTTTTTCACTTTAAAGCACTTAGGAATTTGGATCAAATTATGGTCTTGAAAAAAAAATGAATTAGGCTTACATACGAGGTTTGTCAAAGAAAATAGTCTAAAGGCTCAAAAGGTTAACTAGGATGATGTCCATGGGTAGGTAAAAAGAAGGTAAATAATCATAGGTTGCCAAAGAAATTCCTAAATCATCTCCTAAACTTACACTCCTTATTTTCGCTTTACATACATACCAGGCAAGTTCTAGCATCAGCCACAAGCACAGAATATACTATTAGCTCACACACACAAGGCACATGGTCGACTTTATTGAGAGTAGTATAGACTCTTGTCCCAACAGGTGAAGGATATGAACCACCCAATATCACATAGTGAGTCACAATTAGAGCCTAAATGTCTCAATAGTCATGATTTTAGCACAAACTCTTGTCATAATCTCATGCTGCCTATCAAAATGATTTCATGTGAAGTTATAAAAATTTTACTACTAACAATGAGAAAAAAAAACGAAACAAAAACAAAGCAAACAAACATAGATTCGAGTAGAGAAGTATAGCATGCAATACCACCACCCCACATTTAGTCGGGACACTGTCCTCAGTGGAAAATAAATACGAAGAACCTGGTCAGTCGGACTCCTCCTCAATGTCGGGGGTCATACCCCCTTCGTCGGAGTCATCGTCATCAGAATTCTCCTCCATGTCGGAGTCTGGCATTCGTCGATCATCATCGGTCGGTACGTCGTCATCGAGAGGTTCCTAAAAGTATGTACCTACTCCACACATCTCCCATGCATGAATATTCATTGGATAGTCATGGTCCAGCTGTTGGAGCTCTGCAGCAGTGGGAACACGACCTCCTCTCATCATTGTAAACCTCATCATACCGTACATATGGCGGGAGAAACTCTCATCTCGAGCATGTCTCTCTGCCGTAGTAAGGTTGATGCCATGTGTTGATTCAGCATCTTTGACCTTTGTGAGGTCAACCTTCTTCGGATTGTATGGGAGTTTATGATCAGCTGGTTCCTCTTCGATGTCTTCCTTCCTCAAGATTGCAGTCAACAGATTTCCGAAGATGAAATGGGACCGCTTGTGTAGCCTAACCTTTCGCATTGTAGATCGAATGATTGTCCCAATGTTGATAGGGACATTCGTCATCAATGCGTATACCAAGCACACTATATCTCTTGTTATTTTTATGTATTGCGTCCCTAGAATGAGGCAACAGTTGACCATGCGCAACCATATCCTTGCTTCCCTATTCAAAGAAGCATATGGGAAAGTGTTGTGTCAACCAGTGTCCTTGTGTCTACTCCAGTGTGCCATGGATCTTATTCTACAGAGTGTGTGTCGAATTGCTCTATAAGGAGGTCTGTTGTACAGCTCTTTGAATGGTGCTGGATCGACTGAAGGCAAGCCAAGAAAGGAGTTGAAGAAATCCGCATTGAGTTGTAACACTTGGCCCCGAATCTTGACTTCGCTGCTTGTGGTTTTCGGCGACCAGTTGGCATAAAATTCTCTTGTCAAATCAAGATTACATTCTCCCATGTCGCGGAAGATGAAATCCAGATTTAATGCCATGATCTTCGCCAACATGCGCGGCTCCTTCTTCGCTAGGTTTTCCTTGTTTATCAAGTCGATATGAACATATTTTCTTTCCTTGTTGTTCCTATACCATTCCTTGGATTCCTTTTCAAGAACCCATTTTATTCCAAACATACAGTGTGGTAATTTCATTGAGGATGATTCTCCTTGCTCCTTGCGGCCTCTTTTCTTTCCCTTTTGGAAAGTGGTAGCCTTCTCCTTGCCTTGTCTCGCTTTGGGTGCCATTGTACCTGAGACTTGAAATAGAGTTCACGTTAGCACAATCTCAATGGATACAATCTATACATAAGCAGTAGGGGTACCACCCCACACTTAGTTTGTTGATACGAATTAGTGAAGTGAAAGTGGTCGATTACTTAGACTTCATCGACATACGTTGTAGGAGTTATATTCCAACAAAAAAATCAGAGATGTATCACTTCTTGCAACCTTTGCAATATTTTCATGTTAGATATATCAAGACTACTACATAGGGATTACATCATGGTATTGTTTCTATCAGTAATCACAACCTCCTATGTCGATAGGCAACTATAAGTCTTATTCCGATGAACGGGACATTCTAACATGTAAGCATTCTAGTGACAAGATTATGCAATGTTCATGACTATAGCAATTCCGCAAGTAGTATAACAATGCATCAAAATCAAATTCAAGTCGGAAACAAGTTAAGAGTATCCTAACGTACATGTTCACTCACTTGGTTTTGTATCAACAATTCAAACACATTAACATCACCAATATTTCTTCAATATGTAGCAATTCATAATAGACATAGCAACGTAGCACTTATGAAAATTAGATGAAGAACAAAAGCGTACTTACGTGATTGAAGCCTTTGGAGATGTTCTTGTGAAGTGGAAGAGCAAAAAGAAAAGTTTTGAGATAATTTGGAGAGTATGTGCGGCGCCTAGGTCAAGTTTTCAATGTGTTTGTGTTTCAAGACTAAGTCTCCTTTATATAGGAAAAGAATGGGTCGGGTTTTGACCCATTTAAAATCTGTTTTGGAGATAAAAAGTGACCATAGGCGGCGCCTTTAGCTTTGCCTATGGTGACCATAGGCGGCGCCTAATGCAAAGCCTATGGTGAGCATAGGCGGCGCCTAATGCAAAGCCTATGGTGAGCATAGGCGGCGCCTAGTGCAATGCCTTTAGTGACCATAGGTGGCGCCTTTAGCATGGCATATGAGATTCAGAGACCAAATGCTTTAGCATAGGCGGAGCCTATGCTATGGTATACTTGAGCATGGGCGGCGCCTATGCTATAGCACACTAGATTCCGAGACCTTGGGCTATAGTATAGGCTTTGCCTTGTTTGTAGCCTAGTTTTACCTAGGCCTAGCCTTGCTCGATGCCTATTTTTTCATGAGCAATGCTCAATCCATATCCTTATGCATCTTCATGCCTAACTTACCACCTTTACCATGCAATACGTCCAAATCAAAATTTGAAACCGATCTCCTCGTTGAATACCTCTTGCACCTACATTCGCTCAAAACCAATGAAAACGATTAGTACGATGGGTTGCCTCCCATCAAGCGCCTTATTTTTGGTCGTGGCACGACTCTTATTTTTGGATTTTTATTTATCAAAAACGAAACACGTACTAGAATGAGAGAAAGACAAAAAAAAATGAAAAACGATAAATGATAAACGATGGGTTGCCTCCCATCTAGCGCCTTATTTATTGTCATGGCTCGACATAGTTACCTCGAGTACTTAGACTTCGTCGAGATAAGTGATGGCCATGAAGTTTATCGAATCAAGAGGACCGATATAAGGTTTCACACGTTGGCCATTCACTTTGAAGATAACACCATTATTATCTTTCAATTCAACTACTCCAGACGAGTAGACTTGGATAACTTTGTATGGACCAGACCACTTGGACTTTAACTTACCTGGGAAGAGCTTCAATCTGGAGTTGAAGAGAAGTACCATGTCATTCTTTTGAAAGTTTCGACGAAAAATCCACTGATCATGATACTTTTTCATTTGTTCCTTGTATAGGTCTGATCTTTCATAAGCATGTAGACGGAATTCATCCATCTCGTTCAGTTGCTCCATCCTCAACTTCATTGCATCATCCCAATTCAAATTCAATTGCTTCAGCGCCCACAATGCCTTGTGCTCTAGCTCAATGGGTAAGTGACAAGCCTTCCCATAAACTAGTTGATAAGGGGACATGCCAATTGGCGTTTTGAATGCAGTCATGTACGCCCATAGTGCATCGTCCAGCTTCCGAGACCAATCCTTCCTATTAGCATTTCCCGTCTTCCCAAGGATTTGCTTGATCTCTCGATTGGAAACCTCTACCTGTCCACTAGTTTGTGGGTGATAAGGCGTGGCTACCTTATGTTGCTTGACACCATATTTTGCCAACACGGACTTGAATAGCTTGTTGCAAAAGTGAGATCCTTCATCGCTTATGATAGTACGTGGTACTCCAAAGCGAGAGAAGACATTCCTCTTCAAGAACGCTACAACATGCTTTCCCTCATTATCAGCCAATGCCACAGCTTTAACCCATTTCGAGACATAATCCACAGCAACTAAGATGTATTTCATTCCAAACGAATTCACGAATGGACCCATGAAATCAATGCCCCATACATCAAAGAGTTCTACCTCAAGATTTTTCGACATAGGCATCTCATGGTGTTTCGAAATAGCACCTTGTCGCTGGCATTGGTCGCATCTTCTAACAAAGTCATGAGCATCTCTAACTATGGAAGGCCAATAATATCCACTTTCCAATACTTTTCTTGCCGTCCGATTACCTGTGTGATGTCCCCCAACTTGGGAAGTGTGGCATGCTTCCAATATATTTGGCACCTCTTCATGGGATATACATCGTCGGATAACACCATCCGCGCATCGTCGAAACAAATATGGCTCATCCCAAAAGTAGTGTTGTACATCATGCATAAACTTCCTCTTTTGATGGTAAGATAAATTTGCAGGTATCACATTACTCACCACAAAGTTTGCAAAGTCAGCATACCATGGTAACTCTTCTATTATCGTGGCTAAGATCTCCTCATCAGGGAATGCATCATCAATTTCGATTTCAGGTTGCGCCACATGCTCGTTCTCGAGTCTAGAGAGATGGTCAGCCACTTGGTTCTCGCAACCTCTTCTATCTTTAACTTCGAAATCAAACACTTGCAGCAGCAATACCCATCGAATTAGTGTTGGTTTTGCATCCTTCTTTGTCATTAGATACCTAAGAGCTGCATGGTCTGTATGAACGATCACCTTAGTACCCAAGAGGTAGGCACGAAACTTCTCAAACGTATACACAATCGCTAGGAGCTCTTGTTAAGTAACAGTGTAGTTCCTTTGGGCTTCATTTAGGACCTTACTCGCATAGTAGATAGGATTAAATAGCTTCTCCTTTCTCTGACCAAGTACAGCACCAACGGCTACACCACTAGCATCACATATGACTTCGAACGGGAGAGACCAATCTGGTGCTACCATGATAGGGGCTTCAATGAGTTTTCCTTTAAGGCATTCGAATGCCTTCAAGCAATCGTCATTGAAGTCAAACTTCGTATCTTTCTCCAAGAGTTTGCACAATGGACTAGCAATTTTGGAGAAGTCTTTGATGAACCGACGATAGAAACCTGCATGGCCGAGAAAACTACGAACACCCTTCACCGAAATTGGAGGCGGTAGCTTCTCAATGACTTCAATTTTTGCTCGATCAACCTCAATTCCTCTTTCGGAGATTTTGTGCCCAAGAACAATACCTTCTTTTACCATGAAGTGACACTTTTCCCAATTCAGCACTAGGTTGAATTCTACACATCTTTGCAACGCCATACTTAGGTTTGTCAAGCACACTTCAAAAGTCTCACCAACAATTGAAAAATCGTCCATGAATACCTCCAAAGTGTCTTCAACCATATCAGAAAAAATGGGCATCATACAGCGTTGAAAGGTGGCTGGTGCGTTACATAGCCCGAATGGCATACGCTTGAAGGCAAATGTACCATATGGGCATGTAAACATTGTCTTCTCTTGGTCTTCGGGAGCAATACAAATCTGATTATAACCTGAATAACCGTCTAAGAAACAAAACCATCCTTTCCCCGCTAATCGATCTAGCATTTGGTCCATAAATGGCACTGGAAAGTGATCTTTGAGCGTCCAAGAATTTAGCTTCTTGTAGTCCATGCATACTCTCTATCCAGTGACGGGTCTGAGTGGAATAAGTTCATTTTTCTCATTCGCGACCACCGTCATGCCTCCTTTCTTGGGAACACATTGTATCGGGCTTACCCATGTACTATCAGAGATTGGATACACAATCCCTGCGTCTAACCACTTGATAATTTCTTTCTTCACCACTTCTTGCATCGGTGGGTTTAGACGTCTTTGATGCTCAATGGTTGGTTTGTAATTTTCTTCAAGCTGAATCTTGTGAGTACAAATCCCAGGTGGAATACCAATAATATCTGCAATGGTCCATCCAATGGCTCTAATATACTTCCGTAGAATAGCAATAAGAGCTGCAACTTGTTGCTCACCCAAATCTGCTGCCACAATGATTGGAAGTGTGCTTCCGCTTCCTAAGAATGCATACTTTAAATGACTTGGCAGCTCCTTTAATTCTAACGTGGGTGGCTCTTCAATAGATGGCTTAGCTGGTGGTGTGGGTCGATTTTTGAGATCAAGGTCCAGCCTCTTGTGAGCATAGCGATATGTCCCTAATCCTGATAGAGCACAAATAGCTTCTTTGCAATTTTCAGCATCCTTACTCTCTCCATTCATGAGCACAACCGCCAAAGGGTCAGCAATAATTTGCTCTTCTTTAAGTAATTCTTTTGGATCATCAAAGAAAACATCAGCCACCAAAAATACACTCGGATATTTGGGTTGCTTCATTGATTTGCAAACATCAAAGCGAACCACTTCGTCATTTATTCGGAATGAAAGCTCATTAGCTCTCAAATCAATGAGCACACTTCCTGTAGCAAGGAAAGGGCGTCCCAAGATTATGGGAACCTCTGAGTCCGCTTCACAATCCAAAATAACAAAGTCTGCTGGAAAGATGAATGAAGAAACCTTTACCAAGACATCACATAGGATACCAACAGGTCATTTTACCGACCTATCCGCCATGACGAGCCTCATATTGGTTGGAGTAGGATCACCCAACCCCAACTTTTTATAGATAGATAATGGCATCAAATTGATGCTGGCTCCTAAATCACATAATGCTTTGGCAAAATTCAAAGATCCAACGGTGCAAGGAATAGTGAAAGCTCCGGGGTCAGCCTTCTTCTGAACTATTGATCGGGTAGCGATTACGCTGCAGTGATGGACATCATCTTTCAACTCATAACTTGCTGCCCATTTTTTTGTCAAAAGATCCTTCATAAATTTCGCATACCCAGGCATTTGTTCAAGTGCTTCCACCAATGGAACATTAATGGTCAGCTGCTTTAACATAGTCATGAATTTGCTGAACTTCGTATCATCCGCCACCTTCTTCAATCTTTGGGGAAAAGGTGGTGGTGGGTATGGAATTGTTATCTCCACGGCTTTCTTCTTCTCTTGCTTCTGTTTTTCAGCTTTTTCAGGCTGCACGTCGTGAGGAGTGACGTTAAGGACGTTAGGATCGGCTGCTGCGGCATCTTTCCCTTTCGCCTTATCATCAATTTCCGCTTCTTCGTCAACCACTTGCTTGCCTTTTTCTGAAGTTTCCAGCACCTTACCACTTCGGATAGTGATGGCCATGCATGACCCATCATTCCTTGGGTTTTGCACAGTATCGCTAGGTAAAGTACCAGCCTTTCTTTGATTGAGTGTTGCTGAAAGTTGGCTCAATTGCTGCTCTATTTGCTTGATTGAAGTGGAATGAGAATCAACTAATTGTTTCATAGAGGACAAATCTTTATTACCTCCGTTACTCCTGCGCTCGTTGCTTCCACTCCTTTCAGTAGTTTAGCCATCATGTCTTCCATACTTCCAGAACTAGATTTGGTGGCGTCACGTCTTCCAGGGGGAACATATAAACCACTAATGTCATTCTTGTTCTTCCAACTACCTTGGTCCATGTTTCCAGATTTACCATGATAGTTCCGACCTTGGTTTCCTTGGGCATTGCCTCGGAAACCCCCTAGATTGTTCAAGTAGTTGGCTTCCTCTTCCGAATCAGATTCATCTCTTCCTTTTGACGCAATAGCTTTAACTTTTTCGGTCTTCCCTGATAATAAATGCTTTGTAAGAAGATCCACTTGTGTTTTCATGTGTGCCATATCTTGATCACGTTCTTCTTCTCTTCTCCTTTGGTCTGCAGTCATGCCTATAGATAAAGTGGGGCTTGCTACCTCAGAATCCCTGGTATGCCAAGCTCTACTTTGTTTCGTCATACGATCTAGCATATTGCTTACTTGACCAAAGGTGAGATCCATAAAGGATCCTCCAGCCGCATTATCCACCACTGGTTTAGTTATTGAATTCAGGGCTCTATATAATATCTCCATTAGGTGAACATTAGTCATATGATGGTTTGGGCACCTCGCTAGCTTTGTCTTGAACCTCTCCCATGTTTCATGAAGAGCTTCAGTGGGAAGCTGACGAAAGTTGCTGATTTCATCTCTCAATTGTGCTCTTTTGGATGGCGGAAAGAATCTTTCTAGGAAAGCATCTCTCAATTGCCTCCAATTTGTAATAGAATCAGGAGTCAGCCCATTCAACCATAGAGTTGCCTCCCCAGACAGAGACAATGGAAATAGACGTAATCGAATTGCATTCTGACCAACGCCAGGATTGTCAAACGACTTGCATGTAGAAATAAAGTTGATGAGATGCATATTCGGATCATCGCCTGCTAGTCCACCAAATAATCCCTTGAGTTGCAATAACTGAATCATGGTGCTTGTGATGTTGAACTTGGCTCCGGGTGCCAATGGTGGAGGAATAATGGCTCATGTGGCTCCGGCTCCATCAAGATCATCATCATCATTGTCGAAAGCTGACTGCATAGCTTGGCGTTCAGGCCTAAACCTAGCTTGACGATCTCTTCTGTTGGCAGGTATTGCGATCTCAGCGGCATGCCTAGGGTTTAGTAGCTCGTCATCACCTAGATCTTCATCGTCAGGATTTGTTGCTCGCCCAGGGTTATCAATATTCTGTTGATGCACTTGAGCGGCGGCTAGCGCAGCTAGTCTCGCCTGTTCCTGTTGAGCAGCCACCCTTTCAATTGTGTATTGTGCCTCCATTCTGCGAATACGTTGTGGTTCAGGATTGATAGGTAATAACGGTTGACCAGAACTTCGGGTATGGGGCATGCACTGAATAAAAACCTGCAGTAAACAAAAACAAAAAGTAAAAGTAAAAGTACGAGAATCTTTGACCAAAGGGTCTAGTAATTATTACGAACTTAATTGACACTTGTATTCCCTAGCAGCGGCGCCAATTTTTGATAACGCTCAATCTACAGCTCTCGTAGGAGTGTAAAGCGGTCGTTAGCAAATATAGAACCCAACCTGGGTTGGGTATCGATCCCACAGGGAATAGCTTGGTCAACAAGTAAGCAACGATTACTAGACTTTTAGTGCAAGTCTCGTAAGAAGGGGGGTTTGTAATGTGTAACCAAATTATTAAAGCAAAAACTGAAAATAGCGAAGTAAAAAGAAAGAATATTTAGTAGGTTGTGAAACAATGAGAATTGAGGAGTTGGGGTTATGTCCACCTTCTGAGTTATACGTCTCTATTGACTATGAGTGTGTTGAATTCAGACATGCATGTGCTTATAGAGAATTGTATTTGATGGTAAATCCAGGCGTCTTTCGACCTATTCGAGGATTATTTCACTTTAACTCTTTCGAGCTTAAAGCGTGTCTAACGGTACGAATTCTCCAAGAGGTTAATCCAGTTACGGCACTAACTTTTTAATAGGGGATGGGACCCTACTACCTTGACATTATCTCTTTTCCAGACAGATAACCTTTCTTTCGAACAAGTTAAATGTTATACTGGCGTATTCTTGCGTTTGCAACCACAAAGAATTTAGATTAAGATGAAGAGAATAATGATATAAGCAACATACGTGTCACGAACTCACAAACTCACAGCAATAGATAGTATCTCATTCGGCTTCCATAACCCCAACAGAGAAGTTTAGTTACCCATGAGTGCAAAGGAAATCACAATTGACATTGTTGTTATACCACAATTAAGATTTCACGTTTATAATGGTGTGGTAGACGTTTAGGCGTGAATTCCTTAGCAAGGTAACGTTTCTCTTGTTGCGGAATTTAAGAATTGAATAGATGAGTAGAAGAAGAAAAATAGAATTAGTGGGAGAATTAGAAGAAGAGTTGTAGAGTAATGGAAGAATGATAAAAATCTCTAGCAGAATAGGGTATTTATAATACTCCTATCCTATTCCTACTAAGCTACTGCATTACATAACCCAATCATACTGGGTTATTGCATCATTATCCTAATCCTAATAAGTTACTGCTAGTCCCCAAAGTCTTTAGAATTATTGTTTTTACCCGGGACAGATTTTCCATGCGCCACTTTTGGTCCTTGGCGTCCAAGTTTTGCTTTCCTCCTTTCGTGAAGCTTTCTTTGGCATCAAGTTATCCATAAAATGCTGAATTCTGCATCATTTATACCTGAAAACTTGCTAATCATGTTCGTTAGCTCACTTACAGGAAAAAGGACTAAAAGTGCATGAAATATATAATTTGTCCTCAAAACTTAGCTGAAATATGGGCAAAATATAGCACTATAGGCGTGTAAATTCTCCTATCATCAAATATCAATGGACTTTTTGATCTTCAAGTCAAAAATAGTCAGAGGCCTTCATGGTGACAAGATTTTTTGATGTTCACACCTATGCAATTGCAGATAAAATGCTTTCACAACGTCATGCTACTTCATTGACCATTGCTGAAATGGTAAAGAATAAGTAGCTAAATCTGAAATCATTATTCACTCTCGCAGAAATCATGGATGAAATGAGAATCATTCATGGGATTAGAATGAACTACAAAAAAGCGTACAGAGAAAAAGAAAAGGCAATTGAACTAGTCAGAGGCTCCCTGCGTGAATCATATGCTAAACTGTCAGCTTACTTGTATATGGTAAATACAATCAATCCAGGATCATATATAAGGCTACACAAGATAGAGGACAATCATTTTCTGTATGCTTTTGTCGCATTGAATGCATCCATTAAAGGATGAGAATATTGCATGCCTACAATAGTTGTTGATAGTACTTTCCTTAAATCAGTGTACCGGGAGACCATGTTGTGTGCTAGCATTCTTGATGCAGCAGGTCTGTTTAATGATTTTTTTCAGATAAAATAGTACTTCCTTAAAAGATGTAGAAATTCAGCTTTTTAACACAATTACAAATTGCAAAATCTTAATATTCGTTAGTCATACTAGTCTAAGACGTTTGACTTTTTTCACGTGCCTAATCAGGGAAAATTCTACCATTAGCATATTCTATTGTGGATTCTAAAAATGATGCTTCATGGGAATGGTTTTTTAGTATGTTTAAAATAGTATATGGTGAAAAAAAATTATGTCCATAGTATCTGATCGGCATGAAAGTATATTAAAGGTTACCGCAAAGGTATATCCAAATGCAGCTCATTGTATATGCACCTATCATTTATTGAACAACATCAAAGAAAAATTCAAGAGGAATCAGAAAAATCTAAAGGGAATCTTTTTTTACAATGGCTCGTACTTACATAAATGCATATTTTGATCGACTAATGGAAGATGCAGACAAAATTGCTGAGAAGCTGAGGCCTTACCTATTTGAAATTATCTATGGAAAATGATCCATACACTACAAAAAATGGGTCTAATTGCGGGAGAGGGGGGGTTGCGGGGGTTATATTAACCCCCGTAAAATAACAACGTCGCAAGTTTGTAGTGTATAATTAGACCCATTTTTTATAGTGTATGGATTATTTTCCATAGATAATTTCAAACAGGTAAGGCCTCAGCCTCTCAGCGATTTTGTCTGCATCTTCCATTAGTCGATCAAAATATGCCTTTATGTAAGTACGAGCCCTTGCAAAAAAAGATTCCCTTTAGATACTTCTGATTCCTCTTGAATTTTCCTTTGATGTTGTTCAATAAATGATAGGTGCATATACAATGAGCTGCATTTGGATATACCTTTGCAGTAGCCTTTAATATACTTTCATGCCGATCAGATACTATGAACATAAAAAAAAATTCACCATATACTATTTTAAGCATACTAAAAAACCATTCCCATGAAGAATAATTTTTAGAATCCACAATAGAATATGCTAATGGTAGAATTTTTCCTGATTATGCAAGTGAAAAAGGTCAAACGTCTTAGACTAGTATGAATAACGAATATTAAGCTTTTGCAATTTGTAATTGTGTTAAAAAGCTGAATTTCTACATCTTTTAAGGAAGTACTATTTTATCTGAAAAAAATCATTAAACAAACCTGCTGCATCAAGAATGCTAGCACACAACATGGTCTCCCGGTACACTGATTTAAGGAAAGTACCATCAACAACTATTGTTGGCATGCAATATTCTCATCCTTTAATGGATGCATTCAATGCGACAAAAGCATACAAAAAGTGATTGTCCTCTATCTTGTGTAGCCTTATATATGATCCTGGATTGATTGTATTTACCATATACAAGTAAGCTGGCAGTTTAGCATATGATTCATGCAGGGAGTCTCTGACTAGTTAAATTGCCTTTTCTTTTTCTCTGTACGTTTTTTTGTAGTTCATTCTAATCCCATTAATGCTTCTCATTTCATCCATGATTTCTGCGAGAGTGAATGATGATTTCAAATTTAGATACTAATTCTTTACCATTTCAGCAAAGGTCAATGAAGTAGCATGACGTTGTGAAAGCATTTTATCTGTAATTCCATAGGTGTGAACATCAAAGAATCTTGTCACCATGAAGACCTCTAACTATTTTTGACTTGAAGATCAAAAAGTCCATTGATATTTTTCATTCGCACATTGCAGATAGTACCTGTATTAATACATTTATACAAAGTAATGTTTGTTATATTTGAACATTTTACTTACAGTAGCTCACTCGGTTCTACTACTTGTTGTAAATTTTAGGTGCAGAAATCTCATCTCAGGTTGGAATATGCTACAGACAACTTGGAAATAACTTCACTATACCAAAAAAATCAGTTGACTTAATCAAAGGTTTCAAAGCCAAAAGATTCAAAATCTATGATGCAAATCCAGAACTCCTTAAAGCTTTTAAAGGCACCGACCTTCAAGTTTCATTCATGGTCCCAAATGAACTCACCAATAACATCGCTACCAATTAAACCTTAGCCGACCAATGGGCCAAAACTAATGTTGTACCTTTTTATCCACACACGATGATCCGTTACGTCCTTGTTGAAAATGAAATCCTCAGTAACTCACCCAACATCTATTATTTTAAGACCACTATAGATAAAACTCCACGAAAGTGTCACAAGCAGTAAGCAGGGAAAATCCATTTTTGACCTTCTTGATTCAAAGTTTTTGATGCATTCTATTTTCTTACTAGAAAAGAAGTCTTTTATAATGAGATAATGTAGGTTTCTTACTTTCAAATGAGATAAAAAAAATATTCTTTATTTGATGAGAAATTAAAATAATTACTGAATTTTAGTCGATTACATAACAGACAGCTCACATCCTTGCATATGCAGTATCTATAACCAATTGCTACTGTTTTATACCATATTTATACACTTTTATACCATATTGATACACTTTATTCAAAAAAAAAAGAGAAGGGGAACCTATGCATTCATATAGAGTCTCTATACTCAATTGATACTCTTTTATTCCACATTGATATAATTTATTTATTTTTAAAAGAGAGGGGATCCTATGCATGTGCATGAAGTTCCTATACCTAAATGGTAATCTTTTGTACCATATTGATACACTTTTATAACAAGAGAGAAGGGGAACCTAGGCATGCATATACAGTATATATACCACATAAATACCACATTGATACTCAATTGATAATATTTTATACTAGATTGATACACTTTAATACCACATTCATATAGTATATATACCACATAAACACCACATTGATACTCAATTGGTACTCTTTTATACTAGATTGATACAATTTAATACCACATTCATACAATGTATATACCACATTGATACTCTTTTATACTAGATTGATACACTTTAATACCACATTCATATAGTATATATACCACATAAATACACTTTTTAAAGAGAAAATCTGTGAAAGCATATACAGTTGTTATACAAAATTCATACAGTACATATAGTACATTCATACACCTTTAGAGAAAAATTTGTGCATATTTTTGTGTAATTTGTACACATACAGTCTGTATACCAAATTGATACAGTATATATGTTAAATCGATACAATTTTTGTGTAGAGTCATACTAGATGTTGATGATCTATTGATCTTAAATTGAAATCTATTCGGATTGCATAATGCTTCATAACGCTAGTTATTGTATTTTTATCCCAATACAATTGTGTTTCTTCAACATCTCTAGGAAGAGGATCCATTATGATAGGCTTTGGCTCATCTTCCAAGTGTTCCTCAGAAAAATCATCTTCAATGCTAGAAAAGTGATTTGCTTCAATAGGAATGTGATGAATCTGTATAGCATTTGATAATTCAGCAGCTATAAATTCAACAGGGACGAGTGTTATACACAATGGATACTCATTGATGTCAAGACTTTTTTTCTCCATCTCCATATAGAATTTGACTCTTATGTTATTGTATATAGGCATAGATCCAGCCGTGACAAATGTATTTGATGTCCAATAAACCTTTAGTTGGATCTATATTTAACTGGTTATACAATTTAGCAACAAATACATCGTAGGTGAAATCCGAATCGAACAAAACTCCATTGATGATGAAATTCTGAAATTCAACCTCAGATATTCATTCACCTCCATATTTGATCACTATTAGTATTAAAACAGAAGTTGTAGCCATTTTTGGTATCAATTTTGAGCAAATTTTTAGAAATTTATACAAACGGTTGTGGAATGTAAAAGGTAAAGATGAGTATCAGAAAAGATAATGAACGAAGAATTAGGAGTTTGAATGGAAAGGAATTTGTGACTGAAAAGGAAAGAAGGTGAAGTTATATTTTAAATTTTTTGTATTTTTTCGTTATATGTAGTTAAGCATACGCGAGTCACGAGTGGCTATTTACCGGGTTTATAAATTTAGGTGCTACTTTTGGGGAATTATTTTAGTTTTAGGTGTTATTTTTGTCATTTTCCCATTTATATATATATATATATATATATTAGTCTCATTTGTCCCGTGCTAAGCCCGAGCCCAAACTATATTAACATTTATTTTTGTAAAAAAAATTCTGTTTTTTTGTTCCTCTGCTTTTTGTCTGTTTTGGTAACATTATGTTAGTTAAAAGTAGTTAAATAATCTTTAATATTTTTAAAATACAAAATCACATATCTGTTTTAATTTTTTTTCGTCCAAGTTTCTTTAAGTTCATTTAAAAAATCTCTTTCCTTTTTTGGGAATCGTGTAGGACTACAAAATTAAAGAATATTTTTTATCCCACATATCTTAAGTTTAAGACCATAAATTCAAAAACCGTTGTTAAGTTTTAAAATTTGTTCTAAATCAAAATTAGGCAAATAAATTAAAATAGAGGGAGTAAGAAAAAAATTGTAAGTTATAATATTTTTGATATATTTCGACTTTCTTTTATTTTTTAAACAAATGCATGCACTAAAACTCTTCTCCTTTTTATTTTACTAAAAATATTAAAATTAAAATCTTTAACGGTCTAAATTGATTTTTATCTTATGTTGAATTAACTTCATTATTTTTTTTCAATTAAACTCATTAATTATGGCTAACATATTTCTAAAGTATTTAAATAATATAAAACATATTTGATACTACAAATTATTGTATGATCATAAAAACAAAGTTAATTTATATATAAATATATCATAAATTAAATAATTAAAAATTTAATTCAACAAAATAAATTTTGTAGTTGTTTCTTCAATGGTAAATTTTTTCAAATGTATTAAAGCTTCAATTAAAGGTAAAAAGGATTTTAAAAAGTATTTCCAGGTTGGACTAAAAACCCTTAAGAGTTCTCTCTTATTATTACTTTAATTTAAAAGAAGACAACAAATTTTTAGTTGCTTTTAATTTGATTGAATAAATAAGTATACAACACTATCACTTATTTCATGACTCATCATTTTTTGTATAACTTTTAAAAGAGTTCATATAATTAATCCAAATTTATCAAAATGAATGAGAACTTATAATGTCATTAAACCTTCATTTAGGGGTAAAATAGACCAAAAAAAAATTCAAGTGAAAACTATCAAATTAAAAATCCCCCCTTACATATAGTAGTAAAACATGTTTAATTTATAGTTTTTGACTTATTAACAAGTGTTTAGAAACACTTTTTTAACATTTACCCAAATATTATTAAATATTTAAAATCAATTATAAATTAAAATCTTAAAATAAACTAATCCAAGAAAATTAATAAACTGAATAAAGTAAGAAAAAGAAAAGGCCCACAAAAATTACTACTCTCTCCATTTCATTTTATGTGATTGTAAATCATCTCACCAAGTGTACCAAGAAACTTTTAATACTAGATTATTATTGATTAAATAGTAAGGTGATTTTTTTTTAAATGGATTAGAAAAAAAAATATGCCACATAAAATAAAATGGAGAAAAATAATACAATGTTGACTACATCAATTATTGATGCCACGTTAAATGAATTTATTGAAAAAGAGTGAAAGTAAAATTGAAAAATGACAAAAGTCAATGGTTATTCATGTATAGCAAGATAATTCGTCAAAGATAAAAAAATCTTTGATTGTGAGGACGATCAACAAAATTATTGTCTCTTATATATAAGCACTAGATACCCGTGCCCATACAAGGCATGGACATTTTGGCAACACTAATGTGCAAAACAGATTCAACTTTGGGGAAAATTATTTCTTACTTTTTTTATTTTTTTAGTATAGGAGTAAAGAAAGAAATATAGTACAATGAACCGATGTTAACATAATATATACATACATCGATTCCGAAATATTTATTGAACCATAAAATTACCAAAATACCCTTGATAGTCATTTAATAAGGAACAAAAAGATATTTATAAAAAATTACTACCATGTATTATTCAATTACAAAGGTCTAAATAAAAATATTATTAAAATAATACATGAGGATAAAACTAATAAAAATAAGAAAAAAGCAATATGTATGTGTAACCATTTTATTGTGCCATAAAAATGAGGACAAAACTAATAAATATAAGGAAAAAATAATATGCATGTGTAACCATTTTATTGCATCATAAAATTATCGAAATACCCGTGGGGTATAAAAAATAAGTAATTTAATAAGAAACAAAAAGATATTTATAAAAAATTACTACCATGTATAACTCAATTACAAAAGTTTAAATAAAAATATTATTAAAATAATTAAAATAACAAATGAGGACAAAACTAATAAATATAAGAAAAAATAATATGCACGTGTAACCATTTTATTGCACCATAAAATGAGGACAAAACTATTAAATATAAGGAAAAAACAATATACATGTGTAACCATTTTATTGCACCATAAAATTACCGAAATACCATTGATAGTCATTTAATAAGGAACAAAAAGATATTTATAAAAAAAATACTACCATGTATAATTCAATTACAAAGGTCTAAATAAAAATATTATTAAAATAATACATGAGGACAAAACTAATAAATATAAGAAAAAAGCAATATGCATGTGTAACCATTTTATTGCACAATAAGTATAAGAAAAAATCATATGCATGTGTAACCATTTTATTTACTACTTATATATAAGTGAAGATTGGGGTGACTAAAATTATTGAAATACCCTTGGTAGTCACACCAACCTTCACTTATTGCACTATAAAATTACTGAAATACCTTGATAGTCATTTAATAAGGAACAAAAAAATATTACTACTATATATAATTGAAGGTTGGGGTGACTAAAATTATCGAAATACCCTTGGTAGTCACCCCAACCTTCACTTATTGCACCATAAAATTACCGAAATACCGTTGGTAGTCATTTAATAAGGAACAAAAAGATATTACTACAATATATAAGTGAAGGTTGGGGTGACTAAAATTACCGAAATATCCTTGGTAGTTACCCCAACCTTCACTTATTGCACCATAAAATTACCGAAATACCCTTGGTAGTCATTTAATAAGGAATAAAAAGATATTTATAAAAAATACTACCATGTATAATTCAATTTCAAAGGTCCAAATAAAATATTATTAAAATAATACATAAATTATCGAAATACCCTTGGTAGTCACCCCAACCTTCACATACTACCATGTATAATTCAATTACAAAGGTCTAAATAAAAATATTATTAAAATAATACTTAAATTATCGAAACACCCTTAGTAGTCACCCCAACCTTCATTTATTGTACTATAAAATTATCGAAATACCCTTGGTAGTAATTTAATAAGGAACAAAAATATATTTATAAAAAAAAATACTATCATGTATAATTCAATTACAAAGGTCTAAATAAAAATATTATTAAAATAATACATGAGGACAAAACTAATAAATATAAGAAAAAATAATATGCATGTGTAGCCATTTTATTGCACCATAAAAATGAGGACAAAACTAATAAATATAAGAAAAAAAAACATATGCATGTGTAACCATTTTATTTACTACTATATATAAGTGAAGGTTGGGGTGACTAAAATTATGAAAATACCCTAGTTAGTCACCCCAAGTAACATTATACTAATGAATAAGTAAAGGTTTGGTACTACTACTAAGCACCATAAAAATGAGGACAAAACTAATAATTATAAGAAAAAAAATCATATGCATGTATAATCATTTTATTTACTACTATATATAAGTGAAGGTTGAGGTGACTAAAATTATCGAAATATCCTTGGTAGTCACCCCAACCTTCACTTATATATAGTAGTAAAAAAATAATATAATAATAATAAATAGAATAGAATAGAAATAGAAATAATAGTAGTAATAATAGTATTCTACTAATAATAAAGTAAAGATTTGGTACTACTAAAAGACAAATTATTCCTCTTAGGCTGCTATTCTTTTAAAAATTATTAATTTCTAACATTAATATTTTTTACGTATTATGTTGATATCATGTAAATAACGACGTATCACATCAATGATTTTAATCTATTTATTTTTTTCAATTTATTTATTTTCTAACCTGATTTTGCCAATTTATAATAATTTTAGTCTAGTTTTATCTAATTTATTACAATTCTAGTTTAAATTATATTTAATTGGACTCAATTTCAATTTTCATTCAAATTTAGACCAAAATTTTAACCTGTAGATCTCAGTCGTTGATCAATTGATCTAATGGTTGGATCAAACCCTATCTCTCTTGTTGACATCCAATTTTGACCGCCTGATACTCCTTTTAGGTTGCTATTTTAGCAAAATTATTAATTTTAAATGTTAGTATTTTTTATATATTTTTCTTGCATCAACCTGATTTTTGACGTGTCACATTCATGATTTAAAATGTAAAAATTATTTTATTAATTTTTATATCATTTTTATAATTTATTAATATTTATTAAATTATTTTTTCACAAATATGCACACTCATAATTTATAAATACATTGTCTAGTTTTCATTTATTATTATTATTATTATTATTTTGCAACTAATTCATTATTGACGATAATTTTCTAAAATATTTTTTTCTTTCTACACAATCTTAATTTACCTGCGTTGCCTATTTTAATAGCGACACCTTATCATATTATTATATTTAAATAGCATCCTAATTTAAACTAATTTCCCTAGTTTATTTAATTTCTAGCCAATTTTTGTTCAATTATTATCAATTTTAGCCAATTCGATATTATTCTATTTTTAAACCCTTTTTAAAATTACTTTAATCTCACCGGTTGATCAAAATCAATCCAATGGCTGAGATCCCATCACCATTTTGTTTTCTTTTATCCCAATTAACCTAAACTCTCACCAGCCGATGCTCTCTCTCTCTCTACCTTCTCTTCATCTCTCTTACTCTTTTCATCATGGCTGCCACCGGCTACCACACGTCCCCTTTTCCTTTCTTCTCTCCACCACCAACGAAACCCCAACCCTAGTCGTCGTCATTGCTTTAGATCCGAGCCATCACCACTAAATCAGTTGGAGAAACGCATCTCCAACACCTCCGCCGCCCCCTCTTCTCCTTCTTACCCCGAATTCTTGTATTCTTTTCTCCGCTTTGAGAGTTGTAGCAGTTTCTCTATTTTACTTCCGCGGCTCTCCGTCGGAATGTGTTTTTCATCAAATCACTGGGTAAGATTTACAGTTTTTTCTTTGAGCAAGGGCTTTTATTCTTTTAATTCAAATTATTCTTGGGCTTTTTTTCTTATGTCGTTTTTTGTTTGGGAAGGGGCATCATCATTCTTGGGAGGAGAAAGTCCTATTAGCTTAAGTTCATTTGTTAGCGTTTTCTTTTTGATTGATTAATTGCCTATATTTTATTTTTCCGCCCTTCATTAGAGAACTGAAGAGCACCACTTATATTTGCTAACCTACGTACAGTTTGGTGCCCCGAGAATATTTTATGGGGTTCCTGGGAGTTATCGTTGCATGTTTGAGGAAGCTGTCAAGAAGCATCTGCCACAGTTGTTAGCACATCCTCGTTTGCTTCACAACCATGTGAGTTTCAAATTCATGAAGTTATTTTTCATTATTTTAATTAGGAAATGCCCTTTTACTGGGTATGTTGTTGTTGTTTGCCCTTTACTGGAAATAAAGGAATGAACATTTAGCTGGTTCCGTTTTCAATTTTACTAATAAAATGAACTCTCCTAATGGAATTCAAATGATCTCTGGATTGTTGTTGTTGTTGTTGTTGTTATATATTGCACGACGAAGATGAAAAGCTTGTCTATTACCTCCCATTTGATCGATCAACCCTTATATTCGATGCAGGCCACACAATTCTCTCTTTCTACACTGACTTCAGAGGGTTTACCTGTTTATCGTTGTGTAAAACCCGAAGGGGTTTGTTCTCATTCTCCCCGGAGCATAGCATGCAGAGTTCGATTATGGATTTAATTGTTATGAAACAGTAAATTTTGCTCCCTTTGACTGGTTACCACACGGTTAGAATGCTGTGGAACTGTACCGCGAGCTGGATAGAAAGACATCAATCTCTTATGATAAGTTGTTGCTTGAAGCAGCTAGAGAAGCAATTAGGTCTTTAGGAGAACTTGCACGGCAAAACAAGAATTCGCGTATTGTAAGAAGAGGAGTTCATAGAGGAGGAGGAGGGAGGAGAAACTATGCACTGATAGGACTTCCCTTTCTTTTTATTATTTTGGGAACTACAACACTGGAAGGATCAAATATTGCCAGGTATGTTGATTCTGAATTATGAGATTGCCTTTTGTTACTACTTGCTCGACGAAAAGCTTAAAGAGATGATCTGAATAGATGTTTTCATTTTACTTTCCACATCAGGTCCTACAGAAAACAGAAGGCAGGGCAGATTATCCTTCTCATAATCCTTTTCTCCCTTGATTAATCGTAACACACACTGTGTATTGATATGGTATAACGGTAGTCCTGTGTGAAGTGTAACTGAACCAATAAGCATATTTGTGTACTTGCGGAGTTGTTCATTAGGTCATGACTTTATTTAAGCAATAATCCTTTGATCAGAGTTGTTTATTTGCTCGCACACGACTGAAATGTGAAGTAGCTAGTTGAAAATGGTTTAGTGACTTGAAATGTCTACTAGTTATTTAAAAATGGTTAAGTATAGTGACTTGAAATGTGTACTAGTGACTTGAAAATGGTTAAGTGTAGTTACTTCAAAATGGTTAAGTATAGTGACTTGAAATGTCAATTAACTATTTGAAAATGGTTTGAGTGTAGTGACTGAAATGTATACTAGTGAATAAGTTATTTGAAAATTATTAAGTGTAGTGACTTGAAAATGACTAAGTGTAGTTACTTGAAATTGTGAATTTGTGATTAATCTCTTTATATTTATCATGATGTTTTTTAGTTGTACGCAGATATAAATGTAATAAAGACTGAAAGTTTATCTGATTGATTTTTATACTTTGCATTTTTATGTAGCAAGGTGTGTGGCTAGTGGATCCATTTCACCCATGGATGCAAAGAAGACCACGTGATGATAGTGATCCTAATGATAGTTGTTGATTTTGGTGCAAATTGTCTTCGATATTCAATTATGTTGATGTATTGTGGGGTTGGAGCGAATCTTAGAATATTGAAGGTTTTGTGTTTAAATTTGATGTTGGAATTTGAAGATACTAGTTAATGTTGAAAATTTGAAGTTTCAAGATGCTAATGTTGAAAATTTAATTTTGAAGGTTAATGTTCAATGGTCAATGTATTTTTGAGATGCTTGTGAATTACAATGTTTAATTTAGTCATGTTGTGTTAATAATATATGAATTAAATAAATATTGGATTGTAGGCTATGCCTAGAAGAAACAATTAAATTTAAGTTAAAATTAGTATTTATAATTTGTTATTGAAAATTTATGGGTCTCACTAATTTTTTTTAAAAAAAAAAAAATTGCGAAGGTTTTAAACCCCCGCAATTTTTAAATAAAAATTTATTATAAAAAAAAATAAAATTAGAGTAGCGGGGGTCAACAACTGCCGAATAATGACCCCTGCAAATTAATTATGGAGGTCGAAAAAAACTGCCGCAACTTGTTTGTGGTAGCTCGTATTGTGGGGGGTTTTGAAAACTATCGGAATTACATTTTGCAGGGGGTTTTAAACCCTCAAAAATCTTAAAATTAACCCCCGCAATTTGACCAGTTTATTATAGTGATAGAACATTCAAATATCAATAGATCCATGATGATGACTTCAAATATTGCAATCACTAAATTCAACAAATAGAGAGGCAAGAGAACTGTCAGTAAAGAAGCTGCTACAATCGTGATGGATTTGGTAATGAAATGGAATAATGAAAATAGAATAAATGCACAGAAAGTATTTACTAAATTGAAAAACAAGTACAACACAATAATAAGGGAAAATCTCATTTTATCAGATAAAATGAAGGTAAAGAAACTGTGTTGTTATTTATATTTCATACTGACTAAAATGTGGTATGGTACAGTTGCTTAATATTTTATTATATATTACAGGTAATGGCTTCTACCAGTCACGTGTATGTTGTGATTGATGAAACTCCAAAGCGAAGCATTGTGTGTATGCATGAAAAAAGGTGTAGCTGCGTACAATTTCAGGTTGATGGAATCTCATGTCCTCATGCTATGGCAGTATTGAGTTACACTCATATGAATGTACAATCCTACTGTGCAGCTTATTACACAAAGAAAAACTATTTGAAGCCTATGAATTTCCAGTTATTCCACTTCCCGATGAAACAATGTGGCACATTCCAACAAAAGTATTGAATATCATAGTAATCCCACCAATCTAGAAGCCGAGACCAGGTAGACCAAGGAATAACAATCAAGGAAAAGGCATTATGGACTACATGTCTGCACAAAAATTATCATGTGGACGGTGTGAAAAGGTTGGATACAATCAAAGAACCTGCACAAATGCCCCAACAAGAATTTAACAAGACATTCTTATAATTCCTCTTTTGTTTTTTCAAGTAGGCCAGTTCATTCTAGATTGCAAAACATATTACAGGAGTTGATTTTACATTTTAAGGTGAAAAGTTGGCTACTTTTACATGAAATGTAATAGATGATGCCTAAGACTACTTTTATGCTTCCTAGTTTGATTCCTAATGAAATATTTCGACATTATATGAATTTCAACCTCTACTTTTCATTGTCTTTATGATATCTTTTTGATGAATTTATTCAGTAGTATGATGTGTATATATATAAGTCCATATGCGAGTTTCGTCCAATACATACGTTTGAGCGTCATCTGCACAATATACAGTACTATTGAAATGACAACATCTATAGATGATATGTATGTGTCCAGGGAGAAAGTGTTTCTCCTATTACTATTCATAATAGAATGACTATAATGACAATCATGCTATATATTCTTCTTCAGGGTACATTTAGTTCATGGTATATAGGTATCAAATTTAGCACACATATATAAGTATAAAAATCAATACACACTTATACCAAAAGAAAACAATATCAACATTCTAATAAAAAATAAAAGTTTTCAAAATCATATAATCGTCAATATGAATCAATATAGATGCTTCAAAAAATAGAAATGAAAACTAAGCAAGTGTATCCCATTAAAAACACCAGGTAAACATTTCCAACAGTATATCAAAAACTTCAAAATATGTCAGAAACTACACTTGCAAGTTATCCTAAACTATTGCTGCTTTAGAAGATTAATTTTTCTTTTTCAGTCTTCCAGTAGATTCATCCTCGCTGATTGCACACTGCCTTTGTTTTCTCTTTCCATATTGCCATAGTAATACACCATATCGGCTCCATATGCTATCAATATCATCTATACTTGCAGGAATTTGAACGTCTTCAATCATGTACTCTGCAAAAGAAGCTATAAGAACACCACAGTCCCTGCAATATATTCCCAAATGAGTATAAAAAGAAAAAAAAAGTAAAAGACTAACAACAGAATTAGATTTTTAGTACTAATTTACGTGTTCTTTGGAGTGGGCAATGCGTCAACCATCGGAATATCAAACGAGTCAGCAGCTACAATTCCATCATTTCTTTTGTCCCAAAAATCAATAGAAGAAAGGAAGTATGGTATCAATTCTGAATATGCTGAAACAACTTTCTCAGCAACACGTCTATGTCGTGCACCACGCATTGAATCATAAACATAAATACATTGGTCTTTATAAGATAGACGAGCCAAAATCCAGTGAAAGTTTTCAGAAATATTTATCAGGAACAAAACATTATCAACAGAATGCCACAGCACATTACACCTCATAACAAATTTGAGGATATACTCAACAATTTCATTGTCCTCTTTAATAACCACAACATCTTTCCTCTTACCCAAAAACTTTGTATACAAACTTTGTATCAAGCAATTAAACCAACAATCAGTTGTTGTGAATGAACTTCCACCATCCAAAAGAGTGTACTTTAATTTCTTCCGTAAATAGTAAAAAAGCACATCAACATGCTAAAAAATAAAAATAAAAGATCATTTTAATAAACTACATTACGTTGTCAGAATCAATAAAGAATATTTCAATACTACTATACTAGTAAACCATGGTGGATAATAGATTTACTAAATCAGTTAAAGGTACTCCTGCATATCCAAGCGTGTAGAATCATTCTTTTATTTTAATCGTGAAAACACCAAAGTTAAAAGTATTTGATAGATTATTAACAGATTCCGAATAAACAGGATTGTAAAAAAAGCATGACACAACGTATTAGTTATGACACAAAAATGATAAAAATTTAAGCTACAAAAATCTAGAAAGAAAAGACTTACTTTGAATTAAGTCGTAATAATTTATCAATAAACTTGTTAAATGAAGACAACAACTTCATATCAAGAAATGACTCTGTAATACTTATGGTAAATGGATGTTTGATACTGAATATGTGTTTCTTGAATGTTCTTTATCTATGCACTTAGTTGGTTGACCTTGAATATTGCTACAACCAGAATTAAACTTGGATACGTATGGTGATTCACATATTACAGCTGGTTTTCTTATTCTACGAGGGAAAACCGGTGTGTCATCCAAGATGATAGTAGATTTATCACCTACAAAAGTATCATCAATATTTTTTCTTACACTTATAACATCAACAAGAACTTTTGTATCAATCTTCAATACAACATTGTCACACACAATATTTGTAGCCTCCAATGCAATATTTTTACAACCTAAATCTGTATCAATCTTTTCAATAGCTTCCTCAATCACAGAATGTGCAATAATTTTATCAGGTTGAGTATACTTTGAGATTTCATTCTCCGAAAAAACTGACCAATCAATTTTCTGACTATTCTCAACCCCATCTTTCATACACTGTACATTCTCATGAGAAATTTGTTGGGTAAATTTTGATACTTCATAATCAGGAAAATTAGACCAACTATCCTCAAAATTATTTTTTACCTCCTATCCAATCTTATTCCTACTTGGTATAAATTTTAAAAAATCAAAACTTGAAAATGCGCTTCATTCATCACCTGTAATGGATCTATCACCTGCATCTGTATCAATACAATCACCTACACCAACAGTTTCTTGTCCAACATTATCAACGACATTATCACTTAGGTGATCTTTAACTACTACATCAATGTGATCACCTACATCAATATTTTCTTGTTCAACATCATCAACCAGATTAGTACTTAGTTTATTCCCAACTTCTCTATCAATACGATCCCCAACACCAATAATTTTTTGTCCAACACCATAAACCACATTATCACTTAGGTGATCAACCTTAGGTGTACCATCAGTTTGCTGCCCCATATTGTCAGACAAATTAACACCTATGGAATTTCCTGCATATGTATCATCATTTTTTAGCCACATATTATCATCACTATGATACTCATTTAGTGTGGCAGACTGTTTTAAGAAGTTCAACAAACAAATATTAGTATCAAACTGTATATAAGTCTTATAAACCAAAAAAATACAACTAGCCAAATACCTTAGAATCCTCATTTATATGTAGTGCTTTAAAAATTAGGTTAAATGACGATGTCATCAACTGATTCATCGACAAAACCTCATCCTTTAGATGAACGTTTTCAAAACGGCAAAGACAAAAACATCAATTTTCATAATAATCAACTACAAAAAAGGTGCTATTAAACTTTTAAAACACTTAAACATACCAAATTCAAATCAGTTCTCAGCAGTTTCAATTGATTTTGAGAATTTACAGGACTCCTTCTCTCATATGTTATTTGCTCGAATCAGACAAACCATCAAATTTTTTGAATGCAGCATGTTCCCTTTGAGGTACAGGCTAAAAAACAGGCAACTGAAGAATGCTCTTCTCAATACAAATTGGTTCAATATTGGTTAATAACACCACCTATACATACAAATAAAAATTTAAAAATTTTAAAAAGTAAATTAATAGTATGAGCAAAAGACCATATATATAAATAAATATAGTATAAGTACCTGCTCGCGATTTATATCACTAAAAGCAAACTTCACCTTCTTATAGTTTGGTCGTATCGTCACCGACCAATTAAGTATCCGGGACACACTATCTCCCACTCGAACAGCTAGTTTATTGTCCGCATATGGACAACATTCATAAAACAAACATTGGAATGCCAAAGGGAAACCACCACACCGATACATAGAGTTTCCCTTATAAACCCGGTACTTCATTGAATTCAACATAGCGCGAAAACATAATTTTTCCTAGGGAAATGTCTCAAACTGACAAGACTCAACAAACAAAAAGGCATCCTTATTTATTAAGTCACCATACGTAATTGAAAATAGAAAACTATGAATGAAGTAAAGAATTGCGATATGCAACGCGTCCCCGTCAGATTGTCATTTTTTTCTAAGAATTTTTTTCAGCTCAAGCGTTGTAACTTTGGATTAATTTGGAAAATACAAGTCCATAAGGCGACTAGACTATCTCAAATTACATGCCAGTGTAACATCACTTGTACACTTTAAGCCGCTTATAACAGCAAACTCTGATAGACGAAATCGCAACTTTGTGTCATTCACTTTAATCCATATCTCATCATTTCGAGTAGACAAAACTTCCCTAAGCAATATGGCATCTATCAACTGATTTTGAATGGAAACAGATGGCAAATCTATAAAATATCCCAAAACAGGTCTTTCTAAACAAATCGAGTTGCACCTTAGTCAACTTATCTTTCAGCTCATTCACAATCGAGCAATTTGTATGCATACAAATAATAATAATTAGTTTTTAAAAAGCGACGTAGTCCATCGATTTTTAAATTTTATTTTTATTTTTATTTATTTTTATTAAAAGCGACGGACAACGTCGCTATAATTTTTATTTTTTAAAATATTAATTCTAGAAAAATGACGTTGTCCGTCGCAATTTGTAATTATTTTTAGTTTTTCTTTATTTTTTACAAAAAGCGACGGATAGCGTCGCTTTTGTTAAAACTAAATAAAAATTAATTTTTTGAAAAGCGACGTTGTCCGTCGCTTTTTAATTATTTTTTTAATTAAAAGGGATGGACAACGTCGCTATAATTTTTATTTTTTAAAATATTAATTCTAGAAAAACGACGTTGTCCATCGCAATTTGTAATTATTTTTATTTTTTTTTATTTTTACAAAAAGCGACGGACAGCGTCGCTTTTTTTAAAACTAAATAAAAATTAATTTTTTGAAAAGCGACGTTGTCCGTCGCTTTTTAAATTTAATTTTTATTTTTTTTATTTTTATTAAAAGAGACGGACAACGTCGTTATAATTTTTATTTTTAAAATATTAATTCTATAAAAGTGACGCTATCCGTCGCAATTTGTAAATATTTTTAATTTTTCTTTATATTTTTACAAAAAGCGACGGACAGCTTCGCTTTTGTTAAAACTAAATAAAAATTAACTTTATGAAAATGATATTGTCCGTCGATATTTGATATTTTTAATTTACTATTAAATAAATAATTTTTATATTAAAAAAATTAAATGTATTCAATTATATATTGAATACATTGATATCATACGATCGATTGATAAAAAAAAATATACTGTTGAAGCTATAATATAATAATATAAGCTAAATTAAACGATAATTTATCATTGTATAGATATAAAACGTTGTATTACGAGGTAATTTACATGTGTATATGATGTATCTAGTACATATTGTGAATTTTATAGTCAATCAACTATATATACTGAATACATTGATATCATACGATCGATTGATCAAGGTAATAATATATTGTTGAAGTTATAATATAATAATGTAAGCTAAATTAAACGATAATTCATTAGAGTAGAAATAAAATACGTTGTATTACGAGGTAATATACTCGTGTATGTGATGTATATAGTACATATTAAAAGTTGATAGTTAATCATATATATATATATATATATATGCATGTATGTATGTATAAATACGTATCTCTCGTATAGTGATGTACATAGTAGTTAAAAGCTAGCTAACTGAATCTATATATCCAAATATTTTGAATAATACGTTAACCTCATATGATCGAGGTAATAATGCACTATTGAAGTTATAATAATGAAGCCAATTAACCGACAATTCATCTTATTAATACGTTGTATTAACATAATCGAAATCTCCAATTCAATCCTTTTTAACCCAATTTGACTCATCTCCTCAATTTTAATCTCAATCGTTCATCATATTTGATCAACGGTCAATATTAAAATTAATTTTCACTATTTTATTTCTTGAAATTAGGGGTGTGCATCGGTCGGTTCGATTTGATTTTATATATTATCAGTTTGATTTATCGGTTATCGATTTTTAAATAAGTTAAATCGATAATCAAATCAATAAGGTATTTTTTATCGGTTTTTGGTTTATCGATTTTTAGTCCTTAACGGTTCGATTTTTGGTTTAACCTATAAGAAAATATGCATAAAATAGAAATAGCAGCAACTAATTAACAAGAAAAAAAATGAAATCTTAATTGCAGCAAAAATCCTACATGATGTGTTTTATTTTACAAGAATCTTCAAGTTTGAATAGGTTTTCGAGAAGGTCTACGTACACTGTACCCTCCACAGACCTAATTTGTGGGACTAAATCGGTTTAATTGGGTTGACACCCAATTTTGACCTCACGATACCCCTCTCAGGTTGTTATGTTATATAGTAATTTTACGTAACATTAATTCTTACATGCTTAGCTTATTTTAATATCGATGTCTTACTATTTTTCTCATCATTTTCGCATTTATTAAATTATCATTTTTCACAATTTATTAATTCAAATCCGACATTTTACATAATTTTTATTAATATTTATTTATTTTTACGTAAATGTGCACACTCACAATTTACAAATGCATTGTCTTTATTATTACTACTATCGATAATTTTATATAACATTAATTTTTACATGCTTAGTTTATTTTGATATCGATGTCTTATTATTTTTCTCATCATTATCACATTTATTAAAATAGCGGGCCTAATTCAATTCAGTTCAATTTCTCAATGTGTTCATTTTCTAGTCATCTTGTACACAATTAATATCAATTTTAACCAAATTGAAATTAATTTCATTTTTACCCCTTTTTAAAGTAATTTTAATCTCAGTCGTTGATCAAAATTGATCCAACGGCTGATGTTGACACCCAATTTGACCTCCCGATACTAATTTTAGGCTTCTATTTTATCAAAATTATTTGATTTCAATTATTAATATTTTTATACACATTATTCTTATATTAAATACATATTGACGTGCCACATTCATAATTTAGAAAAATGCACAAATTATTTTAGTACCATTTTCTATAATTTTTAAACTCAAATACAACATTTTTACATAATTTTATTAAATTATTTTTTTCACGCGATGGTGCACACTCATATTTTTTGTAAATATGTTGTCTAATTTCTCATTATTATTATTATTATTATGATTATTATTATTATTATTTATAACATTTATTTAAATAATAGCCTAAATTAAATCAGTTTATCTGATCTATTTATTTTCTGGTCCAATTTTTTATCATAATATATCAATTTTAGTCTAATTTTATTCAATTTATTATAATTATAGCCAATTTATGACTCAATTGAAAAATTTATGTAAATTTTGATCAAATTCTCAACCTTTAAATCTCATCTGTCGATCAAAATTGATCCGACGACTAAGATTAAAGTACCCTCTCTTTCCATTTAAAGCACACAAGCAAACCCCAAGCCCCATTTTTACATCAACAGCCGTACAAAGGCTCTCTCTCCCCTATATTCTCTCTCTAGAAGACTCCCATAACAGACGGCAAATCGCCGCCGGTGGACTGACCAACAACGACGCCGCCTCCCTCACCTCCTCCTTCTCCCCGTCGTGTCGCCAAGATCGACGGACCAAACCGCCGCTTTTCCATCCACCTCAGGCGGACGACCAACCGTTGTGCCAACGTCACCCCCACTTTCTCCCTCTCTCTCTCCACCGATCGCCACTTCTCCAACCAACCGGCCAGCCTCAAAGCCAGCGCCAAAAGAGACATGTTGGCTATTATCAGTTCTAGCTACAAATTGAGGGTAAAATAAAGAATTTGCATGTGTGTTTTCATTTTAGAAAAAAAGTTATGATGATATGTTGATTATATACTTCGAATTCTTTATTTGCTTGTTTGAAACAAATAAATCTCATATGTAGAGAAATTTATGCAGAGGAGTACGTTTGACTTGTGTGGTTTACATTACTGGGTTGATATTTGTAGAACAGTAGTATAGTAGCATACAATGATACTATTTGTAACTGTTTTCACATAAAGAATATGCATGTTTTTACATGTAACTTCTTGTTGGTGATAATGAGAAGTACATATACATATGGTGATCATGTAGCTATTTGTTGGTTCATGAAACATTTCACATCTGGTATTATAATTTTTTTATTTTGCAATAAAAAATTAGAGAGTTGAAAATGGTTAAGTGTAGTGTTTTGAAATGTGTACTAGTCACTTGAAAATTGAATTAGCGACTTGAAAATGGTTTAGTGTAGTTCTTGAAAGGTGAACTTGTGTTTTGAAATTTGTAAAGTGTAATCACTTGAAAATGTGAATTCATGACTTGAAATTGGTTTAGTGTTGATACTTGAAATAAAATGTGAATTCATGACTTGAAAATGGTTAAGTTTAGTCACTTGAGATGTGAATTAGAGAGTTGAAAATGGTTAAGTGTAGTGTTTTGAAATGTGTACTAGTGACTTCAAATTAATCAAGTGTAGTCACTTGAGCAGTGAATTAGTGTCTTGAAAATGATTTAGTGTAGTTACTTGAAAGATGAACTTGTGTTTTGAAATTAGTAAAGTGTAATTATTTGAAAATGTGAATTCATGACTTGAAATTGGTGCACCTCCTCCTGTAGAAGAAGATATTGATGCAACTTTGATTGGTCTAGTTCCTGGAGATACGAACATGCTTGGTAGAGTGTTCATCGAGCCTGATGGATCTTCATTTTTCAATTGATAGGTTTATTTTTTTCATTAATAAAATATTCAAGCTTACATACTTATTATGTTATTTATAGGTGGTGTCCCGTGTCAAAAGAAGTTGATGAGGCTGTAAGGGAGAGCGTTATGAAACTTTTTACATATCCTCGGCACGAGTGGTGGGACATTCCAATAGTCTCTAAACAAGTCATGTTTCAAGAGTTTAAGATATATTAGATTTAATTATTATTTAGTTAACTTTAATGTGTGTGTGTATATATATATATATATAATAGTCATATAAAATCATATAACACTAGTCAATTGATTTTCAGACAATGTGTTGTTGGTTGGCAAAGCACGATCAGGCCATTTCTATAATTTTTGAGAGACATGCTGCTATGTCACATCAGATTGCACATCTTAGACGTGCCTTGACACAAGCCGTTGCTCCTGATTCAAGTAGCGAAGAGGAAACAGAGAGTGATGAGGAGTTTGTTGGGGCTACTCCTTAGTGTTGTTGGACTTGACTTTTAGATAATTTTTAGTTGTTTTTGAACTTAACTTTTAATTAGTAAAAAATCTTTAGGAGTGTTTAAGTATTTTGAATGTTGTTGGATTCATTGTTTAAGTGTTGTTGATTTGAATTGCTTAAATGATTTGTTGATGTAGTTTGTTGTACGATTATTGTAATAATGTGTGTTGCATGAGGAATGTATATATTGAATTGCATTTTTATTTGGCAAGTGGGATGCAGAAAATACAGATTTCTGCATCCAAAAAAAAATGCAGAAAAGCGACGACGATCGTCGCTTTTTTGTTCTTCCTAATGAATAAAGAACAAATCGCTTTTTATTCATTATGAAGAACAAAAAGCGACGACCAACGTCGCTTTTTTTAAAAAAAATATTTTATTTTTCTCAAATTACGATGGGCAGTGTCAATTTTTTTGAAAAAAAAATTATTTTGTTTTCAATTAAACGACGATGTTCGTCGTTTTTTGTTTATCATGTGTTCTTCACATGAAGAACAAAAAGCAACGCATAACGACGCTTTTTAAAAAAATAACTAGAAATTTTTTTTCCCTAAAAGCGACGCAGACCGTCGTTTTCAAAAAACAATGCCCCTTTTGAGACGGAAAAAAAAGCGACGGATTTTCGTCGCTTTTGCCTAAAAAAGCGATGCTGGCCGTCGCTTTTTGACTTTTTTTTAGTAGTGATCTTCACCATTTTTTTCTCAAATTCGTTTCTTTTTTTTCTTCGCAGTAACAACTACACATTCATCGACCTTCTCCTTCCCTTTTGAAAAATTCTTTTCTTGATCTTTACATGCACCAAAAAGTCTCTGACTCTGTGACCGATTCATCCTCAGAGAAGAACATGGACTTTCCGACATGGATTTTCTCTTACCTTGAGACCCCATTCTATCACATTTTTTCTTCTTCAAGTTTGAAGGACTAGGGCATTCCTTCAAGTGCAACCACATACGTGATGATTCTGTAAAATCATCGTCATTAACAATAAAGTTGGGTTCAAAATTGACCCCTTTACTAGTTAATTTTAACTTTTCTTTACTTCCCATTTTTTGTTTCATGTCCAGAGTTTTGAATGCTATAATGCAAGAAGCAACAAACCAATTTCTGATGTTGATCGAAAAACAGATTTATCAACGCAGAATAGAGGGAAAGAGAAGAAGATTTGGAAAAGTTACTGAAGAGTAGCCGTTGAAAGAGTATTTAATAAATACTCTTTATTCTGTAAGGATATTACTTTTGGGCCAAAAATCTAAAAATTGAAATTAAATTGGGCCGACTGGCTCCAATTGTCCAACTTTTAAAATGGTTAGCCCATGTTCTTTCCTATATATATATATATATATATATATAATGTACTCTGGAAGTACATTGAATAGAGAAAATGAAACCATGTGGCCATTGAGAAAGGCAAAAAACACATTTTTATCCCATTTCACTATCTTCTCCAAAAATGATTGCATCAATTTTCTCTTTCCATTTGTTGATCATTTTTTTTTATTTTTTTTTAATGATATGAGTGAATTAAGCTATAAAGAGGGATAAATCTCTATGAAAATTAATCTGTGTTGAGACTGATGCAACGATAATACCAGACAGAGCCAAAAGATACACTTATTTTGTTTACGGATACATTATATTCGGCTTGAACGTGTATTTGCTATATTTAGAAACAGTTACATTTCGTAAATGCTACATATGAAATTTTCAAAAAGGGTCTTTGTGCCCTTCGGCCATTGATAACATCCAAATCTTTGTAACTTTTGGACCCAAATTTAAGGACGAGGTACATAAATATTCGTCTTAGGGTCGTTATCTAATTTATGTCCATTTTTGTAATTTAATTTTTAAGAATATAAATTCACCTACATCTGAAAACAATTTATACATACACGGTTAAGGTTGAAAATTCATGTTAAATTTTTTTAAAATCTCACTCATATGTGTCTAATCTTGTTTTGCCAAAACAATTTTCGTTCTGCAAATTTCAATAATTAAACACTCAAATATATTCAAAATAAGCCCAAATTAGAAACATAAGTTTCATATATCATAAAGAATAAACTTAAGTCATTAACTTATCAAAACAAACACAAATTTAACAAATGCATGTAGCACCCTTCTAATTTTTCAACGAAGCCCGGATTTCAAGTCATACATAACTGAAATACATGTCAAAATTATTTATTGAAATTTTAGTCACGTAAGTCTAAATCTTTTTTTTTTTTTTTGGCAAAAAAGGAGTACTAATTTTATTCAAATTTCAACACTCAAATCTACTCCAAATAAGCTCGACTTTGAAAAATAAATTTCATGCATCATAAAGAATAAATCTCAATCATTAGTTTGTTAAATAACAATAAATTTAACAAACCCATTTAACACCTTTTAAGTTTTTCATCTATAATTCAAATCGTTCATACATGACTACTCATTAAAATTGGCTAAATGCATCTGAAATTTTTTGCCGAAAAAAATAATTTTATTTTTGAAATTTCAATACTTAAATCTATACCAAATAAGTTCAAATATGTAACTTTATCATAAAGAACAAATTTCAATCATCAATTTTTCAAATACCAACAAATATAACAAATTTATTTGGCACTTTTTAAATTTTTTCATAAATATCTGTTCGATCGTATATGACTAAAATACATGCTAAAATTGACTATATAGAAGCAGAAAAAGGGGGGAGAAAACCGAAGAAGAGAGAAGAAAGCATGTGATTTTGCTTGAATGCTATCTAATACTGAGTATTCATGCCAAAAAATCTAGGATCATTATATGAATAGCTGACTAGATCTACTAGATGTTGTTCCAAGCCAGTATACATAGATTATACACTTATCATACATAATTATACACATAGTATATATGAATTATACATAGATTATACATTCGTCGGATACTTTATATTAATCAATTAGGTGAGTGCTATTTTGATTATTGACTATTTAGGTTGATTCTTCAAAAATTATACTAAATAGATATTAGTTAAATGGGCCTCACTTTTTGATCAAATTTAAAGCTATATATTAACTAAAATGTATCCACAAGTAGCCAGCCCATGAGTCTCTTCTTCTCAGAAAATTGCATGCCATAGACCCAAATGTGGGTGGCTTTAGATATTTGACCCTAAATAAGAATGTCTTTGAAGAATATCCTTCCTTACTTTTTAATATACTAAAAGTACCATTTTGCCCCTCCACACCTCAAATATATTTTTAACCTTTCCATACTCATTTATTTCTCAAATTTTATTTTTTATTATTTTCACTTTTAAATTTTTCCTTTACTTTATTATTCTACTTTTTTTCACTCTTTTTTTTCCTTTAAATTTATTATTATGATTTTTATTATTTTCAATTTTTATTTTTCCTTTAACTTTATTTTCATGTTTTAATTTATTTGTCTCAATCTTTTTTTTTTCTCTTTTCCTTTTTTTCCAACCATTATTATTTCTTCATTTTTTTCCTTTTTAAAATTTATTTATCTTTAAACTTTATTTAGAATTTTTTAAATTTCTCTTTTTCTTCCCAGAATAGACGTCAATTATTCCTTCTCGTTCAGAATACAGAAAAAATGGATGTTGCTTCTGATGAAGAAATATAGCGCCTCTCGATGGATGTTGCTTCCAACTCTTCGGGACTTTTGCCTTCAAATTTAATTGACATCATTGTTGATGTAAGTTGCTATTAAATTCAGTTTGTCACTTACATGTATTTATTTATTTTTCGGTGTGTTATTTTTGAAGTAGGTATTTAAATCTCTTTATGTTGTTTACGTTTAAGTTTTTAACTCATAATACAAAGTTGTTGTATTTTGGGAGTTATGTTTAAGGATTTATCAAATTGGTGGTTGTATAGTTAAGAAGTTTCAATTTTGTTAGTTGTGTGTTACTAAGTGAATTTTGAATAACTCCACATTCTTGATTTCATGAAAAAAGTAAATCTTGATTGAAATTAAAAGTTTTATGTTACTAAAAATCTTAGTAGCTCGGTTGATAAACTATTTGAACTTTGTGCTATTGGAAAATCTCAGTAGCTTAGTTGGTTTACCTGAATTTTGTGCTAGCAGGAAACCTAGCAGCTCAGTTGGTTGGTTGGCGAAACTTTTACCTTGTTGGTGAGGGTTCGGTTTTTCATCTTGTAATACCCTATCGCCAATTGAACCAAAAAAGTTTTGTGCTACTAGATTTGAGATCTTTGATAATTTCTACTAGTACTATGTCATTTCTATTGTGTCAAGTTGGAGGTCTTGTAATAGGCCTTTGCAATGTGGATATCTTTATTTTGCCTTTTAGATGATGGTTCGATTACTTTTGATGAAATGCACATTTTTATTTTGATTTCCGCACTTGTGGGATTACACTGGATCTTTTGTTGTTGTTGAAATGCAGATTGTTGTTTTGATTTGTTATCCCATCGCAATTGCTTTCGGTAGTTCAGTTTTTAATTAAAGACTTTATGAATTTCTATTAAAGTCAATCATTTGATAGAAAGACTTAATCGTTTCTACTTATTTAATCCTATGTATAAGTAGTACATGTAATTATGTGGCATATTTAGTACTCCTACTAGTTTAATACATAGAAATCACGACATTAACAACAGGAGTACTATTCTTATTCAAATAAGCCCTATTAAATACCATTCTTATTCTAACACAACATATTTGTTAAATATAAAAAATCAAACTGTCAATAAAAGATAATGTCAACATTACTAGTGCACCCTACTAAACGACCCATGAGTGTATAATTTTTAAGGAAAATTTTGAATGAGGGATCTTAGACAAAGAAAAAGAATAATCTTGTACCTCATGAAGTCAGACTCAAGGAATAGCCTTTCCCATTTTTTCTCAGTTCTCTTCCCCCTCCCCCCAGGCAAGACACAATACTCAACACTGCAAGAGTTAATTAGAAAATTACACTATATATACAAGATCAAAATCGTATTTTATTTCTATATAGTAGATGTTGAATCACGTTAGTTTTTTCATGTGTTTACTTTTTCTATTTTGAATACCTTTATCATAAAGCAAAATAGAACTTTGGAGGACATGTTAAGAATAAAACTTTTGTGCATACCTTAAGCAAAATAGCATCAGCATGGGGGACTGTAACATACTCCCTTCTACAAAGCTTAAATTTTTAGTTTGTGGCATGTTTGCAACAACATGTGGAAGATCAAGAACAGTGCATTTCATGTGGAATAGAGGTTGTTGTTGTGTTTATTTTCAAAGTCTTGTTGTTTGCATGATGATAACGCTCAAACTACAGCTCTCGTAAGAGTGTAAGCGGTCGTTGTCAAATATAGAACCCAACTGGGTTGGGTGTCGAATCCCACAGGGAATACTCGGTCACTAAGTATGCAACGATTAGTAGACTTTTGGTGAAAGTTCTGCGGATAAAGGGGGGATTTTATGCATGAAGTAAAATTATCAAAATAGCAAAGTAAAAACGAAATGTTTAGTAGGTTTTAATCAATGAGAATTGTAAGTTAGGGTTATGTCCACCCTATGAGTTTTACGTAGCTATTGGCTATGAGTTATGCGGAATTCAGACATGCATGCACTTATAGAGATTCGTATTCTATGGTAAATCCTAGTGTCTTTCGACCATCAAGGATTATATCACTTTAACTCTTTCGAGCTTAAAGCGTATACTAATGGTACAAATTCTCCAAGAGGTTAATCCAGTTACGGCACTAACTTTTAAACAGGGGTTGGTAGCCCTATTTCCTTGTCATTCTCTCTTTTTCAGACATGTAACTTTTCTTTCGAACAAGTTAATGCTATACTGGCGTATTCTATATGTTTGCAACCACAAGAATTCAATTAAGATGAAGAGAGTAATGATATAAGCAGCATACGTATCAAGAATTCACAAACTCATAGCAATAGATAGTATCTCATAAGGCTTCCATAACCCTAACAGAGAAGTTTAGCTACTCATGAGTGCAACGGAAATCACAATAGACATCATCATCATACCAAAATCTAGAACAAGCGTGACGAGTTGGATGATTTTTGGCGTAAAAAAGGTTTGACGTTTTTCTTCCTCTATCCGTGCCTCAAGTGAGTCGTGTTTCTCTGTTAGTAACTTACAGAATCTGTAAATTAAAGAATACTAAAAGTCGGATGAAAGAGTAGTAATGTAATCGAAAAGAATTGATAAGAATGGGGAGGAATGAATGAATATGTGACTAATAAAAAGCTTCGAATTAATTAATCAGTGAATGAGCGAATCCTGAAAAATTCAGCATCATAGGGTTTTTATAACATCCTTGTCCTAGTCCTACTGAAATAGGGTTTTTATCCTTGTCCTAGTCCTACTGGGTTACTGCATACTTGTCCTAATCCTACTAAGTTACTGCTGATCCCCCAAGTCTTTAGAAATATTGTTTTTGCCCGGGACAAGTTCTCCATGCATCACTTTCAGTCCACAAGTTTCCAGAAGCTGCATTCCTTCTTACGTGAAGTTTCCTTTGGCGTCCAACAGTCCATAAAATGCTGAAATCTTCATCAAAAATACCTGAAATCTTGCTAATCACGTTGGTTAGATCACTTACAGGAAAAAGGACTAAAAGTGTAGGAATTATATATTTTGTCCTCAAAACTTAGCTAAAATATGGGTACATTAAGGTGCTTTAGGCGTGTAAATACGCCTAACATTAACACCCCACACTTAAAGCTTTGTTTTTCCTCGAACAAAATATTACGTCCATGCAATCATCTAACTAGAAATCACAACAGTAACACAAAATATTCATCAAGACAGGCACGACAATTATCAGCAAAGAGTAGTTTTCTGATCACTACTAGAAACAATTCAACCTCCAACATAGACTCGTGATGATGGTTAATTCGTATCCACAAGTTAAGGCACAAAGAATCATACAAGACTACCCAAAACTCATCAACCATGTGTGTCTCACAATATATCACCCATAATTACTCACATGTATTTCATTTTTCAAAACATGGGTATAAGATTATCCTTGCTCTCACCCTCACAAAGAATTCATATGTTGTAACTGGTGACCATAGGCTTGCCCTTAGTGTAATGCTCTACTAATATCAGAATGTTAAGCTTAGGATCAATTAGGTCTTTTACAGGTTGTAATGTAGGCTAAGGGACGGGTAGGACTATTTTGGCCAGAAATAGTGACTATGTTCCTAAGAGCTTTAATACATCACATTATGCCATTAACACTCTCTTTTATTCAACCCTGCTACCTTTCTTTCATCTATCACCCCGTTTTACCTATTTTGCCATTCAAGCATAACTATCTTTTTATTTAATCATAAACACAATTTATCTTTTTGTTTTTCTATTTCTTTTTTTTTTCATAATAAATTCAAGTACCAATTCACTTTAAGGCATCACTCTCACCCAATTTCCTCTTATTTTGTCACATGACTTCACAATTTAAAGCACTTAGGAATTTGGATCAAATTATGGTCTTGAAAAAAAATGGATTAGGCTTACATATGAGGCTGTCAAAGAAAATGGCTTAAAGGCTCAAAAGGGTTGACTAGGATAATGTCCACGGGTAGGTAAACAGAAGGTAAACAATCACAGGCTGCCAAAGAAATGCCTAAATCATCTCCTAAACTCACACTCTTTATTTCGCTTTACACACACACCAGGCAAGTTCTAGCATCAGTCAAAACACAGAATATACTATATCCTCACACACACAAGGCACATGGTCAACTTTATTGGGAGCAATATAGACTCTTGACCAAACAGATGAATGAATTAAACCACACAATTATCACACAGTGAGTCACATGTAGAGCCTAAATGTCTCAATAGTAATGATTTAGCACAAACTCTTGTTATACTACCATGCCGTCTATCAGAACAATTTCATGCAAAATCTAAAAAAAATTAAAATTAAACTAACTAATTACGACTAATTAAAACAAACAAGAACTAGAATAAATGCAAATGCAGACAAAGAAGTATAGCATACAAATACCAGCACCCCACACTTAGACGGGACACACTGCCCTCAGTGGAAAATAAATAAGAAGAACCTGATTAGTCGGACTCATCCTCTATGTCTGGGGTCATACCCCCTGCATCGGAATCATCATCAGAGTCGTCGTCATCAGAGTTCTCCTCCACGTCGGAGTCTGGAATTCGTCGATCATCATCGGTTGGCATGTCGTCATCAAGAGGTTTCTCAAAATATACACCTACTCCACACATCGCTCTCGCATGCTCATTCATTGGGTAGTCATAATCCAACTGTTGGAGCTCTGCAACAGTTGGAACACGACCCTCGCTCATCATGGTAAACTTCATCATGCCATATAAATGGCGGGAGAAGCTTTCGTCGCGAGCATGTCTTTCTGCAGTGGTTAGGTTGACGCCATGCATGGATTCAACATCTTTAACCTTTGTGAGGTCAACCTTCTTCGGGTTGTGTGGAAGCTTATGATCTGCAGGTTCCTCTTCGATGTCCTCCTTCCTCAATATCACAGTCAACAGATTGCCAAAGCTGAAGTAGGACCTCTTGTGCAGCCTGGCCTTACGCATTGAAGATCGAATAATCGCCCCAATGTTGATGGGGATGTTCGTCATCAAAGCGTACACCAAGCACACTCTATCACGTGTGATCTTTGTGTACTGTGACCCTAGAATCAGGCAATAATTGACTATCCGCAACTATATCCGAGCTTCTCTGTTCAAGGAAGCATACGGGAAGGTATTGTGCCGACCGATATCCTTGTGACGACTCCACCGTGCCATTGATCTTGTTCCGTATAGTGTGTGTCTGATTTCCCTGTATGGAGGTCTGCGATAAAGCTCCTTGAGTGGTGATGGATCCACAGATGGAAGACCCAGAAAAGAGTTGAAGAACTTCGCATTCAGTTGCAAGACTTGGCCCCGAATCTTCACTTCACTTCCGGTAGTCTTTGGGGACCAATTGGCATAGAATTCTCGCGTTAGATCAAGATTGCATTCTCCCATATCATGGAAAATTAAATCAAGATGTAGCGCCATGATTTTAGCCAAAATGCGGGGTTCTTTCTTTGTTAGGCTCTCCTTTTGTATCAACTCCACATGAACATATTTTTTTACTTTATTGTTCTTGTACCACTCCTTTCCTTCTTCCTCTAGGACCCATTTTATCCCGTACATGCGTCGAGGTATTTGCAGCGAGGAGGATTCATCTTGCTCTTTTCTTTCCCTTTTTTGGCCTTTCTGTGAAGTGGTTGTTTTTTCTTTTCCTTGTCTTGCTTTTGGTGCCATTGTACCTGAGATTAAAATAATAGTCATGTTAGCTTCATCTCGGTAGATACAATCGACAAACAAACAGCAGTGGTACCACCCCACACTTAATTTGTTGTGACAAACTAATTAAGTGAAAGATGTCGATTACTCAGACTTCATCGATATACGTTTAGGTGTTATGTTCCAACAATATAATCAGTGCAGTCATACTTTTCTTGTCATCTTAACTATCCTTTTTTGATTCTATTTCATGAAATTTTGGCAATACTTTCATGTTTGGATTGATGTACCTTTTGAGCAAGACTACTACATAGAGATTGAATCAAGTTATGGCATTAGAAATAATCACAACATCGTATGTTTGTAGTCAACCATGATTTTCATCTCGATGAACAAGTCATTCGAACATGTAAGCTTTCTAGTTACAAGATTATGCAATTTTCTTGACCATGTCGATTCCGCAAAAGTATGACAGTGTATCAAAAAAAATCAAATTCAGGTTGGAACCAAGTCTAGAACACCCATACGTATTCTTTCACTCACTTAGTTGTATCACCACAAGTCAACCACATTCAAATCACCAACACTACTTCAAGATTTAACAACTTATTATAGGCGTAGTATTGTAATACTTACGGAATATAAAAGAAGAGGAAAGAAGTACTTACTTGGTTGATGGCCTTGGAAGATGTTCTTGCAAAGTTAAAAGAGCAAAAAGAAATTTTTTGAGAGATTTTGGAGAGGTAGGCGGCGCTTAGGTTGAATTTGCAATGCATTTTGGTTCTAAGACTAAGGTTCTATTTATAGGGCAAGCTTGGGTCGGGTTTTGACCCATTTGGAATCGGATTAGGAGACCAAAAGTGAGCATAGGCGGCGCCTATGCTATGGCATTGTTAGGCATAGGCGGCGCCTATGCCATGGCACTCTAGATTCAGAGACAAAGGGCTTTTGCATAGGCGGCGCCTATGCTATGGCATTGTTAGGCATAGGCGGCGCCTATGCCATGGCACTCTAGATTCAGAGACAAAGGGCTTTTGCATAGGCGGCGCCTATGCTATGACATTGTTAGGCATAGGCGGCGCCTATGCCATGGCACTCTAGATTCAGAGAGCTTAGGCCATGGCATAGGCCTTGCCTTGTTCGTTGCCTAGATTTTCATAGGCCATGCCTAACTCATAGCCTTTTACATATTCATTCCCAACTTACCACCTTCAACATGCAATACTTCCAAATCAAAATTTGAAACCAATCTCCTCCTTTACACCTCTTGCACCTACATTTATTCAACAACAACAAAAACCATTAGAACGATGGGTTGCCTCCCATCAAGCACCTTAGTTTTGGTCGTGGCTCGACTCTTCTTTTTGGATATTTATTTTTTTATTTAACAAAAACAAACTCTTAGTAAAACAATAAAGAATGAAAAACGATGGGTTGCCTCCCATCTAGCGCTTGATTTATTGTCGCGGCATGACATAGTTACCTCGAGTACTTAGATTTCGTCGAGATAGATGGTGGCCATGCATTTTATCGAGTCAAGAGGACCGATATATGGTTTTAATCGTTGGACATTCACCTTAAAGACAACACCATTATTGTCTTCTAGCTCAACTACTCCAGACGAGTAAACTTGGCTAATTTTGTACGGACCAGACCATTTGGACCTTAACTTACCTGGGAATATCTTCAGTCTGGAATTGAAAAGAAGTACCATATCACCCTTTTGAAAGTTTCGTTGAACAATCCGTTGATCATGATACTTTTTCATCCGCTCCTTGTAGAAGTCTGATCTTTCATACGCATGTAGACGGAATTCATCCATCTCATTCAGCTGCTCCAATCTCATATTCATGGCATCATCCCAATTCAAATTCAGTCGCTTCAACGCCCATAATGCTTTATACTCGAGCTCAATGGGCAAGTGACAAGCTTTCCCATAAACTAGTTGGTACAGGGATATGCCAATTGGCGTTTTGAATGCAGTCCTATAAGCCCATAGTGCATCGTCCAGCTTCCGAGACCAATCCTTCCTATTAGCGTTTACAGTCTTAGCAAGGATCTGCTTAATCTCTTGATTAGAAACCTCTACCTGTCCACTAGTTTGTGGGTGATAAGGCGTGGCTACCTTATGTTGCTTGACCCCATATTTCACCAACACGGATTTGAACAGCTTGTTGCAAAAGTGTGATCCTCCATCGCTTATGATGGTACGTGGTACCCCAAAACGAGAGAAGATATTTCTCTTCAAGAATACTACAACACGCTTCCCTTCATTATCGGCCAGCGCTACTGCTTCGACCCACTTGGATACATAGCCGACAACAACTAGGATATATTTCATTCTAAACGAATTTATGAATGGGCCCATGAAATCAATACCCCACACATCAAACAGCTCTACTTCAAGAATTTTTGACATGGGCATATCATGGTGCTTCGAAATCGTGCCTTGTCTCTGACATTGGTCACATCTTCTCACAAATTTGTAGGCATCTCTAAATATCGAAGGCCAATAATAGCCTCTTTGCAATACCTTCCTTGCTGTTCGACCACCTGCATGGTGTCCCCCAACTTGGGAAGCATGACTTGCTTCCAAGATAATCGGCACTTCCACATGAGGTATGCATCGCCTGATAACACCATCCGCGCATCTTCGAAACAAATATGGCTCATCCCAGAAGTAGTGTTTTACATCATGCATGAACTTTCTCTTTTGATGAAAAGACAGATGTGCAGGTATCACATTACTTACCACATAGTTTGCAAAGTCTGCGTACCATGGTAATTCTTCCACCATCGTGGCTAGGATCTCTTCATCGGGGAATGTATCATTAATCTCAAGATCGGGCTACGCTGTGTGCTCATTCTCAAGTCTAGATAGGTGATCAGCCACTTGGTTTTCGCAACCTTTTCTATCTTTTACCTCGAAATCAAATTCTTGCAGCAATAACACCCATCGAATTAGCCTCGGCTTTGCATCCTTCTTCGTCATTAGGTATCTCAGGGCTGCATGATCGGTATGAACCACCACTTTAGTCCTCAACAGGTAAGCACGAAACTTTTCAAAAGCATAAACAACTGCTAGAAGCTCTTGTTCCGTGACAGTATAGTTCTTCTGGGCTCCGTTCAAGACCTTGCTCGCGTAGTAGATTGGATGAAATAACTTTTCTCTTCTCTGGCCAAGTACAGCACCCAAAGCTACTCCACTTGCATCACACATAACTTCAAATGGTAGGGACCAATCAGGTGCTACAATGATAGGAGCTTCAATTAGCTTCCCTTTGAGGCATTCGAATGCCTTCAAGCAATCTTCACCGAAGTCAAACTTTGCATCCTTCTCCAAAAGCTTGCATAACGGACTAGCAATCTTGGAAAAGTCTTTAATGAACCTTCGATAAAAACCTGCATGCCCGAGGAAACTACGAAATCCCTTTACAGAGATTGGAGGTGGTAGTTTCTCGATGACTTCAATATTAGCTCGATCCACCTCAATTCCTCTTTCGGAAATTTTATGCCCAAGAACAATACCTTCTTTAACCATAAAGTGGCACTTCTCCCAGTTTAGAACCAAGTTGAATTCAACACATCTCTGTAACACCATACTTAGATTCGCCAAGCACGATTCAAACGACTCACCCACAACTGAAAAATCGTCCATGAATACCTCCAAGGTGTCTTCAACCATATCAGAAAAAATGGACATCATACAACGCTGAAAAGTGGCGGGTGCGTTACATAGCCCAAATGGCATACGTTTAAAGGAAAACGTACCATATGGGCATGTAAACGTTGTCTTCTCTTGGTCTTCGAGGGCAATACAGATCTGATTATAGCCGGAATAACCATCTAAGAAGCAAAACCATCCTTTCCCTGCCAATCAATCAAGCATTTGGTCCATGAATGACATTGGGAAGTGATCCTTAAGTGTCCATGAATTCAGCTTCCGGTAGTCCATGCATACTCTCCACCCTGTGACAGGTCTGAGTGGAATTAGCTCATTCCTTTTGTTTGCAACTACCGTCATGCCCCCTTTCTTGGGCACACACTGTACCGGACTCACCCATTTACTGTCAGATATTGGATACACTACCCCTGCATCTAACCACTTAATAATTTCTTTCTTCACCACCTCTTGCATAGGTGGATTCAAACGTCTTTGATGCTCAATAGTGGGTATGCAATTTTCTTCAAGCTGAATCTTGTGCATACATATCCCAGGTGGAATACCAATAATATAAGCGATGGTCCAACCGATGGCACTCATGTATTTCCTTAGAACAGCGATAAGAGCTGCAACTTGCTGCTCACCTAAGTTAGCCGCCACAATAACCGGGAGGGTGTTTCCACTTCCCAAGAATACGTACTTTAGATGACTGGGTAGCTCCTTCAATTCTAACATTGGTGGCTCTTCAATGGATGGTTTAGCTGGTGGTGTAGGCCGATTTTTGAGATCGAGGTCCAGCTTCTTGGGAGCATAAGGATACGACCCTATTCCTGTTAGAGCACAAATAGTTTCTTCATAATTTTCAGCATCCTCACGCTCTATATTCATATGCACAACCACCAATGGGTCAACAATAAACTGCTCCTCTACAGATAATTCTTTCTCATTATCAAAATAAACATCAGCTACCGAGAACACGTTCAGATCTTTGGGTTGCTTCATTGATTTGCATACATCAAAGCGGACTACTTCGTCATTCATCCGGAATAAAAGCTCATTCGCTCTTAAATCAATAAGCACACTCCCTGTTGCAAGAAAAGGGCGCCCCAAGATTATGGGAACTTCAGAGTCCACCTCACAGTCCAGAATAACGAAGTCTGCCGGAAAGATGAATAACCTTCACCAATACATCATATAAAATACCAACAGGTCATTTTACCGACCTATCTGCCATCACGAGCCTCATATTGGTTGGAGTAGGATCCCCCAACCCCAAATTTCTGTAAATAGATAGCGGCATCAAATTGATGCTGGCTCCTAAATCGCATAATGTCTTGGCAAAATTCAAAGATCCGACAGTGCAAGGAATAGTGAAGGCACTGGGGTCAGCCTTCTTCTGAACTAGTGATCTGGTAGCGATTGCACTGCAATGATGAACAGTATCCGTCAACTCATAACTTGCTACCCGCTTCTTTGTCAAAAGATCTTTCATAAATTTTGCATACCCAGGCATTTGTTCCAGTGCCTCGACCAAAGGAACATTAATAGTTAGCTGCTTCAACATAGTCATAAACTTATTGAACCTCCTATCATCAGCTTTCTTTTTCAATCTCTGAGGAAAAGGTGGTGGTGGAAGGGGAATAGTTTTCTCCACCGCTTCCTTTTCATCTTGCTTCAGTTCGGCGATCTTTTCAGGCTGTGGACGTTGAGAGGTGACGTCACGAACAACCTTATCAGCTGTTTCGGCATCTTTTGGTTCTGCAATGATCTCATTATCTTCTATATCATCAACCACCTACTTTCCTTTGGATGGATTTTCCAACACTTTATCACTTCGGGTGGTGATAGCCATACATGATCCATCATTTCTTGGATTTTGCACTGTGTCTGTAGGTAGTGTTCCAGCTTTTCTTTGATTTAATGCCGCTGAAAGTTGACTCAACTGCTGCTCTAGTTGCTTTATTGTAGTAGAATGCTAGTCAACCAATTGATTTATTGAAGACAAATCGTTCTTCACCTCATTCACTCCCGTATTAGTTGCCTCCACTCCTTTCAGCAGCTTTGCCATCATATCTTTCATAGACATCTTCCCCGAACCAGATGCCGCAGCATCACGGTTTCCAGGAGGAACATATAAACCACTCCTATCAGTCTTATTCTTCCAACCACCTTGATCGCGGTCCTTGTATCCAGATTTATCATAATAGTTCCGACCTTGGTTTCCTTGGGCATTGCCTCAGAAACTCCCCTGATTATTCAAGTAGTTCGCTTCTTCCTCATAGTCGGATTCATCTCTTCCCTGTGATACAATGGCCTTAACCTTTTCGGTCTTCCCTGATAATAAATGCTTGGTCAAATGATCCATCTGCATTTTCATGTGAGCCATATCTTGGTCACGTTCCTCTTGTCTACGCCTCTGCTCTGCAGTCAAGCCAATAGATACTGTAGAGCTTGCTACCTCAGAATCCATGGTATGCCAAGATCTACTCTGCTTTGTCATACGACCTAGCATATCACTTGCCTCAAGAAAAGTAAGGTCCATGAATGACCCACCTGCAGCATTGTCAACCACTAGCTTTGTCACCGAGTTCAAAGCCCTATATAATATTTCCATCAAGTGGATATTCGTCATCTGATGGTTTGGGCATCTCATAAGCTTCTTCTTGAACCTCTCCCATGTTTCGTGGAGAGCTTCAGTTGGAAGCTGTCGGAAATTGCTGATCTCATCTCTCAATTGTTCTCTCTTGGATGGCGGAAAGAATCTTTCTAGGAAAGTGTCTTTCAGTTGCCTCCAATTAGTAATCGAATCAGGAGTTAGCCCGTTCAACCATAGAGTTGTCTCCCCAGACAGAGACAATGGAAATAAGCGCAGCCGAATTGCATTCTGCCCAACTCCTGGATTGTCAAACGACTTGCATGTTGAAATAAAGTTGATCAGATGCATATTCGGAACATCTCCTGCGAGTCCACCAAATAACCCCTTGAGTTGCAATAACTGAATCATGGTGCTAGTGATATTGAACTTAGCTCCGGGTGCCAAGGGTGGAGGAATAATAGCCCCTGTGGCACTAGCTCCATCCAGATCGTCATCATCATCATCAAAAGGAGCCTGCACAGCTCGGCGTTCAGGTCTAAATCTAGCTTGACGATCTCTTCTGTTAGCAGGTGTTGCCACCTTAGCATCACGCCTAGGGTTTAGTAACTCGTCATCACCTAGGTCCTCATCGTCAGGATTTGTTGCTCGCCCAGGGTTATCAATATTTTGTTGATGCACTTGAGCGGCGGCCAAAGCACCTAATCTAGCCTGCTCCTGTTGAGCCGCCCTTCTATCAATGTCACGCTGCGCATCAATTCTGCCAATAAGTTGAGGTTCAGGATTTATGGGTAATAATGGCTGACCAGAACTACGAGTATTTGGCATGCACTCAACAGAACCTGCAGAAAACAAAAACAACAACTAAAAGTAAAATACAAGAATCTTTGACCAAAGGGTCTAGTAATTATCACAAACTTAGTTGACAACCGTATTCCCCGGCAACGGCGCCAAAATTTGATAACGCTCAAACTACAACTCTCGTAAGAGTGTAAGCGGTCGTTGTCAAATATAGAACCCAACTGGGTTGGGTGTCGAATCCCACAGGGAATACTCGGTCACTAAGTATGCAACGATTAGTAGACTTTTGGTGAAAGTTCTGCGGATAAAGGGGGGATTTTATACGTGAAGTAAAATTATCAAAATAGCAAAGTAAAAACGGAATGTTTAGTAGGTTTTAATCAATGAGAATTGTAAGTTAGGGTTATGTCCACCTTATGAGTTTTACGTATCTATTGGCTATGAGTTATGCGGAATTCAGACATGCATGCGCTTATAAAGATTCGTATTCTATGGTAAATCCTAGTGTCTTTCGACCATCAAGGATTATATCACTTTAACTCTTTCGAGCTTAAAGCGTATACTAATGGTACAAATTCTCCAAGAGGTTAATCCAGTTACGGCACTAACTTTTAAACAGGGGTTGGTAGCCCTATTTCCTTGTCATTCTCTCTTTTCCAGACATGTAACTTTTCTTTCGAACAAGTTAATGTTATACTGGCGTATTCTATATGTTTGCAACCACAAGAATTCAATTAAGATGAAGAGAGTAATGATATAAGCAGCATACGTATCAAGAATTCACAAACTCATAGCAATAGATAGTATCTCATAAGGCTTCCATAACCCTAACAGAGAAGTTTAGCTACTCATGAGTGCAATGAAAATCACAATAGACATCATCATCATCATACCAAAATCTAGAACAAGCTTGACGAGTTGGATGATTTTTGGCGTCAAAAAGGTTGGACGTTTTTCTTCCTCTATCCGTGCCTCAAGTGAGTCGTGTTTCTCTGTTAGTAACTTACAGAATCTATAAATTAAAGAATACTAAAAGTCGGATGAAAGATTAGTAATGTAATCGGAAAGAATTGATAAGAATGGGGAGGAATGAATGAATATGTGAATAATAAAAGGCTTCGAATTAATTAATCAGTGAATGAGCGAATCCTGAAAAATTCAGCATCATAGGGTTTTTATAACATCCTTGTCCTAGTCCTACTGAAATAGGGTTTTTATCCTTGTCCTAGTCCTACTGGGTTACTGCATACTTGTCCTAATCCTACTAAGTTACTGCTGATCCCCCAAGTCTTTAGAAATATTGTTTTTGCCCGGGACAAGTTCTCCATGCATCACTTTCAGTCCACAAGTTTCCAGAAGCTGCATTCCTTCTTACGTGAAGTTTTCTTTGGCGTCCAACAGTCCATAAAATGCTGAAATCTTCATCATAAATACCTGAAATCTTGCTAATCACGTTGGTTAGCTCACTTACAGGAAAAAGGACTAAAAGTGTAGGAATTATATATTTTGTCCTCAAAACTTAGCTAAAATATGGGTACATTAAGGTGCTTTAGGCGTGTAAATACGCCTAACATCACATGACGACCTTCCCACGTACATTAGTATTTGATCAAGAACACCACCGTTGTTTGATTTCTGAATAATTGTACTTCTGGAGAGTGCTGCTGATGAGTTCTGAGGACTCTCAAGAGCCTTATGGTAATTCTTCTTCTTGAACACACGGCACACCACCCACCCTTCTTCCTGGTTACTTGATTCTGATGCCTGGATATTAATGAAACAATATAATCATATATATCGTCAGTAAACTATACTATAAGGTCGTCTTACTTATGTATGTACTGTAGCAAGCAGGTTACTGCCTTAGTTTCACAGATGAAAAAGGTATACCGTGCAAAATTTATTTGCACAATCAAGACATTCTTTCTCTACACATACATTATTGTAACATGGTATGGGTGCTTACATTACATTATTCGAGAGGTGAACCACCTCTCGAATATAAATATGTGTCAATCTCTCTACAGTGTAAGAAATCTAAATATGAAAAAATAGGCAGATCTGGTGAATTGATCCATGATGATTCAATAGATATCAAAACCATGAGAATTTATTATTTTACTGTTAAATCATAATTTAATGTTGAGTTTGTAACTTAATTTAGTAATCTTTTTTTTTTTGTAATTTTCATGCAGAGAGTGACATCTTCTATTAAGACTCATCTTGATACTTCTTTAGATGGGATTATGAGCCGTATTATTTTGTCGCAGCATTTGGACACAATATTCTACTACATGAAGAAGAAGGCAAAATATGAACCTAATATTGTTGTGAAGTTCACTATAACTGATTTTGTATTTAGAAACAAGATTGATGCTCTTTATCACGATTTTGTGAAAAATGGGAAAGATTTTTCTGCCATCCCTGAGAAACATGAGGTTGAGGAGTATATCTGAGGCTTCTACTATGATGCAAACTTACCATGGAACAAGGTTGACTATGTGTTATTTCCAGTTTATGTTCCACGGGAAAAAAATGAACTTGGACACTGGATTTTGGGAGTTTTTGACTTTACTGATTGGTGCATATATATATATACGACTCCAACCGTACCATGGGCAGTGATAAAGTTGTTGAAAAAGTCATATTACCTTACCAAATATTGATACCGCATTTTCTGAAAAAGGTCAATTTCTATCTTGAGAAGGGCATTGCCAAATCTGAAAATGACACTTTGCCGATAAAAATGGTTGATGAGCTGCCACAACAAACTCAATGGTATCTCATTGTATTCATTTTTTAAATTTTCATTTTACTTCTTTTTTTGTTGTTTTCCATCTATTCACACAATATATTTATTTTGTATCACAGTGATTGTGGAGCATTTATTTGCGCGTTTGCTGAATATGTTATTCATGGTATAGATATTTCTAAAGAGATTGATATTGGTCATGTTCGCATGAGGTGTGGAGCTTTGTTGTGGGATTATGGAAAGAGAAAACTAGAAGCTGGTATAAAAGACAACACTTCAAAAAAAGTTGGCAGATTATTTGAAAAGGAAAAGAGGAAGAGAGCGCACCACGAGTAGTAGTTTAGTTTTGTAGTTATTGAAACTCACTGCACATGAAGGATTTTTAGCTATTTTTAGTTTTGTAGTTATTGAAACTCAGTGAACATGAAGGATTTTTAGCTATTTTTATGCGATTATGTAAAGTTTAAACAATCTTTTCAAATTGAATCGGCTATTTTTGATGCGATAACGTGAAATATACAATGTAGAATTGCTACTGATTCATTTGCTGGTATCTTTGTATATTTATGTTTTATTATCAAAGAATATTTTTTGCCTTTCCTTGTGGCAAGTCTTGCCCCTGAGGCAAGAGTTATTGAGTATCTTCTAAATTAGTAAACAATGTGGCAAGGCCAATTCATGCCCATGAGGTATAACTTGTTCCTATGGGGGTTGTCTTATCATTAATTATGTGTGACTACTATATGAGTATTTTGATCATTGTGAACTTTTCAATCACATTTGTCCTTGATTAAATGGCATAAAATAAGAAACAGTTTAGACCTTGTAATCCAAGGGTCATCTCCTCCTCCTCAGTAGTTGGTTCTCCACTGTTATTTTTTTGGTTAGATGCTTGGTTTTGTTGATTGGTATCATCTTATTTTTCACTCGCAATTGAATACTCCCCCGTGCTTTTCTTTTTGTAGTTTTTAATGTTTATTGCTTTTGTTCTTGGCTTATAGTATTTTAGTGTTTGGTCTAGAAGATTGATTCTCATATGGTTGTAAGATTGTAATATTCCTATAAACATATTTTGTATGGTGGAGGAAGAATGTTCTTTGAAAAAATTGTGAGTTGAACCACGTTTGATGTCTAAGTCTAGCCTATAGGGCAAGTGTTGTAGATCATTTGTCGAATCATTGCAGAATAAGCTAGTGTTAACTCTTGCCCATGAGGCATAACTTGTTCCTTTGGGGTCTAAAAATTTTGCCTCTTGGGCAAGACTTATAAATTATCCACCAAATCATCACACACTAATCTAGTATCAATGCTTGGCCATGGGACATAACTTGTTCGTTTGTTGTATTAAGTTTTTCCTCTAGGGCACGAGCTGCAGATCATCTGCCAAGTTATTACATGCTAAGTTAGTGTCAACTCTTTCCCATAGGACATAACTTGTTTCTTTGGGGCTTAAGTCTTGCCTCTAGGGCAAATGTTATAGATCATCTACCGAATCATTCCAGAATAAGGTTGTGTCAAATTTTTTTCATGGGGCACAACCTGTTCTGCATCTTGCCTTCAATACAAATTTTAAAGTGTATCCCATGGAATTATTCACATCACATCTCTTGGGGGTGTAGTCCTTCCCCGAATCCTGTTAATATGATATATTTTTACACATTAATATATAAGAAAATTTAACATGCTAAGTAATTTTTATAAACAATCAATAAGAAGGAATTGAGTTAAATACTTCACCACAAGTTAAAACTTCATATAAATAAGGTGACATTCGTGATTGAAATTCAAAAGTACTTGTTACTAACTAAAATAGGGATCAAAAAATTCTATTATAATTGCTATTTTGATCCAACTTTAAAAAGTAAAACTAATCATGTTTTCTTATTTTTCTTTTTGTATCTTCTTGCATATGGATGAAGGATAGGAGTATAGTGACAATTTGATCTGTTATGCTCGGTCATTTTGCATCTCAAACATCTATAATTATTTCTTGAAGATTCTATTCTGCAAGGATATCTGAATATTTGTCTTCTCCCAAGCAGAACCTCCTTATCTGGGGGGTTTGTGATCAGATCCTTTATGCTATCGGGGATAATCCATGATGTTGTGCTTTCAACTGGTAGGATTTCTCCCTGGTATGTTTGTAGCCAAGACTTTCTTGAGAACCAATGAGAACAATAGCTAAACTTGTTCATATGTCTACTCTCTATCGCTGCAATTGCATGGGTGCATGGTATCTCATCTGTTTGAAATACCAAGCATTGACAAGTCCTGCTCTTCAGGTCTACAATATATTCAACTCCTTCTTCTCTTACAACAAATCTTGTTGCATCAATGGGGTCTACCTGTAAATAAAATGATAAATAAATGACAACTTATAGTGAAACATCTAGTATACAAGAAGAATTGGGCATACAAAGCAATCAACCATACATAGGGTACGAATCTTGAGGCAACCAAAAAATAGCTACAATCAAGCATATAACATCAAATCACAATCTAATATTGAACTAATCAAAAATCTAATAATAAGTGATCAATAATAAGGAGTAACAATTAAGGTTCTATTTTAAAATGGAAGAGAAGGGCCAATATAGGGGATAGTTAGAGTTTTGATGCTTGGCTTGGTCAGGGAAAGTGCAGGAGAAGGATCTGTCATCCAAGGAATGAGCTTTCAAAGTCAAATTTCCTGTATTATATGAAAAAAATAGAACCTTGCTCAAGAACAACAGCGAATTCAATAGTGATGCTTCCAACATATAAGCAGGAGAATCAACTACAAATAAACTGACGTAAAACAGATATTGCATCTAATTTAGGAGTAAAATCAACTATGATAGTGAAACATCTAGTATATGACCAGAATCATCCATACAGAGCAATCAAACATACATAGGGGACGAATCTTGAGGCAACCAAAAAACAACTACAATCAAGCATACAAAATCAAATCACAAGCGATCACGCAGCTATGAGCGGAAGCAACAAAACACATATTTCGCACGAATCTCGAGAAAATAAAAAAACTAGCAATAAATCAGAAATAACAGTAAACCAGCTATGTATAATCTGCAATAAAAAAACAGTAATAGTATATTTCCCTATTATCAAAATACAATTTCAATTACTTACTTTAAATTTCAAGGCGACTTGAATCTTGTCAGTCACCTCCACTTCCGCCCAACGTGTGATGTCATGAAAGTTGCCTTGCGATTCCTTTTTTCTTTCATAAAACCAACTTTGTAAATTGTTCTAAATGTAATCAATCAGTTTCAGTATTGGCAGTTGCCTGGCTTTTCTCAGTACCGCATTCATGGACTCCACATTGTTAGTCGTAAGTATATTGTACCTTCTGTTGGTATGAAACGAACGATCCTATATTTTTGGTTCTTCTTCTTTTTAGTACTCCACAGTAATTTTGTTGACTTTTTCTATCTCATCCATAAAAGTATAAAATTCAGTTCGTTTGTATGTTATTGCTGCGTTGTAGAAGAGTGATAGAACCACATCTGAGAAGTATCTTTTTCTTAAATTCTTCTTCATATGATAGATGCATATCCCGTGCTGACACTCTGAATAGACATTTGCAATTGCATTTGCAATGGGTGGGTGACGATCTGATAGAATAGACAATTCTCACGTACCCCAATTGCATGTCTTAACTGATTCAAGAACCAGTTATAAGACTCATTATTTTCTGAGTCTATAATTCCAAAAGACAAAGGAAATATGTTGTTGTTTCCATCCTTTGACACTGCTATCATGAGGACACCATGATATTTTACCTTAAAAATATTGCATCTACCTTATTACCAGTCTACAGTTGGTCCATCCAATGATTGAAGCGCCATATGCAAAGAATGCATATTGAAACCTGCGTTGAGCAAAAGAATATTAGTAACAATTTGCATTTGATATTTATAATCAGAGTACAATAATTTTCAAAACTAAGTCTTGCCCATGAGGAAAGAGTTGCATCTATGTTAATAATCTAATCAGTGCAATTAAAGAATAAACTTTTCCCTCTTGGGCAAAAGTTTTCAACTTCAACAGGATAAAATTTGTACAACAATTTTCTAAACCAAGTTTTGCCCATGAGGCAAGAGTTCCATGTATGTTAATAATCTAATCAGTGTAAATAAAGGATAAACTGTTGCCTCTTGGGCAAAAGTTTTCAATTTCAACAATTTTCTAAATCAAGTCGTGCCCATGAGGCAAGAGTTCCATTTATGTTAATAATCTAATCATTGCAAATAAAGGATAAATTGTTGCCTCTTGAGCAAAAGTTTTTAATTTCAATAATTTTCTAAACCAAGTCTTGCCCATGAGGCAAGAGTTCCATCTATGTTAATAATCTAATCAGTGTAAATAAAGGATAAACTGTTGCCTCTTGGGCAAAAGTTTTCAATTTCAATAATTTTCTAAACCAAGTCTTGCCCATGAGGCAAGAGTTCCATCTATGTTAATAATTTAATCAGTGCAAATAAAGGATAAATTGTTGCCTCTTGGGCAAAAGTTTTTAATTTCAACAATTTTCTAAACCAAAGTCTTGCCCACGAGGCAAGAGTTTCATCTATGTTAATAATCTAATCATTGCAAATAAAGGATAAATTGTTGCCTCTTGGGCAAAAGTTTTCAATTTCAAAAATTTTCTAAACCAAGTCTTGCCCATGAGGCAAGAGTTTCATCTATGTTAATAATCTAATCAGTGCAAATAAAGGATAAATTGTTGCCTCTTGGGCAAAAGTTTTCAATTTCAAAAGTATAACATTTGTACTTGTTCTCATCATTCCTCTTTATGTTTGTGTACGTGCCTGGGTTGTTTTCTTTCATCATGTGAAGATACGATGGCAACCTGTTGTAGTTCTCTTCCGCAGTTCCTCTTATTACCGTATAGGCATGCTGTATCGCTCACCATCCTTTGTTGTAGGATATAATGATTTCGTATTTCCTTCTCATTTCATCTACCACGAAGTTGGGTGTGATTACATTACTAGAGTCACACACGAGCTCTAGTATGTATTCACATATGACCTTTGATGTTGCATTCTTATGGTCGGACATTATGAAATCAACCGAGCAACTGTGAGCCTTTTCATATGTAGTAACCTGAAAAAGTAAAGAATCGGCAATCTTTGAGGCATGAAACCGCCATACGCAGTTGTCGTCCAAACATCGCAGTGAATATCTTGTTGTGCTTGATTTGATAACCTTGAATTGGATATTGTGTGTAATTGCAATGTTTTACATGCACGTCATTATATTTTGTTTGTCAATGAAGATCGAATTGACAATTACCTCATTCAAAGAGGCATTGTGTCTCAAGAGAGTAGTCTCGACATCAAGTATCCTCTTTTTTTTTTAGCGTACCCTCTTAATCTTGGATGGCTTAGTTATTTCAGCCTCCAATATTTGTTCAATAACTTTTAACTCGTTATTTCTATCAATACTTTCAATACTCATTTCGTTTTCATCCATTCCAATAACAACCCTTGTGAAATATGAAAAAACAAAAGATTAGTAATAATTTAATTTAGAATATATATCTTCAACAAGTAAAATTATTAAAGAGTAAGGCACAGTCAACTATTGCCTATGGGGCATTATTGTCACAGTCTTACCTTTAGGGCAAGAGTTATAGGTCATATGCTAAATCACTACAGATTATGGCAGTGTTAACTCTTGCCCATGGGGCATAACTGTCTAAAGTCTTGCCTCTGGGGAAAGAGTTATAGGTCATCTGCCAAATCATTACAAACTAAGGCAGTGTCAACTATTTCCCATGGGGCATAACTTGAAATGTATGGCAGAATCTGAAGATTCTAAAATCGCACTTGAAACTACTGAAAAACACACGCTATAGGGGTGATTCTGAGAGGGTTGTTTACTTTAGAGATACGTTGCAAGTGATACAACATAGTTTATCAACTCAATACTCTGATAGTATGTCCTTGAAAGAGAATGATGTACTGACTATTATTGAGAAGTGGAGCAATATTGAACAGAGCACGTTACAATAAAAATTCAAGGCTTTGTGTATAAGCTAGGTAATTCAAACCCCATGTATTTTAGTGCAGTTAGACTCAAACATAAGGCATCTAAACGCTATGATAAATGCTTAATTGTGTGAACATTTTATCGAAAAGCTTCAGATGTTAGAGAGCAAACTTTGAATACTTCACTATATATTCTTAAGCAAACACAACAGGTCAAATTGGCTTCACAGCATCAATCTGCATGTATACAAATTTTCTAGTCATATTAATTTAACGTTGCAGGTCAAATGAACATAATCGTGGCATCATAAGAGGTAATTATGGACACGTCAATCAGATGGGACATAGCTTCAACACCGATACATCAGATTGTGTAGATCATGTTTATGAGGAGCAGAGCCACCATGTTCAATATTCTAGACAATTAAATCTCCATCTATATGGAAATGATTTGTACGATGATACTGACAAGAACCACGCAATACATGATGAAGAAGATGACACGCCAGCTCCTAAGCAAGTTGGATTACTAAGCTTGTTCAAATACTCAATCAAGTTGGATATAGTACTACTGTTGTTGGGTTGTATTAGGGCTCTAATAAATGAAGGATCGCTTCCTTGGTATTCTTATCTTTTTGGTAATTTCGTAAACAAAATTGCTCTGGACAAAGACAAAGACTAAATGATAAAAGGATGTGGGAGCGGTAATATATACTTAGACTTTTATTGTGTGCTTCTAAAGCTCTCAGTTAATAACCTCTTACCCTTTCATACCGCGAGCAGTAAAAAGAGATGAATTCATGAACTACTATCCTAAAGTAGACGTAACTGCTAACAGTTGATACAACCTTCAGGTGTGTGTGCTTATGACTGGACTATCCGCGATAGTCATGATCAGAGCATACTTAGGTAATTTAGACATTTTTTATCCTTAACTTAGTCTAGATTTTAACATTTGAAAGAGAGAAACGACAGTTGACACTTTATCATCTTATAATGCCAGAGACAACTTGCTAGAGATTGGTCGGAGAAAGATCAGCTCACAGAATAAGAACTAAGTATCTAAGAGCTGTTTTACGATAGGACATTGGATTTTTTGATACAGAACTGAATACTGGTGAAATTATGCATGGAATTTTGAGTGATATAGCACAAATCCAAGAAGTAATGGGAGAAAAGGTACATTGGATTAAAACACAATTATGTAATGAACAACACATCCACACAATTAAAACACAAACTGCCCACAACCTGTTCGATGGAATTCTTCAATGGTAAATATGTTACTACAACAACAGCATATCCCAAGTTCAGCTTACGTTCACCTTCCCAAAAATTAAATCAATATGCTAATTATATAACGAGCTAAAATTACCACAATGCATCAATAAGCTAAAATTACCACAATGAATTTTGATGATGAAATTCATACCTGAAGAAACCTTACAGCTAAAGTCGATTCTGCGAATGTTTGAAAGTCGATTCTCGAATTTAGAAGAAAGAGATTTAATAGCGAGTTGATTCTGGAATTTAGAAGAAATGGGTTATTCTCAAATATAAGCTGAAATTGGAAGAAAGAGATTTAACGGCAGGAGGCTATTTTCGTCCAAGAAAATATGCCTTAACAAGTTAAGGCTATTTTAACAAAGCTTTTTTATTTGGGGCTAAAATTTGAAAGCCACTCTAATTTGGTCTATATTTGAGAATGACCCTCTTCTTCTTTTCTGTGGGTTAAGTTCATAAATAGCCTTCATAAAGATTTGTTTTTGTTTTTTTAACTCCATATGATAAAAAATTTTAAATATAGTCTCCGCTTCAGAGAAATTGCTAAGCAAAGCTTTGTTATCAATAATCGAGCATAAGTTGAGGATTTAAATTAGTTTTGTCTATAAAATTGAAGTTCAGAATATTTTCAGACAAAAGTTAGAGCGTATGCTTAATTGAGGCAACAGAAGTTCTTCCCTATGATTTTTTTCAAGTTAAAGTCATTTTAAAAAAATTTATAAAATGAAAATAAAACACAATACCCAATCCATATGCTTGGTGATGCAATTTTTCCACATGTTTTCAATTGATAGAATGTGCATGCACTTAGATACAATTGAGTGATACAACTAGTATCCCCCCCCCCGCCCTCCACCCTTCTGAATATTTTTGGATACAATTGATACTCACTACTGTTTGAATACAGACCTTCCATTGATACAATTAATACAGCCTGATATAATAAGTTCTAAATTATAGCAATTTATGAAATTTGAGAAACTATTGTAAATGATTGTAATAATGTGGTTGTCCATAACTTCTTGGTGTAATTCCTTCTTTAAGTGTAGTAACTCTCAAACCTCCACTATCTCCTCATTGATCATCCACTCCCCCTTATTCTTTCTCACTTTCTCATGAGTTAATGTCATGTTTATGACATCTTTTGAAATACCTATATGTAATATTATAAATAGGGGTCTTGAGGAAGATGTTATACACACTTGAAAGAAATAAGAAACTCATATTATATTGTTCTCTTGTTATTTACTTTTCATTGTTCCTCTTAGCTTGTCTTGTTCTTTGCATTGTTAGTTTTTCTCTTAATATTGAAATACCTTATCAACACGGCTCTACACTTTTTCAAGTTTTCAATCCACTAGATAATAAAAAATTTCTAATCTTCAATTGGATATAAGTTGAGTAATGAAGATATGTGCCTTCTTGATAGTGCTACAACTCACACTATATTAAGAGAAAAGAAATATTTCTCTAATTTAATTATGAAAATGGCCTATGTTAATACAATATCCGGTAGTACAAAGTTAATTGAGGGCTATGAAAGAGCTACCTTATTATTACCTAGGAAAATAATATTGGTCATTGATAATGTATTATATTGTAGTAAATTTCAAAGAAACTTATTAAGTTTCAAGGTTATTCGCCAAAATGGCTATCATATTGAGACTTCAAATGAAGGAAAGGTTGAATACCTTTATATTACTACAATAAAGGCAGAAAAAAATTTTGTGCATGAAAAACTACCTGCACTTTCTTCTGGATTGTACCATACAAGTATTTGTACGGTTGAATCACATTTCATAGTAAACAAAAGGTTTACAGGTTCTAATGATTTTATAATTTGGCATGACCGGTTGAGTCATTCCAATTTTAATATGATGCGCAAAATTATTGAGAATTCACATGGGAATACTTTGAAGAATAAAAAATTCTTCAATCAAAGGAATTCTCTTGTGTTGCTTGTTCTCAAGGAAAATTGATTATTAAACCATCAGTAGATAAGGTTGGGATTGAATTCCCTATATTTTTGGAATGGATACAGGGTGATATATGTGGATCAATTCACCCTCCATGTCGACCTTTTAAATATTATATAGTCTTGATAGATGCATCTACAAGATGATCATATGTGTGCTTATTATCAACTCGCAATATGGCTTTTGTTGACTCAAATAATAAGATTAGAAGCACAATTTTCAAATTATGCAGTAAAGACTATTCATTTTGATAATGCTGGTAAGTTTACATCCCAATCTTTTAATAATTATTGTATATCCACTGAAATAAAAGTTGAACATTTGGTTGCTCATGTTCACACTCAAAATGTTCTAGCAAAATCATTGATCAAACGTCTTCAATTGATAAGTAGGCCGATGTTAATAAGGACAAAACTTGTTGTTTCAACATGGGGGCATGTTATTTTTCATGCAGCAACACTTATGCGCCTAAGGCCAACCAGTTATCATAAATTCTCTCCATTACAGTTGACTTTTGATCAAGAACCAAACATTTTTCATTTTAGAATTTTTGGGTGTGAGGTGTATGTTCTAATTGCTCCACCACAATTCACAAAAACCGAATCCCAAAAAAGATTAGGGATATATGTTGGGTATGAATCTCCTTCCATTATAAAATATTTGAAACCTATGATAGGAGATTTATTTACGAAAAAATTTGTTAATTATCATTTTGATGAATCAGTATATCCAACATTACAGGGAGAACATAAGCAACTAAAACATGAGATAGATTAGAATGCATTATCACTATCTGATTTAGATTCTCGAATAAATCAATGTGAGCAAGATGTTCAAAAGATAATTTACATGCAAAATTTTGTAAATCAGCTGCCAGATGCATTTACTAACCTTTCAAGGATTACTAAATCTTATATTCAAGCTGCAAATGTTTCAATTTGAGTTGATATCCCGATAGGATAAGTGACTAATGTAAATGAATTTAGTCAACGTTTGAAAAATGGTAGCTCAATTGGTTCTAAGGATAAAAATCCTCAAAAAAAATAAATGATTAGAATGATCACAATATGATGGCAATTGCTCAAAAAGAGCCTCGAGATCTAACAAATGATAAGACCACTGAGGAGGTTAAAATAGGGGGAATAGAAATAATATTGTGGTTGACAATATTGTTGCTTACAATGTTGCTATTGAAATAATGCAACAAGACGAGGATTTGAAATCAAAATCTGTCAATGAATGTAGACAGAGAAATGATTGGCCAAAATGGAAGGATGCAATTCAGGCAGAATTGACTTCACTTGAAAAGTGTGAAGTTTTCGAACTAATAGTTCGAACACTTTAAGGTGTCAAGCTTACAAATGAATTTTTGTGCAAAAACAAAATGAAAAAAATGAAGTCGTAAGATATAAAGAACGACTTGTGGCACAAGATTTTTTGCAAAGGCATGGCATTGCTATGGAAGACATATTCTCCTGTGATGGATGAAATTACCTTTAGATATATAATAAATCTGGCAGTTCATGAAAACCTTGATATGCACCTAATGGATGTTGTCATGGCCTATTTGTATGACTCATTGGACAATGATATTTCTATGAAAATTCCACAAGTCTTCAAAGTGCTGGAAGCATATAAAAGTTGGTAAGAAACTTGCTCAATAAAGCTTCAGAAATTCTTATATGGATTAAAAATTCTTATATGAATTGAAACAATCAGGGCGGATATGGTATCTTAGCGAATATTTGTTAAAAAAGGGGTACAAATATGACCCTATTTTTCCTCATATTTGTATAAAAACGTCTGGATCTGAATTTGCTATAATACTTATGTATGTTGATGACTTGAATATCATTGGCACTTCTAAAGAGCTTTCAAAAGTTGTTGAGTGTTTGAAGAAAGAATTTGAAATGAAAAATTTGAGAAAGACAAAATTTTCTCTCGGCCTACAAATTAAGCATTTGATAAATGAAATTTTTGCCATCAATCAACATACACTGACAAGATTTTAAAGCGATTTTACATGGATAAATCATATCAGTTGAGTACCTCAATAGTTGTGAGGTCGCTTGATATAAACAAAGATCTATTTCAACCTCAAGAAAATGATGAAAAGCTTCTTGGTGATGAAACTCCATACCTTAGTGCAATTGGGACATTAATGTATCTCGCTAATAACACTCGACCAGGTATTTATTTTGCGGTAAGTTTATTGGCAAGTTTCATCTCTTTCCAACAAAAAGACACTGAAATGGTGTCAAGCATATATTCAGATATCTTCAAAAAATTATTGACTTGGGATTATTTTATTCTAATGAATTCAAGTCAGAAATTATTGGTTATGCAGATGTAGGATACTTGTCTGATCCACATAAGGCTCGGTCTCAGACGGGTTATTTATTTACATATGATGGCACAACTATATCATGGCGTTCAATAAATCAAACATTAGCAACAACTTCTTCAAATCATGCAGAAATTATTGTCATTCATGAAGCAAGCCGGGAGTGTGTTTGGTTAAGATCAATGACTCAACATATTCAGAAAATATGTGGATTTTCTTTGAATAAGAATATTCCAACTACATTGTATGGAGATAATGCTGCATGTATAGCTTAGTTAAAGGGAGGATACATTAAAGAAGACAGAACAAAACACATTTCACCAAAAAAAAATTTCACTCATGATCTGAGAAGAAAGGTGAAATAGATGTTCAACAAATTCTTTTGATTGATAATTTGGCAGACATATTCACTAAAGCATTACAACCTCAATATTTGAGAAGCTGGTATTCAAGATTGGGATGCGTCGTCTCTGAGAAATTAAATGATGTTTGCATCATGGAGAGTAAAGTACGCGTTGCACTCTTTTTTTTCTGGCCTAGGTTTTGTCCCAATGAATTTTTCTGACAAGATTTTTAGCGAGGCAGCAAATAATGCATATATGAATATATGTGTACTCTTTTTCCTTCACTAGGATTTTTTTCCACAGGATTTTTTCTTAGTAAGGTTTTAACGAGGCACATTGTCTATTAATGAAAATCCAAGGGGGAGTATTGTAAATGATTGTAATAATGTGGATGTCCATAACTTCTTGCTGTAATTTCTTCATAACTTCTTGGTGTAATTCCTCCTTTAAATGTAGTAACACCCACACCTCCACTACCTCATCATTGATCATCCACTCCCTCATATTCTTCCCCACTTCCTCATGAGTTAATGTCATGTTTATGACACCTCTTGAAATACCTATATGTAATACTATAAATAAGGGTCTTGAGAAAGATGTTATACACACTTGAAAGAAAGAAGAAACTCATATTATATTGTTCTCTTGTTATTTATTTTTCATTGTTCCTCTTAGCTTTCTTATTCTTTACACTAGAAAACTTAGCCGCGCTTCGCGCGACCATGAAATATGTTATTAAATATATATTTTAATTTATTATAATAAATTAAAAATGATCACAGAATCGTAAATTGTGAAACTCAATGATGAAATATTTTAATTGTATACAATGATATCAAACACATGTAGTATCATATCAATATATATATATATATATAAAAAAAAATTCATCCTATAACCCTCTTTCAGTTATCCTTGTAATCGTTGTAGATATATAAAAAAAGGAAAACTCATCAAAAAAATTAATAGAGTTGTGGTTGATTTCCAATTGTAAACATGTAGTTGTTTAAAGTAAGGACAAAAAGAGAAAAATAGCTTAAAAAGAAAGTAGTCCGCAAAGTGATACGAATAGTAAACCTTGAAAAAAATTGATTGAGTAGAAGTGTCTCTAGACGCTTTAATTTTGGATGTGAAGTTTCAATTGATCCAGGTTAAAAAGAACTCGCTCAACTAAAGAAATGCACTTTTCTGTTTTCTTTGGATTTTTTTTTTTTAATTATTGACGTTCCACTCATCAATGGCTAGCAAAATAATTTTTTTTAAAGGAAAGTACCTATAAAAAGCAGAAAATAATCATTCAAATGAAGTAAATTAAATTAAAAGCTGAACTTACTGAACATATAGTAGTAACTAAAGGCATATTATAAAAGCCCCAACAGAATATGCATATTTAATTAATATAGTAGTCTTTAAAGCTCAATGATAAAAACCCCTAATATTCTGCAACTACATGAAAGATTCCTTTCAATTTCTCATTAGTTGAAACAAATATCTTTCAACTTCTACGTTAAGTTTCAGAGAAGAGTAACAGTAACAACATGTTGATGGAGAAGAAAGTTTGTGATTAGGATAATTAAGGGGTGTGACTAAAAGAATTAAGATAACTATAAACTTACATGAATATCTATTTACCATGAGTTTACTCAATCATACCTCATAATAATTCCTACAATTCATTAAAAAAATTTAAATATTATAATTGAAATAAAATCAATATCCCAAAAGTGTATAGAGAGAACTTGAAATGCACAACAATAATTAAATTTATATTTTAAAATACTATGAAAATCAACTTTCTTCTTGCATTATAATATGTGTCGTATAGAGAAAGTTCTATTCAAAAGAAACACAAGACTAAATTTTAAAAAACATTATCAATAAATTGAATAACAGAAAGAGAAGAAAAGAATAGAAAATATTCACCTAAATATGATTAAGGAGTCAAATTCATGAATCGTTAAAGGATTACAAAAAGAAGAGTAAACCAAACATTTAAGGTGGTGAAGGAAATTAGAACGATATTAAACAACTCATATTGAATAATGGGAGGCAACTCTTCAGTTTCTCCAAAAAATTTATAACTCCCAAAACTGTTAATGTGAATTTACTAATATTATCAATGGTTCATAAACCAATGATATACATTCTATCCTTAGTTAATTAGGTAGTGGAAAAGATTCTTCATGGAATTATTAATGTACTTAGTAGAAGTTGGGGATTTTATTTAAGTAAACGTGAATAACTTTTGTTTTTGAAACTGATAATTAAAATTGCACCATTTTAAAGAATAAATGTGCATAACTTTTGTTTTTGAAACTGATAATTAAAATTACACCATTTTAAAGAGTAAACGTGCATAACTTTTGTTTTTGAAACTGATAATTAAAATTGCACCATTTTAAAGATCAAAATTTACTTTGTCTGGGATTTTAAAGCCATTTTAAAGGGAAAAAATATAAAAAAACACAAAAAAGATAAATAGCATTGGAAGGCTCTAAAGCATGCCACATAGGATGAGTCAATATTCTCCTTGATATATATATATATATATATTAAATTATTATTGAAAAGATTTCTTTTTTTCTTAATTATGTTTATGGCATATTATTTGTATATCCCTACTCTTTTTTTCAAGTTTTACTAAAAGAATTCACTCTTACTACAATAGAAATACTGATAATTATCAATTACAAAATTAAATCTTCAAAAATAACAAATACCTCATCATTATAGAGAAAATAAATTGCATAACAATCTCTCTTCTACTAAAAGACAATAAGAATAAATGAATGGTAAAATTAAAAATTTATTACATGTTCGGATTCTACTATATATATATATATTTGATGCTTTGGAAAAAGAACTTGAGTGCGAAAAAATAGAAAAAGCAAAGAGCTATTAGAAGATAATATTTGTTTAAAGGGAGGTGAAGAAAATAGAGGAGGAATCAGAGGAAAAAGAATCAGTTATTTATCTTTACAAACAAATGAAAAGTGCTAGATAGAATTCTATATATCACTACGCTAAGCCTGAAACATAGATAAAAGTGTTTTAGCAAATAGTGAAATACAATCATTTCAGAGAGTATTTACTTTTTTCTTTTCTTTTTTGGAAAATTGTGAAGATGAGAAAAGTATTTACTTCTCAATAGACCTCAATAAAAACACTATTATATTGCTCATAATACAAATAGGAAAATCTAAGATAAAAACTAATGCCTGCTAAAGGCAAAATCATCTCAACCTATACAAGTAAGACGAAGAATGAGCAGAAACAACAAGTGGAATAGCATCAACTACTCGCGAGCCACTGTTTCGGTACAGTTAAGTTGAACAGTATTTCACTATAGTATGTACCTACTTGTAGAGGAAAAATGAAGTAATAAAATTGTAATGCCCCGAGTCTGCACCCCGAACGTCACACGGTGCTTACTACCCCGAAGGACCATAAGCTAACCCATGACTGGTACCTGCTGTGAGCACTGAATAATTATACTGAAATAATGTGAAAGTTTGGCTGAAATGCCATAAGGTTCATAATCTGAATATAGATAAATATAGCAACTGATAATAACATCTGCAAAGCTGAATACTGTCTGAACTAGTCTAGTCTGAAAAGCCTCTAACTGAACTGCCTGAACGTGGATTGGATGGGACAAACCCCCAACTAACTCTGACTAATGAAATACTGAAGCTATTGTAATACTGCAATAAAATAATATCCTCGATAGATGAGGACTCACTACTGAATCTGTTACTGCTAACTGAATCTGTCTAAGCGCGGTAAAAAACCTGAGCGTTCGAACCTATGATATGAGATATCATAGTGCAAAGAGAGAGTATGCGTCAGTACGTGGAATGTACTGGTATGCTAGATGAGGTAAGGATGAATGCAAGGGTTCATATGCATGAATAGTAACTGACTGAATGATATGAAATAACTGAATATGAGTACATGGATAACTGTAAATGTTGTGAATACTGAGTATGCAATACTGCACATATACATATATACTGTATCTAGATCGGTACTGAAACTAAGTACTGAGTTCCGATAACTGAGTAACTGATATCTGAGGTTACTGGTAACTGAATTACTGATAACTGGGTGACTGTTTCTGACAGTCTTTATTCTGTAAAACTGAACTGAGTTCTATACTGAGACTATAGGAAGTAATCATCTAACCGATATGCCCCTCTTTAAATTGATTGTGGTCCAACCTGGAACTCTAGTTGGAAGGGTGTCAGTACTGTACCACAGGTACAGACACTGGCTGTGTGGATCCATTGAATGTCGTTCCGAAGGACTAAGGGTCACCCTCTACTGGCAGGTTCCCAAGTGAGAACGGTATTAACCTCAACTGGTAAACACCTTATCAACCCTCAACTGGCAGGTTGATATCTTAACCTACGCTGGCTACGTAATTTTGGAACGCAAGGACTGCTACTAAGGATCACACCCTCTACTGACAGGTGAGCCCCCATCCTTGGGTTTGCTCGATGCTGAATCCTACTCCCAACTGAATGACACTGATTATTTAACTGAACTGAACTGGACTGAGTTTCACTGAGTTTTGTAACTGACTGAGTACTACTGTTCATGATATTACTGATACTATTCCGTAGCTATTATAGTTCTAGGTAAACAGCTAGATTTTCGAGTATTAAATACCCCCAGGACTCGATAGCATTGAAAGTAAAGCATGGCATGATCTTAAAAGCATAGCAATAGTTGCTTGCTAACAATACATTCATTAGATATTTTGTCGAACACTTGAGAGGCATGAACTTGTACATGAATGAGACCATATGATAACATGTCATGATGTCAATGTCACTACTCAATTTACATAGGCATTATATCAAACACTTGGGGAGCATGATTATTTCACATAATAATAAACATTTATAGATATCATAGCTACAACATTCAACTTGTAAATTTAAGGAGTTGACATGAGAATCACATAATTCATCACACATGCTATCTTAATTTAATGAAACTTGTAATTAATCATGAATTGAAACTCAAACAACATCATGAACATGAATACAATCTAATTTAAGCATGTAAATCATGAATAAATAAGCTTGTAGTTTTAAAAGGGGTTCTTGGACTCCATGGGTGAAAGGAACCTATGAATGAACACCTAACATACCTGGGAAGTTTAATTCTTGAAGATTCTTAATGGAGTTCTTGAAATTTGTTCTTGATTTCTTGAGGGCTAGGGTTTTCTATTTGAGAGAGAATGATTTGATTTTGAGAGGAATTGAGTAAATAATGACTAATTAGGTTATTAGGGCATCAAATCATGTGTTTAGACTGATTAGGGCAATGGAAAAAGATCAATTTATCCCTGGAATGAATTAAAATTTCTCCACTGAGAATTTCGATTTTGGCCTTCACCGCAACGCGGTGGCATCGCGGTGAGCCACTGAAAGTTGGGCTAAACTGTGAAAAAAATGAACAAATGCGAGATTGACACTTGGCGCAACACGGACTTATCGCGGAGCCTCACTGAAAAATGACAATTGTTAAAATGGGCATTGGCGCGATGCGCCGTTATCACGATGACACACTGGAAAATGAAAAACGAGAACTGAAACTTTGGTGCGACGCGCTGAAATTGCATTACGCCACTGGAAATTGACAATTGCCATTTGGGCCCTCACCACGACGCAGTGCTTCTCAATTTGGCACACTGTTTTACTAAAAATGCTATAACTTCTCACCCGGGTATCGAATTTGGGCGAAATTTATATCGCTGGAAAGTTGACTGAATTTCCTACACAATAACAAGTGTTAAAATGAATTTTTTTTTGAGTATTTTGAGTATTTTGAGAATTTTATATAGAAATACTGGTGTAACTGAGAGCTAAACTGAGTTAGGGAAATATGGGGTATTATAAAAATCAAAGTACAAGCATTTGATAAATTGTTACATATTTGCTGAGTTGATTCAAGTCAATTGTGTGAATTAATTATATACTTGAAGTCTATTTATATTAGAGGTTAATGAACAAAAGATAATACAAATTTCAGCACTAATGGCCTTTGATTTATGAGGGGAAACCATAGGATTAAAAACGGCTAAAACTGAAGTCATAATACTTGTAACTTTTCATAAGCATTGATTTTGTAACAACAACTGTTTGTAACAACAATTTATCAATTGCTTATGATTTTACTTAACCACCACTTGCTTTTGCTTATTGAATGACATATCACTATATTTATTAGAATTCATTGCAATTGATTAATAGTATTTTATGATTTATAAATGAGAAAAAATTAAAAAAAAGTTTAAAAAAGATAAATAGTTTTTCCTAATTCTTAGGCATGCCACATAGGATGGACTAATAGTCTCCTTTATATATATACTAGATAGTGATAGCCCGTGCTAGCACTAGCCCAACATTGAAATAATTTTTTTAGCTAACTGACGTATTATTTACAGGTATATAGTATGTGATTGTCAAATGCAATTCATGATTGCATCTACATGCTATACTATTTACGATCTGTTCTGCGATCTGTGTTCTTCATAGCTTCTTACCAGCATCTGCGATCTTCGTAGCTTCTTGACAGCATTTAGCAAAAAGTATCTGCGTAGCTGTAAAGTAATCAATTGTTATCTTTTGTGACATGGGAAAACCCACAGCAGTTGAACAAGGAAGTAGAGGAAGTATGTGGAAAAGAAACCACATAACCCCAAAATAAGCATGGGAGAGAGATTTCAGATCGCACATGTACAAATTAAGACGAACAACAAAGTGAATTTGACACAAATTTAAAAGAATAACTAAATTAAGAATTGTAAATAATATGGAAAGATGCATGAGAGACCAGGGAAAAAAAGATTTAGGAAGAAGCAGTAACTTGAATAGTAAGATCAAGAGCTAAAAGGAATGTGCATAAAATACATATAAGCGGCAAATTCAGAAAACACAAAAGGTGACCTACAAAAGTAGGTCATTTGTTTTTCAGGGGAAAAAAAAGATATAATCTGAGAAGTATTTGAAGTTAACCCCTATTCCTCAACATTAAACTCTATAAATAAATGTATGAGAGTATGCACACACTGCACACGCCAAAAAATGTGAAAAGTAGAGATATCTGTTCATATTCTTTTGTTAGAAGAGAAAGTGTATGCATAATCAGCTGGTGTATTTATTTTTTGGTTGACTAAATACTAAACTGTTCAAACATCAAAGTAATATAAAAAAGCACTCAAAATCAGAAGTTAAAGACAAAGGTTCGGTATCTAAACTTGTCACTCATACCAAAGGGTGAGCAACATAGCTACAACTTTGCTACTTAGATGCTCATACTTCAATGCGACCTAGAATCATAACATAGTCTCACAGTTGTATGAGATTTTATTAACAATTACATCCAAAAGATGCTAAAACTTGGGATATCCGTTGTAGAGTAATTTACCTTGACACAACATATGCCATAAGTTTCTGCCGCAGTGAGAGAAAATAGTTGTTCTCCAATTTTATTTGAAATTGTTGTTGTTGCGAGTATCAGCTCGAATGGTAAATTGAAATTGGCATCTGTTATAATGCAAATAACTAATTAAATGGAGAGAAATAAATAGTCTGAAATCATAAATAGTGGTTGGGTAAAATAAAAGATGTATATACATGTGTGTAAGATGTGTTGATCAATGAAAACGTGTACAGTAGAAAGCTCCATGTGAATAATTTCATGAGAAGGATTGCTCACAGTTAAAGTAGACAAAATGCAGATCCACTAATCCTCATTGCATAGTGACAATTCAGCTTGGATACAAAATATTTGACCATTAGCAAGTGTGCCGAAGGGTAAATTTAAGCAACAATCTCATTCATGTAGCAGTTTCGTACAGACCACATGTTTTAGGACTAAAGAGAAATAAGAAATTTTCTGTTCTTCAATTGAATTGACATATATAATTCAAGTTAGTGAAAACTTTATAGTCTAAAGTAACTTTTAAATATTTTTTGGCCTTGTCAAAGAGCTTCAAATTACTAATCTTGAAATCAAGTTATTGGCCTAAATAGCTTAAGCCACTTGATGTCCTAAGAGAAAGGACCTTTTCATTAGCTTTTCTCAATATGTAAGTTTTAATCACTCACCTAAAACAAAATATAGCAGAGTAGTTGTTACAAACTCAAGTTATAAACATCAGTCATTAAAAACATGCCTAAAAGATAATCAGGTTCTATATCAAGCTCTAAAGTCTTTAATGAGAGTAACAAGGATTGATTTTACTCTACACCAGATCACTACAACAAATGAACATACAATGAAGTATCTCTCTTTTGGTTTGAACCAGCTTTGCAAGCTATCGTTTAAGAAAAATTTTCTTTGAAATGATGAAAGATTGAATCATTCCTTCACCTCTATAAAGATTGAATCATTCCTTCACCTCTATTTTGGCTATTCCTTTTCAGAGGTGATTTATTCATGATCTAGAGGAAATAAGAGCTTGGATTCGCAGACAGGATATAGAAATTGGGCCCAATCTATAAAAAGTAGCTTCCAACTTTGAAACAAAACGCTCCGAAACATAGTATACGTCTAGAACTGGTGATGCAGATAATTATCGGGCACAATGTATATATAGTAGCTTCTAACTCTGCAACAAAACGCTCTGGAACATAGTATACGCCTAGAACTGGTGATGCAGATAATGTGGGGTATTGGTTGAAATTAGAGCGAACTCAAATGCAATTTACCAAGTCAAAGCAAGGGGTTGAAAAAGTAGACTGCATCATCTTGTATAATTCACATCGTCTAACCTTTTTATCAGCATGTACTTTTTCTAAATTCAGATCAGTTTTATTATTTCTGTTCGATATTCCTGCAACACTTTTTTATTTCCTGAATACGAAATATAAATAAACTATTAGTTTAATTTTTGTTCTTGTGATTTACTTTTGCATGTCAGTACAACGAATTCACTGTGACACTACATTAATGAAAATCCAATCAAATAAAATGCTATCCAGCTATAAGAGAAAACACGGAAAAGATTTAACGACGAACTGAATGAAGGGAAAAGAGAAACATCAGCGGAAATAATTTGAAGAAACTTATACCTGTAGTTACAATATAGATAGAAACAGTGGAAAATCCTCAATTGAACACTGCAATTCGATTTTTTTGCAAAAATTTAGTCTAATTTACACATTATGGTTTACTTAAATTCTGGGAAGACACATAGAGAAAGGAACATACCTGCAGTCCAGAAATCCTAAACCCTCAATCTGTGGCCTTAAGTCAAAATTGAAAAACTCCAAAGAGTACACAATCAGGCAAAAATAAATCAAACAATATGTTAAAATTAACAAATATGGAGAAAATCTGAAAAATTTGGCGATGAACAAAATAGAGAAATATACAAACAGAGATGATATCTAGTGATACAGAGAAGTACCGTTTGACGATTCAACTTTTTGGAAATAGTTTCTTACGTTGATACATTTGTGAATTTGGAATTGCTAGAGGAGAATAGGAGACTAACTAACGAAGAGATTGTTAGTTTCTGTGTTGAGTTCCTTGGGGCAGCCAGTGACATAACTATAGCAGCGATGCATTGGACTATGGCGTACTTGGTTAAGTACCCTGCCATTCAAGAAAAACTGTATAAATAAATAGCATGCAAAATTGCAATAGCACATAAATTAGAGGAGGAAATCACGATAAGTTGATGACTGAAGAGGATATAGGGAAATTGTCATATTTAAAAGCAGTGATCATGGAATGTTTAAGGAGGCATCCACCATCTCATTTTTTTGCTACCACATAGAGTGACAGATGAAATACAATTGAATGGCTACGCGTTACCAAAGAATGCGATAATCTATTTCATGGCAAGAGAAATAGGATTGGACCCAAATGTGTGGGAGGATCCAATTGAATTTAAACTGGAGAGGTTCTTGATGGATGATCATAGAGAAGATGGCGATACGTTTGATATAATAGGAAGCAGAGAGATCAAGATGATGCCATTTGGCGTAGGGAGGAGAATATGTTGGACCCAAATGTGTGGGAGGATCCAATTGAATTTAAACTGGAGAGGTTCTTGATGGATGATCATAGAGAAGATGGCGAGATGTTTGATATAACAGAAAGCAGAGAGATCAACATGATGCCATTTGGTGTAGGGAGGAGCTATCCCCGAGCTATGATTTCGCTATGTTCCATTTAGAGTACTTTGTGGCTAACTTGATTTGGCGTTTCGAGTGGAAGCTTGTGGAGGGTAACGATGTTGATTTAACTGAGGAGATGGATTTCACCTTTACTATGAAGAAACCACTGTGAGCTCGCATAAGCACATAAATGACCAAAGTTCGTTGTAGTAACTATAAGATCTCAAAGTACATATACCAGATCAACAAAACAAATGAAAGAATGGATAGTCTGATGAGAAATTCATTCAGAAGACTCTACTAGGTTGCAGCAAAACGAAACCAAGAACAACAATATCCAATGTAGACGCAACATCAACGAAACGAAGGAAATTCTAAGGCAAACAATCAAAAACCAAATTAAGAACTCACATAGATGATGAAATCAACCTTGGAGTAGAAAATCATTATGTGGGCGCCGACTCTATGTTCCTTCTCTTCTTCTTTTTTTCATCAAGAAGAGGCTTAGTGTCATACACGCACCATTGTACCTTCTATTCTTGTATAAGATATATCAAGTTATTTTCAGTATGGATTTTAGATCTAATTCTGTAAGCTGTAGTCAAAAAGTTTAAACATAAAATTTATATTAAATCACAGAACCACAAACTCATATAACTTCATTCCTAAACAGAAAGCAATATTTAATTGTATAAAAAATTGTGCTGGCAAAAAACATATTCCTTTTTAAATTAAGCAAAACAAATAACCAGTTCTACATACCACAACCTATAGTTGAATTTAATTATTCGGTTCATAACCTGAGAATGAAATATTTGAGACATAACCCTTTTCGTTTTACACCTTAAATTTGGACTCTTTCGTCAAACAGTACATGGAATTCCAAGAGAACGCAAACTCCTCAGCATAAATCAAACCAAAAAAACACCTAAAACAGTAGATGCAAAACAACGACAAAGAAACTAAGCAGTTACCTTAGCAGAAAAGGTAAAATCGACGATACACAATATCGAAGAGAAACTTACCTAATTTATGTTTTCCACCAAGTTTAAAAAGCTGAAACTTTGGCCAAGAAATTCCATCGTTGATCGCCAAACAAACTCACATAAAATACCAACTGAAGATCCTGTTGTTCTATAACACTCCCATTCTCGTTTCTTCTTGTGCGATCTTCTTGCTCTTCACCTAATTCGTTGCTGCCAGTGTTCCGTAAGAAATTCATAGTCTACATAAAGTTAAGTGAGTTTAAAGTGTAAAACTAATCATCTTAGATTATGGTAAACAAATTCAAATGAGTCGATGGAAGCATGCATGTAAGCAGAGAATAGACATAATAATACAGTAATACAAGTTGCCAAGAGGATACCGATATTCTGTAACTTAAAACAACAAGAGAAAAAGAACACCCAACCACGTTCTCACATGATTTTAGTATCATGGTCTCTAAATAAAACATAAAAAAATTGAAAGGTGCAGCCCATGGTCTATCAAGCAAGTTTCAATGAAACTAAGAGGTCGCGAACTCGCGATAATGTGCAAAAGCCAGAGAGAAAACATAAAGAATTCTAACAGATAACATAGAACTTTGTATTTTAATTGTCTGTTTCTTCACTATTGTTGTTCTACAAGAAAATTTAGTGTTTCGAGAATATGTTTACACCTGTTGAGGAAAATTTCAAACAAATATGTGTTAATCGGATATACACAATTCAAGAAATCATAGAATAGAGTAGTCAAAAAGAGATACTGATAAAATAGCCATTTCCTAAAATGGGTACACAAATAAAGATAGAGTGAAACAAATTCACCTCAACTACAAAGGATAAGTTTTCAAACCTACCAAGCATCAATAGCGTGTTGAAAATCATGTAGCCGCAATGTCCTGCATAAGAACTGTGGTGTATTGATGATTATACAGTGTCTTAAATGTGTTTTGTAGCTCTATGGCTCTTCCCTTTGGCTCTTAAAAAAAAGATCAATCCAAAATCATAGTACGAAATCAATAACACAAATGGACAATTATGGTGGCTAAAAACTATCAAACATAGAAGCCGTTGGTTTAATTTCAGACGGTGGCAGTCCAACATATTGTCGAAACTTTGTTCATTGATTCAGATGGGCAAGGACAGTGCTTGAAGAATTTTAGAGCTACTTATTCAATAAGTGAGAAAACAGGAGATTCCAGAATTGTCCAGTGTTGTAATTGATAATTGAAATTACTTGTTTGCCCCTATACGATCTACCTATTACGGTTATACACTTGGTTGTTTCACTACTTAATACTTTGTCACTGAAAGGACCATCATAGGCAATCGAACAGATATATTACTGCTGAGTCAATTACAACCATCGGTTATAGATTAAATCAAACCGAAGCAACTTACTACGTAGTTGTAGGAGTAGAAAGCATTACCTTTTGGGCTTGTCACCTATAGCGCATATCCTTTCACCACCCACGACTTCACGAGCCTTGCTTCTGACATCGACAATTTTTAAAGCCACCAGCAGATTAAAAAAATAAATTAGACGAAAACAATTACTAACAAAATCAGAAAAATTGAGTGGAAGAACACGGTCCAAACTAAGATTGAAAGGAGAAGAAGAGAAAACAAAGAAGACAATGGATATGGAAGAAAATCCTAGATAGCCAACTGTTCCGGTGGCTAAATTTCTGATTAACATTTAATGACTTTAACCAGCCATGTTGAAACCAAGCTGCTACTCTCACTTCTTTCGACCTATCCTAGCCTTGGTGGATAAAATAACATGGTCAGTGGTCGTGATATTGGTGCCAGATATCCGTCGGAGTTAGTCAAGGTCGACAGAGTAGACAACATAGAAACTTATTTAAACACATGGAGAAGTAGGAAGAAAACATACACAGAGGCAAATTCGGGAGGAGCAATGAGAGAGGGATCAAGAAGCCCAACAATGACATCAAAATTCAGGATCTATTTGTCACCAAAATTGATCACTGGAACTTTTCCTTCTAGGTTCACCTCCACGAACCTAAAACCACAACCCCAGAATAAAATTGTCACTGTTACAATGAAAAAATGTAACCTTTGAAACAAAATGAATCTATTGTATGAGCTAGTTATCCGCACCCCCTTCAAATGATATCAGAGCTCAGTAATTTAAAAAGTACAGAAGTGAGATACAAGTCAGTTAGAGTTATTAGATTTTATCTATATTTATTGAATTAATTATGAGAAGACCATTTAAAAATAGAGAAACTTTTAGGAAAATTAAAGAATCTTTAATTAGTAATTATTCAGAATATATAAGTCTAAATAAAACAAAAGAAAACCCACAAAGATTAGCCTACCTAATTACATTAATATCTAGTATTGAAGCAAAATTAATAATCCATTTAAAATCTAGAAGAATGAGACATATACCACCTAATTATGATAAAATCAGATTTAGGTATCCGTCAAAATACTATAAATACGGTTTAAATGAATAAAATACAAAAATACAAAGAACTAAAACAAATTATTTCTGAAAAACGTAAAGAATTAAAAATAAGAATAGAAAGATTAAGTTATAATATATTTGCCGGAGTTAGTAAAAACTCAATAAATGCACAAAAAGATGAAATATCAAATTTAGAATCACAAATAGATAGTTTAGAATATATATATCAACATGAACTATTTACAATTAAATGAACAAAGAAGAATTTATAATAGACGAAAAAATATATGAAAATCACGAAGGACTAAAAATAAGAATAGTATTTTCTAATCTAGGAAGAAGATATAAGAAAATAGGTGAACATTTATATTTAATGTTAGAAAAAGAAGAATTAAAATTAGAAGATAAATTGACAGCTATGGTAAGAATAGAAAGGGAAAACGAAGAAATAGATAGAAAAAATAAAACAACAAACTACAAAAGAAATACGAAAAATAGAAGAAACTAAAAATAGTAGGATTGCTGAATTAGAAAAAGAATTACAAATGTTAAAAGATCTGTATGAAAAAAGACAGAAAGAAAAAGAAGAAAAAGATAAAGAACAAAAATTATTAAACGAAATAAATTAATTTAAAGAAAAATTAGAAATAGACAATAAAGAAATAAAAAACAAGGAATTGAAAATCAATAATATAGATGTTGAAGAAACAAATAATTATGATTTAGAAGATAGTGAAACATATACAGAAATATTAACAAATACAAAAAATTTAGAAATCAATGAAAAACAAGAAGTAATTAATGAAGAAAAATTTAGAAAACATCAACACAGAAATAAATACTCTTGATAAAAAAGAAGATCAAAATATAATACCTAGTACATCAGAAATAAGAAAACCTACATATTATAAGAATAAGTTTAAAAGATATAATCTAAAGAATGAATATGACAAATGGACACCCAAACAAATAGTTAATAAAAATTACAACTTTTTAGACTAAGATTGTGTAATTGATACAGAAAAAACAATACAATTATGGATAGGATATATGACAAAACAATTATTAGATAATAATATAAGTGTAATAGATGCACCAGAATATATAGAAAGAACACTAATAGGAACAGTGAAACTATGGTTTTTAAATCTAACTGAAAATAGTAAAAGAATATTAAGAACCGACAAACCCACAGAAGGAACATCATCAACAAAATTAACACCTATAGAATTATTAAAAAAATATGAAACAGCTATAAAAGACGAATTTAGTAGCATGACAACAAAAGAAGAACAAAATGAAGAGAAAGATATAAATAGGAATTTAATGTTAAAATTAGCAATATGTAATATGTGCTATATAGATGAATATACTTGCGCATTTAAAGAATATTATTATAAAGGAGCATATAATATAGAAGAAAGTAAAGAAATAAGAAAATTATATTTTAATAAATTACCTGAACCATTTAGTTCAAAAATAATAAAAAGTTGGGATGAAACAAAAATAGTAGATACTCTAGGAGCAAGAATAAAATTTTTACAACAATGGTATAGAAACCTATGTGAAAAATACAGAGAAGAAATAAAAATGGAAAAAACATTAATAAGAAACTTAGCATGTTGCAAAGATAAAATAGCACCTCAATTTGGATGCGAAGATAGATATTATAAAAAAAGAAAAAGACATAAGAAATATAAGAAATACAAAAAATCAAAATATAAATACAAAAAACCAAGAAAAAGATATTATGTAAAAAATTATAAAAATAAAAGACCATATAGAAAGAAAAAATCTATAAAAGAATGTACTTGTTATAATTGTGGAAAGTTAGGACATTTAGCTAGAGATTGTAAATTACCTAAAAACCCAAAAAATAAACAAATATCAGAAATAAAAATAGAAAATATAGAATATATGCAGATAGATTACATAGATTACGAATTAGAAAGTGAAGACAGTATATATGAAATTTCAGAGAATGAAACAGATAACGAAATAGATAGTGAATTAGACGAATTAAATGACTGAAGAAGATATAATTAATAATATTAACAAAAGAAGAATATTTAAATGACGAAGGAACAAATCAAAAAATAATATTTGATAACAATGTATTTGATGAAATAAAAGGAAAAGAGTTAGACTTAAGTGTAGAAAAAATATTTAAAATACCAACAATAAAAAATATATTTACTAGAAAAAAGGAAGAATATTATGTAGTAAGTCGAAAAGAGCATGTAATAGACTGTAGATATGCAAAAGGTAAAGCTAGTATACCACTAGTAACAAAAAGAATAATTAATAAAGAGATAAACGATATAAAAAGTAGAGACCCAATAAAATATGTACACCTTGGAGGTACAGAAATATTAATAAAAGCATGTTTTAGAGAAGGAATAGATACACCAATAGAATTATATTTAGCAGATGATAGAATTATAAAACCTATAAAAAAAGTATAATAACTGTCATAAAAGGAAATTTAATATACCAAAAATTTAAATTTATAATAAGTGCGAATTATTCAGTAGCAGTAACGGATAAAAATATAGACAAATCATTAGTACTATATTGGAAAATATCAGGAATAGAATTAACACCAGGAAGTAAAATATTTACAGCAAGATGCAAAAATTTATATGTATTAACAACAAGACATAAAATAACAGGAAAAAATAAAATTAATAAAATACAAATAGAAAGCCCTTTTGAACAATTCGTAAAAACAATTGATAATAATGATTATAGTTACAGAAATATAGACATAGAAGAAGATCTAGAAATAATAAATGATAGAATAAGTACAACAAAAAGAACAGCTTATGATAACCCGGAATCATCAAGCTCATCAAAAAGAATAAGTTATGAAACAAGTTCAATGGATAATTCAAACCAATATTACATAACAGGAAAGGTAAATGAAAAAGAATATTTAATACTCTTAAATACAGGACAAGAAGAAAATTATATAGCAAAATATCTAGTAAAAAATGAGGAAATAAAAACTGACAATAATATATGCCCAGATCTACCAAGAAGTTTAATAAATATTAAAAATATAGCAGAAAAAGAAATAATAATAGGAATAAGAAAAATAAAAATAGAATTTGAAGTAAAAGAAGAAATGCAAAAAACAGACATAATATTAGGAATAAAATGGTTAGAACAAGTAAAACCATATAATATAGAACATACACAATTAACTATAACATACAACAGAGAAAAATTATTCTTAAGAAGAGCTTTAACATAAAATGAAAATATATGTATTAATGAAGATAGTAGTAGAAGGATATTACAGTAGATATTATACGCCTATGATAGATACAGGAGCAGAAGCTAATTTATGTAGATATAATTGTTTACCAGAAAGTAAATGGGATAAATTAAAAACACCAATAATAGTTAAAGGATTTAATAACGAAGGAAGCTTAATTACTTACAAAGCTAAGAATGTAAAAACACAAGTATGAGATAAAATATTAACAATAGAAGAAATTTATAATTATGAACTAACATCAAAAATAGGTTCAAATGACCACTTATATGTTAGCATTTATCAGCTCTCACAAATATTACTTCAGGTCCAGTATGTCATTGTGTTATTTATCTTAGTTAATTCAACTCATGCTTAGTTAATGAAATACAACTCATGTTGTCTTTATAACTTGATTTCGTACTATGTTTAGAACATAATCTTCGCTGTCTATTGATTATGAAACAATTCTCCTATACTTATGCAGCTGTGAGGTCTCAGAACTCGGGTTTATTCTCCAGTGCTCTCTTGAAGAAAATGGTATTTCTATAACCAACCAACAATGTACAGTGCTCTTGTGCCAATAACTTTTAGCTTTAGCATTTTTTGTACCAACAAATGCTAATATGTAATACTTTCACGATCTAGCAACGTTGCAATGTAATCGTTGTTCCATATATTATGAAAAATAATTGTTTTATCTACCATCACAATTTCACCCGTGCATCTCACGGGCTCGGACCGCCTAGTTTCACAAAAAATTTATGTCTAATAGCAGAACACACTCATATGGTTCGGACATCATGATAATTGAATTTCAATAGTACCACTCTATACTCTTTATTAGGGGTGTACAGACCAAATCGTCAAGTCAAATCAAACCGAGAAAACATAATTGACTTATGATTTGGTTTGGTTAGTTTGACGTTTGAAAAAAAAATCCGACCATTCTTAATTTGGTTTGGTGTTAACAAAAAAAAAGTCAAACCGAACCCAAATCAAACCGACATAATATATATATATATATATATATATATATATATATATATATATATATATATATATATATATATATTTGTCCCTTTAAGTTGTAATATTTGTCCATTAATTGCTAATAAAATTATCCAAAACCCAATATAAACTTAAAATCAAAACTTTTCACTCTTCATCTTACTTTTTAGTTTCAAGAGAGTTTTTCGCTCCTTAATTTTCCATAATTGTGGTTTTTCATTAGCACATGAGTGAAAACCTACTTGATCTGGTCTTTAATCACAATATAATTATAAAAAATAAAAGATTATAATTTTTTTAAAAAAAAACCCAAAAAAACGAAAGAGCCGACTAAAACCTAAATCGAAAAAACTGATTTTATGTTGGTTTGATTTGGTTTAGAGTTTTAATCAACCAACATAATTGGTTTGATTTCTTTTTCAATAAGAAATCAAACCAACCCGACCTATGTATACCCCTACTCTTTATTATGCACCCCACTTTATTATAATTTTAACCTACACAATATTTTATTGTCAGAAAGTATATTTTTTTTCGTTTCAATATATGTGATATTATTTTTTTTGTGGCACTGAGTAACTTGACATAAAATTTTAAAAAATATGATAATTTTTGCAATTTATGATTCAAATTAAATTATAGATATTTGTATGGTTATAATTTATTTTATTAAGACTGAACAGAAAATTCAAAGTTAAATTAATTATTTTCACTTATGGAAGATGGCATTATTTTTCCACAGAATTTTAATTAAAATAATGCTGCATAAATTGGTGCCAATTGTACTGAACCAATCAATTTCTTCATGCATAATTAGTATAATACCTAACTGCTACTAGTACTTGCAATATCAATGCCTTTGACCAATGTGAGCTGCACAAATGGTACTCCTGTCCTTCACCATGCATATTTAACAACAAAAAGATACTCCTTCTATCCCAACTTATATAACGTGTTTTGATTAGTCATGAGTTTAATTATTTTTTATATATCTATAGTAGGTGTTGAACCTTCTTCGGCTAAGTTTTCTTCAAATATTGAACTCCTTGATTTGAAATTCTGACTTCATCTCTGGTGCCGAAACACCAAAAAAATAGTCATAGGTCCACCCCTGGCAATGGGATAATGTATAAGATTACTCCACTTGTAATCAAAAGTCCCTAATTTTAGCTCTCAATATTTAAAAGATCTTGTACATCCTCATTAAAAGTAGTCATTACCCGCCACGAATCTCAATTAAACCCAATACAAATATCTCACTGAATGAAAAATTTTAAGAAGTTTGATAATTCCAACTTCCAAGCAAATATAGATTAGTTAGAGACCTCTTCTCTTTAAAATAGAGCTGATTGTTACTCATAAAATTGAAAGTTTTTTTTTTTCCAATTACTTGTTTGTTTGTTTTCTTTCCAATTACCTGTTTGTTCAGATGATTTTCAAGATCCACTGTCTAACAATAATATTTGGCTATTAACTGTTGGATTCTCAAGCATCCTACTAACTTAACATAAATAATTAATGTCATTCTTTATAATCTTTTAATTCATTTTCATATAAAAATTGTTTTCTATGAGCATAACATTGATATAATTTATAAACCCAGAACGAAACGAAAAGAAATACATTGTCAGATTGTCAAATAAATAAATATATAAATCCCATTAAGATTCATATGAGTTTGTATGTTATAATTGTTACACCATTTATCCTAAATATATAGTATAGTACTTGATAATTTGCTTTATTAGCTATTCAATTAATGTATTAATCCTCTTTTTATTTCTGCTTCTCTTTACTTTTGATCCGGTTCAATTGATCTGAATAAATACCTAACATAGCATTATTATTGTGAAGGGATTTGGTCAAAATCCATACCATTTAATCAATTATAATAACACATATTATTTCAAACAATTTTTATTTGAAATTTTCTCAACGTGAAGTGTTAAAATATGAGGTGCTGGGTGTATAATATGACAAGAATAATCCGTATACTTGATATGTCTACTGGTCTTAATTTCGTGCAGTGCATTAAATGATATGATAGATGCGTTTGTCACAAATATATGAAACAAAACATTTTTATTTTCACGTAATAAATTTATATAATAATATAAGAAAACTGTGCATGTTGACTTGTTGCAACTCCTTGTCGAGTAAGTTGCATTTGAACTTTTAAAGCACCATAAAGTCCTATAAAATAGTGGTTTCTATTTCAATATTAAGAGCAAAACTGACAAATCAATATTTCATTTCATTTCAACTATATAGAAATGATAGTTTTGGAATGACCAATGGCAAAGTCGTTATTAAGCTCAAATGCATGGGCAAATATTAAATATTAATAAAATATCTACTGTCCTCAGATAATTCTGAAACCTCCGTTTCCCCTTCAAACGGATTCCTAATTCCTTCAATTTCAATTCCTTTTCAATGCCGCCTAAGGAAGAGAAGCTTCCAATCGACGTCGTCGAACTCGATTGTAACGGCTTCAACTCAATTGTAATGACGTCAACAACGTTCTCATCGCTGGAATGACAAAACTGGACATGCCTCACGGTGGTAAATCACCGGTAATAGAAAATAGTAACCCCGTTGTTCCACCGAATTTTCTATTTTTCTACTATATATTTATATAGAGAGAAAGAAAGGTGAGTGGAGGAAACGCCAAGGATAGTTTTATATTTATACATAATAATATCTCTGTCAAATAATCTCTGGTATGTGCTAAAATATTTATGCATTTTTTCCAATGCATCAGATCAATTATCAATAGTAATGAAATTTGGTGAGTATTTGGTAGTTCTCTATTCTTTTGGTTAGTTTCACATGATTATATTCAATTTATACATTGATGCACTGGACGTTTTTGATAATATGCCGAATTCAATTGATGGTTTTTTTTTGTTATTGTTTCTCTTTTGACAATGAATTCTGCAATAGTGATGGTTTATTGATTCTGAGGTACATTTAGCTAAAGCGTACTTCTAAAGACTGTAAATTTCTTGTTCTATAAGATTTTTAGTTTTTTACCCTTTTTTAGTGTGTGTGCATTTTTTTTTTTTTGCAAATTTTCATGGGTTTGGTTTCAATTTTTCTGAATTTGCGATGGCTTGAAGATGTTAAAGTCCCTTTATCCAAAGTGCACTTCTACATTGGAGGAAAAGAAAGTACCCTACAAGATGATCTATGTCAATGTTATTAACAAGCCCAAATGGTAAAATTTAAAGCAATTACCATTTGTAGGGGGTGTGCGGATTAGGTACGATAATTTAACTAGATAATAAATACGTATGTATTTATTATTATTGATTGGAATAATTTTCATTTTTATCTTCTTGACTTAAAATGTTTTATTAATTCATATTCTAGATTAGATATTATCGTAATTAAATTATCTAGTGTTTTAGGATCCTCGTTCTTAATATGTAACCTTTTGTATTCTAGGTATAAATTATATAGTTGGGTTTCTATTTCTTTTAATGATTTATTCTTTTCGTAAGATGTATTCATTAATTTGTTTAGTTTATTATTTTATCCTATTGAAATTTTAGCAATTTCTGTGTAGTATTTTATTCTAACTTTGCTATATTCAATGCGTAGATTTATATTTTTTATTTGACTAATTAGTATTTGTTGTTCATGTATAACTAATTTTCCATCTGCATTAAATAATTTTTCGTACGTATTAAATAAATTATTACTTGTATCTTCCTTTTCTAAGGTTAATTTTATTTTAAGTAATTTTTCTTCTAGTTGTCTTTTCTCTATTTCAAGTTGATTTCTGTAATTAACTTCTTCATATATCCAATTTTGCCTTTCTCTAATTTTCTTTATATATTCTAACATCTTTTAATCTGAATAATATCCATCTGGGTAATTATCTAGGTATAACTGTGCTATCCAATTCATAATTTCAATTTCATAGTCTAATACTTTTTCTAATATTACTCTCTTAATATCTGTAATTTCTATATCTCTAAGTATATATAAGATTAAGACTTTAAGATTATCTATCATTTAAAATTGACTAAATATTTTATTATAATATTTTGTAGTTGTTTGTTTTAGGCTTAGTAGTTCCTGTATATTTTTATTAAGAAATTCTATGTAATTTAGCATAGCAAGTATTTATAAGAGTAATTAGGTAGGTATGGTATATAATTTACTCTAGTCATATAATATTTACCAAATGCTTTTTCTAATATGATTTTTCTTATATCTACTACTTTTATATCTTTAAGTGCATACAAAATAAGTATTTTAAATTTATCTACAATCACATCAGATAAATAATTATTCATTTTAATAAAATTGCTTTTTTCAAAATATTCCCTTCAACCACGTACATAACAAAATATAATCATCTTAGATTACTATATACTAGATTATTCTTAAATAACATGTTCTTCGGTCACTATTAGCATGGTAATCTGGATATTTTCCCTTAAACAATGCCTCTACTCTGGTTACTCCCCACCACGGCTTCTTGCCTTATTGGTTTCACCTTTAGGATGGCATAGTTCTTAGGGATTTTTCTCCTTTTCCACTTTGCTAATAAACTTCTTAACATATTATTCTTCGAATAATTCTACTATAAAGTAACTAATATGAATTTATTTTATCATATCATGGTTATTGGGAACTATGAATCTAGCTATTCATAATTATAAATAGATATACCTGTTCGGGTAGCTTTGATATTTCTGAAGTTTGTTCCTCCATAGCTTTTTCCATTGAAGTATGTATGTTTTATTAACTAGGCAAAATATTTTTTATGAAATGGAGAGAGTTTTTTTGCTTAATCGTGAGAAGGTTTGCTTTGCAATGCCTTCTTACTTCTTCATTTATAGAGTGAACGAACTTTACAAAGTATTTTACATGTGTTCTCAAAAGATAAAAACAAAAAGGCTAAAAAACAAAAAAGACTCAAAAAGTCCTATAAGCTAAAAAGGCTATTCTATCTAGGCTACAAAAAGTCTTTACAAAAATAGTAACTTTCAATAATTTGAAAGACTTTTACGTAAATAATATTTATACAATAAATATCTTGTCTCCGTTTATTTTGTCGTATCTGTTGTATCTCCATTATTGCTCCTGATCTTATCTTTCCAGTTGTCGCTTTTATGTCCTTCTTATTCAAGTTGAACTTCTGGTACAATATTATCTTCTCCATTACATTTTGAACATTGATGGTCTGGATATTTATGTCCAATTAACTTGCAATATCTGGTTAATAGTTCTTCCGAAATAAATTTTTCTTTAATGGCTCTGGCGATAGGTTTTTTCTCTAGATTGAGTAAGGTCAAGATCCATTGCCTTACGTCTTCCATATCTGCTTCTCGTAGCTCCTTTGAATTCGAGTATATTATTACATTACCTCTTGAATAATAACTCCATATGGAATTTCTGTTGCGATAATTATTTGCTAATTCTTGAAGAATCGTAGATAGTCCAATAATTCTCTTATTTGCATAAAAATTTGGTATCTCAATTCTAGGTATTTCTGGTTGTTGAGTAATATCTTCTGGTATAATCATATCTCGGGTCATTCCTATTTTTACAACTTGTACAGGTGATTTAACTTCATCATACAATATCTCTGTTGGTGCCGTATAAAATTTTATAAAAAATAGGTTACCTTTGGTTATTCTTTTAAAAATGTTAAATGAATCATATATTTCTGGTATAGTGGATATTTCATTTCCGTCTTGGGTATATATGGTGCTAAGTAGTCCATATTCGTAACATGTTTTAACTAGACCTGGTTTGGTCTTGGGCAAAGCAATTAGCTTATTGTATCCGGTTAGCTTCTGGGTTATGTAATTTGTATGTGGCTCTTGGATGTTTATAGCTCTGGGGTTGGTATTTAAGAAGGTTTGTATTTTGTAAATATTTTCTATGTATGTTCGGGTTGTATGGTTGTAGGTCTTTTTGTCTTGGTTTAGACTTTCTCGGTATGTGGTGATTTGTGGGGGTATAAACATAGGATCTTTTGGTGTATTTGGAATAAATGGTTTATCAAATAGCTTGTTTAGGTTCATATTTGTATTTCTCCTAACTCCTTTGCTTGTACCTGCAGAAGTAGATTGATAAATGTTATGGGTTTTATGGAGTATCCCAACGTCTCCTTCTAGCTCTGAAATTTTAATGTCTTCCGATCGACATAGCTCTGCACACTGCTGAGTTAGCTGATTTGTAACTTCAGTTTATCTTCATTAGTCTTTAGCTTTTCTATCTCATTACTCATACTGTCCACTTTCATTGAAAGCGCAGTTAGGGTGTTGAGTATTTTTTCTATAGTGTCTTCTTCTATTATATCAGTCTGTGTAGGTTTGTCTTGATATGTAATCTGCAATAACATTTTTGTTAGTACTGATCACTTCTATGTGAAATTTAATATATTTAAAACTAGTCTCCGAATCTCTTTCGTTGTAATTGATTTTTGTATTTTCTTTGTTAGCCACCAGCGTACCTGTGTATTATCTGTTCGCACAATAAATTTGTTATATACAATATATGGCTCAAACGCTAACAAACATTTATATAATGAACATAATTCTTTCCTATTTATTTCCCATTTTATTTCTGTCTCGTTGAACGTACCTGAGTAGTATCTACAATGGTGTTCTATTTTTTCTGCTTCATATCTGTATTTAAGTACTCCTCCGTAACTATATTCACTAGCATCTGCTTCTACTATATATATGAATTTTCTATTTTCATCTGGAAATTGTAATTTTGGTAATTCTTTATAAAGTAATTTTATTTTTTGAACTTGTTTTTTATCTTCTTCATTATAGTTATATTCTATGTCCTTTTTTAATTTTTTCTGTAGTGGTTTTAAGTTTTCTGCTAATTTTGGAATATATTCTCTTGCTTGGTTTACTAATCCTAAAAATGATTGTAATTTCTTTTTCGTATCTAATTCTTCTTTCGAATTTATTATTTTTTGTACTATATGTTGTTGCATTTTTACTCCACTTTTATATATTTGTATTCCTAAAAATTCTATCTGATTTTTCATAATTTCAACTTTCTTTTTACTTAAACTTATTCCCGATTTTTCTATTATATCCGTAAATTGTTCCAATAATTTTAAATGTTCTTCTTTGGTCTTTGTATATAATAGTATATCGTCTATATATACTATACAATTAGGTAGTTGTTTAAAATAACTATCCATAAAATGTTGATATCTACCTGGTGCATTTTTATATCCAAATGGTAGTATATTCCATTCATAAAATCCTTGTGGTACCGTTAATACGGTTAATTCCTTAGATTCTTCTTCTAACTTTAGATGGTAAAATCCTGATTTACAATCAAATTTACTAAAATAATTATATCCTTGTATTTGTCTTATTTTTAATATTTTATTTGGTATTGGGTAATTATAAGCCATTGTTTTTGCATTTAAATTTCTATAATCAATAACCATTCTACTTTTTCCTCTTTTTTGTTCACTATGTTTATTTACTATAAATGCTGGGCTATTATGTTTACTATTACTTTTTTGTATATATTGTTTTTCTAATAATTCTTCTATATGCATTTTAAATTCTTTTAAATCATCAAAATTATATGTTAATGGTTTCTGGGTTATTATGCTATTTTTGTCTATTAATTCAATTTATATAATGGTTTTATGTTTTTCCCATCCTTTTAATGGATCTTCACTATATAATTGTTCTAATTTTCTGTTAATTATTTCTATCTTATTTATTGAAAATATAGTTATTTCTGTTTTATTTATCGAAAATACGACTAGTTCTATTGTATCTTCAGTATTTTTTATATGTTCTAACTTTTGTGTATTTTTTTCACTTCCTTTTATCCAATCAGTTTTCTTTCTTATTTTATTATTAACTCTTTTTGCTCTTACTTTCTGTTTACATGGTGTTGTAAACCACCAATCTGTTCTAGTTATTATATGTGGGTATAATTTATCTAGAAACGGCATTCCTAAAAGTATATCTTTTGATGTTAGTTCATAATTATAAATTTCTTCTATTGTTAATATTTTATCCCATACTTGTGTTTTTACATTCTTAGCTTTGTAAGTAATTAAGCTTCCTTCGTTATTAAATCCTTTAACTATTATTGGTGTTTTTAATTTATCCCATTTACTTTCTGGTAAGCAATTATATCTACATAAATTAGCTTCTGCTCCTGTATCTATCATAGGCGTATAATATCTACTGTAATATCCTTCTACTACTATCTTCATTAATACATATATTTTCATTTTATGTTAAAGCTCTTCTTAAGAATAATTTTTCTCTGTTGTATGTTATAGTTAATTGTGTATGTTCTATATTATATGGTTTTACTTGTTCTAACCATTTTATTCCTAATATTATGTCTGTTTTTTGCATTTCTTCTTTTACTTCAAATTCTATTTTTATTTTTATTATTCCTATTATTATTTCTTTTTCTGCTATATTTTTAGTATTTATTAAACTTCTTGGTAGATCTGGGCATATATTATTGTCAGTTTTTATTTCCTCATTTATTACTAGATATTTTGCTATATAATTTTCTTCTTGTCCTATATTTAAGAGTATTAAATATTCTTTTTCATTTACCTTTCCTGTTATGTAATATTGGTTTGAATTATCCATTGAACTTGTTTCATAACTTATTTGTTTTGATGAGCTTGATGATTCCGGGTTATCATAAGCTGTTCTTTTTGTTGTACTTATTCTATCATTTATTATTTCTAGATCTTCTTCTATGTCTATATTTCTGTAACTATAATCATTATTATCAATTGTTTTTACGAATTGTTCAAAAGGGCTTTCTATTTGTATTTTATTAATTTTATTTTTTCCAGTTATTTTATGTTTTGTTGTTAATACATATAAATTTTTGCATCTTGCTGTAAATATTTTACTTCCTGGTGTTAATTCTATTCCTGATATTTTCCAATATAGTACTAATGATTTGTCTATATTTTTATCCGTTACTGCTACTGAATAATTCACACTTATTATAAATTTAAATTTTTGGTATATTAAATTTCCTTTTATGGCAGTTATTATACTTTTTTCTATAGGTTTTATAATTCTATCATCTGCTAAATATAATTCTATTGGTGTATCTATTCCTTCTCTAAAACATGCTTTTATTAATATTTCTGTACCTCCAAGGTGTACATATTTTATTGGGTCTCTACTTTTTATATCGTTTATCTCTTTATTAATTATTCTTTTTGTTACTAGTGGTATACTAGTTTTACCTTTTGCATATCTACAGTCTATTACATGCTCTTTTTGACTTACTACATAATATTCTTCCCTTTTTCTAGTAAATATATTTTTTATTGTTGGTATTTTAAATATTTTTTCTACACTTAAGTCTAACTCTTTTCCTTTTATTTCATCAAATACATTGTTATCAAATATTATTTTTTGATTTGTTCCTTCGTCATTTAAATATTCTTCTTTTGTTAATATTTTTATATCTTCTTCAGTCATTTAATTCGTCTAATTCACTATCTATTTCGTTATCTGTTTCATTCTCTGAAATTTCATATATATTGTCTTCATTTTCTAATTCGTAATCTATGTAATCTATCTGCATATATTCTATATTTTTTATTTTTATTTCTGATATTTGTTTATTTTTTGGGTTTTTGGGTATTTCTGATAGAGGGAGTATCTTTTTGTTGTTAAATATGCATGGTGAAGGACAGGAGTACCATTTGTGCAGCTCACATTGGTCAAAGGCATTGATATTGCAAGTACTAGTAGTAGTTAGGTATTATACTAATTATGCATGAAGAAATTGATTGGTTCAGTACAATTGGCACCAATTTATGCAGCATTATTTTAATTAAAATTCTGTGGAAAAATAATGCCATCTTCCATAAGTGAAATTAATTAATTTAACTTTGAATTTTTTGTTCAGTCTTAATAAAATAAATTATAACCATACAAATATCTATAATTTAATTTGAATCATAAATTGCAAAAATTATTATATTTTTTAAAATTTTATGTCAAGTTACTCAGTGCCACGAAAAAAATAATATCACATATATTGAAACGAAAAAAAATATACTTTCTGACAATAAAATATTGTGTAGGTTAAAATTATAATCAAGTGGGTTGCATAATAAAGAGTAGGGGTATACAAAGGTCGGGTTGGTTTGATTTTTTATTGAAAAAAAAATCAAACCAATTATGTTGGTTTATTAAAACTCTAAACCAAATCAAACTAACATAAAATCGGTTTTTTCGATTTAGGTTTTAGTCGGCTCTTTCGTTTTTTTGGTTTTTTTTTTTTTTATAATCTTTTATTTTTTATAATTATATTGTGATTAAAGACTAGAACAAGTAGGTTTTAACTCATGTGCTAATGAAAAACCACAATTATGGAAAATTAAGGAGCGAAAAACTCTCTTGAAACTAAAAAGTAAGATGAAGAGTGAAAAGTTTTGGTTTTAAGTTTATATTGGGTTTTGGATAATTTTATTAGCAATTAATGGGCAAATATTACAACTTAAAGGGACAATATATATATATATATATATATATATATATATATATATATATATATATTATGTCGGTTTGATTTGGGTTCGGTTTGACTTTTTTTTTGTTAACACCAAACCAAATTAAGAATGGTCAGATTTTTTTTTCAAACGCCAAACCAACCAAACCAAATCATTGGTATATTAACTTTTCTCGGGTTGATTTGACTTGATGATTTGGTCTGTACACCCCTAATAAAGAGTATGGAGTGGTACTATTGAAATTCAATTATCATGATGTTCGAACCATATGAGTGTGTTCTGCTATTAGACATAAATTTTTGTGAAACTAGGTGGTCCGAGCCCGTGAGATGCACGGGTGAAATTGTGATGGTAGATAAAACAATTATTTTTCATAATATATGGAACAACGATTACATTGCAACGTTGCTAGATCGTGAAAGTATTACATATTAGCATTTGTTGGTACAAAAAATGCTAAAGCTAAATGTTATTGGCACAAGAGCACTGTACATTGTTGGTTGGTTATAGAAATACCATTTTCTTCAAGATAGCACTGGAGAATAAACCCGAGTTCTGAGACCTCACAGCTGCATAAGTATAGGAGAATTGTTTCATAATCAATAGACAACGAACATTATGTTCTAAACATAGTACGAAATCAAGTTATAAAGACAACATGAGTTGTATTTCATTTACTAAGCATGAGTTGAATTAACTAAGATAAATAACACGATGACATACTGGACCTGAAGTAATATTTGTGAGAGCTGATAAATGCTAATATATAAGTGGTCATTTGAACCTATTTTTGCTACAGTTTCAATGCTATTGGTTGAAATTAGTTGAGCAAAAGATGATAACAGGGTTCTTATTATGAGTGTAAGAGTCCTAGATTTAATAGTTGGCAGAAGGATAAAGACAAAGTGTAAGTTTAATTACCTTTATTTCATGATTGCATTTGTTATCGGAACATCAAATTGAAAGACGAACTGAAAATCAAGCTGGAACAGGGAGTTTTTATAAACAACTGATGATTGCATTTGTCTGACATATCGAGGTCTCTAAAACTATATTCACAAAGAAAAACCAGTCATAAGAGCATGCATAAGTAGAATTAGTGAATAGACCAAACTGAACTAAGCCACTGAAAGATTAAATTGATCATTTTTTATAAGAAAACGAAGGCCGAAAAGAGTGGGAGCAAAAATAGTTACGACAGTTCTGAAAATAAAAGATAAAATGGAGACGTACAAGTAAGTACATAAACAACAAGTAACAGTTAGCTTTTCCCATCGATACAATCAGATAGAACAGACTGCAATATCACATAATAAATTTATCAGATTAAACGGTATGTAACATAACATAATAAATTTAGGTATTATGGACTTGAAGAACTGACTATTCATGATTGAAAAGGTCCTAGTGGAACAAACATATACATTCCGATTAGTTGCATTTTAGGTGTTTGAAACTGATTTGAAAACAAATGAAAACAATACTCCTCAACATTATTATCCATGAAAGAACTAAAACTAATGAAAGATTCAATTGTGAATAATTTCCCAATATGTTTTAGAACTCCTAGTCACTTTGGTGGAACCTTTTCTATTTTCATTTTTCTTAGGCTTTAGTAATACCTGTGCCTATTCAGAATGTTCCCTAATTATGTGAGCTAATAGTTGAAAATCAGCATTATTTTAATTTTTTTTTTAGTGATGACAAGAACACAAAGCTATGCTTCTAAGCTGATGAAGCTTAAACTAAGGCAAAGCTTGCAACACTTAGCTTGCATCAGTTCTATCTTCACTTACAAAGCGAAATTTTATACGAGAATTTTTTAAATTATTGAGCCATATTCTTTTATTGCATGTGTATCAATCAATAAATTTAGAAGATAAAACTCGGGGCACAAGAATGACAAACATGATTTAATGGTAAAAAAGAACTAACAGAATTCAAACAACTATAATGTTCACTTGAATTCTGAACAGATTTTGATTCAGTCTGATTTCATCATTTTGCATTGACTGGGACTCATTCTGTGAAAAAATATATTTAATTTTTATGTCTGTTGAATAATTAAGTTGATGTGTATATTGGATAGTTAAATTTTTTACCTCAATTGAAGCAAGCTCATAAATTTGTTCTGCTGTAAGAGACAATAATTTTTCTCCTTCTTTGCCGCTAATAGTTTCAATTATTGAGCCAATGTCATCTTTAAGATTGACATTGAATCGACACCTGCAGTAATATGTGTTAGTACTTTAGTTAATAAAAAAATATCTTACTGATATTGTGGGTGTATATGTGTATAATATTAGTACCAAATTACTTGGGAATCAACATATTTCGCTGATGACAATTCATACATTGAAATTTTCTTTTCACTGTATTTCTTACTTCTTGTGGATAGTTTGGACAGCCTAAGACATAACAACATTTGAGGCAGATTGGCAAAATTAGTTGCGCATCAATTGTGAAAGCATGACCCTGTGGAGAAGGTGTTATTTATCATCAGTAGGATAAATTTTAGCATAAGTTGTGAATCAGGTGAATAGAGATGGTACTAACATCTTGTTGTGACTGAATGGCGGTAATTGACACTATATGTTCATCTACTGGAGCAGAGATCAGAAATACAGATTGGGATGTGCTTCTCATGAAAGAGTTGAGCATTTTCCGTAACCCTATTTGAGTTGGTGTTTGATTGATTTTAGCATATCAATAATAATGTACAAATTAGTACAAACTAGAGTAAAGTAAGTTGATACCATGAGTGTAGTTGAAGGCATTCTGAATAAGGTGGATCAATCTATATCGTTGTGTTAAATTTTGTGGTCAACGATATGCCTACAATAATTATAATAACAATAATGTTATGGAAGAAAGTATAAGATGATATAAGTAAATTAATTATGGTATACTGATTAGTTGACCATTATACTTGGATACTCCAATACGCCTGATACAGATAATTGGATGTTGTTGAAACTGTGTGATGAGTTTCTTGCCTTCTTCTTCAATAAGAGCTTCTCTCCATAATGTGAATGTGTAAGCTTGCTTTTTGTGTATAGTGTAGTAATCAATATGCTGTATATTTTTTCCTCGTAAATCAGGAGGAATGGTAGTAAATTTGCCAAATATGCTTACTTGATATCAATAAGAAGGAGTTCCTGTAATCTTTTATTGAATGTTGCTAACATCTCTTGGAGGAAAGTAGTTGTCAACTATTGCTAACAAATCTGTTGGGAAAAACGTATATGTTAGCTAGTGTTGAAACAGATATTTAATGATAGAAATAATGAAATGATCATACTGTATTCTGCTTTCTAAGTTGTTCTTTTGCAGATCGGGAGGCTTGATTATTGATATCTTGAAATAACGAGACATTGATCATTCGGGGTGGTGGTAACTCATTTTCATCTGAGTCATCTTTATCAATTGAATTCACTATAATTTTTTTATCAATAATCCATTCGAATATATACAACGGTGTTTCATATGTCCGAGTTGGTTGCTGTATGCGTGCATCCATTATTAAATATATGTAAAACAGTTGGAACATATCTTGATAAGGGGAGATATCATCACCGTAGACAATTGCTTTTACTTTATTATCCTAAAGGTAGTTTTATCAATAGTAATATAAGAGGCAGAAGTAAGGAATATAAATAGCTGATTTGATTTTGAAATAAGAAGTTAACTTGCATCTTGCATATCCAGTTAGGTGTTTGAGGGGTGATTACATGTATATTTAGCCTTTTTGTTATCTTTTTTATAACCTGCAAAATAGCAAAAGTGACTTTCATATTTGTTTAAATTGTCAAGATGGTTCATGCTAAACAAAACTGGATAAAATCTGAATTCTAAGGATAGTTGACATTACATACTTAATCTGGATATCTCTGAAGGACGAAAAAACCAAGCATTAGACTCGAAACATAGAAGAGTAATATAAGTCTATGATTGATAAATATTGAAGCAACTATTACTCACCAAATACAATTTTCCCTTTCTGGTCCTCCTCTGAGAGAGATATTGCAATAGCTCGATCTATTTCTTCAATCTCCGACCAAGAGTATTAGATCACACAAACAGTTCAAACCCATCATAAAAAATGAGCAGAATATATTTATTATAAAATTATTACAGACTGTATGAATATGGTATGTTCAAATGATCTTTTGTAGTTCACCGTGGATGTTGATCCTTTATTGGCAATGGAACATTATCAAGATAATGAGCAAATTGAGAATAAAATAAATTATCAAGGATACGTATATGAAAAGAAGGCTCCAGATTTGTAGTGACTTAATTGTTACAAATTCAGTGAAAAATATTTTGATGAAAATTTAATATACCAACATAGTAGATTATCACAAATTCATGATAAGCGGATCTAAATTTTAACATATTGTAAATCATGCTCATCGATCCAATTTATCCTAAAAATTTAGAATACAATGTAAATTTGGTTTTTGAGATTGATAACAATATGGACTTCTAGCAGAAGTAAATTTGTTAATGAGAGAACAAGAAAATGGAAGATACAAGCAGGGATGGACAAAGATGTCCAAGTTACAAAGGTCAGCATCAAATAATTCGTGTCATCAGTCATCACAGAAGCCAAGAAGAGCAATCGCTAATTTTTAGTGGAACCTTTGAGTGGAGAGCGATAAATTAGTTTAGACTTTGATTACCTTTGTTTCATGAAAGCCAAAATGTGTTAAAAAAATTGGTTAACCTACAAAAATTTTCACAAACAAAACAATGAATCACGGAATAATAATTACATATGTAGATGAATCTAAACTTATCAGCATCGAAATATAATTTCAATAATCCAATGGTGATTTATTAAGTTGAGGACTACAAATCGTAGATGAATCTAGTATAAGAACTTAGCCTAAATTATCATAGAATACATTTAATCTTGTTAAGATTACCTGATTGTTGGTCTTCTAAATCTGAACACTAGAGAATTATATGATGTCAATTTCTTAATATTTCTCAGGGAGATGTTTATGTGGTAAAAGATCAGCTCTTGACACTTGCTTTTAAACTTTTTGAATTAGATGAATCTAATGAAACACACTTCTTATGGGAGAGTGCGTAAAGAGTTGGCATCCTCTTATTTTACAACAACAATAGACACATATTTATTTCTTTAAGCTCTCATATGTTTGATAGAAAATAGCCAGACCATTTCATAAGACACACTGAAGATCTCAAGAGGAATTAAACAAATCACTAATTTGGGCAATACTTTAGTACAACTTCTTCTTCTTTAGATCTATTGCAGTATCAGTTGGTAAAAGAATTCAAACTAACACACATCAATTTAAAGATGAATAAGAAAGCAAAGGAGGCAGAAACTATTACCCCAATTAACTGTGCATGTTTGTGAACTTATGTACAATAATCTCATCATAGGAAAAATATATGTAAACACATATCCAACTTCTTGACCAATTATACGTTGCTGCACATAAGGGCATATTTTTTTATTCACATTGATTGTATTTGAGCTAGCTTCAGAGAAACAAATGTATTAAAGGGTGATTTTGAATATGATTATTGAATCCAATAAATTTTTTAGGATATAGAAGCATTGCAGATATTATCATAGCGTAGAAAAATTGGAAAATGCAGCTATAAAACATCATGTAGTGCCAGCTAGAATAAGATTCTTACTCTGAATACATGTAACCAAAGGTACTCACAAGGCCTGTTTATGAAAAGGTGCTTCCAACTTCGATTAGATTTGTAACTCTAAAGTCGACTACCTGCAAAAGATAAAGATTTTTTAGATTATAGGAGCAGAGTAGGAGTTGGTTGATGAATTGTAAATAGTAAAAATCAAAATGTAGGAAATTTACATGGAAATAGTCAAAATTATTTGTAAAAGAATTCCTTGTTAATAATTTCTTTATATACTATATTGTAAGTAGAATGATCATCGGGATCATCTGTTGTTGCTGGTCGTATTATCTTTTTTACAAAGTTTGAGTTTTTGCTCTTGATAAAGCAACATAAAGTTGGCCATGTGAAAATACAAGTTCACGTAAATAAATTTCAACAAAATCTAGTGTTTGACCTTGAGCTTTGTTTATAATCATTGCAAAATTTAATTGAATGGAAAATTATGTTCTCTTGAATTGAATTGGTAATTTTTCATCTTGTGGCGATAATAAGGATATGTGGAAAATGAAAATATGTTTTCCTTTGAAATCTCCACTTGCAATTTTAGCACTAATAATATGAGTTTTGAAATCAATACAAATTAAGTGGGTAACATTACATAAATCTTCAGAAGAATTTAAATTGCGTAGTGATATAACTCGGCAATTTTATTTTAGAACTAACTTATAAGGAGGCAGTCTTATGGGATTCAAAGTATGTAAGAAATCTTCAAACTCGCTTTGATCTTTTCGCTCTACAGTTTCATCAATACCGACGAATGTCACAGCAACCCCCGGGAAATTGATCTATGAATATTTAGTTAATTTCATTTATAAAATCATTTTTGGTTGTTAAGATAACACGTGATGTTACATTAGATGTATCAATCATGATCATGTTTAAGTCAAGGTAAATAGTTTTGAATAAATTGTTTAATGACTCCTTCTCATTTGTAAAAAAAATAAGAAAGGATTCTGAAATCTCAATTTTGTTATGGTGATTAACTTGTTCTTTTACATGCCCAATTCTAAGTAAATATCACAGAATATAGGATTTTCTCGTGCACGTATATTTTCTGTTAGCCAAAATATTTCAAGATAATTTTAGATATCCGAGTTTAATAAACAGTCACGAATGAAATCTTCTTTTACTCCACTTTTCACAACTCGTAACGTTTGTCCCAAAATAATAACTTTTCCACCAAAATATATATTTGTATTCATAAGATCGCTCAACAATAAATCAAAAGTCTCTACAAGTTTTTTCATTTCCATTGATACTTCATCTCATACTATTAACTTGGTATCTTGAATTAAAGCAACAAGTGAACTTTGTGTACTTATATTACAGTTGTAGGTTTCGCCTATGTTGATAGAAAGTTTGAAGCATGAGTGAGAAATTCGTCCTCCGGGGAGAACAGAAGTTGCAACACCGAAAGTTGTTGTAGCTAAAGCAATAAGTCCTTTGGATCTTGCAGTAGGTACTATAGCTCGGTATAAAAAGTTTTTTCAGTTCCTCCTGGTCCATCAATATAAGAAGCTCCCGATTCATTTGAGAATATTTCACTAAGAATAGCATTGTAAGCAGCATGTTGCTCTCTATTTAGTTTATTATATAGCAGTATATCTTCTTCAGTTACAACTGTGTTTCTTTCTAAATAGATGTCTCTAGACTCTTGTGTTATTCTGTAAGAAAATGTGAAAGGTGTAAAATTTTGTGATATGAATTTGAATTCATTTATGTTTTATCCCATTGAATGAAATATAGTGTTTATGTGGTTCATAACCATATAATGAATGTTAGTTGTTTGTATATTTGTTGTAATTGTAAAATCTTCAGACATGGGTCTTTCAAATTTTCCCCATAAAGCTTTTGGGTTAGCGGGATTACAATATACTAATAGTGTGAAAAATAAGCTGCGCAAACTATATGGCATTTGGTAAGTACTAGCTTCTGATAGACATTCAATTAAGTTATTATAGAAATCTAACAACACTCTTTTTTTCTGCAGATTCTCTAAATGTGGGCAACATATGCCATTTATAGTTCTAAGTTCGTTATATGATTTAGGACTTTATATATTCACTAGTAATAACCGAAGATAGTATCTTTCTCCTTCAGTTGAATAACAGATGACAATGCGTCCAATAGCATAACCTTATTTCCTATGTGTCCATATTTTATTACTGATTGACCAGACAAAGTGTTGTAGAAATTCTTTGTATAGTAAATTAAGTTCTATGACATGTTTATTTGTTTAATTCATTGTGAAAAATTCTGTTAGCATTGGTCTTTTATTTCTTGAATTGTTCAAAATTGAACTTAATTTTACAGTTGTTTTGAAAGAGATAAATTGTTGGTTTTCAAGATATAGCTGGAGCTGATACGCATTTAGATTCATTTCACTAATAGGGAAGGAAAACATACGCCACATAGCTTCTGGTGGTGATATCCATCTACCTATACGATACTTTTTTATTTCATCTATTTCTGTATTAGTTTCATTACTTTGGAGGTTGAAACTTATTTTATCATGACCTTTTCAAATGTATTTGTAGATATATTTAACTACTTTAATATCTGCACAAATTTCAATAGTTATGTGGCAGTTAAATTTGCTCAGTAGATTTGGATTGTATGGTACGATCCATGAATTGTCAAGATATTGAGTTCTAACTTTTACAATTTTTCCAGTGTCTCATCTTCTATTAATGAAGTAAGAATTTTCGCCTTTATATGTTTTATTTGCATAATTTTTTGGGTATTTAAATTTGCAAGTTCCTTTTATTTTCATGCATGAATTTTTGGGATTTAAAGTTCTGCAAGGACCATGCATCATATCTTTAACAACCAAAGAGTGTAAATATTCATTTATGTCGGTGTTGGGTATTTCAGCACAAACGATTTTGTCATAAGCCTCTGGTGTTAATAACTTATACTCATCCTCAAGTATAATAAGAAAATGAGCATGAAAAAGACCTCTTTTTTGAAATTTATAGTGTACATATAGGCAACAACTTTTCGGAATATTTTTATTTTAACAATATCTGACTTTAGTTTTTTCACTTTTGCTTTAAATACTCGACTTATTAAATGGGGTCTATATTGCATTTCATCAGTTGTCAGCAACGGATGTTCTATTTGTAGACACCTAATTTCGTCCCTCCCCGATATCATTTTTACCTATTGTTTACCTTATCCTACCGTGTACCCTCACCCGTGTGATAATCTCTCCACAAAATGACAAAAATAACAACCCCCTAACTAATTTTGTTTTATCCTAATATTCTAACAACCCACCCAATTAAAAAACAACACCTACCTACCCTATCCTAACAAACTCTACCCCACCTAACCTACCCCAATACCCACCCACGTGACCCTCACAATAAAAAAAACACACACATACTCCCACAATCACAATTGGGGGACACTATCAGTAACCAAAAAAGAGAACATTCCAATTTTTCTTTTCTTCTTCACAGATACACCCACACAGAATTGCTTTTCCATTTTTTTCTTGAAACACACAGATACACAGTGAGAGACGAAACCAAGCGAGATAGGAGAGCTTTATAAACACAAAAATGGCGTAGAGAGGGGATAGATCGGAAAAACAACGAGAAAACGAGAGAGAGATCGGAGAAACAAAGAGTTGCGAGGGAGGACAAAGAGCTGAGAGAGAGTGACGGAAAGTTGCGAGAGAGGGAGAGCTGGTCAGAAAAGAATGAAAACTGAAGCGAAAGAGAGAAAAAGGGGGTGGTTTGGGTAGATTTCCGGCGATACTGCGGCAGAGCCATCGCCGGAGATCAACCAGAAAAACATCCCCGAGCTTTGCCTCTTACTGCTTGATTGTTGGTCGCTGAAATCTGACTTTTCCTGTTTGGTTTTTCCTACTGTCAGTTCGCCGGAGTTCGGATTGTACATTTTTTTTAGTTTTCTGTCATTGAGGTTGTGGTTTCGTCGATTTTGGTGTTTCGCCGGCGATGTCAGTCCTCGGAGTTTTCGTGTTGAAATCGTGTCAACATTTGTGATTTGGATTCCGTATTATGAGTTTTTCTTCACTGGTTTTGGAGCTGTCCGGTTATTATTTTTAATACCGAGTTTGGTGTGATCGTTGTTGAGGTTCTGCTCGGGATATTCGGATGCGGTCTTCTTTTTTTTTCACTCGATTAATATTGGAATTTGAAAGCTACGAATCGAGGTCCAATTCTATTCCCTTCTTTTATTTTATGTTTATTATATTTCATGTGTTGGAGTGAATATTGTGTTTGGTTGATGATTGTGACGTGGTGATATGTTTCGATATTGTGTTTGAGAAATCGCGATTACTGTGGTTGATATTGATTGATTGATTTACGTGAATGAAGGAATCGAAAGAGTTGAATTCATGTGGGAATAAGTGGGCGAGAATTGAAAACTTGATATAGTTAGTGAACTTTGATTAGTTTGATTCATTACTTGTTTGACTCGAAATAAACGTTAATTGAATTTGGTAGTATCAAGATACGCTGATTGAAATAGGCAAGACGTAGGTCGGGTAGGCAAATCTAGAGATTGTGGGTTGATTGAATGCTTGAAATTTGATTGAATGGTTTGATTTTAGCATATTTGAATCAATTGTATAATTTGGTCGGGGAATGCCCCGAAGTATCTGTATATATTTATTCACCGGGGAATGCCCCGAGGTATCATGTACCCGGAGGACGTTCGTGATGAAGGCCCGAGGTGTCGGGTAGAGTATTAGTTCAGGATTAACGTAGGTTTACTTTCAGTCCCTTTTTATTTCGGATTGTAATAATTGGACTGGACTTTACATTTCGGGGTGTTTTGTTTTGTTTGATTACTTTGGGTGCTTCTTGTGTAGTTCATACATTTTTTAGTGCCAAATAGTCGATACACTCTACCAAGCGACCATGGTTGAACCACGGGATCGAGGGGTGCCTAACACCTTCCCCTCGGTCAACAGAATTCCTTAGCCGGAATCTCTGTTCGCAAATCAGTTTAAAGAGTCAAATGGTTTTGGAAAGGATTTTCTAATGGTGACTTGGCACACCTGATTATGCCAAGTGGCGACTCTGAGTAAAAAGTGTAAATAATCCTTTTCCGAAATAAATTTTTCATTTCTTGTCACTTAAATAATAAAACCCTTTCGAACTTAAAAATATGAATCTTTTGGAGTACGTAAAAAAGGGGTGTGACAGCTCTGGCGACTCTGCTGGGGACTTTTCAGAATTTGAGCTTATTTTGGAGTCGTATCGGATTTGTTTGGCATTACGAGTGTATAAGCATTGTTTGTGATTTTTGTTTGTGTTATTGTTATCACTTTTGAGCGATTTCGTGCTCTTTGTTTACAGTATTTATCCTATGTGTTACCGCTTTTATATCTGGCATCATGTGTCTACCCCCAGGCCTTCTTTCTGCAACAAGTCTGTAGTACACGTGTTGTACACGACCTCTAGTTTATTCACCCTTATTTTAGGGGGGAGCCGTCGGTGTTATGGAGTAGGTGGAAAGCAAAGCAGCCACTATCGACCATACGCTCCCCCGAACAGCCTTGTTAGTGAACCACAACGTAGGTCAGCCTTTAGGTCATGCTTATGTGCATCATACTGAGACCTAGCGGGACCCACATGGCCCTTTGTAGGAGACTCACCTCTAAAGCATCCCTACGTGCTAAATGTTGCATCTTTGAGGATAACGTGGTCATTTGACGGACTGATATGGGAAAAACATGTGTTAGAAGTAAAGTGTGTGGGTAATGAAAAAAACAAGAAAAAAAAAAGAGTTTCGTAGTTTTTAGAGTTTTTTTTTTATGGCTTTTATTTTTCACAATTCCAAAATTCAAAAGGACTTTTTTACCTTTCGCACTCATTTTCTCAAAAAACATCAAAAAGATTTTCCTTTGTCTCGTTTAGCATGCATTCACAATTCGAAAACTTCAAAAAGATTTTTCATTTATAGGATGTGTTTATAAAAGAAAAATGCAAAAAAAAAAAGATGTTAGAAATTTTTACATTTCGTATAACGAAAATACCAAAAAGATTTTTCTTTCATAGTTGTTGATGTCATTTTTCTGTGAAGTATCAAAATGAAAACTCAAAAGATTTTATTAACATGGTTCATCGTCTGTCTTTGGTCGTATCTCCTAAGTCAGGGTCTAGCCTGTTATTTAATCATTAATTGTCCGATCTAGACGAACTACGCACCCCTAATTCTCCTCTCTCGGGAGTGAGATACGTAGGCAACCTATTGTGGGTTCGGGGATCTTATTTGAAAAATCCAAAAATATTTCTTCACTCTCCATTTAGAGTAGGCGTTTCATATACGTCTTTAAAAGAAAACTACAAAAAGATTTTCCTTTAATAGGTTCAAGTTTCATTTTCACATGAAATTCAAAAATCGAAAACCCAAAAAGATTTTTTCTTTGGTAATCACAGGTTTCATTTTGTATAGAGATTTAAACCTAAAAAAAAAAGAAAAAAAAAAAATTTTCGTCAATTCTTTTGACACTTTGTTTCAAGAAAGAAAAAAGAGTTTAGTTGGCCATTTTGGCAAAACTTCACGAACTACGCACACCTGATTCTCCTCTCTCGGGAGTGATATACGTAGGCGCCCTTCTTAGGTTCGGTGATCTTTTCAAAAAAAAAAAAAAAAAGAGGTTTTGAAAAAGTGTTGAACTCTAACACATTTGTTGTTTTATGTTGAGTCAGTTTAAGGTGGTTGGTTTGTGACATTCTAGCTGATCCTTCACATCACACCAAATTCAAAGGGTTAGTTGTGTTTAACAAAGATATAGAGAGTGACATCATGGATCAAACAAAGAATCAGGAAAATGAGAGTTTAAAGCAAGAGGTCAGGAGACTAAGACAACAAATGACAAAAATGCATCGAGCTTGGGCCAGTGGGTTGCCTCCTCCTCCATTTTCCTTTATTGATCCTACAAATACCTCGTATTTTCCACCAAAATCTCAAAGTCAGTTTTCTACTGTTGTTGATGCACCACAACATGACCCAGAATTCATTCTAAGCCAAAAGCATCTCAATACTTTCACCACTTTGCCTCTAGTTCCTCAGCATAAGCCTGCTACATTCACAACATCACATGTTGTTTGTGATCTTGTTGCACAATCCTTTACTGGGACTTCCACACCGGCTCGCCCAATGGTTGTGCGTCCCCATGCTGCTAGTGAACCTATATTCAATACTCTTGGTGATTATTGTTATACTCTTGAGCCTGCTTTTAAGTTAACTGGAACACCAAAGTTTCTGAACAAGAAGTCCAGTGTGCCAGAAGAGTCGGAGAAAATGGTTGGAAAAATGAAGAGTACAGAAAATGCTATGAAAAATTTTCTAGGACCTACGGGTAAAGAAAAGGTTTCATACAAAGACTGGGGCATGCCTTCAAATGCTAATCTTTCTCCAATCTTTGTGATGTCGAAATTTGAGGAGCAAGATGGGCATGAGGAATCCGTGAAACTTTTGGGACAATATTGCAATCAATTAAGGGAACCTGGAGGGAAGAAGAATGAGAAAGATGCATTTGCTATTGTAGTTGGACAGCAGGAAAGGTCAAGAAGACCATGTCGTCGTCAGTCTCAGGCGCAAGCTCAAGTTTATGCCCAAGCTCCACATAATCACTCCCAAAATCCATTATACTTCTTTTCCCCACCTCCATATCTAGTATATTGTGCACAAACATATGTTGAACCCCCATCTTACCCACAATGGAACACACCAACTCCTCAGAGTCGTCCTCTAACTCCACAAACATACCAAAACCCTTCTAAGCCTGATTTTCGATTCAAGCCAAATAATGAAATGAGGCAGAAGTCGAGAGATAGCTTCACACCAATTGAAGAGTCATATTCCAGTTTATTTCAGAGATTGGTACAGGAGGGAATGATCGCTCCTCTCCTTGGGCACACCCTTAATCGGCGTTCAAGAAATTTTGATCCTAACGCACGATGTGCGTATCATTCTGAGGCTCAAGGTCATAGTATTGAAGATTGTTGAGCTTTAAAAAGAGAAATTGAAAAGATGATTCAAGATAAATCAATCATGGTGCAGAACATTGACAGTGAGGAAAGCTTTAGTCATGCTGATATGCAAACCAGTGGCTAAGATGTCAAGCTGAGCAATTGAGAATTCACCCCTCTCCCTACTAGGAAGAGGTCTGGTAGTTTTTTTTGTCTTCTTTTCTGTTTTCTGAATTATTTCAGGGTTGTAGTTCGGGATCTATCTTGTTTTGTCCCTTTGTCATTTATGTTCAAACCCTTCTATCTTTCATTTTTTATTAAATGGAGTGTCCCATTTTCATTTATGTTTTAAATTTGTGTTGTTTGTTTGTTTTCTTTACATAGTATATTTTATGTTGACTCTAGTGATATGACATGCTTGCGAAATTTTTAGCCAGATCTTAAAGTTCAGTTTAAGCATGGACATTGAATCAGAGTGTTAAAGTTAGAAAATAGAGCGTCTGAGGAAATAGATAGAGTGCTGGGGAATTTGGTGATCAAGTGAGGCCTTCTTTGAAAATTAAAGCAATTATTTTGAGAATCACAAGAACACCTTGGTCATCGATCGAAAGGCAAGTCCCAATTAGGTTAAATAGTGAACGTGTGATCCCTATATCAAGAGAAACAAGAAGATAAGCAACTCCACGAAAGCATGAGTCATCTGATGTGAGGAATGTACAACAAAGGTGGAGTTTACAGAAGAAGTAGTGACGCACAGACTCAATCTGCTTAAAAAGATGTCTCAAAATGATCTTCATCTCTCACTTCCAATTGCATGTTATATACTTGCATTCTCAAGGATTGATATGATGAAGGCATTTCATTCTGCTATCCAAACATTGTGTCATCCTTTGTTTACCCCATTTGAGCCTCAGTGTTATTTTCTTTCATACCCCTCTTTTGGAATCAAGATAGAGTAAGCAAAGTTCAAAGAATAGTGTCGAGTAAAAAGATAAAGTCAAAAAGTTACAAAAAAGAGACAAAAATGTTTCCAAAAAAAAAAAAGAGTGTCAAAAAAATAGAGTTAGAAAAAAAAGAATCGCAAAGTAAAAAGAGCGAATAAAAGAAAAAAAAATCAGATCAAAGCAAAAGAACAAGCTGCCAGAACTACGCGTGAAATGTTTCTCCTCTCTCGGGGGTGAGATACGTAGGCTGCCCTACTAAGGGCTCGGTCCAACCAAATAAACAATTTAGCGTCACCCAGTCAAACGAAACTGGGGCATGAGTTAATCCTCATTGTTTGAGTCGATTTCAAAAGTTGTAAGTCTCACCCCCACCTCAAGTGTTGTTTGGGCCTCATGCCATCATTTTTTTTTTCTAATCCTATCCAAAAGCCAAGTTACAACCAAAGAAAGACCTTCAGATCAATATTTGAGGATGTTAAGGCAAAGCATGTAAAGGATATGAGGATGTATTTGGGAACTACTTGTCTTCCTCTGCACAATGAATCAAGAGAGAAATAAAAATGTGAGAATCTTATCGGTAAAAACCCTCACGGGCACCATAAGGCGATGGTAAGTTGAGAGAAATAAAAATGAGAGAGTCTTATTGGTGAAAACCCTCACGGGCACCGTAAGACGATGGTAAGATGAGAGAGATAACAATGAGAGAGTCTTATCGGTGAAAACCCTCACGGGCACTTTAAGACGATGGCGAGTTGAGAAAAATAAAAATAAGAGAGTTTCATTGGTGAAAAACCCTCGCGGACACCATAAGGAAATGCTGATCTAAAAAATGAGAGAGGCTTGTTGGCAAAAACCCTTCAAGGCGCCACTAGCCGAATGAGGTCTTAAATGCAATTGGCCAAAGAAAGCAACTCACTTTCGGGTCATTAACTCGACAACAATATTGTGAGAGTTTGGATGGAAAGATCTGGCGGCTTAATCCAAAATGCATGGCATAATCATTAGAGTTGATTGTCATTTAAGATAAAATTTTCATTTCTTTGTTTCAAATGGGGACATTCATTGTCTTTTCTTTCTTCTCTTTATCTTTATTTTTATTTTCTTGAGTCAGTTATCTAAATAAAACAAAAGTTGTTGTCATTTTTCTCTTGTTTTTGAGTCAAGTTCATGTCAAAACAAGCGAGAAAAGATTTCAAAACTGGCTACCAACTTCTTCAATTGCACAAAGCAAAACAAAAAGGCCAACACATGAAAGAGACATGATTGTGAGCCAAAAAAAGGTGTGTGCAGAAAGTTTTGCCAATAGACAAGTCTGGGAACTCATGAAAATACCGAGGTTTAAAGGGTTTATTCATGAAGCATGGCAAAGCAGAGATGTTGTGTTTATTTCAAAGTCACTCTTAATAATCCGAGTTTGGGTCAATGAAACGACAAAGCAGGGGCAAGTGCCAACAATCTGAAACAAAATGAAGGGAATGAACACTGGAGCAGGTGTCGGGACAGACAAGTGCCGCAAGCCATCACTAAGTTTTTAACTGACACATTTTCTTTGATGAAACAGGGCAAATTCGTTTCACTTAATTCAGCTACCATTGAAAATGCACATCCGTGAGATTTTACTTTCTATTCAGGACTCTCCTGGAGAATGGGAATTTACCTTATGTTTAGGACCCTCCTGAAAAATGGGACTTTACCTTCTATTCAGGACCCTCCTGAAAAATGGGATTTTACTTTCTGTTCAGGACCCTCCTGAAGAATGGGATTTTACTTTCTGTTCAGGACCCTCCTAAAGAATAGGATTTTACTTTATGTTCAGGACCCTCCTGAAAAATGGGATTTTACTTTATGTTCAGGACCCTCCTGAAAAATGGGATTTTACTTTCTGTTCAGGACCCCCTGAAAAATGGGACTTTACTTTATGTTTAGGACCCTCCTGAAGAATGGGATTTTACTTTATGTTCAGGACCCTCCTGAAAAATGGGAGTTACTTTCTGTTCAGGACCCTCCTGAAAAATGGGATTTCACTTTCTGTTCAGGACCCTCCTAAAAAATGGGATTTTACTTTCTATTCAGGACCCTCCAGAAAAATAGGACTTTAGCTTCGGTTCAGGACCCTCCTGAAAAATGGGATTTTACTTTATGTTCAGGACCCTCCTGAAAAATGGGAGTTACTTTCTATTCAGGACCGTCCTGAAAAATGGGATTCCACTTTCTGCTCAAGACCCTCCTGAAAAATGGGATTTTACTTTCTGTTCAGGACCCTGCTGAAAAATGGGACATTACTTTCAGTTCAAGACCCTCCTGAAAAATAAGATTTTACTTTCTGTTCAGGACCCTCCTGAAAAATGAGATTTTACTTTATGCTCAGGACCCTCCTGAAAAATGGGATTTTACTTTTTGTTCAGGACCCTCCTGAAAAATGGGACTTTACTTTATGTTCAGGACCCTCCTGAAAAATGGGATTTTACTTTATGTTCAGGACCCTCATGAAAAATGGGATTTTACTTTCGGTTCAGGACCCTCCTGAAAAATGGGACTTTACTTTATGTTCAGGACCCTCCTAAAAAAAGGGATTTTACTTTTTGTTCAGGACCCTCCTGAAAAATGGGATTTTACTTTATGTTTAGGACCCTCCTGAAAAATGGGATTTCACTTTCTTCTCAGGACCCTCCTGAAAAATGGGATCTTACTTTATGTTCAGGACCCTCCTGAAAAATGGGACTTTAACTTCGGTTCAGGACCCTCCTGAAAAATAGGATTTTACTTTATGTTCAGGACCCTCCTGAAAAATAAGATTTTACTTCATGTTCAGGACCTTCCTGGAAAATGGGAATTTACTTTCAATTCAGGACCCTCCTGAAAAATGAGATTTTACTATCAGTTCAGGACCCTCCTGAAGAATGAGATTTTACTTTATGTTCAGGACCCTCCTGAAAATGGGATTTTACCTTCTGTTCAGGACCCTCCTGAAAAATGAGATTTTACTTTCTGCTCAGGACCCTCCTGAAAAATGGGATTTTACTTTCTGTTCAGGACCCTCCTGAAAAATGGGACTTTACCTTTGGTTCAGGACCCTCCTGAAAAATGAGATTTTACTTTATGTTCAGGACCCTCCTGAAAAATGGGATTTTACTTTCTGATCGGGACCCTCCTGAAGAATGGGAATTTACTTTCAGTTCAGGACCCTCCTGAAAAATGGGATTTTACTTTCTGTTTAGGACCCTCCTGAAGAATGGGATTTTACTTTCTATTCAGGACCCTCCTGAAGAATGAAAATTTAATTTATGTTCAGGACCCTCCTGAAAAACGGGATTTTACTTTCTGCTCAGGACCCTCCTGAAAAATGGGATTTTACTTTCTGTTCAGGTTACTTGTTGTTCAGGACCCTCCTGAAAAATGGGATTTTACTTTTGTTCAGGACCCTCCTGAAAAATAGGATTTTACTTGCTGTTCAGGACCCTCCTAAAAAATGGGATTTTACTTTTGTTCATGACCCTCCTGAAAAATGGGATTTTACTTTATGTTCAGGACCCTCCTAAAAAATATGGATTTTACTTTATGTTCAGGACCCTCCTGAAAAATGGGATTTTACTTGCTGTTCAGGACCCTCCTGAAAAATGAGATTTTACTTTATGCTCAGGACCCTCCTGAAAAATGGGAATTTACTTTATGTTCAGGACCCTCCTGAAAAATGGGATTTTATTTTATGTTCAGGACCCTTCTGAAAAATGGGATTTTTTATGTTTAGGACCCTCCTTAAAAATGGGATTTTACTTGCTTTTCAGGACCCTTCTGAAAAATGGGATTTTACTTTTGTTCAGGACCCTCCTGAAAAATGGGATTTTACTTGTTGTTCAGGACCCTCCTGAAAAATGGGATTTTTACTTTTGTTCAGGACCCTCCTGAAAAATGGGATTTTACTTCTGTTCAGGACCCTCCTGAAAAATGGGATTTTAGTTTATGTTCAGGACCCTCCTGAAAAAAGGGATTTTACTTTATGTTCAGGACCCTCCTGAAAAATGGGATTTTACTTTATGTATAGGACCCTCTTGAAAAATGGGATTTTACTTTTGTTCAGGTCCCTCCTGAAAAATGGGATTTTACTTGTTGTTCAGGACCCTCCTGAAAAATGGGATTTTACTTTTGTTCAGGACCCTCCTGAAAAATGGGATTTTACTTTTGTTCAGGACCCTCCTGAAAAATGGGATTTACTTTCTGTTCAGGACTCTCCTGAAAAATGGGATTTACTTTCTGTTCAGGACCCTCCTGAAAAATGGGATTTTACTTTATGTTTAGGACCCTTCTGAAAAATGGGATTTTACTTTCTGTTCAGGCCCCTCCTGAAAAATCGGATTTTACTTTATGTTCAAGACCCTCCTGAAAAATGGGACTTTACTTTATGTTCTAGACCCTCCTGAAAAATGGGATTTACTTTCTGTTCAGGACCCTCCTGAAAAATGGGATCTTACTTTATATTCAGGACCCTCCTGAAAAATGGGAATTTACTTTATGTTTAGGACCCTCCTGAAAAATGGATTTTACTTTATGTTCAGGACCCTCCTGAAAAATGGGATTTTACTTTATGTTCAGGACTCTCCTGAAAAATGGGATTTTACTTTTTGCTCAGGACCCTCCTGAAAAATGGGATTCTACTTGTTGTTCAGGACCCTCCTGGAAAATGGGACAACACTTTCGAGAATGAAATACTACTTTCCTATAATTTTTGTTTGGGATAATTTTCGTTATAGTTTTAATTTTGGGTTTCAGGAGCTCGCCTGAAGAACAGGGTGATGAAATAGCAAGTCAGGTGCCCGCCTGAAGAACAGGGTGATGAAATAGCAAGTCAGGAGCCCGCCTGAAGAACAGGGTGATGAAATAGCAAGTCAGGTGCCCGCCTGAAGAACAGGGTGATGAAATAGCAAGTCCGGAGCCCGCCGGGAGAACAGAGTGAAGAAAATGAAAAGTCAAGAAACAAAGTGATGGAATAGCAAGTCAGGAGCCCGCCTGGAGAATAGGGTGAAGAAACAAAAGTCAAACAACAAAACGAAGCAATTGAAAGCCAAGCAACAGGTTGAAAAAAATTGCAAATCAGGAGCCCGCCTGAAGAATAAGGTGATAAAAGTCGAGTTAAGAGCCAACAGATGTTGTATAGATAGGATTTTTGTAATTTCATTTATGTTTTAACTTGTAATTTTCATTTTTTGATGTAATGACAGAGCCGCGGACCAAAACCTCGATGGAACCTCAGTCGACTCTCCAACTCAATATAGTCAACTTCTCTTCCAATCCTTTGAAATACCCGTGACCTGATTCTCTCATAATTTGGGTAGGAAGGATGTCTTAAGTCAAGACCCGGTTGTCCTTCTTCTTTCTGTTTCTTTCTTTGAATAATGGTCGGGTCAAAATTTGGTCTCGCTGTCTACTTCTTTGCCTGAAAACACTTCGTGTTTACATTCAAAGGTGGCATGATGTAGACACCTAATTTCTCCCCTCCCCGATATTTTTTTTTACCTATTGTTTACCTTATTCTACCGTGTACCCTCACCCGTGTGATAATCTCTCCACAAAATGACAAAAATAACAATCCCCTAACTAATTTTGTTTTATCCTAATATTCTAACAACTCACCCAATTAAAAAACAACACCTACCTACCCTATCCTAACAAACTCTACCCCACCTACCCTAACCCAATACCCACCCACGTGACCCTCACAATAAAAAACACACACACATACTCTCATAATCACAATTGGGGGACACTATCAGTAACCAAAAAAGAGAATATTCCAATTTTTCTTTTCTTCTTCACAGATACACCCACACAGAATTGCTCTTCCATTTTTTTCTTGAAACACACAGATACACAGTGAGAGACGAAACCAAGCGAGACAGAAGAGCTTTATAAACACAAAAATGGCGTAGAGAGGGGAGAGATCGGAAAAACAACGAGAAAACGAGAGAGAGATCGGAGAAACAGAGAGTTGCGAGGGAGGACAAAGAGCTGAGAGAGAGTGACGAAAAGTTGCGAGAGAGGGAGAGCTGGTCAGAAAAGAATGAAAACTGAAGCGAAAGAGAGAAAACGGGGGTGGTTTGGGTAGATTTCCGGCGATACTGCGGCAGAGCCATCGCCGGAGATCAACCGGAAAAACATCCCCGAGCTTTGCCTCTTACTGCTTGATTGTTGGTCGCCGAAATCTGACTTTTCCTGTTTGTTTTTTCCTATTGTCAGTTCGCCGGAGTTCGGATTGTACATTTTTTTTAGTTTTCTGTCATTGAGGTTGTGGTTTCGTCTATTTTGGTGTTTCGCCGGCGATGTCAGTCCTCAGAGTTTTCGTGTTGAAATCGTGTCAACATTTGTGATTTGGATTCCGTATTATGAATTTTTCTTCACTGGTTTTGGAGCTGTCCGGTTATTATTTTTAATACCGAGTTTGGTGTGATCGTTGTTGAGGTTCTGCTCGGGATATTCGGACGTGGTCTTCGTTTTTTTTTTCACTCGATTAATATTGGAATTTGAAAGCTACGAATCGAGGTCCAATTCTATTCCCTTCTTTTATTTCATGTTTATTATATTTGATGTGTTGGAGTGAATATTATGTTTGGTTGATGATTGTGACGTGGTGATATGTTTCGATATTGTGTTTGAGAAATCGCGATTACTGTGGTTGATATTGATTGATTGATTTACGTGAATGAAGGAATCGAAAGAGTTGAATTCATGTGGGAATAAGTGGGCGAGAATTGAAAACTTGATATAATTAGTGAACTTTGATTAGTTTGATTCATTAGTTGTTTGACTCGAAATAAACATTAATTGAATTTGGTAGTATCAAGATACGCTGATTGAAATAGGCAAGACGTAGGTCGGGTAGGCAAATCTAGAGATTGTGGATTGATTGAATGTTTGAAATTTGATTGAATGGTTTGATTTTAGCACATTTGAATCAATTGTATAATTTGGCTGGGGAATGCCCCGAAGTAGCTGTATATATTTATTCACCGAGGAATGCCCCGAGGTATCATGTACCCGTAGGACATTCGTGATGAAGGCCCGAGGCGTCGGGTAGAGTTTTAGTTCAGGATTAGCGTAGGTTTACTTTCAGTCCCTTTTTATTTCGGGTTGTAATAATTGGACTGGACTTTACATTTCGGGGTGTTTTGTTTTGTTTAATTACTTTGTGTGCTTCTTGTGTAGTTCATATATTTCTTAGTGCCAAATAGTCGATACACTCTACCAAGCGATCGTGGTTGAACCACGGGATCGAGGGGTGCCTAACACCTTCCCCTCGGTCAACAAAATTCCTTAGCCGGAATCTCTGTTCGCAAACCAGTTTAAAGAGTCAAATGGTTTTGGAAAGGATTTTCTAATGGTGACTTGGCACACTAGATTATGCCAAGTGGCGATTCTGAGTAAAAAATGTAAATAATCCTTTTCCGAAACAAATTTTTCATTTCTTGTCACTTAAATAATAAAACCCTTTCAAACTTAAAAATATGAATCTTTTGGAGTACGTAAAAAAGGGGTGTAACACTATTTCAGGCCATGAAAGGTTACATGTCATTGTTAAAAAGCTAACCAATTTTTTAAAATTTTATACTAATGCAATGACATCCATGTATCTATGTCGCATATCTCGTGGACCCCTGTAAAGCTAGCAAGCAAGAATATTTTTTGGCCGATATTTGAAACTTCTCTTTCTTCTAGTCTTTGTAGATCAGTAAGCCCCGCTAATATTTCAGTTCGAAATAAATCTTGATTGAGTAAAAAGAAGTCCAATATTTGTGTTTCAAGTTTTATATATTGATCTACCGAATATTATTGGAATAATCTTTCAGAAAGTAAAGTGTCATTTTGTTCATTATCTCTAATTTGAAGTTTGTAACAATAGTATTCTTGGCAGGAAACAGTGTTTTTTTTTGTCGTTCTTTTTGTAAAATTTCTTCTTCAATATTAAGGTATTCATCAATAGAAGACATGTTTGTGACAAGTGGAAGTTGTTCATGTTTACAAGAAGAACGATTTCTAGAAGAATTATTTGGTTGCAAAATCTTTTGTATGCCACAATGCCATCCATTTTCAACATATGGAAATAATAGAGGGTATTGTAAGGAGTTGTAGAAACCATAGTAATAGTGAACCAATTGACAACTATTAGTATGTGTGTGAACACGAATATATAGTGTGGAAATAGGACTATTTAATTCTTCGTCAGTCCATATAGTTGCTACTTGTGATACATTGGGTAAGTTGTATGTTCATTGATCCAAGCTAAAATCACATTTAAGTGTATTATAGAAATTAGATAAATTTGAAATATGTGTTAAAGATTTCAGAAACTGAGAGTATGGATTAATTCGCATAATATCCACCAAGTTTTCAATAACAGATTTGTCTAGTTTTTCCAGATTCCCATTCTATTTACTCTCGCATTCTCATTGTCAAAGAAATAAAGTTGTAAATTTTTGGCTCTATTATCTATAACAGTGAGGCTAGGGAAGAAATGGTACATTTGTCCTTGTACCTTAAATGTGTAGATACCATTAGTCATATTTTCCAACTCCTTATCATACTTTATGCCAAGTGAAGTAAAGGCAAACATGTTATTATATGTTCTGATGTAAGTAAGAAAATGTTTAGATTCTTCAGAGTGACCGTAATAAAGATGCTTTAATGCAGGAGGTAGTTGGTGTGATACTAATTTTATGGAACCATTGTTACAACAGAAGGTTGGAGTTTCGTATTGAAATCTTTTGGCTGCACAAAATTTACAGTTTGGAATTTTTTTTAAAATAGTAGGAGAGCAGGGTAATTGATCGATATTCCAGCAACCCATCTGTGTTGCTTTGAATCCTGCAACATTTTAGATTCGTGAAAGTGAAAAATAAATGGTGGTAGGAAGTGAAAATGAAATTTGATTTAACCAACCATTTGTGGAAGCAGAAGGCTTATCCCTAATATACAGAGCAGGCTGAGAAAGAATCATGTTGTCAGGCTCTAAAGAAGGAAATGATGAATTAGAAACACTATCAGTAGAATTATCTAAGATAGTTTTCTTTTTGTAGCATATTTCACTCTTCGTCGTTCGAGAAGTGCCTTTTTTGTTCAGATGACATTTCTCTGTAAGCAACCCAACGTCGAAGATTTCTCTCCATTTGGATATCAGTCATCTTTCTTTTTATTTTAAACATTTGACTTCACAATGTCTTTGTTTTATAATTTTTCCTGGCTATTACTTTTCTTATTCCTACAAGCAAAACGCATAGTTACACAATAGGATTACAAATGAAATAGAATAAACTTACTTTATGTAATTGGATACATAACATCATAGTGTACATTGAATACAAAAAAACAAAATAACAGGACATATAATTTGAATCTGGTAACGAAACTATTACCTACTAAGTGAAACACTATACAACAGCATAAATAGCGAGTTCACGTACGAAAACTGCAACTTCAAAGAAAGGAAAACAAATAAGGGTTAAAGACTATCAACAACTGCTCCTATACGGTAGGATAAGGCTACGTACAATAGACCCTTACCCTTGGGTGCTAATGAAAATGTATAACTGTGGAAAATATTTTCAGTTTCTCAAGCTTTAATTTTTTTACCGTTTTAAGTCAAATTCCTTAATTAGGAAATTATTTTCTAGTGTTGGATTGGTATTAAAGAAATTGTACAGCTGTAGGGCAAGGTATGAGAATAATATCTTGTCAATAAGCTTCTGAATTTTGATTAAAACAAGATTAAGAGTTGAGCTAAAAGAAGAAGAAAAAATTAAGAGTTGGATGTTTGTAGAGGAAAATGCTACCTTGCTCTGTAAGTGAAGAGGTGATTACAATACATTTTTCTAAGGGAGAAAATGTATTCCAGATTTCAAGGTAACCAAACACTCCTAGGGAATGTTGTTTTTCGTACCTAACACACTCTTGATGTCATTTAACATATCTTTCATGGCATCCCAACAACCAATTTCACATAAGCGAATATGGAAGTCTAGGAACTCCAAAATGTAGTCTAGCCACTAGATGTTGTGTTACAGAACTTGATAAGGTAATACAATGATTGTCCATCTACCAAGAATCTTTAACTTATTAGAGACTAGGATGGACTCATAGGTAGTGCAAAATGATATCTGATCCTTTCAGGGAAGCTGCTGATGCAGAATATAGATCAGTTGTGTTCTTAAATATATTTGATGATGTGTTTACAGTTAGTATTGAGACATAATAGGAAACTTCAGCCATTAAAGCTTTGCGTAAGTTGAGGCTGGTATAATGGACCAATTTATCTAAGTTTTTACATGGTCCAACAAATCGATTAAACTTAATGATGGAGTCAAGTCTGCAATATCTTAAGAAAGGACAAAGACTAAACTAATTAATATCATTTTTACACCGATCGGATTGAAAAAACTCCTTCGCCCCCTAGCAACCAATATCCTAATCAACCTATCATGACTAGTAAAAGAAAAGCCTATGCATATAAGACTCATCAAATTAAGGATGTCGAGTAGCAACTTTGGCACAGAAAAGAGCATTAGTTGTTATGTCATTATATTCATCAACTAATCTTGGGGTTGGGTTGTATACTCTGTCCTGAAATGCATTAATTAATGGCCAAATTGATGAGATTGAAGTCCAGTTTGCTACCAAGCTAAAGAAAATATGCTCATTCTAGTCTTGTAGCAAATTAAGTTAGAGAAGACATATAGAATAGAAAAGAGTAGACACCCTGAGAAGAAGAGAAAAGGCCAATCCATTTTAACTTTGTAATGCGGTAACATATCCAACCAGATATTAGTGAATGTAACATATCCACAGTGATATTAGTACCAATCAAATACGTATGTGGTAAGATGAGTGTAACATGACACAACTTATGCCAAAGTGAAAGACAAATTAAAGAACCAAGAAGTGCCAGACTTACCAAAGTCGAGATGGTCGATTACGTATAAGAATAATAGCCACCACGGCACAAACTGATAGCTGAAATCAAATAGCAAAATTTCAACAACGGTGACTTAACATTTGAAAACATAATAAACATTGTTCAAACATGCAGTTGAGCGCAGAACGGTTATTGACTTTCCCACTATCTTGGACAACCTAATAACAGGGGCGCAAAATTCCAGTTTCACATCGAAGGTAAACATGTCAAACATAACTATTTGTATTTAATAAGTAATTGAAATGTATGTTCTGGTGATACTCAATGCAGTTCTTAGATTTAGATTTTCATACATTACTCAGATTCTATCTTGCTACTATTTTGTTTGTTCACATGGAAAGCCGGAACTGGACCACTTTGATGATAACTCTGCTATATTGTAATTCCATCTTAAATGGACTATCCAATTAGATTGTTTCATTTCTAACTTGCTATTTGGTTTAATTAGTTGAGTGGTGTGGTTCCTGAAATGTGTTAATTAATGGCCAAATTGTTGAGACTGAAGTTCACTTTGCTACCAAGCTGAAGAAGATATGCTTATTCGGTTATGGCTATTTGGTTTTAGGTATCAGTTGTAACTCCCCAAGTTTGTACCCCAGACGTTACACGGTGCTTACGACCCCAAATGACCACAAGCTAACCCATGACTGATATCTGTTGTGAGCACTGAAACATGATACTGTAATAAATGCAGAAAATAGGCTGAAATGCCATAAGATTCAAAACATCTAAAATACTGATAAAGTATATCAACTGAAATAACAATCTATAAAACTGATACTGACAGAAAACTAGTCTGAAAAGCCTCTAACTAAAACTGTCTGAAAGTGGAGTTAATGAGACAATTTCCCAACTAACTCCATCTACTAAAATACTGAGTCTACTGAAATAATGAAATAAAAGAATATCCTTGAATGATGAGGACTCACTGCTAATCTACTACTGTTGGCTGAATCTGAATCTATCTATGCGTGGTTGGGAATCTGAGCGTCCGAACCTATGATATGAGACATCATAGCGTAAAGAAAGAGTATACGTCAGTATGTGGAATGTACTGGTATGCTAGATGAGGTAAGGCTGAATGCAAGGGTTCATATGCATGAATAATAGCTGACTGTACGATATAGAATAACTGAACATGAGAGTACATAGATAACTGATACTGCTGTAAATATTGAGCATGCACTAATGTACTTATAAATAAATCTTTTGACTAAGCTCTTCTGAAGCTAAGTCCTGAGTTCTGATACTGAGTAACTTATATCTAAAGTTACTAATAACTAAGTTACTGATACTAATTGACTGTATCTGACAGTCCTAATTCTGTAGAATTGAACTGAGTTCTATTCTAAAGACTTAGACTGAGACTGTGGGAGGTAATCATCTAACCGACATGCCCCAAATAAGATAACTGGGGTCCAACCTGTAACCCCAGTTGGAAGGGTGTTAGTATTGTGCCAAAGGTGAAGACACTGAAGAGTTACCCTCATCTAGCAGGTACTCTAATGAGAATGGTAGAACCCTCATCTGTCAGGTTAAATCACCTCATCAACGATCAACTGGCGGGTTTGATATCTCAACCTACGCTGGCAACGTAGTTCTAGAACGTAAGGATTGCTTCTAGAGATCACACCCTCTAATGGTAGGTGAGCCCCCATCCTTGGGTTCACTTTGTGCTGAATCCTACTCCCAACCGAAAGACACTGAACTGAGTATACTGAACTAGACTGGACTGATACTGAGCTTACTGAGTTTTCCTGAGTTCGGTAACTGATTGAGTCCTACTGAGTTCTGTAACTAACTAAGAGTACTACTGATCTTGACATGATTGAGATTCTATAACTGACACTGGCTTTAGGCACACAACAAAATTTTTGGGTTTTAAATACCCCCAGGACTCGATAGCATGAAAAATAAAGCATAATATACTCTTGAAAATCATAACAATGTATACTTGTCCATAGTTCACTTATAGAGGCATTTAATCAAACACTTGTAATGCATCTACTTATATATGAATGGGGAATACATGCTATCATGTTATAATGGCACTATTTCATTCACATAGGCATTTTATCAAACACATGGGGAGAATGCTTAGGTTATACAATAATCAAAACATATAGTTATCATGGCTACATCAGTCAACTTGCAAATTGAAGGTTTTATCATGAAGATCATGTAATTTAACACATACAATGATTTATTTCACAAAAGCATGTAATTTAATCATGGACTAAAACCCAATAATAACATAAACATGAATTCAATTCAATTCAGGCATGGAAGTTCATAATTCAACAATCTTGTAGTTTGGAAATGGATTCGTGGACTCTATGGGTGAAAGGAACCCATAGATGAACACCTAACATACCTTGGGTTATTAGTTATTGAAGATGCTTGAAGAAATTCTTGAGTTTTGACCTTGATTCTTGAAGCTAAGGTTTTGTATTTTAGAGAGAAAGCTTTTATTTCTTGAGATAAGTGAGCAAAGAATGGGATAGTAGGCTATTTAGGGCTTAATCCCGTGTTTAGGATAATTGGAATGAGGGAAAAAGACCTAAAAGCTCTTGGAAATTAAATCTCAAAATTAACTTAAATATCCTGATTTTCACCCTTGGCGCGACGCGGCGCTATCGCATCGTGTCTCTGGAAATTGCCAACTAGGAAAATGCATGGTGGTGCGATGCGGTAGTATCGTGTTGCCACCTTTGATGAGACCTAGAAGGTTGGCGCAACACGGTACAATCGTGTTGCTTTACTGGAAATTGACAAATGTAAACTAGGTCCTTGGCGCAACGCGCCAATATCGCGGTCCCTTACTGGAATTGAACAATTGGGTATTAGAAGTCCTCTACGATGGAGTGAGATCGTAGAGTCACAATGGAAATTGACAATAGTCATTTAGACTGGCTCCACGATGTGCTAGTGATCAAAATAATGGTGTTTAATGATTGAAACTTAAAATCGTCATAACTTCTTACCCGGTTATCAGATTTGGGCAAATTTTTTATCGTTGGAAAGCTAATTGAATTTTCTATGCAATGACAGGCCCTAAATTGTAAAATAAAGAGAATTTAAATTTTTTTATGTTGGATAACTCATGAACTGAGAGTTAATCTTAAGCTAAGGAAATACAGGTTATTATAATATCTCCCCCTTGGGAATATTTGTCCTCGAATGAGACTAATTAAGTCGAGACACTGATAGACTAAGTTTATACACTGAACATGCATATTTGATGCATAACTACATGACTGAACTGATTCATGAATGCCTGACTGAATATGCAATGGTAATCGATACCAAGTTATAATTATACTTTAACATAGAACTGAGTAAAGCTAAGCAAGACTGTTACCTTAAGTTGGATTTGAGGTTGTGGAGAAGAGGTGAGGTTACTTGGTCCACATATCTGCTTCTGCTTCCTAAGTAGCTTCCTCAAGGACTGATTCGGCCAAAGAACTTTGACCAAGGAAACTTCTTTATTTCTCCGTCTGTGAATCTGATGATCGAGGATCTGGACTGGAACCTCTTCGAAAGAGAGATCATTTTGAATATTTACATCCTCTAAGGGGATTATGACTGCTTGGTCACCAACGTATTTTTTTTGCAAGGAGACATGGAATACTAGATGTACTGAGGCTAGATCTGAAGGCAACTTAAGCTCATAAGCTACCTTTTCGAAACGACTGAGAATTCTATAAGGACCGACATATAGAGACTGAGCTTTCCCTTCTTGCCGAACCTCTTTACCCCCTTTATGGGAGAGATTTTTAAGAACACAAAATCATCGATCTCAAACTTAAGATCCTTTCTCCTCACATCTGCATAGGATTTCTATCGGCTCTAGGTAGCCCTAAGTTTTTCTCTGAATAACTGAACCTTCTTTAAGGCATCGAACACTAGGTCGGGCCCACTATTGAGGCCTCACCTACCTCGAACCAACCAATTGGAGATCTACATCTCCTACCGTAGAGAGCCTCAAATGAGGTCATCTGAATACTGAAATGATAGCTGTTATTGTATGAGAATTCGATCAAAGGCAAGTGGTCATCCCAACTACCCTTAAAATCGACAATGCATGCTCTTAGCATATCTTCTAGAGTATGAATAGTCTTTTCTGCTTAACCATCTATCTGAGGGTGGAAGGTTGTACTGTGATGAACTTGGGTACCAAGACCCTTTTGGAATGCTTTCCAGAAATGAGAGGTAAACTTAGTACCTCTATCTGAGATAATGGATATCGGAACTCCGTGTAACCTGACCAACTTTCTGAAATAGAGTTTGGCGTAGTCCTCGACTGAATAGGAAGTATGAACTGGCAAGAAATGGCTGATTTAGTCATCCTGTCTATGATAACATGAATAGAATCATGATGACGATGAGTATGAGGCAAACCCATCACAAAGTTCATGTTCACTTCTTCCCATTTCCATGTGGGAATACTGAACTCCTGCATAGACCCACTAGGCTTATGGTACTCAATCTTAACTTGCTGACATGTAGAGCATTTAGCTATAAATTCTGCAATATCCCTCTTCATCCCACTCCACTAATAGATCTCCCGTAAATCACAGTATATCTTAGTGGCCCCTGGATGAATCGAGTAACGCACACCATGTACTTCTGCAAGAATTTGTTGCCTCAAGCCATCTACACCTGGCACACATAAACGACCCTGGAAATGCAACACGCCATCTCCCCCTTGGGAGAAAACATCTACTTTCTGATCTCTGACTGACTCTTTCAGCTTAACAAGATTGGATCTCTATCCTATTTTTTCTTCACCTCAAAAACTAGAGAGGATTCAGAACTTCTGAACCCACACACCACCTTCTGCTGATTTGACTAAACGGACACCTAGTCGAGAAAGCTGATGAACTCCCTGAACTAACTTCTTCTTACTGTTCTCAACATGAGCAACACTACCCATAGACAGTCTACTGAGAGCATCAACCACTACATTGGCTTTGCCTGGATGATATAGAACACTCATGTCATAATCTTTTAATAACTGTAACCACCTTCTCTGACGTAAATTCAAATCTTTCTGAGAGAATATATACTGAAGGCTTTTGTTATCTATGAACACATCAACATGCACCCCATACAAGTAATGCCTACAAATCTTTAAGATAAATACTACAACTGCTAACTCAAGATCACAAGTTGGATAATTCTTCTTATGGGGTTTAAGTTGTCTGGAGGCATAGGCTATGACCTTACCTTTTTGCATGAGGACACAATCCAAACCTACTCTGGATGCGTCACAGTACATAACAAACCCTTCTGAACCATCTAGTAGAGTCAAAACTGAGGCTGGGGTGAGTCGAGTCTTTAACTCCTGAAAACTCTTCTCATAAGAATCTGACCACTGAAACTGGACTTTCTTCTGAGTCAATCTGGACATGGGGGATGCAATAGAGAAAATCCTTTAACAAATCGACGATAATAGCCAGCTAAACCCAAGAAACTCCAAATATCTAATGGAGAGATGGGTCTAGGCATGTTTCTCATAAAAAATAATATGACCAAGGAATGCTACTGACCTTAGCAAAAATTTGCACTTACTGAATTTGGCGAACAACTGATGAGTTATGAGAGTCTGAAGTATAATTCTGAGGTGTTATGCATGATCATTCTCGCTATGGGAATAGATAAGAATGTCATCGATAAAGACTATAACAAACATGTCCAAGTACTATTTGAACACGCGATTCATTAAGTCTATGAAAGCTGCTGGGGAATTTGTTAGGCCAAAGGACATGACTAGAAACTCGAAGTGACCATACCGGGTTATGAAAGCTATTTTCGGAATGTCACATTCTCTGACTCTAAGCTAATGATAGCCTGATTTGAGGTCTATCTTAGAAAAGTAATTGGCGCCCTGAAGTTAGTCAAACAAGTCATCTATTCTGGGAAGTGGATATTTATTCTTAACTGTGAGTTTGTTCAACTGACAGTAACCTATACACATTCTAAGAGAACCTTCTTTCTTATGCACGAATAAGACTAGTGCAACCCACGGGGAAACATTGGGTCTGATGAATCCCTTATCTAGAAGATCCTTCAACTGCTCTTTTAACTCTCTAAGTTCTACTGGTGCCATTTTGTAAGGCAAAATATATATGGGCTGAGTATCTGGAAGAAGGTCTATTCCAAAGTCTATTTCCCTTACGGGAGGAACTCCAGGAAGATCTTCGGGAAACACATCTGAGAATTTATTTACTACTAGAACTGACTCAAAACTGGGGGTTTCTGAGTTAGAGTCTTTGACTCGCACAAGATGGTAGAGACATCCCTTGGATATCATCTTTCTCGCTCTAAGGTATGAAATCAACTGACCCTTAAGCGTTGCGGTACTACCCCTCTATTCAAGGACTGGTTCATTTGGGAACTAAAAATGAACAATTCTGTTTCTACAATCAACTGAGGCATAGCATGAATGGAGCCAATCTATGCCGAGAATGGCATCAAAATCAGTCATCTCTAGCTCTACAAGGTTTGCTGAAGTAACTTTCTAAGATATCATAACTGGACAGTTCCTGTTAGGGGTGGCAAACGGGCGGATTAGATTGGATTTGGATGGGTTAAATATGGATCGAGCAAAAATGGTTTGGATTGCAATTCGCGGATTGGGTAAAAATGGTTTCAACCCACTTTAACTCCCAAGTCAAAAACTTAAAACTTCTATATCATATCAACTTGACTTTTTTTTCATTTTTTTTTATTTCTTTTTTTCTCTCTCGTGTATCTCTACCATCAACCCTTTGTTTCTCTTTCTTTTTTCTTTTTTTTCCTTTTCCTTTTTAGTCTCCTTTTTTCTATTTTTTATTTTTTTGTTTTTACTTCTTTCTCATTTTTTTCTTTTTTGGTTGTATTTTATGTTTTATATTTTTTTTATTTTTGAAGAACATGGTTAAGTCGAGTACAAATTATGGATGATGACTAAAATATCGTAAGCACTCAGTATATTTGTTTTCACCATCTTCTTTTTTCTTTTTCCTTTTCTCATTTTTCATTATTTTTTATTTTTGATTTTTTTCTTCAATTCTTTCTTTATGCTTTTTTCTCTCTTCTATCTCTAACTTCTACCTCTCTTTCTACTTTTTTATTTTTTTTCTATTTTTGGTTTCCTTTTTTTTATGATAACGAAAATACCATAAACACATATTGATTTATACTCGCCCAACATTTATAATTCGAGGGCTATGTGGATCCTCAGTCATATATATTTTAGTCTAAAGAAAATACAATTAATTCATATACATTTTTTTGGTTTTACTTCCGGTGTCCGGTACCTGCATTGGAGCCCCGACTAATCCGGATCGGGCGTTGCAGGGCCCATTAAGGTGGCAGCGCTCCCAACAGAGTTTTCTCCATAACCAGGGTCGTACCCTCGACCTCTGGTTAAGGGTGGAGCAGTTCCATCCACTGCACCACAACCCATGTTGATTTTAATTCATATATTTATTTGTATATAAATACAAATGATAAATTGCACATATTGACAACTAAACTATTCAAATACAAATAATAAATTTATTTGAAATATATAGTATGATACAAATAAATTTAAAGTAAAAAAATATAAAATGCAATGACAAAAAAAAGATGAGGAAAAGAATATAAAAAATAAGAAAAATGACAAAAATGACGAACCAAGAATGAAAAAGGGGGAACCGAAAATACAAAAAAAAAAGAATGCAAAGAAATAAAATTGAAAAAGAAAAAAAAATGATGAAAAAGAAGAAAGAAAAAAGTGTAAGAAACGAGTAAAAAATAAGTGGAAAAAATGAAAAAGAAAAAAAAAGTAAATTAAAGGAAAAAAGAAAAAAAAAGTAAATTAGAGGAAAAAAGAAAGAAAAAACAAAAAAAAAGAAAAAAAAAAGAAAGAGAAATAAAAGATAGAAAAAAATAATAATAAATGAGTGAAACTATGGATTATATTTAATTGATAAGAGATGTTATGAATTATATAGGCTAAATGAGATAATTAGAAGCTTATATTTACTAACCCATGTAGGTCTCAAGCGAATACGAATGATGAAATAAGAATGAGAAAGGGGAAAGCGAAAAAAAAAGAATACAAAGATTTTTTTTTTTTAAAAAAAAAGATGAAAAAATGAGAAAGAAAAAAAGAAATTATAAGGAATGAGTAAAAAAATAAAAAAAAATGAAAAAGAAAAAAAGTAAATTAAAGGAAAAAAGAAAGAAAAGAAGAAGAAGAAAAGAAACTAGAAAAGAAAAAAAACTGAAACTTTAAGCATTGGTGGGTGATCTCTGTGTTTAAATGGGTACCCATATTTTACCCATTTTATCCATATTTGTATGAGCTTTTAAAATGAGTTGAAGTCCATATTTACCCATTTGAAATATGAGCGATCCAATTCACTAAATATGGGTTAAATGGACTATTTTCATAAATATGGGCTGAAGTTGCCACCCCTAGTTCCTGTATACCCGTCGGGCTATGATAGATTTACCTACTGAGGTAGAAACTGAGAAAGGCTCCGCTAGGATTTCTGGACTGACTCCGAAGTTAATGACTATATAAGGAGTTACAAAAGATAAAGAAGCTCCTAGATCTAACAAGGCATAAACATGTAAATGGAAGATCTGTAACGTATCAGTGACCACATCAGGAGAATTTTCCTGATCTTGTATGGACTGAAGTGCATAAAGCCTATTTGGGCGTTGCCCACTTATGGCACTGGAAACGGCACCCTGCTGATTCAGGCGACCTGACTGAGCTGAAGAACGAGTATGCTGACCCTAAGAACCTGACTGAGGAAAATATCTAACTCAGTGGCCTGGCTTTCCACACTCGAAACAAACATCATTGCCAGCTCTGCAGGCACCCTTGTGGTTTCTGCCATATATTTGACAAAGAGGATTTGTTCGAGCACTACTGATACTACCCTGGGATTTAGAGCCTGACGCCCTATCATTGTTACCATTTCTGAACTTAGGTACTGGAGTATTGGCTAAGGACGGAGCTGGAACTAAAGATTTTGGACGAAACTGGGAACGGTTACCGCCCCCTGACTTAGGCTGATTGAAATTGAAGCTACCTATTCTAGCTCTCTTGTTCTATCTCTCTCTCTCTCTCTGATCTTAGCCTCTTCTATCTGTTGATCATGGACCATGATCCTGGATATGTCCATCTTCTTAATCAATATCATTGTTCTACAGTTCTTAACCACACTATCTGACACCCCAAATATGAACTTGCTCATTCTGGACCTACTGTCTGCTACTACATGGGGAACATACCTGGATAACTGAGTAAACTTAAGGGAATAATCTTTCACACTCATACCGCCCTGCCTGAGATTGATGAGCTCTAACACTTTGGCTTCTCTCAGCTCTAAGAGAAAAAATCTCTCTAGAAAGGCAGTAGCAAACTCTTCCTACTCTATGGGCTTTGCATCTGTGCCCCTGTCTACCTTCGACTGCTTAAACCACGTATGAGTTACATCTTGTAGCTGATAAGCGACTAACTCAACACTCTCACTGGAACTCACTCCCATGATATCTGTGACTTTCTAAACCTGATCGAGAAACTCCTGTGGATCCTCTTCTGGCTTAGATCCTGGGACTAGGGGAGGATTCATTCGGGTGAAGTCCCAAATCCTGGTTGCAACAGTATTGGCCACTTAATTGGTCAGGACAACAGCTGTCCATTCGTTCTGGCTGCTACTGAAATGGCTAGAGTAGTGAATGCAACTTTGAATTCTGCATGGGAGACATGCTCGTCCAGGGGATCTTCCTGAACGAGCTGAGGTGCTGACTGATTTTCGGTTCTTCTTTCATTAGTCCTTTTGGGAGGCATGTTTTGTAAACGGAAGGAAGAAACGGATTAGATGAGAGTTTAACATGAGCTCATTCTCACTCGCACGACATGAATACTGAAAGAAGGAAAACTTTTCCTAAAACATCTCATAGCCTTCTGTCCATAAGTGTGGAGCGCTACACATCCATGCACAAGACTCTACTAGATGTGGCTTTCAGACTTCCTAGGAGACTATTGAACCTTAGGCTCTGATACCAAGTTTGTAACGCCCCGAGTTTGTACCCCGGACGCTACACGGTGTTTACGACCCCAAAGGACCACAAGCTAACCCATGACTGATATCTGTTGTGAGCACTAAATCATGATACTGTAATAAATATGGAAAATAGGCTGAAATGCCATAAGGTTCAAAACATCTAAAATACTAATAAAGTATATCAACTGAAATAACAATCTTTAAAACTGAATACTGACTGAAAACTAGTATGAAAAGCCTCTAACTAAAATTTTCTGAAAGTGGAGTTGATGGGACAATCCCACAACTAACTCTATCAACTGAAATACTCAGTCTACCGAAATAATAAAATAAGAGAATATCCTCGAATGATGAGGAATCACTGCTAATATACTGCTGTTGCTTGAATCTGAATCTATCTATGTGCGGTCGGGAACCTGAGCGTTCGAACTATGATATAAGACATCATAGCACAAAGAAAGAGTATGCATCAGTAAGTGGAATGTACTGGTATGCTAGATGAGGTAAGGCTGAATGCAAAGGTTCATATGCATGAACAATAACTGACTGTATGATATAGAATAACTGAACATAAGAATACATGGATAACTGATACTGTTGTAAATACTGAGTATGCACTAATTTACTTATAAATAAATACTGTGACTAAGCTTGTCTTAAGCTAAGTTCTGAGTTCTGATACTGAGTAACTGATAATTGAAGTTACTAATAATTGAGTTACTGATACTAATTAACTATATCTGACAGTCCTGATTCTGTAGAACTGAACTGAGTTCTATTTTGAAGACTGAGACTGAGACTGTGGGAGGTAATCATCTAACCGATATGCCTCAAATAAGATAATTGGGGTCCAACCTATAACCCTAGTTGGAAGGGTGTCAGTACTGTGCCATGGGTAAAGACACTAAAGAGTTGCCCTCATCTGGCAGGTACTCTAATGAGAACGGTGGAACCCTCATCTTCCAAGTTAAAACACCTCATCAACCCTCAACTGGCAGGTTTGATATCTCAACCTACGCTGGCTACGAGTTCTGGAATGCAAGGATTTTTTCTAGAGATCACACCCTCTATTGGCAGGTGATCCCTCATCCCTAGGTTCACTCGGTGCTGAATCCTACTCTCAACCGAAAGACACTAAACTGAGTATACTGAACTGGACTAGACTAATACTGATCTTACTGAGCTTTCCTGAGTTCGGTAATTGACTGAGAGTACTACTGTTCGTGACATAACTGAGATTCTGTAACTGACACTAGCTCTAGGCACACAGCTAAATTTTTGGGCATTAAATACCCCAGGACTCGATATCATGAAAAATAAAGCATAATATACTCTTGAAAATCATAACAATGTATACTTGTCCATAGTTCACTCATAAAGGCATTTAATCAAACACTTGTAATGTATCTACTTATACATGAATGGGGAATACATGTTATGATGTTATAATGGTCCTATTTCATTTACATAGGTATTTTATCAAACACATGGGGAGCATGCTTAGGTTATACAATAACTGAAATATATAGTTATCATAGCTACATCAATCAAATTGTAAATTGAAGGGTTTATCATAAAGATCATGTAATTCAACGCATACAATGATTTATTTCATAAAAGCATGTAATTTAATCATGGACTAAAACCCAATAATAACATAAACATGAATTCAATTCAATTCAGGCATGGAAGTTCATAATTCAACAATCTTGTTGTTTGAAAATGGATTTGTGGACTCTATGGGTGAAAGAAACCCATAGATGAACACCTAACATAACTTGGGTTATTAGTTCTATAAGGTGATTAAAGAAATTCTTGAGTTTTGACCTTGATTCTTGAAGCTAGGGTTTTGTATTTTAGAGAGAAAGCTTTTTTTTTCTTGAGATAAGTGAGCAAATAATGGGATAGTAGGCTATTTGGGGCTTAATCTCATGCTTAGACTGACTGCAATGAGGGAAAAAGACCTAAAAGCCCTTGGAAATTAAATCTCAGAATTAACTGAAATGTCCCAATTTTCACCCTTGGCGCGACGAGGAGCTATCACGTCGTGTCTCTGGAAATTGCCAACTGGAAAAATACATGATGGCGCAATGCGGTGGTATCACATTTCCACCTTGGATGAGACCTGGAAGCTTGGCGCGATGCGGTACAATCGCGTTGCTTTACTGAAAATTGACAAATGTGAACTAGGTCCTTGGCGTGACGCGCCAATATCACGGTCCCTTACTAGAATTGGACAATTGGGAATTGAAAGCCCTCTGTGATGTGGTGAGATCATAGAGTCACACTGGAAATTGACAATTGTCATTTAGACTGGCTCCGCGATGCGCCAATGATCAAAATGACGGTGTTTAATGACTGGAACTTAAAATCGCCATAACTTCTTACCCGGTAATCGAATTTGGGCAAATTTTATATCGTTGGAAAGCTAATTGAATTTTATATACAATGGTAGGCTCTAAACTGAAAAATAAAGAGCATTTCAAATTTTTTATGTTGGATAACTCATAAACTTAGAGTTAATCTTAAGCTATGGAAATATAAGGTATTACACCAGTCTTCTAGAAAATTAAGTTAGAGAAGACATAGAATAGAAAAAAGTAAACACCTTGAGAAGAAGCAAAAAGGGCAATCCATTTTAACTTTGTAATGTGGTAGCATATCCAAACAGACATTAGTGAATGTAACATATCCACAATAATATTAGTACCAATCAAATACGTATGTGGTAAGATACCTGTAATGCCACACAACTTATGCTGAAGTGAAAGAGAGATTAATGCATCAAGAAGTGTCAGACTTACCAAAGTCTAGATGGTTAATCACGGATAAGAGCAACAACAACCACGACACAAACTAATAGCTAAAATAAAATGGCAAAATTTCAACAGCGAGTTAATTTTTTATAACAGAATAAGCATTGTTCCTATATGCAGTTGAGTGCATAACGGGTATTGATTTTCCCACTATATTGGACAAACTAATAACTGGGGTGCGAAGTTCTAGTTTCACATCGAAGGTTAACATCTCAAATATGACTATTGGTATTCAATGAATAATTAAAATGCATTTCCTTGTGATACTCAATGCAGTTTTTAAATTTAGCTTTTTACACTTTACTCGGGCACTATATTTATACTATTTTATTTATTTAGGATAAAAGAAGGAACTAGAGCACTTTGACGATAACTCTTTTATATTGCAATTCCAGCTTAAATGGACTGTCCAATTTGACTATTTCATTTCTGACTTGCTATTTGGTTCAGTTAATTGAGTGGTGTGGTTCTTGAAATGCGTTAATTAATTGCCAAATTGTTGAGACTAAAGTCCACTTTGCTAGCAAGATGAAGAAGATATGCTCATTCCGTTATGACTATTTGGTTTTAGGCATCAGTCTTGTAGCAAATTAACTTAGACAAGATGTTACATCCTAGGTTTTGGGCCTTAGAATTTTTTCCAAGAATTCCGTTCTCCAGACCCAATATGACTCAAGGGTACGTGTCGTATGTTGGGGTACAAGTGGTATGGTCCAGTCGTATGCTGACCAGTGTTGGTTGGTGGGATGGATGGATTACTGGAATAAATACGACTTAGGGGATAATATTCATATGGTTGGGTACGAGTCGTATCTTGTACTCGTATGGGGGTCAGTGTTAAATTTTCTTGGTATTCTATTCTATTCGGGATACGGATGGAAGGTACGAATCGTATGCTTTGGATACGACTTGGTTGGATGAGTCATATATTGGACATTGTTAGGTCCAAGGGTTGGGTTAGGTTACGAGTGATGGATACCACTCTTATCGAAAGGGTACGACTCATATGGGTCAGTCGTATCCCTATGACGGGATTTTGTGCAACTTAAGTACGGGTATTCTGGATATTTTCCTACTTACCCTAATAGGGCCCCACAACTTCTAACCTAATTGGGAGGCTATTTAATTTATTAATTTCTCTATTTAGCACTTATAAACTACTTCTAAACAATCTAAAATCCTCTCAAAAGATTTAAGGCAAGGAAGAGCTAGGGTTTCATCTTGATGACTAATTTGGGGTTTGCTTTGGTGATTTCTTTCCGTCAATTCTTCGGTATACGACATGCACTCCTTCCCTCATTGTTAGTTCCAAAAAAGGCATGGTTTTCGTGATTTCATTGTTGAATGCTTTTGGGTTTTCAAATATGATTTGGGGGTTTGGTTTATAAATGGTTGGTTGTGGTTTCCAATGGTTTTAATTATGCTTTTCTATGCATTAATGGTGATTTTGGATAATTGGATTATATGGTAATGGTTATTGGTAATTGGAATTGGTTTTGGATATATATATTATGACCCTGATGTGTTTGACAAAATACTTATAAAGATATGTTAATTGTATTGACTTCTTTTAAATGGAACCCTTGCTTGTTTTAAATTTGGTAAAGGATTTATGCATGGTTTAAATTGTTTAGAAAGGTAAATGGCTAAATAGTTATGCTTGTGGGGTACGAATTTCCCCAAGTGGATTTAATATGGTAATTGGAAGGGCACCTAAGGCCCCCTATACCTACATGTGGTTGGCTATGGATAGTACTTGAAAGTATGGTTGGTATGAAGATACCACCACTAAATGTCCTCAGTGAATAAATGGTAAATGAATTGCTTGAAAACGGTTTTAATTGGGCATTAGAGGGGGAGGTGTAGCTAAGCCGTGGAAGGTGGAGGTCCCGGGGGGACCGAAACTGGAAACTCATATTTGCGGATATGAGATTGTTATTAGTGGACCATGTGCATGATGTCACACCTCATATTGGGGGATATACTAGTCATCCCAATGGGATACTTCCTTGGTCGTGTGGCTACACGCACTGGGCCCTTTCAGCAAGGGGAGCTGAACCCATATCGCCCGTGGGTGCTTTAGGATGGTAAAGCCACCCAGGTAAAGGTTTTAAATACATGCTAAAACCAGTTCCCTTTTACGACACTTATATATATATGTATGGTTGTATGAATTATGGATGGATTTTACTTAATTTTATAAATGGAATTATTTTATCCTTACCCTGAGTACATGCTAGCGATCGCTCGCTAACTCTATTGGCGATTGTATACCCACTCTATGCAGGAACCGACCATTCTACTCCTCTTATCTAGCACTCGAATTTGGTATCAACACTTGGACTGAAATGGTGAGCTTTCATCCTTTCAGAAGGCTCCATTTCATGTTATGGACATCTTTGGACATTTTTACTTTTATTTTATTTTGGATATTGGTTTTGGCCATTGTTGGGGGCATATCCCAATCGGGTATTGTTACTCTTCTGGATAGAGGCTTTGTGGTAATTTTAGGAGTTTGTATGAGAGGGATCGATATTGGTGTCGGCCTTAGCATTGGAATAAGCTGGGAGGCTGGCATCATCGGACATAATTTATCACTGTTTCATCATATTATATTTTTGGATTGATTATCATATTATTTTTTGGTATTCTCTTTGGTTATGGCCTGGTTTATGGCCCTTGATTTGGTTTGGTATGGTTGGATGGTTGGTTTGGTACAATGAGACTCGATTTGGTCGGTCACAGTTGTGATCCTATCCCAGAGTCTTCATGAGAGAATTTACGTAATCTTGTTATATGCTTGAAATTCAGCCCATCTGCATAAGGTGGTTGGTTGGGTAACAGGGGGCAGTCCCCGGTCCTAGGTTGGACTTAGGATGCCTATTACGTCTAGGCCCTGGTTCAGGTCATGACACAAGACATATAAAAAAGAGTACAGACCCTGAGAAGAAGCGAAAAGGGCAATCTAGTTTAACTTTATAATTCGGTAACACATCCAACCAGACATTAGTGAATGTTATCCACAATAATATTATTACCAATCAAATACACATATGGTAAGATGAGTGTAACATGACACAACTTATGCCGAAGTGAAAGAAAGATTAAAGCACCAAGAAGTGTGGGACTTACCAAAGTCGAGATGATCGATCACGTATAAGAACAACAACCACCATGGCACAAACTGATAGCTAAAATAAAATGACAAAATTTCAACAACGGTGAATTAACGTTTGATAAGAGAACAAACATTGTTCCTAAATAAAACCTCAAAGCTAGCTCGCAAAGGAAACATTGCGATAAATCATATAAGTCGACAAATAATCGACATTAAATTTATTACAAATACTTGAACAAACAAACACAATATTAAAACTTGAAAATAAAGAATCTTATTTAGACTTGTTTGATCTGTCTATATCCAGAGTCGTATGAATAATTCGAGTTTTTCTTTTCTTTTATCAGGAAAATACTCAATTAAGGCAACAAAGGAAAAATTATGGCAAAATTCAGGGGAAATATCAGTTCTTGTTAACTAACAAGCCGCATGCATGCATATAATAACAATAGAGAATAGAAATACATACAACTTCAAAAAAATAACAAGTCAACTCAACTTAGAACCCAGATACAGGCATATTTGAACTTCGAAAAAAAAAATAATTCAGCGAAAACATTTGTAGAAAATAGAAAAGGAAGAACACTATAGCAAGTAGTTGAAAGATTAACAGCGCACTGTTTTTTTTCATTTTTTCAAAAACCACATAAAATTTACTACAATTAGAGAAAGCTTACTACAATTATATGTACAGGAATTTTAAGGGATTTTTAGTACCTTTTTAGAAGATGCGATGAGATTTTGGAGGTTTCTTTTTGGTGTGGAGATATTTTAAAAGAAAGAAGTGAAATTGAGAAAGTAAAGTGAAATTGAGAAAGTAAAGTGAAATTGACAAAGTAAAAAAGCTAGGGCAAAAGGCACATCTAACGTATGGCTAAAGTTAAAAAGTAAATAAAAAAGACATGTGGAAGTGTCATTACCACAAAACCTTTATTATTGATTGTAGGTGTTGGTTACGTAAATACTCTTTGATGTTGGTGTTATTTATCAAAACAACCTTGGTAGTCACCCCAAGCTTCACTTATATATAGTAAAAAAAGAAAGTAATATAATTGTGTAGTCCTTGTTAGGATTTGTCCTGAATTTCTTACCTTACTTGGATTCTACCATAATTGTGTTTTACTTTGGAAAGGATTACTTAGTGAAAAACGATTACTAGTAGCAAAAGATCTCTTTCCTATTAGATTTCTATTAGGTTTATTCTTTCTTAGAAGAGGGATTTTGTAACTCTATAAATACAACAACTCTCTTCTCAAGTCATAACACAATAGCATCCACAATGTAGTCTTTTAAGAGTTTCGTTTAGGGGAAGATTTTCTCTCTCATTAGTTTTATGCTTTTTAATATTAGGTTTTATATGTAGGCCAATTGGACAAATCATATAATAATATTATATTTTTTAGTATTGTTTTTGGTTGTTTGATTTATCGTCTCAAGGTTTGAAACAATTAGCTTCCGCATTACGCCCTCTCGATTTCGAACCCAACAAGTGGTATCAGAGTTTATGGTTTAATGATCCAATGGTGTGGTGAAACGAGGTTAAACAGGTTCAAAGCGGTTTCAAAATCATGCTGCAACAGTTTGGTGATAATGAAGATTTTTTGTTGAACTACATATGGAGAACAAGTTTCAACCATATTTTCAACATTCCTGTTGCTGCATCTTTAAAAATAAAAATAAGATATTTTTAAAACCATTTTAACCCATAATATTTTAAATTTTAAACTTTATTTTTAACCATGACAACCAGTAGTTGTGAAGATTACACGAAGAAAGAGATGATGAATAATTTTGCAAGAAAATTCAGGCCAAGAGGAGATTTGTTAGGATTTGTCCTGAATTTCTTACCTTACTTGGATTCTACCATAATTGTGTTTTACTTTGGAAAGGATTTCTCAGTGAAAAACGATTACTAGTAGGAAAGATCTCTTTCTTATTAGATTTCTATTAGGTTTATATTTTCTTAGAAGAAAGATTTTGTAACTCTATAAATACAACAACTCTCTTCTCAAGTCATAACACAATAGCATCCACAATGTAGTCTTTTAAGAGTTTCGTTAAGGGAGAGATTTTCTCTCTCATTAGTTTTATGCTTTTTAATATTAGATTTTATATGTAGGTCAATTAGCCAAATCATACAATAATATTATATTTTTTAGTATTATTTTTGGTTGTATGATTTATCGTCTCAAGGTTTGCAACAACTAGCTTCCACATGACGCCCTCTCGATTTTGAACCCAACAAGTGGTATCAGAGCTTATGGTTTAATGATCCAATGATGTGGTGAAACGAGATTAAACTGGTTCAAAGCGGTTTCAAAATCATGCTGCAACAGTTTGGCGATAATGAAGATTTTTTGTCGAACTACATATGGAGAACAAGTTTCAACCATATTTTCAACATTCTTGTTGCTACATCTTTAAAAATAAAAAATAAGATATTTTTAAAACTATTTTTAACCCATAATATTTTAAATTTTAAACTTTATTTTTAACCATGACAACCAGCAGTTATGAAGATTACACGAAGAAAGAGATGATGAACAATTTTGCAAGAAAATTCAGGCCAAGGGAAGATTTGTTAGGATTTGTCCTGAATTTCTTACCTTACTTGGATTCTACCATAATTGTGTTTTACTTTGGAAAGGATTTCTTTGTGGAAAACTATTACTAGTAGGAAAAGATCTCTTTTCTATTAGATTTCTATTAGGTTTATTCTTTCTTAGAAGAAGAGTTTTGTAACTCTATAAATACAACAACTCTCTTCTCAAGTCATAATACAATAACATCCACAATGTAATCTTTTAAGAATTTCGTTTAGGGGAAGATTTTCTCTCTCGTTAGTTTCATGCTTTTTAATATTAGATTTTATATGTAGGCCAATTGACCAAATCATATAATAATGTTATGTTTTTAGCATTGTTTTTGGTTGTCTGATTTATCGTCTTAAGGTTTGTAACAATTAGCTTCCGCATGACGCCCTCTTGATTTCGAACCCAACAGTATAGAATAGCATGTGATTGACTTGCATTTTAAGTGGTAGTATTAATTTTTTCAACTTTCATCCTTTCCACAATATGTTTTGCATATTTGATCTAATTTCCATTGTCCAACCTTTTTTTCTATTCGATGTTGGATACCCATATTAAAATTCGATTAATTCAGATTCGTGTTGAAAAATCTTTTATAGGGGATAAAATACTCCCTATCAAAAGCGATTTCATACGCAAACTCGAATTCGAAATCTCTATAAGGATAGAAGAGTATTTACTATTTACCACTCCATCACAATCATCGGTGATCATTTTCAACTATTTATGCAACAGATTTTTTAAAAAAAATAGGACCAGTTCTGGACATAATTCCAAATTAGGCTGATTTGAAACTAATGTTTTGTTTAATCTATAATTTGATTTTTTAATTTATATTTTTTTCTTCATAATAATAGAAGTCTCACAGTCTGTGAAAACTATCAAAACTTTTTTAATTCTTATAGTAGTATCTTACCATACTAGCAAATCATAGTTCATAAAGAAGGTATCGAAATATTCTAAAGTGCCTCGTTAATAAATCGTGTATCTCTATATTTTTTTTAATAAATATTTATGATTACATGTTATTACAGGCTTTCAAATATGCATAATTTTACAAATATTCATTCTAATTTACCATAGTTAAACTTCACTTTAATCCGCTCGTCCAACTCACAAAAAATGATAAAATTTGTTATACTCATCATCTTTCTCTTCCTCCATATCCATTGATTGTTCTTATTCAACTATATTTTCACTCAACAATAATGTCAAATAGAAACAAAAAATACATAGACATTTAACCACAAAATGATGTCAATTAAAAAATAAAGTTACATACACTTTTAGCCATAGGTGGTTCAAAGGTATGGCTAACAAGCGTTTGCTTTAGGCTTTCAAAATTTTGAGGCCGAAAATTTTTTGATAGTAAATATTATGATTTCAACTTCACTTGAAATAATAACGAAGATGGTGAAATATGTTTAAAAAATTATCTAGTAAAAAAAGCTATCTAATTTATACCAGAAATATTTTAGAACTTTAAATTAAACAACTCAAACTTTATATTAATAAATATAATTTTAACAACAACATCCAAGTTAATGTATTACAAATAAATGACTAGTATCTTATTAACTAGAATTCATCCTTACTTTTATTATTAATCATATTAATATGTGAAGCTAAAGGTTATTTGTTTTTTAAAAACTGCACAAAAAACAACTAATATGCAAGGAAAAAAAATAATTCTAAATTATTATAATATTAGTTTTACATGTATTTGTATATTCTTAAAATCTTTTATTAAAGTTTGATTTTAGAACACTAATTTTATTGAGACGCCCCACTTTTAACGGTAGAAAAAGTGACTTTCTGTCATGTAAAAATGAGTAAGATTTGGAACCATAAAATAAATAAAGGACAATTAGATATAGGTTTAATATGTATTGTCAACTATTTTTCACTCATTCATCATTATTTTTTGGTATCAATAGCACATGTATTTTAGTGTATTTTAGGCATGTGTATGGTGGACCTTTTATTTTGGTTTTGCGTGATATTTTTTTTCTTTTTCACTAAGAGTATTTAATACTATAAAAAACAACGTTTAGCAATGAATTGGTAGTAACAAGTAATTTTTCGTCGCTAATTAATGATGGATTGACAATAAAATAAAACTTTTATCGCTAAATAATTAAAAATAAAATTTGTAGCCAAATTAGTGATGGATTAGCGACAGAAAGTAAAATCTGTTGCTATATTTTTGCGGTAAATATTGATGCCTTTATTTTGGTGACAAAATTAGTGACATAAAAGGGAGAATTTTTTTTTTGACATGGTAGAGACGAAAATAGCAATGAAAATATTGTCACTGAAATTATTTTACCATTTTAAAAAATATATTAGAAATTATTGTAATGGAAAAAGGCATTTTGAGGTATTTGTTCTTAAATTTTTAATAAATAATTAGCAACGGATATAAAATTCGTTGCGGAATCCGTCACCCCACCAATTAAATATTAGGGCAAACTCTTTTATTTTACTTTATTCCAACACTTAGTATCCTCTGCCTCTTTCCAAAACAGACTCTTCTTTTCCTTTTCTCTCAATTGAGAAAAGAATCACTCAATATCAATCGACAAGGCTATTACACTCTCAATTTCAGATCTAAATTAGAGGTACGATTCTAAATCTCATAATGTGAGTTGTTTTTCCTCTTTCAATTTCTTAATTTCTAAGTTAAAAGTCACTTGTAAATGATAGGTTTAGGGTTGTTTGAGCTCTTTCACTTAGGGTTGTTCAATTATTGTGTTAAAAAGTTCGATAAATGATTATTTACTCTAAATGAAAACCGAATTTTTTCTCAGAATTTCTGTTTGTGGGGTTTTTGGTATTTTCTATTTCATGTTCATTAATCTCAAATTTCTTCAACAGAATTTCTATTTGTGTGGTTTAATTTTCACTTTTTTTGTGTATACTGATTATGTTAGGTTCTATTTGTAGGTTGTTTGAGCTCTTTCACTTAGGGTTGTTCGATTATTGTGTTAAAAAGTTTGATTAATGATTATTTAATCAAAATGGGAACCGTATTTTTCCTCAAAATTTTTATTTGTGGGATTTTTGGTATTTTCTGTTGCATGTTCATTAATCTCAAATGTCTTCAACAAAATTTTTGTTTGTGTGATTTAATTTTCACTTTTTTGTGTACACTGATTATGTAAGGTTGTACTTAGTGTGTTGCATGTTCAAAAAAGTAGAAAACATAGAGCTATTTGAGTCATTTTTGTTTATTGTTGATCTAATTTTGTGTAAACATCAAAATATACTATGTTTCATGCTCCTCTGAAATTATGTAATTGTCATAATCATTTTCTCTTTTGTTGTGTAGACTGTTTCATGTTTGTAGAGGATTGTAGTAATGCCTTGAGTAAATGTCAATTATGTAGACTGTGAAAATTGTGTAGACAATTGTATTGACTGTAAAAATTGTGTAAACTGTTTCATGTTTCCAGAGGATTGTAGCAATGCCTTGAGCAATTGTCAATTATGTTTTCTATAGTCTTTTGCCATGATTTCTTAATTGCTATGATATACTATCTATCAGAAACAGCCTGGTAAGGTTTGCATACACTTTATCCTTCCGTAGATGTCATTTATGGGATCACACTTGGTATATGTTGTTGTTTTTCTTAATCTGATGATGCTATTATGCTTTGAATTTTCAGAGAGACCCACTAAGGATACCAGCAAGTGCTATAAAGTGAGCTAGCAGTTATCTGGTACTATAACATTCTCCCTTTTAAATAATTTTGGATCAGTTTTTCATATGTTTCTCTGTTACCGTTTGTGTTCTTGAGTATTCGTGAAGCTGTCTTTATTTTTTTTTTACTTACCAATTGCTTGAAAAGAAGCAACCATGAACATTCTGATGCCTTAATAGTCTACATACAGTTGAGGATTTATTTTTAATCTGATTCACCATTCAAATAAAATCAATTCATTTATTCTTGACTTTTGTGATGTAATTTTGTGTTAAAGTTATAAACTTTATTTATTTTTTTTGCCAACAAAGTTGCAACTTTTTTTTGGTTTTGTTTAATGTTCAGATTTTGGGTAGGTAGTTTGCTAGAATTTGATGTTCTAATCTTGTTGTTGGGAGCTTTTGACTCATGCCTTATGATTGTAAAGTTAGAAGTTTTAGTTTTGTTTGTAATTAAATTTTTTGCAAACCCTTATTAAGAAGGATAATGAATGATATGTTCTATTTTTGATTTCTTATTTATTTAGCGAAAAGTGACTGGTATATTCTATTTTCTTGTAAAAATAGAAAGATATATTCTAGTTTGTTAAGATATTTAATTTTTTCTTCTCTTTAGTGATAATCCTGGATGTATGAATTATTAAAAAATAAAACTCTAACTGTGTTGTTTATGTCAACATTAATAGGAATATGAATAATCTAGAGCTTGGATGGAAGTATGATAGGTTGGATAGCCGAGGGGCTATAAACTCTAGATTCGTTACTGGTGTGACTAACTTTATCTAGTTTGCATGTTCTCAACAAAATTGCATGAGTGGTAACACTATTAGATGTCCATGTAAAAAATATCGCAACATTAAATACAAGGATGTTGAAACTGTTAGATATCACCTTCTTCATGATGAATTTGTTAAGGACTATTTTATTTGAAAACATCAAGGGAAAAAAGATGTGATCGGTGAGATTTTTTTTGGCAATGATTTGAACAATGTGCTCAACTTGAATTGGGATATGATAATTCGTATCGATAAATGATTTTGGATGTTGCTATTCCCAATTTTAACTATGGTTCGAGTTGGCAACCTTATAACAATATTGAATCCAAGTCATCTTATCCCTATGAACCTTCAATTGAGGAGGAATATGAAACTTCGATGGAGGAGGAGCCTAATTTAGAGTCCTAAAAATTTTACGATTTGTTACACGCTGCTGACGTAAAATTATATCCCGATTCTTTCCTCTCTTAACTTTCAGTAATCTCTCGAATGTTAAATATTAAGATGGAGAATACTATGTCACTTAGGAATTTTAACCAAATGATGCAATTGTTTAAAGAGGCTTTACCGGAAGATAACCTATTTTTTGATAATTATTATCATACTAAGAAGCTAGTGCGTAGCTTAGTTTTACCGGTTGAAAAGATTGACTATTTTGAATCGTGATGTATGTTGTATTGGGAAGACGATGAACATCTTACCTCTTGTAAATTTTGTGGCAAAGAGAGGTATAAGCATCGAGTTGGCTCTCGTAAGAGAAAATTGGTCCCTTACAAAAGGATGTATTATTTTTCTTTGATTCCTAGATTGAAGAGATTATATACATCCCATACTACAGTTGTTGACATGAGATGGCATCATGAACATATAAAAGAGGATGGGGTAATGCGTCATCCATCAGACTCTGAAGCTTGGAAGAACTTCAATGAAACTCATCCTTTTTTTTCTGATGAACCAAGAAATGTAAGGTTGGGGTTATGTACTAATGGTTTTCAGCCATTCAGTCAGTCTGAGAGGAAATATTTTTCATGGCCAGTAATTGTCACTCCATACAATTTACCTCCAGAAATGTGCATGAAAGAGGCTTATATGTTCTTAACTGTCATTGTTTCAGGGCCAAACAATCCCAAACATAAAATTGATATTTATTTGCAGCCTCTAATAAAGAAATTGACCTTGTTATGGGAGACAGGTGTAGAAGGATTTGATATCTCCAAGAAATAAAATTTTCAATTGAGGGCAGCTTTGATGTGGACAATCAGTGACTTTTCAAGATATTCTATGTTATCGGGATAGAGTATTGCATGTAAGTTTGCTTGTCCTTATTGTATGGAGGAAACACAATCATTTAGATTACAACATGGTCGAAAAATATCATGGTTTGACTGTCACAGAATGTTCCTTGACCAACATCATCCATTTAGGAGAGATCGTAAAAACTTTCTTAAAGGTCGGACTGTCAAAGATCACCACCACCTTATAGAATCAGAGAAGAAATATTAAATCAAATTTGTGATTTAGGGATAAGAAAAGTAACAGAGTTAGATGTAGAAGAAGTTAATCAGAGAATATGTAGTTCTTGTGGATGGAAAAAGCAAATCATCTTTTGGGATTTGCCTTATTAGAGTTCTAACATGATTCGACATAACCTCGATGTCATGTATATTGAGAAAAACTTCTTTGATAATGTATTTAATACAGTCCTCAATATTGATAAGAAAACCAAAGACAATCCACAAACTCGTCTAGATATGGTCAGTTACTGTGATCGACCTTAGTTGGCAAAGGATGCTTCTGAAAAATATCCCAAAGTTGTATATACAATAGACAAGGAAGGAAGCACTATCTTGTTCAATTGGGTGAAAGGCTTCAAATTTTCAGATGGGTATGTTTCAAATTTGGGTAGATGTCCAGACACAACATCAAAAAGGTTATTTGGCATGAAAAGTCATTATTGTCATGTGTTCATGCAACGATTGATACCTATTGACTTTTGTAAACTACTTCCAAGTAATGTATGGCAGGCACTTAATGAATTGAGTTTATTCTTTAAAGATCTTACATCGATTACTCTCCAAGTGGATGACATGGAGAGATTACAGGGAGATCTTCCACAAATTTTGTGCAAGTTAGAATGTATATTTCCTCTTGGGTTCAATGACTCAATGGAACATCTGCATGTGCACCTTCCATATGAAGCAAAGATTGTTGGACCTGTACAATATCGATGGATGTATCCTTTTGAAAGGTAATGCAAAAATTCATATTGAACTTATGACAATTATGTTATTATTAACATTTCAAATATGATGGTTTATCCATTTATTTATTTAGGTATCTTGAAACTCTTAAAAGAATGATTGAGAATAAATAAAGTGTTGAGGGTTTCATATGTGAAGCTTACTTGATGACAGAGTCAACACTATTATTTTCTCATTATTTTGAACCATATGTCATGACACTTAATCATAATATGGATCGTAATGATGATGATGGTATTGTGGAAGATATTGAAGGAAATTTATCAATATTCACCCATCTCGATCGATTATGGGGAGAATAAAAAAAGAGGAATTTAACTCTTGAAGAAATCAAGGCTGCCCAAACTTACATTTTACTAAATTGTGAAGAGGTTGGGTCATTTGTGAGGTAACAAAAGTTAGCTGTATCAACTTAATTTTATAAGCATATTCATATATCATGACTTGAAATTGAACTTATGTTCTTTCAATGAAGTATGTTTGTGCAACATTTGTAAGAAGAATTTCCAAATGTCTCTCAAGATCAAATAAATGAGAGTCTTGAAACAAATTTCTCTATATGGTTCAAGGAATATGTAAGACTTCAAAAATTAATATCTTTTATACAATTATGCACTTAAATTGACTTATGAAATTGAACTAAATTTTATAATCTTCTAAATAGGTCCAACTCAATCATATTGAGAATGAATTCCTACGTAGTCTTGCTCGTGGACCATTGATAGGCGCTACACTTCATGCAGTGTATTTTGTTAATAGATACAAGTTTCATACAGATTTTTATGGTAGCACAAGATCAATAATGAACAGTGGAGTTTGTATCTTAGATCCAAATTTTGGTGGTTTCTATGGACGGATAAAAGAGATTATAGAAATGGAATACCGTGAAGCACCTTTAAAGAGAACTGTACTAGTCAAATGTGAATGGTTTGACCCAACTATGGATGTTGGTGTTAAAAAGCACAATCAATATAAATTGATTGATATTAATCATTGTTGGTGATATAAAAAATATGAACATTTTATTATGGTAATGCAAGCAACTCAAGTGTGTTATGTATCTTATCCTAGCAAGAAAAAGGACAAGGATGATTGGGCAGCTGTATTAAAAGTCAAACTTTGAAATGTTATTGAATTACCCGATGAGGAAATTGAGACAGCTACAAAACTGAATATTTCATTTCAAGTTGAAGAAGTTCAAGTCTATGAGATAGACATAAATTTTACCACGGATAAGAATATACATTTACATGATCCAAATGGTGGATTAATTGAAATGGATGAACTTATTGATGATGGTTTATTGTAAGAGTATCATGAGATCCAAGAGGATGCTACAGAAGAAGAGTATGAAACTGAGAAAACTGAGGATGATGAAAAGGAAGATTTTAAAGAAGACACAGATAGTGTTTAGTGCTTGATAAAAAAATGCTATTGTAGCTTAATTTTATTTTGTGAGCTGTAATTTTGTCGAACTAGTATCATTTTCTTTGTCTCTGCCCGTTGTTTACTCCAAACTTATTGCTACAACTGTTTTTAGGCTCTGCTTGTCAATTTTTGACTCTTTTATTACTCATCCATGTTTTTAGATTACAACTGTGCTTTCTTTTTGCTTTTTGTACAAGTTTTCTGTAAAGATGCAAAAATTGATATTCAAAAGTAGATTATCTACCATCTCTGACCCCCCCTCTATGTTGTTGTGAGTATCTACATATTGTTGTCTGGTTCTCTTGGTATTATTCAATTTACATCTTATTTTCACTTAACTAATATAATTTTTTTATAGATATGACTAGAGGTAGAGGTAGAGGTAGAGGTCGCAGAAGCACAAGGCGTGTAGGCAAGTTTGTAGTTAGGAGTAATCCTATTGTTACTGCAAACATACCTACTATTCTCACTCCTACTACTGTTAGTCCTCAAGTTGGTGTTAGTCCTTAAGCTAATGGCATAGGTGGTCCAGATGATACAAATCAAGTTCAGCCATTGATTCCTCAAATTACACCAACGGTTCAAACTTCTGGTGATGGTAGTAACCCTACCACACCTGAATTATCTCCCACTGCTCCAAATCAGATCAGCACAACAGCTGAAAGTACATCTACTCTAAGGAACTAAATAGGTGAGGATCTTAACCAATAGACTTCATCCTTGAAAATGGATAAATATAATTAACTTGTGATCTTTTGTCTTTCTGTGTGTGTATCTCTGTCTCTATTTATATGTTTTAGTTTTTTTCTGATTGATGATATGTTTGTGGTTTTTGATTTGAGAGGAGTTCTTATGGACAGAATTACAATAAGAGTATTTTGTAGTATTTTGATGGTTCTGTTGGTGGTTCTTGTTGTGAGTCTTTTGTAGTATTTTGATGGTTCTATTGGTGATTCTTATTCTGTTGGTGGTTCTTGGTCTGTTGAATATTTGTGGGTATTCTAGTGTTACATGGAATTTCAGAATTAAAGTAAGGTATTTTGTTGTGAGGTGTTTGGTAGGATTCCAGTGTTACATGGAATTTCAAAATTATAATGTTGTATGTTGTTGTGAGTTCTTGTACATAATTTGCATCTTATTTTTACTTTAACTAGTATAATTTTTTTTTAATAGATATAACTCGAGGTATAGGTAGAGGTCGAGGAAGCATAGGGCGTGTTAGGCAAGTCAGTAGCTAGGAGTACTCATGTTCTTATTGTAAACATGCCTACTATTTCCACTCCTACTGTTAGTCCTCAAGCAACTGATGGGATAGGTGGTCCAACTTCTAATCATGGTAGTAACCCTACAACACCTGAATCATCTCCCACTACTCCAAATCAGAGCAACCCAACAGTTGTAGGTATGTCTTCACAAACCAACCGAGTAAGTGAAGGTGTATCTCCTTGCAACACAAATAGAGAAGGTAATTCCAATAGGAGCCATATACGACCCTTGTTGCTATAACTTTTGCAGGGTTAGTTCATTTTTTTCTATTATTATTATATATAATTTTTTATTTATGATAGACCTCTAAATAATGTCTTCACATTGATACAGATTGCAATCTTCTAAAGCATGCTCCAATAGCATATATGAATCTTTCAAAAGTGAACTTGATCACAATGGATCAATTGAAAAGGTGTCTCATGTGATATAAAAGATGTCTATTTTGGGAAATTCAAGGTATACATCTTCATCATAATTGAGTTTTTAAAGTGTATTCACTTTTATAAATACAATATTAATGTGTTACTTTGGAAATTTATTTCAGAAACACTTCTATTGGGATTCTTCCATTAGTGATGCTGCAGGCAAAGAAATAATGGCAGATTAAGGCAGCAACTGTGTATAGAAATTTCATTGCTAAAATCAAAGATTAAGGAATTACGCAAGATTTTATACATGAAAATATCTGAAAAAGCTAGCAACGACGTTGGGTAGATCCTAAGTGTGTTGAAAAGTAAAAAATAAATGCGCAGAATCATCGTGGCGATAAAAAAAGTCGCTGCTGGAACTCACAAGGAAGGATCTATCTCAATTAAAATGTACCGAAAGAGACTTGTAAGTATATATTTCAAGTATTACCTTCTAATTTCTTTCAATAGAAATCTGTTAGCTGGTTTCATAGTCCCTAATAGCTCTATAGTGGTAGGAAATGTGATCAGCATTACAACAAGTGCTAGTATTATATTGACATTGAGTTTGAAGTATATTTATCCTTGTGTGGTGGGTGTTGCTTCTCTCATATATTGCGTGTTAATCTTGTGGTTTCTTTTCTCATGTATTGACATTGAGTTTGAAGTAGATTTATCCAAATTGACATTGTGGCTACTGATATTGCGACAACTTTTAAAAAAATTCCCTTGTATTAATTTTTTATATGAAAATAGTATGTAGGTGTTAGGATGAAATTTTCCTACTATTTTGATGAAAACAGTATGTATGCATTTCCCACATTTTACTTCCCATATGAAAAATTTTCTACTGTTTTTATGAAAACAATAGTGATACATTTCCCACATTGTGCTGCCCATGCATATGCATTTTCCACATTGTCCCTTGTATGCAAATGTGTTGATTCCTTACCCTTCTATTAGTTGCTGATGTTGTTGTATTGAAGGTTTAAAATAGTGAGTTACACTTTAATATATGAAATTAATGGTCCAACAGTTTCGTTGTTGTACAATCCTCAACACTTCTTTTTTACAGACTGCTGAAATGGGTCGAGATCTAACACCAAGTGAGTTACATTTGCATGTGCACACACTTGGTCATGATGGAAAATCTTTTGTTGATGAATGTTCCCAAATCGTCCATGTAAGACTAAATCTTAATGTAATAATTTACTTAATTCTTGTATTTTAGTTTAAAATAGTCTTTGGAATCTAATCATTTTTAAGTACAATCTGTTATAATTTCACTTTCTCTATTACAGGAAAGATATGGAGAAATATTATGAGAAAAAATATTGTCAGAATCTGATATTGATCAACCTGAAGCATAGTATCAAGCTGTCGGGGGAGAAAAGAAGCGAAGAGTATTTGATCTTGGATCTGAAGCAAAAGGCTAATATAGGGAAGCTCTTTGTGTTTCTTGTGGAAAAACTTCATCTTCAACTTATCATGAATCGGAATGAGCTGCAGATTTGACTTTTGATGAGTTTGTGAAGCGATTGATTCCCGCACTTAAAAATCAGTTTATTCCTATTGTTATTGAGGAGACACAGAAGTTGATTACGATCAGTTGTGACACCTCGAGCTACTACTTTGGACGATCTTGATTCTTTAGATGATGATTGCAATCTTGGTTGATACACTTTTGACGATCAGTGCATTGATTTTTGATGGTCTATTTTGTTGAAATGTTTAAAATTGTGCAACAACAATATATACTTGATGGATGTGGGTTCTTTTAAGAATAGTTGGTAGATGTTTGGTACTGTGGATGTTTTGGACATAATTATGGATTTAGATTTTGCTATGTTTGGTATTGTGGATGATGTAGGTTCTTTTAAGGATAGTTGGTAGATGTTTGATACTATGGATGTTTTGGACATAATTATGTGTTTAGATGTTGCTATGTTTGGTATTGTGGATGCTTAGATTTTGCTATCTATATATGTGGGTACTTTTATATGAATGTTGGATATTTTAAGAATTTTATAATATGCTTTTAATATGATTCAACAGGATGTATTTAAAAATATAAATTTAAAAGGCTTTGCAAGAAAACTAATGACGACAAATTTAGCGATAAATTTCATCATTACCAAAGAAAAAACATTTGCGACGAATTGTGGAAACTTATTTTTTGTCACCAAAATTGGGGCCTAAATAACAAAATTTATTGCAACGAATTGAGGAAAATTATCTTTTGTCACAAAAATTGGGGACTAAATAACAAAATTTATAGCGACGGACTAGCAACGAAAAATTTGGTCACGAAATAATCAAAATAAAGAAATACATTAAGAATTAGTAACGACATTTATAAATATAACAACAAAAATATTCGTTGCCACAAATGGCAACGGATAAAGTTCGTCGCTATGACGTTGCAAAATTGACAACGGATTTCATTTTTTTCATTGCTAAAAGATTAGCAACGAGCAAAATAGCAACGACAAATATTCCGTCGTTGATCCATCACTAAATCGATATAGCGACGGATATATGTTGATTAGCAACGTATTTTGTCTGTTGCTAAACACTGTTTTTTTATAGTGTAATAAATTTATATCTTGATAAATTAATCAATTAAATACTGATTATGATGTGATATATAGGAGGAAATGACCCTTTACGTTTGAAGATAGCTTCGGAATAGTTTCATAAATATTTATTTAATAAATATTTTTTATTTTAATTTTTTAGTGAATTGACTGGATCGAGTGGACGGAAAAAGAGTTTAAATAAACTAATCGATTTAATTAAAGAAACCGTGTTATGTAGACGTTACAAGGAAAATTAAGGTGAGACACGAAGATTTTACGTAGGAATAAATATGAATTTTTATTTTAATATGACTCTAAACATGGAATAAATTACAAGGCAAATATATTAAAAAGTATAATAAAAATAGATATAATTTACTTTTGAGAGTATAAGATAGGTTGAATAATTTACTACACACCACCACAGACAGTATCCTTGGTAGACCTCTCTTTTTCCTACTACATAGAAAGGCGAAGCAAAAGACAATCAAGGGTAATATGGTCAATTCACATTATCAAATATCTTACTCTAGCACCCTCCAATTCGTCATCCTCGTTCCAAACAAACTACAGATGTATGCTTTCTATCTTCTTCCCAAAAAAATCTTCCCACCTCTCTACATTCTTCATGGTGCAATTTCAGCCCAACTTTTATCTCATCAATTTTGCCCTAATCTTTTTTGGGTTTCCTATTTTGTAATTTCTTAGCTTTAATTTATGACTACTGTCGTTATTAGTCTAACTGGCTCTCTTTCTAGTGCTCTTCGGCATTTATTTTCTTACATAGATGCTTGGATTAGGCAGATATAGTCTCTGTGATATCAATAATGCCAGCTGCACCTTTAAGCATGAAAATAGTTTCAGATCAGAACAGAAAGACCCTATCTAAGTTTCAATCTAATCGCTGAAAAAAAGGACGTTTCAATCTAATCATCTTCTTCGTCGTTGAGCTCCTACTTCTCCTCAGGTTAGCGTTCACAGTTGTTACTGTTATGCTTTCACTAGAAAGATTTCGCCTTCATGCCCTTTATTTCTTGCTTGAAACTGCAGTATGTTAGCTCACTGCTAGAAACAAAGGTTTCCACTATAAATCAATGAGAAATTTGTGTTGTAAAACATGATTTTCCCACCAATTTACCATCAAATCAGCTACCCAGCTCACTGAAAAATGTACGGTGAAAAACAGATGCCATTCAACAATCTTTTATCATATTGTATACTGCATATGGGTTGCTTTGTATGTTGAAAAGATTCTAATAAGTTGATTCTATCTGGCGTCAAAAATGTCACTCTTTTCTCCTATAAGCAGTTAAGAATTGCAACAGATGAATTTAGTCCTGTGAATAAAATTGGAGAGGGTGGATTTGGTTCTGTTTATAAGGTAATGACAACCATTTTCCTTCTACCATGTTATGAATTTGTGGTTTAAATATTATGTCTTTTGAAGTCTTATAGATTTTTACTATACGATGCTATGAGTAGAGAAGGCTAAAAAGTGGAAAGATGGTTGTTATAAACATGAACACTCAATCGATTATTTCAACCACTTTTTAGATATAAAACAAATCAAAAGTTCAAAAAATCTCATCAATATTCCCACACTAGGATGTGAGCGCATATCTAACTTAAGTAGATGGATTGAGGACGAGAAAGGCTAGAATTAAATCATGTGATAGACAACTTACCATAAAAGTTGTTTTAAGTGTTTTCTCTTTAACAAATAATGAGTCAAGTGAGTAATGATGTTTTTATTTGATTGGTTTTAATATCGCTTGTCAATTTTAAAGTTCTTTTAGTCTTCCTTAACAAATAAACTTTTTCACTGTGGGAAAAATTAGTTTTCTAAACTATATTCACAACTCTACTTCGCAGTGTGTAAATGAAGCATTCCCAATCCCGCAAAGGAACAATCTTGCTAAAGCAGGTGAAAGCAAAGTTGTTGCAGGAGCAAGGGTTTAGAGAAGAAAGCATTACCGGTGAAACATACTTTAACAAGGTACGAGAGTAAAGATGCCACAATCATGGAAAGAAGTCCAGTCAATGATGAATGTACAACAACCACTACAATGTACCCAGTATAATCCCACAAAGCGGGCCTGGGGAGGGTAAAGTGTTGCGTCCTCAGTCACTGATGAAAGTTTTCTATTAAATTTCAATATATGATTCAATGAACGACGAGTTTATAAAACTGCTCCCAGGTACATTAGGCACCAGGTTGGTTATGTTATCCTTTAAATAACTTGTGTCCTCCAACTTTTACATACTTTCTTTACATTTCAAGTTATGTTTATCGAATATACTATTCCTTCCTGTTCTTTTAAGTTGGACATATGCTTATGATTGCTCATGTTATAAAGCTTTTGATAGTTCTGTTACATTAGCGTGGATAGCTGCACAAAGTATGGCCTTGAAAAATAAAATGTTCTTCCTTCCAAATGTATCTCAATTTTTTTAAGACTCCATGTGTTTTGAAAAATTAGAGATACAAAAAAGGGCAGCGTGGTGCACCAACTCCCGCTATGCGAAGGATTTAGGAAATGGCCGGACCACAAGGATCTATTGTAGAACACATTCAGAAAATAAGATTGTAGAACACATTCAGAAACTAAGAACATTTTGTTCTTCCAGATATATCTACAATGAGATTATCTTTTCTAATTCATGCTCTCAATTGTACTGAGTACTACTTTGAACTTGCATTAGTATATAGACTTGCTACCAGCTGTTTCAAAATATATTTTACCACTAAAGATTAAAAGAGTGATGAATTAGTTTGAGATGCAATTCCTTTTTTGGAAAAAGTGAGCAAGAAGTAATTGACATGTCTCTTCCAACTAATTCACATTAATCTAAATATTCATGCACTGACATGTCCTTTCGTTTTATTCTTCATCCCTCTGCTTCTGTTTCTCCACTATCACTCTTTCCACATTCTTGCTTGAGCTCTCCCTTCTATCTCACCTCTCTTTCACTTCTGTTGTTGTCATCTTCATGAAAGAGGGTTGAAAATGCAAGACAATTCAGTGTAAGAAGGAATCGAAGAGGAGCCATCAATTACAGCACGGAAGTTGCAAGGATATGGATGCAAAAGCATACCAATAACTTGTATTGAGTAATCTCTTATTTATTTTATTCAGTGTTCAATCTGGAACGGTGAGGAATTACCCATCCTGTAATGGAATGAGTGAATCAAGATATAATTAGTCTTACCCGTAAGACAAATATTAGAATACATGAATCAAGAATTATCAAGAAGGCAGGCTTCTAAAGAACTTCCCTTACTTTGGAATTTCCCTCCCCGAAAAGTCACTTGTATGTAAAACAGTATGCCACATCCTATTGAGGTAATGATATTGACTGAATTTAAATTTCTTTAAATGACTCTGTATCAGCATTTTGACAACCTTTGCATCTCTAGGTATTATTAAAAAGGTCAGTTCTACATGCATTTAAGGGGTTCACGGGTCAATTTGCTTCAATTGCAGTACATTTGGCACTGTTCTTTGTAATGTCTGGAGACACTCTTAGTGCAACAGGCAGTTTTGGAGGCAATGTGACTGTTTCATTATGATTAGATGCGTTGTGGGGGATGTACTTGCACCATTGGGTGATCTATCGAATCTTTCTAATGCTTTTAGTACAGATGTCCGTGTCAACTGATTCTACATGAACTATGATGAAAATGAAGAGGTACGCATATTCAAACTATGTAAGCTACTCACACCTATGGCTTACCTTTTACAAGCTGACAATGAGATTCCATTTCCTTTTTCCCTGCTTCACCTTAACGGAAAGAAAGTACTGAGAAAAATCATAAGTGTGAATGATCCCTTAATGTACAGAGGTATCACCATAATCTCTTTTTTCACCAAAACTATTATTTTCTAAAACGGAAAGGAACTACTGCAGAGATCATAATTGTCAATGATCCCTTTAGGTGTAGTGGCATCACCATAATCTCCTTTCCACCATTTTTTTTTTTTTATGAGTTTCAAATTTGGCGTTGCTGAAAACAAAAGTTATGGTGAAAAAATTGAAATCTTTAACTTAACGAGAATCCTATGTTTTATAAGTTCTCATTATTTCTACTACTATTCTGATTTTTTTTCCTCCTTAATTCTTAAATACAGATTATTACTAGCTCCTGATTTGCAGTCGGTTATTCTTTATGATAAACAAGGTAATTAAGTGAAGTTAAGACAGCCAAACTCGAATCTTTTAATTGAGATTCATGACTTGCAGGCTGCAGCAGCATAGCCAACATATGAAACTGGAGTGTGTGTGTGTGTGTGTGAGAGAGAGAGAGAGAGAAAGAGGTACTGCAAGATTTATATCAAGTGAACTTTTTATAGCAGGTGTTGAAGAGAATGTTAGGAAAGGCATTATCTTCAAGAAAGTGAAAACAACTTAACACAGAAACTTCCTTGATATTGAAAGCTTGGCCTTTTATAGGTCTTCAGTTTCTTCAGATGTATTCAATAAACGGTTTGCAATTTTGGTATTGGAAGTGAATCTCCTACTCATATGTATACAGTATATAGTCATAGTTGTTGAACACTTATCCTATTTTTGTTTTGTTTAGTACCTGATGATGATTTTCTTTAAATTTAGTGTCTTTCTTTTTCAGCTTATTTTTATTGCAAATATTAATTGATAACGTCTAATTGTAATTACATTTACATTTTCACTTTCTCCTCATAGTAGCTTCCGCTATTTTCAAGCCCCAATTTTGTGACTCTTCTTCATTTCAATGTTTAGTGTGTAAGCGCTTAGTGATTCTGAATCGTGCAATCACAGGATAGACGATCTTGAATTTTCCCCTCTTGTGTCTTGGATTTCTTTTTATATTTTGGAGATATTGAAGGGGGGAGTGTTGGAGTTGGTACTTCGGGGATATTCTTTTCTTTTTTGAATGATTAAGTTAATTCGTCTCAATTACATTCACAGGTCTGTGATGGAAGAGAATATTACTTTTCAAAAGAAGTACATCTGTAGGATAGACCTCAACAGAAAACAGCTCTTGCAACTGCATCTTCACTTGGTGATAGCATCTTCTTAATCGTCGCGTTATGTTTTCATTCCGTTTGTGAGGAAATAGCCGTTGGTGTTGCAGATTCACAAGTCGATGCTTGGTGTTTCGACCATCTGCTTACCCAATATATTTCCTGCCATTGTTGTGGGAATAACTCTGCTTAAGATGATCCTAAATCGGCCGCTATTTATTATCTTGTGCTATTTAAAATCACAATTGATGGCACAACTCAAGCGATAAAATTGAGCAGCAAGTAGTAAAGATCATCATTTTTATATTGCAAGCAAGATAATAGATTTGACTTATATGGTTCGGTCTTTCTTTGAACTTTAGGCATGGCGGCAGTGTATTGCATCAGGCTATCCTTTTAAGTAACAAGCAATATGATAAATGTTCAATTGTTCTTCTATTTTGTTCTCTCCTATATCATCAATGAAACTTTCTAATGCCTAAAGCCACCACCAATATTTACCTGGACACTACTACTATTTCTAATAGCAGAGACATTGTACAAAAAACCTCTAATTGCATGAACATCTTACACATTTGACAATGACGTTTCAGCACCAAATCGTTGGGAATTCTCACTAGTTTATTATAACAAAAAATTACATAAATACACAACTTATGTTTTCAATATTACAAAAAAAACTCTCTAAATATATTACAAAAATCTCACATATACTATGTATATGTTGGCTATGTTATGTATATTAATAGGGAGAGAGGGTAAAGTAATTAAAAAAGTGGGAGAGAGTGTAATTACTTTTAAAAGGTACCCAACCAAATTCTAGGTGGCGTCTGAGGTGGAGGTAGGGTACCCTCTTTAATTTCTTTTTGAATTTAAGTTTTGTGCGTTGACTGTCAGTGTATAAAATATTCTGCACTATTAGGTAAACTTAATTTGTTATTACATATTACTTAATTGATCTATTATTACAGATTACTTAATTTATTTTTTTAATAAAAAATTGAATAACCTGCAATAATAAATAAAATTACGTGATAGTATAAAATATTTTCTAAACTGTCCACAAAACTTAAACCCTTTGTTTATTCCCTTCCACTATAAGTACCTTAGTCAAATGTACTTTACAATATACTCCTATTATATATCACGAGAAAGAATTAGCGCAAGCCAAAAAGAAAAATGGATCAGAAAAAGGCGCAAAGCAGTTGCATTTTCTCCAAAAAGTAGTAGTAGTGTAACTGTTTCAGAACCAAAAAAAAATAAAAAAATTTGGGACAATCAAATGGAATTTCTTAGTCCTCTTTGTGACACATTTTTACCTTCAATTCATCTTAATTCATATGGTGATCATCATCATCAAGAAGCCAATAACATAGATGATTCTTTCACTAAGTTCCTCCACACTTCAGCATCCATGAATGGAACTCCTCAACATGTAAGAATTTTTTTTCCCTTTTTCGATCGGGTGATGAATTCTTTTTTAATTACATAGTGAATATGAAAAAAATAATGAGAATTGAACTCAGACCTATCATATGACACATTCCTACCGCTACCACTAGATTATAACCAATAAAGCCATTTTTGTATATAATTGTACTTAGATCTTGTTATTTTTTTCTATCTTGTAATTTATTTCTAAATCATACGTGCACATGATGATGATATTATGTTATTCATTACAAAACCTCCAGTTCATCCTTTCATCTAAAAATTACACTGTATATAAAGTTGGAAAAAGAATATTTTTAATCCTTGTATTATTGTATTATTCCTATTTTAATCCTCGTAATATTCAGTTAAGAGCAATTGACCTTTAATTAAGCAATACACGTGATTTTAGTCCTTCATCAAACGATAATCAAATAAAATAACAATCTGTTAAAATTATAGAGGGGTAAAACATGCATTTTCTATTTCTCGTATGGTTATGCTTCATGAATTATTACTTATAAAATATATTCTAGTGGGTTATTTTCTGAGGAAAAGAGAAGAAGAAAAGCCCGTTGTCAATTAAAATGGAGGGGAAAGAAATTGGGAAAAATTAAGGCTATTTCTTTCTTTCTTTTTTTAAATCAGTAAAAAAAATAGTTATCTTCAAGACCCGTCTTTGAATTATGTATAAGTACAATCATATTTTGGTTAGATTCTTCTTTGTTGTTTAAATAACATTTTTCATATTAATCTCAACTTTCTCTATATGAGTTTGTTCAAATTATTTAAAAAATGGAACAAGAAAAAGGATTGGGGAAATAAAACTCTTCATTTTCTTGTTTATTTTAAGTTTATGCAATAAAAGTAATACCAAATATGAAATATCTAATTTGTCCTTCTGTAATTTAATGAAGCGATATTTTATTTGTTGTCCGTTAGTGATACGAGTAGATCACGATCATGGACACTTTTTGAGTATTTTGAAGACCATCTAAAGAGTGCACAAGTCTAAGTGTGAAGGAGGCCCAAAACCGTCCCAAGCACACTCCATGGGTTGTTTTTGGAGCCTTTTTCATTAAAGGATCTTTTAGTCTTTTGTCTTTTATTTTGTAATGTAATATAAATTGAACATTGTAGGGTTTTAGTTGGTAGTTTTTATGAATGTTGAAGAAAGAACACTCCTCTTAGAGAGAGAGTCCACAACCGAAACTAGGGCATAGCATAAGGGTGGATTCTCTTGTGTATTGCATTTTGCTTGATACGTTGGTGCTTGGGTGGTGGACGCCTCTCTTGTGTCAATTGTAAGAGTTAGGTGTTTATTGTGTGAAGTGTTAAAGGTCAAAGAGTGGAATATGCTCTTAGGTTGTTAAAACTACATCAACACTTGTCTAACTATCTATCTTGTATCTTGTTTTAGTTTTGGCTTCTTGTGTTGTTAATGTAACCCGTTTGTTTTTGTTGCTATTGTAATATTGTGGAGCTTCATCTTGTGTTGCTAAACTTGTTGTTGGCTGGCTGTTTTGGTGTTTTAACACCTTGTATCCTCTTCTTTCTTGTTCTAGATAGTGAATCCGAGAGAGGTCCCCACTTGGTCCACGATTTGTTGTGATTTGTGGATTATTTTGGGATGTGATTTCGTGTTTTCTTGTTTTTTCCGTATCATTTGGTATCAAAGCAAGACTGGATTTTGTTCCCACAAAGCCAATCTTGGGTTTGATAAGTAAAAAAAAAAAAAAGTTGATAAAAACTGAAAAATTCCGGAAAATAGCAATCTGTCCATTTTTGTGTTCTTGGCCAAAAATTGTGTTGTGTTGTTGTCTTGGCCGAGATTTTCTTATTTTTCTTGACTAGATCTTGTAGTTCTTTTGTTTGTCTAGTGTGTTTCTAGTGTTGGTTCTTTCTCACCAACACTAAAAGTGTCTAGATCTAAAGGTTGAGCTTATAATATTGACATTGTTATTGTGAACTTGAAGTGGCCATGTGTTGATCCTTATTGTTGAAGGTTGGTGTTGTTGTTGTTGAGCTCTTGAGCTTGACCTTGTATTATTGTTGTGAATTGATGGCTTAAGAACTTCTTGTTGAAAAGGTGGAACTTGACAAAGTGTTCATTGAAGTGTGAGACCAACTTGAACTCTCATGTGGTAACTATGAGTGAGAGGTTGGATCGAATGGAGAGTCGAAGGAACTCTCGTGCTTTTACTCCCGAAACTTTACTTCCAATGACCAATCCTCCAAGACCACCATATAATGCCACAATCCAAGCTCCAAATAGCCGTCAAAACCGAGAACAAGATAGACCACTTCCCCCGCAAGTTGATCAAGTCCAACAAGGAGGACTTGGAAGTCAATTTCCTCTCATCCAAACTCCACAACCGAAACCCCACTTAACCAAAGCAAGCCTCTCAACCAAAGCTCCACTACACCAAACCCGACATGTTCATATAGAGTAGAATGGTAGAAAGGAACATGAAGGATATGGGGTCTACGACAATGCTTGTATGATGGTAGGAGACTTGTTTCGGATGAGATTGAAGACAAGGCTCAAGATGGAGAGGAAATCGAGGTTCAAAATGAAGATGTTAGCCGAGACTTGTTCTCATTGTATCCTCGGGTTCCCTTTATTTATTTTTTGTGAACTGTTTTGTGCACTTTCTTGATGTTTTGCGGACTGTTTTGGGTGGTTTCTTTTGGAGGGCCAATTGCACGAGGTGAAGCCGTGAATTTGTGATCAAATTCCTCTCAAGATAGAGAGGATGATACGAGTATGATCACGATCATGAACACTTTTTGAGTATTTTGAAGACCACCTAAAGAGTGCACAAGTCTAAGTGTGAAGGAGGCCCAAAACCGTCCCAAGCACACTCCATGGGTTGTTTTTGGAGCCCTTTTCATTAAAGGGTCTTTTAGTCTTTTATTTTGTAATGTAATATAAATTGAACATTATAGGGTTTTAGTTGGTAGTTTTTATGAATGTTGAAGAAAGAACACTCTTCTTAGAGAGAGAGTCCACAACCGAAACTAGGGCATAACATAAGGGCAGATTCTCTTGTGTATTGCATTTTGCTTGATATGTTGGTGCTTGGGTGGTGGACTCCTCTCTTGTGTCAATTGTAAGAGTTAGGTGTTTGTTGTGTGAAGTGTTAAAGGTCCAAGAGTGGAATATGCTCTTGGGTTGTTAAGACTACATCAACACTTGTCTAACTATCTATCTTGTATGTTGTTTTAGTTTCGGCTTCTTGTGTTGTTAATGTAACCCGTTTGTTCTTGTTGCTATTGTAATATTGTGGAGCTTCATCTTGTGTTGCTAAACTTGTTATTGGCTGACTGTTTTGGTGTTTTAACACCTTGTATCCTCTTCTTTCTTGTTCTAGATAGTGAATCCGAGAGAGGTCCCCATTTGGTCCATGATTTGTTGTGATTTGTGGACTGTTTTGGAGTGTGATTTCGTGTTCCCTTGGTTGTTCCGTAGCAGTCAGTTGAAGGACTTAAATCACAAACATTGCTTAACTGAAGGTCAAATGTGCTTAACTGAATATCACAAGTATTAAAATAAAAATAATATAATAACACAAGGATTAAAAATACCGTTTTCCCTATAAAATTAAGTTTTTTTCTTTTACATATACTTAGTACTGTACTATATGATAATAGTTCGGTGAAAATCTTGTTTCAACCACTAGTTGTCGTTTGGTTGGGAAAGAGTTATCATACCATGTATATGAGATAACTTATCTCATCACTATGGTGTAAATTGTGGAATAAATAATCTTGATACTAATAACTAATACGTCACACCAAAAAATGAAATAAAATAGTCCATTTATTTTATCCTGAAAATATGTACTTCAATATGATGAAACTTTGTTATCATATTAAAGGGTAGTCAATAACTTAAACCTTATATCTTTTCAGATAGCATGGATGATAAACAATAGATTTCAACATCCAAAGCTCAACTTGTGCAAATTAGCACTATGGCTATTATCAACAAGGATTGGAACTCTTATACTTTGTGGTAAAGCAAGTATGTCAAACCAATTTCCATATTTACAGAAATTTTCCAAAATTTCATCAAACAAAAGAGAAGAAATTGTTAAATCATGGGCAACAAGTTGTTTCAAACTCTTAAGGATTCTCTTTTGTGCTGCTAAAATTCTGGTTCTTCTACTATTCTTCACTCACGTAATACTATTGTATTTAATTTACGTACTAAACTTTTTTTTTTGTGGTCATTAAGGTCATGCATATACTAGTATTTTAATTTCATTAATAGTAAAGCTGCCCCTCTTCTTTTATTTTATTTCTCCATCTGCAATTTTTTTGCTGTAGGTAATTTAATTTCTCATAATATTCACCAATCATTTTGAAATTGCATTTACTCTTTCATTTGCCCTCCAACAGAAAAATACAGAAAATCCGTACCTGCAGCGTGCATGCAATTTATTTTCTATACGGAATATGGTCTGCTTTTCTATCTCAATTTATGTGATATAGCTTAACTGAATACGAAGTTTAAAAAATATAGAAAGATTTTATAATGTTTTAAAAATAAGTAAATATATTTTAAATAGCAAGGTCAATATATAGACTTTTTTCCAAATAAGTACAACCTTACAAGGATAAAATATTCATAGTGTGATTAAATATTTGTCAAATAAAAAATATGTTAATTGTTTGGACTGACTAAAAAAAATATGTTATATAAATTGAAATAGGGGGAATAATAAATTTTATATAGATATTCAAATCATAGTCCATTGATTTAATTAAAGTACTTGATAAAATGTTTTTATAAAACATTTTTTCATTCAAATTTTAGAAAAAAAATTGTGTTATCAAATTTTTGTTGCAAAAATAAGTTAACCATTTAAAATATATTGTATCATTTAAATATATGTGTTAACCTCAAATAATCATAAAACCTCCAACATGTTTCAACTAATATCAAGGTGCTCAACTGAAATATATCATTATAATTTGTGTGTAAATAAAACCACTAATGAATCTAAGAGGTTTCAACTTTTCTTTTCTTTTCTTCTTCCTTTTAGGGTTGTTTTGTACAGATAGAAATATCCCGTGAAATTAAGTGTGTGTATATATATATATATATATCGCTCAAATTATAACTCTCGTTAAAAAGTGTAAGCGATCGCTGTCAAATATAGAACCCAACTGGGTTGGGTGTCGAATCCCACAGGGAATACTGTGCTAAGTATTGTGGTTGTTATTAGACTGTTGATCAAGGGTTTCAGAATAAAGTGAGGGTTTTGATTTATCAATTGTATTCAAATGTTTGTCACAGAAAGTAATCTGAATGTGTTGATTGTATTACAAATAGTAATTCAGTAAGAGCAGTCAAACTAGAGTTATGGTTACCAAGATGCTTAAGCAGCTAGGGCTATGAACTATTTTGGATTCCCAATGAACAATTCTAATTATAAGAGTAATTGAATTCTACGGTTTACCCATTAGTTTCTCAACCTAAATGAGCAGCTTATCCCTTAATTCTTTCAAACTTACGGAACATATTATTTATTCAACTATATTCTCACATGGGTTGATCCGGTTAAGGCATCTACCCTCTATCCAAAGGTTAAAGCCTTTAGATTTGTGTAAACCCTTTCTTTCCCAACAAGCACTTTTCTATTTGAACAAGTGTTGTTCTTGAGCTCACTTTTCAAGTTTGCAACCAAGAAAAGTCATTAAAGTGAAGAAGGGTTTATACAATATCAATTAAACATGGGAATCTACTAGATTCATAACCCCCACTCAGCTATTCACATCAAGGCTCCCATAACCCTAGTTATAGAAACTTAGCCACACATCTCCATAAAAGAAAGAGAAGAAGTCATTGTGTTATTCATAAATTAATTCAAAATTTTCTTACAAAAGTCACAATTCTTGCTCTTCAATAGAGAAAATGATAAAGGAATCTTGATCCCCAATTCTCAAATGAATCTAAAAAAAAAACTACGTACAATATGTTTCAAGTATGAAAAAATCCTAATAATAGATAAAAGATAAAAGATACCTTCTAAAATCTAAAACTGGGTATTTATATGTTTCCCAGCCAAACAGAATTTAAAATTCAAAATTATAAAAATCAAGTCCAAAGTGACGGCCAAAGTGATAGTCCGTCGGAACTCTGATGGTCCACCATATTAGCCGTCGCTGATAACCTATCAAAAATTGTGATGTGCAAAAGTTATTGTTCAAGATAAAATTAAATTTTATTTTAGGGATAACTCAACCTAAAATCAAACAAAAATAAGATAATATTATATACATTATTCCAAAATTTGTCCCTCACATGTCACATCAGACGACCCCTTGAAGTTTCTTCTTTTATCTACTCATTAATTATATAGAACTTCGTTAGCATTGTGTTTGCCCGGAGGAAATGGTTAAACATCACTTTTATAATTTAATTAGGAGAAAATAACCTACAAAAATTTGTGACATGCAGAAGTCGTTATTCAAGTCAATATGGAATTTTATTTTAGAGATGGCTCAATCCCAAATCAAACAAAAAATAAAATAATCTTATATAATTTGTTCCAAAATTTTCTCCTTACATCAATCAACCTCTTAAAGTTTCATTCTTTTATACACTCATTAATTACATTAGGAAATTCGTTAGCATTCCGTTTTCTGGGAGGAAATGGTTAAACATTGCATTTTTATGATTTAATTATGAGAAAATGACGACCTACTAAAAATTGTGACATGCAAAAGTCACTATTCAAGATAAATTGAATTTTAATTTAGGGATGGCTCAATCCCAATTCCAACAAAAAATAAAATAATCTTATATATTTATTTCAAAATTTATCCCTCACATCAAACGACTTTAAAGTTTTTTCTTTTATCTACTCATTAATTCGATTAGGAACTTCATTAGAATTGTGTTTGCTAGGAGGAAATGGTTAAACATCACTATTTATAATTTTATCCGAAAAAAAATAACCTACAAAATTGTAATACGTAAAAGTTACTATTCAAGATAAAACTCAATTTTACTTAGGGCTAGCTCACTCCCAAATCAAATAAATAATAAAATAATCCTATATATTTTGTTACAAAACTTGTTCATCACATCAAACGACCACATAAAGTTTTTTCTTTTATTTACTCATTAATTATATTAGAAACTTCGTTAGTATTCTATTTACTGAGAGGAAATGGTTAATTAAACATCACTTTTTATAATTTATTTTAGAGAAAAGGAGACCTACTAAAAATCGTGACATGCAAGTCATTATTCAAGATAAAATTTTATTTTATTTTAGGGATGGCTCAATCCCAAATCAAACATAAAACAAAATAGTATTATATAATTTATTTTAATATTTATCTCTCACATGAAACGATCCCTTAGAGTTTCTTCTTTTATCCACTCAGTCATTATATTAGGAACTTCCTTAGCATTTTATTTGCTGCAAGGAAATGATTAAACATCACCTTTTATAATTTAATTAGGAGAATGACCTACAAACAGTTGTGATGATCAAAAATCACTATTCTTATATAATTCAAGAGGCAACTTATTTTTTTATTTTGGTACTTAGGATAGATATATTATATTAGCGTCATAACAAAAACTACAGGGAGGAGTTTGGTAGCACAGCCATCATAGTATCTGCACATGGTGCAATATTTATAGACAAGATTAACTAATATACACTGACAGTGTATGCTTATTTTTCACTGTCAGGTTATTTTAACTTGCTATTACCGGTAACAACTCTTTTCTTTTTATTTTAATTTTTGAAATGATCATTTTCGTAATCTCCTCCTAATTTTTATATGTGAATCTCAATCTTCCGTTTTAATTGTATGCCCCTTCCCACTATCTCCCTCCTACACTTTGTTCACTGTACCCCCAAGCTTGTATCTCTAAATGAATGAACCAATGAGAAAAAGATCAATTTTTGTATTTGAGTCGGAAGCATTTATTCACAATGGAGAATTTAATAAGTTTTAAGTATTTTTGAGGACTCATTTGGTATGATAGATAATGAATAACTAATTTTAAAAATTAATTTTAAATGAATTTATCTCATGTTTGATTGTGATAAAATTTTGAAATAACTTGTTCCCAGTCAAATGAGCCCTTAATGTAAAATTTGATGTGTTAACATATATATATAGATAGATATGTATGTATCACTTTGTAAATTGACTCAAGCTTATACATTTCTAAAATTGACATGAAAAATTTAATGAGTGAAAAGTTATTATATTCATATTTTATAGAATTATGTTGTTGATTGCCTCAAATTACATTAATGAATTTGATGACGTTGAAGAAACAATGATAAAGTAGAACTAATAAAGAAGGCGATAAAAGTCGTACATCCTTCAAAATTTTTGGTAAGATAGGTCATAAAATAAATTCTTGATAGAATTAATTTAGAGTCCAAGTTACCTTATAACACTAATTTTTTTATTTATAATCAAATATTAAAAGGTAAACAATTGAAAATTTATCTATTTTAAGCATTAGAATTACCTGACAGTGTAAGATAAGCATACACTGTCAATGCATATTAGTTAATCTCTTTATAGACCACCCATTAGAGTCTACAGTACAGCTAGTAGGAATATTAATATAGGCACTAGGGGGCAAATCTACAACAGATTTTACACATCTAGTAGCATAATGTCCTCGCATAGCAGCCTGCAAAAACTTCATCAAGTCTTGAGAAGTTGACCAAAAAGTAGATATAGTAACCATAACCAAAGTATTGTTATATAAATTGGATGGTAGTGCAGTAGAGACGGCTTTCTTTGCAGGGCATCAGCAAGCCTGTTTTGTGTCCTGTAGATCGAACCAACCATCGGACTACCCAGCTGTAGAAGTAGGTACCTGCAATCATCCAAAAGTGTAAAGTTGTCAGTAAAATTATTTGTACTTGTTAACATAGCTGCAACTTGCTTAGCATCCACATTTATTTCAAGAGAATGAAATTATATTTGACAGCGAGCTGCAATCCTGCAAAAAACGCTAAACATTCAAGTTGAGTTATTTCCTAGACAGTTGTATAAGCAGTAAAACCCATAACCCATTCACCCCTAAAGTTAAGAAAGACCTCCTAGATCGCCAATACTTTGCTCAAAAGACATAGCAGCATCAGTGTTTAACATGAGGTTGTTACTTTTAGGAGAATTTCATTTGACATAAATAGTGATAGAAATATGGGTAATGTGTGAGTTCCTTGCCAAATACCACTATTCCGCAGTTGTATTTATGGCCAAGACTGGGAAGGGGTCAGTCCCCTGGCCATCAAACAAACGTTTGTTACGTTGGGTCCAAATAACTCACAAGTAGTAAGAGAGTAAGACTCCCAGTGGTAATAAGGGAGAAATAGCAGTATGTTTGTTGACATTATCTTTTAGCCAAGCGATAGAGATAGTGTTGGAGTTATGCGGGGGTAAGGTGAGGGATGGCCCCAAGCCTATTGAAGTAGTAAGCTTTTCGTAGAAGTGACCTAGTCCTGAGCAAGAAAAGAACAGGTGATATGAAGTCTCGGGCACTCCCTGTTGACATAGTCTATAGATAGGCGACTGGAGGCATGAAATATGGTGAAAGTATGAAGAAGTAAGAAGCCTATTCAGACTTAATAACCACATAAAATATATAATTTTATAGGTAATATTCAGATTCCAAACCCAACTACAATCAATCGGCTGCGTAGAATTATCTTCACTAGAAATGATTTAGTTGTAGCAAGATTGAACTGTGAACCTTCTCGTGGGTGTTAGTCCCCAATTAATACGATCATAAGAATTTGCAAAACTAGGGAATTAGATGGAAAATATTTGACTAACCATCTCCTGAGGAAGGACGAAAAAGATGCTTGACAAGTTTCAAGTTTTGTCGTTTCTACAGTCAGCGATACACTTGCACTGTTCGAACTCAGTTAAGGGCCCATAAATCATGGATCTCAAAGTGGTTTTAGGTTTTATCCATGGATAGTTCCAGAAGTTAATATGCCTTCCAATAGCCGGTTGCCATATGATGTCATTCTGGCGGTATTTCCATCCTAATATTAGGTTTTTCCATACCGAGGAGGTGGAAGCTGAGTTGGGTGACCGTCCGAGATATTTGTTCCTAAGGAATACAACCCATAAGGATTTTTGTGCATGAAATAATCTCTATAAAGTCGAGGCTAGCAGGGCATGGTTCTTTGTTGTTAGACATTTAATACCCAAACCTTCTTCTTTCTTAGGCTTTGTTATGTTAGGCTATTTAACAAGATTAATTTTCTTGCAGGATTCAGAAATACCCCAAAGAATTTTTTTTCTTACTTCTCCATTTTCTTAATCACTTGGTTTGGTAGCTTAGTAATTTGCATTAGATGATTTGGAAGAGTATTGAACACAGAATTGATGAGAGTCAGCCGACCCGCGGGGGAAAGGAATTTGCTTTTCCAACCCGACAAGCGACGTTTCAAACTGTCTATTAGGAATTGATAATCAGTCGTGGAGGCCTTAGAATTCATAAGAGGGAACCCTAAGTATCTACCCAAGTTTGTTCCTTCCTCGATTCCAACTAGTGAATAAACATCTTGTTTTATTTTGGCAGAGGTATTTGCAGAAAAGAATAGCCTAGATTTTGCAGTACTAATATTTTGGCCCGATGAGGTACTAAATGTAGTATGAGTTTGCATAATATTTTGGCATAATTGATTTTTAATTTTGCAACACAAGATAATGTCATCTGCGAAGAAGAGATAGGAGATTGGTGGTCCTTTCGGTGAGATTTTTGTAGGTATCCACCGACCAAGTCTGACCTGTTCATCTATTGCTCTCGATAACCTTTCCATACATAGTATAAAGATGTACAATGACAAAGGACCACCTTGTCGTATTTCGTTCGTCGGGTAGAAAATAGGCAAGGCACTCCTATTAAAGAGAATGGAAATAACAAATATGGTAACGCAGACATAATCAAGTTAACTAAAATAGTTGGAAATCTGAAATAGAGAAGAGTCTCTCGTATAAAGGTCCACTCTAGTCTATCAAAAACTTTTTCTAAGTCCATTTTGATGGGAGTATGAGAGTCTCTGGCCTTAGTATGCTTAAAGTAGTGGAGGATCTCTTGTACTACTATTTCATTATCAGTAACACATCTATTTGGTAGGAAGCTAGCCTGTGTCATACTTATTATTTGTGGTAGCAAAGGTTTGATCCTGTTGATAATAATTTTAGTAATTATTTTATAGATTGTGTTACAGAGACTAATAGGTCAGAATTGGAAAATAGAGGAAGCCCTGATTACCTTAGGAATCAAATACAAATAAGTATTATTTATTTCCTCAGGGATGCAGTGATTCGTGAAGGCCTAATAGCAAAAGTTGACCACAGAATCACCCACTAAATGAAGAAATTATTGGTAGAAAAATAGGTGTAGGCCATCTGGACCAGGTGACTTATATGACTTGAAGGAATAGATAACCACGATTACCTCCTTACGGATCAAGGGTGTTGACAAAGTCAGAGCAATATCCGGGGGCACGAAGCAAGAGATGGCTAAATAGTGTAACCATCTGGAGGTTTTCAAATCAGAAGAATATAGGAAAGTGTAGAAGTCTAGGATATGGTTCTTGATAAGGTGGTCTTCGCTTAACCAGTTGCCCACACAATTCCTCAAACTAGTGATATGGTTCCTTCTTCTTCTTTGAAGTGTCAACATATGGAAGAACTTGGTGTTAGTGTCTCCATTATTAAGCCAAAGGATTCTGGACTTAAGTTTCCAAAATTTCTCCTCCATTATTAGAATCCTTTGATAATCGCCTTGAAGAGTTTCTTTAAGACTTTGGAGGAAAGTACTAGTTGGATAATAAGGAGAGTTTTGTAGACCTTGTAAACGGGCCAGGAGATTTTTTTTTCTTGTCAAAGATATAGCCAAAGACATGCTTATTCCAAAGCATGACATTTTTAGTAAAAAGCTCAGAGGCTGGGAGAAAAACATTATTCAAAGATTCCCAAGCCGTTGACACCATATTCGGGAAATCCGGGTGTGACGTCCAGATGGTTTCTAGCCTAAAGGGTTTATTAAGGACATGTCTTATGGATTTTAGTTTTAGTAAGAGCGGTCTATGGTCTGATTGGACCCTAGGAAGATAGACAACAACCGATTTTGGGAAATATGGAACCATTCATAATTACAGACAATTCTATCTAAATGTTCAAGAATGGTATTACCTCATTTACATTTATTAGTCCAAGTATATTTACTACCTGTATAGCCTAAGTCAATCATATTATAGTAATCAAACAGTCAAGGAATCTATTAGTCTTTCCCTTGTTCGGGCTATTCCCACTAAATTTTCCAGAGTTAAAGAAGACCTCATTAAAATCACCAGCTATAATCCAAGGACCATTATTTGTGTCTGTCATTCTTTGAAGATTATTCCATAAGTGGATCCTATCAAAACTAATGTTATTTGCATACATGGCTAAAAATAACCATTCAGTACAGGAAGGGATTACCTGAATTTTGTAGTGAATTTCTTAGGGTGGGAGCCCCACAATCGATACGTTGAGGATATCCTCATGCCAGAGTATGGCATTCCAACTGCGCGACCTGTTCCAGGCGCCGCTGTAATACTTGAAAATTGAAACTCATAAGGAAGAGACTGATGGTTTTTTCGGTAAGTTTCAAGAAGAACAACTAGATCGGGCTTGTGAAAGTCTAGTAACTCTCTAAAGTTTCTTCTAAAATCTGGCCTTCTAGACCCACGATAGTTCTAGATTATAAAATTCATAAGGATAAACGGTGAGATAGAATAGGTACTTTAAACCTCTCCCCCAAGGAAGGGTTTAGCACTAGTGCATACCTCCCCACTGTTGGATTGAGTGTCGGGCATATGTGGAGAGAGAATTTGTGCATATTTGGGAGACAGTTTATATGAATCTTTTTTTTCTAACCATTTTTTTAGGAGAAAAACCCATACCTTCCCCAAGAGGACTGACTCTGGATTGGTGGTTTCCTGAATCTCCTTTTTCGTTCCTATCATTTCTTCCTGATTTCTTGGTGGCGTGTGAGCATGTGGAGGAGTAGTTTGAGATACCGGGGGCACATGCATGAAGCTGACCACTGTGGACAACATAGTGGTATGCTGTTGGATTCATGGTGTCACCCCTTGTTGAGGTTGCGGGTAGAATAAAAACTCCACATGAGTATTCAGTGATGGTGGGATCGGTGGAGGTTCCATAGTCCAGTGGTGCTGCATGAAGGCATCCAAACCCAGTCTCATTCCCTCAATTATTATTTGTGCAAGGTCTGACGGATATTGTATCATCACAAGAACTTGTTCCCTGTTGATGTGGAGATTGAAAGTTAGTGCATGCCCTGCTAGTCCCATTTTCAACCAAGATCTTGGAGGTTGCAGAGGCTGCAGATTCATCGACATATACACCGCACGGTTGTGCGGGTTATTCTCCACAGACACTGTGTTTTCCATCTTTACTATCCGAACTAGCTGGTGAAATGGACCTTGAAGGGGGGGTGTATGTGCAGCCTTAGGGGCAATTGAGGTGGTGGGGAGCCATTATATAGAGAAGAAAGAACAATTAATTAATTGTTATTTAATGCAGAAGTAGCGTGTAAATAAGACAAGAGGGGGAAAAGGGTTATGTCAACCGAAATATTTATATTAGATATGTTTAAAGCTAAAGTGGGAGATATGGATGAGTTAAAATCTAGAAGGCAATCATTACTATGATCTGGGTAATTTAATGAGGGGATGTGAGTGGAAGAAATATGATACATGGCAACCGCGTGTGATAAAACAGGGGTACAAATGTGGGTTACATTTTATAAAAGATCTATTTTGTCATTCATTAAGGTATTAAAAGGATTTATTATATTATTTAAATTATTTTGAGAATTGTTAAAGTGGTCACAATTAATAGAGGTATTAAGGCTACTAGGCCTCACCTCCTTTACTTTTTGCTGAAACCTTATTGGTGGCTTTGAAGGGGCGGGAGTTAAAGGGTTTCTCTGAGATGACTTACATAAGGCTTCCGTCGTCGCCGCCGGTAAAACCCTAGAGCCATTAGTTGATGAAAACTTAACTTTGCCACTGAGATTTCCAGACCTTGTTGATCCTGGAGTCTTGTGCGTAGTAGGCCGATGTCGTGGTGCCATTTTAAATTGTACAATCTTTCATTCTGATACTGTATCTGCAGCATTGTTCATCTTCCCCATTGGCTTTTCTTTGGGGCAGTCTCCTTGGATCGCTGGAATATAGTGGCACAGTCTTGTCCGGTAACCAAATCTGCCACACAAGGTGCATAATATATTGAACCCCTCGTAATGTATTTTCTGCCTATGGGATCCGATTTGATACAAGAATAACCAAGAACACACAAAACAAATAAGTTCAAGAGAACCGAGGACCCTTTGAGTGACCCCTCTCGGATTCAAGAACAACAACAAGAACACAAAGTATTGTGGTATTTAATACCTAATTTCCAGTGATCCACATACTATATTATCAACACAACATGAGAACAATAATATTACATCAACAAGAAACTCACGGGTTACACTAATAACAACAAAAAATCTGAAACTTACAACAACAATACAAGATAGATAGTTAGACCAAATGAAGGGACAATCTTAAGAACCCAAGAATTGTGAGACTCTTGGAACCTTAACACTACCCACGACACAAATCTAACTCTAACATTTACACTAGAGGGATGTTATCTCCTCTAAACACCAACGTATCAAGCCAACGATGCAACACAAGTGATATCTATACTTGGACAGCCCTAGTTACGGATTGGTGTCTTTTTCAAGCCTTACAACTAAGAGGGTGTTACACTCCTCACACTAGAGAGAGAGTTTGTCTTATATCAATAAATAATTAAGTCCTAAAAACCCTATCTTGTTCTATTTATATTACATTACAAAATAAGATAAATAATTACACTACCCTTAATAAGAGGGGTAGCCATGGAGTACATTTTGGTCAAAGTGAAGTGACCAAATTGCCCTCAATAAAGATGGCCCAAAAATCGTGAGCTATTAAGTGTCCAAAACTGTGAATCCTCAAGTCTTCAATGCTCCAAGAAATCTTCCACTCACAACCTTGATGAATGGTATGCTCAATGGTAGGCTCAAAATGGGTCTTCCTTGCATATTCGTGTGCCCTCGGGGTGACCAAGTCTTGAGCCTTTAAGAGATGGTCTCCAATTATGTCTTTAAAAATTAGGGGTCATTTGACTTGTATCATCCTCCCTTTCTTGAAAAGGATTCGACCTCGAATCCAAACCTTGCAAGGACGAAGAGAAGACAAACAAACACCACATCCTCATGACATGAGGGTTAGAGTTAGTACAATAAACAAAATCAACATGCCAATGAGGTACACACTTGAGATATAGCCACACATCCTTGACTTTAATCATGAGGGGCTTAGTAAAAATATTACAAAAGGGTGGTGCCTTAATTGAAAGTAAAGTCCACACAACACATATAACAATATCACCCAAACAAGTGAACCGACCAACAACTATCCGTCGTTCACACCCTAAGATGTTACTGAGGTCAAATGAAAGACGTAACCAAGGACTTAGGTCTTGGCCACTCTCAATCTCCCCTAGGGTGCCATCTTCAAGGTTAAGCAAGCCCTCTTTATCATCATTGGAATATCATGCACAAAAAGAAGGTTGAGAAAGGTGTTCCACAAGCTAACTTCAAATAAAGGGTTCTCATGCATGCACTTACTTCTAGTTTCAAAATCTCCACTAGGAATATGCCTAACATAAGAAACACTTAAAGAAGAAGTAGATGGAATTTCTAAGCACACATCACCTTCTCTTTTAAATGAGCAATCCTCACTTACACACAAACCACCACGGGCAGCCAAGGGATTACAAGTAAAACCATCTTTACCAAGACAATCACAATTCGGATTTCCTAAACAATCAAGCACATCAAGGTCTTTTCCACTTGATTGATCATTGTCCATATTCTCACTAGTTGTTGGCAACTTATATACCAACGTAGACTCACCTTGTTTTTCATAAGGGTCAACTAGTGTGTGAATACTCTCTCCACTTGGTAATGGAACCTTATTCAAGTTATAAGTGCTAGCACTAGATGGATACAAATCATTCTCACACGGAGAATCAATTTCATCAACTAAAAAATCAACTAGTGCTTGCGTACCTACAACAAGAGTTTGGTCCTCATGCGACCTAATACTACAAAGAGTATCACAAAAGGGAGACTCAAGCACCTCTACCCTAGGCAAAGTCGTAACTACACCTACTTGACTCCTACTAGCCATAACACAACATTCTAAGTCCATAGGAGTGTAGGGAATAACGTTTTTACCTCGTAGATTACATGAGCTACGGCCTTCCTCTTGACGTGTGTTCGGGCATCCCACTTGCACCTTTTGACCTACCATACGATCCAACCTTTCATTTTTCATAGCTAGGTCTCAGGACATAGTGTCAAGGTAGGCCAAAATGACATTGGTGGTATTGTTGTCCATAGGTTGAGAGGTTGAAGTTGCGGGTTTCCTTGAAATTGTTCCTAAAAACAAAAAAGAACAAGCCTACAAAGCAAAACAAAAGTTAGTTCGAAAAAACCTCACCTCACTCTCACACACTTGATCGTCTCACACTTGAATTCACAAGTGTTGTAAGTCGGATTGTAGTTCTTGATGGAGTCGAGGGGTGAGTCTACTCCTTGGTCGGAATGGATTGTTTAAAGACTCAAGAAAAGTAATGTCCGAACTTGAACCAAGAAGTACTACAATTTTAAAAACGACAAAAGCACAAAAGAAACGTAGACACGAACAATGGATTCAAAGGACTAATTGGCAATCTAGTAGGAGTTTACTAGTTTGTTAATTAGTCATAGGATCAACTAATGAAACCAAGAATCAATAATTAGAAACTAGAAAATACAAATTTGAGCTTAATATTGATGGTGAACAGTAATTAAGGTGATGTGGCAGCATATAATTGGTCTCGATCCCACACAACTTTAGTCATAAATTTGAATTTTTAATCTTCACACAATTTGGAATGGAAGACAATTAGTTTTGGAGGGAAAGTAAAAGTCTTGTAGTCTTTTCCAACTTTCCAAACTCAAAAAGGTGAGATTTGACTTTACTAGTCCCACAAGACAAAGTCCCTTGATTTAAGAAAAAGTGGTTGTCAAGTCTAGGAAGGGATGTGTGCAAGTCTTCTCACAAACAACTTTACAACTTTTGTCTTGCAACTTTTTGGATCTATTTTACACTTTATGTGGGTTAAGATATGAGAATAGGTAAAGAACAATATGAACACAACAACAATTTTTTTTTAAGAACTGCAACAACATCACCATAAGGCCAACTCAAGTTCACATCAATAATGTAACTATTTTTAAGCTCAACTTTAGATCTAGACACCTTTGTGTTATTGAGAAAGAAGCCAACACAAGAAACACACTAGACAAATAAAATTTCTACTAGATCTAGTCACAAACTCTTGGCCAAAACAACAACAACAATGTCTACACCTCTCGGCCAAGAACACAAACACAAGAACACTTCTTTTTTTTTTTCTAACAAGAAAGCCCAAGATTTGATCTTGTGAGAACAAAATCAAGACATGATTTGATACCAAATGATACAAGAACAACTAAGAACACACAAAACAAATACCCAAAACAGTCTACAAGTTCAAGAGAACTGAGGACCCTTTGAGTGACCCCTCTCGAATTCAAGAACAACAACAAGAACACAAAGTATTGTGGTGTTTAAAACCTAATTTTCAGCCATCCACAAACTATATTATCAACACAATATGAGAACAACAATATTACATCAACAAGAAACTCACGGGTTACACTAACAACAATAAGAAATCTGAAACTTACAACAATAATACAAGATAGATAGTTAGACCAAATGAAGGGACAATCTTAAGAACCCAAGAATTGTGAGACTCTTGGACCCTTAACACTACCCACGACACGAACCTAACTCTAACGTTAACACAAGAGGGACGTTACCTCCTCTAAACACTAACGTATCAAGCCAACGATGCAACACAAGTAATATCCACACTTGGGCAGCCCTAGTTACGGATTGGTGGCTTTTTCAAGCCCTACAACTAAGGGGTGTTACACTCCTCACACTAGAGAGAGTGTTTTTCTTACATCAATAAACAACTAAGTTCTAAAAACCCTCTCTTGTTCTATTTATATTATATTACAAAAGAAGACAAATGACTACACTGCCCTTAATGAGAGGGGTGGCCATGGAGTGCATTTTGGGAAAAGTGAAGTGACCAAAATGCCCTCAATGAAGATGGCCCAAAAACTGTGAGCTATTAAGTGTCCAAAATCGTGAATCCTCAAGTATTCAATGCTCCAAGCAATCTTCTACTCACAACCTTGATGAATGGTATGCTCAAGATAGGCTCAAAATGGGTCTTTCTTGCATATTCTTGTGTCCTTGGGGTGGCCAAGTCTTGAGCCTTTAAGTGATGTTCTCCAATCATGTCTTTAAAAATTAAGATGGCCATTTGACTTGTATCAGATGTATACATGATGAAGCAACGGTTGCTCCAACGGTACCTGAACACATAGTCTTGCATACCTTCCTCGAGATGCTGTAGATGTGCACGTATATACCCTTAGTAGAAGTCCAACCTTTTCTCCCACTTTATGTAGAATTTTAAGGTCGTAGAACTCACTTGGTAGTTCTAGCAAACGGAGCCAAATTTCCGTATAAGCCACCTTTGCTTGCGAGGCCACAAATTTAGGTTCCCAGACTGATAAGTAGTTGTCTTGCATGAACCAAGGTCCATCATGTAACACATGGATCATATTCTGCTCTTTGGCAAATTTCACTAGGAAATAGTCTGAGCCCAAATCAACCAGATTAAGCTCCTTAGTAAGCTTCCAAATATGAGTCAATTTTTGTTTTAGGAGTTGATGGGTCATCCTTCTCGCAATAAGCTTGATAATTAGGAAATTTTTTCATGGCTTATAGATATGATTCTTGTCTTCTGCACTTAGAGGAATGAAATTGAATTCATCATGTTCTTGAACTATCTCATCTTCCATACCAAATCGTGTTGTGGTGTTATTTACATGGGGTTGCTGATGGGGATCCTGGGGAGATCCTATTAATTTTTGTAAGTAAGATAAGCCCCTGTGAACGGGATTCTCTAATTCTTTAACAGCTTCAGTTTGCATAATGATGAACAAAGGTCAAGTTACAGTGTAGAGGAAGCACAAAGTAGAAAGAAGTCATAGAATTTCTCTCTCTAGCCCATGTTCTTTTTTTAACTAGTGAACTTGGCCGCACTTCGCGCGATATAAAAGATAGATATTAGATTCATGAAATTATATTTTATTATATTTTAAAGATCCTTTTAAACCTTCATCCAAATAAAGGTTAGATTTTAAATTCTAATCCATTTTATCACTTAATTTTGTATTTAACTTGACTCCTCTGGTATTAGCTTCATTGAAGAAAATAATTTTTAAAATTATCACCATCCATCTAAATATCTAACACATTCATTTATCTATTTAAATGCATTGTTGGGAATATATTGTGGTTAGTAAGTCATTTTATTTGCATATTATTTCTATATAAAGTTATGAGGTATTGTATATAATAAAGTACAGAAGTCATAAAAGAAATAATATACACTTAAAGTGTTAAGTAAAATAAATATTTATGGCATGTCATTTTGTGATTTAAATATCTAAAATATAAAAGCAACATGTGAATTGTCATAAAATAGTACACTTTGCGGAATGATTAGAATAGAAAAAAGAGAAATAACATGAAAATGAAAACTCAGACACCATATTTTACCTCATAGCCTTTTTCTTAAAGCAATTGTTTAAATTAAAAATAAAAAGTCCAAAATCCTATTTGTAAGAGTAAAACATAAAAATAACCTCATTAAGCTTTGCAGATAATGGACAAACATATTGCAATGAAAAGTTATTAAACTGTAATTAAATTAATCAACAATATAAACATATATAGCAAACATATTAATCTGCAAGCTTTTATTTTTATAAATGAAGATATGTGTAAGGGTGCGAGTAGGAAAGAAACTTGAGAGTAGCATTTACAGAAGTTATAACCCATTCACAGATACTTTTCAACAAAAATACATGGACAAACTCTAATATAAAATAGCTAGCAAAGTAATAATACTTTATCATCACACTAAAACCCTCAGAAAAACTAAGTAAATACCAATGGGCATTTTCAAGTGCAGGTTCATTTTTTCTTTTTTTGTTGTTGCTCTACTTCTCCTCTTCGCTCATTCTGAAGCAACAAGATTCGAGGTTCGAAATAATTGTGGTTACACTATCTGGACAATGGTCTCTTTGAATGTCAATCTTCATGACAAACCCCAATGACATTAGATGAATATTTCCTAAACCAATAGATAAGAAAGAAAGTTGGGACTTGAAAGAGAACGGAAGACATAAAAGAAAAGAAAAAGAAATTCATTAAAACAGACCAAATTTTTGTAACTAATGAAGAATTGAGGACGGTGTGGAATCAAAATGAGGAATGTTTATGCAGAGGAAATGATTTTCTTCACTATTTATACTAACCAAGAGGATGAGAAAGATAATACCAAAAAATAATTTAATGGATATGAGTATTAAGTGCATTAATTGTATTTAATTGGGTGTATATTGTAAAGGACTTAAATTGCTTTGAGTTAATGTGAAGAAAATGTAATCGTTTCTTATTATATGACCGTTACGTTTTCCTTATAAAAGGATAAAAAAAAAAAACATATAAAATGTGAAAAAAAAGTCAAAAAAAAGTGATAAAAGATAAATACCTTTCTTGACATTCTAGACATCCCACATCAGCATGCTACTTATTCTCTTTTATATATAGAGAGAGAGAGATTCAAGAGGCAAATTAATCCCAATTCAAACACAAAAATAAAATAGTCTTATATAATTATTTCAAAATTTATCCCTCACCCAAACAACCGCATAAAATTTCATCTTTTTACTCACTCACTAATTATATTAGCTTTATCAACATTGTGTTTGCTGGGAGGAAATGGTTGAATATCACCTTTTATAATTTAATTAAGAGAAAATGACCTACAAAAAATTGTGACCTGCAAAATTCACTATTCAAAATAAAATTTAACTATATTTAAAAGGGCAGCTCAATTCCAAAGTCAACTCGAACAAAAAAATGAGATCCCAAACAATTACTCTTATTATTTGTATAATATAAAATTATTATAATATAAATGACTATTTCTACTATTATACTTCCTCAAATGTATAAATTAAAGAATGAAAAAAATACATAAAGTAGCATACTTAAGTATTAAAGTACAAAAAATAACAATGCTTTTATCAAATTATATTTTGTAGCATATGTATTTGTATTTTTGTAGCAACAGTTTGCAAAAATACAAAATACATATCGATCATAAGGGCAGTAAAAATCATATGTATTTGTATTTTTGTAGCAACGGTTTGCAAAAATACAAAATACAACTTGCTATATTATGTAATTATGAAACTGTTGCTATGAACTCATAATTAAGGGGATAAGTATGTTATTTCTGAATTTTTCCCATTGACAAAATCATTATTAAGTTTGTGCATTGAATTAGAAATAAAAAAAAATACCATTTAATTTAAAAATTAATTAATTTTAATTAATTTTGAAAAATTAAAACATCAATCATTTTGGATAGGAGAGAGTTATTTTAAGTATTAATGACATATATCATCATTTATTACATAGTTCCAAAGTCCCAAATGGAAATCGTGAAGAATTTGGTTGAAGGGATAAAGATGTTACTCTTTCACTCCAAAACAATTGAATTATTAGGATATGACATACTTCTTAAAAAATAATAATTAGGACATAAATTATAGTAGATTACTTTCCACTATTATCCTTTTGATTGCTTATAAATTACTCTCTCAGAAAATGTAAAGTATTTAAGAACCTCATTAAATAAAAAGATAAAGTTAAAAATAAAAATTCCACATAAATAAATAATTTATTTATTTTGAATATTAAAAAATAATTTAATAATTTATTTATTTTTAAATGAAGGGAGTACGTAATTAAACCAAGTACCTGCCAGCTCCAACTTTAATCGGTGTTTTATACAATTATGGCTTTGTACGGCTCCAACTCAATTATTTTCATTTTTTAAAATTATGAAGAAATTACTTTTATATATTAAATAAAATTTTTAACTCAAACATAAAATTTGAGCTAAATTATGGTAGTATAATTTTGAATTCGTATATAAAGTGGTGCCGCCACCCCTCGTAATGATAGTTAAAATTTATTTTTGCGGAGTTCATTTGGTATTTGATTTGGAGGTTAGTTATACATATATTAAATTCTATATAAATATTTGAATATTATTATATTTGATAATCGATCAGAATATTTAAATATTAGTACTATATTTGATAACCAATTAGAAAATAAATTATTCATATATAAAATTAATACGATTCTTAATTTGTAATTTAGAAATCCACATAACTAACATATATATAAAGTATGAGGAAATTTAATCTATGTATTATTTTATGCATAATAAAAGGTGAAATACTGAAGTTTTCAACCAGCTAATACATTCATATATTAATATATAAATTCTCTCATAACTAATCGTTGCATTATTAATATACGTATGCATAACTCTAACTAGCTCGCTACCCGACAACCCCTTAGAGCTAAGAGAAAGGGCATACGTAGTAGATAATACTACTGGAATTTGATTTCTTTAATATGATTAACAAAAAGACGTACCGTTCTTTTCAAATGCCTATCTTTTTAAGTTAATATTAAAAATTGTCTCAGTGAAACAAGTATTTCGAAATTAAAATAAATAAAAGTATCATATATAATCAATAATTTCTTAGTAAAAATGAAATTGATTTGGATATATTGTCAATAAAATATATTTATATGAAACAAAGTTTCTGTCAAAGTTTTCCCAATTGAACTCACTCTGTCATATGCATTAGTTCTGTAGACCTAACTACATGCAAGTACTAGTACTTTCATTACGGTTTACACTATTTTTGAATAGCGTAGTTGAGAAATTAATTAATACAATGGTCAATGAACATAAGCCATCCGCATGCTATAGTGTTGCTTGTTTGTCCATTGCAAATTAATAGGAGTAGTATCTATTTTCCTACATCATCAACATTTTGGAAATGTTAGGCTTGTGGCGTTAAAGAACATTAATTAAAACTAGATGGTTCCTTTTTGTATAAGTTTTAACTTCATTTTTGGATAAAGAGTTAAATTCACTCATGAATTATACAAAATGATTTTACGTCTTTCTAAGTTAGAAGTTGAGATCATCCATAAATATTCCTGTCCGTATAATTTCGCCTCTAATTTTTAACAATAAGGACATGGATGATGTCAACTTTGAAGAGATGATCACATTTTTAATGGAAGGAAAACTCAAATCATTTTGTATAAATTTAAAGATAAATTAAAAAATCAAGTAATCATACTTTTATGAAAAAAGATTATTTTTATAAATATATGTAGTGCATTCATTGTAAATTTTTGAATGTTTCCCATGTATCTGGCGCGCCTTTAATTTGTCTGTGTGCGTAACAGCGTAAACACTAGTGGGCGAACATAGTTGGGCCCTTACATTTACGAATTGTAGTACGTAGGCTCATTTATGTATGCACACTTGCACATTTGATAGTACATTTCAATTAGAAATTTATTCAAAAGAAGCTCACAATAGTCAATACTGACAAGATATCTTCTAAGAAAATGTTGTGTGCGAGAAATTTGAACCATGTATTAAGTGAAACCCCATATAATATTCACAATACTTATTTTAGATTTCATGCAAGAGAAATAGTTTTAAAAAAAAAAAAAAAGCAACTCGTAGCACTAGAGCTTGATATGTGCGAGGTTCAGAAAAGGACAGGATCATAAAAGTCTATAGTATTCAGTTTTATCTTTCATTTCTACAAGAGGTTGGTTTTACGGCTTGAACTCGTGACTTCCTAGTCACGTCAACGGCGGAGCCAGACTTTTGGTTAAGGGTGTTCATATTTTCTCTTGAGCAAAGAACTGTTTTAAAAAAAAAAAAGAAAATAAAGCACTGCTGCACTTGCCAAGGTTCGAACCGAGTTGTTGATGCGGAAATGCACACTCTTGACCACTGGACTATGCTTCTCTAGCTTGTCAAGGGTGTGCAACAACATGTATATAACCATAAATATCTATATTTAACCTATATACTCGAAAAAAAATTCCGACGAAGGGTGTTCATTTGAACGCCCTTCGTCGGTTGTGGCTCCGCCACTGAGTCACGTGACAAGTGCACTAAAACTCTCGCTATGCGCGCGAGGTCAGAGAAGGGATGGACCCCCAGAGTCTTTTGTACGCAGTCTTATCTTGCATTTCTGTCAAAGGTTATTTCCAACGCTTAAACCCGTGATATTTTGGTCACTTGACAATAAACTTTACTAGTTACGTCAAGGCTCCCTTCGTACAAAAGAAATAGTAATGCCACATTTTCCAGCAATAATGTGTATGTTACATTAGAACTCAAAGATTCTTGTCTGTAAATTCTTCCACGTAGCTCAAACTCAACTTAGATGAATAAAGTTATGTTAAAAACTCATATTTTTGAAATGATTAATATTTATTTCCTTCCTTTCTTCAAACTTGAAAGTGAAATTCTTAATTTCTTTTTATTTTAGGTGAATAAGGAAAGTCGGAATCCATCATGGAAAGCACTTGGCTACTCTGGACCTGATCCAGATTTTAAGAAGCAAAAACAAGAAAACTCAAACATGGACTGTAAGGAAAAGGATGATCAACCATTTGGACCACTTTATGAAGGAATCATCAGCCTAAAAGATTCACAGAAAATAATATTCCATAGGCTACAAGGACTAGGATTTTCTGTGTCGAAACCGCTTAGTTTCAAGTGTTAGAACAATAATGATAATTGTACACGAAATTCAAAATAAAACTTTCTTGGCTTAGAGGCACGATAATACGCTTCTTGAAGATAGTTGGGGTCTCTCCCATAAGCAAACGGAAGAACTAGTGACAACTCTATCTTCGGGATTCAACTAAGCCACAAAACAAGTAGCATTCAAGAATGTTGCTCTTCTATTCTTGAATTGATGATTTCACTTTTGATCAATGTCTCTCAAGTGTTTTTCAAGTGAAAAGTAGTTTTGAGTGCTTGTCTTTTCCAAACAAAAGGAACACTATTTATAGGGTAAAATTTTCATGCAAGTGAAAAGTATTAATTAAGCAATAGTTAATAGTTTCATGAACAAAAATTATCTTTCTTTCAAGTTTCAAGAACCTAAAATGTAAATGAATTTACAATTGTTAATGCATTTGTAACTCAAGATGCATTTGTTTCAATTGTAATTTCACATTCATTTTCTTTGTAACTCAAAATGCATTTGTTTCAATATTAATTGAAACATAAAAAACTTTTAACTGATGCACTTGTTCCAAAAAATTGATTGAAACATAAACTTCAGTAATAACAATCCCCCACTTGTTTCAAGAAATTTAATCTTTAAGAAACAAAATTCTTTTGAGACATTAATCTAGCAACATGCATCAATAATGGTGTCTTTTGGACTTGAACCTTAGCTAGAGAAGACTTTCTAAATCATTGACTACTTAGTGAACAAATCTTGAACTAAGTGGTTCATTGAATGAAGTAGAAAAATACTCCACGCATATTGCTATGTTCCGGTGAAAATCAAAATTCTTTGACACCTTACGGCCAGCTAAGTGCTTTAAGATTTCCCTGTTAAAATCTTATTGAAATGGCCTCCACGTCGCATTTAGTGCGGTGAATTCATCAAGAGTAACTTTGCATACTCCGACTATGTAGTCTATGAATTTCATTAAGAGAAATTAATCTCATCCTCCTTTACAACAAAGTTTCAGTAAATCTATCAAGAGTGTTCTTACACACTCCAACCGAAATCAGTGTATAGACTTAATAGGAGAATATAATCTCATTCTTTTCTTTTGTAGGAATACTGTCAAATCTATCAAGAGTGTTATTATTTACTCCAACCGATATCGGTCTTATAGATTTATCAAGAGAAAAAATCTCAACTTATGCACATCTACTCACTCTGTAGGGAAAAAGGAAATTTTATTGATGTACTTCACAATTGTAACTTTACTTGTTTTTTCCTTTGAACCTAAGATTACATCATTAGGTAGGGTTATTATAAAGTACAATCAATCTACAACAGGCTTTATTTCCATCTCATTACAAGTTTGTACCACCAATTCCTTGCCTAACCCTTTAGACAAAGGATCTGCTAAATTGAGTTTGGACTTCACATATTGAAGCGATATTATACCATCCTCCAATAATATTCTCACATGATTATGTTTGAGACGAACTTGTCTTGACTTGCCATTGTAATAATCGCTTGAAGTCTGAAATATAGCAGTTTTATTATCACAATATATAGTCAAAGGTGGTATTGGCTTACCCCATAATGGAATATCTATCAGCATACTCCTTAGCCAATCAACTTCTTCTCCAGCAGAAGATGTAGACACCTAATTTTGTCCCTCTCAAAATTGAATTTTTTTCCATTTTTAGCTCACCTTACTACATACCCTCACCCATGTGATTATACCCCACAAAAATACAAAAATTAACAACCTTTAACAAACCCAATCCCCAATTATTCTCTTGGTAACAAACCATAACAGAATTGAGAATATAAAATTTCCATTGACAGATTCATCAGGATCCATATCTTCTTCTTCTTCGAATACATACACACTACATCACTCATACCTCACTAATTTCCATCTTCAGGCACTCACGCATAGCCACCAAAAATACACGCAGTAAGGAGAAAAAAGGAGAGTGAGAGTGAGAGATGGAGAGAGACATAGAAAGTTAAAAGAGAAACAGTGAGAAATCATTGAAGATAAAAGAGATTTAAGCGAGCCATAGAGATCGAGAGAGATAGGGATGCCATTGGACTGCTTTTCGGCAAAGCTCTCGCCGGTGACTCACTAGAATCACCACCGAGAAAGCTCCGCTAATCTCGTTCCAACCATACTCGTATCAAGAAGTCAGTCCCGATCCCAGTTTTCCATCCGAATCTCATCGAAAGGTAAGTCAGCCATCTAATCCACAAAAATTCGAGTCGTTTCAGTTTATTCCGACCAACGTTCATCGGAAAATGATAAAAATCGAAAAGATTCAGTGGGATTGTTCAGGTTAGTTCGGGCTTTGGGGGGTTTTTGTTCAAGTTGTGAGTTTGTTTGCTGAGAATTTTGACGGGTTCAATTTACTCTGTTACAATTTTTGTCTTAGATCATCTGTCTTCGAACTGATTTTGGGATTTAAATTCTCTTTCGTCCCGATCAATTACCGTAATCAGTTTTGGGCTTCACTTTCTTGATACCGAGTTGGATTCTTGATCGTGATTGGGGGTTTTGTTCGAGGATTTCGGACGCGGATTCTATCGGGTTAATCAAAATAATACATCAATTTTTGAAAGCACTGAGGTCCAATTCTTTCTTCTCTCTTTTTAATTTTTACGTAATCGTGAATGATTTGTGTGTTGGTATGTTTGAATCTTGATTGTGTATTGGTTGATGTTGGATTTGAATGTTGAAAAGTGAATTGATAATCGATGCATGTGTTAATCATTGGTTGAGAATGAATTTGAAGCGGAATTGAAAAAATGCTAAAGTGAATAAGGATTAATTTTAATTTTTTGTTATTTTGATTCATTGACGTCGTCGATCGTGATAGTTCCATGATAGATTGAGTTGGGTAGGCAAATAGTAGGTTCGGGTTGGCAAATTTCAAGAATTGTGGAATGTTGAATGCTCGAAACATGTGTTGAATGGCTTGGTTTTATTGATTTGGGATCAAATGTATTATTTGGCCGGGGAATGCCCCGAGGTATTTGTGTTTATTCGTCAGGGAATGCCTCGCGGTATTTTGTACTCGAAGGATGCCCGTGAAGAAGGCTCGAGGCATCGGGTAAAGCATAGGAGCGTAGTTCAGGATTGGTCTAGGTTAGAATAGGATTTATTTTTTCACATTTTTTATTTTGAACTGTATAATTGGACTTAACACTATATTTTAGATTTTTTTTGTTTCGGGTGTTTGATTTATTGTTTATGTGTTTTTGTGTGGTTTATACATTTGTAATGTCAAATTAGCCGATATGCTCCACTAAGCGACCGTGGTCGAACCACGGGATCGAGGGATGCCTAACACCTTCCCCTCGGTCAACAAAATTCCTTAGCTGGAATCTCTGTTCGCAAACCAGTTTTGAAAGAGTCAAAAACCATTTTGAAAAAAGATTTTCAAAGGTGACTTGACACACCCGATTTATGCCAAGTGGCGACTCTGAGTTTTGAATGAAAATAATAATCCTTTTCGAAATAAATTATCTTTATTTTGTCACTTTAATAATAAAAAACCTTTCAAACTTAAAATTATATCTTTTTGGAGTTAAAAAAGAGGTGTGACAGCTCTGGCGACTCTGCTGGGGACTTTTCAGAATTTGAGCTTATTTTGGAGTTGTATCGATTTAGTTTGACATCATGAGTGTATAAACATTTTGTTTGTGTTATTATTTGTATTATTTTTATCATTGTTAAGTGCATACTTGCTACATGTTTACAGTTTTTTCTTTTATGTATTACCGCTTTATATCTGACATCATGTGCATAACCCAAGTCATTCTTTCTGCAACAAGTCCAAAGTGCACGTTGTGTACACGACCTCTAGTTGAGTCACCCTTATCTTAGGAGGGGGAGCCATCGGCTGGTATGGAGTGGGTGAAAAGCTAAAGTAGCCACTATCGACCATACGCTCCCCTAAACAGCCTTGTTAGTGAACCCCAGTGTAGGTCAGCCTTTAGGTCATGCTTATCTGCATCATGTTGAGACCTAGCGGGACCCACTTAGTCCTTCGTAGGAGACTCGCCCATAAAGCATCTCTACGTGCTAATTATTGTATTTTTGGAGGGTAACGAGGTCATTTGTCGGACTGATTTGGGGAAAAGCATGTGTTAGAAATAAAGTGCGTTGACAAGAAATATGGAAAGAAAAAAAGGAGAAAAAGAGAGAGGTGAATAAAAAAAAAAGAGTTTCGTAGTTTTTTTTAGAGTTTTTTTATGTCTTTTGTTCTTCACAATCCAAAAATTCAAAAAGATTTTTACCTTTTGCACTCATTTCTCAAAAACAAAAACATCAAAATGATTTTTCCTTTGTCTCGTTTAGCATGCATTCACAATTCGAAAACTTTAAAAAGATTTTTCATTCATAGGGGTTTCTATACAAGAAAAATACAAAAAAAAATTGTAGGAGTTTTGTACATTTCACGAAAATACCAAAAAGATTTCTCTTTCATAGTTGTTGGTGTCATTTTATGTGAAGTGTCAAATTGAAAACTCAAAAAGATTTTATTGACGTTTTTCATCTTCTGTTTGTGCTCGTGTCTCTCAAGTCAGGGTGTTGGTTATTTAATCTTTAATTGTTTAATCTGGACGAACTACGTACCCCTGATTCTCCTCTATCGGGAGTGAGATACGTAGGCAACCTATTGTAGGTTCGGGAATCTTATTTGAAAAAATCCAAAAAGATTTTCTTCACTCTTTATTTAGAGTAAGTGTTTCATATACATCTTTAAAAGAAAACTGCAAAAATATTTTCCTTTAATAGGTTCAAGTTTCATTTTCATATGAAATTTAAAACTGAAAACCCAAAAAGATTTTCTTTGGTAATCATAGATTTCACTTTGTATAGGGATGTTAAAGCTGAAAATGTCAAAAAATAATATTTTCGTCAATTCTTTTGACAAATCGTTATTTTCTTTTCTTCTTAAAGTTTCAAGAAAAAGGAAAAAAAGAGGAAAAAGAGTTTGGTTGGCCATTTTGGCAAAACTTCACGAACTACGCACACCTGATTCTCCTCTTTCGGGGGTGAGATATGTAGGCGCCCTTCATGGGTTCGGTGATCTTTTCTAAAAGAAAAAAAGGTTTTGAAAAAAAATTATTGAACTCTAACATATTTGTTGCCTCTTGTTCAGTTAGTTTAAGGTGGTTGGTTTGTGGCTTCCTGGTTGGTCCTCCATATCACACCAAATCCAAGGAAGGGTTAGTTGTGTCCAACAAGGAAATAGAGAGTGGCATCATGGATGAAACTAAGAGTCAGGAAATTGTGAGTTTAAAGGAAGAGAATTTGAGACTGAGACAACAAATTATGGAAATGTACCGAGCTTGGGCCAGTGGGCTGCCTCCACTTCCGTTTCCCACTTTTGACCCTGCAAATACCTTGAGTCTTTCACCAAAATCGCAAAGTCAGTTTCCTTCTATTGTTGATGCACTACAGCATGCCTCAGAATCCATTCCACATCAAATGCACCTCAATACTTCCACCATTCTTTCTTTAGCTCCTCAGTATAAGTCTACTACATTCACAGCACCATATACCGTCTGTGTTTTTGTTGCTCAACCTTCTACTAAGGCTTTCACTTTGGCTATCAATCCAATGATTGTGCCTCCCCAGTCCACTAGTGAATCCACGTTCAATACTCTTGATGATCATTATTTAACTCTTGAGCTTACCATTGAATTAAGTGGACTGCCAAAATTTCTTACTAAGAAGCCTAGAATGCTAGAAGAGCTAGAGAAAATGGTTGGGAAAGTTAAGAGTGTAGAAAATGATATGAAGAGTTCCTCGGGACTTGTAGGCTATGAAGACGTTTCATAAAAAAACTGGGGCATGTTGTCAAGTGTTAACCTTCCTCCAAGATTTGAGACATCAAAATTCGAGGAGCTTGGTGGACAATATGATTCTGTGAAACATTTAGGACAATATTGCAATCAATCAAGGGAAACTGAAGAAAAGAAGAAGGAGAACGCACCTATTGTCGTGCCAGGACAAAAACAGAGCTTAAGAGGTCTAACTCACCAATACTGTCAGCCTCAATCTCGAGCTTACATATCAAATCCACTTACTCATCTGCAACAAGGTTCCTCTTTTCAAAATCCAAGGCGTTCCATTGTACTTCCTCAATGTCCTTTGAACAATGCACAATTATGTACCTATCCATCTTCTTATCCATAATGGCATGCATATGTACCTCAACATCATCCTCGACCCCCATAAATTTACAAGGAACCTCTAAATCCAAGTTTCATCCGAGGTCAGAGTTCACAAGGAGGAGGAAGGAAAATGATAATTTCACTCCTAATGGGGAATTCTATGCCAGTTTGTTCCAGAGATTGAGATAGAGGGGCATGATTACTCCTCTCCTTGGGCACACTCCTAATTGGCATTTAAGAAATTTTGATCCTAATGCACGATGTGCGTATCATTCTGCTGCTCAGGGTCATAATATTGAAGATTGTCGAGATTTGAAAAGAGAAATTGAAAAGTTGATTCAAGATGGGTCAATAATGGTGTTGAACATTGACAGTAAGGGAAGCTCCATTCATGTTGATAGGCAAACCAGTGGCTAAGTTGTCAGGCTAAGCAATTGAGAAGTCACCCCTCTCCCTACTAGGAAGAGGTCTGGTAGTCTATTTTGCTTTCTTTTCTGTTTTCCGAAGTATTTCAGGTTGTAGTTTGGGATTTATCTTGTTTTGTTCCGTTGTCGTTTATGTTCGATCCCTCTAGCATTTATTTTGATTAAATAGAGTGTCCATTTTTCTCTTTGTGTTTAAATATATTTTGTTTGTTTGTTTTCTTCACATAGTGCATTTTATGTTGATTCTAGTGATATAACATGCTAGCGGAATTTTCAGTCAGATCTTAAAATCCAATTTAACCATGAAACATTGAATCAGAGGTTTAAGTTAGTAAAAAAGAACATCTGAGGAAATAGGTAGAGTGCTAAGACATTTGGTGACAAGTTGAAGCCTTCTTTGAAAATTAAGGCAATTATTTTGAGAATCACAAGAATAACTTGGTCATCAATTGAAAAACATAGCTCAATTAGGTCAAATAGTGGATATGTGATCCCGAGGAACAGAACAAAAATCAACTCCACGAAAGCATGAGTCATAAAATGTGAGGGATGTACAACAAAGATGGAGTTGTATGTTCGACAAGTGTAGAAGAAGAGGTGGTACATATGTTCGGGGCAAGTTAGTGTTGTAAAACATGTCATAAGTGATATTGATCATGTACTTTCACATTACATACTATGTACTAGCATCTTCAAGGATTGATATGATGAAGACATTTCATTCTGCTATCCAAATATTGTGTCATCCTTTGTTTACCCCATTTGAGCCTTAGTGTTATTTTCTTTCATACCCCTCTTTTGGAATCATGATAGAGTCAGCAAAGCTTAAAAGAAAAATGTCGAGCAAGCAATAGAGTCAGAAAAATTTCAACAAAAAAGAGAGAAAAAAGAAAGAGGAAGAAAATATGTCCAAAAAAAGAAAGAAAATAGTAAATAAAATAAAATAAAAAAAAAAGACCAGAATCAAGCGACAATATAAGCTACCAGAACTACGCATGACCTGATTCTCCTCTCTCGGGGGTGAGATATGTAGGCTACCCTACTGAGGGTTCAGTCCAACCAAATAAACAATTTAGATTCACCCAGACAAAAGAAACTGGGGCATGAGTTAATCCTTATTGTTTGAGTCGATTCTAAAAGTTGTAAGTCCTACCCCACTTCAAGTGTCGTTTGGGCCCCATGTCATCCTTTATTTCTAACCCTATCCAAAAGCCAAGTTACAACCAAAGAAAGACCTTCAGATCAATCTTTGAGGATGTTAAGGCTAAGCATGCAAAGGATATGATGATGTATTTGGGAACTACTTGTCTTCCTCAGCATAAGAAATCAGGAGAGAGATAAAAATGAGAGAGTCTTATTGATGAAAACCCTTACGGGCACCGTAAGATGATGGTAAGTTGAGAGAGATAAAAATGAGAGAGTCTTATCGGTGAAAACTCTCACGGGCACCGTAAGATGACTGTTAGTTTAGAGAAATAAAGATAAGAGAGTCTCATTAGTGAAAACCCTTACAGACACCATAAGATAATGGTGAGCTGAGGAAAAGAAAATGAGAGAAACTTGTTGGCGAAAACCCTTCAAGGGACACTAGCCGAATAGGGTTTTAAATGCAATTGACCTAAGAAAGAAACTCAGTTTCAAGGCCATTAACTCAACAACAGTGGGTAGAAAGTTTGGATGAAAAGATCAAACTGCTTAATCCCAAATGCATGGCATAATCATTAGTATTGACTGTCATTTTTAGATGAATTTTTTCTTTTTTTATTTCAAAAGGGGACATTCATTGTCTTTCTTTCTTCTCTTTATTTTTATTTTATCTTTCTTGAGTCAGTTATCCAAACAAAAATTGTCATTCTTTTTTTTTGCGTTTCTTGTCTTTGAGTAAAGTCCGTGTAAAAACAAGTGAGAAAAGATTTCAAAACTGGCTACCAACTTCTCTAATTGCACAAAGCAAGACAAAAGCTAGCACATAAAAGAGACATGATTGTGAGCTAAATAAGGCATGCGGAAAGTTTTGTCAAACAGATAAGTTTGAAAACTTATGGGAATACCAAGGTTCAAGGGGTTTATTTGAGGAACATGGCAAAGCAGAGATACTGTAATTGTTTCAGAGTCACTCTTGATAATCTGAGTTTGGTCAATGGTGCAGCAAGTCGATGACATATGCTAATGGTTGGAAGCAAGGTTAAATGTGACAGGGGCAAGAATGATTGCCGCAAAAGCTAAAGCCACAAATTAGACACCATATTTTAAACTCACAAGTTTTCTTTGTATGAAACAGGAACACATGTTACATTCAGATCAAGGATTTCGGAGCTTAAACATCAAAGACCATAATTTCTCACTTCTACAAATGTAAGAGGCAATGTTGTTGCACAAGTTTTATAATCAAAACCATGGTAAAACTCATAATTCAAGATCTCTAGGAGACACACTTCCTTGTCAAGGAGACGCATTTCCTTGAAAAATTCAAGTGACATTTGTAAGGAGACGCACTTCCTTGTTTGGGTAATTCAAGTAGCATTTTTAGAGAGACACACTTCCATATTTGGGTAATTCAAGTGGTTTGTAAGGAGACACACTTTCTTATTTGGGCAATTCAAGCAACATTTGTAAGGAGATGAACTTCTTTGTTTGGTAATTCAAACGATATTTGTAAGGAGACGTACTTTCTTGTTTGGTAATTCAAGTGGTATTTGTAAGGAGATACACTTTCTTTTTTGGACAATTCAAGCAACATTTGTAAGGAGACACACTTCCTTGTTTGGTAATTCAAGCAATATTTATAAGGAAACACACTTTCTTGTTTGGTAATTCAAGAGATATTTGCAAGGAGACACAATTCCTTGTTTGGTAATTCAAGCGGTATTTGTAAGGAGATGCATTTCCTTATTTGGGAAATTCAAGCAACATTTGTAAGGAGACGCACTTCCTTGTTTGGACAATTCAAGGAACATTTGTAAGGAGACACACTTCCTTGTTTGAGTAATTCAAGCAGCATTGGTAAGGAGACACACTTTTTTGTTTTGGTAATTTAAGCGACATTGGTAAGGAGACACATTTCCTTGTTTTGGTGATTTAAGAGGCATTGGTAAGGAGATGTACTTTCCTGTTTGGGTATTTCTAGCAACATTTGTAAGGAGGCGTACTTCTTTGTTTGGGTAATTCAAGCAGCATTGGTAAGGAGACACACTTTCTTGTTTGGTAATTTAAGCGACATTAGTAAGGAGACATACTTCCTTGTTTTGGTAATTTAAGAGGCATTGGTAAGGAGACGCACTTCCTTGTTTTGGTGATTTAAGAGGCATTGGTAAGGAGACGCACTTTCCTGTTTGGGTATTTCTAGCAACATTTGTAAGGAGACACACTTCCTTGTTTGGGTAATTCAAGCGGCATTGGTAAGGATACACACTTTCTTGTTTTAATAATTTAAGCGGCATTGGTAAGGAGACGCACTTCCTTGTTTTGGTAATTTAAGAGGCATTGGTATAGAGATGCACTTTCCTGTTTGGGTATTTCTAGCAACATTTGTAAGGAGACACACTTCCTTGTTTGGTTAATTCAAGTAGCATTGGTAAGGAGACACACTTTTTTGTTTTGGTAATTTAAGCAACATTGGTAAGAAGACGCACTTCCTTATTTTGGTAATTCAAGAGGCATTGGTAAGGAGACGCACTTTCCTGTTTGGGTATTTCTAGCAACATTTGTAAGGAGATACACTTCTTTTTTTGGGTAATTCAAGCGGCATTGGTAAGGAGACACACTTTCTTATTTCAGTAATTCAAGTGTCATTTGTAAGGAGACCCACTTCCTTGTTTGGGTAATTCAACCGACATTTGTAAGGAGATGCACTTCCTTATTTTGATAACTCAAGCAACATTGAATCCCGCTTGAAGCACAAGGCGAACAAATGGAAAGTCAAGCAACAAGGTGAAACAATTGAAAGCCAAGCAACAAATTGAAAAATTGCAAGTTAGGAGCCCGCCTGAAGAATAGGGTGATGAAACTCAAGTCAAGAGTTCAAAAGAAGCTGCATAGATAGGACTTTTGTAATTTTATTTATATTCTTAACTCTTGTAATTTTTCATTTTTTGATGTAATGACAGAGCCGCGACCGGAACCTCGATGGAACCTCAGTCGACTCTCCAACTCGATATAGTCCCTCTTTTTCCAACTCTTTGAGATGCGTGGGACTCAATTTCTTCATAACTTGGGTAGTTAGGATGTCCTGATGTAGATTCGGTTTCACTCCTTCCTTCTGTTTCATTCTCTTTGAATAATGGTCGGGACAAAATTCTATCTCGTTGTCTACTTTTTTGTCTGAAAATACTTCGTATTTACATTCAAAGGGGTATGTTGTAGACACCTAATTTTATCCCTCTCAAAATTAATTTTTTTTTCCATTTTTAGCTCACCTTACTACATACCCTCACCTATGTAATTATACCCCATAAAAATATAAAAATTAATAACCTTTAACAAACCCAATCCCCAATTATTCTCTTGGTAACAAACCATAATAGAATTGAGAATATAAAATTTCCATTGACAGATTAATCAGGATCCATATCTTCTTCTTCTCCGAATACATACACACTAAACACTACATCACTCATACCTCACTAATGTCCGTCTTCAGGCACTCATGCACAGCCACCGAAAATACACACAGTAAGGAGAAGAGAGAAGAGTGAAAGTGAGAGATGGAGAGAGGCATATAGAGTTAAAAGAGAAACAGTGAGAAATCGTTGAAGGTAAGAGAGATTTGAGCGAGCCAGAGAGATCGAGAGAGACAGGAAGGCCGTTGGACTGCTTTCCGGCAAAGCTCTCGCTGGTGACTCACTAGAATCTCCACCGAGAAAGCTCCGCTAATCTCGTTCCAACCATACTCGCATCAAGAAGTCAGTCCCAATCTCGATTTTCCATCCGAATCTCGTCAACAGGTAAGTCAGCCATCTAATCCATAAAAATTCGAGCCATTTCAGTTTATTCAGGCCAATTTTTGTCGGAAAATGATAAAAATCAAAAAGGTTCAGTGGGATTATTTGGGTTAGTTCGGGTTTTGGGGTTTCTTTGTTCAAGTTATGAGTTCGTTTGCTGAGAATTTTGACGGGTTCGATTTACTCTGTTAAAATTTTGGTCTTGGATCATCTATCTTCAAACTGATTTGGGATTTAGATTCTGTTTCGTCCCGATCAATTCACCGTAATCAGTTTTGGGCTTCACTTTCTTGATACCGAGTTGGATTCTTGATCGTGATTGGGGTTTTTGTTCAAGGATTTTGGACGTGGATTTTACCGGGTTAATCAAAATAATACATCAAGTTTTGAAAGCACTGAGGTTCAATTCTTTCTTCTCTCTTAAATTTTTACATAATCATAAATGATTTGTGTGTTGGTATGTTTGAATCTTGCTTGTGTATTGGTTGATGTTGGTTTTGAATATTGAAAAGTGAATTGATAATTGATGCATGTGTTAATCATTGGTTGAGAATGAATTTGGAGCGGAATTGAAAAATTGCTAAAGTGAATTAGGATTAATTTTGATTTTTTGTTGTGTTGATTCATTGATGTCATCGATCGTGATAGTGCCATGATAGATCGAGTTGGGTAGGAAAATAGTAGGTTCGGGTTGGCAAATTTCAGGAATTGTGGAATGTTAATGCTCGAAACATGTGTTGAATGGCTTGGTTTTATTGCTTTTGGATCAAATGTATTATTTGGCCGGGGAATGCCCCGAGGTATTTGTGTTTATTCGTCGGGGAATTCATCACGGTATTTTGTACTCGGAGGACACCCGTGACGAAGGCTCAAGGCATCGGGTAAAGCACAAGAGCGTAGTTCAGAATTGGTGTAGGTTAGAATAGAATTTATTTTTTCGCATTTTTTATTTTGAATTGTATAATTAGACTGAACACTATATTTTGGATTTGTTTTGTTTTGTGTGTTTGACTGATTGTTTAGGTGTTTTTGTGTGGTTTATACATTTTTAATGTCAAATTAGCCGATATGCTCCACCAAGCGACCGTGGTCGAACTACCGGATCGAGGTATGCCTAACCAGTTTTGAAAGAGTCAAAAATCGTTTTGAAGAAGGATTTTCAAAGGTGACTTGGTACACCCGATTTATGCCAAGTGGTGACTCTGAGTTTTGAATGAAAATAATAATCCTTTTCAAAACAAATTATCTTTATTTTGTCACTTTAATAATAAAAAACCTTTCAAACTTAAAATTATATCTTTTTGGTAAAAAGCGGTGTGACAGAAGACATAACGATAAATTCTGACTCCATGGGTAAGTGAGTAATACACGTCTGCTTCTTTGATCTCCAAGATATTGCTGCTCTAGCCAAAGTGAAAATCCAAGCAGTAATAGATTTAGAGTCATTCGGATCAGAATTCAAAGTAGCATCACTATAGCCTTCAAGAACTGCTGGAAAGGTAGAATAATGCAGGCCAACATTAATTGTACCCTTCAGATACCTTAAAACACGAATTAAGACATTCCAATGCTCAACTCCAGGGCTACCAGTAAACTTGCTCAAAGTTCCTACTGCATAACCAATATCTGGCCTGATACAATGCATGACATATATAAGACTCCCAACAATCTGAGAATATGGCAATTGATCAAGAATATCACCAAAGTTTCGTACTAGTTTGATGTTAGGATCAAATGGTGTAGGAGCAGTCTTATCGTCAAAATGACCAAACCTCTTTAGAACCTTCTCAATATAATTTGATTGAGTAAGAGTCAAACCACTTGCCGATCTTACAATTTTGATGCCTAAAATTACATCAGCTTCTCCAAGATCTTTCATTTCAAACTGAGAAGCAAGAAAATATTTTGTTTCTTTGACTCTTTCCATATCAGTTCCAAAGATCAACATGTCATCTACATAATGACATATTATAACACCAGAATTATTTTGAAATTTACTAAATATGCAGATATCTCCACCATTGATTCAGTAGCCATTAGAAATCATAACTTTTCTAAATTTATCATGCCATTGTTTTGGAGCTTGTTTTAATCCATAAAGAGATTTAAGAAGTTTACAAACTTTACGTTCTTGACCAGGATTGACAAATCCTTCTAGTTATTTCATGTAGACTTCTTCGTCTAGATCTCCATTCAGGAATGCAGTTTTCACATCCATCTGATGAATCACAAGACCATGAATTGCTGCTAGAGCAATCAAGAGACGAATAGAGGTCATCTAAGCTACAGGTGCAAAAGTATCAAAATAATTAATATCTTTCAATTGAGTAAAGCCTTTAGCTACCAAACGGGCTTTGTACTTATCTAAAGTACCATCGGATTTCATTTTCTTCCTAAAAATCCATCGGCAACCAATTGGTTTACATCCAGGAGGAAGATCTGACAATATCCATGTATTATTAGATAATATAGAATGCATTTCATCATCAGTGGCTTCACGCCAAAATGGAGCATCATGTGAAGACATAGCTTCAGCATAACTTTCAGGACCCTTTTCAACCAAATAAGCTTGAAATTCAGGTCCAAAGTCTTTTGATTTAGCTGATCTTGAACTACGTCTTGGTTGACTTTCTTCCAATGGCTCAACTATTTTCCTTTTAAGAGGAGAAATAGAAGAACTTGAATCTTGTTCAAAAGAATCTTTTTTCTTGGGATATAAATGCTAAAAAAAGTTAGCATGTAAAGATTCAATAATTGTGAAAGGACTTGGGATCTCAAGATTTAAAAATCTATAAGCCTTACTGGTTTGTGAATAACCAATAAACACACAATCTACTCCTCTATAGCCAATCTTGGTTAAATGTTGATTTGGTAATCGAACATGAGCCAAGCAACCCCATACTTTAAAATTATTTATATTTGGTTTTCGATTATTCCAAAGTTCATATGGAGATGCATCATGATTTCTGAAAGTAATTCTATTCAAAATATGACATGCTGAAAGCAAGGCTTCAGTCCACAATTTTTTAGATATACTAGATCCATAAAGCATAGAATTAACCATTTCTATGAAAGTCCTATTTTTTCTTTCTGCTACACCATTTTGTTGTGGTGTATAAGACATGGTCAATTATTTTTCAATTCCTTCTCTCTCACAAAAATTAATAAAATCTGACTTTAAGTACTCTCCACCTTTATCAGACTTAATTGACTTAATTTTCACACTCAATTTATTTTCAACTTTTGCTTTATATGTTTTGAAAGTCTCAAATGTTTCTTCTTTTGTTTTCAATGGAAAGACATAAGTATATCTTGAGTAGTCATCAATAAAAGTGATAAAATACCTCTTTTCATGACGTGACAAATAATCCATCTCACAAATATCAGTGTGGATTAATTGCAAAAGTGTGGAAGTCCTTTCAACTGTCTTAAAGGGCTTCTTTGTAATCTTGCATTTACTACAAGTAAGACACTTAGTAGTATGATTCTTTCCACAATCTTTGATTAATCCATTATTCACCATAAGTTGAATGGATCTAAAATTCACATGTCCCAGACGTTCATGCCATAAGTCCAGAGACTCCACAAGATAAGCAGAAATATTTTCATTTTCAATATTGAGTTTAAACATTCCATTTGCAACATAACCTTTTCCAACAAACATGCCATTTTTAGATAAAATAAACTTATGTGCCTCGAAAACCATTTTAAAACCATGCTTCGAAAGAAGAGTACCTGACACCAAGTTCTTTCGAATATCAGGAACATGAAATACGTCCATCAATGTAACTATCTTTCCGGAAGTAAACTTCAGTTCAACAGTTCCTTTTCCCACAACTTTAGTAGAGGAGGAGTTTCCCATATATACAATTTTACCGTCCCCCACTAATTCATAAGTCTTGAAAGAAATTCGGTTACCTGATATGTGACGAGTTGCGCTGGTATCTATTCACCATTCTACTTGATCTTCCGCTACAAATTCTTCTGTGATCATTGCCACAAGATCATCTTTTTTATTTTTATTTGTTTTTCTTTCTTCTTTTCGGCTTTGAGAATTCTACAATCACGCGCATAGTGACCAACTTTGTGACAATAATAACATTCACCAGATTTAAAATTGGCATCATTACGCTTGAAATTTGTAGTCTTCTTTGCCTTTGAAAAATTCTTATTTTCTGGTTCCTTCTTGTTTGATTTTTCTTCAACCATATGAGCTTTCATGACAGGTTCCTTCAAACTATTATTATCGCGCCATCGTGTCTCTTGTTCAATTTGCAAGTGTTGCAATAATTGTTCAAGAGTCAAATCTTCCTTTTTGTGTAAGAGTTTGCTTCGGTACTCTTTCCAAGATGGAGGAAGTTTTGATACAATAGCACCAACATGAAAGTTTTCATCAAGAGCAATTCCAGATATAGCAATTTTATTAGCTATAAGTTAGAATTCTTGTACCTGTTCAGTGATTGACTTGTCATCAACCATTTTGAACTCCATATAATTTGAAATGAGAAATTTCTTAGAACTCGCCTCTTCTGCTAAATAAATAGCTTGAAGAGTGTCCCATATCTCTTTAGCATTTGCACTTAACATAATATTGATCATAATATTTGTTGGACATTCCTCCAAGAATATAATTCTTGCATAAACAATCATCATATTGCCATTTGGCAATTTGTTCTTTAATCAAAGTAGACTCGTCAGATGCTACCTCAGAACTAGGAGCATTAGGACAAGGTTCTTCAAGAACATATGCCAACTTTAATCGTCTTAAAAAGAATTTCATCTTTCCACGCCATCTAGGAAAGTCTTTGTCATCAAATATTTCAAAATTAGGATTAGGCAAAGATGAAATACTATTTGATATTGATGTAGAAGTCATAGAGACAACTATCTTCAAATTGTTAGAACAATAATGATAATTGTACAAGAAATTCAAAATAAAACTTGCTTGACTTAGAGGCACGATAATACGCTTCTTGAAGATAGTTAGAGTCTCTCCCATGAGCAAATGGAAGAACTAGCGACAACTCTATCTTCGGGATTCAACTAAGCCACAAAACAAGTAGCATTCAAGAATGTTGCTCTTCTATTCTTGAATTGGTGATTTTACCATTTGATCAATGTCTCTCAAGTGTTTTTCAAGGGAAAAGTAGTTTTGAGTGCTTGTCTTTTCCGAACAAAAGAAATACTATTTATAGGGTAAAATTTTCATGCAAGTGAAAAGTATTAATTAAGCAATAGTTAATAGGTTCATGAACAAAAATTGTCTTTCTTTCAAGTTTCAAGAACCTAAAATGTAAATGAATTTACAATTGTTAATGCATTTGTAACTCAAGATGCATTTGTTTCAATTGTAATTTCACATTCATTTTCTTTGTAACTCAAAATGCATTTGTTTCTATATTAATTGAAACATAAAAAACTTTTAACCGATGCACTTGTTCCAAAAAAATGATTGAAACATAAACTTCAGTAATAACATCAAGAACACAAAGAGAAGTACAGAGTGCCTTGCTTTCATAATTGAGTGTGATGCTGTTGTAGTTGGTTCAGGTTCTGGTGATGGTGTTATAGCTGGTAATCTTGCAAATTCTGGACACAAAGTACTTGTCTTAGAAAAAGGAAGTTATCTTGCAAGAACAAACCTTTTACTTTTTGAAGGGACTTCAATGGATCAAATGTACCTCGAAAGTGGACTACTAATAACTGAGGACATGGATGTTATGCTACTTGCTGGATCCACTGTTGGTGGTGGCTCGATGATTAACTGGTCAGCTGCGGTTCAAACTCCACAACATGTACTAAAAAAATGGTCCGAAAGCTACAATCTTGAACTGTTTGGAAGTGAATTCTACAAGGGGGCTATGAAGATTGTATGTGACAAAATCGGAGTTCAATCTGAAATAGAGGATGAAGGGTTCTAAAACATGATTTTGAGAAAAGGGTGTAAAGAATTGGGGTATCCAGTGGAAACAATCCCTAGGAATGAGCCCTTGGATCATTATTGTGGATGGTGTAGCATGGGTTGTAAAGATGGGAGGAAACAAGGTCCAACTGAGACATGGCTAGTTGATTTGGTGAAATCAGGCAATGGTGCAATACTTCCTGAATGTGAAGCCTTGGAAGTGATCCATGAAAAAAAGAATGACAATTCAGGAAAAAGTAAAGCCGTTGGAGTTGCTTTTGCATTTCAAAATTATGATGGGGTGAGGCAAATTGGCATGGTGAAATCAAAAGTCACAATAGTAGCTTGTGGTGCTCTTAGCACACCTTCATTGCTCAAGAGGAGTGGCTTAAAGAATCCAAATATTGGCAGAAACTTACACCTCCATCCAGTCGTTATCGCCTGGGGATACTTTCCTGATTCACAACCAATGTCAAATGAAATATGGCCAAAAGCAGGGAAGAAAAGTTATGAAGGAGGGATAATAACAGCAGTGTCTAAAGTCGTGGCAAATTTCGAAGGATCAGGATATGGTGCAATCCTACAGACACCAGGATTGCACCCTGACATATTTTCAGCACTAATGCCATGGGTTTCAGGCCTAGATATCAAGATGAGACTAAGCAAATATTCAAGAACCGCATATATCTTCGCGTTAGCAAGGGACAAGGGATCAGGAGAAGTATTTTCACCCTATTCAGTAACTTACAAGTTGGATAAAACTGATGAAGAAAATCTAAAACTCGGCCTAGAGAAGACGTTAAGAATCTTGGCAGTTGCTGGTGCAGAAGAGATTGGAACTCAACCCAGAAAAAGAAGGAGTTTGAAGGTGAAAGAAGCAAGTTTAAAGGAGTTTGAGAGGTTTGTGAAAGAAGAAAGTTCGATAGGAAGGGGAAAACATTCAGTTCCTATATGTTCAGCACATCAAATGGGAAGTTGTAGGGTGGGAGTTGATCCAACAACTTCAGTGGTTAATTCCAAAGGAGAAACATGGAAAGTAGAAGGTTTGTTTCTTGGTGATTCAAGTGTGTTTCCAACTGATCTTGGAGTGAATCCAATGGTCACAAGTCAAGCCATTTCTTATTGCACTGCACAATCTGTGCTTCAAGTTCTTAAGAATCAAAAGTTGGACTAAAAAAGCATTGAAAAAATTGGTTATGTTTATTAAAGTTTGTGTAATATCTCTACCTTCAACTTATGAGTTTTAAGGCTAGAGTAAGCATCATGAGATTAGATCTTTGGAGGAATCCATATATCTTACCAAGTGTAAACACTAATGTATGTTCTAGTAAATTTGTACTGTGACTATATTGTTTTTTTAGCAACTTGAGAATTCCCTATTGAAAAGATGGGGAAGCAAGTTAGTTAACATCAGGGGAGATTAACTATAAATTGAAGTTGAATATGGTGTTACTTGGTTCTATTTATTTGATTTTCATGGCTGATTTTTAAGTATGACTTTGGAGTTGGGTGGTCTTGAACTTTCGACTCGCTTGCTCCATGGGAAAAACTTCAATTTAATAAGTTTCGGTTCGACACCATTTTTGACTTTTGGCTTTGAAGGTTGCCTATGGGGCAAGGTGGGGTCAAAAATTCAATACCGCCAATATTTTTATTTATTTTTTGTTTAGACACATTTTATTAATTACAGAAAATGTCAATCTCAAATGTCTTTTTTAGTAAGATCTATAAACGAGTCATTCTCAAATGTTTCCTTACGTGTGATATGTCTCTACTAAATGCATCCATAAGTTGAGAAAGAAACCATTGCATGTTCACCATTGCATGTTCCTTGAATATTTAGATAGGTAGTTCCACTTTTCCTTTAGTGTGACTTGAATCCTCAACCTACCTATTGATTTTCTGTTAGCCGTTTAGCCTGACTCGAACCCTTAATCTGCCTATTGATTTTCCTTTAGTGTGACTCGAATTCTTAACCTGATAATTGATTTTTCCTTAGCGTGACTCGAACCCTTAACCTACCTATTGATTTTCTTTTAGGGTGACCCGAACCCTTAACCTACCTATTGAAATTTCGAACAGGAATCTCTTAGTGTTGTTTGCTGTTTCGGAGCCAACCACTTGCTGTGTTGGAGTGTTCTTCTTCAATTTGGGGATTTTAAGGTTAGTATTTTCTTCTAATTGATGGATTCAATCTAATTTTTTATATTTCTATTTTGGAATTTTCTCTGGATATAAGCTGTTAAGTATGTAGGGGTTTAATTTAGTTTTTTTTTTCTCTTGTTGTTTTGGATGTTTTTTTGTCTCGTGAGGTTAGTTCAAATGTTGTTTTTATGCTATTTGGGTAGCTAAATCTGTGGCACTTTTGTCCGTGAGATTTCAAGAAAGTAGAAAAATGCACAAAACTGAGAAGAGAATGCTAATTGGAGAGTTTGTCCTAGTTCTTAGGAAATTAGAATATGTTGGAAAATAAAATGCCTATCTGTTATGTTTGTTCCAGTCTTTAGGAAGTAATAGGTTGTTATCTAGTCTTTGGGCGTGTTTTTGATGCACTAAGATTGCATGATTTAAAGTCATACATAGGTGTGTTTTTGCCTATGGGCGTGGATAGTATGTGGGATAGGGCCGCGGGTTGCATCAAGGATACTGCTAGAGAGGTTTTGGGTGTTTCGAAGGGATGGTCTGGCCGACATCGGGGGGACTGGTGGTGGAATGAAAAAGTTAAGAAAAAGGTGGAGACGAAGAAGGCGACGTACGTTAAGTTGGTTGAGAGTAAGGATGAAGAGGAGAAACGGGTGAGCAGGGAGGAGTACAAGTTAGCTAAGAAGGAGGCTAAGTTAGCTGTTACGGCTGCTAAGACAACAACTTTTGTGAGTCTGTATAAGGGGTTAGAGGAGAAAGGCGGGGACAAGATGTTGTTTAGGCTTGCCAAGGTTAGGGAGCGGAAGGGTCGGGATCTGGACCAAGTGAAGTGCATATGACAAAGTTTTGGTGGAAGACGCCCTCATTAAGAAAAGATAGCAGTCGTATTTTCATAGGCTCCTGAATGATGAGGGGGACAGAGGTGTTGTGTTGGTGGAGTTGGAGCACTCCGGGGAGTGTCGCGATTTCGAATTTTGTCGGCGTTTTAAGGTAGAGGAGGTTAGCGAGGCTATTCGCAAGATGCAAAGGGGCAAGGCGATGGGGCCCGACGATATTTCGGTAGATTTTGGGAAGTTTTCTTGCGGGGCAGGGTTAAGGTGGCTGACCAACTTGTTTAACATCATTTTCAAGTCTGCTAAGATGCCTGAGGCGTGGAGATGGAGCACGATGATCTTTTTATATAAAAACAAGGGTGACATCCAGAGTTGCAACAATTATTGGGGTATTAAGTTGTTGAGTCACACTATGAAAAATTGGGAGAGGGTGGTGGAATGGAGGTTAAGGAAGATTGTGTCTATTTCGGAGAATCAATTTGGTTTTATGCCTGGTCGCTCCACGGCTGAGGCAATTCACCTAGTGCGAAGACTGGTAGAGCAGTATAGAGAGAGGAAGAGGGGTCTTCACGGTCTTCACTTAGTGTTTATTGACTTGGAAAAGGCGTATGACAAGGTCCCTAGGGAGGTTCTGTGGAGATGCTTAGAGGCGAGAGGGGTCCCTGTGGCGTACATCAGAGCGATTAAGGACATGTATGAGGGAGCGAAGACTCGGGTAAGGACAGTGGGAGGAGATTCTGAGCATTTTCCGGTCTTGACTGGGTTGCACCAGGGATCGACTCTTAGTCCGTTTCTTTTTGTCGTGGTGATGGATGTGTTGACGAGGAGCATACAAGGCGAGGTGCCTTAGTGTATGCTTTTTGCGGATGATGTAGTTTTGATTGATGAGTCGCGACAAGGTGTTAATGATAAGCTAAAGGTTTGGCGACAAACCCTGAAGTCTAAAGGTTTTCGGTTAGGTAGGACTAAGACGGAATACTTGGAGTGCAAGTTTAGTGACTCGAGGCAAGAGGAGGAGGTGGTAGTGAAGTTGGATTCCCAGGCGGTTTGCAAGAGGGATAGTTTTAAGTATCTTGGGTCTACAATTCAGGGGAATGGAGAGATGGATGAGGATGTCTCTCACCGTATTAGGGCAGGTTGGATGAAATGGAGGCTCGCTTCGGGAATTTTATGCGATAAGAAGGTGCCCCCAAGCTGAAATGCAGATTCTATAGAGTTGCAGTCCGGCCGGCTATGTTATATGGAGCGGAGTGTTGGCCGGTTAAGAATTCTCATATCCAAAAGTTGAAGGTGGCGGAAATGAGGATGTTGCGTTGGATGTGTGGTTTTACAAGGTCTGACAGGGTTAGGAATGAGAGTATTCAGGAGAAGGTGGGAGTGGTTTCGGTGGAGGATAAATTGCGGGAAGTTAGGTTGAGATGGTTTGGCCATGTGATGAGGAGAGGCACGGATGCCCCGGTTCGTAGGTGTGAGAGGTTGGCCTTGGACGGTTTCAAGCGGGGTAGGGGTAGACCGTAGAAATACTGGAGGGAAGTGATTAAACAAGACATGGAGCAGTTACAGCTGACTGAGGACATGACCCAGGATAGAAAGGTATGGAGGAAAAACATTAGGATAGAGGGCTAAGGTGTGTGGTTGAGTCGTAGGCAATAGGTAGGAGGGCTTTGGTGTCCTTGTTTGGCAGTGTTCAATATTTTTGGTGGATGTCATACTTATGTTATTTTATCATGTTCCATGCATTTTTTTTTTCTATATATACTGTCCTCTGTCTTGAGCCGGGGGTTTATCGGAAACAACCTCTCTACTTCTTTAGAGGTAGTGGTATGGACTGCGTACACTCTACCCTCCCCAGACCCCACGATATGGGAATATAGTGGGTTTGTTGTTGTTGTTGTTGTTGTATAGTATTGAGTTCTCAGATTTTCATTTTCGCGTTGCTGGTTTTTTTCTTTCATTTGTTGTTAAAATTCCTTGTCAACTGATATAGTGGTTCACCTTTAATATAATCTACGGGTTTCCTCTGAACTAAAGATGAAATATTTCCTTTTCTCCCACTCTCCATCACAAGCAGTAACCACTATATGTTACAGTAATGAGGAAAAGTTCGCTGCTTTGATGTATTGGTTAAAATGCAATCACGTTTCGACTATTAATGCTTTGCTCGTCTAAAGCTTGTTCAGAAAAGTCTAATCAACCAGCTTTGTTTTTTCTTTTCTGGGGGGCTGGAGGGTGTCTCTGGAATGTCCCTTTGTTAGTTCTTAAGTCACGTGAAGTCCATTTGCTGGTAATGTTTAGACCTCAAAACTCTCTTCTCGATATATAGAAAGGAAGAGCAAATCAAAAGCATTAAGGATATAGGTTTTAAATGCATGAACACGACAGATTTTATAATAGTTTCGAAGTGTAGGATTTTGCGACATGCTTCCTGAACCAGGGTTGTTCATCCTGCAATACATGAATTACTTTTTTTTGGGTCTGGAACTTCAAATTTTTTGCTAATTCAGCGGGAGTTTCCTGGAGAGAAAGGATTAGAAATCGGAATTGGTTTTACATTGTAGAAAAATGGATTAGATGCACATGACCACTGACGTGATTGAAATATGAACGACTATTAAACTTATAAGGTTGTTGTTAACTCTTACCTCTCTATTTCAGTGGATAAAGGGGCTATTTTATTTCAGAGTTCTTTTAAGCTTCATGGATGTATTGGGACACTATTTGTCATCCAATGTACTGAAGATAAACACACAACTTTTATTTAATTGCCACAGCATGTGTGATGGGTATTAAATATGACTATTAAACTAGAAACTTCGATGAGATTCCTAGGCTATGATTAGTCAAACATAATTTATAAACTTCTAGGATACATGCATATTTCAGTACACCTAGTATATATGAAGCAACACAGAAAAGAATTATTTCTTCTTCACATAGGAAATCGAGAATCGTTAAGGCATTTGTTCTTCTGTATCTGGACCCATGTTAAGGCATTTGTTCTTCTGATTGTTCCTAATTTCATGTAAATGTTAGTTGTTCAATTTGTTCAAATAGTTCTCAAGTTAAGCAGCTTTTTTCCAGAGACAATGTACTATGCCGATGAGGTTTTATTATTCATACCAACTGCGCCAAAATCAAAACATCGTATGCATAGTACAACTGCACTATAACATGTGTCAATAAGCTAATATTTGGATTCATAACTTGTATTGTATGTATTAAAGTCTTGATGCAATTTAATTTTCTTAGTAGTTATTTTTTGCAACTTAGCATGTAGGAAATGTGGCTTAGAAGTTAGAACTTTGGTGATATTAGTTCATTATCAGATCTACAAATTAGGCTTTGGTATCATTTTGTATTGAGAACTTTAGTTTCTATGTGAACTTAAAACCTGTAGTTGAGTTTTATATTCTTCTTTTTTTTTTTTTTTTGAAAATAGTATTTGTAAAATGTGTCTTAGAACAGCAAGAATTTATTCCAAATTTGCGCCTAAGCTATGCTATTATTTGGATTGAGAATTTTAATTTCTATGCAAATTTAAACCTGGAAAATAATGGATTTATTTCTATTTACTCAGTTTCCTGTATGCTTCCTTATTTTGTATGTGCTGCTGTAAGTTGTAGTTCCATTTGAGTTTCTTCACGTTTAACCATCTAACTCTACCAGTCTCTACGTTCATTTTCCCAGTTTTTGTGTAATATATGTATATATTATATTTGTGTATGGTTGATCTCTCTTCTATTCTGGGTATTATCTGATTCTAAAATCTGATAGTACACATAGTATCAGGGTCCTTAACTACTACTACAAATTTACTGCTAGAGTTTATCTCATCAATACGTTAAAGCATGTATTCTGATGTGTTTCATAGTAACTACCCAAATTCTGGAAGTTGATTAGTGTCATATGATATCATTTCAGTATGATTTCCTACCTTTTTTCTGTAGGCTTCTTGGGAAGTTTCAATTAGATAATTTTATCAAGACGTTGATAACTATATATGGAGGAGCTCAGACTATCTGGGCTTTTAAAATTGTATATGATACTTGTTCTGCATTCTATAAGTAGATAATTAATATAGGGATGGGTAATTAATAATGTCACTTCTTTGTAGTGTCTGTTAGATAAAATGTTATCACCGATTTGATATACCCTCTCCATTCTAATTTATGTTGTTTTGATTTGACACAGTTTATGAAAGAAAAATATGCTTTTGGCGCTTGTGGTTCTAAACCTGCAATGACGTTTCTAAGGCAATAAAAAATGCCATTAAGGGTATAATTACCATCACTAAAAAACTGTCATGTTTTTATAACAGACTAACATGGAAAGAGTGTCACATAAAATAAAACGATTGAGTAGTTAAATAGCATTTAACTAGGCAATCAAATTTGTCATGGTGTAATAATCTTTTCTTGCTGTTGTTATTCTATGCCATAAAAAGGATGGAAAAGTGAAACTTCCAAGTATCATGCTTTATCATCAGACATGTTTGTTAACATGTTTGTTGTGGTTATGTCTAATCTGACAAATAATTGATCTTATAGGCCTTTGCTATCTCTTTTCTGCACTCCCTAAGTCCCGGTACAACCTGGTTATGTCTGATGCAACTTTTATATGCAAATTCTCAAGCTCTTTCTCATTTGGGAAATGAACCTTTGAACAAATGCTATTGCAGATACAGTAATTCTTTTTCCTCAGAAATATAAATACTTGCTGCCATCTGCTGAACCTAATATTTGATTAGGCTGATGTTGATGGAAATGGAGTTCTAGACTACGGGGAGTTTGTAGCAGTTATAATCCACTTACAGAGAATGGAAAATGATGAGCATTTTCGTACAGCATTCATGTTTTTTGACAAGAATGGAAGTGGTTATATTGAGCTTGATGAGCTACGAGAAGCTTTAGCAGATGACTCATGAGCATGGGGCACTGATGTAGTGAATGAGATCATGCGCCAAGTTGATACGGACAAGGTTAGACTCATCTTCCTTCCATTTAATGATCCTGCCTTTTTTCCATTGCTCTTTCAACATATTTAGAGAAACGAGCTAGAATGTTTCTTCACATTAATCATTGTTGAAAAAGCTTGTTGGATCTTATCAAGCACTGCAACGTTTGCACTTGTAAATTTATCTACCCGTATTTCCCCTTTCACCGTGTCCTGTCTCTGATGTGTCATGCCAGTTTTACATCATTATTGCATTTTCTCAGGATGGACAAATCTATTACGAGCAGTTTGTAGCAATGATGAAGACAAGAACCGATTGGAGAAAGGCGTCTCGACAATACTCAAGAGAAAGATTCAAAAGCGCAAGTGTTAATGAAGGATGGCACTCTCCAACTTCAGGATGTACTCAGTGGCCAAGAAGTCATTGTTTTTAAGTTAATAAAAGGCTTTATTTTACTATTCTAATGATTTCCATTCGTTGTTTTAATAGGTTCCATAGCAAATCAAAGCAAACCTGATCATATGTAATAAACAACCGTTGCAATTGCTATTTGAGCTAGTTAGAACATGTGCAACAATCGTTGTAATAGATCAATAAATCGTTGCAATAGTATAAGAAATTGTTGCAAAATACCACTGAAACCATTGCAATATGTAATAAACAACCATTGCAAGAGACTAGAAACCCATTGCAATAGCTTAAAGAAATAGTTGCAACAGGTAGTCAAAAAACGTTGCATAGAATAATAAACTATTGTAATAGGCTTTCAGGATAGTTGCAATAGACAGACAAAAACCGTTGCAATAGAATAAAAAAATCATCCCAATTAATGCTATTGCAACAGTTTAGTGTCGTTGCAATACAAGCTATTGCAACAGGTTAGAGATATCATTATAGATGAAAAGAGGCGTTCCAATAGGAGAAAAAATAACAGCTACTATAGGTTAGTCTATGGCAACGGTTTTTGCCAACTGTTGTTGTCATATCTCTATCGCGACGCTCACATATGGGACGCATGCTTAACCATTGCGGTAGATCTATGACGACGGTTTTGATGTATATTGCAATAGTTTTGAAACTGTCGCCTCGCGGGTAATTTCTAGTAGTGTGCCATTGACGTCCTTCAACCAAATATGTATCCTATTTAGCAAATTATTAAGCCTAAAAGAAATAGCATTCAATGGTCCATCTCCTTAAATCTCTCCATCTCTTCTTTCACTTCTCTCTCTCCCCCATTTTTTTTCTCTATTTCCATATCCATCTCAAATCTCTCCCATTTTTTCCTCTCTTTCTTTTGAATATCTTGTAAGGTAATATGTGGTATGATATAATGGAGATATTTCTTGAAAAGTCGAAGTCATGATTCTCAATTATATGAGTATATGTAAATCTAAGTCAAACAAATTACTATAATGATAAATTTACCATACCGTTGTTATACCAAAATCAAATTTGAAATATTGAACCAAACAAAATTAATTTTGATGTAATAATAGTATAGTATTAGAAAGCAAAAATTACCAAACCTACGTTTTCAAAACAATCATTTACCGTACCATGCCCACCCCTAGTCACGTTATGCCCTTCAAACAGAAGTTCACTGGAGTTAAATGTGTTGGTCTTTCTGTGCAAACGTTAACACTAAAAAATCTAACCTTCTCCAACATGACATTTCCACATCAAAAGTTTGACAAATTTTACAATTATTGGAGTTGTGTTGCTCTTTAACAAAATGAAAAAGACTCGACCATTACTTGTGTGGCTTATATTAGGGTTTTTGCCTGATTTTCTTATCAAAATTAAGTTTTATATTTTTTTAGAAAGAAGATAAAAGTAATAACATAATTACTTTTACTTTTCCTAAAAATGAAAATATAATTTTTTTTCATATTTGGCTAACCTCATTCTAAGAGGAAAGATTTTGGACTTCTATAAATAGGAAACTCTTCTCATACCATAACACAATAGCATCCACAATGTAGTCTTTTAAGAGTCAAGTTTACGGGAGATTTTCTCTCACATTAGTTTCTATGTTTTAAATTTTAGGTTTTATATGTAGGTCAATTGCCCAAATCATATAATAATATTGTGTTTTTAGTATTGCTTTATTTGTCTTCTGCATTGTCACCACGATGATTTGCAACTAATAGCTTCCGCATGATGCCCTCTCGATTTCGAACCCAACAAGTGGTATCAGAGTCTATGATTCAATGGTCCAATGGTGTGGTGAAACGAGATTAAACAGGTTCAAAGTAGTTTCAAAATCAAAGTTGCAACAAATTTAATGATAATGAAGATATATATATCCAAAAACTATATGTGGAGAAAAGTTTAAAATAATTTTTCAACAATCCTGCTGTTAATCCATCTTTAAAACCAAATCAATTTTCAACTCATGTTTATGGGCTCCAACTTTCAACCCTTGCTTACTTTCAACGCTTGGCTCCTTTCAACTCGTGCATTTACTTTTAACGCATGAGTTTCACTCTTAACCTGTGCTCACTTTCAATGCACAAGACTCCACTTTCAACCCTGTTTACTTATAACACAGGGCTCCAATAATATTAACTCATGCATTTATTTTAACGCATAGGGCTCCAATTTTCAACCCAGATCAACTTTTAATCATGGTAAACAGCAGTGATATATGAAGATCGTGAAGAAGGATTAAGAATATTTTGCCAGAAAATTAAGCCAAAAAGAGGAGATTTGTTAGGATTTTTGCCCTGATTTTCTTACCAAAATTAAGTTTTACTTTTTTTAGAAGGAAAATAAAAGTAATAACATAATTACTTCTACTTTTCCTAAAAAGGAAAATATAAATTTTTTTCATATTTGGCTAACCTCTTTCTGATGGGAAAGATTTTGGACTTCTATAAATAGGAAAGCATAACACAATATATCTACAATGTAGTCATTTAAGAGTCAAGTTTAGGGGGGAATTTTCTCTATCATTAGTTTCTATGTTTTAAATTTTAGGTTTTATATGTAGGTCAATTGGCCAAATCATATAATAATATTGTGTTTTTAGTATTGTTTTATGTGTCTTCTGCATTGTCACCACATGATTTATTACTAATACCTTCCGCATGACGCTCTGTCGATTTCGAACCCAACATTATACACTCACACAGTCACACTTAATGACAATCACAAAAAAAGATAAAAAAAGAATATGTTTGATGTACATACACTATAGTAGTATATTTACTTAGGAACTTTTTGTCATGCATAATATATTGCTCTTATGTATTTTTGTACTTCTACAATGGAACTTTGTACTAGAAGTTTATCTACAAATCTTAAAGCTCCAATATTTACTTTCAAGAATTCAAAATCAGTGAAATGGCCATTTAATGAAATGAATTATAACCATACAAATATCTACATAGAATTTAATTTAGATCACAAATTTTAAAAATTATCATATATTTAAAATTTTATATCAAATTAATTAGTGCCACATAAAAAGAAAGTACAACATATATTGAAACGAAAAAATATACTTTCTGACAATAAAAATATTGTGTAGGTTAAAATTAAATCAAGTAGGGTGTCTAATAAAGGGTATAGGTTGGTACTATTGATAATTCAATTATCATGATGTCCGAACAATATGAGTGTGTTCTGATATTAGACATAAATTTTCTGTGAGAAGTGCTATAGTTGTCTAGTCCTCCTATAGAATAGCACGTGATTGACTTGCATTTTAAGTGTTAGTATTAATTTTTTCAACTTTCGTCCTTTCCATAATATGTTTTGCATATTTGATCTAATGTCGCGGGTGGATATTCGATTTGTTCGATTTAATTATTTTAATATTAATTTAATTTTGATTTTTGAATTGATAAAAATAAGGCAAAATGACCTTCTGGACCCCTGTACTATGTCGGTTTTGTAAGTTGTACACTTCTACTTACATGTTTGTCATCTGGACCCCTGAACCTACTAAAAAACAACACTTTAAACCCCTTTTTTGGTGAGTGTAACACACTCTCCCCACGTCAGCTGTCATGTCAGCTGCCACGCCTGACACGTCTGTCACATCATCTGCTACGTTATTTAAAAAAAATAACAAAAAAAGAATAAAAAAATATTACATTAAATTTCAAGTCATTTTTAAAATGATACATAACAAATTAAATATTAAAATTAATTTAATTAAATAAGAAAAAATTATAAATTGTAGAAAAATTTGAATAATCATGTTTTTATTTTTGTTCACAAATTAAACATCAAATCCATTCCAAATAATTAAAATTCTTCTCCAACTAATTTAAATTTTTAATTATAAATTCATATATACAAACATAATAAATTTTTTATTTTTAAATTTGTATATTTTTAACAAATTCACAAAAAGTTTAATTTTTTTCAAGCGAAATTCACTAATTTTTTTCAATATTCACTATCACTCACTTTCAATTTAAATTTAAATTTTAATCCCCAAAAAAATAAAAAGATTTCAAATTTAAATTTTAATTTAAAAAATGAAAAGAATTGAATTAAGAGGAAAAATTAAAATAAAAAGTGAACGTGTAGGGGGGGCTGGAAGAGTGTTGGGGTGGGGGTGGGGCTGGAAGGGGCTGGGGTGGGGACGGGGCTGGAAGGGGTATGGGGGCTGGGGTTGGGGTGGGGAGGGGCTGGACGGGGCTGGTGAGGTAGGTGGGTGGGTGGAAGGGACGGGGCTGGGGTGGGGTGGAGAGGCTGGGGGTGGGATGAGATGGGATGGGGCTGGGTAGGGTGTGGGGGTGGGGTGGGGAAGGGCTGGGTGGGGGTGGGGTGGGGACGAGCTGGGGTGGAGAGGGAAAAATATTTTTATTTTTGTATTGTCATCCATTGCAACAGGTTATTTAACTATTCTAATAGATCACTCATATTGCAATAATGTGTGATTTATTGCACAGACCATTCATCTGTTTTAAAAGATGAGTGATATGTTTTGTGTAGTTACAACAGATTGCTCATCCGCTGCAACAGGTTTGTTATATACTGCAACAGATATACTACCTAGTGTAACAGATAAGTGATCTGTTGGAATTGTTATTTTACTATTTTGCTTGTTAAATTTACTGTTACCCTTTTTTAACGATGCATTAATCAACTATAATATATTTTTTTATCTTCCTGTTAAATTTAGATAATATGGCTCCTAAAACTACAGAAGACGAATCAAGTCCAAGTAAAGGAACAAGTGAAGCAGCTAGGCTACATCTGCCACTCTATGAGCTTGCTTTAAAAGCGTTCAGGAGCAAAATATGATGAACACAGGGAGAAGGAATATTTCAAAAGAGATGATCCAAATGCTAATAGCCCTTCTGACGAAGAGTTGGTCAAAACCTTCAGCATTGATCGTTATCCTGTGAGAATGTAGTGCGATGGTGCCACAGATTTAACGGGTGATTTCGTGGTTAAATCAGCCATGGGAAAATCTTTCGACGCCTTCAGAAAAATACTTCGAGAATAAAAATTGGATGCTTATTTCAGGGACAGCTGCTTTGGGAAATATCTTGATTTTTCGGAGGACAACAATGCTCATTTCTAAATGAAAATGGTATATGAACTTCTCATGCGTAGGTTTATGTATGAAAACAAAGATAAGATGGATGAGGTGTGGATAAATTACTGTGGCATGCCTATTTGTTTTGGTTGAAAGGAGTTTGCCATAGTTACTGGACTAAAATGTTATCCTCCTTCTCAATTTATACCTATTCTAACCCAAAAAAAGCACTTCGCACACCCAAAAAAGGCAAAGGCAAGTCGTGTGATCGTAATGACCTGGTGTTCATTGTTGGTCCAAGCTTCAAAAATAAAAATTTGATAAAAGCGTTGAAAAGTAAAGAACTTTCAAAGAAGCACAAGCAGTCATTGTGCTTGGTTTGGTTTGTACATAATATTCTTTGGGTGAGAGACGTTAACAACAACATAAGCGTTGGTTTAATAAAGCTCTCCGAGGATCTTGAGGCGTTTAACAGCTATCCTTGGGGTTATGAAAACTTCAAAATGACTGTCCAATATTTGTTGACTCCGTTAGCGCCAAAGACAGTCAACTTATATGGCTTTCTATGGGCTTTCATGGCAAATATTTCGTTTTTTTCTTTTATTATGATATCATTCATTTTTTTTACTCAATAATGGTTTTGATTTATTGACATTATTTTATAGTCTTTGGCGTTTGAAGTTATTCCTCATTTGAGACAACAAGTGAACTATCAGGAAGAAGTTTTCTGTCCAAGAATCTTGAGATGGTTGTCGGCCAATACTGATAAAAATGCAAAAAAAAATTATCTCTTCAACCCCCCGAAGGATGCAGTAAGTATAATTATAATTAAATTTTTATTTTAATTAATGATTATTTTGAATGATCTAATCATCATTCTAATATATGTAAGGATTTATGTTAGATTGTGCATCCGTCGCTAGTTCCGATAAATCGAGAGTTAAAGATGTCGTTTTTTCTTACTTTACGGTCTGCACAAAATTTTTCGGACCTTAAGGTCATTGACAGAATAAAAATAGAATTATTTGGAGCAACAACCATTACAAGAAAAATAATTTTGGAGGGTGGGCTTGTTGTTGTTGATGATCTTAGTGGTGATGGTAGTGGTGCAGCTGTTGGTGCTAATGATGCTCTTCTTACAGTATTTAAAATAAACCATTATGAGTATGATCATACTGGTTACATAGATTTTGACTCTCCCGGCGAATATTCTGCATACAAATGTCAAGACTGCAGGGCGAAACATGATGTAGTGATTAATGCTATTAATGCATTAACTGCTTCTATAAAGGAATTGACATCTAAGAGTGGTGGCATTCCATCAAAGAGGATTTTATTTTCATCCACTCCATTAGATATTGAGGCTAAAAGGAGAAGAAAAGTGATTTCCAAGGCATTATCAAGCACCCAAAAGAGCAAAATTGCAACTCCTCTATCCGTGTGTTGCACTGAGCAATGTACAATGTCCAAAGGAGAGCAGCACAAGATGAACAAGGTGACTATATATGTCTTCCAACTAACTAACAAACAAACACATTTTTGTTTCAACGGATGACACATCTACTGAAAATTATCAAATAAATATATACATATGTTGCAACAGTTGACTAACTTATTGCACCAGATAAAGTACCTGTTGCGACATATGTCTCGTCTGCTTTAGCAAATCAAACAGCTCTTCGTACAACTTTTATTTGTACCAACAGATGACCTATCTACTGCAATAGATGAGTCATATGTTGCAACAGATGGTTAATCCGTTGGAAATTATCATACAGATCTTCCTCATGTAGAAATTTGACCCAACAGTTGATTCTTTATTGCAACAAAAATATAATCTATTTGGGATAATTTAAAATAGGAGGAAGACTTGTTTGATTTGCTAGAACAGATGGGCTATCCTTTTCCATTTTATTGTATCTCCGTGATTAGCATTGACCAATTCTGGATTTTCAGGTGGATGTAGAAGCTACTACTGAACAATATTAACAATAAGTTACTCTACTCTTTTTATGAAAATATGGAGAACAGAAAGCGCAGAAACCATACGTAAGCGACACTAAAGATCCACGACGAGCAAAGCCGAATTCCATAGTACCGGATAAAGAACAACTTGTCTATATTGAGTAGATCTTTATAGCTTGAGTCTTTCAAAGTAATAAACTCACCCCTCCTTAGGAATCCTTGGCATCAATACTTAAATTGTTGATGTATTTGTTGAGATCTGTACCCATAACAATTTTTTTACATTTCATTTATTCGTTGATTTTATTTAAGCTGATTTCTTAAGGCAACTGATAATGTATCTGTTGTAACAGACGGAACATCTGTTGTAAAATATCGAATAGATTTGACATATATTGCAACAGGTAGGTAATTTGTTGGGATTTATCAAACAGTTCTTCCCACTGCTGCAACAAATAGACTTAGATAGAAATACGACATAATGCAACAGATGACTAACCTATTGCAACAGATAAACTATATGTTAGAACATGTAGAATATTTGTTACAACAGATGGAGAATCTATTGCATTATAAAAATTCAACTTTCATTGGACATAAAAAAATTGCCACTACGTGTGAAAAAGTGAAAGTGAATTAAAATAAAAAAGGCGAAATTCATCGACAGTGTTCACTTCAAACACCTAAAATAAAATAGGCATCAAGTAGACAATGTTCATTTTAAACACGTAAAATAAAATAGGCACAAATGGATCAGTTTGGCACTTTTTGCTGACTTGGCGTCTGATTTTGCCCCCAATAATCATCCCCCCCAATATCTTATATATTCGTCTTCTTTCTTAAATTTAGCCCTAAATTCTCAAATCTTCTTCTTTGTCGGCATTTTTTTTTATCTATCCAAATTCTTTAAATTATTTGCATTTGGTCTTTCTTTTCTTCATTTTTTTTATTTTTTCCAACTGAGCTTGACAATATCGAGAGCGTCTTCCACTATTTTTTGTGATAATTATTTTCGATATTGTAAGTGCTGTCATGAAGCTCTATTGAAGACTTCTTGGACTCAACAAAATCCAGGTCGCAGGTTTTTTACTTGTAAGATTTCAAAGGTGATACTTTTTTCATTTAATTAGCTGATTAATTATTGACTTGTAATTATTTTGTAATTGTGTTCTTGTTTTTATAGAAATTGGATTGATGCGATTACTTTGATTGGTATGAATAACGATACCCTTCACAAGCAAATCGTGTAATCTGGGATTTGTTGAAGAAAGTCAAGGCTTCTAAAGAGAAACAAAATCGAGCAAGAAGATACTACATTTTTGACATTATTGCTACTGGTTTGGTGGTGTTGGGAACATGGATTTTCAAGCCTAATTGCTGAAATTTTCATGGTGGTGTATTTGCTGCTGGTTTGGTGTTGTCGAGCACATGGATATTCAAGCGTGTAATTGTTGCAAAATATCAAACAGATTTAGGCATATGTTGTAAAATTTAGGTCATCTATTGGAAATTATCAAACAGGTCTTCCCGCTGTTGTAACAGATTAGACTTAGATTAGATAGAAATAACATTGGCATAATATTACAGATGACTAACCTATTACAACAGATAAACTATCTGCCAGAGATAGAATATGTTTTATAACAGATTGACAATCTATTGCATTATAAAAAACTCAACTTTCATTCTATCAGAAAAAAATTATTACCACTACATGTACATGTAATTTAAAGCAAAGTGAAATGTGACTTGAAATAAAAAATTATTATTTCACAGGCTCTTCTACAACATAGGCTCCAAGCGTCCAGTTAGTACCCCATAAGCCCAGACCTCTGGCAGGTTTACCACAACATTGTCACACAGAAAGGTCGTTGGCTTAGCCATTTTTGTTCCGATCAACAAATATTCGATGTGTGCAAGAGCGTGTGAGCCGCTCGCGTAACTGGTATAATTTTTCGGAAGGGTCATTTCCTTGTTTGTTCCTTCAAAATCCCATGATTTCTTCATCAACACTTTTTTTGGCAAATGATTCATCAGTTTACTCTCCCTTAATATGATGGGCAATAGCTCCATCAGTGGCTGCACGAGGAGAAAAAGATCGACATCGTCGACGACAGGTTCATTGCAGTCATAAACTTTGATATTTCCCTCCTCGAGTAGTATCTCGACAGCCCTATAATGTATACCATTCGCGTTAATGACTATAAGAATCCTCTTTGCCTCGGTCCAGCTCTTGCCGTGTAGATTTGGCCTCTCCCCTCTAACATATTTTATTATTTCTTCTTCCTCCAAGTCCAACGTAGAAACTAAGAAATCAAGTCCCGCACCACACGCTTCAAAATTAAGTTGATCGTACTTATCCTTGTGCTTCTTGCAGAAGTCAAGTCTATTATCCTATCGACAGTGTCATAAGCTTTTGGGTACGTTAATTGCCTTTCCCTAATGAGGCAGAGAATTTTGTCAACATGTTGTGATATAAGAAGACAATTTTTAAATAGGTTAGTAATTATAAAGATGGTCCATCTGTTGCATAGGGTTCTCTGAATCAATAATCCAACGCAACTTATACAACAGATGGATAGTATGTTGTAATAGAACCACTACCAGTTGCATCAGAATACCCAGCTGTTACAATAGATTTCACATCTGTTGCATAGATTCTTCTTCATGGGGTAGATTAGATTATAAGGCTAGGTTAGGAAAAGTAAACTTGTCTTGTCCTCATACCGCATACGCATATTTGTCATAGTCTGGAAGTCTTGGGGGGGAAATGGAGGCTTGGGGTAATCTGGTGTGCCTGGCTTGGCATTCTTGGCCTATCGTAGATCCTTCTTCTCTTTGGCGCCAAGTTTCGCGTATATGTACACCTTCTTCTTGAATGGCCCCTGAACTTTAACAGTTTTTTTAGAGGGAGGAGTTGCAATTATTTTTTATTTTCGACTAGAGAGTACGTCAGTTATTGCCCTTTTCCTTCTCCTAACCAATAATGTAGGAGTGTATCGCTCCCTCAACTTCTTGGATTATATAAACCCCTCTTGAATTTGAATTCCTCGACAACTTTAGAGATATCCTCTACTTTTTCAAAGAGTTTATCCTGGTTGTCCTTGTACTCTTCGCATTCGCAACATGAACATGAGGGTGAAGAGAGGTGAGAGGGACCTGTGTAAGGGTGAAAAGGGGTGTTTTCAAACATATTTTTTTTTAGCATCAACATGCTCATCATCATGAGTGGTAGCAGCATCAGCATGCCTGCCACCAACACCAACAACTCTGCTAGAAAAAGCACCCGGATCTGTCTTAGTAGGTTGGTCATGAAGAGCCTCAACATTAGGCTGACCTTGCCTAACTACTCTTCTTATGGCTGTTGCTCCAGCCAATTCCTTCTTTATTAACTCAACCGTTGGGTCTTCTATAGTATCAACATGACCTAGAGTAATATAAGAAGTCATTAACGACTCCTCCTCAATAGGCACGATCCGTGGATGCACAACCTAGAAAAAAATAGATACATTTAAATTATATAATATAATAATTTTAACAGTTGGATTAATATTTTAACAGTCAACTTCTGCAATAGATTAACAATATGTTGCATCAGATTACCCATCTGTTGCATAGTTTGCAGTTAGAAGATTAAAATCTATTTTATTCGGGTTCAGAGAACCAGAGCAACACATGGATAATATGATGCAAAATATCAATCATCTGTCATAACAGATTACCAATCTGTTGCACCAGTTGCACAAGACGAGTAATCTGTTAAGTTACATATTATGCAACAGATGATTTGTATGTGTATTAATAATATGTTACATCATATTACATATCTGTTGCATAATTTGATGTAGATGGTTAATCTATTAGGAGTTGGGTTCAGAGAACCAAAGCAACAAATAGGTAATCTGATGCAAGATATCAATCATCTGTAGCAACAGATTATCTATCTGTTGTACCGGTTGACACAGGACGGGTAATCTGTCACAACAGATGTTCCATCTGGTGCATCAGATATAATATCTATTGCACCAGATATAACATCTGTTCAATATCTTTCATTGAGTAAAATTATTTTACTTGAAGAAGACGTACTGCATCATCTGGAGGGTTAAAGAGATCAGCCTCCTTAACTTTGGTGTTGCTCTTTGCAGCCAACCACCTAAACATCCTTAGATGAGAAACCTCATCCAGGTAATCCATTACCTGCTTTCGAAAGGGAGGAATGACTTCAAATGCCTAAGCCTAAAAAATATAAACAGGAAGCAAGCAAAAAAATTAATAACTATATTCAATATAACTTAATGGATGAGTTAAAATAATGATTAATTTTACCATGAAAGCCCAAAGAAAGCCGTATAATGTGATCGTCCTTGAGGATAGCTTTTTCAGTAAATATTAGACAGTCAAGTAGAAGTTGTCATATCCCCAGGGATAATTGTTGAATTTATCAAAATCCTCAGTACACGCTAACAAATCATCTTCTATGACCTTGTTGATGTCTCTTGATAATATAACTGAATGGGCAAATCAAACTAAGCACAATTGCTCCCTGTAATGCTTTGGTATGGTTTTATCCATGAGATCTGTCAACAAATCCGATGCTTTGTAGCCACGTCGAGCAAAGTCAAACAGCCCATCTATTTTTTCCTTGCGTTTTCTTTCCTTGGGTCTTTTGTGGCGTGTTCCCTTGGCGATAGGTGCTTCTTATGGATAATGGCATCTCAAGCCCGTCACTATGGCAAACTCTTGCAAGCCAAAACAAATCGGCATACCACAGTAGTTGATCCAGATTTCATCCATTTTTTTGCCCCCTCCTCTGAATTTTTATCATGCCCCATATACTATCCTCATTGGGAAACGGTCAAGGGCGTCCTCATCCAGCTCAAGAAAACGTCCAAAGCAGCTCTTCTTAAAAAGTTCGTCTATGTTTTCGTCCTTCATAATTTTCCTAAAATTAGTAAATTTACTCCTCATCTGACATTTAAGTACAATTTCACCAGTTAGTTCTTCTTCTATTTTTTTGTCATTTATCGGCGTCACAACTTTAAACTTGTCAATACTAAAAGTTTTGACAGAACCATGCTTGGATATCGATATTAATTCACGCCCCATTGGAGATCCATTATCATTATGTTGATGATCATCCTCTTTCTCTTTCTCTTTCTCTTTCTCACTCCCTAATTCCTCCTCTTTCTCACTTTTATTTTCTTTATCACTATCTATAGACCCTAGTCTACCTCCCTCAATGTTGTTTTCATATCTCTCCTCAGCTTCACTTTGTTTCCCTGACTGAGATTGTTCAGGAAACTTCTCTGAATCCCTCTGTACTGTAGCTTTTTTTTGGGGGTGGTTAGACGTTGATCCACTTTTACTTTCTTTTCTTTTGGGAGACATGTTTTACCTACAAACAACAGAAAAACAAAAATCATATTACAATTGATGTATGCATAAATTTTTAAAAATACACTACAAACACCACCAAAATGACACACCAACAGCCACCACCACCACAAACACCACCAACTAATTCCACAAATACCACGAATACTGACACCACCGACAACTACCACAAACACCACCAACCAATGCCACCACAAACACCACCAACCAATGCCACCAACAGCCACCACTAGTGCCACCACAACGACGATGATGACCACCATCACCACCACCACAAATACCATCCAACAATACCATGATAGTCAACGGAACACTGCGATAAAAAATAGGGTTTTCTCGAGTTATTCCTATGATTTTACCATCAAAACTCAAAATTGTAAATCCATTCTCGAAGATAATACAACTAAAAGTTTTTTTTTCATCACTAACTTAAAATACCTTATTTTTTAGAAAAAAATAACAAATATAGAACTCTTCTCGATCTCTGTTACCTACGAAGACAGAGAAAATGACTGATACAAGCAAGAATAAAGTCGAAAATAACACATATGTGGTCAGAAATGAGAAGAAAATTGATCTGTTGTGAAGGGTAGAGCAATTTGTTGAGTAGTTGTAGTTGTTGTCTGTACTGTATAATTCAGTGAGAAAGAGAAAATAAAAGAGCGAGGACTCGAGATTTGAAATGATTAAACGTTTTTCTGGCAAATAGATGATTTGTATGGGTTGATTTGTATTTTGGAAAAGAATGATAAGTTTTGAAAATGTTAATTTGGTCCGAATTGATCCTAATTATTTTTTAAAATTATAAAATATATGCGTAATTTTTAACCCTCTCATCATGCAATTACCAAAAGACGCAATTGAAGTTGTAGTTAACCCTATGAACCACCCACCCACCCCTGGTCCTAGATTAGATTAATCAATTTGGGAATATGAACTCAATTAAAATTGTATAAAAACAAATGTTCAACCTGTTGCATCAGATACTCATCTGTTATAAAATATCAAACAAATTAAGTAATTTGTTACGACAGATTACCCATCTGCTGTAAATTATCAAATGAATTGTCACATGTGGAAACAGATTACCCATTTATTGTAAATTATCAAATAGGGGCTGTCATCTGTTAATCAATTAGGGTATTGATCTAACATATGAGGTAGTAAGAATCGATTCAGCTCAGAGTGATAGATCGACGATTCTAGCCGGGAGGAACGCAATACCGTCTCATCATTCAATTGCTAAAAGACTCAATTAAAATTGTAGTTGACCCTATGAGAACTCACACCTGGTCCTAGATTAATCAATTAGGGTATTGGTCTAACATATGAGGTAGTAAGAATCGGTTCAGCTTAGAGTGACCGATCGATGACACTGGCTGGGAGGAACGCAATACCGTCTCATCATTCAATTGCCAAAAGACTCAATTAAAGTTTTAGTTGACCCTATGAGAACCCCCCTCTGGTTCTAGATTAATCAATTAAGGGCATTGGTCTAACATATGAGGTAGTAAGAATTGGTTAAGCTCAGAGTGATCGATCGACGACTATGTCCGAGAGGAACGCAATGCCATCTCATCATTCAATTGCCAAAAGACTCAATTGAAGTTGTAGTTGACCCTATGAGAACTCACCCCTGATCCTAGATTAATCAATTATGGTATTGTTCTAACATATGAGGTAGTAAGAATCAGTTCAGCTCAGAGTGATCGATCGACGACTCTGGTTGGGAGGAACGCAATACCGTCTCATTATTCAATTGCCAAAAGACTCAATTGAAGTTGTAATTGACCCTATGAAAACTCACCCCTAGTCCTAGATTAATTAATTAGGGTATTGGTCTAACATATGAGGTAGTAAGAATCGGTTCAACTCAGAGTGATCGATCGACGACTCTAGATGGGAGAAATGCAATACCGTCTCATCATTCAATTGCCCAAACACTTAATTAAAGTTGTAGTTGACCCTATGAGAAGTCACCCCTGGTCCTAGATTAATCAATTAGGGTATTGGTCTAACATATGAGGTAGTAAGAATCGGTTCAGCTCAGAGTGATAAATCAACGACTTGGGCTGGGAGAAACGCAATACCGTCTCATTATTTAATTGCCAAAAGACTCAATTGAAGTTGTAGTTGAACCTATGAGAACTCACCCCTGGTCCTAGATTAATCAATTAGGGGTCGTTTGGTAGAGTGTATAAGAACAATGCAAAATATAGTGTATTAGTAATGCTTGCATTAGTAATACTTGTATTATTTATGGTTGTATTAGTTATGCATGTATTATTTCTTATAAACTGTTTGGTTTGATGTATAAGAAATAATACATCTTATATAATTTCTATAAAAGAAATTTTTGTTTACAAAAATACCCTTGTTTGATTTTGTACACTTTTTTGCATCAAAGTTCTTTTGTTATTTCAAACATAATTAATATTGTTGAACTATTATATAGAGGTTTAGGATTAATTTCAATACCTTCATCTTTGCGCAAAAATGTTACACCGACGGATTAACATAGTTGAAATAAAAATAAAATACAAGATGTAAAATTAAGAAATAGTCTCAATTTTTTTGTTAAAATCTTTTTAAAGACTCTCGAAGCAAAGCAAAAATATGTTATAGTTATTTAAATCAATCATTCATTGTTGTGAATTCAAATAGTGGAAAAAGAAATTGTGAAATATTTTGAAAAGATTCACTGGTGCAAATTAAAATGGCGGGAAAAAGAATGGTGAAGTATTTTAAGAGGAAAATTGAGGGGTATTAAGATCATTTAATAAGTTCATGAATGTGTTTAAAGTCTTTGTATTACTAATACATAGGAAATAGTGTATAACTATAACTAATGCTTGCATTAGTTATACATAGGCAAAAAAGTCGTACCAAACAAGGTACTAGCGATACACATTAACTAATGCATGCATTATATTTTACAATACACTCTACCAAACGACCTCTTAAGGTATTAGTCTAACATGTAAAATCAATTGAAATTGTATAAAAATAAATGTTCAACCTGTTGCAACAAATGTCTTTTTTGTTGGATTTCATCAAACAGATTAAGTCATTTTTTGCAACATATTACACATCTATTGCGACAGATGACCGAGTTTTGGAAATTTTCAAACAGAAATTATTATATGTTCTACTTAGATGTTTTAAGACCTCTTTTTTTTAAAGCAATTTAAGTATTTCCAGTCCGAGATAAAAAAAGTTAAAATACTAAGGCAGTAAAAAATATTACTTGGATAACTCAAAAATCTCCTGAGTGAGTAGCCTTATCTGGTCTTTTCAATGTCACCGTCTCCTCATGACCCTCAAAAGTCAAAAGTTATTAATGAATATTTAAAACCCATATCTAGAAGAATACTCTCTCCTTCAGACATAAGTAAGACTCAAGACTCAACTCAACTCATCTATCACTCTTTCTTCTTTATCTCTTTCTTTCCTTTTTGCCTCTTTTTTATCTCTTCTTTTGGATGAGGATCCTTTGGGATCTCAACCGATCAATATCTTTTCTCGACTGAACTGGATGTTCTGATCCCTTTGCTTTTTTCACATTGCAGTTATGGTTCACTATTGCTCTTTTCATCTCATCTTCTTCTTTGTATGTCATTTAAATTAGATATTTACATCTGTTGCTATTAATGATTTATCCATTTACCAGTTTCCTATTTATTGAGAAAATTAAAGAAAATATGACTTTTAAGTCTTGAATGAACGAATTGTTGTTTTTATATCTGTTGCAAAATGCCTCATCGGTTGAACAGATGGGTAATCTGTTTCATAAGATTAGTCATCTATTGATTCACTTAATTTTGTGTTACCTTTTTGTACAGACGGAGCAACTGTTTGAAGAAATCAAACCAGTAGCAAGGCTGATTTGATTTATTCCAATAGATGACTCATCTGTTGTAACATGTCATCCATCTGTTGCAACAGATGCCTCATCAGTTTAGCAGATGGGTAATCTATTGCATCAGATTGGTCATTTGTTGATTCGTCCAATTTTGTGTTACCCTTTTGTAATGTTCTTTTTTTCTTCTCTTGTTTGACGTCAAATGTATTTATCTTTTTTGTAGATAAAAGAAAGTGAAACTGGATCCATTTTTACCCGACCAGCATTAAAGGATAGAGTAAATATGGGTTTGGAGGAATAAGCTGCTTGCAAATGGAACCACTTCATATGTGGAAGGTATGTATTACTAATCAACCTATCGTGAAAACACACATCCAGTATAATAATTTTGTGAATGTTTATTGTTTACCTACTAGGCATTAATTCTTCAAACAAGATCCTGCATTGTACAGTTTAGTTTGATAGGTACGAACTGATAAAATCGAAGGGTTACAAGACGGTGATGTAGATACCTTGTTCCAATTTAATGAAGGTCTATGCTCATGTTTTTGTGTTAAGTTTGGGTAAGGGTTCAAGTTTTTGCGGTAATGTAAATATCCGATAGTGATTGGACCGGTTTTAATGGCTCAATGGACTTCTTGAAAGGCCTCCAAAATCTCGCACTGCAGCAAACACTGATAGAACCAATAGAAATTCCCCTGGTCCAAATTTATATAGATGGGTTACTGGAGGAGACTACTATACAACAGTAGGTGTTTGGTAGAATATATGTGTGGGAAGGGAGAGGTTGAGAAGGCCATATGTCATCTCAGACCTTGTTTAAGAGGAAACACAGGGTATAAAGAAAGGAAAGTGTAGTGAAATTAACATGAAAAATGAAAAAAACTGGATGAGCTGCAAATGTGAAAGTGTATCCCAAAAATAAAAATCCATCAGTCGTTGAAGTAAAAGAAGAATGGTCAAGAGGACTGGAGCTGGTCACTTTGCTAGAGACTGCAACTAGCGAGCATGGCCTCAATGAAGACTCTCACAAAGCGCAACACCAGAACTCTAAGGAAGCAGCTTCGCGAGCATGAAAGGTGGTAAGATTGTCGGTCAGAATTGAAACCTGAACCAACTACTCCTGAATTAAAAATACGAGATCAAACCAAGGTGGCAATTTCTCAAGTTAAATATGCATCCCATGCCTCCTATGGAAAGGCAGTGGAAACAACAAGACATGGGATTTTTGCCCAACTTCAGACCTTTTTGTTTCTACTGCCATAGACCTGATCATAGCCATAAACAGAAGGCATGACATGCAAGTTAGACTTCAGAAATTGACACATTGGCTTCCCTTATTTTTAATTCAGGAGTTATTTGTTCAGGTTTCAATTCTGACCGACAATCGTATCAATTTCCTGTGCTCGCGAAGCTTCTTCCTTAGAGTTATGGTCCTGCACTTTGTGAGAGTCTTTATTGAGGCCACGCTCGCTAGTTGCAGTCTCTAGCAAAGTGTCCAGCTCCAGTCCTGTTGATCATTTTTCTTTTTTTTTCAATGACTGACGGATTTTTAGAAGCTCATCCAGTTTCTCCATTTCTCAGGTCAATTTCATTGGATAGATTCGCTAGAATTTCCTTGCTTCCTACCCTGTGTTTTCTCTTAAACAAGGTCTGAGATGATATATGGCCTTCTCAACCTCCCTTTCCTGCACAAGTATTCTCCCAACCACCTACTATTGTATAATAGTCTCCTCCAGCAATCCATCCATATAAATTTGGACCAGGAAAATTTCTATTGGTTCCATCGGTATTTGCTGCAGTGCGAGGCTTTGGAGGCCTTTCAAGAAGTCCATTGAGCCATTAAAACCGGTCTAATCACTATTGGATATTTACACTGCCGCCAAAAACTTAAACCCTTCCCCAAACTTGACACAAAAACATGAGCATAGATTATCATTAAATTATAATAGGGTATCAACACCACCGTCTTGGAACCCTTCGACCTTATAAGTTCGTACCTATCAAACTAAATTGTACAATGCAGGATCTTATTTGAAAGATCAGTGTCTAATTGGTAAAAAACTGTATTCACAAAATCATTGCATGAAAGTGGATCCATTGCAGGCACCTTATTCTTCCTACCCCATCAAAGATACTACAGTGTTGTTTATTAATCTACACACATATGATGACTATTAAAAAAGAGGTGTGAAGAGTCGTGACTTTTTTATCTTAACACATTCAAAACAGCTGATGAATCAAAATCTTCATCTGTTGCAACTGATGAATCAGCTGTTGAAAGAAATCAAAACATCTCCTCCAACATATGGTCCATCTGTCGTAACAGATAATCCATATGTTGCAACAGATTATAAATCTATTACAATAGACCAGACATTATTTATTCATCTACACACATGTGATGACTATTAAAAAAGAGATTGTGGTGAATTTTTATCAAACACAATCAAAATAGCTGATGAATCGAATTCTCTATCTGTAGCAACTGATGAATCAACTGTTAGAAGAAATCAAAACATCCTCAACATATGATCCATCTGTCGCAACAAATAATCTATATGTTGCAACAGATGGTAAATCTGTTACGGCAGATGGACGATCTGTTGCAACAGTACAAGAATAACGGTTGTTATCAATTCTCAAAACCATTTTGAAAAGGTGAGAAGTATTAATGTAAACCAAAAAGTAGCGACTTTTCACAAAAAATAAAATGCCACCAGTTTGAATGTAATTAATACACTGGAGCTTAACAGACGTGCCTTTTGTCCTTATACATCCATATTCAATCCTCTATAAATAGGTCCCTTCTTAATCTTCATTCAGCTAAACTTTATTTATTTCTTGCATTTTTTCTTTTCGTGTAACATCTCCAACAACTTCTCTTCAAAGAGCATATTCCTTTATGTTGAGGTAAGTTTTTTTCCGGTGTAAATCTACCAGTTTGTAGTATATGTTATATTATATTTGGATTCTTTTCTTTACATTTGTCAATTCATGCGTGTTCTAGATAGAGCCGATCCTGTTTGGGACATTGTTATTCTATGCGACACAGTGCGGAAAATTCAGAGGTAGGTTAATGACCTGCAGAGGGAGTTGGTCGTCATGAGATCGATGATGTTCAGAGAGATACAGAGGTTGATGAGGGCCCTGCTGCTGCGATTTGATTGGTTGGCTTTCATTAAGGATGATGATGATAATAATAATAATTAGAATATATTTTTTCTTTTAGCGTATGTATTTTAATTTTTCTATATCGGATCTATACCTAATGTATTTTATTTTTTGTTTAATGAAAAAATTATTTTTAGTCGACTTTGGCTTTTTAATTCTTATTTAATTTTCATTCTGTCTATTTCTTCTTCTAAACATTTTACAAGTAACCATGTCGACAGTTGGAGGTAAGAAAATTTTTTGAATCCAGTAGCAATAGCAATTTTTCCTTTTGAGTTTCAATAGATGGACCATGTGTTGGAATCGATTGATCATCGGTTGGGTTTCTGTCAACAGATTATCCATCTGTTGCGATAGATTTATCATCTGTTGGAGGAAAACATTCCAATTTTATGGAACTGTGTTGTGTTTTTCCAGTTAATGTCCATCTATTGTCACAAATGGGTAATCTGTTGAAAATAATTGTGGTTTGCTGTATTATTTAGTTTATATTTTGCCTATTTTTATTGATGCACAAGCTATTAAAAAAATATTTTATATATAATGAATGATAACATTACGTTCACAACAATGAGTTGAATATATAAAAGTCCACAACAAACAACTATACAAGTTTCTACAATTACAATGATCATGGTGGATTACGATCCGGGCATGTATTTCTTTTGTGGCCAGCGCGCTTACATACGGAACACTTGTTTCTTCTTGATGAAAATAATTCAACGACTCTGCGCCTCCTCTTATATGAATTTTTTCCCGATTTGATAGTGCTTGGGTCAATATATGGAGGAGGTATTAATCTCCCCATAAGCTCTGCAGGAACAACCCAAGATTCTTCGAGAGGCACCGGAGTAATATGCCCACTATATGTCATTTCATATTTTTTCACCAAATAATATTGAGAGGAGTTCTCGTAAACTTCAACTCCATATTTATGACTATATTGAACTCGAAGTGCTACCATGGTATGTGGACAGGGTATTTTGTCCAAGTCAAAAACTCTGCACGTACAAGATCTTGTTTGAAGATCAACCGTGGCAACATAACCATGACCGGTGATATTGAATTTGTAATCTGCTATTTTATGAAGTAATAACCTATTCCCCAAACTGACGTTTGTTGATATTATTTTTTTGATTTCGAGAACAAATCAGGTTCTTTTTTTGGGCACTTAAACTACACACGCCTTTCGTTAAAAAATTTGTCATACTTTTGGCTTATTTTTTCAAACATAGCCTTGATGGGAAATTCTTTTTCATCGCTAAACAATGAATTCACCGATTCAGCTATGTTTGATGTCATAATATTGTACCTATACAAAAGAATCACTTAGTACGACATCATACTAAACTTGTAACTCAAACAAGACATTAAAATCGATAAGAATGTACCTATCTGCCGGACAGAATGCCCGTGTCAATCTCTCGAAACCGACACGTACGAGAAATTCTGCTACATTGGGATTCACATCCATTATTTGATTGAAATGGTATAAAAACTCCTCTCTACTATATGCTTTAGTTGCTCTATAAAAAAGGGTCATGACCCTTTCGTTGTGATAGTTGGTCTGAATGTTCTCTCCAAGATGCCTGATGCAACAACCAAAGTAAGCTGAAGTGAAGAAATATGAACCCATCTTTGGAATACTTGGATGCCTATCCGATACAAAACACAACTCTTAGGTATCTTCGACACAGCTTCACAGTTGTTAAAAAAAATCCATAAGAGGCATAACATTCCTTGTCCGCTACACAAAAAGCGATAGGAAAGATGTGATTCTCCGCATTCTGCGCCACCACCGCTAGCAGAACTCCATTATACCTGCTCCTCAAGAAGGTATCGTCAACGGCTATGCCTTTTCTCAAATGTCGAAGACCTTGAATCCAAGCACCATAGGATACAAAAAAGTACTTGAACCTTCCGTTTTCATCAAGATGCAATGTCGTCTTACTTTTGGAATTTGTGGACTCAATTATGTAACGGTAGGCATCCAGGACTGCATACCCAGGCTCGAGTTTCCCCCTAACCAAGTCCTTGGCAATCCCCATGGTCGTATATATCTTCCAATAACTGACCAGGACACCCAATTCCATAAGGAGTTGATTGACCATAACCCTTGTTGAAGTGCCTTTGCCATCGGGGAAACTACTCCTGAAATATTCACCGAGGACCTTTGCCGTGGCGTAAGGATTTTGGCCCGAGATGTGTTTCGAACCACATGTATGATGTTTTTCATGTTTATGAATGACAAATCTGTTAGAACTAGCGTACTTCACCGCTCTCAACCACCACTTGCAGTTCGAATTAACACATTTGAAGCAAAAGACACTACTCGAATTAATCACCTTCTTTATTCTGAAAAAATTTTCAAGCAAGAAATAAACAAAGTGGTAGATAGTTCATTCTTGTCCTTGAATGACATTCCAATAAAAAATTCGGTCCCGTCATCTTGAAGATTTTCAGACTGTGTCGATTGAGAAGAACTGCACATCGTCTTGTTCGCATCAACGGGCATAGGTGTTTGATCATCATTTGGACTATTCATGTCTAGATCATCCAACCTATCATCAAAGATGTCTTGTTGTTGTTCTTCTTCTAGATTCTGGTTCTCATTCTCTCTCATTTTCAACCACGTACACCCTTAACACTAGCTTGGATGAATCACTAAGATAAGCACGCAACTAAACCTGATCGGTTATCTTAAAAGATAGTACCCTCTGATTTTCAAAGGAGCTGTGCATGTAGCTGATAACGAGTTCTTCCGATTGACAATTCATTCCACAATAACTGATGATTAAGTTCATAAAATTATCATACGAAACATCACTTTGGACTGTCATAGCTATCGTCTCTAGCATTTCACCCTTATTCCAACGCCATATATATCAATTGCTCTTCTCGATCCATTGACCATGACAATCCACCCCTATTGTTATTGATCCCTCCATTAGTGGTACCTAAATAAAGTCATTTGTTAAGAAAAGTTAATAGTGATTTCATAGTGCCATAAATGAATCTCAACAGATGTGTAATCATTCATAACAGATTACTTACCTATTGGAATTCATGTTACGTTTCTGAAGCTGATTTCAATAGACGATTCATCTGTTATAACAGGTGAAACATATGATACAACAGACTATATATCTGTTGGGATTGATGTTACAGTACCGACACACCTTTAAAGCTGATTCCAGCAGATGAGTGACATGTTCCAACAGATGATTAACCTATTGCGACAGATGACTTACCTATTGCAACAGACTATGATTTATTAGAATCGAGGTCAGGTTCTATCGCAACAGGTTACTAATATGTTGCAACAGATATTTACCATCTGTTGGAATCGAGTTTGGGTTCTGTTGCAATAGGTTAATAATCTGTTGCAACAGATATTTACCCTGTTGCAACAGACAACACGTGTGTTGGAATCGAGTTCAGGTTCTATTGCAACAGGTTAATAATCTGTTGCAACAGATATTTATCACGTTGCACCAGATAACTAATCTGTTTAAACAGATAAATCATTTGTTGCATCATATGATCCATCTGTTCAATTTATATTACAGCCTATAGAACCATAAACATGAATCCAACATATCAGTCATCCGTTGAAACAGATGTCTCATCTATCGCAACAGATGATTTATCTGTTTAAACAGATGGATCTTATGTTGGATTCATGATTTTGGTCTATCCATTGTTGGAAAAACAGCACAATAGCAGTTACCCAGATGAAAAATTCAACTAAAAATCATAATTTGACTTACCAAAGTCTCCTATGAAGTAATGTCAAAGTGAAAAGTGATGTACGAAATAAAATTTGACCGAAGAAATTAGTCAAATAGCAACAGTAGTGGTAACAACAACAACAACGACAATGGTCAATAAGAAGATGAAGATGATAATGAAGTAGAAGATGATGATAATGAAGCAGAAGATGATGAATAAAGCAACAATGAGCAACAAAAATCGCTGAGAGAGAGAAAACAATAATGGATGAGAAAAGAGATAAAGACGCCTCTTTTTCCTTCCGTTTTTCGTTTTATTAGGTAAATATTTGGATCAAAGTGTAAATTTAAAAACTTCTGGGCTATTTTCAAACTTTTTCAACTTTCTTAATCCATAATAAAGTAATTGTCACATCCACTCAATAATTAAGACTTGTGTCACCTACACCTCATTTTAAAACTCTTTTGTCACCTACAGCCCAAACCCCATGTAAGTGTCACATAGGAATATCAAGGTGAGACATCCCAAACCCCATGTAAGTGTCACATAGGAAAATCAAGGTGAGACATGAGGATTTGATGTAGGAGTAAATATGAATTTTTATTTTAATATGATTCTAAACATGGAATAATTTAAAGGCAAATATATTAAAAAGTACAACAAAAATAAATATAATTTATTTGTGAGAGCATAAGATAGGTTAGAATAATTTACTACGTACCACTACAGACACAATATCCTTGGTAGGCCTCTCTTTTTTATTATAACTAGACTAGATGGTGTGTTGATCGAAAAAAATTAGATGATGTATTTCGTGCTATGAATGAGTTTAATATTTTTTTATTTAATAATATTTTATGATTTATTATCATTTAAATATCTTATAATTTTTTTTAGAAAAAAATAAATAGATTTTTGTGTTATGACAAAAAAGAGACAAATTTTCATATATTATTTTTCTTTTTTATCATGTTTATTTTTTTTTATTTTTTTTTGAGATCTTAGTAATATCTTAGAATTCTTAATCACTTTGTAATAATACTCATCAAATTTAAAACTTTACATGGCTATTTACGTTATATTAATTTTTTAACTTGATTATAGCATTATTAGGTTGTACGCCATTAAATTTTAAAATTGATCAAATTATCCTAAAAATATTATTTATAACATAATTTCTTATTAAATTTTAAATATATAGTTTTACTTCTTTAGTATTTTCAATTGTTTTAAATTTTTCAGTTCCCTTATAATAGAAATTATTTATCTTTCATACTTTTCTCTCGTTTAGATTCTTTGTTTATTGAAAGAATTCGTAATTGTATATTTATGTATTTTGAATTTATATAACATTGAATTTTAGTGAATCGGAAAAGGCATCAAACTAGTTTGATCATTGATGAAGTAGTATACTCCTACATAATCATATTTCTCATGCTACATATATGAAATGACTATATATTTTTAAAAGTTTTCTTTAAAATTATTTTCAAGTGGTGTATTAAGGGAGGGGGGGGGGGGAGGGATTTCATATACAATTTGAGAGTATTTTAACATTTTATTATCGAAAAATAACTTGGAACAAAATTTTATAGTCTTTTTGATTAGATAATTGTCAACTAAATGCAACAGTTGAAATTCAAAATTTGTTTAAATGATATTAATTTAAAATAGTATAATAAACATTAAATTGTAGTATATTATTTTGAGAATTTTCTTTTGGGTTATATAGCTAAGGTGAGAAGTGAGAAGTACTGCATTTTAAAGAAGAGAGGAAAGATTGAATGGGAAATGAGGCCCACAAAAAGAGATGAATTTTGAATGATGAATTTGTATTATGAAATGACTATAATGCCCTTGATCGTTTCATAACTCACTCTTCTAGATAATAATATAGCAATAAATAAATAAAGTAATTAACTCCCTTCAACCCAACCAAATTCTAGGTGGGCCTCTGAGGTGGAGGTAGGGTACCCTCTTTAATTTGTTTATTCCCTTTCCCCTATAAATACCTTAGTCAAATGCACTTTACAATATAGTATCACAAGAAAGAATAAGCACAGCCAAAAAGAAAAATGTATCAGAAAAAGACACAAAGTAGCAGTAGTAGTGTAACTGTTTCAGAACCAAAAACAAATATTTTTGAGTTGGGGACACTTTCTTCTAATCAAATGGAATCTCTTACTGCTCTTTGTGACACATTTTTACCTTCAATTCATCTTAATTCATATGGTGATCATCATCATCAAGAAGCCAATAACATAGATGATTCGTTCACTAAGTTCCTCTACACTTCAGCATCCATGAATGGAACTCCTCAACATGTAAGATTTTTTTTTTCCTTTTTTTATCGGGTGATGAATTCTTTTTTAATTACATAGTGAATACGAAAAAAATAATGACAATTGAACTCATACCTATCATATGACACATTCCTACCGCTACCACTAGATTATAACCAGTAAAGCCATTTTTGTTTATAATTGTACTTAGATCTTGTTATTTTTTTCTATCTTGTAATTTATTTCTAAAATCATACATGCACATGGTGATGATATTATATTATTCATTACAAAAACTCCTATTGACCTCATCATCTGAAAATTACACTGTATATATAAAGTTAAATATTTTTCGTTTACATATAGTTAGTACTATACGATAAAATTTAGGTGAAAATCATGTTTCAACCACTGACTAAAAGCATTAATCATACTTCATTCCTGACTTTCAATATGATAAAACTCATATTAAAGGATGGTCAGTGACTTAACTCTTTATCTTTTCAGATAGCATGGATGATAAATAATAGATTGCAACATCCAAAGCTCAACTTGTGCAAATTAGCACTATGGCTATTATCAACAAGGATTGGAACTCTTATACTTTGTGGTAAAGCAAGTATGTCAAACCAATTTCCATATTTACAGAAATTTTCCAAAATTTCACCAAACAAAAGAGAGGAAATTGTCAAATCATGGGCAACAAGTTGTTTCAAACTCATAAGGATTCTCTATTGTGCTGCCAAAATTCTGGTTCTCCTAGTATTCTTCACTCAGGTAATACTATTATATTTAATTTACGTACACTCAACAATTTTTTTTTGTCATTAAGTCTATGCATATGTCCTTCCGTCTCACATTAAATATTACCATTAATTATATTGAAGTTAATTAGTATTCTATTAAATTACTAAGGATAAAGTTGGAAAAAGATGTCCAATTATCTCTGGATTCTTTAAACATGCCAACTATTTTGAGACAAAATTTTGTAGCAAACATGACAAGTAATATGAGACGGAGAAAGTAGTATTTTAATTTCATTAATTGTAAAGCTGCCCCTCTTCTTTTGTTTTTTTTATCCATCTGTAATTTTTTTGCTGTACGATAATTTAATTTCTCATAATATTCACCAATCATTTTGAAATTGCATTTACTCTTTCATCTGCTCTCTAACAGAAAAATTCAGAAAATTCGTACATGTAACGTGCATGCAATTTATTTTCTACACGGAACATCGTCTGCCTTTCTATCTCAATTCATGTGATATATATAGTTTAATTCAATATGAAAGTTTAATTGAAATGTAGAAAGATTTTATATTGTTTTAAAAATTATTTGAAAAATAAATAAATAAATTTTAAAAGCAAGGTTTATATATATATATATATATATATACTTTTCCCAAATAAGTACAATCTATCATGGATAAAATATTGATAGTGTCGGTAGAAATTCATCAAATAAAATATGTTATTCTTTTTTTTGACTAACTAAAAAGAATGTGGTGTACAAATTAAAATAGAGGAAGTAGAAATTTTATACAGATATTCAAATCATAGTCCATTGATCTAATTTAAGTATGTGATAAAATATTTTTAATTCAAATTTTAGAAAAAAATTTGTGTTCCCAAATTTTTGTTTGACAAATAAGTCAACCATTTAAATTATATTGTATCATTTAGATATATGTATTAACCTCAAATAATCATAGAACCTCCAATATGGTCCAACTAATATCAAAATTCAGACGCTCAATTGAAACATATCATTATAATTTGTGTGTGTAAATAAAATCACTAATAAATCTAAGAGGTTAATTTCAACTTCTTTCTTTTTTAGGGTTGTTTGATACGGAGATATATATAAATACTTCCATCTTATTCCAAAAAAATTTCCTTGCCCCAAACGTCCCCTTAAAGTTTCTTCTTTTACTGGCTCAATAATTATATATTAGGAACGCTAGTTAGCTTTGTGTTTGCTAGGAAAAATGCTTAACATCATTTTTTATAATTTAGTTGGGAGAAAATGATGACCTAAAAGAATTGTGATGTGCAAAAGTCACTATTCAAGATAAAATTGAATTTTATTTTAGGGATGGCTCAATCTAAAATCATACAAAAATAAAATAATATTATATACATTATTCCTAAATTTGTACCTCACATCAGATGACCCCATGAAGTTTCTTCTTTTATCTACTCATTAATTATATTAGAACTTCGTTAGCATTGTGTTTGCTAGGAGGAAATGGTTAAGCATCACTTTTATAATTTAATTAGGAGAAACAATCCTACAAATATTTGTGACGTGCAGAAGCATTATTCAAGTCAAAATTGAATTTTATTTAAGGAATGGCTCAATCCCAAATCAAACAAAAAATAAAATAATCATATATAATTTGTTCCGAAATTTGCTCCTCACATCAATCAACCTCTTAAAGTTTCTTCTTTTATTCACTAGTCATTAATTATATTAGGAACTTGGTTAATATTCTATTTGCTGGGAGGAAATGGTTAAACATCACTTTTTTTATAATTTAATTATGAGAAAATGACGATCTACTAAAAATTGTGACATGCAAAAGTCGCTATACAAAATAAAATTGAATTTTAATTTAGGGATGACTCAATCCCAATTCAACCAAAAAATAAATAATTTTATATAATTTATTTCAAAATTTGTCCCTCACATCAAATGACCCCTTAAAGCTTTTTTTTTTTTTTTTTTTAATCCATTCATTAATTATAATAGAAACTTCGTTAGCATTTTCTTTGCGGGAGGAAATGATTAAACATCATCTTTTATAATCTACTAAATAGAAAATCACCTACAAAAATTTGTGACGTACAAAAATCACTATTTAAAATAAAAATTGAATTTTATTTAACAGATGATTCAATCCCAACTCAAACGTACAAAATAAAATAATCTTATATAGTTACTTCAAAATTTATCCCTCACCCCCAAACGACGGCATAAAATTTCTTCTTTTACTCACTAATTATATTTAACTTCCTTAGCATTGTGTTTGCTGGGAGAAAATTATTGAATATCACCTTTTATAATAAATGACCTACAAAAATTGTGACGTGCAAAAGTCACTATTCAAAATGAAATCGAACTATATTTAAAGGGCGGGTCAGTTCCAAAGTTAACTAGATTAAAAAAAAAAAATGAGACCCCGGAAAATTAGTCTTATTATTTGTAATAATAGTATAAAATTATTATATAATATAACAAACAAATAAACCCAGTGTATTCACACAAAGTGGGGTCTGGGAAAGGTAAAATGTACGCAATCCATACCGCTATCTCCAAAGAAGTAGAGAGGCTGTTTCCGATAGACCCCCGGCTCAAGATAAAATTATTATATAATATAAATAACTATTTCTGATAGTATACTACCCCGGGCATAAGAATTAAAGAATTCACTCACTTCTAAAAATTAATAGAGGTTTTAACCAAGAAGTCTTTAATTATGATTTTTTCTTCCTTTAAGGTTGATATGATTATTATTAAATTTGTCCATCGAATTAGAAATATGTCAAGGACATTTTTTGAAAAAAAAATAAAAAAAAATATGTACCATTTTAATTTTATTTAAAAAATAATTTTGAAAAATTAAAACATCAATTATTTTGGATCGGAGAGTTATTTTCGGTATTAATGACATATAAATCTTTTTGTCATTTATTACATAGTTCCTTCCAACTTCCAAATGTTATGCTACTAAAGAATTTGGTTGAATGGATAAAGATGTTAAGTGATTAAAAACTAATTACTTGTCTGCTCCAACATGAGTGAATGTTTTTGATAATATGGCTTTGTACTGCTCCAACTCAATTATTATATTATGAATAAATTATTTTTATATATCAAACAAATTTTTTAACTCAAACATAAAATTTGAGCTAAAATTATGGTATTATTTCGACTCATGTATAAAGTCTCTCCGCACCTCGTATTGATGGGTCAAAATTTATTTTGGGTAGTCAGTAAAGAGGTCGTTTGGTGGTTGGTTTGGAGGTAGGTTATGTAAATATTAAATTTTAAATAAATAATAATATATTTAGTAGTTGATTAGGAGATAAATTGTTTATGTATAAAATTAGTATGTATTTGATTTACAATTTAGAGACTTGCACAATAAATATATGTATAAGTTATGTGAGAATTAAACAAAGTTGATTATATATATAAAAAATACTCAGAATAACAATAATAATATATCCAGTATATACTTGTTTCTTTCAAAATTATCCCAATCGTACTGTCATATGCATTAGTTCTGTAGACCTAACTACATGCAAGTACTAGTACTTTCATTATGGTTTACACTGTTTATGAATAGCGTAGTTGAGAAATTAATTAGCAGTAATACAAATGAACAGAAGCCATCCGAATGCTAGAGTGTTGCTTGTTTAGACCATTGAAAATTAAGTTCTATTTTCTTATATCATCAAAATTTTGGAAATGGTTGGCTTGTGGAACTAAAGAACATTAATTAAAACAAGATGGTTCCCTTTTTGTATAAGTTTTAAGTTCATTTTTGATAAACGACTTAAATTTATTCTTGAATTATGTAAAATGGTTTAAAATCTTTCTCTATTAGAAGCTAAGATCATCCATATCTCGTCGTTATAATTTTGCCTTTTAACAACAAGGACATGTATGACATCAACTTTGAAAAGATGATCACATCTTTATTGGAGGGAAAAATCAAATCATTTTGTATAATCCAAAAGTAAATTTAACCCTATGCCCTTTTCTTTATGAGATGATTAATTACATCTCCTTTGCTCATGGAGAGAAACATAATTAATGTCTTTTTAATTATTTAAAATACTATAATGATAAAATGAAACATAATTTGACGTTGCCTTGTTAAATTATGACAATTTATCATGGTTAAATGATTTAATGAGGTAAAAGATCAATTTATCATAATTACGGGCGAAAAATCTATTTATATATATATATATATCATGCATTTATTGATTTTTTATGTAAATAATCTATAAATTTTTTAATGCTTCCCATATTTGGTGCGCCTTTAATTTATCTGTATGTGTAACAGCATAAACTGTAGTGGGCGGACACATTCGGGCCCTTACATTTACGAATTGTAGTACGTAGGCTCATTTATGTATGCACACTTGCACATTTGATAGTACATTTCAATTAGAAATTTATTCAAAAGAAGCTCACAATACCGACAAGATATCTTCTAAGAAAATGTTGTGCGCAAAGATATTATTTGAATTATTTTATAAATGAAATCCCATATATTCACAATATTTATTTTTAGATTTCATACAAAAGAAATAGTTTATAAAAGGCAGTTCATAACACTAAAGCTTGGTATGCGCGGGGTCGAAAAAAGTGTAGGATCATAAGAGTCTATCATACTCAGTTTTATCTTGGATTTCTGCAAGAGGTTGTTTCACTCGTGACTTCCGGGTCACGTGACAAGTGCACTAAAGCTCCCGCTATGCGGGGGTCAGAGAAGGGCCGGACCCCAAAGGTCTTTTGTACGCAGTCTTATTTTGCATTTCTGTCAGAGGTTATTTCCAACGCCCGTGACCTCATGGTCACATGACAACAACTTACTAGTCACGCCAAGGCTCCCCTTCATACAAAAGAAATAGTAATGCCACATTTTCCAGCAGTATTGTCTACGTTGCTTAGAACTCAAAGATTCTTGTCTGTAAATTATTCCACGTACGTAGCTCAAACTCAACTTAGATGAACCAAGTTATGTTAAAAAGTTCTTTTTGAAATGATTAATGCTTATTTTCTTGAAAGTGAAAATTCTTAATTTCTTTTTAGGTGAATGAGGAAAGTCAGAATCCATCATGGAAAGCACTTGGTTACTCTGGACCTGATCCAGATTTTAAGAAGCAAAAACAAGAAAACTCAAACATGGACTGTAAGGAAAAGGATGATCAACCATTTGGACCACTTTATGAAGGAATCATCAGTCTAAAAGATTCACAGAAAATAATATTCCATAGGCTACAAGGACTAGGATTTTCTGTGTCGAAACCGCTTAGTTTCAAGAACACAAGGAGAAGTACAGAGTGCCCTGCTTTCATAATTGAGTGTGATGCTGTTGTAGTTGGTTCAGGTTCTGGTGGTGGTGTTATAGCTGGTATTCTTGCAAATTCTGGACACAAAGTACTTGTCTTAGAAAAAGGAAGTTATCTTGCAAGAACAAACCTTTCACTTCTTGAAGGTACTTCAATGGATCAAATGTACCTTGGAAGTGGACTACTAATAACTGCGGACATGGATGTTATGCTACTTGCTGGATCCACTGTTGGTGGTGGCTCGACGATTAACTGGGCAGCTTCGATTCAAACTCCACAACATGTACTAAAAGAATGGTCCGAAAGCTACAATCTTGAACTGTTTGGAAGTGAATTCTACAAGGGGGCTATGAAGATTGTATGTGACAAAATGGGAGTTCAGTCTGAAATAGAGGATGAAGGGTTCCAAAACATGATTTTGAGAAAAGGGTGTCAAGAATTGGGGTATCCAGTGGAAACAGTCCCTAGGAATGCGCCCTCGGGTCACTACTGTGGATGGTGTAGCATGGGTTGTAAAGATGGGAGGAAACAAGATACAGCTGAGACATGGCTAGTTGATTTGGTGAAATCAGGCAATGGTGCAATACTTCCTGAATGTGAAGCCTTGGAAGTGATCCATGAAAAAAAGAATGACAATTCAGGAAAAAGTAAAGCCGTTGGAGTTGCTTTTGCATTTCAAAATTATGATGGGGTGAGGCAAATTGGCATGGTGAAATCAAAAGTCACAATAGTAGCTTGTGGTGCTCTTAGCACACCTTCATTGCTCAAGAGGAGTGGCTTAAAGAATCCAAATATTGGCAGAAACTTACACCTCCATCCAGTCGTTATCGCCTGGGGATACTTTCCTGATTCACAACCAATGTCAAATGAAATATGGCCAAAAGCAGAGAAGAAAAGTTACGAAGGTGGGATAATAACAGCAGTGTCTAAAGTCGTGGCGAATTTCGAAGGATCAGGATATGGTGCAATCCTACAGACACCAGGATTGCACCCTGGCATGTTTTCAGCACTAATGCCATGGGTTTCAGGCCTAGATATCAAGATGAGAATGAGCAAATATTCAAGAACCGCATATATCTTTGCGTTGGCAAGGGACAAGGGATCAGGAGAAGCATTTTCACCCTATTCAGTAACTTACAAGTTGGATAAAACTGATGAAGAAAATTTAAAACTCGGCCTAGAGAAGACGTTAAGAATCTTGGCAGCTGCGGGTGCAGAAGAGATTGGAACTCAGCACACAAAAGGAAGGAGTTTGAAGGTGAAAGAAGCAAGTTTAAAGGAGTTTGAGAGGTTTGTGAAAGAAGAAAGTTCGATAGGAATGGGAAAACATTCAGTTCCTATATGTTCAGCACATCAAATGGGAAGTTGTAGGATGGGAGTTGATCCAACAACTTCAGTGGTTAATTCCAAAGGAGAAACATGGGAAGTAGAAAGTTTGTTTCTTGGTGATTCAAGTGTGTTTCCAACTGCTCTTGGTGTGAATCCAATGGTCACAATTCAATCTATTTCTTATTGCACTGCACAATCTGTGCTTCAAGTTCTTAAGAATCAAAAGTTGGACTAAAAAAGCATTGAAAAAATTGTTAATAATGTTCATTAAAGTTTGTGTAATGTCTCTACCTTCAACTTATGAGTTCAAGGCTAGAGTAAGCATTATGGGATAAGATCTCTGGCGGAATCCATATATCTTACCGAGTGTAAACACTATTCTATGTTCTAGTAAATTTGTAGTGTAACTATTTTTTTTTAGCAACTTGAGAATTCCCTATTAATTAGCACCAGGGGAGATTAACAATAAATTGAAGTTGAACATGGTGTTAATTTGGTTGTGTTTATTTGATTTTCATGGCTGATTTTTAAGTATGACTTTGAAGTTCGGTGGTTTTGAACTTTCGACTCGGTTGCTCCATGGATGAAACTTCAAGTTTAATAAGTTTCGGTTCGGCAACATTTTTTACTTTTGGCTTTGAAGGTTGCCCATGGGGCAAGGTGGGGTCAAAAGTTCAATACCACTAATATTTTTTCGTAATAGTTGGGGTCAAAAGTTCAATACCACCAATATTTTTTCGTAATTAGTCGCATTTTATTAATTACCAGAAAATGTCAATCTCAAATGTCGTTTTAGTAAGATCTATAAATGAGTCAATCTCAAATGTTTCCTTACGTATTGCCTCGTGTGATATATCTCTACTAAATGCACACATAAATTGTTGTGAAAAAAAATAAAAATAAAAAATTGCATGGACCTCTCGTCAACTCAATATAATCGTGTTTCTTGAATATTTAGATAGGGTAGGCATCACTAGTACTATTAAAAAGGTCTAGTGAAGAAGAGCTAACTATAAGTTGTATACTTATGCAAGAGCTTTGAAGCCTAAGCAAAGAGATGGAACCAGCCATGTAATTTATGGGTCAATTATCTTTGGGTTGTATGAAATTGAATGATCTGTTAGTTGAATATGTACTTTTGTGAACCTAAATGATCTATGCTCGTGCAAAGAGAAATTAGCTAGGCAAGTGTTCGAAAAGGGAAGGATGGGTTGATGGGGTGGGGATTGGCACAAATAGGCTATTTTTGCACTGACGTTTTGAGATTGTTATCACCATCCTGAGAATTATTAGTGTTTCCACTTATTTTTCAGTGTAACTTGACTACTAAACCTACTAATTGATGATGAAAATGTTCAACCACTTTAGCAAGCAGCACTTGTACTTCAACCAAATATTCTATTTACAAATTAAGCCTAAAAGCAGTAGCATTCTAAGTGTTAGTATGATATACGAAATACAAAATCATACTTCAAATATCCCACCGAACATACCAAATTAATTTTGATATGATAGCATTATAGTTTTCGAAAACCAAAATTACCGAACCAACGTTTTCAAAACATAACTTATGATCGTACCATGCCACTCCTATATCACAGGACCTCATGCCCTTCAAACAAAAGTTACTGGAGTCATATGTGTTGCTCTTTCTGTGCAAAACGTTAACACTAAAAAATCTAACCTTCTCCAACATCACATTTCCATATCAAAAGTTTGACAAATTATACGATTATTGGAGTTACATGTGTTGCTCTTTAACAAAATGAAAAAGACTTGACCATTACTTGTGCGGCTCATACCCTTCCACTTAATGAAAATCACAAAAAGAAAAAGACAAAAAAGAATATGTTCAATGTACATACACTATAGTAGTATATCTCATAAAAAGATAGGAACTTTTATTCATGCACAATTGCTCTTATGTATTTTTGTACTTCCACAATGAAACCTTGTAGTGTTAGAAGTTCATCTACAAATCTTAAGACTCCAATATTTACTTTTAAGAACTCAAAAGTAGTGAAATGGGCACCTATGTTTCAGCTGTCTGGTTTTGAACTTCCAGTTTCTTTATCCACTGTTCGCTGTACACATTCTCCAGTACATGCTCCATCACCTGTTATTCAATCGGATTCTAACACAAGCGTTTTTCATATTCATAAAGAAAAAGTAGAAGGGGTGGAGAAAAAAGTAGAAAAGGTGATAGATCATTTTTGCTTTTTTATTAGAAATTTCTTTTCTTTTTTTTAAAAAAACTGTTGTGATTTTCTTGATATTTTTGGGTTGTTTTTCTGCAGGTTATTTATAGCTGTAGGTTTTTTGCTATTCTTGCTGTGTGGGGTTCATTGATTGGATCTTTTCTTTGTTTTATCAAGGTTTACTCTTTTAACCCTTTTGAGTTTTGATCATTTCTTTTAGAGTACTTAATTATGCACTGCTATTGAGTTTCATTTCTTGCTAAGTTTAAAGGATGATGATCAGCCCGGTAGTAACAAACCCGAATTCCTCAGTATATCGATAAGAACTGGAACGCGATTACAACTTTAGAATAGTTATTGCAGCACTTGAACTACTGAATTACAATGGAAATATTGAAATACATATAACTAAAGAATGGGGATGAGAAGCTTAGACTGAGAATGGAGATGAGAGGAATCAAGACTCCTTACTGAATCATATACTACTACCCCTTTTGATGGAACTGTTCTCACGCCCACTACACAATTCGGATCCCAAATAAACCGAGCCCTATTGCTTGTTCTCAGCCCAATAACTACTTGCTTGACCCAGGTATCCCATTCTACTCATAACACCGGTGCTCTAAGCTTCCGCTATTTGCGGGTCTGATGGATCACTAGGATCTAATTATATGCAGTCTTACCTTCCATTTATGAATGACGTTGTTTCCACAACTCAAACCCATGACCTCCTGGTCACCTGACAGTAACTTTACCAATTACACCGAGGCTCCCTTTCAAGTTGTTAAGTTTAAAAGAACTGACAATTTAGGTAGAGATTCCTTTATTTGATTGGGGGAGTGAATTAGATTGAATTTGTGGTGTTTTCTATTCCTTTTCTTGTAAATGTATTTGGAACTTTGTTTGAATAATCTAGAAGGATCACTAAAAAGTATAGTCATTTACTCGTTTTTGGAAGGTCTTAACTTGTTGAGGAGTTTTAGAAAGTATTGTGATCTTGGAGCATTGCGATGATTACTGAAATGTTTACCTTCTGTGTTGATGACTTTTATGTTCTGCTGTCTAAATGCACTCCTGATATGGATTATTATTGTTTCAAGCAAACAACAGTATAATTACCCACAACAGATGGCGAGTTACAATGATATGTAGCAAGAAGGAATCCAGAATTGCCCATGTAATGGGGACGAGATTAGATACAAATTAAATGTTATCCATGAATTCGAACCTAAGAACCTTTAGAGTAAGTTTTGAGACCTCAGATTTCCCACTTTCTGAAAATTTTCATTAGCTAGCCTATCAGCATTCGACTGATGACTTGCAATTTCGTTTAGGGGCAGAAGGACAGTGACCCCCAAATTCTCTATGATTATTGATTTTGATCAATCAAGTACTCAGCACAAAAGGGCAGAACATGTAGTCTAAAAAGATGAGTTAAGACTTCAGGCTGTAATTCTTTTAGCTGGTAATCTTTCGGCCTCATCTCCTATGGGCTTAGAAATGAGGAAATGTAGAGGTTCTACCTTCAAAATCTTACCTATGATTGTTAGTAAATTGTGTGGGTGGGGAAGATGTGATTAATTTGTTGCATGGTGGTATGGAAAATATACTTTTTTATTCCTTGTGATTTGAAGATCAATACAGATTACAACAACAATAATATACCTAGTGAAATTCCACAAGCGGGGGTCTAGGGAGGGTAAAGTGTATGCAGACCTTACCCTATCTCGTGGAGGTAGAGGGGTTGCTTCTGAAAGACCCTCAGCTCAAGAGCAGTAAATCAAAGTAGTTATGGAAAAAGGAAATATGGCGATGGAGAAAACAATTCAAGTAATACAGAAAGCAGTATAGCACATCCAGAAAAAGACAGAAACAACAACGAAGTAATGTGGTAATTTGTGTCAATCTGACCCCTCATGTTGGGCGAGTGATCGGTAGTTTTGAGATAGGATTTTTGTTATGTGTATGCTTCATTTACCTGCTTCTAGTGTGAATGTCTCATACATCAGATAAAAGTTCATGTCCTCTTAGAGAAGGTGATTCTTTTGTTTCTCCTATCCTCTTTTTCTCCATTGGACTCCGGTGAAAGAAAATCTTAGCTTTGTAAACCAATCATATGTAAAACCAGAACACTATGCGACAAATCAAGGAGAGTTCTATGTTACATATAGACTCTTCTTTACCCTTGGTTTCCAGGCTATAATTTTGTCCTTACTTTTGTATTAACGCTTATGCTTTATATAATGTACTAAAACCTAAGAGTACAAGTGTGGAGCAGAGATTCTTCACAAGAACTTTTAGAGTACTAAATTGTCAAAATATCAGGTCTTATCCGCATGGAACCATAGGTTTTATTAGTCAGTGCATATCTTTAATCCTTCTACCTGCTACTACTGCTTCAAATGTTGTGTATGCCACTGCAAGCCTGTCCTGAGAAAAAGAAGAGAATACGTAATCCGGAGGTTGTAAAGTACATTATTTCCGGACTAATGTCAAAATCCTCCAAGCTTTGATATTTTTCTATGATAAATATAACCTTGTAAGTATTAATATCTTGAACGTAATACTAGTAAAATATTAAATTGACTTGTTTCTCCATAAGCAGGGATGTTCATGTGTGATAGAATCATTCCAAGGGTACTTTGCAAGCCGAGCTAAGGTTATTGTGTATCTTGTTGAAGCAATAGGTGCGTCATTAATTACTTTTTTTGTTCCTTCTTGTCAATGCAGTATATTTATCTTCTTTTCTATCTCATGTTATTGCCAATAAAGATAAGATAAAGCAACTAGCAAGCCACTGCCCTCATAAAGAGGTCCTTTTCTTAGTAATGATGTCGACTTTTAGCTAAATTAGTAAATGAGATTCTCGGTATTTCTATATACAAAATTGTGGGTTTCTCTAATGCAATTAGATATGAGATCTACTAAATACCATGACAGAATAGGAATTGTTCTCCTTTTGTCAAAAAGGGATGCTTCAGTTTTTTATTCAGACCATGTTTGTAGAGTGCTGCTGTGATTGCTTCCTTTTTTGTGCTTTAAGCAACTAACCAATGACAAAACGGTTTATATTCTTGTCTGAGCAGAGAACACTTATGTTTAACAGTGAATTCACCTTGTCACCCCATCGTGAAATTTGAATCCTTCGTCTTGTGTTCGCGAAAAATGTAACATATAGTTGACAGTTGGCACCGACTAGTTTGAGACTGAGTGCGTTGATTGGTTGATTGCATTGCGTTGAACAGATTGAAAGCTGTGTTCCATTTAAGATCCAGGTGACACTTGGGGAATAAATCTTTTAGGGAATAGAGCTGAGAACCTTCAAGTCCTTCACCTTGATGAAGAAAGAGTATATATCCAGATTTTCTTATTTTTTATTTTTTTTTTGACAACCAAGAATATATATATATCCTGACTTGAAATCAAAATGTGCACCTAAGGTGAGGAAATAGTTTTAATGTAACATATTAAGCTAAGCAATAGTATGCAGAGTAGCTCCTGATGCACGTTATAGTTTTATACTGTCATCCTCCTTGCATATTCACCGTTAGGTCGAATATGCTATATGACTTCTACCATAACACAATCTCTTAATTTCAATTTCAATAGTTTAAGAAGTTCCTGACGATGTATTATATTTCCTCTAGATATTTACCTGTTAGGAACAGTGATGTTAGTCTTCGGGATGGGTCTGTATGAGCTCTTCATCAGCAACCTTGACCAAGGAAAATCAACGCCAGGGGAGACAACTCCAAATAGATCAAATCTCTTCGGCATGTTCACTCTAAAGGTTAGTTTCAGCAATCCGAGAAGTGTTTTTATGAGCTACGTAGTTGTGCCAAACACTGAGTAACACATGCACAAATCTGTTTCCTGGTTTTATATTCTGGTGCTCCTGAAGTTTCTTGCTCTATGCTGATGCAATTCATAGAGTTACCTACTTTTCAATGAATCTCATGCTATGTTGTTTGGACTCTTCAAAAATCTAGGTGCGTGTTGGATCCTCCAAAAGTAATGCGGATCCGACACGCAACATTTTGGAGAGTCTGAGAAACTTAAATCTCATGCGTTTACCAGTAATTGTTTTTTAGGATCAATGTATAGCTCCTCAAGTTAAAAGGGAAAACCCTTTGAAGGGATGAACTCAAGTAGTAGTCGTAAATAATGTAAATGTAAATAGAAGCTCAAAGTTTCCATCAAGTAGTCCATGCAAAGAATATTACTTCCTCCGCTTTAATTTGTTTGTTTTACTTTCCTTTTTAGTCCCTTCTTTTAATTCTAACATGGCATTTTTAAGACAACAAGATTCAAAAGTCTTCGTTACTTTCTTAAACTCCATATCAAGTAAAAATCAGACAAAAAAATTGAAACGGAGGGAGTAGGTCATATAGGCTCATTCTTGCTTGAACATTCTTTCCACAGAATATGATTCATGTTTTGTATATGTTACTAAATTGCCAGGAACGACCGCGATGGTTGGAAATAAGTACTGTGAGCGGGCTGAAAACCAAAATAGGACATGTTATTGTGATGCTTCTTCTCATCGGTTTGTTTGACAAGAGCAAGAGGGCTGTTATAAATTCACCATTTGATCTACTTTGCTTTGCAGCTTCTGTGCTTCTTTGCTCTGGCTGCCTCTATCTGCTTTCAAGACTCACAGATGAGAACTAAGCATTTTATCTTATAGATAATCTGCAGTCTACAATTCCTAATGGAATGCTGTGGTCCTATGAATAACTACAAGTTATTGTACATGTACATATTCCTATGTATATTACACAAATGCAATGTAGTATAATATGAACATCGTTTGTGTGAAACTCGTGGTCGGACCTTTTCTCGATCCCCGCACATAGCGGGAGCTTTACTGCACCAACTACTCTTTTCTTTGTGTGAAACTTGGAGCTCTCTTTTATTTTCTTTCTTGGTATAATTTATTCCAAGATTTATAACATTCGATTTTTTCTATTCAAGAAGGAAAAAATTTAACATTTTATCAAGAATAGTTATTTGTTGTTGTGTCTCGTGTCAGGGCAGAGCTACCGTTTTATTTGTGGGTTCGGCGGAATTTAATAGATTGGGTGTGTTCGATACGAAGAAAAATATTTTCTATGCAAAATGTTTTAAGAAAAATAATCGAGTTTCTAATCAAGGCAAATACTATGTGAGGTGAGGGTGATGATGAGTGCAGGGGTGTGCGGTGAGGTGGTGTGGATGAGGGCTACAAGATGGGAGGAAGATGAAGTGTGTTGGAGGGTGACATGGACAATGAGGTGCAACTTGTTTCTTCTTTTTTTTCTCTGGAAAGTCATTTTTCTCATTTTTAAGGAACTTATTTTTTCAAAAGAAAATATTTTCCAAAATTTACTAAACGATCATGGAAAAATCGAAAATTTATTTCCTCCATACGAATACCCTAGTCTATGCCATGTATTTGTGTTCAAAAAATTTACTTAATATATATAACTTTTCAAGAACCATAGGCGGCTTAGTAAAAAATGTGACCCAAAATAGAACTAAATTATATTTTCTTAAAAGTAGTTAATTATAGTTTGATAGAAGCATTTTTAAAATTTTCAATTAACAACATAATCAATTCATGTAATTTTTCGTGAGACATAATTAATCTTAGGTAGCATCTGATTGATTTAGCAATGTCATGCCATCGACAATCTTCACCAACAATTAGCTACTGGGATAATAACACATTTGGACCCTGAATTATTGGTAAAAAATTGCTCTTAGTCCGTGTAATATACATAATATATTTAAAATTCAATTAATTGGAATGTCTGCTTCTAATTCCTTCATATAAAAAATTATATTTGACTATTTCTTAAATTAAATTTTCCTATGAAGCAACAATATATATTTAATATGATGCCTGAGTAATTAAGTAAGGGAACCATTAATAGTTATAGTAAAGTTCTACACATAAATCAACACCTTAAGTTTTTAATATTACTTAAAATTTCATCCTACTAAACTTATTACAAAAATTCCTTCTAAATCACAAAATACGTCCTATATCAGATACATTACTGTACACTGTTGAACACAACACATAACTCCTTTATTTTCGCCCCAAATCACGGTTATAATGGCTAAGTTTACGCCAAAATCCCTTTTTTGATATTACATAAATCAACACCTTAAGTTTTCAATATTACTTAAAATCTCATCCTACTAAATTTATTATAAAATCCCTTCTAAATCACAAAATAAGATCATTATAAGATACATTATTATACGTTGTTCAACACAACACATAACTCCTATATTTTCGCCCTAAATCACGGTTATAATGATTAAGTTTACGTCAAAATTTTATTTTTGATGCAACATCGGTTATTCTCCATTACAACGACATTGATCACTTCGATTATGAAGACAGTGATTTTTGTGAAAATAGATCTAAGCATCGAAACGATCCTATAATGATGAAGAAGTTACGAGATACTATTGGTGCTAAACAAAAAATTATGGTCAGTGTTCTCATTAGGTTGATTAAATATTTTGAATTCATTATCAACATTAATACCCATTCTATTGAGGTAGCACAACATTAGAGCTTGTTATGGTGGAGGACAAATAAAATAGTTGTTTTTATTTAAAATGTGGAGTTTCTAGATCTAAGAGAATGAGATAATGGTGGTGTCAACATTTCTATGAGTGATGAAGTTGAGGAGGTTGTAGGCACTATTACTGGTGAAGAGGCCATTTTCTGTTAGTCTCCAGATGAGATGATCTTTGTTGGACCTAGGATTTAGGATAATAAAATTAATGATGGAGTGGACCGATTGAGAATGAAGGTACATAGGGAGAGAATCAAAGTTTCAAGTGTCATTTAACCAAATTTTAGGGAGTTTGATCCATATATGGTCCCTAGGTATGGGTCCAGCAATACATTATCTCAGGGTTGGATGATTGGGTAACCACCTATCAAACTAGAAGTTTACAAGGTCCCCATTATGAGTGATCCACTGAGAGGATTGTTTAAAAGTTTTCCAATCGTTTATGATGCCTTTCCAAATCCTGGAGCTTGTGGAAGAACAAATTATAGTTTTATGGACAATATCCATGAGAGTCTAGTAAGCATAGTAGAGTTCTTTAATTCAGCCTTCTGAATGCCCAAGCCACCTTCTTTCTTAAAAAGAGTGAAAGTATCCCAATTTACCAATTGCATCTTTCTCTTTTGATTCGTGGATCCCCAAATGAAATTTCACTGAATTCTCTTGATGAGTTTATGGATCTTAGAAGAGAGATTGATGTACTGCATCACCTGATTTGTAATGCTATTAAGAAAGGTTTTGGTTAGGGTTGTTCTACCAACTAAGTTCAACAATTTGGTCTTCCAACCCGCTAACTTGGTTTTGAAATTATCCATAATGAACTAAAACTCAGAGTTGGTAGGTTTTCTATAGAGGATGTGGAAACCAAAGTATCTATCAAAGGAATTCCTAGCCTTAATGGATAGAAGGTCAGACATGGATTGGATGATAACACTGGAACAGTATCTAGAGAATATAACTTTGAACTTGGTAGAGTTCATTTTCATACTAGAGAAGGTACTAAAATTGGAGAGGATTTTGTTGATAATATTGCAATTGTTAGGACTAGCTTTTGCAAAGAGAGTGAGATCATCAGCAAAAAATAAGTGGGAGATTTTAGGTCCTCTCATGCTAATAGAGATGGGGTCTCAATTAAGAATGTCTACTTCATGGTTGATTCTCCTACAGAACAATTACATCAAATTATAAAGATGTAAGGGGACATAGGGTCACCTTGTCTAATACTTTTGGTGGGTTTGAAGGAATTGGTTTTGATCCTATTGACAAGGATAGTGTGGTGGAGAAAGTGAAGAAAGACATTATGAGAAAGATTAGACTCTTGGGTAGGTTGAAGAAGTGGAGAGCCAATATAATGAACGACCATTTAAGTCTATCAAAGGCTTTTCTTAAGACAATTTTGAGAATTATATAGCCTAGTTCCTTCTCATCTTGGAGTGGTGAGTAATAAATTCCTGGACTATTATAGAATTATTAAAAGCTCTTCTCTTAGAGAGAAAGCTAGCCTGATTCTTGCCAATAATAAAAAGTAAAAGGAGCTTGACCCTAATAAGAGGGGCGTGATCCTGTTAATAATTATTTTGTATTGGGTGTTACATAGACTAATAGCTTCGAAATTCCTAATAGTGGGGGCATTGGCACACTTAGAAATGAAACACAGATAAGTGGAGCTGATTATTCCTCCAAGGTTCTAGTTGAGAAGGTCTTCAAGCAGAAATTATTAAGGGGTCCTGGGATATCCTAGTACTTTTGGTGGGGGATGAAGGCCATCAGAATCAGGAGCTTCTGTAGGCTTAAAGTTGAAGGTGTCTCTTTTAACCTCTTCGAGGGGGAAGGCAATCAAGAAATAGATGATCATCCATGCTAATGAAGCCATTGACAGAAGGTTAGATTGGATTGTACAGTGAGAGTAAGAGCGGTCAGTGGTAAATTAGGCAATGTAAAAAATCTTAGATTTTGGCCCTTATTCTGTTGGATCATAGATCCAGTTTTCACTATCATCTTGAAGAACATTGAAAGAGCTTATTTTTCTTCTATTTAAAGTGGAGGTATGGAAGAACCTAGTGTTAGTATCTCCATCAACTAACCAATTAATCTTAGACTTGAGTTTTCAAAACTCATTTTTATGTCTGAGGATGTCATTGAAGTTCTTGGCAAGAAACCTCTCAAGACTATGCAAATAGGAGTTAGTGAGGTAGTTTGGGGATTTTTGGATACTAACTAATCTTGCAGGGATGGTCCTCTTTTTTTAAAAAATATTTCCAAAATCCTCTTTATTCCAAATTTTAACAGAGGATTTAGAGTGAGAGTAGAACTCTATGAGGTTATTGGAATTTTCAAAAGAGTGTTTGACTAAATTAGAGAAATCTTGGTGGGAGTACCATATACTTTTCATTCTAAAGGTTTGTCAATAGCATAAGAAGTGTTTCTATTGAAATTAACCAGCAAAGAATAATGGTCAGAATGAGTTCTAGGTAAGTGAGTGCTAGAGGTTTCAGTGTATTTGTGGATCCAGGAGTCATTAGTAAAACATCCATCTAGTCTTTCTAGAATTAGGTTGTTTCTATTTCTATAAATTTTGTTGGTCCAGGTATATTTTCTTACCTTGAAGCCTAAATCAACTAGTTTGCAGTGGTTAATGCAATTCCAGAAGTAGTTGGCTCTATTGTTATTGATAACATTGCCTCTAAACTTGTTAGATGCTTTGAGAATTTTATTGAAATTTCTACCTATAAGACAATTACTCTGATTGTCCCTATTAACTATATCAACAATAGTCTTAAGCTGATCCCACAAGGCTTTTTTATCCTCAAAAATATTTACAGCATATATGATGCTAAGAAGCCATATATAAGGGAGTAGGTTACTGGACAGAAACATGGATGCTCTAAATAGAAATAGAGATATCAGTGATGTTGAGAAGATCCTAATTCCATATAAGAACTATATCCCAGAAAGACTTGTAGCACCAGACTGAATATGTTTGTAAAAACCTAGTTTTTCAACTAGTTAGGAGTAGTCACTCATCCTAGTCTCAAGAAATCCAACGTAGAAGGCTTAGGAATACCCAATATGATGAAAAAACATCTTTAGAACCTTGCATTATTAGCACCCCTAGCATTTCATATTATGAGATTCATCATTGGTCTTGGGAATGTTTCGGGTGTTGAAATGTATCATTCCCCTTCCCCAGTGGATCGGATGGGTTCATTGGTTCTATTCTCTTTCTTATCCTGGAGAAGGGAGTTAGATTTTATATAAAGAATCCCTGAGTGTTGAGATTTTATATTTGTATTCCTAGTTCAAACTTCATAAGGTCTACCGGACAAAGTAAGAGTACCATTTTATTTATCGATTCCATAAACTCTAGGATTAGTGGATTTTCCAATGTTAGTACATCTGCCTTTGGAACCTTCATGGAGGCTAGGATTGATTACATCTCCATGTTGCTCTCTCAGTTTTTTCTCTCCTCTAACTTTGAAGGCAGTAGAGTGTTCAGTGTAGAAGGCCCTTCCTGGGGTCGAAAGTGAAAGAGATACCCATTCTCTTTCACAAAATGAGGCCTTTTTAAAAGAGGTCTGGGGTGGGTGGGGAAAGAAAGGAATGCTCTGAATGAACTGATGGATGAGATCATTCAAAAACTCTTGGGAGAGGCTCTCTAGTGAAATTTAGCTCATCACCTGCATACGGGTGGTCATCCAGGTGTTTTGTTCAGAGTTTGTGAACCTTTGATTTAGCCCTTTTGTGACTAAGTGGGCTAGATGTTGAGGGTTATTGATGAAGAGAGTTATTAGAGTCCTTTACACCTCTAGTTGGAACTTCACTTGTAAGTCCCGGACCCTCATTGCTAGCCATGATATTGGGGCATGGTTCAAGGAGAGACGGGAAGAAATGAATCTTACAGGTTTCTTCGATAGATAGGGAGGAAAATAAGGAGCCATTTTTTTACTCTTTGGTTAAGTGGGAGAAAATTTAGTAGGAATATATATAAGGGGTTCTTTAGAGGAACCCTATTTTGCCCTTTCATAGTTGAGGCGACTGATTGATCCAACATAACAACATCTGTCATGTCATCTCCACTAGGAGGTGCCGGTGTTGTAGAATATTTTGAGAGAATGAGAGAGTTATTTTGTCTAAAGAAAGAGAAATGATTACCCTCTAAAGTAGGATCTTTCGTAGAAAAAGCTGAGTTGTACTAGGTTGACTTTAAAGCTAGGATAGTCAAGTCAGTCATAGGTTGTAGGAATGGGTTACTAATGGGATTGGCTTTGTATTTTGCATTCCCAGAGTAGGTGGAGGGTTTGGAGAACTCAGAGCTCCACATAGGCCTTTTTTTCTTAGAAGATAGGTGAGGCCCAATATCATTTGAAGGCTCGGCTTTATCTCTAATAGACTTGATCCCTTGGTTAGGTCTCAATTGATTTTCATACTTAGAGTTTTCCGGCAATGGCATCGGACATAGAAGAAGTCAGAGAACTTACTTGTCGTATCGTCGTAAAGTTTTACCTTCATAATATGAGGATGATTTGGGTTACCTGGATCTTTTGATGAGGACTCACGGCTGGTGTGCTTCTTCTGTTTTACAAATTAGACAGTTTTTCATTCGTTGGCTCTCGATTTCGTATTAACAGTAACCTCTGTGGGTTGGATTGGTTTTTGTGGTGGTGCGTGTATGCAATTGACGAGCGTATGACCCAGTCGCCCACTTCTCGTGCACAAAACTCTTTCGCCCTCATAGCAGATGGATTATTTATGACTGGCAATGGTGATGGATGTCCGAATAGGGATTTCTGAGGGGATTTGTACACAAATTCGTGCATATCTTCCTCTCAAGATGGAGGGTGCACATGAATCTATTTTCAATAATTTTTAATTTTTCGCCCAATTTTCTCCATAATTAGGTGGTCGTAGAACTCCGTGGGAAGGTGAGAGGAGCCTAAGCCAAATGGTTGTGGTGTGAATTTGATTCTCTGAAGGAACAAAAGTTGTCCCAACCTGGCACAATGACGAAATGACCTCTAACGAACCACGGCCCATCGTGCAAGACTATGTGCTGGCTTTTCTCCATTGAGGATTTAACTATGCAGTAGTCCATTCCCAAATTGATGAGTATGATTTTCTCTTCAAGCTTCCATAGTTCCTTAATCTTGTCCTTTATGAACTGATGGTTGAATTTTTTTCAAAAACTTTAATTTGAACTGTGTGCTTCCAGGAGAGATAGAGGTGTTGTTTGTCCTATATGGTGAGATTAATGAAATCCTCCTCCACGGATAAGGTAGAGAATGATAAATTGGTGAAATCTATAGAGAAAATACTGTAGATTTGTCTCATTAATCATATCTTTGTAAGTGGGTTTAGGAAGTTAATCCCCCTTCATTGAATTTGAAAAGAGGCAAAGTATTGTTGGTATTTTATTAGCTGTCTTAAAATCTCATCTATTACACAAACAGTTAGGGAGGGTCATCATCATCAAAATACTTGGTAAATTATTGTGCTCATTCCACACAAGTCTAAATTTTTAAATGGGTCCAAAATAGTGTGACAAACGAAATTGTTAGCATCCATATTGGTGGTCCACCATAAATTGGTCTTTGTGGAAACTTCACTCAAGTCTTCCACTATCTAAAATACTCTCTTTCGTTTATTTTACTTTACCCCTATTAAATTTAGAATTATATTTTACTAAATTAATTTTATTAATAATATTTTAAAATTTTAAATTTTAATCTTACTATTTTATATAATTCTGTAATACTAAGAATAGAAATAAAAATATTAATATAAAATTATCTTTATTTATAATTAGATAAATAAATTAAAATAATTACTTTTAATAAATAAGTGAAGTAAAATAAAAAGGAAGAAGTACCAATTTTATTTTTATTTTTTTTTTAAAAAGTTTCTTTCTCATTTGTCTCGTTGCTTTCCAGATCATCTACAAAATTGCATCACATACAGCTTAAAAAGTCAAATGCATTTAATTATTTTCTGTCTTTGTTCTAATTATCTACTTCCTCATTTGATCTGTAATTGAGTAATTAAATATATTTTTTTCCTCTTTGGTTTGTAGAAGGATACTAAATTTGATACTCCTAACGTGTGGGAGGGATTTGGAAGTAAAATGAATGGGATCGATAAATTTAAGAGGTCATGAGTTATTGATGCTTTATGTCAATAAAAATTTATTATAAAATACTAAAAATAAGCATTTAATACAGTACCCTACTATTATACCCAAAAAAAAAAAAGATATTTAACGACATTAGCGTAATTATTGTTAAATTAATTTTTTAAAGGAAATTATTATTAACAATTATATTTTAGCACTTTTTGTAAACGCTTCAACAACCTATAACGACACTAGATCTAATTGTACTTAACTAATATCGATAAAAATTTTACCATTCTTTATTAAAATGCATGTTTGTTACGGCTTAAGCCTTTATTATTATTATTATTATTTTGGTAAATAAAATATTTTTATTTCACCAAAATATGGGTTTACAAACCAAAACAGGCCTGACTCTCTATTTTCTCATTTTTGACTAAAAGTCTATACTAGCTTTACCTCTTCAACTAAGTAAAATTTGATTTTAATCTCAAACTAATTGTGGATATTTCGTTTTATCTTATCTAATTTGACGGTATACTTTTATGTCACCTCCCAAAATACCTTATCTCATCTAACTTGGTAGTATTATTTTATGTTACCTCTCGAAAAAATAAATTTATTCAAGAATTATAATTTTAAAATTATAATCCCAGAATAAATTAATCTGCAAACCAAACAAGTTAGAAAAAAGTTGATTAAAAAATAAAAGCAGCTTATCCTTAATTTCATAAAATACCTTATTAATTGTAAGTCAAGAAAATTTGTTACATTAATTATATCCAATTGTAGAAATCTATCCTTAAAACTCCCCTTCCCCTCCATAAACCTCTTCACAACAAATAAGGATGTACTTGGTCATAACCATAAAAAACACTCCAACTCCCCCACCCCTCACTCCACCCACCCCAACAAATGTCTCTCTACCTCAACAACTTGAAATTCCATTAGAACAGTTCATTAAGAGTTGACCAAATGATGACCATTTATCATGGGTGTGATTACATTAATCCAAAATGAGTTAATTACAATCAAGAATTGATACCTCTATTTCCAAGAAAAATCAAAGACATCAAAGAGACCTTGTCTACCACCAAATCATATATCCTTTGAGTAATCTTCAAGATTTCTTTGAAACCTCAGTTTTTTCTACTTTGCCCCCTTCTCTCTTTTGCTCTCTCTTTATTCTCTCATTGAAACACAGCCCCATAAAGAGAAGAAAAAATAAAGTGTTATGGAAAATCACCAATTCATATACCCAATTCTTATCTCCCTTATCACTGCCCTTGGCCTTGTTTCCATCTCTCTATGCATAGCTGCTGAATTCAAGAAAACAGAGGTAAGCTTTTCTTTTTTCTTCGTCTTGACATAACTGGTAAAGTTGTCGTCACGTGATCAGGAGGTCATGCAGAAATACTGGATAAGGTTGCATACAATAGAACCTTGTGGTCCGACCCTTCATTTTTGTCGATTGGAATTTTCGGTTTGATCAATTTTGCTTGATTGTTTTTTTTTCTCTCTGGCAGAAGAAAGATCTCAGGTTTGATGGAAAATGGTGTTACTTGCCAGCTAGTGTGGCCTTTGAATTGGGGATTGGAGCTTTAATTTGTTTATTAATTGCACAAGTGATTGGGAACTTGTTGATTTGTACAATTTGCTTCTCAAGGGACCATCAAAACAGTTCAAATCCTAACAAGAAGCCTACCTTTAATAGCCTCATTTGTGTTCTTTCATGGTAGGTACTACATCCATTTCTAACATGCAATTTCTTTTCAAGTTTAAGTTATAAACATCATCAACGGAAAAAAAAAAATCATTCGAAAGATATCATCTAAGACTTCTACAAATGTAAATATACAATTCTAAAAAATAAGATAAAAGTACTTGTTATAACAGATAAAAATGATATAATAGTCTAAAAAAGATTTATGCCATCGATATAAATAACTTAAATTCTTCACTTTCTCTACTTTAAAAGTGAAAATGATTGATTTATCAGAAATAATATTTTTATCATGTGTAAATAAGGAAAAATTATCAACTTGAATTGAAAAACCTCTGTACTTAGTCATTTGATAGAATAGAAACTTAGTCATGTTACTCTATTACTCTTTGAATATAATAAATTCAATGTTTAAAAATGCGTAAGGATATGATTATAGTCAAGGATAAATTAAGAACTAAATAATAAATTATCTCTTAATTTTAAACTGAACAAGCAAAACTGAACATATATTTTTAGTATAATGGACAAGTAAAAGTGAATGGATCGAATTTCTTATAAGTTTCAATATCAGCGTCATAAAAATTCATCAATTTATAAAATATTAGTATCTTTTCTTGATGTAAGTTTGTATAATTTTCCAATCAAAATACTTTCTATACATAGAATAGTGTCTTTTCATGATGTATATTTGTTTTAGAATTTTGTGTTGGGCTCTGAAATCTAGACCACTTAGTTATAAATGGATATTTTGCAGGATGAGCTTTGTGATGGGAATAATTTTGATAGGAACTAGCATTAGCATGAGCAAAAGCCAACCACTTGGTGAAGGGTGGCTTGATGGTGAATGTTACATAGTCAAAGATGGTGTCTACATTATTTCAGCAATTTTGGTATTTGTAACTTTGAGCTCAACACTTGCTTACCTCACCTTGAAAATAAAGAAGAAGAAGAATCAGGTACAAACAAGATGGCAAGATACCTCTACAAGTAATTGAATACATAGAAAGATATATACAAGATGAGAAATGAAATACAAAATGTATAGACTTACTTAGCAACAATTTTTTAACTATTCCTTTTTATTATAGAGATAGAGAATCAATGCTCTTCTTCCTCCTAAAAGAAAGCACATAAGATCCAACTTCAAAATAAAATGTGCAACGATTCTATCTTTGCAGATTTTAGCCTGTCTTATGGTTCCTTTTTACAACTGTGGTTTCCGGATTAATTTGTGTGGAATATCTATTACATCTTACCAACACATATTTCAGATAACTCTATCTACCAAGTTTGGACAGATAAAAAAAAAAATTGTTTGTTTTTGGAGTTCTTTCCCTTTCTTTTTTATTTTAGGTTGGGGGATTAGGGTTGGGCATTCGATTTGTTCGGTTTGATAATTTAATATCGGTTCGGTTTTTTGATTTTCGGATTGACAAAAATGACAACCGTAACCAAACCAAAATAAATTTGGTTCAGTTCGATTTCTACAAATTCGGTTCGATTATTTTGAATTTTCATTTCGATTTTTAAGATTAAAGTAGTAAACCTCTCTTTCTTATGACTGGACATTTAAAATTAATATTTTTTATTAAAAAAAAATAATTCAAACCTATTTTTCATTCCCAGATATAAATAACTCAACATGGATGAAACTAAATGATATAACCATAAGTTTAACATAATATATAACTTCATTATGCATAAGTTTGCATAAACAATCGGAACTCGAAAGAATGGTCGCTGCTGGAAAGACCACAGTCGGCACTTCAGGCTGTAGCCCACAATGGTCGTCTGATCACCGGCTCTGGTGTTGTTGTACAAACGACGATCTTGTCGGTGGTCTATGGTTCGATCAATTGTTCGACTATTGGACTGATGTATGTTGTTAGTTGCATGTGGCGTGCTATTACTTATTAGTTATTAGGGTTACTATTATATATTTACATTATATTATTATATATTAAATATTATATATATATATATATATATATATATATATAATAAAATGTATATATATTACTAATTATTTATAGAATTTCGATTAACCGGTTTATCCGATTTTTTTTTTAATTTTTTTTTAAAAAAAAAACAAAAACCAAAAAAAAAACGAAAACCAAACCTTTTAACCTAATTTTAAAAATTGAAAACCAAAACCGATCCAGAAAACCAAAAAAAACAAAATATGTCCAGCCCTATGGGCGATTGTTGAGGCGATGGAAGGAGAATAAAGTGAAATCTATGTTTCATTTCATGTGGCCCTTTTATAATCTAAGAAAAAGATACGGTAGAATTACTTGTTTTTTTATCCACATGGTGATAATGTGTCATCACATTGCAAATAATTGTTTTCTTCTCCACATGGTGGTGATGTATTATCATACTGCAAATAATACTATGAAATGTATTATTAATACTTCAACAAGTCAGCAATGCACGTGGCCAGCTAAAAAATCCTCCACCGTCTCAGGAAAGTTTGCATTGACATTTATCAATGTATAAAACTTGTCCAAGAAAAACTTCAAAAAAGAATCAGAAAAAAAAAAAATCAATTAAATTAGAGGGACCAGTTCCCCTCCCAAAATCCTGTTCGATATTCACGACTCACGCGTTAAAGGTACCCTCGAGAAAGGGCTTAAATTTTTTTTGGTCAATGTGAACAATTGAAAAGCTTTAATTGCATTTTACTAATCAACAGAATTTCATCATATTTTGAGAAAAACAAAAAGGCAAAAGCCATCTTTTTGCCAAGAGGGCAATATATGCACAAAGATTAGCACCTGCGAACATATAATGGTAGCAACAAAGAGCATCATCAAAATGCAAGAGAAATTAAAGAGATATATATTAACCTGCTAGTGCATCTTCATTGAAAATATCACTAAAATAGTACTTTGGTTTAGACAAAGTTCAAGGTATTTTAAAACTGCAGAGAATGATGAGAAAAAGTTCATTTCCCGTATCTAATTTGAGCTAGAGAAAATAACAGACAACTTACACGTCAAATCCCGAACAAATGAACTGATAGAAAAACTCAAATCCCCACCAGGGCATACATACGAACGATAATAATAGTCTCTGTAAAGAAGCATACAGAAAAACCTGGCTCACTGAACCAAAAAACAACATGAACCAGCCATGAGTAACAATTCCTAATACACCTGGCAACTGTAGTAATTGGCAGTTTGGTAACATTTGGTATTGACCTCCTCAGCAAATGTCATAAACTAGCGGGAGATTTACTCTGCATTAGGGTTGAATACTGCAGCAAAACGGCATATTATCGGACACCGTGTGAAATTCCAATGAATAGGTAGGTTACCTCATGTACCCTCCTCCACGACCCCTACTTCCATAGTTATTATACCCCCTTCCCCAACCATAACCATATCCACCACGGTGCCCACCATGTCCAGGCCCATAACCACCATACCCAGGATAAGGCCTTTGCTGATGACCAAAAGTCTGGAGGGAAAATAAAAAGGAGTGACTTGTTAGTCCCTGCAACTAGTGTGCAATAGCAATTGATCAAAATCCGTATAATACTTGTTTGAGGGGTAGACAAACCTCAGTATCCTGCCTCATCCTCTGAGACAAACGATTCTGCCCATTCCTACCTCCACGAACAACTGTGTTGCGGGATATATTATCAAAGAAGTCATCCTTATTATAGGCAGGCTGCACAGAGATCAGAAGGAGAATTAAATGATCCAAACTTGAAACGCTTACGGAATCATACTATGTAAGTAATATAACTCAAGGGCTGGTGGAGAGGAATATACTGCAAAATAACATGTGGATAATTCGCTTATACGTGCTAAAATGTTTGACACCTACTTTGGGATCAGCATTAGAATCCAAGCCATGACCATCTTCATTCGCCTTGTCCTCATTGACTATACCAATATCCTCGCCGTCCATCTTTTTAGCTGTTTGTTTTGTTTTTCCAAGATAACCCCATACTTCATCCTTATTGAACTTCTCATTCATTGCAGCAAAATCGAACTCCTCGGTAAAATCTGAAGATGATTGCAACTGCAAAAGTTTAACACAAACAAATTCATAAGCTAGATGGTTATGAAATTGATTCCAGAGCCAGAAACATTTTTTGAGAAGGGAGGAAAAAACATTTATAAAGCAGAACTGAAATTGTTCCTATACGAAGCAAAGGCAATTTGCGTTGTGAAGGAAGCGTCATTCATTTTGAAAATCTTTTGGAAATGGTTTGGAATTTGGATCTTCAAGTCCTAAACTTCTTGATCGCAGAGAATCTTACAGCAGCTATGATGACGCAATTCCTGCCTTAAGGAATTATGCCCAAGGAATGCAGGAGTGTTACTATAGTTAATTATTCTCATTTAACTTTATTTTTTGAGAAGGAATTCTCGTTTAACTTCTTAGACATAAACCCCAACCCACCTAAGCCCCCTTATTCTAACTCAGGTTTTTGGGGCCCAAAACAAATACAACCAAAGCTCTTCTCCTCCTCCATCTTGTGTTCCAGATTTTCAGTTTGAGTTACCAGTGGTAAACACCAAAATGGTAAAAACTTCAATAATGCTATTTCTTCCATTCCATTGTCAGAGGCCTTAATCTGTTATCCTACACATCAATCTGCTAGGGTTTTTTTTTGGAGATAACCGTGGTGTCCGGACTTGCTTTCGCGCACCTCGACTAAATCAACGGGATATCTGCCACCTCCCAACAACAACAAATATCAGGTAACTCTGCTCACCAATGATAGGACGATGAGAAGAACCACCTAATGTTTTTTTGTCTCTGCTGGGATTTGAATCACCTAGTGTTGAATGACCACTAGGCCACACCCTTGGGTGCTTTCTAGGCTTTCACCACAACATATTCATATATCCACCATATGCCTATACAGGCACACCTTATATAATAAGAAGCTTCCTCGGGCTTTGGAGAGGTGGCAGGCATTAGCTTTTGCGTCTAAATCCACAATGTGACGAGAAAGCTGCATCTAGAATTACTGACTTCTAGTTCTATTGCTTCTAGGTTATTCATTTTCCATAAAAGAGTAAAATAAATGTAAGTCCATTGGTTGCTACAAGATTACAGAAAATATGCATTATTGTGTCATGTCACGTCATCCAATTGGATTTACCCTTAGAAGTACTCATACAACAAAACTGTGTCTAAAACAATACGGAACACAAATCTGAAGTTTGAATTTTAAGGCAAAGGAGGACACTGATAGAATCAAACTATCAAGCACATCACGCTTTGACAAGCAAGGGCATTACTTAAGATTCTAGTAGGACCCAATGCCAGATAAAAAGGAAAGCAGCAAGCAAGCATCGGATGAACATGGTCAGTTGTCGAAGCAATTAGATGAATGATAGGCAGAACCAATTTCACAGTGATTCAACCACTTTAATACTGACATCTAATGGACTTACCACTACAAATAATAGAATAAAGCAATTGAACTACATAAGGGTAGAAATGGTTCTATAATATGGCAAAAATTTAACCAGACGCTCATCAAAAAATGGAAGAGCAAATACCTTCTTTGCAGCAGGTGGCAGTGGCAACAATGGTGCTTGGACTTCTGGAGTAGTAAATGATGATGATGGATTCAGAGGCTCTGAGCTGAGAGCACCAAGGTTCTGATCTGAATATAGTTGCCCAGAAAATCTAGGGAGAGATAACTGATCCGGAGTTAGCAATCTAGGGGGTTGTTGTGGAAAGACACCTGATGAGGGATCTACAACTGGGGATACAGGAAATAAGGGTGGAGCAGTAGAACCTATTCTAGCAAGGATTGGAGCCCCAGAGTTACCCACATTTTGACTAGATTGGGGAAATGCAGGAGTATATAAGTAAGAAGGCATGGAAGAGGTTACAGATAACAAGGGAGACATAATGTTAGTACTCGGAGCCATAGGAAGTTGCGGTGGTGCAAGACTCTGTCTGCTGGTTAAAGAATTTGCAGTGGTTACCACAGGCACTGGAGCTACGCTTTTTGTTAGAACAGCTGAAGTGAAATGTTCAGGGCCTTGGAGTGGGTATCCCTGCAGAAAATCCTGCATCATCGCATGTGAAGCAGCAGGTGGAATAGAATGTTGTGGAGCATGGTGACTGCTTGTGGGTTCACTGTATCTTTGCTGGTAAGAGGGAGTTGCATAAGAACCCGTATTGGATTGAGTTGCCTGAGAAGCACCATATTTAAATTGGCTTGCAGATTGATGTGAAGGCGGCACAATGTTCAATGAAGCAGGTCCCTTGTAAGAGCCATATTCTGTCAAAGATCCACCATTAAGTGATACCGATTTTGAAGAGCTTGGGGCAACGCCAGCACAGCGTGACTACAGCAACAAAAATGGCATTACATTACTGTGGAATAAAAATAAAATCTAGTAACTACTATCAGATTTCTTGGGTACATATTATCAGAATAATTCCCCATGCAAATTTTAAAATAGATAATTTAAGGTGTCATGTATTGTGAATTAAGGAGATTAGCACCTGAATAATTGCAGGATCATTATTCAATGATTCTTCCACTTGAGGCGATGGCGAGGATTTTACTTGCAAATCCTGAAAAAGAAGATATTTTTCTTAGAAATCAACCTTCAAGGGCAATGATCGAAAATGATGATCTTCTGCCTAAAAGGAAACTGACAAACATAATCAGCAAAGCAAAAATTTACAAATAAATTGAAGAAATGATGTCAATCCCAAAAAAATCTCTCCACCCCATGTCCCCTAATATGTTGTATTTCGATTCTCTTTGGCAAGTTATTCTATACAATCTCTGAAAATCATCTTTCAATAATATGTCCCCGTACCAATTATGACACCCAAAATTTACTCTCCTTTCATCTCCAGCATTGAATAGATATTTTCCTAAAATCTTCAAGATACTCCTCCGTAGACCACACCGGAAAGGCAAAGTGATATCTCTAGTTGTCCACCCTCCTTCCGTAATCCCATATTTACCCCACTCCACAAAGCTTGTACCTCCACCTGACCTCCATAACCACTTCTCAAGTAAGGCTTTATTAAACGCCTTCATACCTTAAATGGCAAGACCTCCCATTTTTTAGGAGATGTGGTAGTCTCCGACCGCACCAAGTGAAATTTCCTTACCCTATTTGCTGCATCCCATAGAAAATTTCTTTGAATCTTTTCCAACTTTTCAATGAATGAAACAAACCCATGAAGTAAGTGTGGATGCTCGATAGTGTGCTCTTAATGAGTACTTCCTGCCTGCCTTTAGACAAATATCTCGTTTGTCACCCAGCTAATCCCTTCTCAACCCTCTAAATAACCGGATTCCATACCGTGTGATCCGTGTTTGATGCACCTACTGGTACTCCAAGATATGTTGTCGAAAGAACCCCAACCCTACAATTCAAAACTTGAACAAGCGATCCAATGTCATTCACCTCCCCAATAGGAATAATCTCACACTTCCTCAAATTAATTGTAAGTCTTGAAACCGCCTGAAACCAAGTGAGAACTCGGCCTAAATAATCCAACTGGGTCACAGCATCACAAAAGACCAAGGTATCGTCCGCGAACAACAAGAGAGGAACTGATATTGTTCCTACACCCCCCAACAGAAGCATCAAAACCCTTCAAGTAACCCCCTAAAACATCTTTATTCATCACCCTGCTCAAAGATTTACATAACTAGAATAAACAGCACTGGAAATAAAGGGTCCCTCATTTTATTTATGTTATGTGTAAGGAAAAAGCCTGTGTATAGACAGTTGGATCAATTTTTTGAAAGCAAATACGTACTTTTGGCATCATTTTGGTGCAAATTTTTTCAATTGATTGAATACACAAATTCTACACAAAATTCCCTCTAGGTTGTCTAATATGAAGATATCCTCACGAGTCTAACTAGTTAAATCAAATGAAGTGAATCATAAGAGACATAGTCAAGGTGCATACACATTGACCCAGGCACCACGGTTAGCAAAAAAATAAGAGGCATAGTCAACACAACATGGCACAATAAACTTCCTTTCCAAACATAAAATTGGTTTCTCAGTTGAGTACTGATGAGTACCAACAATGCATATTTTACTTAATATCAAAGAGAAATTAAAAACTTTACGCACAAATATTTTGGAATGAGCATATACTGTCAAAACTAGTAGCATCACGGTAAACCGACTGGATTGGGTCTCTTTACTAAAAGTAGAAATGAGATTTCTTTACCAATCAGAATATAGCACGTACCTTAATGTCACTCCCACGAAACAAAATAAATTCAAAAACTTTGTCGCTTGGAGGAATCTGCGGACCGTCTTTCTTACGTCCCTCAGTTCCATATGATCTCACTGCAAATAGAGCACTGGTTAAAAGAAGATTTTTTTTCTATAATTAATGAAGTACCGAAATGAAAATAATCATAAGCATGCAACCAGCAGGGCATTCTGAAATTACTATTTTAACCCCTCTTATCTCGGGAATCACAGTTCTAATGTGCAAGTTCTTGAGAAACTTATATGGTTGACAAAGAAATGCATCAAAGCAGCGCTATAGAAAAATTAAGTGTCATTCCATCAACAAGAACTAGTGTTTCAGGCTTCACCATTTGCCCTGTTTTATGCAACTCAGTTCAACCACGCATGATTACACTTCAGTAATGGTAAAAGTGAACTTATTTACACAATTAAACTTTGTTTTCTAGGGAAAGAAAAGCATTCTCGGGTTTATCTGAATTGCAGAACTGATATTTAATATAGTTGCACCAAAAATTAGGAGGATTTACAACCCAATGGTTTGGTTATTGGTTGCACAAGTGTGCCAAAGATTTGAAATATCCCACGAGGGAAGTGTGACATAAATGGGTTAAAGCCATTACAACAGAATCGGTCAATAGACAAATTTAAAGGCATTAATTTGCCAACCTCATCAATCAACAATCTACCAAGTACCAATGGTCTAAATTTAGAGACATTAATTTCGCAACTATGATTTTCAAAGTGAGGGTAAACAAAAACCTCTAAGCCATTATTACCCAGACTCTATTGTAATTCATATAATTTTTGGGCAGACATGAAAGCAGCATGTGATGAATTACAAACCTCAATCTTCAACAATATACAAATATCTCTTAAACTGCTTGGTATCTCCTTAAGGTGCTTGTACTGATCTACAATCAACCGGTGCAGGTTGGGAAAGTGAGAGCCCAAATAAATTCTTCTTCGGAGACTAATTACTGAGACTTTCAGACCTTGGTATTCAGCAGTACCGTATACCAGTTGTCTGGAACCAGGTACAAAACAGGACTACCGAAATTCTAAAATTTACTCTGAATACTATACTGCTTACCGAAATACCAACAACATACCCAGTGCAATCCCAAGGTGATTACACATGATATGGCGCATATTTCAGCTCACTGAGAACGTGACACTTGATAGGAGGGTGAAGGTCGAGAATTAGGGTAGAATAATTATAGGAAGTCGAGCATATTTACTTCCCATTCACGGGGTATTAGCATTATTATTCATTTTTTCCTTATATTTAGAATCATATTACTACATGTTTCTTTAGCCTTATATCTTATTTTCTTCTTCTTGTTTTTGCTTGCTATTGTTGCCTCTTTTTCATCGTTTGTTCAAGGGACAACACCTCTACCTTTTCAAGGTGGGGGTAAGGTTTTCGTACACACTATCCTCTCCATCTGGGATAAAACTGGGTTTGTTAACGTAGTAGTAGTAGTATATCCAGTGTAGTCCAACAAGTGCGGTCGGGCAAGACTGATGGGTACGTAGCCTTACCCCTATCTTAAGAAGGTAGAGAGGTTGCTTCTAATGGACCCTTTGCTCAAGTAAAGTGTATCAAATTAGGTAAAAAAAAAAAATGAAATGCAATAGAGAAGAAGTCACGCTAAGAATAATGGAGAAAAGAATAGTAGCAACAACAAATAATACGATAACCAAATCCAAAAAAAGTAATAACTAAATAGAATAGTAAGATAATCGGAGAGTAATAAAAATAACACTAAAAAGGAAAACTAGACAACACTCGACTACCTACTAACATAATACCTTAAAATCCTCGACCTTCGTATCTTCCTATCTAAGCTCGTGTCCTTAATATTTAGGTGTGTCGTATCCTGTCTAATCACCTTTTAATACTTTTTTGGCCTACCTCTACCTCTCCTCAGACTCATCATAGTCAACTCCTCACACCTCCTCACTCAGGCATCTCTGCATCTCCTCTTCACATGCCCAAACCATCTCAGTCTCGCTTCCCTCATCTTCCCACCTTGTCCTGAATATCTTCGTTCCTAAACCTATCTCTGCTAATCTATGTTGCTCAGACTCATCAAAAATGTCAATGGGTGCGTGTCGAATTCACCAAAATTAGTGTATTTTTGAAGAATCCGACACGGGTGCGGCATCAAAAAGAATCCCCGCAACTTAGCTCCTAATAACCCCACACATCAATATCAACATCCTCATTTCCTCTACTTTCATATTCTAGACATTCGAGTTCTTGACCAACCAAAACTCCATACAACATAGCTAGTCCAACAACCACTTTATAAAACTTACCTGTAAGTCTTGATAGCACACTCTTACCACACAGGACGACACAAGATGTGAGCCTTCATCCACCCTGCTCGCAAACGATGTGTAACATCATCATCAACGTCAGCATTTCCTTAAATTATTTACCCAAGATACTTGAAATTGCATCCCTTGGAGATGACTTCAGTATTAATCCTCACTTCCACATGTGCCTCTAAGTTACATCACTAAACTCACACTCCAAGTACTTTGTCTTAGTCCTACTTAGTCTTGAACACTTTAGACTTAGGTGTTTGTCTTCGAATCTAGCTTGTCATTAACTCCATCAGATTGTTCAGTTTTTGGTGACTTATGCCCACCCCTAATTCAACAGTTGAGTTTGAGGTTTTCTACCTTCACATTAGAATAGATATATGTATACTTCCATATTTGCTTTCAAAACATCATTGGTTCTTTCCTTCCAAATCACCAACTATTTGCAGAAGGAATGGTCTTTTACCTCCCTTCCAAAATACCAAATACTAAAACTAAGATACAAAGTATTCATTCATTCTCTTTATATCATTTCAGTTTTTCAATCAAAAGCCTAAGTTTCGATTTCCAACTCCTCATATCCACCATCCTGAAAACAAGTGTTCCCTACCTGTCAATTGCTTCTCTCTTTACCCTTTTGTTCATGGAGGCAAACATAGACTTGGATCACTTGAACTCCACTCTCATTCCAAGCAAGAAATACTTAGTGATCAGAACTCTCGCTCTATTCAGTGAGTAACTAAATACTTAAAAGCCAGCTCCTATTCTCATAAATCCCAAAATTAACACTTCAATTCTCCATTTTAAGATAATTTTTGGCTTGCGGTCATAGACTTTCGGCCTACAAAAATAACTTAATCATGAGTCAATGACTAGTATTCCGACTCTATGCACATTTTCTAGATATGCAAGTTTTGCATGTCAATTCAGTTGATCTAAAGTTAAATAAATGGCCCTTCACCTGCTCAATTTCCCAGTTCAAGCTCCGTCAAGTTATTAAATAGGCAAACCACATAGGATGCAGTAATAAATAGTGAACCTATGCCGAAAACTGCTGCTCTCATAATTGGAAGCAGCAACACTATGGCAAAACCAAAAAGAACACGTGAAATATGCATATATCCAAACTCAACTGTTTCACATAAGAAATAAAAGAATTGGAGGATTCATTTAAACATCCATTCCAATTCTGACTAGTTTACAAGAAAGCAACCCTGATAATCAAACATCCAACGAAATTTCAGTAAGTTTTTCATAAAAAAATGAAAAGGTAACAAGAAATTCCAAGAAGCTCTCTTCATTCACTAACATTATTGAAAACTACTATGGCCCTGCAGAAAAAAGGATTTTTTCTACAGTCCTTTCTTATATCAAAGACTAGGAAGACAAATAATCCCTCCTAGATTTTTTGCTTTCCCGCATTTATCCCACACTTCTTTTTTGTGGCCATGTTTTCTTCAAAGGGAGCCTTGAAGTACCTCGTAAAGTTGTTGTCATGTGACCAGGAGGTCATGAATTCAAGCATTGAAAACAGCCTCTGGCAAAAAATGCAAGATAAGACTGTGTACAATAGACCCTTAAGGTCGGGCCCTTCCACAGACCTTGCACATAGCGGGACCTTTAGTGCACCGAGTTGCACCTTCTCTATTTTCTTCACTGTCGTTTTCCCCTTTCATATCTACTTTAATTTGGTGTACTCGAGCCAAGGATCCTCCCGAAACAGCCTTTCTAACGAGGTAGAGGTAAGATCTGCGTACTCTCTATCCTCCCCAAACCCCACTTGTAAGATTTCACCTAGTATGTTGATGTTGAATTTATTACCCGCTTCCTTATGTCTAGTTTTTACAGAAATTCGATCTTCTTTTTATTTAGAATAGAATACTATAGATACGGTGTTATTGGCAGTGAAATCTGCCAATAGTAACATAGGTGCCACCTTCTGCTTCACTTGAACATCCACATCCACAAGACACCATTAACCAACTTACAAGCTCACATCTAAATACATTTCCGAAACCAGATTTTAACTAGTAGCGAACTTTTTACTAGCTTTTTTTTTTTTTTGATAACTGTGGTGGTCCGGCCAACTATTACTGGCTTCTTGTTTTTTTTTGTAATAACAGTGGTGTCCGGGCAGCTTTTTACTTGCTTTCTTTCTCTTTGTTATTTAAGGTGCAACTTAACCTTATATAATTTCTCTTTGTAAGAGAGAAATTATAATCCATTTCCATCAACAAAACATACACATACAACCATGCATAACAATCAATGAATATAACAAAAGAGAAAGAAAAGCGGTGTACAAATCTAACCGTTTTTCAAGCCAAGAGAAGAGTCTTGTGGGTTAAGATAGTAGAGCACGCCTTCATAACGAACCTCGAACTTGGATATCAGACTAATGAAACTCCCGATATACGAATCCGCCGTAGATGACGTCGACGCCGTCGACGGCGGCGGCGGTTGATTGGTACCGGAATCATTCGCCATTGTTTGTTTGTTTACGGAACAAGGAAAATGTAAGGAGATTTTAGGGCGCTTTTTAGCCTGTGTGTGTGTGTGAAACTGCGAATCAAAGTTTTGGCTGTTTGTTGTTATATTTTGTGAGAAAGAGAGGGCGCCCCGCTTTCGATTTGGGATCAATCAGGGTGTTATCTCGAAGGTTCTTTGAAAACTTATGGGGTTAGATCATCAACTCAATGACAATAATGGGGCCAAATGTGCACAAATAGTCTTTGAAATATTGAAAGATGTTTTTATTCGAGTCCGAAGTTTAAAGAGATACTTTTTCAGACTTAGGAGTCAAAATGGATAGTACTTTTATCTATGTCATAAAATAGACAGTTTATCGATTTTTGAGCAAACTACAACTAACACCGTCTGTTAAATATTTGGGGAAGAAAAAATTGTTAATATGGTACATTTCATAAAAAAAAATTGGTAATATAGTGAATTGTCTGCATGTTGTTCCTGAAAAGATTCACTATTGAGAGATTCATCGACTGCTTGTTATTCCTGAAAAGATTCTTATATCGTGAATGTTTTTGTCACTTCAGTACAATTTTTTCACTTATAAATGTGTTGTTGATTCACTTCATTTTATCTCATTCATCTATCATATTATTCTACTAATATCATCTCTTTTGAGCTTTGAAAATTCCTTGATTACTATGTCTCAACGATCCGAAGTGTCTTTATGTTCACTTGAACCGGATGTATGTAAATGCAATGAATATTGTAAGATGAAAACATCAAGGACTCAAAGAAATCTTGGTCGTAAGTTTTAGAGCTGTGCGCGTTCGAAGCTAAAAATTTTAAGTTGTTCAATTAAAAATGTGTATATTAACTTTTTTCCTTATTTTGTAGTTTTAGAAAAATGGTGGATGTGATTATTTTTTGTGGATAGAAAGTATGTCAATAAATGAAATGAACACCATTTTGTCACGATTGAAGAGACCCACATTCGATGGTGATACGACGTTTTCATCGAACACTATAAAGTTTGACACGCTATTTAATCTCAACGAAGTCATAGAAGATGGAGATTTTCTTAGGACATTGCTAAAGGAATTCGAAGAAAAATAAAATCATTTGAAGGATATGATTAATGAAATTGAGCAGGAGAATCGTGTTTTGAAAAGAATATGGAATGAAGAACAGAAAAAAGAAACTATTGGAAGTTTTTATGTGTTATGTTGATTTGTTATGTTGATTTGGGTTTTTTTTACCATTGATTAGTTATCATGTAGTCTTTCTGTAAGTTTAATGTTTATGCAATATATTTTTTTCAAATAATTTTAGTAGTCCGAATTTGTCGTGTAATATGTTTTTCAATTTAAATTCGAATAAAATCAGTTCCTATTTAGTAATTGTTGTTCATTTTACTTCATCTAAGTAATTATTTGTTATTCATTTTTTGTTACAAGTTTTATTTTTTTCTAAATTATATTTTATTATCTATATTTTTTAAACGCATAATTTAAAATTAGAGATGCCGATGTTTAACACTACAAAAAAGATCAATTACATAACAATTTTCTTAGAATTCAATTTATGTATTATATAAATATTTTCTTAGAATATAATTTACCTATTATTTTTTTTAATACTCACTCTATTTTAAAAAGAATGACCTAATTTAACTTGACAAGAAATTTAAGAAAATAAAGAAAACTTTTGAATCTTGTGGTCCTAAATTTTTTTAAAATTAAATTTTGGGCTTTTATTGATTTATAAAATAAAAGTATATCACAAGGCCAAGTAGCCCAATTAAACAACAAATCAGAATAAACTTCTAAATGGCGACCCAAATCCTCCCCAACCCAAACCCCTTATTACATATAAAAGAAAGTAGGGTTTCCAAATTCATCCTCAGACCTTTTCTATCCCAACCCTTCAACACCTGAGAGATGGTGCCTTCACATTTCAATCGGCACTTCCTCATTCTTGCTTTCTGGAGCATCAATGTTGTGTCTAATATAATTTTATACTTTCTGTCATCAACTTTAAAGAGTAAGCTTTCTCCTAACTCAATCGTTTCTTTCTTAACTACTCCTGACTCTTACTTTTGTGAGTTTCCCAGCTGTGTTTTATGGTAAACTGTTGCAGATCCTTTGTTTGTTGAGGGTGCTCGTCACGAATGATGAATCTCATGACTAGGTAACTCTCCCTTGTACCAACTTTCTTCTTATTCTCCTCTGACCTTGGGATTTCTGCAGGTGGATCCATAGTGAAGTGCAACGTACGCTTCACACTTCTACCTCATAATGATGGGATTCATCTTCTGGTTTATCTTTTCCAAATCGACCCTAGCCCCTCCCAGAGTACCTGGTCCTTTTTTAAGGCTGAAGTAGCCTAGGCTAGCTGGCATTTCACTTTTTTGTATCCCCAATGGCCTTTGTAAATTATGTAAAGTGAAAAACTATATGCTTTAGCCTCGTTATCCTTTTATCCCCTTAATGGAGATACTCATAGATATAGGCTCTGTAGTTTATCACTGTTGATTATCCTTTTACCTGCTGGTTCTAAGCTTTTAAAATATTCATATCTGCATTTTCTATTGTTAATTGCCTGATTTGCAAGATAGTCTGTCAATTTGTTTCCTTCTCTGAAGATGTGTTGTATTAAAATTTTTCTGCCCTTTGTGTTTGCTTTGATATCTGCTATTATTTCTGATATGGTCCATGGACACTCCTATTCACCTGTTAGTACCTTTTTCATTAACAAAGAATTTGTTTCAAAAATTACCTGGTCATAATTTTCTTCTTTACAATGTACACTAGCTTTTACCAAAGCTGTTGTTTCTACTAATGTATTTGTAGTATTGTCCATTATATCAGCCTCTGCATAGATTAGATCCCCCTCCTCATTTCTCAAACAATAGGCATATAAACTTGGTCCTGGGTTTTCTCTTGATGCTCCACTTGTGTTATATTTGATCCAACCTACTGGTGGAAACTCCCATGTAACCTTTGTAATCTTCAACCCCGGTTTAAATTCTTACAACTCTTTTTACAATCATGGTCACTCCCATGAAAAGGTTCTCTTAGGTTGTCTTACTTTAATCAATATGTGCATGGATTTCATTACATTATGAATGATTATTTGATTAGTAATTCTCTTCCCTTCATGTTTGCTCTTATTTCTTCTTTTCCAAAGATCCCATACTATCAAGCTTAGTAGAGCTCTGTAATCTGGATGAAGGCTCTTTTTTAACCTTTGCTCCCCACCATAGCATTATTACCTCTCTCAGAGAAAGGCCTTTTGTATTCAAACCTGCAAAAGAAGAAAAATAGGATAATATTCTGTTAGCAATATTGGATCTAAAGAAGACATGAGTCATAGTCTCCTGAGATGAATTCTCACAGCACCAACATTTAGATGGTCCTTCCAACCCCCATTTTCTCACTCTATCATCTACAGGGATCTTGAACTTTCAAAGTCTCCACATAAGAAATACCATTTTGAATGGCAATCCCATAACCAATATCCACTTATAGATTTTATTTTCCTTTTTCTTATGTCGAATATACTGTCAAGTTGTTTTCACTGTAAATATTCCCTTAGTATCAAACATCCAGACAGGAGTATCTTTAGTCCCTCCACTCCTTGGTGGATTGATGTTCTGAATAATGTAGTCATATATCTCTTGAGGAATAATTAGTTGCAGTCTTTCTCTATTCCATTCATCATTCTTAACCACTTCACTAACTTAAATGTAAAAATCACTCCATTCTACATTCTCCCCTGTGTTAGTATACAAATCCCCCATGCTAGTCCAATTATCATGCCAAAATGACATATCCCCCAGCTTAGCATTCCATTCAATCTAATGTTCTACTAAGTCCCTAGCTTGTAGCATTTTTTCCACACCTGTGACCCTCCACCTACCTTCCATATTACTAAATTGCAGTGTTCTTTCTTACTATACTTGTTCTGCATATACTGACTCCATATTGACTTCTTTGTTCTGAAATTCCACCATAGTTTACAGAATAATAACGTTGACACATCTTGCATCAGTCTGAAGCCCAATCCTCATTTTATATTCCGGTAAACATAAATTTCTCCAACTAGTCCAGTGCCTACCTCTACCTCCAATACAACTGCTCCAAAAGAATTGAGCTATTAATCTCTGAATCTGATTTCGAACATTCAATGGTGGATTCATTATTGACAAGCAGTGAATAGGAATACTCTATAATACATATTTGATCAAAACTGCCCTTCCTCCATATAATAACAATTTTTCTTTCCATGATTGTATTTTTGAACTAACTTTCTGAATAAGTTATTGGTAGTACCTCTTTCGCTTTCTCCTTTAGAAAATAGGGAATCCTAAGTACATAAAAGGAAAATATTTCCTCAATATCCCTGTTGTCATCTCAGCAGTTACCACCTCTCCTCCTATTGTATTATGGTGCAAATAAATTGTATTTTTTTCCTTGTTCACCCTTTCCTAGAAGCTTTCTCATAAATCTCTAAAGTATTAGAAATCAACTTCATTGTTCTCATGTCTTTCTTACAAAGAATTACCATCTCATCCGCAAAAGCCAAATGATTAATCTTTGAACTCCCTCTTGGCATTCCAAACCTTTTAAATTCTTTATTTCGCATAAAAAAATTCAAAGCTCTTGACAATACTTCTGCTGCGAGAATGAAGAGAGTAGGAGATAAAAGATCCCCTTGCTTAAGACCCCTTGAAGATCTGAAAAAAACTTTAGGTTGGCCATTCAAAAGTATTGAATACCAATTGTTTTCAACCAATCTAAAGACCATGTCAATTAACTTTTCACTAAATCCCAACTTTCTCAAAACTTTCATAAAAAATGCCCACTCCATTCTATCATATGCCTTCATCATATCCAACTTAATAACAAGGTTGGCTAGTTTATCTACTTTCCTGATTTCAATAATAATCTCTTGCACCAACAGTATATTTTCTACTGTACTTCTTCCTTGAACAAAATCAGTCTATTCTTTAGAGATTATCTTTGGTAGAACTGCCTTTATTCTTTCATGCACTATTTTTTAGAAGATTTTATTAACAAAGTTACTCAAGGATATTGGTCTTAGATCTGAGAAAGTAATAACATTCATCTTCTTTGGAATAAGTACTAGGTTAGTATGTGTAATATATCTAGGAAGTTCACCACCACAAAAGAAGGCTTTCACCATATCATACACATCCTCCCCTATAATGCTTTATGTATCTTGATAAAATGCTACATTCATCCCATTAGGTCTACCTGCACTGTTCTAATTTAGTCCCATTACGGCTTGATGTACCTCCTCTTTGCAGGGGATTTCATGAATCAAAACTCTTTCCTCTTCACTAATAATAGTGGGTAACACTTTCACTCTTTAGCCCTTTCTTCTTTCATTAACAATAGTATGAAATAACTTTGTGTTTCTTTTCCCATCTCTAAACTAGTCTAATCCTGTTTTTTTGTCTCCAGAATTCCTTTTCTTTATTGAGATACCTATTTAGATTAGTTTGAGCTTCATGAAGTTTCTCCATGTTCCCCTGTGGATGATCCTCCTCAAATTAAACCTCCAACACATTTATTACTTCCTTTAGAGTGGTTATTTCTTTAAAAATATTGCCAAATGTTTCTCTGCTCCACTGAGCCAGGGCCCTTTTTAATCTTTTCATTTTATGGTGAAAGACTGCAAATAGTTTACCAACAAAATCTGCTTGCCATTATTTCCTGACAACCCCTATAAATGAATCCTCTTTCAGCCAAAAATTTAGAAATTTAAAACTTTTAGTAACATTTTCATTAGAATTGTTGAGAGAAATTTGCAATGGAGCATGATCTGATCCATTTCTAATCAAATGCTCTACTTTTATTAAAGGAAAAATACTATGAATCCTATCATTGCATAGCACTCTACCTAGCCTTTTGAAAATGCAATCTTCATCCATTCTGCCATTTCACTAGGTATATTTGCTTTCAGTAAAGCCTTTATCTTCAAGATCACACATGTTAATACAGTGATTGAAATCCCTAACCTCTGCTTCTATAACTAGAAGTTGTAAGACCCCGTAAGATCCTAACTCATTTCAGCTTACTATTGTATGTTAAAAAGGGGTCCAAGACTTAGAGAATTTCACTAAGTGTTAAGACTTGGCCTCATTTGTTTACACTTGATGGATGTCTGAATCTGAATGGTTCAGACTTCAGACCATTAAGTGCATTTGTTTTTTATTGAGATTTTAGCTCTTAATAGGTCTGAATAGGTCTTAATCATTCAGATCTAGAACCAAGTCTTAATAGGTCTGATGAGATATTCTGGTGTTGGATAATATTCACCACTCTATCCATAATCAGCAGTCACCACCACTAACCACCTCTGCCACTGCCAACATTGTCAACCACCACCTTCATTATCGCAACCACCATTGACAACAAATATTACTACCAACCACTATTGTCAACCGTTACCACACCTACTACCTCTATTATTCTAATTATATTCACCGCCGCCACCGCCGCCACCGCCGTCAATAGCACCACTATCATCAACCAGTACTGGCCAATCTCTACTACCGACCAACTCATCTATCGCAACTAGCACCACCACTAACTACCACTAATACATCACAACTTCCACACATTCTTCGGCCGCCACCACCATTGTCACTAGTAACGCCACCTCTACCACTACTTCAACCACTACCAGCACTACAATTTATCTCTAGTAACAACCATCTCCACCGTCACAAAAAACAACATCTCCAACTAGCACCAACATATCGTCAACCATCATGCATTCATGTTTCAGCCAACATATTCAACACCTCAAACTACTAACATCAAGAAACGTCACATCACAACCACCACCATCATCAATCGTCACCATCATAACAGTCACTAGAATACCAACCATCACAACTATCACCACCAATATTATTAATCACTAACATCAATCATTGTCACCGCAACCACCATTATAAACTATCTCTACTATCACTAACAGATATAAATATTTTTTCTCAATCAAATAATAATTTTGTTGTATGAAATTATATATTTTTCTAATATATAATTAATTTTTTATTTGAATTATATTTTTTATTTTATTATATATACAAATAATTTTTTTTGCACATTCAGATGTTGAAAAACAAACAGTCTTAATCGTTCAGTTTTCAGATCTAGAGACAACATCTTAATCATTCAGATGTACATTCAGATTCAGATGTACATTCAGATTCAGATGTCTGAATCTTAAAAAAAACAAATGCAGCCTTAGTCACTTCCAAAGCCCCTTACACTTCAATGATCCTATTTTTGATCTTCTCGATCTTCGAAAGTTAATTTCTAAGTTATTTCATCATCGAGGTTGTCGATAGTTCATCTCGAGTGAGTTTTAAATTTTTCGGACGACGTTTAAAACTTGTTTGGATGATCAAAACAGCGAGGCTCCACGATATGGCCGTAGCGTGTTAGGTATCGCGTTGGTGGGGATCAACGTGGCGCGACGCCTATCGCGTTGATAGAGCAATGTGATGCGTCATATTTTGCGTCGGAAAGTCCGGTTCAATTAATGAGTTTGGGTCCTCAGGAGGTAATTGAGCCATTTCCCTCACCCTATCTCGGCCATAACATGGGATTTAGGGTCCCAAAAGGCAAAAATTGATCATTCTTTGCACAAATTCTCTTAAAAAGAAGTAATCCTCTCTCAAGAACAAACCCTAGCCTCTTCAAAATTCAAGCTCAAGCTTCAAGAAAATCACCAAGAACTTTCACTAATTCTTCAATTAAGGTATGGTAGATGTTCATTCATGGGTCCTTTTCACTCATGGAGTCCAAAGATCCGTTTTCAAGTTTTAAAATATGATCTTTACATGTTATTAGGAATTATATCCACAACACTTCATAAATTTCGATTATATATATGTATATATCATGTTTACACGCGTATCCTGGTGATTTCTAACCTTTGCTATTTCCTCTTTCATATTATTTATCGTACTATCTCCTGTATCTTGACTTGCGTGTCTATTGTAGTATATTCGTGACTTGCACCGGTCCTTATTATTTGTTTTGCTGTCCTTGGTGCCAGGCCATTAGTGTGCTCTATTTTTCTTACTGTTAGTTTTGTCCTTACCTTGGTTTTGTTTTTTTCTCCCTATTTGAGTTTAGTTTTGTTTCTTGATTATTTCTTCTAATTTGTGTGAGCCTTGTATTTCCTGCGGTTGCTTTGTTACTACCATTGTTTATATTTTCTTATATTAGTGGTTGTGGGCGTTGATGGTTGGATAGGGTTATGTTCGAGGGGGTTGGGGCAGGGGGTTATTGTGGGGGCGAGGGAAGAGGGAAGAGGGAAGGGCGGGGGTGGGAGGGAGGCCAAGGTTTGGCCTCAGGGGCGGTAGAGAAAGACGTGATGATAGAGTTGGTAGGCTGAGGGTTGGGTCTTGGAATATAGGGACTCTTCAGGGTAAGTCCATAGATCTTGTGAAGATTCTTAGAAAGATGAGGATTAATATTACGTGTGTTCAAGAGACCAAGTGGGTAGGGTCTAAGGCTATGGACGTGGATGGTTACAAGCTTTGGTACTCTGGGAGCGAGAGGCGTAGGAATAGAGTTGGCATCTTAGTAGATGAAGAGCTTAGAGGTCTGGTAGTGGAGGTAAAGAGGATCAGCGATAGGTTGATGACGATTAAGTTGGTCATTAGGGGGTTTACCCTGAACGTGTGTAGTGTTTATGCGCTACAGGTGGGCTTGGATGGGGAGAAGAAGATGCGGTTTTGGGAGGCTTTGGATGAGATGGTGAGAGGAGTGCCTAACTCGGAGAAGATTGTTGTAGTAGGAGATTTCAATAGGCACATTGGGGCGTTACCGGGAGGCTTTGGTGATGTGCATGGTGGTTTTGGTTTTGGGGAAAGAAATGAAGAGGGGGCTACTCTATTGGATTTTGCGAGGTCTTTTGGGCTGGTGGTGGTAAACTCGAGTTTTTCGAAGAAGGATGATCACCTGATCACCTTCCAAAGCGCGATAGCCAAGACCCAGATTGGCTTTTTGTTGCTTAGGAAAGGGGATAGGGTGTTGTGTAAGGACTGTAAGGTCATCTCGAGTGAGAATCTTTCGACCCATCATAGGCTCTTGGTTATGGATTTAGGTATAAAGAAGGATAGAAAGAGAAAGGGTGAGGAGTGTAGACCTAGAATTAAGTGGGGCGGCTTGAAGCCAGTGAATACGTGAGAGATGGAGGAGAAGTTGGCGGGAATGGGGGTGTGGGAGTGTAGGGAAGACGTGGATAGTATGTAAGATAGGGTGGCTAGGTGCATCAGGAAGAATGCTAATGAGGTGTTGGTGTTTCTAGGGGTTGGGTCGGGCATCATCGAGGGGATTGGTGGTGGAATGAAGAGGTTAAGAAGAAAGTGGAGACCAAGAAAGGAGAGTATGCTAAGTTGGTTGAGAGTAAGTACGAAGAAGAGAAACGGGTAAATAGTAAAGAGTACAAGTTAGCTAGGAAGGAGGCTAAGTTAGCAGTTACGGCGGCTAAGACGACAACATTTAAGAGCTTGTATGCGGGGTTACAAGAGAAAGGAGGGGAAAAAAAGTTGTTTAGACTCGCTAAGGCTAGGAAGAGAAAGGGTCGTGACCTCGATCAGGTAAAGTGCATTAAGTGGAAGGACGGTACAGTGTTGATGATGGACGGCCACATTAAGAATAGATAACAGTCGTATTTTCATAGGCTCTTGAATGACAAAGGGGATAGAGCTATTGTGTTAGGGGAGCTGGAGCACTCAGAGGAGTGTCAGGTTTTTAGTTATTGTAGGCGTTTTAAGGTAGAGGAGGTTAGAGAGGTTGTTCGCAGGATCCAAAGGGGTAGGGCGAAGGGGCCTGATGAGATACCTGTAGATTTTTGGAAGTTTTCTGGCGAGGCTGGTTTAAGGTGGTTGACTGGATTATTTAACGGAATTTTCAAGATGGCAAAAATAACCGAGGCTTGGAGGTGGAGTACTATGATCCCTCTTTATAAGAACAAGGGTGACATTTAGAGTTGCAATAACTATAGGGGTATTAAGTTATTGAGTCACTCTATGAAGATTTGGGAGAGAGTGGTCGAGATGAGGATGAGACGGATAGTGTCTATTTTGGAGAACCAGTTTGGATTTATGCCTGACCGCTCGACGACGGAGGCAATTCACCTGGTGCGGAGGCTGGTGGAACAGTATAGGGAAAGAAAGAAGGACCTGCACATGGTGTTTATCGACTTGGAGAAGGCATACGACAAAGTCCCCAGGGAGGTGCTTTGGAGATGTTTGGAGGTGAGTGAAGTCCCGGTGGCATATATCAGAGTAATTAAGGACATGTGTGATGGAGCTAAAACCCAGGTGAGGACGGCGGGAGGAGACTCAGAGCATTTCACTGTCTTGACAGGAATGCATCAATGATCTACTCTTAGTCCCTTTTTTTTGCTTTAGTGATGGATGTGTTGACGCGGCGTATTCAAGGAGAGGTGCCTTGGTGTATGCTTTTTGCAGATGATGTAGTTTTGATTGATGAGACGCGGGGGGAGGGGGGTGAATGATAAATTAGAGGTGTGGAGACAAACTCTTGAGTCTAAAGGGTTCAGGTTGAGTAGGAGCAACACAGAGTATTTGGAATGCAAGTTTAATGACGTGAGGCTGGAGAATGAGGTGGTAGTGAAGTTGGAATCACAGGTGGTATGTAAGAGGGATAGTTTCAAGTATCTCGGGTCCGTGATTCAGGGTAACGGTGAGATTGACGAGGATGTCTCGCACCGTATTGGGGCAGGATGGATGAAGTGGAAGCTCGCTTCGGGGGTGTTATGTGATAAGAAGGTGCCACCCAAGCTTAAAGGCAAATTCTACAGGGTGACAGTCCATCCGTCCATGTTGTATGGAGTGGAGTGTTGACCAGTTAAGAACTCCCACATTCAAAAAATGAAGGTGGCAGAAATACGGATGTTGCATTGGATGTGAGGGCTGACTAGGGGGGATAGAGTTCGGAATGAGACTATCAGGGAGAAGGTTGGTGTGACTCCAGTGGAGAATAAGATGCGGGAAGTCCGATTGAGATGGTTCGGACACGTGATGAGGAGGGGCATGGATGCCCCGATTCGTAGGTGTGAGAGGCTAGCTTTGGATGGTTTTAAGCGGGGTAGGGGTAGGCCAAAGAAGTACTGGGGAGAGGTGATTAGACGGGACATGGAGCAGTTATAGCTCACTGAGGACATGACCCTAGATAGGAAGATCTGGAGGACGCAAATTAGGGCAGAAGGATAGGGTCAATTTGGGTTGCTAGTGTAGGGCATTACTTGATGGGGCTATTATTCTTGTTATGATACCTTGTTTCATGCTTTATTATGAATCTGTTTACTTTTCTCTGTTTACTATTACTTGTGGGTGTCGTATTTATGTTATGCCATCTTGTTCCATGCTTTACTATGAATTTGTTTATTATTCCGTGTCTCGAGCCGGGGGTCTATCGGAAACAACCTTTCTACTTCTTTAGAGGTATAGGTATGGACTGCGTACATCTTACCCTCCCCAGACCTCACTATGTGGGAATACACTGGGTTTGTTATTGTTGTTGTTGTATATCATGTTTACAAATTATTTTCGTTAAAATTGTTCATGACACGTTTGAATGGTAATTTTTGCATTTCAAATCCTTAACCCATGGATTTTGTATTATAATCATGTTAGTATTACATGTTTCAACCATTCCCATGCTCTAACTCATGACCCTCAAGTGTTTGATAAAATGTCTTAATGATTGAGTTTTGAATATTGATTACTTATTATGTCCCCAAAGCTTTAGTATGTCCTAATGTTATTGTTATTAAGTCCTGGGGTTATAAATACCTAAAGTTTAGTTGTTTGCCTAGTTTTCAATACCTACAGAATGATTTCAGTCATACCATGAGCTTTTTCATTCAGTCAGTTATGGGTTCAGTTAAGTTTACCTTAGTTTAGTAATCCGAGTCAGTTCAGTTGGGAGTAGGATTTAGCACCGAGTGAATCTAGGGATGGGGAATCACCTATCAGTTGAGGGTGTGACCTTTAGTAGCACTCCATGCATTTCAGAACTACGTAGCCAACATAGGTTAAGATGTTAACCTATATGTTGAGGGTTGACGTATATCTCACTAGAGCACCTGCCAGTAGAGGGTGACTCTTTAGTCCTTTGGGACTTTACTTTAGTGGATCCATGCAGCCATGTATTGGTACCCTTGTCACGGTACTGACACCCTTCCAACTGGGGTCACAGGTTGGACCCCAATTAGCTTATATTGGGGTATGTCGGTTAGATGATAACTCCAACAGTTTCAGTCCAGTCTCAGTTCGAAAGTCAGTCCAGGTTTACTTGACCATAGCATTCAGTTTATCAGTTAAATCAGTACTCAGATTTCAGTATCCCAGTTTATATACTATTTCAGTATCATGTTGTACGCTTGGTCATGCATTCTCAGATTTTACAGCTTTCACGCATACTATGCATTTATTATCTCATGTTATTCATTCATTCAGTTATTATTCATGCAGATGAGCCCATGCATATCAGCCTAACCCCATCTAGCATATAATACATTCAAAGTACTGCCCGCATACTCATTTCATGTGCTATGATGTATCATATCATAGGGCCGAACGCTCAGGTTCCTGACCAAACTTAGACATTCCAGCGCATCAGCAGCATCAGTAGTGATGAGTCCTCATATTTTGAGGACTTATTATGTTATTCCAGTATTTCAGTTCAGTAGTCATACGGAGTTAGTTGGGGGCCTTTCCTATCAACTCTTATTCAGTCGATTTTAGAGACTTTCGGACACTTCAGATAGTCAGTCAGTTTGTCCTCACTTTTATTAGTTTTCAGACAATTATTATTTTTTGGGCAGTTTATTTGGACTTATGATTCAGAAATGTTTTAGTATTTAAAACCTTATGGCGTATTCAGTTATTCCACATATATGTATTTTATTATTATTATTATTCAGTGCTCATAGCAGGTACCAACTTATGGGTTAGCTTGTGATCACTTATGACCATAAGCACCGTGTGACATCCAGGGTGTATTCCCGAGGCATTACAGAAGTTCCCTCAATTTTCCTCCTCACTAGTAATAACATTAAAATCTCCTCCAGCTATCCATGGTAATTGGAAATCTTAAGATATGTCATACAATTTTTTCCACAAATGTAGTCTCTCCCTCTGCGTTCGTTTAACAGATACAAGGAAAATCAATATTTCCACTACTTGATATTGATTCTACAGCTTTAGCGTAAGTTGTTGATCATCATCTCTCACTATTGCTACTTTCAGTATTTCATCTATAAATGCCCAAATTTTACCATTTGCATTGAATACTACATGCTCCATTCCTAGCTTCCTCTTATAAGCTTCCAATTTTTTTGTCTTGAAATTATTTCATTAAACCTATGAAGTAAAAATAATTCCTTTTGTGCATGTTTACTAATCTGGTGATCGCCTTTTGAGTGTTCACTGATCTGATGTGCCATATGAGAGCCTTTATTGATACTTAATAGGTTTTGTAATGGTCCTCTTTGATTGCCTTGTATTTACTTGAGTTGCGTCTAAATCCCATACACATTTCTTCTTCTGCTTCATATATTGTTCCTTTATTTTGTCTACATCTTTTGGAGATAAATCTCATTCTTTTACAATGTCCTCAACATTATTCCTTAGATCCACCTGATCCATAGTATCATCTGCTTTAATAGCCAGTGACAATGTCTTATTCAATACAACGGGAACTATAGCTCCTGCATTTTCTTCACTTCTTAATATCGTGGACTGGTTTGCCTGATCACTCTCAACTAGTTATTTCTATGGATATTCCACTCCCTTATTATTATCTTTGGTTTGCTGCTTAGGAGCTTCCTATTTATTCTTTTCTATCTCTGCGTCCTCCTCTTCCTGCAATGCCTTAAAACAATTTTCATCCTTATAATCAATTTCCCCTTTAATAAGGCCATATTTTTTCTTCCTATACTTGTTTCTTCTGGTCATTCATTCCTTCTTGTGTTGATCTTGCCTGACCTTTCCATTGTTCCTCTGATTATTCAAGGTTCCACCATTTGTCTTCTTTATTTCCCCGTTTTCATTTTCTTTTTTATCACCCGAATCATCTTCGTGTTTAGAATCATATAATTCTGGATGGACGATCCAATAGCTATCCTCATCATGCCCTTGTAAACAATATTCTTTGCAGTACTTTGGCATGTAGTCATATTGTATTTGGATTCACTTTGATTTAGTCTCTCATGTTTTGGCATCTTCCTCATTTATTCTAACTCTTTGAGGTAAAAATCAACTTCAATTTTTACTTTTGCACAACTAGGTCTTTTTTTCTTTCTAGTATTCATATCAACCGTTAGCGGCTTCCCTACTGCAGAAGCTATAGAGAGAATTGCCTCATTTGCAAAGAAATTAGGAGGTGGATCTGGTAAAGAAATCCAAACAACTCCTATTGTCGTTTTAACATCTGGTTCAAATCATGGGTCCCATTTAAAAGTTCTCATCTGTCAATACCTCTCCCTGGACTTAATATAAAAAGTTGTTGTTGATAGCATCTGTATATAGTACTCCAAACTTGTCAACCTTATTAGAATATGTCTTGTATCCAATACTCCTATTGTACATTCTTGCTTGATTCCACACTGTCCAGGGATGTCTTTACGTGATATATTAATATCATATTTACCGTACAAAATTTTTCCTACAATGGCATATTGCAAGTTTTCCTGAATTATGAGTGATTTCACCTCTGATGATTTCCATGTAATGTTTGGCTCTCCATGTAGCATAACTATTGACTTTGGTGGAACTTTTGATAGTAACGTTGTTTGATCTTTAGGTTTAAGCATAACAACATATTGTATTTGAGTTTCAATCGTTATCTGAGTCTTCAAAGGGTTATTTGCGGTAAGTTGGGTTGGAAGGGCTCGAAAATCCTCGTGGGATGATCCCACCAGTGGTGGAAGCAGTCAAAATCGTCGTCACTGTTAGGGTTTAGGGTTTTCTACGTAATTTCTTTTTGGTGGTCCTAAATTAAAGTTATGTCAAATATATCAAAAGATACTTTAATATTGTGGTCTTAAATATGCCACGTGAAATTTTAAAATTGAGTTAAGGCTGCATACAATACACTCTTGTGGTGGGGCCCTTCTCCGAACATCGCGCATAGCGGTAGCTTTAGTGCACCGGACTGCCCTTTTTTAAGTATTACCAAAAATAAAAGAGTTCATTTTTTTAAAACCAGTAAAAAAGAAAAGTAGGACATTATTTTTTAAACGGAGGGAGTATAATATTTTTTGAATAAAAAACCTATTCCTACTCTATATAAGAAGTCCTTGCACACTTCATAACATTAATCTCATAAGAATTGCAAACTATAGTTTTAAAACTTCTTCTATAAGTCAAGACATCAATATCTTCAATCTCAATTATTTTGTTGACACGATTTTTCATATATTTTTCTTGTTCATCTACTCTATTAAAATATCAAGTTACTTTTGAATTTAAGTTAATTTTTTATTTTACTTTTAGTCTGGCTCAATAAAGTAAACATTTTTCATCATTATATTAACCTCAATAAATTTTACATTTCAATTTAGTGACTTAAAATTTTTCTTAGAATATAAGTTAGTAGAGAAAAAATATAATTATACAAATCTTTATGTTTACAATTAATTCAAGAAGATTTAATCTTCAATTTTTGCAAAACAGTAAATAACCATGTTATTGAACCACTGACATGCGTATTATTTTTGTAAGTATTATGTACTACACTGCTAGGGTTTGCGAACTCCATTTTTTTTTTAAAGTTATGGTTTGTCCATTTGTGGGCAAACTCCATTTTAAAAAAATAAAAACTAGAGTTTGTTCATTTATGGGCAAATTCTATTCTATTTATTTTTTTAGAAAAAATCTTCTTTGTCTATACAAAACCCTAATTTTTAGTTCTTATATTTATGTAACTTTTAACAATTTTTTCATATTTGTTGAGAATTTGCCATCCTTTTATTGTTTTCAGATATGAATTCTTTATCTGAAGACGTACATCTGGGACCAAAAGTATATGATATATTAATCCTTCAATCAAGTCATCGTTCTCAGGCTGTTTGGGATGGCCAATTAAATAGATAGGAAGGGTGTTTAAATATTCTTTGAACTGACAATGAATTTTGAAATCATATTAAGGAGCATTCTTTACATCTCTGCATTCTTAGTTGCTTTAATTCATGCGGATTTAGAGGGGTGCTAGAGGTGGGAAACATCAAGTGTGATCCAAGACTTATTACTGCACTTGTTGAATGATGACGTCCAGAAACACACACATTTCACATGCGTATTGGCGAATGTACTATCACATTGCAAGATGTGGAGGTACTATTCGGCATGAATATTGATGTGAGGCCCTACTTCATAAAGATGCCAAATTATATAATAACATTCAGTGGATGAATTTATTAGAAAATATGACTGGTTGGGTAGTTCTACAAAATTATCTTAAAGGTAGATTGTTATGAGTGAAAGAATTAGCTAACTATGAATAATTTAAATAATTTGAATTTGCTCACAGATGAGACCAAAGAGATTGTTGTGCAACAAAGAGTAAGATTATACCTATTGTGGTTGTGTGGGGGTTGTACTTTTTCAGTTAATTTAGATAACAAGATAAGCTTGTATTATCTATTAGATATGCGTGATCTTGATGCAATGACCAGATAGGCTTGGGGAGCGGCCGTTTTAGAATATTTATACTATTATTTATATCGTACTTCGATGATCATTGCCCATGATTTATGAGAATTTTTTATTCCACTCCTACAGATACGTAATATTTTAACATATACAAGCTTTTTTTTAAAGATTTAATTATAATTTTATGTTATCTGTGCTGCTTAAGATATGGGCTTGGGAACGGATTATTCCTGCACAACCACGTTACATTTCTTTAGATGTGTCATATATAGTACTTGTACAAAAAAAAAATATCGAGAGAAGTGGGATTGTCAGGCGCGTAAAGTGTTTCTCATATGTAGGGAAGTTTTGGATGGTCTTACCGATGCTTAGGTATTATTATATAAACTAATTTAGTGTACGTGCATTGCATTTAAATTGTTAAATATTTAATTTTTATATTTTGCTTGTTTAGTTTGTGTGGGAGCATTATTCAAACACCACTACTTTTGGACTTTTTGAATAGTGTCGACGTGGATTCAATATTTGAAGGGCAAAAGTTCCACTCATTTATGGGATGTATCGGGAGTGGCATATGGCTGATAGAGTTTTGAGACAATTTGGTATGATACAAATTATTCTTGACCCTATTACTATTTTTCGAATGGATTAGTTTACACTAGATAAAAGATTTGCAATGAGATTAGAGAGACAACTTCAGCTTCGAGATACTGCTAGTATTTGAAACAATTGTCTAGATTATATTCAATGGGCTTAATTTATATATGAAGCACCGTAAGCCAATGTAACGACTGCCAACTCTATATATTTTAAATGGTGCATAGCTCACTCGCGTGCTCTAATAGATAATCCAAAACATAATGTGGTAAGAGGTTATCAACATGCTGCTGGAAGAAACAAAGCAATGGTATGTTAACTGAAATTTTAATATATATATATATATTCTACACATTAGTTTACATATATTTTTTTGAAAAAAAATCATGTTATAGGCTCGTGCACTACGTCATTCACAGCAACAGGCTCACAACATTCAGCAAGATCCCACAATGAATTCGGTTAGACAAAGTACAAGTGAGATTGTTGATTATTTTGTGGGCGCTTTAAATGTTGTTGCTCAGGGATCTAGGTTGACTTTAGATCTGAAGTTCCGAACTATACTTTGCTGGAAGAATATGAAGATCCACCAATAGTGCCAATACGACCTCGACATCGGGCTGCTAGAGTTAGAGTGCGTCGGTGTGGTGCTAACCTCCGTGATGAGGATGAAGTTGGTTTAGATCAACAACAAAAAGAGGCTAACTACGGTAATCAAAGTCCGTATTATTCAGTTATGCATATGGTTACTCCATCTGATCATGAGGCGGACAACTCATCACAAGATTAGCAGGTCAAGAAGGCATAGAAAAAATTAGATAAATAAACTTCTGTAACATATATGTTAACTTTTGATAATAATAAAGTTCTTAAGAAAATATCTTCCATCAAACGTATGATAAAATAATTTTGTATTTAATTTCAAAACTATTATATCTTATAGCTAGTCTCTTTTATCACAGAGTGTTAAAGGATATGTTAAAACAAAATAAGAAACTTCGAAGAAACAGATGAAAAATGTTAAATTTCAAAGAAACTTCATACAAGTTCTCTCACGTATGAACAAAAAATTATCATTGAAAGTTACATGTAACTATTAAAGTCCGCATGTTTGTTACTGTTGACACCCAATTTTTGCTCTCCGTGCCTAAAATTAATATCTTCAGCCTTCTTGATTGTTAAAGGACACAAAATATAATTTTCACATCTTTTTTATAATTATTGACAAATTATTGATAATCATCCTTACTTTAGGATTTTTATCAATTTGTTATCATATATTTACTTTTCATAATTCATTAATAATCCTCCTTATATTAGGATTTCTATCAATTCATTATCATTTTTATTATTTTACAATTATCTGTACACGTATACGACATGACATCACATTTTTTCTTATCATTTTTCAAATTAATTATATTTTTTAATATATTTTTTTTTAATTACAAATCAATTTCTGCATTCTTTTTTACTGTTCGCAAACGTTAAGTCGGATCAATTAATTTTACACAATATAATAATTCGATGCCTTGTCGCATTCAACAATGACCACACAATAAAGTCTTGTCACATCCAATAGTGACTACACATAATGTCTTGTCACATCCGACAATGACTACACAATGATGTCTTGTAACACCCGACAATGACTACACATAATGTCTTGTCACAACTGACAATGACAACTCAATAACACTACTTTTTGGACAATAACTCTATTCATTGGTCAAAAGGATGAACATCCTTTGGTCAATATCCTAAGGACTAAAGGATGTGCTATTATGAAAAGATGGGACACCCCTTTATCCATTGAATAATAGGGAGTGCCCAATTTTATTATAAATAGGCAAGGATGAAAGACAATTTTATTCATCTTTTCTTTCTACACACACATTTTCATACACCCACACATATTTTTTCTCTCTCTCAAATACATACACAAAAAAAATACAAGAAAAAATCTTTTCTTATTTTTTATTTTCTCTTCCAAAAATACACAAATGCATATACACATTTTTTAATCACACACACATTATATTATTTTTTCTCCCCTCTCTCAAGAATAAACAAATACACACAAATTTTTTCTCTTTTCTCTCTCTCTCAAACACACAAAAAACACACATATACACATAAAATAAAATAAATTTTTGCTCCCTATTATGGTGAAATTCCACCATTTTTACTAGGGATTATGTTGGTTACATTTATATATATATATATATATATATTTCTCAAGTGTTGTTGTTGCTATTCATATTTTCTTACTGTTCATGATCGAAACTTTGTGTCCCAGTGACTTTCTTTCCTTTATCCATTTCCATCAATCTTCGTTATATTTTTTAAGGATTTTGTTGGTTGATATTTTATGTGAATTTATTTTCGTATTTCTTTGTTTATGGATGTTTAATGATGGTTATTGTCACTTCTCAGTGAATGTTCACATTTTTCAATCATGTTTGAACTATTTCTATTTTATTACATTACTCTGTTATACAATTAGGAATTTTACTCTATTTTTGTTATTTTCAATTACTTCGTCATGGCTACATCATTTTTATTCATTAACTTTGACCTTTTTGTCATTTTATTATTTTAATCATTGATAATCGTTTGAATTGCTATGTATGATTTTGATATGTGTTCAGTGACTTTGTTAATTTTTGATCATTTTTCATTGTTATTAAATATCATTAATTATTTGGCTGATGAAAATATCTATCCGTCGGATACTTGAGGCCACTCCATTACAAATGACGGATTTTATTTTTAAAAGATTACTATTTTATATCAAAATAAATGCTTGGCCAATGACATTATCTCTCAGTCGGATACTTGAGGCCACCCCGTGACAAAAGACGAATTTTTATTTCTCAAAGTTTACTTATTTACATCAAAAATAAATGTTTGGCCAATGACATTATCTCTCCATCGGATACTTGAGGCCACCCCATTACAAAGACGGACTTTATTTTTCTCAGGTTTATTTATTTATATCAAGTATCAATACAATGACCGATGAAGAAATTCGCCGTCGATTTTTGAGGCCTTCACAAATAAAAGGACGGACATTACGTATACAAATATGTAATAAAAATAAACAACGGGCAATGATGAAACTTTTATAACACCACGACACCACAAAAGGTTTTATGATTCGTATCTTGGCAACGCGATTTATGACGGCCGATTAGTCGAGCAACCACTTTGTAGCCATGACGAGTCTAAGGCTTAATCCGAGCCCATTTTATAACAAGACACTATTTTTATATGTACATCTATATGTACATGTGTGTGCACATAATTTCACTTACTTTAATGATTATTTCTTCATTACTTTATCAAGCACTTATACATAATTCTCGAGTTTTATATTTGTAGTTTATTTCTCGTTTGTATAATTGTACATAAAGATAAAAGATAGTGAAAACTTTATTTTTTGGGTGCCGGGCGGGGATATTCTTTATTTACATAATTTCATCGCTTTTAAGCAAAACTTAGGCCGTTAATGTTTACATAAAAGAATCAAGTTGATCAAGTGATTCACGAATTATGTAGTCTTTTCTTCTCAAATAAATTTTACTTTTTCGTAATTTTAATCAAATAAAAATATTACTTGTAAATACCTTTTCTATTCATGGCACATCAAAATACATTTCTTTTCATACATCATAAAATACTTTTCTTTTTCACGTGTAATTTATACATTTTTATACATATATTTTACATGTTTTTATAACGATAGATTTTATTTATATAGTTAATATACATATACTTTTACATAGTTTTAAACATTTATATTTTTTCAAAAGAATTATTTTACACTTAATACACATACACTTTTACATTATTTTAAATATTTATACCTCTTCCCTCATTGATAAGTTTAGTCTAGCTGGGTACCCCATTTGTGGATCCTGAAGGGTGCCTAACCCCTTCCCTTAGGGATAATTTGAACCCTTACCTAGAGTCTCAATAGGTTTTCGCAGACTAAAACATTAGCTATACGCATTGACAAATAAATAGGTTTCCTTATTTTCCTTTAAAAATTAGGTGACAACTCTGTACAAATTTCAATTCTTTTAGAGTCCATAACGTCATATTTTGTTTAAGCTTTGTAAAAACAGGGCATGACAGTTACTATTTCTATTATCTTCCCAACATCTTTTTATTTTTTATTTTAGAATCTTACTATTCATATATCTTTCCAACATCTTGTCATTAATAAGCTTTGTCATAAAATATTCACTTAGTAGCAGCCACTGCACAAAAGTAAAAAAATTTTAACTTTAGAATCTTACAATTACTTTATGTCATAAAATATTCACTTAGTAGAACACACTACATAAAAGTAAGAAAACTTAACTTTAGAATCTTACAATTACTATTCTCATGCAAATGTGAATCTACAAAAGTGTACATTAATTACTTACTCCCTCTATTCTTTTTAGTTGCTCCCCTTATTTTTATGAGTCAATTTAACTAAGTTTTATGGCTAATTAGATTATGTTAATTTAATTTTTTCAAATTAAAATTTTGATATTCAAAAATTTCACGGAATACTATGTATATGTTAAATAGTTTATCAAACAATAAGCTGCAAATATGAATGCTTGTAAGATTATCAAACAATATTCTCTTAATATGAATCAATTATATTGTAAAAATATATTTATTTAAGAGGAAAGACATAAATTCACCACTGAAGTTGTCCTGAATTTGTAAAAAGACACTTAAACTTTGCGAGGGTTCTATTATCCTACGAAACAATTTTAAAGTAATACAAATATATCCTTTTCAGTCAATCCCAATTTCTAGAAAGAAAGTGAAACCATGCCCCAATTATTACTTGCCACATATTAAATTTATTTTATTTTCTAATTCTTATTTTTATTATTTTTTCTTGAGATAATATCCTATTACCCCCCTGAACTATACCCAAAACAGAAGAGACACACCTCAATTTAAAGGGCATAATAGAACCCCCTGAACTAATTAAAAGTGTAATTTTGACACCCTTAGTGCCTACGTGGCACATAAGTGGCACGTACGTGGTACAACACACTGAAGTGTCCACGTAGACATACGTGTGTGCCACGTATGTGCAACGTAGGCTTTAAGGGTGTCAAAATTACATTTTTAATTAGTTCATGGAGGTAATAGGACCCCCTTTAAGTTGAGGTATGTCACAATAGTTTTGGGTATAGTTCAGGGGGTAATAGCGTATTTTCTTTTTTTTCTTATTTTATAAGCCTATGGTCTCCTTTTTTTCTTCCTTCTTCTCTATTCATTCATTTTTGTCTAATCCTAACCCTTTTCTTCTCGTCATTAATAATTTTTTGGTGTGACCACCATTACCATCACCTACAACATCATCCTCATCATGCCTATCACCAAATCACCGTCAATTCAAAATTAAAAGTGAAAACTTGATATATCAAATTAAACTTTTTCAAATTAAAAAGCACTATCAAAATCTTCTTTATGTGTGATTTCTGCTCAAAATCAAGTGAATTTTGACTGAATATTTCTCCCAAAAAACTAGATGCTTTCTTTGTTTTTGAATTTCTAAAATTCAATTTAATGGGTGTTGAAGAATTGTTCAAAATATGTAAAATAATTTAGATAAAATTTTAAAATTGAAGAAACAAATCAAAGAGATAGCAATAAAAGAAGATTAATAGAGTTGTTACAAAATAAAATGGCAAAAAATATGGCCATGACATATGATCTGTGAAGAAGAAAGAAGAAAGAAGAAAGAGGAAAGAAAAACAATAAAATATATAAGGAAAAAAATTAAGCAAGATAAATACGAAAATAAAATAAATTTAGATTCTGTGTTTTAGTTTCTCACTCTCTGAAAGAGGGTGCATACACTCTCCAAGATAGGTGGTAAAAATATGAATGTAATAATACCATGTTAAAAAATTTCAATCTGCATAGATTAGATCTCCTTCCTCATTTCTCAAACAATAGGCATATGAACTTGGTCTTGGGTTTCCTCTTGAAGCTCCACCTGTGTTATATTTGATCTAACCTACTGGTGGAAACTCCCATATAACCTTTGTAATCTTCAGCCGTTGTTTAAATTCTTGTAGTAATTTTTAACAATCCTGGCCACTCCAATGAAAAGGTTCTCTTATGTTGTCTTACTTTAATCAATGTGTGCATGGATTTCATTACATTATGAATGATTCTTTGATTAGAATTCTATTTTGTTCATGTTTGCTCTTATTTATTCTTTTAAAGCTCCCATACTATTAAGCTTGATAGAGCTCTATAATATGGATGAAGGCTTTTTTTTAACCTTCGCTCCCCACCATAGCATTATTACCTCTCTTAGAGAAAGGCCTTATGTATTCAAACCTACAAAACAAGAAAAATAGGACCAAGTTTTGTTAGCTATATTGGATCTCAAGAAGACACGAGTCATAGTCTCATGAGATGGATTCTCACAGCACCAATATTTAGATAGTCCTTTCTGCCCCCATCTTCTCACTCTGTCATCTACAAGGATCTTGAATTTCCAAAGTCTCCACGTAAGAAATACCATTTTGAACGACAATTCCTTAACCAATATCCACTTATATATTTTGTTTTCCTCTTCTTATGTTGAATATACTGCCAAGTTGTTTTCACTTTAAATATTCCCTTAGTATCCAACATCCAGACAGGAGTATCTTTAGTCCTTCTACTACTTGGTGGCTTGATGTTCTAAATAATGTAGTCAGACATCTCTTGAGGAATAATCAGTTGCATTCTTTCTCTATTCCATTCTTCGTTCTTAATAACCTCGTTGACTTTATTGTAAGAATCATCACATTCTACATTCTTTCCTGTGATAGCATACAAATCCCCCATGCTAGTCCAATTATCATGCCAAAATGACACATTCCCCAACTTAGCATTCCATCCAATCTGATATCCTACTAAGTCCCTAGCTTGTAGCATCTTTTTCCATACCTGTGACCCTCTACCTACCTTCCATATTACTAGATTGCAGTGATCTTTCTTACAATACTTGTTCTGCATATACTGACTCCACATTGATTTTTTTGTCCTAAAATTCCACCATAGTTTACAGAATAATAATGTTGACATATCTTACATCAGTCTGAATCCCAATCCTCCTTTTATATTCCGGTAAACATAAATTTCTCCAACTAGTCCAGTGCCTACCTCTACCTCCAATACAACTCTCCAAAAAAAATTAAGCTATTAATCTCTGAATCTGATTTAGAACATTCAATGGTGGATTCATTATTGACAGGTAGTGAATAGGAATACTCTATAATACATGTTCGATAAAAACTGCCCTTCCTCCATATGATAACAACTTTTCTTTCCATGATTGCATTTTAGAACTAACTTTCTAAATCAGTTGTTGGTAGTACTTATTTTGCTTTCTCTTGTAGATAGTATGGCATCCTACGTACATAAAAGGAAAATCTTTCCTCAGTATCCCTGTTGTCACCTCTGCAGTTACCACCTCCCCTCCTGATGTATTATGGTGCAAATAAATTGTACTTTTTTCCTTGTTCACCCTTTGCCTAGAAGCTTTCTCATAAATCTCTAAAGTATTAGAAATCAACTTTATTGTTCTCATATATGCCTTACAAAGAATTACAATGTCATTCGTAAAAAGCCAAATAATTAATCTTTGGACTCCCTCTTGGCATTCCAAACCTTTTAAATTCTTTATTTTGCATCAAAGGATTCAAAGCTCTTGACAATACTTCTGCTGCTAGAATGAAAAGAGTAGTAGATAAAGGATCCCCTTGCTTAAGACCCCTTGAAGATCTGAAAAAAACTTTAGGTTGGCTATTCAAAAGGATTGAATACCAATTATTTTCAACCAATCTAAAGACCATGTCAATTAACTTTTTAGTAAATACCAACTTTCTCAGAAATTTCATAAAAAATGCCCACTCCACTCTACCATATGCCTTCATCATATCCAACTTAATAACAAGGTTGGTTCATTTATCTTTTTTCCTGATTTCAGTAATAATCTCTTGCACCAACAGTATATTTTCTGTTATACTTCTTCCTTGAACAAAATCAGCCTATTCTTTAGAGATTATCTTTGGTAGAACTGCCTTTATTCCTTCATGCACTATTTTTTAGAAGATTTTATTAACAAAGTTACTCAAGGATATTAGCCTTAGATCTGAGAAAGTAGTAACATTCATCTTCTTTGGAATAAGTACTAGGTTAGTATGTGTAATATATCTAGGAAATTCACCACCATAAAAGAAGGCTTTCACCAGATCATACACATCCTCCCTTATAATGCTTCATGTATTTTGATAAAAAGCTCCAGTCATCCCATTAGGTCCACCTGCACAGTTCCTGTTTAGTCCCATTACGGCTTGATGTACCTCCTCTTTGCAGTCATTTCATGAACCAACACTCTTTTCTCTTCACTAATAATAGTGGGTAACTCTTTCAAGATGTCAAAATTTGAGTCACTCCCTTGCTTCTTAAATTGATTTTGATAAAAGACCACAACAACATCAGCAATATGTTCTTGTTCCTCCATCCATTCACCTTCTTCATTTTGAATTTTGTTCACTTTTAGCCTTTTCCTTCTTTCATTAACAATAGTATGAAAGCACTTTGTGTTTCTTTTTCCATCTCTAAGCTAGTCTAATCCTATTTTTTATCTTTAGAATTCCTTTTCTCTATTGAGATACCTATTTAGATTAGCTTGAGCTTCTTGAAGTTTCTCCCTGTTCCTCTGAGGACGATCCTCCTCAAATTGAACCTCCAACACATTTATTACTTCCTTCAGAGTGGCTATTTCTTGAAAAATATTGCCAAATGTTTCACTGCTCCACTGAGCCAGGGTCTTTTTTAATCTTTTCATTTTATGGTGAAAAACTGCAAATGGGTTACCAACAAAATCTTCCTGCCATTATTTCCTAACAACCACCATAAATAAATTCTCTTTCAACCAAAATTTTAGAAATTTAAAACTTTTAGTGGCATTATCATTAGAAGTGTTGAAAGAAATTTGCAACAGAGCATGATCTGATCCACTTCTAATGAAATTCTCTACTTCTATTAAAGGAAAAATACTCGGAATCTAGTCATTGCATAACACTCTATCTAGCCTTTTGAAAATGCAATCTTCATTCGATCTGCCATTCCACCAGGTATATTTGCTTTCAGTAAAGCTTTTATCTTCAAGATCACACATGTTAATACAGTGATTGTAATCCCTCTGCTTCTGTAACTAGAAGTCTCCTCATTTTTCCTACTCACTAGTAGTAACATTAAAATCTCCTCCAGCTATCCATGGTAATTGAAAATCTTGAGATATGTCATACTTTTTTTTCACAACTGTAGTCTCTCCCCCTACGTGCGTTTAGCATATACAAGGAAAATCAACATTTCCGAAGCTTGATATTGATTCTGTAGCTTTAGCTTAAGCTGTTGATCATCATCTCTCACAACTGTTTCTTCCAGTATTTCATCTGTAGCGATAGCTTTAGTGCACTGAGATGCCCTTTTTTAAGTATTACCAACAAAGAAAATAGGTCATTTTTGTGAAACCTATAAAAAAGAAAAGTAGGTCATTATTTTTTAAACGAAGGGAGTATAATAATTTTTGAATAAAAAAACTAATCCTTCTCTATATAAGACGTCCTTGCACACTTCATAACATTAATCTCATAAGAATTGCAAACTATAGTTTTTAAACTTTCTCTATAAGTTAAAACATCAATATCTTCATTCTCAATTATTTTTTTGACATAATTTTTTATATTTTTTTCTTGTTCATCTTGAAACACCCTAGGTTTGGACCCTTAAAAACTTTCCTGAATTTTAGGATTCTTGACATCATATGACTTATGGGTAGCAGTCGTATGATGGAGTACAGTTGGTATGCTCTTGATCGTATGCTAAGTAGTGTTGGTTGGTTGGTTGGATTGGTTTCTGGAATGGGTACGACTTGGTGGGTACGAGTCATATAGTTGGTGACGGGTCATATGATTTTGGTTTTTCCTTCACTTAATCTGAGACTTAGTAACTTAACTTGGATCTAAGTACGAGTGGCTCACTATGAGCCATAAGTTAGGGTATGAGTCGTACCATTGACTCATACGGTAGACAGTAATCAAACTTTCTTTGATTCTATTCTGCTAGAGATACGATTTAAGGGTACTAATCGTATGGTTGGGTTCGACTTGGTTTGGGTATGTCATATGTTGGACAATGTTGGGTACAAGGGAGAGGCCTAGGGTATGAGTTGTGTGTACCACTAGTATTGTAGGGTACGACTGCTATGGGGTAGTCGTACCATTTGACGAAAATTTTAAGCAGGTTAAGTTGGGGGTAATCTTTCCTCACTTAACCTCTTAAGGCCCCACGACTTATATCACTATTGGGATGTCATTTACCCTATTATTCTAATCTAAAACACTTAGAAACTCTCTCTAATTCTCTCTAAGGCTCTTGGGTAACGGAAGGCTAGGGTTTCATCTAGAGGATGAATTTGGGGCTTGTACGGGTAATTTTTCTCCATCATCTTCGTAGTCTAAGGCATGTACTCCTCCCTCATTGTTAGTTCCAACTAAAGTCATGTTTTATATAATTTTTCATGCATAATTATTGTATGTTTTTGGGGCTTTCAAATATATGTTAGGGTTTTGGTGTTAAATGCCTGGTTATGGTTTTCCCATGTTTTAATTATGTAATTGCATGCTTTAATGGTGGTTTGGACAATTGGTTGCATGGGAATGGTTAATTGGTAATTGGATTTGGTTTTGGAAATACTATGCCCCCAACATGTTTGATAAAATGTCTATGATAATGCTTTTACTATATTATTGGACTTTTAATGGAACTATTGCATGGTATGGTTTGGTAATGAAACCCTAAATGGTATAAATGATCTAAATAATTGGGAATGGCTAAATGGTAAGGTTTGGTGGTCATGGTTATGGTTAATTAAACTTCCAAGAGGGGTACAAGGGAATTCTCCAAGTAAACATAGTAATGAACGCCTTGTGGGGTACATTGGATTCCCCCAAGCAAACATAATGGAACACTTGTGGGGTACACGGGATTCCCCCAAGTTAACTTGATAATTTAATCTATGGGTACATGAGAATCTCTTTACATTAAAAAGTTGGCTAAGGACATTGCTTGCAAGCTATAGTCGGTACGACAATACCACTGTTGACACCTAATTTTTGCCCTCCACGATTAAGTTTAATTCTAAGTTTCTTCGATCCTAAATAAAATTACAACATTTATTTTATCTGAATAAAAAAATTAAAATATTTATGTACATAATTTTATCATTTTAAGTAGCGATTATATATTTTCGTATATACGAAATTGTATAATTCTCTTACTTAAATAATTATTTTATTGAAAATTAAATTTTAATCAAGAGTTATGTTGAAAATTTATTAAAATGGATAAAATCTTGATTCAAGTATAATTTATTCTCAAAAATAATTTATTTGATTTTATTAGATCAAGAACCTCGAAATTATAATAGTCGTTAATTTGATTCAAATTTTGAATAAATTTAGTCAATTTATAAATTTGACCTTAATTGAAATCAATTTGGCCACAATTGCAATGCAATTGCCCAATTGATTTTCTATATGGTTAAAATTTAAACAAATGTGACTAAAATGTAAACCTAGGGTTATTTATTGAATAATCTAATTCCTAACCCTTTTTATTCCATCAAAACCAGCCCATCCTTTTAAATTTTCAGCCCAAACTGCTAGCCCTTTTTTTTTAAATAATTGGGTTGCCAACTCAAAACAAGCACTCAGCCCAACACCTCTTCTCCCCTTCTTTTACCCTAATCAACCTAACAACAACACCATCAACCATTCTGGCCCCACATCCTAGCAGCCCAGCCGCCTGGCCCAATTACTCTACCCTGACCTGGCCCAGCTCTAATTCCCTTCCCCTTAAACCCGACAATAAACAACAATATCAGCGTTCAACCACGGCAAAAACACTCGTTACTACAACCCGACAACCAAACTCGAAATCAACCCGTGATCCAATCCGACCCGCCAAACACGACAACTCGTAACAACCATAATTTCATCGACAACAACTTCAATAAACAGACACAATTTCAACACTTAACAGTATAGTGACAAAAAAAACTCGCAATAATGTTCAGATTCTGTAAAAATCTCAGCTCATCTTATCTCAATTTTGAAATTCAAATTTCTAACTATTTTTTCCTTTTTACCCCTCCGTATCCCCCCAAAATCAATCTTAAATCTCCTATAAATACCTGTTGAAGAACAAGATAAAGGAGGAGAATTTATGGATAAAATTTTGGGAACTGTGGAGGCACATGCTTCTAATCTTACGTAATCGAAAATTCTTGAAGAACACACCCGAAAAGGTCGATTCCGACGAAAGGTTAAATTCTGACTAACCAAAAATTTAATCATCGTGGGGAAAGCTCCGTCGTAATAGGCTCGTTTGTCCTAGTTCCTGCTCCGAAAAAGGTTCGTTTGTCCTAGTTTGCTACCCTAAAAAGGTGAATACTTCATCCTCTTTTACATTTTCTTATGTTTGTGTGTCAAAAAGGAAAAAATCCGAACTTAACTTTATCGCGAATTTTGCACTGGCATGCGAATTTTTTATTTTGTTATTTTTTTAAAATTGGTCTTGTTTGAATGTTAGTCTAAAATTCTTCAGTTTTTTTGGTAATGTTTGTTGAGAAGAGTATTTCTATTGGTATTGCACAATGAGTACTGTGTTTGTTGAGAAGACTGTTTTGGTTGGTATTGCACAATGGGTACTATTTATTAGAGTTAATGGTCTTGTTTTGTGTTTTGCGGACCTAATAATGTCTTAGGCAAATCAACATTTGAATATTACTCTTATTTATCTTAGATTATATGCTTAACGTGAGAAGGATTGAGCTCTGTTAATGTGTTTGATGAGATTGCGCTCCTTTCCCGGGTATATCATGTTGTAAGGTTCAAGCTTTTTTGTGGTTTTTATATAATTGTCGGTGGTGCCTCAAACTTTTCTTTCTCCCAGTAGCATTATAGCACTTTCAAATTGTAAAACAAAAAATGATGTTTTTTTTGTGATATTAAGAATTTTGTTTTCATAAAGCTTAGCTTCAAAATCCCTTTCATGTGAAGTTGTAGATTAGGTGTCTAATTGATTAAATGAAACTGTTTTTCATTCCTCAAATGCTTGTAATTATGATCAAATCTTTAGAATTGTATGAGTTTAGGCTTTTTTGTTTGAAAATTATCGTGAACATTTATTTCAAATTAATTACTTTCTTTTCCCTTGATTCAGAATTTGAGCAAGCCTACCATGAGAGTTTCTCTTAATTTTTTTCGTTAAAATTACCTAATTTAGAAACGAGAAGGTTAGTCATCTTGGACTCGTCGGTTTAGTTTAAATCTAGAGATTTAGCATTTTTGTCCATTTGAGACATTACTTAAAATTATTTATTTCTATTAATTATTTAATGAATGAACTAAAATATTATAATTTGTCTACAGAGACTTGGTATGCACTACTGCTAATTCAAAATTACACCTGTGTTTACAATATTACATTTGTCTCTCTTGTAACACTGAGATCCTTGTGTTTATAATATTATATTTGTCTAACAATTGTTTTAAGCTATTTATTATTAATATAAAATAAACTGATAACAAATAATGACCAATAAGATAGTTCTAATCATGTGACTCTCTTTCGACAATTTAACTTTGAATAAAGTAAATAAAAAAGGTGCATGTTATGTACATGTTACCAATTATTTGGTGTAAACACCGAATATCTAATCAATATACATAGAATACGATCTATGGATATAAAAATGAAAGTGTCTTTTTCATGTTACTTTATCAGTATCATTGGTGATCGATTTAGTTTGGGAAATTAAAGCGCCAAGTTATTTCTATTTGGGCTATCCTCGCTTTGTGTTTAACATCTTTGGTATATAATGCGACCTACTTGCATCATAACTTCCCCCTTTCATCTAAAATGTGACCTTGGCTAGATAGATAAATATTTGTTTGCTTTCTTTCTTTTCTATCAAATTGACTGAAGTTGCGGTGTGAGATAGTTGTCTTTGTGATGTGTATTTTCTTATATGCTTAATAAACGTCTTTCTTCATATATTAACAAATTTGCTAATTCGCACTATCTTTCCCTTTGCATGAACTCCTACATCGAGTCCCTCGGAGTCCCATCCCTCGCATTTTGCTGGGTTAAACCCAACTTGCATCGAGTCAAGACTCATACCAAATCCACAAAATGGATTAATATACTATGCACAGCTTCTGGTATACATTCGTATACACCATATATAAAAGCTTTACAGGTCAAAGGTGGTTGATATATGCCAACATATGATACATAGTGAAGCTGAAAGCAAATATACAGTTATTTACATGTTGATATACAGTGAATATATGGGAAAATGTGAAAAAGGGGGTTGTTATTCACATAGTATACACTGCAGAAAAATGGACTGAAGTCCATATTCAAAGCCCAAAGGTGGGCGGCTTTATTGATGGGCTAACTAAGGGCCCAATTTCAATTCTTGTATTATTTTTGTAGCTTATATTGCTTATTTTTATTAACTAACCTTTTAATCAATTTGCCTAGACAAATTCCCTAAAGTGTTGTCTTTTTTATTTTATCTTAGTCTTCTTTTACTTAATTTATAATTTCTTCACCTAATTTATATTGTCGAAAACGGATTAAATTGGTTCCTTCGATTTTCTCCTTAAAATAAGTCTTTTAAAGATTAAGTATTTTTTTTCAAAATGACATTTGTTATGTTCATATGACTAATAGTCTATTTGGACTAAAGTAACTTTCTTCAAATTCAATAAACTAATTTTTCTTATAAATTTGAACTTTTCATGATAAATAAGCACTTTTAATTTAACACTCTCTTAGCATTTCTTCCAAAAAGAATTTTCTATAACATAATCGACCTTTCTATAATAATTAATAATAAGAAAATAATTTCATAATCTTCTTCTCCTACAAAAGCAAAATTCATTTTCCTCCTAAATTCGGAAAATTACAATTTAGTTCAATTCAAATAAATTATTTTCTCCTTTGAATAAATAAATGTCATTTTTAAATGTTTAAGTAAATAATTTTAATATTTTCTATAAAATCAAGTCTTTGCAAAAATTAGTCACTTTAATTAGTCAAGTTAGTTCTTTCTGGTAAACCGTTTTAAATGGACGCTTCTAAGTGCCTTAAAAACCTTTTTAGGCCGTTAATTAAACCCTTACCCAGTTTCTCTAGTTTTGAAGGTTTATTTCTGTTTTTGAACCTTTAAAACTATTTTTAGTTTTTTCTTGATTTTTTTTATAAAAATCAAGTGGTGACTCTGTGAATTTCTCAAAATTATTTCAAAATTTTCTTGAATCTTTTGAAATAGTTTTAAGAAGGTCAAAACCATTTTCTCGCCAAAAGAAATTCAAAAAAGGGATAAAACACCACTACTCATACCCTTGGTTAATAATAATGGCATAATGAATTGGTTGGATGGTAATGATTTTAATTGGGCAATAATGACGGAGTGTGATAGCTAACCGTGAATGTGCAAGTCCAAAGCACAGACACTGGAAACTCATATTTGCCGACGTGAGGGTTGGTCATAGGAACCATATATGATACTATGAGGTACATGAGGATCCTCTAAGTACACTATACATATGTATTATGGAGGGCGAAGGGTACTTGGGAATCCGCTACTCTTATGGTATCTACGGTTCGTGCGGCTACACGTATCGGGGCCTATTCAGGTGGTTACATTGGGCCCATATAACCCGTGGATGGTTCTAAGACGGTTAAGCTACACATTCCTAGGTTAATAATTTTAAAGGTATGCTAAAACCGACTCCTTTTCCTGGCATGGTTATATATATATATGTGTGTATGGTCTGTATGCATATGGTTGGGTTACTAGGTTTTACTGGATGGAATTATTTTATCCTTATCCTGAGTTCATGCTAGTGTTCACCCACTAACCCGTCTTCGGGCGGTTGTATCCCCACGCGATGTAGGAACCGACCATTCTATTCCTCCTGCTTAGTGATTGAATTCGGGATCAATTGTTGGATTAAAGTGGTGAGCTTCCATATTTTGGAAGGCTCCATTTCATATCATGGATGTCTTTACATACTTTGGTTATTTTATGGATATTGGTTTTGGCTATAGTCGGGGGCATGTCCCAATCGGATATTGTTTTTCTTTTGGTTTGAGACGTTGTGGAACTACTATGGGTTGGAATGGGCGATGTCAATATTGGTGTTAACCTTGTTGATATCGTTGGACTGAATTTATGATTGTTTTATCCTTTTATGTTATATTATGGACATAAACTTGGTTTATTATATTGGTTTGGTTATGGTTGTTAGTTGGTACTATATGGTTGGACTTGTTTGGCTTGGTTACGATTATAGACCTATCCCAAAGTCTAGTATTGTAATAAACGCTATCTTATTTTACGTTCAAATTTATTATGTGTATTTAGAGGTTGGGTTGGGTAACATGAGTGGTTTTCGGTCCTGGTTGGACTTAGGATGCCCATTATGACATGGCCCTGATTCAGATCGTGTCAAGTTGGTATCAGATCTTTAGGTTCATGATCAATTAGGAGACCACAAAGCCGTGTCGAGTAGAGTCTCTTTTAAGGGTGTGTAGTACGTCACACTCATAAAAGAGAGGCTACAAGACATTTAAGAATATTTTATTTTCTTCGTATTCTATTTTCAAGCTTGGAGCCTAAGTCCTAAAATATTCTAATCCTGGTTTGTCCGTTTTTCAGATCATGCCTCGACGATCTGAGATGCAAGAAAACTCCTTTGTCCCAATCGGGGATGATATTGATGGGACACGTACTACTCAAAAGATCCATACTCGATCTATGGGTTCAGTCCCTGATATTTCTAGAGTTTTATCGATTGCTACTAGTCCTCCTCAGGGTGAGGTAACAAATGCAGAATTTTGCCAATTAATTCATATTATTGCTCAGTTGGTTACTGCTCAGGCTGAGCGGGATGCGTCAGGTGTTTCATCTGCTGAGGCCACAAGGGTTGACCAGTTTATAAAGATGAATTCTCCTACTTTTACTAGTGTGAAGGTGGAGGATGATCCTCAGGGGTTTCTTGGATGAAATGGAGAAAATCTTCAGGGTGATGCAGGCCACTAATATGGAAGGGGTGAATTTTGCTGCTTATTAGCTTAAGGATGTCGCATACCAATGGTACGAGGAGTGGGATAGGGCGAGAGGTGATGTTGAGAATTTGAATTTGTGGGAGACTTTCTCTAATGCTTTTCTAGATCGTTTCTTTCCTCGGGAGTTGAGAAAAGCGAAGGCGGAGGAATTTGTTAATCTGAGACAGGGAAAAATATCGGTCAAGAAATATGCCCTGAAATTTCATGAGATTTCTATGTATGCTTCAAAATTGGTGTCTGATATGAGGAAAAGAATGAAAAAGTTCACTTCTGGACTATCTCGGGATTTGGTCCTTGAAAGCAAGATTGCATTGCTGATAAAAAATATGGAAATTTCTAGGTTGGTGGTTCATATGCATCAGATGGAGGAGGAAAAGAGGAAGAAGGCTGATTTTGGGAAAATGCAGGGTAAGAAGTTCAGGTCATCTGAACAGGGTGATGCTCAACAGCAAGGTGGTTGGGATGACGGTAAGTGGCTAAAGAATAAGTGGGGGAGTTCTAGTTCCTTTTCTTCCACTATTGTTTCTTACCCAAAATAGTTGGGTGATAAGCGTCTGTAAGGTGGCGATAATTTTTGGACACAGAGTGCCCAATCTCAGGCAAGTGGGGCTCAGTCAGCCTTATCATGCCCTCCTTGTCGGTTCTGTGGTAGGTTGCATAGGGGTTTCTGTGATGAGGGGAGGGATAAATATTTCAAATGTGGTCAGCCCAGCCATATGCTTAGAAATATTCGGTTGGTAAGGGTGCTTTGGGGGTGAGTAAGGTTCCGGTTACTTCATCTTTGGCTCCCGCACCAAAGGGTGATGCTTTTGCATCTGTTTCTTCTTCTAGTACCGGCACAGGTTGGAATAAGTTATATGCTCTTACCACTCGGTAGGAATCTGAGGCATCACCTGATGTCGTGACTGGTACATTACAACTTTTTTCTTATAACGTGTATTGTTTGTTTGATCTGGGGTCCACTCTCTCTTATGTGACCCCATTTGTGGCTGTGTATTTTGGTTTTGATCCCGAGGTTATTTCGAATCCTTTTTTTGTTTTTACCCGGTAGGTGACTTTGTGATTACTAAAATGGTCTATAGGGGGTATGTGGTATCTGTGTAACGCCTCGAGTCTACACCCCGGACGTCACATGGAGCTTGCGACCCCGAAGGATCACAAGTCAACCCATGACTGGTACCTGCTGTGAGCACTGAATAATAATACTGAAATAAATATGGAAGTTAGGCTAAAGTTGCCATAAGGTTCATAACTGAAAAATAAATACTAATAAATAAATACTGAAAAACTGAACATCTGTCTGAAATAATCTAGTCTAAAGCCTATAACTGTCTGAATATAGAGTTGATGGGACAAGTCCCCAACTAACTCCGACTACTGAATATATTGAACTACTAAAATACTAAAATAATAACTTTGTCCTTGAACTATGAGGACTCATCACTATATCTGATGCTGATAGACTGGGCTGCTAAGTACGGTCAGGAGCCTGTGCGTCTGAACCTATGATATAAGAAATCATAGCGCAAAAGAAAGAGTATGCGTCAGTACTTTGAATATACTGGTATGCTAAGTGAGGTAGGATGATATGCAAGGGTTCATATGCATGAATAGTAACTTGCTAAATAATATGAATATAACTGGATGAGAGTACATGTATGGCTGAAACTACAGAAATACTGATTTAGCAATACTATGCGCATGACTACATATACTATAACTGAGATCATACTAATACTGGATACTGAGTTTTGATAACTAAATGACTTATATCTGAGTTTTTCTGCTAACTGTACTACTGATAGCTGGGTGACTATTTCTGACAGTCCTAATCTTGTAGAACAGAACTAAGTTCTATACTGAGCTGGGTGACTGTGTCTGACAGTCCTGATTCTATAGAACTGAACTGAGTTCTATACTAAGTCTGAAACTGAAACTGAAACTGTGGGAGTGTTCATCTAACCGACATACCCCTATTATAAACTATGTTGATGTCCAACCTATGACCCCAGTTGGAAGGGTGTTAGCACCTTGCCAAGGGATACTAACAATGGTTGTAAGTTAATTCTATTTGACAGGAAGACATTTCATCAACCCTCACTGGCAGAAAAACTCGTACGAGATGCATCAACCCTTGTCTGGCAGGAAGATATCTCAACCTACACTGGCTATGTAGTTCTGTAATGCAAGGATTGCTACTAAGGGTCAAACTCTCTACTGGCAGGAATTCCCCTATCCTTGAGTTCACTCGGTGCTGATTCCTACTCCCAACTGAATAGATACTAAACTGATTTTTAGACTGTTCTCAGTTTGACTGAAGTGTTACTGATCGTGATGTCTAAATGAACTGGACTGAGTTCACTAGGTTCTGTAACTGACTGAGTATTACTGTTCGTGACATTACTGAAACTATTCTATAGCTACTGAAATTTTAGGAAAACAACTAGATTTTCGGGTATTGAATACCCCCAGGACTCGATAACATTGAAAGTAAAACATGGCATGATCATAATAGCATAACAATAGTAGCTTGTTAACAATACTTTCATTTAGACATTTTGTCAAACACTTGAGAGGCATGAACTTGTGCACATACTATTATGTCATGATTTCACCCTTCAACTCACATGAACATTTTATCAAACACTTGGGGAGCATAATTCATGCACATAATAATAATAAACATGCAAGCATCATGACCACAATCCCAACTTACAAATTCAAGGGGCTTTTAACATAAATCCACATAACACTATACAGGTTAATTACTTCACATGAAACTTATCATAAATCATGGATTAGAAACCTAAATAACATCATAATCATAAATACAATCAAATTCAACATGAAATTCATGAAAGCAATCAACTTGTAGTTTTAAAAGAGGTTCTTGAACTCCAAGGGTGGAAGGAAACCCTTGGATGAACACCTAACATACCTTGGTAATCAAATTTGTGAAGATTGATGGTGTGCTCTTAAAGCTTGGACTTGAAATTGAATGCTCTAGGGTTTATTCTTGAGAGAGGTTTGAGAGAAATTGAGAGAAAGTGGGTGGTTTTTGCCCTTAGATAGTTTAATCTCGTGTTTTGGGGTTGAGTAAAAGTGGGAAAATGACCTAAATACCCCTCTAGATGCAAACTTTTAATTACTGAAAAACATGCCCAGCGCCGCAACGATGGGGTCAATGAGATGGTCGACGCGGTGCGTTGATATCGCGTTAGCTCACTAGAATTTGCACTAAATGCTGGGGAAAATATCTGTCGATGCGATAAGCGATGCAACGCGTTGAGATCGCATTGACTCACTATTTTCGATATCGAAACAAACTTCTAACGAGGTCCAAAAAATTTAAAACTCGCCCGAGAACATTCATTGACATCCCTGATCATGAATCGATTTAAAAATTGATATTTTAAGGTCATAAGGGTCGTAAATAAAATCATGGAAATACCTAGGTCCTAAAATGAGACTAAGTGTCATTACTTAGCTGAAATTTTTCTAATATCGGGACCTCTTTTCATGCTCTAAAGGACTGAGTTAAGCTAGGATTTTGTAAGGTCTTACAATATCTCCCTCTTTGGAACATTCGTCCTCGAATGAGACTGACTAAGCTAAGAATACTAATAGATTGAACTTACATACTGAACATGCACAACTGAAGCATGATTACATGACTAAAACTACTGATATACTGAGTTTCCATACTGAACATGCATAGCTGAAGGATGACTGGATTCTGAAGACATGACACATAACTGAGCTGTTTCATGAAGGTATGCATGATATGAGAATGTTATGCAACTGAAATCGACACCGAGTTTGTAAAGGTAATCTGAGCATGAAACTGGTTAAATTTAAGAAAAACTGTTACCTTGAGCTAATTCTGAGTTTGCGGAGATGAGGTGAGGATACTTGGTCCGCATATCTACTTCTGCTTCCCAAGTAGCTCTCTCAATGGACTGATTCCGCCAAAGAACTTTGACTAGAGGAACTTCTTTGTTCCTCAGTCTGCGAACCTGATGATCAAGAATTTCAACTGGAACTTCTTCATAAGAAAGACTATTCTGAACATCTATACCCTTTATAGGGATTACAACTGTTGGGTCACCAATGCATTTCTTAATCAAGGAGACATGAAACACTAGGTGCACTGAAGCTAGGTCTGAAGGCAACGCAAGCTCGTAAGCTACATTTCCAAAACGGCTGAGGATTTTGTAAGGACCGAGATATCGGGGACTGAGTTTCCCCTTCTTGCCAAACCTCTTCACTCCCTTCATAGGCGAGATATTCAAATATATATAATCACCAATCTCAAACTCGAGATCTTTTCTTCGCACATCCGCATACGATTTATGTCGGCTCCGAGCTGTCTTAAGCCTTTCCCTGATCAACTGAACTTTTTCTAAGGTATCAAATACTAAGTCAGGACCTACCACTGCGGCCTTACCCACTTCGAACCAACCAATGGTAGATCTACATCTCCTCCCATAAAGCGCTTCAAACGGAGCCATCTGAATGTTGGAATGATAGCTGCTATTATACGTGAACTCAATCAATGGTAAGTGGTCATCCTAACTCCCCTTAAAGTCAAAGGCACACGCTCTTAACATATTTTCTAGAGTCTGAATGGTCCTTTTTGCTTGACCGTCTGTCTGAGGGTGGAAGACTGTATTGAGGTGAACTTGGGTACCAAGACCCTTTTAGAAGGCTTTCCAGAAATAAGAGGTGAACTGCGTACCTTATGGGTGTCAAGTGGGCTGGGCCGGGTCAACCCAGAATCGGCCTGTGAAATTTAGCCGGGTTATGGGCCGATCCGGGCTGGGTTGTGGTTAGGTGGGCCGGGTTCGAGTGCAATAGTAAATTTTTTAAAAACAACCCTAAACCGGCCCACTTAGCCCAACCCGATCTAACCCACCTAAACCCGATCAAACTCGGTTAAAAATCCGGTCAAAACCGGTCAAAATCCAAAAAGAAAAAGTTTTTTTTCCAATATACGCTATATATACCCACCTATATACATTTTAAATACGTTAAACAATATATATACACTATATATATAGTATATACTACATTTGAATTTAAACATATATACACATATACACAATTACACATGTAATCGTGTATACGACTATACGCTAGTTAAATATATATATTACTCTAAATAAAACGTATACTACAAGATATATACTACAATATAATGATATATACACTAATTGATAAAACATATACACATGTATACGTTAAATATATACGTCTATAGAAGTTATATACACATACATACGTACCATTCAATATATACGTACTACTTTAAATAAAATATACTACAATATATAGACACACTATATATATAGTTATACACTAATTTATAAAACATATACACATGTATACGTTAAATATATACGTCTATAGAAGATGTATACACATATATACGTACCATTCAATATATACGTACTACTTTAAATAAAATATACTACAATATATATATACTACAATATATACACACACTATATATATAGTTATACACTAATTTATAAAATATATACATATATATACGTTAAATATATACGTCAATAGAAGATATATACACATATATACGTACCATTCAATATATACGTACTACTTTAAATAAAATATACTACAATATATAGACACACTATATATATAGTTATACACTAATTTATAAAACATATACGCATGTATACGTTAAATACATACGTCAATAGAAGATATATAAACATATATACGTACCATTCAATATATACGTACTACTTTAAATAAAATATACTACAATGTATATATTCTACAATATATACACACACTATATTATAGTTATACACTAATTTATAAAACATATACACATGTATACGTTATATATATACGTCAATAGAAGATATATACACATATATACGTACCATTCAATATATACGTACTACTTTAAATAAAATATACTACAATATATACACACACTATATATATAGTTATACACTAATTTATAAAACATATACACATGTATACGTTAAATATATACTATTTTAGAAAATATATACACATATATACACTATTTTAAATAAAACGTATGCTACTTAATATAATAAATTAATACTAGTATAATACTTAATAGTAAATTAATAATATATTAAAACTAAGTTTTTAATTTAAACTAGAAATTCAATTTAAATCATTAAATGGAAAAAATTACAAAGTACTAAGGAATGAATGAATGTTGAATTTTATTTATTGCAAAATGATCCAAAATTTATAATTTACATAATGAAAAATCTAAAAAATTTGCATCATTTTCTCCAACTCATTCATGTTAATATTAACGGGAACTTGCATAGGATAGTCAAAGTAAACGGAGGCAAAATCATGTGTTGGACTTGATTCAGTTGAGTTCTCCCATGAAGTCATAATTTCTTCAAGTCTCTGCTCGTCGTTCGGCTCCGCTTCCATTCCTTGATTTCTTCATTCGGCTCTAATCCAATCTCTGAGGCAAACGAGAACATTCATTGCATTGCTTCCCAATGAATGTCGGTTGTCTCCAAGTTGCTGTCGTCCTTGACTAAAACCGTTCTCCGATGCAACGGTTTGACATTGGAACATTCAAGATATCTCTAGCTAATCTTGAAAGCACAGGACATTATGTTTCATTAATCCTCCACCAATCCAACGCGTTAATCCATCGTCTGCGATTCTCTAGCGGCGACCGAAGATAATACTTAAGCTCTTCCCGATAAGTTGATGTGTAAGCTCCCTCCTCGACATTGTTCCAATAATTTAAATCACAAAAGTGATCAGGAAAACCACTATGTGCCGGTCTTTTAGAAGATGATGGCTCCTCGGTAGGATGAGGAGCGACAGTTGGAGTGATATTTGTAGGTACGGCTAAATCAACTAAATCAGCATAGTGATTATATAATTTATCTATGTATTCATTCGCATCCCCCATAGCCATCCACAAATCAGGTTGTACTTGTTGAGAATCATTGTTAGTATTTATTTCTAAATTAGCATAAATAATAGTACTAAAGTGGCACATAGTATTATATTTCATGCACAGATTAAGCATATCACCAACCAAGTAAATAGGGGAAATTGAAAAAAATATTTTTTAAATTTAGCAAATATGGCACCAACAGCATCTTTGTAACCTTCTTTATTTTTATGTTCTTTGAGTAAAGCAAAAATATCGGCTATATATGTCAAAATATTACAAACAGTAGGATAATAAGCACCGAAAAATTCAACCGTATCTATATAAAAAAAATCAAAAACTTAACAAGATCATTAATTACAACCCAATCAGAATCATGTAACATGCAATCAGCAGAATCAGCAAACGAACCACAATATTGGTTAAAAGATAGTGTAATAGGAACTCTATATTTATAACAAGTTTTTAAAAAATCATACGTATCATTCCATCTAGTTTCACATTCTTCAGGCATCAATATCGGTGCAAGTCTATTTTGTTCACATTTAAGTTTAAAGTCTCTAATTCTAGTTCTACGATTATTTTCTTGAATAAAACCAACGGCAAGACGATTTTTTTCAATATAAAACTCAAAAAACTCAAGACCATCTCTTACAATTAAATTATATATATGACATGCACACTTAATATGAAAAATTTTAGGTAACGACAGAGATAGCTTAGATTTTAATTTTGTTATAACAGTCTTGTTGCTAGAAGCATTATCAAAAGCAATACATAAGATTTTATTTTCGATACTGTAAAATTCTGCAACTTTAGCAATCGAATCAGCAATAAAATCTCCAGTATATTTACGATCTTCATCATATAAAAAAGCAAGAATACGTTTTTGCATAATAAAACTACTATCTATTCAGTGAAAAATAATAGTTAAATAATCATTTTTATTTACAGCATGCCCAAGATCAAAAGTTAGGGACATTCTACATTGAATATTTTTTAACAATGTTGATAAATAAAAATAATATTGTTAATGAAGTCTAAAAATATCGGCCCGACAAGTACTTCTAGGAATACCATTAAACATAGGATTATAAATTGCTTGAATATAGTGAATAAAGACATCAGAAGAAGAAAACTAAAAGGCAAACAACCCACAACTACCATTTTAGCTATTTCTTCTCGGTCCCTCAATTTATTATACTTCTTCATTACCTGACTGGTTGCTAGGTCCATTCTAGTTTGCGTTTGCCCACCAATATCCGCACCACCTCGTGCAATATTTAACTCTCTTTCGTGAGCATCACCTATATGTCTCATTAACGTACCCGTACCCCCTTGTTTGCCTCCGCTTTTATGCTTATATATTTGTTAACAAATATTGCATTGCACCTCAGTATCTGATATACGTTCAAGAAATTGTCATGCAATACTAGTTGTTTTACGATATCTTGGGGCACGGGGAGGACGGGGAAGGAGATTAACCGATTCAGATCTAACGTTAGCATTTCCTACTGTGGGTGTCTCACCAATATTTCCATCATCTTCGTCTAAATTAACTGCATCTACTTCATTTACTTCTTCTATACCATAATTTTCCTGAGCTTCTACATAATCCATATCGTGGGCACCTACACCTAAAGGTACGCCTACTTCTTTCTCAAAAGGTTGACTAAGCGGTGCTGGAGGCACACGGGTATATCTACTACTTGAAGTACCTCTACCACTAGTAATTCGCTTTTTACTACCACTACCATTTTCGGGACAAAAAATTTTAACACCTTTAGTAGCGAGGTTTCTTAATTTATCCATAATATAAATTAAACTAAAAAAATTAAAAATACACAAATATAATAAAATTAAATATTCAACAATTAATACACTAAATAAAAATTAAACGTAAGAGATGGAATGACAATACCAAATTTTGGAAGTATCCGAAGGTTGCGACTTTAGAAACTTCCATTCGTACTTTGTAATCGCAAAATTAAAAATTTAAAGTGAGTATTTTAGGAAATTAAATATATAGAATGTTTGAGAATTGAGATTTGAGAGAGAATGAGAATTGAGAAAATAAAAAATTGTGTGAAAAATGATTTGAAAGTGTAGGGTATTTATAGGATTTTTTTTTTGGTTAAAAAATAATTTTAAAAGTAATTTTTTTTTTTAATAAAAAAGGCCAAACTAGCCGTTTGGACCCAAAAACGGTTATATAGCCATTGGGCCAACGGCTAGTTTGGGCCCAACGATCCAAAGCCCAATTTTTTTTTTAAAAAGTAAACCAGGCCAGTTTCGAGCTGGTTAACCGGCGGGTCCGGACCGGGCTTGGTCTGGGCTGGGTTAACCAGGCTCAACGAAAAAAATTAACCAGCCCGGTACCCGATACCCTACAGCCCATGGGCTGACCGGACTGGGTCAAACCGAGCTGGTTTTCTTAAATGGGCTGGGTCAACCCGGCCCGTTTGACAGGCTTATCGTACCTCTATCTGAAATAATGGACAATAGAACTCCATGCAATCTGACCAACTCTCTAACTTAGAGCTTGGCATAACCCTCGGCTGAATAAGAGGTATGAACTGGTAAGAAATGAGCTGATTTGGTCATCCTATCCACAATGGCCCAAATCAAATCATGCTGGCGACGAGTACGGGGCAAACCCGTAACAAAATCCATGTTCACCTCCTCCCACTTCCAAGTGGGAATACTGAACTCCTGTATAACTCTACTAGGCTTTTGATGCTTAATCTTAACCTGATGACATGTCGAGCACTTAGATACACACTCTGTGATGTCTCTTTTCATCTCACTCCACTAATAGACTTCCCGTAAGTCATGGTACATCTTGGTGGACCCTGGGTGAATCGAGTAGCTCGCACCATGTGCTTCTGCAAGAATCCGTTGTCTCACGCCATCTACACATGACACACATAGTTTACCCTGGCAGTGTAACACACCATCTCCCCCTTAGGAGAAAACCTCTACTTTCTGATATCTCACTGACTCTTTTAGTTTAACTAAACTGGGATCCCTGTCCTGCTTTTCTTTTACTTCGAAAACCATAGATGATTCCGAACTATTTTGCACCCATACGCTACCTTCTGCTGAATCGACTAAGCGAACACCTAGTAGGGAAAGCTGATGAACTTCCTGAACTAACTTTCTCTTACCATCATTCACGTGAGCAACACTACCCATAGACATCCTATTGAGAACATCAACCACTACATTGGTCTTGCTCGGATGATACAAAACACTCATGTCGTAGTCTTTCAACAACTCTAACCACCTTCTCTGACGCAGGTTCAGATCTTTTTGAGAATATACATACTGCAGGCTTTTATTGTCTGTGAACACATCAACATGTACTCCATACAAATAATGCCTCCAAATATTTAAGGCAAACACTACAGTTGCTAACTCAAGATCATGAGTGGGATAATTCTTTTTATGGAGCTTAAGCTGTCTAGAGGCATAGGCTATGACCTTACCTCTCTGCATCAAAACACACCCCAAACCAACTTTGGAAGCATCACAATATACCACAAACCCATCTAAACCATATAGTAAAGTCAAAACTGGGGTTGTAGTGAGTCGAGTCTTCAACTCCTGAAAACTCTTCTCACAAGAATCTGATCACTGGAACTTGACTTTTTTCTGAGTCAATATGGACATGGGGGATGCAATAGATGAAAACTCTTCCACAAACCATCGGTAATAGCCATCCAAACCCAAGAAACTCCTGATATCTGACGGAGAGATGGATTTGGTCCATTTTCTCACTGCTTTGATCTTTTGAGGGTCAACTCTAATGCCATCACCGAAAACTATATGACCAAGGTAAGCTACTAACCTTAGCCAAAATTCGTATTTACTGAATTTGGAAAACAACTGATGGGCTCTGAGGGTCTGTAAAACTATTCTAAAATGGTTTGTAGGACCATGTTCACTGCAGGAGTAGACAAGAATGTCATCAATGAAAACTATGATGAACATGTTCAAGTACTTCTTGAACACACGGTTCATCAAGTCCATGAAAGCTGATATGGCATTGGTAAGACCAAATGACATGACTAGGAATTCGAAGTGACCATACCGAGTTCTGAAAGTTGTTTTCGGAATATCACATTCTCTGACTCAGAGCTGATGATAGCCTGATTTGAGGTCTATGTTAGAAAAGTAACTGGCACCCTGAAGTTAGTCAAATAAGTCATCGATTCTAGGAAGTGGATACTTGTTCTTAACCGTGACATTGTTCAACTGACGGTAGTCAATACATATTCTAGAGAACCATCTTTCTTACGCACGAACAGAACTGGTGCACCCCAAGGGGATACACTGGATCTGATGAATCCCTTATCTTGGAGATCTTTCAACTGTTTTTTTAACTCTTTGAGTTCTGCTAGAGCCATTCTGTATGGCGAGATAGAGATAAATTGAGTATCAAGAAGAAGGTCTATTCCAAAGTCAATTTCCCTCTCGAGAGGAACTCCGGGAAGATCTTCGAGGAACACATCTGGAAGTTTACATACTACTGGAACTGACTTAAGACTAGGAGTTTCGAAACAAGAATCCTTAACTCAAACAAGATAGAAGACACACCCCTTGGATATCATTTTCCTCACCCTTAGGTAGGAAACAAACTAACCCCTAAGTGCTGAAGTACTATCCCTCCATTTTAGGAAAGGTTCATTCAAAAACTGAAAATAGACAATTTTGTTTCTGCAGTCAAGTGAAGCATAGCATGAATGGAGATAATCCATGCTGAGAATGACATCAAAATCCGTCATATCTAGCTCTACTAAGTCTGCTGATGTAAATTTCTGAGATACCATAACCGGACAGTTCATGTATACCCATCAGACTATGATAGATTTACCTACTGGGGTAGAGACTGAGAAGGGCTCTGCTAGGATTTTGGGACTGACTCAGAAGTCAACAGCTATATAAGGAGTTACAAAGGACAAAGAAGCTCCTGGATCTAGCAAAGCATAAACATGTAAATGATAAACTTGTAACATACCAGTGACCACATCAAGAGAACTTTCCTAATCCTGTCGGGACTGAAGTGCATAGAGTCTATTTGGGCGCTGCCCACTGGTGGCACTGGAAGTGGCACCTGCTGAATTGGGCGTCCGAACTGAGCTGGGGGACGATTATGCTGAATCTGTGAACCCACTTGAGGACACTCACTGACCCTATGGCCTATCTTGCTGCATTCAAAACATACATCACTGCCAGCTCGACAGATACCCTGATGGTTCCTGCCATATTTCTGGCAAAGAGAATTTGTTCGGGCACTACTAACACTACCCTAGGGTTTAGGGCCTAGTGCCCTATCTTTATTACCATCTCTAAATTTTGGCACTGGAGCATTGGCTGAGGATGGAGATGGAACTAAATATTTTGGGTGGAACTGAGAATGATTACCACCCTCTGACTTAGGTTGAGTGAAGTTGAAGTTACTTGTTCTAGATTTTTTGTTCTCCCTCTCATTCTCCTTATTATTAGCCTACTCTATCTGCTGAGCATGGACCATAAGCTTGGATATGTCCATCTCCTTAATCAGCATCGCGATCCTACACTCCTTGACCACACTGTTAGACACACCCGACACAAACTTACTCATCTTAGATCTATTATCTGTTACCTATGAGAGGCATATCTAGATAACTGATTAAACTTAAGAGAATACTCTTTAACTATCACGTTGCCCTATTTCATATTAATAAACTCCAAAACCTTAGCTTCTCTTAACTCCAGTGGGAAGAACCTATCAAGGAAAGCAGTAGCAAACTCCTCCCATTCTACGGGCCCTGCATCTGTGCCCCTATCTACCTTCCACTACTTAAACCATGTATGAGCCATATCCTTCAATTAATACACAGCTAACTCAGTACTCTCACTAGAAGTCACCCCCATGATATTTGTGACTTTCTGCACCATGTCAAGGAATTCTTATGGGTCCTTCTCAGGAATAGACCCTGTAAATAATGGAGGATTCATTCGGGTGAAGTCCCGAATTCTAGCTGTAGCAGTACTGGCTACTGGGTTGGCCTGAACGGTAGTTGGGCATTTATTTTGGGCTGCCACAGAATAAGCTAAAGTGGTAAAAGCTTCTTTGAATTATGCGTGGGAGACATACTCGTCTAGGGGATCTTCCTGAATGGGTGAAGGTGCTAGATGATTTCCAGTTCTTCTTCTGTTGGTTCTTTTGGGAAGCATATTCTCTAAATAGAACAAAACATTGGATTAGACAGAAAGTTTAACATGATTTCATACTCACTTGGACCATATAAAAATGCCTCATAGCTTCTTGTCCATAAGTGTTGTGCGCTACACACCCATGTCCCATGCACAAGACTCTACTAGACGTGGCTTTTAGACTCCCTAGGACTCTGTTGAACCTTAGGCTCTGATACCAAGTTTGTAATGCCCCGAGTCTACATCACAAACGTCACACGTTGCTTGTGACCCTGAAGGACCATAAGCAAACCCATGACTGGTACATGCTGTGAGCATTGAATAATAATACTAAAAAAATACGAAAGTTAGGATAAAGTTTCCATAAGGTTCTTAACTAAAAACAAATACTGATAAATAAATACTGAAAAATTGAACATTTATCTGAAATAATCTAGTCTGAAGCCTCTAACTGTCTGAATATGGAGTTGATCGGACAAGTTCCCAACTAACTCCGACTACTGAATATACTAAACTACTGAAATACTAAAAGGATAACTCTATCCTCGAACTATGAGAACTCACCACTATATCTGCTGCTGATAGTCTGGGCTGCTAAGTACGGTCAGGAGCCTGTGCATCTGAACCTATGATATAAGACATTATAGCGCGAAAGAATGAGTATGCATCAGTACTTTAAATGTACTGATATGCTAAGTGAGGTAGGCTTATATGCAAGGGTTCATATACATGAATAATAACTGGCTAAATAATATGAATATAACTGGATGAGAGTACATGTATGACTGAAACTGCTGAAATGCTTATTTTACAATACTGTGCGCATGACTACATATACTGTAACTAAGATCATGCTAATACTGGTTACTGAGTTCTGATAACTAAATGACGGATATTTGAGTTTTTCTGATAACTGTACTACTGATAGTTGAGCCACTGTTTCTGACAGTCCTGATCCTGTAGAACTAAACTGAGTTCTATACTAAGTCTGAAATTGAAACTGTGGGAGTGTTCATCTAACCGATATACCCCAATTATAAACTTTGTTGGGGTCCAACCTGTGACCCTAAGTGGAAGGGTGTTAGCACCTTGCTAAGGGATACTAATAATGGTTGTGAGTTAACCCTATCTGGCAGGAAGACATTTCATCAACCCTCACTAGCAGGAAAACTCGTACGAGATGTATCAACCCCTGTCTGCAATGAAGATATCTTAATCTACGCTGGCTATATAGTTTTGTAACACAGGGATTGCTACTAAGGGTCAAACCCTCTACTAGAAGGAATGCCCCCATCCTTGGGTTAGCTCAGTGCTGATTCCTACTCTCAGCTGAATAGATACTGAATTGTTTTCTAGACTATTCTCGGTTTGACTGAAGTGTTACTGATCATGATGTCTAACTGAACTGGACTGAGTTCACTGGGTTTTGTAACTGACTAAGTATAAATGTTCGTGACATTACTGAGACTATTCTGTAGCTACTGAAATTCTAGAGAAACAGCTAGATTTTCGGGTATTGAATACCCCCAGGACTCGATAATATTAAAAGTAAAACATGGCATGATCATAATAGCATAACAATAGTAGCTTGTTAACAATACTTTCATTTAGACATTTTGTCAAACACTTGAGAGGCATGAACTTGTGCACATACTATTATGTCATGATTTTACCCTTCAACTCACATGAACGTTTTATCAACCACTTGAAGAGCATAATTCATGCACATAATAATAATAAACATGCAAGCATCATGACCACAATCCCAACTCACAAATTCAAGGGGCTTTTAACATAAATCCATATAACACCACACAAGTTAATTACTTCACATGAAACTTATCATAAATCATGGATTAGAAACCCAAATAACATCATAATCATGAATACAATCAAATTCAATATTAAATTCATGAAAGCAATCAACTTGTAGTTTTAAAAGAGGTTCTTAAACTCCAAGGGGGGACGGAAACCCTTGGATGAACACCTAACATACCTTGGTAATCAAATTCGTGAAGATTGATGGTGTCTTCTGGAAGTTTGGACTTGAAATTGAATACCCTAAGGTTTGTTCTTGAGAGAAATTGAGAGAAAGTGAGTGGTTTTTGCCCTTAGATAGTTTAATCTCGTGCTTTGGGGATGAATAAAAGTGAAAAAATGACCTAAATACCCCTTTGGATGTGGACTTTTAATTACTGAAAAACGTTCCCCGGCAACGCACAGACCGTTGCATCGCGTCGATCCCATCGACGAGATGGCCGACCCGACGCATCAATATCGCATCGACTCACTGGAATTTGCACTGAATGCCGGGGGAAATATTCTTCGATGTGATAAGCGATGCGATGTGTCGAGATCGCATTGACTCACTACTTTTGCCATCCAAACGAGCTTCTAACGAGGTCCAAAAAATCTAAAACTTGCTCGAGAATATCCATTGACATCCCTGATCATGAATCGACTTAAGAATCGATATTTTAAGGTTATAAGGGTCATAAATAAAATCATGAAAATACCGAGGTCCTAAAATGAGACTAAGTGTCATTACTTAGTTGAAATTTTTCTAAGTCTGGGACCTCTTTTCATGCTCTGAAGGACTGAGTTAAGCTAGGATTTTGCGAGGTCTTACAATCTATTAGTATTAGGCCAACTTTGGAGGATTTGTTTTAACTTGATATGGTGGATTTTGATATTATTCTGGGGATGTATTGGTTACACTCTTGTTATGCATCCTTAGACTGCTGGACCCGTAAGGTTGTCTTTAGGTTCCCTGGTGAACCGATTATTGAGTGGGAGGGTGGTTTCCTTGCTCTTAGGGAAATGTTTTTTTCATATATTAGAGCTCGAAGATTAATCTTCAGAGGGTGGCTCTATCATCTTGTCCGGGTTAAAAATTCTAATTCGGAAAGACTTTCTTTACATTTGGTTCCGGTGGTAAATGAGTTTTCTGAGGTCTTTCTGAATGATCTTCCTGGTGTTCCTCCAGATAGGGAGATTGAGTTTAGGATTGACTTGGTTTCAGACACTCGTCTAATATCTATTCCTCCTTATAAAATGGCTTCGGCTGAGTTGAGGGAACTCAAGAAGCAATTTAAGGATTTTTTGAATAAGGGTTTCATCAGTCTTAGTATATCTCCGTGGGGTACACCGGTTCTTTTCGTGCAAAAAAAGGATGGCTCCCTTCGGATGTGCATTGACTATCGGCAATTGAATAAGGTAACAATTAAGAAAAAGTATCCTTTCCCAAGGTTAGATAATTTGTTTGATCAGTTGCGAGGTGCCAAATTATTTTCTAAGATAGATCTTAGTTTTGGGTATCATCAACTTAAGATTCGGGAGGTGGATATCCCTAAGATGGTTTTTCATACTCGGTATGGGCACTTTGAGTTCCTGGTGATGTCATTCAATTTTATTAATACCCCAACGACATTTATGGATTTGATTAACAGGGTTTTCAGAATATTTTTGGATTTTTTTGTCATTGTGTTCATTGATGAAATTCTGGTTTATTCTAGGAGCAAGGTGGATTATGCCAATCACCATTGTGTGGTATTGCAGGCCTTGAAGGAGCAGTAATTGTATGCTAAATTCTCCAAGTGTGAGTTTTGGTTGAACGTTGTAACTTTTCTTGGTCATATTATTTCTAGTGAGGGTATCATAGTGAACCCACAAAAGGTGGCGGTGGTTAAAAGGTGGCCTAGACCCATGATTCCAACCAATATTCGGAGCTTCTTAGGTTTGGCTAGGTATTATAGGTTGTTAAAAGAAAGTTTCTCGACAATAGCTATCCATTGACTAAGTTGACTCAGGAGAAGGTAAAGTTTTGTTGGTCGGATGCCTGTAAGGGGAGTTTTGAGAAGCTGAAGGATAAGATAACTTTGGCTCTAGTTTTGACATTACCTGAAGGTAATGAGGGGTTTGTGGTTTATCGTGATTCATCCCGGGTGGGACTTGATTATGTTTTGATGCAAGCATGGTAAGGTGATTGCCTATGCTTCCAGGCAGTTGAAGGTGCATGAAGGAATTATCCTACTCGTGATTTGAAACTTTTAGTGGTGGTCTTTGCTTTGAAAATTTGGTGGCATTATTTATATAAAGTGCACATGGACATCTTTTCTAATCATAAGAGTCTACAGTATGTGTTCACTCAGAAGGAGCTAAATCTCAAGCAGATGAAATAGTTGGAGCTTCTCAAGGACTATGATATGAGTCTTCACTACCACCCGGGTAAATCTAACGTGGTTGTTGATGCTCTTAGCAGGTTGTCCATGGGTTGTTTAGCTCATGTGGATAAGGAGATATGGGAATTGGTAAAGGATATCCACCGCTTGGCTAATCTTGGAGTTCATCTTTTGAACTCCAATAATGGTGGTGTAATGGTACAGAAAGTGGTTCGGTCGTATCTTTGTGAAGAGATCAAGAAGAAGCAAATGCTAGATCCTATCTTGATGAAAATCAAGAGTAATATTGGTGTGCAAAGGGTGATGGTGTTTGATATCAGTGGCAATGTACTTTGCAGTACCAATGGAGGTTTTGTGTTCCTAACATCGATGGTTTGCGACAAAGGATTTTGGCTAAGGCGCATAAATCGTGCTATGTTATTCATCCCAATTTGAAGAAAATATATCATGATCTCAACGAGATGTATTGGTGAAATAGTATGGAAAGGAATATGGCTGATTTTGTGGCCAAGTGTTTAGTGTGTCATTGAGCACATAGGGCCTGGGGGTTTGTTTCAGGAGATTGATTTGCCGAAATGGAAATGGGAGGTAATCAATATGGATTTTGTTAACGGCCTTCCTCGGTCTCGTAACTAATTTGATTCAATTTGGGTCATCGTGGATAGGATGACAAAGTTTGCTCACTTTTTGCAGCGAGGACTAACTTTTCGGTTGAGGATTATGTAAGGTTGTATCATTAAGAGATTGTAAAGATACATGGGGTACCTATTTTGATTATCTCTGATTGTGGTACGCAGTTTTCATCTCACTTTTGGCAGTCTTTTCAGAAAGAGTTGGGGTCTAAATTTTGTCTGAGTACTGCTTTTCATTCGCAAATGGATGGGCAAATAGAGAGGACTATTCAGACATTAGATGACATTTTTTATGCGTGTGTGATTGATTATGGTGGCAATTGGGTTGATCATCTACCTTTGGTAAAGTTTGCTTACAACAATAGTTATCATTCGAGCATTGGGCTGGCCTCTTTTAAGGCATTGTATGGTAGGAGGTGTAGATTTTCTATTGGGTGGTTTGAGCTTGGTGAGGTGGATATGTTCGGTTCGAATTTGGTTTATCATACTATGGAAAAGGTGAAGGTAATTTGAGATAGGCTTAAGGTTGCCCAAAGTCTCAAAAGTCCTATACATATGTAAGGCATAGAGACTTGGAGTTTGAGGTTGGGGATAGGGTGTTCCTAAAGGTATCTCCCATGAAAAGAGTGATGTGGTTTTGTCAAAAGGGGAAGCTCAGTCCCCAGTATGTTGGTCCTTATGTGGTTTTACGGAGGGTTGGTAATGTGGCGTATGAATTAAGTTGCCTTCTAGCTTGAGCTTCGTTTATTCGGTATTTCATGTCTCTATATTGAGAAAGTGTCTTGGTGATCCGTCTTCGGTGGTTCCTTTGAAAGGATTGGGTATCTTAGATTCTCTGTCTTATGAGGGGGTGCCGATTGAGATCTTGGATCGGCAGGTTCATCGATTACGGACCAAGGATATGGCCTCAGTTAAGGTTTTATGGCGGAACCACTGGAAGAGGCTACATGGAAAGCGGAAGCGGACATGACGTCCAAATATCCATATTTGTTTTTTGCTCTGGATATTCATGCGGAAGGTATGTGTTTCTTGATCACATCTTTGTTTTCTAACGTGGTTAAAGGTTGGATTGATATTTGATAATGCAAATGAATCGTGCTTGTGTTTGACCTACCTTGTCTGTCATTGGAGGACAAATGATCCTAGTAGGGGAGACTGAAACACCCTGGGTTTGGACCCTTAGAAAATTTCCTTGATTTTTGCATTCTGGACATCATACAACTTGTGAGTACCAGTCGTATGATGCGGTACGGTTGGTATGCTCTTGGTCGTATATTAAGCAGTGTTGTTTGGTGGGTTGGATTGATTTCTGGAATAGGTATGACTTAGTGGGTACGAGTCGTATGGTTGGTGACGGGTCGTATGGTTTTGGTTTTACCTTCACTTAATCTAAGACGTAGTAACTTAACTTGGATCTGAGTATGAGTGGCTCACTATGAGCCGTAAGTTAGGGTACGAGTTGTATCATTGACTCGTATGGTAGACAGTGATCAAACTTTCTTTGATTCTATTTTGCCAGGGATACAGTTTAAGGGTACTAATCATATGGTTGGGTACGACTTGGTTTGGGTAAGTCGTATGTTGGACATGTTCGGTCCAAGGGGGAGACCTAGGGTACGAGTGGTGGCTCGTATTGGAGGGTACGACTGGTATGGGGTAGTCGTACCATCTGACGGGAATTTTAAGCAGTTTAAGTTGGGGGTAATCTGGATATTTCCCCACTTAACCTCTTAAGGACCCACGTCTTATATCACTATTGGGACATCATTTACCCTATTATTCTAATCTAAAACACTTAGAAACTTTCTCTAATTCTCTTGGGTAAAGAAAGGCTAGAGTTTCATCTAGAGGATCAATTTGGGGCTTGTACGAGTGATTTCTCTCCATCATCTTCGTAATCTAAGATATCTACTCCTCCCTCATTGTTAGTTCCAACTAAAGGCATGTTCTATATAATGTTTTCATTGCATGATTATTGTATGGTTTTGGGGTTATCAAATATATGTTGGGGTTTTGGTATTAAATGTTAGTTATGGGTTTTCATATTTTAATTATGTAACTACAAGCTTTAATAGTGGTTTGGACAATTGGTTGCATGAGAATGGATAATTGGTAATTGGATTTGGTTTTGAAAACATTATGCCCCCAACATGTTTGATAAAATGCCTTTGATAATGCTTACTAGATTATTGGACGTTTAATGGAATTGCACGGTATGGTTTGGTAACGGAACCCTAAATAGTATAAATGGTTTGAATGGTTAGGAATGCCAAAATGGTAAGGTTTGGTGGTCATGGTTATGGTTAATTAAAATTTCATGAGCAGTACAAGAGAATCCCCCAAGTAAACATGGTAATGAACATCTTGTGGGGTACATGGGATTCCCCCAAGCAACCATAATTGAACACTTGTGGGGTACACGGGATTTCCCCAAGTTAACTTGATAATATAATCTATGGGTACATGGGAATCCCTTTACATAAAAAGGTTGGTTAAGGACATTGCTTGCAAGCTATAGTCGGTATGTCGATATCACTACTCATAGACTTGGTTAATAATAATGGCATAATGGATTGGTTGGATGGTAATGCTTTTAATCGAGCAAAAATAGTGAGGTGTGAGAGCTAACCATGAAGGCACGAGTCCAAATGATGGACACTGGAAAATCATGTTTGCCGACATGAGGGTTGGTCATAGCGACCATATATGATACTATGAGGTACATAAGAATCCTCTAAGTACACTATACATATGTATCATGGAGAGTGAAGGGTACTTGGGAATACCCTACTCTTATGGTATCTCTGATTCATCGGTCTACACACATCGTGGCCCATTTAGGGAGTTACACTAGAACCATATAGCCCATGGGTGGTTCTAAGACGGTTAAGCTACACATTCCCATGTTAATGGTTTTAAAGGAATTCTAAACCCGATTTTCTTTCTCGGCATGGTTATATATATATATATATGGTTCGTATGCATATGGTTGGGTTACTTGGTTTTTGTAATACCCCGATCATTTCTTAAGCCTAAATCCGTCTTTTGAGTGGATATGTATGACTTCCAAAGTGATTGTTGTTTAACTCATGTTGTATTTCTCTAATTTCTATTTTGTCATGTAGAACATTGAATAAGCTTTCCATCGATACCAATTTTATTGAAATCCGACATCGGACGAGGGAGTTATGGTCGTTTTACTAAACGGTATCAGATCGCCTAGGTTTGACAGTCGACCTGGCGGACCGTCAGGTCCCTGGTGGACCGTCAAGTGCCCCGTCAATACAAGGCAGTGACTCCTTTCTCAGGCCATCGAGTGACGGCCAAGTTGGTGGACCGTCAAAAAGTTGACGGACCGTCAGGTCGAGACAGAATGTCTCGTTTCTGGCCCTCGAGTGACAGACGACTTAGTGGTACGTCAGTTTCCTGACGGACCGTCACTTCAACCATCACATCGAGGTAGAACGTTCCAGTTTTGGCACTCGAGTGACGGACGATCTGGTGGACCGTCAGGAGACTTGACGGACCGTCAGATCAACCTTCACAGGCCTCGATCAACGAATTTTAGCTTTTTTAAAAGGGTATTTTGGTCATTTTCTCCCCATATGGTCTTATATATATATCCTAGTAGAGAATAGCCATTCATTTTTCTCCTTTCCTCTTCCAAGAAATATCTAGAAATTAGGGTTTCTTCCAAAACTCAAAAATTCAATCTTTTTCAAAGAAATTCAGGGATTTTTCATGGATTTCTCCAAGTTGTTCGAGAATTAAGTTCCCCAAGTCAAGGGAATCAAGAATCTTGGTCTAAAAGTGTGAGAAAGAAGTTCCAAACAAGTTTCTACATCTCCAAAATCAAAATCCAAGGTATGTGGGGTTTGAACAAGAACACTCCTTTCGTTCTTGTGCCTAAAGATTTACTTTCTATTATTAATTTACATGATTTTACAAGTGGGTTTACACCCAAATTTCTTTATTTATGATTTATGAGATTTGAGTTGAATAAGTTTGATATTTATGATTATTTCACCATCATGTTTCTTAAATTAAGAATTTATTCCATTAGTTGTATATTGTCATTATGCATTGATGATTTCTAAGCGATTTAAGACAAGTTTCATGAGTTATACCTTTCCATGAGAAATTTGACTATTGAACATATATATCGATATTTGAGATTGAAAGTCAAGATTGAGTCCTGTGATGTTTCCTTGAAGCTTTTGATATTTGAAAATGATTTGAAAAGCAAATGTACTTGATGTTGAGAAAGATTGTGTTGAGTTGAGTCGGGTTAGGAATCCACAAGATGTTTATGATTTACAGATGAGATATATGTTTATGTTTTGGTCTTTATAATAGACCCATGAGTTGATATTGATTAAGGTAGATTTCCTAACGCTTCTGAGTTGAGTCTGGGAGGAGTATTTAGCACCGAGCGGGAAATGTGGGATGTTCCCGAAACTACGTGCCACCATAGGATTGATGTTGATAATTGTGGGCCAGAGGCTGAGTATGGGATTATGATAATGAGATTGAGGTTGTACTCCCTGGAAAGAGTACAACACCCCTGCCAATGTGGTGTTCTCTTCTTAGGAGGGCAAAACGTTGGACTCTATGCGGCTCACATGGTGTAGTTATGTCGGTTATAAGAAATTCCCACGTCCAAAATGATCTAAGTACCATGAGTTACCGAATCACTCTAAGTCATGAGTTAAAGAGTTTGAGATGAGTTAAATGATTTATGATATTTATGAAACATGTGTTATTACTGATGACTTACGAAAATGAGGTTTTAGATAATTCAAGCGAAGAGAGTTATTATGGTCAGCATGCATGATTTTCTTATACACTTATGACATTATTTAAAATGTTGCATCCACCTCCACATACTCAGTACATTCCCAAGTACTGACTCTCATACTCTTTTTTATTCTATATTTCCTCATGATATAGGTTCAGGTGCTCAGTCTCAGCAGCGACAGTGATCTTTGAGTACCTTTATCTACATTTCTGCGGTTGGTGAGTCCTCATGGTTCGAGGCCCTGTGTCTCTAATTTTGTCATGTTAATAGATGGTTGTTTACTTTCAGTTCAATACGAGTCAGTTGGGTATCTATCCCAATGGCTCTTCATTCCTATGTAGTAGAGGCTTTGTCAGACTAGTGTACCAGCATATACAGAGATTTCAGTATTTTATTTGTACAGGGCAGTATTACTTCGTATTTCAGTATGTTCATGACATGGTTATTCCTCTTTATCTTAGCATGATTTATGCTATAATGAGTTCTGAAAGTGATGACAGGCTTAGAGGGTTAGCTTGAGGCCACGTGTAGCCTTGAGCACCATGTGACGTCTCGGGGTAGAGACTTGGGGTGTTACAAGCTTTGTATCAGAGCCTAAGGTTCAAGGAGTCCTAGGGAGTCTGACAAGCTGCGTTACGTATAGTCTTGATCATCAGTATGTAGGGCGCCACATCTATGAGCAAGAGGCTACGGGATGTATTAGGAAAAGTTGTTTCTTTCTTTCAAGAGTCTATCGTGCCTATGACTATTTCTCTCTGCTGTTAATTCATGCTCTTTTCGTAGAGCTCGCAGAAACAACAAATGATCTCAACCCGTTGATCCTTTAGGTGATACGGTGTCCCATGCTGAATTCCGGGCAGCTTTCCAAGCGCTAGCCCAGGCGGTCACCACCAGCGCCCAAGCCAACACCCAGGCTACTATTCCACCTCCGCAAGGGAATAATTCTGCTGCAGCCCGAGTTCGTGACTTTATGCGAATGAATCCACCTGAGTTCTATGGGTCGAAAGTAGGTGAGGACCCACAAATGTATTTAGATGAAGTGAGAAAGATCACTCAGGTTATGCATGTGACTGAGGAAGAGAGTGTTGAATTGGCTTCCTATCGAATGAAAGATGTTGCTTATGATTGGGTGGAGATGTGGAGGAAGAGTAGAGGGGAGAATGGTACTCCTATGACTTGGCAATTATTCCAAGATACCGTCTTAGACAGATTCTTTCCCCCGGAGCTGAGGGAAGCAAAATTAGAAGAATTATGAACTTGAGACAGGGCCCCATGACAGTTAAGGAATATTGCCATAAGTTTAACCAGTTATCTAAGTATGCTCCCGGTATAATGGCTGATTCTAAAACTAGTATGAGTAAGTTCTTGGCTGGAGTATCTGGTTATGTTGTGAAAGAGTGTAGATCCGCTATGCTTAATAGGGACATGGACCTTTAAGACTAATGATTCATGCTCAACAGATTGAAGCAGATAAGGTGAAGGAGAGAGAGAGAGTAAGAGGGAATAAGAGAGTTAGATCAGAGCAACAGGGGTATAGTCAGGCTAGATTTTCTGAAGGGATCCGACCTTAGTTCCAGAGTTGTTCTCTTGTGCCAGCGCCTTCATCAGCCAGTACTCCTGTATTCAGAATTAAGCCAGAGCAGGGTAATAGGCCTACTATGTCCAGGTCCCAGGATAGTGTGAGTAACAGACCTCGTCCTCTCCCATGTCCGAAGTGCGGTAGGGACCATCCCGGTGAGTGCTTAGTCGATCAGAGGGGTTGTTTTGGTTGTGGTAAGTTAATCCACAAGTTCAGAGATTTCCCATATGCTAGATAAGAGAGTCGCAATGGTCGTCCTCAGAGTTAGACTATTAGTGCTCCAGCCCCTGTAGTTCGTCCTACTCCTCTTCAGGGTGCCTCATCTAGTACTGCAGGTGGTCAGCGGCAGAATCGCTTTTATGCTATACCACCCCGCCAGGAGCAGGAGGATTCACCAGATGTTATTACTGGTATGCTTCATGTATTTTATTTTGATGTGTATGTGTTGATGGACCCTGGGTCAAGTCTTTCTTATATGACTCCATTGGTGGATGTGAATTTTGAAATCAGTGCTGAAAAGATTTCTGAGCCTTTTCTAGTCTCTACACCAGTGGGTGAATCTGTTGTTGCTAAACAAGTATATAAGAAGTGTCCTATCATTGTTCTTAATAGAGTCATGTTTGCAGATTTGATTGAGCTAGACATGGTTGATTTTGATATTATTCTGGGTATAGATTGGCTTCACTCTTGTTATGCGTCTATAGACTGTCGTACCCAGGTAGTCAAGTTTCAGTTTCCCAATGAGCCAGTCTTTGAGTGGTCCAGAAATTCTGTATCTCCTAAAAGTCATTTCATATCCTATCTTAAAGCTAGGAAATTGATATCCAAGGGTTGTATCAATCATTTAGTCCAAGTTAAGGACACTAAGTCTGAGACTCCAACTATTAAGTCTCTTAGTGTTGTTAATGAGTTTCCTGATGTTTTCTCGAAAGATCTCCCAGGGGTACCTCTCGGTAGAGAGATAGAATTCAGAATTAATCTTCTCCCTGACACACAGCCTATTTCTATTCCTCCATATCGTATGGACCCTGCAGAACTTAAGGAGTTGAAAAAACAACTCAAAGATCTTCTTGATAAGGGTTTTATAAGGCCTAGTCTGTCTCCCTGGGGTGCACCCGTTTTATTCGTGCGAAAGAAAGATGGTTTATTGCGCATGTGCATTGACTATTGTCATCTTAACAAGGTCACAGTCAAGAACAAGTACCCTCTTCCTAGAATTGATGACCTATTTGATCAGCTGCAAGGTGTCAGCTACTTCTCGAAAATAGATTTGTGATTCGGTTATCACCAACTTAAAGTCAAAGAGAGTGATATTCCAAAGACGGCTTTCTGCACTCGTTATGGTCATTTTGAATTCTTGGTCATGTCCTTCGGGCTAACGAATGCCCCGACAGCTTTTATGGACCTCATGAATCGGGTGTTTAGATCGTACCTAGATATGTTCGTTATTATGTTTATAGATGATATCCTTGTATATTCCCAGAGTGAAAACGACCATGCAGATCATCTCCGAATTGTCTTGCAAACCCTTAGAGATCAACAGTTGTTTGCCAAATTTAGCAAGTGTGAATTTTGGCTTCGGTCAGTTGCCTTTCTGGGTCATATTGTCTCTTTTGAAGGTATTCGAGTTGATCCTCAAAAGGTAGAAGCTGTGAAGAATTGGCCTAGACCTATTTCCCCATCTAATATTAGGAGTTTCTTGGGTCTATCTGGCTACTACCGTTGTTTTGTCAAAGGTTTCTCTTCCATTGCTGCTCCTTTGACCCGTTTGACCCAAAAGAAGGTTAAATTCCAGTGGTCAGATTTTTGCGAGAAGAATTTTCTGGAGTTGAAGACTTGACTCACTTCAGCCCCTGTGATGACCCTGCCTAATGGTGTAGATGATTTTATGGTATATTGTGATGCTTCCAGAATAGGTTTGGGTTGCGTGTTGATGCAGAAAGGTAAGGTTATAGCCTATGCCTCCAGGCAGTTGAAACCTCATGAAAAGAATTATCCGACCCATGACCTCGAGTTAGCTGCAGTGGTTTTTGCTTTGAAAAACTGGAGACACAATTTGTACGGTGTTCATATTGATGTCTTTACGGATCACAAGAGTTTATAGTATGTGTTCACTCAGAGAGAGTTGAATCTTCAGTAGAAGAGATGGTTAGAATTACTGAAAGACTATGATATGAGTGTGTTGTATCACCCGGGCAAGGCCAATGTAGTGGCAGATGCCCTTAGTAGGTCGTCCATGGGTAGTGTAGCATATGTAGATGAAGATAAGAAGAAGTTAGCCCGTGAAGTGCATCGTTTGGCTAGGTTAGGTGTTAGATTGCTTGACTCAGCTGAGGGTAATGTTTGGATTCAGAGTAGTTCCGAATCTTTCCTATTTTCGGAAGTGAAGGAGAAACAGGATATGGATTCTCGTTTGACTGAATTAAAAGCATCCGTCAAAGACCAAAAGGTGAAGGTTTTCTTCCAAGGGGGAGATGGTGTATTGAGATTTCAGAGTAGATTATGTGTGCCTGATGTTGATGATCTGAGGCAGAGAATTATGGCTGAGGCATATGGCGCGCAGTATTCTATTCATCCCGGTGCTACCAAGATGTACCGCGATTTGCGGGAAATTTATTGGTGGAATGGTATGAAAAAGGATATAGCGAAGTTTGTAGAAAAGTGTGCAACTTACCAGTAGGTAAAGATAGAGCAACAGAGACCCGGTGGCGTGATGCAAGAATTTAGCATTCCATCTTGGAAGTGGGAAGTGGTGAACATGGATTTCGTGACCGGTTTACCTCTCTCTCGTCGTCGTCATGATTCTATTTGGGTCATTGTAGACAGGTTGACTAAGTCAGCATATTTTCTGCCAGTACATGTATCTTTTACCGCGAAGGACTATGCTAAGTTTTATATTCGAGAGTTAGTTAGGTTGCATGGAGTTCCGTTGTCTATCATCTCCGATAGAGGTACTCAGTTTACTTCTCAGTTTTGGAGAGCCTTTTAGAAGGGTCTTGGCACCCAAGTTTATCTTAGCTCCGCTTTTCATCCGCAGACAGATGGTCAGGCTGAGAGGACTATCCATACTTTAGAGGATATGTTGAGGGCTTGTGTTCTTGATTTCAAAAGAAGTTAGGATGATCATTTGTAGTTGATCGAATTTGCTTACAATAATAGTTTTCATGCTAGTATTGGAATGGCTCCATTTGAAACTTTGTATGGGAGAAAATGTAGATCGCCCATACGTTGGTTCGAAGTGGGTGAAGCTGTTGTGATTGGACCTGATGCTGTATTTGAGGCTATGGAGAAAGTTAAGTTAATTCGGGAGAGGTTGAAGACAGCCCAGAGTCGTCAGAAATCGTATGCAGATGTGAGAAGAAGAGCTCTTGAGTTTGAAGTTGATGATTTGGTGTATTTGAAAATTTCACCCATGAAAGGGATGAAAAGATTTGGAAAGAAAGAGAAGCTTAGTCCCTGATATGTTAGCCCTTATAGAGTTTTGAATCGTGTTGGGAAAATAGCTTATGAGGTTGAGTTGCCTGCAGAATTGTCAACTGTCCATCCGGTGTTTCATGTTTCTATGCTCAAGAAGCACATTGGAGACTCTGTTGTTGTTGATCCGTTGGAAGGTTGTGATGTTCAGGATAGCCTTTCGTGTGATGAAATCCCGGTTGAAATCCTAGATTATCAAGTCTGTAGACTGAGGAACAAGGAAGTTCCCTTGGTTAAAGTTCTGTGGTGAAATCAATCAGTAGAGGGTGTCACTTGGGAAGCAGAAGCAGATATGCGAGCCAGTTACCCTCATCTTTTCTTTGCGAGTAGAAAATCAAGCTAAAGGTACTATTCCCTCAATTCAGTTTTCTCCTAATCTAATGTATTCAGCTATATGGTTATCCCCTCTATGATTCGTGAATTTGGTGAAGTACTCAAAAGTTGAGAGTATAGTGAGCCCTTTAATATGAGTCATCCCAGCAAGGGGTCCTCATTTTCTCTTATTCTTGGCCTATTTGGCAACATTCGAGGATGAATGTGTCCAAGGGGGAGATATTGTAATACCCCGATCATTTATTAAGCCTAAATCCATCTTTTGAGTGGATATGTATGACTTCCAAAGTGATTGATGTTTAAACCATGTTGTATTTCTCAGAGCATTGAATAAGCTTTCCATCGATACCAATTTCATTGAAATCTGACATCGGACGAGGGAGTTATGGCCGTTTTACTAAACGGTATCGGATCGCCCAGGTTTGACAGTTGACCTGGCGGACCGTCAGGTGCCTGGTGGACCGTCAAGTGCCCCATCAAGCCAATGAAGTGACTCTTTTTTCAGGCCATCGAGCGACGACCAAGTTGGTGGACCGTTAAAAAGTTGATGGACCGTCAAGGGGTTCGTCAGGTCGAGACAAAATGTCTCATTTCTGGCCCTCGAGTGACGGACGACTTGGTGGTACGTCAATTTTCTGACGGACCGTCACTTCGACCGTCACATCGAGGCAGAACGTTCCAATTTTGGCACTCAAGTGACGGACGATCTGGTGGACCGTCAGGAGACTTGACGGACCGTCAGATCGACCGTCACAGGCCCCAATCAGCGAATTTCAGCTTTTTTAAAAGGGTATTTTGGTCATTTCCCCCCATATGGTCTTATATATATATATATCCTAGTAGAGAATAGCCATTCGTTTTTCTCCTTTCCTCTTCCAAGAAATATCTAGAAATTAGGGTTTCTTCCAAAACCTAAAAATTCAATCTGCTTCCAAGAAATTCAAGGATCTTTCATGGATTTCTCCAAGTTGTTTGAAAATTAAGTTCCCCAAGTCAAGGGCATCAAGAATCTTGGTCTAAAAGTGTGAGAAAGAAGTTCCAAACAAGTTTCTACATCTCCAAAATCAAAATCCAAGGTATGTGGGGTTTGAACAAGAACACTCCTTTCGTTCTTGTGCCTAAAGATTTACTTTCTATTATTAATTTACATGATTTTGCAAGTGGGTTTACACCCAAATTTCTTTATTTATGATTTATGAGATTTGAGTTGAATAAGTTTGATATTTATGATTATTTCACCATCATGTTTCTTAAATTGAGAATTTATTCCATGAGTTGTATATTGTCATTATGTATTGATGATTTCTAAGCGATTTAAGACAAGTTTCATGAGTTATGCCTTTCCATGAGAAATTTGACTATTGAACATATATATCGATATTTGAGATTGAAAGTCAAGATTGAGTCCTATGATGTTTCCTTGAAGCTTTTGATATTTGAAAATGATTCGAAAAGCAAATGTACTTGATGTTGAGAAAGATTGTGTTGAGTTAAGTCGGGTTAGGAATCCAAAAGATGTTTATGATTTACAGATGAGATATATGTTTATGTTTTGGTCTTTATAATAGACCCATGAGTTGATATTGATTAAGGTGGATTTCCTAACGCTTCTGAGTTGAGCCTGGGAAGAGTATTTAGCTCTGAGCGGGAAATATGGTATTTCCCCAAAACTACGTGCCACCGTAGGATTGATGTTGATAATTGTGGGACAGAGGCCGAGTATGGGATTGTGATAACGAGATTGAGGTTGTACTCCCTGGCAAGAGTACAACACCCCTGCCAATGTGGGGTTCTCTTCTTAGGAGGGCAAAACGTTGGACTCCATGCGGCTCACATGGTGTAGTTATGTCGGTTATAAGAAACTCCCACGTCCATAATGATCTAAGTACCATGAGTTACCGAGTCACTCTAAGTCATGAGTTAAAGAGTTTGAGATGAGTTAAATGATTTATGAGATTTATGAAACATGTGTTATTACTGATGACTTACGAAAATGATGTTTTATATAATTCAAGCGAAGAGAGTTATTATGGTCAGCATGCATGATTTTCTTATACATTTATGATATTATTTAAAATGTTGCATTCACCCCTACATACTCAGTACATTCCCAAGTACTGACTCTCATACTCTTTTGTATTCTATATTTCCTCATGATATAGGTTCAGGTGCTCAGTCTCAGCAGCTATAGTGATCTTTGAGTACCTTTATCTACATTTCTGCAGTTGGTGAGTCCTTATGGTTCGAGGACCTGTGTCTCTGATTTTTTCATGTTAATAGATGGTTAATTACTTTCAGTTCAGTACGAGTGAGTTGGGGATCTGTCCTAATGGCTCCTCAGCCCTATATAGTAGAGGCTTTGTCAGACTAGTGTACCAGCGTATACAGAGATTTCAGTATTTTGTTTGTACAGGGCAGTATTACTTTGTATTTCATTATGTTCATGACATTGTTATTCTTCTTTATCTTAGCATGATTTGCTATAATGAGTTCTGAAAGTGATGACGGGCTTAGAGGGTTAGATTGAGGCCACATGTGGCCTTGAGCACCATGTGACGTCTCGGGATAGGTTCTTGGGGCGTTACAGTTTTGATGGATGGCATTATTTTATCCTTATCCTGAGTTAATGTTAGCATTCACCCGCTAACTTGTCTTCGGGCGGCTGTATCCCACGCGATGCAGGAACCAACCATTCTACTCCTCTTGCTTAATGATCAAATTTGGGATCATCTATTGGATTGAAGTGGTGAGCTTTCATATTTCAGAAGGCTCCATTTCATATCATAGATGTCATTACATACTTTAGTTATTTTATGGATATTGGTTTTGGCTATGGTTGAGGGCATGTCCCATCCAGATATTATTTTTCTTTTGGTTAGAGGCTTTGTGGAACTACTATGGGTTGGAATAAGCGGTGTCGGTATTGGTGTCAGCCTTAGTATTGACTTTGGTATTGGGGCTGATACCGTTGGACTGAATTAATGATTGTTCCATCCTTTTATATTATGTTATGGACAAGAACTTGGTTTTTATATTAGTTTGACTACGGTTGTTAGTTAGTAATGCATGGTTGGACTTATTTGGGTTGGTCACGGTTATAGACCTATCTCAGAGTATGGTATTGTAATAAACGCTATCTTGTTTTACGTTCGGAATTCATCCGACTTAGGGTATGCATATTTGGAGGTTGGGTTGGGTAACGGGGGTGGCCTCCGGTCCTGATTGGACTTGGGATACCCATTACGACAAGGCCCTGATTCAGTCCGTGTCACCTCTACTCTATTAAAATATCAAGTTACTTTTGAATTTAATTTAATTTTTTATTTTACTTTAAGTTTGACTCAATAAAATAAACATTTTCAGCAATATAATAACCTCAATAAATTTTATATTTCAATTTAGTGGCTTAAAATTTTTCTTAGAATATAAGTCAATAGAGAGAAAAATAATTAAACAGATCCTTATGTTTACAATTAATTTAAGAAGATTTAATCTTCAATTTTTCCAAAATAATAAATAGTCATGTTATTGAACCACTGGCATGCGTATTATTTTTGTAAGTATCACGTACTACACCAAAAATTTAGAAATTTAAAACTTTTAGTAACATTTTCATTAGAAGTGTTGAAAGAAATTTGCATCGGAGCATGATCTGATCCACTTCTAATCAAATGCTCTACTTCTATTAAAGGAAAAACACTCTGAATCTTATCATTGCATAGCACTTTATCTAGCCTTTTGAAAATGCAATCTTCATCCGTTTTGTCATTCCACTAGGTATATTTGCTTCCAGTAAAGTCTTTATCTTCAAGATCACACATGATAATACAGTGATTGAAATTCCTAACCTCTGCTTTTGTAACTAGAAGTCCCCCCAATTTTTCCTCCTCACTAGTATCCACATTAAAACCTCCTCCAGCCATCCATGGTAATTGGAAATCTTAAGATATGTCATACAATTTTTTTCTCAACTGTAGTCTCCTCCCTGTGTGTTTTTAGCATATACAAGGAAAATTAATATTTCCACTGCTTGCTATTGATTCTGCAGCTTTAGCGTAAGTAGTTGATCATCATCTCTCACAACTGCCACTTCCAGTATTTCATCTATAAATGTCCCAATTTTACCATTTGCATTGACTATTGCATGCTCCATTCCTAGCTTCCTCTTGTAAGCTTCCATTTTTTGTCTTGAAACAATTTCATTAAACCTATGAAGTAAAAATAATTCCTTTTGTGCATATTTACTAATCTGGTGAACGCCTTTTGAGTGTCCATTGACCTGATGTCCCATTTGAGAGCCTTTATTGATATTTAATAGGTTTTGTAATGGTCCTCTTTGATTACCTTGAATTTGCTTGTGCTGCAGTTAAATCCCATACACATTTCTTCTTCTTCCTCGTATGTTGTTCCTTTATTTTGTCTACATGTTTTTGAGATAAATCTCATTCTCTTAGAATGTCCTCAACATTATTCCTTAGATCCACCTGGTCCATAGTATTATCTGTTGTAATAGCTAGTGGCAATACCTCATTCAATACAACAGGAACTATAGCTCCTGCATCTTTTTCACTTCTTAATGTTGTGGATTGGTTTGCCTGATCACTCTCAACTAATTGTTTTTTGGATGTTCCACCCCCTTATTACTATCTAGATTCATATCTCTTGTATCCGTGATTACGTTTTCCCTTTGTTATTGTAATCATTATTATTACCTGTCTTCTGATTTTGTTACCCAAAGGCATGGTTGACATTTTCTTTGGTTTGCTGCTTAGGAGCTTCTAACTTATTCTTCTATATCTTTGTGTCCTCTTCTTCCTGCAATGCCTTACAAAAATTTTCATCCTTGTAATCAATTTCTCCTTTAATATGGACATATTTTTCCTTCTTATACTTGTTTTTTTGGTCATTCATTCCTGCTTGTGTTGATCTTGCCTGACCTTTTCATTGTTCATCTGATTATTCAAGGTTCCACCACTTATCTTCTTTATTTCCCTGTTTTCAACTTCTTTTTTATCACCCGAATCCTCTTCTTGTTTAGAATCATATAATTCTGGATGAATGATCCAATAGCTATCCTCATCATGCCCTTGTAAACAACATTCTTTGCAATACTTTGGCATGTAGTCATATTGTATTTGAATTCATTTTGATTTAGTCTCTCATGTTTTGTCATCTTCCTTATTGATTCTAACTCTTTGAGGTAAAAAACAACTTCAATTTTTACTTTTGCACAGCTAGGTCTTTTTTTATTTCTAGTATTCATATCAACCGTTAGCGGCTTCCCTACCGCAGAAGCTAAAGAGAAAATTACCTCCTTTGCAAAGAAATAAGGAGGTGGATCTAGTAAATAAATCCAAACAACTCCTATTGTCATTTCAACATTTGGTTCAAATCATGGGTCCTATTTAAAAGTTCTCATCCGCCAATACCTATCCCTGGACTTAATATAAAAAGTTATTATTGATAACATTTGTACATAGTCCTCCAAACTTGTCAACCTTATTAGAATATGTCTTGTATCCAATTCTCCTATTGTACATTCTTGCTTGATTCCACACTGTCCAGGGATGTCTTTACGTGATGTATTAATATCATATTTACTGTACGAAAATTTTCCTACAATGGCATATTGTAAGTTTTACTGAATTATGAGTGATTTCACCTTTGGTGATTTTCATGTAATGTTTGGCTCTCCATGTAGCATAATTATTGACTTTGATGGAACTTTTGATAGTAACGTTGTTTGATCTTTAGGTTTAAGCATATCAGCATATTGTATTTGAGTTTCAATCGTTATCTGGATCTTAGAAGGGTTATGGAAGGGCTGGAAAATCCTCCTGTGGGATGATCCCACCGGCAGTAGAAGCAGTCATAATCGTTGTCAGTGTTAGGGTTTAGGGTTTCCAACATAATTACTTTTTGGTGGTCCTAAATTAAAGTTATGTCAAATGTATCAAAAGATACTTTAATCATGTGATCTTAAATATGCCACGCGAAATTTTAAAATTGAGGTAAGGCTGCGTATAATACACCCTTGTGGTGGGGCCCTTCCCCGAACACCGTGCATAGCGATAGCTTTAGTGCACCGGGCTGCCCTTTTTTAAGTATTACCAAAAAGAAAAGAGGTCATTTTTTTTAAACCGATAAAAAAGAAAAGTAGGTCATTATTTTTTAAATGGAGGGAGTATAATATTTTTTGAATAAAAAAACTATTCCTACTCTATATAAGAAGCCTTGCACACTGCATAACATTAACCTCATAAGAATTGCAAACTATAATTTTTAAACTTCTTTTATAAGTCAAGACATCAATATCTTCAATCTTAATTACTTTAATCATGTGATCTTAAATATGCCACGCGAAATTTTAAAATTGAGGTAAGGCTGCGTATAATACACCCTTGTGGTGGGGCCCTTCCCCGAACACCGTGCATAGCGATAGCTTTAGTGCACCGGGCTGCCTTTTTTTAAGTATTACCAAAAAGAAAAGAGGTCATTTTTTTTAAACCGATAAAAAAGAAAAGTAGGTCATTATTTTTGAAATGGAGGGAGTATAATATTTTTTGAATAAAAAAACTATTCCTACTCTATATAAGAAGCCTTGCACACTGCATAACATTAACCTCATAAGAATTGCAAACTATAATTTTTAAACTTCTTTTATAAGTCAAGACATCAATATCTTCAATCTTAATTATTTTGTTGACGCGATTTTTCATATTTTTTTCTTGTTCATCTACTCTATTAAAATATCAAGTTCCATTTGAATTTAAGTTAATTTTTTATTTTACTTTTAGTTTGGCTCAATAAAGTAAATATTTTTCAGCATTATATTAACCTCAATAAATTTTACATTTCAATTTTGTGGCTTAAAATTTTTCTTAGAATATAAGTCAATAGAGAAAAAAATAATTATACAGATCTTTATGTTTACAATTAATTTAAGAAGATTTAATCTTCAATCTTTGCAAAACAGTAAATAGCCATGTTATTGAACCACTGACATGCGTATTATTTTTGTAATTATCACGTACTACACTGCTAGGGTTTGCGAACTTCATTTTTTTTTTTAAAGCTATGGTTTGTCCATTTGTGGGAAAACTCCATTTTTAAAAAATAAAAACTAGAGTTTGTTCATTTATGTGCAAACTCTATTTATTTATTTATTTTAGAAAAAATCGCCTTTGTCTATACAAAATTCTAATTTTTAGTTTTTATAATTTTATGTAACTTTTAACAATTTTTTCATATTTGTTGAGAATTTATCATTCGTTTGTTGTTTTCAGATATGAATTCTTTATCTAGAGACGTATATCTGGGAACAAAAGTATATGATGTATTAACACTTCAATCAGGTCATCGTTCTCAGACTGTTTGGGATGATCAATTAAATGGATAGATAGGGCGTTTAAAGATTCGTCGAGATGATAATGAATTTTGAAATCGTATTAAGGAGCATTCTTTACATCTCCGCATTCTTAGTTACTTTAATTCATGCGGATTTAGAGGGGTGCTAGAGGTGGGAAACATCAAGTGTGATCCGAGACTTATTATTGCACTTGTTGAACGATGGCGTCCAAAAACACATATTTCACATGCGTATTGACGAATGTACTATCACATTGCAAGATGTGGAGGTACTATTCGGCATGAATATTGATGGTGAGGCCCTACTTCAGAAAGATGCCAGATTATATAATAACATTCACTGGATGAATTTATTAGAAAATATAACTAATTGGGTAGTTCTACAAAATTATCTTAAAGGTTGCTTATTATGCGTGAAAGAATTAGCTAACTATGAATAATTTAAATAATTTGAATTCGATCACAGATGAGACCAGAGAGATTGTTGTGCAACAAAGAGTAAGATTATACCTATTGTGGTTGTGTGGGGGTTGTACTTTTTCAGTTAATCAGGTAACAAGATAGGCTTATATTATCTACTAGATATGCATGATCTTAATGCAATGACCAGATAGGTTTGGGGAGCAGCTGCTTTTGAATATTTATACTATTATTTATATCGAACTTCGATGGTTATTGCCCATGATTTATGTGAATTTTCTCCACTCTTACAAGTATGCAATATTTTAACATACAAGCTTTTTTTTTGAAGATTTAATTATAATTTTATGTTATCTGTGTTGCTTAAGATATGGGCTTGAGAACAAATTATCCCTGCACAACCACGTTACATTTTTTTAGATGTGTCATATATAGTACTTGCACAGAAATGAAAATATCGAGAGAAGTGGGATTGTCAGGCGCGTAAAGTGCTTCTCATATATAAGGATGTTTTGGATGGTTTTACCGATGCTTAGGTATTATTATATAAACTAATTTAGTATATGTGCATTGCATTTAAATTGTTAAATATTTAATTTTTATATTTTGCTTGTTTAGTTTGTGTGACAGCCTTATTCAAATACCACTATTTTTGGACTTTTCGAATAGTGTCGACATGGATTCAATATTTGAAGGGCAAAATTTCCACTAATTTATGGGATGTATCGAGAGTGGCATATGGATGATCGAGTTTTGACACAATTTGGTATGATATAAATTATTCCTGGGCCTATTACTATTTTTTGAATGGATCAGTTTACACTAGATAAAATATTTGCAATGAGATCAGAGAGACAACTTCAGCTTTGAGACACTGCTAGTATTTGAAACAATTGTCTAGATCATATTCAACGGGATTAATTTATCTATAATATATTAAAAGTGTGAAAACCCTTAGAAATGTGAATTGAACTTGTTGCCCTTCATTAAAAGTCCTTGTTTTAGGCAAAATCGTCTTTTTCACTATTTCTTCCTAATATTTAAGAGTTGAAAATTAATTAAATATATTTATGGTAAAAAAATTTCTTTATTAGAAGACATCAGAATTTCTATATCTTTTTCTAATTTAAGAGTTGAAAATTAATTAAATAAATTTATGGTAAAACCTTTCCTTATTAGAAGTCATCAAAATTAACGACAACCGATACTTTTTCTATTAATATAAGAATTCTAAATCAACTAAATTTGATTTTAACTAGATTTGAAAAATCTAAAAATAAATATAAAACTATTAGAATAAGAAAAAATTAAGAAGTTTCAGATTTTTAAATGTTTTAAGTACGTAAAAGAATGTAATCAATAAATTTGTAAAGATTTGACTTTAATTATAAGGAAAATTTTTAAATATATATAAAAAAAGAAAAATAATTATAACACAAATATGGTTCAAATTGATGCGTTTCTCTTAGCCTGTGGCAACAAGGGAAAGATGTACGCAAACACAAAAGTGATGATCCATCAATCACTTGGAACTGGTAAAACATATATGTGTATATGTTTATGATTACATTATTATATTTAAGTGTGAAAGATTTTTGAAAAGGGATTTGAATTTTTACACTTTATTAAAAATCTCCGTAATAGATAAAATTATTTAATTTTAAATAATCAAACGTTACGCGTGCAAAGCACGTGCGGTTACACCAGTATATGAAGTACTGCAAACCAATGTAATGACTACCAACGCTATATATTTTAAATGGTGCATAGCTCACTCACGTGCTCTAATAGATAATCCAAAACATAATGTGGTAAGAGGTTATCAATATGTTGCTAAAAGAAACAAAGCAATGGTATGTTAACTAAAATTTTAATATATATATGTTACACATTAGTTTACATATATTTTTTTTGAAAAAAAATCATGTTATAGGCTCGTGCACTATGTCATTCACATCAACAGGCTCATAACATTCAACAAGATCCCACAACGAATTCTGTTAGACAAAGTATAAGTGAGATGTTGATTATTTTGTAGGCGCTTTAAATGTTGCTGCTCAGGGATCTAGGTTGACTTTAGATTTGAACTATACTTTGCTGGAAGAATATGAAGATCCACCAATAGTGCCAATACGACCTCCACATCGGTTTTCTAGAGTTAGAGCACGTCGGGGTGGTGCTAACCTACGTGATAAGGATGAAGTTGGTTAAGATCAACAACAAGAAGAGGCTGAGTACGGTAATAAACGTCCGTATTATCCAGTTATGCATATGGTTACTCCATTTGATCATGAGGCGGTCAGCTCATCACAAGATTGGCGACAAGGAGGTCATGAAGGAATAGAAATAATTAGATAAATAGACTTTTGTAATATATATGTTAACTTTTGATAATAATAAAGTTCTTAAGAAAATATCTTCCATCAAACATATGATAAAATAATTTTATATTTTATCTCAAAACTATTATATCTTATATCTAGTCTCTTTTATCACAGAGTGCTAAAGGACATGTTAAAAAAAAATAAGAAACTTCAGCGAAGCAGATAAAAAAATGTTGAATTTCAAAGAAACTTTATAAAAGTTCTCTCACGTACGAACAAAAAATTTCCATAGAAAGTTACATGTAACTATTAAAGTCCGCATGTTTGTTACTATTTCTATTATCTTCCCAACATTTTTTTTTTCAACTTTAGAATCTTACTATTCATATATCTTTCCAACATTTTTGTCATTAATAAGCTTTGTCAGAAAATATTCACTTAGTAGTAGCCACTGCACAAAAGTAAGAAAACTTTAACTTTAGAATATTACAATTGCTTTATGTCGTAAAATATTCACTTTAGTAGCACACACTGCATAAAAGTAAGAAAACTTAACTTTAGAATCTTACAATTACTATTCTCTTGCGAATGTGAATCTGTAAAAGTGTACATTAATTACTTACTCTCTCTATTCTTTTTTAGCTGCTCCCTTTATTTATTGTGAGTCAATTTAACTAAGTTTTAAGGCTAAATTAAATTATATTAATTTAGTTTTTCAAAATTAAAATTTCGATATTCAAAAATTTCATGGAATACTATGTGCACGTTAAAAACTTTATCAAGCAATAAGCTGCAAATAAGGATGCTTCTAAGACTGCCAAACAATATTCTCTTAAGATGAATCAATTATATTGCAAAAACGTATTTATTTAAGAGAAAAGACATAAAGTCACCACTGAAGTTGTCCTGAATTTGCAAAAAGACACTCAAACTTTGCGGAGTTCTATTACCTCACGAAATAATTTTAAATTGATACAATTATATCCTTTTTCAGTCAATCCTAATTTATATAAAGAAAGTGAAACCGTGCCCCAATTATTAATTGCCACATATTAAATTTATTTTATTTTCTAATTCTTATTTTTATTATTTTTTCTTATTTTTTTTAAATCAAAGATCGACCTTTTGGGCCATTTATTAAAATGTTAAAATAAATTTGTACAAAAGACTTAGGTTAGGCAAGACTCAAGCCCAATTACTCTAACAAAAGTAGGAAAGTCAAAGACTTTCTAATCCTAAAGACAAAATAGGGAAAGTGTTATTTTTTCTTATTTTATAAGCTTATGGTGTCTTTTTTTTCTTCCTTCTTCTCTATTCATTCATTTTTGTCTAATCCTAATCCTTTTCTTCTCTTCATTGATAATTTTTTTATGTGACCACCCTTACCATCACCTACGATATCATCCTCATCGAGTCTATCACCAAATCACTGTCAATTCAAAATTAAAACTGAAAACTCGATATATCAAATAAAAAATTTTCAAATTAAAATCACAATCAAAATCTTCTTTATGTGTGATTTTTGCTCAAAATCAAGTGAATTTTGACTGAATATTTTTTCTCAAAAATCTAGATTCTTTCTTTGTTTTTTGAATTTCTAAAATTCAATTTAATGAGTTTTGAAGATTTTTTCAAAATATGTAAAAAAAATTAGATAAAATTTTAAAATTGAAGAAACAAATCAAAGAGATAGCAATAAAAGAAAATCAATATAGTTGTTGCAAAATAAAATGGCGAAAAAGATGGCCATGACATATGATCTGTGAAGAAGAAAGAAGAAAGAGGAAAGAAAAGCAAAAAATGAATAAGAAAAAAAATTAAGCAAGATAAATACAAAAATAAAATAAATTTATAATTTGTTTTTGAGTTTCTCACTCTCTTAAAGAGAGTGCATACACTCTTCAAGAAAGATGGCAAAATGTGAATGTAATAATACCTTGTTAAAATTATTCAATGGATTAATAAGATACTCGCAAACTTTCGGTATCTTTTTGCAAATTCGGGACAACTTCATTGGTGACTGTATGTCTTTTCTCTTTATTTAATAATAAACGTAAAAATAACATGATTATGCAAGATTAATATTAGAGAAAAAACTACTGAGGTCGACGGGGACAACGGGTCCTCCTATGACAAATTTTCCTACATAAGCCACATCTTTGTGTCATGCGACCTGGAGCAATGTCAATATCATTTTTATGACATTTAGTATTGTTAGCTTCAGAAGTTCTCAGATATTGAATATTTGCAATTAAATTGAATGGAGAAGGTGGCCAAGATGTCTCTGCACCCAATGAAGAAAATATACCTGAGTAAGTTTGCTTGTAATACTTTGAAATGCAAAACTTAGCAACAATGGACTTTAGGTCAATGCCACGAATATCACAAAGTTTTATGACATTTGAACATGGCATAAGGTAATTTCTCCATTTTCCACAAGAACATTTTCATCCTTCAACAGTGACTATGTGCACATTTTCACCCTTACCATTATGTGCAAACCTCAAAAATACCACTGGCGGTATTGTATTGCATCTTGTCTGTGTGCATCTTCGCCCTTTCCCAATATTCTAGAAATTTTGTTTCAACATTGAGTGACCAATACTTATTTCAGCAATTAACGATTTCGCAAGGCAATTTCTATCACGAAATCGATCAATAAAATTTTTAAAGGTCAATCTAACCATGGCAATAACAAGTAACCCACGAGCTTTCTTCAATAAATCATTGCATGACTTAGATACATTAGTTGTTAGATCCTCCCTACCCCCCAATCTATAACCATTATTATTGTACAATGTTCATTTTTCATGAGGATGATCATTTAGCCATACATGTGCAACAGGTGATATTAATTTAATTTGCCTCATACGTTACTTGAACTTACTCTCCTGATGCTCTGTAGCCACCAACCATATTGAGTTCTGAAGGTCACTGTTCAAGAATTTTTTGTCAAAGTTGGCTTTCAGATATCGGACATAAAATCTATGATATGTGAAAGGTGGTTGTAACCATGCATGTTGCTGGATATATTGTAGTATATTGAGTGACGGTAAGAAATAAGTCAAATACCTCGCCGATCACACACAACATACCTCCACAATAATGTTCATGATTCTACGCTCTCATGTGCAACAACAACATATGCAAGTGGAAGATATTGCCATTTGCATCAATTCCAACAACGATTAGCAGTTTAGTATCATACTTACCATTGATATGAGTGTCATCTATTGAGAAATTTTTTTAAATCCATCAATACTTGATTTAAAATCCTAAAAGACAAATTTAAAAAATCTACTCACCTTGGATTGTAGTTGACTCGTACTCCCACTCAACAATAGTGCCCCGATTAAAATGTTGTAGTGCATCCATGTAACAAGGAAATATTTTTAAAGAACCTTTAAAGTCACCATACACCATTACAAAAGCTTCGTTACGAGTTTTTTGGGTTTTTCTATAATTTAGAGTATAATTAAACTTTAATTCCATAACTTCCCGCACTGCTTTAATACTAAAATGTGCATCGGCCATAATCGATGGAATCAATAAGGTAGCAATCATGTTGCTACTAAAATTACAATGATCATCTTTATAATCATCCGTTAAACAAGTGTGTTTTTCAAGCATTTTTTCACCCACCCTCAAATCACTTGAAAGCTCTCTAAAACAAATCATCCATTTGCATCCCATTTCATTCCACTTGCAAATTACCTTTCAATTTTCTTCTTTGGCTCAATATAGATATACTTTTTCTTAATTGCGATGCAATGTCGTCTTAGTGCATTTTTTGTTTGCTTTTTTATTTTGAAATATCACATCTATATAAATATATAAAATATTATCAAATAATAATAGCTAAAATTGTAAGACTAAGTACATAAATATATTATTGATCGAATATCTTACCTAACTTGAGATATTTAAAAATTTTGGGATTCCATAGTACAACCCGAACAGAATCATTATCTCTAAAACATGCAAAATCATTTGGACCTTCTTTTATGTGATCCAACTAAGAAATGACGTCAGGATGATAATTAATACTATCATCGTGTGAAGAAATAGTGTTATCGTCCTCATATGAATTGTCATCACCATCTGATATTTGATCATCATCATCTAAACTATGTCTATCGGACTCATGATTAGCTATGTCATTAGCTAGCTCATTGTTGTTCACAATTATTGTGAATTAAGTCAATGTAGGATTGTTTGGGTAGACATTACACCTAAAAAATAATAGAATTATGATTTTTATAATTCAAACATGTATATAACGATCTTTAAAGAATAGAAAAAATATAATGTCTTTACCTATCTGGCACAATCCAATGATGCATACTTTTCAAAAACAATATCGAAAACTTCATTATAAAACATAAGTAGGGATTTTTAATCTTTATAAAACAATTAAACTTACGCCCATGATTTTTAGAGAGTCCCACATACCTTAATTATTTAGTTCGAAGAATGGAACCCTAGTTTTGACTCTTTTCTTGGGAAATCTTGGATTGAAAGGCTTGAATTCTTGCCTTGAAGGTAACCCTAAATTCTCTTGTTCTTGGGAGTAAAGAGGATTTTGAGATGTTTTGAAACTGATAAAAGATAATTAATAATATTTAGAGTATAATTTAATTCGCGGGGGAGGTTTTTGGGAAGGAAAAGTACCAAAATACCCATTTAAAAATGTTCAGTTTAAGCAACTCGGCCTCGACTGACGGCTTGGTTGACGGACCGTCAGTCTGGTGACGGACCATCACTCTAACCGTTAATTTTTAGCCAGAGAACAAACTTTCTACCTGAGGTTGACGGGCAGGCTTGACGGGCCGTCACTGGCTTGACGGTTCGTCAGTCTGGCCATCACACCTCGGTGGACTAACACCTCTCTGGAAAATTGGCATAACTTTTTACCCTGATATTGGATTAAGGCGAAATCGGTGGAGTTGGAAAAAAGACTCAAAGACCATTCATTTGATATAAGGTAGGACCTCTAACTCGTTATATACAAGAAGTTATGGTTGATGAAAGTTGACCCAAGTTGAGACGTTCACTAAAACATAATCGATAGAAAAGTTTTCAACTCGTCTTTGAGTTAAGGGACCTTTATGATATCAATTCATGCACAACTAGATTCCTATACTATCTAATTGATTAACATACTAAAATTTGCAAAGAAGTCATTGGCTTTTGTGACCTTGACGCGTAGGAATGATGGTTTACGTTCTAGCCCAAAAATGCAGGTTGTTACATTATGCCCCCTTGGGATCATTCGTCCTCGAATGATGACTTGGTACTCAATAAGCACGATTTCAAGAACTAAATAGAAACAAAAGAGTAGTAGAGAATTTGTACCTTCTATATCATCATCCATATTTTCGAAAGAGTCGGGTACCTCACATGCATATCATCTTCTGACTCCCAAGTAGCTTTCTCAGTTTTTTTATTCTTCCACAACACCATAACTGAAGCTATCTCCTTACTCCTCAATTTCTGACCCAAAATGGCAATGGGTTCTTCCTCGTATGACAGTGAGTCTTTTACATTAATATCTTCCACATGCAACACAATATAGGCATCCCCAATAAACTTCTTCAACATCGATACTTGAAATACAAGATAGACAGAAGCTAAACTTGCTAGCAAATCCAACTCGTAAGCAACTCCAGCGACCCTTCTCGCAATCCGATATGGTCCTATATAACGAGGGCCGAGTTTTCCTTTCTTTTCGAATCTCATAACTCCTTTTATGGGGGAGACCTTGAGGAATACCCAATCATCAACCTCGAATTCTAAATCTCTCTTTCTAACACCAGCATAAGACTTTTGGCAACTCTAAGCTATCTTAAGTCGTTCTCTAATGATTTTCACCTTCTCTATTGCCTGGTGAACAAGGTCAGGTCAAAATAAATGGGTTTTACCCACATAATACCACCCAATTGGAGATTTACATCTCTTCTCATAAAGAGCTTCAAAAGGAGCCATTTGAATACTGGAATGATAGCTATTATTGTAGGTGAATTCTATCAACGGTAAGTGATCCACCCAACTACCTTTGAATTCAATTACGCAATCCCTCAACATATCCTCAAGGGTCTGAATGATGCGTTCAGCTTGCCCATCAATTTGAGGGTGGAAGGCAGTACTCAGGTTCACTTGGGTACCTAAACCCCTCTGAAAAGACCGCCAAAACTGTGAAGAGAATAGTGTACCTCGATCGTATATAATGGGTATTGGTGCCCCATGCAAGCGAACTATTTGATCAATATACAGCTTGGCATAATCATCTCCCGAATAGTTAGTACTCACAGGCATAAAGTGAGAAGACTTGGTCATCTAATCTATAATTACCCAAATAGAGTCATATTGGTTTCCGAACTTTGGAAGCCCCATGATGAAATCCATATTGATCATCTCCCATTTCCACATAGGCAAGACCATCTCTTGGAAAGTACCACCTGGTCTGAAATATTCCACTTTGACTTGTTGACAATTCAAACACTTAGAAACAAAATTAGCAACATTTTTTTTCATGTTGTTCCACCAATAAACAACTTTAAGGTCATGATACATTTTAGTAAAGCCGGGGTGAACAACATACTTGGAAGTATGAGCTTCATTCAGAATTCTTTCTCTCAACCCATATACATTTGGAACACATACCCTACCTTGATACCTCAGAATCCCATCACCACCAATTTTAAATGTCATCACTTTTTGTTGGCAAACATCTTTCTTGATCTACATCAGAATGGGATCTCTGATTTGTTTTTCCTTGGCCTCAGCACAGAAGGATGATTTAGCTACCTCATGAACGAATACCCCTTCATCTTCGAAATCCAGAAGTCAAACTCCCAAATTTGCAAGTCGATGAATATCCTTCACCATATTCCTTTTTTCTCCTTCCACGTGAGAAATATTGCCCATTGACAATAGTCTAAGGGCATCAGCCACCATATTGGCCTTGCTCGGATGATAATGTAAGCTCATATCATAATCCTTCAACAATTCCATCCACTGCCTTTGCCTGAGATTTAGTTCTTTCTACGTGAAAACATACTGTAAACTTTTGTGGTCAGTAAAAATATCAACCTGCACCCCATAAAGATAATGCCGCCAGATCTTAAGTGCAAACACCACCGCCGCTAACTCTAGTCATGGGTAGGGTAATTCTTTTCATACATCTTTAACTGTCTAGATGCATAAGTCACTACTTTACCGTGCTGCATAAGCACACACCCAAATCCCACCCGGGACGCATCACAGTACACAACAAAACCTTTTGTACCCTCAAGAAGAGTCAAAACTAGCGCGATAGCCAACTTATCTTTCAATTTCTCAAAACTATTTTTACATGAGTTGGACCACAAAAATTTTGCGTCAAAACTAGTGCGATAGCCAACTTATCTTTCAATTTCTCAAAACTATTTTTACATGAGTCCGACCACAAAAATTTCACCTTTTTCTGGGTCAATTTGGTAAGTGGAGAAGTTATGGAGGAAAAATCTCAACAAATCTTCTGTAATACCCTGCCAAACCCAAGAAGCTCTGGATATCGATTGGAGTCGTGGGTTTGGGACATTTTATCACTACCTCAACCTTTCGGGGATCAACTTTAATCCCCTTACTAGACACAATATGCCCCAATAAAGCAATAACATTAACCCAAAATTCAAATTTGGAGAATTTTGCATATAATTCATGATCTTTGAGGGTCTGAAGGATGATTCGGATGTGGGTGGCATGCTCCTCCTCACTCTTAGAGTAAACTAAGATGTCGTCAATGAAACCTATGATGAACAGGTCTAGAAATGATGGAACACCCTATCCATTAGGTCCATAAAAGTTGCAGGGGCGTTGGTCAGTCCGAAGGACATAACTAAGAATTCATAATGGCCATATCGGGTTTGAAAAACTATTTTGGGAATGTCAGACTCCCTAACCTTCAACTGATAATACCCCGAACGAAGGTCTATTTTTTAGAAGCATTTGGCACCTTGGAGTTGATCAAATAAATCATCGATACTGGGAAAGGGGTACTTATTTTTAACAGTGACCTTATTGAGCTGACGGTAGTCTATATACATACGGAGTGAACTATCTTTCTTACGCACGAAGAGCACCGGAGAACCCCAAGGAGAAATACTTGGACGAATAAAGCCTTTATTAAGAAGGTCATTTGACTATTCTTTCAACTCTTTCAATTCTGCAAGAGCCATTCGGTATAGCGTAATAGAAATAGGACGAGTGTCCGGCAACAGGTCAATACCAAAATCTATCTCCCAATCAGGTGGTATCCCTGGGAGATCATCAGGATAAAAATTTGGAAATTCATTAACTACCGGGACAGACTGGAGGGAAGGACTTTCAGTACTAGAGTCTTTGACCCGAATAAGATGATACAAACAACCCTTAGATATGAGTCTGCGGGCTCTCTATAATAAGATACAAACTTCCTCCTAGGTGATAAAGAATACCCCTCCCACTCAATCACTAGTTCATTTGGAAAGGAAAAAAGTGACTTTTCGAGTTCTACAATCTAGTGTGGCAAAACACGAATGGAGCCAGTCCATTCCTAAAATAACATCAAAGACAACCATATCAAGATCTATAAGGTCTATCACAATGTCACGATTACAGATAGATGCCACACAATTTTTATGCACCCTACTAGCCATAATAGAGTCACCAATAAGAGTGGAAAAAGGAAGGTTCAAGAATATTTTCAGGTCTAGAACCAAAACTCACGGCCACATAAGGGGTTACATAGGACAAGGTAGACCCGGGATCAAGTAACACATGCACATCATGGGAGAAAATCTGTAACGTACCCTTGACCACATCTGGTGAAGCCTCTGTATCCTAGCGATTGGATAAAGCATACAACCGATTGCGACCACCTTCGATAGCCGAAGTTGTAACCTTGGGTGGTTGTGGTGCTGCGGATTTAGCTTGGGAATTAGCGCCCCCAATATTTTTTCTCGAGGGACAGTCCCTTTGAAGGTGCCCAGGTCGACCACACGCATAACACACTTTATCATTGAAAAAAGCACCTCCCTGGATGATTCTTTCCACAATTGTCGTAGCGAGGGTATGACCTGAATGGCTGAGCCACACTCCCTTAGGACTGAGTACCCTGCACTCCCGCCCCACTATTGGGCTGAAAATTCTAGAACCGTCGATTAGCTGAAGGTCTGGGCGTTGGGGCGCTAGTCGAAGACTGAGAATTACACAAAAACTTTTTCTTCGACCATTTATTACCCCAATTGCCACCTTGATGCTGACTATTATTCTGATTTGAGGATCTGGTCCTCTTGGCCTGCCTGACTTTCTCCCTTGCCTCTGCCAACCTTTTATTTTGCTCTTCAATCTGTTGCATATGAATGGACAACCTGGAGAAATCCATATCTCTATTCAGCATAGCTCCCCTGCATTCCAGCACTAGATTATCCGAGAGATCGAATGCAACCTTTCTTATACGAGCTCTCATGTTACCTGCCAATTCTGGAGCATACCTGGACAGTTGAGTGAACTTCAATGTATATTCATTAACACTCATTTTTTCTTGTTTCATATTCATAAATTCTTCAGCCTTTGACTCCCTCAATTTCTGGGGAAAGAAATGGTCCAGGAAAGCTTCCACGAAATCACCCCACATAGAAGGCTCCGCATCGCTACCCTTTGAATCCTCCTATTCATTATACCACTAATTGGCCACATCCTTCAACTGGTAAGCTGCCAACTCAACCCTTTCAACCCCATTTACATGCATAACTCTAAAAAATTTCTCCAGTTCATCGATGAACCCTTGGTGGTCCTATTTAACCTTCGTGCCAGTAAACATAGGTGGGTTTAGCCTCATGAATTGACCAACCCGTGTAACCTCAGAGGAACCAGATGCAGAACCCATATCTTCAGACTGACGGGTCTGAGAGGCCTCCAGCTGAGCTATCATATGAATGGACTGTCGGAACTCAGCATTTGAAACTTTCCTCTGGGGAGGCTAGGGACGGTTAACACCGGTCTATGGAGCCTAAGGTAGGATAGTTGGAACTGGAGGAACTCCCAGAGTAGGAACAAACTCTGAGGTACGAACTCTGTTACAGGTCTGCATCCCATGAGTGGGACGGACATCCTCAGCCTGAGCATTTTGTTCGTTGGCTCTACGGGAAGGCATGGTAACTTTCTGGAATACATAAAATTATTGATTAGAGGACATTTAGACTCTACAACATGAACTAAATCATAAAAAGATGAGAGAGACATTCCTAAATGCCTTATAGCCTCTTGTTTATAAGTGTGGCGCACTACACATCCATAAACAGGACTCTACCCGATGCGATTTTGCAGACACCCTGGGACCATGAACCATGCTCTGATACCATGTTTGTCATGATCTGAGCCGAGACCCTGGCCGCAACGAGCATCTCAAACCATGAAAGCCCAAGCACCCTTCACTATCTGGAAATCATGCAGACATTCATATACAAAAAAAAAATTAGAAATACACAACAATATGGAATCATGGTCAATATTATAATTCAGTTGAATAAATTTGGAATAAAATCCATAAATCTCTAACAGCATCTAACATCAGTCTACGAAATCTCTAATACATCAAAGCCAACTTCTTGTCTAGAACTAGGACAAGGCCCCCAGTCAAACCCTAAAATAAAAGAAATAACAAAGTTTAATGACCAGGCCTTTCGGAATAGTGAAGGCTCACCAATTGCAACTTCTGACACACAAGTCTACTGCTGAACGGGACTCCAGGACTGTGCCTCAGATCCTGAAATATAGGGGATCAATACAAATGTACTCGTATGTGAAACAACCCAAAATAGCATGCTTTTATACAAAATAGGTGAGAGCATTTCACAATAACAATGAACATTATATAAGTAAAAATACATGGGCATATTTAATAAATTTCAAATCAATTCTTGACAACCTTGACTCACTCTTTGTTATTCTTCTGTGCTAGTCGGTACACCCTACAATTCTGTAATTCCACGAGCTATGTGGAATCCACCCTTGACTCGACGATCAAGCCCCCAATCCAAGTAGCCGCTAGGATTGGAGCTGGTGATACCCCCCATGTGAGATGTCCCAATTATTTCATTATCCTCCCGTGTAGGATACAATATCATAAGTCCCATATCGGCAACTACGATTTCCAGCGACGAGCCCTTATACTCAAACACTGTCTTCGGATAACCAACTAGCTCTCTTAAGCGCAACTTTTAATTCTTTAAAACAAACATGCTTCATACTATCAAAACATTCAATACTTATCTGGTTAAGGCATATAATCACCGGGTATCATCATACCCTGACTTGTAAGCCAATCAAATTACATCACATCATATCAGCAGTCCTTTTCACTTATTATCATATTAATGACCACCCATAGCTTTTAAACATAAAGTGAGGGAGAGTCATGCAATAGGTTTTCACTTGAATTTACATCAAAAACACTCTCCTTTTAATTGTACAACCATAAGGTGGTCATGTTATGCTTACATTGTTCTAAACCCATAGAAATTGTTAATTTTGGCACGATAAATATTTTTCATTCAAAAACACCCTCTCAACATGTCATAAACCGTCTCATTCCATGATCATTAGTAAAGAATTTACCCTCTAGTTTTCTTTAAGAAAATTCATGCATTTAAATAATCCATCACACTTGAAATCAAAGATATCATAAAGGAGAAGGAGTTTAGTCATTCATGATCTCAATCCACTTCACAAAACACACGAAATCATACATATATGGTTATAGTTCAATTTCCATGAAAAGTGATTCAAGACAACATTTATTTTCATCAAAACAATCCCATGATGCATACTTTTCGAAAACAATATCGAACACTTCATTAAAAAACATAATTGGGGATTTGAGATAATACATTAAACTCCCCCAAAACTTGTCCTGACAACTTAGTTTAGCACTTAAACTTTACGAATAATTATTTACCCCCTTTAACATCTTTAAAGTGAATTAATTCCAACCTTAATGCTGACGTGACATTTAAAAAAATGCGAGATTTTTTTTTTAAATGCCTATTAATATATATATATATATATATATATATATATATATACAAAAAAATAAAAAATTCTCTCTTTCTTCTTCTAACCCCCACCCCATCCTAATCTTCTCCCAAACCCGCCAGCCACCACCGCCAGCCCTCCCTCCAAAATCTAACCCCAATTACTTCTTCAATTACCAAATCTCACCCCTACCTTCAACTTCTCCTCCTTTATCCCCAATAAAAAAAAAATTCAATTTGAAAATTAAAAAATTGACATGATTTGAATATTTGGTTGTTGATTTTAGAGAATTTGGTGTTGATTTGGTCTAATTTATAAGGTGTGTTGATTTTTTTGTCATTAATTTATGATAATTTTTTATGATGCAAGTTTTGATTTGAATCAATAAACAAATTTGGATGTTTGATTTGAAACAAAATTGGATCAGTGCTTCTCTATTGCTCGGTCCTCTTATCGGCGTTCACTCGTATGTGCAGCACTTCCAGGAGAAGGAGAAGTTAGAACACAGATACTAATGTTATATTTCCATTGAACAATGGAGGACCTCTGATTGTATTTTTGTTTTAAACAGGAAATAATAAGTCATGTTTTGGAACTTTCTACTAACATTTTGAGGATATTTACTTTTATGGCCTATTAAATGCAACTAGTTGATTTTTTTCTTTTGAAATATTTGTGCATCCTTAGTCTTGTACTGGGATTGTTGGATTCTGTAAAACAGTTCATCATGCTCTATTCATCAAATGTTCTGTTCACCCCGGCACTGAAATAAACTATAATGACGGAAGAATAACTCACTAAAAAAAAATCCTGGGGTGGGGTGGGGGCTGCCAGGGACGAGGGTGGGGGTGGAAGAAGAAAGGGGGGTGGTAGGGCTTGAAGAAGAAAGGGATAGGGGCAGGTGGGGCAGAGGGGGAGTTTTTTTTTAATATTTTATGATAAATAAATTAGTGGGGTCACTTTTTTAAAATAAATTTTGATGTGACACTGATGTGGCGCAAGTGTAACACACTCTTCGTAGTGAGAGTGGTGGTGTATTTTTAAGGTGGTATATAATCACTTCAAAAAGATTTAGGGGGGTAAATAATTATTCGTAAAGTTTAAGTGTTAAACTAAGTTGTCGGGACAAGTTCAGGGGGGTTTGATGTATTATCTCTGGGGATTTTTAATCTTTATAAAATAATTAAACTTACGCCCATGGTTTTTGGAGTAGTCCCACATACCTTAAGTTATTTAGTTCGAAGAATGGAACCCTAATCTTGACTCTTTTCTTGGGAATCTTGGATTGACCTGCTTGAATTCTCGCCTTGAAGGAAACCCTAAATTCTCTTATTCTTGAAAGTAAAGAGAATTTTGAGATGTTTTGAAACTGATAAAAGATGATTAATAACGTTTAGAGTATAATTTAATTCGTGGGGAGGTTTTTGGGAAGGGAAAGTAACAAAATACCTATTTAAAAATGTCCCATCTGAGCAACTCGGCCTCGACTGACGATTTGGTTGACAGACCGTCAGTGTGGTTATGGACCGTCACTCCAACCGTCAGTTTTTGCCCAGAGAAAAAACTTTCTGGTTTCTACCTAAGGTTGACAGGCAGGCTTGACGGGCCGTCGGTCTGGCCGTCGGTCTGGCCGTCGCACCTCAGCAGACTAACACCTCTCTGGAAAACAGGTATAACTTTTTACGCCGAAATCGAATTAAGGTAAAACCAGTGGCGTTGGAAAGAAGACACAAAAATCTTTCATTTTGTATATGGTAGGACCTCTAACAAGTTATATACAAGAAGTTATGTTCGATGGAAGTTGACCCAAGTTGAGACATTCACTAAAACTTAATCGATAGAAAAAATTTCAACTCGTCTTTGAGTTAAGTGACCTTTATGATATCAATTCATGCACAACTAGATTCCCTCACTACCTAATTGACTAACATACATAAATTTGCATAGGAGTCATTGGCTTTTGTAACCTTTACGCGTAGGAATGACGGTTTACGTTCTAACCCAAAAATGCGGGTTGTTACACTATCCTTTGACTCAATTGGAGTGTGACAATATAAATTGGTCGATTCTTGATTGCTCGGTTCTCCAAACTCACAATTTTGAGAACTTCAATGTACATTATGTTGATTTAGCGAAGTCAACCGTCATTTTGGCTATCAAACCCTACTATTGTTTGTTGTTGAATAGAATTGTTTGGTCAACCAACACTGAAATTAGTAAAACATGTACTATTTCGAATATCAAATTCATTATCAAATGATTCTTTATCCTGAATAGTGCTTTGAGTTTTGGCATACATATCAAGTATTGCTAAACGCATTTGGTTGCAAAAAATCTCAGGACTACAAAGAAAGGCTGATAAAGAGTCATCATTTTAAATTCGAATCTCCTCAATATAACCGTTACCCATAATTGATATGGGATATCGACCAATGATAAGAATAGAAAGTTCTGAATTGCGTACCTTCATTTTACTCCCAAAAGACATACAAGACATCATATTTGAGTGTCATTGAAAACACTTGAACTATTTTCGCAGGAAGAATATATCTAACTGAACCATCTTCGTACAAAACTTCTCCACCCTAAAATAAACTAATTCTAACGGTGTCACTCATTATTTTTATCTTTATAAGAAAGTTTTTCGTGAATAATAAATGTTGCTCATGATGAATGAGATAAAATGGAGTGAATTAAGAACAACACATTTATAAGTAAAAACATTGTACTGAAGTGACAAAACGTTCACTATATACGAATCTTTTCAGGAATAACAAGCAGGTGACGAATCTCTCAATAGTGAATATTTTCAAGAATAACAAGCAAATAGTTCATTATATTACAAAAAAAAATATATGAAATGTAGTTTGCCCATTTTTTGGCAAACCGTATTAATAATTTTTCTCTTCCCCAAACGTTTAACAAACGGTGTTAGTTGTAGTTTTTTCAAAAATAGGCAAACTGTCCGTTTTGTAACATAAATAAAAGTACAGTTCGTTTTGACTTCTAAGCCTGAAAAAGTATTTCTTTTAGCTCCAGAGTCTTTTTATTCTTAGTGATTGGATTAACTTTCGTGCACAACTAAATAGACAAGATGTTTTTTACCTTCCACCAGCAATATATATCAGGTTAAATCTGTCTACCAAAGCTAAGACAGATGAAAAGAATCATCTACTAATGTTTTTAGTCTTTATTGAGATTTGAACCTAAGATACCTCAATTTTTTAGCCCACTTCATTGATTACTTGGTCACATCCTTAAATGTTGAATGATGTTTTCACCCTTAATATACTGAATACATTTGGCTTAATATACAGTCAATTTCTTAAATTTGTAAAAATATTTTATTTATATATTTAAATTATACTTTGTTTCAGGTAAGCTCCTACTAAAATATTTTATTTAGACACTTTTAATTTAAATTTTGAAAGAAGAAAGCTTTATATTTGATTTCATTCAATTATTAGATGTTAAGTTAACCATATATGTTATTTTCTTTAATTATATGCATCAACCTCAAATAGAAAACATATTCGATTTTACGACTCATTGAAGTAAATGTGTATAACTAAAAAATATGATATATTTATATGATTAACTTAACTACCTAATGGACGAATGATAATACACATACAAAAAATCTAATAAAATAGAACTATAAGTGTATAATTGAAACACTTTATTTGAATTGATGTGTTCGATAAAATAATATTTAGTTTGAGTTGATAAATGAGATATATGATAAGTTCAAGAGATTGATTATGCATTAAGCCAACGAAATTTTAGTGGCAGAGATTACCAATTAAGCAACAATTTATACTAAATTACCGAACATTGACATATTATCAACATTGCCTCAAATTATATCATTAAATCATGAATTTTTTCAATGCTTGATAATTATTACTATCACGCCCCAAAATTCCATCGGACCAAACTGGCACCCGAAGCCAAGAAGGCTCGGGAGAACCCGTTCAAATACCTGTACTTTCACTTACATGTCACCAAAAATTTGGACAGCACTTCGTTGCATATAGAAGGGTCTAATTACCTGTATCAGCACAACACGCACAAATATATATATATATAATACTTGGCCGTCGGAGCCACCACATATACAAATATAACATCACTATATAAACTTTCATGACTTTATCCTTCCTTATGTCTACAAAGCTTCTAGGATATACATGATAAAACTAGGGTCGGGACAAACCTCCCGCCCTATCATGACTCTTGTACAATAACAAAACATAAGGAAGCGACTCGGAAAGCTCCGAAGCAAACTGGAGCTCACCAACAATAGCTGTATGACCTGGCTCCTATATATGTTGTGTATGAGTTGAAGCACCTGTGCCTGCAGCATGAAATGCAGGTCCCCCGTGAGGGACGTCAGTACGAAATATGTACTGAGTATTTAAAGCTGTAAATAATCATATGTGATATGGGGGATCAAGAAAATCAGACACAAGTGAATAAATCATAATAGAAGTGAACCACACTTCATAAACACTTTTAGGATCATGTACATTATCATTAATCTGAATTGGGTTCTTGAATTCAAACACATTTGTGGAACGATATACCTTCGTTCATTTCATTCTTTACAATTATCATTCGCCATTACCTCCTCCTCCCGAACCTCCAACCACCTAACAATAATCAATATTGTACCGTACTATGACCTATTGGCTGCCCCTAGTACATATCAACTGTAATCATATCAAGTATCGGGATCGGCCCATGCTAGGCTTAAGCCCCTGAGCTACCACCCACACGTATATCAAGTAACACACATAAGAGATCTTTCCAATAACTTAGTTCAAAAGCTTTTGAGATTATTACATTAGTGTTCATGCCAATATAATACCTTTGGAACAATGATACATCAATAGGAACCAAGTAATAGACCTTCTATACAATAACGATGTAATAAAGACTCATTGGTACATCAACAATGTGTTTCAGAATCATCAATATCACAACAATGAAATAGGAGCCTTTTGGTATATCAATGAAACATTTTGACACTTTATAGAATGGAAACAACTTCGCTGGTAACGTAGAACAATACATGTTTTTTTGGACAACCTCGGAATCTTACTTGATGGAACATTGGTGTTTTCATGCCAAAGAACATCGTTAGAGTATGCTTTACATACCTCGTTGTAGATTCGGATACCAATTCAACACAACATCCCGCCTTTACAAATCACTTATCTACAATGAAATGTTTGGCATCTAGTATTAGCAATCCAACACCACAATTCTGTTCCATAATTCCATACAACCAATATTTGCAAAGCATTCCAAAAATCAACTTGAACAATAGGTTTATGTGTATATATATATATATATAATTATCATTTCAGTACCACATCATCACACCAAATCCCTTCACAATTCAACATAATCCAACCATGCACAAGAATAATCCAACATCATTTCCAATCATCTTTCAACAACAATCAAATAACATACTTCTTATGCTCACATGCATATATATACATATCCATATAAATAACACCAACATAATTTACATCCTTACCATAAAATGACCCTTTTGATTTCGAAGTCCTGTTGGCACAAATAAGGGGTGCTTCTCGAAGCCCTTAAGACGGTGAACACAACTACGAAATCAATTTGGATTTTCTACGGTTGAATCACAAGATAATTGGAGTTGAAATTAGGCTAGGGTTTCTTATTCTTCAATAATTTGGATGATAAATGATGGATATGAGGCTAAGTATATGTATATAATGACCCATTTTCGTCCATGAGGTGATGGAAAATGACCATATTGCCGTTAAAATTTAAGTAAATCCGAATCTGTCCATGGTGGACTATTTTGATAGGCTAAAGTAAATCGACCATAACTCTTTGCTCCAATAATGGATTTGGGTGAAACCAATTGCATTAGAAAGAAGACTCTCGGGGCTTCTCATCGATATATAGCATCTCACACAGTTCATTTTGTACAAGGAGTCATGATCGTTTAAAGTTTACCCAAAAATCTGTTTGGCTGCAGTACTTTTGTGTGCAGAAAATTTCTGCACATTTACTGTTCATTGCGTCCACCGTTTTCAAGTTTCGAACATGCTCGCTTATATCCGATACTCATCTGTTTTTAGAAATCTTTATATCGTTGGAAAGCTAACTCGATAAACTTCGCATAGAAACTTCGACGAGCAAATTCCGATATAAATAAAGTCGATTCCTATACACATATAATCAAACTATACACTTGAAACCATCTCAAAATAATCAATACTCATACTTAAACTCATATATACCTAACTTATGATCAATACATATACTCCAACACATATAACCATGGCTAATGCACGTAATTAAGTACGGGGTGTTACATCCTTCCCCCCTTAAGGACATTCGTCCTCGAATGTGAATGTAGTTATTTAGCCGAAACAAGTTCGAATTCATAATTGATATTCACATCATCATATAGATATTATGCATATGTAAAAACTTACTTGTTAGTGTCCCAGTTCCACTCCTTGCACTTCTTTTTCACCTTTGAACAAATAAGGGTATTTGGATTTTATTTCTTCCTCCACTTCACATGTAATCTCTTCCCTTTGTTGATTTCTTCAAAGTACTTTCACCGATGCTACTTCTTTATTTCTCATCTTCTTAACTTGACGATCTAATATAGCAATAGGCATCTCCTCATAGGTAAGATCTTCTGTTACTTGCACATCTTCAGTAGAAGTAATAAGGGACGGATCTCTGATGCACTTTCGAAGCATCGATACATGAAATATTGGATGCACTGATGAGAGTTCCTGGGGTAGCTCTAATTCATAAGCAACTTGCCCACATCTTCGAATAATCTTATACGGGCCTATATATCGTGGACTCAACTTTCCTTTCTTGCCAAATCTCATCACCTCTTTCATTGGCGATACCTTCAAAAATACCCAATCGCCTAACGAAAACTCTAGCCCTCTTCTTCTACTATCCGCATATGACTTGTGTCGACTTTGGGTTATTTTCAACCGTTGCTGAATCACCTTGACTTTTTCTATGGCTTGATACACAAGATCCGGTCCGAACATAAGAGTTTCACCCGCTTCGAACCATCCTATTGGTGATCTACACTTCCTCCCATATAAAGCTTCATATGGTGCCATTTTGATACTTGAATGATAGCTATTATTGTAGGCAAACTCAATTAGAGGTAAATGATCATCCCAGCTGCCTTTAAATTCTATAACATATGCTCGTAGCATATCTTAAAGTGTTTGAATGGTGCGCTCTGCTTGTCCATTCGTCTGAGGGTGAAAAGTTGTACTCAGATTCACTTGTGTTCCCAAACTCCGTTGGAAAGACTTCCAAAAGTTTACGGTAAATTGAGTTCCCCGATCCGATATAATAAAAGTTGGCACTCCATGTAATCGGACTATTTCTTTAACATACAGCTTCGAATATTCTTCAATTGTGTAAGTGGTCTTAACGGGTAAGAAATGTGCGGATTTAGTAAGCCTATCCACAATCACCCATATAGAATCAAATTTCCGAGCTGTACAAGGCAAACCTGTAACAAAATCCATGTTGATCATATCTCACTTCCAAATTGGAAGATTTATGCATTGCATATAGCCTCCGGGCTTTTGATGTTCCACTTTAACTCGTTGGCAATTTGGACATTCAGCTACAAATTCTGCGATGTTCCTTTTCATGTCATTCCACCAATACACATCCTTCAAATCTTGATACATTTTGGTTGACCCTGGATGAATAGAATACCTTGAGAAATGTGCCTCAGTCATAATTCTTTTTCTTAGCTCATCAACAATAGGCACACATAGCCGATTTTGGCATAGAAGTACTCCTTCTTGCGAAAGCTCAAATACCTTTGTCGCACCATTTTGAACATTCTCCTTGAGTTGCAATAAAACAGGATCTACATCTTGCTTCTCTTTTACCTCAGCTACTAATGAGGATTCTGCGGCATTATGCACAATAAGCTCCTCGTCCGGAGTTTCGAGAAGACGAACTCCTAGACTAGCTAATTGATGAAGATCTTTAATCATCCCTTGCCTTTCTACAGGTGCCATCATAGCCTTACGACTCATTGCATCAGCTACTATATTCGTTTTCCCTGGGTGATACAAAATATCAACATCATAATCTTTTAATAGTTCTATCCACCTTCACTGCCTCCGATTTAGATCTGACTGAAAATATATTGTAAGCTCTTGTGATCAGTATATATATCAACATGAACCCCATATAAATAGTGGCGCCATATTTTTAAAGAAAAAATAACCGTTGTCAGCTCAAGATCATGTGTGGGGTAATTTTTCTCATGTGGCCTCAATTGCCTTGAGGCATATGCTATCACCTTACCATGCTGCATTAATACACATCCTAAACCAATTCTCGAAGCATCACAATACACTGTATACCCTTCTGTACCTTCTGGAAGTACCAACACAGGTGTAGAAGTCAACTTATTCTTCAATTCTTGGAAACTCTCCTCACACGCATCATTCCATTGGAACTTGGATGTTTTATGTGTTAGCTTAGTTAAGGGTGCTGAAATAGAAGAAAAACCCTCAACAAACTTTCTATAATAACCAGCCAACCCAAGAAAACTACGAATCTCCGTAGGCGTTGTGGGCCTTGGCCAATTCTTCACAGCTTCTATCTTTTGAGTATCAACCTGTATGCCTTCATTTGATACAATATGGCCCAGAAATGCCACTGACTTTAGCCAAAATTCACATTTAGAAAATTTTGCATACAACTTGCAATCACGAAGAGTTTGCAACGCTTGTCGCAAATGATTAGCATGATCCTCTTCTGATCTAGAATAAACTAGAATATCATCAATGAAAACTATCACGGATACATCTAGAAATGGCTTAAACACCCTATTCATTAAATCCATGAAAGCTGCAGGTGCATTAGTTAGCCCAAATGACATAACTAGAAACTCATAATGACCATACCTTGTTCGGAAAGCTGTCTTGGGTATATCTTTTTCTTTGACTCTCACTTGATGATAACCTGACCTCAAATCAATCTTAGAAAAATATTTGGCACCCTGTAACTGATACAATAAATCATCAATTCTTGGAAGAGGATATTTATTTTTAAGAGTCACTTTATTCAGATGCCTATAATCAATACACATTCTCAATGTGCCATCTTTCTTGCGCACAAACAGCACTGGTGCTCCCCAAGGGGAATACTAGGCCTAATGAACCCCTTTTCTAGCAAATCTTTCAATTGCCCTTTCAATTCTTGTAATTCTGCTGGGGCCATTCTATACGGAGGAATTGAGATGGGCTTAGTGCCTGGTATCACATCAATACCAAATTCTATTTCTCGTTCAGGAGGTAAACCTGGAAGATCTTCAGGGAATACATCAAGAAATTCACTTACTACTGGTACAGTGTGAAGATCTGGTGATTCCAATTTCGTATCCTTTACTCTAACTAAATGACATATGTAGCCCTTGAAAATCATTTTTCTCGCTTTGAAATAAGAAATAAATCTACCTCTTGGTGCGCCAATCTTACCTTGCCATTCAATAACTGCTTCATTAGGAAAATGTAAATACATCTTTTTCGTACAATAGTCAATTTTGGCATAACAAGACGCCAATCAATCCATACCCATTATAACATCAAAATCTACCATTTCTAGTTCCACAAGATTGGCCATCGTGTCTCGACCACACACAGTTACTACATAATCTTTATAAACTCTTCTAGCAATAATAGATTCCCCAACCGGGGTAGACACTTCCAACGGCTTATCTAACAATTCGGGGGTTCTTTTGAACTTTCCAGCAACCAAAGGAGTAACATATGATAATGTAGAACCGGGATCAATTAGAGCATATACATCAAATGAAAATATGGACAACGTACCCGTGACCACATCTGGGGAAGCCTCTAGATTTTGTCGATCCGGTAAAGCATAAGTGCGATTCTGAGTCCCACTGGAACTGGCGACTCTTTTTTCATTTCTAGCGTGACCCGCAGGTTGTGCGCCCCTACCAAAATAAGATACCGGTGACGATAATGCAACCGCTGATCCTGAAAGTCGTGCTACGCCACCTGCGCCCCTTCGTGGGCATTCTCTCATCATATGTCCCGTCATACCGCACCAAAAACAAACATTTGTTCCCATTCGACATACGCCCATATGATGCTTTCCGCATCGATTACATAGCTCTCGAGAAGGTCTCGATTGTCTCATGTTCCCTTGCCCGTGATAACCCACTGATCGCGAACTATGACCCTCACTTCTTTGCCCAAATTGACTGCCTCTGAACCCCTGATGTTGTGGTGGAGCACTAGCTGCAGAATAAGAAAATAATGGCCTAGGTGGTCTAGCAGAAAATTGAGGTCTAAAACCTCCCTGTGGCGCCATAAACTGCCCTGTAGATCTGGCCCTCTTAGAAGATCCACTTTCAAATTCCTGTGTTCTTTTTCTTTGCCTCTGATCTTCCATTTTCTGTGCAAATGCTTGGATCCTAGCTATATCCGTGTCTTTATTCAGTGCAGCAATAGTACAATCCCTAACCAAATACGGATCCAATCCATCTACATACCGATGAACTCTGTCATCCATAATAGCTATAACATTAGGAGCATATCTGGACAAAGAATTAAATCAAAGACTATACTCCCTCACACTTGTATTACCCTGTCGAAGATTTAAGAACTGATTCGTACGGTCCTGACGAGTCTCATATGGAAGATAATGATCAATAAATGCCTCTTTGAACTCCTTCCAAGTAGCTGGGGGTGCATCAATGTCCCTTGATCGTTTCCAGTCTCCATACCAATAGATAGCCTCACCTTTGAATCTATACGCGGCTAACTCCACTGTCTCTCTGCCCGATACATGCATCACCTCTAGGGCCCTTTGGATCTGATCAATAAAGTCCTGCGGATCTTCATTAAGATCGGATCCAGTAAAAGTAGGCGGATCCATCTTAAGAAAATCTTGCATCCGAAGACTAGCCGCCCTATCAGTACCGCTAGAACCCGCGGCAGGAATAGCTTGCCCTTAGACTTGACCGGCAACAATCCGGGTCAACAGTTGTACTGCATCCCTCATATCCTGATCAACAACATTAACAAGTAGTTCTGTGAATGTGGTTCGCCTCCTACTTATTTCATCTGGAGTGGAAGACATTTCAGATACCCACTCAGCTTGAGTTTCACTCTGATTAACTTGTACATGTGGTGACTTACTAGTCCCTTCTCCGACAGCCACATCTACCCGCTCGCCGGTATTCTTACTTCTGGTATCCAGCATTCTTACTGTAACAAGAGAAACAAATGGATTCAGTGGTCAACTATGACTTCATTTGCTATATAAGCTCTATGGCACGATCTATGATCTGAAGGAAAGAAATAATTTCCTAAATGTCCATAGCCTCCTGTTTATAGATGTGGTGCACAACACACCAATAAATAAGACTCTACGTAGACACGACTTTGTAGACTCACTAGGACGAACCTCTCTGATACCACTTTTATCACGCCCCAAAATCCCATCGGGCCGGACTGGCACCCGAAGCCGAGAAGGCCCGGGAGAACCCGTTCAAATACCTGTACTTTCACTTATATGTCACCAAAAATGTGGACAACACTTCGTTGCATATAGAAGGGTCTAATTACCTGTATTAGCACAACACGCACAAATATATATATATATATATATATAATACTTGGCCGTCGGGGCCACCACATATACAAATATAACATCACTATATAAACTTCCATGACTTTACCCTTCCTTATGTCTATAAAGCTTCTAGGATATACATGACATAACTAGGGTCGGGACAAACCTCCCGCCCTATCATGACTCCTGTACAATAACAAAACATAAGGAACCGACTCGGAAAGCTCCGAAGCAAACTGGAGCTCACCAACAATAGTTGTATGACCTAGCTCCTATCTATGTTGTGTATGAGCTGAAGCACCTGTGCCTGCAGCATGAAATGCAGGTCCCCCGTGAGGGACGTCAGTACGAAATATGTACTGAGTATGTAAAGCTGTAAATAATCATATGTGATATGGGGGATCAAGAAAATTAGACACAAGTGAATAAATCATAATAGAAGTGAACCACACTTCATAAACACTTTTAGGATCATGTACATTATCATTAATCTGAATTGGGTTCTTGAATTCAAACACATTTGTGGAACGGTATACCTTCGTTCATTTCATTCTTTACAATTATCATTCGCCATTACCTCCTCCTCTCGAACCTCCAACCGCCTAACAATAATCAATATTGTACCGTACTGTGACCATTAGGCTGCCTCCAGTACATATCAACTGTAATCATATCAAGTATCCGGATCGGCCCATGCTAGGCTTAAGCTCCTGAGCTACCACCCACACGTATATCAAGTAACACACATAAGAGATCTTTCCAATAACTTAGTTCAAAAGCTTTTGAGATTATTACATTAGTGTTCATGCCAATATAGTACCTTTAGAACAATGATACATCAATAGGAACCAAGTAATAGACCTTCTATACAATAACGATGTAATAAAGACTCATTGGTACATCAACAATGTGTTTCAGAATCATCAATATCACAACAATGAAATAGGAGCCTTTTGGTATATCAATGAAACATTTTGACACTTTATAGAATGAAAACAACTTCGCTGGTAACGTAGAACAATACATATTTTTTTGGACAACCTCGGAATCTTACTTGATGGAACATTGGTGTTTTCATGCCAAAGAACATCGTTAGAGTATGCTTTACATACCTCGTTGTATATTCGGATACCAATTCAACACAACTTCTTGCCTTTACAAATCACCTATCTACAATGAAATGTTTGGCATCTAGTATTAGCAACCCAACACCACAATTCTCTTCCATAATTCCATACAACCAATATTTGCAAAGCATTCCAAAAAATAACTTGAACAGTAGGTTTATGTGTGTGTGTGTGTGTATATATATATATATATATATATAATCATCATTTCAATACCACATCATCACACCAAATCCCTTCACAATTCAACATAATCCAACCATGCATAAGAATAATCCAACATCATTTCCAATCATCTTTCAACAACAATCAAATAACATACTTCTTATGCTCACATGCATATATATACATATCCATATAAATAACACCAACATAATTTACATCCTTACCATAAAATGGCCCTTTTGATTTCGAAGTCCTGTTGGAACAAATAAGGGGTGCTTCTCGAAGCCCTCGAGACGGTGAACACAACTACGGAATCAATTTGGATTTTCTACGGTTGAATCACAAGATAATTGGAGTTGAAATTAGGCTAGGGTTTCTTATTCTTCAATAATTTGGATGATAAATGATGGATATGAGGCTAAGTATATGTATATAATGACCAATTTTCGTCCATGAGGTGATGGAAAATGACCATATTGCCTTTAAAATTTAAGTAAATCCGAATCTGTCCATGGTGGACTGTTTTGATAGGCTAAAGTAAACCGACTATAAGTCTTTGCTCCGATAATGGATTTGGGTGAAACCAATTGCATTAGAAAGAAGACTCTCGGGGCTTCTCATCGATATATAGCAGCTCGCACAGTTCATTTTGTACAAGGAGTCATGATCGTTTAAAGTCGACCCAAAAATCTGTTTGGCTGCAGTACTTTTGTGTGCAGAAAATTTCTACACATTTACTGTTCATTGCGTCCACCGTTTTCAAGTTTCGAACATGCTCGCTTATATCCGATACTCATCTGTTTTCAGAAATCTTTATATCGTTGGAAAGCTAACTCGATAAACTTCGCATAGAAACTTCGACGAGCAAATTCCGGTATAAATAAAGTCGATTCTTATACACATAATCAAACTATACACTTGAAACCATCTCAAAATAATCAATACTCATACTTAAACTCATATATACCTAACTTATGATCAATACATATACTCCAACACATATAACCATGGCTAATGCACGTAATTAAGTACGGGGTGTTACAATTACTTAGCATGACTTTTGGTTAATATGACATTTGTTAACAATTTGGGGATATTTGTGATGATTAAGGTTTAAGATATTACCTAAAAAAAATGATTATACGATGTTGTATCTTAATATATGTTTTCTTTTGTTCTAATTGTTTATTTGTGTCTTGCCTGTATTAATAAATAATATTAAAGACATAAATAATTTTAATATCTTAATATATGTTGTATCTTATTTGTGTCTGCCTAAAAAAATTAATAATATTAAAAAATAAATCTCTGAAATTATTTTTCAAATATTACAAAGAAAAAAATACTTGACTAATTTAGAAATTTTATTATTTTTTTAAAATGATTCAGTTTAAAAGTATACACATTTAAATTTTAGAGTGCAAATATTTATAGTGTGGTGTTAATGTTTATGATAGAGGACAAGATATGGCCTCGAAGTTCTCAACCTCAGTTTTATCTATAAGATAGGAATTATAGAATCAGTGATCATATTTGAAATATTTAGAAGATGTGTACATTATTACAAATAAGTAAAATTACAGTATAAATTTAATATATACAATCTTTAAGTTTTTACTATTGATCCTATTATGCTTCTGAAATTATTGATTCAGTGTTTAATAAATTACATGTACTTTTTATCAAAAATATTGAGATCAGTAAAATGGATTAATTATGTAATATATCACGCAACGCTATTATTTTTAATATACATACTTAATTTAATTGTATAAAATTTTACGGTGACAAACTAAGAATATGAATTTGTGAAGTTACACCTTAAGTCATGAATTTTCTCAATGTTTAAAAATCATCATTTGATATACCTTTTTGTTAATATGACATGTGTCGATGATTGAAGAAATTTGTGATAATTAAGGTTTAAGAGATTATCTAAATAGATGATTACACAATATTATACCTTAATATATGTTCTCTTTTGGTTTGGTTGTTATAAGCAATATAAAAAAAATTCCAACTTATATCCATTAACTACATCACTTATTTTTCTCTGACCAAAATGTCTAACATGTCTTCCTTGTGTACACGGTGAGTAATTTACCCTTTCTTTATTAATTATTTATTTTTTATAATTATTTATTTTCTGTCACAATTCAAACATTATGAGGAATCTCCAAGAACAATTAATATAGTTATTAGTGAAATGATATATGAATGTGATTTAGAAATAAATAGATTTTTTTTTGTTCTCGAATATTTTCTTAAAACTTAAATTAAATGTACATTTAGATTTAGACATTTTAATCTCAATAAAAATAAATGAGGTCTTGATATCATTAAGAGAAGTACTTTTATATGAATAATTTTTACCACTCTATCCACAATCACCAGCAACCACACTAACCACCTTTGTCGCCTTAATTACCACCAACATTGTCAACCACCATTATCATCGTTAATCACTAACCGCCACCACCAATCACGTTTGTCATCACAATCATTATGCGCGAGAAATCTTTTGAAACTTAAATAAAATTTCATGCGAAATGGTGGGTCGGAGCTATGGCCACCATGCCACCGCAACTCCGAAACTTCATAGAGAAGTTTTTCGTCAAGCTAGGGCATTGGATAACACAGTATCTCAAACTTTTTTCAGTCGAAAACTGTTGATTCTTTTTTCCTCACCTCCTCGTAGAGGTATTTTCATTCTATTCAAATTTTTTAATCTATATCCATAGTGTTTAAAGCAAATAAGAGATAACACTTAAAAAAGTCGTTTTACTTTTTGTTTCCCCCAACTCAAAAGAAATAATTTTATGCTTAGTAATTCAAGCAATATTTTTTCTCCAGTTCCTTGTTCATGTTCTTCCATCTAATAAGATATATAAGATCATCCTTTATCTCATCATTCCTTATGAATATTGCCTTATGTCTTTGAATTTCTCCCATGAGCGAATTAGGATTCTGAATCTGGATTCATTTTGATTCACTATGAAACTTTATGAATTCTCTACTCAAGTGTTTTATCCTCGTGATAATCTTGTTTTATGTGATTCCTGATAATTTTTTACAAAGTTTTAAGAATGCCTGTGAAAATAAAATGACCTTTATATTGCACCCTAAGTCTTTACGATCTTTTCATTAAACTCTTGATAGAATGCTCCAAGAAAGTGTTTAAATTTCAAAATTTATTCTATTTCAGGTTTATGAGTCTATCTCATGCTTATGAATTTATCTCATGATTTTGAAATTATCGTCATGTTTATAAATCCATCATGATTTATGAACTTAATTCATGTTTTATGAAATTATCTCATGAATGCTTATGAGTTTACCTTATAAATTTTAGCACGATTTAAAAATAATATTTTTGTCTTAAGAATTTGTTTGAATTAACTTAGTTTACGTGCTTTTTTAGTCAAAATAGCTTTTAAACACTTTGAGAGTGTTTGAGTAAATTTTAAAAGTACTTATAAGCACTGAATTTTAAGCTAAAAGTTAAAAATAAGTAAAATCATGAGTTAGGATTGATCTTATAAGTCAAAGGCCGGAAGTCCATCCAAACAAACGCTAAATATATAAGCTCATGATTTTCCTATGATTTTAGAGCGCAAGTGGTCACAAACATGACTTTTTTTAATGAATTTGATAATAAGGACTCACTAACACGTAATGTATATGATTTTGAGCTCAAGGTTTCATAACATGATTCTTAGTTTTTTTCAAAGGTTAATAACAACAATATATTTTGGGAGGATTATTGCAATCGAAAAGAGTGTGAGTCGAGATAATGCATCCCATGAAACTACGTTTGCAAATGTAGATTGTGGATCTTTTCATTGATTTGGACGACTCCTCTTTAGGCTTAAAATAAACTCAATATGAATCACAATATTATGTTTGTTGACCCACAAGATATATGACAACTCTCCCGATCGAGCTAGAGGTTAGACATTATGCGCTCACATGATGTATGTCGGTCGGTTTTAAGAAATTCCCCAACAGAAAAAAATAGTATTTTCATTAAATATGGTATATGCACAAGGCCATCTATTTCAAGAATGCTTTTATACTGTTGCATTTAGCCTCTCATTAAATTTAGTTGTGTAGTTGCTCATAATTTAAATCCTCATTTTTATTCTATTACCTCAATTTTTCAGTTGCACTTATGATGCAGACAATCAAGATATTTAATCTTATTATCCAATTATTTCATCATTTTGATTTGTATCACATTCATGTTGCAGTTGTTTAATTTATCAGATATTAGTATTGTTTCATTAGTAATTTTGCATTTATTGCATTCTATGTACTTACGTCATTTGACTTTGCAGATTCGGGTATTCAAGCTCGCGATCAGACGCATCGTTAAGTTCCTCGCTTTCAGCTATTGTGAGCCCTCCTTACTTTATGGGGGAGTAGACTATGTCAGTTGTTGTGTCTTTAGTTCAATACAGGTATACCAGGGGCTTAGTCTATGTCAACTATTAAATTTATGTTATTTTAAGTTTAACCTTCATGTCACCATAATTAAAAATTTAGATTTTCAGATTAGTGAATGAAATCTTCTTACATAATATTTGTCATGTTCTTCCACATATGTTTGTTGAATGCCCATGTCATATGCCATGTGCCGATGTGTTAGATCAGTAATGTCATTTTGTGACGACTACATTCATTCAGGGTGTAGGCTCAAAACATGACGACCAACACATCGTCAACTACCATGCATTCATCACACCTAGCCCCGTTGTCAGCTATCACCAGTACATCCTTAATCACCATACATTCATCACAACTAGACCCCGATAACTATCATCACCACATCATTAGTAAACCACGATCATCACAAACTAACACACCTGTAACTATCTCCAATATATTATTAATCATCATGCATTCATCACAACTATCACCACACATTATTAATTCCCACATATTCTTCAGTCATCACGATCACCACACCAACTATTAACATAAAACAACTTCATATCCACCATCACACCATCACAGTTATCACTAGATCACCACCACCATCACAAAGCCACCAACACCAATCCTCTCCACATCTTTCTCACTACACATCTCAATTATCACTATATTAAACATAAATATTTCATTTTTACTACTTATCAAATACGTAAAAATTTCATTTTATAAAATAGTTCCCGTATAGTACAATAAAATACCACATGCTTACCACGTGCTAGCTATTCAATCAAACCATCTACTACTATCCTCATCGTCGTCTTCTTCTTCTTCCCCCACTCCCCTTGTCCTCATCACTCTCTCCCTTTTCCCCTCTTCTGCATATTCCTTTCGATACACTCCTCCCCTATCTATCTCTATAGATCCTTTCACATACTGTACTTTCCTTGTACTAGATCCACTCGAATTTCAAACCCTAAACCCCCCAAAACGACGCCGTCCGATCCGGCGATCCCGGATCCTGAAACTCAAGCTGGAGCAGTTGAAGACAATCGGTAGGGAGCTCGCAATGGGCTCCCAAGGTGGATTCGGTCAGTCTAAAGAGTTCCTAGACCTAATTAAATCAATCGGCGAAGCCCGATCTAAAGCCGAAGAAGATCGAATCGTAATTAACGAGATCGAAATTCTCAAAAAGAGGATAATCGAACCCGATATACCAAAAAGGAAAATGAAGGAGTATATAATGAGATTAGTTTATGTTGAGATGCTTGGACATGATGCGTCGTTTGGTTATATACATGCTGTTAAAATGACACATGATGATAATTTACATTCCAAAAGGACGGGGTATTTAGCTGTTACGCTTTTTTTGAATGAGGATCATGATTTGATTATATTGATTGTTAATACTATTCAGAAGGATTTGAAATCCGATAATTATTTGGTTGTTTGCGCCGCGTTGAATGCCGTTTGTAAGTTGATTAATGAGGAGACTATTCCAGCTGTGTTGCCTCAGGTTGTGGATTTGTTGGGACATTCTAAAGAAGCTGTTAGGAAAAAGGCGGTTATGGCACTTCATAGGTTTCATCAGAAATCCCCGTCTTCGGTTAATCATCTCGTGTCCAATTTCAGAAAGGTGCATTCTTTTGCACTTGTTTTTGTGTTTTAATAGTAATAGTTGAATTGGTTGTGGGTAGTACATTGTCACTTTTTGTTTGCGCAGCGTAAGTTATTGAGGTAATTAGATGCAGCCTGGCGTAAGTTATACAGAGAGGTGCATTATCTTGCACTTGTTTTGTGTTTTTATAGTGTAATAGTTGAATTGGTTGTTGATAGTATATTGTCACTTTTTTGTTTGCGTAGCGTAAGTTATTGAGGTTATTAGGTTCAATCCAGCATAAGTTATACAGAAAGGTGTATTCATTTGCATATGTTTTGTGTTTCATTATAGTAATGGTTGATTGGTTGTTTATTATACATTGTCACTTATGTGGAATAAGGTAATTCGCTGCAATTCAGTGTAAGTTATACACCTCACGTTCTATTTTTTTACGTGAGGTAGAGTGATTTTATAAGTATACACGTCTATGCAATAGTTGGATAAGAGTATCTAGAGAAAAAAAGACTCCCTTAAAATTATTAATTTAGCATGGATTTTTCCCTGCTCTAAATGTATCCTACTGGAAAAAAGTTGTGACAATCACTAGTGTTTGAGTTCAAGATTAGGAATTAGGTAGATGCAATAGGACATGGTCCGAGAAAGTGTAGGTTTTCTTTCTACTAGCACTTTATGTTTTTTGATAATGGTGATGCCCGGATGAGCTTGCGTATACCTCGACTATTAGTACAAGTACTGGGTAACTATGCTGACCAAGGTGCAGATAGGCAGAAACCGTTTGCTTTTCTAACACTTTCTTGTTTAGCTGCACAGTGGAGAGGTAATAGGATCTACTGGTATTTCTGGAATTTTATTTCTAATGATGAAGGCCCAGAGGATATTAATGACCTTAGTATGGTGTTGTATCAAAAAAGAGAGAATATATGAGAAGAATGTGGAATTTGTCAGTGATAAGGATATAAGTGATGTCATGGTAGATAATGAACTGAATCATGCGCACATTGAAAGGCTTGCAGAGAATGTTGTGATGTATTTCAAGAGAAAATGAATCCCTGTTATGGCTGTAACTGAACCTATTTGTTTTTTTAACAATTATTTTGGTTTGCAGAGGTTATGCGACAATGATCCTGGTGTTATGGGCTCTACACTATGTCCTCTTTATGATCTAATCTCAGAAGATGTTAATTCTTATAAAGATTTGGTTGTCAGCTTTGTAAGCATTCTAAAACAAGTAGCGGAACGGAGATTGCCCAAGAGCTATGATTATCATCAGATGCCTGCCCCATTTATTCAGGTATGTCTATCGAAGTTCCAGTTTGATCTCTTGCATGATATGTACTTGAATTTTCTCTGTAAAAGTCTAAAAGCTGGAAATGTTGTATTTTTGTGTGTCTTGTCTTCATGTGAAGTTCTCTCAAATTCTGGAGAGGCCATTCAAGTTCATGCGACCATCTTACTTTCTGAGGGATGGATCTCTAATTTGGCCGAGCCACTGAAGTTCAAATCCTTTCATCCAATAACAAATAACTAACAATTGCTACGCACGCTTCAGTTCCAAACAAGTTTATGTATCCTCGCTTTCGTTGAAACTCATTTCATATCATCATCATACTAAATTAAGTAAAAGTGAAAAACTAAGTCAAATGTTAAACCTATCTAGTAGCTATCAACTATCACTTATTCACTTATATGGATCTTTTTCTTCCATTGTGCCCTATCTATATCCAAGTCTGCATGATACCAACATTTGTAGGTCTTTCGAGACAACATCTTTCTATGATTAGGTCTACCTCGTCTCCTTTTAACACATCCACTCATCATAATTTCACACCTGCAGACCGGTGCATCTATAGGTCGACGCAGAACATGTCTAACCCATCTCAAGTGAGCTTCTTGCATTTTATCCTTAATGCGTGCCACTCATTAGGTCGTACCTTCTGGCGGATGTGGTCGTTCTTAATCTCATCTAATCTAGTGTGACCGCACATCCATCTTAACATCCGTAGCTCTGCAACACTTATTTTGTGGATATGTTGGACGTTAGTAACCCAACACTCACTACCATATAACTTCCCGATCTTGTAGTAGTTCTATAGAACTTACATTGCCGGGATGTAGATGATAGAATTTTGAGGCTTTTTGCACCAATACATACCTCTGATGTAATTACTACTGAAACACTTTTGGTGTATTTCTTTGCCAATAAAATGTTAACCTGTTCAAAAAAAAAAAAAAGAACTTGCCTTTCACTTTGGTAAACATCCTTCTATTAAATAACACCTCAGTGGCACTTCCTGATTTCAATTGTCCGGTTTTAATTTTCTGAGTTGATGTACATTCTCTGCTTTTTGGTATACCTCTTGTATACGAGAGTCTTCATTCCCATTGTTAATAATATCACTCATCTTAACCAAAAAAGGGTGACAAGTAAAAGGCAGTGTCATTCACATAAAAAGTCATCAACTTGTTGGCTGAATACCGTGTCTAACTTGTATAGGAAAAACCAGTAGCTTACTGAATAAAATAGTGCCAGCAATCTGATGGAGATTATTGGGGAATGTAACCATCAGATTTGATCAGTGTTTATCCTTTAATCTTCTTAATTATCTCTTTGTAAAGATTTTTGAGCTATTCCACTCTTTCTGTTCTACTTTTGAGAAGACATGGTTCTCTACTCGTAAGCTCATGTTTTTGTTCTTTTGCATTCAGATCAAATTATTGAAAATTCTGGCATTACTTGGAAGTGGGGACAAAAAAGCCAGTGAACAAATGTATACAATTGTTGGTGACATTATGAGAAAGAGCGATTCATCAAGTAATATAGGAAATGCTATTTTATATGAGTGCATATGCTGCGTTTCCTCAATACATCCTAATCCCAAGTTATTAGAATCTGCGGCAGAAGCAGTTGCCAAATTTTTGAAGGTTCGTCCTCTTTATTCTGCTTTGCATATCTTTTGGTTGCTGTGTGATTACCTCTTTGTTAGAAGCTAATTAAGTTCAAAATTACCTGTTGCACAGAATGATAGCCACAATCTAAAGTATTTGGGGATTGATGCGCTTGGAAGATTAATAAAGATAAGCGCAGAAATTGCTGAGCAGCACCAACTTGCCGTGATTGATTGTTTAGAGGTGAGAATTTTTATTTCTCAGGTCTGTACTAAACAAAGGATATTTCAATTTATGGAGCCATGACAATGTTGGCTTGTCCTTCCTGTTTATGCCTGCAATATATTGCTTGCTTGAACATTCAGGTATTCTACTTCAGCAATGCATCACCTTTATTTGCGCTGACATGCCTTTTTTTCTTTTTAAAACTATAGCTGGTTATTGCACTAGATTTGTCATGGATAGCAATACCAGGAGAGTTTATTATAGTTTGAGTGAAATATGTGACCCAAGTCTTTTGAACTGTTCATGTCAAACATAATAGAAGTTATAGCATTTTGGTGCTTTTCAATCGATAAATGCTGGCAAGAGCAATAATCAGTCTCTCTGACTTCATTTTTTTCCTTTTTATGACATGTCCGTTAATTTAAAGAAGACCAAGGTGATGCCACCAAAAGAATAAATAGACCTACTTTATGGTGTCTAATAGAATGGAGCCTCTTGGCAACCCCTGATTGCTTCATTTTACTTTAATTGATGTAAAATCTGGAGTATATTTGATCATCTTTATAGAGTGCTCAATTGCTTTGAGTGCTAGTATGGGCTTACTTTCCAAGGTGACAAAGACATGAAACCATGTAGACTTTGCTTCTTTCCTTTTTATTATTTGAATTGTATGCCACTTCTTAATTTTCTTATGCAGTAGAAACCAAATTTTCTTCTAAGGTCTTAAACTTGGACGTCTGTTTAACACCCGTAACACTCACTGCCTCATTTTATTAGAACCTCTGCTGGGGTGAAATTAAACATTTTCTTTAGCAAGGCTTGGCACCTTTAACTAAACTTTGAAAATAGTTTTCTTTTTTCCCCCCTTGCAAAGACAGAAAAAACAACTCTTAGCGACAACTGCTAGATCTTTGGGTTTTGAATAAGATAATTATTCAACTTAGTGATCATGAAACGGGTATGTTGCCTGTCTTTAAAGTTCGTATTTTGAGAGGCATGTAACCAAGGGGTTATGGGCTTCTCTTTTAGCCAACTTCTTAGTAGCTTTTGTCCTCCATGATTCTGGTTATTTCCTTACATTAGTTAGTTAGCTATCTAGTTTGTTTTATGGTATATCTGGGTATAACTTTTTTCATCTATAATACTGATAGGAAAATGTAAATTGGCTCCATTTATTCATTTCGCAAGAAGGAAAAATTTCCTCCCTTTTATTGTACAGAGGTAGCTATTAATCAATACGGTTTGGAAGATGAAGATGCTTTCTTTGGTTGTTTCTGTTTATGATGCCGGCCATCTTAATACAGGACCCAGATGACACACTGAAGCGGAAGACTTTCGAGCTGCTGTATAAAATGACAAAGCCGTCAAATGTAGAAGTTATTGTTGACCGTATGGTTGATTACATGATGAGTATAAATGACAACCATTATAAAACTGAGATAGCATCCAGATGTGTGGAACTTGCTGAACAGTTTGCACCTAGCAATCAATGGTTTATCCAGGTCCATTTAGTTTTGCAAATTAATTTCCATATCATTTTCTGTATTGTTGTACCAACTACTGTGTTTTCCATGTGCTTACAGACCATGAATAAAGTGTTTGAGCACGCAGGAGATCTAGTGAATTTAAAGGTTGCCCACAATTTGATGCGGTTGATTGCTGAGGGATTTGGAGAAGAAGATGAAACTGCAGATAGCCAGCTGAGATCATCAGCTGTATGTCGTATCAACATTTTTGTTTCTTTTTTAAATCTTTTTAATGAAGCAGTATGTTTCACTAACAAAAAGCATCAAGGAGACACAACTTACAAAAGAAATTTGCTATGCAAGTAAAGCTGCAAGACCCTATAGGACTATACAAAGTGCTAGGCTAAGTCTAGGGAGTTTACGAACTGCAAAAAATGGTCAGTGCTAACTAGAGGTGTTGCATCAGTGGTTTGACTTATCCATCTAAACAGACTAAGCAAACACTTTTCATGTTCCTTCCATTCCATAAACACCAAAAATCATCACCCAGATCTTCTTGATGGCCTTATCAACTCTCCAGCGGCTCCAGCTTGAGGAAGCTCCCCTCACATGCACTGGAATCACCCAATTCAGCCCAAGGAGGCAGAAAAACATGTTCCTAAGATCAGTGGTTGCTGGGCAATGCAAAAACAAATGATTAATATTTTCTGAGCTTTCCTTACTCATATAACATCTGTTAACCCATTGAAAGCCTCTTCTATTAAGTTTATCTAGTGTTAGGCAAGCTCCTTAAATACAGACCAGTTGAAGCAGATAACCTTGTTTGGAAGCTTGGTCTTCCAGATCTTCCATGACCAAATATCAGAATCTTGATTCTGCATACTAAGCTGCTTGTAGAACTCTTTTAACTGTGAAAATGTTTTTGTCCCCCCATCTCATAGTGTGGGGTAGATTCTCCTCACCTTCCTCAATCCTAGCTAGTATTTCCAGTAGACTTCCCAGTTCCCAATCTTGTACAGCTTTTCTGAGGTGAATATCCCAACTGTTGCCTCTTTTGTTGTCAGCTATGGAGGAGTATTTGGCATGTGCAATCTGGAAAATTGTGGGGAACTCCACCATGAGTGATGAATTGTTCCACCATTTGTCTTTTCAAAATCTAATATGTACACCATTGGCAGATTTGAAGTGAGCATTCTGAGAGAATTCCTGCAGAGCTCCCTTCTCAAAAAGAATTCCTGCAGAGCTTGCTGATGTATTTCCATGGTCCTACCCCATAGGGTCCATTAGCAATTTTGGAGTACCAGTTATCCAACACCCCATGTTTGATCTTGATGACCTCTTTCTAGAGGCTTGAGTCGGTAGTAGCATATCTCCATAACCATTTCATTGGTAGACAATTGTTATGCATGACCAAATCTCTGGTGCCCAGACCACCCCTAGATTTAGGCTGAATAACTTTATCCCATTTGACTAAATGAAACTTGTGAGAGCTGTTGTTTTCATCCCGTAAGAATTCCTTCTGATTCGGTCCAACACATCCTCCACCTGCTTAGGAATGCAAAATAGTGACATGAAATATGTGGGGATGCTATCAAAAACACTGTTTATGAGGGTTAGTCTAACCCCCATAGACAGATATTGCATCTGCCAAGATGCAAGCCTCTTCTCAAATTTCTCTCCGACTCCATTCCACATCTCACTGTTCTTGAATTTGGCTCCAGTGGAAGACCTAAATAGGTTGTAGGGAGAGAGACAATGGAACATCCCAAAATACCAGATAGGTCTTCTAAGCTAGGCACATTGTTTACTAGATAAATGATACTTTTCAGCTTGTTGACATATAACCCTGATAAAGTCTCAAAAAATAGCAGGGCCAGGTTCAAATAAAGCACTTGTGATCTGTCTGCTTCATAGAAAATTAGTGTCACCAACATACAACAGTTGGAAGTCCAGTCCAGGTGGATACATTGACATTATCTGTGTCCCAGCATTAGAACCACTGTGGTCCCAGCATTAAAAACCCTGAATTCAGTCCATTTTCCCTGCCTTATCAAGCATATACTCCCTCCGTTTCGTTTTAGTTGCCCCTTGTTGACTTGGCACTCCCCTTAAGAAAACATTTAATAGAGGTATATTTTACTAAAGTAACCCTATTAATTATGCATTGAAAATATAAATTTGGTTATATACACTTTACATAGTCATTTAATGATGGGGTAATATTGGAAAAACACGATAAACTTCTCTTGATTTTAGAACTTGGAAACGGAGGGAGTAATTGAAACCTTCCATGGCTATAATAAATAGGAATGGTGAAAGTGGATCACCCTGGAGAAGAATTCCACAGGCCCTCTATTAATAATTACCGAGTATTTCACTGTTATGATACAGAACTTGACCTATTTTATCCATCTATCCCCGAAACCCATCTTCCTTGGGATAGATAATAAATAAGTCCAATCTTGATCCAAAACCAAAAAGAAAAAAGTCAACAGCTGATCAAGAGCCTTCTCTATATCCAGTTTGCACATGGTACTGGGTCCACCACTTTTGTGCCTCCAATCTAGGATCTCATTGGCAAATTATTGTTGCATCACTGAATTGCCTGTGCTTGATGAAGACATTCTGATGAATACTACTTTCCCCATTACCTACTTGAACCTTTCTGCTAGTAGCTTGGCTAGGTTCTTGTACACACTACCAATCAGACTTATAGATCTAACTAGTTCCGGGGGGCCGTGCTAAGCCCGGGCCCAACCTCAAGATATAAATATAGTATGTAATTTATCAAATAAGTATAATTTGTTTCATATTTTCAACAATATTATTTAGATTAATCATATCTAGACAATAAAATTTCAGAACTATTAAAGTTTTTCATTTGCCCGATGCTTATAAGCCTAGATTCTAACTAATATAAAAGATTAAATTTGTAATTACTTTTTTATCTTTTTGCTTTTTGTGACATTAAGTTATTGAAAGAGTAGTTCAAAATTTCCTGCAAATTCTTAAAAATTAAATCATTGTATAAAAGAATAAATTAAATCATTGTATAAACGTATTTGCAAGTTAAAAGAAAAAATTATTTGTATTTTTAAATCAATATGTAATATAAAGGTTGTTTTCATGGAATGTTTTGAGAATATAACATCCAATAATTCAAATTAAAATTAATCATATGTTAGATTAATTTCTTGAATAGTTGCACTCCTATGTGAATCAATATATACTTTGAGATTAATTTTTTCTAGAGGTTAGAGATTGAATTTAAGTCTTGCAAAACATCTTTAAAATTTTCTTATTTATTAAATTATATAAAGACAATTGAAACTAAAGTAGTAATTTCCCTACTCCCCCTTTTTTTTTTTAAAAAAAAGATAATTAAGCAATTGAAACACAATGAAAAAACTCAATAGTAATTTTTTATATTAACACCATCAAGTGCAAAGATTCATGTCGCAAGGAGGAAATACTTCATCTTTATCAATCACATGCCATTGTTTTAGAGATTAATTAATTTCCTAAAATAAATTAAAAAATAATTAAATTTCAATATAAGAAATATGTACAAAAAAGAACAAGTAATCTAATAGTAAACAAGAAGGGATTTACAAAAAATACTATATATAATTCAATTATAGAGGTCCAAATGAAAATAATCATTAAATAATGAATGAGGACAAAAATAATACTTAATGTATTGGAAAAAATAATAGACACATGTAGCAATTTCGTTGTATAAATATTTTTGTGAGGACTATCAAATATTATCTTATTCTCTCTTATATATAAGTATATAATATAAAAATAGTAACTATTAAAATTTCAATTAGAGATAGAATAAACAAAAAATTTCTTGTGAGGACTAAACAAATTAGGTCTCTCTTATTATTATTGTTGTTGTTATTTTCACATAAAAGAAGACCACAAATTTTGAATTAATTTTTAATTGGTTAGATAAAGATTTCTTGTGGTGTCACTTTCACTTATTTTATGACTCATCACTTTTTGCACGTCATTTAATAAGTCCATATAATTGCTCAAATTTACTAAATGGGCGAAAACTTGCAAAGTCATTAATATTTAATTAGGGTTAAAATGGATAAAAGAAATATATGTGAGGATTACCAAATTCAAAGATCCTCCCTTATATATAGTTATAAAATAAAGTTTCACGAGGCCAGTGCTAAGTCCAGACCCAAACTCAAAGCATAAAAATAATAATTTTAATTTAAAAATATAATTTATATTATCTATTTTTACTTTATAAGCAGTATATCTAATGATCCATTAAACAAATCTTGTAGATAAATTTTCATAATTATTATAGTTGTTAATCACATAATTGAATAATTTTAAATAAAAAATATTATTTATGAGGAAGTAGATATTAACAGAGAATTGAAATATACAAAAAGCTACAAGTAATATATTGTATAATAACATAATTTAAAACATTTAATAATTACGCTTCGATGGAGATCATAAATAGAAAAAAATATTAATATTTTTATAAAATTTGCGACTATTTATTTTTTAGCTATAGATAAAAATAAATTTATTTTGATATTTATTGTATTTTAGTATTCCTCGTGATTTTAGTGGCAATAGTTTCTGCAAATTACATTTTTTCATCTTATAGAATCATCTGGAAACAAAAAGTCAATGTTTTCAAATTTATATTATAATAATTATGACCTTAATTAAGAGCCTTTCTATAAATTAACTTACTAAGGATATTAAATGCTAATTGTATTACATTAATATATTACTCCATTCGATCTATTTAATTATTATGTTTATTTTTTACACACCCCTCACAAGAGTAACCTAATCGTCCCATTTTAATTATTGGTCTATACTTTTTACATGTCCACTACGAGAAATAATAAATACAAGATATTATTTATTATACTATAATATCAAAAAGAACTATAAGGTCATAGTTGAAATTATTGAAAATTTTATTTTTTTTATTAAAAGTTAGCTTGAATTTTTATTTTTTTTGAGTTAAAGTGATTGTTGATTTAAAATGAAAGGTGTTTTAATTAAATAGTAATCTAACATGTGGCAAGAAAAAATCAATTATAAAAACTCAAGTGACATGGTCTTAATTAATAAAAAGAATAAGGGTGAAAATGGAAATACGTAATAAAAAAACACTTTTAGTTGCCATATGTAGTAATTTTATTTCATCAAAAAATTAAACTACCAAAAAAGCCCTTGTGAGGACTACCAAATCTTAAGATCCTCTCTTATATATAAGTCTCTAAGGTCAATATCCTCCTTTCTTTTGGGAATTAGTGCTGAACAAGGCATTGCAAGATTTGACCATATAACATAGCTGGGGAAATGATTGATGGCTCTCATTACCTCTGGCTTTATAAAGTGCCGTGACTTTTGATAGAAAGCCGTAGTAAATCCATCCAGCCTAGGTGCTTTTTCTGGTGCACATCACTGAATCACGACATATACTTCATCTTCCTCAAAAACTCTCTCTAGTAGCTCCCTCCCTTCTCTTGATATTCTAGCAACATAATCAAAACTAGCATTGGGTCCCATGCCTCACTCGCAGATTGAAGGTTCTCATAAAAATTTAGAATCTCTTCTTTGATCACCTCCTTATCCTCTGTTAGACCAGTGTCCAGTCTGAGTTTGTCAATGCTGTTATTCTTTCTGCGTGAGCTAGCATTTGTTTGGAGAAATATCTTGTGTTCTTGTCCGCCTCTTTCAGCCATAAACATCTTGATTTTTGCCTCCAGATATTTGTTCAGCTTTGGCCAGCTCCACAAGTTCTGCTTTCAAGCTGACAACCTTCTGCTTCTCAGGTTGGGATAAGACTCTTTTTAGCAGCCTGAGCTAGTATGTAAAGCTCCTCCAAGGTTTTGTTTCTCCTTACATCCAACTTCCTAAATACTTAAGCGTTCCAGTTGCTAATCTCCTTCTTGAGGTTTTTCAGTTTTTGAACCAGAACAATATTTGGGCTGGCATTGATCAAATAGTTCTGCCACCTCTTCTTTATCATGTCTAGGAAACATTCATGCTTCAGTCACATCTTCTCCAATTTAGAGTTAGAAGGATTTGTGTCCCATTCACCACTCTCTAAAAGGACAGGCTTGTGATCAGAGAGTGCTCTAGGGAGGGTTGTTTGCTTGACAGCTTTGAAGTTTTCCTTCCATTCAGTTGAAATGAGAAATATGTCAATCCTGGAAGCTTGAGAGTTGTATTCCACCCTTGGTTGATTTCTGAGCAACTGAGGGGGTGTTTGGCCATAAGAATTTTTTACTTTTCCGGAAAATTATTTCACTTCAGTGAACTGAATTGTTGTGTTTGGCCATAAGAATTCCAAATACAATTTGGTATTGTATTCGGGAAAGTGAAAACAAGTTAAACTTGTTTTCATTTTTTTCACTTTTAATTCTCTCACAAAAAGTTAAAAACAACTCCAATTTTTATTCATGGTTAAACACAATTCCAAACTGCAACTTCAACTCCAAAAAATTTGATTTTCATGGCCAAACACCTACTTAAATTGTGTGACTACTTCCTTGTTTATTTGTCATGGCAAGATGAAAATTTGAAATATTCTTGTTGCAGATTCTGGATAAACTTATGTTTTCTCTTGCTTGTTTTGTAATAATTGCACAGTGGATATTGTTTTCATATATCCTGTTTTTGCACCTCTCAACAGATAAACTCTTTTGACTGGTTGCAGGTGGAGTCATATTTGCGCATCATAGGAGAGCCAAAACTACCTTCTGCATTTCTCCAGGTTTCCAGAACCAGTCGTCTCTCTCTCTCTCTCCCCCTCTCCTCTTCCATCCTTCTCTTCCTACTTACAATAACAAAATGATGCTCTGCTCAGAGCTCATGTCATGTGTATATAACATTCTCAGTTCACCTCTTCTGGTGCTTAACTTGCAACTTTGTGAATCACAGGTTATTTGCTGGGTCTTGGGGGAGTATGGAACTGCTGATGGGAAGTATTCTGCCTCCTATATCACAGGGAAAATAAGTGATATTGCTGAGGCACATTCAACTGATGACATGGTCAAGGTATATGAGGTTCAATTGCTGCTTTATATCAGCTGCGAAGTTCCTTCTTGTAGTATGACCTAGTTCTGTTTTATCATGATCCACTTGATCTTTTAAGCTAGAAGACAGTTGTGATGAAAACTCAAATGAAATGCATTCTATTTCGAAAAGCTTCCTCAGCTTTCTGGTTTTCAGAATTGTGAATACCCTCTTTGCCTTTTGCTCTTAATTATTTCGACATCACTACTTGAGAGGATGTGATCTGAGCAACATGGGAGGATAGCTTCGTGTTGTGGTTTGATTGTCCAGGACATCAGGTCCTAGAATTATGTGTTCAGATATCTGAAAGTGATCTTCTTTCACAATAGTCGTTATTCTAAAAGTTATTTTATTTCATAACAGCGTAACTGAAGACCTCCTTCTGTCTTGTACCTTTTTGTATCAGACTAATTGATTTTTGACCTCATTATGATAAATACCACATTTATCAATTATTGGAACTAGCATGGTGGCTAATTGACTTCCCAAAGAGCCTTGTAAGTGCTTGTTAATGCTGTGAAATTGGTTCCATAATAGCAGATTAAGATATGAGTAATTTATTGCATATATACTGTAAGGGATTTGATGGATTTTTTTGTCCATTACTGTGTGTTCTTTGGTCACCTGCCGAGACAAGCAAAAGGAATTGTACAACAGTACTAGTAATTTCCTCTGAAGGTGCATCAGACTTTCTTCTCTATTTTTCCTTCTTTCAACAGCATACTGAATTTCTTAGAAGCAGAAATGCTGGCAACTATTCATTTCTACAGTTGCAAGAGATTAGGTTATTTTGTTGGGTAAAGATGTTAAGCAAACAAGAAATCCTTTCAGCTATATCCTGGTCCTATTTTGATTTTTTTTGGTATAACTGAGAATGTCCTAAGAACGCATAGTGCATCGTTTGGTGTACTCGGGTTAATGGACCTGCCCTTCTACCCATCTCCACTTAAATACCAAACTTTTGTCAGCTGGAAGGTTCGAACCTATGACATGCACCTAACTAAACATCATGAACTTCCCTAAAAGATCCCTATCAGATTTAGTTTTCTTTCTGTTCCATTTTTTTTTTTCTTTGTCGGATTTTGGGTCGTTTGGTTTCGTAGTACTTTGGATCTATTTGAGTTATTTATTTATCTGTGGAACTCTTGCCATGTTTGATTTGAAAAAAAAACTAACATCACGCGTTGTAATTTAACCCCTAGACTGGAATCTTGTGGGCCCATTCTGAAGAAAAGACTGGTAGTAGACGAAGCATGTGTAGAGTTAGTGCTAAGAGTTAAATCTTTACTTGCATGGAACTAGGAAATTCTTAAATTTGCTCAAATGCAGGAGAATATATGCAAATATGGAGAGTTTTGAATTTTGATAAACTTCTACAACTTACTTTCTTGGTTTACTAGTGAAATTATTCTTTGCAAATTGCATTTTATGCATCAGGTTCTTCCTGATTTAGGAAAGCCTATTTGTTACAGTCGGAACTATTTGGCAGGTTGCTTGTGATCTTTATGTAGAGTGTTAAAATTCTATCAAAAACCTTATCTGCTGAGCTCTTATAATTTGAACTGTTTACGGATTTTCTGATCCTCTGTTATAGGGTTATGCAGTATCAGCACTTATGAAAGTATATTCATTTGAAATAGCAGCTGGGAGGAAAGTGGACTTGTTGCCTGAGGTAAGTAAATTTCTCTTTCCAACCCGGTCAGTTAGTTTTATTTTTCCCCTTTAAACAAGATTGATTAAGAGACACTAGTGTCTATCCTAACAGTTAGGCTGATAGGCTTTTGTTTATTTTGCTGACTCCCCAGATCATACCTTTTAGCACGTGATATTATCTGCACCTGTTGGTTCCACTACGAATAAGCTCCCATGCCTGTCAAAGAGTAAAAAGTTCTTGGGAAGCGGTAAAAAAACATATCCATTTTTGCAGACGCGGAATAACACTAGCAACAAAATTGCGCCGCAGTCCCAAACAAGTTGTAGAAAATAACCATCTGATTTAATTTAGTTTAATGGGATGTGGGAAGCTTATATTACCATCAAATATAAAATCTTAGAACATAAAGCAAACTCTTTAGATTTTTCTTCTTTCTGGTATAACCACCTGTAAAACGTTCAATTGGTAGAACACCTGTAAAATGTTTTATTGCTGACGAGGAGCCTAACACTTTAAAGTTATATCTTAATCAAATGAGTTTCATGTGGGCAAGAAAAAAAGGGCAGCCCGGTGCACTAAAGCTACCGCTATGCGCGGTTTCGGGGAAGGGCCCCACCACAAGGGTTATCTTTGTTTTTGTTTTTCTCCCAAGGAATAAAAGAATCTTTGTGCCTTAATACGTATGTCCCATAAAAGATCATTTTAATATTGGAATGAAATGTGGCCGATTAGAGCGGGATGGCAGAGGGTTCATAAAGCCAATCTCAAATATTTTTGGAATTGAGATATATTGTTAATTGCTTTCTGATTTAAAATGAAATTGCTACCACCAATGGTTATGGTGGGATGAGATAGGATGCCTCCACTCTTAACCAGAAGACCCTGGTTCCCCTTTAATGGGCCTTGCACGGTGAATCCGGATAGGTTGGAGTTCCATAGCACCTGACAGTCTGGGAAAGAAAAAAAAATTCTTCGGATAATATAAAAAGGGGAAAGAGCAGGTAGCCTCCCTGTTATATTGAAGTAAACTAAGATTCATCATGTTTTGGAACCTAGAATTTTATACTCAGAGAAAGAAAAATTGAAGAAAATCTCCTTACTATCTGACAAGGAGAATCAATGTCTTAAATATCACTTCACTAAAGTCTGTAAATCGATAGACAGGGAAAGGGAAAAAGAATTATTTGATTGCCTAATTTATAAGTTTGAAAGGCAAGGTTCCTTGTTCATTTGCCCATCTCAGTTGCTGTAAGAGAGGATATGAGAGTTGTGAGTGTGATGGTGGAAATTTTTTGACATCATACAGTAAATCGAAGGATTAGTAATGTAAGACACCAAGACCAAAGTCCCTTTTACTTGTAAGTTCCGTTTGAGGTTTGTTTCTGTTATTAATACAATGAACCACCAACTTTATTTAAAAAAAGCCACCAACCCAGTGGTATATTAGCTGTAAAAAAAGTTGAAGGCTTATTTAGGTTTTAGCAGAAAAGAACTCGTGAGATTATCTATATAGGGAATGTCTCTGGAAATAACATGAAATTAGGGAAGGGAAATGTGCACGTAGAAAGAATCAGATTTAACAATAAAGGATGGATTAGAGATTTATTTTAACAAATTATCTGTGAAACGTACCAACTTCTCTCTCTTTTTTTTTTTGAGAAAGGTAAAGTTGAAACATACCGGCTTCTTTTTCTATAGCCTGCAATATTTTTCATGTTGAGTAGATATGTGATCAAGCTACTCTTACTAGTTTCTACTTCAGCTGACATCACTTCTAAGCTAATGTTAGAGTGGTGCGCCGAAAGTAGTCGAACTCCACTTTCCAATCAATTTTACCGATTCCTTTCTTGGGCCACGTAAATCATTGTCCAGTACATCTAGTATGAAATGTAAGAGAGCATTTGCTACTTGTAGCATCTCCTTTCTCAAAAATTTGTTACTTGGTCGCAATATAAAGCAAGTAAAATAGTGTGGCATGGTCTGAACAGTGATTCAGGTTGGTGATAATTGTTAACAGATATCGATATAAATGACTCCAGATAGGAAAGGTTGTCCACCAGAAAGTGAGGGGGTTCTTTTTGGAGCTAGTTGTGACCTAAGGAGTAGGAGTTCAATGTTCAATAAGTGACACGTCCTACTTACGCTTCCTACTAACCTAACAGTGGGTTGCATCTTTTGATTGGAAAGCCAAAGTAAAAAATTGTATAACATGCTAGTGGCTTTATAGAAATCATCTCGACATACTACAAAATTTAGTCCCAACTCCATGTTAATTCTACAGAATCTTTTTATTAGGGGTGTGTATAGGTTCATTCGGTTCAGTTTTATGTATTATCGATTCGGTTTATCGGTTTTCGATTTTTAAATATACTAAATAACTAAACCAATAAGATATTTTTTATCGGTTTTCGATTTATTGATTTTCGGTCCTCAACGGTTTTGTTTTCGGTTTAAACCGATATTAACATGCTCATAAAACAAATTTCAATTTGGCGCGATGTTTTTCAATTTTGTGTAACAGTAGCAACTAACATGCCATCAATAAGAATGCTTACAAAATAATAATAGCAACATCTAACATGACATATGCCTTGCAGTGCCAAATTTTCTCAAAATAAGAAGTCCATCATGTTCACAAACTATGCAACAAGTAGATTTAATGATAAATGTCAGAAATGCGTTAAGCGTCCTTTTCATATTATAAAATAAAGCATCACATATGCACAAATTTCACAATGAATGGAATAAGTTTTCATGGAATTGAATGTGTTTATTGAAATTAAAGAGAAATTAAGTGAAGGTAAGTAATATGCGTGCGCGCGCGTGTGTAAGCAGCCTCGCTCAGCGCGAAATAGCGTATATATAGAAGTTCCACCTCTTAATCCAATAAATTAGCTCATTTTAGTTATGAAAGTAGGGGTAAAGTAGTAATTTAGTATATTCTTATTGGGTTGTCTGTTTACCCAATAACCCGATATGAAAAAACCAAATCGAACCAATAACCCAATATTTTTTTTAATGAAACCATTAGAAAATCGTTAATCCAATTACCCAATGACAATAAATCAATAGTATTTTTATCAGTTCGGTTTTTGCACACCCCTACTTTTTATATTGTTGGGTAACATGCATTCTCATTTATGCCTTGTAGTAGTCAGTAGTTAGTGAGATTTTATATCTTCATGTATGCCATATTCCGAAAACAGGGGAAGGTGAATATACAATGTATTGGAGTTTCTTGTTCAATGCTTGATTTTCTTTTTAACCTCAATAAAAATTTCCGACTGCTGAAGTATTGGCTCAATGCAGTGTCAATCATTCATTGAAGAGTTGTTAGCATCAAACTCAACAGATTTGCAGCAACGAGCATATGAACTTCAATCTGTTGTTGGCTTAGACGCTCGTGCTGTTGAAAGTATTATGCCAATGGATGCTAGCTGTGAAGATATCGAGGTAAGGACTGCTTTTGGAATTATTTCATGTTTCTTAATAAAGCTTATGTCTCAAGTTATTGACAGGCTTACATGTATCGACGGGATTGTCAGAAATTCATGTTTTTTACTACATGTCCATTTTATGAGTATTTAAGCAAAAGTACATGCATCCATCTTATGGAATGATGTTACTGATCAGTTCTGTTATGGATTCATCATCAATAGGTAGAGTTGTTGAAATATAATTGGTTTTGTTATTCTTGTATCACCCTGTTTGGCATTTAACAACCCCCCCTCAAAAAAAAAAAAAAACACCACCCTCACACAAACAAAAAAATAAAATAATAAAGAAACTTATTTTAGCTGTTTATGTCCTCAACCTGCGAGAGTACAATTTCTGGGCTAGAATGTAGGTTTTCTACCTTTAAATAAGCCACAAACCCTGGGTCTACTTTTAATAGCAGTCTTTATATCACTAATGTGTCTGGAACTTTTGAAAAAATTGGGATGCTTATTTTTCGGAAGATTCCTGGAGACGGTTTCCATCCTCTATTGCTACAAATACTTAAACTTTCTCTGGGATGAGATTGAAAAATGATAAGACGCTGATGTTTCTGTGTTGTGGGTTTCATATTACCAACTTATTTTCTCTGTGGCTGAGAGTGAAAGAGGTTAAGGTGATTATATACTATGTTGTAGACTTGATGTCTCCACTTACTTTTGTTACTGTAAAGATATGATGAAGTCTACTCTCTGTCACAAGGCTCATTTCCCTTGATTGCAACTATTTTGAAAAATTTCTGCAGGTTGATAGAGAACTATCGTTTCTCAATGGTTATGTTCAAGAGTCACTGAATAAGGGGGCTCAACCCTATATTCCTGAGAATGAGCGATCAGGAGTTTCAAGCATCAGCAATTTTAGAATTGAACATCATGGACCCTCGGGACATTCTCTTAGATTTGAAGCCTACGAGCTTCCGAAGCCTTCTGTGCCATCAAGACCTCCAGTCCCACCAGTATCCGCAACTGAACTTGTTCCTGTACCGGAACCAACTTATCACACAGAGTTTCATGAAGCTGTTACACCAAAGTTGTCCGTGTCTGGTACAGGCTCATCTGAAATCAAGCTACGACTTGATGGTGTTCAAAAGAAGTGGGGTAAGCAAACTTATTCCTCTTCCTCACCATCTACTTCAGACTCTGATATCCATAAGACTCAGAATGGAGCGACCAAGCGTGATGTACCAAGCAGCTTAAGCTCAAAAGCACGTGATGTATCTTATGACTCAAGAAAGCAACAGGAGGATGTTGATCCGGAAAAGCAAAAACTTGCTGCTTCCCTCTTTGGGGGTGCATCAAAACCTGAAAAAAGACCTCCTGCTAGTCATAAGGCATCAAGGCCGAACAGCCATACCGCAGATAAGTCAAATGCAGAAAAGAGTGGGCCTTCTGACGGAGGTACTGTAAAAGCAAGTCCCCAACCACCTCTTGACTTGCTCGACCTGGGTGAACCAACTAGTATTAGTAATGCAACCTCTGTGGATCCTTTTAAGCAACTGGAAGGCTTGCTTGATTCAAACGAAGGAACTACAGCTCCAGGTTCCAGTAGCTCTACTAAAGCACCTGATTTTATGTCTCTTTATGGTGACACTTCCTTAAGTGGACAGAATATAGGAACAGCAAATCTCCTTTCAACTGGTAGCAGTGATGCAAATCTCATCTCTGGTGTTTCACATGCACCCGACAGGAATGGCCATGGGACAGGAAGTGCAGTTACTCTGTCAACACCATTAAGTAAGGGACCAAATACTAAAGATGCTTTGGAAAAAGATGCACTTGTGAGGCAAGTGGGTGTGAACCCAACAAGTCAGAATCCCAACTTATTCAAGGATTTGCTTGGGTAAGGTACATGAACATGGCTGTGTCTTTTAAAGTCTGTTGAGGCCCTTTCAGAGAGTCTATGATGATTGAACTAGATTTGTTTTGCTGGAAAGCTACAAATATTTTTGATGGCAAAACTTACAATTGAAAGTACAATTGCAAGGAACTAATTGTTGTATGAGCCTGTGGTATATTTTATAGCAGTTGCAGGTGGGGAAGTTTGTGTAAAACTGGTTTCGACTGGTGGGAATGGGTGGACTCTACCTGATATTTTCGGAGTAAAAGGTGGTCAAGATTTGTGCAGTCACGACCGTGGATTTGCCACGCGCTTCTAGTTATGTCATAGTTGTGTTTTATGTGAATTTTCCTTTTTATGTTTCTCTTATTGAAACCATTCAGTATGTTATTTCTTTTTTCATGGAGGCAAACTGTATCATTTGGAGAGGTATTGTACCCTTATGTGAATGTAAAGTAATAATCATTTTTTCAGGTTAAATTGATACTGGCTGTATCAGTGGAATCTGGATACCATGCAAAGGCAGCTAGTTTTGCAAAATTGTCTTCAAATAATCCGCACATGACTATACAATTGTAGTTTCATGGATGAGCTCAATATGTTCCATCTACAGCTCTTCAGTCTTATGTTCAATGCACTGCATATTATATGTTTTGGCTTATAAGAAAAATGAATCTGATTGGTTCTAATACTGATTGCATCCAATTCCCAGACCAATGAGATGTTAATTTGTAGGTTGATACTCTGTAAGCCCATGAAGTCCTGCATGTTATTTGCTTGTTTTTGTTGGTCGTTCGTTAGTGTCATACAATTAGTGAAAGAGAACCATATTTATGACAAAACAAGATGTAAAATTATGCACTAATTCGTAATTTTGTGTTACACAAGTTAGTACAACATAAAAGCTTTGGTCCCTCCGTTGCTTGGTGATGTTTGACGCATTAGACCTCAATAAAAATGTTGCAAGTTTGGTCTGGTCTAATAAGCTTAATGTTGGAAGTTCACTGTCCAACTATAGGCATGAATCTTTTCAACTTCGATTGCATATATTTAAAATTCGTTTCGAAGTGACTAATTTGTAAATTTTTATGAACTGCGATTAGGCTATGCTCTTGATTTTAGGTTGTTCCCTTGAGATTAATGTTTTTGTAGAGTAATGCCTACGAGTTGCAATCTACCTTAGAATAATACACCTTTGTATTCTAGCTAGTATTTGAAAATTATCTTTTCATATACAAAATTCTGCGTGAAGCAATGGTTTTGTTCTAATTGTGTTGAATTGGAAAGCTTACTCATGTTGCTGGTCTCAAATTCGGATAAAGAAGGAGAGTTGTGGTTATCTTACAAGAAAAAGTAAAATAATGAGTCAATTCGTAATTAGATTCTCACAGTATGAATAAATGAATTTAAATAAAAAAGATACGATCTACAAGAAAACGTATCGATCCCAACTTATTTCAAACTGAGACTTGTCATTGTTGTTTCAGGACATGCCACCTCATTACATCTACCCACTTTAAATTCCTAAAACCATGCAATTGACCAAAAAACAATCTACAGTAACTTGAAGTAATGAATTTGGAAAGCCTAAAGCTACAAGTCAATAATGTCATAAAGTCCATAATGTCACAGTCATGCTTTAATATGGTTTGAGAAATCTATTTAAAAGTCAATTACTTGAAAATATCTCTAGTATACTGATAGTGTAAGCTGGAGAAAAATCCTATAAATGTGGTTTTTGCCTGTTTAACACGTGCATTCACATATAATTGACAATATATATGTTGAAGTAATTAGTGCACCCATTTAAAACTTTTACCACCCTTTTCATACTAATAGAGTCGTAATATTACTCTTGTAATTTCTTATTTGTTTGACTTTTATTAGTATTATTTATTATTTTTTATATTTATTTAGATTATCATATTATTTTGTTGTAGTTACTATTTCTTTTTTCAGAACGTTTTATCATGTCTTGTATAGTATTTTGCCTTGGTTTCTTCACTTCTGTTATTTTCTTTTGCCGAGGGTCTATTGAAAACAACCTCATCCTCCCCAGCTTCCGATACAAGATCTGCGTACACACTATCCTTCTCAGAGTCCATTATATCGGTTCAACTATCTATATACATAAAAAAGAAAAACTGGCTTTACCGAAATTGTAATTAAGCAATCTAATTTTTTTGACAAAAGAAATTCAATTAAATCTCTCTCGGTCCTCCCTAGAGAGTATATACTAGGTGAAGGAATCCTTTGCCTCGGCATAAAAAGATGATTCAACTAATTTATATATACATGCTAAAGGAAAAGGCTGTGGTAATATTAGTCGTCTAAGGGAAATTGTCTTTTCCGTACCTATCTTTATTCGCCTTATCACTTTCTTGACTTGATGTTTAACTTATACCTACGGGATTCAATCTTACTTGAGATTTTAGTGGTACTTCTTTTTTTATGCCCATTAAAGATTCTACCTAATTTTGAACAATTTTAATTTTTTTTGAAAAAAGGATATTCAACTAAACTCTCTTCGGACCATGTTGTAGCTCCACCCCTGCATAGTTAGGAGGTGAACGTTAGCCGTTAGGTGTCTTTTAAAATAAAAAAAAAAAAACCCTAGCTTTGCCCACAGAATTATAATTGGTAGGATTAATTAATTTTGTTGAAATTATGACCCAACCACATTGCATCTGACTTTGTAAGATAGTTGCAACATATAACCAGGGACCAGAATCTTTATTGCAACATAGTTTTCTCTTTACCAAAACTTTGATACATATTCAGAAGCCTTTGTTCCAACCAAATGCTAACTAGTTTTAGTTCTATCTACCTGTCACATTATTAATTGGTATCACATGCATCATATTTATGTGAACAACTGATATACATGTACAGAGGTACAGTGCTTCAAGTTTGGTTCTCCTTCCCTTGTTTATGAACAAATGACCATAATTTTACATATATATATATTTGCATCAGAGACGCTGAGACGAATTCAAGATTTCAATTTCGTGAATTCAATCTTTAAGGTTATTAGTAGTGAACTTGTTTAAATTTTGTGAACTCAATCTTTAAGGTTGTTAGTAATGAACCTATTTACTATTTGTTTGTAGCAAATTTAATAGATTTTTATACATAATTTTTATTTCTCGAATCGAAAGTATTAGATTTAGATGAATCCGGTTCCGAACCTACACCCTCCGACGCATGGGATATAGACAAGTGTAAACATGTTAGGCTGGCAATTGGTTGGACTGAAAAAACTCGCACCCTTTTGGTTGTTTGGTGGCAGGTTTTAGACCTACATTTTGTCTTTTGTTTTTTTATTTTTTTTGGGTAATGACCTAAACTTTTGTCAAAATTATGTATGATTGTTTAGGTTTATAGGTTTGACTTTTTGTTTTTATAAATATTTTGTCCTTCAATTTTCGTTCCTAAATTCATAAATGTTAGGAACTTATGAACAACTCATGATTATTAATTTTAGGAAAAAAAAGTCAAAAATACTTTTGAGTGTTGTTTATAATATAGTACATTTATCATTTTATTTTTTAATCAAAAATAAATAAATTATCATTCTATTCATTAATTTTAGCATTAAAAAAATTGTTACTATTTTTGGGGGTATCATTAATTCCTCATGAATGAATACACACCTTTCATTCAATCTATTATTCTCCTTCCAGCCAAGTAACTGAAAATGTCTTCGCTTTAATCAAGTAGCTAAATAATAAAAAAACTCCTTAACAGTTGTTTCAGAATCAGTAAAAAAGGTTAAATTTGCCTTTGAATTATTTGAAGTGGTACTATTATTTTATCCTCCATTTAAAAGTTTTTATATATATATATATATATATATAATCCTAGCAATTATTTAGGAACGTAGAACTTAATGATTTTCACATATCATGCTTTAATAATTTAAAAGTCAGTCAAAAAACATACCAGAATTCTCCATAGCTTGAGATCAGCGGAAGCACAAAAGCAGAATACTATTTACGTTTCAGAATAGTGCTTGATGGAGTCTATTCTTCTTTTGGCAGAGAGAGGACTCTTTTATAATAGGGAATCGTCAATCATGTTCTCACGTTCTATCAACGTGATTAGTGAAAATAAAAATTATCCACTGACAGTCAATAATTATCCTACTAGGAGTCAGTAATTATCCTACTAACAGATTAGTTAGTAGTTTAATCTACGAGGTAACTTCTCCATACAGATTTAGGATTTAACTTATTCAATAATTTATTAAACCATCAAATAAATTAATTATGTGGGCCATAGAAAATTTACATTTTTGAGCAACAACTTATATGGAAGATTATGAGATTGCTTTTAACCATTTTAAATGACAAAGTACACTACCAAATTACAAAAACCTTAATTATAGTGAGAAAATAATAAAGTAAAAAGAAAGAAGAAAGAACAGAAGACAAACATATTAATTAATTACATCCATAAAAATGTTGAAAGTGACAAAAAAAAATTAAACAACAAGAAGATTAGTGCTTAAATCATGAAGATTAACAACGATGAAAGAATAATTTTCTTTTAATAGTAATGATGCTGAATATTTGGCGTACGTTGACAAAAACAAAAAGAAAGTTTTGTACTAAGAAATAACTAACACCTGGAAATTAATTAAGTCATCTAGATATTCTTGAAGACTTTATTATTATTTTTCTTTACTAATAAAATTTTCATTGACATTTCGATTGAGATCTTATTGTCAATCTTGATTGTGACCCATGTGAGGTTTTTTCTTTAATTAGGAATTTTTCTTATAACTTGTGATGGTCGGATCAACTTGCGCGTACCTCGACTAATTTAACAGAATATTGTTAATCTTTGAATTTTGTAGGGGCTAGCTCTTGCTTAGCCCAATAACCCCTACAAAAGGTGTCAAGAAATTACTCTTGATTCGTAATAAACTATTAGCTTAATGTATTAATTGCTTAAATTATCTAATACCATCTCTTGGTGACTAATACATAAGTCATAATATTATTTTCTAGATGAAAATTGTAAAGAGTAATTAATGTTAATTATATACCTGGTTAAGACATCTCTCTGAATAAATCTTTTTTCTTTCTTGTATGTTGTTAAATAATTTCTTCTTTTTTTTTTCGTCTAAAGAGCAGCGAAATCCAATAGTACTCATAATGTTTCAAAAATATAACCATTCATTTCATATACAACAACATGTCAAGTGTAATTTTCACATGCATGGACTGTGTGGATGGCCGAATGTACGCAGATTTTATCCTACCTTTGTTATAATGTCGAGAGGTTGTTTCCGATAGATCCTCTGCTCAAAAGAAAGTGAAATATATTTTCATATATATCTGTATGTATTTATACATATTATATCTCCCGTTAAAAGATTTAATAGTAGATTAATATAATAATCCTACCATATATATAAATCAGAACCACGTATTTACCAACAACAACAACAACAAGCCCAGTGTATTCCAACACAGTGGGGTCTGGGGAAGGTAAGATGTACGCAGTCCATACCGCTACCTTCGAAGAAGTAGAGAGGTTGTTTCCGATAGACCCCCGGCTCAAGATAAAGTATAGTAAACAAAGTCGTGATGAAACGTGAAGCAGGATGGATGGCTTAACAGGAGTAAAGAATCAGAAATAGTAAAATAGAACTCAGAGCAATACGGAATAGGGGAACTAAGAGCCATAAGAAATAAGAAATACGAATTCTGAAATTGGGCACCTGCCTATTAGTAACCTACACTCACAGATCAAAGCCACCCACCACACCCAAACTCTCCTGACTAGCGGCTCCTACCTATTGACACCGTCCTACGATTACTACCTCGGCTAAACAGGGACTCTCCTAACTACTTGTTACAACCCATGCACTCACCCTAGCCTTCTACCCTTATCTGCGACCTCCACACCTTCCTATCTAGGGTCATGTCCTCGGTAAGCTGAAGCTGCTCCATGTCATGTCTAATCACTTCCCTCCAGTATTTCTTCGGCCTACCTCTACTCCTCTTGAAGCCATCCAAAGCTAGCCTCTCACACCTGCGAACTGGGGCATCCGCGCCCCTCCTCATCACATGCCCAAACCATCTCAACCTTCCTTCCCGCATCTTGTCCTCCACCGAAGCCACTCCCACCTTCTCCCGGACAATCTTATTCCTAACTCTATCCCCTCTTGTAAGCCCACACATCCAGCGCAACATTCTCATTTTTGCCACCTTCAATTTTTGAATATGGGAGTTCTTGACGGGAGAATATACATTATCGAAGTCGTTATGCATATAGTCATCAAGGTAAAATGAATACCTCATTTATGATAATTACGTGTTACTTCCCTGTCCGCCACTAAAAATACAATTTCCTGTCTAACTTGCAAGTTTGATGAATTCATTTGAAAATTATAAATGATTTTTCGTGTACGCCAATTCTATATTAGATTAAATACTAATTTGCTTTGATCGATATCGATTTTTTTCTTCCGAATGCTAGTTTTACTAATAAATTTTATCATTAAAAACCCATTCTAAAAAACCATTCATATGCTTAATTAACCTTAATTTCTCCAAAATTATTTTCCCAAATTCTAGTTTTTTCTATAATTAATTCGCCAACGCAAAGTCCAATATTTAATCCCAATGAGTTATGAGTATTAGACGCTTATACTTATATTAACAAGATCCATCTATAAATTGACATATGTATATGCATAACAAATAAATGAAATAGATTGATAAATTAAATAGAAACTGCAAATCTATTATGTCGACATCGCTAATCCAAATTTTAATTTTATGACAATCAACGTAGAGATCCAAAAAATTATATATATAAAAAAATTGGTTTATAAAAGCAGACCCTTTTTTTTTTTAATTTAATTTATTTTTTATTTTTAAATTCTTGTCATGGTTGTGGAAAAAGGAACCAAGAAAATGAAAGATCATATGATGAAATGTACATATGCATAGTTGTATCTCTTTTTTTTTTTTTTTTTTTTTTTTTGGGTCATGAATCATGTCGAGTTTTTAATTAAAAGCATTTCTCTCCAGAATTTATAATATGATCCATCCCTTTTAATTTTGCAAAATCATGCAACATGAGTTTTTTTTTCAAATCATGTTTCTAAAATGAAATAAAATTACAAAAGGGAGTCCATTTCAATGTCTATATATATATATATTGTAGTCTGCATGGCATGCAACATGAGTGATCACATCTCGATCCAATGCAGACAAAAATGTTATTTATCACAAAGGCACAATTAATTAGTGCATCAATCAAAGAAGATGAATGAATGATGAAACAAGTAGTATATCAAACAGTACGTACATAGAATAGAAGTTATTTTTAATTTTTGGCGTTGACAAATTAATAGTAGAAACAAGATCAGTTAGTACTAAGAAAAAAAATATTAAAACTGATGATGATTGCTGTAGGACACCTGGAATATATCAGGAATTGAACACTTCATTTCATTTTCTTTATAAAATAAAATTGTCGTTGCCTATTTCCATTGTGATTGACAATCTTGATGGTGAAACCATGGTTTTTTTTTAAAAAAAAAAATAAAAAAATATTCAAGGAAATTAAGCTTAATCTTTAATTAAGAATTTCTTTCTTACACCCTATAGAAAGTGTTAAGAGATTATTCTCAATACAATATAGTAAGAGAAATATTATACATTTCGACAAGAGGGAGTTGCGTAAGTATTCCTTACTTTCAACTGATTGTAAATTTGAATCACCAAAAAAGTAAAAATGATAGAGAGCTCCTGAGAGGAGTAAAAGAAATACTTATATATTTTGTCATCAACGAAACTATATGGAAATTTCAATTTATCTTTTGAAAAGAAATATCTTCACAAAAGAATATGAATTCATATGATTGTTCCAGCTTAATTAAATTCCAAAAAAATGGCAATAAAAGGAGACAAGTTTCCCCTACGTTCATAAAAACTAATTAAGTGCTCCAAAAGTCAGCTACAATAATGTTAAGCAATTGAATTCATCAAAAGTCAAAAGAAATAAGTATAATTGTGATGAATAATGCCACGTGCAAACCACATAATAGCTGCTCTTACAACAAGTATGCTTCTTTTTGGTATTCCAACCCCTATTTGATACAGTATTTATTTTGGATACCGATTAATCTGAATTCATCACTCAATACAATAATAATATATTCAGTATAATTTCATAATTGAAATCTAAAAAGGATATGATCATATGATCATATATGCAGACCTTAATTACTCTTTACTTTTTTAAGGTATTAGAAAGACTATTTTTGATAGACCTATTTGATTCAACAGAAAAAATAAAATTTCGAAGCATGCAGGTAGCAAAGAAATATAATAGAAAATAACAAGATACAAATCGAATTAATAAATAGATAATAAACATATAGAAGAAAAAGAAATAAAGTGTGACGACACTCGAGTACGTAATTACTTATTTTCTAATCTAGTTCTCAACTTTCCACATCTTCCTATCTAGAGTCATATCCTCGGTAAAATGAAATTCTATCATGTCTTGTCTAATCATCTTACCGTAGTTTTTCTTCAGTTTATTTCTACATTTCCTCACTCTTATTACAACCAACTTCTCACACCTTCTCACTGGCCCATTCATACACCCCTACTTCGCATGACCATACCATACCATCTTAACCTTGCTTCTCTTATTTTGTCCAGCATGAAGGCCACTTTTACCTTATCGTGTATAACTTCATTCTTAATCTTATCTCTCCTAATCCAGTCCACACATCCATCCCGAACGTTCTCATCTCTACTACATTTATCTTTTAAATTAAACGTTTCATTCTTGACCGATACCAACACTTTAAATCTATTCTACATGAAGTCCATTAAACGAGAAAGCGTTTCCTACTAATAATTCTTTTTTCATTTTCAATTTTTTTTATTTTATTTTCAAAACTTGAATTCGAGGTAGGACGTCCCTAATTCTACAATCCTTGGCGGTGGCAGGTAATTTGCATCCGAATCACCGAATAAGTCCTTATTATGTAGTTAAAGAAAATATTAAAGATACATTTGGAAATTATAGAAGAATTTAATATATTAATAATGTGTCTAGCTATGATGTGTATATATAATTAATCAATGGTACAAATTAAATAATGAAGTCGTGTATCACATAAAGTTCGTTATAAATTACATAGTCAAAGTTTATAATTCCATTAAGGTTAAATAATGTCCCATTTATAAAGAAAATAGATTGATTTGGCAATATTGAGGACTTTCCGTATATTAAGTTGCATTCAGATTCAAGTAATTCTTATACATTAAGCTAATGGATACTTTTTCATACGTTTAAGTAGTTGATTAATTTTGCCAAAACGAACTAGAATTTCTTATATTTTGAATTCATGATTTTAAAATTACTAAGAGTTCAGTAATAAGAATATATGATCGAACCCATCATCTTAAAATTTTGATTCTTGCGTCTGATTGTATCTTAGTGTCCATTTGGCTATAGAAATTTTCACTTTTTATAAAGATTTTTTTTCAAAAAATTATTCGAACATAAAATTGCTAGAATTTTCTACAATTCAATTTAAATTTAAATTTGAAATTGAAATTAAAATTAATTTTTTTTCAGAATTCCAAAATTTCCAAAAATTTATTTTCAGAATTTTCGCTCTAAATGACTCACAAAAATTCAAGAAACAATTCGTATAAAACAATATTAGTGTTACACAACTTCAATTTATTTTGTATTTAAAAACAAATACTTTTCTTAACAGAAAACTTACATTTTTTTTTTTTTGTCCAAACATCTACTTAAATTTCTCTTATCATTAATCAGGCATGCGTTGATGTGGCGGTTTTAAACCCTCATGATTATTTGGTTTCGAAAATCATTATAAAAAAATATACACTTATCATCTTTGTGAATGACAGAAAAAATGCAGGCAGTTGACAGTACAGAAGTAGTGCAAGTAACTAACAAAGTTGTATAAGTTTCATGAAACATCACCCATTGACAGAGATTGTTAATTCCTGTCATGAATATTCCATGAATAAATATAACAAAAATTATAATACTGCTTTTGTTTTTTCTTTGAATAATTTTGATCTATTTTTTAGTTACTATTTGAAGCTCAAAAATATACACGTAGTATATTCACACTCCCTCGCGTATCTTTACTTAACCTATAGGTTACAAATAATAATTATTCAATTTATAAAATAATAATTATATTATTTTATAGTTTTTATAGTAAATATATTTATTATTTAATTTATTAAATTTATTATATTTAAAAATAACACACTCCTTCTATTTCATATTAATTGATTATTTTTTTAATACACATATTAAGAAATTATAAATAAATAGGTAATTTTACTATTTGGCTCCTTAAAAAACTTATTGAAAACGTTACAAACGAGTGTTAATACTTCAAAAAAAATTAATTACAAGATAATATGAAACAAATTTAATTAATACTTTTTGATTTAATAAGATGGACAACGAACATGAAAAATTATTTTTAATAAAATGATTAACTAATATAAATAAAGGAAGTAATAAAATTATTATTATTATTTATTATTTTTTAAGACGTTCATAGAGTTAATGATGAACAAGTAAAAATGGGTGAAAAAATATTATTTTATTTTTATACGCTTTTTATTTCATAATAAGTGAATTGTTGAGATATTTTTTTACGTTAAAATTAACGATAGAGGTTTGTAATTATTTTATATATATTTTTTAATTATAAAGGGGAAGTGGGGCGGCAATTGGCAGAGGGAGGGGATTTTTTTTATTTTTTTTTTAAATGAGGGAGGGATAAGAACGAATGTATATCCATTAACTGAATGTATCTCAGAGCAAAGCAAATAAACTAACAAAATATTTCATAAATAATATTGACAACTATGTATGTTGCTCCCCAAAATCAGACTTTCCCTTAATTGCCTTGCGGACTTTTTACATGCCACAAATAAATTCTACAAAAATAAAAGGAAAAATTACATAGCAAGAAAAAAAAGGAAAAAAGGAAAATAAAAATAGAATAGGAATTTCCCTATGTTTACACTAATTCCTTTCTCTCTTTACTTATGTTAGATAAAATGAATATATATATATATATATCTATATTTACAATTTTTTTTGAATTTCTCATTTCTTAAATAACTATTGTTTTGATAATCGAAAATCTCTAAGGACTAGTGGCATAGTTGGAAACAATGTTGTTTGTGAACCTTTTCTTCATGAAGAGGAAATCTTTCTCTTATCTTCCTCCCAAGTTGTGAGGGAAAATCTTTTGTTGCTGGAATTGAAGAGATTTTCCCTCAATTCAATGTTTGGCCTTCTTTTTTTTTTTTTAAAAAAAAAGAAAGAAATACTATAATAATTTTAGAAAATTTATTTTACTGTGTATTTATGATGAAGTCTTGTGGGAGAGCATAATGGGCAGGCCATTCTGGGGAAGAGCAAAGGGTCCATACTGAATTCCATTCTGTGGGCCCATCATAGACCACCTGCCAAACATAGAGGAAATGAAACAAAAATATTAGAAGATGAGTAACACTTAAGACCATTTCTATTTTTAGGAAGTACAATTTTAGAGGTTCTTCTTTTCTTCTATTAAAATAGAAGATGATAAGTAAAGAATTTAGTCACAACCATAGAGATAATGTTTTTGTTCTTCCACTTCTTTTTTTGACAAAAAGGATTTCGAGTTTTATTACGGACTCTAATATGTAGTTTTAATTTATTTAAATCACATACTTCTAATTATTAAAAAGTTCATTAAATATAAAACTAAAAAGTCATAAACTCAGATCACTCACCGGTACTTTGTGGTTAGATGATGTACAAGGATCAAAATCTCCAGCTTGGCTAACTCATTGCCTGGACATGAGTGGGTCCCATTGCCAAATGGCATAAAAGTATTGGGCTTTGGAGAAACCTGGCACCACCACAGAATAATTAAGTATTTTATCTCAGTGTCAACTATAGGATAGCATAAAAAATGGTCTGATATTTACCTCAAATCTTGAAGGATCAAATTTCTCTGGTTCAGAAAAATTGTCTGGACTATGGTGAATGTTTCTGAACAATGGTAATACTTTCCATCCTTTTGGTATTAGATATCCTGAAATAAGTTCAAGAAAATAGGTTTATTAGTTAGTACTAACAAATAAACAAAGAAACCCCCCCTTTTGTTTTAAACGAAAAAACTATAGTAGTATAAAATTAATGAGACTATGAAAATGTGAGGGGTCAAAGCTGACCTTCAAATTCAACATCTTCAACAGCTTCTCTGAATGTAAAAGATAATATGGAAGCAGCTCTAAGTGTCTCTTGGATCACCCTTGTAGTCGTAGGCATTTTTCTTGTGTCTGCCCAACTCAACACTTTCCCTTCACCATTCTCCTCTTTTTCCCTCATTATCCCCTCTTGCTCTTCCTACAAACAACAACGAAAAAGTTCCGAGTCAAAAATCTTGAACCCTGAATCCGTTTACGGTGAAAATGGTACACTATAGTAGCTAGTAGGGTATAGAACAGAATCTTCTTACTGTGACAGCTTGTAGGACACTAGGATTTTCTCCAAGGTATTTAAGGATCCATGTAAGGACACTAGCTGTTGTGTCTCTAGCAGCAAATATGACACCAATGATATTATCAGCAATTTGTTCATCAGTAAGGTCTTCTTGACCTCCCATGAAAGATCCAAGCAAATCTGTATGATTTCGCTTTGTTTCCCTCCTAAGTGAGATGATTTTGGCCAGGATCTTTGCTAGCTCCTTGCGCGCTTTCATTGATTTGTGGAACAGTGTTCCGGGGAGATTGATTGGCATCGAATTGTATCCTGTTTCGAGTACGTAATAACACCTCCTGAGATCCTCCCTATAGAGCACTTCATCCTTACCAAATATGGAAAGTAATGCCACGTTGTATGTGTACTGCAAAGAAAGAGTTACCAAATTGAGAAAAACACGAAAAATAAAACAGGGGGCTCTGACTCTGTTTTCCCCCTGTTTTAATGAAGGGGAATTTTAGGGCATACTGTCTTCATTTCTTGGTAAGCGTTGATCAATCTGCCTTGCAAAGACTCAAGGGATGTTATCGCGATGGACTCAATGTGTGGGACGATGTCTTTGATGGCTTCAGGCATGAAAGCTCGAAGAACTAGCTTCCTCAGTTTGGCATGATATTCGCCTTGATGAAAGAAAATGGCTTGTTTCCCCAACATTCTCTCTTTGCTAGCAGGAAATGTAGGCTTAAAGAGATGAGCTTTGGTGACCAAAACCAACTTTGCTGCCTCGGGGCTTGATATCATCACACATGGACATCCCAATATGTGAGTCTTGAATATTGAACCATACCTGTTTAAAAGCAACAAAAGCACACACACCCATTGCTCATTAGCAAACTGATCAAGATCAAGAAAACCAGGAGGGAAATCAAGAAAGTGAAAGTGCTTTTCCGCTATATTGCTCGAACTCTTCAAAATAGTGCACTTTGCAATATTTTTAAAGAGTCCGACCAATTTAGCTTTTCAGAGTTTGGGTACTAACTTCTTGACTTTGGAGGCAAAGAAGACACTTGGGTTTTGTGAGTATAGTTGGAAAGTTTCACCAATATAAGGCCAACCCAAAGTGCCAGGAGGAAGAGGCAACTTCTTCATACCAAAAGCAAAGAGGTTGAAGATAGAATGGAGTAGTACAAGGGAACAAGACATGAAAGCAAATAAGCAAAACATGGTAACAAACTCCATATGTTTTTTTCTATATAGTACCACAAATAAGAAGAAACTCTTGATGTTTCAATGAAATGAATAATAACCAAAGTGTGAGATATATATGTATATATATAGGTAAAGAAAGAAGTGGGGGGCTGTTTTCAATTACAGCTCGAATCCCACACACGGAATCTCCCTCCAGCTCATGCTTTTTTTAAACCAAACGGAAGATGAAGAAAAAGAAAACAAAAATTAAATTAGAAGAGAAAGAGAAAATGGAAAAGAAAAATATCAAACGACAAAAAGGGAGGAAAATAGGAGGCGTATGGCACACGTGTCAGTCTATATATGTTAAGAGAACATGTGGGAGAAGATGGCTAAAGTTGGAAACAGAGACGGATTCAAGATTTCAGTATAACTTAGATATGAATTGATGATTAGCTTACTTGATGAATTTTCTATTTTTGGTAGTTGAGATTTAGAGGAGACGGGTTCAGCACCGGAGCTAAGCAGGGGAAAGGGGTTTATTCAAATTATTTTTAGCGAAAAATTACATTATTTATATAAGATCAAGATTATTTTTTTATGTACTTGAATAAAGCCAGAGTCAGCAATATTGCACCAGTGAAGAAGAGCAACACATATTTCATTCTTCTCCAACTTCACTTATAAAATTATAACGAAATATATATATTAGTATTGTTTGTTGTTTGGGAGGTGTTGGGTAAGTAAGTAGGTTGACCACGACATCAAGAGAGACAGCTTAGTGATCATGAAAGAGGTGAGGGTTTTTTTTTGGCTATGTTTGTTGAGAGAGAAAAGGGCAAAGTGGGAAAAAGAGAAATAAAAGGGCAACAAACATGATTATCCGTACCATTGTACGATCATTCAATCATATACACATTTTTGAAGATTTACTAAAGAGAGAACAAAACTTTTGAAAACAACATCTAAGTAAAGTGATAATAATAGTTTTTGTTTCATTGTTTTAAGTGAATTTTAATTTTGATACTTACCACATATGATGATTCAATATACTTAATTTTAAAATTAAATCTTTTTATATAAAAATTCATTATATTTAGACTATTTTTGGATTCCTTTTAATAAGAGACCAGTTCTTATCAATTTACATGCATCTCGATTAATATTATAAGATATCTATCACCTTCCATCAATAATAAGTATCAGATAATTTCGTTCAACACGGTTAGAACAGACGAGAAAAATCCACATAATAATTTTATCTTTTGTAAAATTTGAATCTGAGACCTGATGATAGCATGTCACATGCTCAGTATTAAATAGTAAAAAAGAGTAGTACTAAAAAAATTGTAATTATTCACAAAGTATAATACATAAATAGATATTAAAGTTTGGCTTCGATTAACAAGTAAGCACTCTAACTTTGAGTATATACATTTAAATATCTCTTAAAGATTCCAACTTATAAAATTATATATCATTTAGACATCTCTAAAATATATATGTCAAATCAATACCGGGTGTTCAAGAGTCACAATGAATACGAGTTGGAGTGTTTAGTTGTCAGTTCAGATCAAATTAAAATATCTAAATTTGCACTTTTAAAATAAAAATGCTTGCTTGCCAGCTAATATTGAATTTAAATATTTGTTGATTTATTAATGTACTTGTTAGATGCCACAAAAATTAAAATCAAAATTTATGAAAACAATTAAGAGCCCGTTTGGATAAAATTTAAAAAATTACTTTTTAGCTTAAGCGATTAAAAGCTTAAAATAGGTACTTTTAAATTAAGCAGATAAGTGTTTGGATAGAAGTGTTGAAACTGGAAAAAATTTGTTGATGTGTTAGGTAAACAAGTGTTGTCAATCACTTTTTTGTTGTCAAAATGACTTAAATATCCTTAAAGCTGTTAACACATAATAACGTGAATTATTTATGATTTTTAATTTTAATACTTCAAAGATAATTTCTATTTAAATACACTTTCAACATAAAGTGATTATGCCAGGTCAATTTATAAATATAAGTTACTTTTTTATTTTTAAATATTAAAAAATAAAAATTTGAAGATATTTTTTATATAAATATAGTATTATATTGTAATACAGTAAGCTTGTAAACAACATAAAATTTTTAGGAATGAAACAAACTATTAAAAAGAATCAATTTTTAAAATTTAAATAACACGCAGAGATTCTATATGAACGGATAGAGAAGAACTTAACACAAACTCGATTTGACGATAAACTTTTTGAGTGTTTTCTTATGTAATGATGGATTTCCTGAAAATAAAGGAGAAAAATGAAGAGAAAACTGGAGGAAAAAGATGAAAAAAGCGAAGAAAGTACAAGAAAGAAAAATTAATAAGGGCTACAAAGTTTAAGGTATTATTGAAATTAGAAGAAAATATAAAAGATAGAAAGGTAAATGTTTTGGCCAAATATAAAAAAAAATTAATCTAAAAAGTAAAAAGCTGGGGGTATTCAGTTTCTCAATTTTTACTTTTTTTAATCCACTTTTAGCTTTTTCTAAACTCTTTTTAATTTTACCAAACACCTAAAACAACTAAAAAAGTGATTAAAATCTGATTTGACTAGATTTTAATCCTATCCAAACACCCTCTAAGAGACCAACTGTTAACCTATAAGTAAAGAATAAACCATTTTATTTGTTTTTGTCTTTGTTTAATTAAATCCTTATCATCTTTCCATATATGGAAAGCTTCATACTACTCGCGTCATTTCTACTTCGGTGTAAGGGGTATCATTTCAACAACTATTCTTTCCATTTCAAATTATCTCTAGTAATTTTAAAATAGTTATATTTAAAATTATTTATTATTTTACAAGCTTCAGACAAAATCATACTTTTACCAATTTATCTTAATAGTATTATTATTGAACACTACAAACACCTTAATAGAATAAATCTATAATAAAGAGAGACTATATTTTAATACATAAATAAAAATATTATGGTAAAAAAATTTCCTCATAATTAATATTTTCTTAAAATCATATAAAAAAAATACAATAAATAATTTAAAACGGAGAGAGGAATATAGTAATAATCACCTAATCATCTTCTTTGTCTTTTAAACATAATTTTAATTAAAAATATAAAGAAGTGATTCATTTGCAAATGATTCCCTTTTAGGTTCTTTAATAAGTTATAATCGTTAGATCTTACAGAGAGCCCTATACGCTTTATTTTAGATTATTTTTTAATATCTTATTTTGCATAGATTTTTCTTATTCATTGTTTTTCAATAGACACTCACTACTTTAAACTCTAAGGGTAGTTTGGTTTGAAAATAAGTTATACTGAGATTAGTTATATTGAGATAAATTATGATGTGATAAGTTATACTGGGATTAGTTATGCTGGAATTATTTTTTATTGGGTGTTTGATTTGTTGTATTCAAAGTAATATGCATGGTATAATTTCTAGGAATAAATTGATTGATTACCAAAATACCCTCCATCTTATTTAACTTTATATATATATATTTCTTTTTAAGCTTTAAATATTCATTCTTAATTTTTTTTTTTATTTTTTAGAGAAATTAAAATATATAAATAAACATAATACATATATTTTACAACCATTTTGAACGGTAAACTGTTCAAAATTTATTTATTAATGAATATATTATACGTTAATTAAACATAATTTATGTGTGTGTGAGAATATATTACGTTATATATAATTAAATTATATATAATTAAGCATAATTAACATAATATATTAACATAATATAAATATATAATTAAACATAATTAACGTATATATATTCATAATATATTCATAATATTATACGTTATATATTACGTAATTACGTTATATATTACGTAATATATTATATTCATAATTAATGAATATATTATACGTTAATTAAACATAATTTATAAATATCTAATTTATATATATTTATGAATACATTATACGTTATTCATAATATATATTTATGTTCATAATATATATTATACGTTCAAAACATAATTATTTATAGTTTACCAGTTTACGTTAATTATTATTAGATATATAATTTATTTATGAATATATTATATGTTAATTAAACATAATTTATTATTTATGAATATATATAATATATATATATATGTGTGTGTGTGTGTGTGTGTGTGAGAGAGAGAGAGAGAGAGAGAGAGAGAGGAATGAACATGAGGGCATTTTTGTCCTTATATAATTTTATACCAAAGAAAAATAGTCTTGAGATTGTTATCCCATCATTTGGGTGGGTAACTTATCCCGAGACTAATTATTAGTCCCGAAATAAGTTATTCCAAATATTTACAACCAAACAAGTGAGTTACATTTTTATTTCTAAATTATTATTTTATTCCGAGATTATTGACTCTAGTCCCGTAAATCAAACGGCCCCTAAGGGGTCGCTTGGTATGACATACTATAGAGAAAGATATTTTATGGATTAAGATATCCTATAGAATTTGTTATCCTATCATTTAATATGATAACCATGTCAATTATCTTATTACAAATAAAATTACTAATTTTAAAACTAATTACTACTTCTCTAATTAATACAAGATAAAATTATTCTATATTTTATCTCAAAATTATTATATCTTATCGGGTAACAAATAACCCCGAGAGGCATGCATAGATAGAGAGAACACGCCGTGGCCATTGAGAATCGTATGCAATCTATATATTATCATACAAGGGCTTCATATCTTTTATGATATCTTATTATATTGTTATATAAATTATTTTTATTTAGATTTTGCCAAGTGGCCAGTTGACATATAGGGATCCGAGTACAAATTTGACTGTGTTGATTTTGAGACTTAGACCCAACTTGTTGTATCCTATAATCAATCAACATTTTGCTGAAATATCTTCTTTAATTTGAATTATTTTATTTAATTATTACATAGATTGGAAGACTTTTTAGTACATTAACATATTTTTCCTCCCGTTATACAGGAATTTGCGGGCTATCCTTTTCAGGATATTTAATTTTTTAAATATTTTTACATATGTATGTATGTATGTATGTATGTATGTATGTATGTATGTTATATGTTGCTGCTTCTTCATCTTTTCCAGTGTCTTTAAATGTTGAAGTAAATAATGGAGGACTATTTCCTTATTTGTGATCATTTTGGATTGATTTTGATTGAAGAAGCTTAGGAAAATATTTGTTATTGTGTTTTATTGAGCTTTTCCAAAAGAATACAGTTTGTGTTGGGCTCAGTCAGCTCACAGACACACTTACGGGTCGTTTGGTAAAGTGTATAAAAATAATGCAAAATATGGTGTATTAGTAATGCTTGTGTTAGTTTTAATATATAAAAATGACTTTAAACTTGACACCAAATTATACCTTTGACCTTAAACTTTGACAGTGTACAAATATGACCTTGAACTATTCAAAACTGCACAAATATGACCTTCAATCTTACGTGGCAAAACGTGTGTTCAACATGCAAAACTGGGCGCGTTCAGCTTAAAATCTAAGGGCATAATACATAAATATGACCTTAAACTTTGACAGTGCACAAATATGACCTTTAACTATTCAAAACTGCACAAATATGACCTTTAAATGACCTTTTACTATTATTTTTTCATTATTTTCGGCTCAAAAATGAAAATGACATCTAATTTCTTTTGTCATTGCGGAAAAAGAGAAATATTGAAGATTTATTAATTAGGCGGGTCAGCCTCATACGAAAAAATCGAGCGGGTATGTATATATATTATAAAGCAGAGGACGAATTTAAGTTATATAATATATCTAAATATTATTTATTTAAATATTAAATTAAAGATGAAACTATAGTAATAATAATAAAAATTATAGTTTTAATAAAACGTTATTAAATTAATGTTATTAAGGATAGTAGTAGTATATTAAATTAATGTTATCAAATTAACGTAATTAAAATGTTATTAAATTAACGTTATTAAATTAATGAGGGGCGGACCTATGTGGTTGCCATGGGGTTCACCCGAACCCCCTCGATAAAAAAATTACGTTGTATATATATAAGATAGAAAATGTATATTTATGTACGTATATTAATGTTGAACCGCATGAAACAAGGAACTTAGATAACTCAGTGGTGTTATTTGCTCTTTTTGGGTGCTTCCTTCAGCCTACTGTGCGGGTTCGATCCCTGCTAGTGACTGTTTTTTTTTAATTAAAAAAAAGATAAGTGCTGCTGCTACAACAACAACAACAACAACAACAACAACAACAACAACAACAACAACAATAATAATAATAATAATAAAAACGACGTCATTTTAACACAAAAAGCATAACTTTGACAGTGTACAAATATGACTTTACCTATTCAAAACTGCACAAATATGACCTCTCTCCAAGTCAGCCCTTTTAACGACGTGGCACCGTGTGATTGGATTACCTTTCCACGTAGGCGCGAGTAAGACTCACGCATGGGGTTGCAAAATCGGAGGTCATATTTGTTCAGCTTTTGAATAGTTAAAGGTCCTATTTGTGCACTATCAATGTTTAAGGTTAAAGTTATAATTTGGTGTCAAGTTTAGGGTCATTTTTATGTATTAACTCTTTTTCTTATGCAGTGTTTGATAACATGAATTACAATTATTTTTTTAAAAAGTAATAAAATTACAGAAATACCCTCCACACATATATGTTGGAAAGTATGTGGAAATTTTTTTGAGGGTCTTTAATTATGTTAATGCATGCATTGGATCCATTGCATTGCTAATATCATGAATTTTGAATTATTAATAATACACACCTCAATACACAATAGAGAAGCATTAGTTATACATGAGGTGAGAAAATATACCAAACAAAATACTATTACATATTAAACTAATGCATGCATTAGCTCTCCAATATACTCTACCAAATGACCCCTTACATGTTGTGATGTTGTTTGCTTTAGGTCAAGCCCACATGATTTTCCTCAAAAGACCTCTCACCCTTAAGAGATCCTACACTTTATATATAGCTTTTCAAAATTTTCAACTACCAATATAAGATTTTTGTTCGCACACCAAACAAAGTTGGACTTAATTTTTGAGAATTTGAATTGAATCTATACTAACAATGTAAAAATTATTGAAACTTGCATTAAAAGGTTGGATACTGTTCAAGAATGGATATAAACTAAGGGGAAAAAGTATCGTTTCCATCCCAAACTATACCTGAAAAGTCGAAGCCACACCTAAACTATACTAGTGACCTATTACACACCTAAACTATAAAAAAGTGAAACTATTTACATCCTGTCAGGCTACCACCACTTGCATGTGGTGTAGTGTTTTACACGCGCTGCCACGTCAGTAAAAAGTATCACTTTTTTATAGTTAAGGTGTGTAATAGGTCACTTATATAGTTTAGGTGTGGATTCGACTATAGTTTGGGGTGGAAACAATGCCTTTTCCCTTAATATTTTTAGCCGTTTACTTTTGTTATTTAATAGGCTGGACGCGCCTAAAATAAATGTAACATACGCACCTTAGAATAAGGGTTGCGGGGAGGTAATAATATCACTTTTATATAGTTAAGGTGTGTAATAGGTCACTTATATAATTTAGGTGTGACTTAGACTTTTCTTGTATAGTATGGGGTGAAAATGAATACTTTTCCCTAAAACTAAGATATAAAAGAAAAAAAGAGATTCAATTTTAAACTTGGAGTCTTTTGGAACATTTTGGACAAATTTGAAGCAAAACTATGTTATGGAAATTTCTACCTAATAAATTACAAAAAGTTATGGAATTTTTTTATTTTTTAAATTATACTGATTGTCGAAAGTAATTTTGGTCATAAGTCTCGATGAATTACCACAATTTTAGTTGGAATGCAAAAAGATGTATGGTGATCAACCAAAACTTATGTCGAAATCCTAATAATCACCATAACTTACTGTTAAAACTAGTCTTATTACGACTCGTCAGGATTTTGCTGCCAATTCTGGCAAAAAAATTAATTTTCACAATTTTTTTTTCTAATGAGGCCAAAATTAATAACAAGTGACAAAATGAAATCTTATTTGTTGAAAGCACATTCTACGACACCTTTTTTTTTTTTTCACACTACGACTATTAAGATTGGGCGTTTGATCAGTTCGATTCTAAAATCTTGACGCGATTTTTTTTTTCGGGGTGAAAATGATAATCGAAATTGAACTGAAATAACTTCAGTTCAATTCGATTTTACAATTTCGATTTAGTTTATTTCTGATTCAATTATACGAAGCCGATTTGTGTAGAGCCCAAGACAGTCTCTTGAAAAATTATTGTTACATTGCTTTTAATAGTTTGTTTACAGAATTGCAGTGCTAAAATTTAATCATCATAATTGAGCTTTCAATAAGCAGTTTTTCTGTCTCTTGTATGACCTAAAAACTTACATTGATTTTCACTTAATTTATACAAAGCTTAAAGGATGCACCGTTAATTGTTTGACAATTTTCCACTAATTACTACTAGTATTAAGCAGGGGCGGAGCTCGATTGTTCTTAGGAGTTTCATTCAAACCCTCCTCAATGAAAAATTAAACTATTTATATATGATTAAAATTAAATGATTGATTAACTGTTGTAATAATAATAAAAAATTAATTTTCCCAGGGGAACATTTTTGAAAAATAAGAGTTTAGAGTTGAAAGTCATTAATTCAAGATCGGACGTGGCATATGATCCCAATTCCCATACCTTCCCGGAAAGCCTACCGCCAAAAAAAATAAATAAAAATAAATTATTTTTTACTTTGAATATTCAAGGTTAAACATGTTTTATTAAAAAAGAAAAGAAAAAAGAAAGAAAGGTTTTACTAAAAGTCTTCCGTCTCCAAATTAGAATTCAAATATTAGAGAAATATCAACTTCGTCAAATACAAATCATTTATGGATCGTATGTTAGCTGATTAGAATTATGTAAATGTCAGTAATAAAAATATATGTTGTGTAAGTGTTAATTATGTTGATATTGATTATCCTATATGATATTCCACATAAATTTTCTCATAACTTATACATATATTAGTTATACCGAATAATATTTTACAAATTAAACATCATATTAATTTTATACATAAATAATTATTTTCTAATAACTAGTTATCAATTACTTATGTAGAAATTAATACATGAATAAGTTATCTCTTTATTAGCTACCAAACGATTAAGACTCTTAACTACAATGAAAGGAGTTTTGGCTAGCTAGTGTCGTAGAGATTAAAGTTATTCATGTATTAAGTATATCAGATTCTATATGTATGTAATAATACTAACTTAGTTTATCTGCTAATAATTAACCAAACATCGTACTATATGCTGAATTTAGGCATAGCAATTACTAAAACCCTACCAAACATGATATTAAGTATACTGATTTTATTACTTATTGGGTTAGTTCACCTTTTCTCTCATAAAATTCGTACCTCAGTGTTATTCTAAGCATGAACTACCAACTTTCTTCATTTGATATACCTACGTCCTTACATTTGGAATGATTATTTCTTCATTTACTTTTGGTGTTTTTTGCAAGGTAGTTTTTTTTTTTTTTAAAAAAAAAAAAATGTTTTAGTAAATTTCATTTACAATTTGATTGAATTGGGGCTATAAAATCTTTTTCTAAATAGCATTTTGTGGAGCATGGGAAGAACTATAATATTTTTTATTATTATTATAAAAAATAGGGTTTTTTTTTTTGGGTATGTGGGATTTGAATTCTATAGTATAGCTTATTCGAGATTCAGTCACAACTATGATATATTTTCTTTTGACAAAATTCTCATGCAAGTGAGAACATATCCTTTTGTGGCAAATCTAAAACGATTTCACAATTTTTTTTTTCCATATTTGTTATGTTGGATTGGTCAATCAAATAGATATCATCATTCTCTAATGTTAAAAAAAGGTCTAATTAATATTATTGTAGGATTAGAATATGATTCTATGTTGAATTCTAATTGGTATATATACTAAATAACAATTTCAATGGATATTGCTATAACACGTCCCTCACTTATAAATTGCTATGTAATTACTTTTCGAGTACTTTCTTGAATATTTTTTGTCAAGCAATAATGACAAACATTTCTAGTTTTTTTAATCGTCTCACCTTGTATGTAGAATAATTACATCTGTTACATGTTTCATGATTTAAAATACTTTCCTATATCGAAGAGCATCAATTCCAATCAAATTAATTATCCTTTTTAGCCCCCAAAAATATTGGTAAATCAGTTTGATCATTATTGGAGTCCTTACAATCAATGACATCTATCATCTATGTCACAGTGAAATTTATTTCTAAATTCTGGTCTTTATCATTTATTTACGACAGATTTAATGACTCGTTTTTGGGTTTTAGTTGGTCATAATTTTGCTTTATTTCATATGTCTTTTAATTCACGAACATCTGCTATATCACCACTTCATTTTCGATCAATCAAGATCATCGTATCGTGTCTCAAAGTATGTAAATCTTGGGTACCTCAAGAACTATATTCTTGATATGAATTTTTTAGATTTACAGATTGCAATATCATTTTAATAGCTTTAACTTTTTGCAATACTTCTCCATTCACTACTTAAAAAAAAAAGAAGGGGAAAATCGACCACAAAAATCGACCACAAGTGGTCGGGTTTCCCCAATTTCCGACCACAAAATCGACCAAAGTGTATGGTCGGTAAAGTAGTGGTAGTTTTTTAAAAACCGACCACAAGTGGTCGTTTTTTTTTTTTTAAATATATATATATTTTTAAAATTTATTATTATTTTATTAAAATTAAAAAAAATAATTTTAGAAAAAAAAATCGACCACAAGTGATCGATTTTTTATTAAATTAATTAATTAATTTTAATATTAAACCGACCACAAGTGATCGATTTTTATTAAAACCCAAATACAGCATGCAACAACAACAATGCATTACAACAGTAACCAAATGAAATACAGCAGCAACGCAACCAAAAACCAAATGTAAATACTTTCAAAAGTGTACAACACATACAAAATGTCCAAGAAAAGTGAGTAACAAAAAACTACAACAATAGTTTCAAACAACAAAATGTCTAAATTCAAAGTACAACACATATAAAAATAAAAAAACTAAAAGTCATCATCATCGAATTCGTCCTCGTCTTCCATATCGTCATCCGTGCTGAAATCATTCAGGCGGCCTAGACCTTTTGCAACCCAAACTGCATCACCAAGACACGGAGGAATAACCCCCACAGTCTGAATGAAAGAGCTGAACTGTTGTTGCAGCATCCTGATTTCACTATAAAAAATGGGTAAAATTGCGGGGGTTTATTTGTGGGGGTTATTTTAACCTCCGTAAAATTTTATGAAATGTGGAGGTTAAAAATCTGTCGCTAAAATTTATAAATTTGCGGGGGTTTTAAACCCTCGCTATCAATTGCGGGGGTTTTAAACCCCTGCCATCAATCAAAAAATAATAAAAAACATTTTTCCTCTTTTTTTAAAAAAATTTTCCAAACATTTTCCCTCTTTTTTTTAATTGGCTAAAACATTTCCCTCTTAATTTTTTTAATAGGCCAAAACAGCTTTAGGACCGACCCTCTTTCTAATTTTTTCCCCAAATTGACCCTTCTTCCATTTCCCCCCTAGATGAGGCATCTTCGAATAACTTACTGACGATATTTGTCCTATTTTCTTTGGAAATTCTTTGGAAGACCCTTCGAAGGCATCTGCGGTCACTGGTACTGTGGAGATGTTTGGCTTGATTTTCAGGTTTACTATGTTAATTTTGTTATTATAGCTTTGTTTACCAATAAATTGATTATGTGCAATTATTTTGGGAATGAAATTGGGCATATATGGTGCAAATGGATGTTCTTTGCTCTTTTCTTGAATATCTTTATTACTAAATGTTTTTCGCAATACATATATGGTGCAGATGTATTCACGTTTGTTGCAGATGTATTCATGTTTTTCTCCCAATCCATGTTTGTTGTAATTACGTTGATTGTTAGTACGTAGTTGTTTTGTTCCACTATTGAATCAGCTTTAGCCGACTGCCTACTAATTAAAACACTTTTGTTTGAATGATTGTTAGCACTACAAAAAATAGGATTTATTGTAGCAACATTTAGTGGCGAACCTAGTTGTTGCTACAAAAGATTCATGTTCAGTGGCGACATATGTTGTCGCCACAGAATATAAACTTTTAGCAGCAAGTTTTCTTGATTCGTCACTAATGTGCGTGACTAATTCTGAATTTATCAATTTCCGCCAATACCAAAATTTTGGCTCCACATTTTTAGTGACAACTTGTAAATAACCGCGTCTAATGTCATTTTGGGGCGACCCATTCGCTACTATATTAATCCAATTAATTAATTTATTTAAAAATACAATGAAAGTTCTAAGTTAAAAAAAGAAAAAAGAGAAAGCAAAAGCCGTATTTTCTTTAGATCTGCTCAATTTCTCTCCCAAAATTTTTGAGCTTCTCTTGATAAATTTTCAATTCTTCATTACTTAAATCTCAAATGTTGTAATACCTCAATATTTGAGTCACATCTTACAGATGCAAAAACTCTAATTACAAATAGTACTTCTATTAGATGTTTTCCTTAGTAGACATGATTTTATCAAGAAATATTAATGTGAATAGTTTAGTATTTCAATAGTGTTTTGCTAATTTATTTGTTTAATGTACTGACAAATGAAGACTTGTCAAATTAGTTCATGAATTCTTATTCTTATGCCTTTTTGAGTGCTTATTTAAGTTTTGTTTTGGTGATTTTAGGATAATGGCTCTCTATGAAAATCAGGATTTGGAGTATATGGTGGATGAGTACTACTATGACACTACTGATTTTGATGACAACACATTCGGGAATGAGTTGTCGCCACGAAGTACTGATCTCAATGAATAATTTTGAGGACGATTTCAAAGTGGTATGGGGGACAAATTTAAATTTTTTGACATGTTACTGGTGTTATCCTCCTCCATTTTTAGTTTAAAAATGTTGTTTTATTGCTTTTTCAATGTTATATCTTCATTGAAGAATTTAGTGAGAGTGATGCTTGATATGAAATTTTACTTAAACGTTGACTGTGTGTGTCTCTAACACATGCTTGGATAGCTTTCTGGAATAATATGTCACCACGGCCAATATATTTTGAGATGATCCTTCTTATGGCCTCCAAGTTGGTGAATTTTCATCTGATATAAATTTAGCGTCACCTTATTATTTCTTGATGCAGCTTTATTTTTCTTCCTCTCTTTAGAAAACCCAAACATATGTCGAATTTGGCTTATGCCGGTTTCATTTGTTGCTTCCAGTAATGATATTTCACTAAATGTGGAAGCAAAAAGATTTGGATAGGAACCGTTTTTCTGATATTCTGTATTAATTTTTAACTCATTTTTTTAGTAAGCAGATTTGGTTGTGCCAGGATCGATGTTATTTCTTCTGTTGAAGATGATGGTTGAACTTTTTTTCTCTTTGTTTGTTAGAGATGGATTCTGCTCTAGGCTTATTAAGTACTTCCATTGTGTGAGTTATAAATTATAATTGTTGAGTCTCAATTTCTTCACAGTTTTGATCATTATATAATTGCTTTGGTACATCTTCTCTTGTAGCTATCATCTATCTGTTTCTATTAGAAAAAGAAGATTTACGGATTTGATACTCCATGGGCTGTCGTTTCAACTTTTTGACAACTGAGTTTTTATAGTATATGAGTGGGAGAGTTAGGTTGTGTTGTGTTTGTGTCATTCATTTGAGAATATACGACTTTCACTTTTAAATTTTTCAGTGACTTGATTGTGTGTTTTTCTTCCCTCAGTCAATCACATTTCTGAACTTGGTGGCGTAATTGCTAATTCAATCTCTTGTTATGCGGTGTTGTGCCCTTAATCAATCACATTGAGAACTTGGGGGCTCAATTGCTTAATCAATCACTTTGAGAACTTGGGAGCTCAATTGCTTATCAATTTATGAGTGTATAAACCTGTATATATTATTGTTTTAGTTGATGAATCTCTTGTGGCCGACATCAAAATATGATGTGTATCTCATACTAAATTATTCTACGATGCAATGGTCCTCACTTCTCAGGAGGGGAAAAGAAGTGCTAAATATTGCTAGGCCATTGGTGCCCACTATGGTTAGCAAAGCCTTTTGTCTCCCTTTTATATACTTAAATGACTTTTGGCAATCAAGAATTAACTCTCTGGCTTAATGGCTGCTGGTGGTTTTCAAGGGGAGCTTATCTGTAAGGTTGGATTATAGTACATTCTTTGCAGAATTGGACTCTTCCTTAAGTCAGTCATACTGATATGATCTTATCTTGTGCAGTACTTAAACCAACCTGGAGTTGCATTCACTAAAAAAATAAGTAACGAAGAGAATGCTATAACTAATGTCGTGGATATTTGTTATGGTCCAACGTAAGTCCTTGAAATTTGTCTCTGTAGTTTTTTTGAATTCAATGTGGAGGCCGTTGTATACCAGTGCTTATATGGTTCTTTGTAGTGGTTCGGCGAGGATAATCACTGCTAATAATGATCAGCAAGTCAGGTTTTTGATGTGAACAGTTTTGCTTGCACCAATTGTTATACATTTCTTTGGTCTGTTAACATGAGTAACAAATTATAATTTCTGGTCTGTAGTTCCATTACTTTTGGTGATGCTCGTTGGCTCTCTAACTCACAGGTTTTGGTTTCATTGCAGAACACCTTTGTTAGCCCCGATGGTAAATTACTTGTTGTCCTTGGTTATTTTCTATTTACCCCTTCATATATATGACATATATATTTATTAGTATATAGAATCTTTTGACTTTCTCTTTAGTTTCTATAATATTGTTGGGTGAAATATAAAAAAAATAACACACGAAGTAAAAGGAATTCAATGTATAGTATGTATACATCTAAAAAAATTTAACCTATCTACACTGTGTAATATTCCAGTGAAGAAGTATCAATTGACTCACTTGGACAAGGGAAGCTCCTCCCTAGTTCCTGGCTATTTGACTTATCGACAAGTTTCTGAATATTTTTGTCAGGTTATACACCTAACTTAAGAATCATTTTAAGGCCAATCAATAAGAATCATTCCTATGCTGATGCAAATATCTTTTCTTGATCATAAATATCTGTAGTATCTTCAAAAATCTCTTCAGGCAGTTGGAGCAAACTATTTTTAGGCACTTGGAGGACTACATTAGTTGAATATGAACATGTTACATGTCGCATATTGAAGGACTACATTAGTTGACATTTGTTTGATTATTTTCTGAGGTGAACTTCATATTGTATATAGATTACTCATAGTTTGTGGAAATGATCAACATCAAGGCAAGTGGGTGGCTTTGCTTGAGAGAAAAGGAAGCGAACGTGTACAAGTCATTGGAAAGACCATTAGCAAATATTCTTTTTGCTTTCTCAATTCAGGCGATGAAGTTGTCTTGGGTTAAGTGAAAAATAATGCTTACGTATCCTTTACATGTTGTTGTAGCAGCTATTGTGATTCCATTTGTATTTGCTCAGCCTTTTTGGTTTCTGTTACTCTCTTACTATTTCTTATCTTTATGATTGAATATCCTTGACATTGTTCTATATAGATTTTCCAGCTACTATTGGATGAATTTACAGTTAAGTCACTTTCAAATATTGGGACCAGTGCCAGAAGAAGTGAGTTGCTGAATATCGAAAATCAGGTAGAAAATGCATTAGCTATTGCTCGTGCTTTTGATTTGTCAGTATTTTCATACCTATGTCGAGATCTATTTTCAAGAAATGATTTGCCTCCTTCCCTTGTTATTCTAATTCTAAATTATCCATTTCTAAAAGCTTGATGGCCTTGAAGTAGATTCCGCTGCAAATATCGGCAACATAACTAGCGAGATTATCTTCCCTCTTGAATAGAGGCAGGCAACGCTGTGTCATTGGCTGAATCATTTCTTTTGGCCTTCTTGCTATGAGATCACAGACTGATCCATACATAACTAAAAACATATTTATTAACTGATGTTGGAGGAAAGACGGGGGACTACAGAATCAATACCTGCCTCAACTTCAGAGATGTTTTCCAAATCTGCTGTAGTTATGAAAAAAATTTATGCTGCAATCATTTACGGACAAAATATAGAAGTATCATTTGATGACTTTCCATATTATGCAAGGTACACAAGTTGCATAAACCAATTACCACTCTATATCTGGAGTTCTACTTAGTTTTCTTTAATTTTTTTAGTCATTTTTTGGCTCTTGAGTTCTTTGGTCTTTTGGGCATTTCCTGATTTTCTCATATTCTAGTTAATAAATAAGAAATACTTTCTTTTCATCATAGACATATTTTCACTATATGTTCTTTTGGCGACGGGTTTTAATTTTATTTTTGTTAATTTATTAGTGAGTTAATTAATTTTGCAAAGAAAAAATAAAATAGTTGGAATGTAATATCTATGTTAGAATTTATTTTTCTTGTCCCCCCTGGCTAGAAAACAAATTCTCCTGGGGACATTAGAGTTGATTCTATAAAGTATTTGTTTCCTTAAAGGAGCAGTAGGTCTAGTGTTTGTTAGGAGTCCATTTTAGCTTGATTAGAGATTTGTATGTTAGTACAAGGGTAAGTGCGAAATTTAAAGAACCTCTAATTTATATTTATATTGAGTATTTGAATAGAGTCAACCCATGTACTTTTTCTAAGTTCCAAGTTCCAACCATGTGTAGTTACTGCATTTAGTTCCAGTAGCCTAGACAAACAGTTTATCTGATTGATTTTTTATTCTTTGCATTTTTATGTAGCCAAGTGATGCGGCTAGTGGACCCATTTTGCCCATGGATGCAAGGAGATCACGTGATGATAATGATCCTACTGACATTCTTTGATTTCGTTGTATTTATTTTGGATATTCAATTATGATGATGTAATTGTGTGGTTGGAGTCAATCTTTGAATATTGAAGGTTTTGTGTTTAAATTTGATTTTGGAATTTGAAGATACTGGTTAATGTTAAAAATTTGGAGTTTGAAGATGTTAACGTTGAAAATTTAATTTTGAAGTTTAATGTTCAATGTATTTTTGATATGCTTGTCAATTACAATATTTAATTACTCATGTTGTATTAATAATGAATGAACTGAACAAATATTGGATTGTAGGCTATACCTAAAGGAACAATTAAATTTGAGTTAAAATTAGAATCTATAATTAGTTATTGAAAATTGATGTGCCCTACTAAATTTAAAAAAAATAAAACAATTGCAGAGGTTTTAACCCCCGCAAGTTTTAAATAAAAATTTATTATAAAAAGAATTAAATTTAGAATAATGGAGGTCAATAACCGCCGCAAATTAATTATGGGAGTTGTAACCACCGCAAAATAACCATCGCAAATTAATTATAGGGGTCATAAAAAATCGCCGCAGATTGTTTGTGATGGCTCATATTCTGGGGGTTTTGGAAACCGCCATAATTACATTTTTGGGGGTTTAAAACCTCCGCAAATCATAAAATTAACCCCCGCAATTTGATCTATTTTTTGTAGTGTTTGTGATGCTGTTGCCTCATCCGTCTTCTTCTGCCTCTCTCTCTGTTCAGCAAACCTCTCTCTCTGTGCAGCAAGCTCTTCAGTGAGTTTAGAAACCGTATTTTCTAGTTTTTCAATGGTTTCTCTATCAACTGAAGAGCTAGAGTATGCAATATCGGACGAACACCTAATATTATCGCCAAAAAAACTTTTGTCGTATCCGTAGAAATGACCTCTATTTATAGGACCCACAACTTTTGGCCATAACTCCTCCTCTACATGTTGAGGTATTGGGTCACCCTGACTTTTAGGAGGCTGACTACTACGATACTCACCAACAAGACGCGTATATTCGTCCTATATTGAAAGTAAAGTTAATACTAAAAGTCAAAAAATATTAAAGTAGTTATAATTGAATAATATCAACTTTGAGAAAAAGATTCATAAATTCAAAATTTGTTTCTTACGTGGACAACTTTTGCACGAGCTTCAACCCAGACATCTTCATCAGTCAGGTTCTTTTTCATTTTCAAATGAGTCTCCTCGAATAGCTCATCAGCTGGTATCTCCCTACCCTTTTCTTTTCCTGCATATGAAAAAATTATCAATGTTCAAACAATTAAAATTTTTAAATAGAAACAAACAATTTAAACTGTAAAAGTTGCATACCATTTTTTCCAGCACAACAAGAGTACTTCTAGCACCCGCAGTATGTAGGGAGCCACCCTTGGATGATGCCCATGCTTTCTTTCCTTTTTCCCTCAACAATTGGTAATCTTCCCTACTCCAATGGCGAAGATACTATTGCCATGCGGCTTCAATAATCCACTTAGGTTTTACCAATTTGGATCGGGCATAATCCAAGAGACCGTTAAATCTGGCTCTACATCTTATGAAAAAGTTTCTCTTTATAAGAAATATTTTAGCATCATCCCACCAGTAAAATTTCTACAACAAAAATATAATGTTCAATCTTTTGTTCTAACAAAGTGTTAATAAGTAGTCAATAAGTTAAATCCTTACCTTAAATTCTTGAAACATTCTTTCTCTATCAATTTCTGGAACCTTTTGCCAGCTGGTCCAGTAGCCGTTGAAGTGTCGAGAGATGCATATTCGCGCCTTTTGTCCAACTCCATCATCCGGTCTAAACCTACAACACAAGATCAAATAGTAATTTCACAGAGCATAATAATATAGTAATGAAAAAATTTATAACGTTATTATATTTAGAAATCTTAGCCTCTCGCAAATGGAACAAGATAAATACTCCCAGAATCATCTCTGTCTCCTGGCTGCCTAATAAGTGATGGTGGATACACTGGTGTGGGCGGATCTGAAGCACCAGATGGACTGCCTCCATGATGAAGATCCGAAAACTCAATAGATCTAGCAGAATCACTATGTGAAACTGCGTGACTGCCGCAGGAGGGTATCGATGATGGTAGATGTCTGGATGGGCCAACGACCGTCCGATAGTATTGTGCTGGCGGTGGCATCGTCATAGGAGCAGAATGAGTTGGTGTAGACCCATGATATGGCCCTACATGCGTAGGAGTCGGTATCGAATCCTCGAACGACCTAGAATATGAGGGTTGTGCTGTTGCGTCAGTAATCCGACCCTCAGATATATGAATACCTGTCCGTCATCTATAAGGCAGATGTTGTCTTTTCTTGTTTTGATTTCGTGGTATCAACTTTTCCCTTACCCTTGTCACCTCTGCCTGACATCTAAATTATGTTAAGTTAACAAGTAGTTAATTCCTACAAAATGAATATATAACAAAACATTCCAAGTAACTAATTTTAAGTTACTAATTCACATTTCAAATCGCTCCAACAACACGAGATATAAATAAGAATATTTTTATTACTATATAAATCATGAAAAAGTGAAAACAACAATCTTAAATAGTATATTACATATTAATCTTAAACAAGAAACATAAAGGTAAATATATAGTACAAAGCATAAAGACATCAATACATAATAAATATAACCAACACAACTAATCCTCCTCTTCTGAAGAGTCTCCACTAAACCATTCACTCTCTTTGGAGGTTTCCTCATCTCCTACCCACTCAGCCTTTTCTTTCGCAATATTAATTATTTTCTGGGTGATTCAAACCATCCACTAATTCAATGTCCACTAGCTGGTGATCAATCTGCATTTCATTTTGATACGCAGTATCCAACACATTCTTAACTTTCACCCGATCTATAGGCTTTGTTTTGATTACAACCCACCAATCAGACTTGTCATTGCACAACGGATAAGGAGCATAATACACTTGTTTAGCATTTTACGCTAGAACAAATGGTCGTAAATAGTATATGACTTATTGTGCTTTACTTCAATGATGTTATGCTGTTTATGTACTCTTGTGCCTCTTGTTCTTGAATCAAACCACTTGCATCAAAAGAGGACAAATATTTTTGTTGGGAAACCAACATACTCTAGTTCTAAGATCTCGTGTATGATGCCAAAGTAATCAACATCATCATCACCTTTAGCCTAAACACCACTATCGTTTGTTTTCCTTGTTTTGGAGTGTTGTTCGGTGGAAAATTTAAACCCATTTACTTTGTATTGGGACATTGCATTCACTTCAACTGGACCCAAAGAAATATCTCTCAAGAGCTGATCGTATGCAACTGCATTTGGTGAATGGTGTACCTAAAAATATTATACATACATATATATATTTTAGTTGAGGAATATGTAAATGTTTAAACTTTGTAGAAATATTAATACACTTACAAACCTCATTTTTAAACCATGTTGCAAAGGATGCATACACTTGATTTTCGTGGAATTGAGTCTTAAATGAACTGAACATCCAACATGCGAAACATAATTAGTTTCTTTAAGGGAATGGGTAAACAAATAAGATATGTTAAAATTTTAATCTCCTTACTTTAGAAAGGGCTCAATTTCCGGACAATTCAGCAAAACATACAAAGTTGCTGATTTGCTCTCCGTGGGAGTGAGCCGGCGAGATATGGTCTTTTTAGCCTTACAACCGAATTTGATTTAAAATTGATATCGGTTGCAAATGAGGCTCATTCACATTATTCTGATGACGATTCGGTCGGTTTCTTGAACAATCTACATCATCACAAAAGTAGTATGAACAAAATTGAGAAGTTTCTCTTGTAAGATAAGCCTCAAATATAGAGCCTTCCACCCTATGTTTGTTTTTGGGACCCTTTTTCAAATTTTCAATTGTCCTGTATAATTTTAAGGTTAGATGTTTACTATATTTAGAAAAAGATATGTATGAATTTATATATGTTGCAAATTCTTACCGTTCGAATGAATACATCCACCTAGTTTGAACTGGACCGCCTTGCCGTGCTTCGTGCACAAGGTGAATGGGAAGATGTTCCATTACATCAAAGAACGCTGGCGAGCAAATCTTCTCCAACTTGTTGATGATAACAACAATATTACTTTTCATTCGCGCCAAATTTTCTTCCTTTAATGTGGTGGAACATAAGTCTTTGAAGAACAAACTGATCTCTGCTATTAGTTTTCATATGTTTTCAGGTAAAACAACAAAAGCAATTGGAAGTAATTATTCCATGAAAACATGACAATCATGGCTTTTCATTCTATGCAAGATTCCTTGTGTCATATCAACCCTCTATCCCAAATTTGAGGCATATCCATCGAGCATCTTCAAACTTTGAACCCACTCACATATTTGATGCTTTTGGTCCAACTTGAACGTAAAACTAGCCTTGGGCTTAAGAACATTGCCTTTGGGCCCCTGCTGTAAGTGTAATTCTCCGCGGTTGCAATATTCTGATAAGTCAAGTCTGGCCTTAGGATTATCCTTTATTTTGCCGGTGACATCCATAACTGTGTTGAACAAGTTGTCAAAATAGTTCTTCTGTGTATGCATGACATCAATATTATATCTAAGTAAATTATCTGGCCAATATTTTAACTCCCAAAATATACTTTACTTAGTCCAGTTATGCGAAACGCCATATCCATCAAGCCTGTACAATTGTTCCTCGCTGGCTTTAGGCAAATCCTGAACTATTTCCCAGACGTCATGACCAGACAGCATTGGAAGTGGACCATCATGTTCCCTTCTATTCCTTCTGATGCATTCTTGAGTCTCCTAAATTCATAATCAGGTGGTAAGAAACAACGATGACCGTCAAATCATGAATTTTTTCTGCCATATCTCAATGTGAAAGATTTTGTTTTTCCATGCAGTATGGACAAGCCAGCTTTCCAGCTGTCATCCACCCAGACAACATTCCATAAGCAGGAAAATCATTAACAGTTCACATTAGATATGCACGCAGATTGAAATTCTATTTGAGAGAGATGTCCCAAGTTTCAACCCCCTCATGCCATAATATTTGAAGTTCATCAATCAAAGGTTACAAGTAGACATCGATTCCGCTTTTTGGGTTACGCGGACCAGGAATAACATAATTCAGAAATATATAGGGACTAGTAATCAACATTTCAGGAGGAAGATTATAAGGAGTGATAAATAAAGGCCAACATGAATATGGCGCACCACCAACTGAAAAAGGAGAGAACCCATCCGCACATAATCCCAATTGAATATTTCGTGGCTCAGCTACAAAATCTGGATAAGTTGCATCACAATGCTTCTAAGACTCTCCATGAGATGGATGATACATAACACCAGTGAGTCTTCTATTTTCACTGTGCCATCTCATATGAGGAGCTAAGCTCTTTGAAGCATACAACCTCTTCAACCTTGGTATAAAAGGTAAATAATGCATTGCCTTAATAACAATTTGATTTCCAGTAGAACCACACTTATATTGAGAGTGCTGATAAAACTTACAGAACTCTAGGTTAGCATATTCCTTAAAGTATAACATGCGGCCATTTTCACAACAATCAATTCTAATCGAAGACAGATGAGAGTGCGAACACCTGTCAAACAAAGAATGACTAGCAGCATGCAATTCTTCGTAGAAATTGCCCGCTTCGCTATTAGGAAAATCTTTAACATTTTCCCTAAAGTCCACTCCGTGTTTCATCCCAAAAGAATCGTGCACCATTTTTGTCATCCTAGCATCTTGATATTCATTAAGCCCTGCAGACCTACTACTTTCTCCAACAACAAAGTTATTTTACACAACATCCCAATGAATACCACACAATCTTAAAAATTCCTAGTGAAACCCGTTTCTATAAAGATGTTCCTTTACATCTTCTTCACTTACAAGATTTATACCATCACATCTAACACAAGGACAACGAATAACCCGAAAATGTGTCCAAACATCAAGTGTCTTAGCATGTTCAATAAATCTTTTGACACCTTCAACAAATTCCTCCCTAATACCCATTCTATTATCATTGTTTTGTTGATATATCCAGCTATAATCTGGTTCCATCTACGCAATAAAGCAGATTCAACTAATTAGATCAATGCACAAAGACTTAATTATCACCAACCATAATCACATTAAAAAAACACCTTTAAAGTCCCATACTTAATCGTTTTCAAACTACCAAATCCTCTTTAAAGTCCCTACTGTTTTGCGGAAATTTGACTTTTTGAAAGAGAGTCGCCACTTAATTTTGAAAAGGAATTAAGAAACCTCTAGAGAGTTACTTCAAACGATTCAAAACAAGAAAATTATTTTAAGTTAAGAGATTCTGAATAAGTGGTTCCTATTAACATTTTAGGAAGGTGTTAGGCACCTAAAACGTCCTCTAACTTGCAGTTATCCGAACTATTTGAAAATCGTCTTTGATTAATCTTGAAAAATGTTGATTTTTGAAAAGAAAGCGGTTTTAGAAATATTTTGATGTTTATGCAAAACTAGTTTTTTAGCGACTTTACTAAGGATTTAACTTGGTTCGCAAAGCATATAAGGCAAACAAACATAAGGAACCAGGGGAAGGGGAGGAAGTAAGGGATTTAGGCCATTGGGCCCAAATCAACCTATCCTAAACTAGTTTAGGCTTTCAGCCTATTTCACCTGTCCTGATCTAGTTTTCGAGCCCTTTTGGCTCAAAATTCGCTCCACCTGTATTAAATACAACTTTGGCTTCGAGGCCGAAATGAATGAATGAATAAATAAGCAAATAAAATAAATAAGGACAACAATAATTTAGCTAAAATAAAATAACAGATGAGACTTTTGTCTCTTAGCCGCTTCGAATGTGGATTTCAACTCATTTATTCTTCTTTCGACTCCTTTTAATTGTATGCCATATGATCGACTTTGAACTTTCTTTTGAGTTCGACTCGAAGAGATAGGACGCATTGGCCCTCGGAAAAAATGCAATAGGAAAGAGTTCGTGCGGGACTCAGGCGGTTTTCATGCAAAGAAAAGATGAATGAATTAACCACCATTCGAGACATAATAAACCTCAAAATAAGAGAAACATCAGAGACCAAATTTGAATGATAATGATGCGCACACATGCACATAATAAAATGAGAATTAGCCGATACGATGCATAAGAATGGGCCGGTATATATAACAATCCAAATGGAATCAAGACAACTAAAATAACCTCTCTAAAAATGACGCAAAATTCAATAAATCATATTGCACATAGTTTGTGCGTACTTAGATATTCTATTTAAAGGTAAAGATACATTCTTGAACACAACAAGCAGTGAACACAACAAACAAAAGGTCATAGAAGGACAAGGAAAGAGTTCCCTGCATAAGCTCTTAAAGGGAGGTTTTACACTGACAATCATGGTTCTAGTATGTAGTTTCTAGTCTCGATGATTCCTACTATATCAACCAACTTTTGACACTCCTAGCCAGCAACTACAACAACAAACCCAGTGTATTCCCACAAAGTGTGGTCTGGGGAGGGTAAGATGTACGCAGTCCATACCGCTACCTCCGAAGAAGTAGAGAGGTTGTTTCCGATAGACCTCCGTCTTAGGAGGCATGAGCCAGATCCATTGAACGGAAATCACAAACAAGACAATACAATCAAATCCAGATTCACTTTACATGGTATACCATTATTAAATTCAATAATCTGAAGGAAAATTGAAGTGAAGAGCACATAATGTCAGAATAGTAGAACTAGCAAAAATTGCAGAATAAAAATATCCATTTTTTTTTTGTGAAAATGAGAAGTAATAAACAAGAATTTAGAGGATAGAATCTTATAAAACTAGTTAAATCTAAAATCAGTCCTTTGTTTTACCCAAACAAGTCATGCACCATGAAGAAAAATTAAAAACAACATGACAGATGTATTTCTTGATATGATCTATATCACTTAATCTGGCTGGTTATCAAAAAAGCTTTTAGAAATTTAATGACACCTGCTCTCAAAAATTCCCATGAGGGCCTGTGACTAAAACAGTTCACAAATAGTAGAAAAATGTTATCCCAGATTTCAATCAAAGGCATTTAAAAAATGGTAGGATCAAATAGAAGAAGGAAAATTAGATACGAATAATACAAGAAACAATCCATTGATCTTGAATTTCTCAATAGTCTATATGAAAATTCATTTCTTAACGAAATTAGTTTATCAATAACAAGCTTAAAAGAAAAATCCGAACCAAAGTCCTTTGAACACTTTTATCTTCTTTAGCTAATTCCTTTAGACAACAAACTAACGACTGAAGATTCATAAGGCTTCCTTATTCACTATAGTAACTAGAAACGGGAGGAAATCGTACTATAGCCGAGAAAGTTTACATATGCATTGAGAAAAAACAAAAATAACTGAGAACAAGCATTAGCATTGATAGACTTTTACATTACCAAACATACGAATGAAGAACATAATACTATTTCTTGACTGTGCCCTCACAAGACTTCGATTCTTAAGCACGTAAGCTAACACCGAACCAGCATGAGGTTGTCAATTTAGTAAGGAACCAAAGTAAAGCAGAGATAAAACAAATAGAGACAAATCCATGGATAAGTAGTTAAACATTCAAGAAAACCATCATAACCATACAACAAACTTTACTTTCATCATCAAAGAAAACTTATGGCATTCGGAGCCACTACAACGAATAAGCACAACATCACCATAATTATAATCATACAACAACCTCTACAACCAACCATTCAAAAAGACCTCACTTTCATCGTTCAAACAGAATACACAGCCTTTACAATTAAACTCATGGTCACCATTCAAACAAACTACACAACCTCCACACAAACCTCACTTTCATTATTCAAACGAACAACCATTACTATAGAGAAAAGGAATGAAGAAGAATGACGATAAAATTAAATGAGGAGAGAAATATTTACCTCTCTCGGTGCAGCAAAATAGGAGAACGAGCTGATGATAGGATTTTGACCACCACCAAGAAAATAGAAACCTCGTAGCAGCTTCTTTCGAATCAATCTTTCAGAACCAAATTTTTTTCTCTACCTTTCAACTCTCAATTCTTTCTGAAAACCCCAAATTCTCAACCCCAAAATTTTGAAACCCCCTCTCAATTTTCGAATTCAGAAGAGAAAAAAGAGGAGAGCAAAAAGAAAAATCCCCAAAGTTTTGAACCCTAATTTTTCAACCCCAAAATTTCCTCTCTTTTTCAGCTTTTAGGAGAACTATTCCCAGAGACCCCAGAAGAGAAAGAAGAGAGAAAAAAATCCCCCCAAAATTATGACCCAAGAGGCCTTTTATAGATGAGAGAATTGGGGGGCATTTTGGGACTTGAACTGTAGGATATTTGGAATTTGAAATTCCCAATTCTCCCTCCAGTTTGAGATTTTATCAATAAACATACAATCTTTTGGATTATCCTTCCCCGAAATTGAAATGGTGGACCAATACCATTTGACCAAAGAGAATTCTCTCCCCCAACCAATAGAAATTAGCCAAATACGTACTAGATTCGTACCATTATCCCAAAATTCACGGAATTGAAATGTTGAGAGGCCATTTAGCCTCATTTCTAGAAGATTCGAGGCTTCTCTTCATGCAAGTGTTGCATGAAATGTGTGTGAAGAGAAAACTGATGGGCTGGGGCTAAGTCGGTTAAAAAATGGGTTGGAGATAGTTCGATTTTGGCTGAATTGGGTTGTTGGAGGTGGGTTGCAAAGTTGATGGAGTTGGTCCACAGCTTTGATGCCTTAGAAGAGAACCGTTTTGTGGGAAAAAGAAGAGAAATAGGGTAGTGGGCCGGATCTTAGGATCTTTGGGCTATTGGAGGGGGTTGGATTTGGGCCTATTGATGCTGTTAATTGGAAATCCTCTAGTTGGGCTATTGTTTGAAGAAAACACGAAATGGGCCTAGGCGTTTGGCAAAATTGGGTTAAAAATTGGAATGAGTTATTAATTGACAGGTATGGGTTGGATCATTAAGAATGGGAATTGGTGATTTGGCCAATTCATTTAAGTTTTGGCCAAATTGAAAATCAATTGGCCAATTGCATCGCAATTATGGCCAATTTGATTTCAATTATGGCTAAATCTAATTGATTGGCCAAATTAAGTCAAAATTTGAAATAAATTAATACCTCATTTAACCCCGAGCTTCTGGATTCGATAAAATCAAACACATATTTATTCAGATAAATTGTTTTTTAAGACAAATATATTTGAAATCAAGACTTTAATTATTAAATTTATTTTCCAAATAATCCTTAATTTAAAGTCCAATTTTGATGAAAATGTTCATTTAAATGACATCATTTATACACTCCCGTATATGGAAATACAAAATATATAATTATCACTTAAATAATAAATTTAGACCAAATACATATTTTAAAATACATTTATTTGGAAAAAATAATTGTTGTGATTTTCTTTGAAAATCGAAAAAAATCGAGATTAAACGTAGTTTTGGAGGGTAAAAATTAGGTGTCAATAGTTGGCCCCTCCATTTGGGTAGGATGGATGCAAGTAATCCTGGGCAAAGGGAGGTTGACGTTCCTAAATTTTATCCGACCACAAATTCGTATCTAAGAGAGGTTGTTTTTTCGCACGAGTTTCATGGAGTTATGGACGAACCTCGATATCAGGTTTCTTACATATCTTAGGTTTCATGAGAATTTAGGCCACTGTAGTTCATAAAACTTGATTTTAAGCATGATTTTCAAGAAAATTCACAAGCTAATCTCAGTTTTGGAGTTTCTGATAGAACCGAAACACAGGGAATAAAGGGATTTGGGGGAGGTTGGAATGCAGTCGAGTTTTCTACACAGAGCCCGGCCTACATATCCCTAAGATTTCAGGGAGTCAAATTGCTTGTAGTTCGACTCTATCGATAGAAAAAATAGTCTTTTATTTCAGACGATCTTTGGCTCGGGATGAGTGATAAGTTAATGAGTTGCGGAAAAGAAGATTGTAACCTCTTAACCATGTATATGGGATCCTTAACATCCATAGGCAAGAAATTACTTGGACACAATTTCCAAAACTGTAGGTATGTTGTCACCTGGATTTGAAGAAAAAAGAAAGTTACCCTTGGCATGAGTTTAGAAATATCCCGAGGGTGAAGCGGAAACCAGAATATCCCAAAAATACCCACATGCCTTCTCATAGGGATGTGCTTAGATGGTGGTGGTGATCATCCTTTAGCTCGCGTCCAGAGATTTTGACGTCCTTCTCTAGACTAAGTCCCGTTTTGCTTCTAAGAAAGAGTTCCACGTTGTGCTGCGTCCTATCTGGAGTCATCCGCACCTGTGGTTTTGATTTGAGATTTTCATCCTCTCGAATTCTCTCGACAATGCTTCAAGCAAAACATGTTAGTGCTAAACATAATTCACAGAAGAGGCATATAGTTTTTTACCATATCTCCACTTGAGTTGTTGTCTAAGAAATGAGGTCATCTTTCCATGTACCTGTTTGGAATAAAATAACTGGCAACGACAAATGCATAATTATGAGATTTGTCGGTTGAATATGTCTTCAAAGTGGGTGGCCCTTTTGGCCACCGGCGACACTTTATGCAGAACGGTCCCTATAACCGTGTAATCTTGTATTGATGCGGCAACCATTTTGGAATGATAAGCTCTCCGATTATAGCCAATGATCGATTTATAAATTTCCCTTAAATTTTCAATCTTTGGATAATCCTGCTTATTATTTGATGTTGGATACGAGGCGACGTACAAATATCATTTGAATTGCTAGCTTTTAGGTAATCCTGCACATTATTCGACCTTGGATAAGAGATGGCTTACAGATATCACTCAAATTGCTAGTCCTTGGGTAATTATGCACATAATCGATCTTGGATATGGTGCGGCTTATAGAGAACCCTTGGGCGTATTAATTTGATAATCTCGCATATTTTCCTGTAAGAATTTAGTTGCGACTTATGGATAACCTCCAAACTATCAATTTTTGGGCGATCTTGCACACTATCCGGTTAGGATGTTGTTGTGGCTTACAGATGACCTACAAGCTATCAACTCATAGGTGATCTTTCACACTATCCTATTTCAACTAATATGACTTATAGATGACCCTCAAATTGTCAATTTCTAGGAAATCTTATATATCATTCATCCTTAGATAGCGACTTAAAGGCGTCCCTTCAAATCATGTGCTCGTGATGCATTTAGATGCTGATTCATAAAATGATGAGATATCCTCGACGCCAGTATTTGTGTCTAGATGTCAACAAATATTTAAAATGATGATGATATCCTTGACGCCAACGTTTATGTCTTGCGTGTCAATAGATATTAAATGGCCCTCTTGGCAATAATATGCAATGGCCCTTTCGACGATGTTATGAATGACCCTCTTGGCAATGATATCCAATGGCTCTTTTGGTAATGATATGCAATGACCCTCTTGGAAATGATATGCAATGTCCCTCTTGGCAATGATATGCAATGGCCCTCTTGGTAAATTAAAAATAGTTTCACCTAAATTCATTTGTCAGGGTCATGCTTTCTGCATGTACCTGTACTCAAGGTAGACGATTAGTAGACATAAAGTCGCTTTTGCTAGCGACTATTTTTTAGAACAATTCTAAATACAAATATTTGTAAAGAACACAAGACACTTTTGTTTGTCCTCCATGATCTCAAGAAATGAGATGGACAATTCAAAAGGTCCTCAATAAATGGGTATTAAATCCATTTTTAGGGCTACCCAAAAATACCGTTCTTGAGCATTAGTGCTCTGGTGTGGCTCTCAATTTGCTCAAGGATTTTTGAAAGTGACTCTTATTTTTGTGTATTGGTCCCTACATCCACAGAAAAATGATTAGTTTTAGTGAAACTACTCCGTGTTGACCTTCTTCGATTCTCAATTTGCTCCACGCTATCTTTTGGGTACTCCATCATGTTGGTACCCCTTCCATGGCTCCCTGCTTTCATACAGGCCTAGGTAATCACTAAGTAAAAGATTTTGTAAATATTTTCCAAAGTAGTCTTAATTTTTAGAAAATAGTTTCGAAAGTATCTATAAAAGCTTTAGAAAATTTCTGCCAGTCATGTCATGTGCTAGCTCACCGACCATCTTTCTCTTGATTCTGACAATGTCCGACGTTTGATGAAGGATTGTTAGGGATTCAGCATTGTCGAGGCTTTCTACCAGAAGTTTTATCAAATACGGAGATTCAATCTTCCAAGACTTTATCACAGGTGGTGATTCTCAAATCTCAACTTCGACCTCTAGTGCTGGGGAATTTGAAATATATTTCAATATTTGGTGGAAATTTTGAGGACTTCCTCAGATTTCTACTCCAGTTTAAAGTGTTTTGATACAACGCCAACTCGAGAGAATCCGAAGTCTTTGTTGGGTTTCGTTCTCCTTGTTGGATGTCGATCTTCTCTTGTGAATTTTTGAGATTTCTTCTCGAAAATTTTGCCCCACTTTCTATTTCCTGGGGTTATATGATCGAGCCATTGGGGCGCCTACGTATCCCGTTGAAGCAGGATTAGATCAAACGTAGTTCAGGACTATGCTAAGGCTATATAGAAAAATCTAATGGGTTGATCGAAGCTGACATCGGCCGCCTACGTATCCCTTTTATTGGGAATTCAGGTTATCACATAGTTCATACATAAAGAGAAAGGATAAAATTTTCTAAGGGGTTGACCGAAGCCGACATTGGCCGCCTACGTATCCCTTTCTTGGAAATTCAGGTCAAACGTAGTTCGTACATGAGGGAAAGGGATTCTAGGTAGTTATGTACTAGAAAAAAACATTATTACAAAGGCGATTACAAGTAAACTTAAGGGAACACAACAAATTAGACCATCGTTCAAACATAATACCTCTTTACCGCATCAGAATTGATTGGTTTGGTCCACTCTTGGCCATCCATCTCAGACAAAATCAGAGCTCCTCCAGATAGTAACTTGCGAACTATGTATGGCCCTTGCTAATTTGGAGCGAACTTGCCCTTGTACTCTTCTTGGTGAGGGAATATGCGTTTGAGAACCAATTGCCCAACTTCAAATGTTCGAGCTATTACCTTCTTGTTAAAGGCATAAACCATCCTGTGCTGATACAACTGACCATGGCATACAACAACCATTCTCTTTTCATCAATCAGTATGAGCTGTTCATAGAGAGCGTGAACCCATTCCTCATTACTTAGCCCGACTTCCTGAATAATCCTCAAGGTATTTCAACCTCAGCAGGAATCACAACTTCATTCCCATAAACAAGTAGATAAAGAGTCACCCTGGTGGAGGCTCGAACTGTTGTATGATATCCTAGCAAAGCGTAAGGCAACATCTCACGCCATGATCTATCATTTTTGACTATCTTTCTCAAGATCTTCTTAATATTCTTATTGGCAGCCTCCACGGCTCCATTCATTTGGGGACGATATGCCGTTGAGTTGCGATGCACTTTTTTAAATTGATCACAACTATCATTCATCAAGTGACTGTTTAAGTTTGCCCCATTATTAGTAATGATCGATTCTGGCACTCCAAATCGGAAAATTAAGTTATTCCTGATGAAATCTGCAACCACTTTCTTAGTGACGGCTCTGTATGAAGCAGCTTCAACCCACTTAGTGAAGTAGTCAATAGCAACCAAAATAAATCTATGCCCATTCGATGCCGATGGTTCTATTGGTCCGATAACATCCATTCCCCAAGTTACAAAAGGCCAAGGTAAATTCATTGCATGAAGCTCATGTGGAGGCATTAGAATCAAATCTCCGTATATCTGACATTTTGGACTTTTTTGCACATACCTGCTACAATCATTCTCCATAGTCATCCAGAAGTAACCAGTTCTCAGGATCTTTCTAGCAAGGACAAACCCATTTATATGGGGCCCGCAAACTCCAGCGTGTACTTCTTTTATCAATTTATTGGCTTCCGCAGCATCGACGCATCTTAAGAATCCCAAATCAGGAGTCCTACTAAAAAGAATTTTCCCACTTGGAAAATAGTTCTTTGCCAAACGCCGAATTGTCTTCTTTTGGTTGTTACTGGCCTCTTCAGGATATATTCCAAATTCTAAATACCTTTTAATATCATAGTACCATGGATTTCCATCAGGCTCCTCTTCAACATGTGCACAATGTGCGGGTTGCTCCTTCAAGCTTATCTCCAAAGGATCAATGTAACACTGATCTGAATGCTGAATCATGGAAGATATAGTGGCCAAAGCATCAAAACACTCAATTTGTATCCTTGGAATATGTCTGAAATCAACTTCTTTGAATTTTCCACATAATTCATGCACCAGCTCCACATAAGGAGTAATATTGGAATTTTTTACCACCCATTCTCCTCGTACCTGGTGAATCAGCTAATCTGAATCCCCAATGACTAAAAATTCACGAACATCAATATCAAGTGCCAGTTTGAGACCTAAGATGGAAGCCTAATATTCATCCATGTTATTGGTGCACGGGAAATGCAACTTAGAGGTTACCGGATAGTGTTGGACAATTTCTGACACCAACACTGCTCCGATTCCTGAACCTTTGAAATTGACCGCCCCATCAAAGAATAACCTCCATCCGGGGTAAATTTATGTAATCTCTTCTCCCACGAATAAAATTTCCTCATCTGGGAAGTAAGTTCGAAGTGGCTCATATTCTTCATCAACTGGATTCTCTGCCAAATGATCTGCCAAAGCTTTCCCCTTGATTGCCTTTTGAGTTACATACACTATGTCAACCTCGCTCAACAATATTTGCCACTTGGCTAGCTTTCCCGTGGGCATGGCCTTCTGGAATATATACTTCAATGGATCCGTACTTGAGATGAGGTATGTTGTGTACGATGACAGATAATGCCTCAACTTTTGTGTGGCCCAAGTCAAAGAGCAACATATTCTTTCTACAAGAGTGTAACGGGCTTCATATGGCGTAAACTTTTTACTCAAGTAGTAAATGTATTTCTCTTTCCTACCGATCTCATCATGTTGCCCGAGGACACATCCAAAAGCATTTTCTGAGACTGACAGGTAAAGCAATAATGGAATTCCTTCTCTTGGCAGAACCAAAACTGGCGGTACAGATAGATATTCCTTGATGCGGTTAAAAGCACTCTGACATTCTTCTGTCCACTCATTCAATGTATTTTTCTTCAACATATTGAGAATTGGCTCGCATATGACTGTCGACTGAGCGATGAACCTGCTCATGTAATTCAAATGACCCATGAAACTCATAACTTCCTTCTTGGTCCTCGGCGGTGGCAAGTCCTGAATTGTCTTGATTTTGGAGGGGTCTAGCTCGATGCCTCTTCTGCTAACTATAAACCATAACAACTTCCCTAATGGCACACCAAAAGCACACTTAAAAGGATTTAACATCAAACTGTACTTTCTTAATCTGTTGAAGAATTTCTCCAGATGGGTCAGATTATGCGAACTCTCGCGGGATTTGATAATTACATCATCCACGTACACCTCAATCTCTTTATGGATCATATCATGGAAAATCGTCATCATAACCCTCATATATGTTGCACCAGCGTTCTTGAGACCAAACGGCATTACCCTGTAATGATAAACACCCCAAGGCGTAATAAAAGTCATTTTTTCTGCATCTTCCTCATCCATCAATATCTGATAATACTCGGCAAAACAATCAACGAATGACTGCATTTCATGCTTTGCACAGTTATCGATGAGGATGTGGATGTTGGGCAACAAAAAATTATCTTTAGGACTGGCTCTATTCAAGTCTCTATAGTCAACACAAATTCGAATCTTGCCATCTTTCTTCGGCATTGGGACGTTGTTGGCTAACGACGTCGGATATTTTGTGACCTCCACAACCCTAGACTGGATTTGTTTTGTCACTTCTTCCTTGATTTTTAGACTTAAGTCTAGGTTGAACTTCTGCATTTTTTTCTTGACTGGATCAAACTCAGGATTTATCGGCAACTTATGTGACACAATGCTGGTGCTCAATCCTGGCATATCATCATAGGACCAAGCAAACACATCAATGTATTCCCGCAACAGGTGAATGATCTCTCTCTTTTGTGCTTCTTCTAGGTGGACACTGACACTTATTTCTTTGATTTCATCATGATCTCCCAGGTTGACTGTTTCAGTTTCCTCTAGGTTGGGTTTTTCCCAGTTCTCAAACTCCTCCATCTCTTCGACTAATTGTTCCTCATCACCGTCCTTCCAATCATCATCATTCTTCTTATTTTATTCATCTAAGCTTTGACATGACATGACATGACATTTGCAAATTTTAAGTTACTGTTACTGTAATAGACAAACAAACCAAGTTAGATGATAACAAGATAATAATAAAATATACAAATAGGGTTGTTTCTGAAATAATTTTTTAAATGAAGGAAGTCCTTTTCATTGAAATTTGAGAGATAATTTCAAAACTATGGCTCATGACTCGCGCAAATACCATCCTATGCCTTTTTTTCTCTAAAGAAGTAAAAATATGAAAAGAAAGTTTTGAGATATAAAGGATGGAACGCGGGGCCTCCTTCGGATCATCACCAATTTTAAAAACTATTAGTAATTGCCCTTTCATCTACCACGACGGGTGACGAGTTATGAGTAGAGTGGCGGTCCAGTTTTGCAAGGCCTCCCCTGGTACAATCTTCTTCACCTCGCTGGACTATGGGAAATCTTCTGGTACAACATTGCATCCCTCGAACAAATCTCCTATCCCATCCCTAAGACCATCATCATTCGACATCTCATGTACAGGAAATGACTGGTACAGGAGTGGCAAGGGCCTAAACAGACTCTCCTCTGACTTATCCTCAACCTCATCCTTCTTGGTAGGCTGATATCCTCACCCATACTTAGAGTCTTTCTCTGGGATCATAATAGGCTTAATAATTCCTTGCAGATTCTAACCCAAACCCCGACCAGGCTCGAATCCATTTCTTAATATCACAGTCACAATCATTTTGTAGACAGAAGGCATTGGCGCTTTGGGCGTCAGCGCTTTCTCCACAGCATTTACAATTTCCACTGTATAGAAACTACTACCCTTTGGAACATCTTCAATCACCGGTACATAACCATTGGGATGATCCAATCGACTTTTTTCCCCTTGGATGACTACTTCATGATCCTCCCAAATGAACTTCAATAATTGATGAAAGGGCGATAAAATGGCCTTTGCACCATGTATCCATGGTCTTCCCAAGATCAGGTTGTAGCTAGGATGAATATCCGTAACATGAAACTTAGTTTTGAACTCAGCAGGTCCCATTTGGATGTACAAATCAATTTCTCTTACGGTATCTCTCTGTGCTCCATCAAATGCTCCCACATTTATGTGGCTTTGATGAATTTTTCCCAAATCATAGCCCATTTGAACCAACGTGAAGAGAGGACCACTGTTCACACCAGATCTGTCATCTATCAATACCTGATTAATTGCATAGTCTAGGCAAATGACAGTGACGTGCAAGGCTTTATTGTGCATCTCTCCCTCAAACGGAAACTCTTCATCACCGAAGGATATACGATGATTACCCAAAATATTTCCTATCATCGCAGCCAGGTTCTAAACACTCGTTCTTGCGGGAACATATGCTTCATCCAAGACCTTCGATAGAGCTTATCGGTGGTATTGCGAACTCATTAATAATGCAAAAATGGAAATTTGGGCTGGAGTCTTCTCTAAATATTTGACAATTGAATAGTCTTTTGGTTGCATACGCCTCAGAAATTCCTCAGCCTCCCCTTCAGTGATTGGCTTTTTCTGTGAATCTTTTTTGTTGGCCAATTCTTCAGGGATATAGCATCGTCCCGATCGTATCATCCTTTGGACAGCTGCGGTCTGTACAATAAATTCCTTTCTTGGAGGGGGAGTGTACACTTGGATCGGGGCCGTCATCACTATAAATGGGGCTTTCTCGTTGACACTTAAGGCAGCCACAACTCTCTATATCTTTTCTACCTCTTCTGCCTTTTTGCACTTTTTTGAATTCACCTTAGTAATAGTCTTGCCAGGCACCCATTTTCCTTCTATTTTGATCATGTTAACTGTAGGTCCCCCATGATTAGGCAATGGGTTACTGTTAACATTTGGCGTCGGTGACTGAAACGTGATGACCTTTTGATCAATCAGATCTTGGATATTATGTTTCAAGATAATACAGTCCTCGGTACTGTGCCCTGCTGCTCCTAAATGATAGGCACAATTTTGATCAGGATGGTAAAATTGGGAGTTGGGATTGACAAGCTTTGGCTGGATCGGTTGCAAATGACTGGCATTCTTCAATTCAAATAGTTGGGTGCAACTTTCAGCCAGCTGCGTGAAGTTTTAGGGAGGTTTCTTTTCGATGTTTGGACGCAGAGGGTTATAATGATTCTGATTTGCAGGAGGAGGCACTTGATGATAATTTGGAGGTTCTTGGATGTTTGTCCGGTTGTTTGAAAGTGTGGATTGGACATGAGGCTGATAATTCGGTGATGGAACTTTATATAGGGGGAAAATATTTGGTTGTGGAACTTGGCATTAGGATTGGACATTTGGGAGTGGAGCTTGGTACTGGGGTTGGATATTTGGGAGTGGAGTTTGGTACTGGGGTTGGATATTTGGGAGTGGAGTTTGGTACTGAGGTTGGGTGTAGAATACATGCTGAAAGTTTGGTGATGGAGGAGAGGAGAAAATATTTCTAGAGTTGAACCTCTTTTTCGTTTTTGCAACAGAATCAGCAGAAATCGTGCCTACATCCTCCTTTTTCTTCTTCGAGAACATAGAAGTCCCGGACGATGTTGAGGTCTTGGCAATTTTTCCTGTCCAAATACCTTCTTCTAGAAATTCTCCTATTTTTACCAAATCTGCAAAAGTCGCCCTGACAGCGGACACCATCCTGGTATAATATTCTCCTTCTTGAGTTTGAGAGAACACAAATACCATTTCTTCCTCAGACATGGGGGGTTGCACTTTGGCAGTTTCTTTCCTCCAACGGAAAACATAGTCTCAAAAACACTCATCACTCTTCTGTTTGATCCGATCTAGTGAATATTGGTCAAGGACTATTTCAATGTTAAACACGAACTTGTCAAGGAAACCCTTGGCCAATGCTTTCCAACCAGTCCATCTTTTCAGCTCCTGAGTCATGAACCACTCTAAGGCTTCTCCACTTAAACTTCGGCTGAACAAACGCATCAATAACGCCTCATTTTTCCCTACCCCCACCATCTGATCATAATACCTTCTTAGATGTGCCATTGGGTTTTCAGTACCGTTAAAAACTTCAAAATTAGGGACCTTGTACCCTTCTGGTAGATCTACTCCAGGCTGAACAGATAAATCATCATACCCTAAACCATCGTGGTCCCTCGCTTCATGAGATTCCTTGATCCTCATGATCTCTTCATTTATAGCTAACAACTTCATTTCATGTTCAGTCCTCCACTCTTTCTCCTTCTCCTCGTAGTGGTCTATCTCAGGATTATGAAGGGGATTATAGATATCAGGGGATATGATGACGTGCGGAGAGTTTGGAAGGAAGGTTTGATTTTGCGGATGAAAGGAAGTTGGTAGGTAGGTGGGGAGGATGTTTCAAAAATTAGAAAGGTTCTGTTGAATTTGTGAGTAGTTTGGTGGAATCTGAGAAGGATTTTATGGATTTGGAAATGAATTTGGTGGATTCGGTGATAGATTTGATGGATTTTATGGGTTTGGGAGTGAATCTTATGGATTTGGGAATGCATTTTGTTGATTTGAAAATGTGTTCTGGGGATTTGGGAATGTATTCAAAGATGGGTTCTGTGGGGTTAGAGATAGATTTTACGGATGGTAAGCGTCTGAGTTATTTTTATGATTGGTGTTTTGGACAAATGGGGGAGCGGAGATGGATGATACGTTATTTGGCTTATTCTCGAGAATAGGTGTACTGAGGGGAGGAATTTGGAGCGGAGTCCCGTGTCTTTCTGGAGCGGGGGCATTGACGGTGATGGCCAGGTTAGCCAAATCTCGAGTGCAATTTATTTCTTCCTGAAGCATTTCTAACTTCCGTGCAAGCTCTGCAATCATCTCATTTTGTTTCGCTATTACATTGTCCCTGATGGTCAATGCGTTTTCTTCATCATTTCCAGTCATTATTGAATGATGGTAAAAGGATAGGATTTTGTGCGCTTTTGACCGGGTGAAGTAGGGATGTTCTGCTAGCTTATATCAATATGGAGTAGTTTTTATTATCTGTAAAGTAAAACAACTCAAAGGCAGATGTGTTAGTTTTTGTATGTGATAAGTAATGCAAAATGTTTGATAGGAAATAACCACATAGAGTTGTTTGAGTCATAGTCAAATTCATCCATAGGAGCATAGCGGGTAAACTAGGCTTTGATCCAAACAAACACACATAACACATAAGACAACTATCTTACACAAAATATTATAATAATACGTATCCTAACAGGGGTGACCCTTTTTGAGCCAAGGGTTCAAGCCTAACGATTTTGAAGAAAATATATGCTTCCTTAAACTCAATCCATTATCCCCCAACTTATATTAACACAAAAGGGCATAAATGCCTACAAAATATAACAAAAAAGGGATACAATCTTTAGGGAAAAAGGGAAATAACATGAAAGAAGATAAGTTCCCACGCAGGGGAAATAGAAAAACTAGCTACCGGAGGCTCCTTCGTCTGCCTTTGCCTTGTCACCTCCTGTGCTATTTGATATCTATTGATGATCAAATGACTCCCGCATAACTATGCCTTGCTGTAGTAAGTCATTTTTCCTATACTATCGAGTTGGGAGGCCATGCTATCCTCCAAATCAATTAAACACTGCCTAACATCATCAGCCTCTTGCCTAGCTCTTTTTAACTCTTCCCTCAACATACGTATTATTAAAGCATCTTCTACATGCATCTGTCGGTGCGCAATTTCAATTTTCTGAAACTCATCTTGAAGTGTATGGAGTCGGATTTGATGCTCGAATTCTACATCCACGACCCGAGTGGGCACGTTTGGCCCCGGAATCAATGCTCCGGCGAGTCTCTTTTTTAACCACTCCTTGTAAGTATCGCTGACTTCAGGTTCATACCCTATACAGAAAGAGACTTTCGTCCACCTTCTTCTTCTCCATCCGTTTATCATGTAGTCTTTGAGTGGGGGATCGCTTTCATCATTGTCGGTGAAGAATCTGAGCATAGAATCGATTTGAGGTATCTCCTGCTTGATCTCGAATTGCCTAAGAACTCTGCCAGGATTGTAGGGACGAGTCTCCCTGAGACCCGAAAGCACTAGAAAAGGCCACTCGCCCTCTCGAATGGTGTATTTTCCTGAATAAAGATAGTTAATAGACCATTGCACATCGTCATCTCGGAATTCCCAAGAGTTTTAAACCAGAATTCATGAGATGCTTCCCTTTTGAACTTGTGTAGAAACAACCACATGTCGTGCGATTTTAGTAGATTCTTTCTTGTTTTGTGATCAGGTTGTGCCGTTCTAGGATTCTTCACCAAATGCATCATCATCCACCATTGCAATATAAGGTTGCAGCCCTGAAGGAAATGATTCTTGACTTGACATCTTCCCAAAGCTTGATATATGTCGACGACAATCATGGGAGCTAAGTTATGGAATACATTTTTAGAATTGTACTCCATTCCAAAGAAGAGTGCATGGATCACTGAGACAACCCTTGGATGAATTATGCCATTTTCTCCCTGTGGGAACACCATGGTTCCAAGTAGGCCTACCACAAACGCAAAGGCTCTCGTCTCCTTCCATTTTTCTTCTGACTCAAATTTATGTCCAAATTTGTGAAAAGCATTGAATCTTCCGAACCGATGATACAACTCATGAAAAGTGACATTTGCTCCATCACGTTCTCCTAGCCAGGTGTCGTCGTTAGTTAAAAATACCTCTCTGATCTTTTGACGATCCCACACAACTGGACTAAAATATTCTTATCAGGTGTCTCCCTTCTCTTAAAACACATTTCAATACTCTCGTAACAAATCAGTACCTCTTCAATGGTAGGATTCAATTCAACATCCCTGAAGCGAAATACCATATTCTGATAATCACAAAAAGTTGTTAGTACATGGATCATTTCAGGCCAAGCGTCCATCTCGATCAAAGAAAGGAGATGTCCGATGTGTGTTCTAACAATCTTTCTCTCTTCTGTGCTCATGTGATCCCACCATAGTTTCAAGAAATCATCGGGTTTAGTAACCATCTTGAAATTTTTGTGGGAATGTAGTTGAGCCATATCCTATACGAAAGTAGACAAAGATAAGCCTTCCCCCGACCCCAAAGGGTAATGGATTGAATTAGACAAACATATATTTTTTCAACATATAAATATGATTCGTCTGTAATTGACTCGAGGTCAATAGAGGCAGGGAAGGTTTTCTAATTGGCCCAATACCCCGCTCGGGTATTGGGTAGTCCTAGGCTCATGCCTAAAATAGAGTTTTGATTTCGTTCTATCCTCGGTGTCTAGAGTGGGTTTGAACACTGGTCCTCAAGCGGACAACTTGAGTTTGAAAATATGAATAGCCATCAGACGACTCACGTGCTAATAAGCCGTTCGTATTTCCAACACATTTTGGAATTGAACAACAGGGGTCGGGACATCCACGAAACCCCAAAATAGTTTAAATAATGCAGGAATATGCCATGAGATGCGATAATTAAACTTTACAGAATCGAAACACATAAACACATAAACAGTTAATCAAAAGACAAAATCAAACATTTGGTTAGAACCTAGTTAAAATTCCTCAGCAGAGTTGCCATTTTTGTTTTGCAGAATTTTTGACTTTTTGAAAGAGAGTCGCCACTTAATTTTGAAAAGGAATTAATAAACCTTTAATTACGATATATATATATAATATCGTAATTAAATGCTAATTAACCAAAAATTTATCGTAAATTGCAAAATTCGTTGATATATATATATACCTCTTAATAGAATTCGTTAATCAAATAAATTATTGATTACTTGTCTTACGTTATTACAACTTCAACAATATACGTGTATCTACATATTGACACTAAATTGTATATCTATTTTTTCAATAGTATGATATCAATGTATTATTCAAAATATTTTGATATATAGATTCAGTTATCGAACTTTCGATTACTGCATACGTCACTACACGAGATATACATATATATACATATATTCAATTGTCTATCAACTTTCAAATAGTACTATAAACATCACATACACGATTTTAATATACTACCGCATAATAATAATATATAACGTATTTCACATATACTGATCAGATGAATTATCAGTTAGTTTTATTTTATGTCATTAATATACCTTCACTATATAATTAATATGTATAAACCACACACATATACACACTATCGACTATATCAAGTTCTAAATACGTACTATATATATCACATACGCATACAAGTATATTATCCAATGATATAATGCGACGTGGTTCATATACATACTCAGATGAATGATCGATTAATTTTATATTTGATTAGCTTAATATACTAGGTTTTGACTAAATCGTTCATCAATCGATCACTACATGATATGTATGTACATATATAAAGATATTTATATAAATGAACTCTTGAATGCGTATATATATATATCACATCCACAAGTATATTACCTTATAATAGAACACGTTCATTATATTCTGATGAATTATCGGTTATATATTACATTATTATGACTGAAATAGTAACATAATATCATTATCTCAACGGTATGATATATATATATATATACACACACACATATTCATTATACAAATTATGCATGTTTAACGTAATTTATATATTGAAACATAAGTAAAAGATAAAGATTATGTTTAACATAATTTATTTATTTTATTTGATATATTTTTAAGTGTAATTTTTTCAAAAAATTTAAGAATGATTGATTTTTATTATTATTATACTGATTATCGACTACGTGTGATCAATGTAATTTCAAAAAATTATATATATATATATTACATTATATATATAATTATTTTTTTATGAAACTAATATATATATTTGATTACAGATATATAATTATTGATTACATATAAAAATTATGTTTAAAAGTATTTTTTTTTTTTTTAATTAAAAACCGACCACTTGTTGAAAAGTATTTTCTTTTTTTAGTAGTGATTTTTCTTCATACCATAGGCAATTTCTATAATTATGATAAAAAATGCTTCGACAGATTATCAGAATAACTATATAGAAGAAATTTATCATCAAGCTAGAGAGAAGAGATAGAAGACTTTACTTGACAACTTAAAAAGTAAAAACTCTTAAATCTCACTACATCTAAACTACCTCTCAACTTGAGAAAATAGGTAGCAAACACCTTTATTTATATTTATGCAAAATAAAACAAAATTATCAGATCAAGAAAACTTACTTTACTATGTATATGACTTTAACCATGATGATTACACACAAATCAAATAAATTATAAAATATCAAATTCTAAACAAATGTTAATTAAGATGAATTCAGAATGTAGTCTTTGGTTAATCTTCCTCGTCAGGAGGCCTATTTAGAATTTTGGATCCAAATTGTGGTCTTTTAGACTTCGGATTCAATTTAGACAAATTATTGCATATTACATAAATTTTTACGTATAAATTTATACTTCAAACTGTAATTACTGAATTCAGATGAACTCGATATCGTCCGTGGCCTGCAACATAGGACGTACTCCTGCATGATTGGTAGATCATGCATACAACTTCAATTGTATAGAAAAGACTTATTTAGGTAAAGATTAGTCACCCTTTCAATAATTTTAAAAAAATATCTTGGGATGATTAAAAACTAAAAGACATTGCGTCTCTTCACCTCCATCAAGAAAGTATAAAAACCTTAGCCCTTCGGTCCTCGTTAACATATTTTGTGGATGAAATTAGTGACACAACGATATCACGTTTTAACGCACAAACGCCAGATTCAAACTTTCCATATGAAAAGCCTACAAAAGTAGGTGTTAAATATGACTACGATACTACAAATTCTGCCAACTGCCCCAAACAAATCTTAAAAACCAATACCCCATAGAGTCCTATACACCATCTCTACTGAGAAATAGTCAAAATAATTTGGCCGCTCTATGCATGGGAAAATGATTTACATATTTAACGACTGAAAATAGACAAACAACTAAACCATAGGACAGTGTGTCGGTGGGCTAACTGTAATCTTTGGACACGTTTGGTGTGATGGATACGAGGAGATAATCGATTGGAGCGATTAATGAAAGGAGATAATTAGATAAATTTTTAAGGGAAGTCTAAATGATCGTAATTTTTTTGTCCAAATTTAGCTACAATTGTGAAAAGACTTACATAGCCTTGTGAATCATTTCTCAAATAAATTCTCACATCGGGTAAAAATATCAAAAGGTTAACTAGTTTATAGTGTGAATTTAACTTTTTTCTATTGTGGTCAAATTGTGGCAAAAAAATTGTGGCCAAAAGGATTTTTCCAATTTTTAGTACTCCTTAATATCTTGTTTAGTTATAAGGTTTGAGATCGACAACTTGTTTAGAATTAGTAATTAGTATTGGGCGAAATGGTCTACTGGACCTTTGTACATGTTCCCGTTTGTAAAGTGAACACTTCTATTTAATCCTATGTCATTTGAACCCTTCAATCAATCAAAATACAAGATTTTAAATCTTTCTGACGATGTGCATGACTCACTCTCCCTAAAAAAATTTCACGTCACATAAATCAATGACATGTCATAATATCTTCATTAATTAATTTTTAAAATTATTAATCAATAAAATTAAATAAAAAAAAATCATAAATTAAAATTTTATTTTTTAGAATAAATTCATCTCCACTGTTATTTAAAAATAAGAATTTATTCATTCCCAACCACCTCCACGTCAATGTTCACGTTATTTTTTAATATTATGTTAAATTTTACGTCATTTTTAAATGTCACATAAGAAATTAAATATTAAAATAAATTTAATTAAATAAACAACTTTTACAAATTATTTCAGTAATGCATGTTCTTGATGTTTGCTCACAAATTGAACATTAAATTCATTCCAAATAATTGAAATTTCTCTCCAATTAATTTAAACTTTGATCAACTAAGAATTCACATACACAAACATAATGAATTTTCAATTTTCTAATTTGAATATCTTTAACAAATCCACAAAACTTTCAAGCTTTTCCAAGCTTATCCATGGAGTTCATTAATCTTTCAATATCCATTATCACTCACTTTCAATTCAAGTTCAATTAATCCTAAAAAAATAAAAAGTTTAATTTAAGAAAGTGAATTAAAAAAAATTAAAAAGTGAATGGTGGGGGGCTGTAATGGAGTACACGAGAAAGAAAGGTTTTCTTTTTGGAAGGGAAGGGGGAGGTTGTAATGGTGGTGCAACGGGGTAGGGGGAGGAGGGGCTGTAATGGTGGTGCTTCTTTGGGGTAGGGGTGGGGGGCTGTAGTAGTGGCAATGGTGGTGCCTGTTAAATTGGTGGCTAAGATACAAAAACTAACTGATCTGTATGAACTGAAACAGAGAAATTAGTGTGTTTGCGGAAGATAAATCAAAAAAATTACATATTAAATTAATTGTGTACATTTTGATGCATAAGTGCATTATATACTAATAAAAATTATCTAGAAGCTTTCAGTAAACGACTACAACTAAGATGAAAAAAATATCTGCTAACAACCTTGTCACATCAACAACTTTCTAACTAACTCTACATCACTAACTCTATAGTTGGCATCCCATCAACTAACAACTACGCATTTGTCATAGTTACACTCGTCGATACCCCCTTCAAGCTAGGTGGTGTGAAGATATTCTGCAAACCTAGCTTGGAAAAAATATAAGAATGTTGCACACAATCAAGACCTTTTGGAAGCAAATTTGGAGACTGCTCTTTGGTAGATAGATACTGAATAGAAATAAGAGCATACTAGATCTTCTCCCTAATAAAATGACAATCAATATCTATATACTTGATCAGTTGATGAAACATAGGGTTACCAACAATTTGTATAGTTGCTTTACTATCAGAAAATAATGAAACAGGTAAAGGAAATGACACAGCCAGTTCCTTGAATAAATTAGTGATCCAAACAATTTCTATAACAGCGGAGGCAAGACTCTTGTACTCATCCTTTGCTGAACTCTAGATATAGTAGGTTGTTTCTTTGATTTTCAAGAAAGCAAGGAACTTCCAAACTTGATCATATAACCAGTAATGGACCTTCTGGTGTTAATACATGAACCCTATTCTGCATAACAATAAGCTTGAAGATTGCCATGCGTCCGAGCACTCATACAAATACCAAGCCTTGGTACTTGCTTCACATACCTTACCACCATCATAATTGAATTCATGTGAGAAGTCTTTGGGGCATGCATGACCTGGCTTAAATATTGTACAACAAAAAAAATATCAGGTATAATTGTAGTAAGGTATAACAGTCTACCAACTAGTCATTGATATTCACTAGAATCCAGTATCAAGGAATCAGAAAAATCTCTAGTATGATTATCAAATTCATGTGAGTCAACTTCAGGTTCATTTCAATTGGAGTATTTTCTGGTCTGCAACCTCCGAATCCTAAGTCAAAAATAAACTCCAGAGCATATTCTTCTGATGAGTCTGAATACCTGTTGAATTCTTGGCAAATTTCATGCCCGAAAAATATCTTAAGTCACCAAGGTCTTTAATCTTGAAATTATCTTTAAGAACTTGTTTAACACCTTCAATAAGTGTCATGCTGCTTCCTGTTATCAATAGACCATCCACATAAATTAGGATAACCACAATGCCATCTGTATTTTTCTTTGTTAATAATGAATAATCCATGTGGTTTTGTCTGAACCCTACTTCTACAAGTGCATTAATAAGTTTCACATTTCATTACCTTGAGGCTTTCTTAAGCCTATATAACGATTTGACAAGTCTGCATACTTTATTGCCACTTGCTTTATCACACTGAAATCTTTATGAAAATGTCATATAAACTTATTCAACTAAATCACTTTGTAAGAAGGCATTGTAAACATCCATTTGCAGAATATGTCATCTCCTAGATGCATCCATAGCCAAGACACTCCTAGCAGTGACTATATTAACAACAGGGGAGAAAGTTTCTTAATAGTCCAATCCCTCATTTTGATTGTAACATTTGGCAACCAACCTTGCCTTAGACCTCTCAATTTCTCCATTAGCTTTATATTTGATTTTATAAACCCATTTACAATCAGTTGCCTTCTTTTCACGTGGAAATTTTGTAATCTCCCATGTTTTGTTCCTTTCAAACACCTGAATTTCTTTTTTCACAGCTTGGATCCATTTGTCATCGATAATAACCTGCTGAAATGACTGTGGCTTAGTATCCAGTGATATTTTTGCAATATAGCATTGATATGAATGTGATAGATTTGTAGTCAATATGGTCAGTGATCAAATACAAACATTGGTGAGACTTTCTCTTGGTGTCTGTAATGAAATTATTTTGCCAAATTGGTGATTTACTAGTCCTGTTAGACCTTTTTGTCTCAACTAGGCATGGTGACCTGTGTGTATCTACTACAAGGGTAGTATGCATTTCCTAACCAAAAGAGAGAGAATGATTCTGCACTATAAAAATGGACTCATCTATTATTGTTGAAGATAGAAAGTCTGTTGCATTTTCATCACAGATTCGAAGTGTGGTAGAGTATAATGTAGATGTATCTAATACTTGAGTTGCCTCCCATACAGGATCAATATTCTCTATATCTAAGCATGTCTGGAAAGGAAACACTGCTTTATCAAACTCCATCTCTTCTAATAAAACTAATATGATGTTTAAGATCATAAAACTTATAGCCCTTTTGTGTTACACCATATCCCAACAAAACTAACCTTGTAGCTTTTGGTCTAAATTTATCTGACTTAATAGCATGTCATAAATATCCAATCACTCTCATGTAGGACAAATATATGTTTTTCTAAACATTAACTCATAAGGTGACTTGTTGTGCAGAACCATTTAAGGGATTATATTGATAATATGAACAACACCAAGAATGCATTCACCCTAAAATCCGATTGGGAGGTGACCTTGAAACTTTATTTCTCTAGCTGTTTCTAAAATATGCCTATGTATTCTCTCCACTACACCATTCTGCTGAGGTTTATGTGGACAAAAAATTTGGTGGATTATCTCATGATTCTTAAACAACTCATAACATTGAGAATTAAAAAACTCACCACCATTATCAAACCTGAAAGCCTTATTTTTTTGATCAAATTGGGTATTAACCATCATAAAAAAATGCTTCAAGATAGTGGAAACATCAAACTTAAGATGCATAAAAAATATTCAAGTGCATTTAGAATGATCATCAACCATTGTAAGAGAGACTTTTATTTTATCATGAGTAGCAGTCTTGTATGTTCCCCATACATCTAAATGTATTAAATTAAAACATCTAGAACTTCTTGTGTAGTTATGAGAAAATGGTAGCCTAAACTGTCTTCCTAAAGGACATACACTACAATTAGGTAAAGTAAAAGAAGTTTTATTTTTTAACAAAGGCATTTTTCTGAGTACACTCATAGGTACATGGCCCAATCTCTTATGCCACATATCTGCATCTGATTAGTTGCTACTGCTACAAGTGACTGTTGTTGCTTATGCTTCAACTATTACTTTGAATTCAAAACATATAAACCTCATAGTTCCTTACCAATCTCTTTCACTTTTCCAGTGAAGAGATCTTGAAGAATGACAAAATTAGGAAAAAAAAAGACACCACAATGTAATTCCTTAGTCAATTTTGTAACTGAGAGTAGATTGAATTTAAAATTTGGCACACACAACACATTGTAAATTACATCACCTCCTGGCAAATGTGATTTTTCTATTTGTGTAATGATAGTTGAATCCCCAATGGGAAGTCAAACTCTTTCTATATTTAGTGACTGTCAATTCATGATGTAAGGAGTGATGATGATTAACCATATGATTTTTGCATGACCCGGATCAGGGTCTGACCGTGACGGGTATCTCAAGTCTATCGAAGATCGAAGACCACCTCCTTAACCCAACCTCAAGAGCACAATAATAATCATAATAAAAATGTGGAAACCAACTAAGCAGTAATAAAAAAATGAATAAATGACTCAATAAAACTAAGTTGTCAGAATAATAACCAACCCACATTTATCTGCAATAGCCTCTAAAACTAAAATACCAAACAGGTAGGGACATGCTCCCGACCATGACCAAAAGAATTCAAAAGTACTGAGTCAAAATAAAAAAACACAAAAATGATAAGGCCTTTCGGAGGATGGAGGCTCACCACTTCACAGCTACTCAACGAACGTGCTAATCCACCTAACGCTACATAGGGGTAAAAGAAGTGTCTTCAAATCCTACATTATGAAATAATGTAGCATCCTAGGACGATTAGCGGAGCGAGCATTAGCATTTAACTCAGGAAAAATGATAACATAATGCCATGTCCAAGGATTAGTAAAAACCACAATACACACATTTATATACATATATATAAGATGCTGGGATAGGAAACAAGTTTAATAATGAGATTTTAAAATTATTAACGTGGACTGTGTAACACTAACCGTCCTAAGGGTACCCACGGGCTTTATAGGTTCAACTCTCCCTACTTAAAGGGACCCAATGCGTGTTAGCCGCACGAATCGGAGAAATCCGAGGAAGGGTCAAAGCCACCGAGGCTCCAATCATTCCAAATAATATATTTCTATAATGTGTAAACTATGCACACGCTCATTAAGATCCCCACGCTGGCAAACACGGTTTTCAGTATCGGTTCCTTCGATACCTCCACCTTTCATGATGAGGTACACAACTCCCTTTAAGTCCAAATTAAAATTATTTAGCACATCATTTCAATCATTAACCTGGGAGTCATTCATTAAGGCATTAACCACTTGGTTTCGTCATACCAATAAGCTTGCAAGGTAAATCACACATGTCAAATCAATTCACACAACCACATTAAATCCCCAAGTTCTACTAAAATTCAATCCATGGCCACCTGTTACACCCCTATTTTTTCATCCCAACCCCGCCAAGGAGCTGGTTTTAGAGAAAAAACGTTTTTTCAATTAAAGTGACGTTTTGAAAAGATATTATTTATTTTCCAGAGTCGCCACTTGAAATTGAGTTTGGGTGTTCCAAGTCACCTTATTGAATCCCTCTTCAAAAGAAAATGACTCTTTCTTTTTGGTCTGCAATCTAGAAATCCGGATAAGGAATTCTATTGACCGAGAGGAAGGTGTGAGGCACCCCTCGAGTCCCGTGGTTCTAGCACGGTCTCTTTAATGTCTTGTGTCTGGCTTAAAATTAATCTTTTGGATATAGAAGATTTGATAGCCTAAAAGTAACTTACATCCCGCTTTTATTTATTTTTGAATATATTTAAATTGTATTGATGCGTGACTTACCGATAGTAGTACTTTTCGACCTTACCACGAGTTTTGATATCTCTCTCACACCTTTGAGACATTTATGAATCGACTTCATTTTTTCTAGTCTAAATAAGCACCTAATAGGTTTAGAATCTACCCAACCCGATTCAATCGGGTTCAAATGGTATGTTAGATTTTATTATAGCGAATAGCCGGTAGCAGGGTTTTCCAACTTCATCGTTAAATTTTTCTTATATGTTAAGCTTTAATTTTCTAAGGATTAAGAACGTAAGTCATTCTTTTTCGGGTTCGCTCCCTTACAAATGAATTTTTCCTCTCTTTTCTTTTATCGATGACAACGAATCTTGAATAAAACCTCAACCCATGTCATTCAAACTCATACTAAATTGATGAAAAGGTCTTAGACAATGTTCGAGGAACTGAAATATTTCTACTGAGAGCTTATAAAATAAATATGAGATTCACTCTTTGTTCACCTTTATATCCAATAGAAATTTATACAAGACAAAAATGAGATAAAATAGCAACCATCTTTGATATATACAACGCATCTTAAATGTCCAAATCATGAAAAAAGGAAGAGTTAATTTGTAAGAATAATGTTAAGTAAAACATGAATATGCCATGGCAAAAAAAACTACACGTTATTATCACCTATATACACAATTTCATCACCTCACACACACTTTCACAATATGCATACCCCGTTTCTATAACAACACAGATACTACGCCTATACATTGAAAAATTTCACTAACACCATTAAATGATAAAAAATATATTTAAAGACAAGAAAGTCACGAATTTCTTTCTAATTTAACTTTTGCATTCATTTTTCTTTGAATAAAACTCCAAATAATTTTTTTTTATTTAACTAACGTTTACTGGAATCAAATTACTATGGTGAAACCATCTTCTATGCTTATCTATTCTAAAAGTAAGATAGCTTCAACTCACCCTGAATTGAATTTTACAAGATGCATGGTTACATAAAAATTTGATCCGACCTCTATATTAATAAAAAACAAAACACATATCTGGACACTCAACATTCGCGAATATTAAGACTTAAACAAGAAACAAACAATCCTATACATTAATTACACCTACATTCTTACACCCATATTCTGATATATTGATAACAATCAGAGAAGTCAAAGAGAAACATGACGTTCTCATTGGTTAGAATAAGCTTGGTCATGTTTTCACATAATCGCCAAATTAAAATTAAAAAAAAATAAAATTTGAGGGTACCTCTCGCGAAAATAAATCTGTAGCGAAATCTTCTACAATCTTGTAATTTGCAAAGTTAATAATAGCTAACTTTTGGAGCCACGAACTCGAACCGAAAACTCAACCCTAAACTCTAACTCTTTTTTCTTTCCTATTTTTCTCTCAACTTTTGCTTTCTTTCTATGCAACTTTTTCGTGCTTCTCTTCTAAGTGTTGTTTTTTTCTTGCTTTTCAACTGTTGTTTCTCCGGTGTTTGTTGTATGTTCTCCTCTTCATCTCCTCTCTCTCCCTTTGTGCAGATGTGCGTGTTTTTTTTGTGTTATATGAGGAGAGTTATTGTGTGCATGTGTGTGGACGTGAGAAGTTGAGGGAATAATGGGGTGAGAACGTGAAGTGAGGGAGTAGTTTAGGTTTTTTTTTTTTTTTTTTTCAAATTAATATTTTAAATAAAAATAATAATAAAAATAAATAATAAAAAGGAGATAAAATTTATTTAAAACTAATAAAATATAAGTAAGTTAAATAATTAGTCTTAGAACATGATTACGGAATATTAATATCACTAGATTATTTATTAAAAGTTAAAATAAGAAGACAAATATAATTTATTTTCTCTCTCTCTTTTTTTTTTAAATAAATAAATATATAAATAAATAATAATAAAAATAAAAGCTTATTTAAAATGTGATTCTATTTTTGTAATTTTCAAAACTATTAAACCAAACCTTGTAAAATAGGATGAAATCGAAATATCTAATTTAGATCTAAAAATAAAATATGTGTATTAAACATTAAAAATGGCATAAAATATTCGATTTTGGTAAAAATTAGGTGTTTACACCACCAAGGCCTTTCAAAGTCAATTTATGTAACCGTTTATCCATTAATGAAACGCATTGAGTTCAAAAACAAGTTAAACCATGCAATTTTTAATTGAAAGTCATAAAGAGGGTTGAAGTTCATGCAATTTCAAGTCAAAATTCATTCATTTTGAAAAAATTCATGTTTTCCATTCCAACAATTTAATTAAAGTATCAATTCAGTTTCAAAAATACCAATTTAAAGTATGGATAATCAATTCAAGTCATGGGACAAGTAATTAAATCAGTAACAACCAAAATTCCTCAACCCAATTTCAAAACTCACAATTTAAATCACATAAACATTCATCAAATAAATGCCACAATGTAAAATTAAAGATTGGGGAAGCGATACATGCCTTAAACACACAAGAGTTCGAAGTCAATTTAAAACTTGGAGCCCGGATGATGAATTCTCTATAAAACCCTTGATTTTTTTTTTTTAATTTTGAGTTTGAGAGTGAAAGGGAGTAATTTGATCTTTGAAAATGAAGGAAATAAGCTCATCTTATGTTTAAGGGTCGCACAAGGGTGAAAAGTCCCTTACCCCAAGTGAGAATATTAAAAATTTCATTATTTTAAAACATCAGCGTGGCACTATCTTATCGCGGAGGTTATCCTCTGTGCCACACCATTATCGCGGAGGTTATCCTTCATGTCACGTTGATATCGCGGACCACCACTGTCTCGGGGTCCTAAAATATCCCCGGACCCTTTTCGAAGATTCTAAAATCTTCTCTGAATATTCTTTTAACATTCCTAAACACAATTTAAGCGAAAATTTATATTTCGAATACGGGAAGATAAAAAAATAAAATAATGAAAATTATAAGGGCCTTATAAATTTTTAGCACCACTATTTACTATCCATACTATATCTTTTTTCATATCATGATAGCAAGAAGTGCCAACAAAATTCCTGCCACATTGGCACTTGATTCAGTTGTGATAGGCTTATTCACCATGTGATGAATTTGATTATATTACGGAAAAATTATGGTACAACACCAGTTCCAATAGTATACTGCATTCCACTGGTATTTTCTTGATAGTAATCTTTCCCATTGCCTGCATTCTGCATAAAAGGAGCATACAACTCATTTTCATTACCTGTGAACTGTATAGAATTTCTAGATCTTGATTGTCCATCATTACTCTTAACCAAGAGGCTAAAGTACTGCATATGTGGAGAAGGAGAAGGTTCTATAATAACATTGACTTTTTTCTTTCCTTTATAGTCTGTAGGGTATCCTATCAACTGCTAGTATATCTCCTGTGTTTGACCTTATATATGAAAATGTGTACAATATTTTAATTTGTTACAATTTTCTCTATCGTGACCCTTCATGTCACAGTGATCACAATATAGAAAACCTCCTTTTGGTCCCTTGTGATATTGACCACCTTATCCATCAAGTCCTTGACCTTTAAATCCTTGGGGGCCTAAAATCACTAGGTGTGTTAGCAAGTAGAGCAGTAAAGTCATTCATCTCATCCATTACATAGCCTCTACTCAATGCCCACTGACTTTCATCAATCCATAACATTGATTAACATTGGGGGAGGAATTCATCATGAGAATTTGACTTCGTGCTTGCCCGTAATTGTCGTTCAATCCCATGAAAAACTGCAACAATCATTGCCTATTTATACTGTCACTATATTCTTTCGATATTTCACAATCACAACCAATAGGAGGTACAATAGAATCATATTCATCCCAAAGGTCCTTTAATTTTGAGTAATACATAGAAATAAGGGACACACCTTGAACATGCATAACAATGGTCTTATGAAGGTGAAAAATTCATGACATATTCACCTTATCAAAGCGCTCCTTCAAATCCTTCCATACCAAAGCTCCATTTGATCAAAATAGAATTTCACTAATTAGTTTTTTGTTTACATTGCTGATTAATCATGAGAGGAACATTGCATTACATCGATCCCGCTGTAATTTTCTCTGATTCATCTGTAAAATTATCTCGGGTAATGCTCCCATAAATAAATCCCAATTTATTCTTCATCAAGAAGTTCAATCGCATTGCACGACTTCATAAGGAATAATTTTCCATTTTTGTGAGTTGAATACCAATCTGCACAGCTCCAGGTACATTAGAAATTGTCATATACAGAGGATGATTATGGTCAATCTTCGGAGCCATTGTTCTCCTTCAAATCTACAACAAAATTTACCAGAAAAATTATGCAATCAAAGAGAAAAACTCTATAAATTAACGTGTTGCTCTGATACCATGCCAAATTATTGGCTAAGATACAAAAACTAACTGATCCATATGAATTGAAAGGGAGAAATTAGTTTATTTGCGGAAGAGAAACTAGAAAAATAGTATATTGAATCAATTGTGTAAATTGTGATGTATAAGTGCATTATATACTAATACTAACTATCTAGAAGCTTTCAGTAACTGACTACAACTAAGATGGGAAAAAAATCTGCTAACGGCCTTGCCGCATCAACTTTCTAACTAACTTTACATCACAAACTCTACAGCTGGCATCCCAACAACTAATAGCTATGCGTTTGTCATAGTTACACTCGTCAATAGTGCCTTGGGGCTGTAATGGTGCGAAGGAGAAGGAAAGGAACGGGGGAGGGGGGCTCTTTTTTAATTATTTTAATGTAAAAATGGCCCTCACTCGAACCCACGCGCGTGCAGTCACGCGTTTTATCCAACTCAGCCATTTTAGTGCCTTATAAGCTTGGTCAACGATCAGAGGAAATTAAAATGTTATGTTTTGATGAGTTCAGATGATAAAAGGCTAACTAGAGGTATTCACTTTACAAACTTGGAAAAGTACAAGGATCCACCAGAACTTTCGCCTTAGTACTGCAATAAGTTATCTCTGCCTCTAGATGGACTAATAATCTTGATATAGCTTATACCAAGATAAAATAGTTTAAATAACAAAATACTCCTTGAACGCCTTGTACACTTCACTAGTCACTAATATAAAAAGCTAAATAATTAAGGTAGGAATATTTTTATAAACAAACAAATTATTCTTAGAAACTACGTAATGTATTTTATTTTACGCAACAAATTAAATAGTCAATACTTTAAGCTTTTTCTCTTTTGTATACATATTATGAGTAGGAAATAATGGATTTAGTAGGCATCTAGATATAGATGGATGTTACTTGTAGATCATGCAATATTGTTTGCAAATCATGTTAATTTTATCGATTATTACAAGTAAAAGTGAAGAATTTGAATTTGAAATATCTATTTGAAGAGTAGTTAAGTGAAATAACGAGTTTCACGTCTACGGACCTCAACGTTTTTTGCCCCCAAAATAAACATGTTCAAAGCACAATTTCCACTTTCAAAATATACTTTTTCGATTTCAACATAATTCTACCCAAATATTATTGTCAATGGACCCTATAGAATCCGTCCTAAATCCGTTTCTGAAAGTCAATGCATGTATAGATATAAGTTGACTATGGTGGTATATAATTAAAAGACGGCTAACTATTTAAGAGCACACGTGTAGGCATTTGCAATTTTGCATATGATTTCATGTGATTATTATTGTTATTTCTCTATCTAACTAGTTGCTTCTATATTATCTTTGAATTTCAAATCTCCATATGTCAGGGGATTGAGATATTTATGTTTGTTTGGTTTGAGCCTTAGGTACATTGCATGTTGAAGTATAGAGAGTTCGAATTCGAGCTTTACCTTTTTGGGCATTTTTAATATAATTGTATTTTTAAGTACTTTTGGGATTTTGCACTGGATATTAATTTCTCTATCTTGTTTGTTGAAAGAATTGAATACATAAAGATATCATCAAATCTATCTCCAAAGAAATATCAAGGACTTTGTCATATCCCATATTTCTACGTAAAACCTTTGCAATTTTCAATCTGGTGACAGAGACATTTGTTTGTGTGTATTCTCATACGCAGCATGTTTTACGATATAAAGTCGTGAAGAAATTATATATACATTCATGTGAAATGAATTATTAAATCTGCTGGAAAACATTTCGGCATGTTATAGTAAATCTCTAATACCTACAATTATCATTTGGCCCGCCGTGAACGTGTATTTTGTTATGATGTATAATGCTCCCTATATTTCCATATATTTGTCACAATTTATTTTTAAAAATGTGAAATAATATTACTTTTAATCAGTATTTTAAGATAAATTTCTTTAATTATGTTAAGATGAGAAAAATATTAAATTAGTCCAATCGATTTAATTTTGCTTTGATAAAATTGACCAGATTAACTTTAGCGAAACGACCTTTAATTCTAATGTAAAAAGCTCTAAATTATTACAGTTAAGACTAAGCTGGATACCCGTTAGAGATATTAGGCCAATTTTGATCTCAAAATATGACGAAAGATATGTTTAGCCAATTTTCTAAATTAAAAAGGTAAATTTAACCTTCTCCCTTGATTTATTGTTGTCGTGGTTTTCAATTGTTAGCTCCTATACCACATCCTAATTTTTCAGATATGATCAACAATTGTGCAACTAGGAATTTGATGAAAGGTGTGCTAAATTTTTCTTAGTTATATTAAGGATGTGCAAAATTAAATATGTATTAATAATAGTTGCCCCTCTGTTCCATTTAACCTGACACGTTTCACTTTCCTAAATTTGGGTACCAAATTTTTTTGTTTTTAAAATAAAATTTATATACTTGGAAATTATGTAAAAAAATTACTATAAGTCACTATTGTTGACAATTCAAAATATTTTAAGGAAATTATGATCAAATATAGGCTTGTTTGAATCTTGAAATCTAAAAAGTGCTGAAATAGAGAAATTAATATTTAACCTCTATATACTACATAATTTTCTACCGAAGATCATAATTTTCTGACGAAGGTTGTACACAGACCACCGCCTGGCTATGCCCATGCAAACAGGAGGGAGGGAAAAATATATGACCAAATTAGTAGTACGGGGCCTTCATGGACAGGATGAGGTTATTGTGGGAGGAGGGAGAGAGGAGTAGTGGATGAAATATTCACGTAAAATCTATATAATATAATAATATTGTTGCATGTGTGTATATGATCAAATCAATATGCTTCATATATATTATATATATATATACGTGCTTGGTTATCCTGAAAATTATATATGTGCGTATTCTTTTTGTATTGTTGTGTACTAATAATTAATGTGAAAGAGCAAACAAAATTGTTAACCTCATCATCTATCCCCTGCCCTTAATTCAATTCTCATGTTGCCTAACCCCATAGGCATTGTGACGGCATTTTAAATTGTGATATATATATATATATATAGATATATAGGATAAGATTAATTGTAACTGCCTTAGTCTTCCCAATAACTCGATAATGTAATAATAACTTGGTAGACAGCTTTTTGACCAGAGGAAATTGTAAGAAATTATTATTATTATTATTATTATTATTATTATTATTATTATTATATGTAATAGATGAAAAATTGTTTCCATGATATAAAAAGTGCTCATTATCCTTTAGCCACTATCTCATATATTACCACTAGCTTACACAATAAATCATTCACTAACCATGTTCTCCAAGTTCTCATAACTTATTACATCACTATATCCTAATAGCGAATTACTACACCTATGAATAAGAGTAGTCATTTTTATCTTGTCATGTTGTGTGATAATATTGTAAAATGAATAAAAAAGTGAGGTTAGAGAGTTTTACTTGTTAAAAACTGTGGTTTTTTTTTCTGATGGATCTTTAATTTGGACTCAATAACGTGTTCAGATTTTGTTCGAATCATAAGACATTGTCAGACATCAGTAGTTTAAAGGAGACAAGTCGAGAGGATTTTTTTTTTGTTTGGTAAGAAAAAAAACATCCTTCCGACTTGTCTTCTTCAAATTACTACTGTTTGACAATGCCGTATGATTCAAACTACTAATGTCGATGGAATTATGATTAGACCGATAAAGATTTTACTGCAGTGTGGACTTAAATCTCTAAAAAAATCAAGATATCCCCACGTTAACATGAAGAAATTATATTTTCATTTCCATTTTTCAACCATAATTGTATTTCACCAACAGTTTTTAAAAGAATATATTCATGGCTATAGTTTAGGAATGTACATAAAAAGTAACTAACCAACCAAGTAATAACAACTCAAAGGTTTTAATAATTTATGTTCATATGTGGTTATACTTGACTTTCAAAATCCCAATTGTCCAATGGTTTTCACCTTGAGTGTTTTTTTCCAATAAATCCAATTAGTTCAATTATCTACCATTAAAAAAAAATAAAACAGTTGCTTTATAAAGCTTTGGTAGCACATAAAAAACACATGATAAAGACATAATACCCGTGTCATTTTGTTCCAAAAAAGGTTGAAAAAACTTTCTAAAAGTTTTAACTTTTCAACTTCCATTAGCAATTGCACCTCAAAAATAATTAAAGTTTCTTTCTTTTAAAAAAAAAAAAATTAATACCGACCGACCAATAATAAAACAACAGAGAAAAATAAAACTCTTATATTATATTGAAAAAGTGTATGGAATAAGATGGTGAATATCAATTTTGATTTGGCCTTCTGCCTAACAGTGCCAGCTTGAATAGTTAAAAATCAGGAAATATAATATAGTATAATATAAATTATTATTATTATATAATAAAAATATGCTATTATTTCATATGGGAACTTTATAGGAAAGTCACTAATTATATGGTACAAGTGTTCAATTAGGAGTTCTGCCGTACAGAGATCCACTACCCACCCCACCACGCCTACCTAAGGTCTCCACGTGCTGGTCAGAAATTATGGTCTTTTTAACCAAAAAAAAAAAAGAGTATAGAAGAAAAGAATAAATAAATAGTAAATAAAATGGATAAAATCTATAGATTAGAAAGATAACCGTTAGGAGAATTTAGGGTAGTAATAAATACACATGTCTAAGATGCATATATGCAACTGTAGTTATAAGAGAAGTAGAAAATAGTTATAACATTATCCTTGTTTTTTTTTTTTAACAAAGTAGAATATCGTCATCAATCAAAATCCACTATTAAAAACAATAAAATTCCACCATCAAAGAACTTGCTTTAAAGGAAGAAAAGGCATTCCGGATGCTTTTAAAAATTTCTATTTGATTTTATCATTGGATCTGAATTTATCGAATAAGTTTTAATAAGATATCTGAAATTGAGTAATTAAGATATTATTTTTAAATTCAAATAACTAATAGAATAATGTTTGACAGTGATGGCGATGGTTTGTAGTGTTGATGGCTGAAGAATTTCTAGTTCTTCTTATTATGAGTTCAAGTATGAACTCAGACAATAGAATTGGAGAAGAAGAAGAACAACAAGATACAAACAGAGAAGACAAAAAATGCAAAGAGAATGATCATTTGATTAATCTGTAATCTTACTTCAATATACAAGGTGTTATGTATTAATATATTCTCTCTCTATATATATACAAGTTGATAAAGAGACTTAGCAATAGGTGACTAACTGCTTAGTCATCATAACTAACTAACTACTTGATTAGTTAAGTTAGTTAACTGTGAACTATAACTAACTATGTGAAGATATGTAATTATACTGTATGAGTTATTTTAACATTCCCCATCAAGTTAGGTGCCTTGAAATATATTAAGTACACCTAACTTGGAGAAAAGATGTTGATACTGAACTCTGGAAAGGCCCTTAGTTAGAATATTTGCAGGTTGGTTGGTGGTTGTAATGTACTGTGTTTGAACATCTACTTTTTGAATTTTTTCCTAATGAAGTGACAGTCAATCTCGATGTGCTTCGTCCTTTCATGGAACACTGAATTGGCTACAATCTGGATGGCTGATTTTTTGTCACTGAAGATCTGAGCTGGTAGAGTAACATTCACATTGAATTCCTTTAATATACCAAGTATCCAAGAGTTCAGAGACTGTAGATGTCATGCTTCTGTATTCCGCTTCTGCAGAACTCCTTAAAATGGTAGTTTGTTTCTTGGATTTCCAGGATATAGCAGACTCTCCAAGCTTAATTAAGAACCCTGACACTGATCTTCTAGAATGAGCACAAGCAACCCAGTCAGCATCACAAAAGGCTGTCACTTTGTCAATAGGCTTACTTGATATTAGTACTTCTAAACCAAGTTGAGCCGTAACATACCTAACAATCCTAAGAGCAGTATCCATATGGGACTTCTTGGGATGTTGTAGGTATTGATTTAGTGTCTGAATACTATAGGAAATATCAGGTCTTGTAACTATTAGGTATAGAAGTTTACCTATTAATCTTTGATATGAGCTCTTGTTTGGAATAAGTGGATCTTCTTCACAGCTTCTATTTGTGTGTTCATCATATTCACTTGTGGTCAGCTTCACACTTGTGTCAAAAGGAGTACAAGCAGGTTTAGAGTCTGCTAAACCAAGTTTTGAGATCATCTCTAATGAGTACTTCCTTTGATGCACGATGATTCCTTTTTCTGATCTTGCAAATTCAATTCCAAGAAAATATTTAAGTTCACCAAGATCTTTCATCTTAAAAATCTACTGTAGGGATAGTTTTGCTTTTTCAATCAGACTTAAACTATCTCCTGTGATAAGCATATCATCAACATATATCAAGAAAATCACAATGCCTTTTTCAGATTCTCTTACAAACAGAGAATGGTCATATTGACTTTGAACAAACTTTAGTTAAAGTAGAGCCTCGGTCAACTTGGCATTCCATTTCCTAGGTGTTTGCTTCAATCCATATAGGGATTTAAACAATCTACACACTTGTGTTTGTTTCCCCTGATTGGTAAATCCTTGCGGAAAGTTCATATACAGTTCATCTGTGAGATCTCCTTGTAAGAATGCATTGTATACATCCATTTGGTGGATGTGCCAATGTTTGGATGCTGCAATAGCTAAGATTATTCTCACAGTAACCATCTTGACTACAGTAGAAAAAGTTTCTTGGTATTCTATTCCTTCTTGTTGACTGTAGCCCTTAGCTACAAGCCTAGCTTTGAACCTTTCTATCTCTCCATTGACTTTGTATTTGATCTTGTAGATCCATTTACATCCAATGGGCTTCTTGTCTGCAGGAAGTGGTACCAACTCCCATGTCTTGTTATCTTGTAGAGCCTTGATCTCATCTTGCTTAGATTTTACCCATCTAGGATCCTTTATTGCCTCTGAGTATGTGTTAGGTTCTGTATCAGAAGAGAAATTAGTTAAGTAGGCTTGATATTTGTTAGAAACATTGTCATAAGAAACATAGTTAGAGATAGCATAGAGAGTGTCCTGCTTGAGTGTGCTTATAGACACAAAGTCTTTCATCCAAATGAAGGATGTTTATCCCTTGTGAATATTCTAACAGGGACAGGTGCAAGTTGAGATTGTTGAACTTGTGGTGTTTGAAATGCTACTGCATGTGGTTGCACCATTGAATCAGTATGCAGATCTGGATCACTCACAGTAGTTTCTTGACCTGTACTACTAGAACTAGTGTTGTTATTGTTAGTCGGAATAAGGTAAAAAATATTAGTATGTTGATCATCAGGCAATGAAATAGTGTTCAGAAAGGGAGGGACACTGTTTTATTGTCCTGAAATGGGAACACAGATTCTATAAAGTGTATATCTCTATTTACAAAGAAAATGTGTGTGTGTGTGTGTAAGTCATATAATATGTATCCTTTTTGAACTTTTGAATAACCCATAAGCATAGCTGGTTTAATTCTTGACTGAAGTTTGTCAATTTGAGTAAAAAAATTTGCATAGCATAGACAACCAAATACTTTAAGATGAGTTAGGGAAGGTTTTCTATCATATAGTTTTTGATAAGGAGACATGCCAACCACAGAAGATGGTAATCTATTCATTATATACACAGCAGTTTGTACACAAAGATTCCTAAATTTCACTGGTATATTAGCTTGAAGTCTCAAAGCTCTAGTTATCTCTAGTATATATCTGTGTTTCCTCTTAGCTACACCATTCTGCTGAGGAGAATAGGCACATGATATTTGATAGATGATGCCTAGTTGTTTGAAGATAGTACTACACACCCCATTCACAAATTCAGTTCCATTGTCAGTTTTACATACTTTGATGGTTTTATTAAACTGAGTTTGTATAAGCTTTAAGAACTGTTGAATAACTATGCATACATCAGACTTTGACATAAGAAAATACACCAAGTCATTCTAGTAAAATCATCCACTATTGTTAAAAAATATTTTGAACCATTAAAAACTGGGGTTTTATAAGGTCCCCACACATCCATATGGACTAAATCAAACTTATCAGTACTTTTGATATTACTAACAGGAAATGATGTTCTAGTTTGTTTGGCACATGGACAAATACCACATTTATTAACAACATCAATTATGTGTTCTAGCTTATTAGGAATAAGAGATTGTAACACATGAGTAGATATATGTCCAAATCTCTTGTGCCATAGACCAATATCTACAAAACTAGAATTACAGACATGAGCAAAATTATCAGACATAGAAGTAACAGATTTTTCAGTTGTTTGTCGGTTAAGCATATAGAGTCCATCTTGTAATATACCAATCTCATTCATCTTCCTACTGAAGAGGTCCTAAAAATACAAAAGTTAGGATAAAATAGTGCAGCACAATGTAGTTCCCTTGTGGCTTTAGACACAAATAGTAAGTTATACTGAAAATCAGGAAGTAAAAACACATTTTTTAGTGTACTCCCAGGAGATATAGTACTTGAGCCAGTGTGTGTCGCTAGTGATGTATTTCCATTAGGTAAATACACCTTATGTGAAGCCTGATTTTCAGTTATTGTGTCTTGATCAAGTAACTTATTATTAGAGATCATGTGATTGGTAGCTCCAGTGTCAATAATCCAATCAAATGAGAAAGTAGGAACACCACAAGCTTTAAATGTACCTGATCCTGATGTGTTACCAGTAGCTGTGCAGTAGTAGCATGTGTTCCAACTGACAGAGACACAACATTTTGTTGAAGCATCTATAATATCTGATTGTATTGGTCTTGGGTAAAAAAAATAGGTACCTGTTTGTGTACTAGCAGTAGTTCCTTGAGGTAGTTTTCCATGCTCCATGGCTTGATATAATTTTGTCACATTTATAGCAATTTGAGGTCGAGAGGTTCCAGACTTCATATCAGTAGTGTTGGAAGGGGATGACCCCTGATGGTTTTGACAACAATAAGATTGTCCTCCTCCCATAACAATATTTGCAATGGCTCCACTATTTCCTGAAGCTAACTTTTTCTTCTTGAAATTGGGAGGATACCCAATTAGCTTTCAATAATTTTCTTTTAGGTGTCCCTTAAGTTTGCAATAGTCACATTGAAGGCTATAGTCTTTCTTATTTTTCTGTATACTCATCCTTGAGTAAAGAACTGTAGGATCATAAGTAACATGAGGAGCATATCCTAGTAAACCAGAAGAGGTAGAAGCGATAAATTTTTGTCCTTCTTCATTAAGGATCATAGCATAGGCTTGATTAACCAGATGTAAGAGGTCATTAGTAGAATCTGACTCCTTACTTGCAGATAAGAATCATTTAATCCCATCAAAAATTGATACAATTTTTGTCTTGGTAGATAAAGAACAAATTCTCTAGACTTGTCACATTCTCAAGTAGGAGAGGGCACTAAAGCCTCAAATTCATTCCACAAGCCTTGTAATCTAGTAAAATAAACAGAAATAGAAGAGGTTCCTTAAGTCAGAGAAGCAATTTCTTTATGAAAGTTAAATGTTCTTGATCCATTAACCTTGTTGAATCTTTCCCTTAACTCTTCCCAAACAGACCAAACATTAGATGCATAGACAATTCCACTAAGTAAACTGTTAGTCACAGAACTCATTATCCAAGATAAAACTATAGCATTCACTCTTTCCCATTGACCCCAATATTCTTCTCTAAATGCCTCTCTTTTGCAAGTTTCATTTACTAAACCCCATTTGTTCCTTCCTAATAGAGCAATACACATAGACCTACTAGAGTAGTTCTCAGTCCCAAACAACTGAAAAGAAATCAGAGAAATGCCACTTACATCAGATGGATTCAAGAAGAGAGGGGGTTATAATTAATGGTATGAACTGTTGTTGATGAGTTGTGACTGCCTGCTAGATTGTCATTCGATATTGATGGTGGAATCCCAAGATTATTTGTGTGATTATTGTTGATTGACATTCTTGATCAACTTGATTACTATGCAGAATTGCACATTCCAGAATTGAGGTGAGCTCTTTTTAATCTTTCACGAAGTTTCCCAAAATCTTTCATGAATACCATGTGATCATCACGATGATGAGCTAAGATACCATGAAGAATTTCTAGTTCTTCTTCTTATGAGTTCAAGTATGAACTCAGACTATAGAATTGGACAAGAAGAAGAACAAGATACAAACAGAGAAGATAGAAAATGCAGAGAGAATGATCATTTGATTAATCTGTAATCTTACTTCAATATAAAAGGTGTTATGTATATATATATATACAAGTTGATAAAGAGACTTAGCAATAGGTGAGTAACTGCTTAGTCATCATAACTAACTAACTAACTACTTGATTAGTTAAGTTAGTTAATTGTGAAATGTAACTAACTATGTGAAGATATGTAATTATACTGTATGAGTTATTTTAACAATGGCGGTGATGCATGATTACCATTAGCGATTAGTAATGGTGATGAAAGTTATGATGGTTAAGGTTATTGATGTAGTAACACCTGATAGGAGTGATAGTGGTGTTTGCTAGACGCGTGATGGTTGTAATGGTTGAATTGGTTGATATTAGTAGTTTCCAGTTTCGATGATGACGTCGAAAGAATATGTGAGCGTTAACAATGGTGATGGTGGTAATTGATGGTGGTTATTAATTAGTTGATATTGGCGCAATGGTGGCAGTGAATTATAGTTATGGTGAAGGTGGAAGTAGCGAGCAGTGACGATAATGAATATAATTATAATGTTAGACGTTTGCACTTTAGAGAAATTTATGTGGTTACGATTTAGTAGATACACCATCTTATTGAGGAGGCTACTTAGAAGATTGAGTCCGACATACTAGTAGGTACCCCCAACTCTTATCGATTCAGGTGTTTCTTACACCTTTTAGTTCGAGGACGAACTAAAATTTTAGTGATGGATACTATAATGACCTGATTTGTGAAATTTCACTCTTTATGTTCTTTGATCATTTTCCTTTTTGGTAATTGTTATATGTTGATTTTAGGGTGTGGGGACAGTTTGCACGGTATCCTATGCGTTCAGAAATGATTTGAGAGAGTTTGAGACTCTTAGAGGCTTTAAAAACCACTAGTTTGACTTTGATCAATACAGTATAACCTCGATAAATTAATACTCGATAAATTAATAACCTCGCTAAAATAATAATTTTCTTCGGTCCCGAGTCGGGATCAACGTGGTAAATTTATAAGATAATACAAAAAAAAAATTCATATAGGTCCCATTTGATATATAAATTAATAATTCATCTGTATCAAAATATTTCATACATAATACATAAGTAAACTAAACAGGTTTCTGAAAATATGAATCTAATGTTGTTTGTTTCTTCTTGAAATCAATATCACCTTGAATCTCATCTCTTACCCTTCTTACTGCATTAAAAATATCAGGTGTAGTCTTCTCATATTGCAAAAGGAAGTGATGTAAGGTGATTGTTGCTTTCAGAGCATCTTTGCGCGAAACTTGTTCTAATTCCACACTATCATCTTCCACTTCATCTTCTTTATGTGTTTCCATAACACTCTCAATTATTTGTTCATCCGTAGGTAGCTCAAAACTCGTATCGTTTTCTCCCAGATAATTCAAAATATCTTCAACATTCATTGCATTTCGGTACTTCAATCCATTGATTAGATTCTGCAATTGTTGTAAGCCATCATTATTCAACTGTTCTTGATTTTCCGAGGATTCATCATCTAACAACCTAAGTTTACAATGCTTAAAACAATTTGCAATTGTACTTGAGTTGACATCCATTTTCCATGCCGAGATTGCAAGATTCATTGCATCTAAAACATTAATCTTTTCTGGATTTGAGATCCCAATTTCATAACCCTCCAAAAGATTTCGATAAAATCGCCTACGATAATGCATCTTAAAAGCTCTTATGATCCCTGCATCACAAGGCTGAATCTTTGATGTTGTGTTAGGTGGTAAAAAAAATAATTCAACATTTCTCAAACCTTCGACATTTTTTGGATGAGCAGGACAATTATCAACAATTAAAAGAATTTTCCTGCCGTTCATTTTTGCATCAAGTTGTTGAACATATTCTTGGAATAGAATCCCAGTCATCCATGCTCTTTTATTGGCTCGATATTCACAATCCATGCTTCCCAAATTCACATTCTTGAAACAACGTGGTTTTAAATACTTCCCAATGATCCATAAAGGAATTTTCTAAAAAACCATCCTCATTACAGCAAATAACAACTGTAAGTCTTTCTTTATCTTGTTTCTTACCTTCAAGTTGCTTCGTTGCAAGAGAATGATCTGGTTGTAGCCTAAAGAACAATCCAGTTTCATCCATATTGAAAACATCTTTCTTACCAAACTGATCAAGTTTCTCTCTGATGGATTGTAAATTGCTCTCCATGGCCTCCATATTAACTGATCCACTTTCTCCAAAACGACGATATTGCTTGATACCGTGTCTTGATTTGAAACGCTCTAGCCAGCCTTGAGAAAAATGAAAATCAAGTGTATCGATGGGATACATCTTTTTTAGAAGCTATTTTCCCTTTGTTACAATTAGTTCCCCATTCATATTAACACGCTCTTGGTAATGAATAAACCACTCGAACAGAGCCTTCTCTAATTCTGGAAATTTGGCAGCTTTATGTCTTTTAGCCTCATCTTTTGGAATGTCGGCTGCTGATAGATACTCTGCTGACCTCTTGATCGTGTTTGATATTGTAGCTTGGCTCACTTGCAAATTAAACTTCTCTAACACCCATTGTTGCAATTGCTTTTGAGTGCATGCTAGATTTTGTTGTTTATACTCACACAGTTCTCTACGTATACCATTAGTCATGGTTGATTTTTTAACACCTTTGAGATGAGAAGCCATTTTTTTTGTTTTTTGATTTGAAGACTTGCATAATACATCTATTTATATAGTAACTTAGTTAATGTATGTACGTGTAACTACATTAATAATTGAGTGGATTTATACATTTTAATGAATGTAGGTACATGTAACTACATTAATAATTAAGTAGATTTATATATTTTATTAAGATATACATAGAATATTGAAAATGTATCAGCAAAAATACATGAATTTGGTTAAGTATGCATAATTAATAGTCAATGTAGAAATTAGTTTTCACGTACACCTAGGTACATTCATAATATGGACCCAAAAAGTATATAATTTATAAATTAATAATTATTAATTTATACGATTAATTAATACCTCGCTAAATTATTAAAATTTGACGGTCCCAACAGTATTAATTTATCGAGGTTATACTGTATTTGATGTTTCAAATGTTGGATGGTGATTTGGACAGTATCATTAAATCCAATTCGGGTTAGTAGAGAATTTGTTTGGGATCGGAACTTTTAATTTGTATTTCGACCCCCCGTTTGAAAACTATTTTAATCTCTTAGGGTTATGGGGTTTAATCTGTTGAAAACAATCCTTTTTTTTTTGCAAATTTGACGTTGTCATTGAATCTAAAATGTCGAAAGCCTAGTAGCATAGTCCATTTGCAGTCATAAAATTTCAAACGAATATCGAGGGGGTCGATCGACAACTTTGTAATTTAACAAAGTTGTTGATGCAGCTGATATCTAGAGCAACTGCTTATGCGGTCAAAGACCTTTGATTTTCATATTCAGAGACAAACTATTTAATTTTAGATCCGATTATATTTTTTATACTCTTGTACTTATAACACACCAGGTTTTGAGAGTGTTTATGACATTAACTTCATACTTTCGTTTATTTTTTATTTATGTTGTCTTGACCTCACTTTTGAAGTCTCGTTTTGTCTTACTTTGTATATTAATTCGATTTTCTTTTCTCTTTAGGTGTTTGATTTATCTATCAAGGTTGGGTCGGGGTAGTTATGATCATGATCTCAACTTTTGAATAGTGACAAATTAGTATCAGGTCGCTAGGTTCACTGGTCACATTAGGATCAAAATAGAATATCTAGTAGAGTCTTGCTGATCAATACATAGAGGTTTATATCTATCTTCAAGAGGTTATAAGATATTTTTAGAAAAAACTTCTCCCATGTAATTCATTGTCGTGTGAAATGCTCATACCCAACGTTCTAAACTTGTATATCATTCTTTTTTATGCAGATGATGAGGACTAGGTCAAGAGATGCTGGGGATGCTAAGCCGATACCCAATATAGCAGTATGAAGTGAAGAGGATACAAAGGGGATACTTATATATGATATAAAAATTTCTATATACACTTAAAAATTATTTCTTTAGCTCGACCTCTAATTAGTTATCTAGAATTTCAACTATTTATCACTTTCTTAATCTTATTAACAATTCTTACTCTTTACTTCCACTGTATTTTCTTATGAATTTAATATATAATAAATATTATATTTTCATTACATCATAATGATCGATTACATACGTATACTTCTTTATAATTGAAAAAAAAACTACTCAATAAAAAGTGAAATTTGCAAGAGAGTTGAAATAGAGAATCAAAATCAAATTCGGTGAAAAATGAAGGTAAAGGAATTAATATAAGAAAAAGTTAACAAAATAAGATTAGAATTAAGAGGGAGAATAGTAAATGAATTAAGCTAATATCAAAGAACTTAGAGCTTTTTTTTTTTTGACAAGATCAACAATGATAAACAAAATAGTATATAATGAGGTGACCAAAGTTCTTCCTCCCCTATCAGATATTGTATTTACATGATCATTTAATTCTCAAAATAAGAATATGTTAATTGGACTTTTACTTCTTTTCATTTCGCATATCTTCCTGGTTGTTCTTTTTTTAAATAGTAGAAATATCAAAAATATTTTAGAAAATAAAATGCAAATATGAACATATTAAATATATCTTAGTCGTCAAAGATATTTTTATTTTAAGATTAAAAAATTTATTATTTTTATTTATAAATGTATATAGAGAAGATTTAGCTTATCTTTTTTATTTGGGGAAGTCTTTGTTATTCCAAGATTTTGCAAGAAGGTTATATCATGAACTTATTATTATTTCTTATGATTGTGTGAAGCGCGAATAAGTTTGTTAGTTCCTTTCAAAATTAGCTTTGTCACGTGGCTTTTTGATACATGCAACTCTTTGGATCATAGAGAGAGCACAACGGAAAAAAGTAATCAGTTCTTTCTTTTTAAACAGACAAATTCACCAATATACTTCAACTTATATATTCTTTTAACCTTTGTAATTGCTATTGTTCTTGCAATTTGAAATACGGAAGTAAAAGATTAAAACATATATTATCGTAGTAGAAATGACTTTAAAAAATCTTTTTTTATTTATCGAGTAAAATTTGCTTCTTGTTAAGTTTTACCGAGGTCCTTAAGTTTGAAGTCACGATGCATAGCTTCAGTAATTTCAGCGATGAGTGACGACGAGCTGCCTGTAATAACAATATCATCCACATAGATAAGAATGATGACTGTCCCTCGAGAACAGTGAAGGGTGAAGAGGCTGTTGTCATGATGGTAGGTGCGAAAACCAAGACCCTGCAGAAAAGTAGAGAGACGTGTGTACCAGGCACGAGGGGCCTGTTTCAGGCCATACAGTGATTTGCGAAGCTTGCAAACATAGTGAGGACGGTTGGGATTAACATATCCCGGTGGCTGAACCATATAGATTTCTTCCTCAAGATGACCATGAAGAAAGGCATTGCTGACGTCTAGCTGATGAAGCGGCCAATCATAGTGAAGAGCAAGAGACAAGACCAGACGAATAGTCTGTTGCTTAACAACAGGGCTGAAGGTCTCCTTATAATCCACACCATACTCCTGATGATACCCTTTTGCAACCAGACGTGCTTTATAGCGAGAAAGAGATCCATCTGAATTTCGTTTGATGCGAAACACCCATTTGCACCCAATAGACTTTCGGTTACTAGGCAGAGGTACCAAATCCCATGTACGTTGTTCATTCAGAGCCTGAAATTCCTCATCCATAGCTTGGCACCAGAAACTATTTTTGGAGGCTTGGTTGTAGGTAGTAGGCTCAGTTGTGGGATGTGCATCAAAGGGTATTTGAGTGTGGTAGGCTTTGGGTTTGAAGGTACCGGCCTTGGCTCGGGTTGTCATAGGATGAGTGTTGAGTGGAGGGTGATTAGGAAGGGGTGGTGGAGTTGTATGATGTGTGGGCGGGGGTTGGGTGGGGCTGCCGTGGGAGCTGGGATGTGCAGCGGTGGATGGGGTGGCTGTATGTGTGTTAGGAGTATGATGTAGGGAAGTGGTGGGTTGTGTGGCAGTCGGCTGGGTGTTCGGGTGGGAGGTTTGGGGTTTCGGGTGGGTAGTGGTGTAGTGGGGTACCGGGTTAGGTGCCGAGTGAGCCGGAGCATGAGCGTGAGAAAAGGACGGAAATAATGGCACAACGCCAAGTGGATTGGGGGAGTATGGAGTAGAGGAAAGACTTGTGTAAGGAAATTGTTCCTCCACAAAACGAACATGACGGGAAACATATGTTTTCTGAGATACAGGATCGAAACATTTGTAACCTTTGATAGTGGGATGATAGCCTAGAAAGACACAAGGGGTGGACCGAGGTTGAAGTTTATGTTGAGTGTGCGGACGCAACCAGGGATAAACTAGACACCCAAACGGGCGGAGATGGATATAGTCGGGTGGATGATTGTAGAGACGGGCATATGGAGTGGAGTTGGAGAGAGTGTGAGTGGGCATGCGATTTATGAGGTAGTTGGCAGTAGCAAGGGCATCAACCCAAAAGGAAACAGGTAAGGTGGAATCATGGAGGAGCGCAACAACTGTTTCTATTAGGTGACGGTGTTTGTGCTCAGCAACGCCATTTTGTTCAGGGGTATATGGACATGAAGTGTGATGAAGAGCCCCTAGATTTTGAAGAAAAACACCAAATGCATTGTTGACAAATTCTTTGCCATTGTCACTTCGAAAAATTTTGATTTTGGCATTAAATTGATTTTGAACCATTCGGTCAAAGTTTACAAAAATAGTATAAGCTTCGGATTTAAATTTCAGAGGATAAAGCCAAGTGAATTTACTGTAATCATCAACAAAACAGATATAATAACGAAAACCTTGAACAGAAAGAACTGAGGTTGGACCCCAAACATCAGAATGAATTAATTGAAATGGCGCAGTGGCCTTGTGTTCAGACAGTGAAAAAGGTAAACGACAAGATTTAGACACTGAACAGGACTCGTAATGTAATTTTTCTGAAAAATTAAAACCTAAGGAAGATAAAATGGATTTGGTGATGGCGGATGATGGGTGCCCAAGCCGGCGATGCCAGGTTGACGAGAGAATGGCTTGACTCACAACAGACGGAGACCTGGATGGAAGAGTGTATAGCCCATGCTCACAGCGGCCCGTGTACCGCACCCGGTTCGTGGTATTGTCCACTATCTGGAAATTGGTGTCATTAAAAATGAGGGTGCAGTTATTTTCTTTAGTAAAGCGATAAACAGATAAAAGATTGGATGTGAGGGAAGGGACGTGGTGAAGGGTTGAGAGATGAAATTTACCATTTGGGGTATAGACATACCCAGAGCCGGTGTTTGTGATGGGAAGGGATTGACCATTGCCTACTGTAATAGTTTCTGAGCCATGATACGGATGAGGAGCTTGAAGTTGTGAATAATCCGACGTCACATGGGTGTTAGCACCTGTGTCTAGATACCAATCGCCAGATTGAGCGTTTGTGGACGCATGCATCGCCCTTGATCCTCCGGACTGGCTATTTACATTCTGCGAGTCATCATAACGATACCAGCAATTAGCCGCAGAATGGCCCCGTTTAGCACAAATTTGGCACGTCGGAAGATCTCGTGTGGGCATCCGCTGGTTTCCTCGTCCCTGTCCGCGGCCTGACTGGAAGCCGTCCCTCGGTGGAGGCCCGCCTCTGCCTTGCTGCCCGGTGTTTCGACGGTCACCGCCGCCGCTGCCTCGCCCTTGGTTACGGCGATCGTCACCGCGACCCCTGGCCGAGCCTCCGCTGCCAGCCGAGTAAAGAGCCGTGACGCCAGGGGTGGAACTGGCTTCTCCGAGCAGTAATTTGTGTTCCATGTCTAGATTCAATTCTTCTGCATTAAGCCATCCAGACAGTTGATTCAGAGTGATTTCGACAGGCGAGAGGCGAATATGCTGTTTGAGAGAGGAATAGCCAGCCGGAAGACCACGTATCACGACATTCACCACGTCTCGTTCAGTAATAATCTCGTTCACAGCATCTAGGTCAGACAGAATAGAGGCCACATCATCAAGGTATTGAGTCATCGTCTTCGTTCCCTTCCGAAGAGTATGCAATTTGTCACGCAACTGAAAAATATGAGCCGTGGACACAGAGTTGTACCTTGTGGCTAGTGCGTCCCAAAGTGAAGCCGATGTGAGAAAACCCCGGGCGTGTTTGTGTACAGAGGGGCTAATAACTGCGAGAAGACAGGCTCGGATCTGAGTGTCTACGATCATCCACGGAAGGTAGTCGGGATTTGGGAGCTTGACGCCGTCCTTCTCGGCTGTCTCGGGCTGCGGCTTCTCCGCACCGTCAATCCATCCGAGCAACAAGTTGGCTGCGAGGGCGGTGCGGACGTTAAGTGCCCAGGCCGGGTAGTTGTTGTCAGATAATTTTTCGGGGATGAGATTGTGGAGATTCCTGAGCAGTAATTTTACTCCAGACGGTAATTTTGACAGAGGATCAATAACCTTGTCCATGGCGCCGACCTACGGCGGAGGAGGGAGGCCGTGCGGCGTGGTGTAGACGGTGGCGGCGGCGCACACACGTCGGAAAAGAGGAGAGATTATGGTTTGGGCGGAAGAAGAAACCCTAGCTTTGATACCATGATACAGATTTAATAATAATTGATCTATATAATATTGAAGGGGTTACAGCTGTATATATAGAGAACTGAAGAATAACTAATTACAGAATAACCCAGATGTATTTAATAATTATATATGTAGTCTATTAAAAATAATATAGAATAAAAAAGAAGAAGAAGAATAGAGAGAATAAAGAGTAATTCTTATTTCTCTTGAGAGATCTTGAGGATAATTTACAATGAACCCTCTATTTTTAAGGGAAATTTACTCTTAGTTTCTCAACAGATACTTCAAATCCTGATAGATATCAATTAGATCTTGATAGATCTTATCTATATTTTTTATAGACATTCACTATAATGTAAATACATTTATAACACTCCGCTCTAAATGTCTAATTGATAGATAATGTGCCTCGTTAAAACCTTAGAAAAAACTCAGTGGAAACAAAATCTAGTGAAGGAATAAGAGGACACATCTCTAATAATATGCATATAGGCTGCCTCATTAAAAACCTTACAAGGAAAACTCAGTGGGACAAAACCTCGTAAGGAAAAAAGAGTACAACGTGTATTAACTCCCCCTAATGAGAACATCCTTGAGCCTTTGCATCCCAATCTTGTGCATCATCTTCTTGAAAGTTGTAATTGGAAGAGACTCGGTGAATAAATCAGCCACATTTTCACTCAAACGAATCTGTTGCACGTTAATATCACCATTCTTTTGTATCTCATGTGTATAGAAAAACTTTGATGAAGTGTGCTTCGTTCTATTTCCTTTTATGAATCCTCCCTTAAGTTGTGCTATGCAGGCTGCATTATCTCCGTATAAAATTATGGGTACATTGTCACATTTCAAACCACATTTTTCTCGAATGAGATGCATCATGGACCTCAACCATACACATTCTTAGTTTGCTTTACGAATTACGATTATCTCAGCACGATTTGATAAAGTGGCTAGATAGATTATTTTGTATATCTCCGAAATATGGCAGTATCCCCACATATGAACACATTACATATTTGAGACCGAAATTTATGCGGGTTAAATAAATATCCAACATTAGCATAATTAACAAGATTGGGACTGCAATCTTCGAAATAAAATAAGATCATGTGTTTGATTCCATTTCGATGTCTCCTAGTAGGAGTAGAACTATACCTTGCTAACAAATTAACAGAAAAGGCTATATTGGGCCTTGTAGTATGTAACACCCCGATTTTCTGGAATCGAAATGTCACACGGTGCTCATGACCCCGAGGGACCACAAGCTAACCCTTTCTGATATCCGTAACTGAGCACTGCATAATAAATAGAAATAAATGCGGAAAACTAGCAAAAACTTGCCATAAGCTTCAAAGCATCTAAAATAATCAATACTAAAAACTGAATACTAATACATCTGTTCGAAAAAACTCTAACTGTCTGAATTGTGGAGTTGATGATACATGTCCCCAACTAACTCCGTCTACTGTAAATAAATTGAATCTAATGCGATAATAAAATAAGGATCATCCTCGAATGAAGAAGACTCACTGCTACATTTACTGCTGCTGACTGAGTCTGGACTGCTAAGGGTGCTCTTGGTCTCGTGATTCTGAACCTATGGTATAAGACACCATAGCGCAAGATAAAAGTATGCGTCAGTACTTTGAATGTACTGGTATGCTAGATGAAGTAAGGCTAAATGCAAGGGCTTATGCATGAACATAGCTCAACTGAATAATCATAAGAGTACTGAATGAGGACATATGCATGAATACACAACCATAACTGAAATCATCGTGACTCTGAATACTGAGACTCGAATACTGCTTTACTGACATCTAAACTCACTACTAATACTGAGAAACTGATTAACTGAATCTTATGATATTGATAATTGAGTACTGAAGTTGAGATCAGTCATATCTAGCGAGTGATCTCTGAATCTGATGATACTGAAGCTGATTAACTGAATCTACTCGTATCAATGACTGAGTTCAGAGCTTCCTACTATTGACTGACTAAATCTGTGATCAAACCTTTCTACTGGATGATCTCTGAATATTTTAATAATAGAAATGATGGACTGGGTTTGAGATCAGGCCTATTTGATGGGTGATCTCTGGATCTATTAGTACTGATTCAGATTAACTTTACGTGAGACCAGGCCTATCTAGCGGGTGGTCTATGAATCTATGGAACTATCTAAGTTCCTTACTGAGATGAGTGACCGTATCTGACAGCCCTAATTTCTGAGTTCTACTCTGAAGACTGATACTGAAATTGGAACTGTGGGAGTTCTCACTTAACCGACATGCCCCGAATTTGATCTGGTGGGGTCCAACCTATAACCCAGCTGGAAGGATGTCAATACCGTGCCACGGGTGAAGACCTCTGCTATGGTCAAGCCTCTCTAACTGGTGACCCTGAACAGGAAGTCAAGCCTAAGGCAGTATGATAGTCAAGCCTTAATATAACGGGTGACAATTGGTCCTGCGCTGGCTACGTAGTTCTGGAGTTCAGGGATTGTTGCTAACGACTCTCCTCTCTAATGGGAAAGACGTCATCCCTGCACTCGCTCGGTGCTAGCGACTACTCCCAACTGAAGGACTCTGAACTGATTCTTATACTGAACTAAACTGAATCGAATCTGTTACAGATTTGATTATCTTTCTCGACTGATCTGACTGAGCTTACTTGATTCCGTTATCTAACGGAATACTTCTAAATTCTACTTTCTGTCTGAATACGATTGAGTTCTGTAACTTACTGAGCTTTACTGAAATTTAAAGTGAGTACTGGGCTTGATTAGACGTAATACTGAGATTTACAGTGTTTCCTTAACTTCTGTCACTAACTGAAATATACTGATCGTAGAAAGACTGAGATTATCTTGAGACTGACTTGGCTCTAGACAAGCAGCTAAGTTTTCGGGTATTAAATACCCCTAGGACTCAATAACATAAATAGATAAGACATGACAACTCTTGCGTAATAATCATAACAATAGACTATCATTCGCAAAATAACCAATGAAGCATCATTTCGAGTACTTGGGAATCTTAAACATGTAATTGTAAAGGGAAGCATGCTATTGTCTCATAACTCATCCAACAAGGAGTTCACATGAACAGGAAGACATGCAACATATCATAATTCATTCATTTAGTCCTTTCAACAAACACTTAGCATGCACTAGTTGACACATGCTTGGGTATATTATACTTCATGTTACAATGACCCTATTTTCTTCACATAAGCAATTTATCAAGCATGTGGGAGGCACCCTTTGGTCATACAACTTTCAATACACCAAATTAACATAATTACATAATTCAACATGCTTCTTGAAGGGACTTTATCATGAACATCACATAACCAACACATACTAAGGTCAATACTTGCATCTTTATGATCACAACATGAATCAAAACTCCATGTCAACAAGGACTTCAACTTCAAACCATATAAATCATGAAAATTCACAAAAATATAATCTTTGAACTTTAAAAAGGATTTTTGAATTTCTTGGGTGGAAGGAACCCAAGAATCAATATCAAACATACCTTGCTATGAAATTCTTGAAAGATTCACGGTGAAACCTTGATGATTTGGGTCTTGGATTAGAAACCCTAGGTCTTGTTCTTAAAGAAAATTAAAAGAAAGCAATGATATTTGGATGAAATAATGAGAAATCTCGTGTTAAGGAGTACATATAGAGGAAGAAAAATGACCATTTTTCCCTTGGAATAAAAATTCAGAACTGGAAAAATCCCGATTTTATATGTTGGCGCGACGCGCCATAATCGCGCCAGCTTACTGGAAACTGGACAATTGGGAAACTGCTTGATGGCGCGACACGGTGGAAATCGTGTTGCCACCTTGGTTGCGAACTGGAAAGTCACCGCAATGTGGTGGAATCGCGGAGGCTCACTAGAATTTTACAATTGTCATTTTGGCTGGCTCTGTGATGCGCTAAAGTGCCAGGTGGCACACAGTCTCACTAAAATGGCTCTTACTCTTCGTTCGAGTCTCGGATTTGGACGAATTTGGTATCTACGAAAAGCTTATTCAATTCTCCACATAATATAGATTCAATATTAGGGAAATTCTACATGGTTTAAAATACTTCTCACTTGGGAAGTCATCCCTTACTCTTCTTAAGGATGAAACTCGACTTAAAGAAAAATTCGAGGTATTACATAGTAATTGCAAGATACATTAGTGTTGTGCACCAATTGCACTAAGATATGGCACTTCATATTTCTAATTTCAACAAATAATCTATTGCTTTTGAAAACTCTCAAAGAGTTTCAACAATATTCAAACCATCAATTTATCCTTATAAGGATAATAAACAAGTTTCCGTATGCTTCAGGTATTTTGAATCCTTTAGGGATTTTTATATGGATTTTTGTCAAGTGATAATATCAATATGTGTGACATCTTCAAGTGTTTGGACTGTAAATCAAATAATTTTTATGCTTACCAAGATGAAACTTTTCATGTCACTTGATAAATGTTTCTACGTCAACAGGCTTAAATAAATGTAGAATTCGGATTCTCGTAATCTTTTACAATATTGCACCAATATTGTATCAAAGATATCATTAATGATATATCATTTTGTATCGGTTCACAATGCGACATAATATTTTGAGATCTCATCACTTCATTATTTTCAGGTACCTCAACCTCTCATAAGGTTTCATGAAGTGTTATGTCGTAGGCTCTTCAAGAGCACAGTGCCTTCTTATTATGATTACTTGCTCCTTATCTTTTTCAAGAATTATTCTATCTGGAACCGATTAGTCTACCACGCTTCACGCATTCACGGAATTTATCCTTTAAGGACACAAAATAGGAGCACTTGCATCTTAACATGAGATGCTTTCGGCATTTAACTTGAATTATGTTTTGAATGAAGATTTGATGATAATTCTTAACATATCTCATAGTTGTTTATAATCTCCCCCTTATGTTAGGAAAACTAACATACATCCTCCATCTTCTTTGAGGAATCCACCTTTGTGCATCATGGTATATTCATTAATAGTATACCACACATCAAAACTATTAGATGAAATAGTTGGTTCCTGACCTTGTACCAATTGAGAGGGAAGAAATAATCATAATTTATTGATCTAATGCATACAACCGTTGTTGTATGCAACATATCATATTTCAGACCAACACATAAAATTTTATTCTCATTAGCAATGATTTAGCTATTTATCGAAGGCATTCAATGCCAAACCATCATCATCAAAATGAATTGTCTTGATTACACAATCTGAAAATTATGTGTTTAACTTAATTTTATTGAGCAAGCAACTTTATGAATGTCAAACTACAGGTTGACAATAAATGTACATGTCATCTTATTAATGCATCATTTCAACATATCACATGTTAGGTGAACGAACCCTTATTCACCTTTTATACTTTTCAGATTTTAAGGGATCCAATTCAAAAATTAGTTGGTGCAACCAACTTATCATGAGAACAGGTAACATTAAAAGTACTGAAAAATTTTCTAATTCTTTAATATATTCTCATTTCTCAGTATGCACATCTTTGAGATGTCACAATCATTCATGTCTATTTATGAGCTTTTATTCTAGCAAACTCCAAGTTTACCATGACATGTACATTTTACTTTAGTAAATTTTAGATTTACTATTACATGAATAAATTTCAGATTTACTACTTTAGAAATAGATTTCAAAATAATTTTTCTTGGTTATTCTGCCTCATTCAGAGGTGAGTTGTGATACCATCACAATCAAGTGAACGTTTGTATTGAAAATAATCAAAATTCTCATTCCCCAGGAATAAAATATAAGCATGCCTTCAGTGTATCAAATTTTGATAGCTTAGAACCTCTTTCAAAATATTGCTACTTCGGTAGCAAATCGAGGCATAAATTTATAGAATGTTTCTCTAACATATCTTATGATCATAATAAGCGTGTGAAAATATCATCACTTTTGATGATCATTATCATATTGTCCCTCCACGCGTATATTTGTGCATTCAATCACGTATCTTCTTTCAGACATATTATGCAATGCTACCACATTAACTTCAGAGAATGAAACATATTCAATGGGACAAATTTCATGTCTCTCACAAAAAATATATTGGTTTACCTTATCCATGATTATATCATCAATATGGTGCATTGATATTCATACTCAACGTCTTATCCATAATAAGACGTCTTAGGCTTATAAATCAATGGGACTTAAACACAATATCTTTCAGATTCAAAGCAACTCTTGCTTTTAAGAGTTATAAAGTACCATAAAATTTAACCACTAATAATGATCATAAACATAAATAAATTTAATAACAAATAATCATTTAGAATAGACCACGTAATTTCAAACTTGGGTAATAGCCTAGATGTTCACAATCCACTAACATAATTTTAATAATTGCATCAAATCTTTAGGCAAACAAAAATATCTCCACAAAATAATTATTCATTAATTCACAAATAAAATAAAAAGGAACGAAGGAAATTCCAAAACCCTTTTAAAATAAAACAGAGAAGTGATTATATGGTTAGATTTAAATATATGTCAATCTGAATTTTGCTTCAAACCAAACCAATTTATAACATACTTGCAAAGTCATTCTCACATAATAATTTTCATTGTGTAGCCACTAACAAAATCACTAACAACGACTAACGAAAAATAAGAAATAAGAAAAACAGAACTTGTTCATGAAGTGCTTCAATTCTCAAGGGTTTTGAGACGGGTGTACCAAGTTGTCCAATAAGTTCTACAAGTTGTCCAACAAGTTCACGACCATTCACACGTAGCCAAGCTCGGGAGTTACAAAAAATCTAAGCTATGTTCATTCAAATGGCCATGTGTGAGTTGGTACTTGAGCCTTCCAATGGATTAAATGTTTTTAAGTGTGAAGAGGAGCCTTGAAGTGTAATAAACTTACACTCCAAGGCCACCCCTTGGCAAGGGTAGGATGGTCATTTTTTATCTTACTTTGTGGACTAATATAAATAGATAGTGTTAGGGTTATTTTTGAGTTAGTTCATTCATATTTTGGAAGACAACAAATACTTTGTAATATTTTGGAACTTCTGTCTTCCATTGGAGAAGCCCCAATTCTGAAAACTCACTAGTAGAGTGATACTAGTGTTGTCTCTTGGCTAGAAACTAGGGTCTTGGGGTTCTTTGAGTTCCTCTTGGTACAAGTAAGAGCTTGGTATTAATATTCATTAATCTTAGGGTCCTTTCTCTTGTTAGGGTTCTTAGATCATTGAATATTGTGTGTCAAGTTACTATCCCTCTTGTAATCTTGTTAATCTTGTGTTGTTGAAATCTTGAAGTCTAGTGAAGCCGTATGAGGCTCTTTCGATTCACTAGCATTATTATTGACTTGGTTGTTCTTGTTTTTAATATCATTTTCTTATTTTAAAAACGTGAATCTTGAAGACTAGTGAAGCCGTGTGTAGCCTATTTCGATTCACTAGCACTTGTTGTTCATCTTGTTGTTCTTGTTGTTGTTTGTTTCTTGTGTTGTAAACTTGGGCTCGTATCATTTGGTATCAAATCTTGTGGTTGGTTTTGTTCCAACAAAATCAATCTTGGGTTTGGTAGTTGAAAAATACCAAAAAAAATAAAAATTAACAAAAAAATAAAGTTACTGAAATCTGAAAATTCCAGAAAAAAAAGAGAAATCTGTCCATTTTGTTCTTGGCCGAGAAAATTGTGTTGTGTTGTTGTCTTAGCCGAGATTGTTGTTTGTGTGTTTATATCTAGATGTTCTTTTATTTGTCTAGTTTGTTTCTTGTGTCGATTTCTTTCTCATCAACACGAAAGTTGTCTAAAGCTAAGTTGAGCTTAACATATTGACATTGCTATTGTGGACTTGAAGTGGTAGTATGATGAACTTGAAGTTGACTGAGTTTGTGTGTTGTTGCTTGACTTTAAAGTGGTCTATTTTTGGTGAATTGTGGTTGTGTTCTTGAAGTATTGTTGTGGTGATCATCTTGATCTTCTCATCATCTCATATCTTGACCACTATAAAGACTAAAATAGATCCAAAAGGGTTGTAAGACAAAGTTGTAAAGTTGTTTGTGAAAAGACTTGCCAACATCACTTCCTTGACTTAACAACCACTTTCCTTTAAAACAAGGAGCCTTGTCTTGTGGAACCAGTAAAGTCAAGCCTCATCTTTTTGAGTTGGAAAAAGTTAAAAAGTTACAGGACTTTACTTTTCCTCCAAAAGCAAAGTCATCCATTACAAAATTATGAAGATTAAGGCTTCAAGTTGTTGAACAAAATGTATGGACCCGTGACCAATTCCATGCAGCCACATCACCTTAATCACTGTTCACGTAATTAATTAAGCTCAATTTGGATATTCTAGTTTCTAATTTTTGATTCTTAGTTTCTTCTAATTGACTCGAGAACGAATTGCAAGCTGGTACATTCCTACTAGGTTTCAATTAGTCCTTTGAAGCCTTGTATTCGTGTCATCGTTTGTTTGTGTGCTTTTGTCATTTGAATATATTATAACTCCTTGACTCTAGTCCGACAAGAATTCTTTGAGTTTCAAACAAGAATCTACTCTGGACAAGAGCATACTCAAACCTTAAGAATTCATGGGTTACTAGCCAATCTACAACACTTGTAGAACTCGAGTGTGAGTGATCCGAGAGTGTGTGAGAGGGGAGAGGTTTTAAACTAACTTTTTTGTTGCTTGTGTAGGTGATACTTTGACAATGGAGGGGACCACGTCTCAAACCGTTGATTCTAATAAAATGGAGAATATGAGGGTCACTCTTGAGGCTATGATCCGAGCTCTTGAAAGGTTAAGCATGGAAGTGGGAGCCATAAGGGGAGAAGTGAAAACTATTAGTGGGAGGTTAGAACAAGTGGAGAGTCAAAGGAACTCTCATCCTTCTACTCCTCTATATGTTTCGTCAGTTAGACATGATAGAAATTCCTCCGTCACCGTTACTCCCGAAACATGGCCACAATTGCCAAATCCTTCACTAGCACCACTAAATGCAGCAAGCCAAACCACTCATAACCCCCTAAATCGAGACTCCAATAGACCAACCTATTTCCAAACTCTTCAAGTTCTGCAAGAGGGACTCGAACGTCAAATGCCTCTACAAAATCCAAACCCTCCCTTCCAAGCTCCACTAAACCAAAGACCACCACCTCCATAAAACCCAATCCCTCCAAATCAAGTTCCAAATATCCAAAACCATCCCATCCACTTTGAGAAATATTGTAGAGAGTATTATGAAGGGTATAGAGCCTTTGACGATGCTTACATAAGGGAAGAGGAGATGAGAGGGGGACGCGTGGATCCAAGAAGATGCCGAGGGTATAGAGAAAGGGAAAACCAACACCAAGAGAGAGATGTAGGCATCAATACCATCAAATTGAGCCTACCTATCGTTAAGGGTGAAAGTGACCCCGAGGTGTATCTTGATTGGGAGTCAGCGTGTGACAAAGTATTTCAAGTGAATGATATATCGGAGGAGAATAAGAGTTGTTATGCCATAGCTCACTTTGAAGGCTATGCTAACACATGGTGGGAATATGTCAAATAGATTGGTAATGAGTTGATTAATGGAAAACCACCACTATGGTTTTGGTTGAGATATCTAATAAGGCAACGGTATCTTCCCAAAAGTTATCATCATGAGTTGCTTGATAGGTTGTACAATTTACGACAAGGGAATCGAAGTGTGATGGAGTATTATGATGAGTTTGAATAACTCATGTTGAAACTTGATCATCGTGGAGAATAAATTGGCCATGACATCATTCAGTTCAAGTGTGGATTGAACAAAGAGATTTCCACTCATTTGGCGCTTCACAAGTTTGATACCGTTAAAGGAATTTTCCAAATGGCTCTTGAAATTGAAAGGGAGCTGAAAGAGAGGTCGTCGTTCAAGGCAAAGGGACCATCAACCTCGGGTTGGCCGAGGAGTAAAGATATGGTTCAACCATCTTCGGGTTGGCCCCAAAACAAGGACCAACCCGCCACTATAAGGCTACCCGAGCCTAAAACAGTCCACAAATTTCCTCCTCGGCAAGAAGCTCACAAGTATCCTAATCATAAAGGGTTCCAATATTTCAAGTGCCAAGGTTGGAGGCATAAAGCCAATGAATGTCCAAACCGACGGAATGTGATCCTAAGGGAAGGGATATTGTATTACCTTGGTGAGGAAGTGGGTCTTTAAAAAGAACAGAATGAGGCCGAGCCTCGAGATGGAGAGGAACCTAAAAATGAGACACATAATGATGATGATGATGATGATGATTGTGAGGATGCTTATCCACAAGAAGGGGAGTGTGTGGTTCCAAATTTTGTAGTGAGGCGTTCCATGATTAGTAAGGCTATAGATCATCCCAGCCAACGGGAGAATCTATTCCATACTAAATGCCTTGTGAAGGGAAGTGTGTGCACTTTGGTGATAGATAGTGGTAGTTGTGCAAATGTTGTTAGTGTTGCTATGGTGAACTTCTTGAAATTTCCAACTACATTTCATACTAGAACTTACAAGTTATAATGGTTGAATGAATGTGGTGAATTAAAAATCATGAGGCAATGTGTGATACGGTTTAAGGTAGGAAACTACCACGACGAAGTGCTTTGTGATGTAATACCAATGCAAGCGTGTCACTTGTTATTAGGTAAACCTTGGAAATATGATAGGTCTACCAAATATGATGGGAGGTCTAATCGATATACACTTGATAAAGATGGACGAAAGGTCACACTTCATCCACTTTTGCCTTCACAGGTGAATGAGTTGCATCAAAGGATGAGAGAATTGAAAGAAAAGGGGAAGAAATCCAAAAATAAAGAAAAAGAGGGGGAACCCGTAGGTGGGGTAGTGGGGATATTCGGGGCTGCCTCAACATCAAAGGAAAAATAAAACATGGTGATGTTGGCTAGAAAGAAGGTTCTCTTCGTGGATAATGATGAGGAGACACCCATGCTTCTTTTGGCACAATGTTTTAACACTAACCCCACTAATTCTTCTATTTCTCCTTTGATTTCTTGTGTGTTGCAGGATTATGAAGATGTTTTTCCCAAAGAACTTTCACAAAGGATGCCCCCGCTTCGGGGAATTGAGCACCAAATAGATTTTGTGCCGGGATCATAATTACCCAATAAATTGGCTTATAGGAGCAACCCGACGGATACCAAGGAATTGCAATGCCAAATTGAGGAACTCCTCAACAAAGGGTATATCAAGGAAAGTATGAGCCCTTGCGTGGTCCCGGTGCTACTAGTTCCCAAGAAAGATGGGACTTGACGTATGTGTGTTGATTGCCGAGCCATCAACAAGATAACGGTTAAGTATCATCACCCTATTCCTAGGATAGATGATATGCTTGATGAATTGAGTGGTTCGTGTTTGTTTTCTAAAATTGATTTGAGGAGTGGCTATCACCAAATCCGTATGCAATCAAGCGATGAATGGAAAACCGCCTTCAAGACCAAATTCGGTCTCTATGAATGGATGGTTATGCCATTCGGACTAACAAACGCTCCAAGTACTTTCATGAGGCTAATGAATCACGTGATGGAGACTTTTATCGGAAGGTTTATTGTTGTATACTTTGATGATGTGTTGGTGTATAGTAGGTCCTTAGATGAGTAAGTAAAATATTTACAATGTGTATTTGATGTCCTCCGAAAGGAGAAATTATATGCTAATTTAGAAAAGTGTTCTTTTGGTGTCCAAAAAGTTGTATTTCTCAGTTTTGTGGTGATTTCAAGAGGGGTTGAAGTGGATGAATCTAAGATTGACGCTATCAAAAATTGGCCAACTCCCAAAACCATATGTGAAGTGAGAAGCTTCCACGAGTTGGCTAGTTTGTATAGACGTTTTGTCAAAGGATTTAGCACCATTGTTTCCCCCTTGACCGAAGTGATTAAAAAGGATCGGCCTTTCAAGTGGGGAGATGAACAAGCTAAGGCCTTCAAGAACTTGAAATCTATGCTCATCTCGGCCCCTTTGTTACAATTGCCAAATTTTGACAAGACTTTTGAGGTTGAATGTGATGCTAGAAAAGTTGGTATAGGTACGGTTTTAATGCAAGAATTGAAGCCTATTGCCTACTTCAGCGAAAAGCTCAAAGGATCAACTCTAAACTATTCTACCTACGATTTAGAGTTGTATGCCTTGATTAGAGCCTTGTCCACTTGGCAACATTATTTATGGCCTAAAGAATTCGTGATCCGAACGAACCATGAGTCCTTGAAGCATCTTCCGGCACAAGATAAGCTTAACAAATGGCATGCCAAGTGGATTGGGTTTCTTTAAACTTTCCCTTATGTTATTCATTATAAGAAGGGTAAGGACAATGTGGTTGCCGATGCTTTATCTCGAAAACACGTTCTTATGTCTACTTTATCTTCAAAATTGATGGGTTTTGAGATCTTAAAGGAATTGTATCCCAAGGAGCCTCACTTTGCTCCTATCTATAGGGAATGAGAAGAATGGGGTAGGGACAAGTGGGATTCGGCTAGGGATTCAAATCCCTATGCCAAGTTTGACGGTTACTTATTTAAAGGTAGTTGATTGTGTGTACCCTCTAGATCTTGGAGAGAGTTATTTGTGAGGGAAGCATACAATGGCAGTCTAATGGGTCACTTTATGGACGAAAATACCCTCGGAATATTGGAGGAGCAATTCTATTGACCAAAAATACAGAAGGATATGTCTAGGATTTGCAGCCAATGTGTAGATTGCAAAGGAGCCAAATCACAGCTCCAACCTCATGGGTTGTACACCCCGCTACCCACCCCTTTACATCCTTGTCTTGATATATCTATGGATTTTGTGTTATGGTTGCCAAGGACTAGAAGAGGTCGGGATAGTATCTTTATTGTGGTTGATCGGTTTTCTAAGATGGCACACTTTATTCCATGCTCTAAATGTGATGATGCACCTAATGTGGACTTTTTGTTTATTGATAATATTGTCAAGTTGCATGGTGTTCCGAGGACCATTGTGATTGATAGGGACTCTAAGTTCCTAAGTCACATTTGAAAGTCCATGTGGGGTAGACTTGGTACCAAGTTGTTGTTCTCCACTTCTTGTCACCCACAAACCGATGGCCAAACGGAAGTAGTAAATAGGACTTTGGGTGCTATGCTACGTTCCATGATTAAGGGAAAATTGACTTCTTGGGAGGAACACCTGCATTGATTGAGTTTTCCTATAATCGTGTCATACACTCAAGTACGGGAATAACTCCCTTTGAGTGAGTATACAGTCTCAACCCCCTTACCCCTTTGGATTTAACTCTTTTTCCAAGTGATCTTATGAGTATACTAGATATAAGAAAGTGGGCAAATTTTATGAAAAAGTTGCATGAGATGGTGCGGCTTCGACTTGAGAAGAAAAATCAAGAGATTGCAAAGCGGGTAAACAAAGGGAGAAAGAAACACATTCTTAAACTGGGAGATTGGGTGTGGGTGAACCTTAGGAAGGATCGGTTTTCATCTCAAAGGAAGACCAAATTGATTCCAATGGGTGATGGTCCATTCCAAGTACTTGAAAGAATCAATGATAATGCCTACAAGATTGACCTTCCCCCAGAATACCAAGTGCACAACATTTTCAACGTGTGTGATCTTTCTCTAGTGGATGCGGTTGAGGCGACCGAATGTCGAATTTGATGTCAAATTCCTCTCAAGATGGAGAGGATGATACGGGTGTACCAAGCTGTCTAACAAGTTCTACAAGCTGTCCAACAAGTTCACTATCATTCATACGTAGCCAAGCTCGGGAGTTACAAAAACTCCAAGCTATGTTCATTCAAATGGTCGTGTGTGAGTTGATAATTGAACCTTCCAATGGATTAAATATTTTTAAGTGTGAAGAGGAGCCTTGAAGTCTAATAAACTTACACTCCAAGACCACCCCTTGGCAAGGGTAGGATGGTCATTTATTATCTCACTTTGTGGACTAATATAAATAGATAGTGTTAGGGTAATTTTTGAGTTAGTTCATTCATATTTTGGAAGAAAACAAACACTTTGTAATATTTTAGAACTTCTCTCTTCCATTGGAGAAGCTCAATTCTGAAAACTCACTAGTAGAGTGATACTAGTGTTGTCTTTTGTCTTGAAACTAGGATCTTGGGGCTCTTTGAGTTCTTCTTGGTCCAAGTAAGAGCTTGGTATTAATATTCATTAATCTTAGGGTCCTTTCTCTTGTTAGGGTTCTTAGATCATTGAATATTGTGTGTCAAGTTACTATCCCTCTTGTAATCTTTCAAATCTTGTGTTGGTTGAATCTTGAAGTCTAGTGAAGCCATGTGACGTTCTTTCGATTCACTAGCATTATTATTGACTTGGTTGTTCTTGTTGTTAATATCATCTTCTTATTCTAAAAATGTGACTCTTGAAAACTAGTGAAGCCGTGTGTGGCCTATTTCGATTCACTAGCACTTGTTGTTCATCTTGTTGTTCTTGTTGTAGTTTGTTTCTTGTGTTGTGAACTTGGGCTCGTATTAGGTTTCAATTACAAATATCTGGTATTTCAATTTTAGAGCACAGTCGTGCTGATAACGTGTTATAAAATAATATAGAATAAAGAAGAAGAGTAAAGAGAATAGAGAGTAATTCTTATTTCTCTTGAGGGGTGAATAAGAGGATCCTTGAGGATAATTTACAATGAATAATGTAGACATGTGATTTTTGTTCCTCCCCGAATTTTGACCTATTTTCTGATATTAAATATTTATATTTTGTCCGATATTATTTTAACTCTTATTTTATTTTTAATTATATTTTAGTTAAAAAATAATAATTAAATGAAGTTACATTTTGGGTATTTTATTTTTATTTCTATTTGTAAAGAAAATATATAAATAAATAAAATAATACAAGAAATTCAAAAATATATTTTTCTTTTAAATTTTAATAAATAAGCTAGTAGTTTTAATACTACCTTAATTATATTTATTTTTGGATATATATAAAATTTTATTGTATTTATTTAAATATAAAATTAATTAGTTATTATTTTTATTTTATTATTTTATTTATTTATTTATTATTATTATCTATAATAGTAATTAAAAAGAAAAGAGAAAAAAAAATCAAAATTTAAATTTTCTTATCTGTCTATAACTGTTCCCCCCGATTTCCTGTATCTAAGGAACTTCCCCCCCCCCCCCCACCCCAAGGATTCTACGTACATTATCACTCACTGTATCAGAAACATTAGACACTGAAAAAAAATCAGAGAGTGAATATCAGTAAAAAAAAAATCACACAAAAGAGGTTGAAGTTGAATTTGAATCACGTTCAAGTTTTTGAAAATGATATTTGAAGTTTTTGCTCCATTTTCATCACAGGTTTCTTTTAAATCCTGTATTTTATTTTATAAGTTTTGTTATAAATTGAACCATAACATGATTATTTTAGTGATTTCATGAATTGATATTGTATGAGTTTGTTGTAATGTCTGTATCTTGTGCATATTGTTAACAGTGAAAGAAATTAATATTATGCAGTAAAATATCTGATTTTTCATCTGTATATGATAAAAACAGAATAAAATATTGCTTACTCAATAATTTGTTACATTCACTGCAACACGTGCACACATCCACATAGTAGAAGGTAAAAATAGGATAGAAATATTGTACAATGCACACACAGAGAGAAAAATCAACAGAAAAAGAAAAAGATGGGAAATCAGTGAGTCACAAAAACACCCTCGCCGGAACCATTCCCTCCCAGGAATGTGTCAACCGTCTCCAAAATCATATTGGGAAACCACAAAAAAAAAATCATCACCCCGTCAAAATCGACTTATTTTCTGGTCAATTCAGACCGACTCTCGGCGAAATCGCCACTGTCGTCCCCCTTTTGCTCCAAATCCAGCGGAAGACCACCAGATCCAACCTTTCCTCGCCGGAATAAACCACCAACCGCCATCACCGCTGCCTCATTTCCCCTTTTTCCTCTTACCACTGTCGCGCCTCCTCCGGCGAACACATTCAATAACCAGATCCGGCGAAGCCCCCATGGCTGCCGCCCTTTTTTCCTTTCCCAGCATTTCACCGGCGAACCATTCGCCGGAAACGTCCCTCCCCGTTAACGACTAAAATTGATTCAATTGTCTAGGCGTGGTTATATTTTATTTGTTCCGCGATTATTGGGTTTGATTTACTGAGAAACATAAAATACTAGTTTTGTATTATTTTTATTACTTTCTTTCTATTTATTTATTTTTCTTATTAATATAATTTAACAAATATTTATTAAATTAATTTATCGCTTTAAATTTAGTTTGCTCAAGTTTACCATTAAGGTTGGGTAACACTTCGAGTAGGCAAAACTTTTAAACGCTAGGCAATTTTAGGCACGTCTTAAAAATATTCGTCTCAATTAAGAATGTGACATACACATATTTTCCGAGACATTTTTAATTCAAGGATGCAATAATGCACCTTGACAAATAGCTTTAAAAATTATTTTTTACCAATTTATTTAACATAAGAGGTGTAGACAGACATTTTTAGTATAATTAAAAAATGAGTGATTTTAGGTCTTAACATAATTTATTAAAATAATTTAAGTCAAGTATAAGTCAATAAAAGCGACCGTGATAGAACCACGGGACTCGAGGGGTGTCTCACACCTTCTCCTCGGTCAATAGAATTTTTTTACTCAGTTTTCTATTTTTTCAGACTAAAATAGAGAGTCATTTCATTTTGACTAGGGATTCAATAAAGGTGACTTGAAACGCCATAACTCGATTCCAAGTGGCGACTCTATAAATAAATTAATTCCTATTCAAAACCGTCACTTTAATTGAAAAAACCCTTCGATTCGGCTCCTCAGGCGAAAATGGGGCGTAACATCTCTGGAGACTCTGTTAGAAAATAACCAGGATTCGAGCTTATAATATTGACTTTTACTTGCTTTAATTATTGTTGATATTGTATTTTTTGGCCTAATGTGCTACTTGTTTCTCATTTATCGCTTTGATATTGTTGAACTGTATTTATAAATCGTCTTCTCTTGTGCACCCCATCTGAGTCTCTGAAATAGGATAGAAGGAATGCAACGCATGCATCCTACCTTTTTGTTTAGATAGCCGGAGTGTCAAGGCACCTGGTGAAGGATTATTAGTCACACATGTTACGCGAGGTTCGGATATGCAATGAAGGCGGAGTAGCACTGCTACCGAACAAGTTGTCCCTCCCCGACTCGAGTGTCCGCTCGAGTAAGCCAGTCTAGACACCTATCCCTATTAGGCTAAATTTAGAAAAACTGAAAACTTAGAATCTGGTTATCCCTATTAGGTTCTATTTTATTTGCATCATGTGCGTTTGACTTAGCGGGACTCGGCACAGGGGTCGGGTCTGCCTAGAACAGGTGAACCACTTTATAATGACCAACATGTGCATCTTACATGCTCTTTGACATTTATTTGGAAGGCTATTTGATTGTTAACAGGCTTTAGGCAACTTGGCGAAGTACAAAAAGTGTCTTGTCCTCCAAATTTAATTATCTTTTTCTAAAATAATAATAATAATTAATTTTTTTGAAATAAAAAAATAGTTTTTTTTAGTTAGTTTTCATGAACTACGAGGGTCTGATTCATACTCTTTAGTGGGATACGTAGGAAATCCTTTCCGGAATACGACCCTGTATTTTAAAAAAATTATTATTCACAAATTTATTGAAGGATATTTTAGAAAAAATAATAATAAAAAAAAAATGACTATTTTCATGAGTATTATTATTTTATCTTATTTTTCCTTTTCTTCTTTTCTTTTTCTTTTATCCTCAAAATTAATTTTAATACATGTTTTAATAGCCTGAACCTTTAGGGGTCATGAGCTAAATTTTTATAAAATAATAAAATATGTAAACATATATTTTTACGGTCTTGAACCTTTAGGGGTCGTGAGGCTGAAATTCTTTTTAGTACAACTTCATACATAAAATAATCATTTTTCTTTCTTTCTTTCTAAGTCATTATTATATTATTTTGGGATAATACCCACGAAAATCGCCGTTTCTTCTTCATTTTATCACTTTTCAACATTTTTTTACAATTACAACCATATTAAATATTTCAAATGATTCCATTGAATTTATGAAGAAAGTTTTTTCAAATAATTGAATGGAATCTTCCATTAATTTTTTATTGAAACTCGGAAGATTCAATTAGCGAGTTCCATTAATGGAAGATTCAACGAAACTCGCTAATTGAAAACTCAATGGAAGATTCAATTTCCATTAATGGAACTCGGAAGATTTGAAAAATTCATTAATGGAACTCGGAAGATTCGAAAAATTCATTAATAAAACTCAGAAGATTCAAAAAATTTAATTTCATATATGAAGCTATTCAATCTTCCGTTAATGGAACTCGGAAGATTCAATTTCCACGAAGCTATTCAATCTTCCGTTAATGAAACTCGGAAGATTCAATTTCCATTAATGGAACTTGGAATTAAATTAGCGAGTTTTCGAGTTTGAATCTTCCGAATCATTCATTGAGTTTCAATTAGCGAGTTCCATTAAATTATAACCATTAATAAATTTTCTGAGTTCCATACATGAAATTTAATTCGAAATCTTTCCATTAATTATAACCATTAATCTTTCCGAATTATAATTCCGAGCTCGAATCCATTTATAATTCCAAGTTCAAATTATAAATGAAACTCAAAAGAATCGGAAAAATCTTTCCATTAACTATAACCATTAATCTTTCCATTAATTCGAAAAGATTCCGAGTTCCATACATGAAATTTTTTTTCATGATTTTTCGAGTTCCATTAAGAAGAAAGAAGAATGAAAAAATAAATAAAAATATAAAACTTTAAATAATTATAAAATTAAGGGATTGTTTGGCAAAAAAAAGAGTTTTAAAATGTTTTTAACACTGTTCACGCGCTCAATGCGCGTGAATCACACGCAGTGTGCCAAGTGGCAGATATATGCCATTAAAATACGGAAAAAAAATATTTGGGGGGGATAATAGGACCCCCGCAAAGTTCAGTATACTCAACTGGTAATCCGCTCAAACTTCAGATATTTTCGTGGGTATTATCCCTATTATTTTAGTGTACTTAGTTATATTTTTTTCCAAACTTAAGGTTGAAATTATATAGAGGTATTCCTGGTAGAGTTGACCTAAATAAGTGTCACCCCTAAAAGAAATATTGGCATTCTTGTTTTTCTCACTTTTGAATTTGAATGAAATCATTTTTGCATCTGAGTCAAGTTTAATGGTCTCATTAATTCTCACGAGTCAAGTTAAAATATTCAAAAATTAGTAAATTAAGTTATGCCTAAGTCTAGGCATTTCCTAATCTCATGTCCTTGTCAATAGGTATAATATGTCTCCTCCAGTTCGTTTAAAGTGTCAAAAGAGAAAGAGAAATGGGAATATACCTTTACAGGTAGTGGATTGTACCCCTTTTCAACTTTGGTTGTGGTGGAACGAAATGGATTCATTTGATTATGACGAGATACATAAGTATTTGGATTTTTTGACAAGAATCATGACAATCAATCCTAGTAGGGAGGTGGTTGATGCATTGTTGACTTTCTAGGACCCAATGAACAATGTATTTTACTTTTCAGATTTTGAGTTGACTCTGATTTAAGAGAAGATAGAGGCCTATGTTGGATTTGGGGATATGCATCGAAAAAAACTTATAGCCCCAAGACTCATATCGATAAACAGATTCTGCAAGCTCATGAACATACAGAATTTAAAAGAAGAATCATTGGAAAAAGGTTGAATCTCTTTGCAGTTCATGTATGAAAGATACGGAAGGCAAGGCGGGTTTGAGAAATTCGGTAAACAATTCTGTAACTAGGGAAGTTTTGAGGCTTGGAAATTTCAAAGACGATTTGCATTCATGGTAGCCTTTTTAGACACTGTGGTATTTTCGAGGAAAGAGAGAAAAATTAATATTCGTTTAGCTAGAGTGGTACATATACAGATTAAGAAAAAAGATTACACTATGGTACCAATGATCTTGGCCGATATTTACCGTGCTCTGACCATTTATCAAAAAGGAAAAAGTTTTTCGAGGGATGTAATATCTTGCTACAGATGTAGATTGTAGAGCATCTTTATCAACGTCCTATGGTGGCTCCTGAATGATTCAATCACATCAAGGATTACGAGGAACGAATGGAGAAATATAAGTGCCCAGAAAGAATTAGAGATTGGGATAAGCTTTTTCGTTCTCTGAGGGCAGATAAAATCACTTGGAATCTCCCTTGGTTCCCTTGGAGGCAAGTCATACATAGTTCTGTCATTCGACCTTTCTTGTTATTAATGGGTATTAAGGGTGTTCAACCGTATGTTTCATTAAGGGTTCTACATCAGCTAGGCAGACGTCAAATAATTCCCACAATAGAAAACATGAAAAAGTTTGTGTTTGAGGTTAGACTAGAGATTCCTCTTTCGGAGAGATTGGCCCAGCAGATTTGGAATGGTTGTCATCTCATGGCAATTGAAACAATGGTCATAGAGCGTAAGAAAGGAAAAGTACACCTAGACTACCGTGAATGGTTTGAAAAACAATCACCTCCACCAGTCAGACCGGAAAGATCGATTAAGGGACCCATAGATCAATAAGCTGCAATCAGGATAGGGATCAAGAAAACCATGTGAGAACATCATGATGCCAACCAAGTTTTGAGAGTGGAATTAGAGTGCGCTAAGACAGCTTTGATTCGACAACAAATGGATAGGGATGCAGAGAATAAAGTGAGATTTAAGTAAGCACTATTGGAGGTAGAGAGAGATTATCAGTCCATTATTTGGGTGCTAAATACTGATCTAGAAAGAGCAAGGTCAAGAATAGAAGAACAACAGAGGGAATTTGCTGAAGAGAAAGCTAAGTCATCGGATATTGAGGTCGCACTTCGAGGACAGATTAAATTGGCTACAACTAGGGGATCACATGTTGCAAAACTTGTCGCATCTCACCGCCAGCAGTTGCAAGAAGTTGAAAAAAACATGCAAGAAGAATTTGATCGAGAGAGATCTCAGTAGATATGTGAAAGATGGATATTGCGATAACAACTGGAGGTTGTTTCCGCTCATGAACAACGTCCAAGAGAGATTATTGATTTTCGTGATCGGCAGGCCCAAGGATGGGATCAGTTCTTCAGTTTTCCTCGAGAAATGGTCCACATGTGGCACAGGATATTACCAGAATGGGTTTGGACTACCAACAGTTGAATCGATAGCAATTTATGGCACAAGTACCAGCTTTCACCCAGCGTCTCACCACTTCATTGGAAGAAATATACTTGGATTTGGGAGGTCATATTAAGATGAAATCTTCTTGATTGAGCATGTCGAAGTTATTAGAATCAGTTGAAGACCTTGAGACATTGGGGTTTTGTTGAATGGATGGATAGTTATTTTCTTTGTCATAGTTTTTTGGTTTCAATTTTAGAACTACTTGTTTAGATGTTATGTCTTTTAGGTAATGTTATTTGTGTTAAAGTTTAGTGTTATTTGTCAGATGTCAGTCAGTAGGTTTTATCTTAGGAGTTATGTCATTTGTTTTGTCATATTTGTATTCAAAAATTATGGATTGTTATGAAGTTGGCCGCTTATTTCTATATATGTTACATAAATTTTACTTCATTTACTCTATTTATTTTCTTAAGAAAAAAAAATAAAATATTTTTTCTAAAGTTTTCCTGAACTATGTAAGATCTGATTCATGTCCTGGCATGATACGTAGGCAACCCTCCAAGGGGTTCGATCAAAACTTTTTGAAAAAAAGGTGCGCCTAGAAAAGCCAGATTAAACACAAGGCCTTCCATGATCGGTTGGGAAATGCATATTGAAGCATAACATACAACGTGGCATTATAGTGTGTTAAATATGTAACACTCACCCGTTTACTACTTGGTCACAGAAAATATAAAGTAGTTGGTGGTTGGTTTGTGGTTTAAACTGGCATCACGTCCGTACAACACAGATACAAAGGAAAGAAAAAGATGACCCGCAAAGAGGGTGTAGGGTCTGACGGTAAGAAAGAGCAAAATCAGTTAATTTCGCAAAAATTAGCATCAATGGAAGAAAATAAGTTATTGAAACAACAAATAGTGGAGATGTACCAAGCTTAGTTGAATGGACAAGCCCCACCTTCCTCAATCCCTGGACTTTCAAATACGAATGATTCAAATCCCGCTCAAACTCAAACTGGTGATCCAATTTACCCACCTGGATTCGACCCATATGCTAATGTGTCTGGCGCTGCTGGTACTTCTACCATGCAGCCACCAAATCCATCTGTCATAAACAACTTGATTTTCACTCCTGTAGCAGCAGCTACTACGGGTCCTCAATCAATAGTATAGAAGAATATGAGTGAGCCAAGTCATGATCAATTGTATCATCCTGAAGTGACTTTCAAACCCTCAAATCCACATTATCATGCTTATCAACATAGTTCTCCTATTGTGATTGAGAAGACTGTTAAAAATAAAGAACAAGAAGAGATGGCCAGGAAAGTGAGAAGTTTAGAGCAGAGTATGAGAAATATGCAAGGATTAGGAGGACCAAAAAGTGTTTAATACAAAGATTTGTGTACGTTTCCTGATGTCCATTTGTCGTTAGGGTTCAAAATGCCAAAGTTTGACAAGTACGAAGGTCATGGAGATCCTGTGGCTCATTTGAAAAAGTTCTGCAATCAATTAAAGGGAGCAGAAGGAAAAGAAGAACTATTGATGAATTACTTTGGAGAAAGTCTGGCAGGGATAGCTTCTGAATGGTTTATTAACCAAGACATTTCGCGTTGGCACGTATGGGATGACATGGCTTGGGATTTTGTTCAGCAATTTTAATATAACATTGAGATAGTGCCATATCGTACCACACTTGCCAATATGAGAAAAAAGGCAACTGCAAGTTTTCGAGAATCTGTTGTTAGATAGAGAGAGCAACTGCAAGAGTCAGACCATCGATAAAGGAGTCTGAAATGAATGATATCTTTCTATAGGAACAAGAACCTGATTATTTCCATCATTTGCTTTCTACTATTGGAAGTACGTTTGCTGAGGTTATTAAAGTCGGAGAGATGGTAGAGAAAAGAATTAAGTCCTGAAAAATCATAAGTCAAGCTGCTTTGAAAGCAACAACACAGACAATTCAAAGTGGTTCAGGAATTTTTGGTGGAAAGAAAAGAAAAGAGGATGTAGCTACTGTTGTGCCAGGTCCACAACAAAATTGGAGAGGTGCGCGTCACCCTTACACACAATCTCAATCCCAAATTTATGTCCAAGACCCATATAACCATCTACGACACTATGTTCCTCTACAAAATCCATTATATTTCATTCCATCTCCTCAGTATTCTATCTATAATGCACAACCATATGTCCGGGCTCCTTCTTACCCGCAATGGCGTGCACAAGCCATCCAGAATTATCCTCCAGTCCAACAAGTTCAAAGAGGCCCCCCTAAGTCTAATTTCCAGCCTAGAGCGAACTACAGAAAGGCTAATGTGGGCAAAGATAATTTCACTCCTATTGAAATATCTTGCGCCAGCTTGTTTCAGAGGTAGAGAAACATGAATGTTCTAAGCCCAATTGAGAGAAGGATCTCAAATCCTCCCCCGAAGAACTTGGATTATTCTAGAGGATGTGCATACTATTTCAAAGCCCCAAGGCACGACATAGAGAAATATTGGTACTTGAAAAGAGCAGTTCAAGAGCTGATCGACACGCAACAAATCATGGTCCAAAGTTCAGATGCTCCAAATATTAAGCAAAATCCACTACCAGATTATAATGAAACAAACATGCTTGAGGTGATACCTAGTGGTGAAGATGTTGTGATTTTATTCAAGCCCATCGTTAAGATAAAAACTGTTATGGAAAAGTCAGCAAATGTTGTGGATTTAACAAAGGTAAAACCTGCAGAAGTAAAGGAGGAAGTAACAAAACCCAAACCGTCGAATACTTCTTTAGTTATGGGGAAAGAAACTTTAGAAAGTGTTGGGTCAGGTCAGATAAAGCCAAAACTTATCATTCTCGGAAGGCCCACCAAGCCGCTCTTAATCATAAATGGAGCTCTCATAACTCCAATTGTGATTAAGTCAATGTCACAACTTCATATGGTTAACACCAAGACAGTTCCTTGAACTAAAATCCCATTATGGTAACATACAAAGGGAAGAAAGTTACTGAAAAAGTCGATGGAGTAGGAGGATTAACCCGTTCGGGAAGGTGTTATGCTCCTGAAAGGTTAAGGAAAGCTAAACAAGGCAATGAAGATCGAATTCTAGTCAAGAAACTAGTTACTGAAGAAGAGGATGAAGAATTCCTAGAGAAGATAAAATTGCTAGAATATTCTGTTGTGGAACAATTAACGAAGACGCCAGCCCAGATTTCTTTGTTGTCTTTATTGATACACTCGGGGGAGCATCACAAATCTATAATAAAGATTTTAAATGAGGCACACGTGCCAAGTGAGATTAAGGTGAACCAATTGGAGAAAATTATTGGTAGAATCTTTGAGATAATAAACAGGATTACTTTCTCAAATAATGAATTACCCGTAGAAGGTACCAGACATAATCGAGGCCTCTATATTATTGTGAAGTGTGATCCTTCCTATGTCACTCGAGTATTGATTGATGGAGGATCTGGAGCTAATATTTGTCCTATGTTAACTTTGCAAAAGCTAAATGTTAACGTGGAAAGGATCCAACCTAACAATGTATGCGTTAGAGGATTTGACGGAGCAAAAATGGATGTCATTGGTGAGATAGAGCTTATATTGACAATAGGGCCCGTGGATTTCCAAGTGTTGAACATCCACGCTTCATATAATATGTTATTGGGAAGGTCATGGGTTCATAGTGCTAGAGCGGTTGCATCTACATTACACCAAATGGTCAAGTTTGAAAATGACAAACAAGAAATAGTTGTTCATGGTGAAGGGGATTTGTCTATGTATAAAGATTATTTTGTTTCATCCATTGAGGATGATAATGCAGATGGAGCGTCGATTTATCAAACTTTTAAGGCAGTGGCTGTTGAGCATATCCTCAAGGGGAATCTCATCGCAAGACCACAATTGTCCTCTGCATCTGTTATGGTAGTAAACAAAATGTTGAAGCATGATTTTGAACCAGGAAAAGGTCTAGGGATGTCTTTACAAGGCAGGGCTCATCCAGTATACCTCTGTGAGATCTTTGGTTTGGGATACAAGCCTACTTTTGATGATAAAAAGAAGGCTAAAAACGTAAGAAAAGTTCATGGTCACTTGCCAAGAAAATATCGCCACTCAACGAGTCTTTCATCAAAGTCGGTGTTGTTGGGTCCTCCATGTTACCTGCCTCAGAATCAAGAAATGGTGATGATACAGAATTAATCGGCCTTTTCCAGAATATGTTCATTGAATTCGATATGGTTGAAATTTGGGAAGGTACCAGCAATACAGACGTGCAGTTTACTGACCCTGATGTCCAGCTTAACAATTGGGAGGCCACGTCTCTCCCTACTTTGAAGGAGTCTTGGTAGTTTGTTTATTTTTCTTTCTGCAATTTGAATCATTCTAGGATTATAATTCAATTCTTTATCTTGTTGATTTTAGGTTAAAACTCTTTTATCTTTGTTTTTAATGAAATGTAGTTTCCCTTTATTTTATTTTTAGTCTAATATTTATTTTCTATTATACAGTTCTTTCTATGACGATTCTAGTGATATGACATACATGAAGAATTGTCAACCAGGTTTAAAAACCCAATGTAATAATGAAATAATGAATAAAGAAGTTGAATATGATGAAGAGGAAGTATTTGATGAAATAAGCAAAGATTTCAAACAGTTTGACACTAAGTCAAACCCAGTATGGATGAAATTAAGGCAATCACTTTACGAATCAAAAGTGACTTGGTCTTCAATGAGAAGGTCCATCTGAAGCATTTTGAATGAGATCCATCATAGGATATATAGTTTTCATTGTTAGGAGAAGAAAAAAGAAGTTGGCTCCCAAAAAGACATGAGTCATTTATTATGAGAAACATGCAACACAAGTGAACCTTTATGTTTCATAAGCATGAAAGAATGACACACGTGCATTGCTTAGTGAAGGTCAATGGTGAAAAAATGTGTATGATCTCATATTTCACTCTCAAATTACATGTTATGGACTTGCATTTTTAAGGATTGATATGACGAAGGCATTTCATTCTGCTATCCAAATGTTGTGTCATCCTTTGTTACCCCTTTTTGAGCTTTAGTTTTATTTTCTTTCATATCTTTCTTTTGAAATCAAAATAGAGTTTGAAAAAAAAAAAGAGGAAAAAAGAGAGCCAGAAACAGTGTCAAGAAAAAGAAATAGAGTTCGAAAAAACTCAAAAAGAGAAAAGTCGAAGAAAGAGAAAAAAAGAGTAAAAAAAAAGAAAAATCAAGCAAAAGAACAAGATTTCATGAACTACATTGGACCTGATTCTTGCTATGACAAGATACGTAGGCAGCCCTACTCTGGGGTTCGGTCCAACCAAAAGAAAATTCAAAATTATCCAGTATGAAATAAAACTGGGGCAAAAGATTATTTTTCATAAAAGTTGATTTCAAAAGTTGTATGCTTCGCCCAATGTCATGTATATTTTTGAGCTTCATGCTGCCATTTTTATTCTAACCATTTTCAAAAGCCAAGTTACAACCAAAGAAAGCCCTTCAGATCGATCTTTGAGAATGTCAAGGTAAACATGTTTGAGTGCATGATGCTTCATACTTTGGACATCGGTGAAAATCCCAAAGGTCACCGTAAGAAGACGATGAGCTGAGAGAGAAACAAAATGAGATAGGCTCATTGACGAAAAATTCATTGAGATGCCACTAGCCGAAGGAGGATTGTGATCTAGAGGGAGCATGTTCAAGAATGACTCTATTTCAAACTCAATAAGTGGGCAAAAGTTGTAATGATTGATGTGGATAGATCGGGTTGCTTAATTCAAAATGCATGTCATAATTGCTTGAATCGGCTACCACACCCAAATAAGTTTTTCTTTTGTTGTTTCGAAAAAGAGACATCAACTGTTTTATTTTACTTTTATTTTTATTATTTTTTGTATCTTTGTCATCAAATGAAAAATTATCGTCATTTTTTGCGTATTTTTTAGTCGAATTCACGTCAAGTCAAGTGAGAAAGACCTTCAAAACTTGCTACCAATTCCTTCAATTGGGCTCGTGGAAAGATTAAAAGTGTATTAGAAATTGAATCCAGAGGCATCATGCAAGAGAAATATGATTTGAGTCAAGAGTCTCAGTAGTTAGAATTTGGGGTCAGAATTACGACAAGTCAATGAATATTTATCAAGGATTGGAAAAAGGAGTTGAGTATGGCAAGTGCAAGAGTGATCACTTTAAAAGCCAAATGCCACAAACCAACCACATGTTTTAAAACACATTTTTTTTTGTTTGAAACAGAGATGGATGTTGTTTTCACATTAAAGTTTTCAAATAAAGGGATGCAATTCCACACTTATGTCAACGCAAGAAGCATGGTTACAACACACGATGCTGGATCTCAGTTATGATAAATTTTATTCTTTGTGATATGTATTTACCAAAGTTATTCCAGGATTTGATTTATCCTTTCACTATATTTTTCAAAACATTAAGATCCGGTGATACGCACAAATTTTGTCAGTACAGACTAGGGCAAAAAAGTTTTATGTATGTTGTATGGGATTTTACTTTTCTGCTCAGGACCCTACTGGATAATGGGATTTTACTTTCTGCTCAGGACCCTCCTGGATAATGGGACATTACTTTCTACTCAGGATCCTCTTGGATAATGGGATTTTACTTTTCTGCTCAAGACCTTCCTGGATAATGGGATTTTACTTTCTGCTGAGGACCCTCCTGGATAATGGAATTTTACTTTCTGCTCAGGACCCTCCTAGATAATGGGATTTTACTTTTCTACTCAAGACCCTCCTGGCTAATGGAAAATTATTTTATGCTCAGGACCCTCCTGAAGATTGAGAATTTATTTTATGTCCAGGACCTTCTTGGAGAATGAGAATTTATTTATGCTCAGGACACTCCTGGATAATGGGATTTTACTTTTTGCTCTGGACCCTCCTGAATAATGGGAATTTATTTTTATGCTCAAGACCCTCCTGGAGAATGAGAATTTATGTTATGCTCAGGATCCTCCTGAAGAATGGAAATTTATTTTATGCCTAGGACCCTCTTGAAGAATGAGAATTTATTTTATACTCAGGATCCTCCTGAAAAATGGGATATTATTTTTCTATTTCACCATTTACTTTGAGTTCAGGAATCCGCCTAAAGAATAGGGTGAATATTATCATTTGCAAGTTCAGGAGCCTGCTTGAAGAATAGGGAGAATATTTTCAAGTCTAAATCAAAAGAAAGTTTGAAGAAGATGTCAATTGTTAAGTTTCTCTCCAATTCCAAGAATCAATATGGAGGAACATTTCACATTTCAAGTCCAATTCAAAATAACGACTATCTCATCACTTGAGAAGTCACGAAGATTCAATTCAAGATTCTAGAAAGTTACATAGATAGGATCTTTTACTTGTATCTTCTTTTTCTATTTTTGTTTGAATGTAAAAGAAGAAGTTGCGAACCGAAAACTCGACGGAACCTCACTCAACCTCTAACTCATTTTCTCACTATTTTACCTTTGAACTACACGTGACCTGATTTTCTTATAACCCAAGATAGGTTGGAAGTCCAAAACCAGGACTCAGGTCACATCTTTTCTTGCCTTTTATTTTATTTTATCCTTACCTTTCGACTAATTGGAGGGTCAAAAATCATATCTTTCTACTTCTTTGTATGAAAACTCTATGAGATCTCACACAAAAAAAGGCAAAATGTAGACATGTGATTTTTTATCATCCCCGAATTTTGATCTATTTTTCGATATTAAATATTTATATTTTGTCAGATATTATTTTAAATCTTATTTTATTTTTAATAAATTTTTAGTTAAAAATAAATAATTAAATGAAGTTACATTTTGGGGTATTTTATTTTTATTTGTATTTTTAAAGAAAAAATATAAATAAATAAAATAATAGAAGAAATTTAAAAATATATTTTTCTCTTAAATTTTAATAAATAAGCTAGTAGTTTTAATACTACCTTAATTATATTTATTTTTGGCTATTTATAAATATTTATTGTAGTTTCTTAAATATAAAATTAATTAGTTATTATTATTATTTTATTTATTATTTATATTTGTTATTATTATTATTATTATTATTATTATTATCTATAATAGTAATTAAAAAAAAGAGAGAAAAAAAGTTTCAAAATTGAAATTCCCTTATCTAGTTATAATTGTTCCCCCCAATTTCCTATATTTAAGGAACTTTTCCCCCCACCCCATGAATTCTATGTACATTATCACTCACTGCATCAGAAACATCACCCATTAAAAAAAAATAGAGAGTGAATATCAGTAAAAAAAAAAAACATCAAACAAAAGAGGTTGAAGTTGAATTTGGATCACGTTCAAGTTTTCGAAAACGATATTCGAAGTTTCTGCTCCATTTTCATCACAGGTTTCTTTTAAATCCTGTATTTTATTTTATAAATTTTGTTATAAATTGAATCATAACATGATTGTTTTAGTGATTTCATGAATTGATATTGTATGAGTTTGTTGTAATGTCTGTATCTTGTGCATATTGTTAACGGTGAAAAGAAATCAATATTATGTAGTAAAATATCTGATTTTTCATTTGTACATGACAAAAACAGAATAAAATATTGCTTACACAGTAATTTGTTACATTTACTGTAACACATGCACACATTCATATAGTAGAAGGTAAAAATAGGATAAAAATACTGTACAATGCACACACAAAAAATCAACAGAAAAAATATGAAAAATCAGTGAGTCGCGAAACCACCCTCGCCGAAATCATTCCCTCGCCGGAATGTGTCACCCGTCTCCAAAATCAGATCGAAAAACCATAAAAAAAACCATCACCCCGTCAAAATCGACTCATTTTTGGGTCAATCCTGGCCGGCTCTTGCCGGAATTGCCACTGTCGGCCCCCTTTTGCTCCAGACTGGCGGAGGACCACCAGATCCAACCTTTCCTCGCCGGAATCAGGACCAACCGCCATCGTCGCTGCCTCTCTTCCCCTTTTTTCTCTTACCACTGTCGTGCCTCCCCGACAAACGCATTCAATAACCAGATCCGGCGAAGCCCCCATGGATGCCGCTCATTTTTTCTTTCCCAGTGTTTCACCGACGAACCATTCGCCGGAAACAGCCCTCCCCGTTAACGACTAAAATTGATTCAATTGTCTAGGTGTGGTTGTTTTTATTTCTTCCGCGATTATTGGGTTTGATTTATTGAGAAACATAAAATACTAATTTTCATTCTTTCTATTTATTTATTTTTGTCATTAATATAATTTAACAAATATTTATTAAATTAATTTATCGCTTTAAATTTAGTTTGCTCAAGTTTACCATTAAGGTTGGGTAACACTTCAAGTAGGCAAAGCTTTTAAATGCTAGGCAATTTTAGGCACGTTTTAAAAATATTCATCTCAGTTAAGAATGCGACATACGCATCTTTTCCGAAATATTTTAAATTCAAGGATGCAATAATGCACCTTGACAAATAGCTTTAAAAATTATTTTTCACCGATTTATTTAACATAAGAGGTGTAGACAGACATTTTTGGTACAATTAAAAAATAAGCGATTTTAGGCCTTAACATAATTTATTAAAATAATTTAAGTCAAGTATAAGTCGATAAATGCGACCGTGATAGAACCACGGGACTCGGGGGTGCCTCACACCTTCCCCTCGATCAATAGAATTCCTTACCCGATCTTCTGTTTTCGCAGACCAAAATAGAAAGTCATTTTCTTTTGACTAGGGATTCAAAAAAGGTGACTTAGAACACCATAACTCGATTCCAAGTGGCGACTCTGTAAATAAATTAATTCCTATTCAAAACTGTCACTTTAATTGAAAACAAAAAAAAACTTCGATTCGGCTCCTCGGACGAAAAAGGTGTGTGACAAATAAAATCCAAATTTACTCCTAATTTCTCACTAAAAGACAGATACTTCAAATCATGATAGATATCAATTAGATCTTGATAGATCTTATTTATATTCTTGATAGACATTCATTATAATGTAAATACATTTATAACACTTGTAACATAATTGTAAGAGGTAAAATTATCCCTTCATTAATGATATAATTGTATACAATTGAATTAAATTCTAAATAATCTGTGGCCTTCCTTTCCGGGAAATTACACAAACATAATTTTTTAAAAATTACACCTACTTTCAGAAAACTACATACATAAAAAATATTCTAATTTTTAATTTTTAATTACAATTTTTCATATTTTTCATATTTCTATGAACTGCATTGAAATGAAAAAAAACCATAACTAAATATGAAATATCTCTAACGAGTTTTGATATGAATTAATTTTGTTATCACTCGTATAGAAAACTCCTTATTTTTAATTTTTCATAGCAACATTTCTTGATTTCTGAAATAAAATCATATATACCCTATAGTAGTGTATATGTAGGTGTTGTAGGTTATGTAATTTAATTGATAGTTTGAGATTATAAAATATTTTATTTTTTTACTAGCATTTGTATAACTTTCCCTTTTCTTTATTGGTGCACATAAATTTCTGACCCAACTCAAATGAATCCGATCTAACAAAAATAAATTCATCTTATATTAACGCAACTAAGTGATAAAATATTTCTAATCTTCTGTTTATTACAGCTCCTACTTAACTCCTCTACAAACAACTTATATTAATTTTTTTCCATGCTAGTAAAAGATCAATGAAACTTGTAAATACAAATAACATCCTTAAAAAGCTATCCAGGTTATTAAAAAAAATAAAATCAATAGATCACTTCCTAATATTCACTTCAACCCAGTTTGTTTGCCACTTTTTTCTTTAATTGCTTATGCACTAATTGCTGAAAACGGGAGGTGAAAAACATAATTTTATTGCTTAGCTGTGTTAATTTAAAATGAGTTTTGTGTTGGGTTAGGTCGTGATTGGATTGGGTTAGAATATTTTGTTGATCTATAAATAAGTGTCATGTGTTTAATCAAATACTTATCATATAATTGTACCGTTCTCAAAATCATGTTAGGGTGCCTACAGACAAATCTATAATCTATATTTATATCTATAATCTATATTTATATCTATAATTTATAATCTATAATCTATAATATATTAAAAGTGTGAAAACCTTTAGAAATGTGATTTGAACTTTTTGCCCTTCATTAAAAATTCTTGTAATAGACAAAATTGTCTTTTTACTATTTTATTTAATTTATTGTTTAGTTATTCATATAATATTTAAAATTAAAGATTTTAAAATACATTATAAAAGGAAAATATACTTTATAAATTAAAGAGTCCTAAAATATATGGTAAAACAATATTAGGAAAATTAATAAATGAGGACTCTTAAAAAGTAATAAGAAGTGAAGTATAAAATTAGGAGTCTTACGTGATTTTAAAAATATAAATTATATTGATTTTGGTAAAATAAAAAATCTAAGATACTGTTGACCCAAAAAAAATCCTTTTGGTAAAATAAAAATTAACGATTTTGGTAAAATAAAAAATCTAACATACTTTTGACCAAAAAAAATTGCTTTTGGTAAAATAAAAATTAACATATTTTTGGCAAAAAAAAAATTATCTCACAAAAATATTTGTTACACCTAAAAATTGTTGTAAATACTATCATTTATGCTAAACCTTGAAAATCAATAACCAAATGCATATTACCATAAATAATTTGATAAGTTGTTTTTTTTACTTTTCTCAAAAGAATAATTAAAAAAATTCATATTTGGGTAATCTTTTTTTGGAGAAAAAATTTTTGGGCTTCTATAAATTGAGTTTTCCCCTACAACAATGTAATAACATCAAGTATATTTTTATAACTATTTTTTCGATGAGCTCTGAAGATGTCGTTTATATCATATTGTTCTAATATCTCAATTATCAAATTATTTTGTTTTAGTTTCTCTTCTATTCAAGCTTATATTGTTGATAATGAATGTTCGATCGGACTTTAAAAAAAATTTCGTGTTAAGATTAGATTTAATAATATTGTTCTAGTATATCAATTATTGTAGTTTTTGTTTTGTTACTATTTGTATTTTTTCTGCTTAATACAGGTGGTAGATGAACGTTTAGTCAAGCTTTGATGAATTTTTTGTAAAGATAAGAATTTAATAATATTGTTCTGATATCTCGATTATTGTATTATTTTGTTGTATAGTATACAAGTGGTAGATAAATAGTCGGTCAGGCTTTGAAGAATTTTTATTTTAAGATTTAGGATTGATAATATTGTTTTGTTGTAGATTCCGATCTATTATAATCTACTATTTTTGTTATTATTTGTTTTGTGATAATTCACGTCGTAGGAGACAATCAAGATACTAACACGTCACGCATGACTAGATGCATAAAACTGTTTATATTCGATCTTTAAAGTTAATTGCTATTTTTCAATAAATTATTTTTCTTTTATATATTTTATATTGATTGATGGCTTGACGTGAAGAACACGTGCAACGCACGTACACGTGACTAGTGTTATTGAAAGACCTAAGCATATTGTGTGCATAAATCTATATTTATAATATATTGAAAGTGTGGAGACCCTTAGAAAAGTGATTTGAACTTTTTATCCTTCACTAAAAGTCTTCGCAATAGACAAAATTGTCTTTTCATCTTTTTTTTTCAATTTATTATTTAATCAAATTACGAACTCCTATAAATATATGGATAGAAATTAAGCACCCCTAATATACAGGGATAGAAATTAAGAATTTTTTTTATATATATGGAAAGAAATAATAGTAGAATATATATGGAATCCTTGTTTTAGTTTTTTCTCTTCACGTTTTTGGCTTTCTTTTTTGAGTAGGAATTCTTAATATTAACCTTTTTATTTACTTTTTTGGTTTAAAGTCTTCCATATATATAAAATAATATTATTGCACTATCTCATTTATGAACTTCATAGTCCAAGTTGTTTTTCTTTCTTTAAGAATTTTTTTTTTATACATTTTTCTTATTACTTTCTCTTATGCTTTTCGCCGTGAATATATTATTCATATGTTTTTATCAAAATTGCAGGTTCTTGAAGTGAGTTTGTGTAGAGGTATGTTTTTCTAAAATTTGAGATTGATTTTGAAGTTTATAATAATAAACGATATATTTTTGATAAATAATTGCAAATTGAGAAACTTCTTTGTTAGTTTTGTTTATAATGCTTCATATACAACTAGTGATTTGAAATTGACTTATTTATAATTTTGAACAGATTATGTAGATCGTCGCATTTAATCACGAGAAATTGATTGGTCATTCTGAATTCATAATAGTTACTAATAAAATTGACTTATTTATAATTTTGGAAAAATTATTTGGATCATCTCATTCACGAAAAATTGATAGGTCATTCTGAATTCATAATAATTATTAATCTTATTAATTTAAGATTTTCTTTATCTAATCTTTAAGGTTAAAAAATTACGTGTACTACGCTCTGAGGATTATTTGTGGGATTAAGTTTTTAGGAGATTTGATTTTTATTTATTAGTTGTTTGACTTATCGTTAATTTTTTTCATCATTGATTGTTGGTGTTTGCTTAGGTATAAAGAGGCCATCAATAATTTTGAGAATTGCTCCTTGTGATTTGAGGTAAACTTAAGAAACTTTTCTTATTTTAATATAAATCTGTATATATACCTTCTCTTTATTTATTTGCATTATTATAATTTAAAGTGTTCAGCATCTGCATTGAACCTCGACTGAATTTGAATTCTCATCAAAAAATTTCATATTAGAGGTTAAGCGCTCTCTACCAAATTTGACTTAGGACTTATTGATCAATTTTAAGATTGTCAAGAAATTGAGGCGTAAAACAATAAAGTAATAGTAACTTATATTATGATTAAGAACTATGTCTTTGTTGGGTGAACCTAGTGAAAATATCAAAAACATAATATGCGAAAATATAGAAATAGATGAAATAGTAAATTTATGTGAACCGGCTCATTGTAAGTCACTAATTATATACATGAATTTTTTTTACAAAATGCTTGCATGATTTTATGTTTAAGTGACCTGCATGGTTTATGACATTTGAAGCATAATTTTATGAGTGGGTTATTTGAATAAATGACCTGTCGGTTGCTATTGCTCTCGAGTCACTTCATGTTTGACCTTACTCTTCCCACCCTATAAACAAACAAAATACAAACATTCATTTAGTCTCAATTGAAAAGAGAGTTTCAATTAAAATAAGGAGTACTATTTTAAAACGCTGTAAGACATGGAACTTAAAAATTTCTCAAAAGAAAAGGTACTTGTGGGCTCAATCAATTGCCGATGTGAAAGAAATTGCTTAAAAAAATGTCTTTCCATATATATATACACCCTAGCACACCAATATCTTACTTTATCTCAGTTGTTTGTTTAATTTTTTATTCTTAGTTCGTTTTGAAAAACAATATCTCTTTTCTTTTTTGAATACTCTATTTCTAAATTTTCATATAACATATTTAAAATTACAAGCCTAAAGTATATTTTAATATATTTTACATGTTTATAACTTACAATTATAATATTTAAAGGAGATATTAAAAAATGTATGGTGAATTATCATGTTCTTCATTATGTACATTTTTATCTTAAATTTTAATGTTGTTCTTTTAACTCATTTAGTTAATAATATAACGTACACATAACAATTTATTCTTTTGATATATATTTATTGTTAATTAACGCTATATACACGTGCAAAACACGTACACCTAAACTAATTTAATTCAATAGTTTGAAGGAAGACAGTTTTGAATCATTTCTAATACGTTGAGCGCATTCTTAATTAACCCTTATAATTAACTCTTTTATTTATTTTTATTTTTTTATAACAAGATTGATTATAACTAATTTTGGATCTCTCTTTTAAGATTTGGTGTTTTTATGATTTGATAGACTAGCTGTACACTCAATTTGGATTTATTTAGATTTTGATCTTCCCAAATATTCTTATAGATTCAGGGGATATATCAAAAGTTTTTCTTTTTCATGCAATCAGCCATTGAGCCCCTTTATTATAATACTATGGTCTATGACACTTCAACTTATGAAACATATTTTACATAATAATATATTTTTACTCACAAATTGGTAAGATATTAGCAAATTTAAAACTAATATGTTACAATAAGAAGGTGCTATTGTTGCTATAGCATATAGCCACAATATAATAGATTACAAAAGATAAGAGGCCAATATAGTAAGAGTTAAGTGGGGATTAGTGGAGTCAAATTTCAAATAAATTTGTTTGTCTTAATTTTTATAAGGTACAATTAGTTATTTACATACACGTGGCACAATTATTTTGTAGAAGGAAGTACTTGGTTACAGCTATTACATGACGTGTTTTTGCATAAGTACACATATTATTTGCATAATACATTATTAGGAAAAAAGGATAGTGATCAGGCAAAGATTTTTCTGGTTTCCCAATTGGAAATGATTGAGATTTTTGTGTAATATTTACAAAAGGAAGAGACAAATATTTTGTGGTATGACCTGCCTTGTTTGGTAGAGTTGATATTTGAATACTTTTTTTTATTTTCAGCAAAAATAAGCAATTGTCCTATCCTCCAACTTTTGGTAGGGATGAGAAAGGTAGACATTACACACCAAGCAAATACGAGAAATTCATTCATCTCTGCATTTTTTAAATATAATTCGATGAAATATCTTAAATTTTACGTTGTATATATAACAGATATATGAGAAGAAAAAATAATTTAATTTGAGTCGATCTTGAAACAATTAAATATTTCTCTTTTTCGATCAAAAGGATTCTTGATCCCTTTAATTTGTCTTTCTTAACCATCTAATGACTGAATAAGTAAGATCACATTTTTTTAGTTCAAATGGCCAACCATGTATATCATGCAAAATTCACATAGTATGTATCATTTTTCATTCTACAAATAGAAACTTAGTACCAATTAGTTTGACGTTCATTTCCTATAGTATTTTTTTTCTTTTTTCTTTTTCAATGCCTTTCTATATATACATTGATATATATAGAGAAAGTCAAAAGAAAAAACTAACTGATAATTATGATATGGGATATGGAGATAATAATTCATGAGAAACACTTGACTATAACACCAAGGCATGGATGAATATACAGACATTTAATTTCTGTTGTAGATGCGTGTAAAATATTGGACTATAATACCCCCAAGAAATAACTAATTCAAAACTAAGATAAAATATATATATTCCTATGTGCCTGACAAAACCAGGTTCTGAAGTCTGTTCTAAGATTTCTAGAACCATCTATACATTGATTATTTACAAGTTATGATTTAATTACTTCGTTATGTATTCTTATCTTATACCCCAAAAAAATAAATTAAACGGGGTATGCCAGCTATTGTGTCCAGGATTTTATTCGTACGATAAGAGCACGTGGCTTTGTAAAACTAAAAATAAGTTTTAACTATGAGAGGTAAATATTATAACTAGTTTAACGAGTGAAGAATAAATACACCTCTAAAGTATATGATTACAAGGATATATTTATTGAAAAAAAAAAAAAGCATAAAATGAAGGGCCAATATAGTTTATCTTCGATAGTAAACATGACCTTTTATGTTTATAATAGGAAAATTAACTAATTTTGCCGCTAATTTATTTAAAATAAGACAATTTCACAGTTGATTTCATATTTTGGAAGTTCTGTCATCATTAGTTAAAAGATTCAAAAATATCTCTCTACTAACTATTACTCCGATTCAAATAAAAAATAATCAATTTTACTCATGAACTATTTCTAGTCACTCGACACGAACTAAGGCAACTCACCATCATTCAACCTCCCAACCTCCAACCCGCCCCTCCTCCACCCCTACCTGACCTTAAAACAGTATATATAATACTATCTTATTTAGTTTAGTTTAGGGAAAAGGCATCGTTTTCATCCCAAACTATACCCGAAAAGTCGAAGCCACACCTAAACTATACTAGTGACCTATTACACACCTAAACTATAAAAAAGTGAAACTATTTACACCCTGTCAGGCTACCACCACTTGCATGTGGTGTTGTGTTTTACACGCGCTGCCACGTCAGCACCACGTCAGTAAAAAGTATCATTTTTTTATAGTTAAGGTGTGTAATAGGTCACTTATATAGTTTAGGTGTGGATTCAACTTTTCGACTATAGTTTGGGGTGGAAACGATGACTTTTCCCATAATGTTTTTAGCCGTTTACTTTTCCTATTTAATAGGCTGGACATGCCTAAAATAAGTGTAACACACGCGCCTTAGAATGGGGGTTACAGGGAGGTAATAATATCACTTTTTTTATAGTTAAGGTGTGTAATAGGTCACTAGTATAGTTTAGATATGGCTTAGACTTTTCAGATATAATTTGGGGTGAAAACGATTTCTTTTCCCTTTAGTTTATTATTGGAACAAGACAATGAAAGGTGGGATGGGATTTGAAAATTTCATGCATGCACATTTTCTCTTGGGTCCCACAGATTTGGTTACTGTATAATACTGTAGTTGTATTATACTTTTCTTGTAGTGTTTTTATTTATTTTATTTTGGTTAGTTTTGTTTTTCAACTTGTGGGAGTGGAAATCACTCCAAAACCCACCTTTTATAAGATGACTAGAGGAGCATGGTCCGTGTCAGCACAGGTCCAATATTAAGATTTTTTTTTTTTTTTTTTAATTTTGATATATTTAAATAAATTTTTTTAACAAAAGGTTTGCATATGCTTTCTGAGACTCATTCAAATTCTAGCATGGGTTCAACATATGTTATTTTAATATGTATTTAGATAATTTAAGTTTTTAACTATTGTAATTTATAATTTTTTTATGTAATTTTCAAATTAATATACGTTACTTTTCTTGTCCAAATTTTTATGGCATTGATAGTCAATTATATTTTAAAAATAATTTAAGTTTTTAATTATTGTGACTTATAATACTTTTCTTCTATTCCAATTTAAGTGACACTAATATAATTTCGAGAGTCAACCAAATATTTTATATCTTTTAAATTTTTTAAGTTGTTAATTATTATGATTTCTAATAATTTTTTATGTTTTTTTTTAAATATATAACAGATTAAATTATTTTTAGATATTTTAAGTTGTTAACTATTGTAATTTATAATATTTATTATGTAATTTTTGAATAATATATGCTACTCTCCTTGTCCAGAGTTTTGTGTCGACGGTAGCCAATTATATTTTTTAAAATAATTTAAATTTTTAATCATTGTGATTTATAATATTTTTTCTATTTCAATTTAAGTGACACAATGCTTAAGTGATCATAATAATTAATTAAGGGCGATACAGTAAAATCACGACTGAAGCAGTGAAGCATAAATGTCTTAAATGACTTACAATAACTAATTAGAAATGACATAGCAAAAATACTATAAAATATACTTGTGAAAAAAATTTAAGTAGACCTCATATAAGACGTCAAGTTAATTTAAAATATCAAGAGTTAATTTATCATTTTTATATCTATTTTATTTTTTATTAAATATTATTAATTTTTTAATACTTAAATGAATTATAATCATTAATTTAGGGTGATATTTGGTAAAACTATGGTTGAAGCAGCTGAAGCAGACATGTCATAAACGTCTATTTTACTTTTTTAAATTAAATATTATTAATTTTTTAATATATAAATGACTTATAATAATTAATTAGGAGTGATATAATAAAATCATGATTGAAGCAGCTGATCAGACATGTCATAAATATTTATTTTATCTTTTTCTAATTAAATATTATTCATTTTTTAATACATAAATAACTTATAATAATTAATTATGTGTGATATAGTAATATCACATATTCAATATTATTAATTTTTCAATACATAAATGACTTATAATAATTAATTAGGGGTGATACAGTAAAATCACGATTGAAGAAGCTGAAGCAGACATGTCATAAATGTCTATTTTATTTTTTAATTAAATATTTTTTTAAAAATATATAAATAATTATAATAATTAATTAAGGGTGATATAGTAAAATCACGGAGCAAGCAGCCTGTGATTTATACTACTTTTTATTATATTTTAATTTAAGTGACAATGATATAATTTCGAGAGTCAGCCAAATATTTTATATTTTTAAATTTTTAAAATTATTAATTATCTGATTTATAATATTTTTTACATAATTTTTCAATAAGATGTGCACAGATAAAATTTTGGCAATCAGTCAATTTTTTAAATATTTTTGTTAGTTATTGTTATCAACAATACTTTTTATTTCATTTTTCAAGTAATATATGTTGTTTTATACCTTCCTTTGTCCCGTCCCAATTTATATGACACTAATATAATTTTGATAGTCAATCAAATTTCTTATGTTGACATATCATTTTGATATTCTTAATTTTCTAATACATAAATTACTTATTATAAGGGGTGGTATAGTAAAATCATCGTTTGAAAGACGATAATTTAATTTAAAACATCAAGAGTTAATTTCACATTTTATGTCTATTTTATTTTTTATTAAATATTATTTATTTTCTTAATACCTAAATGACTCATAATAATTAATTAAGAGTGATTGATTATGTTATTCGTATAAAAATTAACATAATTTTATCATATTCAATAGTAATCATCGATAACTCACCGGAGTAGTTTATTAATTAAATGCGGGATGCTATATTTTGCATATACAAAATATGTATTACTAAACATTATTGGAAAGTGCATTATGTTTATCTCTCACAATAATAAAATTTTATTATATATATTTTTTTATTTTTTTTTTACTTGATACATATAGACCCAACACAAATCTTAAGAAAATATTCATTAGAAATTTATTTTATTAAATTAAATTTATTAATTTTGTACTTTAAAAATTTAAAGTTAAGTTTAAATATTAGTATTTCTATATAAAAAAATAATTTTAAAGTTTAAATTTACTAAAAAAAAAATTGAATATAAAATTTAATTAAAATAATAAAATTAATTTACTTTAAATATTTAGTTGCAATTAATTAAGATAATTTTTTATTTTGTCATGATTTATGCTGCATCGATAAAATTTTGAGAGTTGAATAGAACTTTTATCTATTTTTAAAAAGTATCTTAACTTGTTAATTATTGTGATTTATAATAATCTTTTCGTAATTATCAAATAATATATTTACTCCTTGTGTCCCAATTTATGTGGCTTTGATACAATTTTGAGAGTCAATTAAATTTTTAATATATCTTTTAAATATTTTAAGTTGTTAATTATTGTGATTTGCAGTACTTTTTCTTTTGTCCCAATTTATGTGGCATTGCTAAAATAATGAGAGGCAATAAAATTTCTATATGTCTTTTAAATATTTTAAGTTATTAATTATTGTGATTTGTGGTACATATCATGTAATTTTTATTATATATAAAAAAATTTAAAAATAAGATAAGAAAATTATAAAAATAAAATATAAAAAAATTATTCAAGCAGACAATTTTATATAAAATATAATATTATTATGCATTATTTGATAGTATATTATGTTTACCTCTCACAAAATTAAAATTTTAAATATTTTATTAATTCCTTTTAACTTGATACATATTGACTCAACACAAATGTTAAGAAAATATTCATTAGAAATTTATTTTATTAAATTAATTTTATTATTGTATTATAAATTTTTAAATTTAAACATTAGTATTTCTATATAAGACAAAAATAATAAATCTTTTTTAATTTACTAAAATAAATATAAATAAATTATTTTTGAACATGATAGCCTATTAAATAAATAAAAAAAATTTACTTCAAATATATAGTTATAGTTAATTAAAATAAATTAATAGAATATGTTAAATATTTATTTAAACCATTATAATGGAACAATGGAATCATTATATATTTGGGGCATGGTATGTAGGGGTGTTCATGATTTGGTTAAAAATCGAACCGAACCGCGAACCAAATCAAACTGATTAAAAAAAACAACATCTGGTTTGGTTTGGTTTTAAATTTTAAAAACCGATACTTATGTGGTTTGGTTTTACTCTAAATAACCGATAAAATAACCAAATCGATATATGTATATATATATATATATATAAATGATTTATATATTATTCTTAAATAAAAAATAAATAGTTGTTACATTTTAAATTTTAATCATGAATTTAACTTTAACCGTAACTCTTTTAGTCATATGTCTCCATCTAGTTGACAGTACGTTATGAGATTCTAAATGATTTTCACACTTTGAATAACAAATGATACTAATTGTGAAAATTATCTTGTTGTCTAGGGAATTTTACAGGTGAATTTAATTAGATTATAAATAATCTCTAATTTTGAACTTTCTTTTTGGTTCCTATTGAGCAAAAAAATTTATGTGTTCGCCTTTTGGGGGGGTTATTATATTGTTCTCTTATATGTAGTTTCTAAATAATTTTTGTAGAAGCGTTTATATGGTGTTGTTTGTGGCTTTGCCTAAATATAACACTAAATTGACATCTTAGTTTCAAGATTAGGGCACAACACTACGTTTGATTGGATTTTATTTTTTTAATTTCAACTTTCTCATTAGTTAAAGTTATAAACCGAAAAAAAACAGAACCAAACCGAACTAAACCGACAAGAACCAAACCGACGGTTATTTTCTTGTGTTGGTTTGGTTTTTGAAATTTTAAAACCGACTAAGTTGGTTTGGTTATGGTTTTGACCAATAACCGACCCAACACCCCTAATGGTATGTAATTAAGTGAAAGTAGGTGGATTTTTTTATAGTGACATGGTCTGTAATTAAATGGAAGAAGGTGGGCATTTTTTAAAGACTTTAATAGAATACACATAACACAACAAAAAGTACAATGATTTTTAGCAACCCATATATTTAAAGTCCAAATTGCCCTTATATCTTTTTGGTAATTCCATGTAGCAGAGGTGTCGAAACCATCTCTTCTACTATATAAACTAGGGGGACGGGGCCCGTGTTAGCACGGGCCCAACATCAATAATATTTAGCTAATTTTAAAATTAAAAAGTAAATATTTGAAATTTGATACCAATCAGATGCTAAGTTGTAACATTATTTTTTATAATATTTTTTCTATTCCAATTTATGTGACACGTATATAATTTCAAGAGTCTTCAAATATTTTATATCTTTAAATTTTTTTTAAGTAATTAATTATTGTGATTTGTAGTATTTTTTACATACTTTGTGAAATATATAACAAAATAATTTTTTTATAGATTTTTTAAGTTGTTAATTATTGTAATTTAGAATATCTTTTATGTAATTTTAAAATAATATACGTTACTCTCCTTGTCCAAAGTTTTATGGCATTGATAGTCAATTATATTTTAAAAATAATTTTATTTTTTAATTATTGTGTTTATAATTTTTTTCTATTTCAATTTAAGTGACACTGGTATAATTTTGATAGTTAGTCAAATATTTTATATATTTAAAACTTTTTAGTTTATTAATTGCTTTTATTTATAAAAATTTATACATTTTTTAAAAATATATATAACAGATTAAAAAAATAAGACAAACAAATTAAATGGAGAAAAAATTGAAGCCAAGAAAAAGGATCAATGAATTTGTGCCAAAGCAAGCATGTTGGCCTTTAAATATTTTAAATTATTAATTTTTGTAATTTATAGTACTTTTTACTTATTTTTTTGAAATATGTAACAATTTTTTTTAGATCTTTTAAGCTGTTAACTATTGTAATTTATAACATTTTTCATGTAATTTTCAAATAATATATATTACTTTATTTTTGTAAAATCTTTTAAACTGTTAACTATTGTAATTTATAATATTTTTCATGTAACTTTCAAAAAATATATATATTACTTTCATAGTCCAAACTTTTGTGGCGTTGATAGCCAATTATATTTTCTAAAATAATTTAAGTTTATAATTATTATGATTTATATTACTTTTTTTCAATTTTAATTTAAGTGGCACAATGTCTGATCATAATAATTAATTAGGGTTATATAGTAAAATCACAATAGAAGGACCGAAGCAAACATGTATTAAATGACTTACAACAATTAATTAAAAGTAATATAGTAAAATTATTATAAGTACACAATAGAAAATGGAAGGAGTGGATGCTTTTGGCAGCTTAGCTGGCATTTATTACTTTTAAAATTCAATTATGATTAACTAATTATAAATTATGATTTTTTTCAAATTATCTAATTATATTAAATTTACAGAAGTTATTTAAACATACATAAAATGTTGGAACAAATAAATAAATAATTTTTTTATTTCCCTAAAAGAAAGTATAAAAAGTTTGAACAAAAAATAAAATTAATTTTTTATTCCATAAAAGAAAACATAAATGAGTATTTGTACCATTTTCATAAAAAGAAAATATGCACTTAAAAAGGAGTTTTTTTTTTTTTTTTTTTTAAATAAGGATTTGTGCTTAGGATCATGGGATCCACCATGTGGAAGATGACATCACTTGAAGGGGGGGATATAATTGGTATTTAGAGAAATGATTATGCACGTGTCAATTTGAAAAAAGCACAATGGGCCCACAGTGTTCAATGACATTTCAATTTAGGGCATGACATGTAATTTAGCAAAAAAGAGATGGCATTTTTTTGGATTTATTGATAAGGTTTACATGGCTTAACAGAAAAGACAATCATGTTAAGCAAACTAATTTTGCAAAAATGCTTTCAAAGACCATAATATCCTCAAAATTTTCATCAATGACCTAAAACTAACATGTCAAAATCACCAATTCTAATATATAATAAAATAATGTTATCAGATCAACTGAAACAGTGTTCCTTTGTTTATTTATTTTCTTTCAACATTTAGTTAAGGGGAATGAGTCAAATTTATCCTTTTATTTTAAAAAATTAATTAAATATATTTTTTTATTATTTTTGAGGTTAAATTTATTTTTGTTATCATACTTTGATGCTAAATTTATCTTTGTTGTTAAAAAACATTTTACATGTGTCCTTTCTTTTAATAGAAAAGCCTAAATCAATATTAAATGCCCATTTTCTAAAATAAAATACACCTTAATCTAACCCGATCCGACCTACAAAAAAGATTCAAATAAATATAACCTCTCTTTATTCTGTTGGTCGAATTTTTCCAACAAATATATCCCTCCTTCAAACTAGACTTTCTAGCATGATTTGAATATACAATTCTATTTAGGGGCCTCAATTAATTACAAGCGCCGTTGGAGCTGAAATGAACAAAAGTAAAAGATATTTATTTGATGAACTAGACTTTCTAGTGTTGTCATTGAAAGAAGAGTATATTTTTTCCTTGGAGAAACTCAATCAACAGAACTGAGATAGGAATATATTTGTTTGTGTCTTTTTTGTGGGTCGGGTCGATTAAATTAGAATGTTTTTTGTTTTTTAAAAAAATGAGACATTTAAAAGTTGATTTGGGCTATTCTGGTAGAAGGAAAGGTACAATTGAAAAGTTTCTTAACAGCAAGGGTAAATTTGGCCCCAAGATACGATAATGGGGATAAATTTGATTCCAAAGATGACAAATATATTTAACCAATTTTTCAAAATTGAGAGATAAATTTGACCCTTTTCCTTTAGTTAATTGATGTAAACTTGTTCTTAGGTTACAAGCAAGAGGTCATTTTCATCAACTTTGACACTGATCTGACGCTAAATTTTTTTATGAATTTCATTGCTTATCAGTAGCTAACATAACTTTTTGATATTTATCAGTAATCCACCGCTAAATAGAATTAGAGATGGATTTTATTATATGTTAATCTAGAAAAATTATCCCTCACGAATTCATGTTTTTATTTCTAATAGTGAATGCATAAAGACCTATAAATGTATAAAATGTGTATGTTTTAGGAGGGTTATGATGTGATATTTTGTGTTTTGTAGATAATGCTCATGCAATTTTTTGCAACAGTTGGTAACATTATTAAGAGTATCTTTATATCTAATATGGGTTATTTTTATGCTAGCTATCACTTTCATTACAAGTCATTCTTATACTTTACAGATAAGGTTTAATTTGGTTGTTGTCATATAGCACTCCCACTATTCCTAATTTTACTTTATTTTGTGTAAAATAATAGTTAAGTTGAACGTTAAGTAAAAGCTTTGTACTTTGATTAGACTTTCATTGATTACATAAATTATAATTATGTTGTATATAACATCATCATCACTATTATTGGCGCAATTATATTTTCCTTGACGACAATTTTCTCAGCATTTTCTTTTTCAATATATGCAACTTTATACAAGTAGTTAGTAGTTTTACATAGTTCTCAAGTACTATGTAGTATATATATTAGAATATCACATAGTTCTCAAGTACTATGTAGTATATATATTAGAATATCGTAGAGGTTTTGGTCTCGAATCCTAGGTGGCAAAAACATCGATAGGAAGCGCTACTCCCAAGTAAGCCTTATTCGGCCCGAATTCCTAATTGATCAGGCTCCAATGAGTATACACCGAATGAATAATTTTTTTTATGAAATGCCTGAAATCAAATGTAAAATATATGAAGTTTGTCCTCAAACACTACTCCATTTATTATTTAGTTTTGATTAAAGGAGATAGATTTAGTTTAATTAAGGCGACTAATCATGCAGCCGTGGACACGTTCTCTTGTGTACAGTACTCATGCATGTACGTATTACGTACTCATATAGATCATTGAGAAATTAATGTCAACTAATTATGCATTCTTTAATTAATTTATCATAAAGGAGATGAGCATTAAAAAAATAGTAATATCATACTGAGTATTCGAGGAAATACCTTACCTAAAATGAGTCAAAATCAACAGGCCAGTTGGCTATGTTGACTCAAATTTTCTAAAAATATATAAATAACTAGCCCAATAATCAAGTAATTAATAGCCATGCTCAATGTTTGTCCATATTCTAGTTTTTAATCATATTATTTGAAAAATAACGACTTGAAATTAAATGCCCTACATAGTTAATTTGTCAACTCTTTAGACTTTAGCAATTAAAGGAGTATTACATTAATTTCATAGGCGCACTCATAATTTGAAGCTTTATGAGTTTCTACGAGATTAATGACAAATGCAACAAAGGCCAGTTGGCTAAATTCATCGCCCAACTACTTTAAACAAGTCAATAAACAACACTTCTTAATTTATGTATTTTGTTAGTACTATTCTAGATCTTTGATCTCATATTACTAAAGATTAATTGACTGACAATACTATTAGCTGTCTAAATTTGACTCACTATGATAAAGTTGATTAGAGATTTAATGTGGCTAGAGTAGACTTTTGAAAGGTTGATTTAGCGCAAGTAAATGCAATTAAAAAAGAATATAATACTTATATATATATTTGCTATATTTAGATTAAGATAATATACGGCCAAGCTTTTTTTAAAATGATGTCTTTTGTACTTAGACTTTTTGACTTTTATATTGAAATGTTATTATAATTAACGTATATAACATGAAAAAATTGTTCTGATAAAACATGATTTAGTGGAATATTATTATAGAGAAAGATCGTTAGAGAGAGATTGAGTTGTATATTAAAGAACTATTGACTTGTGATCTCATTAATGTCATTGCTTACTAACTAAATATGTGTTACCAAGTCATTTGACAAAGTTGAAAAATTATAATCTTTAATCAGCTCATCTATAATTTATAATCTATAATCTATATTTATAATAATATATTAAAAGTGTGAAGACCATTAGAAATATGATTTGAACTTTTGACCCTTCATTAAAAGTCTTTCCTTTTGACAAAATCATCTTTTCACCAATTTTCTTCAATTATTATTTAATTAACTTTATAAAATTAATTATAATCTTAAAAGATTAAGGAGTCCTAAATTAAATGGTAAGAGGAAAAATATATGAAAAATAAATTTTGGTACTTCTAAAATAGGATAGAAAAATACTTCTAGAATAGGACTCTATTAAGGAAATACTTCTGTAAATATTGAGATGCACGTTAAACCAGAGAAAAATTCGATTTACTTATTGAGAAAATATGATTGATGATCATCTAACTTGATTCGGTTGCATGTCTAGATTGGTGGATGCTTAATCTTATATCTCTCAGCTTCTTCACTGCTTTTGTCAACATAATAGAATTCAACTCTGTGTGTGTATATATCTTCTTTGTTTTTCATTCAAGTCATTCTTTAGGATCAAAATTTATAATCACTATTGTATTATTTTGTTGTAATTTACAGGTCGTAGACGAATTGACAGGTGGTAGATGAATGTCGGTCGGCTTTGAGAAATTTTTTTAGGTAAAGGTTAGGTTTAATTGTATTATTTTTATATCTCTGTTTTGAGAAATTTTTTTTTTGTGTAAAGGTTAAGTTTAATTGTATTGATATCTCTATTATCGTATTATTTTGTTATAGTTTACAGGTGGTAGATGAGTGTCAGACGGTTTTGAGAAAAATTTTGTGTAAAGGTTAGATTTAATTATATTGTTTTGATGTCTCGATTACCATATTATTTTATTGCAGTTACAGGTGGTAGATGAATGTTGATCGACTCTGACAATTTTTTTTGGTAAAAATTAGGTTTAATTAAATAAATTCTCCAAAAGATGTTGAATTTAATTATTGTATTCATCTTTATTATTTAAAAAAATATGTTATTTAGTGTAACGTTTGAACTAAAAAAAATAAGGTACACGCGCGAGGTGCATACATCTAAACTAGTATGTATAAATTATAATATAATTGACCTTCAACTCGATCTTTCTTCTTTTAATTATTATTTCTTGTATATATGACGAGGGGGGAGGATGTAATTAATTATAAAATTTGTAGGTCTAACTAGCATTACTTACAAGTTGACTTCAATTAATTAATTCACAGCCATTTGATGTTTTTAAGAGACGTTTGATAGTGAGGACTAAGGAGACTTTTTAGATAATAATATAAAAAGTTTTTACGTTTAATTAGCTAGAAAAAAATGTGTGAATATTTTATATTGTAGATATATTAGATCTTTATATATATTTTATTCATTTATTTCCACTGGAGATAAGAAGGAAAAGTAGAAATTATTTCAGAAAATTATGTGATAAATACTACCTCTTTGCTTCAATGCTTGTCACAAACAAATTCTTTCAGATCGTAAATTCTAAATGTGAGTACTAGACATATAAGTAAGAGTAATTTCACTAATTATTTTCTCAACATTTGAAAGTGTAAAATTGTTCTTCATTTAAAAAGCAAATACTTAAAAGATCCAAATAAATAACAATTAAATAATTTATTCAATAAAATATTAAAATTAAAGAAAATCTTAATTTACATGTTATAAAAACTTGGTGAAGCGTACTTTTACAATTAGCAATGGTGCTCAGTAATGATGATTATGAGATGGTGGCAGCGTTGACGACGATGACAATGGTTGAGCAATGGTGATCAGAAGTGATGACTTGATGAAGGAAAATTTAAAGACGTATATATATATATATATATGTTGCATTCGATTTTTACATCAGACTAAATAATTTATCTTATTAATAAAAGATGTATATATGAATAATTACCATGTCTTCATTAATTTGATATATGCATTGTTGCGAGTAAATGGGCTTTAGAACTCAAAATCAAGGCATCAATTTGGGTAGTCGATCAGTGTAGACACGTGATTTCGTCCTCTTGAAGTTCCATTTTTATTCACTTTACCCATTTTATGTTATCCTACCGTGTACCCTACCCCGTGTAATTATCCCTCCACAAAATACAAAAATACAAAAATACAAAAAAATAAAAAATAAAAAATACCTCTAACTAATTTATCTTATCCTAACAACCTACCCAATCAAAAGCTTCCACCTACCCTAACTACCCATATGATCCCCCCTCCTTTTTCTTGTCCACAAAGAAAGAATATATGGGGGACCCACCAAAATTCTCACATCATAACAAATTCATGCCCATTATAAAAGAAAAATTTTAAGAGGAAAAGGAAAAAAATGCTTTGATCATCATCTTCTCCACAATAACAACAATGACAAAATAATCTTCCTCACAAAAAAAAAAAAAAAAAAAAAGCACCGGTGAACAGTAACCGTGAACAGTAACCGGTGAACAGTACCCGGCGTGAAAAGTGACGGTGAACGGATCTTTATTTGTCGAGTTGGATTGTTGGTGTTAAGGTTCGGCTCGAGGTTTCCGGGTGCGGACTCTCTTTATTCGAATAACATTGAGTTTGAAAGCTTCAAATTTAAGGTCCAACTCTATCTCTTCTAATTTTACTTTACTATACGTGTTTGATTTGCCTGATGTGTGGTTGAATTTTGGTGACATTAATTCGGTGTTCGATTTCATTGAATAGATGGTTGTGGATTGTTGAGATGACTGTCTTGAATCGTTGGAATTTGGTATAAAAAATGGAATGTGGGGTTGGATGGTAGGAATTGATAAAGAATGAATATTGTTTTGATTTATTGTCGTTGGTTATTTTGAAGCAAATACGAGTGTTTGATTGGGTAGTATCATGATGCGCCGATTGGTTTAGGCAAACGTAGTTTGGGTAGGCAAAGTTTATAATTTGTGATTTTATTGAACGTTTGAAATATTGTTTAAATGATTGAAATTTGGGTGAATGATTTGGTTTTCTCGTATTGAAAAAATGTATTTATTTAGCCGGGGAATGCCCCGAGATCACTTGTATTTATTCACCGGGGAATGCCCCGACGTATCATGTTGGCGAAAAATGATCGTGATGAAGGCCCGCGGCGTCGGGTAAGGCATTGGAGCTTAATCTAGAATTAGTTTAGACTAGGATTTATATTTTTGTATCTTTCTATTTTTGGACTGTATAATTGGACTGGACTTTACATTTTTGGATTGTTTTATTTTGTTTGATTATTTTTGCGTGCCTCTTGTGTGGTTTATACATTTCGTAATGCCAAAATAGTTGATACACTCTACCAAGCGACCGTGGTTGAACCACGGGATAGAGAGGTGCCTAACACCTTCCCCTCGGTCAACAGAATTCCTTAGCCGGAGTCTCCGTTCGCAAACCAGTTTAAAGAGTCAAATGGTTTTGAAAAGGATTTTCCAATGGTGACTTGGCACACCAGATTATGCCAAGTGGCGACTCTGAATAAAAAATATAAATAATCCATTTTCAAAACAAATTTTCATCTTTGTCACTTTAATAATAAAAACCCTTTCGAAACTTACAATACATTAATTTTTGGAGTCGAAAAAAGGGGTGTGACAGCTCTGGCGACTCTGCTGGGGACATTTCAGAATTCGAGCTTATTTTTTTGAGTCGTATCGGCTTTGTTTGGCATTACGAGTGTATAAGCATTGTTTGTGATTATTGTTTTGTTATTGTTTTCACTTTTGTGCGTTTTCGTGCTCTTTGTTTATAGTATTTATCCTATGTGTTACCGCTTTATATCTGTCATCATGAGTCCATCCCCCCGGCCTTCTTTCTGCAACAAGTCTCGGAGCGCACGTCGTGCGCACGAAATCTAGTTGAGTCACCTTTATTTTAGGGGGGAGCCGTTGGATGTATGGAGTAGGTGGAAAGCAAAGCAGCCACTATCGACCATATGCTCCCCCGAACGGCCTTGTTAGTAAACCACAACGTAGGTCAGCCTTTAGGTCATTCTTATGTGCATCTTATTGAGACCTAGCGGGGCCTACACGGTCCTTTGTAGGAGACTCGCCTTTAAAGCATCCCTACGTGCTAACTGTTGCATATTTGAGGGTAACGTGGTCATTTGACGGACCGATTTGGGGAAAACATGTGTTAGAAGTAAAGTGTGAAAAAAAGAAAAAGAAAAAAAAAAGGAAAAAAAGTGAGTCGAAAAGAATGAATCAAAAGGAGTGTCGAAGTTTATTTTAGAGTTCTTTATGGTTTTTGTTCTTCACGATCCCAAAACTCAAAAAGATTTTTTTTACGTTTTTGCATTTATCTTCTCAAAGTACCGTAAGTTCAAAAAAAATTGATTGAAAAAAAAGAGAGGGTTTTATTTGCTTTGTCTACTTATCTGTCAAAAACAAAATCCCAAAAAGATTTTTTTATATAATTGGTGGTGTCAGTCTTAATTGAAATGTCTAGTTGAAAATCCAAAATGTTTTCACTCGTTTGTTTTTGGTTGTCTCTTAAGTTAGGGTCAATTTATTAGTTAATCGTTAAGTGTCCAATCTGAACGAACTACGCACCCCTGATTCTCCTCTCTCGGGAGTGAGATACGTAGGCAACCTATTTTAGGTTCGGGGATCTTATTTCAAAAATTCAAAAAAAAAATTTCTTCACTCTTCATTTAGAGTAGGTGTCTCATGTACATCTTTAAAAGAAAGCGAAAAATATATTTTCCTTTAATAGGTTCAAGTTTCATTTTCGTATGAAATTTAAAATCGAAAATCCAAAAATATTTTCTTCGGTAACCATAGATTTCATGTTGTACAGGAATCTGAAAAATTCAAAAAGATTTTCTTCACTCTTCACTTAGAGTAGGTGTTTCATAGACATCTCTAAAAGAAAACTACAAAAAGATTTTTTTTAATAGTTTCAAGTTTCATTTTCCTATGAAATTCTAAATCGAAAACCCAAAAAGATTCCTCTTTGGTAATCATAGATTCCATTTTTGTATAGGGAGTTTAAACCTAAAAAATGCAAAAAAGATTTTCGTCAATTTGTTATTTTCTTTTCTTTTTAAAGTTTCAAGAGAAAAAAAAAATAATTTATTGGCCATTTTGACAAAACTTCCCGAACTACACAAGATCTGATTCATGTACAACATGATACGTAGGCAACCTACTTTTGGGTTCGATCTAATCATTTTGTTTCGTTATTTTTCATTATTTTTCCTCTTTTAAAGAAAAAAAAGCCATAAAGAATAATAAAATAAAGGTAGATAACGAGAGAAGTGGAAAGAATAGAGGTGGATATAAAAAAGAAAAAAAAAAGAAAAAAAGAAAAGAGTGTAGATAAAAATTGGGATGATGTTGAAATGACCTCGCTACCCTCAAAAGCTGGTAGAAATGAACATGAATTTAGGACAATTTTACCAATGTGACTCTCATGCTTTTGGTATACCCTAATCCTAACGGATGTCGTCTTTGATGAGCATGTTCTTTCAGATAACAGTGGTAGGTTTGCAGCACTCTGGCTAGTCACCCATACTTCACTAAGTCCAAAGCAAAGCTCGCAATGGCTAGCAGGGAGATTGAAAATTCGCTCATTGACCCGGATCAGGATCACAGGGAAGAAAGTTCAGAACACAATGATGAGGTAGTAAGGCTCAGGCAACAATTGATAGATTTGCACCGGGCATGGGCCAGCGGAATGCCTCCTCCTCCGCTCCCTGAAGGTCTTGGGAATATCTCTAATTGCCCACCGCTCTCTCAGGCACAATTCTCTGCTCCTACTGAGTCACCTGAGCACGCGCCAGGATTCACTCCGCGACATTATTATCCTGGCAATTCTGGTGTGCCCTTGGCAGCTCCCCAATCAAGACCAGCTGCTCAGCCAGCGCCACCGATCATACCGGTATTCGTGGCCCCGCCACCACAAGAAACTCCCATATATGCTGTGCGTCCCACAATGAGGCTTCCTCGGTCTTCCAGTGAGCCAGCACTGAAGGTTTCAGATGGTCAGTATTATGCTACGGAGCCTACTCTGCAATTGAATGAACCGTATGGGTACACTCAGCCGCCTGCATTTCCATTTGATACGGAGAAACCTGTCGCAACGGAGGAACAGGATGTCATAGCCCGGAAAGTGAAGAGTTTAGAGCAAGCTATGAGGAATTTGCAAGGAATCGGAGATTATAGAAGTATTTCCTATAAAGACCTGTGCATGTTCCCAGACATCAACCTGCCTCCCGGTTTTAAGATGCCTAAGTTTGAGAAGTACGTAGGACACGGTGATCCTGTTGCACACTTGAGACGTTATTGCAACCAGTTGAGGGCTGCAGGAGGAAAGGAAGAACTACTCATGGCCTTCTTTGGCGAGAGTCTTTCAGATCTGGCTTCAGAACGGTTCATCGATCGGGATATCGATAAATGGAACAGTTGGGATGATTTGGCTTCTGAATTTGTTCAACATTTTCAGTACAACATCGATTTGATTTCGGACGAAAAATCTTTGGTCAACATGAAGAAAAAGAGCACTGAAGGTTTTAGGGAATACGCTATAAGGTGGCGTGAACAGGCCGCTAGGGTAAAGCCTCCAATGAAGGAAAGTAAGTTGGTAGAAGTTTTCATTCAGGCGCAGGATGAGACCTATTTTCAACATTTACTTCCGGCAATGGGAAAGTCTTTTATGGAAGTCCTCAAAATGGGGGAGATGATAGAGGACGGGATTAAGACCGGTCGAATAGTGAGTTTTGCTGCATTAAAAGCTACCACACAAGCGATTCAAGGTGGATCTGGCGCATTTGGAGGAAAAAAAAAGAAAGAGGATGTTGCGACTGTCGTAGCCGGAACCCATACTTATCCTAAAAGGCCACCTCGCCCCTATCCCCAATCCCAAGCCCAAGTCTACGCCCAAGCTCTATATATTCCTCCCCACCATTACTACCCTCCACAAAATCCTTTATATTCTATTCCACCACCTCCTTACCCAGTATATAGTGCGCAACCATATGCCCAAACCCCTTCTTACCCGCAGTAGCGCGCGCAAACTTCACAAAATCGCCCATTCGCTCCACCAAATTACCAAAACCCCTCCAGACCCAGTTTTCAGCCTAGGCCCGAGTATAAGCAGGAGAAAACGGTCAAAAATCAATTCACACCTCTTGGGGAGTCATATGCTAGCTTGTTTGATAGGTTGAGGAAGTTGAAGGTTTTAAGCCCAATTCAAGGAAGGCTTTCAAATCCACCACCAAGGAATCTCGATTATTCTTTAAGGTGTGCGTACTGTTCTGATATGCCAGGCCATGATATTGAGAAATGCTGGCATTTAAAGAGAGCTGTCCAAGACTTGATTGACACAAATCAGATGTTGGTCCAAGCCCCGGAGGGTCCAAACATTAACCAGAATCCGTTGCCAACCCATGATGAAGCCAATATGTTAGAATTGATATATGATGGGAAAGAGTCTTCGAGGGGTTATAAGCCTATTGTCAAGATATACACCACTGAGGAGAAATCGGTGAATGTAACGGAGTCTTTGAAAGCAATGTCATTGAGCCAGGAAGGAATGAGGGAGGATAAATCCCGAGAAAGCACAAAGAAGCCCCTGATCACAGTACAAGGCGCCGGAAGGTATGGTGATTCGAGTCAGGATAAACCTAAGTTGACAGTGGTGGGAGCTTTGAGTCAGCCTATCTTGACGGTGAAAGGAGCACTGGCAGCGCCTATTGTCCTCAAATCGGTGACCCAACCTCCGATAGTTGATATGAAAAGGATTCCCTGGAATTATGGGCGAACTGTGATGACCTATCACGGGAAAGAAGTTGTGCAAGATGTAGATGAGGTAGGAGGTTTGACCAGGTCAGGAAGATGCTTCGTGCCTGAAAGCTTAAGAAAGTCTAAGCCAACGGTGAGTGAACCGTCGTCTATCAAAAAGCCTATCACTGAGGAGGAAGCCGAAGATTTTTTGAAAAAGATGAAATTGCCAGAGTATTCAGTATTAGACCAGCTGAAGAAAACCCCTGCTCAAATTTCCCTTTTATCTTTGCTGTTGCACTCCGAGGAGCATCGTGATGTTTTGCTGAAGGTATTGAATGAAGCATATGTTCCAAGGGAGATTACAATCAACCAGGTTGAGAAAATGGTGGGAAAAATCTTTGAGGTCAATCGGATCAGCTTTTCTGATGATGAATTGCCTGTTGAAGGTACAGGGCATAATCGGGGTCTTTACATTACAGTGAAGTATGAGGGTTTCTACGTCACTCATGTTATGATTGATGGAGGTTCAGGTGCAAATATTTGCCCTATTTCTACTTTGCAAAAGCTGAATGTTAGTGCTGATAGGATCAAGCCCAACAATGTATGTGTTAGGGCTTTCGATGGTGCAAAGTCAAATTCCATTGGCGAAATAGAACTAATGTTGATCATAGGGCCTGTTGAGTTTGCCATAGAGTTTCAGGTATTGAACGTAGAATCCTCTTACAATCTGTTGTTGGGAAGGCCCTGGATCCACAAGGCCAAGGCGGTTGCATCCACGCTGCACCAAATGATTAAGTTTGAGCATGATAGGCAAGAAGTAGTTATTCATGGTGAAGGAGATTTATCAGCCTACGAAGATTCTCCCTTGTCCTTTATTGAAGCAAATAACGTAGAGGAGACATTCGTCTATCAAATTTTTGATACAGTGCCAGTGAGTCGTATCCCTGAGTGGCAAGCTATACCGGGACCACAATTGTCTTCTGCTTCTATCATGATGGTGAGTGAACTTTGGAAATACGGATTTGAACCAGGAAAAGGTTTGGGAGCATCTCTGCATGGTATAGTTCATCCCATATGTCCGAGTGAGAACGTGGGCACGTTTGGTCTGGGATTTGAGCCTACAGCTGAAGATCTGAAGAAAATCAGGGGAAGGAAGAAGGAAATATGGTCACTCCCTCGCCCAATGCCACTACTCAGTGAGTCATTCGTTAAGAGCGATGTCGCGAAGCATGTGGAATCTGAAGTTGAATTGGTGGGTGACCTCCAGAACTTTTTTATTGAAGTTGATATGGTTGAAGCAGGAGAAGGTACCAGTATGGCAGATGTGCAATTCATAGGTCCAGCTGTCCGGCTCAATAATTGGGAAGTCACTCCTCTCCCCATCAGGAGGGAGTTTTGGTAGTTTATTTTGCTTTTCTTTCTGTTTATCCGAGTTATTTCAGGGTTGTAATTCGGATTTTAGTTTGTTTATGTTATATTGGTGTCTGTGTTTAAACCCTTCTATCTTTTATTTAATGAAATGCAATGTCCCTTTTGTTTTGTGTCTAATATAGTTTGTTTTTCTTTTTACACAGTTCTCTTTATGCTGATACTAATGACATGACATGCATGCGGAATTTTCAGCCTGGTCTTAAAATCCAAAATAATCCAGATGTAATGGAGTAGGATAAGGAATATGATGAAAAAGAAGCATTAGAAGAAATAAGCAAAGGGTTGGAACAATTTGAAGACAAACCGAATCCTAATTTGAATGAGACTAAGCCAATAAATCTAGGGGATCAAGAAGATGTTAGGGAAACTAAAATCAGTGTACATGTTTCGCCCCAGCTAAAGGATGAAATGATTCAAACGTTAATGGATTATAAGGATGTTTTTGCATGGTCTTATGATGATATGCCTGGTTTAAGCACTGAATTAGTGTCTCACAAATTGCCAACGGATCCCGCATTCCCTCCTGTCAAACAGAAGTTGAGGAAGTTTAAAACAGATGTAAGTATTAAAATCAAAGAGGAAATCATGAAACAACTTGAAGCCAAAGTAATTCGAGTGGCTCGTTATCCAATGTTGTTCCCGTACCAAAGAAAGATGGCAAAATTCGAGTGTGTGTTGATTACCACGATTTGAACAGGGCAAGTCCAAAAGATGATTTTCCACTGCCCAACATCCATATTTTGCTAGACAACTGTGCTAAACACGAGGTTGCCTCTTTTGTGGATTGCTATGCCGGATATCACCAGATCATTATGGATGATGGAGACGCGGAGAAGACATCTTTTATCACACCATGGGGAACTTATTGTTATCGGGTGATGCCATTCGGTTTGAAGAATGCTGGAGCAACATACATGAGAGCCATGACCACTATGTTTCATGACATGATGCATAAGGAGATTGAGGTTTACGTGGATGATGTGATTATTAAGTCAAAAAGTCAGGTCGACCATGTAAAAGACTTGAGAAAGTTCTTTGAAAGACTTCGCAGGTATAACCTCAAACTCAACCCGGCAAAATGTGTATTTGGAGTTCTATCTGGAAAGCTGTTGGGGTTTGTAGTCAGCCGTCGGGGAATTGAATTAGATCCCTCAAAAATCAAAGCCATTCAGGATTTGCCCCCGCCTAAGAATAAAACGGAGGTAATGAGTTTGCTTGGTAGACTGAACTACATTAGCAGGTTTATTGCTCAACTCACAACCACTTGTGAGCCCATATTCAAGTTGCTGAAAAAGAGTGTTGTGGTAAAATGGACTGAAGAATATCAGGAAGCGTTCGATCGAATCAAAAGATATTTGTCAAATCCGCCCGTGTTGGTACCCCCGGAGCCTGGTAGGCCTTTGATCTTATACTTGTCAGTCATGGACAATTCTTTCGGGTGTGTCCTGGGGCAACATGATGTCACAGGCAAAAAAGAGCAGGCTATTTACTATCTTAGCAAGAAGTTCACCACTTATGAGGCCAGGTATACTCTTCTTGAAAGGACATGTTGTGCCCTAACTTGGATAGCACAGAAGTTGAAGCACTATCTCTCATCCTATACTACTTATCTCATCTCCCGCATGGATCCTTTGAAGTATATCTTTCAGAAGCCTATGCCGACAGGTCGATTGGCAAAGTGGCAAATTTTGCTTACCGAGTTCGACATCGTATATGTGACTCGAACCGCCATGAAAGCCCAAGCCTTGGCAGATCATCTTGCTGAGAATCCCATCGATGAAGAGTACGAGCCATTAAAGACATATTTTCCTGATGAAGAAGTATCGTGTGTCGATGAAGTCGTTAGAGATGTTGATCCAGGTTGGAGGTTATTCTTCGATGGAGCTGTCAATATGAAAGGAGTCGGAATAGGTGCGGTTCTTGTCTCTGAATCGGGATAACATTTCCCGGTAACAGCACAACTTCGATTCTACTGTACTAATAATATGGCAGAGTATGAAGCCTGCATCCTTGGTTTGAGGTTAGCTGTTGATATGGGAGTCCAAGAATTATTGGTGTTGGGAGATTCGGATTTACTCGTCCATCAAATTCAAGGCGATTGGGAGACGCGAGATTTGAAGCTCATCCCGTATCGACAATGTTTGCAGGAGCTATGCCGACGATTTGTGTTAGTAAAATTTAGGCACATTCCAAGGATTTGTAATGAAAGTGCTGATGCTTTGGCCACTTTGTCTTCAATGCTCCAACATCCTGACAAAGCCTACATCGATCCAGTGCATGTACAGAGTCGTGATCAGCATGCTTACTGCAATGTGGTTGAAGAAGAGCTCGATGGAGAACCTTGGTTCTTGGATATCAAGCGGTACATTCAATCAGGAGAATACCCAACACATGCCACCAACGATCAAAAGAGGACTCTTAGGCGTTTGGCTAGTGGATTTTTCTCGAGCGGGGGAATCTTGTATAAGAGGACCCCAGATCTGGGACTTCTAAGGTGTGTAGGTGCAAAAGAAGCCTCGGCAATCATGTTTGAAATACACTCCGGAGTATGCGGGTCGCATATGAACGATCACGTCTTGTCAAAGAAGATTCTTCGAGTAGGTTATTACTGGCTTACTATGGAGAGGGATTCTATTCAGTTTGTTCGAAAGTGTCATCAATGTCAGGTGCACGGCGATCTGATACGTTCTCCTCCTGTTGAGTTGCATGCAATGGCCGCTCCATGGCCATTCGTAGCTTGGGGAATGGATGTGATTGGACCGATTGAGCCGAAGGCATCAAATGGACATAGATTCATTTTGGTAGCCATTGACTACTTCACAAAGTGGGTGGAAGCAGTAACTTTCAAGTCGGTGACAAAGAAGGTTGTGGTAGATTTTGTTCATGCCAATATCATTTGTAGATTTGGAATTCCTAAGATGATTATTACAGACAATGCTGCCAATCTCAATAGTCATTTGATGCAAGAAGTGTGTCAACAGTTTAAGATCGCACATCGAAATTCTACTCCATATCGCCCAAAGGCCAATGGTGCTGTAGAAGCCGCCAATAAAAATATAAAAAAGATACTGCGAAAAATGGTACAAGGTTCTATACAGTGGCATGAAAAGTTGTCGTTTGCATTGCTAGGTTATCGCACCACTGTTCGCACTTCAACAGGGGCAACTCCATATTTATTAGTGTATGGGACAGAAGCAGTCATCCCTGCAGAAGTTGAAATTCCTTCTCTTCGGGTCATTGTAGAAGCAGAGATCGATGACGACGAATGGGTAAAAGCCCGACTGGAACATTTGAGTTTGATCGAGGAAAAAAAGGCTAACGTCCGTGTGTCATGGCCAGTTGTATCAAAGGAGGATCGCTCGTGCGTATAACAAAAAGGTCCGTCCCAGGAATTTTGAAGTTGGTTAGTTGGTATTAAGACGTATCCTTCCTCACCAGGTTGAAGCGAAGGGCAAGTTCTCCCCTAACTGGCAAGGTCCCTTCGTTGTGAAGAAAGTGTTACCCAATGGAGCCTTATATTTGACAGATACTGAAGGCAAAATGGCAGAAATGGCTATCAATGCTGATGCGGTCAAAAGATACTATGTATGATATTTGATCCTTTGTTTGAGTTTATTGCATGTTTAGTACTTGCATTTTTTTAAGATTGATATGATGAAGGCATTTTATTCTTCTATCCAAACATTGTGTCACCCTTTGTTTACCCGTTTGAGCCTCGTTTATTTTTCTTTCATATCCCTCTTTTGGAATCAAAATAGAGTCAAAGATAAATGTCAAGAAAATAAGAATAAAAGAAAGAGTTCGAAAATAAAAGAAAAAAATCAAATCAAAACAAAGAACAAGCTGATGGAACTACGTGCGACCTGATTCTCCTCTCTTGGGAGTGAGATACGTAGGCTGCCCTATTTCGGGCTCGGTCCAACCAAATAAATATTTAAGATTCACCCAGTCAACAAAACTGGGGCATGAGTTAATGCATTGTTTGAGTCGATTCCAAAAGTTGTAAGTCCCACCCCCACTTCAAGTATCGTTTGAGCCTCTTACCATCTTTTCTAACCTTGACCAAAAGACAAGTTACAACCAAAGAAAGTCCTTTAGATCAATTTTGATAGTGTTAAGGCTAAGCATGCAATGGATATGACGATACATTGTGAAGTACCGCGTATCTCCCTCAGCATAAGAAATCATGAAAGAATTACAAAAATGAGAGAGTCTTATTGGTGAAAACCTTTGCAGGCACCATAAGGCGATGGTGAGTTGTGAGAAAATGAAAATGAGAGAGTCTTATTGGTGAAAACCTTTGCAGGCACCATAAGGCGATGGTGAGTTGAGAGAAATACAAAAATGAGAGAGTCTTATTGGTGAAAACCCTCACGGGCACCGTAAGGCGAGGGAGAGTTCAAGAGAAAAGTGAAAAGTGAAAAGAAAGAGATTTGTTGGCGAATGTCTTTTTAGATGTCGTCAGTCGAATGTGATGTATGAGTCCAATAGATTTGAAGAAGCGGCTCAACGGCAAAGGCACAAACTCGACAACAAATGGGGAGTTTTGGATAGGAAGATCAGGCAGCTCAATCCTAAATGCATGTCATACTCATTGGAGTTGGTTGTCGTATTCAGATAAGTTTTCTTCTTGAATATGGGACATTTCCCTCTTTCTTTCATTCACATATTCATGCTTTTTTTTTATGTCATTTATCAAAATAAAAGTCACCATCATTTCTTTACATTTTAAGTCAAGTCTGTGTCAAAACAAGCAAGAAAGGATTTCAAAATTTACTACCAGTCTTTCCAATTATATGAGGAAAAGCCAAGGAACAACACAGAAAAGAAATATGATCGTAATTCAACACGAAGCAAAGGAAGTCTATCAACCGACAGGCTATTGGATTCGTAGAAGCATTTCGGATTTGGGAAAAGAGTGCACCTCAGGGGCATGGTAAAAATGGAAACCCATTGTTTGAGTCAGAACTCATTTTCCTCAATCTGGATCCAGGTCAATGATGCGGCAAGACACGACAAGTGTTAGCAATTTGGAACAAAGATGAAAGGAACGAGTGTTGGGCAGATACCTGAAAAGCCAAGATCTGCAAGCCACCACTAAGTTTTTAACTGACAAATTTTTCTTTGATTGAAACAGGGGCAAATTTGTTTCACTTGATTCAGTTACCATTGGAAATGCATATCCAGGGATTTTTACTTTCTGTTCAGGACCCTCCTGAAAAATGGGATTTTACTTTCTGTTCAGGACCCTCCTGAAAAATGGGATTTTACTTTATGTTCAGGACCCTCCTGAAAAATGGGACTTTACTTTCTGTTCAGGACCCTCCTGAAAAATGGGACTTTACTTTCTGTTCAGGACCCTCCTGAAAAATGGGACTTTACTTTCTGTTCAGGACCCTCCTGAAAAATGGGACTTTACTTTCTGTTCAGGACCCTCCTGAAAAATGGGATTTTACTTTATGTTCAGGACCCTCCTGAAAAATGGGATTTTACTTTATGTTCAGGACCCTCCTGAAAAATGGGATTTTACTATCTGCTCAGGACCCTCCTGAAAAATGGGATTTTACTTTCTGTTCAGGACCCTCCTGAAAAATGGGAATTTACTTTATGTTCAGGACCCTCCTGAAAAATGGGAATTTACTTTATGTTCAGGACCCTCCTGAAAAATGGGATTTTACTTTATGATCAGGACCCTCCTGAAAAATGGGACTTTACTTTCTGTTCAGGACCCTCCTGAAAAATGGGATTTTACTTTATGTTCAGGACCCTCCTGAAAAATGGGAATTTACTTTCAGTTCAGGACCCTCCTGAAAAATGGGAATTTACTTTATGTTCAGGACCCTCCTGAAAAATGGGATTTTACTTTATGTTCAGGACCCTCCTGAAAAATGGGACTTTACTTTCAGTTCAGGACCCTCCTGAAAAATAGGAATTTACTTTATGTTCAGGACCCTCCTGAAAAATGAGAATTTACTTTCAGTTCAGGACCCTCCTGAAAAATGGGAATTTACTTTATGTTCAGGACCCTCCTGAAAAATGGGATTTTACTTTATGTTTAGGACCCTCCTGAAAAATGGGATTTTACTTTATGTCCAGGACCCTCCTAAAAAATGGGAATTTACTTTCAGTTCAGGACCCTCCTGAAAAATGGGAATTTACTTTCAGTTCAGGACCCTCCTGAAAAATGGGAATTTACTTTATGTTCAGGACCCTCCTGAAAAATGGGATTTTACTTTATGTTCAGGACCTTCCTGAAAAATGGGACTTTACTTTATGTCCAGGACCCTCCTGAAAAATGGGAATTTAATTTTAGTTCAGGACCCTCCTGAAAAATGGGATTTTACTTTCTGTTCAGGACCCTCCTGAAAAATGGGATTTTACTTTCTGTTCAGGACCCTCCTGAAAAATGGGATTTTACCTTATGTTCAGGACCCTCCTGAAAAATGGGACTTTACTTTCTGTTCAGGACCCTCCTGAAAAATGGGATTTTACTTTATGTTCAGGACCCTCATGAAAAATGGGACTTTACTTTCTGTTCAGGACCCTCCTGAAAAATGGGACTTTACTTTCTGTTCAGGACCCTCCTGAAAAATGGGATTTTACTTTTAGTACAGGACCCTCCTGAAAAATGGGATTTTACTTTCTGTTCAGGACCCTCCTGAAAAATGGGATTTTACTTTATGTTCAGGACTCTCCTGAAAAATGGGACTTTACTTTATGTTCAGGACCCTCCTGAAAAATGGGATTTTACCTCCTGTTCAGGACCCTCCTGAAAAATGGGATTTTACTTTATGTTCAGGACCCTCCTGAAAAATGGGACTTTACTTTCTGTTCAGGACCCTCCTGAAAAATGGGATTTTACTTTATCTTCAGGACCCTCCTGAAAAATGGGACTTTACTTTCTGTTCAGGACCCTCCTGAAAATGGGACTTTACTTTCTGTTCAGGACCCTCCTGAAAAATAGGACTTTACTTTCTGTTCAGGACCCTCCTGAAAAATGGGATTTTACTTTCTGCTCAGGACCCTCCTGAAAAATGGGATTTTACTTTCTGTTCAGGACCCTCCTGAAAAATGGGATTTTACTTTCTGTTCATGACCCTCCTGAAAAATGGGATTTTACTTTCTACTCAGGACCCTCCTGAAAAATGGGACTTTACTTTCTGTTCAGGACCCTCCTGAAAAATGGGATTTTATTTTCTGTTCAGGACCCTCCTGAAAAATGAGACTTTACTTTCTGTTCAGGACCCTCCTGAAAAATGGGATTTTACTTTCCGTTCAGGACCCTCCTGAAAAATGGGACTTTACTTTCTGTTCAGAACCCTCCTGAAAAATGGGATTTTACTTTCTGTTCAGGACCCTCCTGAAAAATGGGATTTTACTTTATGTTCAGGACCCTCCTGAAAAATGGGACTTTACTTTCTGTTCAGGACCCTCCTGAAGAATGGGATTTTACTTTCAGTTCAGGACCCTCCTGAAAAATGGGACTTTAGTTTTTGTTTAGATATTTTTACTTTCTGCTCAGGACTCTCCTGAAAAATGGGATTTCACCTTCTGGTCAGGACCCTCCTGGAAAATGGGACAATGCTTTCAAAAAATGAAATACTAATTATTTATAATTCTTGTTTGGGATAATTTTCGTTCTAGTTTTAATTTTGAGTTTCAGGAGCCCGCCTGAAGAACAGGGTGATGAAATAGCAAGGCAGGAGCCCGCCTGAAGAACAGGGTGATGAAATAGCAAGGCAGGAACCCACCTGAAGAACAGGGTGATGAAATACCAAGTTCGGATCCCACCGGGAGAACAGAGTGAAGAAAATGAAAAGTCAAGCAACAAAGTGATGAAATAGCAAGTCAGGAGCCCGCCTGGAGAATAGGGTGAAGAAACAAAAGAGTCAAGCAACAAAGTGAAGCAATTGAAAGCCAAGCAACAAGGGGAAAGAAATTGCAAGTCAGGAGCCCGCCTGGAGAACAGGGTGATGAAAGTCGAGTCAAGAACCAACAAAAGCTGTTTAGATAGGATTTTTGTAATTTCCTTTATGTTTTAGCTTTTAATCTTTATTTTTGATGTAATAACAGAGCCGCGGACCGGAACCTCGATGGAACCTCACTTGACTCTCCAGCTCGGTATAGTCCACCGCCGTCCAAAAGTTGAGATGCTTGTCACTCGATCCTCTCGTAACTTGGTTGGGTAGGCTGTCCTAATTCAAAACCCGATAGTCCTTCTTTCTTCTGTTTCTTCTTTTGAATAATGGTCGGGACAAAATTCTATCTCGTTGTCTACTTCTTTGTCTGAAAACACTGCGTGTTTACAGTCAAAGGGGGCATGATGTAGACACGTGATTTCGTCCTCTTGAAGTTCCATTTTTATTCACTTTACCCATTTTATGTTATCCTACCGTGTACCATACCCCGTGTAATTATCCCTCCACAAAATACAAAAATACAAAAATAAACAAAAAAAAAAATACCTCTAACTAATTTATCTTATCCTAACAACCTACCCAATCAAAAGCTTCCACCTACCCTAACTACCCATATGATCCCTCCCCCTCCTTTTTCTTGTCCACAAAGAAAGAATATATGGGGGACCCACCAAAATTCCCACATCATAACAAATCCATGCCCATTATAAAAGAAAAATTCTAAGAGGAAAAGGAAAAAAATGCTTTGATCATCATCTTCTCCACAATAACAACAATGACAAAATAATCTTCCTCACAAAAAAAAAAAAAAAAAAAAGCACCGGTGAACAGTAACCGTGAACAGTAACCGGTGAACAGTAACCAGTGAACAGTACCCGGCGTGAAAAGTGACGGTGAACGGATCTTTATTTGTCGAGTTAGATTGTTGGTGTTAAGGTTCGGCTCGAGGTTTCCGGGTGCGGACTCTCTTTATTCGAATAACATTGAGTTTGAAAGCTTCAAATTTAAGGTCCAACTCTATCTCTTCTAATTTTACTTTACTATACGTGTTTGATTTGCCTGATGTGTGGTTGAATTTTGGTGACATTAATTCGGTGTTCGATTTCATTGAATAGATGGTTGTGGATTGTTGAGATGACTGTCTTGAATCGTTGGAATTTGGTATAAAAAATGGAATGTGGGGTTGGATGGTAGGAATTGATAAAGAATGAATATTGTTTTGATTTATTGTCGTTGGTTATTTTGAAGCAAATACGAGTGTTTGATTGGGTAGTATCATGATGCACCGATTGGTTTAGGCAAACGTAGTTTGGGTAGGCAAAGTTTATAATTTGTGATTTTATTGAACGTTTGAAATATTGTTTAAATGATTGAAATTTGGGTGAATGATTTGGTTTTCTCGTATTGAAAAAATGTATTTATTTAGCCGGGGAATGCCCCGAGATCACTTGTATTTATTCACCGGGGAATGCCCCGACGTATCATGTTGGCGAAAAATGATCGTGATGAAGGCCCGCGGCGTCGGGTAAGGCATTGGAGCTTAATCTAGAATTAGTTTAGACTAGGATTTATATTTTTGTATCTTTCTATTTTTGGACTGTATAATTGGACTGGACTTTACATTTTTGGATTGTTTTATTTTGTTTGATTATTTTTGCGTGCCTCTTGTGTGGTTTATACATTTCGTAATGCCAAAATAGTTGATACACTCTACCAAGCGACCGTGGTTGAACCACGGGATAGAGAGGTGCCTAACACCTTCCCCTCGGTCAACAGAATTCCTTAGCCGGAGTCTCCGTTCGCAAACCAGTTTAAAGAGTCAAATGGTTTTGAAAAGGATTTTCCAATGGTGACTTGGCACACCAGATTATGCCAAGTGGCGACTCTGAATAAAAAATATAAATAATCCATTTTCAAAACAAATTTTCATCTTTGTCACTTTAATAATAAAAACCCTTTCGAAACTTACAATACATTAATTTTTGGAGTCGAAAAAAGGGGTGTGACAATCAGCCCATTAGTGTAATATCAACAGGCTTAGAACTCCAACAGCATTTAGCCTCTTACATAACTGTACTTATGATAAAAAAAAATTCAACAAAATGATAGCATGTATATATAATGTATCAATATTATATAAATAGTTATGGTTCGAGCCTTGTGTATGGAGAAAATCTTGTTGGGAGCGCCACCCCAAGAATGGATTCTGCAGTGCGCGATCCAGATTAGTCGGGGCTCCAATGCGGGTACCGAACACCAGGTGGGAAACCAAAAAAAAATAAAAAATAATAATAAAAAAATAAATAGTTATTTGATGTATTGATATTGTATAAATAGTATATATCCATGTATATGTGTTGTAAAACTGTGTATCATAGAGATATATCCATAATTATACACTGTTTATACAATATTTATACATTGCTGTCCACCTGCGGTTTGTTGGGAATAAAAGTGGTTGGATGGTCATTCTATGTTATAAGTAATACTAGTTACATCCAAGCCCGTGCTAAGACCAAATTCAAATTCAGAATATAAAGATAAAAATATTAATTTATATTATATTTTTATTTTATAATTAATATTGTTTAATTAAATATTAAACATATCTTTTTGATAAGTATTCATAATTATTTAAGTTCATAATCATATAATTGAATAATTTAAATTAGAATATTATTTTTGAGGAATAAAATATCGTAGGAGAATTAGATATTTATAAAATAACATGATTTAAAGTATATGAATAATTACGATTCAACAAGAATAATAAATCGAAAAATATCGATTCTTTTATGAATTTATTAGTATAGATAAATAAATTTATTTTGATGTTTATTAAGTTTTTTTCTCATAATTTTATGTGGCAAATTTTTTTGAAAATTCTTCTTTCTCTTCTTATAGAATTATTTAATACAATAAATATTTCTATGACTTCAAATTTATATTAAAATAATTAAAACATTAATTTAGAGTCTTAATCCAAATTAACTTAACAATGATCAATAAGAATGTTATAAATAGTAATTGGATTACAGTAATACATTACTCATTTACTTTTCATATTTATTTTTGTACACGCACCATAAGAAATAAACTTTTCAATCCATTTTAATTATTGATTTACTTTTTTTTCCTTTCCACTAAGAAAAATAAAAAATACAAGATATTATTTATTAAGTTGCCTTATTTAGTAGGTATTTTTTTTTTTTTAAAAAAAATTACAATGGTGCAATCGAAAATCATTGCAAACTTTAATTTTTTATTAAAAGTTATTTTGACTTAATTTTTTCCAAGCTGAAGTGATTGTTTTTAATAAAATAAAAGGAGTTTCAATTAAAAGAATCCAATAAATAACAAGAATTACAAAAGTCAAGTGAAGATGGTCTTAACAAAAAAAGAAAGAGCAAAATTGAAAATATACAAGAAAATGACACCATCAATACACAAATTTGACATGTACAGGTACAACAACTTTACTTCACCAAAGAAGTAAAATATGTAAAGAGTCCTTATGAGGATTATCAAAATGTGTGATTCTTCCTTGTATATAAGTATAAATTAGGTTATTTTGGGTAAGGTATTTGATAAAATGGACATTTTGTTTAATTTATTCAAGAACATTCACACAAATGATTCTATTTCGTGATGATCTTTAATTTTTGCCTTTCAACACTCTAAATAAAAAATAAGTGGTCGAAAGTATCTTGACATTGAAATAATAAATATTTTTTGCTCGTCATAAGTTCATATTTTTGTATCATAACATAAGTTATGCCTAAAAAGGCATAACAAGTTATGCTGCTTAATTCCTGCTGAACTAATGTTGATCAAGGCAAAAATGTAGATTCAGAACCCACAAGCTATGTCGTAAGTAGCATAATTCATTCTTACAGGACTTACGTTGAGCGAAAAATTAACTTTTGACCTTGACTTCAACAAATTTTGACTTTTGATCTGAAATAGTTATTTGTAATACAATTGAGAGTCAAAGTTCAAGACCATCCTTTTCAAGATTATTGGGTGTAATTTATTAAAAATGTCGTTGGTTTCATAATACTCCCTTCGTTCGCACCTACTTGGATTTCTACTTTAACTTATCATTTTTTACATATAAAGAGAAGACAACTTTTTTTTCTTATTTTATTCTTAGCAGTAATTGTTTTATCTTCAAATTAATTTCAAGACTCAATGTAAGCATCATTTAATAGAATTACTATGATAAAATAATTATTTTATTAATTATTTTTTATTAATGAGTGTGTCAAATCAAAATATATAACAAGTAAAAATAAACGGAGAAAGTATTCAGTATCTTGCGGATGAAACTTGATCATTTCTTGAAACATTAAGGCGCACTAAATACATGAATTTTTTTATGATTGTCCCATTATCCGTTTCTGTGACAACTATTCAATGCAAGACCTTATTTATTTATTGTCGTATGGACATTTCATATCAATAATAATAATAACATATTTTGTGAAATCTCAAAAATTAGAGCCTGAAGAGAGTAGGTCATAAATTCAAAAATTATTTTTCATGAAACTGAAAATATTATGAGAAAATCTTAGACTATGGTCTATAATTTTGTAGTCATTAGACGACAATCTAATTTTTGTCAGTGGTTAGAGTTATATTTATACAGTTTCTTAAAATAAGAACCACATTTAAAAAGTGTTCTCAAGAGGAGATATTTGTGAAAATCAGTCAAACGAATATTTTAAGGATGTAATCTAAATCAGAGTTATATCTTGTGGATATTTTTGACCAAAAACTCTAATCAAATAACACAAAGATTGAACTCTTATGATTTATTGAAGGAGAAAAATAAATGTATTAATATTTGCCCAGTAGACTCATGTATACCATGGATTTATAAACTTATAGTGAACAGACTTAAAATCAGACCCCTTAGCAAAATAAAAACCATCGGTCATCATCACATAATTGCAATATTCATCCTTGCAACTCACCTTCCCACAATAATCATTATGATTGCTGAATACATCAAAATTATTAAATTTTGAACCCCAATTAAAGCTACAATAGAAAAGAGTTATATCTGTAGCATGGAATGAGAAATCAAATCCATCGCCCGATTTAAGGTTCCGAATTTTAAGATCGTCATCTCTAGATTTACAATGAACTTGCGATATCGGAGAAGCTATTGGAAGTTGACTTATGATACGAAGAGAAGAGTGTATCTAGGATTTAACGTAACGTAAATGAATTTGTCATTTGTATTAGAATAAAAAATAAAAGAAATATTCTTTTGGTGTTGTGGAGAGTCATGTTGAGGAATTCACCTTCATCAATTGTTTGAATGTGTTTTTTTTTAAGAAGGATCCCCTGACTTTATAGGAGTGCTTTCATATTGGAACATGAATATTAAGGCAGTTAAATGATCTAATCTGATAGATATAGCCAGAAAAGGGAAGTATTTAATTCATTTATTTTAGGAAATTTTGTAAAGTAAATATATATTCCCCCATTTCAAAATAGTTGACCCTGTTGACTTGACATTCCCTTTAAGAAATATTTATTGCTCCCTCCTTCCATCTAATGTCTAATAATATTTGTCAAGTTTATAAAATCAATTGATAATTTACCTATTTTTTACTTATTTGACTCTTAGCATTAAATACGATTCATTATCTAATGCATTTCTCAAAGCATTAAATTTATTATATCCAAAGAATAATATGGTAAAATTACCACTACTCCTTATTTATTGTTTCTTAATCCTTGTGTCAATAGAAAAATGGACAAGTAAAGATAGACGGAGGGAGTATCAAATTAGTCTTATTGATTATGTTTTGAAAATATAAATTTGTGTTTATATACTTTATGTAGTCATTTAATAATAAGTGTAGTATGTTGGTGTTTGTCCTGATTTTCTTACCATAATTGGGTTTTTCTTTAGGTACCATAATTGAGTTTCCTTTTAGAAAAAGGAAAACATATTCTCCATATTTGGCTAATCCTTATTCTTGTAGGAAAAAGTTATAGACTCTTTGAATAGAGGCTCCCTTCTTCTAATTTTGTAGCATCCATAATGTAGTTCTAGGGATTTGAGAGTTTCGTTTTGGGAGAGACTTTGTGAGACACAAGCGTTGCGGTATCACTTGTGTGAACCTTTTTCTATTCTGAGTGAATTGTGTGTGAGGTTGTCTCTCTTGACAGTTTGTATTCTCTTTTACATAGTGGATTACTCATCTCCTTTTGTGGATGTAGGTCGGTTGAATGAACCACGTTAAATTATTGTGTTTCTTTGGATTATTTCTCGTTTATCTTCTTATCCTTGGTTCAAAGTTTGCTTTTCTAGATTCCGCATGACTTCTAATTATTTCAATCCTAACAAAGTGGTATCAGAGCGAGGTTAAAATCGGGTGTTCATCTTGGCGGATTCAGTTTTAACCGCAACCTATTAGATGATAATGAAGATTTTGGTTCGAGAAATTTTATCAGAGTGTTCCTCTGTGTAGAGGCAAGATTTAATGAAGGAGATTTTTGATATGGAGATTGAACTTGTTGAAGACTATATGAAGAAGGTGGAGCAAAGTTATTTTATCAGAAATTCAGGCCAAGAGGGAGAATTATTGATGTTTGTCCTGACTTTCTTACCATAATTGAGTTTTCCTTTAGGTACCATAATTGAGTTTCCTTTTAGGAAAAGAAAAACATATTCTCCATATTTGGCTAATCCTTATTCTTGTAAGAAAAGGTTATAGACTCTATAAATAGAGACTCCATTCTTCTAGTTTTGTAGCATCCACAATGTAGTCCTAGGAATTTGAGAGTTTCGTTTTTGGGGAGACTTTTTGAGACACAAGCATTGCGGTATCACTTGTGTGAACCTCTTTTTATTCTGAGTGAATTGTGTGAGGTTGTCTCTTTTGACAGTTTGTACTCTCTTTTATATAGTGGATTGTTCATCTCATTTTGTGGATGTAGGTCGATTGAACGAATCACGTTAAATTATTGTGTCTCTTTTGATTTATTTCTCGTTTATCTTCTTATCCTTGGTCTTTCAAAGTTTGCTTTGCTAGCTTCCGCATGACTCCTAATTATTTCGATCCTAACATAGTATTGGAAGAACATAATAAAATTCTCTTAATTTCATAAATGGGACAATTAAATTAAAACAAATACTTTTAGAAAGAAAGTCAACTATTTTGGAATGAATGAAGTATATATTTCTACTATATATAAGCGCAAGTGAGCAGTCAGGTCAAGCATGCAGCTGGCAATTGTCATGTCTACTTCCAGCTGCCTGTTTGCTCCATAATTTTACCATATCACACTTAATTAATTATTATATGTCATTTATGTATTAGAAAATTAATAATATTTAATAAAAAAATAGGCATCTATGGCATGTCTGCTTCAACTGTTTCAATCGTAATTTTACTATATGACCCCTAATTAATTATTATAAGTCATCTGAGTATTAAGAAATTAATAGTATTTAATAAAAATAATAAAATAGACATAAAATGATAAATTAAATATTGATGTTCTAAATTAATTTGACATCTTATATGAGACCCACTTAAATTTACATGTATTTTTATAGCAATTTTACTACATCACTTCTAATTAGTTATTATGAGTCATTTAATACATATCTGCTTCGCTACTTCAATAGTTATATTTGGTTGACTGTCGAAATTATATTGGTGTCGCTTAAATTGAAATAGAAAAAAATATTATAAATCACAATAATTAAAAATTTAAACTATTTTTAAAATATAATTGACTATCAGTGCCACAAAAGTCTGAACAAGGAGAGTATTACAAAATATAATAGCTAAAATATTAAAATATTAAATTACAATGTCAAAAAGTATTACAAATTATAATAGATAACAACTTAAAAAATCTAAAAATATATTAAAAATATAATTGATTGTATAAATTTTAATGTAATTATTTTATTTTTAGTTTTAACCTGTTATATATTTGAAAATTGTGTAAAAAATATTATAAATTATAATACTTATTAATTTAAATAATTTGGAGACACATAAAAAATTTTGATTGACTCAAAATTTTATCGTGCAACATAAATTGAGATATATCATTTAAAAATTTCGCAAAAAGTAATATAAATCACAATAATGCAACATTAATTGGATACATTATTTGAAAATTTCATGAAAAATAATATAAATCACAATAATTATCAATCTAAAATATTTGAAAGATGTATTAAAAATATGTTTGACTTTTCAAGTTCTGTCGATGTCTTGTTAATTGGGATAGAGGGATATTACTTGAAAATTACGTAGAAAGTCATATAAATCATAATATAATTAACAACTTAAAATATCTAAAATTGTATATAACAAATTTGATTGACTTTCTCAATTATTCCATCAGTGTCACATAAATTGGGACAAAAAAATAACATATCTTATCCGAGAATTATGTAAAATACTACAAATCAATAACTAATAACGTAAAATATTTTAAAATATATAAAAAAATTATTGACTTTTCAAATTTCATTTATACCACATAAATTAAAATAAAAAAGTAACATATTGAACCCGTGTTCCAATATCATATATATATATATATATATATATTTGTGGTATGGAGTTTCTCAATTTTGTTGTGTTTGATTAGTAAAATATTTTTGAAAATATTGTTTTTTAGGAAGACTGATACCTTTTAAAATGAAAAAAAGGGCTTCCTCATAGGTCACAGTCCAAATTCTTTGATCTCATGTAACTAAAGACTAATTACTCTCTCAGTTATTGGCATGTTTTATTTTTCGAGGGTCAATTTGACTAATTTTTAAAATTAAATTAGATTAGATTGATTCAATATTTTAAAATTAAAATATAGATATTCAAAAACTATATGAAAACTATTATAATTGCAATTTTTTTTTAATACGATTAAAAAATATATCTTAAAATAGTGATTAAAGTTTATATCATTTGACTCTAAAAAAATGAATAATTGATAATGATATTAGTTGTCCAAACTTAACTTACAATAAAGTTGATTAGAAACTCATTAATGTGGTGAGAGTACACTTTGATAAGTTAGAGCAATCGTTTAGTAAATGCAACTGGAAAAGAAAGATTTATAATATTCTGCTATATTTAATTAAGAAATTAAAAGTAGGTACTACTAAAAATGTTGACTAGTGATCTTATTAATGGCATTTCTTACGAACTAATTTAAAAATCTTACGAAATATACATGGAATTCTCTAAGTTTGAAGTGTGTTAAAGCCGCCATTTTAAAAGATATTTTATCGATAAAGATGTATGTCACTACTAAAAAAATAGCTCTATTTCATGAAAAATTGTTCAGTGGCTATTTCAACAAATATTTTGATTAAATCAATTAAAAGAACAGTAATATAAAAATTAAGAAGCTTCTTAGTGTTTTAGTAAGAATATGTTTTCCGCTATGTGGTTTTTCAGTAGCCGTTTTGGTAGAATTGGGTGAAAAAATCATGTTTCATTGCACAAATTTTTAATTGAATGCAGTGGAAAAAATCTCTACTTCAAATAGTGTTCTTGTAACGATCCTTTTCTTCATTGCGTATGAGTCCTACATTTAAAATCTCATGTCCAAATTCTTTTTTGTTTGGAAGTTACAAATTTCAAGCTAGGCTAGTTTCAATCAATTTCGGAGTGAGGTATGGCCTAGGAATAGCTGAGAATGATATGAATCGGGATAGTGGTATTTGTCTTGTTTTCTAGCTAGCTAAGACGATAAGAAACCCGTAGAAGTTTACTGAATTGAATTTAGATAGGTAGAACTCCTGGAATTGATCTTAGTGTAAAAGACACCGTTCATGATATTCCAGGTTTAAGGTGTATTGCAAAAAGTGAGATTTTTTGGGAAAGACAGACATTCTGTCCCATCGATGCTGCTATAGTTGTCGACACACTGCTATAGCAGCAAGTGCCATAGCGGAGAAATTTTTGCTATAGCGCGGTCAACGATCGCTACAGCGGTCGTTATCGCTATAGTGACACTGCTATAGCGGAGGAAACTGCAGATTTATTAAAATATTATTTTTCTAAAACTCATTTTGGAACAAAGAAAGGGCGATTTAGAAAAAAACACCAATTTTTTTTATTTGACTCCTTAAGGTAAGAAATTCATCCCCGTTAACTCGTATTTAATTATTAAACCTAAGAATAATTAATTTACAGAATTCAGAGAGGATTTTACGGAGGATTTAGGTTAATTGCTGGTTCAAGGGGAAAAATTAAGGAATAAGTTAATGAGTTTTAATTATTACTATTTAATTTACCCTTGCATTCCGTCAATTCACTAATTTATCCATGAAATCAATAGTTTTAGGTGAATTACGGTGAAAAATTCCTAAAACGGAAAGAAAATGATCACGAATATGACCTTATAAGTTGAGTGTGAGTTATAAATGCCACATGTTAGGTCATTTCCTTAATCATGTATTTATATGCATGTTCTAGACCACGAGCAAGCAGAAATTGCACGAATGGACGGAGCTCCAACATAGAGGAGTCGTGTAAGCTTGATTCGAGGTAGATAATGATATTGTATTTTAATTCAATTTGTGATACAGGGCCATGTTAACTATTTTGTAGTATGCCTTGTTAGTGAATGTTGTTTGTTGTGGTCTTTGTAATTTATGGTTGTTTATGATTTTGATCTACCTTACTTGCTAAATGTGGAATGTTCAGTATTTAGAATGTTCTCACGGGCTTTTGGTGGAACAAGGTTGACAGACACTTATGTCTAGGATTTTAGTACATGGGCAGTAATTGTCCCCTGCAGGTCATGGTTAGAGGGTGGTTGTATATCCCTTAGCGCGTATATACGAGGATCAAGTGAGTTTGATGGTTCCATGAGTGAATCGAAAAAAATATATTTTTACACTTAATAAATTATCTTGGCTTATTTTTGGCTTGGCTTGACTAAACTTGACTTGGTGATGATATGTTGATTTGCTGGTTTGATTCGTAATTGCTCATTGTTGCTTGTTATGCTAAGTGTATGTTTGTTAAGCATGGATTAACTTGTTGTACTATAACTTAGCTATAGATTCATATTCTCATCTTGAGTTGGGCAAATGACTCTATCAGGACACTGTTGTTCTTGTGTGTTGATACTACACGTACTCGCATTTACTTTTGTGAGTGCTGCGCACATTCCAGCGGCTCCTACGAAACCTTACTTGTGATTTCAGCGGTTGACTCCAGATTTCAGGGTGAGCAACATATTCAAGCTACCATGAAATCTTTTCTTATTGACATAGTTCTCTAGTTTTGAATTTATGCTTTATTTCAGTTTTGGAGCGCATTTTCTCCTTGACATTCTTAGATATTTTGGTACAAATAAGTTTTTGGGCCCTAGGTTTTTGCATAAGTGCTTTTTTGTCTCAAACTGTACTTATGATTTGGTTTTAAATTGGATGATATATTGATGGATTAGTTCTGCTTATTTTTTCTAAATGTGGATTATGGCATTGTCGTTCGGGATAATTAGTTCTCCCATCGGATGAGTAGTGTGGGTGTCACTTATGACGGATTTGAATTGTGACAGTTCCTTAGGATTTAACAAACTCTTTTAGTATAAATTAAAAGCGGAAACAAAAAAAAAGCACAATATCTTAGATCACGACTTCAATTTTATAGTCACTAGGTGACGGTCTAAAGTTTTATCAGTCTCAAGTGTTATATTAACACAACTTTAAAATACGAGTCTAAATATTTTAAGGATGTAATTTAAGTTAAGAGTTATATCATGTAGTTATTTTTTACCAACAACTTTAATCAAATAACTCAAAGACTGAATCACTCTTATGATATTAATAAGTTGAAGGAGAAAATCCAATATACGTTTAATCTTTTTCTTCCAAAAGACTCATGAATACCATGGAGCTATCAACTTAAAATCAGAAGACTGAGGATTAGACCCAATAGCAAAATAAAAACCATCAGCCTCCATAACATAATTGCAATATTCATTCTTGAAATCCACTATATTACAATTATCATTATGATTGCTAAATACATCAAAATGATTATGTTTTGAACCCCAAACAAAGCAACAATGAAAAAGAGTGTCTCCTGTAGCATGGAATGAGAAATCAAATCCTTCACCAGTATTAAGAGTTCGAATTTCAAGATCGTCATCTCCAGATTGACAATGAACTTTTCGATGGTGAAGATTCTGGGGGGAGCTTACTGAGGATATGAATAGTGTATCTAGAATTTAAAGTAAATAAATTAGTCGTTTGTATTATAAAAAATAAAATAAATATGATTTTGGTGGTGGAGAGTCATGTTGAGGAATTCATTCACCTTCATTAATTTTTTTTTTATTTTTTTTTTGTGTGTGTGTTTTCCTTAAAAAAGATCCCCTCACTTTATAGGAGGGATGCTTTCATATTGCAATGAATGCAATCTAATCTAATAGACGTGAAGTTAGAAAATGGAATTAATCAATTCTTTCCTTTAGGAGATTTGTAACACCCATGCATATTTTAAGAGTGTGTTTGGCATGGATTTTTTAGTTTTCTAGTGTTTTGAGTGTTCAAAATATTTTGAAAAAACTTTTCTTATAGGAAGACAAAGTGCTTGAAAAAAAAAAAAACGATTTCCTTATAAGTGACACTCCAAATTCTTTGATCTCATATAACTAAAAACTAATTAACTGCTAAGGATATTGGTTGTCCCAAACTTGACTCACTATAAAGTTGATTAGAGACTTATTAACGTGGCTATACTTTGAGAAGTTAAATATGTAAATGCAATTAGAAAAGAAAGATTTTGAATAATCTACTACATTTAATTAAAAAATTAAAATTAGGATATTTTTTTAAAAAATGTCAGCTAGTGATCTCATTAATGCCATTTCTTACGGACTAATTTGAAAGTCTTAGAGAGTATACTTGGAATTCTCGTACTTTGGACATGTTAAGGATACTATCTTAAAATATTTAACCAGTAAAGATGTATTTCTCATAATTTAATAAACTCTTTTAGAAGTATAAATTCGGAATATAAAAAAAAAAGAAAAAAAGGCATAATATCAAAATACAGGAGGAAACATTTCTCTGCATGTATCTCGTAACTTTGCCAGTGAAAACAAATGATGAATTATAATAAGTTATAGTGAGTAATAAAAGTGATTAATGACTATTAATTATGATTAATAAGGATAAAGAGTAGATTATAACTGACTTACTTTGAGATATAAAATTATTTTTCAATACATATGTGTACTCGGTCATCTGAAAATGTTGAAAAGTTCTAGCCTTAATTAGCTCACATATAGGATTAAGTGTTGTTGCATAATGGACCTTCAACTCCATCTTTTTTTCTTTTTAATTACCTTGTGGTAGGGGTGCTTATTGGGTGGTTTGGTTTCAATTTTGTATTAAAAGGTTTGATTTAGGATGTGTTTGGTGTGAAGGAAAATATTTTTTTAGATTTTTTTTAAGGAAAATAAGTGAATTTTCTTGTACTTATTTTCTTGTATTTGACATGTATGTATAAAAATGTTATCCTAATAGCATTTGTATATTCTTGTATTTGGTATGTATGTATAAAAATGTTATCCTAATAGCATTTGTATATAATCTAGACAAATACTATGGAATTTGAGGGTTTGATGGAGGGGTGTGGGGTGGTGGAAATGTGGGCTATGGGAGGTGGGGCGAAGATAAAGTATGTTGGAAGGTCGGGAGGATACAATTAATGTGAAATGTCATTTGTAGAGCTTGTTTTTCTTAATTATTTCCATAAAGAAAGTCTGTTTCCTTATTTATAAGCAACTTCTTTTTCTAAAGAAAGTATTTTTCAAAAACTTTGACCAACTGAACATGAGAAAGTCGAAAAACATTTTTTGAAAAATGTTTTCCTTCGTACCAAATACACCATTGCTTATCAACTTTCAATATGTGCTAAACCACTTCTGAATCGAAAAGATATGTGTTGATTCAGTTTGGTTTACGATTATCCGTCGATTATAGGTTAATCAAACTATTCGATATAAAATTAAAACAAAAAAGAGTAGCTTTTATGCACTCAATAAATGACTTCTCATTCAACGATCTGAATCGTTTGAATATCATTGTCGTTGTCAGCGGAGAATATACTTGGGCTTAAATTATATATGATTGAAGTTTAATTGTTTTTGCCTAAACTTCAGGCAAAAATGGTTGATCTTAAATCATTTATGGCTGAATTTTAGTCATACATGATTAAAATATAGTCATTTTAATCTGACTTCAACCAATTATTTTTGCCACACTTCATCCATTTATGTCCAAAATTTATGCAGATAACATTAAAAGTTCAAGCAATAAAGCTGAAGTTGGGTAAAACAATTGAATTTCAATCATATCTAGGTGAAGTCCAACCATTTTACTTCAAATAGAAAAAATATAAACTTTACTCATATGTAAGTTCGAATAATGTGACTGAAATTTGATTATGTCAAACACGACTTCATACAAATGATGTTTGAAGTGCCATATATGCTAAAAAATAATTTAATAATAAATAAAAATTACTTAGCAGTATCAGAACAAATTGTCTCAGGAAATTGTACTAATAATTTCACATTTGCAAGATCTTATCTATAAGTAGACTTGGGACTCAAAGCACCAAATTTGCAAGAAATTACATCTAGTATTTTTTAAAGTAGTCGATTTTGGAAAAAAAATTCCCCACAATGTGTGTATCTTAATTTTTAACTACGCTAAATAAGTTTTAATGTCTGCCTATAAGAAATTTTAATTATGTAGATTTATTGTCTTCAAATGCCATGAACATCTACCTTACGGCAGAAGTTAAACTTTGTCTTATGGGCAACATAAAATCTAAGCTCTAACATTTACCTGCAAGGCAAAACTTCTGATCAATTGTATAGGTTCATTGTCTTGAAATATCGTTAACGTATGTCTTATGACAAGAGTAAGTAAGAACGTCTGCCTTATGAATAAAATATATTAAGCGGGGCCAAACAATCAAGACCCTCCTTATGGAGGCTATTTTTATAAGACATTTTTACGGAGAGACAAAATATCAAATTGGCCGATTTTAGGGTCATTTCCGAACTTATTGGGTCGTCCATTAGCCCATTAATGGGAAAAATGACATAAATAGCACTTCGGGTGAAACTATTAACATGAAAATGACCACTGAATATTAATTCTGTTTTTTAGTCATTTGCTGACAGCTTTATACAATACAAGTTTGATACATATCTTTATCAGATATTTATTCTATATAATAAAGATAGAATTTCTATATGCATCTTATACATACATACATACATACATACATACATACATACATATATATATATATATATATATATATATATATATTACACAATAATAATACAAATTTTATGCACATCACATTAAAAAATGCATATTTGTATAACAATGATATAATTTTTACCCATAAATTCGCTGCTCTATTTTTACGAACTGTATTACTATGGAATATGAATTGTATCAATATGGTATATGAACTGTATCTGAATTATTTGGGCCAAAATGACCCAAATTATGAACTGTCGGAATTTATGTTAGTTGCCCAATTATGAAATGATCATAATGTAAAATTTGTTTAAGCCGACTGACCATGAATGCCCAATGGCCCAAACATACGCTATTTATTTTTAAAAAAGCCAACACATGTCCTTTTCCCTTAATCTAATATCAATGGACTTGAGAAGTCAAATAACTAAATTAATCGGAGATCATACTATTTTATTGAAGGAAAAATTATAGGAAAAATAACGTAAACATACACCTTAACTTATCACGTTCACACAAATCTCCATCCTTACAAAATAATTACATAAATTCCAACTAATTATGTGTCTTCATTAGATGTATCTGGAGCTATTTATATATCTCGACCGACCCAAAATCAGAAAAAACATATCGAAAGCTAATTATGTATCTTTACAAAGGAAAAATTATATTTTCGTAGGATGTATCAAGAGCTAATTATTTATCTTGATAGATCCAAGATTGAGATTTTTAGTAATTATATAAAATATCGAGATTTTTTATAACTAAGCTCTACACTGTCCGAATTTATGTTGTTTGTCCAAAATTATATAACACCACAAAATATCTTTACTGAACTACATAAAATCCCTATCTTTTTTATTAATTACTTAAATCTTTTTATTTTTTTCTTAAAACAACCGGATACATCCACAAACCCATAAATTTTTGGATACATAATTTTAATTATGTATCCTCCTTTGATCTAGTTAATGTATTATGTATTTCGATCAAATAGTTTCAGAAATGAATGTATCTCATTAATCAAAATTATGTATTCATATGCTAATTATATATCCAAGCAAAAAATGGAGTAATTAACTGTTACATTCTTAAGTTTAAAATTATGTATCTCAACTTCAAAATTATGTATCCGGATGCTAACTATGTATATGAAAATTATAAACTAAGAAATTATTTGTAATTTAATAAAGAGTACAGATAGAGAATAATTAGGGATAAACTTGTTAAAATTTATGTAAGTTTTTACTTTATTGAAACTATCGCTAGTTTATTGTTCAAATAAATATGTAAAGTTTTCTTGGTTATCCTTTTTCGATATACATAGATTTTTAATAAATGACCTTTTTATTCCTCTTGCAATTTAAAAATCTTTTAGATAATGTAAAAATTCATTTTGATAAAATAGAAAATCTTATTAAAAGAGAAATATTTGCATAAATTAGCCAAAGAAATATTTAGGGATGCGGTTTAAGTTAAGGTGTATAATTTGAGGATACTTTTGACCAGAAAAACTCTTATTGAACAACACAAAGACCTAACTCGAATAAAATACATCCTATTTTAATTTTATTTTTTTGACTTGACACGTTTGTTGGACAATAAAATTTTGAGACCGAAAAATAAATAATCGAGACAAGAAAAATATTGCAACAATCATTTTAATTATTTCAATATGTGAGTGTTATAATCTCTATGATTCCTCTGATTCACCTTTTCAAATATAAATTCAAGAGCTTCGAGCTTGATCTTGAATTTGAACTTGATTTGCGGATTTGATCTTGACTTGTGCTTGAATTCAAGGACTTTTGGGCTTAATCTTGAATCATGCGGTCTTGATCTTGAATCATGATGAACTGAATTTGAATGCTTGAATTTTATAGAGAAATTACGACGTTTGATCCACAGGTTTTCTCTTGCTTCTTGTTAGAATTCTTTGTCCTTTTCTTAATTATAAGACCCCTATTTATTGTTGTGAAAAGGAAAGAATCATGGTGAAAATGAACTTCTTTTGACCAATGAGATTCAACTGACATGTCACCTTTTATGGGCTTTTGATTTCACTAGGCCTGCTGCATCATTTTGACATGTGGCTTGGTCCTATTGGCTCCTTCACTTGACTTGGCATGACACGACATTCGACACATGGTGCTTATTTGAACCTTTAGAATATGACAATATCTTGGGCTTACCAAAGTAAGCTCATTATCTGTAACCCAAATCAATGGGCTAGCCTAATCAAAATTGCACTTTTATTAAAGTAAAAATTACATATGTAACGATATGTTTACTAGTATTTACCAAAAATTTCAACTATTTTCAAAATTTCAGAAAATTTCAACTTTTAGCCTTTGAGGATACATTTAACTTGTGATAGATACATCCTAAAGATACATATAATACTTAAACTAATTAGCATATTTTAAGGGATGTAACGGCATAAATAGCATTAATATAAAAATTATCCTAACTAATTATGATAAAAACGGAATACTATCCCACGTTATAAGGTAATTAGTTTGTTATTCCACCTTTTTAAATAAAATCCTTTCCATAATCAGCTTCCACATAGCAAACTATTCAAACGACCTTTTTTTGTTCTTGATTTTGTTTGAGGTAATTGCAATGGATATTTCAGTGTTGGTACGTCATTTCAGATTTTGGATTAACGATATAAAGTATGAGGGTTATAAGAGCAATGGAATCGTTGTTAGTGAACATGTTACGTATGATAAATTAATTTCGGCCATTGTTGTAGAATTGGAAATTGACGAAAACGAAAAAAAAAATTAAGGCTCATTACATAGTTGATGGTAATGCAACAACGTTGTTGATTCGTAATGAGATGAATGTGAAGCTCTATATCAAAATTAAGAAAAGTGAGCCTGGTTTTGAGACGTATCCACTTATCATTACCACATTAGATAAGTCTGCTACTGAGATGTTGTTTGATGGTAAAGCTGGTGTAGTAATGTGTTTGAAAAATTCTTGTGAAGAAGTTGCGGAATTAATTAGTTATAATTCTAAACATGCATCTCCTTTGATCATTACTGATTTCAAAAATAGCGAAATTAAGGTTGGACAAATCTACAAGGACAAGTGTACTTTAATTTCAGTCAAGGAAAAGTATGCAATTAAGAATTTCTTCAATTTCTATGCGAAAAGATCGGATAAGAAAAGGTATGTATCTTCGTTAACATCTCAGTTGTTGTTAATTATGTCTAATTTAATGAATTATGTATTTAACGTTAATTTGATTATCGTTTTACGTAACTCTTTATAGTTATGTTAAGAAGGTTGAGATACATATTTTCTGTACATGATATATTTTTTGTATTTCTTGTATCTGTGATTCTATATTTGTGTATAATTATGTATCTTGTGATGTTTTATTTTTATTATATAAGCATACTCAAGATACATATTAGTATTGTTAAAGATACATATTGTACACGATTGTGCTGTGAATGTATCTCTCATTTTTTATTCTAGTACGTAAAGAAACATCTTATTTTTGTAATATATTCTGAAGTTTTGTTTGCATGATTACAGTTATGTCCTGAGATGTCGTTCGTAGGATTGTGTTTGGGTATTTAAAGTATTATGTCGGTGGGGGACTGACCTCTTTGAAGTTAGATTTTTTCAAGATGTCCACACATGTCCATTGAAAGATAGAGTTTTTACACAACTTCAAGCTACTGTTGGGTTTGTTAGTGACTTTGCTGCTCCAAACTTGTTAATTACAAGAGAATACACACCCCGAATGATATAATCGAAGATATTAAAAATACTTTCAGCATAGGCATTAATTATCAAAAGTCTTGGAGGGATAGAAAACGTGCAGTTGAGATGTTAAGGGGGAAACCTGCTGACGGTTATCGTCAAATGGCAAGATACATATACATGTTAAATTTTGTTTATCCAGGGTCACATATTAGAATGCATAAATCTGAGGATTATAAATTCATGTCTCTGTTTGTTGCATTACAACCATTAAAGAGTGGATTCAAGTTTTATAGGCCTGTAGTTATGGTTGATGGTGCGCATTTGAGTGGAGCATATAAAGGAACATTTATTTCCGTAAGCACTCTTGATGGCGCAAGTATGTAAAATTAGTTGTTATGTATACTTATTTTGTGATGTTATTCTTATCCTACTTTGTATTAGTTGCTTTTTTTCTATTATGTTTCATAAATAGTTTACTTGTATCATCGTCATTATTTTTTTATCAAAATTGTAGGTCGTATTCTGCCGCTTGCGTGAAAATGATAATTCGTGGATTTAATTTTTTGAGAATTTTAAAATTGCTTTTGAAGAGCGCGATAGTATGTGTGTGGTGTTCGAATGTCACGAAAGCATAATAAAGGCTGTCAGTATTGTATATCCGAATGTGCCGCACCTTACATGCATTTGACACTTGTGGAAGAATGTGTGCACAAACTACATGAAGAGTAAAGATAGACTTAGCAATATTTTCTATGCTATGGCTACGGCATACCGAAAAGATGATTTTGAATTTTCTTTGAATCAAGTTGGCAAGATTGATAAGAGGGTAAAGTCTTATCTTGAGGATGCTGGATTTGAAAAGTGGGCACACGTGTATGCACCTGTTAACCGAGGTAGAATGATAAATTCAAATATAGTGGAGTGTATAAATGAAAAACTCAAGCTAGCACGTGAGTTGCCGATAATAGAATTTCTAAAACAGGTTAAAAAATTATTTGAAAAGTGAAATTGCATGCAAACACATCACTAGGTAGTAGATTCGAAGAATTCTTCATCTAAATACTTCAAAATCTTCACGGCTAAAGGTTAGTTTACATGTGTACTTTTATTTTTTATATTATGTAATGTTTGTTTGAAATTACACGACACTAATTAATTGAAGAATTTATTTTGAAGCATTTCACAGTAAATTCATCAATTAAGTTTTTAAAAAGAGATACAAAATGATTATAAAGAAGATCTATATGTATTTATGTGTTAACATATTATGATTAATCTTGCAGGTTAGTGCTTCATCAGCATATGTGTATTTTATTTACGATGGCAGTAGGATGTACATAGTATGTCTTGACAAGAAGACTTGCAGTTGCGGGAGATTTCAATTGAACTAAATAACATGTCAACACGTTATAGAAGTTCTAAAAAACAAGCATGTAGTTGATATGAAGCCTTATTGCGCCAAGTATTACTATCCTGAAACGTTAAGAAAGGCGTATGAAGAATCGAGGTTCAATTCCAGATAAGAAGAATTGGGTTGTGCCACAAGAAGTTATGGACGAAGTTGTGTTACTACCAAAATACAAACGTCCACCTGGAAGGCCAAAGAAATTTAGGCATAAGAAATCAAGTGAAACTGTGACATCAAACAATAACTGTTGCGGAGGATGTGGTTATGAAGGTCACAACAGGAGTACTTGTAATTTTTTTTCAAAGGAGTGAAAATGTAGTCGACTAATAAATAATGTTGAAAAATGTCTAGTAATTTGATGGATTTTCTAGCTCTTTGAAACTTATCTTTTATTATGTTATTGCAGTTTTTTTTCAGAATTTTATGAATAACAATTAGTGAAATAAATTATTATTTTCGTTCATTGGTTACTTAGTTACATATGTTTTCATATTTTATTTTGCCATGACGTATCATATTAAAGTGTGTATAAAATTTATTGTTAATAAATTCGTCACTAATAATATATACAACTAGAAATTAAGATATGTGCAGGGGCGAAGCTACATGTGCTCCAGGGGGTTCATTCGAACCTCCTTTGACGAAAAATTATACTGTTTTAATACTATTTTTACATGGTTGAAAATATTTTTTATGCATATATAGTAGATGTTGAACCCCCTTCGACTAGTTCGTATATTTACTTCTGAACCCCCTCAATGAAAATCCTGGCTCCGCCACTGGATCTGTGATGATAATGTTATTAAATTATAATATAATAGTTCTGCTACAGTCTAGGGTTGAAAAGAGATACAAATTTATAGAATGTATCTCCCGAAAATGTAAATTGTTCAAATAAAAAACTTATGTAATATATTAAGAATATGTGTATTTAATAATTATCTCAAAGTAATTAAATGATATAAAAAGTGTTATCTGAATGTGCATTGATAAATTTCTTACATATTGCACAACTTTATTGTTACAAAATTCATTATAGATACATGTTTAAAAAAATTGTATCTCCTGTAAAATATATTTTGTAAATAGTATGACGCCTAGGTACTATTATGTTCTGCTCGAAACTGTTATTCAAAGAACAAAACATAGAAAGAGATACAAAATTATGTTATTATTTAATATGAGATTTAATTGTACGATATACAATCAAGTTGCATAATGTAATGTGGTGTTGGTTACTATCATTACTTTATTTAGATATATGCTTCATTAAAATAGATACATATAGTTACAAAAATGTATCTCATACAATTTAACAAAAAATATTTCATATCGCGTCTTTGTAAATTGTTACTAAAACGTATAGCAAAACAGTAATATATTATAAACTGCAAAAGTCATATTTTCTTATTGGTGATGAAGTAGAACTATTTTATCATCATAAATACATAATGTATGTTTATGTTAACATTCAAAAAACACATCATTCAAAATATTTACTAACATCATCAAAGTAATTAATAGCCAACTATCCAACAAATAAACAACTACTAAATATGCAAAACACTGTCTTTTTCTTTTAGGGTAAGCTGCTCCTTGGCCTCGATGGATCGTCATTCTTAATAAAGTATTCATTCTCCGTCTTTTCAGATCCATACTTGGACAAAAGACTTGCATATCTCAGATGATGGTATTTGAGCATCAATACCCGAAGATGAAATGACTAATTCCTCACTCAGATACTCGGCAAAGATAATTATAAATACTCCACAATTCTTACATACCGATTATTAATTTAATTAAAAAATATTTATACTTGTATACGATAATGAAAATAATGAAAAAAGTAATGTAATACATACAAACTTTCACTATCTTGTTGTGCTATCCCAGTAACATATTCAACTTGGAATGGATATCTTTCGGTCTTTCCCTTGTAGGATTCAAGTGCATCCCAGTCAGTGGGTACCTTTTGCTCAAAAAACTTATTATACTGAAGGTAAATCGGAAGCATTATATCCAACTTTTGAATCTCATTTGTTTTTGCTCTATTTCATGATGAGTACATTGAATTATGCAAACTTATGCATCGCTCCTTTAAGGCAATGACTGTCAATACCCAGTGAAATGAACCGTCACAGTTAATGGGGACAAAGACCTCATTAACCAGGTGCCAAGGCTAACCTGCGGGTGTACTCAATCCCTTTATGGTGTTAATGAATGACATCTCCATTTGAGTAACTTCATCAGCCCTTGCAAATGCCTCTTGAGTTGGGAGTTCCTTATCAACGTCTGTATGATAGTAATTCATATATGCCTTATCAATGTACACTTTGAAAAAATAATCAGCAGTAGTGTATCTGTTGGTTGAAAATTTTTTGTGCTTGTACTTCTTCCTCAAGTAGTAGAAAATGATATTCAAATACTGTTCAAAGTGTAAATAAATGAAATATATATTAGAGCATATTGCTGAATTGATTTAAGATGAGATACAAATAAACTTGTTTATGTATCTAAAATAAATAAAAGAATAGCCTAGGTAATTGAAAGAGAAACTAATAAACAAGATACATATTAATATATTTAGATACATATTTGTTATTATGTATCTAATATAACACAAAATATGACACTATCATAATAACAACACAAGATCGATACTGCAACAAGTTAACTAATTTGACAGACAAAAATCCTTTGCATGCTCGTTAGTTTAAACAACTCATCTAAATTATACAGTCGACGTAACAACCTCATATTATACACTTCAATACATGACTAAAAAAATCAAACAATCAGAAATACATATACTAAGAAAAATGTACTGCCATGATGTTAACATTGGAAATTCTGGATATCCATTATGAAAAATACCTTATCATTCCAGCATTTGTTTTATTGATACATCAGGCAGAACCAATTCTTAGATTTCGAAAAAGCAATTACGAAATTCAGTTGTCGAAATTCAAGATTTGCATATTTAACCTTGTAGTGATCATCCTTATTTTTTTTGAAACATAATAGTACAGTCGATTTCAGAATAAAGTAATAAACTGTATATTACATTTAAATTTATAATAACTAATTTTTGAACTTACTTGTTTAGGTGTTGTAGAATCCCCAAAGATGTCATAACCTTCAAATGGGTAATTTTTCGCTCTATAGATACCAACCTTTTCTTTTCTTTGGAACTTGATCAAAAATGTGTCAAAAAAAAGAACGGTATATCGTTGATGGCTTCCGATTACGCTGTACATATGTCTTTTTTTCTTCTGACAAGTCCTTTTTTGGTATAGGGTATGTAGACATGTGGTTTTTTATCCTCCCAGAGTGTAATATATGTATTTTTCGATATTAAATATTTTTATTTGATTCGATATTATTTTAATTATTATTTTATTTTCAGTAAATTTTTAGTTAAAAAATAAATAAGTAAATGAAATTAATTTTAGGATATTATTTTATTTTATACCAATTTAAAAAAATATATATATAATACAAAAAAATATATGTTTCTTTTTAAATAAATAAGTTAGTAGTTTTAGTATTATCTTAATTATATTTATTTTTTACTATTTTTAAACTTTTTAAATATAAAATTAATTAGTTATTATTATTATTATTATTATTATTATTATTTTATTTTTATTTATTTATTATTTTTATTTGTTATTATTAATTATCTTCTATAAAAAAAAAGATTCAAAATTTAAACAAAATCCTATCCTATTTGAAATTAACTACTCCCCCCAAAATAATCCTATTTAAGGACTCTTCACCCCAAAACATACGTACTTTTTTTTCACACTCTGTATTAGACAGACACTAGACATTATTCTGTGACAAAAACCAGACAGAGATTATTTTCTCAGACAGTGCAAAAAGAGTTAAACAGAGAGTGAATATCAGTAAAAGCAAAAACTGAGAGAAACAAAAGAAGAAAAAAAATCAGAATTCGAGGTTTCAAAATTCCGTTTGTGATTTCGGTGACGAATTTATTCGAGTATTATTCAATCTAATTCATTACAGGTTTTTCTTTAACTTTCTACTATTTACATTACAAATCTGTTATAAAAAACATGAAAATTTAATATGTGAAATTGTTCAACTGTATGAAATTTTGTTGTCACGTATTATGTAAATTGAATTCTTGAAGTATTCATATACCTGTGAACATGCATAGATGAAGAATATGCATATATACAGTGAGAAAAATATATCTGTAAAAGAAAATTGAATATAAATACTTGTGCACGCTCATTAGGAAAAGTTGGGATATTTATGCTAAGTAAATACTTTGTTTGCCAATAAGTTAAAATTTTGATTAGTATTTAGGGATTAAAAATAATTTAATTTTTGATTTAGTTATTTTATTACTTCTGAAATTTCTCGTTTAATAATGTTTCTTTTCATCTTCGATTTTAATTGTTTAAACGAATTTTTGATTGATTTTAATTAATTTATTTTATTTTATTTTACTATTATTAAAAAATAAAATTTGAGAATCAAGATTAGTGTAATATGGATAGCTTACTATATATATTTTGATTTCATTTATTATTATTAATAAAGCTTAATAATTATTTGTTAAATTAATTAATTACTTTAAATAAATTTTGCTTAAAGGTTATTGTTAAGGTTAAATAGTATTTCGAATAGATAAAATTGTTTCAAGTTTATAAAAGACAAACAAATGCCTTTAACGCTAGGCAGATTTTTAGGCACGTTAAAATATTCGTCTCAATAAAGAATGCGGCGTACGTATCTTTTCAAGGCATTTTAAAATATAAGGATGTAAAAAAAAATACCTTGGTAAATATTTTTCTAAAATTAACTTGACAAATATTTTTAAACTTTCATCAATTTATTTAATATAAGTAATAAACAAGTTTTCGGTATAATAAAAATGAGCGAATTTAGGCCTTAACACAATTTATCAAAATAGTTTTAGTTAAGTATAAGTTAATAAAAGCGACCGTGCTAGAATCACGGGACTCGAGGGGTGCCTCACACCTTCCCCTCGGTCAACAGAATTCCTTACCCGGTCTTCTATTTTCGTAGTCCAACAAAGAGTCATTTTCTTTTGATTAGGGATTCAAAAAGGTGACTTGAAACACCATAACTCAATTCCAAGTGGCGACTCTGTTAATAAACTAATCCCTATTCAAAATTGTCACTTTAATTGGAAAACCCCTTTGACCTCGACCTTCGGGTGAAAAAAAGGGGTGTGACATCTCTGGCGACTCCGCTGGGGAATAATAAGAATTCGAGCTTTTTATAATTGACTTATACTTGCTTTAATTATTTTTGATATTGTATTTGTTATCTTTACGTGCTACTTATTGCTCATTTACTTCTTTGATATTATTTGAACTGTATTATATATTGTCTTCTCTCGCGTACCCCTCTCTGAGTCTCTGAAATAGGATAGAGGAAATGCAGCATATACACCCACCTTCCTTTTTAGATAGCCAGAGTGTCAAGGCACCTGGTGAAAGATATAGTCACACATGTTAGGCGGGGTTCGAATCGACAACGAAGGCGGTGTTTCCCTGCTATCGACCAAGTTGTCCCTCCCCGGCTCGAGTGTCCGCTCGGATAAGCCACTCTAGACACCTATCCCTATTAGGCTTAAACTTAGAAGAACTGAAAACTCAGAATCTGGTTATCCCTATTAGGTGCTGCTTTATTTGCATCATATGCATTTGACTTAACGGAACTCGGCACAGGGGCCGGGTCTGTCTAGGACAGGTGACCTACTTTATAAAGACCAACATGTGCATCCTACGTGCTCTTTGACATTTATTTGGAAGGCTTATTTTATTGTTGACCAGCTTTTAGGCAACTTTAAAATGCAAAAAATTATATTATCCTCAAATTCATTGAATTATTTTTCAAAGGAAAATTTTATAAAAAAAATAAATAATAAAAAAAAGGAAAATTTTAAATATAGAATAATATACTTTTAGAGTTTTCATGAACTACGAGGGTCTGATTTTCACTTTTTAGTGGAATACGTAGAAAGTCCTATTCGGGATACGACCCTGATTTTGAAAAAATAATAATAATATATTTATTCACATTGAAGGATATTTTTGAAAAAATAATAAGAAGAAGAAAAAATGATTATTTTCATGAATATTATTATCTTTATTTTACTTTCCCTTTTATTTTTCAAAATTAATTTTAACATAAAAATCTTAATAGCCCTAAATCTTTAGGGATCATGAGGCTAAGTTTTTGCAAAATAAAAAATATATATAAATCTTAACAGTCCTGAACCTTTAGGGGTCTTGAGGCTGAATTTTGTACGACATATAGTTGCCCGAACAACGCAAGATCTGATTCATGTTCTGGCATGATACGTAGGCAACCCTCCAAAGGGTTCGATCATAATTTTTTGAAAAAATACACCTAGAAAAGTCAGGATGAAACACAAAACCTTCCATGATAGGTTGGGAAATGCATATAGAAGCATGACATACAACATGACATTATAATGTGTTAAAATATAACACTCACCCATTTGCTACTTGGTTACAGAAAGATAAAGTAGTTGGTGGTTGGTTTGTGGTTTAAACTGGCATCACATTCGTATAACACTAGATACAAAAGAAAGAGAAAGATGACCCACAGAGAAGGTGTAGGGTCTGACAGTGAAGAGAAGCAAAATCAGTTGATTTCGCAGGAATTAGCATCAATGGAAGAAATTAAGTTATTGAAACAACAGATGGTGGAAATGTACCAAGCTTGGCTGAATGGACAAGCCCCGCCTTCTTCAATCCCTAGACTTTTGACTACAAATGATCCAAATCCTGTTCAAGCTCAAACTAGCAATCCATTATACCCACCTGGATTCGGCCCATATGCTAATGTGACTAGCGTTGCTGGTACTTCTACCATGCACCCACCAAATCCGTCTGTCATAAATAACCCACTTTTCACTTATGTAGCACCAGCTACTGCGAGTCTTCAATCGACAACACAGAAGAATATGGGAGAACCAAGTCACGATCTGCTATATCCTCCTGAAATGACTTTCAAACCTCAAAATCTACATTATCATGATCATCAACACGATTCTCCTATCGTGATTGAGAAAATTGTTAAGAATGAGGAAATAGAGAAGATGCCTAGGAAAGTAAGAAGCTTGGAGCAGAGTATGAGAAATATGCAAGGATTAGGAGGACCAAAAAGTGTTTTATATAAAGATTTGTGTATGTTTTCGGATGTCCATTTGTCGTTAGGGTTCAAAATGCCTAAATTTGACAAGTACGAAGGGCACGGTGATCCAATGGCACACTTGAGGCATTATTGTAACCAATTAAGAGGTGCCGGAGGTAAAGAAGAATTACTCATGACTTATTTTGGTGAGAGCCTTTCGAGTTTAGCCTCAGAGTGGTTTTTGGATCAAGACATTGACAAGTGGAGTAGTTGGGATGACTTGGCTAATGAATTCGTGCAACAATTTCAGTACAATGTCGAGCTGATTCCTGATGAGAAATCCCTGACTAATATGAAGAAGAAGAACAATGAAAATTTTAGGGAGTATGCAATTAGATGACGTGAACAAGTGGCTAGGGTAAAATCGCCAATGAAAGAAAGCAAGATAGTGGAGGTTTATTCAAGCGCAGGATGAAACATATTATCAACATTTGTTACCTGCATTAGGCAAGCCATTTATTGAGGTCCTCAAAATGGGAGAGATGATAGAGGACGGAATTAAGTCCGGTCATATTGTGAGTTTTGCAACATTAAAATTAACTACTCAAGCAATTCAAAAAGGTTCAGGAAGTGTTGGGGAGAGGAAGAATGAGGAAGATGCATCTACTATTGTAGTTAGACAGCGAGAATGGTCAAGAAGACCACGTCGTCGTCACTCTCAGGCTCAAGCCCAAGCACCACATAATCACCTCCAAAGTCCATTATACTTCAGTCCCCCACCTTCATATCCAATGTATAATGCACAACCACATGTTCAACCCCCATCTTATCCACAATGGCATACACCAACTCCTCAGAGTCATCCTCCAATTCCACAAATATACCAAAACCCTTCTAGGCCCAATTTTTGATCCAAAATAAATAATAAAATGAGGCAGAAGTCGAGAGATAGCTTCACACCAATTGGAGAGTCATATGCCAGTTTATTTTAGAGATTGGTACAGGAGGGCATGATTAATCCTCTCCTTGGGTACACTCTTAATCCCCGTTCAAGAAATTTTGATCCTAATGCAAGATGTGCGTATTATTCTGATGCTCAGGGTCATAGTATTGAAGATTGTCGTGATTTGAAAAGAGAAATTGAAAAGATGATTCAAGATAGATCAATTATGGTACAGAACATTAACAGTGAGGAAAGCTCAATTCATGTTGATATGCAAACCAGTGGCTAAGATGTCAAGCTCGGTAATTGGGAAGTCACTCCTCTTCCCTTACTTGAAAGGAGTTTTGGTAGTTTATTTTGTCTTCCTTCTGTTACCCGAATAATTTAAGGATTGTAGTTCGGGATCTATGTTGTCTTATTGTCTTATTGTTGTGTTCAAATATTTCTATCTTTTCTGTTAACAAAATACGTGTCCCTTTTATTTTTCTTATTTAAATATATATTGTTATTTTTTTTCTTTCTTTTCTCTACACATATTTTTTCTTCTATGACAATTCCAGTGATATGATATACATGTTGAATTTTCAACCAGATCTTAAATACCAATCTAATGCTGAAACATTCGATTAAGAACCTAGAGTTGAAAAAAAAATGTAAGAAAAATAAGTAAAGTGTTGAGATGTTTTGGGGACCTAGTTACATCCTCACTTGAATGTTTTGAGGCAATCACTTTGCGAATAAAAAATGACTTGATCTTCAAGGAGAAGGTTCAACTCAAGCATTTTTGAATGAGATCAACTAGAGGATATATAGTTTCTATTGTCAGAAGAAGCAAAAGGAAGTTAGCTCAAAAAAAAAAAAGATCACCTGTTGTAAGGAAAGTACAAGACAAATGGGCATATATATTTGACAAGCTTGAAAGAAGTGACACATGTGCACTTGTTCAGTAGAGGTCAATGTTGAAAAGATGCGCATAATTTTTATGTTGCACTCTCTCATTGCATGTTATGTACTTGCATTCTTAAGGATTAATATGACGAAGACATTTTATTCTTCTATCCAAATGTTGTGTCATCCTTTGTTATCCCCTTTGTGCTTGAATTTTTTTTTCTTTCATAAACCTCTTTTGGAATCAAAATAGAGTCTGAAAAAAATTCAAAAAAAAAAAAGTCAAGAAAAAGAATAGAGTCAAAATAGTGTCAAGAAAAAATAGAATTGGGAAAAATATCTCTCTAAAAAAAAGAAGAAGAAGAGAGAAGAGTCAAGAAAAAAAAAGATCCTGAACTATGTTTGACCTGATTCTTGCTATGACAAGATACGTAGGCAGTCCTACTCTGGGGTTCGGTCCAACCAAAAAAAAATTCAAATTACCCAGAATGAAATGAAACTGGGGCAAAGTTTATTTTCTTAAAAAAGTCGATTCCAAAAGTTGTATGTTTCATCCAATATTATGTAAATTTTGAGCCACATGCCTCCCTTTCTTTCTAACCTTTTCCAAAAGCCAAGTTACAACCAAAGAAAAACCTTCAGATCGATCTTTGAGAATGTCAAGGATAAACATGTTATGGGTGTATGATGTTTCGTATGTTGGGCATTATTTAAAAAAAAATGAAAAAAAATGAATGAGTCAAAATGAGAGAGTCTTATTGATGAAAATCCTTTTGGGTACCATAAGGCGACAGTGAATTGAAGAAATAAAAATGAGATAGGCGTTGGCAAGAACCCATTGAGGTAGCCGAAGGAGGATTGTGATCTAGAGAGAGCATATTCAAAATTGATTCTTTTCAAACTCAATAAGTAGGCAAGAGTTGTAATGATTAGTATGGTTAGATTAGGTTGTTTAATTCAAAATGCATGTTATGATTGCTGGAATCGGCTACCACACCCAAATAAGTTTTTTTCTGTCGTTTCAAAAAAGAAAAAAAAAGATGCCTATTGTTTTTCTCTTTTATTTTTCTATTTTTGATTTTTTTTATATCTTGGTCATCAAATAAAAATTATTATCATTTTTCTCATGTCTTTGAGTCAAGTCCGTGTCTTAACAAGTGAGAAAAGTTTTTAAAACTGGCTACTAGCTTCTTCAATTGCACAAAGCAGGACAAAAAGCCAACACAAGAAAGAGACATGATTGTGAGCCGAAATAAGACATGTAGAAAAGTTGTCAACAGATGAGTTTGGAAACTCATGGAAATACCAAGGTTTAAAGGGTTTATTTGAGAAGCATGGCAAAGCAAAGATACTGTGTTTGTTTCAGAGTCACTTCTAATAATCTGAGTTTGAGTCAACGATGCAGCAAGTTGGTGACATATGCTAATAGTTGGAAGCAAGGTTAAATGTGACGAGAGCATGAGTGATTTCCACGGAAGCTAAATCCACAAACCTGCCACCATGTTTTTGAACTCACAAGTTTTCTTTGATGAAACAGGAAACATGTTACCTTCGAATTAAGGACTTCAGAGCATAAATATCAAAGGCTGCATGCCTCATTTCCACAGATGCAGGAAGCAATGTTGCTGCACAGGTTTGATAATCAAATTATGGTAAAAATTCAACCCCTAGGAGACACACTTCCTAGTTTGAATAAGTCAGTTTTCATTTGTTAGCTGAAACACTTCCTAACTTGAACATGCACTACTAGAAGACACACTTTCTAGTCGAGTCATTTCATTTAACCCCTAAGAGACACACTTCCTAGTCTGAATAAGTCAGTTTTCATTTGTTAGGTGAAGCACTTCCTAACTTGAACATTCACTCCTAGAAGATGAACCTTTTAGTCGAGTCACTCCTCGTGATTCCTATAAGACGTACCTTTTAGTCGAGTCATCCCCTTGATTCCTATAAGACGAACCTTTTAGTCGAGTCACTCCTCGTGATTCATATAAGACATACCTTTTAGTCGAGTCATCCCCTTGATTCCTATAAGATGAACCTTTTAGTCGAGTCACTCCCCATGATTCCTATAAGACGAACCTTTTAGTCGAGTCACTCCTCGTGATTCCTATAAGACGTACCTTTTAGTTGAGTCATTCCCTTGATTCCTATAAGACAAACGTTTTAGTCGAGTCACTCCTCGTGATTCCTAAAAGACGTACCTTTTAGTCGAGTTATTCCCTTGATTCCTATAAGACGAACCTTTTAGTCGAGTCACTCCTTGTGATTCCTATAAGACGTACCTTTTAGTTGAGTCATCCCTTTGATTCCTATAAGATGAACCTTTTAGTTGAGTCACTCTTCGTGATTCCTATAAGACGTACCTTTTAGTCGAGTCATCCCCTTGATTCCTATAAGATGAACCTTTTAGTCGAGTCACTCCTTGTGATTCCTATAAGACGTACCTTTTAGTCGAGTCATTTTCTAAGCACAAACTGGGGCAAACATTCTGTTCGTGTTTATTGAATTTTACTTTCTGTTCAGGACCCTCCTGAAGAATGAGAATTTATTTTCTGCTCAGGACCCTCCTGAAGAATGGGATGCTATTTTTCTGTTTTACTGTTTACTTTGAATCCAGGAACCTTTCTGAAGAACAAGGTGAAGAAATAACAAGTCAGGAGCCCACCTGAAGTACAGGGTGAAGAAATTGTGAGTCCAGAAGCCCGCCTAAAGAACAGGGTGAAGAAAAAAAAAAGTCCAGGAGCCTGGCTAAAGAACAGGGTGAAGAAAAAAAGGAAGTCCAGGAGCTCGCCTGAAGAACATGGTGAAAAAAAAAGGAAGTCCAGGAGCTCGCCTGAAGAACAGGGTGAAGAAATCGTAAGTCCAGGAGCCCGCCTGAAGAACAGGGTGAAGAAGAAGAAGTTCAGGAGCCCGCCTGAAGAATAGGGTGAATTTTTAAATTCAAGTCATGAAGATTCAAGTCAAGATTTCAGAATAGCTGAATAGATAGGATCTTTCACTTGTATCTTCAATTTTATTTTTGTTATTCATGTGGATGTAAAAGGAGAAGTCGTCAACCGGAAACTCGATGGAACCTCACTCGATCTCTAAATCGTTCTCTCACCATTTTACCTTTGAACTACACGTGACCTGATTCCTTTATAACCCGGGATATGTAGGCGGTCCAAAACCAGGACTCGGTCACATCTTCTTTTTCTTTTTATATTCTTTTTGAATAATCGGAGGATCAAAAATCATATCTTTGTCTACTTCTTTGTATGAAAACTCTTCGAAAATTCAAACAAAGAGGGGCAAAATGTAGACACGTAATTTTTTATTCTTCCCGAGTGTAATATATGTATTTTTCGATATTAAATATTTTTATTTGATTCGATATTATTTTAATTATTATTTTATTTTCAGTATATTCTTAGTTAAAAAATAAATAACTAAATGAAATTAATTTTAGGATATTATTTTATTTTATACCAATTTTAAAAAATATATATAATACAAAAAAATATATGTTTCTTTTTAAATAAATAAGTTAGTAGTATCTTAATTATATTTATTTTTGACTATTTTTAAACTTTTTAAATATAAAATTAATTAGTTATTATTTTTATTTGTTATTATTAATTATCTTCTATAAAAAAAAAGATTCAAAATTTAAACAAAATCCTATCCTATTTGACATTAACTACTCCCCCCAAAATCATCCTATTTAAGGACTCTTCACCCCAAAACATACGTTCTTTTTTTTTTCACATTCTTTATTAGACAGACACTAGACATTATTCTGTGACAAAAACCAGACAGAGATTATTTTCTTAAACAGTGCAAAAAGAGTTAAACAGAGAGTGAATATCAGTAAAAGTAAAAACTAAGAGAAACGAAAAAAGAAAAAGAATTAGAATTCGAGGTTTCGGTGACGAATTTCTTCGAGTATTATTCAGTCTAATTCATTGCAGGTTTTTCTTTAATTTTCTACTATTTACATTACAAATCTGTTATAAAAAAGCATGAATATTTAATATGTGAGATTGGTCAACTGTATGAAATTTTGTTGTCACGTATTATGTAAATTGAATTCTTGAAGTATTCATATACCTGTGAACATACATAGATGAAGAATATGCATATATACAGTGAGGAAAATATATCTGTAAAAGAAAATTGAACATAAATACTTGTGCACGTTCATTAGGAAAAGTTGGGATCTTAAACTTATTTGTTAACAAGTTATAATATTTATGCTAAGTAAATACTTTGTTTGCCAATAATTTAGAATTTTGATTAGTATTTAGGGATTAAAAATAATTTAATTTTTGATTTAGTTATTTTATTGCTTCTGGAATTTCTCGTTTAATAATGTTTCTTTTCGTCTTCGATTTTAATTGTTTAAACGAATTTTTGATTGATTTTAATTAATTCATTTTATTTTGTTTTACTATTATTAAAAAATAAAATTTGAGAATCAAGATTAGTGTAATATGGATAGCTTAGTATATATATTTTTATTTCATTTATTATTATTAATAAAGCTTAATAATTATTTGTTAAATTAATTAGTTACTTTAAATAAATTTTGCTTAAAGGTTATCGTTAAGGTTAAATAGTATTTCGAATAGATAAAATTATTTCAAGTTTATAAAAGACAAACAAATGCCTTTAACGCTAGGCAGATTTTTAGGCACGTTAAAATATTCGTCTCAATAAAGAATGTGGCGTACGTATCTTTTTGAGGCATTTTGAAATATAAGGATGTAAAAAAAAATACCTTGGTAAATATTTTTCTAAAATTAACTTTACAAATATTTTTAAACTTTCATCGATTTATTTAATATAAGATAATAGACAAGTTTTCGGTATAATAAAAATGAGCGAATTTAGTCCTTAACACAATTTATCAAAATAGTTTTAGTTAAGTATAAGTTAATAAAAGCGACCGTGCTAGAACCACGGGACTCGAGGGGTGCCTCACACCTTCTCCTCGGTCAACAGAATTCCTTACCCGGTCTTCTATTTTCGCAGACCAACAAAGAGTCATTTTCTTTTGATTAGGGATCAAAAAGGTGACTTGGAACACCATAACTCAATTCCAAGTGGCGACTCTATTGATAAACTAATCCCTATTCAAAATCGTCACTTTAACTGGAAAAACCCTTTGACCTCGACCTTCGGGCTAAAAAAGGGGTGTGACAGGGTAGGCAGACAAAATTGTTGTATCACTAATAAAATACTCATTCGGAGTTTTCAGAGGTGGCTTATAAACTGTCAAAGTCATATCATTTAGTGGAACTGGAACAATAGTGTCAAGCAGTTTCATTTCTTCAACAACGATGTCATTCATTTTCTCAATACCAGCATCCTGAATATGCTATGAAATAGTTATAAAAATTTTATATTCAATATTGAATTTGTAATTAATTAATTGTCCGTATTTGTATTTTAAGTGAATGATATTATTTACTACTACATTACTTAAAATGTAGGAGATACAAATTAATAAACACAGAAGTTAATAAGATATCTAAAAGAGACATAAATATTATATTTGATACATCATAATTAATATATATCTCATATTAAATAACATAAGACAGTCACAAACATATCACATGTATGTCTTAGTTAATATTTTTTCATCTTAAACATGCTAAAAATATCATGTTAATTAGAAAAAACATATTTAATGCTTGATTCAATATGTATATAAATATAATGAGAATTATCATTTCATCATGTTCACTATATTTGACAGATGATGGTGCTTGATTGACTTTGGCCCCCTTCATTTCAACTGGTTTGTCCGAGTCTTTTTGTAATGCCCCGAGAGTACACCCTGGGCGCCACACGGTACTTACTGTAGTCCCGAGGGACCACATGCTAACCCATGAGCTGGTACCTGTTGTGAGCTACAACTGCTGGGTCACCAATGTACTTCTTTAGCAAGGATACGTGAAACACTGGGTCTATGGAAGCTAAGTCTGAAGGCAACTTGAGCTCGTAAGCTACTTTTTCGAAACGACTAAGAATTTGGTAAGGACCAACATATCGAGGACTAAGCTTCCCCTTCTTGCCAAACCTCTTCACTCCCTTCATGGGAGAGACTTTAGGTACACAAAGTCTCCAATATCAAACTCAAGATCCTTTCTACTCACATCTGTATATAATTTATGTCGGCTCTGGGCTTCCCTAAGCCTTTCCCTGATCAACTGAACTTTCTCTAAAGCATCAAACACAAAATTTGGCCCCACTATAGCAATCTCACCTACTTCAAACCAACAAATTGGGGAACTACATCTCCTCCCATATAGAGCCTTAAATGGAGCCATTTAGATATTGTAATGATAGCTATTATTATAAGCGAATACAATCAAAGGCAAGTAATCATCCCAACTACCCTTAAAGTCAACTACGTATGCTCTCAACATATCCTCTAGTGTCTGAAATATCATTTCTGCCTGACCATCTGTCTGAGGCTGAAAAGTTGTACTGAGATGAACTTGGGTACCAAGACCCTTCTAAAATGTTTTCCAAAGTAAGAGGTAAACTGAGTACCTCTGTCCAAAATAATAGATAGTAGAACACCGTGCAACCTAACCAACTCTCTGAGATAGAGTTTGGCATAGTATCGGATGAATAAGAAGTATGGACTGGCAAGAAATGGGCTAATTTGGTCATCCTATCCATAATGACCCAAATAGAATTCTGTTGACGACGAGAACGAGGCAAACCTGCCATGAAGTCCATATTCACTTTCTCCTACTTCCAAGTAGGAATGCTGAACTCCTGCATGGACCCACTGAGATTGTGATGCTCAATCTTAACCTGCTGACACGTTGAGCACTTAGCTACAAACTCTGTACTATCCCTCTTCATCCCACTCCACCAATAGACCTCCCACAAATTGTGGTACATCCTAGTGGCCCCTGGACTAATAGATTAATACACACCATGCACTTCTGCAAGAATTCGCTGTCTCAACTCATCAACACACGATACACACAGTCTACCCTGGTAACGCAACACACCATCTCCCCCCGGGAGAAAACCTCTACCTTTTAATCTATGGCTGACACTTTTAACTTGACTAGACTGGTATGTCTATCTTGCTTTTATTTTACTTTAAAAATTAAAGAAGAATCTAAACTATTCTGAACCCAAACACTACCCTCAGCTGAATCAACTAAACGAACACCTAATCTGGCAAGCTGATGAACTTACTGAATTAACTTCTTCTTATCATCCTCAACATGAGCAACACTGCCCATAGACAATCTACTAAGGGCGTCTTCCACTACGTTGGCCGTTCCCGGATGATACAGAACACTCATGTCATAATCTTTTAGCAACTCTAACCACCTTCTCTGACGTAAGTTCAAATCTTTTTGAGAGAACACATATTACAAGCTTTTGTGATCTGTGAGCACATACACATGCACCAAATACAGCTAATGTCTCCAAATCTTTAAGGCAAACATAACCGCTGCTAACTCAAGATCATGGGTAGGGTAGTTCTTTTCATGGGGATTAAACTGTCTGGAGGCATAGGCTATAACCTTACTTTTTTGCATCAAAACACAACCCAACCCAACTCTGTAAGAATCATAATACACAATAAACCCATCTGAACCATCTGGAAAAGTCAAAACTGAGGCTGAGGTGAGTCGAGTCTTTAACTCCTGAAAACTCTTCTCACAAAAATCTAACCACTGAAACTTGACTTTATTCTGAGTTAATATGGACATGGGGGATGCAATAGATGAAAATCATTCAACAAACCGTCGGTAATAGACAACCAAACCTAAGAAACTCTTGATATCTGATGGAGAGATGGGTCTGGGCCAGTTTCTCACCCTTCGATCTTTTAAGGGTCAACTCTAATGCCATCACCAGAAATAATATATCCAAGAAAAGATACTAATCTTAGGCAGAATTTGCACTTACTGAATTTAGCAAATAACTGATGGGCTCTAAGAGTCCGCAACACTATTCTGAGGTAGTCTGAATGATCGTTTTTGGTACGGGAGTAGACAAGGATGTCATCTATGAAGACTATGACGAACATGTCCAAGTACTTCTTGAACACTTGGTTCATCAAGTCCATGAAAGCTACTGGAGCATTGGTAAGACCAAATGACATGACTAGGAATTGAAAGTGACCATACCGAGTTCTGAAAGCTATTTTTGAAATGTCACATTCTCTGACTCTGAGCTGATGATAGATGGATCTGAGGTCTATCTTAGAAAAGTAATTGGCACCCTAAAGTTGGTCAAACAATTCATCGATTCTGGGGAGTGGATACTTATTATTGACTGTGACTTTTTTCAACTGACGGTAGTCTATACACATTCTAAGAGAACCATCTTTCTTACGCACGAATAGAACTGGTGTGCCCCACGGAGAGATGCTGGGCCTAATAAATCCCTTATCTAAGAAATCCTTCAACTATTTTTCAACTCTTTGAGTTCGGCTGAAGCCATCCTGTATGGCGAAATAGAGATAGGCTGAGTGTCTGGAAGAAGGTCTATTCCAAAATTGATTTCCCTTTCGGGAGGAACTCCGGGAAGATCTTCGGGAAACACACCTAAAAATTCATTTACTACTGGAACTGACTCAAGGCTGAGAGTCTCTGAACTAGAGTCTTTGAATCTAACAAGATGGTAGATACATCCCCTGTATCATTTTCTTTGCCCTAAGGTATGAAACTAATCGACCCCTAAGCGTTGTAGTACTACCCCTCCATTCAAGGACTGGTTCATTTGGAAACTAAAAATGAACAACTCTGTTTCTACATTAAACTAAATCATCTCATGAATGGATCCAATCTATGCCAAGAATGACATCAAAGTCAATCATCTCTAGTTCTATAAGATCTACTAATGTAACTTGCTGAGACACTGTAATCGGGCAGTTTCTATATACCCGTCGGGATACAATAGAAACACCTACGGAGGTAGATACTAAAAAAGGCTCTGCTAAGATTTTGAGACTGACTTTGAAGTTGACAATAATACAAGGAGTTACAAAAGAAAGAGAAGCTCCCGGGTCTAATAAAGCATAGACATGTAAATAAAAGACTTGCAACATACCAGTAACTACATCAGGAGAATTTTCCTGATCTTTTCGGGACTGAAGAACATACAATCTATTTGGATGCTGACCACTGGTAGCACTGGAAGTGGCACCCTGCTGAATCGGGCGGCTGACTGGGACTGATGACTGATGGGTCTGGCCCTGCTGGCGTGAATCCCTACCTTTCTGAGAAACTACCCGACACTCTCGACTATGATGGCCTGTCTTACCACACCCAAAGCATACATCACTGCCAGCTCTACACTCACCCTGATGATTTCTACTATATTTCTGGCAAAGAGGATTGGTATGGGCACTGTTAACACTGCCTTGGAACTTAGAGCCTAGTGCCCTATCCCTATGATCATTCCTGAAGTTGGATACTGAGGCACTAGCTGAGGATGGAGCTGGGACTAAAGATTTTTGATAAAACTGAGGACGGTTACCCCCTTCTGACCTTGGTTGACTGAAATTAAAACTATCCATTCTGTCTCTCTTGTTCTGCTTCTCTCTCTCTCCTTAGCCTTCTGCTCCTCAATTTTTTGAGCATGGACCATCAACCTAGACAAGTCCATTTCCCTAATTAGCATCGTGGTCCTACACTCTTTTACTACGCTGTTAGCTACACCAGACACAAACTTACTCATCTTAGACCTGCTATCAGCTACTACATGAGGAGCATACCTTGTTAACTGAGTAAATTTGAGAGAATACTCTCTCACTGTCATGATGCGCTACTTCAGATTAATAAACTCTAACACTTTAGCCTTTCTCAACTTCAGCGAGAAGAACCTATCCAAGAAAGCAGTAGCATACTCTTCCCATTCTATAGGCCCTGCATCTACGCCTCTATCTCTTTTCCACTGCTTAAACCATATATGGGCTACATCTTGTAACTGGTAAGTAGCCAATTCAGCACTCTCAATAGAAGTCACTCCCATGATATCTGTTACCTTTTTCACCATGTCTAAGAATTACTATGGATCCTCTTCAGACTTAGATCACAAAAAGAACGGAGGGTTCATTCGGGTGAAGTCCCAAATCCTAGCTGCAATAGTATTAGCCACTGGGTTGGCCGGAATAGCGACTGGTTGAGCATTTTGAGCCGCTACAGATTGAGCTAGAGTAGTGAATACAGCTCTGAACTCTGCATGATAAATATGCTCATTCAGGGGATCTTCCTGAACGGGCTGAGGTGCTGGCTGGTTTGCATTTCTTCTTCTATTTGTCTTTCTGGAAGGCATATTTTGTAAATGGTAGGAAGAATAGATTAGACAGAGAGGCTAACATGAGCATACGCCCACTCGCATGACATGAACACCAAAATAAGGAAAATTTTTCCTAAAACATCTCGTAGCCTCTTGTCCATAAGTGTGGCGCGCTACACACCCATGAACAAGACTCTACTTGACACAACTTTCAGACTTCCTAGGACACTTTATAACCTTAGGCTATGATACCAAGTTTTTAATGCCTCGAGAGTACACCCTGGGCTCCACATGATGCTTACAGTCATGAAGGACCACAAGCTAACCCATGAGCTGGTACCTGTTATGAGCACTGAATAATAATATAATATACGCGAAAGGACAATTGATAAGCCAGAAGGTTTTAAATAATGAAAACTGATAGAATCTTAAAGCCAAACTGATAAAATAATCTGGCAATGCCAACTGAAGTCTGACTACTGAATAACTGACTATAGTGTCTGAAAGCCTCTAAACTGACTAAATATGAGTTGATGGGACATGCCCTAACTAACTCTAACTAACTATTAAACTAAAAAATAAAGTAAAATAGTCTGTCCTCAAATATGAGGACTCACCACTGCTACGACTGATAGTCTGAGAAGTCTAGGCACGATCCAAGAATTGGGCATCCGAACCTATGATATGATACATCATAGCTCAAGAAAGAGTATGCGATCAGTACTTTAATAGACTGGTATGCTAAATGAGGTAGGCTGACATGTATGGTTTCATGAGCTTGAATGATAATTGTCTGGATGTATGTGTATATATAAATATAATATGTAATACTGAATAGAGTGCATGGAATTTGTAGACACTGAGGATACATGAAGTCTATAAATGTTGTGGATACGTGAAATATGTAAGTACTTAGGATGCATGACCAAGCATATAAAATGTTCTGAATATAATCTATAAATACTGAAATACTAAATTCAGATAACTGAATCACTGATATCTATATGCTATGGTCAAGCAACTAAAATTGAATTACTGGATAGAGTACTGAACTGAGACTGTAGGAGCTATCATCTAACCAACATGCCCTAATGAGCAAGTTTGGGGTCTAATATTTAACCTCAGTTAGAAGGGTGTTAGTACCGTGCCATGGGTACTAACACTGGCTGTGTGGATCCACTATATTGATGTATTGTCCCGAAGGACTAAGGGTGTCAAGCCTAATCAGACGGGTGACCCCTGCGAGGTAGTCAAGCCTAATCTGACGGGTGACTCCTTTTATCCTACGCTGGCTATGTAGTTCTGGAGTTTAGGGACTTCTACTAACAACTCTGCCTATATGATGGGGAAGCCTCCATCCCTGCACTCACTCGGTGCTAAATCCTACTCCCAACTGAACTGACTCAGAATGCTTAACTGTTATGAGTTTAATTGATCTTGATAACTGACTGAACTAATATTGCTCATATTACGTTTGAAACTGCTCTGAATCTATTGATACTAAGTAAACATCTATGTTTTCGGGTATTCATAACCCCTAAGAATCAATAGTAATAATAGTAAAAATAGTACTAATCTTGAAGGACATAACTGGGAGCATTTATTAAAATCCACTCTTGTAGGCATTTCATCAAACACTTGATGTGCATGGTTTAGGCTAAGCATGATAATAGCATAAAAATTAAAGTAATAGCATAATTTAAACATCAACAATGCATAATCATGATTTAATTCAGAAAATAAAAATATTAAGACATGAGGGTTTTGATAATGACTACAATTTCATGTAAGCATGGTATGAAATCAAGGATCATGGTTGAAATCTCAATTAAAAATTATAATTGCTTATAAAGATCATAAGTTGAATTTAAAACATGGTATTTGGACTCCATGGGTGAACAAACCCATGAATGAACACTTAGCATACCTAGGATGATGAATTCATGAAAATTGATGATGAACTCTTGGGATATGATCTTGAATTTGAAGGCTAGGGTTTTTGTTCTTAAGAGAATAATCTTAAATTTTTTAGAGGAATTGGGTAAATGATGATTAATTAGGTTATTTATGGGTTAATCTCGTGTTTAGACTTATAACGCCCCGAGTTTGTACCCCGAATGCTACACGGTGCTTACGACCCCGAAGGACCATAAGCTAATCCATGACTGATATCTGCTGTGAGCACTGAATAATAATATTGAACTAAATGCAAAACATAGGCTAAAATCCATAAGGTTCAAAATCTGTAAATACTGATAAAGAATATCAACTGATAATAGCAATTTGTAAAACTGAATACTGTCTGAAAGTCTAGTCTGAAAAGCCTCTAAACTAAACTGTCTAAATGTGGAGTTGATGGGACAATCCCCCAACTAACTCCATCTACTAAAAATACTGCATCTATTAAATAATTGAAATAAGAGTATGCCCTCGATAGATGAGGACACACTACTAACTTTGACGCTGTTGGCTGAATCTGGATTTGTCTATGTGTGGTCGGGAACCTGAGCATTCGAACCTATGATATGAGACATCATAGCACAAAGAAAAAGTATGCGTCATACGTGGAATATACTGGTATGCTAGATGAGGTAAGGCTGAATGCAGGGGTTCATATGCATGAACAATAACTGACTATATGATATAGAGTAATTGAACATGAGAGTACATAGGTAACTGACACTGCTGTAAAAACTGAGTGTGCACTACTGTGCATATAAAAAAATACTGTGACCGAGCTTTTCTGAAGCTAAGTCCTGAATTCTGATACTGAGTAACTAATATCTAAAGTTATTGATAACTAAGTTACTGATACTGGGTGACTGTATCTAACAGTCTTGATTCTGTAGAACTGAACTGAGTTCTATTTTGAAAACTGAGACTGAAACTGTGGGAGGTAATCATCTAACCGACATGCCCAACTTCTGCATATGGCTGAGTTAGTAGTGAGGTAATATGTCCTTGTGTGTTGACTTAGGGGTAATAAATATGGTACAGGTTCCTTGGTGGAAGGTAGAGAAGGAGTTATTAGTTAAGGTGAATTTTTTTGTTTGGTTAAAGTAGGAAAAGAGTTATTGATGGTATTTATTATGTTAGAAAAGTATAGGTTATTAATTAAAGTATTTTGTAGTTGAGTATTGTTAATTTAGGCCCCCCGTGAGGTTGCAGAGTTTAGTTGAAACTTATAGAGCTATGAAAATTTTTCATTAGGTGTATAAATGGGAAAATAGTAGTAATGTGTAGAAGGAGGATGTGTCAATGGATTATAATAAGATAGGCCTTAAGATTATGATCTATTATTGTTGTTATGAGGTTCTAGTGGACTAGTGCTTCCTGGTGTTTTATTTTATTGCTTTCAAGCGAGAATAGTAGGTGAGGTTGTTTTGTTAATCATGCCTAGCACTAGACACTAAGTTTGAACAATGGATAATCATCAAGGTGGAAGTAATGATTACTTGGATAGTGATGCTAGTTGTATGAAGGTAAACCAGAAGGCTTGAAACAGTGTATGCCAAAATTTAAGTTTGTTGATTTAAAATTATATGTGCTGATGTTTGATATGTTGGTGTAATGGTAATTCTCCCGGTTTAGGAAAAATATAACTTTAGAGATGTGATATTAGTTGGCTATGAAGGAAAAAAAGCATATTATGTGTTTAGTTAGGAAAGTATGTTGTCAAGAAAGATGTAAGTCTATGATGATTGTAGACGCAAACGAAAATTAAGGATAGTATATGTTAAGGGGGTGTTCAAGAATGAAGTTAGTATAGTTCATTAACGGTTTGGGGATATACATGTTAAGTGTTAGGATCTAAGTTTGAATCTTTGAAAATTAGGCTAATGGAAAGAAGAGTTAAACCTCTAGATGGTGTGAACTCATGGTATGGTGATACTCCTGAAAATTCTAAGTTAATGAATGTTTAAGTTATTGTATGATGACTATTGGGGCTATAGAAAGTTAAGAGTTCTATCTCAAAAGGAAGTACTAGCAGTGGGTTTTACACTTTCAGGTGCAGTCTTTTACGGCGAGTTTAGCATTTATGTGTATTGTTACATCTCGGGATCTAGAGTAAAGTGGTTGTAGTTTAGTCTAGAGTTTATTAAAAGGGCCTACAGACTTAGAGTGATAGCTTTAAGCTAAGGGTGAGTTGATGGAACAAGTAACCAAGTCAGGCTCTCAGATTCTAGTAGTAATACCGGTACATTAAAGAACAGTAGTGAGGGAGGATGATTCCCAACCCATTCTTATCCCAGTGCAAAGTTTTCAGTCATAACGATATCTACTCATGCCTTACATGTCAGCTCCATGATCATAGTTCATGTCAATGCATATAATAGAGAATCATGTATGCTCCTAGTTCCTAGTATGAGGAGTTATAGTTCACTCAGCAGTACGAATCATAGTTGATGAAATTATGATCTTCAAACTCAGATCATGCAGCTCATGACTTATGTACCCATATGAGTATTTAAGGAGCGAGGCTAAGTTTGAATTGGGCAGATGCATTGTCTAAGGAATAACAATTCTATCCTGGCTTATGTTTCATAAGCCTATGTTTCATGTATCAGAGTTATAGCCATCATTCAGATTATGCCCAAGAATTCTTTGCTCCCTAATTTTATTAGAACTTCTTGCAAACAGTGTTGAAGAAATACTCAAGTTGAGTATGAAATTTTAGTATGATTCAGTCAGTGTAAACAACAATTCAGTTTAGTAGTCAGAAGACAAGTTCCTATGGTTTTTCGTCTTTCCATCTTATCTTATTATCCAAGGTTTCATGAATATGTCTATTCCATGAGGTAATTCATTCACGTCCATGCAAGTTATGAATTCAGTTCAGTTTATGCATCATGTTTTAGATTCAGGTATGTAGTCATGATTCAATTCATAAGTGTTCAGTAAATGATCTTAGTTTTCCATGTATTTTATCTCAAACTGTGTAATATATCTTGTGCGATCTTGGTCACATTATCTCATGATTCATGCTTACATAAGGTACATGATAATACCATGAAGCCCTTCTCTCGTGATTTTTATTCGTGTTTTGTTGAGGAGAGTTCCTAATAAGAAGCTACATGATTTATTCCCTCTATAGCAACTCTTGAAATTGTATTGCATCAGTTATCACTTTGCAGTTCTATATGTATTATCATATCATGAACATTTCAAGTGAGTTCTAAACTCTCAGCATGAATCAACTCCTTACAGTTAATAGAGTCAAGTCAACCCAGAAATCAGTTTCATGATAAAGTTATAACTTCAGCTCAGCTATATCCTTCATTACCAAACATGTCATGTGTACATTATTCCATACTTCTAAGGCTTTAACAAGTTTCTATCCATCATTCGAGGATGAATGATTCCAGGGGGAGATAATGTAACACCCCACATTTTTGGGCTAGACTTTGAATCATCGTTCCTATATTTGTAAACTTTAATCACATGATTTGTATGTGAATACATATGTCATGATTATTATCCTAGTGTGTGAAGTGCTTTCTAGGTGAAAAATATTCATAGGAATCACTTAGAGCGAAGTTGAGCTAAGAGCTGTTGATTCGATCAAATCTTTGTATTTAATTCTACAAGGGTCTACTTTGAACATGAATAACTTTATATATATGTGAAAATTTTCAGCTCGAGACCTTCTAAATGATAGATAATTGAGTTAGCTTTCTAACTATACCAATTTTGCCTTAATTCGATACTCGTGCAAAAAATTATGGCCTTTTTTGTGAGAGGCAGTAAGGGCAGGCAATATGCCCGTACCGTGGAGGTTATTCCCCCAGAATAAGGCGAGCGTCATGGGGGATACTCCCATGGAAATTCCTTCACTTTTTTAGCTTCATAAGGGTCAAGGGTTACTTTGGTGCTTTCCCCTCAACCCCAAACGTCCAAAGCATGGATTATAACACCAAAAAAGGGCATTATTTTCCCATCTTCCTCAAAGAAACTCACATCAAAACCCTTCCCTTTCCTAAGAACAATAATTCAAGCTTTTTCTCTCAAGAACACAAATATTCAAGCTTCAATTTCAAGATTTCTGCAAGAATCCATTCAATTAAGGTATGTGGGGTTTACGAACAAGGATATTCTTTCATCCTTATGCCTAAAACTTATTTTAAAGTTAAAGTTATATGATTTGCAAATTAGGGTTCATACCCAAACTATCTTGTCTTTAGTTTATGAGATTATCATGTGATTGAAGAATTAAAGTGAATACATGTTCTCATCTATCTATGTTTTGACTTGAAGATTCTCTATTATGATTTGTATATCATGAGTTTGATTTGTGCATTGATTAAAGATTTTCAATTGAGTTTTAAGCATGATATTGTATTACAAGTTATATGAAAGAAAGTATAAGATTCAAAGCTTGAGTTTGAGCACTAAGTTTACAAGAAAAATTTGAATCTTTTGATTCCAAGATAAAGCTGGAAATCCACAATCATTTATCATCCTTATGATACAAAGAAAAGATTGATCTTTTAATCTTAAGATAAGATATGGAATCCACATTTGTTCATCTTGATTATGATTTAAAGTAAAGAAAAACATAATTGGTTTTCATTCTATAAACCATTATGCAATTTTAAGGTGGATTTCCTAAAGCATGAGCATATAAGTAATATGGGGGTAGTATTTAGCATTGAGTTAGGTATGAGTTGAAGTCACATGCCCCATAACTATGTTCCACCATAGGTTCAAGTCCCAATATGGTTTATGTATAATAATCACTCAAGTTAAAGTTCTATTTTGATGGTAAGGGTAGAACAACTCTCCTCAACGTGGGTAAGATGTTGGACTCCATAATAGCTCACATGGTTTATGTCGGTTAGAAGAACCTCCCTAAGAAAGTATAATAAGTAAATCTTTTAGAAACCAAGTGTTATGGCTCACAAAGTTTATCCTTATTCTTCATTACTCATTTTTATGATTTTGCAGTCTTGGTTTTATTCAAGGTCAAGGTGAGTCATTTACACATAGCATGCATTATTTGAAAGTTTATATGAATATTCAGTTATTGTTTTACTTATGCATTCACCCCCACTTACTCAGTACTAACCCACATATATGTCTATATGTCACATTATCTCATAATGTATAGCACATCATAATCAGACAGTTTGCAGCTTTCAGTCAGCAGATAATGAGTTCTTTTGATTTGAGGACTTGAGTCATCTATAGTTTCAATATCATTCTTTTATTCAGTCGTATTGATTTAGGATGGCTAGGGGTCATGTCTCGGCTACCTATAATCAGTATTAGTAGAGGCTTTATAGACAACCAGTAGAGTGGATGTATTTGATTTCAGTTTTATTTTGTATAACCAGAGTTGTAATTATTTTAAATAGTTTCGATTTAAATATGTTTAACTAAAGACATCTCTTCCGTGCATTACTTCCAGTTTTATGTATATTAAATCAGTAGCTTAAGCATCATCCAATACATAGGTTAGCTTGGGATCACTTGTGGTCCTAAGCACCATGTGACGTCCAGGGGGAAGTATCGGGGCATGACAATTACCCTGTTTCAAATTGATGAACTCCTTAACCTTAGCTTCCCTTAACTCTGGGAAAAAACCTTTCTAAGAAAGTTATGGCTAACTCCTCCCACTCTACAGGCCCTGCATCAACATCTCGGTCCTCCTTCCACTTCTTAAACCTGGTGTGAGCTACATCCTGCAACTGATATGCAACCAACTCTACACTCTCACTCAAAGTGATGCCCATGATATCTGTCACTTTCTGCACCATGTCTAGAAACTCTTGTGGATCTTCCTCAAACTAGGATCCAGAAAACAGAAGGGGATTCATTTGGGTGTAATCTCAAATCCTAATTGTAGTTGTATTTGCTACTGGATTAGCAGGGTAAATAGCCTGCTAGTTGTTCTGAGCAGCTATAGAATGGGCTAAGGTCATAAAAACGGCCCTGAATTTGGCGTGAGAGACATGTTCATTCAGGGGATATTCCTAAATAGGTGGTGGTGTGGGCTGATCCCTGTTCCTTCTTCTGTTGTTTCTTTTGGGAGGCATTGACTGTAAATGGAATGAAGGATGAGGTAGAAAAAGGAATTCAATCTATCTCATTCTCTTTCACACGAAATAAATACCGAAAGAAGGAAAACTTTCCTAAAAATGTTTCGTAGCCTCTTGTCCATAAGTGTAGTGTGCATCACACCCATGCACAAGACTCTACTCAAGGTTAATTAAACCACATATGTAGAAGATAATCTGATAAGATACTGTAAATTAGAAATACTAAAATACATAATACTAACATGTCTGAAACAAGTGATAAAACTGAAAGTACCGACTGACTGTCTAACTGATTGTCTGAAAGCCTCTAAACATAATAAGGAGTTGATGGGACAACCCTCAACTAACTTCGACCGACTGAACATAAGAAATTACTGAACTAACTATAAAAACATATCATGTCCTCGATGGATAAGGACTAACCACTACAACTGCTGGATAAAGATGAGCTACCTAAGAACGGTCGGGAAACTGAGCGTCCAAACCTATGTTATAAGACAACATAGCTCAAAGAAAAAGTATGCAGGTAGTACTTTGAATGTACTGGTATGTGATATAAGGACTGATTGAAATGCATGAGATAACCGAGAAGGAATGTATGAATATATAATATCTAAAATGCAAGACCGAGCATAAACATGTTATTGAGATAATCTGAAATTTGAAAGACTAAAATCTATATAACTGAATAACTGACAATCTGTACACTTGGTTAAGCAAACTTGAGCTGAGATACATGAAAATACTGACTAAAACTGTGGGAGGTATCATGTAACCGACATGCCCTAATATGAGCTAATTGGGGTTCAAACTGTAGTCCCAGTTGGAAGGGTTTCAGTACCGTGCCACGGGTACTAACACTGGCTATGTGGATCTACTAATCTGTTGTTTCGACCAGGGTGTCAAGCCTAAACTGACGGGTGACCCCTGAGGGAAAGTCAAGCCTAAACTGATGGATGACCCCTCATATCCTAAGTTGGCTATGTAGTTCTGTAATTTAGGGGCTGCTACTAATGACTCTACCTAAACTGACGGGGGAGCCTTCATCCCTGCATTCACTCAGTGCTAAGTTCTACTCCCAACTGAACTAACACTGACACTGAACTGGACTAAAATTCAACTGAAATTCATTTTTTATAGTGCTCATCATGATCATACATATCCGAGTATAATGATAAGATTCATGGCTTAGCTGACTTATTACTTGAAAATCTGAAATCATGTAAAACACATAGCTATCGGGTGTTCATAACCCGCCAGCACTGACTGATCATAAAAATAAGATATTAACGCTCAAAACTATAATATGGAAGTCATGATTCAAAGACCCAAAGCATAAAGATTTCAGCAAAAGAAGTGACAAGCATGAACTTGAACATGAGAATGTCCTAAACATGAGAAAACAACATAATTACATGGCTCAATTCATAATTTGTGGATTTAACATGAAATCAATGGACTATGACATGGAAACTTTCTATTCAAAACATGAAATAGCATAATTCGCTTAGAAACACTTGTAGACATAACTTGTAATCGATTTAGCATGAAATTCATGGATTAATTTCATAAAGTAGGATAAGATTTCTACTTGTAAGTAAAAACAGGGTTCTTAGGCTCAATGGGTGAAAGGGACCCATTGATGAATACCCACATACCTCAATAGATTGTTTCTTGAAGATTTCTTGAGGGTTTCTCTAAAATTGGAAGCTTGAACTCTTGATTTCTTGAGAAAGGGGTTTGGAATTTGTTCTTGGGAAACGAAGATGGTTTCTTGAGAGTAATTTTTTAGAGGAAGGGGAAAATAATGCCCCTATGATTGATCCTATTCGTGTTATAGATGACTTGGGTTGAGGGAAAAGACCCAATTACCCCTTAGTTTAAGGACCAAAGAGCTAGACGGAACAGCACTGGTGCACCGCAAACCTCCCCCCAGTGGAACAAGCCTGCACCGCGACTCTCATTCTGATGGAGCAATTCATGCACCGCGACACTCAGTCCAGTGTAACAAGCCCCACGTCGCGAGTTTATCACGAGGGTGCACTATTTCCATTTTCCAAACACACCCCTACTCCCGTCTGAAAATCTCAAAACTCCCTCGAGATATACCTTTAACAACACCAAACATGTCTCAACCCAAAAACCAACGTCTTGGGGTAGGAAAGACCAAAATAAAAATCTTTGAATTTTAGAGGTTTTTAAAATGACTATGCACTCAACACTTAATGAAAAAATCTCAAGCCTTGAACTCCTAAAGATTGCAACTAAAAGATGAAATGAGCTTAGAATTTTACGGGGTATTACACATCTAATGGCGAATTTTGAGCCACAGACTCTCTGAGTAGCCTTGAGGATGGATTTATTGCGTCAATCCACCTAATAGATAGAGTTATACCCTTTAGCACATGAAATAGAGTCCTCCGGAGTATGGTAGCTCACTACTTCAGATCAACACAAAGTTATTCCCAAGTCCAAGATCACTGAGCAGGAGGAGTAGTATGGTCGGCTCCTGTATCGCATGGGGAAACATCGCTTGAAGACGGGTTAGCGGGTGGACACTAGCATGTAATCAGGAGTAAGGATAAAATAATGTCATTATTCAAAACCAAAGTAAATAACCATAGGTTATCACATACATACATATATATATACCATGCCGAGGAAGGGAATCGAGTTTAGCATGCATTTAAAACCTTTAACCTGGGTTGTATAGCTTTACCGTCATAATCCACCCAAGGGGTATATGGGTCCAGTGTTACCCATTGAACGGGCACCAGTGCGTGTAGCCGTACGAACCGGAGATATCATAGGGGCCCGAGATTCCCGTGTACCCTTCGCCCTCCATGATACATATATACAAGTATAACTTGGGGGATTCTCGTGTACTTCACAAGCATATGGGCACCCTGACCAACCCTCATGTCGGCAAACATGAGTTTTCAGTGTTCGTCCATCGGACTCACACCTTCACGATTAGCTATTACAACCTTTCATTATTGCCCACTTAAAACATTTAGCACATAACCAAGCCACCAATTCCAAGAGTCAATTATCAAGGCATTGTGAAGTGGTATTGTCATACTGATTATAGCTTGCAAGCAATGTCATTAGCCAACTCTTAAGGGATTCCCATTTACCCCACAAGATGTCCAATTAAATGAAAGCCATGGACGCCAAGGCCTTCCCAATCAATTTAAAATAAACCAAACCAATTTAAGTTCCATTACCATATTATGCAATGCAAAATTTTCAATAATAGTTAAACTATGTGACAAAATCATTCTCATAGGTATTTTAACAAACATGTTGTGGGCATATATTTTCCAAAACCAAGTATCAATTGACCATCCCCATGCAACCACATATTTCAAACCACTATTATAACATGAAAAATATAAGAAAAATATGATAAAACATTATCCAACCAGGAATAACCAAAAACCCCAACATATATTTCAAAACCCAAATATTATCACAATAACACCATGAAAATTATTCAACAAAATATGCTTTTAGTTGAACTAACAATGACCGAGGATTAAAATGCCTTATACAACAAGGAAGACGGAGAGAAATCACCCCTTTGAGCCTTAATAGATTGCCTTGAAAAAAAACCTAGCCTTTCTTGAACCAAGAGCTCAAGAGACATTTGAGAGAGTTCAGAGAGTGTTTGATTGTGAATAATAGATTAAGGAAGACTCCAAATGTGTTTTATGTCATGGGGTCAAGTGGTGTTATTAGTGAAAATGTTTAGAATACCCCCAACTTAAATTGTAAAAATTCCTGCGGGTGGGTACGATTTGGACCCCTCACTCGTATCCACATCATATTAGTGGTACCTTCCACTCATAACTTGACTAAAAAGTTAGACATCATATTCTATACAACATACGACTCCTTAGCCTAACTCGTACCCTAACCATACGACTAGTACCTTTCAAGTCGTACCCTAAGCAGAAACATCTAGGTTAGACACTAGACAACATACGGTAGGACCCTACCACTCATATCATATATATACGACTTGTATGGAGTCTTTTCGTACCAAGTAGAACTTGGCCAACATCACACTAACCAATATACGACTAGGGTCCCTAGACCAGTACCCACAACATACAACTAGTATGGTGAGTCATATGATCAACAGAAGGCTCAAACTCACAAAACTTGCAAGAACCAGAACTTTGGGTGTTTTAATTATCCCCCTCTTGGCTCATTCATCCTTAGATGATGGAACAGGGCAGTACAAGCACGATTAAACCCCCAAATATCTCTACCCTTACCTTTAACCAAGTTACAAAATAAAGATACCAAGGAAGTAAATATTTTCTTTAACAAAGTTTGAAAACAAAGATGTCGTGAAAAACTCTACTTTCCACAAGAATTTCCGGAGCAAAAAATAGGAACGGATACTTGGACTTCATATCCTCTTTAGCTTCCCAAGTAGCCTCTTTGGCCTTCTGGTTTCTCCATAGAACCTTTACCGAGACTTTATCCTTGGTTCGCAACCGACGAACCTGGCGATCCAAGATCTCAGCCTGGATCTCTTCATAAGATAGGGATCTCAAAATACCAATATCCTTGATAGGCACCATTTGCGATGGATCACCAATACACTTTCTCAACATAGAGACATAGAATACCGGGTGAATGGAGCTCAAACTAGAAGGCAATTCCAATTCATATGCATTATTACCAACACTCCTTAAAATTACATAAGGACCCGCATATCGGGGATTGAGCTTCTCCTTCTTCCCATACCACATTACTTCCTTCATAGGAGACACCTTCAGGAATACCCTATCTCTAACCTCAAACTCCAGGTCCCATCACCTCACGTCTGCATAGGACTTTTGGCCACTTTAGGTAGCTTTAAGCCAATTTCAAATCACCTTCACCTTCTCCATAGCTTGGTGAACCAAATTTAGACCAAACATATCCACCTTACCAAACTCAAACCACCCAATAGGAGACCTACACCTCCTACCATACAACGTTTCAAATGTAGCCATCCAATGCTTTAGTGGAAACTATTATTGTAAGCAAACTCTACAAGAGGAAAGTGCATAATCCAACTACCACCATAGTCAATGACACAAGCCCGGAGCATATCTTCTGATGTATGAATAGTCCTTTTTGCTTGTCTGTTCGACGGCGGATGAAAAACAGCATCAGACTTACCTTAGTCCCCAACTCTTTCTGAAATGACCGCCGAAAGTGAGATGAAAATTGCATACCATGATTGGAGATGATAGAACTTGGTACCCCATGCAACTTCACGATCTTTTGAAGGTACAACCTTGCATAATCCTCAGCCGAGAAGTTAGTCCTTACTGGCAAAAAGTGAGCCGACTTTGTCATCCTATCCACGATGACCCAAAACGAATCAAATTATTTCGAGACCGAGGGAGACCGATAGAGAAATCCATGTTGATCACTTCCCACTTTCATTCAGGCAACTCAATTTCTTGATACAATCCCCCGAGCCTCATATGCTCAACTTTCACTTGTTGGCATACTATGCACTTGGCAAAAAAATTAGCCGCATCCCTCTTCATATTGTTACACCAATGCATCTCCTTGAGTTCATGATACATTTTTGTCGAACCAGGATGAACAACATGGCGCGACTCATGCGTCTCAGCCAAAATCCTTTCTCGCAAACCATCTTCATCAGGAATACATAATCTCCCTTGGTACCGCAAGGTACCATCACCACTAATCTCAAAGGCCATCATCTTATGCCCACCTACATCTCCCATGATCCTCATCAAGACAGGATCTAACATCTGCTTCTCCTTGATTTCTGCACCAAGAGACGACCGTGCCACTTTCTACACAAACACACCACCATTCTCGAAGTCCAAGAGGAGAACTTCAAAGTTTGCCAAATGGTGAATGTACTTCACCAAATCTCGCTTCTCTTTATCCACATGAGCCAAACTCTCCATAAATAACTTGCAAAGAGCATCAGCAACCACGTTAGCTTTACCTGGATGGTAGTGAAGACTCATATCATAGTCTTTGAAAAGCTCAAGCCATCTCTTTTCCCTGAGGTTAAGATTTTTCTGGGTAAACACATATTGTAGGCTCTTATGATCAGAAAAGATATCCACATATACACCATACAAATAGTGACTCCAAATTTTTAACGCGAATACCACAACTAACAGTTGCAAGTCATGAGTTGGATAATTCCTCTCATATATCTTCAATAGTGCCTTTAGGTAAAGTAAAAACCAGAGCTGAAGTTAGATTACCCTTCAGCTTCTCAAAACTCCCCTCAAAAGCATCAGACCATGAGAACTTTGCCTTCTTCTAAGTCAACTTAGTTAAAAGGGAAGCTATAGTCGAAAAACTTTCCACAAACCTCCTATAGTAACCAACTAAACCCACGAAGCTCCGAATATCGATTGGAGTCATGGGTCTAGGTCACTTCTTCACCACTGCAACTTTCTGTAGATCCACCATGATCCCTTTACTAGAAATGATATGACCCAACCAGATTCACATTTTGGCATATAGTTGTTGCTCTTTTAGGGTCTGCAAAGCAATACGGAGGTGATCGACATAATCCACCTCGCTCTTAGAATACACCAAAATGTCATCTAAAAAGATAATGACAAACAGATACAGAAACTCATGAAACACCCTATTCATAGAATCCATAAATGTCGTAGGGGCATTGGTCAACACAAAGACATGACCAGAAACTCAAAATGCCCATACCTGGTATGGAAGGCAGTCTTAGGGAAATCCACCTCCCTAATCTTTAACTAGTGCTACCCGGATCGAAGATCAATTTTGGAGAAAAACTTAGCACGTTGCAACTGATCAAACAAATGGTCTATCCTTGGAAGAGGATATTTACCTTGTTTAGCTATCCGTAATTAATGCACATTCGAAGGGAACCATCCTTTTTACGCACGAATAACACCGGTGTACCCCACTGGGATAAACTAGGATGGATAAAACCCTTATCTAAAAGATTCTTGAGTTTCTCCTTAAGCTCCTTCAACTTTGTTGGAGCCATTCTATATGGGGTAATAGAAATTGTATGAGTGTACAGAACAAGATCAATCCCAAACTCAATCTCCCTATCAGGAGGAACACCAGAAAGTTCAGCAGGAAAGACCTCAGGAAATTCATTCACCACCGGGATAGAATGCAAAGAAGGACCATCCATGTCAGAATCCTTAACCCAGACTAGATGATAGAGACACCCCTTGGAGATTAATCTTTGAGCTCTAAGATATGATATAAACTTCTCCTTAGGAGCTAGGAAACCACCCTCCCATTCAATAACTGACTTATTAGGGGATTTAAAGACAAGGCTTAAGTCATCGACAACCCCTTTAAGTTGTTCCAAAAATTTACACGGACCCCTCAACTTAGGCTTGTACCTATTGAACACTTTGACTAGTGAAAAGATCATTCCTATTAAACACATTTTGTTAATTAGCAATAAATTTGAAGTGTGTGTAATACACTTGTCTTGACATAACAAATCAACTAATTAAAAGGTGACACGTGTCCATGGGCCCCACAATAATTATCAAAAAATAATTTTTAAGTTAAAAAATAAAGCAAAACTAATTTGTACCCTCCCCATCCCACCCCTCATCCCACTCCCCTACCTTTTCTTCTTCCCCATTTATTTTACAACTTAAGTCTTCATTATTTTATACTAATTGATCTATTTTGCTTTTAATTTGAATTCTATCTATGTTTAAATTTGATTTGGTAGTAGAAATTGGGAAGGGGGAGAGGTGGAAATTTCAATGACACCAAACTTCCTAGTAGCTGGAATTCTTCAGTCATTATTTTACTCGATGTTCAAATTCTTGATGCCTAAAGCCGTAATGGTTCAGAATGTAGAAATCAATGAGTATTTTGTAATTATCGTAGTGTATGTATGTGTATTAACATTTTCGTCTTTTTTTTTCTCTTTTCGCTTTATTACAGCAAATTCCAAAATGGTGGATGCTTACTTCACAATATGTAGATGTAGATACAGAAATTACCGTGTTTGGAGATAAGAAAACAGTAGCAGTCTTTGTTAAGGACTATTTTGGATTTCACCATAACCAATTACCTATTATAGGTGTTGTTTTGATTGCAGAGTTGGTGGTGTTAATGGCAGAGTTGGTGGCCTCAGAAGAAAGAGGAAGTAGTTGGATACTATAGCATCGGCGGCAACAGTTGGTGGTGTGGCAGAGCAAATAGTGGCAAAGACGCGAGGAAGACGACATCTTAGTGGTGGGGGTTGCGCTTTTTTTTAATTAAAATATTATTATTATTACTAAACTTGTATTAATGAAACAGTTTAAATGTAAACTTTTTTAAAAAAATAAAAATAAAATGTTATTTGGTATTAATCACGTGCCTAAGGAAAGTGTAACCCACTTTCCTTGCCACATCAGCAATTTGTGCTTAATAGGTATATATTTGAATAATTTAGGTGTTCAATAGGTACAAACCTAAGTTGAGGGGTTCAAGTGAAATTTTGGGACAACTTAAAGGGGCTATCGATGACTTAAGCCTAAAGACGACCTTACGGGTCCGACAGTCTAGAGACACATAGCACGAGTGCAACCAATCCATCCCTAACATGACATCGAAATCAAACATATCTAACTCAAGAAATTCCAATAAAGTTTCTTTGCTACCAACAGATATCATACACCCCCTATAGACTTTTCTAACAATCACAGAGTCACCTAAGAGGTAGAAACAGAAAAAGGGTCTGAAACACACTCCAAACCAAAACCAAAATACACAACCACAAATGAGGTCACATAAGAGAGAGTGGATCCCGAATCAAGTAAATAGTACAAATCATGAGAAAAGAGTTTCAGCATACAATTCATGACATCAGGTGGTGCCTCGGACCCCTGTCGGGTAGTGAGAGCATAAAAAAGGTTTCGACCAGTGCTGGAACTAAATGGTTCACCCTTTAGTGTCGGAGCTGATGATGAGGCAACTGGAACCTTGTTTGCCCTAGAGGCAAGCTTACCAACATGACAGTTTCTAAGCATGTGCCCTGGCTGACCACAGTTGAAGCACCTTCCCTCTCCTCATCACAAAACCCCGATGCATTCTACCACAAAACTTGCAGAGAGGATATGGCGGATCTAACTGGGCCCTACTAGCCTGAGATTAGGCACTCTGTGCCTTGAAGTTGTTGCCACCTTGGAAATGCCTGCCACCCGACGGCTTTGGGTAGGGAGCACTAGCTGTTGAGTATGACCCAGAATTGCCCCACTTCTTCTTAGGCCACTTACCACCATCCCTGTCACTCTATTATTGGCCACCACCTTATTCAAAGAACCTACACTTCTTGCCCTACCTCTCTCCTATCTCAGCCTGCTTCTTCTTTTCTTCCTCAACCTGTTGCATATAAGCAACCAACCTGTAGATATCCATGTCCTTGATCAATAAGGCAACCTTACTTTCCAATATCAAATCTTTGGACAACCCGGAAGTGAACTTTCTCATTCTACACCTCACGCTAGAAACCATCTCTGGAGCATACTGAGATAACTGGTGAAACTTCAAGGCATACTCTTTGACTGGCATCTTGTCGTACCTCAGATTAACAAACTCTTCCACATTTGTTTGCCTCAACTTTTAAGGAAAGAATCGGTCCAGGAAAGCATTAGAGAAATCCCCTCAAAGACCTGACTCAATATCTTTACCCCTTGACTGATCCCATTTCTGGTACCACTGGTACACCATATCTTTCAGCTGGTAGGCGACAAACTCCACACCCTCCATACTTATGGCATGCATAACTCAGAATTTTTTTTCCATTTCATCCAGAAAATCTTGAGGATCATCCTCCACATTAACACCAGTAAAGGTCAGAGGGTTCCACCCTATAAACTGGCCAACCTTTGTGGCCTTAGAAGATGGAGTAACAAAAAAACCACGCTCTTCCTAAGAATCTACCAACTATGACAACATATGGATAGAATAAAAAAGTTTAACATTTATCACATCAACCTGAGGAGGTCGAGAAGGACCAGAGAAAATTGGTGGAACACTAGGAGGACAATCAAGAATTGGACCCATAGACCGGGTTTGGATACCATAAGTAGAATGGGTCCCATCAGCATTGCCCATGGGTGGGATAGAGGAACTTCTGTGTGCATCAGATCATCGAGGAGGCGTGATCTAAAAATTAAAACAACAGGGATTAAAGGAGAATTCAGTACCTTAGACTCTACAGCTTGAAAATAGAACACAAGAAAGAGAAACATTCCTAAATGCCGCATAGCCTCTCCATTATGATTACGACGCACTACACACCCTTAAAAGAGACTCTAATCGACATGGCTTTGTGGACTCTAAAGTGACCATGAACCTAGGGCTTTGATACTAATCTGACACGACTCGAACTAGGGCCTATTCATGTGGGGCATCTCAAGTCTGACCCAGACCAAAGACCGCCCCTAGTACCCAACCATAACCGCCCTGTACCCTATGTCGGATGAATTTTGAACATATAACAAGATAGAACAATTATACTTGAAAGGCATTTAATAAGGTTCTTAACCAAAACCAACTAAATATCCAAGTGTTAGCCCCAATACCAATACCAATGTCAAGGCTGACACCAATACCGACACCACCCATGCCTATAGTAGTCACACAAAGCCTCTAACCGAAAATAAAGAATATCCGATCGGGATATGCCTCCGACTATAACCAAAACCAAAGTCCAAGAAAGAAACAAAAGTATGATAAGAAGTCCATAACATGAAATGGAGTCCTTCAGAGTATGGAAGCTCACTACTTCAGATCAACACAAAACTGTTCTTGAATCTAAGATCACTGCGCATGAGTAGAAGTATGGCCGATTCCTGCATTGCGTGGGGATACAACGCCCGAAGATGGGTTAGCAGGTGGATGCTAGCATGTAATCAGGAGTAAGGATAAAATAATGTCATTATTCAAAACCAAAGTAAATAACTATATGTTATCACATACATACATATATATACCATGTCGGGGAAGGAAGCTGGGTTTAGCATGCATTTAAAACCTTTAACCTGGGTTGTATAGCTTTACCGTCATAATCTACCCATGGGCTATATGGTTCCAGTGTTACCTCTTGAACAGGCACCGACGCGTGTAGCCGCACGAACCGGAGATATCATAGGGGCCGGGGATTCCCATGTACCCTTCGCCCTACATGATACATATGTACAAGTATAACTTGGGGGATTCCTGTGTACTCTACAAACATATGGTCACCATGACCAACCCTCGTGTCAGCAAACATGAGTTTCCAGTGTCCGACCATCAGACTCACACCTTTAAGGTTAGCTATTACAACCCTCCATTATTGCCAACTTAAAACATTTAGCACATAACCAAGCCACCAATTCCAAGAGTCAATTATCAAGGCATTGTGAAGTGGTATTGTCATACTGACTATAGCTTGCAAGCAATGTCATTAGCCAAGTCTTAGGGGATTCCCATGTACCCCACAAGATGTCCAATTAAACGAAAGCCATGGAAGCCAAGGCCTTCACAATCCATTTAAAATCAACTGAACCAATTTAAGTTCCATTGCCATATTATGCAATGCAAAGTTTCCAATAATAGTCAAACTATGTGAAAAATGATTCTCATGGGAATTTTAACAAACATGTTGAGGATATATAGTTTCCAAAACTAAAAACAAGTATCAATTGATCATCCCCATGCAACCACATGTTTCAAACCACCATTATAACATGAAACCCACACGAAAAAAATTGAAAAATATTATCCAACCAAGAATAACCCAAAAAACCCCAACATATATTTCAAAGCCCAAACATTATCACAATAACACCATGAAAATCATTCAATAAAATATGCTTTTAATTGAACTAACATTGAGAGAGGAGTAATATTCCTTAGACAATAAGAAAGACGGAGAAACCACCCCCTTTGAGCCTTAATGGATTGCCTTGAAGAAAACTCTAGCCTTTCTTGAACCAAGAGCGTGAGAGAGATTTGAGAGAGTTTAGAGAGTGTTTGATTGTGAATAATAGGTTAAGGAAACCTCCAAATGTGTTTTGTGTCATGGGGTAAAGAGGAGTTATTAGGGGGAAATGTCCAGAATACCCCTAACTTAAACTGTAAAAATTCCCCCAGGTGGGTATAGTTTGGACCCCTCACTCGTACCCATATCATATAAGTGGTAACTTCCACTCATAACTTAACGAGAAATTTGGACATCATATACTATACAATATATGACTCCTTAGTGTAACTCATACCCTAACCATACGACTAGTACCCTACAAGTCGTACCCTAAGCAGAAACATCTAGGTTAGACACTGGACAACATACGGTTGGACCCTACCTCTGGTATAATGTATATACGACTCGTATGGAGTCTTCTCATACCAAGAGAAAAACTTGGACAATATTACACTGGACCCATACCCACACGACACGACTAGTATGGTGAGTCATATGATCAACAGAAGGCTCAAACTCACAAAATTTGCAAGGACCAGAACCCAGGGTGTTTTACCCTGGATCATCAAATAGATTTTGACAAGTTTGTCAGTAGTGATGCCAAGTTACTTCATAGTGCGAATCTGCAAGATGTTAACTCCGTATCTCTCATCTATCAAGATTCTATTTATCTTCTTTCCTAGAATTTGACCCACCATGTACAAGGGACGATTGTGTAGGGTTTTACCAAGAAAAAGATCATTATTTCTAAATGTGATTTTTTTATCACATAGATGTGCCTCTTGGATAAGAGGTTCACTAGTTTTTTCAAAAGATGAAGGAACTTCCGTGGGTAGGTTCTCACCCTTTGGCCCCTCTTGCCAATATTAAAACAAGATGCCTTAAGTTTGACTTAAGCCATTTTTACACGGAACAAACTTTGTAAGTATTCTTCAAAAGTTACTGTACGACGTGGTTTTTGGTGTTGAAACTCTATTACCCTCGTCTTCTTTGGAAGCTCAACCAGTCTCTATTTTCTTAATTTTTTCACTATCTTTCTTTTAGTTGGCTTCTCGAAAGACTCTTTTCATAGACGCGTCTCTGCGCCTAGTCACCAGAATCCAACTTTCATCATCACCTTCGTTGACTAAAGACTTGTCATGCTCTAATAGTTCCTCATTATGCTCTTCGACATATATTTGGATCAGATCGAGTGAGCCAAAAGCGATAGAAATTTGATGAGAACTGAACATCTCAATATCAAAGAAGATCTTCTTCTCATTTGCCAATTGCATGAATTTATCCTTGAAGACAAAACACTTTTCGAGAGGGTGACCCATAAGCCATGATACTTGCAATAATTTGGGTCATTGGTCCTTCCAACTTCATCTGGCCGCTTCATATTTGGAAATTCAATGAGTTTATGCTCAAGGATTTTATTGAAAATCTCAGCAACATCAGAATCAAGAAAAGGGTATTCCTTTTCTTGTATCTCCTTTAAAGTTAACTTCTGATTTGGACGTACTCGAGAAGTCATCTTCACACTTTGTTTCTTTCTCACCTTTTTGGTGACCTTCACAGGAGACATATCAACATTTATGGATTCCTTATTATCACTTTTGTGAATAAGCTTTTCCCATCTTTTGGGATCTTGCTTATCCTTTCCCCTTCGAAGGTTATGGATAGTCACTACTCCCTTTTTAATAGAAGACATGCTCAAATCTATGTCGTGAGCACGACTAGATAACTCTTCAAAGGATTTAGACTTAATGTCTTGCAAGATATATAGAAGCTCCATTGCATTCCTTGGATGCACATCTGTGTTGTAGAGTTTTCACTGAGCTTGTCTTTGTAGTTTAGACTCACATTTCTCCATCGATTGATGAAGTTAATGACTGGCTCATCCGTTCTCTGTCGAGTATTCGTGAGCTCTACCATGCTCACTATACGCCTTGTGTTATAAAAGTGATTTAGAAACTCATGCTCTAATTACTCCTAACTATCGATGTAGTTAGGCTCAAGGTCCGTATACCAATCAAAGGCGTTTCCCTTTAGAGAACAAACAAACTGTTTGACAAGATAGTCCCTATAAGTTCCAACATTATTATGTGTCTCAACAAAGTGTGCAACATGTTGTTTTGGGTTTCTTTTTCCCTCAAATTGTTGAAATTTGGAGGGTTAATAGCCTACAATCATTTTGAGGCTATCAATTCTTGTAGTGTAGGGCTTAGCGTATGTCAAAGAAGACTTAGTGACAACATCATACTTATCTTTGAGGGTCCCTTCAATGAATTCCCTCAATTGATCGATCGGAATCTATCCCTCAGAAAAGACTTGTACTTCCTTGTAGGCGGTACTTGTTTCATGGGATGCTCTATCTCCTGAACTTTTGGATTTTTCCCGTGTGCATGGCTAGACTCTCCGTCTATTAATTAATCCATCTTGTCCACCAACTTATCAATCCGAGTATCTTGATTTTGCACATATTTGGTTTGACCCTTATTTGCTTTCGTTAGGTTTGCAAGCTGCTCCTCAACAGATAAGGCATCTGTCACCATTGTTGGCATGATCACTAGAGACGTTGGAGAGTAACACGAATTATCGCATAAGTTAATTTTTGAAGTGCTCAACTTATGCAGTGTAATTGGAGATGATGAGTTGGTTGAACGATCATCGTTCTTTGCGTCAGAGTATTTGGAACCAGAATGCTCAAGTAGAGATAGAGTTTTCTTAAATGACTCTTCCACATTGCTTCCACCTTTTGAAGCAGCTGCATGGTATCCCATTCCTTTTGGGGTTGAAGATCCAAAAAATAGAGCTGGTGCGGACGATACTTGACACGTTTGTTATCCTAGCAAGCTGGACTTGCTCCTTGTAACAGTTCCAAAGATTCCAAAAGTAACACCAAAGATGCTCTCTACTTCGGCAGAGAATTTGAAATCAGCAGTTGATTGAGAATTGACCTTCGTGGAAGCCATTTCATTGTTCCTAAACTTTGAAGTTGGAAAAGTTGAGATGAGAGGTAGAGATCGTCCCATTGGGCATGCTAGAATTTGTTGGACAATAAAATTTCGAGATCGAAAAATAAATAATCGAGACAAGAAAAATATCTCAATAATCATTTTATTGATTTCAATATGTGAGTGTTACAATCTTTATGATTCCTTTTATTCGACTTTTCAAATATAAATTCAAGGGCTTCAAGCTTGATCTTGAATTTGAACTTGATTTGCAGATTTGATGGATTTGATCTTGACTTGTGCTTGAATTCAAGGGTTTTGGGGCTTGATCTTGAATCTTGTAGTCTTGATCTTCAATCTTGTAGTCTTGATCTTCAATCTTGATGAACTGGATTTGAATGCTTGAGCTTTATAGAAAAATTATGGTGTTTGATCCACGAGTTTTCTCTTGCTTCTTGTTAGAATTCTTGGTCCTTTTCTGAATTATGAGACCTCTATTTATAGTTGTGGAATCCACGAATTTTCTCTTGCTTCTTGTTAGAATTCTTGGTCCTTTTCTTAATTAGGAGACCCCTATTTATAGTTGTGGAAAGGAAAGAGTCATGGTGAAGATGAACTTCATATAACCAATCAGATTCAAGTGACATGTCACCTTTTATAGATTTTTGATTTCACTAGGTCTGCTGCATCACTTTGACATGTGGCATGGTTTTATTGGCTGCTTCACTTGACTTGACATGTCACGTCATTCGACATGTGACACTTATTTGAACCTTTAGAATATGACAATATCTTGGGTTTAGCAAATTGAGCTCATCATTCGTAGCCTAAATCAATGGGCTAGCCCAATAAAAATTGGACTTTAATTAAAAATATACATATTTGAACTTAAATAATTAATTCAATTATATTAATCTGCAATATTTATTTAGGACTAACATATATAAATTTTGTACTGATTTTACTTTAATTAAATTTCATTGCCCACAACATTAACAAAGTAAAAAAGATGTTGACCAGCGACAAGTGAGTCTCGTGAAACAACAACAACAACAGCAGCAGCAACAATAACAACAAAACGGCCCAATAGCCACTTTACAATGGCTGTTAATGAAAAGGATATGACGCTCAGTTTTCAATGTTTTGTCTCCTTTGATATTTTTGAAAATCATGTGCCCCATTTGGTATTTTGCCTCAAAAAGGTGGCCCTTTTGGCTTCGACTCACTTATTTACCACATGTATAGATGAACCAACTTACAATAACATGAAAGTCGTTCTCATCTCATAGTGTGTATTATTTGCAATCTCTTATAGTGTGTATTATTTGCAATCATTATTTTGTTAATTGACGAAACTATCAGGGGTATCAATGAAAATTTTAAAATATGAATTACTTTAGAAATTAAGTGGTTTAGACTAGGTAGAAACTAGTTAGAATGCATACATTGTAAATATAGCCCGAACAAAACGAATGAAATTGATGCGAGATTGATTAGAAAAGCCTGCAGTGTCAAAATTCAAATAATCTCGATATCAAGGCCGAAAAGTACTATTGGAATGTTACATGATCATGAGCACTTACTAAAGTGAAAACAAGTTTGACAGAATATTAGTTTGTATCATTTATGACATATAATATCATACGGGAGTAATATTTGGCGTCTAAGGTCCAAAGTCCAATCCACAAGACCAGTTATTTGATCTGGTTCTTCATAATATATGTAAATCTTCGTACTGCACCGATTTATAAATCTGAGTTCTCTCGTAAGGATGACAATTGGGACAGGACGGGGCAGAACAGTGCTGGGCAAAAGCTAAACGGGCAGGGCAAGGCGATGCATAAACATGGCGGGCCGGATCAAATCTCTTACTTTCAAAAATTAATTGACGCAGATCATATGGTAGGATGGGTATATGCTCAGCTTCTTTATTTTTTTTTATTTTTTTTGGAAATTTCAGTTACAAACACAGCTAAAAATTTACTAGTATCTTTGTAAATGTAAGCTATCAACAGATTTGGAGATTAGACTTGTCTTAGCTAAATGTTATGTGGAGTAAATTTTGGTTACCAAGATTTTAGTACAAATGACTTGAAGTAAATAGCTATATATGTTACACATTATTATTCACTCTCGGAGTGGTATATCCAAAAGTTATTACAGTGTATCATCATAGAATATTATTCAGAGAGGCTTGTAACTTTCATTGTACATGTTGTTTCCAATAAATTTTTACAGTGATAGAAATGAATTGCAATCACAAATAAAAATATGAAAAAACATGATTTTTTTACTTGACAAATGATGTGGGTACAAATCTGTTCCTCCTTTGATTCTTCTCTCTTGATATTCTCCATAATTCGAGGACCGTCAGTAGCGTATTTCTCGTAGGCATATTTGAATTTGATATGAATTTCTCCATAATTCGAGGGCCGTCAGTGACGTATTTTCTCGAACATAGGAATATTTGGATTTGATGTGGATTTCTCCGTAATTCGAGGGCCATTAGCGACGTATTTCTCGAACGTAGAAATATTTGGATTTGATATGCATTTCTCCATAATTCGAAAGTCATTAGTGGCGTATTCTTCAAACGTAGGAATATTTGGATTTGATCTCCATAAAAGGAGGGCTATCTTTTGATAATCAAGAAGAGAGCGGTTTGGGGTAGAGTAGCATCCAAGCTAAATTTAGGGTAAAGTAACCTCCAACAACTCTAACAGAAATTGAACTCTTTAGAGTCTACAAAATTTCGATGTCTACACGTGTATTGACTGTCTTATTAGATGAAAATATTCATCTACTTAATTTGTGTATTTATGAAAAATAGTGAAAAACTCAAACTAGGTGATCATCTCAAGCAAATATTAAGAGATGAAATGATTCATACTTTGAGCTAATTGATACAAAGTGTACTTTACATTTCTTGAATTGGTTGAAGATATTTGTCTGTGTGCATGTTTGTTTATTAAGTATTTTAGCATATATATAATGAACTATGAGATGTAACTTTCGAACCGATTTAATCTTTTAACTAACCCAACACCACCAAGAACAACATATGAGGGTAATCCCGAAGATGGGCTCTAGGGAGGCTAGAGTGTATGCATACCCTACCTCTACCTATTCAAATTTTGCTTCACAAGAAAAGCAGAATATGGTACATATAGGGTGAGTTTCTGTACACCAAATCCAAATGGCTATACAAGGATTAACAAGAATAGGTTGGTGGTTTTACATTTATGTCCAAGTTAAAAAAAAATAAAAATTAAATGGTAATCAACACTTCTTAGTTCTATACAGGTAACATAGGCACAGATTGAGACTCCATGCAACTTGAAATTTTATGAACAATTTGTGTCATGGTTGGTCTTGCTTCAGAATTTTCTAGCAAAGCTGAGTTAGCCACATCAACCAAAACTCTTAGTTGCTCAATGTCTACATTACCATTGAGTTTTGGATCCAACATACCAATTAGCACCTCAACATTCTCATTTTTCCTGCAGTCCTCAGTCCATTCAGCAAGCGTCATCGAGCCCTGCACCGACTTGAGCCCTGTAATGAGCTCGAGAAGTAAAACTCCGAAGCTATAAACATCACTTCTTGGCGACACTAGCCCCGTGTTAAGGTAATACGTGTCGACATAACCAAGTGAACCTTTTACCTTTGTAGGAGTACTCGCACTTATAACGTCATTACCTAACTTGCATAGCCCGAAATCTGCAAGCTTGGCATGATCGTCATTGATTAACAAAATGTTTGATGATTTGATGTCTCTGTGTATGACAGGAGGATCGGCTACTGAATGAAGATAGTCGATAGCACGAGCAACGTCTAATGCAATGTTTAGACGATTAGACCATGATAATGTACCCGAGGATTGTCCATGGTTTGTGTGCATCCTCTCAAAGAGGCTTTTGTTAGGAACATACTCCAAAAGTAGTAACTGTTCTCCTGCTTTAATTGATAAATGGAGCTGAATTTGAATCAGATATGAAGCATTACGTATAAATTGCAACAACATACCCAATGTAATCTCACAAAGGGTAGAATGTACGCGGATCTTACCCTACCTTAACAGGTAGAGACATTTCAAAGTAGATCAAAAAACAAATAACAGAAGCGAAGAAATCATGGAAAAATACAATATAAAAGAAAAATAAACAGTTACTACAACAAAATAGTGTCATAATCGAGGTACAAGAGACAATACATAGAAACAGAAATCAAAAGACAAGAAACTACACAAGAAATATTATGACTACTAGTATGGAAGGATAAACGATTATTATAAAAGATCATAATTAGGACCAAAGGAAGAGGACATCAAACGAATACTGATGATTAGTTTTTGTGACTAGTCTCTCCTTCAATATAGAGCCAATTGAAGCCCTTTCTAATTTTGGAGAAAAATTCTCTTTGATTTTTTCCTTGTGGGTTTTTCTTGGTGAATAAGAAGCATTACACATATAGGATTTAGCTCCTCTCCATTTGTCTTTATCTTTATTTTTCCCAAGTTCCTATTTAGGTGTGTGACATCTATGCTACTTAAATATCAAAGGTCGAAATTAATTAGTTTTCTTATCAAAGAAGTATACTAATTAACCATGATTAAAAGAAGAGATATTGGTATTTAAATTTTTCAATTTTGGTAAGAAAATATCCATTTTTCAAAATTTTGATACAGAATTGAATTACTTCAATTAAACAACATTAAACTTTTGATATAAATTGATTTCTTCCATAGTTTTATTACAACTTTTCTTTTTTAAGAAAAAATATTCTATCTATTTTTGAAAAAGTTTATCGAACAAAAAAAATTATTTTTATATTTCTTTGACATTTTTGATGGCAAAGTAATTTTCAATATTTTTATTTAATATCTAAATGGTGAAAAATTTATTTTATGATTTATAATTTGTTTTTCATCGTAAACTAACTTATTTAAATGTTGATTTGAATTGGCAGAAAATTAGTCTACAAAGAAATTAAAAAAAAGTTATGAATAGAAAAAACAAGTTACGTATAACTAACGAAAACAATTTATTGTGGTGCTTAAAAATTGTAAGATGTTTTTTTTTTTTAAGCTATAATGGGATAAACTTAAAGGGACTTAAACGACAGTAGTATATATATCTTTTTAATCATAATTAAGGCACTTGATTACTTAAAAATTTATACCATTAATATTTAAATAAGACAAGTGTCATAAATCTAAGGAACAACTTAGGAAAAATGGAGAGATGAGAAATGGAGAAGAGTCGGATCCACACATATATTATGTTATAAGAAAAGAACATAATTGGGACACAAGAAAGAGGCAGCAAAAAGGATCCTGATGAGTTTCTTTTTCTTAGTTCACAACAAATATTCTGTATCTTCTTAAAATATAGCCAATAGAAGCCTTTGTTGTTTGGATAAATTTTATTTGTTGTTCTTTTTGGGGTTTTCTTGGTGAATATTCCTTCAGACAGAGGCCTTGGGTTCAAGTTTCATCTTCACTCGTTGTCAAAAAGAATTTTCATGCACTTGGTCCGAACTAGGCCCACATGTGATGACTGAAGAAGGATAACACTTATGGCTTAGTTTGCATAGGATTGCTATTCTCGGTACATGACTTAGTCTAGGATTCTCTGTACATGATTAGTCTAGGACTCTTTTGTGATCGGTATATATATATGACAGTGTATTTTCAATAATAAAACGATTAGAAAGCCTTTTCATCTAAATTCTTTGTTCACTGATGTTGGCCCCCGTATTATATAGTTCATGCTCCACATAACAAGGTCTGGGCGAGCGGGGGAGTGTTAGGAGTCCCACATTGGAAGAAGGATGGGTACTTGGTGACTTGAGCTATCCACCCCTCATGAGCTAACTCATGAAGTTAATAAAGCATGTTATCTGTAGCTGATTAAACTTCAGATGAGACGGTGGCATTCAGACAGTTCAACATCTTTCCCTTGCAGGCATGAATTATTATGATGGAAAAAAATTCACTAATGTCTTGGAACATTGTGTAATTCATTTGCATGCAGCTTAAGCCTCATGCGGGCCAGAATAATCTATACAAGCATGTAGGGGATTGAAGTAGATTACCTTTGTCCAAGCAAAATCCCATTAAACCAACCAAGTTTGGATGTGATATCCTAAGCAAGACAGAGACTTCATCCAAGAACATCTTTGTTTTGCCACCTCTTTCCTCCATGACACGCTTCACGGCGCCTAATCTTCCATCTCCAAACTCAGCAAGATAAACATATGAAGTTGCTCCCACGCCTATCCGAATCTTGAAGTCTTTGGTTGCCATCTTCAACTCTTCTAGTGCGTAAGTTCTTATAGTAGCATTAGAATCAATACTACTGTCCATAGACTTGTCATCAACTTGATTTTCTTCATCTGGTTTGGTTTTTGAAAGCTGCTTATTGCGTTTACAATCTAGATAATCAGATAATTTCTTTAAGATAATTGTGAGAATGATAATAAGAGCTATTGCACCAGCAATCCAATAACTTCTTGGATTGGATTTGGAGAACCCAAGGAACCCCATGTTAGGATCGCGTACGATCAGGAACTGTTAGTCTCCAATTTAATCAATCATATACTATTTTCTTTGGACACGTATGTGATGCTTTCTTTTGTTTTGCATTACTGTGCTTAGATGATAACAAAGATTCTTGAATTTGGCAATATGCTGCTAGTGAAAAGGGCTGATAGCAACCAAGTATTGTCTTATGCTTGTGATTGTGAATAGACATTTGCACAAGGGTCTCACTTATGTCTTTTAATAACTATAAAAGACAAAGATTAGAAATGAAAACAAGAAAGGAACATATTTCTTTTAAGTTGATCAAGATGTGATTTTCCCTGTTTTAAAGTGACTAGAAGGTCCAAAATTAAAATGTGACTTTACAATATACTATATGTCTCGTTCCCAAGTTAGTTGGTGGATGCCATTTGAATCATCTATAGTCATTGTGTTCAGGGACATTAGGAAGTTACACCACCTCTCGTTGCTACAGAGAGGCCAATTGAAACCTCGTGACTGGGGTGGCAAACGAACGGGTCGAATTAGATATGAGTTGTGAGCAGGTTAAAAATGGGTTAGGTGAAAACAGATAAAATATTCGACCCGTCCATATTTGATATGGATAAAAAATAGGTTAACCAACGCATAATATATAGATATTCACATTATTCATTGCTTCTTATTATGTAAAAAAAAATTAAGTACTCCCAAATTCTAAACATTTCTTCTTCTTCTTCTTCTTTTCTCTTTTTAATAAATATATATTTTTAAGAAATTTCTACACTCGTACATACTTTAAGGGGAGTGTGTCCATATTTATGATGGATAATACAGGTTAATTCATAATTGACCACTTTTTAAATGATCGGATATCCAACCTATTTAAAATGAATTGTATTGAACGGGTAACTATAAATTTTAGCCATTTTTTCGCCCTACCCGTGACTATTAATATTGTTTTCTTTGACAAGGCTCTTGGTTTGCCAAGACAAATGAGTGCCATTTTGGAGATGGATCAGAAGCATATTTGAACTTCTGATTTGTAAAGATATGAGACTTTGGGACTAACTTAATTCAAAAGTTAGTCCATGAATCAATGTTGATTGTAACTCACTCTTTATACCCCCACCCCACCCCTCCTCCCCCTTTTACAATCAGATCCAACTGGAGGGTGGACTGAGAGTCCAAATGGAGATGAACCTCATTCTGATACCATGCATGTAAATGACTTTGAGCCTAACTTAATCCAAAAGCTAGCTCATTTGGGGAGAGTCGCCAAAGTCTATATAAGCAGATCGTCAGTCTATTCTCAAACTAATGTAGGACTCTAACTCACTCTGACTGAGTCAAGTTTGACAACAACAATACAAATGGATAATTTTCTTATTGCATATTTTGTGAACCTCATAAACTGTATTTTGTATTTGGATTATTACGTATATGTAAGATTGAGGCAAATAGTACACCTCATGTAACCCACATTTTTTTACAAAACATTTGGTCAAATTATACGGCTAGGTCAACTAGCTCGCATGTATATGTGATGTATGTTTATTGTATAAATAGTATATATATATATATATATATATATGAATAAGAGATGTATATACATCCACATTCATTGTTATACTATATTAATCCATACACTTTTAACAATGTATATGTAATGTAATACACTGTTAACAATGTATATATAATGTATCCATATTGCATGAATAGTGTATAACCGTGTATATATAGTGTATGAATAATGTGTCCTCACTATTATACACAAAATGAAATTTCAACTAGGTTGTTTTCTTCAAAATGAAATGTATACGAAACATTTCTAATCGCTATCAATCTGGAATTTGGAATAACTCAAAGCTTTAAGACCTCATAATAATAATGACCTTTAGATATCTACTTTAGGATAAATTACACAAAATCACAAACCTAAAAGATTTTATTATCCAAAATCCTTTACCTTTTAAACAATTACTTAAAATTCCAAATTTAATATTTTACTCTTCATACATATGAATAAAAACTCCATCCTACTTTTACCCCACAATCAATGCATCCAATCCATTGCAATCCATGAAATCATTTATTATCTCAAATCAATCCGTGATTATTGCACTAAATTTGCCTAAGCTACGATAACCACTCCCCACCATCACCGTGTCCTCCCTACTTTCTACCATCATTTTATTTATTTTGAATCATTCTTTGCTTATTAAGTATCTATAAAGTAGAATAGGTGGTATACTATAATTCATGAACTTTGCTTAGAAAATGATATTGTGAAAAAACACGCCTTCTACAAAATTATTTAACCAAAGGAACGTAATTGTAATTTCATTAAAACATTTACATCCTGCTAATTTTGTCCTTCATCAAAGAGAGCTTTTTTGTGTACTTTTTCTTGAGATTTTAATATAATACATAATAATTTTTTCATAATATAATACATAATTAGTGTATATTTTTGTTGGTATATATGACAAGCGGACGAATGGCGGAGGGGGTGGTGATGGTGGATTATATGTATCAATCATAAGTATCAAGACATATATATATATATATATATATATATATATATATGTATCAAATAAATGTATTTAATACATATATAGATACATATCAAGAACTTGTGTACTCTTTTGACGATGTATATATTTTTTAGTCATTTAATGATTTCACCAGACTCATTCGGTTTGGATATTTTTCAATTGATAGATACAGTATTTTATTTAATTTTGTGATACATTTTATACGTGCACCATTGATACTTTTTATCCCATGAGAAACGACATATGTAACACTGATATAATAGTATAAAAATATGTATTGGTGTTGTTAATCAGTTATGATATATATATATATATATATATATATATATATATATATATATATATTATCAATATGATACATTTATTGTTGGAATACTAGTGATACATATGACAGATACTTTGTGATAGTGATTTATATTTTTTATTTATTTATAAATGTTTGATACATTTAACATATGTTTGACATATGTAAACTATTTATTTTTGTGTGAGATTGAATTTTTAATGGGTAGTGAGTAATATTACCGAATGTACCATTATGATAAACCTGAAACCAGATGTATATACATCTGAACCAGATGTATATACGTTTCAGATGTATATACATCTGAAACCAGATTTTTTAATACCACAATTTGTGCCTAATTTTATTCCTTGTAATAATTGAAAATTACTTACTTCCTTATTTAACTAATCATTACATTACAAATGTATCACAACACATATATATCAAGGCTAAAAATATATATCACAAATATCAAAATTTGGAATATCATATAATTAAATAAATTTATGGGAAAAAATATTAGAACCCATTAAAAATCTAAAATTTATGTAAGGTACCCTAAATTTTAACTCTGAAGAATCACCAAACTCAGCTCAGTCAAATTTCAATCAAACCCACACTTCATATGACTTCTTTTGAGTTATTTCCAACAAAAAGAGAGTAGACCCATTTGAGATTTCACAATAACTCTTCAGTCTTCATTGAGACTTTCAACAATAAGAAAGTGATCCAATTATCCAATGATCACGTTGCTATTTTTCCTTATTATTATTTGGCAAGTAATTGAGTTGGCTTCGAGCAACCAATGGGCGAGTCATGTGGCACTACTGACATACGAAACTTATCTTTGTCATGTCATGTGTTAGTCATAGCCTCATGGGTAACATGCAAAGCATTTTGGCAAGGACACCACCCCTCCCCTCCCCTCCCCCTCCTTTTTTTTTTTTTTTTTTCTAATTTGATATTTAATATTTATATTAGTATTTGATTAAATTCAAATCGCGTGTTGTAGGATTCATTTTGGGGACAATGCTTCCTGGGAGATTTTTTTCATTTTTAAAGCTCAAACTTAAAACTTCTAATTAAACATCTATCGAACCACAACCCATATTGTTGCTCCAACTATATAGTATTATCCTATCCTGTGTATTTGGATAGAGGCTCAATTGAACTTTGAGAAAATACGGATGACTCGAACTCAAAGATCATTGTTTTTGTTTTTGAACATATTATATTCTTAAAACCTTTAATTCTGTTGTTCATAACTTTGTAACATTTTCAGTTTCATAACTTTGTTCAAAAATTTTGAGAAATGATGTTCTCAACTTGGATAGTAAATTTCTAAATGATGCTATATGTTGTTTTAGATATATCATGTCTTTAATGAATTAATAGATAACTGATTTTTTTATTTTTTTTGATAACGATAACTGATTTCATTTAAGCAACTATACAATTCGTAAAAGATTGCACCAATTTAGCAATTACCTTAACATTTCTTTTTGTCATATTACGAAGTATTTTGCATTTTCCTAAATGAATTTTCTCCTTCCAATTAAGTAACTCTTTAGTTTTAGGTGGATGACCACGATTTTTGCAGCTAGATTACTGTTTGTCATTTTCCAATTATATACAGTAGTAGAACTTTATGGAAAATTTCTATTTTGTTTTTATTTACGTACAAATTAAATTAGTTAAAGTGAAAGTATTTATAGAAATGTGACGAGAAAGCATTAGAATCAACACAACTCTTCAAGGTGGTCAATATGGTACCAGACTGTCTTGCAAATTATGTGAAAACTTGTATTTTATATAATTTATCTGGAGAATATGATACTATATTTACTCAGATTACTTCTCGATTATGCTTTCTTACTTTATCGCAAAGGTTGTTTGGAAATCGATAGCTAAAGATTAGTTTCAGCGTTGAATCACTTTAACTTTTAATTCAATTATACATATATATATATATATATGATCTTTCTGAATAAATAAATAAATAAATTTAAGTCTCCACCTATACAGCTCTACTTCTACACTAAAATAGTACTACAGTCTACGAGTATCACATGGCTACATTTTTGGTACATACACTTACTAGGGTTGGCTTGGGATAATTAAGCTGGACCAAGAGCCCTAAATATTATAATATTATCCTCCCATATTTTTCTATAGGTTCAATTTTCACCAAGGAGAGGTAACATACAGAAGCTAGTGGATTGATAGGTTATACAGTTTCTTTCTGGCGATTTTGTGAGAGCATTAATTCTGTACAAGGCTTTATATATGCAGATCGAAAAAAAAACACTAATTTTATAAGATACACAGATAGAGATTGTCTCCGGAGCCTAAAAGACATCTTTTAAAAATCAAAAGATCAAAATGGCTTGCCAATTATGTGTCATACTTAAGCAGATGACATATATCTGTTATTTGTTATAAGATGACATATATATATGTGTGTAATTACTGCACAAGCAAGGAGAGACCTATACTTTCATGCATTGTTATATATATTGCATTCAACACATTTTATATGACATCTTCTTAATTATCACATCAGCCTTATATCAACCTCAATTAGAATCATTACTAGTGGGTAAATGACAATTCGATGATCTACAATAAGTGACTAGAAGATTATTTATAATTAAATGCCACGAAACAACTTTTGCAAAACGCAGCTCCAGAGAGACTCCTATTTACTCACTTCTACGTCTGTGTTGAGTACTATTTGGCGAAGTTCTCGGACTTCTCAACGGCGACTGGACTTTTGACCTTATCGTGATCCGATCGCATCCTGATATCCAATCCCGTGATACCTATGTAATACTGGATTCAGATGTCACCTGTCCTCCTTTCCATGCATCATCCCTTAATTTGTCAATGTATCTAATCAAATTTTTACCCCCATATATAAGGACTTATTATGTTACTAATAAATTTATCAATAAAATATTCTTTAGGAGTCCAGTAGTTATCAATTATCATCCAAGTCCTTTACTATATTTTCACAAAAAAAAAAAAAACAGAAGATTGGGATTATACTATACCTCATAATTTCATTCATGTAAGAAAGAGAATGTTTTGGGCTTCTTGCAGAGTGAAACCATATAATACTAGATACGAAATAGATAACTGTTATAAATATATTATCATATATAGTAATGTTCGCAATAAATTTTCGTAGTGTGCGAAAAATTAACTGCAAGCAGAAAATAAATAAAAGAAAATAATAATTTTATTAATATGAATCTTGCGGGTACAATTCCGTTATTCTCTCGATTCTTCTCTTCTAAGTTTTTCCGTGATTCGAGAGCCTTTGCATCGTGATTCTCGAATGTAGGATGATTTGAGCTTCCTAGAAATGTGTTTGGATCTCCGAAAATTGTCTGATAGCACTTCGTCTTGTCGAGTTGATCTCCGGGCAAAACTCCGTTACTCAATTGTTGAAGAGTTGTGTAGTCAATGCAAAAGTCCTCCAATGCTTGCAGAATGTGAATGTTATGTTACTCCCCTATTTATAGTCGTAGGGGATAGGCCTAGTTGCTTGTGATTGGCCGAAACATATCACTTTGTCACTTGGTGCCTTTTGACTGGTTGTTGAATTTGAATGAGATTTTCACATCATTTGTATATGTGGCGGCGTCTCATTGGTTTTGGATTTGACTGGGATGCCATGTCACTTGATGAGTTTGGGCTTCAAGGTGAGATGGACCTTGATGAGGAATAAAATAGGCTTATTATTTTTTTAAGCCAAAAATAAGTTTAAACCCAATAAAATGTGGATCAAATTTAAATTTGATATGAATTTGATCCAATAAATTTTATGTGTCTACAGATGTCCCCTACTTCAAGGTTGGTCGACGTGTAGGCTTGCCGAAACTTGGCGGCGAGACTTGAAGTACTCATGAATGTGTTTTTATTCTCGTGAATTCAAAGGTATTTGTTTCTCATCAGTGCATCCCAGTTAGACCACTACTTGCGGGCGGTCTAACTAAAGTTTCCTCCATTAACTTTCATGTCGTGAAAGTCTTCGTCAAAGCAACCAACGATTTGTTTGTGGTGATCCTCATTTTTTGTCCACAATCAAGTACAAACTCGATATTATTTCAAGAGTATTAAAAAAATTGACCAACTTGATTTATTTTTTGACTCTTCTTGGATAAATATGAACATGAGAAATCACCACTGTAATAGTTATTTAAGTAGTTTTTACTTGCACAACAATGTGAACTTTTCAATGTATTTGAATTAAAAGGATCAATACAACTTCCTCACTTGACATATTGCACGTATGAAGTAAAAAAGTTGACTTGATCTTTTTGTACCAAAGGAAAATATTAACTTTCCTTTTGATTTCATGTATCAAAGGAAAATATCAACTTTCCTTTTGATTTCATGTACCAAAGGAAAATATCAACTTCCATTTTGGTTTCATGTACCAAAGAAAAAAAATATTAACTTTCCTTTTGATTTCAAGAAAGAATTAAAATCACCTCCAAAGAAATCTCCTCAATATGGTAATTTTTCAACTGATTGGCAATTTGAAATTTTCAGGGATTCTCATCTTCTAATTTCTCCACAACATTCCTTGTACACAAACTGAAAATTCTTCATAGGAGCCTCTATATAAGGGGATGTTATGAAATCACATCAACCACAATCTTTTGAAATCCGTAACCTTTGCAAAGACATCCCTTGGCTTCTTTGTGATTATGTATTTGGAGATCACTACTAGTGCAACTCAACCTTTTTGGCAGCATTGGTGGACGTCATGCAAAGTATACAAGCTCCTCGCAACACCGACCGAAGAAGTACATGGAATGCCTTTTCCCGATTTTCAGCTTCAAATGCTCACAGAGTAAAAATCACATCTGACTGTAGGAATGTCCAAATATTGAATGACTTAGTTCTGGAGCGGCTAGACTTGTATTGCTGCGTCATATCCAAAAATCAATGTCAAACTCCTTCTGTATTGACGATAATCAATTTTTGAAGTTGACGCTATAAGCTGTCATGCCGTGACTCCAGATTGCATGTTTGTGATCACTCCTCTTTGCTTCTTTCTTTTCTTTTTTTTTGTAGGTTCATGAAAAAATGCAAGTGGTGTCGATATCACACCAAGAATATACAAACATTGTCCGGATGATTGGTCAGGAACCACTTGAGGCATTATTTTTTGAGTCGCAGTTTTTAATAAGCAACAACTAAGTGCTTCACCCATTTCTCGAGGATTTGGCGAGCAATATTCCCTATCACGGCTTGAAAACGGATACTCGGAGCAACTCTTTTCTATCCTTGGCAAGAAAATTTGTGCCTATTTCCTTAAATCTTGGAATAGAAAACTCCTTGCATCTCGGCATAGAAGATCAATGGTTGAAAACCAAATTTCATGCTAATTGGCATCGATATCAGCTATGTTGAACTAAACTGATGTGTTTCTCCTAATGTTGATTATGCCAAATCGAAGCATCGTGCGTTTGGTACCGACACTTATCGCCAGATTGAAGTTTCACGTAATTGGCATCAATCTGCGTAGAATCGAGAAGCTTCATCCGGTCAACACCGTAGATGTGTTCCATCTTCATTTTTTTTGTAGGTTTATGCAAACGGTCTTAATTTCAGACCAAAAAGGTCGATATGATTGATGTTGAACCATTTAGTGCACTACTTCCTTACTGCTTGATAAGAAAGTGACTTGGAATGATCTGATTTCATCCTTGATGATGCTAGAAGTTTCCCATTTTAGCTTCAGTGAGCATGTACTTGATGTCATTCTTGCGACCTTGTGATGATGAAATTTTGAGTGTCTGTAGTCCATTGTTGCAAAGAAATCATGTGGTGCATCTCATTCGTGGGGCTCGACGACAAAGAGGCTTCGAGTGAGAGAATCTCACTCTTTTCAAGGAGCACGTATGTGGTGTCATCCAAATTGATAATATTGACACAGGGAGTAGCCTTTTTGACTTTGGTGGGCAAATACTAGGAACACGTCCACAAAAATATTTATTCTCCAATGGGAGAACAAAAATATGAGTTGTTTGATTCATACAAATGGAATTCAATGTCCTGATACGTCTATTTTATCAACTTTGCGCAGTGTCACGATAAATTCCGTATTTTGATGTATGAGCATCAAAATCAGGAGCCATTTTTTGTGTTGGAAACTAAACTCGTTGAGCTACGTCTCTCGTGGGAATCACAATCAGATTGCACCCAAATCGTCCCAGATATTGCTCCAAAAACGGTCTTCTAATCTTGGTTCGCTTGTTATTTCATCTTTGCGCAGCATCACCAGAAATTCCATATCTCGATGTGGAAGTATCGGAATCAGGTGCCGTTTTTTGTATTAGAAATTATATTCGCAGAGATACGTCTCGCGAGAAAATCACAATCATATTGCATCGAAATCGTCCCAGATATCACTCCAAATACGGCCTTCTAATCTTAGTTCGCTAGTTATTTCAGCTTTGCGCAGCGTCACCATAAATTCCATATCTTGACGTGGGAGTATCGGAATCAGGTGCCGTTTTTCACATTAGAAAGTATATTTGCAAATCTACGATATACATAAAAAACCACACTCAACTCCCTTATGGATTTATATAGATACGTCACTAAAATCAGCTTAGTTTGGAATCTGATGGCCTATTTTGCAACTTTGAGCGGCTACGATGAAAAATTCATAACTTGGCATAAGAACCTTTGAATCATGAGTCGTATTTTTTTTATTGTGAAGAAGTCTCTAAGATCTACCACATATGTCAAAATGATGTGAACACCTATACGGATTTATATAAATATGTTGTCGAAATTCGCTTTGCCTTGCTGGTCTTTTCACCTTTGCGCGTCTGCGGTAAACTTAGCGAAGGAACGTCTATCCTCATGTGATATCTATGTCAATTCAAAGTGTTATTGCCGTACTCAAATAATGACATATGCTTTTCCTCTTTCTTTTAAATTATTTATTTATTTTTTAACTCATACGACTGAACTTAGAGTAAAAATACTCTAAGGTGACTACGTACCTAGGAGGATCAAGTCATAGCATAGTTCGGGCATGATGAGTTAATTTACTTTTTAAAAAAAAAAAATCTTTTTCTTTTATTTTTTATTTTCTTTCTTTATTTCTTTCTTTTTTAGAGGGTCATTCACAGTTTAGACTCATGCGGGCCAGGAGTGACATGTAGTTTAAGCTCGTGCTTTAAGGAGCTTTTTGACTTGCAGTTTAGGCTCGTGCATCGAGGAGCAGTTTTGACTTGCAGTTTAGGTTCGTGCATCAAGGAGCGTCTTGACTTGCCTTCCAACCCTTTTAATGTAGTACTGTTGTACTTCAGTTTGGTAATTATTGCCCCCATTGGTTGAAGCAGATTTGCACTTGATCTTGTGTCGACTTTTGGAAGTTGGAGTTTAGAAGCCCTTTGACATTTTTTTCTTTTGCGAGCGATCAATGTCCAAGTATCACCCTTCTTGCTATTGGAGAAGTCGTTTTTCATGGATTTGCTTGTTATTTTCTTCGTGGTAGGAACCTCAATTGGGTCAAAACTCCCAAAATTGCAGCATGATGATTCCCTCACCTTTTGGTGATGTCACAGAGCACATGGGTTGTAGAACTTTTGAAATTGATCCTTTTTTATGGTCTAGTTCGGTGCTAACATGATTTGCATTAACTGTATCGCCATCATCGATGATGATTTTTCCCCCTTTCATTAATGTCATGATTTTTTCTTTCAGGATGAAGCATTTTGTGGTGGATGACCAACAATGCGGTAAAATTTGTAATATTTAGGATCGTCGACTTTGTTTAATTCTTCAGGTCGCTTTGACTTAGGAAGTTCAATGACTTTTTTGGCTACTAACACGTCAAGAATCCCAGGAACATCAGAGTTGGAGAAAGGATATACCCTTTCTTGTAACTCCTTCAAGGTTGATTGATTTTTTACCTCTTGCATTTGTCGCTTTGGAGCTTTCTCTTTTAACTTTTGTCTTGTGGAGGTCTTCGTAAAACTCACTGTTGTTGTCATAGATTCCCCAATTTGATCTTCTGATGAGTCTTTGAATTTCGTGACTTTTTTTCTAGGATCAAAAGCAGGTGACGTCATTCTATGATTTGCAATGCTTATCTCTATGTCATGAGCCCACGTAGCTAATTCTTCAAAAGTTTGAGGTTTAATTTCTTGGAGGATATACACAAGGCCCCAATGTATCCCTTGAATACAAACTTCAATCGCGGAAGTTTTAGAAAGTTGATCTTTGCAGTTGAAGCTCAATGTTCGCCAGCGATTTATGTAGTTCACTACAGGATCATCTTTACTTTGTTTTGTGTTTGTAAACTTCATCATGCCGACCGTATGATGGGTGTTGTAGAAATAATTTAGGAACTGACTTTCTAGTTGCTCCCAACAATCAATTAATTCAGACTCCAAGTTCGTGTACCAATCAAAAATGTTGCCTTTCAAAGAGCGAACAAACTGCTTGACAAGAAGATCACCATATGTACCAGCACTGCTACAAGTCTCAACGAAATGAGCGATGTGTTGTGTTGGATTTACTTTTCTATCAAATTATTAAAACTTTGGCTGTTGATATCCAATTGGCATCGGTAAGGCCTCGATTCGCTTAGAATGCGGCTTTGAGTGTCCTATAAAACTTTGTGACGGACCGCCATATTGTACCTTGATGGTGTTTGCAATCATATTTTGTAGTTGTTGAACTGTTAGAGTAGCCACTGAAGCGGATTGATCATCGTAGTAATTGTCACTTGTCTTGATGAGAGATTCACCATCAACTTTTTCTCGTGGTGTTAGATTATAATTTGACTCTCCAGGATTGTATAAATCTAACTTTTTCATAAGTCGGGCGATTTGATGATCTTTCTTATCAACAAACTTTTTCAAGGCTTCAATGGTTTGCTCCATCATTGCAAACTTCTCGTCCAAGCCAATTGCATCAGCCATGAACATGTTGACTTTCATTGAATTTGGAGAATTCATTAAGTTTTTAGATTCTCCAAAGTTGCAACCAGTTTCTGATGGTTCTTCTGATAACATAGATGCAAAGTTGCCCCCAGGGGTTGTAGTTACTGCCAAAATTTGAGATTTTCTCCTTTTTGTCATCTCCAAAAAGGTGAAGTATTAGGATCCATCCAAAGCACAAGCGTTGATATTGCGTCGATTCATGGGGCCAACAAGTTTGATCTCAGTAGACGTGGCAGTAGTAGACTTCTTGCACAAAATTTCATTGATTTTTCTGAAGTCTATTGTAGTAGTTGAATTTGTGATTTTTTGACTTGTAGGAAGAAGAGATGAAGAGCAGAACTGGTCCCACTGGGCGTGCCAAAATTTGTTCGCAATAAATTTTCATAGTGTGCGGAAAATTAACTGCAAGTAAAAAATAAATAAAAGAAAATAATAATTTTATTAATATAAATCTTGCGGGTACAATTTCGTTATTCTCTCGATTCTTCTCTTCTAAGTTTGTTCATGATTCGAGGGCCTTTGCAGCATGATTCTCGAATGTAGGATGATTTGAGCCTCCTAGAAATGTGTTTGGATCTCCGAGAATTGTCTGACAGCACTTCGTCTTGTCGAGTTGATCTCCAGGAAGAACTCCGTTAGTCAATTCGTTGAAGAGTTGTGTAGTCAATGCAGAAGCTTCCTCCAATGCTTGCAGAATGTCCTCCTTTTTGCTAGAATGTTATGTTACTCTCCTATTTATAGTTGTAGGAGGTAGGCGTAGTTGCTTGTGATTGACCAAAACATGTCACTTTGCCACTTGGCGCCTTTTGACTAGTTATTGAATTTGAATGAGATTTCCACATCATTTGTACATGTGGCGGCGTCTTATTGGTCTTGGATTTGACTGGGATGCCACATCACTTGATGAGTTTGGGCTTCAAGGTGAGATGGACCTTGATGAAGAATAAAATAGGTTTATTATTTTTTTAAGCCCAAAATAAGTTTAAACCCAAAATAATGTGGATCAAATTCAAATTTTACATGAATTTGATCCAATAAATTTTATGTGTCTACAAGTGAATGTCTACTTTATCGTATATAGTGAATATCTATTTATAGAAAAGTTAGAAACCCCAAGTTAGTTTTCCCCTATAAATAAAGGGGTTTTCCTTCATTGTAATTCACTCCTCAAGAATCCTCATGAGAAATAAAGAAGTCTCATCTCTTATCTCTTATTCTTCTTGTATTTACTTTATATTTCATAACACGTTATTAGCACGAGACTCTACCATCTCAAATTTGAAGACTAAGGTATTATTTTTCTTTCCTTTTTCATATGGCTAATAATCTCACAGAATTTGAGTTTGTTGCCCTTCACAGAATATGACTATGATTTTCTTACGTCATCATTAGCAATGGTCATCCTTTCAAAAGCACGATATGAATGATGCACCATGAAAATAAGATGTTGGGTTCAAGTCCCATCGATTTATAGCCTAAGACCCCTTTATATGTATAAGACATTGAGTTTGAATCTCAATACTTCATATTGGTGATATAATGGTGGCTAAGGCAAATAATGTATTTTTGGTGAAAAGTCATGAGAAATGTCCCATTAAATATGCTCCGTTCTATGAAGTAGATGTGGTAGCAATGCATAATATGTCTGAAAGAAGACAAGTGATGATATTTTCACATACTTATTGTGATTATAATTAAAGATATGTTAGAGAAAAATTCTCTACATGATATGTATGTCTCAATTTTCTCCTGAAGTAGAAATATCATGAAAAAGGGTATAAGCTATCATAATTTGATACGCTTAAGACACGATTATATTCCATTCTTGGAAAATGAGAATTTTGATTATTATAAATACAGATCTACACCCTAGGGGTGAATGTAAATGTATATAAATTTTAACGTGTTCTTAGTTGTGAAAATATCACAATCCACCTCTAAATGAGGTAGAATAATTGGAAGATTGAATATCTTCAAGTTACTATGATAAGAAACTTGAATGTGAAATGTTATTCGAGCATGGTGAGATCACATGCTATAATAAACTAGGAGCTTATTGATATAAAATTCACGTCATAGTAAACCAGAAGTTTACTAAAGTGAAAAAAAATATGTCATGGTAAACTTCGAGTTTACTAGAATAAAAGTTCATAAATTGACATGAACAATTGTGACATCCCGAAGATGTGCATATTGAGTATTGGACATGTAATGAAGAACTAGAAGATTCTTCAAAAATTATCTATGTTGTTTGTTCTCATGATAAGTTGGTTGGACCAACTAATGTTGGAATTTGATTCCTCAAAATCTGAAAAGTATAAAAGGTGAATAAGGGCCCATTTACCTATCATGTGATATGTTTTGAAAAGATGCATCAATAAGATGATCACATGTACATTTATTGTAAACCTGCAGTTTGACATTCATAAAGTTGCTTGCTCAATAAAATGAGTTAAGAGTATAATTTTTAGATTGTGTAATCAAGATAATTCATCTTGATAATGGTTTAGCATTGAACGCCTTCGATAAATAGTTGAGTCATTGCTAATGAGAGCAAAGCTTCATAAGTTGGTTTGAAATATTATATGCAAAAGTACTTGTATACATCAAACCAATTAATTATGATTAATTTTCCCTCAAAGTTGGTTCTGAGTTAGGAACCACACATTGTCCATTTAATAATTTTGATGCGCAGTATATAATTAATAAATATACCATGATGCACAAAGATGGATTCCTCAAAGAAGATGGAGGATGTATGTTAGTTTTCCTAACATAAAAGGGAGATTATAAACAGTAATGAAATATGTTAGGAATTATCATCAGATGCTCATTCAAAAGGTAATTCAAGTCAAATGTCGAAAGCATCTCATAGTTAAGCTGCAAGTACTCCTATTTTGTGTTCCTAAAGGATAAAGTCTATGCATGTGTGAAGCATGATAGACCAATAGGTTCCAAATAAAATAATCCTTGAAAAGGATAAGGAGCACATAATCATTATAAGAAGGCAATGTGCTCTTGAAGAGCCTACGACATAACACTCTATGAAACCTTATGAAAGGTTGAGGTACCTGCGCATAATGAAGTGATGAGATCTCAAAATGTTATGTCACATTGCAAATCGATACAAAATAAAAAACCGTTAATGATATCTTTGATACAATATTGGTGCAATATTGTGAACGATTACGAGGATCCGAATTCTACGTTTATTAAGTATGCTGACGTAGAAACATTTATCAAGTGACATGAAAAGATGCATCTTGGTAAGCATAAAACTTATTTGATTTGCAGTCCAGACACTTGAAGATGTCACATGAAGTATTGAATATTTCCACTTGAAAAAAATCTATATGAAAATCCCTAAAGGATTCAAAATGCCTGAAGCATATCAAAAAGTTTCTGAAAAACTTGTTTATTATCCTTATAAGGGATAAATTGATGATTTGAATATTATTGAAGCTCTTGGAGAGTTTTCAAAAGCAATAGATTATTTGCTGAAATGAAAAATATACCAATTTAGATTGTCATTAGGGCAATGGTGAACTCATGTATCTTACAAATACTACAAGGCCTACTATAGCCTTTTTGGTTAATTTGTTAGCAAGGTATAGTTTTGCTCCTACTAGGAGACATCAAAATGGGATAAAATACATGAGCTTATTTTATTCTAAAGATTGCAGTCCTGGTCTTATTGGTTATGCTGATATTGAGTATTTATTTAACCCGCATAAATCTCAATCTCAAACATGCAATGTGTTCACATATGGGGATACTGTCATATCTTGGAGATATACAAAGCAGTCTATCTAGTCACTTCATCAAACCATGCTGAGATAATAGTTATTCATGAAGCTGTGTGTGGTTGAGGTCCATGATACATCTCATTCGAGAAAAATGTGGTTTGAAATGTGACAAAGTACCCATGATTTTATATGAAGATAATGCAGCATGGATAACACAACTTAAGGGAGGATGCATAAAAGGATATAAAACGAAAGTACGAAACACATTTCGCCAAATCTTTTCTATACACATGAGCTACAAAAAGAATGGTGATAGTAACATGCAACAAATTCATTCAAGTGACAATGTGGCTGATTTATTCACTAAGTCTCTTCCAATTACAACTTTCAAGAAGATGATGCACAAGATTGGGATGCAAAAAGGATGTTCTCATTAGGGGGAGTTAATACGTGCTATGCTCTTTTTCCTTTACGAGGTTTTGTTTCAATGGATTTTTCTTGTAAGGTTTTTAATGAGGCAGCCGAAATGTGTATTGTTAGAGATGTGCACGCTTTTTTTTTCACTAGATTTTTTTTTCACTGAGTTTTTTCTAGTAAGGTTTTAACGAGGTACATTATCTATCAATTAGTCTACTTTACCATATATAGTAAGCCTGTTAACTGGGCCGGGCCGGGTTAACTCGAAACCGGCCCGTCACATTTAATTGATTTGTGGGCCGGTCTGATTTTGGGTCAGGTTAAATGGGTCGATCTGATTCTGGACCCAATAGTAAATTTTTAAAAAAACAACAACTCGGGACCGGCCCATTACACCTAACCGGTCCAACCCGCCTAAGCTCGGTCAAAACCAGAAAAAAAAATTAAATTTTTTTTATTCAATATACACTATATATACCCACCTATATACATTTTAAATACGTTAAATAATATATATACACTATATATATAGTATATACTACATTAGAATTTAAAAAACATATACACATGTATCGTGTATACTATTATACGTTAGTTAAATATATATACTACTCTTAATAAAACATATACTACAAGATATATACTACAATATAATGATATATATACTAATTTATAAAACATATACACATGTATACGTTAAATATATACTACTTTAGAGTCTATAGAAGATATAAACACATATATACGTACCATTCAATATATATGTACTACTTTAAATAAAACATATACTACAATATATACACACACTATATATATAGTTATATACTAATTTATAAAACATATACACATGTATACGTTAAATATATACTACTTTAGAGTCTATAGAAAATATATACACATATATACGTACCGTTCAATATATGTACTACTTTAAAAAATATGCTACAAAATATCTACTACAATATAATGATATATATACTAATTTATAAAACGTATACACATGTATACGTTAAATATATACTACTTTAGAGTCTATAGAAGATATATACACATATATACGTACCATTCAATATACATGTACTACTTTAAATAAAACATATACTACAATATATACACATACTATATATATAGTTATATGCTAATTTATAAAACATATACACATGTATACGTTAAATATATACCACTTTAGAGTCTATAGAAATATATACACATATATACATACCATTCAATATATGTACTACTTTAAAAAATATGCTACAAGATATATACTACAATATAATGATATATATACTAATTTATAAAACATATACACATGTATACGTTAAATATATACTACTTTAGAGTCTATAGAAGATGTATACACATATATACGTACCATTCAATATATATGTACTACTTTAAATAAAACATATACTGCAATATATACACACACTATATATATAGTTATATACTAATTTATAAAACATATACACATGTATGCATTAAATATATACTACTTTAGAGTCTATATAAAATATATACACATATATACGTACCATTCAATATATGTACTACTTTAAAAAATATGCTACTTAATATAATAAATTAATAATATTTGATAGTAAATTAGTAATATATTAAAACTAAGTATTTAATTTAAACTAGAAATTCAATTTAAATCATTAAATGGAAAAAATTATAAAGTAAGGAATAAGGAGTGAATGAATGTTATATTTTATTGATTGCAAAATGATTCAAAATTTATAATTTACATGAATGAAAAATCTACAAAGGTCTCATCATTTTTTCCAACTCATCCATGTTAATATTAACGGGAACTTGCATAAGATAGTCAAAGTTAATGGGGGCAAAACCATGCATTGGACTTGATTCTGCTGAGTTCTCCCTTGAAGTCATAATTTCTTCAAGTTTCTGTTCGTGTTTCAGCTCCACCTCCATTCCTTGATTTCTTCGTTCCACTCTAATTCAATCTCTAAGGCAAACTAGAACATTCATAGCATTGCTTCCCAATGAGTGTCGGTTGTCTCCAAGCTATTGTCATCCCTGACTAAAAGTGCTCTCCGATGCAACGGTTGATATTGGAACATTCAATATATCTTTAGCTAATCTTGAAAGCACAGGATATTGTGTTTCATTATTCTTCCACCAATCCAATGCATTGATCCGTCATCTACGATCCTCTAGCGGCATTCGAAGATAATACGTAAGCTCTTTCCGATAAGTTGTTGTGTAAGTTCCCGCCTCAACACTATTCCAATAATTTAAATTATAAAATTAATCAGGAAAACCACTATGTGTCGGCCTTTTAGAAGATGATGGCTCCTCGAGAGGATGAGAAGCGACAGTTGGAGTGATATTTATCGGTACAGCTAAATCAAGTAAATCAGCATAATGGTTATATAATTTATCTATGTAAGCATTCGCATCACCCGTAGTCGTCCACAAATCTGATTATTCTTGTTCTTCATCATTAGAATCATTGTTAGTATTTATCTCTAAGTTAGAATAAATAAGAGTACTAAAGTGACACATAGTAGTATATTTCATACACGGGTTTAGCATAGTACCAACCAAGTAAATAGGGGGAATAGAAAAAAAATATTTTTTAAATTTAACAAACATAGCACCAACAGCTTCTTTGTAACCTTCTTTATTCTTATATTCTTTGAGCAAACCAGAAATATCGGTTGTATATGCTAAAATATTACAAACAGTAGGATAATAAGCACCGAAAAATTCAACCGTAACTATATAAATTTTTTTCAAAAACTTAACAAGATTATCAATTACAGCCCAATCAGAATCATGTAGCATACATTCAGCCGAATCAACAAATGAACCACAATGTTGGTTAAAAGTTAGTGTAATAGGAATTCTATATTTATGCAAGTTTTTAAAAAATCATACGTAGCATTCAGTCTAGTATCACATTCTTCGGGCATCAATATCGGTGCAAGTCCATTTTGTTCACATTTAACTTTAAATTCTCTAATTCTTTTTCATCGATTATTTTCTTGAATAAAACCAATAGCAAGCTGGATTTTTTCAATATAAAGCTCAAAAAACTCAAGACCATCTCTTACAATTAAATTATATATATGACAAGCACACTTAACATGAAATATTTCAGGTAACGGCGGAGATAGCTTAGCTTTTAACTTTGTAATAGCAGTATTGTTGTTAGAAGCATTATCAAAAGCAATATATAAGACTTTATTTTCAATACCATAAAATTCTGCAAATTTACCAATCGAATCAGCAATAAAATCTTCAGTATGTTTACGATCTTCATCATACAAAAAAGTTAGAATACATTTTTGCATAACAAAATTACTATCTATCCAGTGACAAGTAATGTTTAAATAATTATTTTTATTAACAGCACGACCAAGATCAGAAGTTAGAGTCATTCTACATTGAATATTTTTTTAACAATATAGATAAATAAAAACAATATTGTGAATAAAGTCTAAAAATATCGGCCCGACAAGTACTTCTAGTAATACCATTAAACATAGGATTATAAATTGTTTGAATATAATGAATAAAAACATCAGAAGAAGGAAAACTAAAAGGCAAATAACCCACAGTTACCATTTTTGCTATTTCTTCCCGGCCCCTCAATTTATTATACTTCTTAATTATCTGACCGATTGTTGGGTCCATTCTAATTTGTGTTGGCCCACCAACATCTTGACCACCTTTTGCAATAAATAACTCTCTTTCGTGACTATCACTTATATGACTCATTAACGTACCCGTACCCCTTGCTTGCCTCCTCTTTTATGCTTATATATTTGTTGACAAATATTGCATTACACCTCAGTATCTGATATACGTGTAAAAAATTGTCATGCAATACTAGTTGTTTTACGAGCTCTTGGGGCACAGAGAGGGCGATTAACCGATTCAGATCTAATATTAGCATTTCCTACTGCGGATGTCTCACCAATATTTTCATCATCTTCATCTAAATCAACCGCATCTACTTCATTTTCTTCTTCTATACCGTAATTTTCATGAGCTTTTACATAATCCATATCGTGAGCACCTACACCTACTTCTTCCTCAAAAGGTTGACTAAGCGGTACCGGAGGCACACGGGTATATCTACTACTTGAGTTGCCTCTACCGCCAGTAATTTGCTTTTTACTACCACTTCCAGGACAAATTTATTTTACACTTTTAGTGGCGAGGTTTCTTAATTTATCCATAATATAAATCAAACTAAAAAAAATCAAAATACACAAATATAATAAAATTAAATATTCAACAATTAATACACTAATTAAAAATTAAAAGTAAGAGATGGAACGACAATACTAAATTTTGGAAGTATCTGAAAGTTGCGACTTTAGAACCTTCCGCTCGTACTTTGTAATCACAAAATTAAAAAATTAAATTTAGCACTTTAGGAATTATATAGAATATTTGAATTTTGAGAATTGAGATTTGAGAGAGAATGAGATTTGAGAGAATGAAAATTGTGTGAAAATTGATTTGAAAGTGTAGGGTATTTATAGGAATTTTTTTGGGTTTAAAAAGTATTTAAAATAAAAAACCTTTTTTCTTAATTTAAAAGGTCATATAGCCATTTTTGGGCTCCAAACGATCATATAGCCGTTTTTGGGCTCCAAACGGTCATATAGCCGTTGGGCCCAACGGCTATGATGGCCCAAACGGTCAAAAATTGAAATTTTTTTAAAAAGTTTTTGGACCGATTAACCGGCAGGCCTGGATCGGGTTTGGTCCGGGCCGGGTTAACCGGGCCCAAAAAAATTAGCCCAACCCGGGACCCGAAACCCTACAGCCCGTGGACTGACCGGGCCGAGTCAAATCGGGCTATTTCAGTGGGTCGGGTCAGGTCAAACCGGCCCGTTTGATAGGCCTAATATATAGTGAATATCTACTTTACCATATATAGTGAATATCTATTTATGGAAAAGTTAGAAACCCCAAAGTTAGTTTTCCTTTATTTAAGTTTTCCCCTATAAATAAGGGGGGGGGGGGGGGGTTCTTTCATTGTAATTCACTCTTCAAGAATCCTCATGAGAAATAAAGAAGTCTCATCTCTTCTCTCTTATTCTTCTTGTATTTACTTTATATTTCATAACAAAAACAAAAAGTTTTTCCTATAAGCCAATTCATACACCAATGGCTTTGCTTTTCATATTTTCCTATTTTTTCACTTTCGACCCCTTAACTTTCTCTCAACTTCCACATGTATTTTATACTAGAAGTGCATAGCCTGTGTCAGCACGGGCCCAACACTACAAATATTGATGAGATATAAACATAAATGTACACTGATTTAATTAAATATTATTAATTCTAATATATAAATGACTTAGAATAATTAATCAGGGGTAATATAGTAAAAAATATATTATTAATTCTAATATATAAATGACTTATAATAATTAATTAGGGGTAATATAGTAAATCACAAAGGAATTAGGGGTAATATAGGCAGACATGTCATCTATTTTTTAATTAAATATTATTAATTTTTTAATAAATAAATGACTTATAATAATTAATTAGGGATGATATAGTAAAATACGGTTAAAGCAGCTGAAACAAACGTCATAAAAGTCTATTTTTAAAATTAAATATTATTAGTTCTAATATATAAATGACTTATAATAATTAATTAAGGGTAATATAGTAAAAAATATTATTAATTCTAATATATAAATGACTTATATTAAATAATTAAGGATAATATAGTAAATCATGGAGCAATTAGGGGTAATATAGGCAGACATGTCATCTATTTTTTAATTAAATATTATTAATTTTTTAACAAATAAATGACTTATAATAATTAATTAGGGATGATATAGTAAAATCACGGTTAAAGCAGCTGAAACAAACGTCATAAATATCTATTTTTTAATTAAATATTATTAATTCTAATATATAAATGACTTATAATAATTAATTAGGGGTAATATAATAAAAATATATTATTAATTCTAATATATCAATGACTTATAATAATTAATAAGAGGTAATATAGTAAATCATGGAGCAATTAGGGGTAAAATAGTAAATGACGAAGCAGTGGTCGAAATCAAATGACTTATAATAATTAATTAGGGGGAATATAGTAGAAAAATATTATTAATTCTAATATATAAATGACTTATAACAATTAATTAGGGGTAATATAGTAAATTACGGATCAATTAGGGGTAATATAGGTAGACATGTCATCTATTTTTTAATTAAATATTATTAATTTTAATATATAAATGACTTATAATAATTAATTAGGGATAATATAATAAAAAAATATTATTAATTCTAATATATAAATGACTTATAATAATTAATTAAGGATAATATAGTAAATCACGGAGCAATTAGGGGTAATATAGTAAATGATAGGGGGTATTATAGTAATCTATTTTTAATTAAATATTATTAATTTTTAATAAATAAATGACTTATAATAATTAATTAGGGATGATATAGTAAAATCACGGTTAAAGCAATTGAAACAAACGTTATAAATATCTATTTTTTCAATTAAATATTATTAATTCTAATATATAAATGACTTATAATAATTAATTAGGGGTAACATAATAAAAAAATATTATTAATTCTAATATATAAATGACTTGCAATAATTAATTAGGGATAATATAGTAAATCACGGAGCAATTAGGGTGTAATATAGTAAATGATAGGGGTAATATAGTAAATGAAGAGGTGGTTGACTTATAATAATTAATTAGGGATAATATAATTAAAAAAATATTATTAGTTCTAATATATAAATGACTTATAATAATTAATTAGGGATAATATAGTAAACTACGGAGCAATTAGGGGTAATATAGTAAATGATAGGGGTTAATATAGTAATCTATTTTTTTTGAATTAAATATTATTAATTTTTTAATACATAAATGACTTATAATAATTAATTAGGGATGATATAGTAAAATCACGGTTAAAGCAGCTGAAACAAACGTTATAAATATCTATTTTTTTAATTAAATATTATAAATTCTAATATATAAATGACTTATAATAATTAGTTAGGGGTAATATAATAAAAAAATATTATTAATTCTAATACATAAATGACTTGTAATAATTAATTTGGGATAATATAGTAAATTATGGAGACATTAGGATGTAATATAGTAAATGATTGGGGGTAGTATAGTAAATGAAGAGGTGGTCGAAACCACCTCACTAGAGATGCATGGCCCGTGTCAGCACGGGCCCAATACTATAGACATCTTTTAGCACTAATATTTGATATTGATGAAATACAAACATAAATGTACACTGATTTAAAACGATAACTTTTTAAATAATAAATCTTTGACGGTACTCGCTAAGAAGTGAAGTTGTATAAGATAGTTTTTTTCCACATGATAAGAAAGTGTGATGTGTCGTGTAGTCGAGTTATTTTAATTGTTTGATGATAATATTGAGACCTGTTACAAAATATAGAAAAGATGTAGAACTAATATTCATAGGATTATTTCATACAAAAACTGAAACAAAAGATACTTTAATTAACAATAAAGTCTTGGATCATCTTCTCAAAGATGATTATGGTTGAAGCAGCTGCAACAAATATATTATAAACACATATTTTTCTTGTTTTAATTAAATACTATTAATTTTCTAATACATAAATGACTTATAGTAATTAATTAGGGGTGATATAGTGAAATCACGGTGCAGCTCTTGAACCAGCCATGTCGAAATCAATATTTTAATTAAATATTATGAATTTTTTAATACATAAATGACTAATAAAAAAATATTATTAATTATAATATATAAATGACTTATAATAATTAATTAGGGGTAATATAGTAAATCGTGGAGCAATAAGAGGTAATATAGTAAAATGAATTATAATAAATAATTAGGGGTAATATAATAAAAAATATTATTAATTCTAATATATAAATGACTTATAATAATTAATTACGGGTAATATAGTAATTCACGGAGCAATTAGGGGTAATATAGTAATTGATGAAGCGTTGGTCGAAACCATAGGCAGACATGTCATCTATTTTTTTCAATTAAATATTATTAATTATTTAATACATAAATGACTTATAATAATTAATTAGGGATGATATAGTAAAATCACGGTTAAAGCAACTAAAACAAACGTTATAAATATCTACTTTTTTAATTAAATATTATAAATTCTAACATATAAATGACTTATAATAATTAATTAGGTGTAAAATAATAAAAAAATATTATTAATTCTAATATATAAATGACTTGTAATAATTAATTAGAGGTAATATAGTAAATTACGAAGCAATTAAGGATGAAATGGTAAATAATAAAGAGCTGGTCGAAACCAGCTCTTCTATAAGATATACTAGAGGAGCATGACCCGTGTCAGCACGAGCCCAACATTAAGATATTTATTTATCTTTTTAATCTTGATATATTTATATAAAAAAATTTAATAAAAGAATTGCATATGTTTTCTAGGATTCATCCGGAATCTAGCATGAATTCAACATATGTTATTTTAATATGTATTTAGATAATTTGAGTTATTAACTATTGTAATTTATAATTTTTTTATGTAATTTTTAAATTAATAGACGTTACTTTTCTTGTTCAAATTTTTGTGGCTTTGATAATCAATTATATTTTAAAAATGATTTAAGTTTTTTTAATTATTGTGATTTATAATACTTTCTTCTATTCCAATTTCAGTGACACTAATATAATTTCAAGAGTCGACCAAATATTTTATATCTTTTAAATTTTTTAAATTGTTAATTTAATGTGATTTCTAGTATTTTTCCATGTAATTTTTGTTTAAATATATAACATATTAAATTATTTTTAGATATTTTAAGTTGTTAACAATTGAAATTTATAATACTTTTTATGTAATGTTTGAATAATATATGTTACTCTCCTTGTCCAGAATTTTGTATCGATGACAACCAATTATATTTTTTAAATAATTTAAATTTTTTATCATTGTGATTTATAATATTTTTCTATCTCAACTTATGTGGCACATTGCTTAAATGACCATAATAATTAATTAGGGGTGATATAGTAAAATCACGGCTGAAGCAACTGAAGTAGAAATCAATCAATTTTTAATTATTTTTTTTGTTAATTATTATTATTTACAGTACTTTTTATTTCATTTTCAAATAATACATGTTGCTTTATATCTTCTTCTATCCCGTCTCAATTTATGTGGCACTAATATAATTTTGATAGTCAATCAAATATTTTATGTTGACAAATAATTTTGTTATTCTTATTTTTCTAATACATAAATGACTTATAGTAAGGATTGATACAATAAAATCATCGTTCGAAAGACGAAAATTTAATTTAAAACATTAAGAGTTAATTTCGTATTTTATGTCTATTTTATTTTTCATTAAATATTATTTATTTTATTAATACCTAGATGACTCATAATAATTAATTAAGGGCGATTGATTATGTTATTACTATAAAAATTAATATAATTTTATCATATCCAATAGTAATCATCGATAATTCACCGGAATAGTATATTAATTAAATACGGGATACTATATTTGCATATGCAAAATATGATATTATTAAACATTATTGGATAGTGCATTATATTTGTCTTTCACAATAATAAAATTTTACTATATATTTTTCTTTATTTCTTTTTAACTTGATACATATTGACCCAACACAAATTCTAAGAAAATTTTCATTAGAAATTTATTAATTTTTTACTTTAAAAATTTAAAGTTAAGTTTAAATATTAGTATTTCTATATAAGAAAAAAATAATTTTAAAATTTAAATTTACTAAAATAAATAAATAAATAAAAATATTATTTTTTATATAAAAGTCAATTAAAATAATAAAATTGATTTACTTTAAATATTTAGTTAAAATTAATTAAGATAATTTTTTTATTTTGTCATGATTTATGCCGATAAAATTTTGAGAGTTGAATAGAATTTTTATATATTTTTTAAAAAGTATTTTAGCTTGTTAATTATTGTGATTTATAATAATTTTTACGTAATTATCAAATCATATATTTACTCCTTGTGTCCCAATTTATGTGGCTTCGATACAATTTTGAGAGTCAACTAAAATTTTTATATATCTTTTAAATATTTTAATTTGTTAATTATTATTATTTGCAGTACTTTTTATTTTATCTCAATTTATGCGGCATTGCTAAAATAATGAGAGTCAATAAAAATTTTATGTCTTTTAAATATTTTAAGTTATTAATTATTGTGATTTGTGGTAACAAATTAGTTTTGAACATGATAGCTAATTAAAAAAAAAATTACTTTCAATATGTAGTTATAGTTAATTAATATAAATTAATAGAATATATTAAACATTTAAATCATTATGATGAAACAATGAAATTATTATATATTGGGGCATGGTATGTAATTAAGTAGGAGTAGAGTTTTTTTTTTTGTAAGAGTCAATAAAATTTCTATACGTCGTTTAAATATTTTAAGTTATTAATTATTGTGATTTGTGGTAACAAATTAGTTTTGAACATGCTAGACAATTAAATAAATAAATAAAATTTACTTTCAATATGTAGTTATAGTTAATTAATATAAATTAATAGAGTATATTAAATATTTAAATCACTATAATGAAACAATGGAATTATTATATATTGGGGAATGGTATGTAATTAAGTAGGAGTAGAGAGTTTTTTTTGGTAAGAGTCAATAAAATTTCTATATGTCTTTTAAATATTTTAAGTTATTAATTATTGTGATTTGTGGTAACAAATTAGTTTTGAATATAATAGACAATTAAATAAATAAAAAAAAATACTTTCAATATGTAGTTATAGTTAATTAATATAAATTAATAGAATATATTAAATATTTAAATTATTATGATAAAATAATTAAATTATTATATATTAGGGCATGATATGTAATTAAGTAAAAATAATTAATTTTTTGGTAATTGCAAGAGGTGGTCGAAACCACCTCTTCTATATAATAGAAAAGAAAAGAAATATGGAAAAGTCTCATCTTACAAAGAAGGAATCTGCTCACTTGGCTTTGGTCAATGTCTTTGTCATCTTCCATAATCAAAATATAGAAAAATCCACCGATCCAAGTACTACTACTCCACTAGCAGCACGATTTCTACTTAATCCAATTATTCCACTACTTAATTTACCGATCAATCTCTATGTTTAATAATTTTTTATTTCAGTTCCTTTTTCAAATTACTTTTTTTATTTTAATTTATTTATCTAGTTTTAATTTTACATATATTTTTTAATTTTTTTTCTTAAATTAGATGATCTTGTGTTAAAAATACGTTAAATATATATTTTATTCGTTTTTAATTAGCTATCATCCTTATTAAAAATAGATATTCTTTAATATTTGATATTTCACAAAATTAAGACATAATTAGACATTTCACAAAATTAAGATATAATTACTTACTTTTTTTATTTTTTTCTCCTTAGTCATAAATATGAAAAAATATCAATATAATTTAAAAAAGATAAGTAATATTAAATAGAGAAGAGTAATAAATATAGATAATTTATTCAATTTAACATGCAGTTAAAGTTTTTGTTAATGAGAGTGCAAATAAAAACAGTGACAATTATTTAGGAATGGAAAAAGTAAAAATATACTTTCATTGTCTAATAATACTTGTCGTTATTTGTCACGACTCGAACCGAGGCCCTGGTCGCGACGGGCGTCCCCAACCCTGAAGGCCCGAGGGCCCTCTTAGCTTGTCATCATAAGCATAACTCACCTATCATAATAAAAACAAAAGTAAACTAGAAGCATAATAGTTCTATTATTTCGACTTAACAACTACGAAACATAAGTTCATAAGAAAACCCGTAACCATCTATAACAAGTCTGCGAAATATCTACTAAACTGAAACTAATAAGCTGTCTGAGACTGGGATAAGGCTCCCGGTCGGACCATGAACTAAATCAAATGAAATCAACACATGTGAACAGAACGCCTTCCGAAAGAAGAGAGGCTCACCAACTCTGAATGTCTAACGACAATCTACTATTTAGCAGGATCACGAGACTTGGCCTCAGAACCTGAAATATAGGGGGTCAATACACAATATACTGGTACGCAGAACAATCCATAAAAAATAAGATATATTTCTATACAACATAGGTGAGAGTATTTCATAAAACATGTCAACATAAAACAATTGAAAATACATGGGCATAATCAATAGGCTTGAAAACATTTCTGTAAATCTCAACTCAACTCTTTGTCTTACTTCTGAGCTAGGTGGTACACCTTACATATTTGAAAGTATCCCACGAGCTATATGAGATTCGCCCTTGACTCGGCGCCCAAGCCCCCAATCCAAGTTTGCCGCAAGGATCAAAGTATTTGAATCTGATACGCCACAAGACCGTCGCCAGCGTATAATCTCTAATTGGGACATAATAAAACCCGTATCGGTAAAACACGAATTCGGGCAATGAGTCATCTGGATCGAGCTTACTTTGGGTAACCACCTAACTCTCTTAGAGACCATTTTTAACCTTTTCTAAACATGCATCTTTCTAAACTCAAAATCTGAAAATCTGAATAAAAATCTGTATTCTGATCAATTCTGAATCTGTTATGGCAATCATCTGTTTGGTATCGTCATACCAATACTTGCAAGTCATATATATATAAGCCATATCATATTATGCTTTAGTTCTCTCAATTAAAACATGTTATTTGACCACCCAAAAATATTTAAACAAAGCATGAGAGAGCCTTAGATTCAAAACACTAGAAAACTCATGAAAAGTACTCTCTTTTCGATTCTTTGGAAAGGTGCGGTCATCTCTTTCTTCCATTTCATGCATGCCCTTTATTAGGAAATATGATCATTTATAAACGGTGACAAAACCTCTCTCAACTTTTTCATAAAATGATAACAATCCATCTAAGTTGGAAAAATACTTAAATCAACTTTTGCCATACATATAGATAATCTATAACATTGTCAAAACAATGGGTTTGCTACAAGAGAGGGAATTCACTTCAATATTGCTCTCATATAACTTCCAAATCAATAACATATATATATGTTGGACAATAACCAAATTCTTGGGAAAACACATTATAGTTTGTGCAAGATATTATCATAAAATGAGTTTACAATACATGCTCTTCAACCATTTCGAAATTTCAACTAAGGTAGGAAATTATATACATTAAAAACTCGTTTGAACAATATACTTTAAGCCCATGAAGTTTAGGATAGCCCCACGTACCTTAAGTTTATTAATTTGGAATATGAAACCCTAATCTTGCTACTTTCTTGAGATTCTTGAACTCTTGATTACTTGGGGGGAAAGGATTGAATTTTTGTTCTTGGGGAAGAGGGGAGGGTTTTATTGAGAGTTAATTGGAGAAGATGTGCAATTTATGCCCATAAGGGGTCACATAAAGACAAGGTAGACCTCGAGTCAAGTAACACATATACATCATGGGAGAAAATCTGTAACATACCCGTAATAACATCTGGTGAAGCCTCTGAATCCTGGTGGTTAGACAAAGTATATAGCCGATTGCGACCACCTCCAATAGCAGAAGGGGTACCCTTAAGTAAGAGAGTTATGGATGTGGCTTGGGACTTAATGCCCCCGGTATTTCCTCTAGTGGAAGGATAGTCTCTCTGAATATGGCCTGGATAACCACAAATATAGCACACCAGCCTGCCAAACTAACACCTCCTTGGGTGGTACTTTCCACACGAGCTACAACGAGGGTATGACTTAGCAGGTTGAGTCACACTCCTCTGGGACTGAGTACCCTGCATCTTCGAATTACTATTTGGCTGGGAGTTGTAAAACCACTAATCAGATGGAGGTCTGGGCGCCGGGGCGCTAGCTGAAGACTGAGCATTGCTCCAAAACTTCTTCTTAGACCACTTATTACCTCAATTGCCACCCTGATGCTGACTGACATTCTGATCTGCAGACTTAGCTCTCTTAGCTTGCCTTTATTTTTCCGTTACCTCTACCTGCCTCTTCTTTTACTCTTCTACCTGTTGCATATTCACTGATAACCTGGAGAAGTCCATGTCCTTGTTCAGCATTACTCCCTTACATTCAAACACCAAATCATCCGAGAGACTAGATGCGAACTTCCTCATTTGGGATCTCATATTACCCACTAATTCTGGAGCATAACGGGACAGCTGGGTGAACTTCAATGCATACTCTTTGACACTCATCTTTTCTTATTTCAGGTTCACGAATTCTTTGGCTTTTTCTTTCCTCAATTCTTGGGGAAAGAAATGATTCGGGAAGGCCTCTACAAACTCACCCCATACAGGAGGTTCAATATCTCTACTCCTCAAATCTTCCCACTCATTGTACCACTGGTTAGCTACATTTTTCATCTGATTGGCTGCTATCTAAACCCCTTCAACCTCATTAGCATGCATGACTTTAAAAATCTTCTCCACCTCATCAATAAACCCTTGGGGGTCCTCTTCAATCTTTGTACTAGTAAAAGTGGGTGGGTTTAGCCTCATAAATTGGCCAACCCGAGTAATTTCAGATGAACCAGACTCAAAACCTACATCTTCAGACCGATGGGTCTGCGAGGCCACAAGATGACCAATCATAGAGATGGACTGCCAAAACTCCACATTTGAAACTTCTCTCTGATGAGGCTGGGTACGGTTAACACCGGACCGAGGAGCTCGAGGTGGACTAGTTTGGACTGGAGAAACTCCTAGAGTGGCAATAAATTCTGGAGTACAAGCTCTATTATGAGTTTGCATCCCATGAGTAGGGTGAACATCCTCAACATGGGTATTCTGCTCGTTGGATCTATGGGGAGGCATGATCAATCTCTGAAATATAGGAAATCATGAGTTAGGGGACATCCAGACTTTATAGCAGGAACTAGAACATGAGGAAAAATAGATATTCCTAAATGTCTTGTAGCTTCCTCCTAATAAGTGTGGCGCGCTACACACCCATAAATAGGACTCTACCCGATGCAACTTCGCAGACACCCTGGGACCATGAACCGCGCTCTGATATCAAGTTTTTCATGACCCAAACTGTGGCCCTGGCCGCGACGGGCGTCCCAAACCATGAAGTCCCTAGGGACCTCTTAGTTTGTCATCATAAGCATAACTCATCTATCATAATAAAAGCGGAAGTAAACTAGAAGCATAAATGCATAATAGTTATATTATTTTGACTTAACAACTACGAAACATAAGTCCATAAGAAAACGCGTAACCATCTATAACAAGTCTGCAAAATCTTTACTAAACTGGAAGTAATAAGCTGTCTGAAATCGGGACAAGGGTCGCGGTAAAAAAACCAAGATATATTTTTATACAACATAGGTGAAAGTATTTCATAAAACATGTCAACATAAAACAATTAAAAATACATGGGTATAATCAATAGGCTTGAAAACATTTCTGTAAATCTCAACTCAACTCTTGGTCTTACTTCTGAGTTAGGTGGTACACCCTACGTATCGAAAAGTATCCCACGGGATATATGGGATCCGCCCTTGACTCGGAAGCCAAGCCCCCAATACAAGTTTGCCACAAGGGTTGGAGTATCTGAATCTGATATGCCACAGGTCCGTCGCCAGCGTATAATCCCTAATTGGGACATAATAAAATTCGTATCGGCAAAACAAGATTTCCGACAATGAGTCGTATGACTTGAGCCTACTTTGGGTAACCACCTAACTCTCTTAGAGACCATTTTTAACCTTTTCTAAACATGCATCTTTCTAAACTCAAAATCGTAAAATCTAAATAAAAATCTATATTATGATCAATTCTGAATCTGTTATGGCAATCATCTATTTAGTATCATCATACCAATATTTGCAAGTCATATATATAAGCAATATCATATTATGCTTTAGTTCTCTCAATCAAAACATGTTATTTGACCACCCAAAAATATTTAAACGAAACATGAGAGAGCCTTAGATTCAAAACACTTGAAAACTCATGAAAAGTACTCTTTTTTTTATTCTTTGGCAAGGTGTTGTCATCTCTTTCATCCATTTTATGCATGCCCTTTATTAGGAAATATGATCATTTATAAACAGTGATAAAACCCCTCTCAACTTTTTCATAAAACGATAACAATCCATCTAAGTTGGCAAAACATTTAAATCAACTTTTGACCATACATATAAATAATCTATTTCATTGTCAAAACAATGGGTTTGCTACAAGAGAGGGAATTTACTTCAATATTGCTCTCATATAACTTCCAAATCAATAACATATATATATGTTGGACAATAACCAAATTCTTGAGAAAACACATTATACGAGTTTACAATGCATTCTCTTCAGTCATTTTGAAATTTCAGCTAAGGTAGCAAATTATATACATTAAAAACTCGTTTGAACAATATACTTTAAGCCCGTGAAGTTTCAGATAGCCCCACATACCTTAAGTTTATTAATTTGAAAGATGAATCCCTAATCTTGCTACTTTCTTGAGATTCTTGAACTCTAGATTACTTGGGGGGAAAGGATTTAATTCTTGTTCTTGGGAAAGAGGGGAGGGTTTTTCTTGAGAGTTAATTGGAGAAGATGGGCAATTTATGCCTTAACTGATGATATTAATCGTGAATTTACGAATTGGGTTGAGGGAAAAAGGCTCAATTGCCCTTCAGGCATTTTAAATCGACAACTGGAATGAGGTTTACACAAGCATCGCAACGCGGCACTATCGCGGTTAGCTGCTGGAATCGTGATCCAAACATGACCCAATCCCCATCCGAAAAAGCTGAAACTTCTATAATACATGTTCCTTACACCCCTAAACGTGAATTAACTCAAAAACCAACATCTCGAGGTTGGGAAGACCAATTTAAAAATCCTCGAAATTAAGAGGCTAAAAAAATGACTGTCCCCAATACTTAGAGAAATTTTCAGGCATTAAACTCCCCATGCATGCAACTAAGAGCTGAATCAAGCCAAGAATAATATGGGGTATTACATTATCCCCCCTTGGGATCATTCGTCCTCGAATGATGACTCAAAATACAACAAACACGATTTTAAGCACAACATAGAAAGAAAAGAGTAGTATAGAATTCGTACCTTCCATATGGTCATCCCAGAATTCAAAGAGAGTCGGGTATCTTGTACGCATTTCATTCTCCGACTTTCAAGTAGCTTCCTCAGCTTTATGATTTTTCCACCATACCTTAACTGAAGCTATCTCCTTAATTCTCAACTTTCGTACTTGGCGATCTAGAATAGCAATGGGTTCTTCTTCGTATGATAATGAGTCTTTTACATTGATCTCTTCCACAGGCAACACTATAGAATGATCTCCAATATATTTTTGCAGCATCGATACATGAAATACGGGATGGACAGAAGCTAAACTCGCTGGAAAATCTAACTCATAGGAAACCCCACCAATCCTCTTTGAAATCTGATAAGGGCCTATGTAACGGGTCTAAGTTTTCCTTTCTTTCTGAATTGCATGACTCCCTTAAAAGGGGAGACCTTTAGAAATACCCAATCATCGACCTCAAATTCCAACTCCCTTTTTCTAACATTGGTATAGTACTTTTGGCGACTCTGAGTTGTCTTAAGTCGCTCTCTAATGACCTTCACTTTTTCTATTGCTTGATGAACAAGATTAGGCCCAAACAAATGGGTTTCACCCACTTCATACCAGCCAATTGGGGACCTATATCTCTTTCCATAAAGAGCTTAAAAATGAGTCATCTGAATGCCGGAGTGGTAGCTATTATTGTAGGCGAATTCTATCAATGGCAAGCGATCCACCCAACTACACTTAAATTCAATCACGCAAGCCCTCAACATATCTTCTAAGGTCAGAATGGTTCGCTCTGCTTGCCTATATATTTGAGGGTGAAAGACAGTACTAAGATTTACTTGGGTACCTAAACCCCTCTGAAAAGACCACCAAAACTATGAAGAGAATTGTGTACCTTGATCAGATATAATAGACACTGGAGCCTCATGTAAATGAACTATCTCTTGAATGTATAGCGTAGCATAATCATCCCCCGAATAATTGGTCCGTACAGGAAGAAAATGAGCGGACTTGGTCATTCTATCTATAATTACCCAAATAGAGTCATATTGGTTCCGAGATTTCGGAAGTCTTATAATGAAGTCCATGTTGATCATCTCCCATTTCCAAAGAGGCAACACTATCTCTTAGAAAGTGTCACCTGGTCTTAAATATTCCACTTTAACTTGTTGACAATTCAAACACTTAGCCACAAAGTTAGCAACATCTCCTTTCATATTATTCAACCAGTAAATCGCCTTAATATCATGATATATTTTAGTAGAGCCAGGGTGAACAACATACCTGGAAGTGTGAGCTTCGTCCAGAATTCTTTCTCGCAACCCATCTACATTCGGCACACATAACCTACCTTGATACCTCAAAATCCATCACCTCCAATTTTAAAGACATTACCTTTTGTTGACCAATATCTTCCTTAATTGCATCAAGATGGGGCCCTCAGCCTGCAACTTCTGTACATAGGGAGGATTTAGCTACCTCATGAATGAATACCCTTCTATCTTCAGAATCCAGGAGTCAAACTCTCAAATTTACAAGCCGATGAATATCCTTCACGAAATTCCTCTTTCATTTCTCCACATGAGAAAAACTGCCCATAGACAATCTGTTAAGGGAGTCAGCCACCACGTTACCCTTGTCTAGGTGATAATGCAGGCTCATGTCATAATTCTTCATCAATTCCAACCATCGCCTCTGCCTGAGATTTAGTTCTTTCTGCGTGAAAACATACTGCAAAATTTTATGATCAGTAAATATATTAACATGCACCCCATAAAGATAATGACGCCAAATCTTAAATGCGAACACCACAGCCGCTAACTCCGAATCATAGGTAGGATAGTTCTTTTCATGAACTTTCAACTGTCTAGATACATAGGCCACCATCTTACCATGCTGCATAAGTACACACCTAAGTCCCACCGGGGACATATCACAGTACACAACAAAGCCCTCTGTACCCGTTGACACCTAATTTTTTCCCTTCACGACTAAATTTAATCCTGAGTTTCTTTAATTTTTAATAAAATTAAAATATTTATTTTATCCGAATAAATTTTTTTAAAATATATTTGTACATAATTTTGTCATTTTAAGTAGCGATTATATATTATCGTATTCAATTATACGAGAGTATATAATTTGATTATTTAAATATTTATTCTATGAAATATTGAATTTTAATCAAGGATTATTTTGAAAATAAATATAATGATTAAAATCTTAATTTTAGTATAATTTATTATCAAAATAATTTATTTGGATAGATATGCATTGATTTTATTAAATCAAGAAGCTCGGGATTAAAAGAAGTATTAATTTGTATCAAATTTCAATTTAATTTAGCCTATCTATTAGATTTGGTCATAATTGAAATAAAATTGGTCATAATTGTAATGCAATCCGCCAATTGATTTTTAATTTGGTCAAAATTAAATAAATTTTAAATAACCCCAAAATTTTCAATAACTCTCATAACTTCTACCCAATTTTCATTAAAAAATAATTTCAAATTATACTATATTGTACTATTTTCCCCCTACTTTGTCCTTTCCCAATTTTGAAATTCAAAAATTATACTACATGGTACAATTCCCCCCCTCCCCACCCCCACCCACATTATCTTCCAACTCACTTTATCTTCAATTTTAAAATTCCAAAAACACTCCAAAATATTTTTTCTCCCACGTTGGTGGATGACAAGAAATAAATCCTCATCCTTTCCTATAAATATTTTTCTCCCACATTGGTGGAGGAAAGGAAAAAAATCTGATTCTATCCTATAAATACTACCACTACTTTGGTAGAAAGAGGAGTTGAAAAGTAAAAAAAAAAAGGCTAGAAAGGTGAAAAAATTCTTTTGAGCAAAATAGTTATATTTATTTAGTAAAAATTTTTGTTTCATAGAGTTGGTCGGCTAATCAAATTTTTTGAATTGCCGGTGACGTTTTTCGGTGGTGGTTGATTCCAACGAAGCTCGTAGTCTCGCTTTGCTGCCCCCAAAAAGGTAAACACACCTTTTTTTTAGTTTTATTATCGTTTTCTTCTTAATATTTTTCTTGCTGCAAAATTAGATGTATGAATTTTCGTTAATGTCACCTCAATTGACATTAATTTTCGTTAATGTCACCTCAATTGACATCTAAATCTACAACAAGTAATTTAGATGTATGAATTTTCGTTAATGTCACCTCAATTGACATTTAAAGATTCTCTTTCGTGAAAAGTTAACCTTTATTTTCTTTTGTTATATGGATTAGTGTCTATGTTTGTTCAATTTTAGAAGTCATTAGTATTTTTCTTGTTGCCTCATCCCATTACTTTCGCAAGCTTACGTTGTTTGTTTCTCGCATTAATTCATTGAATATGACTTTCTTCCTTTTACCTTTATTCATTTTTCATATGGAACATAAATCATGAGGCATGCAAGTGGATGTCTTTGTTTTGCATTGTATCTACTGACTCTCACTTTTGTTATACGTGTGCAAAAGTGCATATCATTGTAATTCAAAAATTGATTCTTGATATTTTCTTTTGCTTTGATATATGTAACTATTATGCCTTGAACGTATATTAATTTCTTTATCTTTTCTTTGCATGCAAAAAATATCTCGAGTCTAAATGGACTCCTCTCCTCTTGCATTTTGTAATGGGTCGATGAGGCTCACCTCTTCGAGTCAAGTCCGAAGTTTAAACCCAAGGTCCACTACATGGCATGCGGGTGCTAGAAGATAGAACAAGAAGGAAAATGGGTCAAAACTCATTGATGAGGTCACTAAGAGACTTGAAAAGTCTCGATTTTTATTATTGTATTCTTTTTATTTATTCATTTAGTCATTTATGTATTCATTCATTTGGGCCTCGAAGCCAAAATTATATTTTAATACAAGTGAGGTGGATTTTAGACCTCAAAGGTCCGAAAACTAACTTAGGACAGGTTGTGGGTCAAAATCACAATATTTTGATTAGGACAGAAGCAAGTGGGCCAAAAGCCCAATTAGATTAGGACAGGGTCTATTGATTTGGGCCCCAATGGCCTAAGTCTTTTATTTTCTCCCCTTCCCCTTTTACATGCTTTATTATTAATTTGTTTAGACTTAGTTAAAATCCCTACAAAGTCGTCCAAATCTATTTTACATACGTCTTTTCCTAAAATCAATTACTTTTCAACAATCAATCTTTCTTTTTGAAGTTAGTCAAAAGATATTTTCAAACAGTCCGGATAACCGCAAGTTAACGGAGGATATCCTTGTTGCCTTAACAACCTTCCATGAGTATTAATAGGAACCGCTTACTCAGAATCTTCAAACTTAAATTTTCGTTTGGATCGTTTAAGTAACTTTCAAAGATTTTCTTTATTCCTTTTAAAATAAATTAAGTGGCGACTCTTTAAAGTCAAAATTTCTGCAAAGAACAGAAATGACAACTCTGCTGGGGATATTTAACTAGGTTCTAACCAAATGTTTAATTTCATCTTTTGATTAACTGTATAAATTGCTTACGTAATTATATGTTTCAATTTTGTGGAATTTAATTATTGCATTTCATGGCATGGTTCAGCATTGATTATTAAATTGTTTTGGAGTTTTGTGGATGTCTCGGCGGCCCCTATTGTTCAACTCTAAATCAAATGTTGGAAATACGACAGTTTACCGGCACGTTAGGCGGTCAGAGGTTGATCGTGTTTCCAAATTTAAGTTATCCGCTTAGGAACCTGTGTCCAAACCCACTCTAGACACCTAGGATAGAGCTAAACCAAAATCTTATTTTAGGCATTAGCCTAGGATAACCCAATACCCGAGGGGGTATTGGGCCCATTAGAAAACTTACCCTACGTCTATTGACCTTGAGTTAATTACAGATGAATCATATCTATGTGTTGAAGAAGAATATATATTTGTTTAATCCAATCCATTATCCTTTGGGGGTCGGGAAAAAAGCTTTATTTGTTTTCGTGTAAGGATGCCTCAATCATACACCAATTGAGAGAGGAATTGAAGTAAGCCAACTAAGAAATTAATCAATTTAGACGATTGCATCTAGGGCACAGCTATACAGAAATTACTTGATCATCAATGGATATCGCCAATGACAAGAAGTGGACAAAGCTAAGAGGGTGAAGGCCGATAGAAAAGCATTTAGGAACTATTATTTTCAATCCCCTGCGCGGGATATTATTCTTCTTCTCATGTTATTTTCTCTTTTCCTAAAGATTGTATCCCTTTTGTGAAACTTTTGTAGGCATTTATGCCATTTATGTATACCTATGAAGGTTTTGGGGGTATAATGGACTGGCTTTAAAAAAGGCATATATTTTCTTCAAAATCTATTAGGCCCAAACCCTTGGCTCAAAAGGGTCACCCCAGTTAGGATACGCGCTATTATAATATTTATGTGATATAACTGCCTTATGTGTTTATGTGTGTTTGTTTGAGTCAAAGACAAATTTATCCACTATGCTCCCGTGGATCAGTTTGTCTATTGCACCAACAACTCTGTGTGGTTACTTCTTGTCAAGTATCTTGCATTACTTATCACATATAGAAATTAACACATCTTCCTTTGAGTTATTTTACTTTACAGATAATAGAAAACTACTCCATGTTGAAATAAGCTGGCAGAACATCCTTACTTCACCCGGTCAAAAGCGCATAAGATCTCATCCCCTAATCATCATTCAAACATAACTGGAAGTGATGAAGAAAATGCATTTACCAATCAAGGACAATGTGTCGCGTCCCATTTTCCTCGCGAAAAACAGGATTCGAGGTGACCACTCTTTTTGAGATTATTTTGAGGGTGATGTGAAGCATCGCCACCTAACGAATTAAGGTGCGTTAGGGCACCGGTCTAGGCTATTACGAACTTATTTTTGTTATTTTAGTCTTAGTTCGCCAGAGTTTGGGTAAGGGTTCAAATTACCTCGAAAAGAAGGTGTTAGGCACCTTTTGAGGTCCACAAAGGTGGTTTCCGGCCGAATTCGTATTTTACGTGGGGATTCTACGTGATCAAATAAAGGTCTCATATTTTATTAACTTAAATGTTAACTAAGTGATGAAGTAATTAATAAGCAAACACATGTTATTTTGTTACTTCTAATTGTTGATTATCTAAGTGATAAAATCAATAAAACATATAATAAGACAAGCGAGGAGAAAGAAATGATATATTTGTAACAAAAGAGGACTGCTTATGTAACAAACTAACTACCCCAAATAAATAAGCATGTAAGGTAAATAAAAGAATGAAAAGAATTCATCAAATCAGAGAAAGAAATGTTTTTGATCTCATTCGGATCAGAACCCCAACTTGTTTAATCATCATCCGATCCACTGGTCGAACTCTTAGACAAGTCATATGTCTTACCTTTAATATCTTCTAGAGGTCATCACTTTCGAATGACTATCCGTCCCACCCCACCTAGGATGGTTATCAAATCTAGAGGCGTTCTAGGACAAGGAGAAAACTAACGTTTTAGAATACCTATCATTCCACCTATCGTCCTAGAGTCATTGGACTTTGCTATTTTAATTTTGTGGTTTAGACAAAATAAAGCTATGTTGCCTAGGACTCGAAACGCATAACAAGTAGGACGTCACGTATTACATAATTATTCCAAGTTAGCCTTTTGGTTAATTAAAGTTGATTAATGTGATTAACATGCAAAGACAAATAATTATTTGTTTTTGATGTCATTAACTTATAAGCATGATATGTAAGTGTTCAACAATTCTTAATATGACAAAAGGTAACTGTGATTCGTGTGTATAACAATGTGTTGTCAAGCTGTTAAAAAAGAGTGTCAAAGTGTGGTAAATATATCAAGGAATTGTGCTCACGAATTTCATTGTGTAATTGTTAGAAACTAATGAGAGTGTAAGAAATTAACACAATATAGAAAATACATTAACATGCTAAGGCACATAATGATGTACTTAATCTAGTGTTTACCATGTTGAAAATGTTCAAAAACCTACATTTTAACATGCTGGTAATTGTGTTAATGCGAAGGAATTTCATGTTGACATGCTAAAAATACAATAACATGCTTAAAATTGCCTAAAACCTAATACTTAACATGCAGAAAGTTATGTTAATGGTGCAGAAACTTTATATTAATATGCTGGAAAATGCAATAACATACTGAAAATGCCTAAAATCTAATATTTTAACGTGCTGAAACTTAATTGTTTTAACATGCATGAACTATACAGTTTTGGCATTCTAAAATTTAATGTTTAACATGCTGAAAATTATTATTCATGCTAGAAATTCAATTAAACATGCTGAAATTATATTAAACATGCTGAAAACTATTATTCATGCTGGATATTCAATTAAACATGCTAGAAATTCAATTAAACATGCTGAAAATTTAATTAAACATGCTGGAAATTCAATTAAACATGCTGAAATTTTGTGTCAATGCGCAATGTCATGTTTAATCTAGTGTTTGACATTTTTAACGTTCTGAAGAACACATTAATATGCGAAAAGAATGCTCGACCTGTTATCACGCTTAAATTTGTGTTAACATGTTGGACATACAATGACATTAAAATCGTTTAAGCCTAATGTTCATCATGCTAAAGATGTATTAATATGCCGAAATTGAATCAAATTAGTTAATAAATAGATTAAAATATATCAATCCCATAATATTGGGTTTATTGAATTTAAGCATATGACATATGCAGTAATTTACGGATGTAACAAATCAGTCACAAAACCAGCCATAATTAGAATGTAAACCAGTCGTAAGAAAAATAATCACACATATGAATCCTTCCATAATTAAGGGGTGTAAAAAAAATCAAAATCATCCCAAATAGGCGAATTATACCATAATTAAAGGGTGTGAAAAGCAGGGAAATAGACACACAAAAATAAAAATTAGTCAAAATTGCTACGGCAATGACACACATATATTTGCTCATTTTTACCTTAAATAAATAAGGAATCGAATAGGCAGAAGGATCAGTACCACAAATTATCTCTAGACACAAAGTGATTTATAGGAAAAACCTTTTCAAAATCAGAAACCTTTCAAACCATACCAAGATAAATCAAACGCTCGTAAGAAATGGCAACAAATTGAGTTTTAGGAAGATAAAAGAATAACCAATTCAGATTTACTAGATTCCTAACTTGATTTGAGAAGAGATTGTAACTAAAACATAATAAACAACCTTCACATATGCCAATCTGTAAGCAAAACACATATGCAATTGCAGTAAATATTATCAGAATTCAGACTCGAGTATCACAAATCATGAATCTAAGAATTTGATTTTGTAAACAAGACAAATAAGTATGTAGTTTAAGGTGATAGTAAAACAAACCCGAAATTGCTCATAGTGATGTCTTATTGAAAGTCTCGCCGGTCATCGACTTTGGTGGGGGAATAACGACAACATATGCGGTGAAGGCGAGAAACGAAGCCGACTGGAGTAGCTGGCAGCAACGAGAGGCGGAGAGATCTGGTGGTGGTGGGGAACGGCGGCGCGACAGGGTTGCTCCTGGTCGGCGATAGTGGTTCGCAATCGGAGAGTAAGGGGAGGTGGCCGGCTTTGAGGTGGTTGGCAGCGCGGAGGTAGGGACTGGCGGCACTGAAGACGAAGAGTCCGTCGATAGTCACATCCGACGAGACTCATTGACGAAAGGGGAGGATGGAGGCGGCAGAGCGGCGGTTGGTCATGACTCGCCAGTGATGAAGGGCGGTGGCAGGAGAGTTTTAGAGAAGAAGAGAGGAAGTAGATAGAGAGGGGGAGAGAGTCTAGAGAGAGAGAAAGGAAGGGTCAACTATTGGTGAGAATGAGGGGATTAGGGTTTTCCTTTTATTTTAAAAGAAAAGAAAGGGCCTTTTGATCTCATCCGTCAGATCAGTTTTTTATCGACAGTTGAGATCTAAAGGTTGAGAATTTTATTAAGATTTGACTAAATTTTAAAAATTGAATCGCAGATTGGCTATAATTGTAATAAGTTGGGTAAAATTGGATAGAAATGGCTAAAAGATAAATAAATTATGCAAGGATTTCAATTTAGGCTGCTATTAAAATAATAATAAGGATAATAATAATAATAATAATAATTGATAAAAATAATAATAAATATTATGATGAAAATGACAATGTATTTGAAAATTGTGAGTGCATATTTATGAAAAAATGGTTTAATAAAATATTAATAAAATTATGTGAAATGTTATATTTGAATTAATAGATTGTAAAAGTAATATACAAAATTAATAAAATAATTTGAATATTTTAAAATCATGAATGTGACACGTCAAAAATCTATTTGATGCAAAAAAAACGTGTGAAAAAAATGCTAATATTTTAAATTAGTGACTTTGCTAAAGTAGCAGCCTAAAAGGGACATCGGGCGCTCAAAATTGGGTGTCAACACAATGTAATAGTAGAACAAAGCGAGATGATTGCTGAACTCGCGAGAAAATTGGAAATGATTCAGGAGGAGATGAATCATACTCGAGAATTGGCTAACCTGGCCATCACTATCAATGCTCCCGCTCCAGGAGGACACGGGACTCCACTCTAGATTCCCCCCCTCAATACGCCTATTCTCGAAGACCATCCAAATAACTTATCATCCGTCTCCTCCCCTCAACTTGTCCAAAATACCAATCAATAAATAACCCAGATGCTTACCATCCATAAAATCCATCCCTAACCCCACAAAACCCACTTCTAAATCCACAAATTCGCTCTCAAATCCACGAAATTCGCTCCCAAATCTACAAAATCCATCCCCAAATCTATCAAATCCAACTTCGAATCCACAAAATTCATTTCTGAATCCGTAAAATCCTTATCAGATCCCATCAAACTACTCTCAAATTCCACAAAACTTTTCCAATTTTCAAAACGTCTTCCCCATTTACCGCCCAACCTCCTCTCATCTTCAAAATCAAGCTACCCTTCTAAATCCTTCTCATGTCATCATATCCCCTGACATCTACCATTTTTTTCCCAATCCAGAGATAGACCATTAAGAGGAAAAGGAAAAAGAGTGGAGGACCGAGCATGAAATAAAGTTATTGGCTATAAATGAAGAGATTATGAGGATCAAGGAATCTCATGGGGCGGGGGACAATGATGGTCTAGGTTACAATGATCTATGTGTTCATCCTGGAGTAGATCTACCAGAAGGATACAAGGTCCCTAGATTTGAAGTGTTCGATGGTACTGGAAATCCAATGGCCCATTTGAGAAGGTATTGTGATCAAATGGTAGGGGTAGGAAAAAATAAGGCATTATTGATGCGCTTGTTTAGCCAGAGCTTAAGCGGCGAAGCCTTAGACTGGTTTACGTCTCAAGAACTGAAAATATGGTCTAGTTGGAGGACAATGGCTAAAGGTTTTCTCGATAGATTTGCATTTAACATTGAGATAGTCCCTGACCGATACTCATTAGACCGGATCAAACAGAAAAATGATGAGTGTTTCCGAGACTATGCCTTTCGTTGGAGAAAAGAAGCTGCTAAAGTACAACCTCCCATGTCTGAGGAAGAAATAGTATCAGTTTTCTCTCGCGCTTAGGAGGGAGTATTTTATACCAGGATGGTATCCGCGGTCTGAGCAACTTTCACAGATTTAGTAAAATTTAGGGAGTCATTAGAGGAAGGCATCTGAACAGGAAAAAATGCCAAAACCCTAACATCATCTGAATCTTCTGCATTCTCAAAGAAGAAAAGAGAAGATGTGCCTGCGATCTCTACAAATTCTGTTGATAAATTGAAGAAGAAATTCAAGCCTAGGAATATTCTTTCCTCACCTCCGTCACTAAGTTTTCAGCATGTTTTCTACACCCAATCCCAGTACCAAGCTCCATTTCCAAATACCCAATCTCAATACCAAGATTCACTTCTAAATATACAACCCCAGTACAAAGCTCCACTTCCAATTATCCAATCCCAATATCACGCTCCACAGCCAAATATTTTACCCTAATATCAAGTTCCACAGCCAAATTATTAGCCTCATGGTCAAGATGCCCTCCCAAATAACCAAACAAACATCCAAACGCCTCCAAATTATCATCAAGTACCTTCTCCTTCTACTCAAAATCATTGTAACCCCCCACGTCTAAACCTCGAAAAAAGGCCTCCCCAAAACTTCACGCCATTAGCTGAGAGTCGTACCCAACTCTTCAGGAGATTGAAGGGCGTCGGTCATTTACAGCTTATCCAACCAAAACTTATCAATCCCAGTTCTCGATTTTATCGTGCCGATCAAAATTATGCCTATCATTCGGGAGCGGCGGGGCACAGTACCGAGGATTGCGTTAACCTGAAGCTAGGATACAAGACTTGATTGATCAGAAGATCATCACTCTTCAGGCGCTATCACCAAATGTCACCAGTAATCCATTGCCTAATCATGATGGAGCCACCGTTAGCATGATCAAAATAGCAGACGAATGGGTATCTAGCAAGACTATTACTAAGGTGGATTTGATAAATCCCAAAAACACAGTAGGAGTGGAAAATATAGAGAAAGTCATGGATGCCTTGAGTGTCTTGAGTAAGAATTTGAAAGAAATTATTAATCCCTTTATGGTCCCAAAAAAAGAAATTAAGCGTGGGATAGGGTACCAGCCAAGAAAGAAAGATGAGATTGAAGATAAGTTAAAGATGAGAGTCCAAACCGTTGCCACTCTTGTACCAGTCATTTCTTGTGCATGAAATATCAAAATATGATGGTCTTGGGGATGGGATGAAAAATCTGTTCGCGGGATGCAATGTCATACCCAAAGATTTCCTGAATTCTGGTGGGGTGAGAAAGGTTGCACCAGGAGAGGCGTTACAAAATTGGACCTCCACTCCATTCATAACTCATCGCCCATCGTGATAGATGAAAGGGCAATTACTAGTAGTTTCAAAAAATCGGTGATGGTCCGGAGGAGTCCCCATGATCCACCCTTTTATGTCTCAAATTTTCTTTTCATGTTTTACTGCTTTCAAAAAAGGTATGGGCCCATATTTGCGCGAGTCATGAGCCATAGTTCGTATTTATTTTCCAAATTTCAATGAAAAGGCCTCCCTTTATTTAAGAATTTATTTTTGAAATATTATTATATTATTATCTTTGATTATCTTGTTATCATCTAACTTGGTTTGTTTCAAAAGGGTAATTTAAAGCCTGTCAGTGTCATATCATGTCAAAGGTTAGACAAATAAAGTGAGGGGAATGATGATGAATAGAAGAAGGTGATGAGGAGCAGTTAGTGGGAGATATAGAGGAATTTGAAAACTGAGAGAAACCCAACTTGGACGAAATTGTAATAGTCAACCTGGGGGATCGTGATGAAATAAAAAAGACAAGTGTTAGTGATCGCTTAGCAGAAGAACACATAATTTTGATATGGTAAATAGATACTGTTTGAATGAAGTTTTAGTTTTGTTTCCTTGATTTATTTGTAATCGCCTTTATGATAGTATTTGTTTTATGATGTGTAATTGCCTATAATCTTTTTCCCTTTATGTACGAACTACGCTTGACCTGAATACCCAAGAAAGGGATACGTAGGCGGCCTAAGTTGGCTTCGGTCAACCCCTTAGGATAATTTATCCCTTCCCTTTATGTATGAACTACGTGATGACCTAAATTCTCAAGAATGAGATACGTAGGCGGCCTATGTCGGCTTCGGGCAACCCATTAGAATTTTATATGTATCCCTAGCATTGTCCCGAACTACGTTTGACCTGATTTCTGCTTCAACGGGATACATAGGCGACCCAACGGCTCAGTTATATAACCCCAAAAAATGAAAATTGGGGAAGAATTTTTGAAAAGGAATCTCAAAAATTCACAGGAGGAAGATCATCTTCCAAAAACAAAGAGATCGAAGACTAACAAAGACTTCGGATCCCCTCGAGTTGGGATCGTCTCAAACAACTTTAAACTGGGGTAGAAATTTTAAGGAGGTCCTCAAAATTTCCACTAATATATTGGAATATATTTCCAATCCCCCAGCACCAGAGGTCAAAGTCAGGTTTTGAAAATCACCAACTGCGATAAAGTCTAGATAGACTAAATCTCCAGCTATGATAAAACTTCTGATAGAGACCCTCAACAATGCTGAATCCCTAGTAATCCTTCATCAAACGTCAGACATAATCAGAACCAAGAGGAAGACGTTCATCGGTCTTTTACATGACATGACTGGCAAAGATTTCCTAAATCTTTTACAGAAGTTTTGAAACTAGTTTTTAGAAAAATTAAGATTACTTTCGAAAATCCATGCAAATCTTCCTACTTAGTAATTGCCTAAGCATCTATTAGGATGGGGAGTTAGGGTGGAAGTCCCAACATGACGGAGTACCCGAAAGATGGCGAGGAGCAAACCAAGATCGAAGAAGGTCAACACGGAGTAGTTTGATTCAAAAAACTAATCATTTTTCTGTGGATGCAGGGATCAATAAACAAAAATGAAAATATTTTTTTTAAAAAAAAATCTCCAAGCGGGTTGCAAGCCACACCAAAGCATATAATGCTCAAGAACGGTATTTTGGGGTATCCCCAAAGACAGGTTTAATACCCATTTATTGAGGTCGTTTAAAATTATCTATGAAGGACAAACAAAGGCGCCTTATTTTCTTTATGAATATTGTATTTAGAATTCTTTATATAAAAGCAATCGCTAGCATAAGTGACTTTGTGTCTATTAATTATTTACTTTGAGCGCAGGTGCGTTCAAAGAAGTTGGCATAATAAATACAAAAATCAAAAGGATCAATCAATAGGAAGAAGAGTGGAAATTCTTCCTCAAAATTCATTAAAGAAAAAAGAACGGTATTTGAGTGACCCTAAAAAGAGATTTTACCCATTCATTTATATCTGGTGGGTCTGCTATTTAAATACTTCTTTGAAAACGGATGAATAGAAGATTAAACTATTCAGATTATGATGTCGAGTATATGACATTTAAACTTCTGCAAATTTGACTGTGGTCGCCAGTGAGAGCGGCATTGTGTCTACAAACTGTCTACATTGAGTGCAGGTATATGTGGGAAGCAAAAATGCAGACCAACCGACTTAGGTGAAATTATTTTCATTGCCAAGAGGGCCATTACACAAAAGATTATCAACATTTAATATCTGTTGACACGTGAGACATAAACGTTGGCGTCGAGGATATCATCAGTATTCAATATCTGTTGATATGCGAGACATAAATGCTGGCGTCCAGGATATCATCAACATTTCATATTTGTTGACACACAAGATAAAAAACACTGGCATCGAGGATATCATCAGCATTTAAAATCTATTGACACGCGAGACACAAATGCCGGCATTGAGGATATCATCAACATTCAATATTTGTTGACACGCGAGACACAAACATTAGCGTTGAGGATATCATTGGCATGCAAAATATGTTAACACACGAGACACAAACACTAGCGTCGAGGATATCATCAACATTTAAAATCCGTTGACACATGAGACACAAACGTTGGCATCAAGAATATCTCATTATTTTATGAATCAACATCTAAATGCATCAAGAGCACGCGATTTGAAGGGATGCCTTTAAGTCGCTATATAAAGACTAGTGATATATGAGATTTCCTAGAAGTTGACAATCTGAAGGTCATCTATAATTCATATTATTTCAAATAGGATAGAGTGCAAAATTACCTATGAGTTGATAGCCCATAGGTCATCTGTAAGCCACAACAACATCCTAATCGGATAGTGTGCAAGGTTACCCAAAAATTGGTAGTCTGAAGGTTATTCATAAGTTGCAACTAAATCCTTACCGGAGAATATGCAAGATTATCAAATTGATAAGTCTAAGAGTTCTCTATAAGCCACGTCATATCCAAGATCGATTATGCATAGGATTACCCAATGATACAAGTCAAATGACCACCTTAATTTTTGAAGACATGATTGGAGGTCATCATTTAAAGGCTCAAGACTTGGTCACCCCGAGGGCACAAAAATATGCAAGGAAGACCCATTTTGAGCATAAGCAAGGCCATGTATGGAAGATTGCTTGGATCATCGAAGACTTGAGGACTCACGGTTTGGGAAAACACTTAATGGGTCATGATTTGGTCATCTTCATTAAGGGTATTTTGGTCACTTCATTGGGTCCAAATGCACTCCATGTCCACCCCACCCTTTAAGGGCATTGTTGTCATTTTGCCTTGTCTTGTAATAGAATATAAATAGAATATTTTAGGTCTTTTTCTCATTAGTTGTTCATTGATGTAAGATTTGAAACATGAAACACCTTTAGTTGTAGGGCTTGGAATAGCCACCACACCGAAATGAGGGTAACAAGTGTGGATATTACTTGTGTTGTAATCTTGGCTTGAGACGTTAGTGTTTAGAGGAGGTAAAGTTCCTCTTGTGCCAACGTAGGAGTTAGGTTAACCGTTGTGTGTAGTGTTAAGGGTCCAAGATTACCATATTCTTGGATTCTTAAGATTATACCAACCAAGGTCTAACTATCTATCCATTTTGTTTATGTTGTAATCGTTTGTTTGTGTTCTTGTAATTCAAATCCGTGACTTGTTGTTCTTGTTCCATTGTTGTTGTTATTCATCTTGTTGTTGTTAGATTTTTTTAGGTGATAAACACATCAATACATTGTGTTCTTGTTGTTGTTTGTTGAATCCGAGTGTGGTCTTCAAAAGGGTCCTCGGATCTTTGATCTTGTGGAGTGATTTTGAATTGTGTTTCATTTTGTACTTGTAATTCTTGTATCATTTGGTATCAAAGACATATTTGATTTTGTTCTAACAAGATCAATCTTTGGCTTGAGAGTTGAAAAAGAAATATAAAAAAAAGAGTTGAAAAACTGAAAAACAATTTCAGAAAAGGAGTAATCTGCCTGTTCTTGGTCGAGAAAGTTGTTGTTCTTGTTGTTTTCTTAGCCGATACATGTTTTTTTGTGACTAGATCTTGTAGGTTTTTGTTTTTTAGAGTGTTTCTAGTGTTGGTTTCTTTCTCACCAACACTAAAAAGTGTCCAAATCTAAGCTTGAACTTGAATTTGTTGATGTTGTTAATGTGAACAAAGTGTGGCTAATTTGATGTTGTTGTCATTCTAAGCCTTGACCGTGTTGAAGGCCTTGTTGTTTTAGAGTTGGGAGTTGGAATTTGTTGTTGTTCTTGGAAAATATTGTTGTTGTTCTTGGTGTTGTTATTGTGTTCTTGTTGTTCTTCACCCTTTTCATTTTTTGTTAAAACAAAAAGTGAACATTAGATCCACAAAAGGTGAAAGACCAAGTTGTAGTACTTGTTAGTGAAAGACTTGATCACATCACTCAAAAAACTTGACAACCACTTTTCACCTACTTTCCTTGATTTAAGGACCTTGTTTCAAGGAGAAAGTACCAAGAAGGTCAAGTCTTGTTTTGAACTTGAAAATGAAGCTCCAAGACCAAATTTTCCTCCATTAACCAAATCCACCATTTCCAAATTATAGATTGGTCAAGAATTGAAATTGGAGAGTAAAATTTTGACAAAATCGAGGACAATAGTGGACTGCCACATCACTAAATTACTATTCACAAAATATTTTGAGTTCAACTTTTAGATTTCTTAGTTTCATTTTATTGTTTCTTAGTTTCGTTTGTTGGTTTGAACACTAATTGATGACCTAGTAATCTCCTACTAGCTTGTTAGTTAGTTTTTGTGCCCGTTTGTTCGTGTTAGCGTTATTTTGTGCTTTTTTTGTTTTTGAATCATAGAATTTCTTGGTTCAAGTTCGGACATTATTTCCTTGAGTCTTCAAACAAAGAATCCATTCTGACCAAGGAGTAGACTCACCCCTCGACTCATCATGAACTACAAGCCGACTTGCAACACTTGTGAATCCAAGTGTGAAACGATCAAGTGTATGAGAATGTGGTGAGGTTGTTTCGAATTAACTTGTGTTTTATTTTGTAGACTTGTTCTTTTCTTTTTTTAGGTGCAATTACGATGGAACCCGCGGCTGCAAGTTCTATTTTGGCTAAACTTGAAGCCATTACCCATCAATGGGAAGTGATAAATGAAAGGTTGGATCATATGGGAGTTCCAAGGGAGCAAGTGGGCTACCCGGACACACGTCAAGATGAAGACCGTAGCCTACAAGGTAAAAAGGTTATCCCTTACACTCATATGAACGTAGTTGCGGTTTTACCAAGTATATGAGTGCATGAGTCTTCATTTTGTGATACTCTTGATATTGTTAGGTCACATGAGGACCAAACTCTTGTTGTAGGTACACAAGCACTAGTTGAACCTTTAGATGACGAAATTAATTCTCCTCGTGAGAATAATTTGTGTCCATCTGGTGCTAGCACTTACAACTTGACTAAGGTCCTATTACCAAGTAACGAGAGTATTCACACACTAGTTGACCCTTGTGAAAAACAAGGTGAGTCTACATTGGTATATGAATCGCCAACAACTAGTGAGGGTGAGCAAAATGATCAACCGAGCGTAGATGATCTTGATTTGCTTGAATATTTAGAAAACCTGAGTTGTGATTGTCTTTATGAAGATGATTTTGATTGTGGTCCTTTGGTTTCCCATGATAGTTTGTACGTATGTGAGGACAACTCTTATGAAAGAGAAGGTGATATGTTCTTAGAAATGCCATCTACTTCATCCTTATGTGTTTCTTATGTTAGGCATATTCCTAGTGGAAATTTTGAAACTAGTAGTAAGTGCATGCATGGGAACCCTTTATTTGAAGTTGACTTATGGAACACCTTTCTCAACCCTTTTTTAGTTCATGATATTTTCAATAGTGATAAAGAGGGCTTGATTAATTTTGAGGATGACACCCTAGGGGAAGCGAGAGTGGCCGAGACCTAAGCCCTTGGTTACGTTTCCCATTCGATCCCGGTAACTTCTTAGGGTGTAAAGGATGGATAGTTATTGGTCGGTCCACTTGTTTGAGTGATATTGTTATATGTGTTTGGTGGACTTTACTTTTAATTATGACACCACCCCTTGATGGTGATTCCTTTCGCCAACTCCTTTGTAATTTTTTTTCTAAGTCCCTCATGATTACAATAAAGGATGTGTGGTTATATCTCAAATGTGCAACTCCTTGGCATATTGATGTTGTTTATTGTACTAACTCTAACCCTTATGTCATGAAGATGTGGTGATTGTTTGTCTTCTCTTTATTCTTGCAAGGTTTGGATTCGAGGTCGAATCCTTTTCAAGAAGGGAAGGATGATACAAGTCAAATGGCCACCTTAATTTTTAAAGACATGATTGGAGGTCATCATTTAAAGGCTCAAGACTTGGTCACCCCGAGGGCACAATAATATGCAAGGAAGACCCGTTTTAAGCATAAGCAAGGCCGTATATGGAAGATTGCTTGGAGCATCGAAGACTTGAGGACTCACGATTTTGGACAACACTTAATGGGTCATGATTTGGTCATCTTCATTAAGGATATTTTGGTCACTTCATTGGGTCCAAATGCACTCCATGGCCACCTCACCATTTAAGGGCATTGTTGTCATCCCGAACCATGAAGGCCCGAGGGCCCTCTTAGCTTGTCATCATAAGCATAACTCATCTATCATAATAAAAATGGAAGAAAACTAGAAACATAAATGCATAATAGTTCTATTATTTTGACTTAACAACTACGAAACATAAGTCCATAAAAAAATGTGTAACCATCTATAACAAGTCTGCAAAATCTTTACTAAACTGAAAGCAATAAGCTGTCTAAAATCGGGACAAGGTCCGCGGTCGAACCATGAACTAAATCAAATGAAATCAACACATGTGAACAGAACGCCTTCTGAAATAAGAGAGGCTTACCAACTCTGAATGTCTGACAACAATCTACTGTTTAGCAGGACCGCGAGACTGGGCCTCAAAACCTGAAATATAGGGGGTCAATACACAATGTACTGGTATGTAGAACAATAAAAAAAACATGATATATTTTTATACAACATAGGTGAGAGTATTTCATAAAAAATGTCAACATAAAACAATGGAAAATACATGGGCATAATCAATAGGCTTGAAAACATTTCTGTAAATCTCAACTCAACTCTTTGTCTTACTTCTGAGTTAGGTGGTGCACCCTACATATCGAAAAGTATCCCACAGGTTATATGGGATCCGCCCTTGACTCGGCGGCTAAGCCCCCAACCCAAGTTTTTCACAAGAGTTGGAGTATCTGAATCTGATACGCCACAAGTCCGTCGCCAGGATATAATCCCTAATTGGGACATAATAAAATCCGTATCGGCAAAACACGATTTCGGACAATGAGTCTTCTGACTCGAGCCTACTTCGGGTAACCACCTAACTCTCTTAGAGCCCATTTTTAACCTTTTCTAAACATGCATCTTTCTAAACTCAAAATCTTAAAATCTAAATAAAAATCTATATTCTGATCAATACTGAATTTGTTATGGCAATCATCTGTTTGGTATCGTCATACCAAGCTTTGCAAGTCATATATATAAGCCATATCATATTATGCTTTAGTTCTCTCAATCAAAACATGTTATTTGACCACCCAAAAACATTTAAACAAAACATGAAAGAGCCTTAGATTCAAAACACTTGAAAACTCATGAAAAGTACTCTCTTTTCGATTCTTTGGTAAGGTGTAGTCATCTCTTTCATCCATTTCATGCATGCCCTTTATTAGGAAATATGATAATTTATAAACAGTGACAAAACCCCTCTCAACTCTATCATAAAACTATAACAATCGATCCAAGTTGGCAAAACATTTAAATCAACTTTCGACCATACATATAAACAATCTATAACATTGTCAAAACAGTCGGTTTGCAACAAGGGAGGGAATTTACTTCAATCTTGCTCTTATATAACTTCCAAATCAATAACATATATATATGTTGGACAATAACCAAATTCTTGGGAAAACACATTATAGTTTGTGCAACATATCATCATAACACGAGTTTACAATACATGCTCTTCAGTCATTTTGAAATTTCAACTAAGGTAGGAAATTATATACATTAAAAACTCGTTTGAACAATATACTTTAAGCCTATGAAGTTTAGGATAGCCTCACGTACCTTAAGTTTATTAACTTGGAAGATGAATCCCTAATCTTGCTACTTTCTTGAGATTCTTGAACTTGAAAGGCTTGAACTTTAGATTACTTGGGGAAAATGATTGAATTCTTGTTCTTGGGGAAGAGGGGAGGGTTTTTCTTGAGAGTTAATTGGAGAAGATGGGCAATTTATGCCCTAACTGACTATATTAATTATGAATTTACGAATTGGGTTGAGGGGAAAAGACTCAATTGCCCTTCAGGCATTTAAATCTTCAACTGGAATGTGGTTTACACACTCACCGTGGCGCGGTAGACACTCCATTGCTACTAGCATCGCGACGCGGCACTATTGCAGTGAGCTGCTGGAATCGTGATCCAAACATGACCCAATCCTCATTCGAAAAATCTGAAACTTCTCTGAGATATGCTCCTTACACCCCTAAACATGAATTAACTCAAAAATCAACATCTCGGGATCGAAAAGACCAATTTAAAAATCCTCGAAGTTAAGCGGTTAAAAAAAATGACTAAGTCCCCAACACTTAGAGAAATTTTCAGGTTTTAAACTCCCCATGCATACAACTAAGAGTTGAATCAAGTCAAGAATAATATGGAGTGTTACATTATTGACTTGACACACATAAAAATAAATAATATTATTATTTTACTTTTTAAATATAATAAATTTAATAAAAAAATAAAAATCATGTAAAATGTCTAGAATGATGTCATGTGTCTAGCCATTTAAGCAAAGGCCTAAAGAGTATGTACAATTCAAAAAGTTGATGGAAAAGATATATACATATTCAAAGTATAACAAATATATATACATATTATTTATGAATTGATCATTTTTCTATAAATTTAATGGATTAAGAAATGCGTTCGATAAATTATTAGCAAGTAAAGTGGACGGAACGAAACAAACTCAAAATGGAAGTATTACTAACAAACTAGTACACGTACCCGCGCGATGCGCGGACGTTATGAAAGAATTTTAATAGTTTGAAAATTAAATTATTTTGATTTTATTAGAATATAATCATTATCTTATTTTTCGATGCAAAATGTACATAATAACATATATTTTATCAAATATAAATACATATGAACAATCATCAAATAACTTTTAAATTTTATTTGCTTTAAAAAATTTAAATTATCATAAGATTTTATATTATGTGTGATAAAATTTAGAGTCTGTTGATGAATTCATAAAATTAATTAACATTATAAGAAATAAAGTTCAATCATATTGTAGAAAGATTTTAATCAATAATTATTACTTAATTACATATTTTACTAATAGTTTATAACATAAAAATAGTGAATTATTAACTTAAATTCATAATAACAAATAGTAACTAATATTGCACATAAAATTAAATCTATCAAATTTGAAATAAATTCAAAAAATTCATACGACTGATGAGAACAAATTAAGAATTACTTTGTGACTGGCAAAATTGCCTCTATATAGCCTATTAGTTCAAACTGTGAAAACAATCTCTTGCAGAACAGCACGGTAAGACTGCATATGATAAGTCCTTGTAGTTCGACCCTTCCCGTACCATTTGTATACCTATAGCTTTAAACTGTCCTTTTTTTTAAATAAAAAAAATACTATTCTGTAATGCTTTTCTTTAAAAAAGAAATTGAAAGGAAAGTTTATATGTCGTACTTACTATACAGACATGAACAATAACCAAAACAGATAAAAATTACAACATAAAAAGGAAAAAAAAAGAATTTGATCATCAATAGATATCTCAGTAATGTAGCATTATATTATTTCTTCCTCCCATGGTTTCTACAATTCTATTGAATAGAACTTATTAAGGTGTGTTTATACATCTTCATGTCAATATTTAACACACTTCTCCATCAAAATTCACGGAGTAAATACAAATTGTTGATAAGCACAATAATAATGAAGTAGTTTAAAAAAATATTTATCTTCAATAATAAGTGTTAAGATAATCATAAAGAATTATACTAATTACTAAGCCATCAACGGATAGACTTAAAAAGAAATCATCCATACATTTATTAACATATATAGCTGTCGGAGGATTCTGTGTATGCTAACATTAATGAATAGACTTAAAAAGAAATCATCCTTAGCATATAGATATCATTTTGAATCCTATGATAAATTAATATTACAAAAAAGTGAATAAAAAGACCTATAAATATTAAGCAAAGTCAATATGACAATTTTATCAAATTAACAACTATCAAAATCAAAATTTAAATTTCATATCATATATACAACTACTATAAGTAGCCCATCTATACCACTTTAATTTATATACTTTAAAAAGTTCAATTTTTTTTTGTTGTTGTTAATTTTTTATATATAGATAGATTTTTAATGCACTTTAAAAAGTTCAGTTTTTTCGTTTTTACTTCTGTTTTTATATATAGATAGATTCAAACCGTAGGAGTAGTAAAATACTTGTGTCACAGATTTGGATTTCAGACAAGTTGGGGGTGGTTGACTTTCCCTCCCACGGCCTTTAGATGGCTGCTATACTATTACTATTACTATTACTACCCCTAGTACTAAATCATTGCTACTGAAAGTATTCAAACATATACTTTCATCTGGGTTTTTTTGTTTGTTTCATTCCCTAATTATCAATCAATTAAGAATTAATGGAATAGATTGGGAGGAGGATTTTGGGGTAATTTTCAGGACAAAATAAGAAGGATGGCTTGGGAGAATCCATTTAAGGAAATGACAAATTCGAAGCCATTATTCTTGACGATCTATGCTACTGTGTTGATCGGCATTGTTTTCTCTTCTATCTATGTCTTCTCCGCTATTTATTCTTCTCCTAATTCCACCTTTTCCCTTTCCATTGCTCCTTCCGCTTCTTCAGGTACTACTTTCAATAATAATACCCATTTTCGGTTTTTGCTTTCCTAAGTTACTACTTATATGTCGAGAATAAGAGTTCAGATTTTTTGTTTATACCAAGAATGGCTCATTGACTTTGTTAATTAGCCTGCTTTTTTCTCTTGAGAATGGTTATTTATTCCCTTTCGATTTCTGTTATTTATTTGTTCTTGCTTCTACTTCAGACTATCATATTATTTCGTTGTAATTAACGTCCTGTTAATATTTGGTTTAAGCCGTCTCTCAAGGCTGCTTTCAGCAGATTTTTGTGGTCCAGCCCTTCTCTGGACCTGTGCATAGTGGGAGCTTTAGACTGTCTTTTTACTGGCCTGTTAATATTTGTTGTTTTTGTTACTATCTGCCATTTCTTATACTTTTGTTGCTTTTATTTTTTCTGGACTGCTTTGGACGATTTTTCCTTGAGCCGAGGGTCTATTGGAAATAGTCTCTCTACCTCTGAGGTCGGGGTAAGGTGTACGCGGACTCCACTTTATGGGATTATACTGGATATATTGTCGTTGTTGTGCTTTATAACATTCTGAGGTTTATAGATATCTGCATTTGGCTTTTCTACAATACTTGTCTGTTCGTGTGTGTGTTCTGGAGAAAATAAAGGATGGGCTTGGGAGAACCCATTTAAGGAAAGTTCACATTTTTTGCTAATCCCAATACTGGTTTGTTGAATTTGTTAATTACCTGCTTTTCCCTTCGATTTCTGTCATTATTTGTTGTTGCTTCTACTCGACTATCATATTATTTTGTAGTTACTGTCCTGTTGTGTCGAAGTGCTAATTTTGTTACTATCTGCTGTTTATGCTTTTTTAAGTTACTTATATGTCAGTCTGGTTTTGTCTCTGTATATATAGAGAATAAAGTTCACATTTTTCGCTTATCCCAATACTGCTTCATTGACTTGTTAATTATCCTGCTTTTTTCTCTTGAGAATGATTATTTATTCCCTTTCGATTTCTGTTATTATTTGTTCTTGCTTCTACCTCAACTATCTTATTATTTTGTTGTACTTAATGTCCTGTTACTATATGCTGTTTTTGTTACTATCTGCCATTTCTTGTCTCTCTACCTCTAAGGTAGGGGTATGGTCTGTGTACACTCTACCCTCCCTAGACTCCACTTTGTGGGATTATACTGGCTATGTTGTTGTACTTTATGATATTCTGAGGTTTATAAATATCTGCATTTTGGTTTTCTACGATACTTGTTCTATAGTGTCTAGAAAGTTTGCATTTTTGCACTGACTTATCAATCTAGCAATGATTTACGTTATTTGTCTAATCACCTGTTATGTCTCGAAGCAAAAGAGTGTTCTTTTCTAGATTCTGCTCATATCATTCATCTGTGATTGTTCAGACTTGGTCTACACACAACACGGGGGAAGATAATGTATTTATTTTGCGAAATCACAAGAACAATTTCAAGGTCTGAAATCTGGTTCGACTGGGTCAAACACAGTAACAACCTGTTTAGGAGAGTTTTGAGTTTTCAAGCCATGAATTGGATAGTTCATGTTCGTAACACAGCCTCAAAGGTTCAGAGAATGTTAGTCAAAAGATGGAAAATGGAAGATTTCCTTGCAGAGTTTTGTAGAGTAGGTAGAATGTTGAAGAGAACTGTTAGAATATGAGTAGGAATAGGAATAACATATAAAATCCTACTTGGAAAAGGATTGTAATGTAGTGTCCTATTAGGAAAAGGATTGGAATGTATTGTCTATAAATAGGGTCTCAATGTAATAATGTAGTTACAACAATTCAATAATATTGTTCTCTTATATTTCTCACATGGTATCAGAGCTTCCACGATCTTGGTAAAGAATCAAAGAGTTTCCGCTGCCAGCGGGCGGCTATAATCCATATATGCCGCCCGTCTGGCCAATGATTATGTTAGCAAAAGTTGGGTCACTGACTCACTGTGTATCTTTCTAGTGACTATTTCCTCATATCTTTGCGTAGCACCATGCATCTGTCCGGTGACTACTTTTTCATATCTATTTTTCTTAGCACCGTACTTCTTTTCGGTGATTATTTTCTCATATCTGATTTGCGTAGCACCGTGCATCTTTCCGGACTACTGTCTCATATCTGAGTTGCATAGCACCATGCATCTTTCTGGTGACTCCTCAAATTTAATTTACATAGTTCCGTACGTCTTTCCGATGACTCTTCAAATCTTTTTCAGTAGGGTCGTGCCATCATTCCGACCCTGCCCGTATAATTTCTCTTTTCCAGTAGGATCGTGCCGTCATTCCGACCCTACTCATATAATTTCTATTTCTCAATAGGGCCGTGCCATCATTCCGACCCTACACATATTTCTCTTTTTTCAGTAGGGTCGTGTCATCATTCCGACCCTACCCATATTCTTTTTTTTCCTTAGATCGTAGTCACTTTTCAGCCATCAAATCTAATAATTCGGCGTGTGAGCGCTAAGTTTCCGGTGACTTTCATGTTCAAGATCTACTCGTCTCTTGATTTCGAGATGACCTGTATATTTTATACCAGTTTTTGGCAATTTTCCAGCGACACATCGACTTTACGGCAATATTTACTACTTTTCGGATCATTTTTTCAGTTTGTTCCGTTTCAATTGAGGTCTCCCAGACGTCCAAAGCAGTCCTTATCAGTTTTCTTGCAGATATCTTCACCAAGTCCCTCACCGATTCTCATATTAGTTACATCCATAACAAGCTTGGTACATATGTCTTCTATGCACCGGCTTGAGGGGGAGTGTTAGAATATGAGTAGGAATAGGAATAGCATATAAAATCCTACTTGGAAAAGGATTGTAATGTAGTGTCCTATTAGGAAAAGGATTGGAATGTATTGTCTATAAATAGGGCCTCAATGTAATAATGTAGTTAAAACAATTCAATAATATTTTTCTCCTATATTTCTCACAAGAACTAGGCCTTTGAGGATTCCATTATCTTGAAGTACGACAACAAATTATTTGCATTTGGGGAGCTGAATATAACTAAGAAGGAAGAACTGGACGCAATGTTGGATCGATCAATGGAACATCATGACAGTGTTTGTATTGGAAGGAGATAGTATTGGCTTGGATTGACTTTTGTATCAAGCAGCTTTTGGTGCTTAAATTTTTAGCTCTGTGATGACTGATTTATGTCACTGTTTCACTAATGAGTATGGAGGGTTGATTCATTGTTTTCACCTATCTTAATTTGGTGTTGGCTTTTTTGTCATATTAGTTGAACTTGGGTATGAGAAAGGAAACATTTATTTAGGTTGAAGTCTGACTCATCAATTTTTTGACTTCCAACACTGTTTGGTTCCTAATTCCTATAATGGGAGGAGAAGTGCAAGGAGAGAGAAAGTAACTGATTTATTTCCCCTAGGTGAATTATTGATGATAACTTATGGCTTTTGGTATGTCTGGAAAGGAAGAGGAGTAGTATACATACTCCTTTAGCTTAGCTCTGGATAGATTGTAGAATTTGAGGTGGAAGGGTACACAATCTTCTTACTTTTACTTCCTTATCATAGGAGGAACTGACCTGCACCTGCTACTCCTACTTCCATTTCCCAGCTCTTCATCCTTTTCACCCTAACCAAATGTGGCATTGGCGTGCCAATGAATTTTATTAGTTTTCAAGTACTAAATTTTTATTGTATAAATGATGCATGACTTCTCGGATACAGCCTTATGAAATCATTCATTTGGAACTCTTATGAGATGCATGCACGGTGAGAGTTATCAGCAATAGATTCCAAATTTATATATACATTTGGAGCCTATTGGTTGATTATTTCTTTCCTTACTTTATAGTTGTTTGGCTTGCTTTGAATTGTGGTTCTCTAGCACTGATTGTCTTCCAGCCATCATCTGCACTTTACAACAGTGCTAGAATGCTGGCTTATTTGATTAATTTTGAAGCATACACTTAGAGTTTATAGGACAGGTTACTGCTAGTCATATGACTTAGGTTTCTGGAGAATCATATTCTCCAGAAGCCAACAAGAGATAGAGAGCACCTCAAATGCCTAAATTTTGCTATTGTCTTCAATCTACATTGCGTCAACACGTGTGTATTTCGTCTGTGTGAGATATGTTTAAAACAAGTTTTGATCTATATTACCTTCTTCTTCCTGTCCTTTGCCTATTTTTAGTTCTTTATACTGTACAAAAGAAAATCAAAGCAATGCATTTCTGTTCCAGATGAAAAAGCAGAACCTGTAGTTCAAGCATCAAACTTTTCTCATCGACAAGCAGATGTTGATTCAGCAGCAGTGAAACCCCAGCGTCAAAGCAAATTATTGAAGGCAATTTGGGCAGTTCCGCCTGCGGGTTCAAAGATGCCAGATTTAGAAACTTTCAAATTATCAAAAGAACTGGTTCAGGAAAGAGTTATAGATAATATTGTTGTTGTAACCTTTGGTAACTATGCTTTCATGGATTTTATCTTGACGTGGGTTAAACATTTGACAGATATGGGTGTTGAAAACCTTCTCGTCGGTAAGTGATACATTTATTTGTCTTTTAATAAGTTTTATTTTTTTTGGTATAGAGGGTAACATTTGTTTATTTGAATACTGAAAAAACCCACCAAGTTTGTTATTGTCAGGTGCATTGGACACAAAGCTATTAGAGGCGCTTTATTGGAAAGGAGTACCAGCTTTTGATATGGGTAGCCATATGAGCACTGTAGATGTTGGATGGGGCTCACCAACATTTCACAAAATGGGGAGAGAGAAAGTTGTACTCATAAATTCTATCTTACCTTTTGGCTTTGAACTCCTAATGTGTGATACCGATATGGTGTGGTTAAAGGTAATGATTTGTCTATCTACGGCTTGTCTTTTGAAACCAGTTGATATTTGAGAATTTCTGATGATTGATAGCAAATTTAGTATTCTTTATGACTAGTTCATTGGTGTGGTTAAAGGTAATGCTTTCCTTATCTACTCACCCGTCTTTTGAGAAGAAGCTGATATTTGAGAACTTCTGGATTGATAACAAATTGGTTAAGTTGATGGGGTAAGTACTTCAGTTTGAAGATTTCAAGGTAGGTTAATAAACAAAAAGAGAATATTTTTGGGTTCAAATAACAGGATTCATTCTTTCCCTTGTCTTGCAAAGACCAGGATGGGACAAGAAGCAGAAAAAGAGGTAAAGGAGTTGATATGAACATCATTAGGTGAAACACAACATCACATTGTCTTATTAGGTACCCTATGAAATCAAGATGAAAACCTAATATTCATGAAGATCAACTGATTACCTAATACACTTACCATAGTATCTACCAGTTTTTTAAAAAATAAAAATAAAAATTCTACAATAGTATACCAATGGAAGAAATAAAATCTCCAATATTTAATAGGAGAAGAACATGGATACCTTGAATTTACCAACTTTCCTTTACTGTAAGAAGATTGGAGCATGATTAATTCACAAGAACTCGTCAGTATTTTAGTTGTAAGTCTATTAACCCTCCAGATGAAGTAAGAATATATCAAACACTGAACACTGCAAAGCTTTCTAAATGCTAATAAATTATCTCTAACATCTAATAGATTTATAACTTGGTAAAGTTAGGCTAGATCAGGCAAGCTGCGTTAGGCTCTCTACTGATTATACGAGACCTCAAATTTCGGAAAACAAGATATTCACTCTTTTTTGTGCATGCCTCCTGCATCAGCGGCCATTCCTATATGGATATGGAATCATATGCAAATATATTGATTCTTTATTTGTTTTGTGCTTTATTGATGGCATGTCTAGCACTACTCCAGTTGACATGGATGCTGGTGTAATTTGGTTTCGGGAGAATTTGGAGTATCTGGGTCCATGTTCCAGAACCTTTACTAACTGTGGAATTTAACTCCAACTTCTATTTCTCCTTAAATATGTTAATGTCTTCTCTATTTTTTCATTCACTAACTTCTTTAGTGTTATTGTTGCATGCTTTCATAATTTCTTGCTGTTAAGTTATTGACTGCATAGCCACTATCTATCTCTAGGTGGTTTAGGGAATTCTTGTTTCACTTTCTTTTTATTTTAATTTTTCGGTAAAAGTGTAATTCTGGTGTTGCTTTATCTTCACCTTGCCGATTCTAATGCCAAATTCTGCATGCTATGTTCAATGAACAGAATCCTCTTCCTTATATAGCACGCTTCCCTGAAGCAGATGTATTGACCTCTACCGATCAAACTGTACCAACAGTTACCGATGACAGATTGGACAAGTGGCAAGAAGGTAAGACTTCGATAGAAACAAAGATTTCCACAGGATGCTGAATCACCATATGACTTCAGATAATTCTTACGTCATCCTTTAATATCAGTAACTTCTGTATTTGTTATATAGGTGGTATGGTTGGTACCAAGGATATTTTTTCGTTCTTGGCTTTAGGTCAGATTTTAGGTTTAATGGAGCTTGCTTAACTGGTGTTACTTGTGACGGAGAACAACTGTGTTCTATTTTTGTAGTGTGGTCTTACTTAATGTCCAGTCCTTTTCTTCTCCATTGCTATTACATTGAGTGAAATCTGACGCACATGTATCTTTAAAGCAGATTATTAGTATGTGATTCATGTCTTATTATCTGTGAAAGATAAGTGTTTGAGTGCCAATGACATTGCATTCACTACTGTTCCCTAGCTAAATAAAGCAGTGGCATGCTTTCTTTTTAAAAATTGTCGTGGAAGTTGTGGCTGTTGCTTTTGATATCCAGTGAAATTCACTGTCCTATTCGTGTAGGGTGTATATACACATAATTTCTCTTGCTGAATGCAAATGGTCGCTTGAAATCCGAATGTGTTCAGACTTCTGTTGATCTCTGAATCTTATAAAGCTCCACTGTGAAACTCTGACATGTTTCATGCTCCACTTTATCCATCACAACAGACTGATAAAGATCAAAATACCCAAGCAATTATAGTTTCCTGAGATGGTTAGATTACATTGTTTGTTTTCAAATTGTGGCTTTGAGATCCTAGATATGTACTATCCTGTGCATTTGGATGGAATTACGTGCAACGATCTTTCAATAAAACGGCATTGAAAGATCATATTTTTAAAATAGTTCCCTAAATCTTGTAGGTGAAGCCGTGAAGGTTATCAGCTTTAGTGGGCTTGGAATAATTTGTAAAGGACATGGATAGATGCATACCCTTAGTGTCAATCTTGATTTTTATCTATGCATTTTAAGGGAAGACTACATTTTTTCTCTGAGCATTTTTTGGGAGGCCTTATCATCCTCCTATTCTATGCTCTCTTTTTGTCTTTCTTCTAACCTGTGAATTTCTTTGTTTTTCTGGGGGAAAATCTATTGGTGGGGTGAAGCTATATGCTTGGAGTTAGAGAATCAGGCTCCTATCTGGAAAAAATTAGAGAATTGAACTCCTACCTGAAAAAGTCTTAAGTACGATTAACATTTGGTGTTGACAGATCTCTGCAGTCTGTAGATACTTCATGTCTCCTTAGCATCATAGTTACTGTTATAGTTGATGGGCCATTAAATAGTCATTGGTTGTTTTATATATCTGTGGTTTGCGGATGTGTTTGTTTTCCCTTATTCATTGAGCATTAGGACATCTTCATCAGTCATTTTGTTAAATAAGAACTTTATCTCTTCCTTGAATAGTTGCCGCTGCTTATAATATTGGAATCTTCCACTGGCGGCCTACTGAGTCCGCCAAGAAACTGGCCAGAGAGTGGAAAGAAATGATTTTAGCTGATGACAAGATATGGGATCAGAATGGTTTCAATGATCTTGTGCGCAGACAGTTGGGACCTTCTGTTGATGATGACAGTGGGCTCGCCTATGCTTATGATGGAAATCTTAAGCTTGGTCTTCTTCCGGCAAGTATTTTTTGTAGTGGGCATACGTATTTCGTCCAGGTAATTCCTCACTTTGGAGATTTTATTTCTTTTATCATCCTGAATCCTGATATCAAATTCCTGTTTCCTTGCTTGGTGAAACTGTTAATCGTTCTTAATTTATCTCAGACTAGCCGGATTACTCCTGAATTTCACTGTAGTCACTGCAGAATGTTCTCTTATGCCCATTTTCTGTTGCAGGCAATGTTTCAACATCTAAGACTGGAGGCTTATGCTGTACATACCACATTCCAATATGCTGGAACGGAAGGAAAGCGTCACCGGTTACGTGAAGCCATGGTGTTCTATGACCCACCAGAATACTACAATCCACCAGGTTTCTCCTGTTTTACCAATATTAACATTAGCATTCTGTTCTCCTTTTTTTTTTTAAAAAAAAAAAGAACATTTATACTAGTGGGTCAGCATTCACATTTTTTCTCCTTTCTTGCTTGCAAGTTGCATGTCTCCCTCGGATACATCTCTCTTTTGCATCTTCTATGCCTGCTCATTGGACTTTCTAACTGTTGTAACTTAAAGAAAGAGGGAAGTGGTCTACTTCCCATCTGGCCTCCATAAATCCCATACGGATCCAACAACCACTTCAAGACGATTGAAGTTGTCAAAAATCATGAACCAACACAACTTTTTAGATGTTATCTGTCAAGGCAGCTGCATTTATATCTTTTTTACAATAAGTATACCTGAATCACAAGCTGCAGTTTTATCTGCTCCAATTAAGTTTATCTTAGACCCATATTGTACTTTTTCAACTTCAGTAAAATACAACATATTTGATCTACAAAAACTCTACTTCTCTTTAATTTTATGTAAAATTTGATCAAGAATCAGGATCGTTTTGGCTTAAAGGTTGATGCACTATCCAATCTTTAAAATGAAGCTTTGACAAGTGAACTTCCATACAAATTTTACCCCTTAATGTTAAATGGAGTAACTGTGTCTTAAATCATATTAACTAGATCTTGATTAGACTTTATCGGAAATATATCCTGCTTCATAATAAATTTTACTGACAATGAATTTGGTGTGATTATTCCTCCGTCTTTTTTTCTTTTTATCGTAAATAAGTATGCTTTGGTGTGTTTTAATTAATCCTTCGTGCAGGAGGGCTTTTGACTTTTAAGCCGTCAATTCCCAAGAACTTGTTACTGGATGGAGAGCATTCCATAGATACACACTTCGCTCTTGTTAATTATCAGGTAAGTAGTGCCAACCATGTTCTACTGTTTTATTTATTATTTTACAGACTTTCTTGCATTTCTCAAGTATGCTTATTGAATTATTATTCCTTAGATGAAACAAATAAGGACTGCGCTTGCTGTTGCTTCAGTGTTGAATCGTACATTGGTGAGATACTACCCTGATCATTTACTTATTATCTTACATGCTTCTTATATTTTGTGGACTCTGCATCTCTGCCATGTATAGTGAGCTTTAAAATGAGAAGATAAATCCTTTATATGGATACTTCACACAGTAAATTACATTATGTTAAGTCACACTTCCCGGCTATATATGTAATAAGCATGGCAGAAGCATCTTTGATTTTTTATTTATTTGACATTGAGGTTGTGGTATGGACTGCGTACACTTTACCCTCCCCGGACCTCACTTTATGGTAATACACTGGGTATGTTGTTATTGTTGTATTTGACATTGATCCGGATTTCTCATTCCTTTAACCACTACGGCTGGTCAATTACCTTATCTTTCATTGTTACCCCAAAAGTGTATGCCATGATTTATGTCGTTCTTTGTGATTTCAGGTAATGCCACCGCTATGGTGCAGGTTGGATAGGTTGTGGTTTGGACATCCTGGTATTCTGCCGGGTTCTTTAACTAGGCCACCTTTTGTTTGTCCTCTGGATCATGTTTTTGAGGTACATTTTTCATTTTTTGAAGTGGTAATATTTAGATGTACTCACTCACTCCATGACAAGAAAATAGTGACTAAAGCAAAGAAATAACTAAAACGAAAAAATGTTCTGTGCGATGGCCAATGAATCACTTTTGCGTTCTTTTTTATGTATGGGATCACTCTGAGATGTGAGTGTGGAGTTTCTGGAGTTTTAATACCCATGTCTTGATAATTAGAAGTTGAAGGTCGGTTTAGTCGTTCTCCATTGAGTAAAGCAAACATGTCAATAGTTCAGAAAATCATGAATGCAATCAGTTTATCTAGGACTAGCTAAGTTTCTATAGGTACAATTTCATGGATACTGTAAAAGAGTTTTGTCAGAGATTAGCAAATCATATCTGCTTTCATCAAATTTAAAATCTGCCATAGTAACCAAAAGATAAATGAAGATTCATTGTGTTCTTATAAAGGTCATCATGGTGCACGAAACGTCCCGTGTTCATTCATCGTTATTTCAATGTGAATAATTTTCAAGTTCATTTTTCTTTCATTAGTATCATGGGTCATTATCATCTGCACATCTTATCCATAAAATCTTTCCAAGTGCCAAATGTGCAAGGCATGTTGCTGAAAATTATCATTGATGTCTTTGCTTTGAACTTATCTTTTCTAGAGCTTACTGTTGCTAAAGGAGGAAGCCGTTGTTCTTTGATGTTCACATTTATGACCTGAATGTGCACTTCCTTTCACTCTACTTCACTGTTCAAAAGTTACCGAAAGGTCAAAGATGAGATAGATACTGATGAATCTCCTTGCTGCTTGGAATTCCTCACTATCTTGATCTTCTGTTTGTTCAGATTAATGTGATGTTGAAGGAAATGTCCGATGAGGAGTTTGGACCTGGGATCAGCATCAGGGAGTACTCATTATTTGAAAATCCATCAATGCCGCAAGAGGTGTTCCATTAGCTTCTTACCTTGATCACATAAAAGCTTGCATGCATCATATAATTTGCAGATTAATTCTCTCTTATTATTCTTTCAGGTTAAAAAGTCATGGCTTAATGTACATCTCTGCCAAGAAGGGTCACCGAGCTGTCAGGTTAACAGTACAAGTCAAAATGGGGTTCTCAAACTTCCCAAACATAGTACAGAAGAAACGGTAATTCTGATTTTTCTCTTTCCTGTCTTTGAGCCTTAGTGAGCTTATTGTCATCAAATAGAAATAGTCGTTCAACTTCTAAACTTCGTTTATTATAAACAGTTGAAGACGGCATTCTCCAAGTTTAAGGATGTGAAAGTAATTCAGTTCTCATCAATGCAAGATCCCTTCGATGGTTTTACGGACAAGGTAATATCCCCCTAGTTTCCTCCCCCTCAATCATTCTCTATGTATAGCTTTCCATGAACTAAGACGGAGAATAACGTGTACTGAATTTGTATCAGACAAGGGAAGAACAATTCAGGAATCGTGTGAAGCGGTATGTAGGCATTTGGTGTTGCGTGGAGAATCACACACCAGGTCACATATACTATGATATGTATTGGGATGAGAAACCTGGTTGGAAAGCAGCAGCTCCCAACTCTACAAAAGACGATCATCCGCCTTGGTGAGGTGTTGGACTCTATTAGTATTATCCTCGGACAACTGGGAAAAATTGCTGCAATTCAAGAGGGATGTACCATTGTTTCATAGAGAATGTACTTTTGAATCTGTAGGATAGAACATATGTGCTTTTTTTTCAGTACACAAGCGAAAAATTTTGATTGTTCAAACATTCAAAAGTACAAAAAAACGAAAGTGTATAATTTTGATCTGAGTTAAGATTACTGTTAATCAAATGGTTATTTATCACTGATAAGTTTGATAACAGTAAACTGTTAAGACTGGGGTTGATAATGTTGAAGCAAATCTGTCGAACTTAACCCAACACGAAGCTCAGTAATGGAGGAAAAAAATAACAGGGAAGAAAGAAGAGAAAACCGTGAAACTGTTTGCAGAGAAAAAGTTGATGGATTTTTTATTTCATGCGTTAAATGGCCTTATATAGGCTCACACATTTTATGGAATCATATTTTCACAAAATCATTAGCATAGTTCTACTAAACCAATTCTCCTAAACTCTAGGAAAACAAATCTTTACTATAAAATATCACAAATTAATTAAATAACAAAGTAACAACTAGAAAATAGGTACTGTAAGACTTGGTTAAAATAAAGAAAATAGGGTGTTACAAGACTTGGTCAAAATAAAGAAAATAGGCTGACGTTGTAGACTCTAACACCTCTTCTTGACATCAGCTCTAGTTTTAGCCATGCCTAGGTGCTGACAAAAACTTTCAAACTTATTGATACTTGATCCTTTTTTGAACAAACCTGCAATTTGCTGCTCTGTTTTAATATACTCCAACTCAATCTTTTCTTGCAACACTCTTCTATGATAAAGTGATAATGTATTTTCACACGCTTAGTCCTTGCATGAAAAATAAAATTTTTAGCAAATTGATCACTAATTGATTGTCAAGGTATACGAAAACTGAATAGCCAACTGATTGAGGTAAATCCTCCATCAATCGCATAAGTCATGTACTCTCTTGAGCTGCAACAGTTGTTGTCCGATACTCTGCTTCTGTTGTTGATAAAGATATTATTGGCTGCCTTTTTTGCTACACCAAGAAATTGCTCTAACTCCAAGCTTAAACACAAAGCTAGTAGTTGAACGATGTGTATCATGATCTCCTGCATAATCAGAGTCACGGTAACCGACCAACTTGCATTCTTCACCTTTCTTGTACAAAGATCATCATCAATTGTACTTTTTGTGGAATTAACTCTACAATTATTAATTTAATTAGTGTAATGCAAAGATGAATAACTTCTACGTTACAAAGGAGATGTGAATACATCTAAACATCCGTTCTAATAGAATTAAGTAACATGTGAAGTAATGGTTTTTTAATATCATTAAATATAACTCTTGCAACTCCACTTTCAAATACTATATAAAGGGTGTCTTTGGAGAAGATAAAAATACACCACATAAAGAAAGAAACAATATTCCTCCTTTCCTCTTCCTCTTGAATTGTTTTGGGCAACCTCCAAACTTTCAGCCATGAGTGCACGTGTTTGGAAGTAGCTGTGGAACCTTGGGGAGCGACCGGCTAGAAGAATTTGTACTGGAGTCGGGCCGAAATCGCTTTCAAGGCAGTGGCTTGCCACGACACAGTGTTTGTGACAACTCTTTTACTATTATTAATTCAGTTCCAATATCAATATTGTAGAACTTTTACCAACAATTTAAAAGCGATTTCCTTACATACAATATTGATAAATGGCTATTTTTTTGAACAAAACTTTTCTTGATTTGTCAAAGCTAGAGCCATTGGACGGAAATAATTTTAAACGTTGGTCATAAAAACTTCTGTTTTTTTTCAAACAATTAGAAGTTGATTATGTTTTGTTTAATGAACCTCCAACTGATGGTTCTAACATTACTACTGGATCTAACACTGTTGTGGTTGATGACATTGCTAAAAAGAAATTTGAAAAGGATAACAAAACAGTTAGAGGACATTTGTTGAACCATATGACTAATCATTTGTTTGATTTATTTGTTACCTATAAATCTGCTAAAGAAATATGAGACAGTTTAGAAAAGAAATATGGTGCCGATGATGCAGGAAAGAAAAAATATGTGTCGGACAATGGATTAAATTCCAAATGATTGACAATAAATCAATCATGGAACAAGTCCACGAATATGAAAATTTAACTGTTGATGTTCTCAATGAGGGCATGAAGATGTGTGAGATTCTTCAGGCTAATGTTTTGCTTGAAAAATTTCCTCCATCCTGGAGTGATTACAGAAATCAATTGAAACATAAGAAAAAAAATTTAACTCTCCAAGAACTTATAAGTTACATGAGAACAGAGGAGGCAAACCGTCTCAAAGATAAGATGGAAGCTCTGTCTCTTAATTCTTCTAAAGCTAACCTTGTGGAATCTTCTTGTACTATTACAAAAGACAGGTACGAAGGAAAACAAAAGAATGTTCAGAATAAGGAACAAGTGAAAAAGAAAAATAATTTCAACAAGCCAGAGAGTCAAATTAAAAAATCAAAAGGGCCTTGTTTTGTTTGCGGAAAACTTGGCCACAGGGTTGTCCAGTGTTATCTAAGAAAAGGACAAAAGTCAAAACAGGAAGGACAAGGTGATGCCCAAGCTCATCTTATAGAGGGTGATGAAGTGATTGTTGCAGTAATCGTCGAGGCAAATCAGGTAGCTAACAAGACTGATTGGGTGTTGGACACAGGCGCTTCAAGACATTTTTGCGCTAACAAAGAATTATTCCATGACTTTGAGGAATCCACCGATGGCGAGTGCGTCTACATGGGTAACTCCACTATTGCTGGAGTTATGGGTAAAAGAAAATTTTTACTTAAATTAACTTCTGAAAAAATATTATTCTTGAACAATGTTCTGTATGTTCCCTCGCTCCGTAGAAACTTAGTTTCTGGAGCACTTCTCAACAAAGTAGGCCTTAAATTTATTTTTGAAGCTGATAAAATAATTATTTCACGTGGAGAAAACTTTGCTGGGAAGGGATATCTTAGTGGGGGCTTATTTGTGCTGAACATTGATCAAGAGATTGTCAATAATGGAAATATTCCTAATTCTGCTTATATTGCTGAGTCTATTAATTTATGACATGATAAGCTAGGTCATGTTAATATTACTTCTCTTAAAAGACTTAGAAAAATGGGATTAATTCCTACAGTAAATATTGATGATATTTCTAAATGTCCTGTGTGTGTAGAAGCAAAGCATGCTAAGAAACCTTTTAAATATGTTACTAGTAGAAAGACTGAATTGCTTGAACTAGTACATTCAGACTTAGCAAATTTTAAGAACACTATTAGTAAAGGTGGAAAGAAGTATTACATTACTTTTGTTGATGACTTTTCTAGGTACACTGAGGTATACCTCCTTAAGTCTAAAAATGAGGCTGAAAGCATGTTTTTAAAATTCAAAGCAGAAGTAGAAAATCAATTAGACAGGAAAATCAAGAGATTTAGATCTGACAGGGGCGGTGAATATAATACTAAAACTCTAGAAGATTTTTGTGAGAAAAATGGTATAATCCATGAGTTTAGTGCTCCTTATACTCCCCAATAAAATGGTGTAGCTGAATGAAAGAATAGAACTCTTAAGAAAATAATGAATTCTATGCTTTTAAGCTCAGGTCTACCTGACTGTATGTGGGGGAAAGCTGTCTTATCTGCATGTTATATTCTTAATAGAGTCCCTCATAAAAAGTTAGACAAGACATCATATGAGTTATGAAAAGGGTTTGCCCCTAACTTGAAATTTCTGAAAGTGTGAGGGTGTTTGCTAAGGTCGGTCTACCTGATTTTAGACGAATAAATATAGGCTCTAAGACTTTTGATACTGTATTTATTGGTTGTTCTCAAAATAGTGTTGCATATAGATTTATGTCATTAAATGATTATTCTATTTGTGAATCTAGAGATGCATAATTTTTTAGCATATTTTTCCTTTGAAAAATCATGTGCCTAGTGATGTGCAAAATAATACTTCTGTATCTATGTCTGTTAACTCTCATGTTATGTCTGCTTCTAATATTAATGCTAATGAGCATGAAAATGAACTTAGAAGGAGTAAAAGACGTAGAATTGAGACTAGTTTTGGTCCTGATTTTATCACCACCTTCTTAACTGAGGGTTTTGATATTGATACTTTAAATTATTAATTAGTGTCTATCTACTTAATAGAAGAAAACCCTAAAACTTATGATGAAGCAATGAGTTCAATAGATGCAATATTTTGGAAAGAGGCTATTAAAAGTGAATTAGACTCTATTGTCTCTAATAACACGTGGGACTTGTATGATTTTCCTAAAGTTTGTAAACCCATAAGTAGCAAGTGGATATTTAAGAATAAATTGAGGCCTGATGGTACAATTGATAAATATAAGGTTAGACTTGTGATTAGGGGCTTTAACCAAAAGAAAGGTATTGATTATTTTGATACTTATTCTCCTGTGACTAAAATAGTGACCATTAGGACTCTTATTGCTCTAGCCGCTATTCATAATTTAGTGGTACACCAAATGGATGCTAAAACTGTATTTTTATATGGTGATTTAGAGGAAGAGATTTATATGACGCAACCTGAGGGTTTTGTGGTCCCAGGACAAGAAGATAAAGTATGCAAATTGAGAAAGTCCTTATATAGACTTAAGCAGGCACCTAAGCAGTGGTATGAAAAATTTAATTTCACATTATTAGATAATGGCTTTGTTGTTAATTCATCTGATACCTGTGTTTATTATAAAATGATAGGATCAGATTGTGTGATTATATGTTTATATGTGGATGACATGTTAATCTTTGGCCCTAATGTGAATGTTGCTAATGAGACTAAGAAATTTTTATTTTCTAAATTTGAAATGAAAAACCTTGGAGAAATTGATGTGATTTTAGGGATTAAAATCAAAAGAAGTGTTAATGGTTTCTCTTTGCGTCAGTCTCACTATATTAAAAAGATGTTGAAAAGGTTTGATTATTTTGATGTAGTTTCAGTGAGAACTCCTTATGATCCTAGCATATACTTGAAAAAGAATAGAGATTCTAGTGTTTCTCAAACTGAATATGCTAAAATAATTGGGAGTGTAATGTTTCTCATGAACTATACTCGGCCTGATATAGCTTATGCTATTAGTAGATTGAGTAGATATACTCTTAATCCCTATAGTGAACACTGAAATGCTCTTCATCGTTTGTTAAGGTATCTGAGAGGTACTAGAGATTGGTGTTTGCATTTTAATAAATTTCCTGCTGTTTTAGAAGGTTTTTGTGATGCAAACTGGGTGACTGACAATGATGAAGTTAGCTCTACCAGTGACTATGTGTTTACTTTGGGTACAGGTGCTATTTCATGGAAGTCTTCAAAGAAGACTTATAACACGTTCTACCATGGAATCTGAATTCATTGCTCTCGAGTTGGCAGGGCAAGAAGCTGAGTGGCTGAGAAATCTTTTGACAGATATTCCTTTATGGGGAAGACAAATGTCACCAGTCACTTTACATTGTGACTCACAGGCGGCAATTGGGATTGCTAAAAAATAGTGTATACAATGATAAAAAGAGACATATTCACATTAGACATGGTGCAGTTAAACAATTGTTGAAACATGATATTATTTTCTTGAAATATGTAAGATCTGAAAGAAATTTGGCGGATCCTATGACCAAGGGTTTGACAAAGAAAATGGTCCTTGAATCATCGAGGAGGATGGTGCTAAAGCCCATGAATTGAGGTAATATGGTGGATACCTATTTGTGGTCAAACGAAGCCATATAGGCCTTCAATAAACACTACATATACTATCCATATGGCGTGAGGTAGTGTATTATAAGATTGAGATTTTTTTGCTCTTAATGATCCATAGCCTTAAGGTGGTCTATGGGATAGACTTGATGGATCACCTACGTGAGTATAAAAGGTTGGTCACCTTTTATGAAAGACTTGGGTTAACTTTCTAGAGCACTCATGAGACCCAAGGTTTGTGTGCATGACCATAAACACACTTTGTAGTATCGCGGAGGTTGCCTAAAATCAAGGATATGGTATGTGTTGTGGGGGTCTCAACTTATGTCCATCTAGTTCAAGAGTACTTCACTTTTTGGATATTTGTTGTTGCCTCATATCACTACGTGTCAATTTAAATTGAAAGATATTGACACTTAAGTACGTGTTCCTTCCTTTTACCCAGAATTTATTCTTATTCTTTATCTTTGCATTAGTGGAAACTGTGGAATTAAATCTACAGTTATTAATTTAATTAGTGTAATGCAAAAATGAATAACTTCTACGTTACAAAGGAGATGTGAATACATCTAAACATCCGTTCTAATAGAATTAAGTAATATGTGAAATAATGGTTCTTTAATACCATTAAATATAACTCTTACAACTCCACTTTCAAATACTATATAAAGGGTGTCTTTGGAGAAGATAAAAATACACCACATAAAGAAAGAAACAATATTCCTCCTTTCCTCTTCCTCTTGAATTGTTTTGGGCAAACCTCCAAACTTTTAGCCACGAGTGCACGTGTTTGGAAGTAGCTGTGGAACCTTGGGGAGCGACCGACTAGAAGGATTTGCACCGGAGTCGAGCCGAAATCGCTTTCAAGGAAGTGGCTTGCCACAACACAGTGTTTGTGACAACTCTTTTACTATTATTAATTCAGTTCCAATATCAATATTGTTGTACTTTTACCAACACTTTTCACATATCTTAGCATTTGCCGAACAACCTCCATATGGTGCTTCTTTGGATTGTGCATGTAGCGACTCATCACACCAATTATAAAAAAATATCAGGTCGAGTCTGAATTAAATAAATCAGACTATCTATCAATTATCGATACATCATCACATCTTTTAAATCTTTTCCTTCGTGTGCGCACATCTTGACATTTGGTTCGATTGGAGTTGCAATTGGCTTGCACTCCCAGCATTTCAAATTTCTTCAACAAATCTCTAGAATACTTTTGATGATGAAGATAAATTCCTCCTTGAGCACGATCACTCTTCAGTCTAAGAAAATGATTAAGTTGTTCAAGTTTTTCAGATGAAATCAGACAAATAAATTTTTCTTTGTTTGGAGAATTTCATCTTTATTATCACCAGTTACAATCAAATAGTCGACATATACCAGTACTATAACTTTCTTTCCTCTATCGACTTTGAAAAATAAATTTGAATCTGTAAATATAATAAAATAAATAACCACTTTGAGTTAAAAATTTAACAATTTTACCATACCGTATCCGCGACAATTGCTTCAATCCGTAACGCGCCTTCCTCAGCTTACAAACATACCCAGGGTGTTCTTAGTTCTGAAAATTCATTAGTTGATCCATGTAAATCTCCTAATCCATCTCAGTAGAAATGCATTATTAACGTCCATCTGCCACAAGTTTTAATCTTGGCTAGCAACAAGTGCAAGTAATATTCGTACAGCTGTAAACTTAGCCACTAGACTGAAAGTTTCATCATAATTCAAATTATATTCTTGAGTAAATATCCAAGCTACCAAACGAGCTTTATGCCCCTCTATCAATTTATTTGCGCGACGTTTTATTTTATAAACCCATTTGCAAGATATAAGCTTCACATCTTTTGACTTCGACACAAGTTCTCAAGTTTGATTTTGTTCTAATGCAGCAATCTTCTCCTCCATTGCTTAATTCCACGCTAAGTGTTAAGCTACTTCTTCAAAGCTTTTAGGTTCTTTTTTCAGACTCATCTTTTATTGTTGTCGCATTGACATATTTAGGGTTTTGCCTCCGAACCCATTCTTACTTCTTATCTGGGACTGTGAAGCAGTTGATGCTTCTCTGTCACTTGTATCACTGCCTTCACATGATGGCTGCTAAATAACTAATTGCTCAAAATTATCAATTGCACCGTATTCAACATTGACATTTTCACTTGATCGAAATTAGCAATTTGCAACTTATTTTTAAATCAGTTTGATCTGATAATATCTCTTTTTCTATAAATCACCATAAAGAGGTTTCATCAAATAAAACATTCTATGATGTCTAACACCTTCCAATTGTAGGATCACAACATTTTCACCCTTTTTTTAATTATCGTACCCTACAAAAATACCTCTAACAATTTTCTTGTTCATTTTGCTACATAATTAATTTGATATAAAAATATAGCATACACATTCAAATACTCGTAGATAATTGGCATTAGCTTTTATATTTCACAACTTCTCAAAAGGTGAAAGAAAGCTTAACCTTTGTTGAGGAAGTCTATTGATGTCATGCGTTGCAGTCCTTATTGCTTCTATCCAAAATCTTTTTGAAACATTCTTGGCATGTAACATAGTGCCGTATATTTCTACTAAATGTTTCTTTTTTCTCTCTATGATGTCATTTTGTTGCAGCATGTAGGCACATGCATATTTATGATGGATTTCACATTTTCTTTGATAGTGAGAGAAGTTAGTTTAATTGTATTCGCCTCTGTTATTTATTCTTAAACAATAAATTCGCTTGTCCACTTCTTCCTTAACTGTTTCCTTAAATTCTTTAAACTTAGAGAAAGAATTAGTTTTCTTTCATAAAAAAAAATCAAACATACCTAGAGAAATTATTAATAAAGGTCACCATGTACTTTATTTCACCGGTTAATAATTCCTTGATCAGTCCAAACACATCAGAATGAACTAATTGTAGTGGTTCATCAACTTTAAATTTGAACTCTTCAAACAACAATTGATGAGTTTTACCATATTGGCATTCTGAACAAACAATGTTTGTTCTTACTTCAAGTTTAGAAAAACCCTTGATCATTGACTTCTTCATAATTACACTTAGATTGAAATAACTCACGTGATCCAATCTCATATGCCACAAATCAGCAGTCTCATTATTTTTTATCTTTTCTACATACACAGACATCACATACACTGACTCTAATCAACACCCTATCATAATTGAATTTTTTGAATTCTTGAGATACTGATATATCTCCCGTCATTAGGATTAAACAGAAAATAATTTTCTAATATTGTTAATTGTGACACTAAAAGCAAATTTTTCTTTATACCGGCCGAAATATGATAGACATTTGGGAATAATGGGCAAAGAAGGAATCCTCCAAAACTAATTTGCTAAATACCCACTTAATTTTTTTTTGATTTATCTTTTAGGTTTAGGATGTAAAAAGTGGGAAAAAGTGGAAAAAGTGGGGCCTACACATGGGCCAAGGGACCAATTCATCATTTTTACAACTTTACAAATTTAATATAATACACCTAACACCCTCCACTTATTCCAATATTAAAAAAAGCTCACCCTCTCTCTCCTCTTTAATTCTCAACTCTCGTTTTTGAAACTACTTCTCCCAAAAATGCCATTTTCGTTTCGTCTTCTTCTCCAGCTGCTAAGGGGTCGTTGTTTCTTCGCAAGGTTAGTTAAAATCAAGTTTCGATCATTTCTAGATCCATTTAAATATTTTTTTTTGCTAATCAATTCGTAGTGATGTAGAATTTTATTTTATTTTTCGAATTTGGTGTTTTGGCTTAGTCGTGGTTTTTTTAGCAACGAAGTGTTGATGGTAGGATAATAGTTGTTTGAAGAGTTATTTTGACATTTTGATTTGAACAGCGATCTGTTTCTGTCCGTAGACTCGTGGTCTATCCGTAGACCCGTGGTCTATGAAATGAGAATGCCCTAGATTGAAATCAATTTTAAGACGTATGAAATTCTTTTAAAACATGATTGCTGAAATAGTGAAAATTGAAATATTAATAACTAATTAGTTTGATTAGGTGCACTAGTTTGATTTTTAGCAATTGTTGTGTTTTGATATTTCATGTTGCATTTTAGTTTAGTTATTATATGTTTGTGTAGTGAACTGTTTAATGGTGGGGTGTTTGTTAACTTTTTTGTGGGGTTTTCATTTGAGCATTGAGTTATTTCTGTTGATAGACTTGTGGTCTATGAACTGAAAATGAGAGATTTGTTCTTCAGGAGTAGATTGTGTTGAAAATGGGTAAAAAAATATCATTCCTAAACGCAAAGCCGGTACCACTGGTAGCAGTAGAAAAAAAAGAGCTGAGGCAGTTGGAATATCTCAAAAAGAAAGAAAATTGAAGAGTCGGTGTCCGAATCAGATTCGGAGTTAAAAGTGATAAGCGACTACGTCGATTCTAGTGAAGATGTTTCCAAGCGGAGTGTCAGTGGTGACAGTGAAGAGAGTAATAGTGATGATGGGGATAATGATTCCTTGTCCGTGCCATATCTTTCAAGGTGCATTTCCGTGGAGCGGTATGACCTTCGAACGATAATTGACGAGGTTCGATCTTTCCCAGCAAAGATATCGGTCAGATCAAGAATGACTGTTTATCGAGAATTTAAGCAAGTTCTTGTCGACCAAGAATTGAAGAAAAGATTCAAGCGGTCCTGTTTTGGACACCTGAGAAACTTGCCGGAACATCTCAAGTTCAATGGACAGTTGGTCCATTATTTGTTGTTGTGACGCATCAGGATCGATAAGATGCGTCATGAGATGTGGTTCTGCGTTAACAACAAGCCTGCCTGTTTTGGCTTGAAAGAGTTTTGTTTGATCATGTGGCTGAACTGCTCATCATGCCCCAGTGAATAAAAAATGAAGAAGGTGTTAGCAAAGGGGGACAATTTTTGTTTTAAGGTGACCAAAAATAAAAATATCACGACGGCTAACTTGTTACACTTGATCAGAGGAAATAAGCTGAACGAGTTCTTGCATACTATGTTACTTGCAAGAGATTCGACGAAGGTTGTCGACACAAAACTGATTCGAATAGTTGATTCGTTGAGTTTCTTCAAGAAGTATCCGTGGGGGAAAAAGACATTTCAACTGACCATAGAGTATCTAAAGAAGAAAAGTGACCTGAAGAAGCAGATGGAAGTATTTGATGAGAAACAGAAGGCATCATATACTCTATTCGGATTTCCCTGGGCATTGACGGTATCTACCATAAACCCTTCAGTGAGTTTATCGTAGATTCTCATTTTATTTATACTCTGTCATAGATTCTGATTTATTTTTTTCACTGTTGTACTGCTTACAGATTTGGATCTATGAGGCCTTTCCTCATCTTGGAAAATTTGCTGGAAAATCAATGGATGAGCTCTTTCCCATATCCCGCATCCTCAGATGGCACACTACAAAAAGTGATAAGATAATCGAAGGCGACCCATTCAAGTATAAAGGAAAAGTTATCGAGGTATAAACTTATTTTCTAATAATCAATAATACTACCGTTGTATCGAATGTTATGTAATTGTTAATTGATATTTTGTAGAACGTGCACCCGTACATCATCCCTATTATTCGTGAGACAAAGATGGATTACATAATTACGTTTGAGCCATATACGGATGAGGTGAAGAATAACGTCCTCGATGGCTTGAAGAAAGATTTAGAAGGGGTGATTGTCCTTACTTCAAATGAGGACAGTGATGATGACGGGGATTTGGGTGGTAACCCCGTTGGAGTAGGCATTGGTAATGATGATTCTCTGATAACCTTCAAAGATGCAGCGGGAACCTCATCTCCTGGGGATCTTCATAAGCGTGTTGTTGCGCTCGAGGAAGCGGTGTTGGATATTGCTTCCTATAGAGAGAAAAAAATGAAGAAAAAGGAAAAGGATGAGCGACAACACGAGCGAGGTAACTTCATTCAATAATTGATATTGTTAATGAATTTTCAGCTTTAAATATTAGTAACACTTTGTAATATGATGATACAGTGCATGTGGACCTTCATGAATTGGAGAGGAATGAAAACGGAGAAAAAAAGAGCAAAATGGATGAGTTGGCCTCTGTTGTGGCAGAAGAGGAAAAAAAAAGAAGAGAAGGATGAAGAATAAGAAATGAAAGAAGATAAGAGCCAAGAAGAAGGTGGAAAAGTAGCACCTGTAGAAGCAGAAGAAGAAGCGATAGTAGATGAACAAGAAGGCGAGAAAAAAGAAAAAGTTGATGAAGAAGAAGCTAACAAAGATGACAAAGATGACAAAGAAGAAGTTGAGAAAGAAGCAGCAGGTGAACGAAATGAAGAAACTGAGGAAGAAACAACTGCTGCAGGAGAAGAAAGAGAAGAAGGTGTGGAAGAAAAGGAAACTGAAGAAGCACCAGCTACTGCAGATGCTGATAAAGAAGGAGAAGAAGGTGAGAATGAAGAAATAGCTGCAACTGTTGAGAAAAAAAGAGCCGAAGATGACTAAAAAGATATGGTCATGGACATTGTTGATGAAATCAACAGTAACACTTATGTTGATTAGGAATTTAGGGAAAAAGACATTTGAATCCTAAGCCGTTTAATGTGTTGTTGAATGATGAGTTGTTGAATGATGAGTTGTTAGGATATGAATTTTTTTTTAAGTTCACAAATATTTGGTGGTAGGATATGACAATTATTCTTTTATTTTATGAAACTTGTTTTGATTCTGCACTGAATCTGTTGCTATTAAACTGATTTGTGGCATGAAATTTGAATATGCAGGGTGTGGTCATAGTTGGTACAGTGTATGCTTGATATCATAGAAGGCATACTTAATATTTCATATACCGTATGCATAGTCTATCATTATCCTGCTAGTCGAATTGAAGTTGAGGTGTTGTTTCATTGACTATGATTCTATCAAAAATAGTATTAACATTATAGAAAAATAGAACTATTATTATTTATTCAATATCACTACATCCATGTTACACTTTTCCAAAGAACGAATACTAGCATTATAGCACATAACATCATTTTTAGGACATTCTCACTTTCTTCGGCCAAAATCAATTTTTGTTTTAGTTGATTGCTCTTTATTTGGGTGTCATGTAGCAATATTTTAAAGTGATCCCTCTGTTCTTCGGCTTCTTTAAGTCATGAGAAAATCTTTATTTTCTTCGCATTGTTGGAGCCTTTGTAGTAGATTAAATTTTGTCAAGCCTTGAAAATTTGATGTCTTGAGTTCCGGACTCAACGTTGATGGACTGGTTGGAGGTGATAGCTCATTAAGCCATTTAAAAAATGAACATGCGCCATTATCCTAGAAAAAATAATAATAATTACATAACGATTAACTTAACTTTAAAAAAAATAAAATACCTCACCTTCGCAATTGCACAATTATAAAATTTGCGACCTGTATTTGAATATGTGCGTGACGTCCTCAAGATAGCCGCATTCCCACAATGACAAATTAGAGTATTTTTAGAATTGGCTGTTTGAGATGCTTGCGACATTGTAGAATTTTTAAAAACAAAATAAAGTGAATGAAATAAAATAATAAGAGATGGACACCTTATATATGAAGTAAAAATGAAATGCTAACACTGATGGCTTACAAAAGTAGCCATTTATTACCGTTGAAAAAGTAATTTTTCTATTTTGAACTGGTGGTGACACTTAATAGACCGTCGTAGATGATGACCTATGTTAGCCATCGATTTGTATGGTCTACCGTAGACTTACACCTTTAGTAGTGCATCGATTGATATCCTGATTATGCGTAGACTACAGTGATCTATGTATAGACCATCACTTGGATGTAGTTAAAAAATGAATAAATAAATTAAAAATTATTTAAATAGATAATCACATGTTTTGTGGCTGGTGGAAGAAAATAATTAAATTAAAAATAATTTAAATAGATAATGACATGTTTTGGGATGATGGAAGAAAGTAATTTAATTAAAAAAGATTTAAATAGATAATCTTGGAGTGGTGGTGACACTTAATAGACCGTCATAGATCATGACCTATGTCAGCCATCAATTAGTTTGATCTACCGTAGACTTACATCTTTAGTAGTGCATCGATTGATATCATGATTATGCGTAGACCATGGTGATCTATGTACACTGTTATTGACCATCACTCGGATGTAGTTAAAAAATAAATAAATAAATTAAAAATAAATATAGTGTGAATTTCTACACATGTGAAGGAGTGTAAGCAAGTCACATAATCATATTAGAGGTTAAACAAATTATAGAGGGGTGAATTAAGGAGTGTGTGGATGGGTTGTGGTTAAATGTTCAATATTCTAAGAGTGATTTTTGTCAAAGCACAAGTATGTATTGAGGATATGATTGTTCTACCACTATCAATTCCACACACTCTTTTGATTTAGGGGTGGTGATGGAAGGAGCATGTGGAATGTGTAGTCATCAAATACAATACACATCCTCAAAACATACTTGTTCTTTGACAAACATTACTCTTAGAATATTGAACATTCAACCACTACCCATTCACACACTCCTTAATTCACCCCTCCCTAATTTGTTTAACATCTAATATGATTGTGACTTGCTTACACTCCTTCACATGTGTAGAAATCTACACTACATTTATTTTTAATTTATTTATTCATTTTTTAACTACATCCAAGTGATGGTCTATAACAGTGTACATAAATCACCATGGTCTATGCATAATCATGATATCAATCGATGCACTACTAAAGGTGTAAGTCTACGATAGACAAGACTAATCGATGACTGACATAGGTCATGATCTACGACGGTCTATTAAGTGTCACCACCACTCCAAGATTATCTATTTAAATCTTTTTTAATAAATTACTTTCTTTCACCAGCCCCAAAACATGTCATTATCTATTTAAATCATTTTAATTTAATTATTTTCTTCCACCAGCCACAAAACATGTGATTATCTATTTAAAAAGCATGTGATTATCTATTTAAAAAACATGTGATTATCTATTTAAATTATTTTCTTCCACCAATCCCAAAATATGTGACTATCTATTTAAATTATTTTTAATTTAATTATTTTCTTCCTCAAGCCCCAAAATATGTTTTTATCTATTTTAATTTAATCGATGACCCATCGATTCACATAGTCTATGATCGACTAATATGTACAGTCGAGGAAATACCGAGTATACAATCGACGATAGGCTATATATTAATTTTTACTCTTCAGAAAATTAGTCAAGCTCAAGCTAAGCTACAGTACTGTAATTTGAACAAGGCATACATATTTGATTCGAGTTTTTATTTGTATAGAAGAATAACCGCCATATAAAAAAATAAGGGATCACAACAAAGATTGTAAACACAATGTTAAAACAAACTGAAACATACTTATATTAAACTTGTTCATTGCATTACATAATAATATTTACAGCAAAAAGGAAAAAATTGAAGAAGCTTTCTTCTAACAAGATACTACAAGAAAGCTTCTTCAGCAATGAACAAACCAAAAAAAATTAAAAACATAAACTAAAATAACAAAGTAAACTAAATTATGGAGATGGTGGGAGGGTGATGTAGTCATTGCCGTCCATTCCAAGACGCTCCAGAATTGCTCGGAGGAGCAATTCGGCGGAGCTCACGCTCCAAGTACTGTTGATCTTCTCCCATGCCACGGAAAAGACAGTCAAAGTCATTTCGAAGAAGCAGCAGATCATAGTGACGAGGGGGGCTCGTCTGATTGGGCGAAGGGCAATTCTACGACCAAACATGATTTCAGTTTTGGGTGAAGAAGAAGAAGAAGAAGAGGGTTTTTGATATTTTGAGTTTAGGGACAAGTGAAGGGTTACGTAGAAATAGGCCCTGTACTTATAAACCTATAGATGACGTCCTTTCATATGTCCACCCAATAGTTAGTCGACGTGTTTGAGAAGAGAAAATGCTTGGTTTGCGTATACCAACAGTTTTTCTCTTGAACAGACGCTTTTTGCAGCTTTTCATTAAATGAGAACAGGAAACAAGGGAAATAATGATTCATTGCATCGATTGGAGAGATAAGACGGGAAAATGACCAAGATAGAGTGTTAAATGAGGAATAATATAATCAATACATAATATTTTGTAGACCTTGAGAAATATACACCATAGACGTTACGTAGTCTATCGTAGACAATGATTTAGGTCTATTACAACTGAAGGTTAAAATCTACAGAAATGCATATTTAGCCACCAAAACAATAGCTTTACAACTGAAGCTAAAAAAAAGCCTATTTATGATTTGATGGTCATTCTACACGTGGTTCTTTTGTGCCTGGATTTCTTGCATATTGAACACCTATTCCTCCTTTTGGACTTGAGTGTCTCACCGATGCCCTTAGTGCGTTTGAATTTCTTCCTTCCGAGTTTGGGATCGTAGGGGGTGAAGAAATTTTAGTGTCTAGCAATTTCTGTGGCACAGTCCATTTGGCCTTTGGAGGGACAACATTAATTGCTTCCGAGTATGCGACGAGGTAACTTTCAAATTTATAAATTGGCGAAGAGTAGTCGTAGATGGAGTTATCATAACCTTCGCCATCGCCATACTTTGCTCACAAAGCTACCATTGCATGTTCGCACGACATTTTCACCAAGTCAAATTTTCGACAAGAACAACTCCTCTTCAAGAGATTGACCTTGGTAGTGATGCCGTTGCCGAACACCGTGTACTGGTCGAGAACCCCGTTTGGATTACTCACATACAGGGAATCGCCCGAGCTTTTATTATCCCTTAGGATCCTTTCCGCATAAGGCACAAATATATTCTCTTTACCATCGACAAAGGCATGCCGCTCCTTAAACTTTTCACCAAATTTTCTAGCAATTGAATTGAATATGTACGACACGGGGTACTCCCGTTCATCCATCAAAATCGAGTTGAGCGACTCGGCGATGTTTGTGGTCATCACGTCGTACCTATTGCCCGGAAAGTGTGCTCTACTCCATTTTTCAAAACCAAGCACATTTTCAAGGACATGTGCTGCATCGGGGCACTTACTTTTCAATTCCATAAAATTATCGCTAAACTCATCAAAGGAATAAGCCTTTGTCGCGGTATAGAATAGATAAAGATGTTCTCCGCCGTGTTGATTTACGCGAAGATTCTCAGCGAGGTGCCTCATGCAAAGTCCGTGATGTGCACGACTGTATACACGGGAGAAGGCATTGGCGATGCTAATGTGCCTGACGGAGATGACACATAGATCTGGTTTATCTTCTATGATAGACTTCAGCTTCTGGAGAAGAAGGTCCAAGAAGCATCGTTCTCTTTATCGACGATAAAAAAGGCAATCGAAAAGATATGATTTTCAGTGTCCTGTGCAACGACACTCAACAGAACGCCCCCGTACTTGCCATATAAATGTGTGCCATCGACGACAATTACCTTTCTCATGTGGGCACATCCCCGTATGCAAGCTCCGAATGCTAAGAAGTAGTAAACGAATGATTCATCCATCCGGTTTACCATGATAGAGTAAGAAGACCCGGGATTTAATAACTCCACCATGTGGGAAAAAGCCGGCAAGCAAGTATATCCATGCTCCGGTGTCCCGCGAATGATGTTCTCCGCAATTACACTTTCTTTTCAACACATCCAATAGCTTGTGTTGCAACGCAACTCCTTAAACACAATCCTTTGAATTTCTCTTATGCTTGAACCCTTACGATTCCGAAAATGATTTACGCATACTGAAGCAATCAATTCGGATGAGACTTTCTTATGCCTGCGTGTGGCGTGTTCAACACTGTACGTGTGCAACCCGACATACTTGTATATGCGAAATCTGTCTGAGGTCTCATACTTTTTTGCCCGCAACAACCGGCCACAACCACGAGATAAATATTTTGCCTTAATCAATTTCGTGCAGCTTTTCTCCATATAATAATCAAAAGACTGCTTCGTCGTTGCTGTGTCCAGTAGTATTTTTAGCTCTTTCTTATCGGCGATTGTTTGACCACAACAGAAATTGGTTCCATTGGAGAAGGAGTTTCCTGGTTGTGATACCGTTCCACGGTCTTCTTCATCATCTTGCGAGTCCAATGAAAAGTCTTCCATATCAAGTCGACTGTCGAGCGCCGCGATGGGGGTGTTGATGAGTTCAACGGTCCTTCAAAGGACTTCTCAACCACATTTATCCTCAAAATAGGCCTAAAGCCATCTGCATCAGCATCCATTATGTATGTCAGTACACGTACATCACTATTTATGATTGTAGGATTCACCTTTTCCCTCGAATGCATTAGATAACTAATAACCACGTCGCTCAGTGCGCAATATAGATCCCCGTTGTGCATTACGCTTGCAACGAATTTGTCGTACGAACTGTTGTGGTGAACAAGAATGGGAATTGTCACCTTGGTAAATGATCTTCATTTTCAACATTTGGGAGTCTCCACCCATTCAACTATGAAATCACCAGAAACCAGAATAAATTTTGCAATAGACATCCTAAAATTAAGCTTTGATCGACGGTAGATTATGCTTACGGTCTATGCCGGGTTATATGCACGGTCTATGACTGACGATGATGGGTCGATGGCTGCGCAGATATCCGTACAATAACTTGAAATTGCAAATATTGCTTCTAATCAATGATTGTTGGGTTTATGGAAAAGAGAAATAAATTTGGAGTCGCCTGAGATACTGTAATGCACTTTCTAAAGTGGTTTTGAGTAATGTGAGTGATTTAAAGTTTTTTAACAATGGTGGAAAGCGTGTTTGAGAAGATAGGAAACAAATGAGGTAACAATGGATGCAATGGACAAGCTTATGATGTTTGTGGACTGATTTACAACTGATTGCCGAAAAATAACGCCGGAAAAGTGGCCGGAATCGGAGCTTTTTGGAGGAAAAAATAATCACCTTCTATTTTTAGCTTTTGAATTTATTTTTTTAAAATATTTTTGAAAAAACTAGATATTTTTGTATATATAATGGTAGATAATGGAGTGGGTTGAAGTGTATTATTAGAAACTTGTGAGTGAATTTATTAAGTTGGAAGTACTGAATTAAAGTGAATTATTATAAAAGTTGGGGCTAAAATTATTAAGTTGAAAAAGTTAATGGTGAGGTGGAATTACGTGGGTATTTGGCAAAATAAATTTGATAAAAAATTGTTTTGGCATACTTGCCCTAGACATTTTGAAGTGACATCTAATGGGCCCCTTATTGAAGAGAAACCGTCGTCTTACCGATATGAACTATGGATAATCTTGAATTATTGGTTGTCACCACAATATGGACTATCCTTGTACACTGATGGATTTTACAATTTTTGCTTATCGCCTGTATTTGCACAATCTGAATTAACGACTCAGTCATTCTCATGATCAATTGCTTCAGATATTGTCGATGTAAGTGCTAAATCCTCCTCTTCTATAGGAAAAAATGCTTCAGCATCTCAAGCATCTTTCGTTTCAATGCTACTTTTCATAGACTTTTTCTTGAACCAACATTTCTTTTTCATATGACCCTTCTTCCTATAATTGTAATACTTTTCTTCAATTTTTTAGTCATTCTTGTGACTCGTTGAAACCCCTCTTGGGCAAAAAAAATTTCTTCTTAAGACTCATAAGTAGCATGATGCTTGGTATTCTTGCTTTTGTTGGTGTGGAGTGTTTCTTCCTTATTCTTCACAGAGAGTCTTGCCATTTGCTTCGCCATGAGTTCTTGACCTACAAGTATTCTTGACCTCAAATCATGAATAGTAATTTTTTAAATCCTGATTTCTTCAATTGGCGTTGTTGAATCCAAATCTAAAATTTCACGACATATCTTTTAACTTTGTAGAAGTAGCAATTATCATATCACGTTTCTTTATTAATAATAACTCCTTCTTCAAAAGCTGCAGTCCTGCATCTTTCTTCTTTAAGAAAAGAGCAGTGGGTCGGTCCCCTGCTTCTTTGGCTTTAAGCATCGGGAACATGCTCCAATACATCTTCATTGACTGTTATTTCAAGTGCAAATATTGTTTTGTCTGCTTTCATCTTTCACTTCAATAACATGCCATTTGCATTCTCTTTCACTGATTGTGTAGTTTTGCTTTCGTTGAGATCTTGATTTCGCATATAAGGCATTATACATATGGCCCATGTATTATAATTCTGGTTATTTAACTCTTTTGACTTCCGCCAGCTATTTGAAGATCATTCATTGTGCTGGCTTTCATATCAAGAGTCGAACTCAACACCAGAAGGCGAACCCAGACTTGACGGGTGCATCTTTATATTTAAATATAGTAATTAATAATGTCAAAGTTCGATATACAGTTCTTTGAAAACTTGTTAATTATAGTATTTTATAAGCAAAATTTTAATATTATTAAATATCATTAATTAGATTTAATATGACAAAAGTGTGTTATTCACCGTACTTAAATTCAACGCACTTTCATATTTTGAACAATAATAGAAAGTTTTTGAAAAATATGAAATTCGAGAGATTTGTTTGCTAGATGGTTGATGATAGGCGGATTTACACGCCTATATCAATATATTTTGCCCATATTTTAGCCTAGTTTTGAGAACAAATTATATATTTCATGCACTTTTAGTCCTTTTTCCTGTAAATGAGCTAACGAGCATGATTAGTAAAGTTTTAGGTATAAATGATGCAGAATTCAGCATTTTATGGCTTACTTGACGCAAAAGAAAGCTCACGAAGGAAGGGAAGGGAGTTTACACGCCTAAGGACCAAAACTGCTGCACGGAAAATCTGTCCCGGGCTAAAACAACAATTCTGAAGACTTTGGGGACTTACAGACACAAAGCTGGATTTTGACAATGATACATTAACCTAGTACAATTAGGTTATGTATTTCATTATTTTATGTGGATTATGATAATGTTACCTTAACCTAGTACATTTGGGTTAAGAATTTCATTAGTCTAGTAGGATTTAGTTATTTATTTCATTAGCTTAGTAGGATTAGGATATGGGTATTATAAATACCCTATCATGCTAGAGATTTTAGAACATCTTCTACTCCTCTATTATTCTACACTACAAACAATTCTACAACTCTTCTAATCTTTCCATTAATTCTAGTTTTCTTCTTCTATTCATCTATTCTTAATTTCCGCAACAAGAGAATCGTTACCTTGCTAAGGAATTCACGCCTCACGCCTACCACTTACGCTACACGAAATTAATCAATCTTGTGGTATAACAACAATGTCAATCGTGATCTCCTTCGCATTCATGGGTAACTAAACTTCTCTGTTGGGGTTATGGAAGCCGAATGAGTTACTATCTATTGCTGTGAGTTTGTGAGTTCGAGGCACGTATATTGCTTATATCATTATTCTCTTCATCTTAATCTACATTCTTTGTGGTTGCAAACGCAAGAATACGCCAGTCTAACATTTAACTTGTTCGAGAGAAAAGTTATTTGTCTGGAAAAGAGATAATGTCAAGGTAGTAGGACACCCTTTCCTATTAAAAAGCTAGTGCCGTAACTGGACTAACCTCTTGGAGAATTCGTACCGTTAGATATGCTTTAAGCTCGAGAGAGTTAAAGTGAAATAGTCCTTGTTTAGGTCGAGAGACGCTTGGATTTACCATCGACTACAATCCTCTATAAGCAATTGCATGTCAGAATTCTACACACTCATAGCCAATTATTGACGTATACCTCAGAAGGTGGACATAACCCCAACGCTTCAATTCTCATTGTTTACAACCAACGTAACAATCTCTCTCTTTTTACTTTATTATTTTCAGCTTTTGTTTACATTACTTGCAAAACAAGGATCCCCCCTTCTTACGAGACTTGCACCAAAAGTTTAGTAATTTTACTTACTTGTTGGCCAAGCTATTCCCTGTGGAATCGACACCCAACCCAGGTTGGGTTCTATATTTGCTAACGACCGCTTTACACTCAAACGAGAGCTGTAGATTGAGCGTTATCAAAAATTGGCGCCGTTGCCGGGGATTATGTTTCGAAATGGGTTGAAGCTGTAGCATTGGCCGACAACGAAGGAAAGCGTGTCGTAGCGTTCTTAAAGAAGAATAGCTTCTCTCGCTTTAGGGTACCTCGTACTATCATAAGCGATGGAGGATCTCACTTTTGCAACAAGCTATTCAAATCTGTATTGGCCAAGTATGGTGTCAAGCAACACAAGGTAGCTACGCCTTATCATCCCCAAACTTGTGGACAAGTAGAGGTTTCCAATCACGAGATTAAGCAAATCCTTGCAAAGACGGTTAATGCAAATAGGAAGGATTGGTCTCGAAAGCTAGATGATGCACTATGGGCATATAGGACTGCATTCAAGACACCCATTGGCATGTCTCCTTATCAACTAGTTTATGGGAAGGCTTGTCATCTACCCATCGAGCTTGAATACAAGGCATTGTGGGCATTGAAGCACTTGAATCTAAATAGGGATGATGTGAAGAATCTGAGGTTGGAGCAGCTGAACGAATTAGATGAGTTCCGTCTCCATGCATATGAAAGATCGGATTTATACAAGGAGCGGATGAAGAAGTATCATGATCAGCGGATTGTTCGACGAAACTTCCAAAAGGGTGATATGGTACTACTCTTCAACTCCAGATTTAAGCTCTTCCCAGGTAAGTTAAAATCTAAGTGGTCTGGTCCATTTAAAGTTATCCAAGTCTACTCGTCTGGAGTAGTCGAATTGGAAGGCAATAAGGGTGTTGTCTTCAAAGTGAATGGCCATCGTGTTAAGCCGTATATCGGTCCTCTTGACTCGATGAATGACATGGCCATCACTTATCTCGACGAAGTCTAAGTACTCGAGATTACTACGTCGAGCCACGACAATAAATAAGGCGCTAGATGGGAGGCAACCCATCGTTTATCGTTTATCGTTTATCGTTTTTCATTTTTCATTTCATTCCAGTATGTGTTTTGCTTTTGATAAATAAAAATCCAAAAATAAGAGTCGTGCCACGACCAAAACTAAGGCGCTTGGTGGGAGGCAACCCATCGTACTAATCGTTTTCATTTGTTTGAGCGAATATAGGTGCAAGAAGTAGTCAACGAGGAGATTGATTTCAATTGACGATTTGGACGCATTGTATGGTAAAGTTAGTAAATTAGGAAGGGTGATGCATAAGGCTATGGATTGAGCCTTTCTCACGCCAAAATAGGCTTCGAGGAAGGCTAGGCCTTGGTAAAACTAGGCCATGAACAATGCACAACCTATCCTATAGCCTAAGGTCTCGGAATCTAGTGTGCTATACACTATGCGCCGCCTATTCCTAGGTATGCTTTTGACTATGCGCCGCCTATGCTATGGCATTTGGTCTCAGTATCTCATATGCCATAGACTATGCGGCGCATATATCCCATTATGCCATAGACAATGCGCCGCATATGTCTACAAATGCCATAGACTATGCGGCGCATATGTCCCATTATGCCATAGACAATGCGCCGCATATGTAGGATTTTTGTCTCCAAAACCGATTGTAAATGGGTCATAACCCGACCCATACTCTTCCTATATAAAGGGGACTTAGTTTTATAACACAACCACAATAGAAAATACCCTAAAGGCGCCGCATACTCTTCCAAATCTTCTAAAAAAATTTCTTCTTTTGCTCTTCCAATTCACAAAACCATCTCCATAAGTTTCAAGCAAGTAAGTACTCTCTTATTCTTCATTTATTTCTCGTAAGTACTACGTTGCTATGGCTATTATTAATTGCTAAATTATATAAGATTGTTGGTGATGTTCATGTGTTTGGATTGTTGTTGCAAAATCATGTGAGTGAACATATACGTAGGAAAATCTTGACTTGTTTCCGACTTGAATTTGGTTTCAATAGCATTGTTATGATATTTGCGGAATTGCTATGGCTATGAATATTGCTTAAGATTGTTGTTTGGATACTTACATGTTAGACTATCCCGGTCATAGGGATAAGACTTATAGTGCCTACCGACTTAGGAGGTTGTGATTGTTGTAAGAATAACGATTCAATGTGGTAACCCCTATGTAGTAGTGTTGCTATATCTACCATGAAAGTAGTCCAATGGCTGCAAGTAAGTGATGCATTGCTGATTTTCTTGACGGAATACAATCCTAAAATGTATCTCGATGAAATCTGAGTAAATCGACTACTTTCACCTCACTGATTTGTGTTAACAAAACTAAGTGTGGGGTGGTACCCCTAATGCTTGCTTATAGATTGTATCAAGTGAGACTGTGCTGCAACTAACACTATTTCTAGTCTCAGGTACAATGGCACCTAAAGCGAGGCAAGGCAAGGAGAAGGCGACCACTTCCCAAAAGGGCAAGAAGAGAAGTCGAAAAGACCAAGGAGAATCATCCTCAGCACAACTACCACGCAGAATGTTCGGAATAAAATGGGTTCTTGAGGAAGAAGCCAAAGCATGGTACAGCAACAACAAAGAAAGAAAATATGTGCACGTCGACTTGATCAACAAGGATACCTTAGCAAAGAAGGAGCCGCGTATGTTGGCAAAAATAATGGCTTTGAAGTTGGATTTCATCTTCCGCGACATGGGAGAGTGTAATCTTGATCTAACAAGGGAGTTTTATGCCAACTGGTCGCCGAACACAACAGGCAATGAAGTCAAAATTCGGGGTCAGGTGTTACAGCTCACCGCGGACTGGATCAACTCTTTTCTTGGCTTACCTTCGATCGACACAGCACCATTCAAAGAGCTGAACAGCAGGCCTCCTTATAGAGCAATACGACACACGCTTTGTGGAAGCAGATCAATGGCAAGGTGGGGCAGACATAAAGAAACCGGCCGACACAACACCTTCCCCTATGCTCCACTAAATAGGGAAGCAAGAATCTGGATGCGCATTGTCAACTCATGTCTTATTCCTGGGACTCAATACACCAAGATATCGAGAGATAGAGTGTGTTTGGTCTATGCTTTGATGACGAATGTCCCTATCAACTTTGGGGCAATCATTCGATCTACCATGAGGAAGGCCAGACTCCACAAAAGGTCCCATTTCACATTTGGCAATTTGTTGACAGCAATCTTGCGGAAGGAGGATATCGAAGAGGAACCAGCTGATCATAAACTCCCACACAATCCGAAGAAGGTTGACCTCACAAAGGTCAAAGATGCTGAATCAACACATGGCATCAACCTTACTACGGCAGAGAGACATGCTCGGGATGAGAGTTTCTCCCGCCATATGTACGGCATGATGAGGTTTACAATGATGAACGGAGGTCGTGTTCCAACTGCTGCAGAGCTCCAACAGCTGGACCATGACTATCCCATGAACATGCATGCACGGGAGATGTGTGGAGTGGGAGTATACTTTGAGGAACCTCTAGATGATGATGTGCCGACTGATGATGATCGACGCTTGCCAGACTCTGACGAGCAGGAGAACTCTGACGACGACTCTTATGATGATTCCGACGAAGGGGGTATGACCCCCGACAATGAGGAAGAGTCCGACTAACCAGGTTCCTCGTATTTATTTTCCACTGAGGGCAGTGTCCCGTTTAAGTGTGGGGTGGCGGTATCGTATGCTATACTTCTCTATCGCATCTATGTTTGCTTGCTTTGTTTTTGTTTCATTTTTTTTTTAGTAGTAAATTTTTTCTAGCTTCGCATGAAATTATTTTGATAGGCAGCATGAGATTATAACAAGAGTAAGTGCTACAATTGTGACTATTGAGACGTTTAGGCTCTAGTTGTGACTCATTATGTGATATTGTGTGGTTCAATTCCTTCACTTGTTGGGTCGAAAGTCTATATTACTTCCAAGCAAGTCGACCATGTGCCTTGTGTGTGTGCGACAATCGTATATTCTATGTGTGTAGCTGATGCTAGAACTTGCCTGGTATGTATGCAAAGCGAAAATAAGGAGTGTAAGTTTAGGATATGATTTAGGCATTTCTTTGGCAACCTATATCTGTTTACCTTCAGTTTTACCTACTCATGGACATCATACTAGTTAAACCCTTTTGAGCCTTTAGCCTATTTCTTTGACAACCTTGTATGTAAGCCTAATCCATTTCCTTCAAGACCGTAATTTGATCCAAACTCCTAAGTGCTTTAAAGTGAAAAAAAAGTCATGTGACAACATAAGAGGAAAGTGAGTGAGTATGATGCTATAAATTGTAATGGTGCTTGAATGTGTTATGAAAAAGAAAGTGCTATCATAAGAGGTATGTTGTGAAAAGAAAAAGGAAAAGAAAGCTGAAAAGCGAGTTGTGCTTAAAATTGAAAAACAAAAGAGGAGAACAAGGGTGGTATAACAAAAGAAAGAAGAAAGGTTGAAAGAAAAAAGTGTCAATAATACAAAGTGATGTATTAAAGCGCTTAGGAACGTAGTCACTATTCCTGGCCAAAATAGTCTTACTCGTCCCTTAGCCTACATTACAACCATCAAAAGACCTACTTGATCCTAATCTTAACATTCCAACATTTAGTAGAGTATTACATTAAGGGCAAGCCTATGGTCATCAGTCGCTACATATGAATTCTTTGTGAGAGTGAGAGCAAGGACATTTTGATACCCATGTTTGAAAAATATGCTATATTTGTGAGTGATTATGGGTACTATATGGTGAGACACACATGGTTGATGAGTTTTGGATAGTTGTATAAGATTCTATGCACTTTAACGTTTGCATGCGAGTTGATCACCATCACGAGTTTATACTTGAGGTTAAATTGTTTCTACTTATAATCGGAAAGCTACTCTTGGTTGATAATCGTTGTGCTTGTCTTAATAAATGTTTTGTGTTGTTGCTGTAAAAACCTTAAGTTGATGCTTAGAAGGACATGATATGTTGTTCGAGGACGAACAAAGCTCTAAGCGTGGGGTGTTGATGATAGGCGGATTTACACGCCTATATCAATATATTTTGCCCATATTTTAGCCTAGTTTTGAGAACAAATTATATATTTCATGCACTTTTAGTCCTTTTTCCTGTAAATGAGCTAACGAACATGATTAGTAAAGTTTTAGGTATAAATGATGCAGAATTCAGCATTTTATGGCTTACTTGACGCAAAAGAAAGCTCACGAAGGAAGGGAAGGGAGTTTACACGCCTAAGGACCAAAACTGCTGCACGGAAAATCTGTCCCGGGCTAAAACAACAATTCTGAAGACTTTGGGGACTTACAGACACAAAGCTGGATTTTGACAATGATACATTAACCTAGTACAATTAGGTTATGTATTTCATTATTTTATGTGGATTATGATAATGTTACCTTAACCTAGTACATTTGGGTTAAGAATTTCATTAGTCTAGTAGGATTTGGTTATTTATTTCATTAGCTTAGTAGGATTAGGATATGGGTATTATAAATACCCTATCATGCTAGAGATTTTAGAACATCTTCTACTCCTCTATTATTCTACACTACAAACAATTCTACAACTCTTCTAATCTTTCCATTAATTCTAGTTTTCTTCTTATATTCATCTATTCTTAATTTCCGCAACAAGAGAATCGTTACCTTGCTAAGGAATTCACGCCTCACGCCTACCACTTACGCTACACGAAATTAATCAATCTTGTGGTATAACAACAATGTCAATCGTGATCTCCTTCGCATTCATGGGTAACTAAGCTTCTCTGTTGGGGTTATGGAAGCCGAATGAGTTACTATCTATTGCTGTGAGTTTGTGAGTTCGAGGCACGTATATTGCTTATATCATTATTCTCTTCATCTTAATCTACATTCTTTGCGGTTGCAAACGCAAGAATACGTCAGTCTAACATTTAACTTGTTCGAGAGAAAAGTTATTTGTCTGGAAAAGAGATAATGTCAAGGTAGTAGGACACCCTTTCCTATTAAAAAGCTAGTGCCGTAACTGGACTAACCTCTTGGAGAATTCGTACCGTTAGATACGCTTTAAGCTCGAGAGAGTTAAAGTGAAATAGTCCTTGTTTAGGTCGAGAGACGCTTGGATTTACCATCGACTACAATCCTCTATAAGCAATTGCATGTCAGAATTCTACACACTCATAGCCAATAGAGACGTATACCTCAGAAGGTGGACATAACCCCAATGCTTCAATTCTCATTGTTTACAACCAACGTAACAATCTCTCTCTTTTTACTTTATTATTTTCAGCTTTTGTTTACATTACTTGCAAAACAAGGATCCCCCCTTCTTACGAGACTTGCACCAAAAGTTTAGTAATTTTACTTACTTGTTGGCCAAGCTATTCCCTGTGGGATCGACACCCAACCCAGGTTGGGTTCTATATTTGCTAACGACCGCTTTACACTCAAACGAGAGCTGTAGATTGAGCGTTATCAATGGTTGCAACGGGTAACGTTCGATTTAAGTCTATCTCAAACTTTAAATTGCTAATTTTTAAAATAAAAAATAACTCAATGATCAAAAGATTAAAGAAAATAAATATTATACTGTATAAACTAAGGAGAATATCTACCTTTTGAAGTTGGAAAGAAGCTTGTATTTTAAAATAAAATAAAAAATAGGTCAATAATATCCATAATACACAAAAGCAAAAAGAAAAGGTGTAAAATAAATGACTACTAAGTAGGAAGTCTTTTTAATCAAAAGATAAATATATACATTTGCACAATAATGCATTTGGAAAATGAAAAAAGGAGCAAATAAGGAAACCTTGTTGTTGAGGTTTGAATCTGAGCAATCAAGCAAAAAGAACAACTTTCAAGTGGCAAATCCAATCATCTCACCAGCCAAATCAATTGTTTTTATGGATGCACGACATATATTTAACATAACCATCTCACCAGCCAAATCAGTTATTTTTATGGGTGCATGACATAAATTTAACATAATACCTTGATATATATATATATGAACTATATATACAGAGTTTTTTTCGAGGTTGGCGGGTGCACGTGCACCCCCTACACTCAATGTAGGTCCGCCTATGCTCAACACAACAGGAAGCTCGTTAATGGAGAAGAAAAAATAATAGCAAAAAAAGAAGATAAGAAAAGTTATGAAACTGTTTGCACAGGAAAAATTATTGGAAACTTTATATCATACGTATTTTGACACACTATTGAATCATATTTCCATGAAATCACTAGCATAGTTTCACTAAATCAATTCTCCTAAACTCTAGAAAATTAAATTTGCACTACTATAAAATATCACGAATTAATCGAATAACAAAATAACAACTAAAAAATGAATACTGCAAGACTTAGTCAAAATAATAAAAAAAAAAGTTGATGTTGTACGACTTTAGCAAATCAACAGTCAAATCATGATAATGAAAAAAAAAAGGATATTCACTTTACCCATTTCATAAAAATCTCTGCTGTTCTTGAATATTATTATGTGTGTATGTTAGATAGTTAAATTGTTGTTCAAAAATACAAAAGCATACAAAAGTTATTTTAATTGAATTTATATCAATACTGCTAAAAGTAAAAAAAATTATAACCCATGAAATTTGAATTTTGAATTTGATCAGTATTTCTTAATTAAATTTAGATTATTATATTGAAAAATAGTGAAAATAGATTATTCATCGAAAAATAAATTATTTGACATGTGTGATATATGTGTTAAAAAGAATAAAGTTTTGTGATTTTATATTTTTTTTTTGAAAAAATACAATTAAGTAATTTTGGTGAAAAAATCACAGTTATTTGACCATCTACGTAATTTATCTTTTTTTCTTGTATTTCAAATACTTAGTACAGTGCCCAAAGAAAGTTGTAACCATTTTTTTATTTTTTTTTTGCATTCTTAACTTCATCATTGCTCGTCGAAAACACTTGCACTAAGGATGTATTCCGTAGGATAGGAAGCATGGAGGAAAATGATTTTGTTGAAACATATTTAAAAAGTAAGTGAATTTTCTGCTTGTTTTCTTATATATATCAATATCTATAATCTATATATATATATATATATCTATAATCTATAATCTATAATAATATATTAAAAGTGTGAAGACCTTTAGAAAAGTGATTTGAACTTTTTGTCTTTCATTAAAAGAGCTCTCTTTAGACAAAACTGTTTTTTCACTATTTTATTCAATTTATTATTTAATTATTTATATTATATTAACTAGACTCCTAAAATATATGAGACTCCTAAAATAAATGGAAGGAGAATCAATTAATATTTTTCTTTGAAATGATCAATTAGAAAAATATTCCTAAAATATGATAGAAAAATACTCCTAAAATAGAACTCTATTAAGGAAATATTTCTATAAATATTGAGATGCACGTTAAACTAGAGAAGAAATCGATTTACTTATTGTGAAAATATGATTGATGTTAATCTAAATTGATTCAGTTGCATGTCTAGATTGGTGGATGCTTAATTTTTTAACCCTCAACTTCTTTACTACTTTTGTCAACATAATAGAATTCAACGTGTGTATATATATATCTTCTTTATTTTCATTCAAGTCATTCTTTAGGGTCAAAATTTTTGCTCAGACAAGAATTATTTTCATCAAAACTGAAGCTTTGTGATCACTATTGTATTATTTTATTGTAGTTTACAGGTCGTAGATGAAGAATTTATAGGTGGTAGATGAATGTCGGTCGGCTTTGAGGAATTTTTTTTGAGTAAAGATTAAGTTTAATTGTATTATTTTTATATCTCTATTTTGAGAATTTTTTTTGTGTTAATGTTAAGTTTAGTTGTATTATTTTGATATTTGTATTATCGTATTATTTTGTTATAGTTTACAGGTGGTAGAAGAGTGTTAGATGGCTTTGAGAAAATTTTTGTGTAAAGGTTAGATTTAATTATATTGTTTTGATGTCTCTATCATCGTATTTTTTTTTTTTACAGTTTACATGTGGTAGATGAATGTCGATCAACTTTGATAAATTTTTTGGGTAAAAGTTAGGTTTAATTAATTAAATTCTCCAAAAGATGTTGAATTTAATTATTGTATTCATTTTTATTATTTAAACAAATATCCTATTTAGTGTAACGTTTGAATTCAATAAAGTGAGATACACGCGCGAGACGCGTACACCTAAACTAGTATAAGTATAAATTATTGTCTTAAAAGTATAATTTAGACAAATACAACTTATTAAGAAAAGTGGGGTGGTGAGGTAAGGTTGTAGGATGTTGGGGATGAGGGCTATAATCTATAAGTGCTAAAGGCAAGGAGGATGCTACAAACGATAAAATTTGAGTCGAGAAAATAATAATCAAGACAAAAAAATATTGCAACAATATTTTTATTTGATTTCAAGTAGTGAGTGTTACAATCTCTATGAATCCTTTAATTCTTCATTGCAAATATAAGTTCAAGGGCCTTCAGTCTTAATCTTTAATATAATGACTTTGATCTTGACTTGTATTTGAGTCCAAAAACTTTTGGACTTGTTCTTGAATTTGATGGTCTTGATCTTGATTTATACTTGAATCTAGGAGATTTTGAACTTCGTCTTGATTCTGGTAGTCTTGATCTTGACTTGTACTTTGAATCAAAGGACTTTTGAGTTTGATCTTGAATTGTATTTGGACTTGAGTGTTTGAACTTGTAGCTTGTAGAGAAATTTGTGGCTTTTAATCCACAAGTTCTCTCTAGCTTCTTGTTAGAATTCTTGATTTTCCTTTTTGAATTATGGAGACCCCTATTTATAGTTGTGAAATGAAAGAGTTATGGTAAGTACAAACTCTTTCAGACCAATCAAATTGAAGTGACATAACTATATTTGATTGGCTGGGACACAACAACTTCTACAAGTGGCGTGTTTTCATCGGCCTTTGATTTAATTGGGCATGCTACATCATTTTGATATGTGGTATAATTCTATGAGCTCCTTCACTTGACTTGTATGTCACGTCATTTGATACGTGACACCAAATTGAATCTAGAATAAGATGACATCTTGAACTTGACAAAATGGATTCAGTATTTATAGCCGAAATTGATGAACTAGTCCAATGAAAATTGAGCTTTTATTAAATTTATATTTATTGAACTTAAATAATTAATCTAATTATATTACTCCACAGTATTTATTTGAACTAATATATCATTAATTTAATATAATTCAAATTTCTTATAGATTGAAATTCAATGAAATTTCATTACGCATAGACTCATTGAGTGTCACTATGTAGGGTTGTACATGGCTGGATTGGTCCAAAAATTTTAAATATCAAACCAAATCATTTGTGTTAGATTTTTTTAATCTATAAATCAAAGAAAAACAATAAAATTCGAGTTTTTCAACTTCAATTTTTTTTAAAAAAAAATCAATTTTCTCGAGTTTTTTCGGATTAACAAAGTGTTCATAGAAACATATAATTAACTTGTGCTTCAAATATTTCTTTAGTCCTAGCAAGATATAACTATTCAAATATTTCTTTAGTCGTAGCAAGATACAACTATCTTAGGTGTTTGTTAAAAAAATAACACTAAAACTTAAATAGAAAAATAAATTTGGATTATGGCTGTGTTTGGTATGATGGAAAATGTTTTCCTATTTTTTCCTTGTTTGGTTGTAGTAAAATATTGGGAAAACATTTTCCAAGATAATTCATTTTCCTCTATTTGAGGGAAAATGACTTCCCTCATGGACCAAGGGAAGTCATTTTCCGGAAAATGACAAATGTGACTTATGCCCCTACCCTCGCTCCTCTTCTCCACCCCAACAACACTCATATTCACATGACTAAAAAAATTCACATTACTCGAAAATATTTTTCACTGTGCTTTGTTTCAGTTTTTCATTGCTTGAAATAAAAAATAGTGAAGCCCGAATTTTTCTTTTTTTCAATGTTCGTTGAATGTATTGTTATTTTCATATGCATAGAGAAAGACTTACCTATGTTACATTTGCTGATTGCATATTTCATTTTGTCATCGATGTAACTTGTTTCACAAAGTTGAATAAGCTTGTCGTTCTTTATATTTCTATTGCTTGTAGTATCTTGAGATTGTCCTGACAAAATGTTGAAAAATGTCTTCTATATTTGCTAATTAATAGTTTCTTAAATTTAGTGATTGTAATATTTTAGTATTCGATATTAATATTATTTGTTATGTTTAAATTAGTTCTCACAAATTGTTGAGTTGCTAGAGACACTGATATACTAGTTAATAGTTAGTAGTATTTTCTAAAAAATATTTTTTCACTCACCAATCCACTAGAAAATATTTTTCTAAAAAAATATTTTATACTCACCAACCTAACACCATAAAATATTTTTCGAAAAATATTTTTCACTCACCAACCAAACATGAGAAAATAAGTAGAAAACCAACTTATTTTCCAGGAAAATATTTTCCAAGAAAACATTTTCCATGAAAAATATTTTCCATCATACCAAACACACCCTATGTATTTATGCAACACTAAAAAAATAGATATCCAGTATTTTTGTCATTCATACTGTTTAATTGAATATTTTTTGTTACCATTACTAGTGCTTCAAACTTTATTTTAGTGACTAATACCTATAAGCTATAAAATTTATTAGACCATTCAAAGTTCTAAGTTTAAACTTAAAATAGTACATTAAAAGATAGAAACAATGAAAAAGTTTAAGAAATATTTATAAATTACATCATTTTAAATATTTTTATGTATTAAATATTTTAAAATTTTGTACAAATGTAATATCTGATTGATTCGTTTCGATTCGACCTTTTTAAAATTAAAATCAAATCAATCAATTATAGTCCGATTTTTTTCAACGTCAAACCAAATCATTAGTTGAACTATTTTTTATTTGACTCGATTTGCGAGTTCGTATGATTTGCGGTTCGATTTTGTTCACCCCTAGTCACTAATAATTCTTGTTTTCCCTTCTTTTATTAGGGAGCTCATTTTTTCATTTATTTTTCTTAGATAATTTTTTTTCAAAATATTTGACCAATCGAACTTAGAAAAAGTGAAAAATATGTTTCTTTCATACCGAATCCCCCTGAATTCCAAGATATTAGAAGAACAATATAAATTGCATTAAAAGAAATCCAAGCTAAAACATAATATTTGACCAATCAAACATAATATTACTGTATTATTTTATGAGAGTCACCACCAATATTCATACAAATTTTTACATGAAATCACTTTTGTCTTGTAAAATTAGATTCATCTTCAACATCATCAGGGGGATATAAGTCACAACGTTGGCACCAACAAGTATTGTTTGCACAAATTGGAGTCCCTTTATCTCCACAATTAATATTGCAATTTATTGTTTCCTCACATGGTGTCACCGAAGGTGCATACCCTGTTGAAAAATGAACAAACTTCATATCAATATTGACACGATTATTGCGAGTGTCAAACCATCTAATTTTCTCAGAGATATTCAAACATATAAAACGTATTTATATTTAGATAAAATATAATAAATCATAAATATTAGACATACGAAAACATTGTAGACAAAGAAAAAACTAATTTAACTCTCCAAAAAGTTACTTGTCACGTAAATGGACAAAACAGAACATGTGAAACTAAAATGAATAGTAAATAATTTCTTTTAAATTTGATTATTTGAATACAAATTAAAATATTAGTCAAAACAAAAACCTAAACCATTTTTAACCATCAAATAAAAAATAAAAATTGGATTTATGAAGCAAAAAATTGAGAAACTAAACTAAAGGAGAACGTGGATCAAATAAAGAAAAAAAAAGGCGAAATATTCTTATAAACTCAAAACATCAAAACGATCTTTAAAAAGAATATATGAAATCAAACGCAAAAAAAAAAAAAGATAACATGAAAAAAATTACAAAAGCAACACGTAAACAAAACTATAGATTAGTTCTTATAATGTTATTTGTTTTTTTCAATTGAGATAGAACAATCCTTAAAATAAAAAATAATCAAGAATATCGAAATATAGTATCTCCTAATCCAATCTTATCATCTAATAAAATATTTAAACTAACCTTTCGAAAAGAGCAAGAAAGCGAACAAAAGGATCAACTCAAATAAAAGCATATTCATGTTTTTGAGACAATACAATATGATAAATTGTTCTATATTTTTAAAAACTATTATCAGAACCTTCATTTTATAGAGATATTGATTCACCATTTACTTTTTAATACATTTAATTTGGCGATAAGTATGAAGATATTCCCTATCAAAATGTGCATAACATTTAAAAGAAGACCTTGACATCTATAGAAAAAAAATATTATTCTGATAAATGGTGTTTTAGTTAATTACCTAAAGTGTTAGAATTTTCTATAGTTGATTTTTATGATATTGATGATTTAGATTTTTTTTTTTTTTTATAACTACTAGGTTTAGACATGTACGTTCGAAGTTAAAAAAGAAAGTTGTATGTATTTAAATTAATAAGTAGACGATTTTAAAAATATATGTAAATATATTAAAAATAATATAATTAAATTAAAAATAAACACGAAAGAAAAATATATAAGCTCTTAAAAAATTAAATATATCTGAAGTTTTAGAATTAAAACTCTAATTGCATTTTTTAACACTTCGATCCTTAGGAGCTCCTACATTTTTGCTCCTTCAGTTACTCGAAATAGTCAATTAATTCTTATTTTATAATTAGGATGTTGATATGAAAAAATCATATTAATTAGTTCCATTTAGATTTAGAAGTATATTTGATATTTACTGAATTTTAATCTGCAAATAGACGTATGGGTCGAAACAAAGAAGACTGAGAGAAATTTGTACTCCACACACACATTATAAATGAGAAATCATATTATATGCAAAAAGTTCTCAGAAGTGACAAAGTCATAATTTTATGTAAGGGAGTTCACGATATAGAGAATTAAACACATGAAGGGGATTCAACATCAACTATATAAATATAAAAATTAATTTTAACCTTAAAAATATAGTGTAGTTTTAATATGAAAATTAGTTTTAACCTTAAATATATAGTGTAATTTTTTATCGAACGGGAATTAGGATGAAAAACATGGATGTTGATAAGGCTGATTTAACCATAAATTTGGAGAATAACTTGAGTAGGTCATCAAGCTTGCGATTGTCAGAAATGAAGCGATCGATCAACAAGGCATGAGTCATCTAGACATTCTTTCATGCTCAATTATCCTATTCTTTGGCTAATTGATATTCATGAAATGAAAATAGGAGATGAGGACAACAAAAAAAGAAGAAAAGGGAAGTTTAATTAGAAAAACGAAAGAAATTTTCATTAAGTGGCTTACTGAACTAAACAAACCTGAGATTCCATCTGTTACTTGAATCTTTCGCTGCAATCATACATGATTAGATTTTTCTGTTATTTGGACTCTTACTCTCGACAGCTATTAAAATATTATTTTACTCATTACATAAACTGCAAAATGGATCAAGATTCTAGACACTCATGCAGTTTGCTCTCAGTGTGATAACTTTGCTAGTTATACCTTTTCAGAACTACTTATTCGGAGTTGCTGGGAATATTGATCAAGAGAATTCGTTTGACATTTAAAAAAGTTGTCCATTAAGAAACTAGCTAGTTCAATTATCTTGTGCATTCAAGGTTTGCCACCAATCACGATTTTGTTTATAACATGATTTTTTAATGAAGGGTAGAAAATTTAAATATTGATAAAATGACATGGTTATCAAACTGTACTCATTATTATAAGTTCTTAGACATAGAGGTATATGATTACCAAATTATATTCCTAATTACTCTTGTTTCATCTCGTTTTGTAAGATCATTAACATTAACAATGAAAGTATAGTCTTTAAGAAATTTTAACGGACTTTAGAGTTTGACGATAGATATTGAATTTGTGTAGCTAGAGTTCTATTTTAAATTCGTAAGCTTTTGATCTCTACCTCACATGTACCAATGCATTTTTTTTAAAGTGACAGAAATATGTTTTAACAATGTGTTTAAACTATAAGACCAAAATTGAAACATTGCAAGTTACTTAAAGAAATGATAAATGTCGATTTTATAAATTACTTGAATTTGCTCAATAAATTCTTTTTGAGGCTCTAATACTTTAAGTCTTCCCAACTCGTTAATAAGAACCAACTCATTGCTTTAAAATAACTTCTCATAACTATTACTTGCCAACCTAAAGCCGATCAGATTGAAAATAATATGTTTAAGAAAACATCAAGCATGGTGCATTCCTCTGGGGTAATAAACAGAAAGAAAGTAAATGAAATACAATACCCTCAATTAGAGAAAGCAGAAAACTACTCAATATCAATAATTTCGAGGAGTTAATAACTTAAACGGTCACTCAACTTTGAGCTTTTATCTCAGAAAGTCACTTAACTTTGAACTTTACTTGAAAAGTCATTCAACTTTAAATGTTTTATTCAGAAAGTCACCCAACTCATTTTATTATTTTTTTAACTATTTTTTGCTTATGTAAATTTTTTTTTTAATAATAAAATTCTGAAAATTATAAAATATACATTTAATGACCTTTTTATCCTTTCTTTCATTCCCCCCTTTTCCATTTGATATCTACATTTAAAGAAAGGGGTGTTATCTAATCATCCTTCAGCGTACTTTTGCCCTCCTCATCCTCCTTTTCATTTCTCCATTTATTTACTTTTATTTTTTTCTTTAAAAAAATTTTACCTTCTGATTTTTAGATAAGTTTTTTCGTTATGAATTTTGGTTTTAAATACTCCCTTATTTTAATTCTTATTTACTTGACATTTCTTTTAACAAATTTTTATCAAGAATTTATTTTATTAAATCAATCTTATTAATTATAATTTAAATTTATAATTTGAATATTATATGTAGTCATTTTATAATAAAAATTGTATTAGAAAAACAGAAGAAAAGTCTTGACGCAACTGGTAAAGTTATTGCCATGTGATGAGTAGGTCACGGGTTCAAGGCTTCAAGCCTTGAAAATAACATTTGACAGAAATTTTAGGTAAAGTTGTGTAAATACATCCTTGTGGTCGACCTTTCTCCGAATCCTGTGTACAGTGGACACTTTAGCGCAAAAAATTACCTTTTTTCTAATATTGAAAAATCATGATAAATTTCTCTTAATTTCATAAATTAGCCAAGTATTTAAAATAAATATTTTTAGTATAATGACTAAGTTATCAAGGATATTTTTAATAAGATGGTCAAGTTATCATAGACATTTTCAATTGCACGTTAAGTAACATAAAAGTTACTTTAATGAACGCTTATTCTTTCTCAGATGTAAATTAACAATTAAAAAAATAAGTCTATATTTTTTTCTTTTTCTTTTTGTTCTTAATCTTCATAATTATCTTAATTAATTAATTACATTATGATTTACAAAACATTACTAATTCTTTCCCCGTGCTTTGTTGTGTGATTTAAATGTGTGCAGTCAAATAAATAAAAAGTAAATTTGCAAAATTAATCAAATAAAGATTATGTTTGGGGGTTTGGGGGGGGGGGAATTGAGGGGGGCAGTTAGGGTATGGGAAGAGTAAATGATAGGTGAAAAAAAAAGAAGAAATTAAAATAAAGTGAGACCCATAATACATTTGTCAAATAATAAAACCCTCATATTGTGGCATATCTCACACATCATAAATTTTTTCTATCTTTCATTTGATACCTTCATTTCTTGATTTATATATCTCAAAAAATTTAACCTACAAATTAATTAAATGGTGCCAACAACAACATCATTAGAAACTCTTGAAAACTCTGCAACTAATTCAGTAGCAGACAAGAAAACTTCTCCAAGTGAAGCAGTAACAGTACTGTAGGTATTTAAATATCCACATAAGCATTTAAATGTAGGTATCAAATGAAAGAAAGAAGAATGAAAGAAAGGGTAAAAAAGTCATTAAATGAATATCTTATATTTTTCAGAATTTTGTTATTAAAAAAAATTCTACATAAGCAAAAATTAGTTTAAAATAATAATAAAATAGGTTGGGTGACTTTCTGAATAAAATATCTAAAGTTGAGTGACTTTCTGAGTAAAGTTCAAAGTTAACTAATTTTCTGAAATAAAAGCCCAAAGTTATTAACTCTAATTTCCAGCACAAAGATTAACAACTGGTCTTATTATGCATCAAAATCTAGTTGTTATATTTAAAGAGAACTTCTACCAACATAAATTTTATTTTAATAAGAAAACAAAAGAAGTAATTCCTATAAGATTTTGGATCTAAAATTTTCCTTTTTAATCTTCCACGGACAAAGGTTTTCAAAAACCTCTACTTATATATTTCTAGTGATAAATCTAATGAATTTTACATTTAAAAGGATTTGTACTTTAAAAAAGTTAAATTAATTAATTGCCTTCACACAAATTATTTTTAAAAGGATTGTGCATAAAGAAAATTAGAATACACATATTTTTGTTTTTATTTCCCACATATTTAGGACTCAATAAAATTTGTAATAAATTAGGAGTCTTTACTTTTAGTTTTCACATATTTATTATACTCAATATTTTATATTATAAATAAAACTAATAATATTATAATGGAAGAAAAAAAGGTGAAAAGATCATTTTATATATTGCGAAGACTTTTAATGAAGGATAATATTTCTAAGGCACTTTACACTTTTAATATAGTACTAGTTTAATTGTACGTGTCTCCACTACTAAAAAAATAGTTTTTCCGACCACAAAAAAACAACCACAGCTTGTGGTCGCAAAAAGAACGACCACATCTGGTCGGTTTTTTATTTTTTTTTTAAAAAGCAACCACATGTGGTCGCGTTATATTTTAAAATTTCAATAATTTTTATATTAATTATTATTTATTTATTTTTAAAAAAATAAAAAATAAAAAATAAAAAAAGTGACCACTTGTGATCGCTTTTAGATTTTTAAAAATTGCACCTAAAAATAATTTTAAAATTTTTTAAAAAATCGACCACTTGTGGTCAGTTTAATTTAAAAAATATAATTAAAAAGTAATTTTAAAAAGCGACCACATGTGGTCGGTTTTATTTTCAAAATTAAATTTAAAATATTTTATAAAAGCGATCACAAGTGGTCGGTTATAGAATAAAAAAAATTAAAAAAATTATTTAGAAAACCGATCACTTGTGGTCGGTTTTATTTAAAAATATAATTAAAAAATATTTTTATAAAGCGACCACTTGTGGTCGGTTTTATTTTCAAAATTAAATTTAAAATATTTTATAAAAGCGACCACAAGTGGTCAAGTTTGGAATAAAAATAAATAAATAAATAAATAATTTAGAAAACCGACCACTTTTGATCGATTTTATTTAAAAAATATACTTTTTAAAAGGCGAACACTTGTGGTCGGTTTTATTTTTAAAATTAAATTTAAAATATTTTATAAAAGTGACCACAAGTGATCGGTTTTGAAATTTAAAAAAATAAAAAATAAAATTATTTAGGAAACCGACCACTTATGGTCGCTTTTATTTAAAAAATATAATAAAAAACTATTTTTAAAAAGCGACCACTTGTGGTCGGTTTTATTTTCAAAATTAAATTTAAAATATTTTATAAAAGCGACCACAAGTGGTCGGTTTTGGTATTAAAAAAAAAAAGAAAAAAAAAATTATTTAGGATACCGACCACTTGTGGTCGCTTTTGTATTAAAAAAAATAAAAAATAAAATTATTTAGAAAACCGATCACTTGTGGTCGCTTTTATTTAAAAAATATAATAAAAAACTATTTTTAAAAAGCGACCACTTGTGGTCGGTTTTATTTTCAAAATTAAATTTAAAATATTTTATAAAAGCGACCACAAGTGGTCGGTTTTGGTATTAAAAAAAAAAGAAAAAAAGAAAAAAAGAAAATTATTTAGGATACCGACCACTTGTGGTCGCTTTTGTATTAAAAAATAAAATATTTTAAAAAAGAGACCACTTGTGATTGGTTTTTACTAAAAAATAATTATATGTAAAATCAAATATATAATTTTTTGAAATTATACTGATCACACGTAGTCGATAAATAATATAATAATAATAAAAATCAATCGAACTTACATTTTGAAAAAAATTATACTAAGAAATATATCAAATAAAATAAATAAATTAAGTTAATCATAATCTTTATCTTTTACTTATGTTTCAATATATAAAATAAATATTTTCCTTTGTATATACGTTAAATGACGTTAAATATGATCTTTGTATAATAAATATATCTATATCATACAGTTGAGGTAATGATATTATGCTACTGTTGCAATTATAATAATGTAACGTGCATATATAACCGATAATTCATCAGAATATAATGAATGTGTTCTATTATGAGGTAATATACTTGTGGATGTGATGTATATTGTACATATTCAAGAGTTGATATATATATATATATATATATGTGTGTGTGTGTGTGTGTGATGTAGTGATCGATCGATGAACGATGTAGTAAAAAACTAGTAGAATCTATCCAAACATATTGAATACCTTGATTTGAAACGATAGAAGTAATAATTTACTGTACGTTGAAGTTATATTAATATCAAATTAATTGATAACTCATCAAAGTATGTATATGAAATACGCCGCATTATATTATTGGATAATATACTCGTGTACGTATGTGATGTATATAGTACTTATTTAGAACTTGATATAGTCGATAATGTGTATATGTATGTGTATGTATAGGTATATATATAGTATATATACATATTATGTAGTGAAGGTATATTAATGACATAAGATAAACTAACCGATAATTCATCTGAGTATATGTGAAATACGTTGTATATTATTATGGGGTAGTAAAATCCTGTATGCAATGTATATAGTACGTATTTGAAAGCTGATAGCCAATTGAATGTATGTATATATACGTATATCTCGTGTAGTGACCTATGCAGTAATCGAAAGCTAGATAACTGAATCTATATATCAAAATATTTTGAATAATACGTTGATATCAGACTATTGAGGAAATAGATATACTAATTGTGTCAATATCGACACACGTATATTGTTGAAGTTGTAATAATGTAAGATAATTAATCAATAATTTATCTGATTAACACGAGAAAATTGAAGGAAAAGTGTCTTTTAAGTCTTGAATGAAGGATTGGTGACATTGACCAACTTAAAGGGTCAAACATCATTAGGAAACTTGATTAAGTTAATTGTGGACTTGATTAATATTTTTAAAACTTTCTAATCTTTTTAAAAATACAAATCAACCCAACCCACACCCCTCTTCAATCCAAATCAACCACTCTCTCTCTCTCTCTCTCCAGCTTCTCTCAACTCTCTCTCAACCAACAGTTCTACAAAATATCTCCCTTCAACCTCCGGCGACGAATAGTCGGGCGAGTTTCTTTTCGATTTTCAACCGTCAATCTACGTGAAGACTTCTCTGGCGACAACAACTTCGAGTTCTTCGTCGTCCCATTTCTTTTTTCACAGGTAAAAAATTATGAAGAAACAGAGGAACTTGAGCCAACTACTCTTCTAGTATTAAAATGTGGACTGAATAAAACCCTAATTTCTGGCATGTATGTGTGAATAAAACCCTTTGTCGTACTGTTGATTCAAATTTATTGGTGATTTTTTGTCGTGATTTTTTGTCAAAGTTGATGTTCTTAGTGTGTGTGATGTGTTGGTGTTGCTGGGTTGATTTGTTGTTTGTCTTGGTAAAAATGGTATTGCAACATATGCAAATCTAATGCAACTATGAAAATCTGATGCAACAGGTGAACAATCTAACAGATCATTCATCTGTTGTGACAGAAGACTCTTCTGTTTGAAAAAAATCTAAACAATATTGATCCAACAAATAACTGATTAGTGATCTGTTTTTATTCTTTCCAACGGTTTACTCTTCATTTTGCAACAGATTAGTGACTGTAACGGTTTACTCATCCGTTGCAATAGGCCAGATATATATTGCAACAGATAACATACCTGGTGCAACAGATTAGTGATTCATTTTTATTCTTTCCAACGGTTTACTCATCCGTTGCAACAGGTTGGTTATATGTTGCAACAGATAAAATACCTAGTGCAATAGATTAGTGATATGTTTTTATGGTTTCCAACGGATTACTCATCCGTTGCAACGGGTCGATTATATGTTGCATCAGATAAAATACTAGGTGCAATAGATTAGTGCTGTTTTTATGGTTCCCACGAATTACTCATCCGTTGCAACATGTCGGTTATATGTTGCAACAGATAACATACCTGGTGCAACAGATTAGTTGTCTGTTGGAACTGTTATATTACCGTTATGCATTAATCAATTATAGTCTATGTTATGTTCCTGTTAATTTAAGATAACACCCAAAAGAGAAGAAATCGAACCAAGTCCAAGTAAAAGAACAAGTGCAGCAGCTCAGCTACATCCACCACTCTATGAGCTTGCTTTACAAGCATTATCTCAATCAGGAGCAGAAGATAGTGAACACGGGGAGGAGGAATCTTTCAAAAGAGATGATCCAAATGCTAATAGCCCTTCTGCCGAAGAGTTGGTCAAAACCTTCAGCATTGATCGTTATCCTATGAGAATGCAGTGCAATGGTGCCACAGATTTAACGGGTGATCTCGTGGTTAAGTTAGTCATGGTAAAATCTTTCGACGCCTTCAGAAAAATACTTCAAGAACAAAAATTGGATTCTTATTTCAGGGAAAGCTGCTTTGGGCAATATCTTGATTTGCCGGAGGACAACAATGCTCATTTCCAGAAGTAAATGGTATATGATCTTCTCAAGCGCAGGTTTATGTATGAAAACAAAGATAAGATGGATGAGGTATGGATAAATTACTGTGGCATGCCTGTTTGTTTTGGTTGGAAGGAGTTTGCCATAGTTACCGGACTAAAATGTTATCCTCCTTCTCCTTCTCAAGTTATACCTACTTTGACCCCAAAAAAAAATCCCCCACACCCAAAAAAGGAAAAGACAAGTCGAGTGATCGTGATGACCTGGTGTCCATTGTTGGTCCAAGCTTCAAAAACAAAAATCTGATAGAAACGTTGAAAGGTAAAGGACTTTCAAAAAAGCACAAGCAATCATTGTGTTTGGTTTGGTTTGTACATAATGTTCTTTGGGCGATAGGCGTTAACAACAACATAAGCCTCGGTTTAATAAATCTCTCTGAGGATCTTGAGGCATTTAACAGCTATCCTTGGGGTTATGAAAGCTTCAAAACGACTATCGAATATTTGTTAACTCCGTTAACGCCAAAAACAGTCAACTTATATGGCTTACCATGGGCCTTCATGGTAAATTTTTCTTTTATCATGATATGATTCATCATTTTTATTTAAAGGAGAGACTGATAAAGGGTATGGAATCACTATTGTGGAGCTGCTAGTATTGTGGATCAGAGACAAAATCTAAAGCAGAGTGTAAGACTTTGGAGGAATAAGGATGAAAATTGTAGAATGAAAGTTGTGTTTAATGTAATTCCTATAATTATCCTCTGGTTCTTGTGGAATAGAAGGAATACATTGGTACATGGAGGTTCTTATCATGAAGGAAAGATTATATGGGAGATTAATAATGTTGTTGCTAAGTTCATCAAAATCAGGTTCAAAATGAAGTTGCCAGGTAGAAAATGGATTAATATATGTGATGCTTTACAGAGATACATACATTCTTCTTCTTCTTCTTCTTTTAAAGTGGTTAAATGGACACCTCCAGAAGCTGGTTGGCCTAAAGGTAATACTGATGGTGCTTCAAAGGGTAATCCTGATTCTAGTTCTATTGCCTTCTGCATTAGAAATCAAAATGGCGATCTAGTGGTGGCAAAAGGTTCTATAATCAAAGATACCACTTGTTTGGTGGCAGAAGCTATAGTTATAAGAGAATGTAACTCTATCAGGCATATCATTATAGAGAGTGACTATTGAGCAATGGTGCAAATACTAAATCAACTATGGGAGGTCCCATGGAGTATGAAAATGGTGGTCAACTCCATTAAATCATTGATGAAAAACATATCAATTAGAGTGCTACATTCCCTTAAGGAAGGTAACACTAACTAATTTTTTTACTAACCTAGTTTTTTATTTTGCAGGTGATTTTGAATATGAAAATATTGATCAAGTACCATTAGCAGGAAGGAACATCATCAATTTCGACAGGACAGGGGCCCCAAACATAAGAAGAACCATTCATGAGACATAAAAACAACATAGCAACAGCAAATCCAAATACAAGGTGCAGAAATAAGTCAATAACAGAAGTGGAAGCACGATAAAGAAGGTTGAAAATATTGATTCAAAAAGTCAGTTCCACAATCATGGAGTAAGATATGGGTACAAGGTAACACCTGGAATCGAGTCACAACTTGGCCATTTCTCCTCGTCGAATCTTTGTGAGATCTACCAATGTAGACAAATATCGAAATCATAATAATGAATGTGTGAGAATAGGTTAAACACTATATATAGTGGAGATTATCCATGGAGATGACCTTACCTGTTGTTGGAAATGAATTCTTTTAAATACAAATGCCTACATCCAGTGAGATTTGGGATGAACTAATCGGAGTATTCAAACAACAACAATGTCAGATCTATGTTGGAAATCTTAACTTATAGACATGAATAACCTATCACACAAACAAAGATTTTTGTTATTTTTAACCTTAATTTGCAGGACTCTAATTTCGAGCTTAGGCGACGGTATTAGTTTCCATTGAAGCTTAACCCACGGAGCTAGAAAATGGAATAATGTCAGGCTAAAGGTTATTTACTAAGCTGAGTAGAAGCAACAATCGGCAACATTTAAATAGTGGATTTTCTATGAAAATTGATGATGACAATGAGAAGGCAAAGAGACACGAAGAGGCTGTGAAAGAAGCTTTACTAAATGACCAAAGTGCCTAGTCTTTGTCAGATTTTTCTCATTTTTCGTGTTTGGGCCAGATCACTTTTGGGCCTGGCCTTTAGTGTACAAACTTGACTATTTTTTTATTTAATAAAAGGGCTCTAGCTCGATTTTTTTTATTTTTTTTTTAAATGCTAACACGGGTTATATTCCACTAGTATTAGAAGTAACTCGTGCAAAGAGTTTAACTTTTAGAGTTCAACACTTTCTTAAAACCTTTTTCTTTTTCCTTTTCTTTGAAAAAGATCACCGAATTCAAGAAGGGCGCCTATGTATCTCACTCCCAAAAGAGGAGAATCAGGTGTGCGTAGTTTATGAAATTTAACCACAAAGGGGCCAATAAAACTCTCTTTCTTTTTCTTGAAACTGTCAAAATAATTGACGAAAATCTTTTTGAATTTTTCAGCATCCTATGCAAAATGAAACTTATGATTACCAAAGAAAAATCTTTTTGGGTTTTCAATTTTGAATTTCATATGAAAATGAAACTTAAACTTATTAAAGTAAATCTTTTTTGTCGTTTTCTTTTGAAGATGTTTATGAAACACCTACTCTAAATGAAGAGTGAAGAAAATCTTTTTGAATTTTTCAAATTCCTATACAAAATGAAACCTATGATTACCAAAGAAAAATCTTTTTGGGTTTTCAATTTTGAATTTCATACGAAAATAAAACTTGAAACTATTAAAGGAAAATCTTTTTGTAGTTTTCTTTTAAAGATGTATATGAAACACCTACTCTAAATTAAGAGTGAAGAATTTTTTTTTTAATTTTTAAAATAGGATCACCGAACCCTAGAAGGGCTGCCTACGTATCTCATTCCCGAGAGAAGAGAATCAGGTGTGCATAGTTTGTCCAGATTGGACAGTTAAAGATTAAATAACAGATTGAACCCTCACTTGATAGACACAACCAAAGACAGACGATGAACATCTTCAATAAAATCTTTTTTTTTTGTTTTTAATTTGCTACTTCACATGAAAATAACACCAACAACTATGAAAGAAAAGTCTTTTTGGTATTTTCGTTATATGAAATGTACAAAACTTCTACCATCTTTTTTGAATTTTCCTATTATAAAAAGCTCCTATTGAAAAAAATCTTTTAGGAGTTTTCGAATTGTGAATGCTTACTAAAGAATCAAAAGGAAAATCTTTTTGATATTTTGTTCTTGACAAATGAGTGCGAAAGGTAAAACTCTTTTTGATTTTTTTGGATTATGAAAAATAAAAGCCATAAAAACTCTAAACAACTACAAAACTTTTTTTTTCTTCTTTTCTTTTTTCTTGTCTAAACACACGCTCTTTTAATTCTAGCATATGCTTTTCCTAAACCAGTCTGTTAAATGACCCTGTTATCCTCAAAGATGCAACAATTAGCACGTAAGGATATTTTAGGGGTGAGTCTCCTACAAAGGACCAAATGGGTCCCGTTAGGTCTCAATATGATACAAATAAGCATGACCTAAAAGTTGACCTACACTGAGGTCCACTAATAAGACTGTTCGGGGGAGCATATGGTCAATAGTAGCTGCGACAGCTTTCCACCTACTCCATACACCCAACGACTCCCCCTCCTAAAATAAAGGTGACTCAACTAGAGGTCGTGTACACAAGTCTACTACGGACTTGTTGCGGAAAAAATTGACTCAGATTATGTACATGATACCAAATATAAAACGTTAACACATAACAGAAAAACTATAAACAAAGAGCACGTAGACACTCAACAATGATAAAACAATAACACCAACAATAACACAAACAACATCTATACACCCATAGTGTCAAACTAACACGATATGACTCAAAAAATAAGCTCGAATTCTAAAAAGGTCCCTAGTGAAGTCGTCAGAGCTGTCACACCCCATTTTTAACCAAAAAAGATTTAAATTTTAAGTTTGAAAGGGTTTTATTATTAAGTGACAAAAAAATAAGATTTGTTTCGAAAAGGATTTTTTTCATTTAAATTCAGAGTCGCCACTTGACATAAATCGAGTGTGTCAAATCACCTTTGAAAATCTCTTTTCAAAACGGTTTGACTCTAAAACTGATTTGCGAACAGAGATTCCGGCTAAGGAATTCTGTTGACCGAGTGGAAGGTGTTAGGCACCCCTTAATCCCATGGTTCGACCACGGTTGCTCCATGAACTATATCGGCTAATTTGACACTATAAAATGTATAAACAACATAAACACATAAACACGAAACAAACGATCAAACATAACAAATCCAAAACAATGTCCGGTCCAAATTATACAATCCCCAAAAATAAAAAAAAATACAGAAATGTAAATCATATTCTAAACTAATCATATACTAATGCTTTGCCCCCTTCATCACGAACGTCCTCCGGGTACAAGATACCTCGGGACATTCCCCGATGAATAGATATATACAGATACTTCGGGGCATTCCCAGCCAAATAGTACAATTGATCCAAAAGTGATAAAACAAAACCATTCAACACACAATTCAAGCATTCACCTATCCAAAATTCTTAAATTTGTCTACCCCTATCGTTTGCCTATTCTACTTCGACCTAAAACATGATACTATCGAGTTCGATTAACTTCCATTTCAAGTCAAACAACCAATGAATCAAATTAATCAAAATTCACTTTTTATCAATTTTCATTTCACACCCCAATTTATCTTCAAATTACCAATTTCAAATCTCAAATGATATATCATTTCATCACGTCATGCATAATCAACGGAATCAACAATAAATCAAAAACCAAACAATTATTTACCACCAATAAAGATCAAACAATCAACCAAAATGTTCAATCCATAACACCGGGTATCATAAACAAGGATATAAAAGAGTAGAGATTAGAAATGGACCTCGATTCAAAACTTTCGAAGAATATTGCTTGATAAAATAAGGAAATCCGCTTCCAATAACCTCAACTCAAGCCTAAATAGTGACAAAGATCCAACTCGATATCCCAAATTCCGATCCAAACAAATTTGAATCCAGCAACACTAACTCAAAATACACTACCGAATCGACAACTCCAAACAGAAATAACAAACCCCCGAACAGAAATCCCGAAGATTAAATTCCAATCTTAAAACCCAAGAGTTAAAACCCAAACCTAAACAATTCGACGAAAGAGAAAAATCCAATACTGAACGGATGACAAGGATCGATACAAATGACAGTTTTCTATTCAAAATTAACCGGAACAGTGGGTTATCGATGACGGGATCGTGTTTTGGTTTTATGATTTAGCTTCACCGGAGTTCGACGAATTCGATAGAGACAAAGGCGAATAGTGAACGATGCGGTAACCAAGTTTTCCGGCGAAGCCATCGCCGGAACAGTAACACGAACGCAGAATTTAGGTTTCTCCCTCAACACTCACTAGCTCATTTCGTCCATCTCCGATTATGCGTATAGATCAGTGTATCGTGAGGAGTGTGTGTGTGATTCGGTGTGTCTGTGCATGCGTGTTGTGAAGAAGAACAAATTTTCAGTGGGAATTTTTTGTTTCTCTGTATATTAAAATTGAGATTTGTGTATGAGGTGTGTATTGAATCCCAATTGTATGGTGTTCTCTATAGAATAAAAGCAAAAAATGGAGTTTAGTGTGTGTTATGTGCGTATATGCTGTGAGAGTGCCAAATTGTGAGACAGTGAGAGTATGTGTGTGTTTTTCATTGTGAGGGTCAGTGAGTGTGTAATTAGTATTGTATTCTACCAGGGAAAGGGGAGGGGATCTAGGGTAGTGAGGGGTATGGGGTAAGTGGGTATGAGGTGGGGTAAGGGTGGGGGTATGAGGTGTTCACCTCTAATTGGAGAGGTGGTTAATTTGACAGGAAAGGGTTGTTAGTTTGTTCAAATTGGGATTATGTGGGAATTTTGGGATAAAATTTGTTTAGAATTGGTTATTATTTGTTATTTTATGGAACAATTATGAAATGGGGTTAGGGTGCATGGTAAGATGGAGTAAATGGTAAAAATAATTTTTGAAGGGATAAAATTACGTGTCTACAAAATCCACAGTATTTTCCACGAACAACTTGTGATCATGGAGCAATTTTTCCACGTCACCCTTAACCCCCATACCAACAAACTTGAAATTTGAGTCCCTGAGGAAGTTAACAACGAATCCTTGAATAACATCTTTATGGATGAGTTGGAATAGTAGGCAACGAATAAGGTGACAGTGAAGAATAAGTATCCTTTTCCTTGGATTGATGATCTCTTTGGCTAGCTTCAGGGTGCTAGATATTTTTCGAAGATTGATCTTCGGTCGGGTTATCATTAGCTAAAGATTAGGGAGGTGGATATCTCTAAAAATATTTTTCGTACTCGGTATGGTCATTGTGAGTTTTTAATCATGTATTTTGGATTGAATAATGATCCGGTTGAGTTCATGGATCTTATGAACCAGGTATTCCGTCAGTTTCTGGACTTGTTTGTCATTGTGTTTATTGATGACATCTTGGTATATTCTAAGAGTGAGGAGTATCACTCCAATAACTCCGTATAGTATTACAGACTCTTAAGAATCAACAGTTATATGCTAAGTTTTCTAAGTGCGAATTCTAGTTGAATGCGGTGACTTTTCTAGGTCATGTTGTTTCTAGTGAAGGGATCAAGGTGGATCCACAAAAGGTTAAGGCAGTTAAAAAATGGCCTAGACCAACGACTCCAACCGACATTCGAAGATTATTGGATTTAGTCGGGTATTATAGGAGGTTTGTGGAGAGCTTTTCGTCGATTGCAGCTCCGTTGACTAAGTTGACTCAGAAAAAAGTGAAGTTTCTGTGGTCTGACCCCTGTGGGGTAGCTTTGAGAAGTTGAAGGATAAGTTAAATTCTGCTTCGATTTTGACTCTTTTCGAAGAAACTGATGGTTTGGGGTGTAGTGTGATGCATCCCGTATGGGACTGGATTGTGTGTTGATGCAACATGGTAAGGTTGTGGCCTATGCTTCTAGGAAGTTGAAAGTTCATGAGAAGAACTATCCGACTCATGACATGGAATTATTGGTTGTGGTTTTTTGCCTTGATGATCTGGCGTCACTACTTGTATGGAGTTCATATTGATATCTTTTCAGATCATAAGAGCTTGTAGTACGTGTTCACCCAAAAGGAGTTGAATCTCAGGAAAAAAAGATGGTTTGAGTTACTCAAGGATTATGACATGAGTCTTCATTTTTGTCCATGGGTAGCTTGTCTCATGTGGATAAGTAGAAGCGAGAGTTGATGAAGGATATGCACCGATTGACTAATCTTGGAGTTCGTTTTTTGGATTCTGAGGATGGAGGTGTGATTGTTTGAGAGGTGGTGAAGTCATCTCTTGGTGCTGAGGCGAAGGAGAAACAGGTTTTGGATCCTATCTTGATGCAGATTAAGGATAATGTGGGTTAGCAAAAAGTTTTGGATTTTGAGATTGGTTGTAATGGTATCATGAGATACCAAGGTAGATTGTGTATTCCTGATATTGATGGGCTGCGAGAATGAATTCTGACTGAGGCTCATGAGTCGAGGTATACAGTTCATCCTGATTCGACGAAGATGTACCATGATTTAAAAGAGATCTCCTTGATCATGAAGAAGGAGCACTTTAAGCTCATGGAAGTCGCCACATGCTGACCTTCAAGATTCGAAAGATAATTTGGATGGGACAACTTGGAAGTCTATTTTTTTGTCTATTTTGTCTATTTCTATTAAGGCCATTTTTGGCCTATGTATGTAAAGGCAAGACTATATTACTTATATTAGTCTCTTTATTAGGTAGATTATTTTGATTTGTTATGAATTGAAAGAATGAAACTCTTGAGGGAGTAGGGGTTAAGGACTTTGTTGTTATTCAATATTTTTTTTTTTTTTTTTTAAAAAGATGGGGCAACAAAAAAACATTTAAATGACTCTCAATGGATTGAAATACTTTCAATGACTTTCAATAAGCTTTCAACAACTTTCAATAATTTTACTAAGCATTAAAAGGTTTTAAATAACCAACATGAATCACATAATCTACATTATTTGAAATTCAAAGTCCTAAAGTTTTTCAACAACTAAAACAACCTAATCTAAAATTTAAAATTTAAAATTCAAATTCATTCTAAACTAAATAACTTATTTTCCTGAAAACTACTGCAGTAACTAAAAACAATATTCAACACTCCTCCTTTGCTTTAGTTATTGCGATTTAAAAATTATTCCTCCTTATTTTTTTCTTTGGCAGTAGGTGTTATTTTTCAATTTTTTGAACTTGCACTCTTTCTTTTTATATTGATCTTTCTCTCCTTTTTTTTGATTCTTTGCTGAAAAAACACCATCAACAATCTTGTCTTGTTTGGAAATACTTTCATAAGTTTCACAAAATGTTGTAAGAATTTTTCATCCATCAAAACATCACATATAGAATAGGTTTCAAGATATGATTTCTTCACATACCAAATTTAATAGTTTTTGTCGGTGAAAACTTTTGGGGCATTCAAAGAGAGACTGTTGCTTGACATCTTTTTGATTGAAAATAACCCTACGCTTTGAAAATAAACAAAGGTTGAAAATGGTAACCCTCGCGGGTTAAAATGGGTATCCCAACAGGTTAGAAAGGTAACCCTTACGGGTTAAAAATAATATGGTAGCGCTTTGGAAGAGCTCACAGATCACGTAAGATCAATGAAGCGCTTGATACCACTATTGGTTTTCTTTAAAAAAAGATGGGGCATCGAAAAGGGATTTAAAATGGCTCTCAATGGATTGAAATACTTTCAATAGGTTTCAACAGCTTTCAAAAATTTTATTAAGCATTGAAAGGCTTTAAATAGCCAACATGAAACACATAATCTGCATTATTTGAAATTCAAAAGCCTAAAGTTTCTTAACTAAAAGAAGGTAATCTAAAATTTAAAATTCAAATACATCTTAAATTAAATAACTTATTTTCCTGAAAACTACTGCGGTAACTAAAAGAAAATTTCAAAAATATTGATTGGATTGCAAGCTAGAGGAATTCATTCCTCCTGAGAGTGTTTTATAGAATTGGTGCTTGTTTTGATTCATTAATTGAAGGTTTTAGCTTTATATAGTTACTATTGTCAATTAATCTTACTTGTGTCTTTCTTCTATATTTATTTCTTGTTCTTAGATTTGAAATTTCTTTCCCATATCGATATTGCATCAGTGATGCTACATTGGGCTCGACTCGATACTTTTGTGTGTATCGTTTGGCCACCAATCTAGACTTCAACCCCTCAACTGCGCCATCATCTTTTGTTGACTTTATAGACCCACTTGTAGCCAATGGTTTCTTTCCCTAGAGGAAGAGAGACGCAGTCCCAAGCAGCAAACCATTCTAATGCGACGGTCTCTTTCTGAATAGAGCTGCCAGCATGGTTGAGATATGGCCTCTGCAAAGGTATCAGGTTAAGAAAATGGATGAAATTGCAAAAATACTCATGGGAGGTAGACAGAGACTTAGTTGATACAAACCTACGAATAGGAAAACAAAGACGGTGGATCTACGTACCCCGAGAATAGAAGTTAGAGAAGCTAAGTTTGAAGAAGAATCTTGGTTCGAAGTGAGAAATGAAGGTCTAAGCTATGATGAAACTAAGATAAATTGACCTTTTGACTTTCAGGTACTTGATCCAAAGGTAGAACTTGATTCCCTTGTCCTCAGGTGTATTCAAGAGCTTGATTTGTCTAGTGTGTGCTTTAATACATGGTTGATATGTATGGAATTTATAGAACTACAGTTGCTTCCTAGTTGTTTTATAAAAGGTTTGAAAGGGATCATGTCCACATACTACATGTATTCATAAGAAATAAGAGCAAGTTCTCTCTTATTTTAGTTGGTAATGGACAGATTCATCCAGTATGGGATACAGGGAATTTGAAGATCGCTAAGTTAGTTAGTCACACAAATAATGTTCGAGAATTATTGATGCATATTACTAACCTGTTTTGCTTGCGTAGATCTTTCGGTAACATCAATAGTGTGTTGGATACTGGATGGAATAGGCTCATGCATCTTTCTGTTGTGCATATTAATTTTGTCTATTCATGTGCTATTATTCCAACATATAGCCTTGTTTATAGTAGTAAAAGGAGACCTCTCTTCTTTCCAATCTCTTGAAGACCTCAAGGTAGAGTTTGATTCTTTAGTTCTTGTTAGCATTAGAGAGCATGACATGCCTGAGAGTAATAACATATATGGGAATAGTATGATATCTGGAAATGTGATTCTTCCAGGTATTTTGCTTAATTTCCCATTTTGATATTGGCATAAATTTGCTCACTTCAACCTGTATAAGGTTCCTATGTCCTTTTGGCTAAGGTAATTGACATTGATTTCCAATTAACCCTGGTTCATGTGGGCGCATTGTAACTAGTAGTAATCCCTTGCTTACATCATGTGCAGTAAAATTATTTGAAAGAATCGTCCTCTTAAGTATTCCTTTGAAGATTGCAAATTCCTACTGTATTAAGTCTCTAGGGAAGGAAGAAACAGGCATGTAAATGTGTATTTTCAAAGTTTCCAACTAATATTAAAAAGTTGTCTTGTGTGGGTATTGGACTTAGACATATTGCCTGACGGGAAGAAGCTCCAAGGCACATTGCTACAAGTTGCCTATGAATTATGTGGAATGGCTATTGGTGCAAGTTAGTATACCGCAAATTGAGAAAAGAGGTTATTTGATGATGTTTCGGGGATAAGTCATTGTGTTCACTGTTTTGGGAGGATACAACCAAACATGTCTTTATAAGCAGGATATGAATGATTGCACTCAAGTTTAATGTTCCACTGATCTGCTACAAAACCAAATGAAAGAAAAGCTATATTTGGCAGGTATTATAATGACACTTGTACCTGAAAAATTTGTTGACAATGAAAGATTACAACAATCTTATTGGAACTAATTTCAAGAATTCTTCAATTGGAGAAAAGCTTTATAGTGCCTACATATTTGGGGAGTCCTCAAGATTAACAATGGCTATAAGGAGGTCGTGTTTAGTTTGGTTATTGAAAGCTCTTAAAGATATTGAGGTAGAAAAGTGTATTTTGCATGGTCCGGGTCCCTTCGCTCCATCAGATCAATTAGTGTCCCTCCACAACATACCCACCCAGAGTATTCCACAAAGTGGGAGTGTCTTGGAAGGATAAAATATACGCGGTCCATACCACTATCTTAGAGGTGAATTAAAGAGGTTGTTTTTGATAGACCCTCGGGTCAAGACAAAAAAACAGTTTTAGACAAAACAATAAAAAACAAGAAACAAGATGAATTGTTGTCCCAACAATTCATATATTCACTTGAAGAAATATTCTAGAAATCATCCTTGAGGTCTATGTTTTGAAAGAGGGAATGTAATGGGCTCGAGAATGAAAGGGTGGACTGGACATTAGTTCGAGCGGTTATAGGGTGTACACGAGTACGCGCAAGATTAGAAGTAAACAAATGAGCTTCGACAGTAGAGATCAGCTGAAGGATTCCTATAACTAACTCTCAGACTCAGCTAAATGAATATCTGGTATTTTCTTTGCCCTTTTCAATTATCCCTCCTCTCTCTCCTGTTATAAACCTCTCAACCCTTCTTCTACTCTTCTATCTTCACAGAAAATTCTCATCAATGGAGCCTTAGCTAGTTAATTAGTTTCCATTTCTTTGCATTTGATTATTCCTGTAATTTCATCCCAAAAATAGCCCTTAATTTTTTTATTGTTAGATTGAGATCATTACAAGATTTAGCATATCGTCAACAAGTATCATTCATCACTGGGAATAAATAAGGTACCTTTCGTGCAGCCAATAAACCTAATTGCAAAGGAAACAGATCAGATTGTTTTGCCAATGATCTTCTGAATATGTTTTAGGTTGGTTATAGGTGATTTGAGTCGAACAAGACAAGTACTTCCGGGCAGCACGTCTTGGAAATTATTTGCATAAAAATTGGAAAAGGCTCTGGTAGCAATTTAAAATATACTATATGATTTTTATTTTGATAAACTCTAATTTATAATCTACACTGCAAAAAATGTGCAATCGCTTCTACTATTCCTGGAAAAGCATTAATGAATAGTTGATATTACAGTAATAGGGTAAAAGGAAGGAAGATACCGAGAAGCTAATAAAGGAAAAGAGCTGCCAAGAATGATAGAGCTCAGAAGTTGGGTTCTCATCCATTGAATAACTTCCTGAATGGCCCATCCTTGCGATCTTTTGCAGCTTCTGTTAAAGCGAGGAATCTCTTAAAGCCATTTGTAGCTGCACCTCTTCCAAGAGCAGCTGCTCTGGTCAGCACATCTTCTCTTGAAATGATAGCCCCAGGTGATGCTGCTGCATTAGTTATGGTCGGTGCTATTGAGGTGTTTGGAGTAGATGTTACAACTGAAGAGGCCATAATGGTAGGCTGACAGATGCCTGACCCACGTTTGTTGAAGTCATCCAGTATGCTCTGCTGATCAGCTTTTTTCAGACCCTGAAATCACACACAACAACAAACCCAGTAAATGCCCACATCGTGGGGTCTGGGGAGGGTAGAGTGGTGTACGCAGTCCATACCACTACCTCACAAAAGTGCATTCAAAATATTGTGAGCAGATGAGAAAAGCATGAGGGAAATAGAGTAAACTGTGTCTCTCTCATAGCAACCATGGAAACAACAGTTTAGATTTAGAATTCTGGAGAATAAAATGAATAGCAGAACCTTAAGCTCTAAAAGACGCTGAAACTCTGTGAGCGTTCCCTCTGGAAGCAGCGCACAGTATGTATCCGCCACAGAATCTATTGGAGACAGTATGACCTGTTTAAATAAAGTGAACTCAGTATACTATCCAGAAGAAGGAATACAAGAGCCTCATTTCAGACTATAATTCATCAATTAGGCAATTACTGACCTTCAATAATGCTTCTGCTTTGCTCATCTCACGACTGACAAATTTTGAGTAGCTAGCAGCTCCTGCTGTCTGTTCAAAATAGAGAAGTTCAAGTAAGTTTAAGCAAATGTTCTTGTTTTGAACTATTGTACCATGGACACTCAGAAACTTAGCAAGAAGTCTTTTGGGATCTGTGTGGAAAGCCACCTGGTAATTGGAATTGGTGTAATTACCAGGGTAGTAATTACCCGCCTAGTAATTATAATGACCTTTTTGTTTGTCACAATGTAATTACAGTGTAATTATAAGTGTATTGTTTGGTTGCACAGATGTAATCATATGACTATATTAAATTTTTAAAACAAAAGTTAATTATATAAAATTAAAAATTTATATTAGGAAAATAAGGGCCTTTATAAATGATATTAAATTAAATAATTAAAATATATATTGTCCTTTAAAAATATATTAAGTAATAAAAATATGTTCTTAATTAGTATTATAAAAAAATAATTGATTTATATTTTTTAAATTAGTATATTTTAATTAAATTAATATAAAAATTAAAAGTACAAAATTTGTAAGAACATTATGAAATGCATGTTTGACAAAAAGATTAATATAATAAATATAATGTCATAAAATTATTAAAACATTTGACAAAAAGATAATCTATCAATTCTAACTAAAAATAAATTGCTTGGAATGTGAAATATCAAGACAATACAACTAAAATAAATGAAATTGAAGATATAACGTAAGTTCTAAATTCAAAACAAAAAAGTCAATATAATATTCTTATATCAAATTAAAACATAACGTACATAAATATGATGTAAAAGAAAAGGAAAACTTTAGTCTATAACAATGAATTCTACTTTAATTTAAAAATTAGAATACTAACAAAATTATGCTAAGTGAAAAAAAAAAAAATAGATAGATAATAAGAGCAACTGCATGGAATCACATAAAGTAAAGGTTGGGAATGAGAAGTAAGAAATGAAAAATATATTTTAAAAGAAATTAGAATAATAAAAATAAAAAAGAATTTAAATTAATAGTCCCAGCTCCTCCTCCTCCCCCCGACACCCAATTTCGAAGTCGGAATTTTCACTAAGAAGGTCCAAAGTTGAAAGAAGTAGGCACATGAACTAGCCGAAATGGGGTGTTCAACATCAATTATACATACATAATTTTAACCATGTATAAATAGGATAATTTTCCACCGAAGGAGGTTCTGGTGAACCCCCTAACCATAAGGTAGGTCCGCCCCTGCAATTACCTGATCAACCAAACATGCCAAACAATGTAATGACACCCAATTACACCTAATCCAATTCCTAGAATGGCTTTCCTGGAGCCAATAACTACAAGAAGACGACCTCAGTGCACAAAATACTAGTGGTGGAGAAGGATTTAGAGATATTATTACTGTTTTTTTCTGTAGCAGTGCATTTTCATATTCATCAGGAGACTGAATATTTCAAATGAGTGCCGGTCATCTTTGCCTATTCCGTTTTCTAGGATCAATCATATTCAGTTTCAGCTATGAGCCACTTTATTTCATCAAAACTACAAATTACCTCAGGAATAAAGTTTAAATATGTGGTTGCCCCAAAATATAGAAATGGAAATGTTGAAGAGGTTGACAGTGCTAGTGAAAAATGTCAGTCTAAAATTTATTAAAACTGAAGAAACCAAAAAAAGAAAAAGAAAACAATGAAGGATCCACACTTTTGAAATGATTGCAATCTTACTTGTTTCCCCAAAGAAGGAATTTCCAGCAAAATAGTTTTTACTGCTTGTGTATCCAAAAGCATCTGCAATAATGTCGTGGTAGCTCTATTAAAACTACATTAAGATGATCAACATTTGATACACTACATGGATCTGACACAGCAACACTTATTAAGCCATGCAACAGTGAACTCAAGCTGCTCCAGTAGTAAGAGCACCAGCTTGGCTCACCCAGTCAAGATCTATGTTGATGAGAAAAACTGTATAGCTGAAGTGATGATAGCAAATCAAGATTATCAGTACTTGCTGTGCTCCAGTCTCTGATATCTGTTTGCATTTGAAGACGTTATGATAGAACCGTGGACCAAGAGATGACGCAAGCTGCATAATGATGAAAACATGAGTTCAATGTTTGAGAAATGATGCAGAGATCAAGATATTTACACAGATAAGGCCTGGATGTTTTTAAATAAAATAAAATTGTTCGAAAATAAAAACTATTTTCACCTTATCCAGGAAGAATTGGAAATAAATGGGAGAGAGAAGACTTCCAAGCACTGGAATGCTACTTGTAAGGATCAAATTTATGCCATTGACGTAGCTGCAGGAAAATTTACAAGCTTTCAAGAAATCATCACAAGTATTTCTGTTTGAAGGTGGCATTGTACAACATAGTTAACATACTCTGACTGATCACCAACACTTTCAAGAGTACTCCATGGAACCCGACTCATCGCCGCCATTTCAGAGTCAAACTTTGTTTCTATTCCATGCACTAATGTAATCAATGATTTTGTAATAACAGCTGAAAATTCATCCTGAAAATGGATTTAACGCTAAGCAGTGAAACCACAAAAGAAAGTTTATCAATCGAACCAATACAGCATGTTCTACCTGTACTTCAGACATATCCACTCTATCCGCAAATTGAGCATCAATCAGTTTTGACACATTATCAGCCAATTCTCCGCACTGCTAACACGTAAACACAATAAAATGGAGTTTGGTGTGAGTTTGAGGAGACAGCAAAAAAGAAAATGACATTATTTGGGAATTTCTTTGTGAATTTCCATGACGACTGTTCCTCATCACCTTAGCTTATATTTAAATTTTATTAACCTTACCAAATCAAAAATGCACTAAAGAAGGTCACATAGTTCTGCACCTTTTCCCATCGTTGGTTAAAGGAATTCCAATTTAGTACATACTACTGGATATGTTATTAAACTTAATACATAAATCACCCATACAAGGAGAGAACTGACCGTTTTGTGACAATACTCTGCAGTATTTACTATGTAGCAGATAACCCTTTCATCCTTGTCCGAAGTCTGGAGATAATATTTCATCGGTAGAAAGTGGAGAATTTAGTAGAAGAAAAAGATAGCCAAGCTTCCAGGTGACAATTGACACTATACCTTTATCTGTCCTTCGATTCCAGTGGCAGCTGCAACAATTCCTGTACCGCCCTTTGGCAATCTAGCGAAGAGCTTTGTAGCATAAGCTTTAAGAACTTTTTGAAATGCCTATTACAAAGAAATCAACAGGTTTAGTTAATGTAGACCCTTCGCCTAGCTCACTGATCGGGAAGTGTAAGGCCTCTGCACTCAGATCAGTTTTGGGTCATTACATACATGAATATATTCAAGAGGCCTTGTAAATTTCTGCAAATGAATGACAAGGCTAGGGTTCTACCATTGTTACCAACGTGTTTCACAATCAAATGATGGGAACGGACATTTCATTTGTATGTCAAAATGGATCAACTCTACTCATCAAAACCATAATTTAAGAGCTGACAAGAAGCTCTCTCCATTTATTATATACTTTTATCAAATTTCACAAACTCAAGAAAGTATACTACGCGAAGAAGCAAAAGCTGTCATATAATCTGGAAAAAGCACCTTAAAGAGATTAAACAATGTCTGGTTTCTCGTCAAAGCACTGCATCGCTTCAAGCTCCTCCTGATGATTACAAAGACCTTAAGAAAACAAAAGGAAACAAGCAAGTGCAATCAGAACAGGTGAGATAAAATCTAATTACCATAAAGCTCACAAAACAACTTTTAAGCATGTTCTTGAGCTGAATATTAGAGCCTTAGAACATCATCTTCATCTGGCATGACGTATTCATCACGTTGAGGCAGTGTTATCAAAGGCGCGCTTAAGCCCCGAAGCAAGGCTTAAAACATGTTGAGTGCTTCGCCTAGCTTTATGTGCGCTTCACTGTCGTCGTCAAGTTTATAAGGCATACTTTTCCTTGCCAAGGGATCTCTTTTGAAGAGGCGACACTAAACAATTGATATTTCACTTTATCATAATTGTTTTTCAGTTTCTTTATTCACATATTAGTCATTCATGCTTATAATTATTAATCTTGGACTAAACATAAATATTTGCATTTTTTCTCCCATTGCGCTTTTTTTTAATTGAAGCCCGTGCTTTTATTTGCGGTTTGATCTTTAAGCCCTAACAGACCTTCGAGCTTTTTTGCACTTTTCGCTTTTGATAACACTGCATTGAGGGGATTAGAAGTGATTTAACAGAGGGTTAACCAACATTCAACAATGTACCATTTATGCCATCATATTGTCTCTATACAGAGTGCAATGTTTCTGCAATCATATATGCTCTACTGATGATGCAGCATTACTGATATAGGAGCTCAATAAAACATAAAATAATCCCAAAAGCTATTCGAATTTCGCTGATGGGCTCCTGATGCGGAACTACAGAAAATACTGAATACGTTACCTTAATGCTGCTAGACAAAATATTAGTCTGACTTCCCTCCTCAATTTCCCATGTCTCTTCCTAAGTATGAGACACAAATTTTTAATCAGTATGGGAGATCTACTTAAGGAAAAGTAACACAATGAACAGTACTTCTATTGACACTTGTACCAGCATTTCTTTCTCCAAACTGTCCATAAGAGTTTTCTCTTCCAGCTCTATATAAACTGACAAGTGAGGTTCAAAGCACGACGAGATGATGCCTCGGAAATTGAACTGACATGCAACAAAACATAATGTCATTCACCTGCTTGATATCCATAAAAAAACCAGACTGAAAGGATAATGTTTAATGTCTAGAAAGCAGAACAAGAAAACTTTGGCAAGACTATTAAATCACCATGCTAGCAGAGCACCAAGTGGCGTTCCATAATGACATGTCCATAAAATACAATTTTAGAGATCTATGCATGCACTATTCTGCCTTCAATTCATTACAGTTATCTGTATGCAGATAAATATGCTACTGTACTTTCCAGCTCAGAATTGAAGCAGTTTTCTGATATCAGCAGCTCTGTAGGAGGTTAAGACTATCAACTTATTTAAATCTGACTAAAAGAATGTGTCTTGCGCAGAATGCAAATATGATTAATGAAAGGGAGGATTCCCATCACCATATCAAAACTCTGCAGTTTCATCCCTCCCTTAAGTCACATCAGGAATGTGACAGAAGATCAAGATGGAGATAATCATGCATCTGAGTCTTAACAAAATCCTAGTATGGCATTTTCCTTGATTCGAGGGTTAAAGCAGCGTATTACTCGAGCGCACGATGATGCAGGCCTCCAATCTTAGCTAAGTGAGTAAGGGAGGAAATACACCACCAATAACCAAGATTTCAAGAAAGTAGAAAATACATACACCAGCTCCTGGGACTGATGAATCTTTTTCTCCATGTAGTTCCTGACAAAACACACAAGGCAATATAAGCGACTGTACAAACTAGCATTATCAGATCCACCTTGATGTTACAACCAAAGAAAGAATCTCAGACACATACTTCATGTTGACTACCATCATGGGCAGCAAGCTTTTTCTCATACTTTTTCCGAATGTCTGAAACTGTCTGACTCTTGTTTCCACTCATTTCTGTTTCTTCATTGTCATCTACAGCATCTTTACTGCGGGTTCCACCACCAAATTTCTCTGCTAACTCCTCTTCAAATTCCAAAGTGCGCTGCAGAGCCTAGAAGTGCACCCACAAGAGTTTCAAAACAACACAAGCGAAAACCGACATGAAGACAAATGCTGAAGTAGAATAATATGAAAAAGACAAAGCCGTGAAGTTGCTTTTTCAGCTTCCAAAGTCAACATAAAGACAGATATTGATGTATAAATAATATGAAAAAGCTAAAACTGCGAAGTTGCTTTTTCAACTTCCAATCAAAAGTAATTTTCTTCTGATGTGTGATTCTAAATTGCTCGAACTCGGGTGTGGGTGTCCGATACGGGTACGGATCTAGAGATCAGATCCTTCACGGTCTCAATTTAAAGACTCAAGGATATGTATCTAGAGACGGATACGGGTGCGGGGATTTGGCGAAAAATAATTCAAATATCTAACAATAGAGTTATAACACATACATTATGAGATATTTTGAGGAAAACTTGAGAAAATATTGTTCAAGAAGAAAATCATGAAAGGAGATAAAAGGAAAAGCAATAACATAGAAATTTCTATATACAAGGTATTTCATTTTCTTCAATTTCACCTTAGCTTTTGTTTTTTATTACAGAATTTCTCAACTCTATCCGGACTTCGATTTTGGTCAAAGTACCCAAAATCGGTTGACCAGATCGGGTACGAATCCCACACCCATTCGTGTCGACACGGGGGCGGCACCGAAAGTGAAGAGTCCGAGTAACTTAGGTGTGATTTGTGATATAAGCCTCTGCCAAAATTGGAGGAAAGAGAACTTTTCGAAAGGGAAGAGAAAAAGGTGTCCCTGTGTTTGTACTTTATACTTTGTTTTACAAATGGGTGAGAGAGTTGTTGATTGATAGACGACTGCAGATTTTGTAGAGCATAAGGGGTAAAGTAAATATCCATGAAGATTTATCATGATCTATCATCTTCTAGATTTCGGAAGGCTCGGTAACGTGTGGTAGCAATGATTAATCAATTTAGTAAAAAGAGTCAAACGGTTGTTTATCTCAAGCATCACATTAAATTTTATTTTATTTTTTTTGGTTTGATAATCGTGGTGTCCGGGCAAGCATCACGTTAAATAATAAAGAAGGATTTGAAGAATAGAAGAGTGCTAAAAAGTAACGAAGGAAATCAGAAAAGCCACAGGTGAAATTTCTAAAACAACTTGTTTCAACAGCTAGGGATGCGGGAGAGGGGTGAAAAAAAATTATAAACTATACCAAAAGCAAGATTCTAAACCTTTTTTATAGAATAGGATTGTGTATGCTATCCTACATGGAAAAGGATTTAGGATTGCAGTTTGTAGGGCTCAGTGAAATGATTAATCTATGCACTTTAATAATATTTCCTGACCCAGACCCTACTTTGTGGGAATATACTGGGTTTGTTGTTGTTGTTTGCTAATAATATTTCCTGAGCCTTTACTCTCACATGGCACCAGAGTATGGTGAGAAAATTCTAGGAAAGAAAGTGTGATACCCCAGGTTTTAGACTCTGAGATTTCTGGAGTATTCTCAACACTGCTCTGGTCGTTATAAGTCGTCATGGGTCATAGGGTGAAACTTGTGGTCTCACCAATGAGTTGCACAGGCCTTGGTATTTCGACAACGAGTCCAAGGTACGACTCGTTAAGAGACGTAACGTCGTAAGGAGTGACTCATTGCCTTAACAGTAAGATTTCCCGAGGTTTCTACCTTGACCATGAGTTGACGCCACGAGTCGTGATGTCAGACAACGAGTCGTGATGTATGACTCGTGGTCATAACGGTAAGGTCCCACGTTTCTGACCCTCAGGTCATGAGTCGAGGTAACAACTCGTGGTCGGACCTCACGAGTCGTTACTTGAGTCGTAACGACTGGGCCTAAATTTCTTGTACGTTTTTATTAAGGGCTTTTTGGCCTTTTTCCTTCCTTTACAATTTACCCACGACTTAAAAACACTCCAAGGGTCCCTTTAACATCAGTTAATAAAAAAAAACATTCTTTTTCCTGTGAAAATCCTAAGTCAAGAGAAAACTAGGGTTTTCATCTTCAGGCATCAAATTCGGGATTTCTTCTAAATTCTTGTGTGTTTCAGGCATATCTCTCATCCCTAAACTTAAATTTTTCATTATGGCATGAATTAATTTAATAATCATGTGGTTTAATTGTGGGATTGAAATTGGGTTGAGGGATTTTGATGGTAATCACTTGAATTGTTTCCCCGTGGTTTTAAATGCATTGTTATACTTCAATTAATGATTTGGGGCTGAATTAGGGCAATATGGTATGGTTTGAAATGGAGAACATGGGTTTCCCCAAATTTATGTATTTTGACTTGGAATTGGCATTAACCTCAACCCACTTTGTAATTTGAATTTTGGAACATGGATATATGCATGATTTTACTTACTTTTGGAACCTGGTATTACATTAAAGGATAATGGAGAATTAAAAAAAAAAAATTGAAAGGTCTTGGTGGCCATGGTTTTGGATTTTTAAATGGAACCTTGGGAGTCAAATTGGTTGGGAATGGCATAACTTGATTTAGCTTGCAAGAATAATTGGTATGACGATATCAAATGGTAAATTCCTTACTAAACGACTCCTGGGTTAACGGTTGGGATTATGTGCAAATGTTTTAATCTGAGCTTAAGCGGGGTTATGTAGCTCACGGTGAAAGTGAAGGTCCCGGGGACCAATACTGGAAACCACGTTTGCCGGCATGGGGTCTATATGACCGTGGGCATAGTTCACACATTGTATATTTTTTTCGGCTGGCTGGAGCTTTGGTGTCTCTGGCCCTTCCTCGGATTTTCCCGGTTCGTGCAGCTAACACACGCTGGGACCATTTTAGCAGGGGAAGCTGAACCCATATAGCCCGTAGGTGCCCTTAGGACGAATAGAGCTACACAGTCCAGGTTAATATTTTAAAATCTCATGTTCATGACCCTGTACCCTATCCCAACATCTTATATATGTACATATGAATGTGTGCATGTGGTTTTGACTAATATCGAGCATGGCATTATTTTATCACTTTCCCTGAGTTACATGTCAGTGCTTATACCATAGTCCGTCCCTGGACGCTGCATCATTTCATGAGGTAGGGCCCTAGGGTTTTTCTGTTACCTTGTGCAGCATTAGGAGGTGCGGATATCGATTGAGTTGTGAAGTGGTGAGCCTCCATCATCCGAAAAGCTTTACCATTTCATTAGGTTTCTTTTCATACCTTGAATATTTTTAGTTTTCTTTGTCATGGTCGGAGGCAATGTCCCGACCTAGTTTGGTATTCAGTTTTAGAGGCTTTTGTGGACAAGTGTAGGATTGGTTGTTGTTTTGACTCTTAGTTTCTATTTGAGTTATCTTATCTAACTTACTTATGGTTTGGTTGTCTTCTACTGTTTATCTTTATTATGCTTTGTTGGTTAGTCTAAGGGGGTGGTCTCCGGCCCTCAGTAGGCTTGAGATACCCGTCACGACTAGTCCTTGGTTCGGATCGTGACAAGCTTGATATCAGAGCACGGTTCAGGGTCTTTAGGTATCCACAAAGCCGTGTCGAGTAGAGTCTCTTTAATGAGTGTGTAGCGTGCTACACTTATAAAGGGGAGGTTATAAGACATTTAGGAATGTTTTCCTTTCTTGTGTTCTAGTTCGGGTTGTAGAGTCTAGTGTCTTGAACTTCTCTAACTCCTAGCTTACCCGCATTTCAGATCATGCCGCCCCGGATATCTGATGGTCATAGAAACTCTTCTAGAACCTCTACCCCGCTGGAGGGAAATATGGATGGAACTTGCGCGTGTCTATGGAGTGCAGACCCGATCTACGATCCCCGCTCCTGATTGCACTGCCCCAGTGGAATTCCACTGGTCCCTACTAGTCCTCCTCAGGCTGATAATATTCATGCCCAGACGCCTCAGGGAGATGTGTCTAATGCAGAGTTCAGCCAATCTATTCATCTACTTACTTAATTGGTAGCATCTCTGTCTCGCCAGTCTGATCGTGTTGGTTCTATTGCTCTTTCATCTGAGGTCACTCGGGTTGGCCAATTTATGAGGTTGAATCCCCCAACCTTTATAGGTTCTAAGATGAGAAGGATCCTCGGGGGTTTGTTGATGAAATGGAGAAGATTTTTAGGGTGATGCATGCTACTAATTCTGAGGGTGTGGATTTTGCTGCATATCAGTTGAAAGATGTAGCTTATCAGTGGTATGAGGAGTGGGAGCAGTTGAGAGGTGATGATGTTGAGTCGGCCGAGTGGGATGAGTTTTCAGGTGCCTTCCTGGATCATTTCTTTCCTCAGGACTTGAGGGAAGCCAAAGTTGAGGAGTTAGTGAATCTGAAGCAAGGTAAGATGAGTGTGAAAAAGTATGCTTTGAAATTTCAGCAGTTGTCCCGTTACGCTCCTGAGTTAGTATCTAGCATGAGATCCAAGATGAGGAAGTTTGTAACTAGGTTGTCCTGTGACATAATATTAGAGTGTAAAGATGCAATGTTGAACAATGATATGGACATCTCCAGGCTTGTGGTTTATAAGCAGCAAGTGGAAGATGAGAAAAAGAGACGAGCAAACATGAGAGAGAGGCAGAATAAGAAGTTCAAATATTCAGAACAGGGTGCGATTCAACAGAATAATGGGAGAGATAGCAGAAAATAGACCAAGAAAAAGACTTGGGGAAATTCCAATTCATATTCGTCGGTTAGTGCTCCCTATCCTAAGTCGTCCGGTGATCGTCGTATTCAGGCTAGCTGTGGTCCTCCTAAGGCACAAGGTGCGCAGTCTCAGGCTAGTGGAGCTCAGTCAGCCCCACCTTATCCTCCGTGTCGATTTTGTGGACAGCTTCACCGTGGTTATTGTGATGGGGGGAACTTGTACTTCAATTGTGGTCAGCCTAGACATGTGCAGAGAAACTGTCCTGTAGCTAAGGTAGTCAATGGGCTAATAAGGTTTCAGTCACCACTTCTTCAGCTCCTGCATCAAAGGGTGCCACTTTGGGTACCGGCACTGGCCGGAATCGCCTTTATGCTCTTGCCACCTATCAGGAATCTGAGGCATTTCTTAATGTTGTTACCGGTATGTTACATCTCTTCTCTCATGATGTCTATTGATTGATTGATCTGGGTTCTACCCTGAGTTATATGACCCCTTATGTGGCTATGCATTTTGGTTTTGACCCCGAAAGTATTTCCGACCCCTTTTCTATGTCTACTCCGGTTGGTGATACTATTGTTGCTAGAAAGATCTATAGGGGTTGTGTGGTGTTGATACAAGATCGACAAGAAAGACACAAAAACATACACCAAAACAGTCCACAAGTCGAGGAAACCCGAGACTATTTTGGTGACCACTCTCGGATTCACTACTTATAATAAGAATAGAGAGAACAACGAGTGTTAACACCTCAAAATAGCCAACCAACAAGTTATATTAGCACAATACAATGAAGAACAACAAGGCTACAACAACTAGAACCTACGGGTTTTACAACAATACAAAGGAAACCCGAAACTAGAACAAGAAACAAAGATAAATAGTTAGACACAATGAAGTTGTAATCTTAAGAACTCAAGAATGGAAACTCTTGGACCCCTAACATCACACTCAACACGCACCTAACTCTTACAATGACACAAGAGGGCGTCCACCTCTCAAGCACCAAGGTATCAAGCTTTGCAACACACAAGAGAATCCACCCTTATGCTATGCCCTAATTTCGGTTTTGGAGCTCTCTTACAAGAGGAGTGTTCTTACAATCTCAAACATAAACTAAGTAAATAAAACCTACATTGCTCTATTTATACAACATTACAAACAAATAGAGAAATGACAAAGAGCCCTCCCATAAATGGGCTCCAAAACCCCCTTAAGTGTACCAAAAGGATGGCTTTGGGCCTCCTTTACACTTGGGCTTGTACACTCCTTTAAGTGGTCTTCAAAAATGCTCAAAAAGTGTCCATGGTCATGATCATACTTGTATCAAGTGTCTATCTTTCATAGGGAGACATTGGTTGATTTGATAGAGCTTGACATGGTAGATTTTGATGTAATCTTGGAGATGGATTGGCTTCATTCGTGCTACACTTCTTTGGATTGTAGGACCCAAAAGATCAGTTTCCAATTCCCTAATGAATCGGTAATTGAATGGGAGGGAAGTTCCTTAGCGCCTAAAGGGAGGTTTATTTCCTATCTTAGAGCCCGAAAGTTGATTTCTAAAGAGTGTCTATGCCATTTAGTCTGGGTTAAGGATTCTAATTCTGAGGGCCTCTCTTTGCAATCTGTCCCTGTGGTTAATGAGTTTCCTTAAATGTTTCCTGATGACCTTCCTAGGATTCCTCCCGATAAGGAAATAAACTTAGGGATTGATGTTCTACCGGATACCCGTCCTATTTTTATTCCTCCTGGCTCCGGCTGAATTGAAAGAGCTAAAGGAGCAATTAAAGGACCTTCTTGATAAGGGTTTCATTCGTCCTAGTGTTTCTCCGTGGGGTGCTCTGTGTTTTTCATGCGTAAGAAGGATGGGTCTCTTCATATGTGTATAAATTATCGTCAGTTGAATAAGGTTACAGTGAATAATAAATATCCTCTTCCTAGGATTGATGATCTTTTCGACCAGCTTCAGGGTGCTAGATGTTGCTCTAAGATTGATCGGTGTTCGGGGTATCATCAGTTGAAGATTAGGGAGGTGGATATTCCCAAGACTGCTTTTCGTACCCGGTATGGACATTATGAGTTTCTCGTTATGTCATTTGGATTGACTAACGCTCCGACTGCCTTTATGAATTGTATGAATTGGGTAATTAGACAGTTTCTAGATTTGTTTGTGATAATCTTCATTGATCAAATCTTGATGTACTCTAAAAGTGAGGAGGATCATGTCAATCACCTCTGAATTGTGTTGCGGACTCTTAAGGATTAAAGATTGTACGCCAAAGTTTCTAAATGTAAGTTTTGGCTGAATGTTGTGACTTTTCTTGGATATGTTGTTTCTAGTGAAGGATCAAGGTGGATCCATAGAAAGTTGAGGCAGTTAAGAAATGGCCTAGACCTACGACTCCAACCGACATTAGGAGCTTTTGGGGCTTGGTTGAATACTATAGGAGGTTTGTGGAGATTCTCTTCTATTGCTGCTCCGTTGACAAAGTTGACTCAAAAAAATGTGAAGTTTTCGATGCTTGTGAGGGTAGTTTTGAGAAGTTGAAGGATAAGTTGACTTCTGCTCAGGTTTTGACCCTGCCCAAGGGTACTGATGGGTTTTTTGTATATTGTGATGCATCTCTTGTGGGTCTGGGTTGTGTTTTGATGCAGCACGGTAAGGTTGTGGCTTACACTTCCCGGCAGCTTAAGGTTCATGAAAGGAATTACCCAACTCACGATCTAGAGTTGGCGGCTGTGGTTCTTGCTTTGAATATCTGGCGCCATTATTTGTATGAGGTACACGTGGACATCTATTTAGACCATAAGAGCTTGCAGTTTGTGTTTACTCAAAAGGAATTAAATCTCAGGCAGAGGCGGTGGCTCGAGTTACTCAAGAATTATGACATGAGTTTGCACCACCATCCAAGTAAAGCTAATGTTGCTGCTAATTCTCTTAGCAGGTTGTCTATGGGAAGCTTATCTCCATGGAAGAGGAGAAGAGAGGGTTGGTGAAGGATATTCACCGGTTGGCTAAATTAGGAGTCCGTCTTTTGGACTTTAAGGATGAGGAAGTGATTGCTCAAGAGGTGGTTCAATCATCTCTTGGTGCCAAGGTAAAGGAGAAGCAGGCCTTAGATCCCATACTTATGCAAATTAAGGATGATGTGGGTCAGCAGAAGGTTATGGCATTCAAGATTGAGGGAGATGGCATTCTGAGGTATCAAGGCAGATTGTGTGTATTGATGGGATGTGGGAAAGGATCTTAACTGAGGCTCACGAGTCTAGGCATACAGTTCATCCGAGTTCGACTAAAATGTACCATGACTTGAAGGAGATCTATTGGTGGAACAATATGAAGAGAGATGTGGCAATCTTTGTGGCTAAGTGTATGGTCTGTCAACAAGTTAAGGTAGAACACTTATGCCTGATGGCATGTCTTAAGAGATAGAGTTGCCCATGTGCAAGAAGGAGATGATTAATATGAACTTCATTACGGGTCTTCCACGGTCTCAGAATCAACATGATTCGATTTGGGTCATTGTGGATAGGATGACTAAGTCTGCTCACTTATTGCCTGTGAGGACTAACTACTCTGGAGAGGATTATGCCAAGTTGTATATTCAGGAGATTGTCAAGTTGCATGAAGCGCCTGTGTCCATCATTTCAGAACGAGGTACGCATTTTCTTTTCACTTTTGGCGTTCATTTCAGAAAGGGTTGGGGACTAAGGAGAACCTTAGCACCGCTTTCCACTCCCAAACGAGTGGACAAGCGAAGTGGACTATTCAGACTTTGGAGGATATGTTGAGGGCCTGTGTAATTGATTTTAAGGGAAGTTGGGTTAACCATTTGTCTCTTATTGAATGTGCGTACAATAATAGTTATTATTCGAGTATTCAGATGGCTCCTTTCGAAGCTCTATATGGTAGGAGGTGTAGGTCTCCTATTGGGTGGTTTGAGGTTGATGAGACTAAGTTGTTTGGTCCTGACTTGGTTCACCAAGCCATGGAGACGGTGAAGGTCATTAAAGAAAGGTTTAAGACTGCTCAGAGTCGTCAAAAGCCCTATGCGAATATGAGATAGAGGGAGTTAAGAGTTTGAGGTTAGTGACTGGGTGTTCTTGAAGGTATCTCCTATGAAAGGAGTCATGAGGTTTGGGAAGAAAGGAAAGCTCAGTCCCCATTATGTTGGTCTGTATCAGATTTTGAGGAGAGTTGGGAATGTTGCTTATGAATTGGAGTTGCCAGCGAGTATGGCTTCTATTCACCCCGTGTTCTATGTGTCGATGTTGAAAAAGTGTGGGTGAACTTTCTTTGATTGTTCCTGTGGAGAATGCTGATATTTCGAATTCCTAGTCTTATGAGGAGGTCCCGGTAGAGATATTGGATAGGCAAGTTCGTCAGTTAAGAACTAAGGATGTGGCATCGGTAAAGATGCTTTGGAGTTCAAAAGATGGAAGAAGCTACATGGGAAGCTGAAGAAAATATGAAGGCTAAATATTTGTTCTTGCTCCCCGGGTCGAATGAAAATGTTTGAAGAGTTTCTATCTTCCTTATCGCTTTTCGAATTTGCTTTTGGAGTTTTGGTTGCATTCTCTATGTTATCGTGCCAATGGGTGCCCTAGCTTCTCATTCGGGGACGAATGATCCAAAGAAAGGGATAATGTAATACCTCAGGTTTTGGACTCTGAAATTTCAGGAGTACTGTCAACACCGCCCTTGCAACGATTCAAGTGACGAGTCGTTACCACTTATCACGATTCGTAGGGTGAGACTCGTGGTCTCACCAGTGAGTTGCCTAGGCCTTGGTCTTTTGATAACGCGTCCAAGGTACGACTCATTAAGAGACGTAATGAGTCGTAGGGAGTGACTCGTTGCCTCAACAGTAAAATTGCTCGAGGTTTCTGCCTTGACCAAGAGTCGAGGTCAAGAGTCGTGATGTATGACTCATGGTCATAACAGTGAGGTCCCAAGTTTTTGACCCTCAAGTCACGAGTCGTAACGACTGGGCCCAGTTTTCCTGCCCGTTTTCATTAAGCACTTTTGGTATTTTTCCTTCCTTTACACTTTACCCACAACTTAAAAACACTCCAAGGGTCCCTTTAACATCAGTTAATCAAAATAAAACATTACTCTTTCCTCTATAAATTCCAAGTCAAGAGAAAACTAGGATTTTCAAGGAATTCAATATTCAGGCATCAAACTCCGGATTTCTTCTAAATTCTTATGTGTTTCAAGCATGTCTCTCATCCCAAAACTTATATTTTTCATTATGGCATGAATTGATTTAATAATCCTGAGGTTTAATTGTGGGATGGAAATTAGGTTGAGGGGTTTTGATGGTAATCACTTGAATTGTTTTCCTCATGATTTTAAATGCATTGTTCATAATTTAATTAATGGTTTGGGGCTGAATTAGGGCAATATGGTATGATTTAGAATGAGGAACATGTGTTTCCCCAAATTTATGTATTTTGACTTGAAATTGGTATTAACCTCCACCCACTTTATAATTTGGATTTTGGAACATGAATATATGCATGATTTTACTTACTTTTGGAACCTGGTATTGCATTAAAGGATAATGAAAAATAAAAAATAAATTGATTTGAAAGGCCTTGGTAGCCATGGTTTTGGATTTTTAAATGGAACCTTGGGAGTCAAATTGGTTAATTAGTTGGGAATGGAATAACTGGATTTAGCTTGCAAGCATAATTGGTAAATTGACGATACCAAAAGGTAAATGCCTTAATAAATGACTCCTGGGTTAACGATTAGGATTATGAGCAAATGTTTTAATCTAAGCTTAAACGGGGTTGTGTAGCTCGCCGTGAAGGTGGAGGTCCCAGGAGACCAATACTGGAAACCACGTTTGCCAGCATGGGGTCTATATGACCGTGTGCATGGTTCACACATTATATATTTTTTTTCGAATGGCTGGAGCCTTGGTGTCTTTGGCCCTTCCTCGATTTTTCCCGGTTCGTGCGGCTTACACGCGCTGAAATCCTTTCAGCAGGGGGAGCTGAACTCATATAGCCCGTGGGTGCCCTTAGGACGTGTGAGAAATAATGGAGAAAAAATATTATTGAATTGTTGTCTCTAAATTATTACATTGAAATCCTATTTATAGACACTACATTCCAATCCTATTCCTAATAGGAAGTACATTACAATCCCTTTCCAAGTAGAATTCAATATATTATTCCTATTCATATTCTAACACTCCCCCTCAAGCTGGTGCATACAAGTTATATGTACCAAGCTTGTCACAAATGTAATTAATACGAGGATTGGTGAGGGACTTGGTGAAGATATCTGCAAGTTGATCACTTGACTTCACAAATTTTGTAACAATATCTCCCGAGAGTATCTTTTCTCTGACAAAGTGACAATCAATTTTTATGTGCTTGGTCCTCTCATGGAACACTGGATTAGATGCAATATGAAGGGTTGCCTGATTATCACATACAAGTTACATCTTACCAGTTTCTCCAAATTTTAATTCTCTCAGCAATTGCTTGATCCAAACTAGCTCGCAAGTTGTTGCAGCCATTGCTCGATACTCTGTTTGAACTCGAGAGTAACCGAGGAAGACACATTTGAGAGCACGAGGGGCTAATTTATCTTTTCCTGGGGCTAAGTTACGAACAAAACATGTGCTCCCAAAAACACGAAGGGGAATAGAGTAGAGATGTGACTGAGGAAATAGTATGGAATGGGGAACCTTATTCTGGATCGAAGATGATGGCATTTTATTAATGAGATAGCAAGATGTGAGGACCGCATCGCCCCAAAAACGCAGAGGAACATGGGATTCAATGAGAAGAGTGCGAGCAGTCTCAATGAGATGCCTATTTTTTCTTTCTGCTATACCGTTCTGTTGAGGGGTGTATGGACATGATGTTTGGTGAATGATTCCTTGATGAGTCACAAACTCCTGAAACTGGGAGGATAAGTATTCCAAGGCATTATCACTACGAAAAGCACGAATAGAAACACCAAATTGATTTTGTATTTCAGCACAAAAACTTTTGAATATAGAGAATAACTCGGAACGATCTTTCATTAAGTAAACCCAAGTACATCTTGAAAAATCATCGATGAAAGTAACAAAGTAACGAAATCCTAACGGTGAACTGACTCTACTAGGACCCCAAATATCGGAATGAACTAATGAAAAAATAAACTCTGAGCGACTCTCAATACTATGTGAAAATGTAGCACAGGTGTGTTTCCCAAGTTGACACGACTCACAATCTAATGTAGATAGACTAGACAAACTAGGCACCATCTTTTGTAGCTTGGATAGACTAGACAAACTAGGCACCATCTTTTGTACCTTGGATAGACTAAGATGTCCCAAATGTTTGTGAATAAGGTTGGGAGGATTTGTAGCAGAGCATGCTGTGAAGGAATTTGAAGCGGTAAGATAGTAAAGGCCTTGTGATTCATGTCCTATGCCAATTGTCTGTCCCATTTTGTGGTCCTGCATTAGAAAAGAATCATCAAAAAAAGTTATACTACAATCAAGGGCACATGTCAAACGACTAACAGATGCAAGATTAAAAGGACAACCAGGGACATAAAGAATAGAGTCTAAAGTGACAGAAGATAGGGGTTTGGCTTGTCCAACTCCTTTTGGCTCTGTTCGAATTCCATTAGCTAAAGTAATAGCTGGAAGAGATTGTGAATAAACAATATCAGACAAAAGTGATTTATCACCAGAAATATGATCAGAAGCACCTGAGTCCACAACCCATGATCCAAAGGTAGGAGATTGAGCAGTTGAGGCTATTGGTAGAAATATATGCTTACTGGCTTGATACTGAAGATACTTATTATATTCCTTGTCAGATAAATACACCCGTTGATCACCTACGGTGTTAGACTGAGCAATTTTTAGTTGGTCGACCATGCAAAGAATAGCATATTCCACGAGTATGTCCAAGCCTATTACAATAACTACACTTAGGTCTAGAATAACATACGCCACGAGTATGTTCAAGCCTTTTACAATAACTACACCTAGGACAAGATCTTCCAAATCGACCATCCCCTCGTCGATTCTTCATGGACTGTGACGTTTGATTTTCTGATCTTCTCATTAAGGGCTCAGATTTAATCATAGGCCTTGAACTTTCAATTTCAATATTTTGGAGCCAAAATAAAATATCATGCCCAAAAGATATCTTGGGAATTTGACTTAAAAATCCCAAGAACCAGATCTGAATTTCTGGAAAAAAAAATCCCCGAAAAAAAAATTGATGTCGCCGGAATTAGGGTTTCGACGGTCGGAATCTCAAAATAATTGTCAGAATCTGGAAAGGAGCAAGTGGTTGGAGTCAGAATAGACCGGCGACTCCAACAGAAAAAGAAACAACTCAAAAATCGACCGGAGATGGGCTCACGCGCCGGCGCGTGACGCAGATCTCGCCGAAATTTTTGAATTCCGACTGGCGCGTGGCGGCGCGTGGAGGGTAATTTTCCAGCGGTTTTCGTTGGGTTTTTGTTGCCTGATCTTTTCGATCCTTTTGGTGGTGGTGTATTTTTCACACAACCCACAAAATAAAAATTGACCCAAATTAGTCACCGAAATTGGCGCACGGTGACTGAGTTATCTTTTCTGACATTTCTATCCTGCTTTGATACCATGATAAAGAAATGGATTTTGGGCCTAACTCAACCTCAAAAGCTAGCTCATGAGGGGAGGATTGCCTAAGACTATATAAGGAGACCAAGAACCCTTTAACCCACCGATGTGGGACTCCAACACCCCCCCGCACGCCCAGGGCTGGACATCTGGAGCGTGGATAATATAAGACGAGGGGCCCAACATCGGAAACAATGAACTAGGTGGGCCTGGCTTTGATACCATGTGAGAAATAATAGAGAAAAAATATTATTGAATTGTTATCTTTAAATTATTACATTGAGACCCTATTTATAGACACTACATTCCAATCCTATTCCTAATAGGACACTACAATACAATCCTTTTCCAAGTAGAATTCAATATATTATTCCTATTCATATTCTAACAGGACGAATAGAGCTACACAGTACAGGTTAATATTTTAAAAATCTCATGTTCATGACCCTGTACCCTATCCCGACATGTAATATATGTATATATGAATGTGTGCATGCGGTTTTGACTGATTTCGAACATGCATTATTTTATTACTTTTCTTGAGTTACATGTCAGTGCTTATCCTACTGACCGTCCCTGGACGCTGCATCATTTCATGATGTAGGGTCCTAGGATTTTTGTCACCCTGTGCAGCATTAGGAGGTGCGGATATTAGTTGAGTTGCTGTGAAGTGGTGAGCCTCCATAATCCGGAAAGCTTTACCATTTCAATAGGTTTCTTTTCATACCTTGGATATTGTTAGTTTTCTTTGTCATGGTCAGGGGCATGTCCCGGCCTAGTTTGGTATTCGATTTTAGAGGCTTTTGTGGACAAGTGTAGGATTGATTGTTGTTTTGACTTTTAGTTTCCATTTGAGTTATCTTATCTAACTTACTTATGGTTTGGTTATCTTCCGCTGTTAATCTTGATTATGCTCTGTTGGTTAGGCTAAGGGGGTGGTCTCCGGCCCTCGGTGGGCCTGAGATACCTGTCAAGACTAGGCCTTGATTTGGGTCGTAGAAAGCTCAATCAGACAGTTGTCGTGTTTCAATTTTCGGCAACCGCGAGGGCTGTTTTACATCACTCTCTTTAGGTGAGTCTTCTACGAAATCTGAAACCACCATAAGTTAGAGAAAACTCTAGAATGCAACTCCAGAATGAACCCCAGAAAACTATTCCGTCAGAATCACCTTATGGACTTGCATCTCCAACAACACGTCTGTTACACGTACCGGGAGCGTGAACCTTTTTCGGCCATATTCCGATGATATTCTTTCCCTAGGGTCGTCTAGGAATTCTAACTAACCTGTGATATTTTTCTAAAGATTTCGATTGTGGAAACCTTAGTCCGGCCACTCCACAATCAGTTTTCTGGCAACCTTTGCTGAACTTCAAGACGACCAGCAGCTTTTAGACCTTTTTTCAATAACTTTCAGGAATATCTAATAGTATTTGTTGTTAATTGACAACCATGTCCTTTAGGTATGATAATTTTGGCACCAAAAAACATGGGAATTGAAAGTTTCAGCCTTATGATCACTTCAGAACCATTAATGAGAAGTTCAAACTAATTAGCTTGGGCTTCGTTGGTTGTGTTGAAGTGCAAGGGTCAAGGTGTTTGACATCACTTAATGAAAAAGTCTAGTTGGTGAATGAAAAAGCAAAGGCTAGTAAAGTAGATGAAAATTCCCAAGCACAGAGACGGATGTCTACTTACTTGGGTCAGATACGGATGGACAACAACTTAAAAAACAAGAAACAGATGTCTACTTACTTGGGTCAGATACGGGTAGTCATGGAGGAATTTGAGAGGCTGATGTCAGTCACTGCCAACAACAACATGCCAATCACTGTCATTGTTGCGTGATCACTTGTTCGGAGTTCATACACTTGTTGGACTTCATAATGACCTTAGATTCGATGTGTGATCAGATTTTGGCTTGTCCTACGATTCCTACATTTGATGAACTATTCTCTGAATTACTTTGCATTGACATGCTCATAGTCAACACTGGTCTCATCACCAACCATTGACTCCTCTGTTCTCAAATCTCAGATAACAGAAAATCGAACATCCCAGTCTATGGAGAATCGACGAGAAGGTCTTGTTGGAAGATCTCGATCTAAGTGTAGTTATTGTAGTAGGCCGCATTGACATGCTCATAGTCAACACTGGTGTCATCACCAACCATTGACTCCTCTGTTCTCAAATCTAAGATAACAGAAAGTCGAACATCCCAGTCTATGGAGAATCGACGAGAAGGTCTTGTTGGAAGATCTCGATCTAAGTGTAGTTATTGTAGTAGGCCGGGATACACTCTTGAAGCATGTTACTCAATGCATGGTCGACAACCCAGTAATTCTTATCTTGCTCAAACTAACACTGCAGGCAATTAGGGGCTTCTTTATCTAAAGGAGAACATAATGAGTTCCTTCAATATTTAGCAAGCAAGCAGACATCTCTACAAGAGATCACGGTTGATCAACCTAATACTTCTATTCCTGGTAATTCTTTTGCTTGTGTTTCACAATCTTGTACCCTTGCACTGTGGGTCATGGACTAAATGCTTCTAATCATATCTCTAGTGAGAAAATCAAGGAAAGAAAACCGATCAACAACAACAACAACAACAAACCCAATGTATTCCCACAAAGTGGGGTCTGGGGAGGGTAAGATGTACGCAGTCCATACCGCTACCTCCGAAGAAGTAGAGAGGTTGTTTCCGATAGACCTCCGGCTCAAGATAAAAAATAATAAACAAGGGGATGGATGACATAACAGAAATAAGGAATAGGGAATAATAAAATAGAAATCAGAGAAACACGAACTACGAGAAATAAGGGCAGCACGGAATAAGAAAAAAGGAACTAAGAAATAGGGAATAGGACACCCACCTAGTAGTACCATACACTCACAAACCAAAGACCCCTATGAACACCCTAACCCGGCTACACAAGATCTCTCCTGACTGCTTGCTACAACCCTTACACTCACACTAGCCTACTACCCTTATCCGCGACCTCCACACCTTCCTATCTAGGGTCATGACTCAGAAAGCTACAGCTGCTCCATGTCATGTCTAATCACCTCCCTCCAGTATTTCTTCGGCCTACCTCTACTCCTCCTGAAGCCATCCAACGCTAGCCTCTCACACCTACGAACTGGGGCATCCGCACCCCTCCTCATCACATGCCCAAACCATCTCAGCCTTCCTTCCCGCATCTTGTCCTCCACCGAAGTCACTCCCACCTTATCCCGGATAATCTCATTCCTAACTTTGTCCCCTCTAGTATGCCCACACATCCAACGCAACATCCTCATTTCCGCCATCAAAAAGGTATACGATCCACTCATCTAGCTAACCTCGTTATATATATAATTATTGTCTATCATCACCATGTTATGTCTTTGTATATCTTTGTTCCCTATTGCCATCTTTTAGTCCACACAAGTGAAACACTTTCATATGTGACGATAAGTTATGATTGTCCCGATGTCTGCTTTACATGTGAGTGGTACTTGAGAGTTTATTCCCCTTCCTTCAGGTAAATCTATGGTTGGTTGTTGTGCGGTTTATGCAATCAAAATTTGTCCAGATGACCAAGTTGATTAAGCTCTCCTTATTGCCAAGGGGTATACACAGATATTTAGGTTTGATTACAGTGATACTTCCTCTGCAATGGCTATAATAGCTCGTATGTTTGCCTTTTTCATCCATGGTGGTTGTTCAACACTAGCCTCTTCCTCAATTAGACAGTAGGACTTTTTTCCACAGTGACCTTGAGGAAGAAGTCTAAGGAGCAACCCCTTGGTTTGTTACTTATGGGGAATGTAGTAGCCTTGTAAGTCAATTGTGTCGGTCACTCTATGGACTGAAATAGTCTCCTCTCCTCGATCTTGGTGTGGAAAATTCAGCCCAATAATTAGGAGTTTGGCATGACTCGTAGTGAAGATGATCACATTGTCTTTTATCAGCATTTTGCTCCAAATCTATGTATTTATTTGGTGGTTTATGTAGACGTGATCGTTATCATTGACAATGATCAGGATGGTATCACTAATCTAAAACATCTCTTTTAGTACTTCAACTCTAAACACCTCAACAGATTAAAGTATTTTCAAGGTATTGAGGTTGCTCAGTTTAGATCAGGTATTGTTATTTCACAACAAAAGCATGCCTTAGACATTCTTGAAGAGACAAGAATGATAGGATGTAGACCCATTGATACTCGTATGGATCCGACTGTTAAATTCCTACAAGGATAGGGAGAGCCACTTAGTGATCCCGAAGATATAGGTGACTAATTGGTAAGTTGAATTATATCACAATGACTACACCTGACATTTCTTTTCACGTGAATGTTATAAGTTAGTTTATGGTTTCTCCCTATGATAGTCATTGGGATGCAGCTGTCCGCATTTTACAATATATAAAATCAATTCCAAGCAAAGGGCAACTCTTCGAGGGTCAAGGCCATGCACAAATCGACTGATGTGCAGACGTTGATTGGACAGGATCACCTTATAATAGACGTTCTACGTCCGGATGTTTTGTCTTAATAGGAGGTAATTTAGTGCACTGGAAGAATAAGAAATAGAGTCTGTTTGCTAGATTTAGGGCAGAAGCAAAATGTCGAGTGATGGTTGCAAAAACTTGTGAGCTAGTTTGGATTAAACAGATGCTCAAAGAACTAAAATTTGAAGAAATTAGTCGGATGGAACATGTGTATGATAACCAAGCGACCCTTCATATCGGATCAAATCAGGTATTTCACGAGTGGACTAAGCAAATTAAGATTGATTGTCACTTTGACTCTCAGGAGATATTATTACAAAATTTATGAATTCAAGTGATCAGCTTGCAGATATTTCCACCAAGTTCCTCACCGGTCATCATATTAGTTACATATGTAACAAGTTTGGTACACACGACTTATATGTACCATCTTGAGTGGGGGAGTGTTAGAATAGGATTGTCTATAGTATCCTACACGGAGAAAATTGTAATGCCTTGCCTATAAATAGGGCTCAGTGTTATAATTAATTTACACATCTTAATAATATTTCATGAGCCTTTAATAATTCTTATTTAATTTAATACCTAAACAAAATTGAGGATTTTGATTTAGAAAAAGGCCATGGGTTTATTTCATCCATGCTGTCATGAGAAGGGATTAGTTCAAAATGATTAAGCCAACAGTTGAAAGAAACTTACTGTCAACAAGGTTGCTACATCTGGCTTTTCTTTCATGCTAACAAGGATTTCCACAAGTTGAGACCTAGAATGTAAATAAGAGAGTGAGCCAAAAGAGAGCTCAAGACAGTAGGAGGAAAGCAAAGACAACATTTTATTAGTTATTACGTAAGAACACGCAAATAGAAATCCTATAAAGAAAAGTCACTGCAGTTAAACGTAGTTCTACTAATGAGAAAGGGCATTGTCAGATAGAACAGGGAAAGTTTGTCTCCTCATGGAATCAACGTCTGAGAGAGTTTTAACTAGTAATAACCATGATGATACCATTGAAAATTCCTTTGAAAGGTAAAGGATGCAATGCAATTTGAGAAATAATTACTGGTACCATGAGAGTTTTTCGGGTATATAAGATGCTGGGAGGAATTCCCACAGGAGAATTTGTTTCAACATGCTGCTTAGATCATTGAAGTAATCATACTTTCTTCAGGCAGCCAAAAAAAGGGGTGAGAAGAAATCAATATCCAACCTTGTCAACTTGCAGAACTGAATGCAAAGCAAATAATCGACGTGCCATGAACGAGGGAAAATTTTCCAAATCTCCTCATTTGTTCTTAGCCGACGCTTGATCCAAGCATATCTTCTTTCAGTTTTGTCCAACTTAGCTAGTTCTGTAGTTGCAAATGCAACAGACAGTTAGGAACCCATACATCCAACTGTCTTATGGACTAATCAAACTTGAATTTAGGAACCTGCTCCTTCAAATATCTGCTGGTACGAGGTGAGTTCTCTATTACAAAAAATTTTCACCAACTCTTCTCTAACAGAAGGCTCGAGAGCGTCAACAACTAAGGAAGCGTCTGATAACTGCTGCAATAGATTACTTTCTTCTGTCTCCTTCCCTGTGCCTAAACTGTAAGTGATGAAAGAAAATTGAGAAAAATGATGGAAACAACAAAGAACAAAGACATGCAGTATCAAGTAAATATATATATATATATATATATATATATATATATATATATGTATATATTATATGCACACACAAAAACACATACATATACATACACACCCAATACTTCTTCATGTCCCCCTGGAAGATTACTTTAATTATTGAAATTCCAACAGTGAACTCATCTAACACAATCAAAACATTGGAAAATTTTAGAAATCAAATTTTCATTAAAGAAGAAATATCCAGTGAAGTTTAAAGTATACAGAAAAAAATATCAGAGCAGGACTGTATCTTTTGTAATCATCTATACTATATTAAAAGTGGAAAGTCCCAAAGTTGAATTCCAATCCATTAAAAATTGAACGACCATTTTATTCTTACTCAAATACTATTCCTTCAATATTTTGTACCAAAAAGAAGATAAATAAACCTCAATTCAATGTTTTTGCTCTAAGTGCATGTTATGCGAGGCTGCTAACATACACTGAAACCTAAAAACATGGTCTGCTGGCACAAACTCAGGCTATGACAGCGACGACAACTACTCTAGTGACCCCTGCTAGTGGCAATCAACACCTTCAGCCATTGACATTCGAAAGCTTTACTAAAGGCAACAAGGGAAAAGAACAAGTGGGCTTGCATGCGCCTCAAAGGCTCCAGTTCTTTGAAATTGAGACCTCCTCGAACAAAACTCCAGCTGAGGAGAAGCTTGCAGATGCGTCTCTGCCGGAGGGTAAAGCCGCTCAATTCACAATGGGAACTCTCAGATGGGTAAGCCTCTTTCCTATATCCCTCCTGTTGTGCGCAGTGGTAAAATGATAGTCACCATAGTTAAGGATGAAATAAAAGAGCAAAAGGATTGCAGGAGCACAACACCGATTGGATATGTATTAGGTGATAACCCGTTTGAAAAATCCATGGACAGCTATGTAACTGTTGTTTGGGGATTTGTCTCAAAGCCTTGAATTCTTCATCCTAACGAGGGTTATTAACTTTTCAAGTTTGATACGATAAGGGAGAGGGACCTGGTAATGCAAGCTGGACCATACACTTCCATAACAAGCCTTTCATACTGAAGCATTGGGAAATTGATTTCTGTTTTGATCCAGAATGTCTGATTACTATTCCTTTGTGGGTCAAATTCCCTAGGCTACCAGTAGGATATTGGTAAATAGAGGCTTTGAGTAAACTGGTAATATGAGGTGGTTTTCATAAAGTTTGAAATAGACATGAACATGAACAGGATTTAAAATCAAAAGAATGAATTCAATTTATGAGATATCTAAGAATTTCATGGAGGATTCAAGAATTAAGGCACAACCACAATTTCATGGAGTTTTTTATAATTTCTTAAAGATAGATTTCAATAAAATCACCCCAAGAAGTAAAGGAAATTAAATTGGGAATTTGAGTCAAAACTCTGACATAAATACAACTAAAATAAACTTTGGAATCGTGGGGGGTGGGGATGGACAAGATTTCTGCACTAAAATAACCTCACATACCTTGGAGGAGAAAATGAAACTTGAAAGAAGAGTCAGCGAAGAACCTTTCTTGACTTCTAGCGTTGTTTTTCCCTTGAACCTTGCTTTTGATGATGGGGAGGGGAAGGAGAAGTGATAGGTGTATGAAACTTAATGGTTTCTTTTTTTTTTTTTTTTTTGAAACTGCAAAAAGCTTATTCAATGGTTTCTAACTGATAAAAGTGGGTTTTAATCATGCAAGAGGGTTTTAAAACGTTTATAATGAGTACCCAAAAGCCCTAGGACAAAATTACCCCCAAGTGGGCAAAGCGCTCGATCTCCACTGCCTAAAAGGCTTGGGGCGTCACTTGGGGTGCCGCACCAGGCATTTCCGACAGTAGCCCGTTTGTTCTAACTGTCCCTCAATAAAACACACCTAACTTTCTACTCGAGACTTGGATTGTCGAGTAGTAGGTGGCATTGGAAAAAAGGCTCAAAAACCTTCAATTTGGTAGGTAATGGATTGTGTAACTCTTCATATTCAAGGAGGAATGCTCGTTTGAAGTTCACTCTAGTAGAAAATTAAATGAAAACTTAATTGGTAGAGAAGCTTTCAACTCAACTTTTTGAAACTGGTAACTCTGTATATTTCTCCAAAAGCAGTACATACGTTGTATCGAATTCGCATTATCATTTACTATACGATCCTGCTATCTCTTATCTAAATTGAATCTAGGACATCAATTGTAGAGATAGTATCATTTGAGTACACTTGATTACACCAAAAACATAGTAACAAAAGACACTTAGGCTTAAACTTTTGTAACTACTCTCTATGCTCTCAAAACATCTAGCATTCCTCTTCTTCCATATAGTCCACAGATACTTGCAGGGATATTCTCCATCTGTCTCTATTTTTTGCGTGCACACCAGCTTCCTCCCATCTTTGAATTGTTTTTGTAATCTTTCCAGGCATAGTCCAGGAAATGCCCCTGAGATTTAGAAACATCCTCCATAGTTGTCCAGTGATTTTGCAATGAAGAAAAAGATGATTGTCTCCGCATTTTCCCAAAAAAAAGAACATCTAGGGCACAATTGTATCTCTCTTCATCAAATTATCTTGAGTGAGAGCAGCTTCTTTAGCCAGCAGCCAGACAAAGCATGCTACTGTGCGAGGAACTTTGTTTTTCTAGATGCCTTTCCAAGGTCAGTTTCTTATACATTGGGGGGTTTGGTTCATCCAGCTATTAGCATTACTCACCTTAAACTGGCCCTTCACGCTACCTTTCCAGCATAGAGTATCTTGATTTGTTATCTAAACCATTGAACTAGTCAATAGTATTAAAGAAGACTGCTACTCTTTGAATTTCCCAATCATTCAACTGTCTTCAAAAGTTGAAAGTCCATCCTTGGTGTGTCCATAAGTCTGCGATTGTCCTTTGTTGGTGAGAGACTAATGCATAGATGTCTGGAAACTAAATTTCTAGTCTTCCTATCTCATGCCACTCATTTTTTCAAAAGTCAGTTTTGCCCTCCATTTGCCACTTTAATCTTTGTGTTGGTCTTGAATTCACTCCATAAATCTCTAATGGATCTCCATAAACTAACTCCATATGGTGTGGCGATTTCCTTTGTCATCCAATTATCTTCCTCTTCATACTTAGAACTAATGGCATTCCTCCATAGAGATTGATCGTCATTACAGTACTTCCAAAGCCATTTCATTCTTAGGGCCTTACTCTGAAATTTCAGATTCTGGATTCCTAATCCTCTGTCTCTTCCCTACAATCACTGCCTCTCATTTGACCAAGTTGTATCCATTTCTTTCATTGTTTCCTTGCCAAGGAAACTCCCTCCTTATCTTGTCTAGTCTGTTGATGATAGCCCTACAGGAATATGAAAGACATACATCATGTAAGTTGGCAGAGAATCAAGGACAGAGTTAATGAGAGTTTATCGGCCTTCCCTGAACAAGTACTGACTCTTCTACCTTGCCAGTTTCTTTTCACATTTTTCGATTACTCCATTCCATGTTTCTGCGTACTGTGAATTTGCTCCCAATGGCATTCCCAGATAGACCGTGGGTAGAGTTCCCACTTCTCCACCTAAATTGAGTTCAGACTCTAAATTTTGCACCTCATTAATAGGATATAAAAAGCTTTTCCTCTAACTAATGTGAAGCCAGGAGATCCCTTCAAACAACACCAAAATCACCCTTAGGATCTTAAGTTGCTACTCTTCATCTTCACACATGATAATAGTGTCATCTACATATTGCAAATGAGTTATCTCTAGATTTTCTCCTCCATTTCTAGCCACGTCAAAACCTCTGAACCAACCATTCGTATTTGTTGTCTTGATCATGCTATTAAGACCTTCCATAGCTAATAAAAATAAAAAGGGTGACAAGGGGTCTCCTTGTCTAAGACCCCTTTGTGCACTAAAGAAGTCTGTTAGTGAGCCATTTATAAGCATAGAAAATCTCCCAGTGAAGATGCAATATTTGATCCATTGTATCAATTATTGGACAAATCTCATTCTCCACTGGACTCCCAATAAACATGGGAATATTCCTTTTCTATGTCTAGCCTACAAAGGATTCCAAGTTTTTTTTTGTTTCAATCTGGAGTCAACGACTTCATTCACTATAAGTATTGTATCCATGATTTGATTGCCTTTGATGAAGGCCATTTATTGTGACTCAACCAACTTCGCCATCACATCTTTCAATCTTTCTGTCAATACTTCGGCAAATAGCTTGTATATGCTACCTATCAGACTAATTGGTCTGAATTTCCTCAGCTCTTTGGCTCCTTTCTTCTTTGGGATGAGTGTTATGAATGTGGCATTAAGGCTTTTCTCACACATTTCTTGTTCATAGAAGTTCTCAAAGGCCAACATGATGTCGTGCTTCAGTATCTCCCAACACTTTATGAAAAAGCCCATGGTGAAGCCATCAGGACCAAGTGCCTTGTCTATTGCACATAATTTTAAACACCTCAGGACTTCATTTTCTTCAAAACCCCTTTGTAGCTTCTATTTTTCCTCTTTTGTGAGTCTAGGACAATCTGGATGTATATAAGCTAGTCTCCAGTTTATGGTTTCTGAGTATAGTTTTCTGTAATAATCTACCACTTCCATTTCAATTCTGTTTGGATCCTGAGTCAACTCCGCTTAGATCAAGATTTGGTCAATGTTGTTGTACCTTCTATGAGCATTTGCCAGTTTGTGAAAAAAACTGGTGTTTCTATCCCCCTCCTTCAACCACAGTGACCTTGACTTCTGCCTCCAAGAAATCTCTTCGTTTTTTTATCAATTCCTCATACTCTAGCATACTTATTGCCCTTCTTTCTGTCTCGTCATCTGTCAATCTTCTCTTCTCCATTATTCCATCAAACACCGGCAATTTGCTTAGCGGAATTTTTCTTCTTGTTCCCAGGTTTCCTTTCTCCATTCCTTGAGCTTGATTTTTAGAGCTTTAAGCTTAGAGGCAAGAATGTAATTGGGTCTTGATCTTAGGCGTATTTATACGATTAAGTGTTAATTATTTCCCATCCTTTAGACTATTTAGTGAGCTACATTGCATATATAGTCATTTGATTGAGCTTAACTTGTGTTCGTAACTAATGGATATGATTAGTGTTTCAGGACTAGACTTTTGCAAAGATTGAGCTTGATGTGAATGTCAATGTCGAGCTTGTGGATGATGTAAGGTGTTAGGATCAATATCGGGAAGCAAGAAGAGCTTAAAGAAAGTTGGAAAGGCATCTATAAAGCATAGGACACGAAGCAAAGTGGAGAGACAACACCATATTGGGAAATTGGAGTTTGAAACATAGCTCCATGCCACGGAAGTTGAGCCATGCAATAAGGGTGTGGCATGAAGCTCGCTAAAAATTGAATGGCACAAAACAATATTGATTCGCGACAAGAGCGTGCCATGCCCCTTGAGCCACGCGACAAGGGCGTGGCATGGAGGGGTGTTTTCGACAACTTTTACCCTTCTACTATAAATAGAACACTTGTTTTATTTTGTGGATCATAATTGGACAACTTGGGAGAGAACAAACACACGAGGGAGGATCCAAATAGGGTTTTTATTCTTCTCTTTTCATTACTTAATTATTGTATGAACTATATTAATTTAGTGATTGTAAAGTAGATTATGATTTATGAGTGGCTAAAAAACCTCTTTCTAGGGTTAAGGCTACGAACATGATTACTTAGCATTCAATTACGTTGGTTTAAAGTTGATTATCATATTTGATTGTTCATACGTTCTTGCAATTACTATTCTATTGATTTGCGACCTTTAGAATACACCTATATTTCTATTGTGAGCGCGGAAGAAGGAACATTAGATTCGAACGTGGAACATATCTTGTTTATTGAATGAATTAAAGATAGGAATCGCGATTAGGATAGGAATATACCTAATTCGCCCCATTTGGATCGAATACGGGATGTCATACAAATGCGTTTGAATTAGTTCTCACATCACCGCTCATTACAGAGGCGGAGCCAGAATTTCAAGTAAGGGGGTTCAATATTCAAATAAAACTAAGTCGAAGGGGGTTCAGCACCTACTATAACCACATAAAAAATAATTTTAATCATATATAAATAGTATATTTTTCTGTCGAAGGGGGTTCGGACGAACCCCCTAAAGAGGGTTGGCTCCGCCTCTGCCACTCAACGATGTAGTAGTGGGGTTAATTTAGATAGACGATTAGAGGCTCAGAAGACCATAATCATGTTATTAACCCCGTGAATCAACAACTAAGATACTTAACTTGACCAACAAGATTGTATAGCTTTGTAGGATTGTTCAAATTGCCTCAACCCTGGATTCCTCCTTAATATTGTTTCAAACACTTTATATTCTCGTTATTGTTTATTGTTACGTTTTAAATCTTCAAAACTCAAACTCTCTTTTGGTTATCACTCGCACTTATTTAATCTTATTAGTAATGCTAGAGTTAAATTGCTTGCTAAACACCAAGTCCTGTGAGGTCGATATTTGGCTCGAAAGGGACACTTTATTACTTGCACAACCACGTAGACTTGCGTGTGCGGTAGGACGCAACAAGTTTTTGGCGTTGTTGCCGAGGACTTGAAAGATTAGCAACTCTCTGATTTTTAGTTTTACTACTCAGTTTGATAAGTGTTGACGACTTGGTCTTAGCTTCTAAATTTGCAGGTACAAGTTTAAATCTCAAGTAAGTTGGCAAGGGAAAGGGATTTGGTTGAACCAGACCCCAAACCTGAGCGACACTTGAACCAATTGCAGAGAGAAGCAACACTTTTCTATCCCATCCCGCAAGTTCAACAGGGCGAAGCCATTCCTGCAGTCATGGGTAATGAACAACTAGCCCGCAAGATAGTGCGCGAAGTGGTAATCCCACTCGCAACTAATGTTACCAGCATCCACAGACTGGCTGCAGAAGGTCGATTTAAGCTCAAGCAAAACATGGTGCAATTGCTGCACAGCAGTGGCAGTTCACAGGCTGGTCACATGAGGACCCATAGGTCCACTTACAAAATTTCTCAGAGATCAATGACACTTTTATTTCCGCAGGAGTCTCCACAGACTACGTGAGGCTCACACTTTTCTCATTCTCATTATTGGGAGAAGCGTAGAAATGGTTGAAGCCAAAACCTTCAAACTCAATCACAACTTGGGACGACTTGGCAAAGAAAATACCTCATCCGATTCTTTCCTTCGAGCAAAACTACAAGGTTGAGGAGTGAGATTCTAAGTTTCAAACAAAAGCCAGATGAGAATCTCTATCATGCATAGGAGAGATTCTAACTCTTTTCTAAGGGATTGTCCGCATCACCAACAAACCAACAAGGTATTAGCTCATACTTTTGCTGAAGGAATTAACCATAACACAAAAATTTTGCTAGATTAAGCTGCAGGTGGTCAGGTGTTGGAGAAAACTTATGATGAGTTAAACACTTTCCTTAACCGAATTACATAAGGTAATCCGAATGGCACGGTGATGTATCTAGAAGTGAGGTAAAAAAGCCTGCAGGTATGATCGAGGTCGACACTATCACACCCTTCACTACATAATTGGCTGCCTTTCAGAACCAAATGATGACGCAGATCAACAAGTTGAGTGTAAATCAACCTCAGGCCAAAGTTAATGCAATTCAGCAGGGCCATACTTGGGGTGAAATTTATGGAGGTAATGGTAACTTTGCAGACTTATGCGAAGCAACTCCGAACTCAGTGAACTTTGTAGGCAATGCACAAAAGGGAAATCAAAACTATAGTAATACCTACAACCACAATTGGCAGAGTCAACCCAGTTACTCATGGGGCAACAGTCAAGCTCAACCTCAATAATTTCAGCAACAACAAGGTATTCAGAACAGTGCTCAGGCCAGCAATATAGAAGAGACTTTGAAAAAGATCTTGGCCAACCAAGAACAAATGGCTGCCGAAATAAAAAAACCAACAACTAGCTTAGAAAAATTTAAAGACACAGTTGGCCAGTTAGCTCAGGCAAAGACACAAGACCTCAAGGGGGTTTGCATAGTGATACAGAAAATCCAAAGAAAGTGATGGCAATCACCTTGAGGAGTGGTAGAGATCTAATTGACAGACCTTCAAAGAAAAATCATAAGGTACAAGCAGAGTTGGTCCCACAGCAAGTTGGTGAGAAGCAAGTGGCAGCCAAAGAAGCTAAAAATTTGGAGAAGTCTGAGTACCCAAAACCAAAGGCAGCTGAGCAATCACAAGAGAGACCACCACCACCATTCCCTCAAAAGCTTAAAAAAGCCAAAGAAGACGCCTGTTTTAATAAGTTCAAAGACCACCACCACCATTCCCTCAGAAGCTTAAAAAAGCCAAAGAAGACGCCTGTTTTAATAAGTTCTTTGACACGTTCAGAGAACTTCACATTAACCTTCCTTTAGATGTTTCACAGGGAATGTCTAAGTATGCTAAGTACTTAAAAGATGTGGTGACAAACAAGACGAAGCTTGGTGACATTAAGACGGTAGCACTTACTAAAGAGTGAAGCTCTGTGGTGATAAGCAAGATGCCGAAAAAGCTCAAGGATCCTGGTAGTTTCACCCTCCCCATACAAATTGGTAAAAGTGATATGGTTCATGCTTTGAGTAATTTAACGGCAAGCATCAACTTAATGTCCCTATCAGTATTTAATACTCTTGGTTTGGGAAAATCAAGGCCCTGTTCAATCATGCTCCAAATGGCAAATAGAACAAGAGTGGTTCCCGAAGAAATTATAGAGGATGTTCTCATTAAGGTTGGTAAATTCATTATTCCTGCTGACTTTATTGTTCTTGATTATGATGCAGATGACAGGGTGCCAATCAAATTACGACATCCATTCTTGGCTATTGGAGGAGCATTGATAGATGTGAGAGAATGCGCTCTTAAAAGGATATTGAATGTTGGTCTTCAAAATTTACAAAGCACTCAATACACCTTCACACTACAAAGATTTGTGCATGATCACAACTATGGAAGTGGATGAGAGTAGGGTGGAGTGTAAACCTCCAATTACCTCTTCGGACTCTCTCATGGAGTTGCCCAAGTCAACAATTAAGCTTGAAATTGCAAACCTTCAAAGGGAGCCTGAAAATGTAAGTGTAGAAAAAGTTGCAGACCACGAGAGTAAGCACTCAAGAGGTCAGAAAAGAATAAGAAGATGTGTTCCGAATAGGAGAAAAGGGATGAGAGACTGTGGTTAGAAGTTGTGAGCTTAGTCGTGTCGCGACAATAAATCAGGCGCTGCTTGGGAGGCAACCCAAGTTAAGGTAGTTACTTTATTTTCTAGTTTTTTTTTCGTATCACCTTTGGTTTTGGTTCTGTTTTGTGTTGACAGGTTGAAGGAAAGTCTGAGTACCGAAGATCTTAGCTAAGGAGCCTGGCAAAACCTGAGTGTTGGGTCCTCCGGACCTCTTTGATAATCATAATTCTACTAGCTATGCCTAAAGACCTTAAGAAGTATATCTATCCTTATTTTTAATTTATATTTTTGGGACAAAGTATAATTTAAAGTGTGGGGTGGGGAGTCTTATAATTTAAAGTGTGGGGTGGGGAGTCTTCCAATTGGCTAGGGAGAAGTGTTGCTATATGATTTTCATTTTGGTTTATTTTTGAGTTTTTGACTAAATTTAAAAGAAACTACAAAAAGATTTTATCTTTGTTTATTTTTAGTTTTTAGTGTTTGATGCATTGTCTGTCTAGTAGAAGCACACTTCACCTACCCCTCCATTTTTCTTTTCGGTTCTTTTCCTAAGGGAAGCCCTTTGAACCTAGTATCCTTTTTGATTTTTAGGAGTAATTTTAAAAATTTTGTTATTAGAAATAAATAGAGATGCTCTTATTGGGTGTTATACATGATTACTTGATGCAAGTTGGTTTTGTATGTGGCATAATGTGTGATGAGTTAAATGACTTCTTTGAGACACCTAGGCTCTTTTATGTGACTCTTGTGTGATATGAGCTTGATTTGAATTCTTGCTATTGCTTGGTTGAGAGTCTAAAGAGATCCTTCTTGATTTAAGCATTAGCTATGTGAGAGTAAGGTTTTTGTTACATTCCTTCTTGAATATTGATGTCGAGAACTTTCCTAGTGTGTGTGCAAAGAGAAATAAAGAATGTTGAGGTTAGGAGTTGATATAGGCATTTCTTTGACAGACATGTTTTACACCTGTTTTATCTACTCTTTTTGCATGATCTTAGTTAGCAACGTTGAGCCTTTAGCCTATTATTTGGTAGCCTTATATGTAGTTTATTCCTTTTCCTTTAACTGACCGTAATTTGATCCAAAACTCCTAAGCGTTTTAGTTGAAAGATTGAGATGTTAAGAAGTGTATAATTGAAAAAGGAAAAATCCTATAGTGAAGCCCAAGAAATAGTGGCTATTGGTAAATTGAAAAAGATTTTGTGTTGTGGTTGGGAGTAATGTAATGAAAAGAAAAAATTAATCAAAAGTGAACCATGCGGTGATAGCAAATACTTCCTACGAAAGATGTGTGAATTACCATAAAGAGATAGGGCAAAACAAAAGAGAGGTAGGAAGATAGAAATGGTGGGAAATAGTGTGGTTGGAGATGAGCTTGATGTAAAGTGTGATGTATTAAAGCGCTTAGGGAAGATATTTATAGGACTGCTCCTTTAGCATGCAGAGATAATCCATATTAGTTTCTTGGTTTCAAATAAGATAAACTATATTAGCAGCAGTTAGTATTACAGAAGTTACCAGTAGTTATCTACAGCAGTAACTGTAACCGTCTATCTGTGTTAGGAGTTATCTTTGTGTTTTAGTTTAAAAAGATGTATGTAGAAGAATTCTGGACAGGAAGAAAAATATTATTATTAGGCGTTGTATTTGGAGATTTGTCCACTCCATACGGACATGGTTATTGGTTAATATAGTGTTTAAGATCCTTGCACTTTATTTAACCAGTAAAATCTCATTCTCTATCTCTCTTGCACCTTAGTTTCTATCATTGGTATCAGAGCAATAAGATTTGTCATGGTTAACACACGGGCTAATGCTTCCGATAGCGAACCTATCATGTCGACTCCTGATTAAATTGGCCAATAACTGACCACTATAGCAGCAAAATCGAAAGTCGTGGGGGCTTTGGCTGCTGATATGGCTGCATTAAAAGCACAAAACTGTCAGAATCAACGAGGAAAATCGAAAGTTTTACTGGAAGAAGGCGAAGATGATAGTACTTGGAGGTATCCAGAAACGTATAGACGTTCATACACAAAAATGGAATTTCCAAAGTAAAAGGGGAAGATCCTAGAGGTTGGATTCTGAAAGCGGAAAAGTATTTTCAAAATTATCAAACACCTCATGATTGCAAAGTATTGGCTTCAATGTCTTTGGAAGGAGATACATTGGATCTTTTTGCTTGGACCACTAGTGAAAGGACCATTTATTACTGGGAAGAATTGGTTAAAGTTATGCAAGAAAATTACGGACCCGCTAAGTTACAAAATCCAGATGAGCATCTATGTGGCATCCAACAGACTGGATCGGTGTTTGAGTATAGGCAAAAATTTGCAAAATGGGTAGTGCGTGTGCAAAATTGGCCAGAACACTGATACACTGTTTGCTTCGAGTTTTCCTTAGTGGGCTCAAAGAAGACCTTGGTGTGGACGTTAGAATTCACAAGCCTCGATCAGTGTATAAAGTAATGAGTCTGGCTTTAGAATATGAAGGAAAACATGGACCAAATCGGTCCAGTAACGCAACCACTTGGCCTTCTGTATCACGACCTTCATTAATTAGGACTTCCTCTCCAACGGCTCAAGAATCATTTAATTGTCAATCGTCCCGACAACCAGTTACACACTCTTTTCAACAACCATCGCTTCCAAATGTTCGCCCACTAAATTCTGAACAACAAATTCATCAAGAAAAAGGCCTATGCTATTGTTGTGGAGACAAGTTTGCCCCTGGTCATCGCTGCAAACCTAGAACTTTTGCACATTTGGAGTTAATGGAAGAGAAGGACAATGTGCAAAGTGTTGAAGATAACTGGAATAAAGACATATCCCTTACTAATTTGGCAGAGCACTTCTGGGCAAAGAATCTACTTCATCTTTAAAACTTCAAGGCACTCTTTGCGTGCATAAAGTACTGATGTTGGTGGACAGTGGTTCCACACATAATTTTGTTGTAGAAGAAATTGTCATGGAACTTAGGCTGGCAGTCCAATAAATCCCTACCTTTGGTGTCCAGATAGGAATTCGTGAAATTATTAAATGCAACAAAGTTTATAAGGACCTATCAGTGGAAGTTTCAAACTTGGTTATAAAGCACGATTTCTTCCCTTTTGCCTTTGGTGGGGCAGACATGGTGTTGGGTATACAATGGCTAGCATCTTTGAACACGATACAAGCCAATTGGAACGAAAAGTTTCTGATCTTCCAATGGAATGGAAAAACTTATAAATTGCAAGGTGTTCCTTAGAAAACACACGCAATAGCATCTTTCCAAACAACCCTTTCTTCTAAATTACCTTCTCAGCCACCAGAACTACCATTAAATGAAGAAGCAAGATGGAAAAATTATGATCTGTTAGTTGCGCGGTTTCCTTCTTTTCGCCTTGAGGACAAGGCGACTTTTCAGGGGGGATGCACTGATAGGACTGCTCCTTTAGCATGTGGAGATAATCCATATTAGTTTCTTGGTTTCAAATAAGATAAACTATATTAGCAACAGTTAGTATTATAGAAGTTACTAGTTGTTAACTACAACAGTAAATGTAACTGTCTGTGTTAGGAGTTATCTTTGTGTTTTAGTTTAAATAGATGTATGTAGAAGAATTCTGGACAGGAAGAAAAATATTATTATTGTCTTTGTATTTGGAGATTTGTCCACTCCAGACTTGGTTATTGGTTAATATAGTGTTTAAGATCCTTGCACTTGGTTTAACCAGTAAAATTTCATTCCCTATCTCTTCTGCACCCTAGTTTCTATCACACTATTACTGGCCAGAATAGTTCCTACCCGTCCCTTACACATTACAACCCTTAAAGTCCTACTTGATCTTGAGCTTTGATATTCTAATATTAGTGGAGTATTACACTAAGGGCAAACTTATGGTTCATCTTATGTGACATGTGAATTCTTTGTGAGAGTGAACGAAATTTGATTCTTAAACCCATTCTTGTAATAAATTGCATAGTATTGAGTGAATATGGGTGACCCTCTTGTGGTGAGGGCGCATGTTTAATGATAGAAAGGTGACTTATATGATCTCTTGGTCGAGTAATATGCAAGAGTTTGCCAACTTAGTTGGTCAATTCTTAAGGCTAAGAAGTCCTAAAGTAATAGTAACATGGCATGCCTAACGTAGAACTTGCTATTCATGTAGTCATTGTAGTTCTAGCTCGAATGACTAAGTTCAGGTAGTAATGTTCGAGTCTCCCTTGATTGTGCGTAGTGTAAAAAGTTGTTCGAGGACGAACAAGACTCTAAGTATGGGGTGGTGATCTTGGGCGTATTTATACATTCAAATGTTAATTATTTCCCATCCTTTTGTCTATTTAGTGAGCTACATTGCATATATAGTCATTTGATTGAGCTTAACTTGTGTCCGTGAACTAATGGCTATGATTAGTGTTTCAGGACTAAACTTTTGCAAGGGTTAAGCTTGATGTGGATGTCAATGCCGAGCTTGTGGATTATTTAAGGTGCTAGGATCAATATCAGGAAGCAAGAAGAGCTTAAAGAAAGTTGGAAAGGCATCTACAAAGCATGGGACACGAAGCAAAGTGGAGAGACTACACCATATTGGGAAATTAGAGTTTGAAACAAAGCTCCGTGCCACGGAAGCTGAGCCACGCGATAAGGGCGTGGCACGGAGCTGGCCAAAAATTGAATGGCACAAAACAGTGCTGATCCGCGACAAGGGCTTGCCATGCCCCTTGAGCCACGCGATAAAGGCATGGCACGGAAAGGTGTTTTCGACAGCTTTTACCCTTCTGCTATAAATAGGACACTTGTTTTATTTTGTGGATCATACTTAGGACGACTTGAGAGAGAAAAAACACACGAGGAAGGCTCCAAATAGGGTTTTAATTCTTTTCTTTTCATTACTTAATTATTATACGAACTACATTAATTTGGTGATTGTAAAGTAGATTCTGAGTAGCTAAAAACCCTCTTTCTAGGGTTGAGGCTTCGAACATGATTACTTAGCGTTCAATTAAGTTGGTTTAAAGTTGATTATCATATTTGGTTGTTCATATGTTCTTGCAATTACTATTCTATTGATTCGCGACCTTAAGAATACACCTATATTTCTATTGTGAGCACGGAAGGAGAAACATTGGTTTAGAACGTGGAACATATGGATTAGGTTCTTGTCTTTTTTTTTTTTTTTTTTTGAAACTTGTAACTTTGGAGTGGGTTCTTGTCTTTTGAATGAATTAAAGATAGGAATCACAGTTAGGATACAAATATACCTAATTCGCCCCATTTGGCTCGAATATGGTATGTCATACAAATGCATTTGAATTAGTTCTCACATCCCCGCTCAACGATGTATTTGTGGGGCTAATTTAGATAGACAATTAGAGGCTAGAAAGACCATAAAGTTTTTTTATAACTGTGGTGTCCGGGCCAGCTTGCGCGCACCTCGACTAATTCCATGAGATACCTGCCACCTCCCGCAAGCAACAGGTACCAGGTAAAAATCTGTCCACCAAGGCTAGGACAGATGGGAAGAAATCACCTAATGTTTGTTTCTGTTGAGAATTGAACCTGAGACCATATGGTGCTCAATCCAACTTCATTGAACCACTAGGCCACAACCTTAGGTGCCCATAATCATGTTATTAACCCCGTGAATCAACAACTAAGATAGTTAACTTGACCAACAAAATTGTATAGTTTTGAAGGATTGTTCAAATTGCCTTGACCCTAGATTCCTCCTTATTATTGTTTCAAACACTTCATATACTCGTTATTGTTTATTGTTACACTTTAAATCTTCAAAACACAAACTCTCCATTGGTTACAACTCGCACTTATTTAATCTCATTAGCAACGCTAGAGTTGGATTGCTTGCTAAACAAGTCCCTGTGGGATCGATATTCGGCTCAAAAGGGACACTTTATTACTTGCACGACCACATATACTTGCGTATGCGGTAGGACGCAAAAGGTCTTCCAAAGTAGTTGAAAGAGCTCCACCATCCCTTAATTTTGTCATTGAAACCTTCTGTGCCTAACCACCAATTTTAAAATTTGAAGTAGTTTTTGTTTCTGTTCCACCATTCACCCTTGAAGGGCAATAGGGGAGTGATCAGACCTTAACCTCAGTAATGTCTTCTGTTTTAAATTGTTGAAGTTGTCATCCCACTCTTCTAAGAACAAAATTCTATCGATCATGGAAGCTACCTCCTGGTTATCCCCTTTAAACTAGGTGTAGGAATTGTCCTCAAGCTGTATATCAACCAGCTTCAAGTTTTCAATGACATTTCAACTCAACTTTGTGCTATGGATTTCTTCCAGCCTTAATTTGCATCCAATACACCTCCTACACTTGAGGATTGACCTTCATACCTAGGTACAACTAAATTCATCAGGTTCGGGTCTATCTACGTACCTAGAATGTTTCAAATCTTTGCCTGAAAGTTTGAGGTGTTAGATAGAGTATATTGATTGACTCGGATTTCCTTTCAAATTTCAAGTTTATTTCTTGGATAATGGAGTGACAATTATCTCTTACTCCTTGGCATTGAATGGAGATCTGTCCAAGACATTCCCAAGTAGAAGAGATCTAAGACAGCATGAGCCCATGTCACCCTATCTTTTTTGTTATTGCAGTACCTACAAAGGGAGATGACTCAACTTGCTGTAAATGGGGGTTTCAACTTCCATCCTAGGTGCAAGAAACTAGGAGTGACACATATTTGCTTTGCAGATGACTTACTCACGTTATGTAGAGCTGACCTTATTTCTATCCAGTTGCTGCAGGCCACTTTCCAGAAGTTTTCCTCTGTTGTTGGTTTGCAAGCTAATGCTGGTAAGAGTTCAATAGATGTGGTTGGTAGATGATGAGAAACAAGTGATACTGAAGGAGCTAGGATATGTTGAGGCCAACCTTCCTTTTAAATATCTAGATGTCCCACTACCATCCCAAAAACTCATTATAAGTCAACGCTTGCCCAGGATTACTTGCTGGTCTGCTAGACTTCTATCCTATGATGGGAAGGCCCAGTTAATTAAAAGTTGTGTTGATTGGTGTCCAAACTTGTTGGGCTCAAATTTTAATACTCCCCAAGAAAATAATGAAGATGATAGATGCTATTTGTAGATCTTTCTTGTGGATAGGTGCAGCTATTGTGTCAAAGAAAGCCTTATTTCTTATGGATACGTCCATGCAAGGATGTTGAGTCTCCAGTTCAAAAACTGGCAAGCATGGACATGCTAAATGTCACTTTGTGGCTATTGACATTTTCAATGGAAAGAAACTTGAAGATATTGTTCCTTCCTCCCACAATTGCGATGTAATGAAGTGTTTCTTTCACCTCTTTCTGTTTCTACCGTTGTATGTTTGGGTTACCAGCTACAAAAGTTTGATTCTTTCTGGTTCTGTTCATGTTCTTCTCAGGTGCCACAGGTGAACACCGTACCAACTATCCGCCGATTGACATCGTACCAACTATCCACCGATTGACATCTCTGAAGATGGTTTTGTAAGTTTTCTTTTACTTCCCCACTTACGTGAAGTGGATCAGTCACCCTACTCTATTTTTGGCATTGCTTTTAATAAAGATCAGTCATCTTGTTTCTTGCTTTATTACGACTTTGTTTACTGCCTTTTTGGTACTTAGCCGGGGGTCTATCGGAAACAGCTTCTCTACTTCTTCGGAGGTAGTGGTATGGACTATGGACTGCGTACATTCTACCCTCCCCAAACCCCACCGGGTGGGAATACACTGGATGTGTTGTTGCCAGACTCAAGCTACAGGTGGACTCAACATCCCGAACTTGATTATATGGAATAAGGTTATTGTTATGAAGCAACTTTGGGCTGTAAAAAGGATTGTTTGTGGATCAAATGGATCAATAATTATTGTATCAAGAGCAGACCTCTAGAATCAGCTGCTATACCCAAGTCTGTTGCTTCGGTGGTGAGGAAAATATTGCAAACTGGAGATCTGCTAATGCATCAAGGTCAACTTCACGGTGATCTATACACTAGATTGGCCAGCTTGCATAGTGAGGGTTACTTTGAAATACACAAGGCTTATTTGCTCCATATACCTCAATATGCAAAGGTGGCCCAGAAGAGTGTAGCGCTGCATACACATTTGCACCCCAGATTTAAGTTCATGGTTAGCTGTCCAGAATAGACTAGCCACAGTTTCTAGATTGCTGAAAATTAGGATTGTGGTTCCCTCAGACTGCATTTTGTGCAACAGCCGAGAAACATTTGATCATCTTTTCTATGACTGTTGTGCTATAATGACTGTTTGGAATAGGCTGACAGTGTGGCTAGGTTGCCCTAGAACTATTGGTGCCTAGACTGCTAATTGAACTGGTTGTGCCAGATAGCTAAGAGGAAGAACGGCAGCTGCTCAATTTTTGCATAACAGGAAGATCTGAAGCAGACAAGATTTGTAGAGAGATTGTTATTCATGTTCATATCAGAGGAGGCAGAATTGGGCTTTGGAAGACTGCTTGCCTTTAGTCTTAATTCTTTTAAATAGCCTTTGTGTAGGATATCTCTTCGTTTTACAGTGCTTTCACTGATAATAGGTGCTTCTTGTGTTCCATTTGTAAACTAGCAACATGTTGCTACTGAGAAAGCAGAGGGCCAGCCCAGTGTAGTTCTGTAATCCTCACTTTTAGGTTAAATGAAATCTTTCGGTTACCGAAAAAAATTGTACCAAAAAGGTGAATTTACGTTCCACCAAATGATGTTGTAAAAAATTGTTTCAACAATAATTGTTAAAATAATTAAATTACAATTGTGTTTGGGATTTTAATGTATACATGGAAATATTTAAAGAAATTATTATAATTTTTATGTTTCCAATATTTTAACAATTTTCGAGATTAACCTTTCAAACTCTTATACCAACGAATTAGAGTAGTAGAGTGCTGGATTATTTTAAAATCATAAGAAAACATGGTAAGTTATTATTGACAAAGGAGCGAAATTTCATTTATGTATAACAATGTTGGCTGGACTTATACAGCAACACTCTTAGGAACAAATGCAATCCAGATGGTGGTTAGTTAAATATCATTATATATTTCCTATGGCACAAGAAGCAGCTCACCCATGCATATAGAGGAGGTACCATTAGCAAACAAATCATTATCATAGTGAGGGCTAAATAGAAAACCTAGAAACAATTTCAATGTGTTTGAAATCAAAAATAAAAATCTTCTTCTGTCTTTTCTTATATCTAAGAGCTCTTATTCAGAAAAAACTATCACTACTTTTAAGAGAAGACACGAACAGAATGTTGATTCTTGAATAGACAAAGGTACATATGAGCTAACATGGTGGATGAAGAAAAGTTAATTGAAGCCAGCCAATAGAGTACAATATTTTCTTTTCTAAGTATTTACCAATCATGTCCGACAGTAATACTACTAGAATTTCTAGTACACACCTGGAGAAGTCAGAGAACACATGTGACTTGAGGACTTGTTTGATGCTCTTAAACTTTTCTCTAAGTTCTGTAATCTTAGGAATATCCCTATAGGCTTCAAAATGACTACAGAGCTGGTTTACAGCCTGAAACATCACAAGATAGGAATTAGAAGCATATCCATCCTATTCGCAGAGAACGACAGCATTAGAATATTAAAGAAGAGCATGTGTGTTTGTTGGTTGATGAAGGCATTTAGTGATATGTATAACTTCATATAGTTCTTTCAGCCAATACAGATTACAACAAGATATGCATATCTAAGAGAGATAACTAACATTTGTTAATAAATCAGTACTCAAGAAAACCTACTGGATACAGACAACTTAAATTCACCTCAGAAAAAAGAGGGAAGACAAACTGGAGGCTCACAAGAACAAGTGGACTTTCAATTGAAATAAATAAGTTTAGGAGTAGCGATTCTCAAGCAAAACTTACTTTAGAAATATCTATTAGGAGTAATGCTTCTCAAGCAAAACATACTTTAGAAATATCTATTACCATGTAATTATATTTCTAGAGACAATTACAGAGTATTAGAGTTCCAACTTCTTATGGAGCAAAAAATAAAGCCCGAGAGAAGATATAATTTTAAATCACCAGCATCCAGCTGAAGTCTTAGGATAAGTGAAGCCTCTAATCATACACCAATATATGAGATTGACCACATAAATAGAAAATCCATGAGCCCAAAAATAATAAATGACGCAAAAACCTCCTTTTGTACACCAATATTTTAACAACAATGGGTCAACTCGGAACTTCTCTTATAGAATCCAGCAACTCTGGTTTAGCAAGCATCTTGCGACAACAGAAGTTTCAATTATTATAACTAAATCTAGTGCACAACATGCATTGTTGTACAAGAAACAATTGTAGTAGCAAATTGTCATGTAATGGTGAAGGTTAAATAATGAAAAGTTTATACAGTGGAAAAGCAACAGCAAAATACCTCAAGCTGTGCAGCTGCCTCTTTATAGTGACGTTTGGAAGCCATTACTTGAAGTTGCTCTACTGCAGAGACTGTTACAGGACAAAAGAATCACATTGAGATGATGCTTTTTTATTAAGGAGAAACGCGTTGAGATAATCTATCTTTTTGGATAAAGTATGCATGCATAGATGCTCTTTTGTTGAAGACTCATATCACATAACTTCAATTATTAATAAAAGTAGAGAAAATCAAGTATTTTTTCCTTTTCTCATTATCCACGATCACTTTTGAGAGGAAATTTATGCTAGTTTCCATGTTGGGTATAACACTCATGTCCTTCAATAATACATACAATTGAATTTCTACATCCTCTTGGCTAGTAAAGTATCTGATGCTGATTCATAAACAACAACATACCAAGTATATTCCCACAAAGTGCGGTCTGGGGAGGGTAACTGTACGCAGTCCTTCAAAGAAAAAAGTAAAGTATCTGATGCTGGGAATATGATGTCATTGAACATGGATAAAGATCTTTCTGCAGCATGAACCATTAGAAAAGAGTCTTTAAAGTTCCCATTCATTTCAGTTATGTATTTGCATAGGGGTGTGCAGACCAAACCGTCAAGTCAAACCGAACCGACGAACCAAACCAAACCGAGGAAAAAAATCGACTTATGGTTAGGTTTGGTGTTATTGGTTTGGCGTTAGAAAAAAAAAACTGACCATTCTTGGTTTGGTTTGGTTTGGTGTTAACCAAAAAAAAGTCAAACCGAACCCAAATCAAACCGACATAATATATATATATATATATATATATAATATTCAAACTTTTTTATACATAAAATATTAATTATAATCTACTTGTTAAATACTTTTTCAACTAGTTTTAGTAATTTTCAATAATTTGAAAGTAGATGTAGATATATATATATATTTAGATTTGGGTCTTTAAGTTGTAATATTTGTCCATTAATTGCTAATTAAATGATCGAAAGCCCAATATAAACTTAAAACCTAAACTTTTCACTCTTCATCTCACTTTTTAGTTTCAAGAGAGTTTTCCGCTCCTCATTTTTTCATAATTATGGTTTTTCATTAGCACATGAGTGAAAACATATTTGATCTAGTCTTCGATCACAATATAATTGTAAAAACTAAAAATTATAAAAAAAAAACGAAAAAAACAAAAAAACCAACTACAACCTAAACCGAAAAAAACAATTTTATGTTGGTTTGATTTGATTTATAGTTTTAATAAACCGACATGATTGGTTTGGTTTTTTTTTTAATAAAAACCGAACCAACCCGACCTATGTACACCCCTATATTGCACCTACAAACCTTACCTCTATGAACTTTTATTTTTTAACCAACTATTTGGCAAAAGTAAATAGCTTTTGAAATCATACAAGCAGCAAAAGCGCTAGATGAACCACATCAAGTAGTCCGTCAAATGGAATCAGATTGTTATGTCATATGAGTAAATGGGCTAAGGAGTGGGTTAGAAAAGAGTTAGTCGTTCGTGTTCTGAATTGAGATAAAGAATCCCCCAACAGCTCGATAGACTCAATCGGTAGAGTGCCCATCGCAATGGATATGTAGAGAAAGACAGTTGTTAAATGAAGTTGCCAGAGCCAAGCTCTGATAACCTTATGAAAGAATCTAGGTGTTCAATCCAAAAGCTTAATACAATGGGTGGAATAACTTGAGAACATTAAATCTTTACGGCCCCAATGAGGGAGATGTAACAATGCTTCTAACACCGTGTAAGTGGCTAGCCCGCTTTGATGAATTTTTTGTAATTTCATAGAAAACCTTAAGCTTATTAACATGAGTATTTTCCATAACAAGGGAAAATACTTCATTAAGGGTGCTAAAGTCAAATTACACACATTCCTTTCTTTTTTTTTTCATAATAACTCTAGAAACAAAACAAAGAACAAAAAAATTATCACTCATCTCCTCAGTCCTCTCCTCTCTTTTCTTTACTTTAAGTTCCATTTATTTCTTTATCAGGTGATTTTTGGTGCAACATAACACAAATGAGGCATCTTTACCTTCTCCCTACATGAATAAGTTGTGATCCAGCCATCTCACAAACAAGCACTTAAAAAAGATATAGAGAGTAAAAGAGAGAAAAACACTTGGACAACACCAATGGGTCTCTCCTGATTCGTGTAAGAATATGGACAAGACTTGATTTTTATACTCTTGGAAAAAATAAAGGATTAAGTCTCTAAACGGAATTTTCATCCTCGCTGATTCATTATTCCACAGCATCCACCTTGCTTAGAAGGTGTCAAACCGCATGCTCAAATCTAAAATTTTCTTTAATCCAGATACAGCCTAGCATATAAAAAAAAAGCTTGCCCAGATGGCGGACTCCTGTTCTGTACATAATCAGATACCACTTTCCAAGAACAGTAAAGTGCATATTGTCAAGAATGAACCTTGGGCCTAACTCAACCTCAAAAGCTAGCTCATGAGGTGAGGATTACCCAAGTTCATATAAGCAAACTACCGGTCCATTCCCCAACCAATGTGGGACTTTTTACCCTCTCTAACACCCCCCCCCCCACGCCCAGGCCCAACTAGCACTGGCGCGTGGACCGGGAGTCCAAAACGGGGATGGACCTGACTCTGATACCATGTCAAAAATGGACCTTGGGCCTAACTCATACTCACCCTTCGAAATCCACATCTGCTGGAATGTGCTGAGGGATGCATGGATGGATCCTCCAATCCAGACACTGTATTTTCTCTCTGGTGGAGCAACAACCTTAATCTTTATGCTACTAGGAGCCAAAGCAGTAATTTCCCTGCACATTCGATCAGCAATGCCAGGGAACATGGTGGAGCCACCACTAAGCACAATATTTCCATACATATCCTTCCTAATATCGACATCACACTTCATGATGGAATTATAGGTAGTCTCGTGGATACTCGCAGCTTCCATCCCAATCATGGATGGCTGGAAGAGGACTTCTGGACAGCGGAACCTCTCAGCACCAATGGTAATAACCTGTCCATCTGGCAACTCATAGTTCTTTTCAACGGAGGAGCTGCTCTTAGCAGTTTCAAGCGAAACTCCTGCTCATAGTCAAGAGCAACATAAGCAAGCTTTTCCTTCATGTCACGGACAATTTCCCGCTCAGCCGTGGTGGTGAACATGTAACCTCTCTTAGTGAGGATCTTCATAAGGCTATCGGTTAGGTCACAGCCAGCAAGATCCAAATGAAGAATGGCATGGGGCAAAGCACAACCTTCATAGATAGGCACAGTGTGACTCACACCATCACCAGAGTCCAACACAATACCTGTGGTACGACCGCTGGCATACAAGAAAAGCACGGCCTGAATAGCAACATACATAGCAGGAACATTGAATGTTTCAAACATAATCTGGGTCATCTTCTCCCTGTTGGCCTTGGGGTTGGACATCTGGAGCATGGACAATATAAGACGGGGGGCTCAATATCGGAAACTAGCTCATGAGGTGAGGATTACCCAAGTCCATATAAGCAAGCTACCAGTCCATTCCCCAACCAATGTGGGACTTTTTACCCACTCTAACACCCCCTCACGCCCAGGCCCAACTGGCACTGGCGCGTGGACCGAGAGCCCAAAACGGGGATGGAACTGGCTCTGATACCATGTCAAGAATGAACCTTGAGCCTAATTCAACCTCAAAAGCTAGCTCCTGAGGTGAGGATTACCCAAGTTCATATAAGCAAACTACCAGTCCATTCCCCAACCAATGTGGGATTTTTTACCCTTCCCCAACCAATGTGGGACTTTTTACCCACTCTAACACATATAGTATATGATATAATAAAAGATTTACTAGTTTCATCAACAATGTACTTTTTAAGCATGGAGAAGGAAGCGATCGACCTAAATTCTTCTTACAAGCACAAAACAGAAAAAATCAAAAGAACTGTGACAGTGAAAATTGAGACTAACCTAGCATGGTTAGGCGGTGAAGGGCAGTAATTGTTGTTGTTATGTGCTTCTTTGCAAAATCCAATTTCTTAATATCGCGACATATTTCTTGAACCATTGTTTCACTTTGCTCTGCTTTGGTTTTAATTTCTCGAATCTTATTCATGAGTTCCTGGTTTAAAAAAGTCAAAGATAGATAGCAATATCAGAATATTCTGTATCAAGAACTATAGATTTTATTCTTCACAGAGTTAAAGCTTCTGCCATACAATAGAAAAGATAGAAAGTCTAAAGAACATACCTGCACAGCACTCGTAGCTGCAGCAAGATCTTCTCTGGCTTTGGTACCAGAGTTACTCTGAAATATGAAAAAGCAAAAGGCCAGAAAAACATAGTTCTTACCATGATTATGAAAATAAAAACAACAAACATCATGAAGTTTCATTGATCAGGAAAAATAATAATAGCAATTGCTTTTCTTGAGAAAGCAAAAGAAAATAATAGCAATTACTTAATAAGGTGATCTCGATACAGTTAACATTCTAGGTTTCTCATCTCCCTCTCTTCTTCTTTTTCTTTTAAGAGGGAAGTCAAAATTGATGTATTTCTTACCTATCACCAAATAAAAGACAAAAGAGTAAAAAGAAAGGAAAACCATAATAAAATATGGTGCAAAAGTCTAGTAAATCTACCTTATTGAAGAATTCTTGACAAATTCTTCAATAAGGTAATTTCCTAGCAAAATGCAAACAATTCAGATATTTAGGAACGTTGTTCTAGAAGAATGAAATACAAGATGAAGATATTACTCATAATATTTAAAACCGGATGGTTAAAAAGGGGTGTCAAGTTATAGAACAATACCTACCAAAGTGAAAGGTATGTTCTACCATTATAAGACCGACCATGTGATATAATAGTGAAATTTCGTCCATAAAAGTGCAACACAACCGCTAGATGAGTCTCACCAAGATGTGGATGCCAAGATGGATGTGTGTAGTCATACAAGATCAGATAAGATTAAAAATGACCACATTTGTCAGAAGGTGCAAGTAGCACGCATTGAAAATAAATGAGAGAAGATTATTTGAGATGGTTTAGTCATATCTTGCGTCAACCTCCAGATGCACCGATACGTAGATCTGAAACCATGATGAGTGAAGGAACTAAAAGGAGACGAGGAAGATTTAAAATTAGATGGAAGGAAATTGTCTAAAAAGACCTACAATTTCTTGGAATCCATGTAAAATTAGTAGGTGTTGGGATGAGCTTAAAGCATTTGACTTATAAGCCAAAAGTCATAATTCGGAATTCCTAACTTATGGCTTTTGGCTTATTTTTGCCTTTTTAGCTTAAAAAAAGTGCTTAAAGCACTTTTTTATATTACCCAAAAACTACAAAATGCTTAAAAGCTATTTTAGCTTAAAAGCACTTAATATAAGTCAATCCAAACAGACTCTAATCTAAAAATTGGGCAGAATAGAAGAAAAAGATCTTTATAGATGATACCAATTTTTTTAAGAAAAAGAAATTTCTCTGGAGCCAATACTTTGGGCTCCATGGTGTTTATCGACTTGGAGAAGGCATACGACAAAGTCCCCAGGGAGGTGCTTTGGAGATGCTTGGAGGTGAGTGGAGTCCCGGTGGCATATATCAGAGCAATTAAGGACATGTATGATGGAGCTAAAACTCAGGTGAGGACGGCGGGAGGAGACTCAGAGCATTTCCCTGTCTTGACAGGATTGCATCAGGGATCTACTCTTAGTCCCTTTTTATTTGCTTTGGTGAGGGATGTGTTGACGCGGCGTATTCAAGGAGAGGTGCCTTGGTGTATGCTTTTTGCAGATGATGTAGTTTTGATTGATGAGATGCGAGGGGGTGTGAATGATAAATTAGAGGTGTGGAGACAAACTCTTGAGTCTAAAGGGTTCAGGTTGAGTAGGAGCAAGACAGAGTATTTGGAATGCAAGTTTAATGACGTGAGGCTGGAGAACGAGGTGGTGAAGTTGGAATCACAGGTGGTATGTAAGAGGGATAGTTTCAAGTATCTCGGGTCCGTGATTCAGGGTAACGGTGAGATTGATGAGGATGTCTCGCACCGTATTGGGGCAGGATAGATGAAGTGGAAACTCGCGTCGGGGGTGTTGTGTGATAAGAAGGTGTCGCCCAAGCTTAAAGGCAAATTCTACAGGGTGGTAGTCCGTCCAGCCATGTTGTATAGAGCGGAGTGTTGGCCAGTTAAGAACTCCCACATTCAAAAAATGAAGGTGGCGGAAATGCGGATGTTGCGTTGGATGTGTGGGCTGACTAGGGGGGATAGAGTTCGGAATGAGACTATCAGAGAGAAGGTTGGTGTGACTCCAGTGGAGTATAAGATGCGGGAAATCCGATTGAGATGGTTCGGACACGTGATGAGGAGGGGCATGGATGCCCCGGTTCGTAGGTGTGAGAGGCTAGCTTTGGATGGTTTTAGGCGGGGTAGGGGTAGGCAGAAGAAGTACTGGGGAGAGGTGATTAGGCGGGACATGGAACAGTTACAGCTCACTGAGGACATGACCCTAGATAGGAAGATCTGGAGGACGCGAATTAGGGCAGAAGGCTAGGGTCAGTTTGGGTCGCTAGTGTAGGGAATTACTTGGTAGGGGTATTATTCTTGTTATGATACCTTGTTTCATGTTTTATTACGAATCTGTTTGTTTTTCTCTGTTTTCTATTACTTGTGGGTGTCATATTTGTGTTATGCCATCTTGTTCCATGCTTTACTATGCATTTGTGTAGTATTTCGTGTCTCGAGCCGGGGGTCTATCGGAAACAGCCTTTCTACTTCTTTAGAGGTAGAGGTATGATCTGCGTACATCTTACCCTCCCCAGACCTCACTATGTGGGAATACACTGGGTTTGTTGTTGTTGTTGTTGTTGTTGTTGCAACACTTTGGGCCAACCATAGCCTTCAAACTCGGGTATGATGGGTCTGCCCCTCAACCTTTGCCAATTGAACTAGTCATTAGGTATTAATGTATTTGGTATCAACTAGTTAGGAATATGTTTTAGACATGTTAGTACTCCTACTTAAGTCTGATGTTTTTTAGTACTAGTCTTGATTTATATGCCATTAAAAACATAGAGAACTCTCTTTTTTTCTGAAGAAGGTAACTTGTATTTCATATCCAACAAAGGCTCAGCACCATCAAGCAGGTGCTAAGGCGAAAAGTTTCACTCACAAAATACGATAATGGGGGATCCTATGTACAACTACAAACTTACAGATTGTCAAAGAAATCTACAAAAACTGCTATCTCCCTCATTACATCCTGTTTACACCAAAAATAAAAAAGATTGAGGCAATTCATCTTAATTTTGTGGATGGGACTGTTTTTGTTCTCAAAATGTCTAAGGTTCCTCTCTGTCCATACTGTCCACCAAATACATGCTGGAATACGCTGCCACCAGTCTTCCTCTGCCCCTCTTCTACCAATACTCTTCCAATTTTCAGAAGTTCCAGAGTTGTTCTTGGCATTACCCAAATCACCCCCAACATATCAAGGAACATTTTCCATAACTTTGCAGTTATCTCACAATGCAGGAAGAGATGCTCATTGTTTTCAGCTTCCTATCCACACAATAGACATCTTGAGCAAATCTAAAGACCTCTCTTTTGTAGTCTCTTTTGTAGTCTCTCCTGAGTTAAACAAGCTTTTCTAACTACAAACCACACAAAGCACGTTATTCTGGTAGGAATTTTAATTTGCCAGATGAATTTCCATGGCCATACCACTGACACACAATTTCTCCCGTTATTTTCCAATAGGCTGATTTAACTGAGAAGGCACCTTTATTGGAAAGGCTCCACACTAGTTTGTCCGGAACATCAATAATGCTTTCAAAAGAGTTCAAACAAAGCAACAATTTAATAGCTCTATCCACTTCCCAATCATTCAAAGCCCTTCGGAAGTTCAGCTCCAATCCATTCTCCATCCAGATTTGTCTTACAGTTGCTTGCTTTTGAAGACTCAAAATATATAAATCTGGAAAAAGGGTTTTCAAGTTATTCTGATCAATCCACCAATCATCCCAAAAGGAAGCTTTAAACCCATCACCCACCTTAATTCTAATATTGGTTCAGAAATTAGACCACATATTTCTTATGGTCTTCCACAAACTGCATCCATATGTACCCTTCACTTCTTCAGTTATCCAACTGTTCATTAAACCATATATTTTTTGTAATGAATCTTCCCCACAAAGATTTGTCCTCTGTCATGAACCTCCATAGCCACTTTTGTAACAGGCTATTGTTGTGAATACTCGATTTTTTTATTCCAAGGCCACCATGCTTCTTGCTGCAAATTTGTGAATCCCATCTCACAAGATTTTTGTACTTCTTTTCACAACCATTCCACAGAAAATCCCTTCTTAATTTATCTATCTTCTTCACTACCCCCTTAGGAATACGAAAGCAAGCCATCATATAAGTGGGAAGGGCATCCAAAACAGAGTATCAATGTCAATCTGCCGCCAAGGGACAAATATTGTCTTTTCCAACTAGCCAACCTTCTATCATATCTCTCCAACACTTCGCTCCAAATATCTTGAGCTTTATTCTTTATACCAAGAGGCATTCCAAGATACTTTGTGGGTAGAGTTCCCACTTGGCATCCCAGATTTGCAGCAAGTAGACCCACTCAATCAAAATGGTTGACTGAAAAAATAGAGTTTTTTTTCTTTATCAAAAAAATAGAGTTTTTGCTCCAATTCACACGTAATCCAGATAAGCCTTAAAGACAGTTAGGATGGCCCTCAGATGTCTGATTTGGTTCATTTTTGCCTCGCAAAAAATAAGGGAGTCATCGGCATACAACAAGTGAGTGATCTCCATGTTGCCTCTATTACTATGTGTCCCAAATCCTTTTACCCAGCTGTTAGCATTAGCCTATCTAATCATATGATTTAGCCCTTCCATTGCTAAGATAAACAAGAATGGTGGCATTGGATCACCCTGTCTTAGACCCCTTTGAGAATGGAAAAAATCTTCGGGAGTGCCATTAATTAAAAGGGAGAACTTGACACTAGAGATGCAAAAACCAATCCATTTGATCCACTTATCACCAACCCTTATATCTATTAATTTTCAGAAGAAAATCCCAATTGACATGGTCATATGCCTTCTCTATGTCAAGTTTACATAAAATTCCAGGAGTCTTCTGATTCATTTTTGAGTCCACCAATTCATCAGCCAGAAGAGCAGCATCTAATATTTGTCTCCCATTCAAGAATGTCATTTGATGTTCATCTACCAACTTGCCCATCATAGTCTTCAATTTTTCCCTTTTTGTGATCAACTTAGAGATAATTTTATAAACACCCCCAATTAGGCTTATTGGCCTAAAATCTTTCAATTCTTCTGCACCATGCTGCTTAGGAATTAATCCTATAAATGTAGCATTAAAAGATGTCTCAAAAACTTCATTCTGATGAAAATTATTGATGGAGCTCATCAAGTCGTCTTTCAAAACTTCCCGGCAAGACTTGTAAAAAGCCATTGTGAAACCATCTCGGCCAGGGGTCTTATCTATGGCACATTGAGAAAGAACCCGGTAAACCTCAGTTTCTGTGAAAGGTCTTTGCAGCCAATCTTGTTCTTCATTTGTGATCTTAGGACAGTCTGTATATTCGAATGTAGGTCTCCATGCTTCATATTCTGAGTAAAGACTTTTGTAAAAGTCTACCATAGCCATTTTGATATCTTCTGGTTCTACAATTTCTTCTCCCCTTACCACCAGCCTATTAATAGTATTATATCTCTTATGAGTTGTTGCTATCTTGTGAAAAAATCTAGCATTTTTATCCCCCTGTTGATGCCAAAGAACTCTAGATTTTTGCCTCCAGCTGGCCTCCTTATTCTTAACTAAATCCTCCAATTCTATTACAGTTGTGGCCCTTATCATCATCTCCTCCCCAGTCAATTCTTTGGAATCAAGCACATGATCTAATTTTGTTAATTCATTTAGCAGACTTTTCTTTCTGTTAACATTCTTGCTAAACTTTTCTCTGCTCCAGACGTTTAACACTGAACCTATAGTCAGGGCAACCTTCAACTACAAATTCATTCCACCAGCTTTGTATCAGATTCATGAAACCTTCTACTTCCAACCACCAATTTTCAAATTTGAAATATGACCTCTTTTGATCTCAATTTCCACACTCCAAGATGATTGGTGCGTGATCAGATAATACTCTAGGCAGAATTCTGTCTTATATCTTTAAAAGTTTCATCCCATTCCACTGAGTACAGGAATCTATCCAATCTAGCTGCACTTTATGATTAATACCCCTAAATCAAGTAAATCTTCCCCCTTTTAGTTGTGGATCATGTAGTTCCATCTCCTTTATCCATTCAAAAAACTCAGACATAATATTAGTGATTCTACGGTACCCCTTTCTCAACCATGTATCTGATTATGTTAAAATCCCCGCAACTGACCCACAGACCATCACACAAGTTTCTCATTGCAGCAATTTCTTCCCAGCACTCATTCTTCTCAATTCTGGTATGAAGAGCATACACACCAGTGAGACACCAACTGAAAGATTTCTGAACTGCTACAAATTTGTAAGTTAGAGCGTATTGACCTTTCTCAACAAAGATCCCCTTCCACGCTCTACTATACAACAATATCAAAATTCCCCCACAGCTCTCTTCGGCTTCTAAAAAGCCACACTTCATCCACCTGCACGACCACCATTATTTATTCTTTTTTTAACTTGAACCTTTGTATTACTCTTTTTAGATTTAAGAAACATATAAATAAATAAAGACTAACGAATTAATAAATACATTAATCAAATCACACTCTTAAATAATCATTTCTTTCAACTAAAAAGGAACAGAGAAAGTACATTATAAATTCTATATTAACTAACAAATAATATTATTACATTGATTCAAATATTATTTTTGATGCATCTAATCTAATATTTTTTATAGCTATAATTATATTAAATTGTGTTTAAATAAAATTATTTTTAATGAAATAATTTATCTTTTAAAAGTCATAAAAATCTAGAAACATATTCAATTCTCTTGGAACCAATTTTAAAAGAAAAGTAGTTTCTCATTTTTAAAGGAAGAATTGAAAGTCCAAAACATATTCAAATTACGAGTAATCGATTATCATGTGGTTCAAACAAAGAAAGGTTTAACTATCGTAATACTTAGAATGTAATTATATATTAGAAGTAACAGTTCTGAACTATCGTAATACTTAAAATGTAATTATATATTAGAAGTAACAATTGACAATATTCAACTAACTTAATTGATAACAAGATATCATATTAGGGATCACATCTTGTTAAATCGTTTGATTCTTCTTGTTAGTGCAAGTTCTGAACTATCGAAACACTTGAAGTGTAATTAGATATTAGAAGTAACAGTTCTGAATTATCGTAATACTTAAAATGTAATTATATATTAGAAGTAACAACTGACAATGTTCGACTAACTTAATTGATAACAAGATATCATATTAGGGATCACATCTTGTTAGATCGTTTGATTCTTCTTGTTAGTGTAAATTCTGAACTATCGAAATACTTGAAGTGTAATTATATATTAGAAGTAACAGTTCTGAACTATCGTAATACTTAAAATGTAATTATATATTAGAAGTAATAATTGACAATATTCAACTAACTTAATTGATAACAAGATATCATATTAGGGATCACATCTTGTTAGATCGTTTGATTCTTCTTGTTAGTGTAAGTTCTGAACTATCAAAATACTTAAAGTGTAATTATATATTAGAAGTAACAGTTCTGAACTATCGTAATACTTAAAATGTAATTACACATTAGAAGTAACAATTAATAATATTTGACTAACTTAATTGATAACAAGATATCATATTCGGGATCACATCTTGTTAGATCGTTTGATTCTTCTTCTCAATGTAAGTTTTGAACTATCGTAATACTTAAAATGTAACTACATATTAGAAGTAACAATTGACAATATTTGACTAACTTAATTGATATCAAGATATCATATTAGGGATTATCACATCTTGTTAGATCGTTTGATTCTTCTTCTCAATGTAAGTTTTGAACTATCGTAATACTTAAAATGTAACTACATATTAGAAGTAACAATTGACAATATTTGACTAACTTAATTGATATCAAGATATCATATTAGGGATTATCACATCTTGTTAGATCGTTTGATATATTTTGTCAATGTAAGTTCTGAACTATCGAAATATTTAAAATATAATTATATATTAGAAGTAACAATTGACTATAATATGTGATTAACTTAGTTGATAACAAGATATCATATTAGTGATCACATCTTGTTAGATCGTTTGATTTTTCTTGTCAATGTAAGTACTGAACTATCAAAATACTTGAAGTGTAATTATATATTAGAAGTAACAATTAAAGACTAATTCAATGCTTGACTTTAGAATTAATATGCTTTTAAAACTTAAGTTTATGATCAAAATTAAATTAATTGGCTCTCGAAATTAAAATCGTGCCACATAAATCTAAACAAAAAAATATATTTTTAATAAAATATGATAAAATTTTCAAATGAAAATATTCAAAAGTAAAAAGATCACATCTCATTTAATGAGATTTGTACTATTTTTAATAAAATAATCTTTAAAATCCACTTTTTGATAACAAAGAAAGTCAAATGTCCATCAAAATGTCCATTCTTGCAGAAGTACAAACAGTTCTAGTATTTTTACTTCTTGGAAATTTCATTGCCTCACTAACTCTTCAATTTTCCCTCGTTTTCTTTCTAAAAAAGACATCATAGTTCATAACACTGCAAACGCTCTCTCTCTGTTCTTAAAAAAAAAAAATCTTCTATAGCTAAGAAATTTTTTAAGCTCTGTTCTACCATGGAAGCATCAACAACAAAAGGAAAAAGTATTTTAAGACCAACAAAAAGTGTTGGATTCGATTTTGATGATAAACCTTTGTGGAATCATGGTCCAGGTTCTTATGGTTGCTCCTAATGGTGGTGGAAATAGAATATGGTCATGTAACTTTTGTAATAAAAGGGTTACAGGTTCATATTCTAAGGTGAAAGCACATCTGTTAAAACTTTCTGGCCATGGAGTTGCAATAGGCAAAGAAATTAGTAATAAAGTATGTGCAACATTAAAGATGGAGAATGAAGAAGCTGAAAAGAAAAAATCAATGGTTCAATTAGATGCGAGAAAAAAGACAGATTATGTATCCCTCCCCGAAGGCTCGGATTTATCGCAACCGAAAAAGCGAAAAGGATCAACAGGTGGAGCACTAGAGAAGTCGTTTAGCATTGCCAACAGAAATATTGCCGACAAGTTGGCAGCTCGAATGTTCTATGCTTCAGGTTTATCATTCAACCTTGCAACTTCTCCTTACTTTAAAAAGTATTCCGAGTTTTTGGCGGCAAATCCTATACCCGATTATATTCCACCCACTTATAATAGGTTAAGAACAACACTTTTGGCTCAAGAAAAAACTAATATAAATAGAAAATTACAACCTATTAGAGATACGTGGAAAAGAAAAGGATTGTCAATATGTTCAGAAGGATGGTCGGATATTAAAAGACGACCCTTGATAAATATAATAGGAGCATCTAGTGGCGGACCTATATTCTTGAAATCCATTAATTCTAGTGGTGTTGTCAAGGATGGTGGGTACATAGCTAAGTTATTTATTAAAGCCATTGAAGATGTTGACCCCAAAAATGTCGTTCAAGTTATCACCGATAATGCCGGAAATATGAAACTTGCTGGTACTATTGTTGAAGAAACTTTTCTGCACATATTTTGGACACCATGTGTTGTACATTGTCTAAATCTTGCTTTAAAAAGTATGTGTCAACCTTCCGAAAAATCGGCCCACTTTTCAAGTTGTGCATGGATATTAAAAGTGATTGGCGAAGTGAGTAGTTTAAAGAATTTTGTTGTGAATCATGACATGGCGCATGCCATTTTTCAAAAGCATTCGGAGCTATCTTTGTTAAAAGTTGCCGAAACAAGATTCGCTTCCCACATTGTCATGACTTCTCGTGTTGATAAGGTAAAATCGTCATTGGAAAAAATGGTAATGGATGACGAATGGAAAAATTACAAGGGAGACAAAGTACTTGAAGCGAGGGCACGTGAGATAAAATCGCTTGAGATGGATGATGCATGGTGGGATAAAGTTGAATACTTTTTAAAGTGCACGAAGCCGATAGTATCCATGCTTAGAAGAGTCGATCTTGATATTTCACAATTTCATCTTATTTATGACATGTGGGATACCATGATTGAAAAGGTAAAGGTGATTGTATTTGAGCATGAGGGGAAAGATCTTATTAACGGCCAATCGGAATTTTTTGATACAATTCAAGAAATTCTTGTGGCTAGGTGGAATAAGAGTAACACCCCATTGCATTGTTTAGCACATTCCTTGGTTCCCAAATACTATCATGAATCGTGGCTTCAAGGGAAAGGTAATGGGATAAAAAGACTTGCACCGAATGAAGATAGGGAGATTGCCTCAAATAGGATCAAATGCTTTCAAAGATACTTCAAAGATCCAAATGATTTGAAGCAAGTTTCTTTGGAGTATGGGGCATTTTGTAATTTAAGTGGTCACTTTAGTGAGCCTCATGTGATTGATGCTAGGGGTATGAAGATCCTCTATCTTGGTGGGCTAACTATGGTGTAAATGCTCCACTTTTACAAAGTTTGGCTTACAAGTTGCTCTCCCAACCAGCTTCTTCATCTTGTTGTGAAAGGAATTGGAGCACTTATTCATTGATTCATAGCATCAAGAGAAACAAGTTAGCTTCTTCAAGAGCCGAAGATTTAGTGTTTGTGCATTATAATCTTCGCTTGCTTTATCGAAAGATTTAGTGGTCCAAGCAAATATTGGGATTTAGGTAAGTCTTTTGATACTTCTCGAGTAATTTTTTATCATGATAAGTTTCTTTCACAATATTCTAAATTCATTTGGTATTGTTTTAGGTGGAGACCATTTCAACATTGATGAAAGTATCAATGAGTTAGTTGAATTGTCAATCGACGAACCTCAACTAGAAGGTGTGTTCTTTGAAAATGAAGTTGAGAATTTAGAAGAAGATGACAACATGGAGAAAATTGAAGAAGATGATCTTTGATTTAGATATGCCCATGTTCATATTAGATATTTCAAAATAGAACTTAGTTTAAATGTAAATTTTATGTAATTATTTTTGGTATATGAACTTGTGAACATGTAGTTTATGTATGATTTTTGGTGATCATTTGACTCTTAATTTGAATGGTTAATTAACTTGTGTCTCTCGTGACTTTCTCTTGGTCTATTTGATTCCAACTTAGTGGCTCGTCTAGTCATCTCGACTTACTTCCAAAAGACTAAAAGGTATGTTTCATATCTCTCTTAATCTTAGCTTTGTTTTAGTTTTTTATTTGGTATATTTCAATGTGTTATAGTTATACTATCTTATTTTAATACTTTGTTGTGTGAGTTGTAGGAAAAAAAATGAATCATGCCCTTTTAAAGAGGGGTATTTGCTTGCGACCTCGTTCCTTCATGATCTAACTCTACAAGGCACAAGTTACATGTAAGTTTTTCACAATATCTCTCATATATATAATTATGCATATTTGATATTTTTGTAACTATATGTATAAACTTTTAATTTATTTTTTTGCCGAGTCCCCGCACCCGTATCCGTATCCAGATCCATATCCCCGAATCTTAAAAAATCGATCATAAAGGATCCGACACTCGGATCCGCACCCGTGTCCGACACCCGCACCCGAGTCCGAGCAACTTAGCAAAAAACAACATATCCAACTAGTACCAACACATCGCCAACCATCATGCATTCATGTTTCAGCCAACACAATCAACACCTCAAACTACTAACATCAAGTAACATCACATCACAACAACCACAACCATATCAATCGCCACCATCACAACAGTCACCACAATACCAACCATCACAACTATCACCACCAACATTATTAATCATTAACATCAATCATTGCCACCGCAACCACCATTATAAACTATCTTCACTATCACTAACAAACATAAATGAATTTTCGCAATCAAATAATAATTTTGTTGTATTAAATTACATACTTTTCTAATATATAATTAATTTTTATTTGAATTGTATTTTTTATTTTATTATATATACAAATAAAAAAAATTTGCACATTCAGATGTTGAAAAACAAACAGTCTTAATCATTCAGTTTTCAGATCTAGAGACAACATCTTAATCATTCAGACGTGCATTCAGATTCAAACGTCTGAATCTTTAAAAAAAACAAATGCAGCCTTAGAGGCCAAAGTTTTGATTTCCTGGAGCTCTTTAAAGGAAATATTCTGATCTTTAGAAGATGGTTCAGACTGGAGTTTCAGATTTTCTGCTTGCTCAAAATTGTCTTGGCCCAAACCACCTCTAGGTTTTAAAATAGTTTCACTTGTCCTTGTACATGAAGGAGCTGCATGGTCCAAGTTGTTGAGGACTGTCCCCTTGCCCTTCATATTATGCCTCGATACACTCTGTATAGAAGAATTTTTTGTTTCCTCATCTTCTTCTTTCTCTTCAACTTGGAAACTCACTGGAGCTTCAGTCCAAACCCGGATTGTGTACCGGATTCCTCCATTTTCTATGGTCACCTACTTTGGAATATTGCTCCCATCTCCATGGATTTTGATTATTGCCCATTTAAGGTGGTTCTGAAGTTGCGTTTTCTCCTCTGATAGAGAACTCCTAATATTATTTTTTTAGCACCCCTCACAATTTATGTGATGGTGTTTGACTGGGCACAAAGCTGAAGAAAGAAAGAAAGACTTCTGAAACTTCTGGTCTAAAATATGAATTTGTGCGACCATTAATCATCCCATTAAAGGAAAATGGGCATTTTAAAGTTAAGTTGTTACTAAATAAAACAAAAGGTGACATTCTTTTTGGGAATGACTGACGACTAACAAGGAAAGAGCGTCACATAATTTGGGATGGAGAGTATTATTTATACATATTTACCTTCTTTTTTTACTTTTATTTTTATTTGGTATGACTATGGCATGAGATAAATTTAAATGGAGAAACATATCAATGAGGATTCATATAGCCGAATCTAACTTGTTTGGGATTGAAGCGTTGTTGTTGAAGAATTCCTAGCAAAATAAACTCAATTCTAATGCAATCTTAGAGGTACATAATATACAGGCACGCTTGCATCGTGAATCCGTGACACAGATTGCCAAAAAATTTGCTTTTGGTAAAGTAATAATTTTATATATGCAAGTGGTACACAAAAGATAGAGACTCAAAACAACAGGTTCTCCAAATATACCGGGGACCATCTTTCTTTTAATCCTTTTATACTTGAGAAAATCAAAAGATGAATTTGAAGAACTGAATACATGATCTTAAAGGTTTGTTCTGTCATACTCTTAGCCTTGTCACTTGGGCTAGGCCTTGTTAGCAACAGTGGCCAATCATAATAGTTTATATAACCTATCTGCCAGTTGTGGCAAATTCTCATCTAGCTTTGGTCATTTATTGAAATACTAATCAATGAACATCAATTTTCTATTTGGTAATTACAAACATGATGTGAAACAGAATTGGAATCATACTATGGATTTTTATTTTTATTTTTTTGAGAAACAACATATGATGGACGTCAGTGGCAGAGCAAGGATTTTCACTAAGAGGGTTCAGAAGTAAATATACGAATTAGCCAAAGGGGGTTCAACATCTACTATGTATACATAAAAAGTAATTTTAATGATGTATAAATAGTATAATTTTCCGTCGAAGGGGGCTCGGATGACGCTCCGCCCTTGATGGACGTTCGGAATAACTTATCACCTTTTCTCCATAATCATTTATCCCAATATGGTTGAACTATGGATGAATAGAGCGGAAAAGATATAGAAGTTGCCGACACCAACTAGTTTGGAATTAAGGCATAGATGATCCACATCAGTTACTCCAATGGGGTAAAGAAATTCCTATCTTATACTTTTACATGGTGTAACATTAGAGAGTAGTTCCAAATTTTTAGAATAATCAAGATTTTATCAATTAACTGAGTAAAAAGTACAAGAACAACAGAATTATAGTCTGTTTGCACAGATACTTTCTCCTAAAAGCATCAGCAGACAGCAATTACAGTCTAAGGATTATAATCAGCAGTCATGTAACAGGACGTAATCATTTGTAAATATCTGTCCTTGAAGAAAGCTAGGCAAAGGGTAGAGAATGAGAAAGGAGAGGCAAAAAAATGCACCTGTTGCCGAACAGCAGTCAATATTTCAGCATCGACACGACGAATTTCACTATGTATCTTCTGCATAAGGGGCTCAACGCCAGATAGAGATGCTTCTGCACAAATGTGTCAACTGATTATTCAAAAAAGGGACATGATTGACTAAGATCAGCATGTTCTAGCTAAAGAATGAGAATGACCCCGGGTCTTAATTATATTCGAGACATGCCATTGAAAAATTGTAGTAATAGCTACACCTAGAGCTCTAAAATTTTGAAAGTTATAAGCCTTACTCAATGATCACCAGTAAAATCTTAATTCTTACATTTTGGACTTTTTCGTTGTAATTAAATGAACATAGACCATAATGCAGTTCTATTGCTACTTCACAGTTCTATCTAATGCGCCTCGATATCAAGGCAAGGAATGAGATTTTCAACCAAATCTTGAGAAAACTATATTTTCTAGACATGTTTAAGCCCACGAGATTCATTGATACAAATAAATAGTAATAAATGGACTTTACGAATCCCAATACTTGACCCTAAACTTTATTTATTATACCTCTTGTTTACAGAAATTACACATGTTATCAATGGATTCACAGCAGTAATGCCCAAAGTAAAAGAAAAAGGAGCAGAAAAACTGATTTCACCAGGAAAGAAAAATAATTGTTGAAATGAATCAAAGACAAATGTGAATTCAGAAAAAATAATTCGGACAAATGTCTACTACATCAGATTCAGATGGAAGAAAAGGAAGGGAAAAAAAAAAGGAAGATGTGAACAAGTAAAAGACCTGTGGGAAACATCTGGTTGATGTAATCCAACGTATTCTGCTTCTCCATGATAATTCACTGCCAAGGACAGATCACAAACGACTATTCTGATTATACCATCTTCTAGCCTTGATGAAAAACCAACATCAAACACTGAACCAGGAGTCTTTAACGGGACCCACTTCTTTTTCTTTCTTTTTTTCTTCTTCCTTTTTGAGTGCGGAACTCAAATTTAAAAACTGACGGATCTATCCTCCTAGTGTAACCAAAATAGATTTACCCACAAGATAAAGTGTACTATGCTTTCCAATTAGAATGACTTAGAATCCTTTTTCTTCCCAGTGCACTATTTCCATATAATTTTTCGATAAGGCTATGGATTGACGCCACTTGCAGAGAGGATTTTGCAGTTCCGATGAGTAGTGAAATAGACAAAGAACTTGGATTCATTAATCTGTGAGAAGTTTACAGTTTACTTTATCTAAGTCTCAGTTTATTTGTATAGTATCTTTTGAATTTTAAAAGTAAAATAAATTTTTTTGGTAATAATTTATAATTTATTTTGATATAGCTTTAAAATTAAAAATTTTATTTTGCAATTTAAATTACACTCCCAATTTATTTATATGGTATCTTTTGGATTTCAAAAGTAAAATAATTTTTTCTTTGATAATAATTTTAATTATTATGATTTATAATTTTTTAGATATAGCTTTAAAATTAAAAATTCTAGGTACGAAACGCGGCCACAATCAATACATTTGATTCTCAAAACTAACTGTAAATTTTCTTTCTGTTTGTTTATATAGCAATACTAATGGAATGAAAGATTGTTTTTTGACTTCTTTAAAGGGAAGATTTGCCGGTACATTAAAATTAGAATTTGACTTAGTCGTTTGACCACGAAAAGTTTTCACTTTTTACTGAAAAATTATTTCAGTTTAGTGAAAAAAGATGAAAATTATTTGTGTTTGGCCATTACAATTCCAAATATAATTCTGAAATTATATTTGGAAAAGTGAAAATAATTTTTACTTGTTTTCACTATTTTTCACTTATATTTGTCTCACAAAATTTCTAAAACTGTTATAAATGTATTTACATTATAGTGAATGTCTATCAAGATCTACTTTGTTCATTGTATTAACAATCATATAATCTCTCATCCCTAGAGAAGAAATAAGAATTACTTTCTCTATTCTCTCTACGCTTCTTCTTTATTCTTTCTTGTTTTATAACACGTTATCAGCACGAGACTCTGTCAAATAGGTGAGACTATAAATCTAAAGAATTTCAAGTTTAGTAATTCCTTATGTTATTTGTCTTTTGCTACTAATAATATAATTATTGTTGGATTTGAGGAAAAATAATTGGTTTGGAACCATTATGTTTTAAATTTATTCCTCAAGAATAATATTATCAAAAGGGATGATAATATGTTGGGTTTAAGTTCCATCAATTTATGCCTAAGACGTTTTTATATGGGTAAGACGTTGAGTTTGAATCTCAATGCACCATATTGATGATATTATGATGGCTAAGGCAAAATTATGTGTTTTTAATGAAAAGTCATGAAATTCAACCCATTGAATATGCTCCATTTCATGAAGTGAATGTGGTAGCAATATATGATAAGTCTGAAATATGACAACTTACTTCATTCTTGAGGTGTATGTGGTAGCAGTGCATAATATGTCTGAAAGAAGACAAGTGATTGAATGCACGAATATAATAATGATCATCAAAAGTGATAAATTTTCACACGCTTATATGATTATAAGATATGCTAGAGAAAAATTCTCTACATCATATGTATGCCTCGATTTGCTTCTGAAGTAGCAAAATCTTGAAAGAGGTTATAAGTTATCATAATTTGATAGGCTTAAGGCACGATTATATTTCATTCCTAGGGAATGAGAAACTTGTTAATGCAAACGTGCACTTGATTGTGATTGTATCACAACTCACCTCCAAAAGAGGTTAATAATTTTGAAATCTACTTCTGAAGTAGTAAATCTGAAATTTATTCATGTAATAGTAAATCTGAAATTTACTAAAGAAAAAGTACATGTCATGGTAAACTTGGAGTTCACTAGAATAAAAGTTCATAAATTAATATGAACGATTGTGACATCTCGAAGATGTGCATGTATTAAAGAACTAGAAGATTCTTCAAGAATTGTTTATGTCGTTTGTTCTCATGATAAGTTGGTTGGACCAACTAATATTGGGATTAGATCCCTTCAAATCTGAAAAGAATAAAAGGTGAATAAGGGCCCGTTCATCTATCATGTGATATGTTGAAAAGATGCACCAATAAGATGATCACATGTACATTCATTGTCAACCTGCAGTTTGACATTCATAAAGTTGTTTGCTCAATAAAATTGAGTTAAAAACATAATTTTCAGATTGTGCAATCAGGAAAGTTATCTTGATGATGATGGTTTGGCATTGAATGCCTTCGATAAATAGCTAAACCATTATTAATGAGAACAAAACTTCATGTATTGGTCTAAAATATGATATATTGCAATAGCATTTGTATGCATTAGACCAATAAATTATGATTATTTCTTCCCGCTCAATTGGTTCAAGGTCGGGAATCAATTATTCCATCTAATAATTTTGATGTGCGGTATACGATTAATGAATATACCATAATGCACAAAGATGAATTCCTCAAAGAAGTAGAGGATGTATGTTAGTTTTTCTAACATAAGGGGGAGATTATAAGCTCTATGAAATATGTTAGGAATGATCATCATATCCCCATCCAAAAGATAATTCAAGTCAAATGCTGAAAACATCTCATATTAAGCGCAAGTGCTCTTATTTTGTGTTTCTAAAGGACAAAATCTATGCATACGTGAAGCGTTGTAGACTGATCGGTTCCAAATGAAATAGTCCTTGAAAAATAAGGAGCAAATAATTATAATAAGAAGGCAATGAGCTCTTGAAGAGCCTACGACATAACACTTCATGAAACCTTATGAGAGGTTCATGTACCTGAAAATAATGAAGTGATGAGATCTCAAAATGTTATATCACATTGTGAACCAATACTAAATGATATATCATCAATATATTTGACACAATATTGGCGCAATATAGTGAAAGATTACGAGGATCTTAATTCTACGTTAATTTAAGCATGCTGACGTAGAAACATTTATCAAGTGACATGAAAGGATGCATCTTGGTAAGTATTAAACTTATTTGATTTGCAGTCCAGATATTTGAAGATGTCACTCATGAAATGTTGAATATTGTTACTTGACAAAACTTATGTGAAATTTTTTTAAGGATTTCAAATGCTTGAAGCATATAAAAGTTTCTGGGAAACTTATTTATAATCCTTATATTGTATAAGCTTATTGCTTGAACATCATTGGAACTCTTGGAGAGTTTTCAAAGCAATAGATTATTTTGCTGAAATTCAAAATATATCGAATTGAATTGGTTATGAATTACCATATCTTAGTGCAATTGATGTACTCATGTACCTTGCAAATACTACAAAGTCTATAGCCTTTTCGGTCAATTTGTTAGCAAGATATATTTCTGCTCCTACTATGAGACATCAAAATGGGATAAAACACATGAGCTTGTTTTATTCTAAAGATTGCAGTCCCGATCTTATTGGTCATACTGATGTTGGGTACTTATCTGACCCGCATAAAGCTCGATCTCAAATAGGCTATGTGTTCATATATGGTGGTACTGCCATATCTTGAAGATATACAAAGCAGTCTATCGTAGCTACTTCATCGAATCATGCTGAGATAATAACTATCCATGAAGCAAGCCGAGAATGTGGATGGTTGAGGTCCATGATACATCTCATTCAAGAAAAATGTGGTGTGAAATATGACAATCTACCCATAATTTTATACAGAGATAATTCAACATACATAGCACATCTCAAGGGAGGATTCATAAATTGAGATAGAACGAAGCACATTTTGCCAAAGCTTTTCTACAACATGAGCTACAAAAGAATGATGATATTAACGTGCAACAGATTCGTTCAACTAACAATGTGACTGATTTATTCACCAAATCTTCTCCAATTGCAACTTTCAAGAAGATGTTGCACAAGATCGAGATGCAAAGGTCAATGATGTTCTCATTAAGGGGAGTTAATACGCATTGTACTCTTTTTTCCTTACGAGGTTTTATCCCACTGGATTTTTCTTGTAAGGTTTTTAATGAGGCAGCCGATATGCGTATTGTTAGAGATGTGTACTCTTTTTCCTTCACTAGATTTTTTTCCTACTGGGTTTTTTCTAGTAAGGTTTTAATGAGGCACATTATCTACCAATTAGACATTCAAGGGGGAGTGTTATAAATGTATTTACATTATAGTGAATGTCTATCAAGATCTACTTTGATATCTATTAGGATTTGAAGCGTCTGTCTTTTACTCAGACTAGGAGTAAATTTTCCCTATAAATAGAGAGGTTCTGTTCATTGTATTAATAATCATATAATCTCTCATCCCTAGAGAAGAAATAAGAATTACTCTCTCTATTCTCTCTACTCTTCTTCTGTATTCTTTCTTGTTTTATAACAAAAACAACTTTAATTTATATTCATGGTCAATTCCAACTCTATTTCAGAAAATTATGATTTTCATAGTTAAACGGAATCTTATGTAGGTACTTTGACATAATTTTCCAATATTCTTAGACCTGTCTTTTGTACTCTCTCATCTCATTTTATTGTGCGTATATTAAAAAAAATGATTGTTAACTTTCATGCACTTTTGTCTTTCGGCCTTTATATTCTATTTGATCAAATTTATTTTTTAAAAAATTTGCTTAGTTTTTTTAAAAGTGCTTATTTAAAAAAAAAAAGTGTTTGATTACGTTTTGAAAAAAAAAAAAACAAGTGGTTTTGTGGAATAAACTAAAAACAATAATTTTTTTCTGAAAATATTTTTGAGAAAATACACTTAAAAAGGGATTTTTAAAAAGCTTGGACAGTCATATTTTTTAGAAAATATATTTAAATAGTGCACTATATGAAAAAAAAGAAAAGAAGGAAAAGTACACTAAAATAGAGCACCATATGATAGTATGGAAAAAAAATAGTGCACTAAAATAGTGTACTATATAAAATTAAATGGACAGTGTTTAAAAATAGTGTACTATACAAAAAATAATTAATAATGCACTATTTTTGTGCACTATTTGAAAAAATAAAGGATAAAGAATAGTGCACTTATTTTGTGCACTAAGGCTTCATTTGTTTTTTTTAAGATTCAGACGTCTGAATCTGAATGCACATCTGAATGATTAAGATGTTGTCTCTAGATCTGAAAACTGAATGATTAAGACTGCTTGTTTTTCAATATCTGAATGTGCAAAAAATTTTAGATGTATATATAATAAAATAAAAAATACAACTCAAGCAAAAAACTAATTATATATCAAGAAAGTATGTAATTTAATACAACAAAATTATTATTTGATTGAAAAAAAAATATTTATGTTTGTTAGTGATAGTGGAGATGGTTTATAGTGGTGGTTGCGGTGATAATGATTGATGTTAGTGATTAGTAATATTGGTGGTGATAGTTATGTGGTTGGTATTATGGTGACTGTTACGATGGTGGTGGTGGTTGTGATGTGACGTTGCTTGATGCTAGTAGTTGGAGGTGTTGATTGTGATAGCTGAAAAAGGAATGCATGATGGTTGACGATGTGTTGGTGCTAGTTGGAGATGTTGTTAGTTGTGACGGTGGAGATGGTTGTTAGTAGAAATAAATTGTAGCGATAGTAGTGGTTGAAGTGGTGGTAGAGGTGGCGTTACTAGTGATAATGGTGGTGGCGGCCGAAGAATGTGTGGAGGTTGTGATGTATTAGTGATAGTTAGCGGTGGTGCTAGTTGTGATAGATGAGTTGGTCGGTAGTAGGGATTAACGGGTAGTGGTTGATGATGGTGGTGGTGTTGACGGCGGTGGTGGCAGTAAATATAATTAGATCAGAATAATAGAGGTAATAGGTGTGGTAGCGGTTGACAATAGTGGTTGGTAGCGATATTGGTTGTCGATGGTGGAGGTGGTTGGTGATGGTGGGTGGCGGTTGACAAAGGTAATGGTGGTGACTGATGATTATGAATAGAGTGACAGTGAATATTATCCAACACCAAAATACTTCATCAGTCCTATTAAGACTTGATTCTAGATCTGAATGATTAAGACCTATTAAGAGCTAAAATCTTAATAAAAAACAAATGCACTAATGGTCTGAAGTCTGAACTATTCAGATTCAGACCTCCATTAAGTGCAAACAAATGAGACTTAAACCTATTTTGATTACACTCCAATTTCAAGACATAGATCCGTCTCTTTTTAAATTTGAGGGTATATTTCAGTTCCGCACACTCCCTTTTTCTTATTATTTTTTCTATTTATTTTTATTTAACGAAAAAGGTTCAAATTGTCCTTAGCCTAACAAAATGGTTCAAAAATATCCCTTCTATCTATTGAATTGAAAATGGTAACAACAACTAAGGGGCGAAGCTATAGTATAATATAAAGTTCGTCCGAATCCAGTAACTTTTGCATAGATCCTATATTTGTATTGAAAAACTCAGTATTTATATAAATATTAACATTGCGAATCCACTAACTAAAACAGTCGATGGTTTAGTAGCCAGGCGGAAGCCTAAAAAGATCTACATGTCTTGGGTTGGTGGTTCAGACCCACCTCTTATCTGATTTTTTCCTTTTTCTGTAAGTGTTGTATTACATATTTTCTTAACTTTTCCCTTCACGTTTTCTCCCTTGCTGCTATATATGCATATTGTTTTTCTAAACAAACTTTATTTTGAAAACATAAGATATATATATATAAATATATAATCACAAATTATTTTTAATCTTTGATCTTGGACTGCTCCACATTATCCTATTATTTTTTTCAATTTTGCTATTTTTCTTCATAAAGTTTCAACATCAGAACTTCCAACAAGTATGCAATCCCCTTCATATTTCTTATTTTATTTTGTAGTTTAAGTTATTTAATTCTTTATAATTTGCAATTCTTATATGGTTGATAAATCGATACATAATTTGTGTTCACTGATTTAATTATGATCTTAATTTAAAGTGAAAATCAAGATGATCACAAATATTTTCAAGGCTCGATCTTCTTCAAACACTACTACTACCTTTTGAGTGCAATAATAATGATAACGTTTATACTTATACAATATTAAGTATTTGTTACATTTTTAAATATATATATTGTGTATCGGTACTCGTTCATCAATTTGGCGGTTGTTATATATTAGCTCGATGTTGTTGTCCTATCTTAAAATTCAAAACCCCCAAACTTCAAATCTTGACTCTGCCTCTGTAACAATAAAAACACATCCAGTATATTCCCACTAAGTGGGGTCTAAGGATGGTAAGTGTACACAGTCCATACCACTACCTCATAGGTGAGATAGTGAGATTATTTTCGATAGACTCCCGGTTCAAGATAAAATAGTATAGAAAAAATAGTAAAGGGACAAGAAACAATAGGAATCATCACACCCAATAATGACAAACAAGTCTCACCAAGTAATACAACAAATGATAACACACTCTAAAATAATACTAGTAATATAGCTATAAGCACGGATAGCAAAACAAAGACCTCCTACCTAATAATAAAGACGCACCCTTGCTATAATCTTTCTGCTCTAATCCACCTCCTCCGCACCTTCCTATGTAGGGTTATGTCCTCGGTAAGCTGAAGTTGCTTCACGTCATGTCTAATCACCTCCTTTTAATATTTTTTCTGTCTACCTCTACCTCGTCTGAATCCATCTCTAGCCAACCTCTCACACCTTTGCACTAAGGCATCCGTGCCCCTTCTCATCACATTCTCAAAAACCATCTCAACCTCACTTCTTACATCTTGGCTTCCACCGACGCCACTCCTATCTTATCTCAAATAACTTCATTTCTAATCCTATATTTCCTAGTACACCTACATATCTATCATTGTATTTTCATCTCCACCACCTTCACTTTTTGGATGTGAGATTTCTTAACTGATCAACACTCCGCTTCATACAATATATTTGGTTTAACCACCATTTTGTATAACTTGTCTTTGAGTATAGGAGGCACCATCTTATCACATAAGATTCTAAAAGCAAGCCTCTATTTCGTCAACTCTACCCCAATATGATGAGTAACTTTTTCGTCAATCTCTCCATCTTCCTAAACTATAGACCCAAGATACTTAAAACTATCTATCTTCTAGATGGCCTGACTGTCAAGCTTTACAACCAAATCAACCTCATGCGACAACACGCTGAACTTATACTCCAAATATTCTGTATTGGACCTACTCAACCTAAACCCTTTAGACTCTAGGGTTTGCCTCTGAACCTCCAACTTAGCATCACTCTACCAAAAGCCTCATCAATCAATACCATATCATCCGCAAATAGCAAACACCAAGGCACTACATCTAGAATTTGCAACATCAAAGTATCTATCACTGAAACAACCTAGGTTTGGGACCCTTGAAAAATATACTGTATTTATGGTCTCTGGACAGAATACGACTAGGGGAAACAAGTTGTACAATGTGGTATGGTTTGTTTGGGTCAATCGTATGCTGACCAGTGTTGGTTGGTGTAATTGGATTGGTTTCTAGAATGGGTACGGTTTGGTTGGTACGAGTCGTATAGGTGGGTACGGATAGTTTGGTTACTTTACTTAGTCTTAGACTTGGTAGTGTAAGTTGGATCTGAGTACGAGTGGCTCACCATGAGCCATAAAATAGGGTGTGAGTCGTACCATGGACTCGTATAGGAGATAATGTTCAATCCTCTTAGAATTCTATTCTGTCAGAGGGAAGAATCATGGGTACGGGTCGTATAGAGTAGATACGACATGGTTGGGGTGAGTCTTACCTTGGACAGTATTGGGTCCAAGGGAGATGGCCTTGGGTACGAGTGATGGTACCACTCGTATCGGAGGGTACGACTGGTATGGATAGTCGTACCTACCTGACGTGATTTTGGGGAGTTTAAGTGAGGGTAATCTGGACATTTTCCCACTTCCCACGACTTATACTCCTATTGGGAGGATATTTACCCTATTATTCTATTCATTTAACAATTGGAATCTTTAATAAACACTAAAATTCTCTCAAGAGCTTTTGGGGCAAAGGAAGATAGGGTTTCATCTTAAGGGATAATTTTGGGCTTTTATTGGTAATTTCTCCCTATCATCTTCTTGGTTTAAGGCATGTTCTCTTCCCTCATTGTTAATTCCAACTAAAGGCATGATTTTATACAATGTTTTCATGGTTTGATTATTGTATGATTTTGGGTTTTCAACTATAATTTGGGGGTTTTGGTTATAATTGCTTGGTTATGGTTTTCCCATATTTTAATTGTGTATTTACATATTTTAATGTGGTTTGGATAATTGGTTGCATGGGAATAGATATTTAGTAATGGATTTTAGTTTTGGTAATACTATGCCCCCAATGTGTTTGATAAAATGCCTATGGGAATGTTTTCACTACATTGTAGAGTTTTAATGGAATTTATGCATGGTTTAAACTTGGTAACGGAACCGTAAATGTTATAAATGGTTTTGGAATGGTTTGGTAGTCATAGTTATTGTTAATTGAACTCCTTGAGGGGTACGATGGAATCCCCCAAGTAAACATGGTAAAGAATAACATGTGGGGTACATGGGACTCTCCCAAGAAAACATAATAATGGTACACTTGCGGGGTACATGGGACTCCTCCAAGTTAACTTGGTAAACGGGTACATGGGAATCCCTTTACCTTAAAAGATTTGGCTAAGGACAATACTTTCAAGTTATAGTCGGTATGACGATACCACTATTAATAGCCTTGGTAAATAATAAATGGAATAATGGATTGATTGGTTGGAAATGGTTTTAATTGGGCAATAATGGTAGGGTATGATAGCTAACCGTTAAGGTAGGAATTCACTAAACGAACACTGAAAACTCATGTTTACCAACATGAGGGGTAGGGCATGGCGACCCTTTTATGATACTACGAGGTACACGGGAATCCCTTGAGTACATTGTACATATATATCATGGAGGGTGATGGTACTTGGGAATTTCTCACTCTAATGGTATCTTCGATTCGTGCGGTTACACGTATCAGGGCTAGTTCAAGGGGTTACACTGGACCCATATAACCCGTGGGTGGTTAAGGACGGTTAAGCTACACATTTCCAGGTTAATGGTTTTAAATGCATGCTAAACCCGATTTTCTCACCATCATGGTTATATATATATGGTTTGCTTGCATATGGATGGTTTACTTGGTTTTACTACTTGGCATTATTATATCCTTATCATGAGTTCATGCTAGAGTTCACCCTCTAACCCATTCTCGGGCGGATGTATCCTCACGCGATGCTGGAATCGGCCATTCTACTTCTTCTACGTAGCATTCAAATTCGGGATCAATATTTGAATTAAAGTGGTAAGCTTCCATCTTTCAAGAAGGATCCATTTCTTGTTATGGATATTTTCATATACTTTGGATTATTTTTGGATATTGATTTTGGCTATAGTTGGAGGCATGTCCCAACTGAATATTGGTTATCTTTTGGTTAGAGGCTTGTGTGGAACTTCTATGGGTTGGTATGGGTGGGATCGGTATTGGTGTCGTCCTTAGTATTGGCATTGGTGTTGGGTTTGACACCCTTGGACAAAATTTCTCACTGTTCTATCCTTTTTTGTTATGTTATGGAACTTGGTTTGGTTATCATTATATTGGTTTTGGTTTACGATTTGGTTTGGTACTCGATTATCGATTGGATTGGGACGGTTGGACTCGGTTGGATTGGTCTCGGTAATAGACCTATTCCAGAGTTTTGATATGAACAATAACGCCATCTTTTTATATATTCAAAATTCAGCCAACTCAGGGAAGGCGACTGGAGGTTGGGTTGGGTAACGGGTGTGGTATCCGATCTCGGTCGGGCTTGGGACGTCCATTACGAAAAGGCCCCAAGTCGTGTCGTATCAATTTGGTATCAGAGCTTTAGGTTCATGGTCAATTGGGAGTCCACAAAGACGTGTCTAGTAGAATCTCTTTTAGGGGTGTAGCGCGCCACACTAATAAGGGAGAAGCTACAAGGCACTTAGGAATGTTTCACTTTCTTAGTATTCTATTTCAAGCTGCAAGGTCTAAGGTCCTTTCTAATCCTCAGTTGTTCGCTTTTTAGATCATTCCTTGATGTTCTGGAACATAAGAAAACTCTTCTATCCCATTTGGGGATAACATGGAAGGAACACAAGGGATCCATACTCGTTCTAGAGATCCTGTTCCTGATAATCTTAGAGTTTATCCGATTGCTACTAATCCACCTTAGGGTGAGGTGACTAATGCATAATTTCGACAGTCAATTCATACTATTGCTTAGTTGGTTGCTGCTCAGGCTAAACGGAATGCTTTTGGTATATTATCTGGGTTGACTAGTTTATGAAGATGAATCCTTCTACTTTTATTGGTGTGAAGATGGAGGAGGATCCACAGGGTTTCTTGGATAAAATGTAGAAGAAATTCAGGGTGATGCAGGCCACAAATATGGAAGGGGTGAGTTTTGCAGCTTATCAGCTAAAGGATATTGCGTACTAATAGTATGAGAAAAGGGATGAGGTAAAAAGCGATATTGAGGAGTTGTCCCTATGTGAGTCCTTCTCAAATACTTTTCCGGATCGCTTCTTTCCTCAGGAGGTGAGGGAAGCGAAGACGGAGAAATTTGTCAATCTTAGGTAAGGGAAAATGTCTGTCAAGGAATATGCCTTGAAATTTCATCAGCTGTTAAGGTATGCTCCGAAATTGGTGTCTAATATGAGGGAGAGGATGAGAAAGTTCGCGTCTGGACTGTCTCGAGATTTGATTCTTCAAAGCAATACTTCTTTACTTATCAAGGATATGGATATGTCTAGATTGGTGGTTCATATGCAATAGGTGGAGGATGAAAAGAGGAAACAGGCTTAGTTTGGGAAAAAGCAAGGAAAGAAGTTTAGGTCTTCTAAACAAGGTGTTGGGCAACAACAAGGCAATCGGGATGGGGATAAGTGAACAAAGAAAAAGTGGGGGAGTTCTGGTTCCTTCTCCACAGCTAGTGCTCCTTACCCGAAGCCTTCGAGCGATAAGTGTCAGGGTGGTGATAGCTATAGGGCACAGGGTGCCCAATCTCAGGCGAGTGAGGTACAATCGGCTTCTTCGTATCTTCCTTATCGGTTATTTGGTTGTCTTCATCGGGGTTTTGTGATGAAAAAAGGGACATATGTTTCAAATATGTTCAACCAGGCTATATGCTCAGGAATTGTCCAATTGATAAGGGTGTTTCGGGAGCAAGTAAGTCTCTGGTTGCTTCATCTTCTGCTACTGCATCGAAGGGTGCTTCTTCGGCTTCTGTTTCTGCTTCTGGTACTGGTGTTGGTCGAAATAAGTTATATGCTCTTTTAACTCGGCAAGAATCTGAGGCATCTTCTGATGTCGAGACTGGTACGTTACAACTCTTTTTTATGACGTGTATTACTTGTTTGATCTGGGGTCCACTCTTTCTTATGTGACCCCATATATGGCTGTGTGTTTTGGTTTTGATGCTGAAGTTATTTCAGATTTTTTTTCTATTTCTACCCCAGTAGCTGACTCTGTTATTGCTAAAAGGATCTATAGGGGTGGTATCTATTAGTAGCAAGCAGACCTTAGTAGATCTGTTTGAGTTGGATATGGTGGATTTTGATGTTATTTTGGGGATGAATTGGTTACATTTTTGTTACGCGTCCTTAGATTGTCAGACCCGTAAGGTTGTCTTTAGGTTCCCTGGTGAATAGGTTATAGAGTGGAAGGGTGGTTCTCTTGCTCCTGGGGGGACATTTATTTCTTATTTTATAGCTCGGAGATTAATCTCTAAAGGTTGTCTCTATCACTTGGTCTGGGTTAAAGATTCTAGCTCAGAAGGTCTTTTTTCATTCAATTCTGATGGTAAATGAGTTTTGAGGTCTTTTCGTATGATCTTCTTGGTGTTCCTCCAGATAGGAAAATAGAGTTTGGTATTGATTTGGTTTCAGAAACTCGTCTAATATCTATTTCTCCTTATAGAATGGATTCGACTAAGTTGAGGGAACTCTAGGAGCAACTTAAGGATTTTCTGGATAAGGGGTTTATTCGTCCTAAACTAATGTATCCTTGTGGGATGCACAAGTTTTATTCGTGCTCAAGAAGGATGGTTCTCTTCGAATGTGCATTGACTACCGACAATTGAATAAGGTAACGATTAAGAACACGTCTCCTCTTCCAAGGATAGATGACTTGTTTGATCAGTTGCAAGGTGCTGAGTTCTTTTCTAAGATAGATCTCTGATCTGGGTATCATCAGTTTAAGGTTAGGGAGGTGGATATCCCTAAGATGGGTTTTCATACTCGGTATGGGCACTTTGAATTCTTGATGATGTTATTTGGGTTGACGAATGCCCCAACGATATTTATTGATTTGATGAACGGGGTTTTTAGGAAGTTCTTAGATCTCTTTGATAGTGGTCATTGATGACATCCTGGTGTATTCTAAAAGTGAAGTAGATCATGCTAATCACCTCCGTATGGTGTTGCAGACTTTTTTAGGTCATATTATTTCTAGTGAGAGGATATAGGTGGATCTTCAAAAGGCGATGGTGGTTAAAAGGTGGCCTAGACCCACGAATCCAACCGACATTTGGAGCTTCTTGGGTTTGGCTGGGTATTAGAGGCGATTTATGAAAGGTTTCTCGACGATAACTGACCCATTGACTAAGTTGACTCAGAAGAAGGCAACGTTTTCTTGGTCAGATGCTTTTGAAGGTAGTTTTAAGAAGCTTAAGGATAAGCTAACTTCTACTCTGATTTTGACGTTGCTTGAAGATAATGAGGGGTTTGTGGTTTATTGTGATGCGTCCAGGGTAGGACTTGGTTGTGTTTTGATGCAGCATGGGAAAGTGATTGTCTGTGCTTCCAGGAAGTTGAAAGTACATGAGAGGAATTATCCTACCATGATTTGGAGCTTTTAGCGGTGGTTTTTGCTTTGAAAATTTGGCACCATTATTTGTATGGAGTGCATGTGGACATCTTTTCTGATCATAAGAGTTCATAGTATGTGTTCACTCAGAAGGAACTAAATCTCAGGCAGAGAAAATGGTTGGAGATTCTCAAGGATTATGATATGAGTCTTCACTACCACCCAGGTAAAGCTAACATGGTTGTTGATGCTATTAGCAAGTTATCCATTGGGATTTTGGCTCATGTGGAAAAAGAAAAATGGGAATTAGTGAAGGATATTCACCGATTGGCTAATCTTGGAGTTCGTCTTCTAGACTTCGAAGATGGTAGTATGATGGTTCAAGAAGTGGTTGGATCTTCTCTTTGTGCGGAAGTCAAGGAGAAGCAAATACTAGATCTTATCTTGATAAAAATCAAGAGTGATATAGATGGGCAAAAGGTAATAGTATTTGAGATCAGTGGTAACGGTACCTTGCGGTATCAAGAGAGGTTATGTGTTCCTGATGTGGGATGGTTTGCGTGAAAGGGTATTGGCTGAGGCGCATGAGTTGCGCTATGTTGTTCATCCTGGTTCGACTAAAATATATCATGATCTCAAAGAGGTGTATTGGTGGAATGGTATGAAAAAGGATGTGGCTAATTTTGTAGCCAAGTGTATTGTGTGCCAACATGTCAAAGTTGAGGACATGAGGCCTGGTGGGTTGTATTAGGAAATGGAATTACCAGAATGGAATGGGAGGTAATCAATATGGATTTTGTTACTGGTCTTCCTCGGTCTCAGAATTAATTTGATTCTATTTAGGTCATCGTGGATAGAATGATAAAATCTGTTCACTTCTTGTCAGTGCAGACTAACTTTTTGGTAGAGGACTATGTGATGTTGTATCTTCATAAGATTGTGAAGCTGTATGGGGTACCTGTTTCAATTATCTTTGATCGTGGTACACAATTTTCGTCTTACTTTTGGCTATCTTTTTAGAAGGGTTTGGGGACTAAGGTGAGTCTGAGTATTGCTTTCCATCATCAAATGGATAGGCAAGAAAAAAAACTATTCAGACATCAGATGATATGCTTCGTGCATGTGTGATTGATTATGGTGGTAATTAGGTTAAGCATCTACCTCTTGTAGAGTTTGCTTATAATAATAGCTACCATTCTAGTATTGAAATAGCACCATTTGAGGCATTGTATGGTAGGAGGTGTAGGTCTCCTATTGGGTGGTTCGAGGTTGGTGAGACGGATATATTTGGTCCGGATTTGGTTTATCAGGCTATGAAAAAAGTGAAGGTGATTCGGTATAGGCTTAAGGCTGGCCAAAGTCGTCAAAAGTCCTATGCGGATGTAAAGCGTAGAGACTTGGAGTTTGAGGTTGGGGATAATATGTTCCTAAAGGTATCTCCCATGAAAGGAGTAATACAGTTTGGCAAAAAAAGGAAGCTCAGTCACCAGTATATTGGTCCTTATGTGGTTTTGCGGAGGGTTGGTAATGTGGCGTATGAATTGGAGTTGCCTTTTAGTTTGAGCTCCATTCATATGATATTTCATGTGCCTATGTTGAGGAAGTGTCTTGGTGATCCTTCTTCGGTGGTTTCTTTGGATGGTTTGGGTATCTCGGATTCTTTGTCTTATAAAGTGGTCCCAATTAAAATCTTAGATCGGCAGGTTCTTCGGTTACAGATCAAAAATGTGGTCTAGGTTAAGGTTCTATGGCAGAACCACAAGATGGAATAGGCTACACGGGAAGCGAAAGCGGACATGAAGTTTAAATATCTGTATTTGTTCTAGGATTCAGATATTCGTATGAAAGGTATGTGTTCTTGATTTATAATTTGATAACGTGAATGACTCTACTTGATTTCTTTGCATCTTTGTTAAAGGAAGAGTAGAAGCATCTAAAGGGTGTAAGTAGTATCTGTACTACCTTGTCCGTCATTTCGCGGACGAATGTTCTTAGTGGGGGAGATTGAAACACCCTGGGTTTGGGACCCTTGGAAAATTTCCTGGATTTTTGGTCTCTGGACAGAATATGATTGTGGAAATAAGTCGTACACTGGGATACGGTTCCTATAGGTCAGTCATATACTGACCAGTGTTGGTTGGTGGAATTGGATTAGTTTCTGGAATGGGTACTACTTGGTTGGTACGAGTGGTATCGATGGGTTGGTTACCTCACTTAGTCTTAGACTTGGTAGTGTAAGTTGGATATGAGTACGAGTGGCTCACAATGAGCTGTAAGCCAATCGTACCATGAACTTGTAAAGGGGATAGTGTTCAATCCCTTGGAATTCTATTCTGTCAGGGGGAAGAATCATGGGTACGGGTTGTATAGAGTAGATACGACATGGTTGGGGTGAGTCGTACCTTGGACAGTATTGGGCCCAAGGGAGATAGCCTTGGGTACGAGTGGTGGGTACCACTCATATCGGAGGGTACGACTGGTATGAATAATCGTACCCACCTGACGTGATTTTGGGGAGTTTCAGTGAGGGCAATCTGGACATTTCCCCACTTCCCACGACTTATACTCCTATTGGGAGAATATTTACCCTATTATTCTATTCATTTAACAATTGGAATCTTTAATAAACACTAAAATTCTCTTAAGAACTTTTGGGGCAAAGGAAGATAGGGTTTCATCTTAAGGGATAATTTTGGGCTTTTGTTGGTGATTTTTCTCCATCATCTTCTTAGTGTAAGGCATGTTCTCTTTCCTCGTTGTTAGTTCCAACTAAAGGTATGATTTTATATAATATTTTCATGGTTTGATTATTGTATGGTTTTGGGTTTTCAACTATAATTTGGGGGTTTTGGTTATAATTGTTTGGTTATGGTTTTCCCATATTTTAATTGTGTATTTACATATTTTAATGGTGGTTTGGTTGTCATGGTTATGGTTATTGAACTCCTTGAGGGGTACGATGGAATCCCCCAAGTAAACATGGTAAATAATAACTTGTGGGGTATATGGGACTCCCCCAAGCAAACATAATAATGGTACACTTGCGGGGTACATGGGACTCCCCCAAGTTAACTTGGTAAACGGGTACATGGGAATCCATTTATCTTAAAATTTTGGCTAAGGACAATACTTGCAAGTTATAGTCGGTAAGATGATACCATTATTAATAGCCTTGGTAAATAATAAATGGAATAATGGATTGGTTGGTTGGAAATGGTTTTAATTGGGCAATAATGGCGGGGTGTGATAGTTAACCGTGAAGGTGGGAGTTCACTGAACGAACACTAAAAACTCATGTTTTATGACATGAGGGGTAGGGCATGGCGACCCTTTTATGATACTACGAGGTACACGAAAATCCTCTGAGTACATTGTACATATGTATCATGGAGGGTAAGGGTACTTGGGAATCCCTCACTCTAATGGCATCTCCGGATCCTGCGGCTACACGTATCGGGGTCCGTTCAGGGGATTACACTGGACCAATATAGCCCGTGGGTGGTTAAGGACGGTTAAGCTACACATTCCTAGGTTAATGATTTTAAATGCATGCTAAACCCGGTTTCCTTTATCGACAGGGTGATATATATATATATATATATATATATATATATATATATATATATATATATATATTAGAGTTGTCAAAATGGGCTTACCCAACCCAACCCTTGCTGGCTAAAGAATTAAATGGGCTAGGACGGGCTAACCCTTTTAACTAAAAAGCCTTTAAAAAATCCGTCCAACCCAACCCTAAGCGGGCTGCGGGTTGGAACGGGTTGGCCCTTCAGAAAAAATAAAAGCAACCCGAAATATGATAAACAAAAATATTGTAAAGACTAGACTATCACCAATCTTTATGGTTTCACATTAATGTGTCTAGTTTAGGTGTATGTGCCTTGTGCGTGTACCTCATTTTAATGAGTTCAAACATTACATTAAATAGGATATTTGTTTAAATAATAAAGATGAATATAATAATTAAATTTAATATTTTTTGAGTATGTAAAGATGGAGAATTTATTTATTAAGCCTAATATTTACTAAAAATATTTTTAAAAGTTGATCGACATTCATCTTTCATCTGTTAATTACAACAAAATAATACAATAATAGAGACATCAAAATAATACAATTAAATCTAATTTATACATACGAAAAAAAATTCAAAGTCGTCCGACATTTATCTACCACCTGTAAACAATAACAAAATAATACGATAATAGAGATATCAAAATAATACAACTAAATCTAACCTTTACATAAAGAATTTCCTCAAAACCGACCAACATTTATCTATCACCTGTAAACTACAATAAAATAATACGATAAAAGTGATATCAAAACAATACAATTAAACTTAAATTATACACAGAAAAATTTCTCAAACCCGATCGAGATTCATCTACGAACTGTAAACTACCACAAAATAACAAACTAATAGAGATATTACGATAATAAAATTAAACTTAATCTTTACCTAAAAAAAAAATTCAAAGACGACCCACATTTATCTAGCATCTGTAAATTAAAATAAAACAATAAGATAATAAAGATATCAAAACAATACAATTAAACCTAACTTTTACACAAGAAATTCTTCAAAGCCAACCAACATTCATCTACGACCTGTAAACTATAAAAACATATAATAGTGATCATAAAACTTCGATTTTGATCCAACTAATTCTTGTTTGACCGAAAATTTTGATCCTAAAGAATGATTTTGAATGAAAATAAAGAAGATATATATATACACACATGTTGAATTCTATTATGCTGACAAAAATAGTGAAGAAGTTGAGGGTTAGAAAAGCAAGCATCCACCAATCTAGACATACAATCGAATCAAATTAGATGAGCATCAATCATATTCTCTCAATAGGCAAACTGGTTTGTTCTCTAGTTTAACGTATATCTCAATATTTATAAAAATATTTCCTCAATAGAGTCCTATTTTAGGAGTACTTTTCTAATTGAACAGTAGAAAGGAAATTATTAATTAATTTTTCTACCATATATTTTAGGAGTCCCATATATTTTAGGAAGTCTAGTAGAAAGAAAAATATTAATTAATTCTCCTACCATATATTTTAGAAGTCTCATATATTTTAGAAAGTCTAGTTAATATAATAAAAAATAATTAAATAATAAATTAAAAATGGTGAAAAGATAATTTTGTGTAAAGAAGAGTCTTTTAATGAAGGGTAAAAAGTTTAAATCACTTTTTTAAGGGTCTTCACACTTTTAATATACTATAGATATAGATATATATATGTTTTTAGCATATTATAGGCATCTTATTAATACCTTTAAGGGTCATTAGGTTGGGGAAGAGTTATCTCAGAATAATTAATCTCGGGATTAATTATTCCACCATGTATACGGATAATTTATCTCATCACTATGGTGTAAATAGTACGATAAATAATATTGATACTAACTAATACCTCACACCAAACATGGGATAAAATAGTCCTTAATTTTATCTCGAACTATTTATCCCTTATATCTCACACCAAACGATCGTTTAGTTGTAATTAGCTCATGGTATTTACTGTAATAAGCAAAGAAATGATGATTAGATACAAATTTCATAGAAAAATTCTAATATGATTAAGATAATAAAAATAGATATAGACAAAAGTATCTACATAAAAGCAACAAGTTTATAACTAAAGAGAGCCTACATTTAAAGAACAGAATATTGCATTAAGCAAAGACAACAACTACTAAACCATCATGAGTAAAATAACTTTTTGAAGTTCACAACTAAAAATAGCTTACCATCCATTTCAAACACACACTAAGAACTTTCAAAAAAATTAGTATAAACCAGAGAATGAATAGAAAAATAAGTAGCTAGATAGAAAAAATTAACAAAATTCTAATTCCTAATAAATAAATGACCAACTTAAAAATATTTAATAATTATTTTTAATATTTCAGCTCATGGGCTAGCCTCCGAGGCTGACGGGTTAGGCCTTTGAGGCTGACGGGCCAAGTGAGGCTGGGCTTATAAGCCTCATTTCTAAATGGGCTGAAAAAACTTAGCCCAACCCCACTTAATTAAAGGGTTGGGTTGGGCCGACCTCACGTGCCAAGCCCATTTTGACAGTTCTAATATATATATATGGTTTGCTTGCATATGGATGATTACTTGGTTTTACTACTTGGCATTATTTTATCCTTATCTTGAGTTCATGCTAGCATTCACCCGCTAACCCTTCCTCGGGCGGATGTATCCCCACGCGATGCAGGAACCGGCCATTCTACTCCTCCTGTGTAGCATTCAAATTTGGGATCAGCATTTGAATTGAAGTGGTGAGCTTCCATATTTCTGAAAGGCTACATTTCATGTTATGGATATTTTCATATACTTTGGATTATTTTTGGATATTGATTTTTGCAATGGTTGAGGGCATATCCCAATCGGATATTGTCTATCTTTTGGTTAGAGACTTGTGTGGAATTTCTATGGGTTGGTATGGGTGGGATAAGTATTGGTATTGGCCTTGGTATTTGGGCTAACATCCTTGGATGAAATTTCTCACTATTCCATCCTTTTCTATTATGTTATGGAACTTGGTTTGGTTATCATTATATTGGTTTTGGTTTACGGTTTGGTTTGGTACTCGGTTATTAGTTGGATTGGGACGGTTGGACTCGGTTGGGTTGGTCTCGGTAATAGACCTATACCAGAGTCTTGATATGAACAATAACGTTATTTTGTTATATATTCAGAATTCAGCCAACTCAGGGCAGACGACTGGAAGTTAGGTAACGGGGGTGGTCTCCGGTCTCGATCGGACTTGGGACGCCCATTAGGACAAGGCCATGGGTCGAGTTAGGTCGGGTCAATTACCAAGGCAAATAAAAATGGTCTAAGATTGGTGTAACCCTATCAAGATGAGAAAATGCTCTGAGTCCCCTCCCTCAGTCCCAACCTAAGTCTTGGCTCTACCGTACATATTCTTAATCACCCTAGTATACACCAAAGGTAAACCTCTAGTCTCCAAGCACCTCCATAAAACTTCCCTGGGGACTCGATTATAGGCCTTATCCAAGTCAATGAACACCATGCGTAAGTCATTCTTCCTCTCATTATACTGCTCCATCATTCTCCTTACGAGATAGATGGTTTCAGTAGTCGAGTGTCCGGTGTCACACCCCCTTTTTACAAAAAAGATATGATTTTAAGTTCGAAACGTTTTTTATTTATTAAAGTGACTAAGAATAAAAATTTGTTTTGAATTTTTTTTTGTTATAATTAAACTCAAAGTCGTCACTTGACATAAATTTGGTGTGCCAAATCACCTTTAGAAATCCTTTTCAAAATAATTTTTGACTTTTTAAAACTGATCCATGAAAAAAGATTTCTATTAAGGAATTTTGTTGACTGAGGAAAATGTGTTAGGCATTCCTCGGTCCTGTGATTGGACCACGGTCACTTTAGGAAGTATATCGGCTAGTATGACATTATGAAATGCATAAACCAACAAAATACACAATCAAGAAAACAAACAATCAAACAAGCTAAAACTCCAAAACGTTGTGTTTAGTCCAATGAATACAGACCAAAATAAAAATGTTGAAATGAAAACCTCAACTATTCTAACGACCCTAAACTATGCTTTATCCCATTTTGGGCCTTGATCACGAATCTCCTTCGAAGACATAATACGTCGGGACATTCTCCAGTGAAAAAATATAATTTTTCTCGGGGCATTCCCTTTCCAAATGAGTATAATTGATTCAAATGTGATGAAACAAAAATCATTCGACAAAATATTCAACAATCCATAATTTCTAAAATTTGCCTACCCCAAAACCTAATGTCTGCCTATCCGGTTGACGACCTAATCATGGTACTACCGAGTGTAATCAAAATCAATACCTATTCCAAATTAAACAACCATCAATGAATCAAAATAAACCCATATTCACTTTTATTAATTTTTCAATCCCCATCCCCCAATTTTGTTTTCACACACAATTAATTAATTGTAAGATGAAATCAAACATTCAAACTACAAAAATTAAAATTACTCGAATAAACTACCAAAATATATCACCAAATCACATACATTAAGTTCAAATATAAAGAGTAGAAAGAGATAAGAGTTACAAAAATTGAACCTCAATTGGCGATTTCAATATCCCGAACTACACAATTGGAAGATAGAACCGCGTTCGAAAACTCAAATTCAAACCTCAACAAATGAATCTACCAACCCAAATTAAACCCAAAGCCAAATAGTCCCAAAAATAACACTCTCAAATCGAAAACCCCAAAACCCAAATTGAATCTAAGTCGAAGAAACAAATATTTGCAGTTTTTACTTCATAGTATCATTGGCGTCAATGGGGTGATTTTTCTTTATTATTTTGGGTGGATTTTCTCATTGGTTTACGTATTTTTGGTGGGCCTCTGATGTTATTCCGATGTAATTTTGTCGGAACTGACCTAAAAGGATTGGTTTTAGTCGAAAATGGGTTGGAAGTGACTAGTTTATGTTAGATTTTGCCAAAAATGACTCAACGGGGTCGATTTTGATTGAAAACCGAATTTAGGATGGGGAAAATATGTTTGTTGGTCACTGATTTTTGTCCATGGTTTGACCAAAGCAGTTCGTTGGGTTGTTGTGGCCTAGTCGGAGCTCCGATGAGGGGTCCTGATGCTAGAACAGTAACGACGTCAGTAGTGGGTCACTGATTTTCACTCCCCTCAATCTCTCTTTTCTCGCCATTTTATCTCTTCCCCGATTTCTCTATTATGGTGTGTATGTATTATTGTGTGTCTTTATCTCACTGTTATGTGTATGGCCCTCCAGGTGTATGTGAATGAGGCGTATGTTGTTAGTGTGAATGGAATCCAGGAGTCCCTATGGTATGAATTGTGTGTATGTATGTATTCAAATGATGAAAGGAGAAAAAATATGACAAAGAGAGAACCTAGGGGGTTACGTGGATTAGAGGGTATATGAGGTAGGGGGTTGGGGTGGTTAGGCTTAGGAGTTTGTGGGAATTAGGAGAGTATTTTTGTTATCAATTAGTTATTTTTTGTCTTTTGGGGAGGAATTATGGAACAGGATGAGGTTCATAGTAAGGTGGAGTAAATAGATAAATTTGACTTTTGAGAGGGACAAAATTACGTCTCTACATCATGCCCCTCTTTGACTATGAACACAAAGTGTTTGCAGGCCTCTCTTTGACTATGAACACAAAGTGTTTGCAGACAAAGAAGTAGACAACGAGACAAAATTTTGAGCCAGCCATTATTCAAAGAAAGAAATAGAATGATAGAGTGCAACCAAATCTTGTTTTTAAACACCCTACCTATCCAAGGTTATGTGGGAATTCAGTCACATGTAGTTTCAAGGATTGAAATAAAAGGAGATTATACTGAGTGGGAGAGTTGAGTGAGGTCCTGTCGAAGTTTCAATCCATGACTCTATAATTATATCAAAAATTAAAATTACAAGTTAGAAAGATAAATAAAATTACAAAATCCTATCTATGTAGCTTTTCTTGATTCTTGACTTGAGCCTTCAATGCTTTCCAAGTGTTTGGGTTGAACTTGAAAGTGAATCTTTTCTTTATGCAAAATTTGGTGTTGGAGATAAACTTAAAAATTGACCATATTATTCATATGGGACTTCTGAACTTTGAACTTGAAGTTTAAAATCTTCACCCAATTCTCCAGGTAGGCTCCTGACTTTCGATTCATTCACCTTATTATTCAAATGGGCTCTTGACTTACAATTTCTTCACCTTGTTGACTTTCAATCTCTTTATCCTGTTCTCCATACGGGCTCCTATCTTGAAATTTCTTACCCTATTCTCCACGTGGGCTCCTGACTTTCAATTTCATCACTCTATTCTTTGGGCGAGCTCCGGACTTGCAATTTTCTCACCCTATTCTCCAGGTAGGCTCCTGACTTTTAATTTCATCACCCTATTCTCCAGGCGGGCTCTCAACTTTTAATTTTATCACCCTGTTCTCCGATGTAATGACCCTGTAAAATATTTTATAAATTTGTCTTATTTTAACCCTCCTCGTAGTGGTTGGACGTGACTTATGGCTTAAGGGAATGGGTAGTGTCGATTCTTGAGTTCTAATAAAGTTAAATCCGATCATGGGCATACTTTGATCAGATGGCATCGTATTAGTGTCGTAGTATTTTTAATAGGTCCAAAATGTACTTTTTATTAAATTTACATATTTAGTTTGTTGTCATGGGATCTCAAATAAGTTTTGAGGGTCTATTTGAAGTTTTAGGTTATTGTAGACTATTAATTAAATTAGTGGGTAATTAGAATAAATCCACAAACTCATAAACTACCCTGTAATACATGACCTGCATTAAGTTATTTAAAACAAGTATAACTCCCCCAGATCATAACAACGACAGAAACAAAATAGGGGTTCATTGGAGAATTTGAGTTGTACGGACTCTTGGAGAAATTGTAAAGGATGAGCACTCCAGGTAACCAATTCTCTAAAAATCTTGTTTGCATAATTAAGTATTAATATAGTGAATAATTTTCTCACGGGGTACTATATTTTGGAGGAAAAACATTGAAAACTCTTACTGTTTGGTGTGAATTGGTGGATAATGGAGTAGTGGCAATCATTTAATTAATAATTACCAATGATTGGCTAATGATTAAGTTGTTTTGTCTTTATTAAGGGAAGAAAACAAGTTAGGAGGGAGTAGGTTATTGCACAATATGTTATTCTGCAAAACTCTATTTATTAATTAAGTACGTTATTAGTTATCAGTTCAGTTAGCTAATTGTATTTGAATATTCAACGCTTTAACTTCCATCAGCCATTATGTGCGTAAGTATGTCAGCCATTGTGTTCGTCTCTGTGAAGGCTAAGTGAAAACGAAGTTAAGCAATTGTGGGAAAGTTTGCAAGGTTATTGTATTAGATTCTGTGAACTGTTATCAGGTATAGGGTGATACATCATGTGATTATTGGCATTAACAACGTGCCTTAATGATCTGGAACTAACAATTGTTACTTTTGACAGTAACGACGTAATAATAATTATGTCATAATCATATTGAGGATAACATTAAAATAGGTTGAGAAATTGAGGTTTAGGTCAAAGATTTTTAGAGTAAGAAATTATAAAATAGGTGTTATTAGATCCATACTCTTATGGGAATTATGTATTGAACAGATTCTGACCGTTCTGAAGTTTTACATAAGGGCAAGTTGGTTGATTGATGCTTGGCTTCGGTTTGAGGCAAGTTGAGATTTTTCTTAGACTCTTTTTCAAAGTTCTTATTTGAATATTTGTTAGTTATGTGTAATGGGAGTAATAGAAATTGGGGGTCCCGTATAGATGATTGTGATGAGTATCTATGCGGGTACCGGTGTTGTTTGAGGGGATAAAATAAGTTAATTGTATGTTTGAACTGTTCTCCCCTATTTGCTAGCCCAAAGGACTGATTGGTTATGGTAAATAAATTATTGAAAAAGCTAGATAATGAGAATACTCTTACTTGATAAGTTGAGTTGACTTTAAAACTGATGTTTGATCTGACTTGAGACACGAAATGTTTTGCTTGATTTTATTAATGATTTGGGGTCAGAGTTGCACGCCTGCACATCATGTGTTGCATTTCATATGGGATAGGAGTGCACGCCTGCACAATATTATATATATTTATTGGGATCGGAGTGCACACCTGCACAGTATATTTATTGGGATCAGAGTGCACGCCTGCATAATATATATATTGGAATCGGAGTGCACGCCTGCACAGTATATTTATTGGGATCGAAGTGCACGCCTGCACAATAAATTGATTGGGATCGGAGTGCACGTCTGCACAGTACATGGACCTTGTGAGTCCCCCATGGGTCCCGACCTTAAAGCCATTGCTCGGTAGGTGTGTACACAACATATGCATTGCATTGATTTATTTGGTTCAGATTGCTTAAAGTATATTTGTTGACCTTGTACTTATTGTTTATGTATTATTTATTTCACTGGATTGAGAAATTCTTGGATTGTGTTATGATATGCCTATGACTATTAAACTGGACTATTCAATTAGATTAAGGTGGTTTTCCTGAGTGCAGGTTGTATGTTTGTTTTTAAATGATTTACGTAGTGTCACTCATCACCACTTTGAATTAGGGTCGGTCGACAATGCTTACTGAGTACACGTGGTTCCGTACTCACTCTTGCTTTTTCTGCACCTTATGTGTACGTACAGATCCGACAACCTTCAGATATTGATCCATGTGATTCCTTCTTTTCTACCATCATTAGAGATTCGAGGTAGCTGCTACTGTCTTTAGAGACAACTGAAATCTCCTTTAGCCTTGTCCTTATGCATTTTCCGCATTTTGAAAGACTCAAACTTTCTTCTGGTGATGTATTTAAGTGGTTTGTATTAATGACTTTCAGACTTGGGATTATCTATGAATTGATTTTACTAGTCTATTAATCTACTTATGCGATTATTCGGGATTGGTCATGTTCTTATTATCTTCCGTTTTTATGAGTTTAAAATATTGTTCTTGGAATTGGGTATTTGGTTTACCTATCACGAAGGATGAAATAGGTGCCATCACGGTTTCGAATTTGGGTCGTGACATCCAAGTGGGCTCCCGACTTGCAATTTCATCACCTTGTTCTCCGAACAAGCTCCCGACTTGCAATTTCATCACCTTGTTCTCCGGGCAGGCTCCCGACTTGCAATTTCATCACCCTATTCTCCGAGCTGGCTCTCGACTATTAATTTCATCACCCTTTTTTCCGGGTGGACTCATGACTTTCAATTTCATTACCTTGTTCCACGGGCAGGCTTCCGACTTGCAATTTCATCACCCTATTCTCCAAGCGAGATCCTAACTTGCAATTTTCTCACCCTGTTTTACTAGTGAGCTATTGACTTTTAATTTCATCACTCTGTTTTTCGGGCGGGCTCCTGACTTGCAATGTCATCACCCTATTTTCGGGTGGGTGCCCAACTTTTAATTTCATCACCCTATTCTTCGGGCGGGCTCCCGACTTGTAATTTTATTACCCTATTCTCCGGGCGGGGTCTCAACTTGCAATTTCATGACCCTGTTCTCCAGGCAGGCTCGCGACTTTCAATTTCATCACCCTATTTTTCGGGCGGTATCTCAAATTGTAATTTCATCACCCTATTCTCCGAGTGGGCTCCCGACTTGCTATTTCCTCACCCTGTTCTTCAGGAGGGCTCTTGACTTTCAATTTCATCACCCTGTTCTCCGAAAAGGCTCCCAACTTGTAATTTCATCACCCTGTTCTCTGTGTGGGCTCCCGACTTGCAATTTCCCCACCTATTCTCCAGGCGGGCTCCTGAAATTAAAATTAAAATTAAAACTAGAACGAAAATTATCCCAAACAAAGATTATGATAAAGAAAGATTCCATTTTCCAGAAAAATAAAGTCTCATTTTCTAGGAGGGTCCTAAAGTGAAGTTTCAAATAACACGAATTAAATTTTTTTCCCCAGTTTATGATAAAAAAACTTTTGCAGATATCAAACTCAATCACAACTACATGCAAAAATGCATAATGCAAAGATGAATCAAGACTCTGATCAATAAATGCACCTCTTGAGGATAAAACTAAATGACCAAGAACAACAAGTCTGTCTCTTAAGAGTAAAAGTGGGAGATTCTAACTAAAAAGTGCATCTTTTAGGATTAACAACTCAAATTAGGAAGTGCACCTCCTTGCCATGATACATGAAAGATCCAAATTAGAGAGTATGTCTTTTAGGGATATAAGATGATGAATTTTACCATAATTGTGATTACCAAACCTGTACAACAACATTGTTTCTTGCATTTGCAGAAACAAAGAATTGCACCTCTGGATATTTGCTCTTTGAAGCCTTTGATTTGAAGGTAGCAAGTGTTCCTGTTTCATACAAAGAAAACTTGTGAGTTTAAAACATGGTGGTTGGATTGCGACTTTGGCTTTTGAGGCGATTTCCCTTGCACTTGTCCCGTGTTTCCAACTAATAGCATATGTCTTTGACTTGTTGCACCATTGACCCAAACTCAGATTATCAAAAGTGACTCTGAAATAAATACAATATTTTTATTTTTCTATGTCTATGTCTATCAGATAAATCCTTCGAACCTTGGTATTTCCTCGATTCCCTAAACTTGTTTTCTGACAAAACTTTCTGTTTGTCTTGTTTTGTCTTACAATCATATTTCTTTCATATTCTGGCCTTTTGTTTTGCTTTGTGCAATTGAAGAAGTTGGTAGCAAATTTTGGAATCCTTTCTCGTTTGTTTTGACATGGACTTACTCAAAGACATGAGAAAAATAATAATAATTTTTTATTTAGATGAGAGACTCAAAAGAAATGAAAACACTGAAATATAGAACAGAAAGAAAAGACAATGAATATCCCCATTTGAAACAAAGAAAAAATTTTTTTATCTGAAGATGACAATCAACTCTAATGATTATGCCATGCATTTTTGGATTAAGTTGTCTGATTTTTCCATCAAAACTTTCCACCAATTGTTGTTGAGTTAATGACCTTGAAACTGAGTTACTTTCTTGGGCCAATTTCTCTCAGAGACCTCATTCGACTAGTGACGCCTTGAAGGATTTTTGCCAATAAGACTCTCTCATTTTTTTTCTATCAGCTCACCATTGCTCTATGGTATCTATGAGGGCTTTCACCAATGAGACTCTCTTATTTTTATTTCTCTCAATCTCAGTGCCTGTGAGGATTTTCGTCAATGAGACTCTCTCATTTTCATTTCTCTTAGCTGACCATCGTCTTGTGGTGTCCATAAGAGTTTTCACCAATATGACTCTCTTATTTTTATTTTCCTCAGCTTACCATCGCCTTGTGATGTCCATGAGGATTTTCACCAATAAAACTCTCATTTTTATTTCTCTTAGCTCACAATCGTCTTACGGTGCCCATGAGGATTTTTCACTAATAACATTCCCTTATTTTTATTTCTCTTAACTTACAATCGCCTTACGGTGTTCGTAAGAATTTTTCACCAATAACAATCTCTCATTTCATTTCTCTCTTAATTTCTTATACTGATGAAGACAAGCAGTACCCAAAATACAATGTCATATATCCATCGCATTCTTAGCCTTAACATTCTCAAAGATTGATCTGAAGGTCTTTCTTTGGTTGTAACTTAGCTTTTGGATAGGGTTAGAAAGAAAGAATGGGCATGAGGCTTAGATGACACTTGAAGTGGGATTGGATTTACAACTTTTAAAATTGACTCAAATAGTGAAGATTAACTGATGCCCCAGTTTTTTTTGACTGAGTAATTCTAAATTATTCATTTGGTTGGACCGAGCCCAGAATAGGGCTGCCTACGTATCTCACCCCCGAGAGGAGAATTAGGTCACACATAGTTCCGACAACTTGTTCTTCTGCTTGATTCTGATTTTTTTCTTTTTGAAATTTAATTTGACTCTATTTTTCTCGACACTCATTTCTTTTTAGTCTTTTTAACATATTTTTTTCTCTTTTTTTTCTTTTTATTTTTGGAAACTTTTCTAACTCTATTCTTTTGCTCCACGCTTTTTCTTTTAAACTTTGTTGACTCTATCCTGATTTCAAAAATAGGGTATGAAAGAAAAATAGAACTAAAGCTCAAACAGGGTAAACAATGGATGACACAATATTTGGATAGCAGAATGAAATGTCTTTGTCATATCAATCCTTTAAAATGCAAGAAAATAACATGCAATATGAAAGTGGGAGATAAAAACCATTTATGATATTTTTTACAGCACTAACTTTAACTAAGCCTGTGCATCACTTCTTCTTCTGCTCTTTGTCAAATGCACAACTCCATCCTTATTATACACACCTCACATCGAATGACCCATGCTGCCGTGGAGCTGATTTTCTTTCTGTTCCTCTTGATATAGGATCGCGCATCTACTTTTTGACTTAATTGAAATATGTCTTTCAATTGATGGCCAAGTTATTCTTGTGATTCTCAAAATAATTTTCTTAATTTTCAAAGAATGCTTCAACTTGGTCACCAAATGTCTAATCATTTTACCTATTTTTTCAGATGTTTTTTTTAACTTAAGCCCTCTGATTCAATGTTTCATGATTAAATTGGACTTTAAGATCTGGCTGAAAATTCTGCAAGCATATCATATCACTAGAACCAACATTGTGTAAAGAAGACAAACAAACAACTTAAAATAAGACAAAACAACAAGGGACACCACATTTCATTGAAAGGAAAGGTAGAAGGGTTTTAACAAAGAGAATAAAGAAACAAACATGATCGATCTTGAACTACAACCTTGAAATAATTCAAAAAATAGAAAGAAAAATAAAACAAACTACCAAAAATCCTTCCTAGTAAGGAGAAGAGTGACTTCTCAATTGTTGAGCTTGACATCTTAGCCACTAATTTGCACATAATCATGACTAGAGTTTTCATCACCATCAAATACATTTCCCTTAACAAATAAGTTCTGTATCCTCATGCTCAACTCATTTCTTCCCACGTATTATACATTATCGTGTGTTAGTGAAGAATATTGTATGACACTCGTAGTATCAATGTTTTGCACTACGATCGAGTTTTCTTGAATCATCTTTTCTATTTCTCTTTTTAAAGTATGCCAATGTTCTGTATCGTGACTTTGAACATCAGAATGATATGCACACCATATATTAAGATCAAAATTTCTTGAATGTGGGTCAGGTGTATACCCGAGGAGAGAAGTAATCATGCCCCTCTGTCTCAATCTCTGAAATAAACAGGTATAGAATTCCCCAATTAGTGTGAAACTATCCTTTGACTTTCTCCTCTTTGCAAACTCTGGCCTCGGTTAAAACTTGGATTTAGAGGTACCTTGGTAAATATGTGGGGGTTGAGGGCAATGTTGAGGGATCGGTGCATGCCATTGTAGATAAGAAGACGGACGAGTATACAGTTGTGCATTATTCAAAGTATATTTAGAAAGTGAAATGAAATATCTTGGATTTTGGTAAGAGGAACCTAGCTGCAGGTAAGTATGTGGATCTGATGTGTAGGCTCAGGATTGGGGTTGACAGTATTGGTGAGTTAGACCTCTCAAGCTTTTCTTTGTCCCTAGAACGACAATAACTATATTTTTCTTCTTTTTTCCTTCAGTTTCCCCGAATATTCTCTTTAAAATAGGGGAATGATATATGCACGCCAAGGCAAGTTAAGGAGCTTAAGAGCAACTCATCAAGTTACTATGTTGGGGGCTTGGATAGAGCTTGGAACGAAGGCTTGAGGCTCAAGAACATGCTCTTCACACCTCAAGAAAGCTAAAGTACACATCTTCGAGCCATACTAACAAATTTATGCCTATTTGACACAAAATGAAAATCTATTGAAAATTTGAATTTACTGTAACTCAAATATCAATAGATCAATGAAGTAATGTCACGTGACACTTGAATTCAATTAATTTTTTTAAAAAAAATTAACTTTATTTGAATAATAAAAAAGATAAGAAAATATTTTTTTCTTAAAAAGTTAATCCAACCCCCCCTCCAAACCTTCTTCTCTATCGGACTCTACTCTCTTATTATTCGAGTTTAGCTTGAATTTTTTCTTCGATTGCTTTCTCTACTTTTTTTTCTATGGTGTATTATTATTTGGTTGGCTGACCGGAGTTGGGGGTGGTGGCAATGGTATTTTTTGATGAAATCTTACCGAAAATGACTTGAGTTAGCGAGAATCGGAGTTTTGTGAGATGAGTTAGAGCTCGCTGGTGATTGGTCGGAGAAATTTTCTGATGGAATGCGTTTTTCGATGAGATTCGCCAAAAAATTAGAACTGAGTGAGTTAATTTGGTGGAGAATGGAGGGAGTATATTGTTGTTGCTAACGGGTATCGACTTTATGCTAAGTTTCTCCGTTCTATTGTTGTTGTTGTCAATGGTGAAGAGGAGAATCCTCTTCCTTCCCTTATCTTATCTTATTGTTTTAAGATTTTCTTTTTCTTACAGAAAAAAGAAGAAGAAATTTTGCCAAGAAAAAGTTTAAAAATTTATATCTACTTTTTTCTATGAACAAAGGCAAGAAATTTAAATGAGAAAAAAAAAATATGATTTAGAAAAAGAATTGAATAGAAAGAGAGTAAGAGGGGGCGAGAGATTATCGGTTTGGGTGGAGAATATCATAGGGGATAGATGTGGAGAAGATGATTAAAAATAAATATTTTTAAAAAATAACTATAGGTGTAAAAGTTGAAAAAAAAAATACTTTTAAAATTTGGTTCACGCGCCTCAAGAGTGTGAAACACACTTTTTTGCTATGTCAGCATTTTGTGTCTAATAGGAATGACTTTGAATAGTTAAAGTGTTCAATAGGTACAATGCTAAGTTGAGGGGTCCAAATGAAATCTCGAAACAAATTTAAGGGTCTATCAATGACTTAAGCATTCTCTTAATAACTATATCATACCATGTCATGAAAAATCACCATCCAAATAGAGTGTTAGTTGATACATATGGACTGGCACAGGGTAACTACATCAATGGTCCATATAGTAGGTGGTTTTGTCTTTTTGTCCCTCGTAAGAAAAGTTCTACAAAACTAGTCTCCCTTCTTTTCTATGTGTGGGACTTTTCCCTATTTGCCCCTCTATTCCTCAAATAACTATTCTTCATGCTTATTTATCTTTCAACTTCTAATGCTTTTTCTATTATTTTTTTAAAAAATCTTTAATTTTTATTTTTTATTTTTTTAATTTTTCTCAACCTTTATGTTTTTTCCCCTTTTCTCCTCTCAACTTCTATTTTTTTCTCTTTTTATTTTTCTTTAATTTTTGTTTGCTCCTTTCTCACTTTTTTTCTTTTTAGATTTTTTTTCTCAGTCGTTATTTTTTATTTTTTATTTTTTCTTCATTTTTTTTCTTTTATCCAACCTTTTTTTCTTTTAATTTTTTCCTTTTCTCTTCTCAACTTCTATTCTTTGATTTTTCTTTTTTCTTCTTTTAAAAGTATTTTTTCTTCATTTTTTTCCTCAACTGTTATTTATTTTTTCTTTTCTTTTCTTTTCTTTTCTTCAATTCCTTCCAAAGAACAAGTTACATTCGATGAGAAAAATTGATATTACCACATTGTATTTTTATTTATGAGATGTTTTATAAATCTTGCCTTAGATGCAGGACTTAGCCCAAAGACTTTCAATCAACAACTCACGCCTAATGGGTAAGAGTTGATACTACCACATTGTGTTTTGATTTATGGGATGCTCTATAACTCTTGCCTCAGAGGCAAGATTTAGCCCAGAGACCATCAAATTGCAAGTTATGTCCCATGGGCAAGAATTAACACTACCATATTATGTATTAATTTATGATATTCTATAACTCGTCTTAGATGTAGGACTTAGACCAAAGGCTTTAATATTGATCACCACCACATTATGTTTTGATTTTCGAGATGCTCTATAACTCTTGTCTTAGAGGCAAAACTTAGCTCAAGGATCTTCAAACAACAATTTATGCTTCATGGGCAAAGAGTTGACGCTACCATATTGTGTCTTAATTTATGAGATATTATATAACTCTTGCCTTAGAGACAAGACTTAGACCAAGGGCTTTCAAACAAAAAGTTTATGCCTCATTGGTAAGAGTTAACACTACCACATTGAGTTTTGATTTATGAAATATTCTATGACTCTTGTCTTAGAGGCAAGACTTAGCCGAAGGACTTTCAAACAACAAGTTATGTCCCATGGGCAAGAATTGAGACAACCATATTGTGTTTTGATTTATGAGATACTCTATAACTCTTGCCTTAGAGGCAAGACTTAGCTCAAGAAATTTCAAACATGTTATGCCCCATGTGTAAGAGTTGACACTATTTCATTATGACTTGATTTATGAGATGTTCTATAACTCTTGTCTTAGAGGCAATACTTAACCCGCCCTAGAAACAAGTTATGTCCCGCGAACAAGAGTTGACACTGTTGACACCCAATTTTGACTCACTCTTTTCACTTTAATTACTTTTTTCAATGCTCCTTGGCACTAAATAATTTTTAAAAATTAAATAAAAAAAAATAAGATTCGTATGTTTGTTTCTATTTCTAGAAATTTTAATAAAAGGGGAATTATTTTTCCACCATAATATGAAATATTTAATTAAATATAATTAAATATTTTAACGAATAAAAATATATGTATATCCTTTGGTATTCGCATTCGCATATTTTCTAACTTTATTTTTGGGGTAATATTGTGACCATATATGTATATTTTATTACATAAAATATATCTTTTTAAATATACATATTTTTATTATATTCTTGATTTTTACGTATATTTTATTACATTCTTATTTTTACACACATATATATGTCGTTGTTAATATTAAATCACAAAAAAAAAATTAAATTGGACGCTCATGCAAGTTATGTCTGTAATTTATATACGTTAAACTAAAAATGATTTTTAGGATATCAGGGAGCATCGATAAATTTAATTTCAGCAAAAAAAAGCATTCGAGCTAACAATAGTCAAGTTTCACTTTTATTTTCACCCGAGCCCAACTCTCATTTTATACCAAGAGCCTGAAAATTAGTCCAAAACTCAGTACAATTTTTATGCCCGCTTCGTCATTCCGCCTCAACGGATATAATTTAACCCGATCTGTCGATGTATTTTGAGTCCAAAAATCCCAAATTTTCAGTTATGTATAATTTTATTCCTATTTACTTAATTATCTATTTATTTATATATTTTATTTTCTCGCTTTCCTCTTCTCTTTAAATTAAATTAAAATCGTCTGATCAAATGTTGAATGGATTGAAAATAGTCGTTTTAAAACGGACCTTTCACATATTTATTCGTATATGCATACATTTTTATTTTTATTTGTTGCTATTATTTTTAAGGGTAATCTTTTACGATTGTTCGATCAAAAGATCAGACGGATCAAAATCAATTCAAAATTATCCGACAAGTACAAATTAATCTAGTCCGTTAATTCGTCTTCCCAATCCGAAGGTCCCAAATAAATATATATATATATATTTTTTTTTTTTTTTTTTTTTTGAATTCAGACTATTCCAATCAAATTGGACAGATCAAAATAATCACTTCTCAGTTAACTCTTTATATTTATCCATTATATAAGATTTATAACTTATTTTTATTTATTTATTTATTTATTATTTTATTTTTATATATATTAAAATATCAACCGTCCAATTAAGCGATCAAACAATTCATATTTTAGTGAAATAAACAGTACAAACAATAGTTGTATCCCTTTCCCCAAAATTCAAAATCACGTGGAGTACTCTTCCTCAAAAGCTCATCGACCTTTCCCATCCGTCTTTCCAAACACACACAAAAAATTCAAATGCTTTCTCCATCTTCTTCTTCCTCCTCGACACCCCAAAAAAATGCCACAACCCTAATTACCATAGTCTGCGGTCATGGAAGACGCAGATACCATCCCTACCCAAGATTCTCCCCAAATCAGCCCCTCCAACCCACAAATCCTTTAGAAGACAGAAAAATCAGTCCTAAATCTGTATATCAACGGAAAAAAGGTTTCAAATCGCCATTTAATGGCCTGGAAAATAAGAGATTCGTTCAGAACTTAAATCAATTTCAAACTAAGTTTTTTATCATATTTGCTTAATTTGAGTTTTGAATCCACCTATAAATTGAAGCCTCTCCATCTCCATGAGGACAAGTTCAAGCTCAGCAAAAAAAAAAGAAGTGAAAAGGGAGGAAAACAAGAAGAAATTCGTGAGAAAATTTGGAGAGAAAGAGCAAAATAAAAAAATTGTGAGAGTTTTTCAGAAGGTGTAAAAACAAGAAAAGTCCCGTGGTTAAGTTTCGAAGTCACTGGAAATTGTTGACACAAAGCTTTAGTTTGCTGCCCAAAAAAAAAGTGCGAATCCTTCCCTTTGATTTTCCCTTTTTATTTTAGCTCTATAAGAATTTGATTTTTTGTTTTGCGGTGATCAAGATTGCGTTAATATAGCCTTTCTGATTACTCCCCGGCGAATATAATTTCGGTTTTGAGGAGTTATGACAATCTTGGCATAAACATGTGAATGTTTGTTTGTTTCGGGTTCAAGTTATATGGTGTTGGTGTTTCTTATTTTGAGTTTTAAAGGCTTTGGTTTCATCTTTTTCACCTATGACCTGGACTGATTTGTGAGTGTACGGGATGACTTAGTTGCAAATTCTGATTATGGCATTCGGTGCCACTGTTTTTGCTGTTTGAGAAATCCCGATGCGTTCTACAATAGGCGAAAATGCTGAAATATATTTGTGAATTTCTTAGAATCTGTTATCAACCAGTAACTAAAATAACGTACTTTTGGAAATACCTTTTCAGAGGTAAAGAACAAAATGCATTAAGAAGGTTTGGCGATTTTCTAGTTTTCCTCATCCATGAAATTGCTTTTTACGTATTGTTGTAGAACTAAGCAACCATTAAGTGCTCTATCCCACTATGTGTTCCCTTATCCATCGTTTATGTCTGAGTTATGCATGGCATCATGTGTCCCCATTAAGCACCATGTTTTGCAATTCAAAGCTTTAAAATTGGTGTGGAATTTTGATCTTTAAGAGCACTTGAGTGAATTTGGGGTGACCAACACTTTGCGGTTAATTCCAAGATGAGTTTCAAATAAAAGTAGTTGTGAGTCGGAATATGCTAAATCCTTTTTTTATTCCTCGCCTCTCGGCAGCCAGCCCTCCCGTCAACGAAATGTTGTCTACTTTGTTTTGGTTTCTAACGTTTTCGCAAAGCTTTACTCATAAATATTCTACTTGTGAGTTTAGCAACTAAAAACTTCAATGCCATGATTCTATTTGCAAACACAAGGAATATGGTTAAACTCGTAATTGATTATAGATGTAATTATTTTCTTGGTGTCCATGCATATTTCAGCTTTCTGTCGCCTGTCAACTACGAAGGATTTGCTACTTTATATGTTGTTTTTCCTATCTATATTTGATTAGTAAAAAAGAATTTTGAGTCCATTCGCCGAGTTATCTCTTGAATTCTGTCAACATTTTTCTGAAGACTCCCTTTTAGGTGAACATGTGAGATTATAAATATATGAATTGGTGTGAGAGGTACTTCCGAACCATATTGCAAAAAACAAGTATCTCTGTGTAATGAATGCACTTTGAATATGTATGCCCATGAAAAAAAGGGAAGCTTGAATGTTTAAGTAAGTAAAGACAAAAGAAAAGATTTTTTTTAGGGTCCTAATTTTTTTTTTATTATTATTTTTGTTGGTAGTTTATAGTAACGTTATTTGCCTCAATGGGGCTCAAAATGTGTTGTGGTAATTTAATTGTGGGATTAGTAACTGAGATCCCAGTGTCATTTTTTGAAAAACAATTGTATGTGATACCTCCTGTTACTCTACATAATTCTTAATATACATTGTAGCTATGTTTGCTCCTTAACTCTGTGTGCAACGCGACTCAGAATTATTCTAGTATTTATCATTTAGTTCACTTTATCAAGTATATTTCTAATCCTTAATGATCTTTATCTCTTTTATTTGTCTCATGTAACTTGGGAGTTGGAGTTTCACGACGGAACTCACATTTTGACCCAGCATCGGGTCAACCACAATTAGGATCGCAGAGCTTCGGAGTCCCGCAAATTAGGAGTCTAAGATCGTAACTGAAATTATTATTCTTTATCATCTTTGATTTAATTTATATTTTATATTGAGTTACATTTTAGAATAATTACTATCTCTTATTGTTAAGTTTGTTTGAGGTAGATTTATGTGATTATAGAAATCGAGCCACTCTATTATCTATTGATCTTTTTAGACATAATTTTAGCATCATGTAGTTCGCAAATATCACATGTTAATTATTAGATTAAAAATACGCTTTATCATACTCGGCCAATCCTTTTGAAAAACTCATCACAAGTATTCTAAGTGAAATTAGCATAGCAACCTCCATATTTTCTTTAAACAATATATAGTAAAATATAAAATGAAGTTTCCATGTTAATATGATCGAGAAGTAAGTCGCCAACCTTAGATTCGAATCACTAATTTCAACTTGATTAAATAAATAATGCTAACATGTTATATTTTACAAACGCTATTAGAATTTTCAGATCCGAAAGGAAAGAAATGCAAGGTATAAATATTCATCTGCTACTACGTATGAGGTACATTATTTTCGATACTATTAAAACTATTTTCGTCACTATTATAGTCTATTTTATTATTTGCACCATAGTTATCATTTTAAAAAAAAAATATCATCAGTATTAGTATTATTATTATAATTATCATTACTATTATTATTATTATTATTATCATTGTCGTTGTTATTATTTTTTCAACATGATTACCTATTTTGCACTCTTAAAAACGCATCTCGTAATAAACCCCATACTTTAAAATACTTTACTTATTTTTGTAAATAATTAAATTAAATATTTTAATTTGAATATCTCTTCAAATTCCCTAATAGAATTATAAGACTTTTATAAAAATTTATATTATCATCCTTATTTCCATAGTAATCATATTATCTTTTCGTACGTGGTAACGTTATGTTTATTGAACCCTAAATTTCCTTCTAAATAATGTAAAATGATGCTAAATTTTTTTATCACTGTCTTAAGCAAATAGAAAAAAATAAAGTTTTCTAATATTTTTCTAAACTAAGCATAAGGACTATCTTCGGATAGGCTCTGAGGGGTGCCTAACACCTTCCCCTCAGATAACCAAAACCCTTACTCAGAATCTCTAAATATTTTTGAAAGACCAAAACAGAGTTTTTCTACATAAAAAATAGTTTTTTCTTAATTTTCCTAAAACGTTAGGTGGCGACTCTAAAAAATGATTTCAAATCCCAAGAGTCATGACTCACCGCCATACGTCGTGTGCTGTTTCGATCGGTTCGGAATAGGACTCGACAGACACTACCACATCGTGTCTTAATTTGTGAAATGTTCTACAACTCTTATTTTAGAGGCAAGAATTAGCACATGGACTTTCAAACAAGAAGTTACACCCCATGGATAAGAGTTGACACTACCACATTATCTCTTAATTTATGATATGCTCTATAACTCTTGTATTAGAGACAAGACTTAGCTCAAGGAATTTTAAACAACAAGTTACGTCCCATGGGCAAGAGTTAACACTACAACATTGTGTCTTAATTTATGAGATGCTCTATAACTCTTGTCTTAGAGACAAAACTTAGTCCAAAGACTTTCAAACAAGAAGTTGTCTCATGGGCAAGAGTTGACACTACCACGTTGTGTCTAGATTTATAAGATGTTCTATAACTCTTGTTTAGAGGCAAGACTTAACCCAAGAACTTTCACGCCCTTAAGTTTACTTCAACGACAAAGAAAGAAGTTTCTCTTTGTGAATTATTCAACTTTCTGCTTATTAGCAACGAATAATAGGAGTCGAGCAAAAAGAAAAAAAGATGAAAAAAATAAAGATCGAGAAAAAAAGAAAACAAAGGTTAAGAAAAAAATATAGATAAAAAAAATAAAAAAAAAAAAAAAAAAACAGAATGAGAAAGGAAAAAAATAAAGGTTGATACAAATGAATTTTAAAAAAGAGAGAAATGAAAAATAAATAATAACAAATAAAAATAAAAGACGATTTTGTCTATTACATATATTTTTAATGAAGGATAAAAAGTTCAAATCACTTTTCTAGGAATCTTCACACTTTTAATATATTAGAGATAGAGATGTGTTTGATTGATGATTGATACATGTTTCTATTTATGTTTCAGTTTCAAGTTAATATGTGTTTATGGTGTATATGTGCATTTATGTATCTATATTTGGTTGATAATACATAAAAATGACCCTAAACTTGACATCAAATTATAACTTTGACCTTAAACTTTGATAGTGCACAAATAGGACCTTTAACTATTTAAAACCTGAACAAACATGACCTCCGATTTTGCAACCCCATGCGTGAGTTTCACTCGCGCCTACGTGGAAAGGTAATCCAATCATACGGTGCCACATCGTTAAAAGGACTGACTTGGAGGGAGGTCATATTTGTGCAGTTTTGAATAGTTAAAGGTCATATTTGTGCACTGTCAAAGTTTTGCTTTTTGTGTTAAAAAGGCGTCGTTTTTTTTTTTTAATTATTATTATTATTTTTTTTTTAATTTCTATAGCTGCAACACCTAGATTTTTTTTAATTAAAAAATTGAACCCGCGCAGTAAGATGAAGGAAGCGCCCAAGAAGAGCAAATAACACCACTGGGCTATCTAAGTGTCTTGTTTCATGTGGTTCAACATTAATATACATACATAAATATAGATTTTCTACCTTATATATATAACGTAATTTTTTTATCGAGGGGGTTCGGGTGAACCCCATGGCAACCACGTAGGTCCGCCCCTGCATTAATTTAATAATGTTTTAATAACGTTAATTTAATAACATTGTAATAAAGTTAATTTGATAACGTTAATTTAATATACTACTACTACTACTATCCTTAATAACGTTAATTTAATAACACTTTATTAAAACTATAATTTTTTTATTATTAATATAGTTTCATCTTTAATTTAATATTTAAATAAATTATATTTAGATATATTATATAACTTAAATTTGCCCTCTGCTTTATAATATATATACATACCCGCGCAATTTTTACGTATGAGGCTGACCCACCTAATTAATAAATCTTCAATATTGCTCTTTTTCCGCAATGACAAAAGAAATTAGATGTCATTTTCATCTTTAAGCCAAAAATAATAAAAAAATAATAGTGAAAAGTCATTTAAAGGTCATATTTGTGCAGTTTTGAATAGTTAAAGGTCATATTTATGCACTGTTAAAGTTTAAGGTCATATTTATGTATTATGCCCTTAGATTTTAAGTTGGACGCGCCCAGTTTTGCGTGTTGAACACGCATTTTGCCACGTAGGATTGGAGGTCATATTTGTGCATTTTTGAATAGTTAAAGGTCATATTTGTGCACTGTCAAAGTTTAAGATCAAAGTTATAATTTGGTGTCAATTTTAGGGTCATTTTTATGTATTAACTCTTGTATATATGTGAATGGTTAATGATTGATACATACATATTGATACATACATACATACGTACATACATACATACATATGTATACATATTAAACATTGAAATTTGATACATATTTTTTTATCTCATGCTTTACGTTTAGAACATTGAGGGGTCGTTTGGTAGAGTGTATAAGATAATACCGAATAGAGTGTATTAATAATATTTGGATTAGTAGTGCTGGAATTAGTAATGCTGGAATTATTTTTATGCAGTGTTTGGTTTGATGTATTGAAAACAATATGTATTGTTATATTTTAAAAATAATATTGTTTGTTTACAAAAATACCCTCGACATACTATAACTTTGTGTATTTTCTTTTCAAAGCTTTATTGTTCTTTTTTAAAATAAATATTCAACAATATAACTAATAACTTACTTTGAAATTTTAAGATTGAATCATTCATTCGCAGGAATTATTTTTTTTGTTATCTTTTCTTTATTTGTTCATCATTTATTTGTTGTTCCCACTTCGTGATGTTCTTAAGTTGGGGGAAGGTACGTGTAACTTTTGAATGAGACAATAGAATCGTTTTTAACATAAAATTATGTTCCGTAGAGAGTTAAAGCTAAGCAAAAAAATTATTTTTATTTGTGACATATCCTATTTACAAAATTAAAGCTTGTATGTAATCATGCAATTTGTTTATGAGTTTTGACTAATAAGTATTTTTTAAGTTAATGAAGTAATTTTTTTATGACTAAAATTATTTGGAGAAATATTATTATCTTGATAAATTGAAAAGAAATTACTCACATTGAATAAATTGGAAAAGATTTAGAAAAGATTTAAAGAAATTTGAGGGTATTTTTGTCTTTACTCATATTTATTCATGGATTGTAATCCATGGATTACTAAGCCAATCAAATTGGGTGTATTAGTTATACACCATATAATACCATGTAGGGTGTATAACTAATCCATGTATTAGTTATACATTGCTCCAAATTTGCTACCAAATAATGTATTAAACAATACTCCCTCTGTTTCATATTAGTTGGCCCCTATTGACTTGGCACACCCATTAAGAATTTTTTTTATTAGAGGTCTATTTTACCAATTAGCCTTATTAATTATACTTTGAAAATATAAATTTGAATATTTACAACTTGTTTAGTCATTTAATGATTAGGGTATTATTGGAAGAACATAATAAAATCCTCTTGATTACATCGAAGGGACAACTAAATTGAAACAAATATTTTTAGAAAGAGGGTCAACTAAAACGAAACGGAGGGAGTATCACATTTTAATACATGGATTATCAAAATAATATACCCTACTAAATGGCTCCTGTGTATTTATAATTGAAACTAATAATAATCATTAAACTTCGATTTTGAGAATTGAGATCATTTATGCACCATTCAATTATTTTGAGAACTGTGGATTATTCAGTATTCCTATCAATAGTAAAATGTGAAATATATATGTATAAAATACTCTTGATTTAAGAAATTGGACAACTAAATTGAAACAAACATGTTTAGAAATAATACCAACTGATACGAAATGGAGGGAGCATACTATAATTCGGGTAAAAAAGGTACTCCCTTCATTTCAAAAAGAACGACCTAGTTTGACTTGACACGGAATTCAAAAAAATAAAAAAGGATTTCTGAATCTTGTGGTCCTAAACTAAAGTTATATCAAATGTACCAAAATGTCATTTAATCTTGTGGTCTTAAACATGTCATGTGGAAAGTTGAAATTAAAATATTAGGCAAAATGACCTTCTGGACCCCTGTACTATGTCGGTTTTGTAAGTTGGACACTTCTACTTATATGTTTGTCATCTGGACCCTTGAACCCATTAAAAAACAATATTTTGCACCCTTTGACCATTGACCTCACCTATGTGTCATTGAAATGGTGTCTAGGACAAGGAGAGTGTAGTCACTCGCTTGGGAGTGCGAGTGGGGGTCAATTTTTGGCCAATTTTACATTAAAATAATTTTTAAAAAATATTAAAATTAAAAAAAAAGATCTTTTTTCCTCCATTTTTTTTAATTTATTTTTTTTAAAAAAAATATAAAAATACTAAAAAAAATTTTAAAACCCTTCCCCACTCCACCCCAGCCCGTCCCCACCCACCCCCATCCCACCCCACCCCCAGCCCCTTCCATAAAATAATTTTAAAAAAAATAAAAATATTAAAATTAAAAAAAAGGCTCTTTTTTTCCCTCCATCTTTTTGAATTTAAAAATATTTTTAAAAATTAAAAAATAATATATATATATTTTTTTTAAAAAAAACCTTCCCCACTCCACCCCAGCCCGCCCCCACCCAGCCCATCCCACCCCATCCCAGCCCCTCCACCCCACCCCAACACCCGTCCAGCCCTTCCCCACCCCCACCCCAGCCCGTCCCTAACCCCCCACACCCCACCAGCCTTGTCTAGCCCTTCCCCACCCCCAGCCCGTCCCCAACCCCCCACACCCCACCAGCCCCGTCCAGCCCCTCCCTACCCCACTCCCAGCCCCCACACCCCTCCTAGCCCCGTCCTCACACCCCTCCCAGCCCCGTCCCCACCCCACCCCTAGCCCCTTCCAGCCCCCACACCCCACCCCAACACTCTTTCACCCCCTCCCCCCCTCACACGTTCATTTTTTATTTTTTATTTAATTTTTTCTCTCATTTCAATTCTTTTTATTTTTTAATTAAAATTTAAATTTGAAATCTTTTTATTTTTTGGGGGATTAAAATTTAAATTTAAATTGAAAGTGAGTGATAGTGAATATTGAAAAAAATTAGTGAATTTCGCTTGAAAAAAATTAAACTTTTTGTGAATTTGTTAAAAATATTCAAATTTAAAAATAAAAAATTTATTATGTTTGTATATATGAATTTATAGTTAAAAATTTAAATTAGTTGGAGAAGAATTTTAATTATTTGGAATGGATTTGATGTTTAATTTGTGAGCAAAAATAAAAACATGATTATTCAAATTTTTCTACAATTTATAATTTTTTCTTATTTAATTAAATTAATTTTAATATTTAATTTGTTATGTAGCATTTTAAAAATGACTTGGAATTTAATGTAATACTTTTTTTATTTTAAAAAAAAAATGACGTGGCAGATGACGTGGCAGGCGTGACTGACGTGGCAGCTGACGTGGGGGAGAGTGTGTTACACTCACCAAAAAAGGGTTTAAAATGTTGTTTTTTAGTGGGTTCAGGGGTCCAGATGACAAACATGTAAGTAGAAGTGTCCAACTTACAAAACCGACATAGTACAGGGGTCCAGAAGGTCATTTTGTCAAAATATTATAAAAAAAAAGTTATTCTTTTCGAAACGGATAAAGAAGAAAAGTATTTATTCTTTTTGAAACGGAGTGAGTATATATTTTCAATCACTTAAGATTGACAATGAAATAAAAATCAAATGATAATTTTCACTAATTGGAAGACAAAATTGCTTATCTGGTACTTAATTTTATCAGTCTTATAATTTTTTGTCGCAAGGTTTTGAAATATGCATTTTTGCTACTTACTCTATTGATTTTGTGCATTTTTTGTCCTCTCTTTCTTTTAATATAGAAAGCCTCTTGTTGATAACGTTATATTTCTGGACAGTACATTAAACAGTTCTTTCACAAGAATAATTATTTAACGAGGGGGTCTTAGAATAACGGTAAAAAAAAATTATAATGTTATAAACTAATAAAGAAGAAGAGTAGAGAGAATAGAGAGAGAATAGAGAGTAATTCTTATTTCTTCTCTTGAGGGATGAATTACAATGAAGCAAAACCCGTTTATTTATAGGGAAAAACTAACTTTGGGTTTGTAACTTTTTCATAAATAGACATACACAATATATGGTAAAGTAGGTATTCACTATATATGGTAAAGTAGACATTCACTATATATGGTATATTTATAACACTCCCCCTTGAATGTCTAATTGATAGATAATGTGCCTCGTTAAAACCTTATTAGAAAAAACCCAGTGGGAAAAAAAATCTAGTGAAGGAAAAAGAGTACTGATGATAGGCGAATTTACGCGCCTATATCAATATATTTTGCCCATATTTTAGCCTAATTTTGAGAACAAATTATATATTTCATGCACTTTTAGTCCTTTTTCCTGTAAATGAGCTAACGAACATGATTAGTAAAGTTTCAGGTATAAATGATGCATAATTCAGCATTTTATGGCTTACTTGACGCTAAAGAAAGCTCACGAAGGAAGGAAAGGGAGTTTGGACGCCTAAAGGACCAAAAGTGATGCATAGAGAATCTGTCCTGGGCTAAAACAGCATTTCTGAAGACTTTGGGGACTTGCAGTAACTTAGTTGGATATGGACAATGATACATTAACCTAGTACTATTGGGTTATGTATTTCATTAGTTTATTTGGATTATGATAATGTTACATTAACCTAGTACAATTGGGTTAAATATTCCATTAGCCTAGTAGGATTTGGTTAGATATTTCATTAGCTTAGTAGGATTAGGATATGGGTATTATAAATACCCTATCATGCTAGAGATTTTTAATCATCTTCTACTCCTCTCTTATTCTACACTACAAACAATTCTACAACTCTTCTAATCTTTCCATCAATTCTAGTTTTCTTCTTCTATTCATCTATTCTTAATTTCCGCAACAAGAGAATCGTTACCTTGCTAAGGAATTCACGCCTCACGCCTACCACTTACGCTACACGAAATTAATCAATCTTGTGGTATAACAACAATGTCAATTGTGGTCTCCTTCGCATTCATGGGTAACTAAACCTCTCTATTGGGGTTATGGAAGCCGAATGAGATACTATCTATTGCTGTGAAGTTGTGAGTTTGTGACACGTATACTGTTTATATCATTATTCTCTTCATCTTAATGCAAATTCTTGTGGCTGCAGACGCATAGAATAATGCCAGTATAACACTTAACTTGTTCGAGAGAAAAGTTATTTGTCTGGAAAAGAGATAATGTCAAGGTAGTAGGACACCCTTTCCTATTAAAAAGCTGGTGCCGTAACTGGACTAACCTCTTGGAGAATTCGTACCGTTAGATACGCTTTAAGCTCGAGAGAGTTAAAGTGAAATAGTCCTTATTTAGGTCGAGAGACGCTTGGATTTACCATCGACTACAATCCTCTATAAGCAATTGCATGTCAGAATTCTACACACTCATAGCCAATAGAGACGTATACCTCAGAAGGTGGACATAACCCCAACGCTTCAATTCTCATTGTTTACAACCAACGTAACAATCTCTCTCTTTTTACTTTATTATTTTCAGCTTTTGTTTACATTACTTGCAAAACAAGAATCCCCCCTTCTTACGAGACTTGCACCAAAAGTTTAGTAATTTTACTTACTTGTTGGCCAAGTTATTCCCTGTGGGATCGACACCCAACCCAGGTTGGGTTCTATATTTGCTAACGACCGCTTTACACTCAAACGAGAGCTGTAGATTGAGCGTTATCAAAAATTGGCGCCGCTGCCGGGGAATACAAGTGTCAATTAAGTTCGTAATAATTACTAGACCCTTTGGTCAAAGACTCTCGTACTTTTACTTTTAGTTTTTGTTTTTGTTTACTGCAGGTTTTTTGTTCAGTACATCAATGGATGCACAACGTGAAATACCGTTCGATGATGATGATGATGATATTGATGGAGCCGGAGCCACAAGAGCCATTATTCCTCCACCATTAGCGCCCGGAGCCAAGTTCAACATCACAAGCACCATGATTCAGTTATTGCAACTCAAGGGATTGTTTGGTGGACTAGCAGGCGATGATCCGAATATGCATCTCATCAACTTTATTTCTACATGCAAGTCTTTTGACAATCCTGGTGTTGGTCAGAATGCAATTCGATTACGTCTATTTCCATTGTCTCTGTCTGGGGAGGCAACACTATGGTTGAATAGGCTGACTCCTGATTCTATTACAAATTGGAGGCAATTGAGAGACGCTTTCCTAGAAAGATTCTTTCCACCATCCAAAAGAGCACAATTGAGAGATGAAATCAGCAACTTTCGTCAGCTTCCCACTGAAGCTCTTCATGAAACATGGGAGAGGTTCAAGACAAAGCTAGCGAGGTGCACAAACCATCATATGACTAATGTTCACCTAATGGAGATATTATATAGAGCCCTGAATTCAATAACTAAACCAGTGGTGGATAATGCGGCTGGAGGATCATTTATGGATCTCACCTTTGGTCAAGCAAGCAATATGCTAGATCGTATGACAAAACAAAGTAGAGCTTGGCATACCAGGGATTTTGAGGTAGCAAGCCCCACTTTATCTATAGGCATGACTGCAGACCAAAAGAGAAGAGAAGAAGAACGTGATCAAAATATGGCGCACATGAAAACACAAGTGGATCTTCTTACAAAGCATCTATTATCAGGGAAGACCGAAAAAGTCAAAGCTGTTGCGTCAAAAGGAAGAAACGAATCTGATTCGGATGAAGAAACCAACTACTTAAACAATCAGGGGGGTTTCCGAGGTAATACCCAAGGAAACCAAGGTCGGAACTATTATGATAATTCTGGAAACAAGGACCAAGGTAGTTGGAGAAAAAACAATGAAAAGAGTGGTGTATATGTTCCTCCTGGAAGACGTGACACCACCACATCTAATTCGGGAAGTATGGAAGACATGATGGCTAAACTACTGAAAGGAGTGGAAGCAACTAGCACGGGAGTAACGGAGGTAATAAATGATTTGTCCTCTATGAAGCAATTAGTTTATTCTCATTCCACTTCAATCAAGCAAATAGAGCAGCAATTGAGCCAACTTTCAGCAGCACTCAATCAAAGAAAGGCTGGCACTTTACCTAGCGACACCGTGCAAAACCCAAGGAATGATGGGTCATGCATGGCCATTACTACCAGAAGTGGTAAGGTGCTGGAAACTTCAGAAAAAGGCAAGCAAGTGGCTGACGAAGAGGCGGAAATTGATGATAAGGCGAAAGGGGAAGATGCCGCAGCAGCCGATCCTAATGTCCTTAACATCACTCCTCACAACATGCAGCCTGGAAAAGCTGAAAAACGGAAGCAAGAGGAGAAGAAAGCCATGGAGAGAACAATTCCATACCCATCACCACCTTTTCCTCAAAGATTGAAGAAGGTGGCGGATGATACAAAGTTCGGCAAATTCATGACTATGTTAAAGCAGCTGACCATTAATGTTCCGTTGGTGGAGGCACTAGAACAAATGCCTGGGTATGCAAAATTTATGAAGGATCTTTTGACAAAGAAGCGGGCAGTAAGCTATGAGCCGACAGATAATATTCATCATTGCAGTGCAATTGCCACAAGGTCCTTAGTACAGAAGAAGGCAGACCCTGGTGCTTTCACCATTCCTTGCACGGTTGGATCTATGAATTTTGCCAAAGCATTGTGTGATTTGGGAGCTAGCATCAATTTGATGCTACTATCCGTCTATAGAAAGTTAGGGTTGGGCGACCCTACACCAACCAATATGCGGCTCGTGATGGCGGATAGGTCAGTAAAACGACCTGTGGGTATCTTGAATGATGTATTGGTGAAGGTGTCTACCTTCATTTTTCCTGCAGACTTTGTGATTTTGGATTGCGAGGTGGATTCTGAAGTACCCATAATCTTGGGACGTCCTTTCCTTGCAACGGGAAGTGTTCTTATTGACATGAGAGCTAATGAGATTTTATTTCGGTTGAATGACGAAGTGGTCCGCTTTGATATATGCAAAGCAATGAAGCAGCCCAGCGATATGAATGTGTTCTCTGTAGCTAATGTTCATCATGAGGATAAGAAAGCATTATCTGTAGAGAAACAACTTACTGTTGAGCCATTGTATGCTGCGCCACTGAATGTTGAGCATGAGGACGATGAAGATTATGAAGAACTTATGGGTGCTCTAACAGAAATAGAGTCCTATTCCCATACTCCTAAGCAACCGGACCGTGATCTTAAGAATCAACCTTCACCTACAGCGAAGACTTCCCTTGAAGAGCCACCAATGCTAGAATCAAAAGAGCTCCCCGATTATCTAAGGTATGTGTTCTTGGAAAGTATAAAGATACTTCCGGTGAGTGCGGATGATTTAAGTAAACAGCACGTAGAGGCTCTCATCTCTACTCTGAAGAGATACATGAGAGTTATGGGTTGGACTATTGATGATATAATTGGTACCCCTCCTACAAGTAAGCCTCATTATCGTCTGAATCCATTCAGAAAACGATCCACCATCTATCTCGACGAAGTCTGAGTACTCGAGGTAACTATGTCGTGCCGCGACAATAAATCAAGCGCTAGATGGGAGGCAACCCATCGTTTATCGTTTATCGTTTTTTATTTTTCATTTCGTTCTAGTATGTGTTTTGCTTTTGATAAATAAAAATCCAAAAATAAGAGTCGTGCCACGACCAAAACTAAGGCGCTTGATGGGAGGCAACCCATCGTTCTAATCATTTTTAGTGTTTTTAAGCAAATGTAGGTGCAAGAGGTATTCAACGAGGAGATTGATTTCAATTGACGATTTGGACTCATTGTATGGTTAAGTTGGTAAGTTAGGAAGGGTGATGCATAAGGCTATGGATTGAGCCTTTCTCACGCCAAAATAGGCTTCGAGAAAGGCTAGGCCTTGGTAAAACTAGGCCACGAACGATGCACAACCTATCCTATAGCCTAAGGTCTCGGAATCTAGTGTGTTATACACTATGCGCCGCCTATTCCTAGGTATGCTTTTGACTATGCGCCGCCTATGCTATGGCATTTGGTCTCAGTATCTCATATGCCATAGACTATGCGGCGCATATGTCTACAAATGCCATAGACTATGCGGCGCATATGTCCCATTATGCCATAGACAATGCGCCGCATATGTCATTGATATGCCGAGTATTATGCGCCGCATATGTAGGATTTTTGTCTCCAAAACCGAGTGAAAATGGGTCATAACCTGACCCATACTCTTCCTATATAAAGGGGACTTAGTTTTATAACACAACCACAATAGAAAATACCCTAAAGGCACCGCATACTCTTCCAAATCTTCTCAAAATTTTCTTCTTTTGCTCTTCCAATTCACAAAACCATCTCCACAAGTTTCAAGCAAGTAAGTACTCTCTTATTCTTCATTTATTTCTCGTAAGTACTACGTTGCTATGGCTATTATGAATTGCTAAATTATATAAGATTGTTGGTGATGTTCATGTGTTTGGATTGTTGTTGCAAAATCAAGTGAGTGAACATATACGTAGGAAAATCTTGACTTGTTTCCGACTTGAATTTGGTTTCAATAGCATTGTTATGATATTTGCGGAATTTCTATGGCTATGAATATTGCTTAAGATTGTTGTTTGGATACTTACATGTTAGACTATCCCGGTCATCGGGATAAGACTTATAGTGCCTACCGACTTAGGAGGTCGTGATTTTTGTAAGAATAACGATTCAATGTGGTAACCCCTATGTAGTAGTGTTGCTATATCTACCATGAAAGTAGTCCAATGGCTGCAAGTAAGTGATGCATTGCTGATTTTCTTGTCGGAATACAATCCTAAAACGTATCTCGATGAAATCTGAGTAAATCGACTACTTTCACCTCACTGATTTGTGTTAACAAAACTAAGTGTGGGGTGGTACCCCTAATGCTTGCTTATAGATTGTATCAAGTGAGACTTTGCTGCAACTAACACTATTTCTAGTCTCAGGTACAATGGCACCTAAAGTGAGGCAAGGCAAGGAGAAGGCGACCACTTCCCAAAAGGGCAAGAAGAGAAGTAGAAAAGACCAAGGAGAATCAGCACAACTACCACGCAGAATGTTCGGAATAAAATGGGTTCTTGAGGAAGAAGCCAAAGCATGGTACAACAGCAACAAAGTAAGAAAATATGTGCACGTCGACTTGATCAACAAGGATACCTTAGCAAAGAAAGAGCCGCGTATGTTGGCAAAAATAATGGCTTTGAAGTTGGATTTCATCTTCCGCGACATGGGAGAGTGTAATCTTGATCTAACAAGAGAGTTTTATGCCAACTGGTCGCCGAACACAACAGGCAATGAAGTCAAAATTCGGGGCCAAGTGTTACAGCTCAACGCGGACTGGATTAACTCTTTTCTTAGCTTACCTTCGGTCGACCCAACACCATTCAAAGAGCTGTACAGCAGGCCTCCTTATAGAGCAATTAGACACACACTTTGTGGAAGTAGATCGATGGCAAGGTGGGGCCGACATAAAGACACAGGACGACACAACACCTTCCCCTATGCTTCACTGAATAGGGAAGCAAGAATCTGGATGCGTATTGTCAACTCATGCCTTATTCCTGGGACTCAATACACCAAGATATCAAGAGATAAAGTGTGTTTGGTCTATGCTTTGATGACGAATGTCCCTATCAACTTTGGGGCAATCATTCGCTCTACCATGAGGAAGGCCAGACTCCACAAAAGGTCCCACTTCACGTTTGGAAATCTGTTGACAGCAATCTTGCGGAAGGAGGATATCGAAGAGGAACCAGCTGACCACAAACTCCCACATAACCCAAAGAAGGTTGACCTTACTAAAGTCAAAGATGCTGAAACAACTCATGGTGTCAACCTTACTACTGCGGAAAGACATGTTCGTGATGAGAGTTTCTTCCGTCATCTTTATGGCATGACACGATTTACTATGATGAGTGGTGGACGTGTTCCAACTGCTGCAGAGCTCCAACAGCTGTACCACGACTATCCCATGAACATGCATGCACGGGAGATGTGTGGAGTGGGCGTATACTTTGAGGAACCTCTAGATGATGATGTGCCGACTGATGACGATCGACGCTTGCCAGACTCTGATGAGGAGGAGAACTCTGACGACGACTCTTATGATGATTCCGACGAAGGGGGTATGACCCCCGACAATGAGGAAGAGTCCGACTAACCAGGTTCCTCGTATTTATTTTCCACTGAGGGCAGTGTCCTGTTTAAGTGTGAGGTGGCGGTATCGTATGCTATACTTCTCTATCGCATCTATGTTTGTTTATTTTGTTGTTTTTTTTGTTGATTTTTTTCCGTATTTTAGTTTTTTTGTTTTTGTTGTTTTTTCTAGCTTCGCATAAAATTATTTTGATAGGCAGCATGAGATTATAACAAGAGTATGTGCTACAATTGTGACTATCGAGACGTTTAGGCTCTAGTTGTGACTCATTATGTGATATTGTGTGGTTCAATTCCTTCACTTGTTGGGTCGAGAGTCTATATTACTTCCAAGCAAGTCGACCATGTGCCTTGTGTGTGTGAGATAATCGTATATTCTATGTGTGTAGCTGATGCTAGAACTTGTCTGGTATGTATGCAAAGCGAAAATAAGGAGTGTAAGTTTAGGATATGATTTAGGCATTTCTTTGGCAACCTATATTTGTTTACCTTCAGTTTTACCTACCCATGGACATCATCCTAATTAAACCCTTTTGAGCCTTTAGCCTATTTTCTTTGACAACCTTGTATGTAAGCCTAATCCATTTTTTTCAAGACCGTAATTTGATCCAAACTCCTAAGTGCTTTAAAGTGAAAAAGTCATGTGACAACATAAGAGGAAATTAGGTGAGTATGATGCTATAAATTGTAATGGTGCTTGAATGTGTTATGAAAAAGAAAGTGCTATCATAAGAGGTATGTTGTGAAAAGAAAAAGGAAAAGAAAGCTGAAAAGCGAGTTGTGCTTAAAATTGAAAAACAAAAGAGGAGAACAAGGGTGGTACAATAAAAGAAAGAAAGGTTGAAAAAAAAAGTGTCAATGATACAAAGTGATGTATTAAAGCGCTTAGGAACTTAGTCACTATTCCTGGCCAAAATAGTCCTACCCGTCCCTTAGCCTACATTACAACCATCAAAAGACCTACTTGATCCTAAGCTTAGCATTCTGACATTTAGTAGAGTATTACATTAAGGGTAAGCCTATGGTCATCAGTTGCTACATATGAATTCTTTGTGAGAGTGAGAGCAAGGACATTTTGAGACCCATGTTTGAAAAATATGCTATATTTGTGAGTGATTATGGGTACTATATGGTGAGACACACATGGTTGATGAGTTTTGGATAGTTGTATATGATTCTATGCACTTTAACGTTTGCATGCGAGTTGATCACCATCACGAGTCTATACTTGAGGTTAAATTGTTTCTACTTATAATCGGAAAGCTACTCTTGGTTGATAATCGTTGTGCTTGTCTTAATAAATGTTTTGTGTTGTTACTGTAAAAACCTTAAGTTGATGCTTAGAAGGACATGATATGTTGTTCGAGGATGAACAAAGCTCTAAGTGTGGGGTGTTGATGATAGGCGAATTTACGCGCCTATATCAATATATTTTGCCCATATTTTAGCCTAATTTTGAGAACAAATTATATATTTCATGCACTTTTAGTCCTTTTTCCTGTAAATGAGCTAACGAACATGATTAGTAAAGTTTCAGGTATAAATGATGCATAATTCAGCATTTTATGGCTTACTTGACGCTAAAGAAAGCTCACGAAGGAAGGAAAGGGAGTTTGGACGCCTAAAGGACCAAAAGTGATGCATGGAGAATCTGTCCCGGGCTAAAACAGCATTTCTGAAGACTTTGGGGACTTGCAGTAACTTAGTTGGATATGGACAATGATACATTAACCTAGTACAATTGGGTTATGTATTTCATTAGTTTATTTGGATTATGATAATGTTACATTAACCTAGTACAATTGGGTTAAATATTCCATTAGCCTAGTAGGATTTGGTTAGATATTTCATTAGCTTAGTAGGATTAGGATATGAGTATTATAAATACCCTATCATGCTAGAGATTTTTAATCATCTTCTACTCCTCTCTTATTCTACACTACAAACAATTCTACAACTCTTCTAATCTTTCCATCAATTTTAGTTTTCTTCTTCTATTCATCTATTCTTAATTTCCGCAACAAGAGAATCGTTACCTTGCTAAGGAATTCACGCCTCACGCCTACCACTTACGCTACACGAAATTAATCAATCTTGTGGTATAACAACAATGTCAATCGTGATCTCCTTCGCATTCATGGGTAACTAAACCTCTCTGTTGGGGTTATGGAAGCCGAATGAGATACTATCTATTGCTGTGAAGTTGTGAGTTTGTGACACGTATACTGCTTATATCATTATTCTCTTCATCTTAATGCAAATTCTTGTGGCTGCAGACGCATAGAATAATGCCAGTATAACACTTAACTTGTTCGAGAGAAAAGTTATTTGTCTGGAAAAGAGATAATGTCAAGGTAGTAGGACACCCTTTCCTATTAAAAAGCTGGTGCCGTAACTGGACTAACCTCTTGGAGAATTCGTACCGTTAGATACGCTTTAAGCTCGAGAGAGTTAAAGTGAAATAGTCCTTGTTTAGGTCGAGAGACGCTTGGATTTACCATCGACTACAATCCTCTATAAGCAATTGCATGTCAGAATTCTACACACTCATAGCCAATAGAGACGTATACCTCAGAAGGTGGACATAACCCCAACGCTTCAATTCTCATTGTTTACAACCAACGTAACAATCTCTCTCTTTTTACTTTATTATTTTCAGCTTTTGTTTACATTACTTGCAAAACAAGAATCCCCCCTTCTTACGAGACTTGCACCAAAAGTTTAGTAATTTTACTTACTTGTTGGCCAAGTTATTCCCTGTGGGATCGACACCCAACCCAGGTTGGGTTCTATATTTGCTAACGACCGCTTTACACTCAAACGAGAGTTGTAGATTGAGCGTTATCAAGTACACATCTCTAACAATATGCATATAGGCTACCTCATTAAAAACGTTACAAGGAAAACCAATGGGAAAAAACCTTGAAAGGAAAAAGGAGTACAACGCGTATTAACTCCCCCTAATGAGAACATCCTTAAGCCTTTGCATCCCGATCTTGTGCACCATCTTCTTGAAAGTTGTAGTTGGAAGAAACTTGGTGAATAAATCAGTCATATTATCACTTGAATGAATCTGTTGCACGTTAATATCACCATTCCTTTTGTAGCTCATATGTATAGAAAAGCTTTGATGAAGTGTGCTTCGTTCTATCTCCTTTGATGAATCCCCCATTAAGATGTGTTATGCATGTTGCATTATCTATGTATAAAACTGTGGGTGCATTGTCACATTTCAAACCACATTTTTATCGAATGAGATGTATCATGGACCTCAACCATACACATTCTCAGCTAGCTTCATGAATAACTATTATCTCATCATGATTCAATGAAGTGGCTAGATAGATTGCTTTGTATATCTCCAAGATATGGCAGTACCCCCACATATGAACATATAGCCTGTTTGAGACCGAACTTTATGCGGGTCAGATAAGTACCCAACATCAGCATAGCGAACAAGATCGGAACTGTAACCTTTAGATTAAAGTAAGCTCATGTCTTTTATTCCATTTTGATGTCTCCTATTAGGAGCAGAAATATACCTGGCTAACAAAATAACCGAAAGGCTATATCATGCCTTATAGTATTTGCAAGATACATTAGTACATCAATTGGACTAAGATATGGTACTTCAGGACCAATCCAATTCGGTATGTTTCTCATTTCAGTAAATAATGTTATTGCTTTTGAAAACTCTCCAAGAGTTTTAATAATTTTCAAACCATCAATTTATCCCTTATAAGGATAATAAACAAGTTTCCTAGAAACTTTATATGCTTCAAACATTTTTGAATCCTTTGGGGATTTTCATATAGATTATTGTCAAATGACAATATCCAACATGTCATGTGGGACATCTTCTAGTGTTTGGACTGCAAATCAAATAAGTTTTACGCTTACCAAAATGCATCCTTTCAGGTCACTTGATAAATGTTTCTACGTCAGCATGCTTAAATAAACGTAGAATTCAGATCCTCGTAATCTTTCACAATATTGCATCAAAGATAATGATGATATATCAATTCACATCGGTTCACATTTTGACATAACATTTTGAGATCTCATCACTTCATTATTTTCAGGTATCTGAACCACTCATAAGGTTTCATGAAGTGTTATGCCGTAGGATCTTCAAGAGCACACTGTCTTCTTATTATGATTATTTGTTCCTTATTTTTTTTAAGGATTATTTTATTTGGAACCGATTGGTCTACCACGTTTCACGCATGCATAGACTTTGTCCTTCATGGACACAAAATAGGAGCACTTTCAGATTAAATATAAGATGCTTTCGGCATTTTACTTGAATTATCTTTTGAATGAGGATCTGACGATAATTTCTAACATATTTCATGGTTGCTTATAATCTACCCCTTATATTAGGAAAACTAACATACATCTTTCATATTCTTTGAGGAATCCATCTTTGTGCATCATGGTATATTCATTAATTGTATACCGCACATTAACGATTAGATGGACAACGTATGATTCCTAACTTAGAACCAACTTTGAGGGAAAATTAATCATAATTTATTGGTTTGATGCATACAAGTACTTTTGTATATAATATTTCAAACCAACACATGAAGTTTTTGTTCTCAATGGCTTAACTATTTATTGAAGGCATTTGATGCTAAACCATGATCATCAAGATGAATTGTCTTGATTGCACAATCTGAAAGTTATGCTCTTAACTCAATTTTATTGAGCAAGCAATTTTATGAATGTCAAACTGCAGGTTGACAATAAACGCACATGTAATCATCTTATATCGATGCATCTTAATTGATCACATGATTGGTGAACGGGCCCATATTCACCTTTTATATTTTTCAGATTTTAAGGGATCTAATCCCAAAATTAGTTAGTTCAACCAACGTATCATGAGAACAAGCAACATTAAAGTTCATGAAGAATTTTTGAATTCTTCAATATATGTTTAATACTTAATATGCACATCTTTAAGATGTCTCAGTCGTTCATGTCAATTTATCAACTTTTATACTAGTAAACTCCAAGTTTACCATGACATGTATTTTTCTCTTTAGTAAATTTCAGATTTACTATTGCGTGAATAAATTTCAGATTTACTACTTTAGAAGTAGATTTCACAATAACTCTTCTCAGTTATTCTGCCTCTTTCGGAGGTGAGTTGTGATACCATCACAATCAAGTGCACGTTTGTATTGAAACAATCGAAATCCTCATTCCCCAAGAATGAAATATAATCGTGCCTTAAGCCTATCAAATTTTAATAGCTTACAACCTCTTTCATGATATTGCTACTTCAAGAGCAAATCGAGGCATACATATAATGTAGAAAAAATTTCTCTTAACATATCTTTAATTATAATCACAATAAGTATGTGAAAATATCATCACTTGTCTTCTTTAAGACATATTATACATGCTACCGCATTCACTTCAAGAATGGAACAAGTTGTCAACTTTACGATTCATCATATATTGCTACCATGTTCACTTCATGGAGCATATCAATGGATATGTTCCACCAATACTCATTATTTTGCCTTAGTCATCATAATATCATCAATATGGTGCATTGAGATTCAAACTCAACGCCTTACCCATATAAATAGGCGTCTTAGGCATAAATCAATGGGACTTGAACCCAACATATTATCATCCCTTTTGAAAATATTGTTCTTGAGGGATAACTTTAAAACATAATGGTTTCAAACCAATTATTTTTCCTCAAATCCAAGAATAATTATATTATTAGTAGCAAAAGATAGCTAACATAAGGAATTACTAACCTTGAAATTACCTTTAGATTTATAATCTCATCTTGTTTGGCAGAGTCTCGTGCTGATAACGTGTTACAAACTAATAAAGAAGAAGAGTAGAGAGAATAGAGAGAGAATAGAGAGTAATTCTTATTTCTTCTCTTGAGGGATGAATTACAATGAAGCAAAACTCCTTTATTTATTGGGAAAAACTAACTTTGGGGTTTGTAACTTTTCCATAAATAGACATACACAATATATGATAAAGTAGGTATTCACTATATATGGTAAAGTAGACATTCACTATATATATGATATATTTATTACATATAATAATTAATACTTGTGTCATGAAATTGATAAGTTATTTGCATCACATCCTTCTTTTTTTATTAATATAGACGATTCGTGCACTAGACTACCTTCTATTATCAATAGGATAATTTGTCAAAGGATATACTCCCTCCGTCTCAAAATTTTGAATTTAATTTCTCATTTTACTTGTCTTTTTTTCATTAATCAAGAAGAGACAATTTTTTTTTTCCATATTTTACCCTTTGCATTAATTACTTTTTCTTAAATTAAAATATAAACATCATTTAATAGGGGTACTATTGTAAACTAGTCATGCTATTAATTATTTTTCTTAATCAATATGTTATCTCAATTTTGGACGAAGGGAGTATGTTCTTTTGAGACACTTTGATCATTGATAGGCAAAGAAGTCACATCATTATCGTATGAAAACAAGAGACAACATATATATGGGAAATTGCACACAATAATTACCCGGAAAAAAGAGGTAAATCAATGGAAGAAAAAGAGGTAAATTGATGCATTAAAGCTTCTGTTAGTATTGAGCCTAGTTTGAGCTCCTAGAGTTTGATGTCTTACTTGGAGGTGTATATTACATCCATTCACAAGCACTATGTGCGTGCAGCATCCGCCTGAACGGGGAGAAGATTTCCAATTTGATGTCGTAGTTGGCTGCCAATTTTTCATTGTTGTAAATGATGACAGCAACTTTTAACATATTACCCTTTTACACTTCAAATTAATAAATTTAATATTTTAAAAAAATACATTTAAGTATTAAATCATATTTAATGCTCAAAGTAAATTGAGTAGAAATGAATAAATTATTCATTGATTCTTCAAACTGACCAAGTAATATTGAACAACTATTTTTAATATACTAGTAGACAAATAAAAGATTAAAAAAATGGAGTAAAAAGTTAGGACTAATAGTTCTATTTTAAAAAAAAATGAAGGAATTTCTAAGAACACCTCCGAAGGAAATGAACTCCCAAAACTGGAAAATAAAGAGAACATTCTTTCGAGAAATACTACATCTTTCAATGTTAATACTAACGCTGATATTAAGATCCACAAGTAACTTCTCCTAGTGATACGAAATAAAGAGTTGAAACAGCTGTCAATAAAGGGTAATTATTTAGGGAGTAGAAAAAACTTTTTACGTTAACGAAGACAAAAAAGTACTCCAAAAAGAGCTTCCGGCAATCAAACATTCAAGTAATTTGATACGATCACGCAGGCTAGAGATGAAAAATCCCTTAAAGACTAAGGAACTAAGTGTCCATGTGATTATTCAAAGACATTTCGTCAACTCTCACTCCAATTTTCATCATCAACAAAATCAAATGCCTCATTCATGTGTAAAGATCAACATACAAAATGAAAAATCCGAGGATAAACTACTCCCTCTGCAGTCAAAATTGGTGAACAAAACTACATTATGAGTACATAATACCAGTAATAATTACTAAATCGTATAAAAACCAACGATGAAACAAAAGGCATTCTGCTCACACCCAACCATTGACATCAACCTCTCATAATCATGTCAGACATAAGTCTAAATGACCAGAGGCTGCTGGTGTGATCATCAATTAGCACCTATGGGAAGAGTGGAGCTTCTGTTAACATCAAGGTGCCGATAGAAAAAGGTAAGCAAGGATCATGGATGCAACCTGTCTGTGGTTAATCATCCAAATAATAATAGGATCCAGCTGCTTTCTGCTCCCTATCCTTTGTTGATTCCAGTTTGTTGATTCTTGGACGATAATTAGTTGGGTCCCTTCTAAATGTAATGTTCAGATGCTGCACACAATTAGGATACCACATCAATGAGAAGTTAAAGAACACAAATCCCATCAACAAATCAGAGCAAAACTTGCATAAGCTAGCGCAGGTGTCTAAACAGTAATTGTTCAACATGAGAAAATATGAGCTACAAAGAATAAATAGTTCATGCCAGGGACAAATGTCGAGAGTAATAACATTTATGACAACTTTTTAAGTAATGAAGATGAGCTAAGATAACAAACAAGATATATGCAGAAGGCTTACTGATAAAAATAGATTCATTCCAGTCAACAATGATTGGGGTGCATTTGCAACACAATCTATGGAAGGTTTCCCCTCGTATACAATGACTCTATCTGCCAGGTAAGTTGCCATTATAAAGTCATGCTCTACGACAAATGCAGTTTTCTTTGCATGAAGAATGAATCTCTTGATGACCTTTGAAGCTACAATACGTTGCTCAGAATCAAGATAGGCACTTGGCTCATCGATCAGATATATATCAGCAGGCTGCATGGAGTTAAGAAAACAGGCTAAGTTACAATTTGGAAATATATCCCTAAAGTAATAGAAATAAGTATAATAGTCTTCACATGCTGCCCTTGCAAAGAAATTTTGATTTTCATCTACACTTCACTACTACTAGAATCCTCTAAATGGCTTTAAAATAACATGATTAACATTTTCCCAAAAGAACATTCATTCATTTCTTTCTTCCCCGTCGACCACGACGACTGAAACGACGCGAAAAAATCCAGACCCGTAAAGGAGAAGGGCCGGTGGGGGACATTTGGGAAAGTCGGGCCGATCGGGTGTCTTCATTCAAGCGACATACAGAAGAACGAAACGAAGTGAGACATCATGCTAACATTTTTACAATTGTACACAAAGAAACAAAGATTTTCAATAATAGTAGCACATAGACTAATAATAAACAAAATGAATATGCAGAGGAGCAGCAAGATGCAATATGGATTAAACTACTGAATGCAACCCACATGCAAATGAAAAAATTCATGCTGATTTTGTTGGTCAAAACCCTCAATCTGACGCCCTAAGACCAGGGAAGAAAATAAATATGATAAACCTAGAGAAATTGTCACAACATTAAACAAATGGACAGACCTTTGGCATTGTTGGAGCAGACACCTTCATATTGCAACAAAACATACCTTTTTATGAGGTAAGGAATTTCATTAACACAGTGCAAAGAAGGTACTGAAAAACACAGGAAAACTTTGATAGAGCTGTTACATTCATCCCTAGCACATCAAAAATTCAAAGTACAACATACCTCGAGTACCAACACAAATCACCACAAGAATTTGACACAACACCTCATTAGAAGATACATTTAATAGTCTTCCATTCTAAAACTTAACATGTGCCATAAAAGATTAGGGACTGATGGCCAACATTTGCAAGGCAATTCCAGAAAAGTAGGAGAAAATACCGTAAAATAAGGAGAACGAAAGAAACCCAATATCTGTCAGAGATACAAAGAGAAAACAGAAAAGCAGACTCTTATGTGATTGGGCCAAGAGATCTACCAGATCAACGTACAAAACAATCAAAGCAGCAGTAAATCAGAGTAGGAGAAAATTTACCTTTCCGAGGCAAAGGGCCAAGGCAACTCGTTGCAACTCTCCACCAGAAAGATTCACAACTTCTTGGTCCATCAATTGCTCAATTTGCAAAGGCTTCATCACATCTGAACAAAACTGGGGATGTGTATAAGAATCGCGTATTTTTTGATGTAGCAAGTGCCTCACAGTGGATTGAAATTTAGGACTAATTTTCTGGGGCTTGTATGAAACATGGAATTCTGGTATCTCGACATCAGATCCTTCCACCACATCAGGCTTTAATAGACCAGCCTGCAGTATTCAAACCCACAAGAAGAACAGTCTTTATAACACAGAGGACTGGAAAAAGCAGCCTTTCAGAAATGTCATAATTGTAAAGCAAGCATACCAGCATGCGAATGAAGGTCGTCTTCCCAGTTCCATTCTCACCAAGCATCACAACAATCTGTGAATCAGTAAATTCACCCTCAGCAACCTTCAGCTTGAAATTACCTTGAGTCTTGGTCATGGTTGGATATCTGTAACGTGCATATGATTCAATTTCCTCGGCAGCCTCTTGCGGGGTCTCAGCAACCTATGGGAAAATGTCAACATTCAGATAATATTTCCATGATATGTGGACTACGCAAGAGTCTGAAATTTACCTTAAAAGTAAGAGATTCATCACGAAAACGTAGATTTTCTGTAGGCACAAATCCAGCCAAGAATATATTAATTCCTTCCCTGACTGAGAACGGTAGGGTCACAACCCCATATGCACCAGGCTTCCCATACAAGCAGCAAATGAAATCCGACAAATAATCAAGCACACTAAGATCATGCTCCACAACGATGACATAGCTGAAACATAGAAGAATGTTTCAGTGTGTGGACAAATAAATAGAGAACTCGATTGTAGATATGTCAGATGAGAATGAATTAGAACCTATTTGGCCGAAGCAAGGATCTGATAACTTGGGCAGCTTTAAGCCTCTGCTTCACATCAAGGTAACTCGAGGGCTCATCAAACATGTATATCTCAGCATTTTGTATTGCAACAACAGCGATAGCAAACCTCTGAAGCTCTCCACCAGATAGATCACCTACATTACGATCCAAAACCTGATTCAACTCTAGATCAACACAGAGTTTTTCCTTCACGTCTCTCTCATCTTTTTGGTCAAGCACTTGTCCGACATTTCCTTGAACAGCCTTTGGAATATGGTCGACATACTGAGGCTTGATAATTGCCTGTTTGAAGATCAAGTTCAAATTACAAATGAATCAAATACTATAAGGTCAAGAGCAAAGGTGATGGGATGCAAGAAGAAACAATCTAAAGAAAAAAGACATCTAGATATAGAGTGGTGTGATAATTTTTAACATTTAAGCTGTTCAACAACTCTTTAAACAATATATTGAATCGTTATCTTAGAACAGTCGAGCATTCTTAATTACTCAAAATGGCAATGGCCTACTGAATAATTAATTCAGACGTGGTCTTGCTGCTCCCTTGAAGAAAAAAGGTGATGCCAGAGCCCTAACAGATGGCAACAATGGAAAAATAGTAACAGATCTCATCAGGACCCATGAGTTAGGTAGACAACAAGAAATGACTTGACCAATCACAGCGAAACAGAGAAAGGACGCATACTCCAGGAAGCTACAACAGCTCCTGGTGAAAAAAACTAAATACATTGTGCTTTGAATATTTTTGTTTATTTTAACAGTAGCCAGGTACCCTCAAATAAAAAAGGAGCAAGAGGCGTTATGTATACCAACAGATGAGTGACAGTCACAACTAAACCAACTAAGAAATCTGGGGGCAGATAGCTGAAATACTGAATCAGAAGTCACCTTTAAGTTATCTTCCAGAATACGAGTGAAGTAGTTCTGCAACTCAGATCCTCGAAAGTGAGTCAAGATCTCTTGCCAATCAGGAGGGTTCTGCCACAGAAAAGAATAAAGAAAGCATAAGCAATCGTATGGCAGAAATTGACAAATGATGAAGATGGCAGAGATTAGTACGCTGAAGCGTCCCAAGTTTGGTTTCAATTTTCCAGCCAAAACTTTAAGGGCAGTTGACTTTCCAATACCATTTGTTCCAACCAGACCAAGAACCTGTCCTGGCCTAGGGACAGGTAACCTGCACCAAATTTTTCAAGAATTAAATTTATAAACAAGAGGCATTTGATCAGCAAAAGACTTCTCAAGAAGAGCTGTAGCATCAAAAAACCTGTGCAATTTAAAGGTGTTGGGACCATAACGATGGGTAGTATCCTTGTCCAAATCTTTTGGCAGATTGATGATCTGAATTGCTTCAAATGGGCATTTCTGTATTAACAAATAAAATATCAGTCAGCAGGCACAATGACCAATCTGCAGCAAAATGTTTCCCCTTATTTGTAACATATACAAACCTTTACACAAATACCACATCCAATACACAGCTCCTCTGAGATGAAAGCAATCTTCGAGGCTGCACTGACCTCTATACAGAGCTTACCTGCAAAGTACAAAGGTTAATTGATTGATCAAGACATATATAAATGATGCCAAATAATAAAAATGAGCAAGCATATTTCCCTGGTTATAAAACTATGCCCACTCATACATATTTCATACAGTGATTATTAGATATAATAGTCAATCAACTACACCTCGATCTCAACTAGCGATCAGCTACATGGGTCCTATGTAACTATTCTGTTCCAATTGGACCCATTTCATTCAAAATTCCAGATATTTCCTTTTACAACAAGTTATGCAATCTCAAAGTTCTCGTAATCCTACACTTACCACTAAACTGACATACAAGTCTTAACCCTACTAAAAAAAGAACCTAATCCAAATGTAACCACAGCAACTAAACCTGGATCCTAAAAGGCTGGTATAATCTAAACGGATCCCTGTTTCTTCTGTTCTAACTACTACACATTGATTTAGAGAACCTCCCCATCCCTGTCCTCCTTTAATACCTTCAAGAACAAAAGGCTATAATTCTTTTAATCAATCAAGTGATCACCTTTGTTCTAAATAAAAGGAAAACCCGGTGACTCTGGAAAATCAACATGATTTTCAAACCCTAAAGAAACCCTTGTAAATTGTTAAGAGCAGCGCTATTCGGGACACAATTATAATGCTTCCCATCCACAGAAAACCATATGGTAAGACATCTACCTACTCTTTATTCATTTAAGGATGTAATACCTTTAGGTAAAATTTCAAAATAAATGTCAAATGAAATCCCACAGCCCTCGGAACTTCACTGAATATATTTACAGAACTGTCCACACCACTAAGCTAATTATACTTAACATACCAGAACAACCAGAAAACGCCATCAACTTCCAAGACAAAAACCTTTACTTTTAAACCCAATAGCTCATAAATAACATACTCATCAAATTCATTTGCAAGGTGTAGTAAATAAGTCCCCCTTCTCTCAGTAAGCAACAGCAGATAGTAAATGAGATCTCATATAAAACATTTAATCGCATCCAAGGGTGTGGCCTAGTGGTTAATGAAGTGCATGAGAACCATGAGGTCTCGGTTCAAGTTCAAATCTCAACGGAGACAAAAACACTAGGTGATTTCAAAAAAAGGGCTAATTTATTATGAGGATAAGGGAATAACTAATTCGGGATTAATTTTAAGATGAGTATATCCCATGTTTTGGCTGGGATAAAATTGCAGGATCACTTATTCATCTTTATCCCACATTGAGGGCGAGATAATAATCCCACCAATAACTAAACCCTGGATTACTTGTTCCACAACCAAATGAGCCCTTATTCATAGAAAATAAACTCCCTCATTGGTTTACCCACGCAAATCCCAATACACATACATACATGATACAACTTTTCAACTATAAATTCATGCCAAAACAAAAGTCTAACTATACATAGCTCAAAATACACAAATTTTAGCACAAAAATTAAACAAATTACACAATCTAGCAATTAAAATAAACCCCCTCACTGATTTACTCACGAAAATCCCAATACACCTAATACATGATACAACTTTCCACCTTAAAAAATTCATAACTAAACAAAATTATTGTTATACATAGCTCAAAATACACAACTTTCAGCACAAAAATTAACCAAGCAAAACTCAACAAATCACAAACAAAAAAAACCCTAGCTTAACAATTAAGCAAATTACACAATCTAACAATTTAAAAAAAATTACAAAAAATAGGATAACAAAATGGAATGTATATATTACCAGTTTTAACAACTGGACAGCTCTTCTTGCATTCTTGACGGCACTTTTTGGGTTTACACTTGTCGGCGCTAACGATAGCAATACGGGTCAATCTCTGATCCGACATCGTCTCTCTTCACCAAATCTGATTCTCTATAACCCTAAATTGCACCAAAAAAAAAGATGAGATTTTTTAATTGAATTAAATGGAGAAATTGGAGATTTGTTAAGAGAGAGAGAAAGGGGAAATAGTGAAAAGGGGGGAAATTATTATACCCTAATAGAGAGAGATTTTAGAGAGAGAGAGAGAGAGGAGTGTGGGTGGCACGGCTGTTAATTCTATTGTTCTTCACATAGTAATAGGGTTGATTTTGCATTTCATTATTTATTTTCTGTTTTCCAATTTGGTTCTTTTAAGGAAAACCAAACGTGACCTTAAATAGGATCAACGAGATTTAAGAAACCGACATTTACTTGGTTTGGAATTTGGATCAATTTTATTTATTACTATTATTTTACTTTACTACTATATAGAAGAGCGAGTAGCAGCTTTCAGAAGCAGACAGCTGACATTCGACATGCCTGCTTTCAGCTATTTGCTTGCTTTGTAATTTTATTACATTATTCTTAATTAATTATTATATGATATTTACTTATTAAAAAATTAATAATATTTAATAAAAAAATACAATAAATATTTATAAAAAAAAATAGATATTTATGAGATGATTGTTTCAGCTGCTTCAATTGTAATTTTACTATATCACCTATAATTAATTATTACGAGTTATTTAAGTATTTAAAAATTGATAATCTTGATGTTTTAAATTAAATTAACATCTTATGTGAGGCTCACTTAAAAAAATTTCACAAGTATTTTTATAGTAATTTTGTTATATCACTCTTCATTAGTTATTATGAGTCATTCAAGACGTGCCAATTTCGTTATTTCAATCATGATATTTGGTTACTGTTGAAATTATATCAGTGTCGCTTAAATTGAAATAAAAAAATATTATAAATTACAATAATTAAAAATTAAAATTACTTTTAAAGTCTAAATTCACTATCAATACTGTCACACCCCTTTTTCGACTCCAAAAAAAAATATGTATTTTAAGTTCGAAAGGGTTTTATTATTAAGGTGACAAAAATGAAAAATTCGTTTCGAAAAAAAAAGGATTATTTACATTATTTTTTTCTTATTCAGAGTCGCCACTTGGCATAATCCGGTGTGCCAAGTCACCTTTGGAAAATCCTTTTCGAAACGGTTTGACTCTAAAAATTGATCCGCGAACAGAGATTCTGGCTAAGGAATTCTGTTGACCGAGGGGAAGATGTTAGGCATCCCTCGATCCCGTGGTTCGACCACGGTCGCTTGGTGGAGCGTATCGGCTAATTTGACATTACAAATGTACAAACCACATAAACACACAAAACAAGCAAACAAACAAATCACACAAAATTCAAAACAAACCAAAATAATGTTCAGTCCAAATTATACAATCCAAAATAAAAGTGGTGCTGAAATATAAAACCTATTCTATTCTAAACTAATCCTAAACTAAACTCCACCCGACGTTCCGGGCCTTGATCACGAGCCTCCTTTGCGTACATGCTACTTTGGGGCATTCCCCGGATAAATCAATACAAATCCTTCGGGGCATTCCCCGACTAAATGAGTACAATTTAAACTTTTCGTGCCATAAAGTAGAAAGTACCATTCACGCACATATTCAAACACTCCAACAACTCGTTATTCCTAAATTTGCCTACCCGACCTACATTTGCCTACCAAGTTCAACGTATCACAATTCTATCATGTTTAACATTATCAATACATCAAAATTAATCAATATTCATTTTCTCCATTTTTAATCCCCACCTTAATTCATTCTCAACAACGTGATTAACCTATTTCAATACACAATCCACCAATCGAGAATAACAAAAATTCACCAATCATGCTTAGCACATCACACACCCAAATGTCACCAACAGTTCACATCAACAAACAAACCACGGTATCGAATCACACGCAATCACAATCACATAAGAATTAAATGAAAGAGAATAAAGAGCTGGACCTTAAATTTGAAGCTTTCAAACTTAAAGTTATTCGAATAAAGAGAGTCTGCACCCGGAAACCTCGAGCCGAACCTTAACACCAATAATCCAACTCGACAAATAATGACCCGTTCACCGTCACTTTTCACGTCGTTACTGTTCACCGGTACTGTTCACCGGTTACTGTTCACCGGCGCCCTTTTTTTTTTTGTTTTTTTGTTGTTGTGAGGAAGATTATTTTGTGATTGTTGTTATTGTGGAGAAGATGATGATCAAAGAATGAACCCCCCCTTTTTCCTCTTAGAATTTTTCTTTTATAATGGGCATGGATTTGTTATGATGTGGGAATTTTGGTGGGTCCCCCATATATTCTTTCTTTGTGGACAAGAAAAAAGAGGAGGGATCACATGGGTAGTTAGGGTAGGTGGAAGCTTTTGATTGGGTAGGTTGTTAGGATAAGATAAATTAGTTAGAGGTATTTTTTTTGTTTATCTTTGTATTTTTGTGGGATATAATTACATGAGGTTAGACACATGGTAGGGTGAACTAAAAATGAATAAAATTAGACTCCGGGAGGGACAAAATTAGGTGTCTACATCATGCCCCATTTGAATGTAAACACGAAGTGTTTTCAGACAGAGAAGTAGACAGCGAGACCAAATTTTGACCCGACCATTATTCAAAGAAAGAAACAGAAGGAAGAAGGACAACCGAATCTTGACTTAAGACATCCTACCTACCCAAGTTATGAGAGAATCAAGTCACGGGTATTTCAAAAGATTGGAAAGAGATGGACTATACCGAGTTGGAGAGTCGAGTGAGGTTCCATCGAGGTTCCGGTCCACAGCTCTGTCATTACATTAAAAATGAAAATTACAAGTTAAAGCATAAATGAAATTACAAAAATTCTATCTATACAACTTCTTTTGGACTCTTGACTTGAGTTTCATCACCCTATTCTTCAGGCGAGCTCCTGGCTTGCTATTTCTTTAACTTGTTGCTTACCTTTCAATTTCTTCACCCTGTTCTCCAGGCGGGTTCCTGACTTGCTATTTCATCAACTTGTTTCTATGCTTTCAACTTCTTCACCCTGTTCTGCAGGCGGGCTCCTGACTTGCTATTTTTCAATCTGTTTAACTTTTAATTTCTTCACCTTGTTGCTTAGTTTTCCATTTATTCTCCCTGTGCTTCGAGCAAGCTCCTGAAATCACATCAAAACTAAAAAGAAAATTATCCCAAACAAATATTATTATAAAGAGAAATTCTGTTTATTTGCCAGAAAAGTAAAGTTTCAAAACAAAAATTGAATTTTTGCCCCAGTTTATCATCAGAAGACTTTTCAAAAAGTCACATCGTACCTACTTGCATGTTGCAATGATGAATCAAGACTCTGACTAAGAAATGCATCTCTTAAGAGTAAAATTAAATAACCAAGACTAGGAAGTGCATCTCCTAAGAATTAAAGTGAGGGATTCTAACTAGAAAGTGCGTCTTCTAGAGATACAAGTTTAAGTTAAAAGTGTGTCACCTGAAAAATAAAAACTAGCAAGGAAGTGCGTCTCCTAAGGATTAAGTGCAATAACTTGACTAGAAAGTGTTTCTTCTAGGAATCAAGATTTAAGTTAGAAAGTGCATCACCAATGTTGCTTGAATTATCAAAATAAGGAAGTGCATTTCCTTACCAATGCCTCTTGAATTACTCAAACAAGGAAGTGCGTCTCCTTACAAATGTTTCTTGAATTGCCCAAACCAGGAAGTGCGTCTCCTTACAAATATTGCTTGAATTACCCCAAACAAGGAAGTGCGTCTCCTTATCAAATGCCGTTTGAATTACCCAAACAAGGAAGTGCATCTCCTTACAAATGTCACTTGAATTACCCAACAAGGAAGTGCGTCTCCTTACAAATGTTGCTTGAATTACCAAAATAAGAAAGTGTGTCTCCTTACAAATATTGCTTGAACAAGGAAGTGCGTCCCCTTATAAATGTTGTTGGAATTACCCGAACAAGGAAGAACGTCTCCTTACGAGTGCCAATCGAATTACCAAACAAGGAAGTGCATCTCCTTACAAGTGTTGCTTGAATTATCAAACAAGGAAGTGTATCTCCTTACAAATGTTTGCTTGAATTTCCCACACAAGGAAGTGCATCTCCTTACAAATACCGCTTGAATTACCAAACAAGAAAGTGTGTTTCCTCACAAATGTTGCTGGATTTACCAAATAAGGAAGTGCGTCTCCTTACAAATATTGCTCGAATTTCCCACACAAGGATTATCATAAGGCAGTATTTCATTTTTGAAAGCGTGGTCCCATTTTTCAGAGGAACCCGAACAGAAAGTAAAATCTCATTTTTCAAAAGGATCCTGAACATAAAGTAAAATCTCATTTTTCAGGAGGGTCCTGAATAGAAAGTAACTCCCATTTTTCAGGAGGGTCCTGAACAGAAAGTAAAATCTCATTTTTCAGGAGGGTCCTGAACATAAAGTAAAGTCCCATTTTTCAAGAGGGTCCTGAACAGAAAGTAAAATCCCATTTTTTCAGTAAGGTCCTGAACATAAAGTAAACTCCCATTTTTCAGGAGGGTCCTGAACATAAAGTAAAGTCCCATTTTTCAGGAGGGTCCTGAACAGAAAGTAAAATCCCATTTTTCAGGAGGGTCCTGAACAGAAAGTAAAATCTCATTTTTCAGGAAGGTCCTGAACATAAAGTAAAATCCCATTTTCCAGGAGGGTCCTGAACAGAAAGTAAAATTCCATTTTTCAGGAGGGTCCGGAACAGAAAGTAAAATCCCATTTTTCAGTAGGGTCCTGAATAGAAAGTAAAATCTTATTTTTCAGGAGGGTCCTGAACATAAAGTAAAATCTCATTTTTCAGGAGGGTCCTGCACTGAAGGTAAAATCTCATTTTCAGGAGGGTCCTGAACTGAAAGTAAATTCCCATTCTTCAGGAGGGTCCTGAATAGAAAGTAAATTCCCATTCTTCAGGAGGGTCCTGAATAGAAAGTAAATTCCCATTCTTCAGGAGGGTCCTGAACAGAAAGTAAAATCCCATTCTTCAGGAGGGTCCTGAACTGCAAGTAAAATCCCATTTTTCAGGAGGGTCCCGAACAGAAGGTAAAGTCCCATTTTTCAGGAGGGTCCTGCACTGAAGGTAAAATCTTATTTTTCAGGAGGGTACTAAACTGAAAGTAAATTCCCATTCATCAGAAGAGTCCTGAATAGAAAGTAAAATCACATTCTTCAGAAGGGTCCTGAACAGAAGGTAAAGTCCCATTTTTTGGGAGGGTCCTGAACTGAAAGTAAATTTCCATTCTTCAGGAGGGTCCTGAACAGAAAGTAAAATCCCATTCTTCAAGAGGGTCCTGAACAGAAAGTAAAATCCCATTTTTCAGGAGGGTCCTGAACAGAAGGTAAAGTCCTATTTTTCAGGAGGGTCCTGAACTGAAAGTAAATTCCCATTCTTCAGGAGGGTCCTGAACAGAAAGTAAAATCCCATTTTTCAGGAGGGTCCTGAACTGAAAGTAAATTCCCATTTTTCAGGAGGGTCTTGAACAGAAAGTAAAATCCCATTTTTTCAGGAGGGTCCTGAACTGAAGGTAAAGTTCCATTTTTCAGGAGGGTCCTGAATTGAAAGTAAATTCCCATTCTTCAGGAGGGTCCTGAACAAAAAGTAAAATCCCATTTTTCAGGAGGATCCTGAACTAAAAGTAAATTCCCATTTTTTAGGAAGGTCCTGAATAGAAGGTAAAATCCCATTTTTCAGGAGGGTCCTGAACAGAAGGTAAATTTCCACAGATGTGCATTTCCAATGGTAGCTGAATTAAGTGAAACGAATTTGCCCTATTTCATCAAAGAAAATTTGTCAGTTAAAAACTTAGTGATGGCTTGCGGTACTTGTCTGTCCCGACACCTGCTCCAGTGTTCATTCCCTTCATTTTATTTCAGATTGTTGGCACTTGCCCTTGCTTTGTCGTTTCATTAACCCAAACTCGGATTATTAAGAGTGACTTTGAAATAAACACAACATCTTTGCTTTGCCATGCTTCATGAATAAACCCTTTAAACCTTGGTATTTTCATGAGTTCCCAGACTTATCTATTGGCAAAACTTTCTGCACACCCCTTTTTTGGCTCACAATCATGTCTCTTTCATGCGCTGGCCTTTTTGTTTTGCTTTGTGCAATTGAAGAAGTTGGTAGCCAATTTTGAAATCTTTTCTCGCTTGTTTTGACATGAACTTGACTCAAAAGCAAGAGAAAAATGACAACAACTTTTGTTTTATTTGGATAACTGACTCAAGAAAATAAAAATAAAGATAAAGAGAATAAAGAAAAGACAATTAATATCCACATTTGAAACAAAGAAATGAAAATTTTATCTTAAATGAAAATCAACTCTAATGATTATGCCATGCATTTTGGATTAAGCCGCCTGATCTTTCCAACCAAACTCTCACAAATTGTTGTTGAGTTAATGACCCGGAAGTGAGTTGCTTTCTTTGGCTAATTGCATTTAAGACCTCATTCGGCTAGTGGCGCCTTAAATGGTTTTTGCCAACAAGCCTCTCTCATTTTTAGATCACCATTTCCTTATGGTGTCCGCGAGGGTTTTTCACCAATGAAACTCTCTTATTTTTATTTGTCTCAACTCGCCACCGTCTTATAGTGTCTGTGAGGTTTTCACCGATAAGACTTTCTCATTGTTATCTCTCTCAGCTTACCATCATCTTACGGTGCCCCTGAGGGTTTTCACCAATAAGACTCTTTCATTTTTATTTCTCTCAACTTACCATTGCCTTATGGTGCCCGTGAGGGTTTTTACCGATGAGATTCTCACATTTTTATTTCTCTCTTGATTCCTTGTGCAGAGGAAGACAAGTAGTTCCCAAATACATCCTCATATCCTTTACATGCTTTGCATTAACATCCTCAAAGATTGATCTAAAGGTCTTTCTTTGGTTGTAACTTGGCTTTTGGATAGGATTAGAAAGAAAAAAATAATGGCATGAGGCCCAAACAACACTTGAGGTGGGGGGAGGACTTACAACTTTTGAAATCGACTCAAACAATAAGGATTAACTCATGCCCCAGTTTCGTTTGACTGGGTGACGCTAAATTATTTATTTGGTTGGACCAAGCCCTTAGTAGGGCAGCCTATGTATCTCATCCCCGAGAGAGGAGAATCAGGTCACGCGTAGTTCTAGCATTTTGTTCTTTTGCTTTGATCTGATTTTTTTTTATTCGCTCTTTTCACTTTGCGATTTTTTTTTCTAACTCTATTTTTCTTGACACTCTTTTTTTTTGGAAACATTTTGTCTCTTTTTTGTAACTTTTTGACTTTATCTTTTTACTCGACACTATTCTTTGAGCTTTGTTGACTGTATCTTGATTCCAAAAGAGGGGTATGAAAGAAAATAAAACTAAGGCTCAAATGGGGTACACAAAGGATGACATAATATATAGATAGCAGAATGAAATGCTTTCGTCATATGAATCTTTGAAGATGCTAGTATATAGCATGCAATGTGAAAGTACACAATCAATATCACTTATGACATGTTTTACAACACTAACTTGCCCCGAGCATATGTGTCACCTCTTCTTTTACACTTGTCGAACATACAACTCCACCTTTGTTGTACATCCCTCACATTGAATGACTCATGCTTTCGTGGAGTTAATTTTTGTTCTGTTCCTCAGGAGCACACATCCGCTATTTGACCTAATTGGGACTTGCCTTTCGATCGATGACCAAGTTTTTCTTGTGATTCTCAAAATAATTTCCTTAACTTGTCACCAAATATCTCAGCACTCTATCTATTTTCTCATATGCTCTCTTTTTCTAATTTTAATCCTCTGATTCAATGTTCATGCTTAAACTGGATTTTAAGATCTGGCTGAAAATTTTACTAGCATGTCATATCACTAGAGTCAACATAAAATATACTATGTAAAGAAAACAAATAAACAACTCAAATTTAAAACATAAATGAAAAAGGGGCTTTCCATTTAATAAAAATGAAAGATAGAAGGGTTTGAACATAAACGACAAAGGGACAAAACAAGATAGATCCCGAAATACAACCCTGAAATAATTCGAAAAATAGCAAAGAAGATAAAACAAACTACCAGACCTTTTCCTAGTAGGGAGAGGGGTGAATTCTCAATTGCTCAGCTTGACATCTTAGCCACTGGTTTGCATATCAGCATGACTAGAGTTTTCCTCACTGTCAATGTTCTTCACCATGATTGATTTATCTTGAATCATCTTTTTAATTTCTCTTTTCAATGCTCGACAATCTTCAATACTATGACCCTGAGCCTCAGAATGATACGCACATCGTGCGTTAGGATCAAAATTTCTTGAACGCCGATTAAGGGTATGCCCAAGGAGAGGAGTGATCATTCCCTCCTGTACCAATCTCTGAAATAAACTGGCATATGACTCTTCAATTGGTGTGAAGCTATCTCTCGACTTCTGCCTCATTTCATCGTTTGGCTTGAATCGAAAATCAGGCTTAGAAGGGTTTTGGTATGTTTGTGGAGTTAGAGGACGACTCTGAGGAGTTGGTGTGTTCCACTGTGGGTAAGATGGGGGTTGAACATATGGTTGTGCACAATATACTAGATATGGAGGTGGGGAAAAATAGTATAATGGATTTTGGGAGTGATTATGTGGAGCTTGGGCATAAACTTGAGCTTGCGCCTGAGACCGACGACGACATGGTCTTCTTGACCTTTCCTGCTGTCCAACTACAATAGAAAATACATCTTTCTCATTCTTCTTCCCTCCAGGTTCCTTTAATTGATTGTAATATTGTCCCAAAGGTTTCACGGATTCCTCATGCCCATCTTGCTTCTCAAATCTCGACATCACAAAGATTAGAGAAAGATTAGCATTTGAAGGCATGCCCCAGTCTTTGTATGAAACCTTTTCTTACCCGCAGGTCCTAGAAAAATTTTCATAGCATTTTCTGTACTCTTCATTTTTCCAACCATTTTCTCCGACTCTTCTGGCACACTGGACTTCTTGTTCAGAAACTTTGGTGTTCCAGTTAACTTAAAAGCAGACTCAAAAGTATAACAATGATCACCAAGAGTATTGAATATACGTTCACTAGTAGCATGGGGACGCACAATCATTGGGCGAGCCGGTGTGGAAGTCCCAGTAAAGGATTGAGCAACAAGATCATAAATAATATGTGGTGTTGTGAATGTAGCAGACTTATGCTGAGGAACTAGAGGCAAAGTGGTGGAAGTATTGAGATGCTTTTGGCTTAGAATGAATTTTGAGTCATGTTGCGGTGCATCAACAACAGTAGAAAACTGACTTTGAGATTTTGGTGGAAAACACGAGGTATTTGTAGGATCAATAAAGGGAAATGGAGGAGGAGGCAACCCACTGGCCTAAGCTCGATGCATTTCTGTCATTTGTTGTCTTAGCCTCCTGACCTCTTGCTTTAAACTCTCATTTTCCTGATTCTTTGTTTGATCCATGATGTCACTCTCTATATCTTTGTTGAACACAACTAACCCTTTGGATTTGGTGTGATGTGAAGGATCAGCCAGAGTGCCACAAACCAACCACCTTAAACTGACTCAACATAAAACAACAAATGTGTTAGAGTTCAACACTTTTTCAAAACCTCTTTTTTTTTCTTTTTTGAAAAGATCACCGAACCAAAGAAGGGCGCCTACGTATCTCACTCCTGAGAGAGGAGAATCAGGTGTGCGTAGTTAGTGAAGTTTTGCCAATATGTCCAATTAAACTCTTTTTTCTTTCTTGAAACAAAGTGTTAAAAGAATTGACGAAAATCCATTTTTTTTTAGGTTTAAATCTCTATAGAAATGAAACCTGTGATTACCAAAGAAAAAATCTTTTTGGGTTTTCGATTTTTGAATTTCATGTGAAAATAAAACTTGAACCTATTAAAGGAAAATCTTTTTGTAGTTTTCTTTTAAAGACGTATATGAAACGCCTACTCTAAATGGAGAGTGAAGAAATATTTTTTGAATTTTTCAAATAAGATCCCCGAACCCACAATAGGTTGCCTACGTTCTCACTCCCGAGAGAGGAGAATCAGGGGTGCGTAGTTCGTCCAGATTGGACAATTAACGATTAACTAACAGATTGACCCTAACTTAAGGGACACAACCAAAGACAAACGAATAATTTTGTTTTTAATTAGACACTTCAACTAAACTGACACCAACAATTATGAAGGAAAATCTTTTTTGGTATCTTCATTATATGAAATGAACAAAACTTCTACCATTTTTCATTTTCTTTTACAAAACCTACTAAAAAAAATCTTTTTTGAAAATTTTGAATTATGAATGCATGCTAAAGGAGACAGTGAGAAATCTTTTGATGTTTTGGTTTTTGAAAGAATGAGTGCAAAAACTAAAGAAATCTTTTTGAATTTTCGAATTGTGAAAAACAAAAGCCATAAAGAACACTAAAAGCTACGACACTCTTTTTTTTTCTTCTTTTCGACTCACTTCACTTTTTTTTTCTCTATTTTTTTCAACAGTTCTTGCCTACACACCTTACTTCTAACACATGTTTTCCCCAAATCAGTCCGTCAAATGACCCCATTACCCTTAAAGATGCAACATTTAGCACATAGGGATGCGTTAGAGGCGAGTCTCCTACAAAAGACCAAGTGGGCCTCGCTAAGTCTCAATATGATGCACATAAGCATGACCTAAAGGCTGACCTACGTTAGGGTTCACTAACAAGGCTGTTCGGGAGAGCGTATGGTCGATAGTGGCTGCTTTGCTTTCCACCTACTCCATAACACTGACGGCTCCCCCCTCTAAAATAAGGGTGACTCAACTAGAGGTCGTGTACAACACGTGTACTACGGACTTGTTGCAGAAAAAAGGCCTGGGGGTAGACACATGATGCCAGATATAAAAGCGGTAACACATAGGATAAATACTGTACACAAAGAGCACGAAAACATTCTACAATGATAAAACAATAACACAAAACAGCACAAACAAAATATTTATACACCTATAGTGTCAAACAAAGCCGATACGACCCCAAAATAAGCTCGAATTCTGAACAAGTCCCCAGCAGAGTCGCCAGAGCTGTCACACCCCTTTTTCGACTCCAAAAAAAGATATGTATTTTAAGTTCGAAAGGGTTTTATTATTAAGGTGACAAAAATGAAAAATTCGTTTCGAAAAAAAAGAGGATTATTTACATTATTTTTTTCTTATTCAGAGTTGTCACTTGGCATAATCCGGTGTGCCAAGTCACCTTTGGAAAATCCTTTTCGAAACGGTTTGACTCTAAAAACTGATCCGCGAACAAAGATTCCGGCTAAGGAATTCTGTTGACCGAGGGGAAGGTGTTAGGCACCCCTCGATCCCGTGGTTCGACCACGGTCGCTTGGTGGAGCGTATCGGCTTATTTGACATTACAAATGTACAAACCACATAAACACACAAAACAAGCAAACAAACAAATCACACGAAATTTAAAACAAACCAAAATAATGTTCAGTCCAAATTATACAATCCAAAATAAAAGAGGTGCTGAAATATAAAACCCATTCTATTCTAAAATAATCCTAAAATAAACTCCACCCGACGTTCCGGGCCTTGATCACGAGCCTCCTTTGCGTACATGCTACTTCGGGGCATTCCCCGGATAAATCAATACAAATCCTTCGGGGCATTCCCCGACTAAATGAGTACAATTTAAACTTTTCGTGCCATAAAGTAGAAAGTACCATTCACGCACATATTCAAACACTCCAACAACTCGTTATTCCTAAATTTGCCTACCCGACCTACATTTTCCTACCAAGTTCAACGTATCACAATTCTATCATGTTTAACATTATCAATACATCAAAATTAATCAATATTCATTTTCTCCATTTTTAATCCCCACCTTAATTCATTCTCAACAACGTGATTAACCCATTTCAATACACAATCCACCAATCGAGAATAACAAAAATTCACCAATCATGCTTAGCACATCACACACCTAAATATCACCAACAGTTCACATCAACAAACAAACCACGGTATCGAATCACACGCAATCACAATCACATAAGAATTAAATGAAAGAGAATAAAGAACTGGACCTTAAATTTGAAGCTTTCAAACTCAAAGTTATTCGAATAAAGAGAGTCCGCACCCAGAAACCTCGAGCCGAACCTTAACACCAATAATCCAACTCGACAAATAATGACCCGTTCACCGTCACTTTTCACGTCGTTACTGTTCACCGGTACTGTTCATCGATTACTGTTCACCGGCGCCCTTTTTTTTGTTGTTGTTGTTGTGAGGAAGATTATTTTGTGATTGTTGTTATTGTGGAGAAGATGATGATCAAAGAATGAGTCCCCCCTTTTTCCTCTTAGAATTTTTCTTTTATAATGGGCATGGATTTGTTATGATGTGGGAATTTTGGTGGGTCCCCCATATATTCTTTCTTTGTGGACAAGAAAAAGGAGGGGGATCACATGGCTAGTTAGGGTATGTGGAAGCTTTTGATTGGGTAGGTTGTTAGGATAAGATAAATTAGTTAGAGGTATTTTTTTGTTTATCTTTGTATTTTTGTGGGATATAATTACATGGGGTTGGACACATGGTAGGGTGAACTAAAAATGAATAAAATTAGACTTCGGGAGGGATAAAATTAGGTGTCTACAAATACCACAAAAATTTGAACAAGAAAGGTATTATAAATTACAATAGCAAACAGTTTAAAATAGTAAATTACAACGTCGAAAAAGTATTATAGATTACAATAGTTATCGATGTCATATTAATTAGTATAAAAGAATATTACTTGAAAATTACGTTGAAAGTAGTATAAATCATAATATAATTAACAACTTAAAATATCTAAAACTATATATAATAAATCTGATTGGCTTTCTCAAATATTTCATTAGCAACATATAAATTTAGACAAAAAATAGCATATAATATCCGAAAAGTAGCACATTGGGCTCGTGCTGGCACGAGCTCTGATATCTAGTTTATTAGAAAACATAGTTCTTGAAAAAAGATTCGCATGAACAGAGGATCGATCAATTCGAATTTTCATGAGCGTTGGCGGATTTTAAAGTGTTTGTCAAGGATATTAGTGTATACTATAGGTATTTAAATTTCTATAAAGTTTATTAGTATATACGAATCCTATATGACAATTTGCGTGAGATATCATGTAGGATGCAAGTATAATATTTGTGTATATTTATTTAACTTTATACAAATTTAAATATTTACCTGTGCATATCCAAGTTGGAACACATATATATTAGTTGAGACCAAGTTAAATAGTATATTTATGTATTATACTTTAAAAAATAATATAATATTATGAGAGTGTTTGAAATTCATTATATGTTAATAATATTACAATTTTATTATTGTTTTGCAGCACTAGAACAACAATTGACTCTACATTAGTGATACATCAATTCATTTTGAAACAAGAATTCGCTTTATATATTATTTTGCTAGTGTATCAAAATGATTTACAATCACCTTTTTTTAGTTTGATACGTGTTCAATTTAGGAGTCATGTATTCTATTTTCAGAAGTAAGTTGTTTTATGCTTATCATAAATTGATATGTGCCTTATTTTAGTGAAATCATTCTGTTAAGTGTTTGCCTATATATAGACTTGAAGGTATGAATAAAAATATCAATTTTCAGTCATTATTTTCTCTTTTACATATCTCTTAGTTTTCTTCTTAAGTCTGTAAGAATGGCATCCGAGTTCCGTTATCGTGAGAGGAAAAACAAGTGAGGCAGCCACATATATCTTTCCAAATTAGTCAATTGCTACTGAAAATAATTTTGCGCAAACAGCTATTTCATACTTTGATGTTCATTATGATCATTGAAGCATATTAATGAAAAATTTCATGCGACCCAAGAGTATTGGCAGGTTATTGAATTTGAAATCCAACAATCAGCAGGCACAACTTTGATAGTTGCTCAAAAAGAAGAACTGGAAGGTAGAAAGCTAAAAGACCCAAAAGCAAAGAACAATTTCTTTCAGGCAACTAATTGTTCCATCCTGAAAGCTATTCTTTACAAAACAACTTTCAAGGCTATTAGGATTCCATGAAAAGAAGTGTCAAGGCTCTAGTAAAGTGAAACGTGCATAACTTCAAGTGTTGAGAAAGAATTTTGAAATTCTAAAGATAAAGAAAAGAGGACTAACACCAATTATTGTGTTTGAACCATGAAAATAACCAACAAGAAGTGGTTCCATAGTGAGAAGATAGATGGTGTAGTCATTATGGAGAGGATTTTACACTGTCTGACATCAACATATAATTATGTTGTCTGCTCAATTGAAAAGTCAGAAGATATAAATGAACTATCTTTTGATGAATTACAAAGCTCTTTACTAGTTCATGAGCATAAGATAAACAAAAATTTTGGAGTGATGAAGAACGCGTGAAAGACTTCTACTAATATTTATTCTAGCAACTATAGAGAAAGAGGTAGAGATAGAAGTCAGGAAAGAAGAAGAGGAAGAGGTGATCGTGAAGATAGAAATTTCAGCAGAAATTTCAAAGTCAATACTGATCAATCTTAAAATAAAGGTTGAGACCATGATAAATCCAAGATAGAATGTTATAGATGTCATAAATTTGATCATTATGCATCAGATTTTTACACTAGTCTGCCTAATGATAAAGAAAAAAAGAAAGTGTCGATTTTGTTATAAATAAGAAAATAGAAACTTTGTTAATGATTGTTCATGATGAAATAAAGCACGAACATGATATTTGATATGTAGCTTTTGGATGCAGTAACTATATGTGGAAGCAAATTTTATTTTTTATCTCTTAATGAAAATTTTCATTTTAAGATGAAATTTGGTGGTTGTTCAATTATAAAAATGATGGAGAAAGACGAGATCAGGATTAAAATCAAGAATGATTTTGTGAAAATAATTTCTGATGTGTTGTATTTTTCTGACTTTAAAAGTACTTTACTTAGTACTGATTAGTTGCAAGAAAAGGGTCATGTCATTCCTACGAAGAAGAGCGAGAGTGAAATTTATGATCCTGTAAGAGGAGCTACTTCAATAGTTCAAATAAGCTCCAACAAATTATTTTCGCTAAAGATTGATAGTATTTAATGTTGTTTGATGGTTGAAGTAAAAAATTCTGCATGACTGTAATATTTTCTTTATAGTCACTTGAGTTTGGAGGGTTAAAGACACTCCAACAAAAAAAATGGTCATTAGTCTTCCTCAAATCACTGCTCATTTAGATTTTGTGAAGCATGTGTTGTTAGAAAACAACCACGCACTCAACTTTTCAAAAGAAATTCATGGAGAGCCAAGGATGTTTTGAAGTTGGTTCATTTAGATTTTTGTGGTTCAATATCTAATGTCTATATCTAATGTCGAATGAAGGTTAATGATATTTAATCATGTTTACTAATATTTTTTTTAAGAATTAAATTTATTTTTTGCAAGAAAAATCTGAACCTTTTTTTAGATTTAAAAGTTTCAAAGTTCTTGTTAAAAATAAAGCAGAAAAAGACATTAAGGCTATTTGAACTGATTGTGGTGATGAATATTGTTCAAAAGAATTTAATTTTTTTTGTGTAAAGCATGTCATTTGAAGAGAGCTTACAACTACGTATACACCACAACAAAATGATGTATCGAAAAGAAAAAACAGAATCACCCTCAACATGGTAAGAAGCTTGTTAGAAAGAGGAATCATTCTAAAAAAAATATCAGCAGAATCGGTAAATTGAAGTACTCATATTTTAAATAGAAGTTGAACTTTTTCTATTAAAAATATGACATCGTAGAAAAAATAGAATGAGAGAAAATCAATAGTAGATCATTTTAAATTTTTTGATCGAATGCATCGCGTATGCTTATATCTCAAATAAAAAGAGAAAAAAACTTGATGATAACGTTGAAAATGTGTTTTTCTTGGTGTAAGTGAGTTTTTCAAAGCATACAAACTGTTTAATTTATTAACAAAAAAAATGTTATCAGAAGGAATGTTATGTTTGATGAGGAAGACATTTGTGATTGGAGTAGGGAGCAGCCTACCCAAATCCTCTATGATAATGACACTGAATAGGAGCAATTTTTGACACCCTGCACGTTGAAAATTCATCAGATTCAATTTCTACAACACCATCAGCAAAAGTTGTAGCAAATGAAAAAGCAAGTCAAATTATTGAGCGTGTTAGAAGAAAGCCTACTTGAATGAAAGGTCATAAGATAACTGAAATTGAAGTTTTAGTTACTCACTTTGCTTTGTTTTCAAATTGCAATCCTACCTTCTTTGAGATTGTTGTGAAGGGTAAAAATAAAGAAAAACAATGGACGATGAAATTGATGCCATTGAACAAAATGCTATTTGGGAGTTATTCGATCTTCGAAATGAACAAAAGCTTATTAGAATGAAGTGGGTGTTCAAAATAAAGTTGAAGAAAAACGGCAAAATGAACAAGTAATAGACATGTTTAGTGGCTAAGAGATACAAACAATAATATGAGATTGATTATTCAGTAGTAGTTTCTCTCGTTGTTAGGCATAATACAATTAGATTGATTATCACATTAGCAACTCAGAAGCCTTGGTCTATTTTTCAGTTACATGTCAAATTGTTGTTCTTGCCTGAGTGCTTAAAGGAACAATTATTTATTGAATAACCTCATGATTATGTTTGAAGAATTTAAGAAGTCGATGAAGAGATACAAAATGTCCTTATCAACATACATTGTTTATGAAGATTGGGGATCAAGAAAAGATGCTCATTATTTTTTTGTATGTTGATGATGTTATTTTTACTGAAAATTGTGGTATCATGTTTGAAGAATTTAAGATGTCGATGATGGATGAGTTTGAAATGTCCGACTTTGAATTGATGTAGATTGATGTATTACTTTCTTGGCATAGAAATAGTGCAATCGAATAAAGTAATTTTTATCTCTCAAAATAAATATGTAGAGGAAATTCTGAACAAATTTCAAATGATGGATTGTAATTCAGCTAACATTTTCACTGAACTTGGTTTGAAGCTACAGAAAGATCATACTGAAAGAAAATTGACAACACACTTTATAAATAAATCATGGGTAGCTTGATGTATTTCACTGCTACAAGGCGTAACATAAGTAATTTGTGACTTTAATTAGCACGTACATGAAGAATCCCATAGAAATGTCGGTGTCGACAGTCAAGAGAATTCTCTGTTACTTGCAAGGAACAAGAGATCCTGAGTTATTTTATAAAAAGAAAGAAAAGTTCAATCTTCTTGGGTATACTGATAGTAATTATGTTGATAATCGAGATGGTAAAAATAGCACTTCAGGTTGTGCTTTTATGTTTGAATTTGATTTTATTTCATGTTCAGCTAAGAAGCAATCAATTGTCATTTGTCTACTAGGAAAGTCGAGTTTATTGTTGTAACTGCTTATGTTTGTCAGGTTGTTTGGTTGAGGAGACTTCTAGAGGAGTTGAAATTCAAGCAATAAAAAACTACCAAGATTTTTGCAACAATAATTCAACAAGTCAACGATTTAAGAATTCGATGCTACATGAAAAAATCAAGCACATTAATGTGAAGTTTTATTTCTTAGGAGATGTTAGCAATAATGGAATAACTTATCTGATTTACTATAAGAGTGAAGATCAGGTTGCTGTCATTCATGAAACTTAGAAGGCTACTAGGCATCTGCACAATTAAAGATGTATACTGACTATTAGGAAATATCAGTTTAACGGGAAACTGTTCAAATTTTAGAACGTAATTTTCTTTTACTAGTTGACCTAATTTTTAGAATTGTGATTTTTTTTAAGTTGTATCTATCGCATATTGTTCTGATTTCTAGGAATTAGTGGAGTCATGTGTTATGTTTCTTTTAGGAGTCATGTGTTCTATTTTTTAAGAATAAGTTATTTTATACTTTTTATGGACTGATACATGCCTTGTTTTAGTAGAACTATTTCATTAAGTGTTTGTCTACATATAGGCTTGAAGTTATGAATAAAATATCAATTTTCAGTCATTATTTACTCTCTTTAACAATAATTATATATCATTTGAAAGATCTATCTTCTGCTTGAAATAATATGATTCCATATACAAGAGTTGTAAATTATTTTCTTAAAGCTCATTGTCTTCACCATAAATGATTTGCTTGCTCTGAAATAACCCGAATCAATATGACAAATTCACTTCATGGAATCTGCCTATACAATCTCTTGAAGGTATGAATGGCGATTTAGATTATATTAATTTTTATCATATTTATTTTTATTCATAAATTATAGAAATTCATAACGAAAATAAGAATAAATATATAGTCAAATTTATCTACAGTTGCAACTTTGTCTGAAATTTTCATAGTTGTTATAGAGGGATGCTGTTATATATGTATACTAACATTTGATGTTCAGGTCTCATTTAGCTGTTATAAACTAAAATATGCAAAATTAGAAAGAGCATGAATTTAAAAAGGGCAAATATTAGTAGCCCTTTCCCCGTGAAATTATGAAATGGTTGACACCATTTTAAATACAAAATTTTCTTTAAATTAGATATTCACACTTGAAATTTACTGTGTGCATGACATTAATAATGATTACCATAAATATTTTGGTATTTTATTTTATACAAAATATATTTTTTACAAAATATTATTACATAATATTTGAGTATGTTGTTATAGAGAGGAGTATGTTGTTATAGAGAGATAATTTTATAAAGAGTGTATCGCTATAATAAATGTGATTGTTGTTATAGATAGAATGTTGTTATAGAGAAATAAAATCTAACATAAAAAATTGATTCCGGAGAAAATCAGATCGCTATAGTAAAATATTGTTATAACGAGGTGACGTTATAGAGAGGTTTGACTGTATAAGTCTGTTCACATTTTTGTGGAGCTTGTCAAAGGTGCAAAACAAGATCCCCGTGAGACCTTCGTGCTCTTGTGGAATATTTTCTATAAGATATAAACCAAATAAGTTTTACTAGCTTATAAGAGGGAGTTCACCGGCTGAAGCAAGCCGCAGGTCGACATGCTTGTTTGTGCTGCTTGCTTCAATCATGATTTTACTGTATCACCCCTAACTAATTATTATAAAATATTAACATATTAGAAAATTAATAATATTTAATACAAACAAGTAAAATAGATCATTCTGACATGTTTGTTTCAGCCATTTCTCCCCTAATTAATTATTATAAGTTATCTAAGCATTAAAAAATTAATAATATTTAATAAAAAAGATAAATAGACATAAAATGATAAATTAACTCTTGATGTTTTAAACTAACTTGACGTCTTATATGAGACTCACTTAAATTTTTTTCACAAGTATTTTTTTATAGTAATTTTGTCATCGCTTCTAATTAGTTATTACAGGTTATTTAAGACATGTCTGCGTCGTTGCTTCAATTGTGATTTTATTATATGACCCCTAATTAAGTATTATGAGAAAATTGAAGGAAAAGTGTCTTTTAAGTCTTACATGAAGGATTGGTGACATTGACCAACAGATAGGGTCAAACATTATTAGGAAACTAGATCAAGTTAATTGCGGACTTGATAAATATTTTCAAAACTTTCTAATCTTTTCAAAAATACAAATCAACCCAACCCACACCCTCTTCAATCCAAATCAACCACTCTCTTCTCCCTCTCGACAGCTTCTCTCAACTCTCTCCCAACCAACAGTTCTGCAAAATTTCTTCCTTCAACCTTCGATGACTTCTACCTCCGACGACAAATAGTTGGGCTTCGAGTTCCCCTCTTCAATTCAATTAACATGTCTCTCATCCCTCTCTCGATAACTTCTCTCAACTTTTTCTCAACCAACTGTTCTGCAAATTTCTCATTTCAATCCTCAGCGACTTCAATATCAGACTACAAATAGTTGGTCTTCGATTTCCTTTTCGACTTCAATCGACGTGACAGCCTTGCTCTTCGGCCACAACAGCTTCGAATTCTTCATCGCTCTTTTTCTTCTTTCACAGGTAAAAATTTATGGCCTTTTTAATTTTGAAGAAAATGAGGAACTTGAGCCAACTTCTCTTATATTATTGGTTAATAATTTTAATATTTGTTGCACTAATTTGAAATGCGGTCTAAATAAAATCTTAATTTCTGGTATTTCTTCTCTTTTCGAAGTAAATTATAATATTTTGTTGTTTGTTGCATTTTTTTGAAGTTTGATTTTTATTGTTTGTGTTTATAAAAACAAAAGGACAATTTGGTTTGATTTGTTCTGTTCTTGTTCCTGGTAAAAATGGTGAAATTGTTGTTTTTTGTTTAACAAAATCGTGCTACTGTTTCCTCCGACAGATTACCCATCTGGTGCAACATATTAACCATCTGATGCAACAGATTTATCATATGATGCAACAAATCAATCATCTGATGCACCAAAGGAACCATCAAATTATAATTCTGATGCAACAGATTAATAATCTGATGCAACAGATTAAATATCCGATGCAACAACTTTACCATATGTTGCAACAGATTAAGCATCGGATAAAAAATCTGATATAACTAATTAACCATCTGGTGCAATGGAAATGATCCGATGCAACAGATGAACCTCCTATTGGATAAAATCCTACCAACTCTTCCTACAGGAAAAGTCCAAGACTTGATTTTTCCAACTGATCATTCATCTTCCGCAATAGACGACTCTATGTTGGAAGAAATCTTAACAATATTGACCGTTGATAACTGTTCCAACAGATCACTTATGTGTTGCAATAGATGTGTGACCTGTTGCACAGACCATTCATCTTTCTCAACAGATGAGTGATATGTTTTGTATTATCGCAAAAGATTACTCAGCCATTGCTATGAATTATTTAACTGTTCCAACAGATCACTCATATGTTGCAACAGATGATGTCACAATAGTTGTGTGATCTGTTGAACAGACTATTCATTTGTCTTAAAAGATGAGTGATATATTTTATATTGTTGCAACAGATTACTCATCCGCTGTAACAGTTTGGTTATATGCTGCAACAGATATACTACCTGGTGCAACAGATTGGTGATCTGTTACAACTATTATTTTACTGTTTTGCTTGTTTGATTTACTGTTATCCTTTTTTAACGATCCATTAATCAACAATAATATATTATTTTATGTTCCTGTTAATTTTAGATAATATGGTTCCCAAAAGAACAAAAACCAAATCAAGTCCAAGTAAAGGAACAAGTGAAACAGCTAGGCTACATCTACCACTCTATGAGCTTGCTTTACAAGCGTTATCTCAATCGGGAGCAGAATATGATGAACACGGGGAGGAGGAATGCTTCAAAAGAGATGATGCAGATGCTAATAGCCCTTCCACCGAAGAGCTGGTCAAAACCTTCAGTATTGACCGTTATCCTGTGAGAATGCAGTGCGATGGTGCCGCAGATTTAACGGGTGATTTCGTGGTTAAGTCAACCATGGAAAAATCTTTCGACGCCTTCAAAAAAATACTTCGAGAACAAAAATTGGATTCTTATTTTAGGGACAACTGCTTTGGGAAATATCTTGATTGACCGGAGAACAACAATGCTCGTTTCCAAATGAAAATGGTATATAAACTTCTCAAGCGTAGATTTATGTATGAAAACAAAGATAAGATGGATGAGGTGTGGATAAATTACTGTGGCATGCTTGTTTGTTTTGGTTGGAAGGAGTTTGCCATAGTTACTGGACTAAAATGTTATCCTTCTTCTCAAGTTATACCTATTCTAACCCAAAAAAAACACTCCGCACACCCAGAAAAAGTCAAAGGCAAGTCGTGTGATCGTGATGACCTGGTGTCCATTGTTGGTCCAAGCTTCAAAAACAAAAATTTGACAAAAGCATTGAAAGGTAAAGGACTTTCAAAGAAGCACAAGCAGTCATTATGCTTGGTTTGGTTTGTACAGAATATTCTTTGGGCGAGAGACATTAACAACAACATAAGCCTCGGTTTAATAAAGCTCTCCGAGGATCTTGAGGCATTTAACAGCTATCCATGGGGGTATGAAAGCTTCAAAATGACTGTCAAATATTTGTTGACTCCGTTAGCGCCAAAGACTGACAACTTATATGGCTTTCCATGGGCTTTCATGGTAAATGTTTTTTTCTTCTATTATGATATCATTTATTTTTTCCGCTCAATAATGGTTTTGATTTATTGGCGTTATTTTATAGGCTTGGGCGTTTGAAGCCATTCCTTATTTGAGACAATAAGTGAACTACCAGGAAGGAGTTTCCTGTCCAAGAATCTTGAGATGGTTGTCGGTCAAAGCTGATAAAAATGTAAAATTTCTTGATCTCTTCAACCCCCTGAAGGATGCAGTAATTATAATTAATTTTTTCTTTTAATTAATGTTTTTTTAATGATCTAATCATCATTCTAATATACGTAATGATTTATGTTAGAATGTGCATCCGTCGCTAGTTCCGACTAATTGAGAGTTGAAGATGCCATTTTTTCTTACTTTACGGTCTGTGCAAACTTTGTCGGACCCTAAGGTCATCGACAAAATAAAAATAGAATTGTTTGGAGCAATAACCATTATAAGAAAAACAATTTTGGAGGGTGGGCATGTTGTTGTTGATGGAGCTGTTGGTGGTGGTAGTGGTGCTGCTGTTGGTGATAATGATGCTCCTCTTACAGTATTTAAAACAAACCATTATGAGTATGATCATACTGGTTATACAGATTTTGCCTCTCCCAGCTAATGTTCTGCATGTAAATGTCAAGACTGCAGGGAGAAACATGATGTAGTGATTAATGCTATTAATGCATTAACTGCTTCTGTAAAGGAATTGACATCTAAGAGGGGTCTCATTCCATCAAAGAGGATTTTATTTCCATCCGCTCCATTAGAGATTAGGGCTAAGAGGAGAAGGAGAGTGATTTCCAGGGAATTATCAGGCATCTAAAAAAGCAAAATTACAACTCCTCTGTCTGTGTGTTGCACTGAGAAACATACAATGTCTAAAGGAGAGCAGCACGAGCTGAAGAAGGTGAATATATTATATTTCTTTCAATTGACAAAACAAACAGACACATATCTATTTCAACAGATGACACATCTGCTGAAAATTATCAAACAGATATATACATCTGTTGCAACAGTTGACTAACCTGTTGCACCGGATACTTTATCTGGTGCAACATATGTCTCGTCTGTTTTAGCAAATCAAACAGCTCTTCGTATCGCTTTTATTTTTACCAACAGACGACCTATCTGCTGCAACATATGATTCAGATGTTGCAATGGATGGTTCATCCGTTGGAAATTATCACACAGGGTCTTTCTTATGTAGAAATTTATCCCAACAGTTAATTCATTATTGCAATAGAAATATAATATGCTTGGGATAATTTAAAACGGGAGGAAGACCTGTTTGATTTGCTAGAAGAAATAAGTTATCCATTTCCATTTTGTTGTTTCTCCATGATTAGCATTGACCAATTCTGTCTTTTCAGGTGGATGTAGAAAAAGCTACTGCTGAACAACATTGACAATATGCTACTCTTTTTATGAAAATACGGAGAACAGAAAGCGCAGAAACCGTACGCAAACGACAATAAAGATCCACGACGAGCAAAGCCGAGTTTCATAGCACCGGATAAAGAACAACTTGTCCATACTGAGTAGATCTTTATAGCTTGAGCCTGTCAAAGAAATCCTTGGCAGTATACTTAAATTGTTGTTGATGTATTTGTTGAGATCTGTACCTATAACAATTTTTTTACATTTCATTTATTCGTTGACTTATTTCAGCTAATTTATGAAGGCTTCGATTGATTTTATTTTGTCTACGAATTTTATTTATTCCTTAGATTTGAACTTATTAATTGAAAAGAAATACTAGATTCAAATATTGCAACAAATAATGTATCTGTTGCAACAGACAACACATCTATTGAAAAAATCAAATGGATTTAGACATATGTTGCAACAGGTAGGTAATCTGTTGGAATTTATCAAACAGGTCTTCCCACTATTGCAATAGATGGACTTTAGATAAAAACATCGAGATAATGCAATAGATGACACATCTATTGGGAAAAAAAGAATAAATTTAGACATATGTTGCAACAGATGGACTTTATCTGTTGCAACAGGCGACACATCTATAGGAATAATCAAACAGATTTATACATATGTTGCAACAGGTAGGTTATCTATTGGAATTTATCAAACAGGTCTTTCCATTGTTGCAACAGATGGACTTTAGATAAAAACATCGAGATAATGCAACAAATGACCAACCTATTACAACAGATAAACTATATGTCAGAACAGGTAGGATAACTGTTACAACGGACGGAGAATCTGTTGCATTATAAAAATTCAACTTTTGTTGGACATAAAAAATTGCCACTACGTGTAAAAAGGTTAAAGTGAATTGAATTAAAATAAAAAAGGCGCAACCCATCGACAGTGTTCAGTTCAAACACCTAAAATAAAATAGGCATCAAGTAGACATGTTCATTTTAAACACGTAAAATAAAATAGGCATCAAGTGTGTCAGTGTCAGTCTGGCACATTTCGCTGACTTGCCGACACTTGGCCCCCAACGGTCATTCCCCCCCCATTGTCTTATATATTCATCTTCCTCCTAAAATTTAACCATAAATTCCCAAATCATCTTCTTCATCGTCATCTTCTTTTATCTATCCAAATTCTTCAAATTATTACTTTCATTTTTTTCAACTGACCTGACAATGTCGAGCGCATCTTTCACTATTTTTTGTGATAAAGATTTTTGATATTGTAAGTGCGGTCATGAAGCTCTGTTAAAGACTTCTTGGACTCAACAAAATCCGGATTGTAGTTTTTTCACTTGTAAGATTTCAAAAGTAATTTTTTTTTATTTAATTAGTTGATTAATTATTGACTTGTAATTGTTTTGTAATTGTGTTCTCTTTTTTATAAAAATCGGGTGGATGCGATTACTTTTATTGGTATAAAGAACGACACCCTTCACAAGCAAATCGTGTAATCTGGGGTTTGTTGAACAAAGTCAAGGCTTCTGAAGAGAAACAAAATTGAGCAAGAAGATACTACATTGTTGTCGTTATTGCTACTGGTTTGGTGTTGTTGGGCACATGGATATTCAAGCCTAATTGCTGAAATTTTCATGGTGGTGTGTGTATTTGTTATTGGTTTGTTGTTGACGGGCACATGGATATTCAAGCGTAACTGTTAGAAAATATCAAAAAAAATTAGGCATATGTTGTAAAATTTAGGTCATCTGTTGGAAATTATCCAACAGGTCTTCCCACTGTTGCAACAGATTAGACTTAGATTATTAGATTATTCATAAAAATAACATCGGCGTAATGCAACAGATGACCAACCTATTACAACAAATAAATTATTTGCCAGAACGAATTAAAGATATTTTACAACAGATTGACAATCTAATCTATTGCATTATAAAAAACTTAACTTTCATCAGAGAAAAATTATTGTCACTACATATACATGTAATAAAGTGAAGGGTGACTTGAAATTAAAAATTTCTATTTCACATCAAGCATTCAGTTAGTACCCTATAAGCCCAGACCTCTTGCAGGTTTGCCACAGTGTTGTCGCATAGAAAAGTCATTGGCTCGGCCATTTCTGTGCCGGTCAGCAAACATTCGACGTGTGCAAAAGTGTGTGAGCCACTCGCTTTAGCGGCATCATCTTTTGGAAGGATCATTCCCTTGTTTCGACCTTTAAAATCCCATGATTTCTTCATCAACACTTCCTTTGGCAAATGATTCATTAGTTTACTCTCCCTCAACAAGATGGGCAACAACACCATCAGTGGATCCCCGAGAAGAAAAGGATTAAAATCATCGATGAGAGGTACGTTGGAGTCATAAATAGTGATCTTTCCCTCCTCGAGTAGTATCTCAACAGCCCGATAATGCATGTCGTTCACGCTAATGACTGTAAGAATCCTTTTTGCCTCGGTCCAGCTCTTGCTGTGTGGATTTGGCCTATCCCCTCTAACATATCTTAACGTTTCTTCTTCATCCAAGACCAACGTAGAAACTAGGAAATCAAGTCCCACGCCAAGGGCAGACGCCTCTCCATTGAGTTTATAGTACCTATCCTTGAGCTTCTTGCAGAAGTCGAGGTCCATTATCCTATCGGCAGCGTCATAAGCTTCTCGGTACGTTAATTGTCTTTTCCTCATGAGGCAGAGAATTATGTCAACATGCTGTGAGATAAGAAGTTAATTTTAAAATAGGTTAGTAATTGTAAAGTTGCAACGGATGGTCCATATGTTGCATAGGGTTCTCTGAATCAATAGTCCAACGCAACTTATGCAACAGATGGATAATAAGTTGCAACAGAACGACAACCAGTTGCACCAGTATACCCAGCCGTTGTAATAGATGTGAAATTTGTTGCGTAGATTCTTCTTCATGGGGTAGATTAGAAGGGCTAGGTTAGGAAAAGTAAACTTGTCTTGTCCTCGTACGGCATACGCATATCATTCATAGTTTGGAAGTCTTGGGGGGCAAAGGAAGGCCTGGGGTAATCTGGTGCGCCTGGCTTGGCATTCTTGGCCTGTCGCAGATCCCTCTTCTATTTGGCACCAAGTTCCGCGTATATGTCCACCTTCTTGATTGGCCCCTGAACTTCAAAAACTTTTGGAGAGGGACAAATTACAATTTCTTTTGATTTTCAAGCGGAGAGTACGTCTCTAATTGCTCTTTTCTTTCTCCTAACCAGCGTTGTAGGAGTGTGTGGCTCTCTCACCTTCTTGGATGGTATGACATACCTCTTGTATTTGAATTCATCGATAGCTTTAGAGATAGACTCTACTTTTTCAAAGAGTTTATCATGTCTGTCCTTGCACTCATCGCATTCGCAACGAGAATATGAGGGTGAAAAGGGGTGAGAGAGACCTATGTAAGAGAGAAAAGTGGTGTTTTCAAACATATTTATTCTTTCTTGAGAATCAACATGCTCATTATCACAAGTGGTAGCAGCATCAGCAAGCCTGCCACCAACACCAACAACTCCACCAGAAGAAGCACCCGGATCTGCCTTAGTAAAAAGTTGGTCATGAAGAGCCTCAACATTAGGCTGACCTTGCCTAACTTCTCTTCTTATGGTTGTTGCTCCATACAATTCCTCCTTTATTAACACCACCGTTGGGTCTGCAATAGTATCAACATAACCTAGAGTAATATAAGAAGTCATCACCGACTCCTCCTCAGTAGGCACGATCCATCGATGCACAACCTATAAAAAAGAAAAAAAAGACAGATGCATTTAAATCATATAATATAATAATTTTCACAGTTGGGCTACATTTTAAAAAAAGACCCATCTGTTGCATAGTTTGCAGTATATGGTTAAAATCCATTTGAGTCTGGTTCAGAGAAACAGAGCAACACATGAATAATCTAATGCAAAATATCAATCATCTGTTGCAAAAGCTGCACAAGACGGGTAATCTATTATGCAACAGATGATCTGTACATCACAACAGATGAATGATATGTTATCAGATTAAACATCTGTTGCATAATTTGCAGTAGATGGTTAATCTTTTAGGAGTCGGGTTCAGAGAACCAAAGCAACAGATGGGTAATATGATGTAAGATATACCCCGTCGCAACAGATGTCCCATCTGGTGCATCAGATATAACATCTGTTACACCAGATATAACATCTGTTACACCAGATATAACATCTGTTCAATATCTTTCTTATCTTTGAGTAGAATTATTTTATTCGAAGAAGACGTACTGCATCATCCGGAGGGTTAAAGAGATCAGCCTCCTTAATATTGGTGTTGCTCTTTGCAGCCAACCTCCTAAACATCCTTGGATGAGAAACCTCATCCGGGTAATCCATTAACTGCTTTCGGAGAGAAGGAATGGCTTCAAATGCCCAAGCCTAAAAAATGTAAACAAGAAGCAAGCAAAACCAATCATAATAACTATATTCAATATAAATTAATGGATGAGTAAAATTAGTGATTAATTTTACCATGAAAGTCCAAGGAAAGTCGTATAATGTGGTCGTCCCTGAGGATAGCTTTGTCAGTAAATATTGGACAGTCAAGTAGAAGTTGTCATATCCCCAAGGATAATTGTTGAATTTATCAAAATCCTCAGCACGCGCCAACAAATCATCTTCTATGACCTTGTTGACGTATCTTGCCAATATAACCGAATGGTTTTATTCTATACCATAAGTTCAGAAGTACTGCTCTGGTATGGTTTTATCCTCGAGATTTGTCAACAAATCCGATGCTTTGTAGCCACGTCGAGCAATGTCAAACAACCCATCTATTTTTCCTTTGCATTTTCTTGCCTTGGATCTTTTGCAGGGTGGTGGTCCTTCTGGATGATGGCATCTAAGGCCCGTAACTATGGCAAACTCTTGCAAGCCAAAACAAACAGGCATGCCACAGTAGTTGATCCAGATTTCATCTATCTTCTTTTTGCCCCCTCCTCCGAATCTTTATCATCCCCCGCGTACTTGATCCTGCGCTTGAGAAGACCATATACCATCATCATAGGAAAACAGATATGGGCAGAGGGGTCCTCAGAAAGCTCAAGAAAGCGTCCAAAATAGCTTTTCTTAAAAAGTCCGCCTATGTTTTCGTTCTTCATAATTTTCATAAAATGTTCAAAAAAATTCCCCATCTGACATTTAAGTACAATTTGACCAGTTAGTTATTTTCCTTCTGGGTCATTTATAAGCATTGTAACTTGAAACCTGTCAATACAAAAAGTTTTGACGGGATCATGCTGGGATGTCGATATTAACTCACGCCCTGTCGGTGATCCATTATCATCATGTTGATGATCATCCTCTTTCTCTTTCTGACTCTCCAATTCCTCCTCTTTCTCACTTTCATTTTCTTTATCACCATCTACGGACCCTTGTCCACCTCCCTCAACATTGTTTTCATATCTCTCCTCAGCTTTACTTTTCCCTGACTGAGATTGTTCAGGAAGCTCCTCCGAATCCCTATGTACTATAGCCTTTTTTTTGAGTGGTCAGACGTTGATCCACTTTCACTTTCTTTTCTTTTGGGAGACATGTTTTACCTACAGACAAAGAAAAACAAAAATTACATTACAGTTGATGTATGCATAGATTTTTAAAAATACATTACAAACACCACGAATACTGACACACCAACAACCACCACTACAAACACCACCAACCAATGCCAACAAACAAACAAACAAACACCACGAATACCGACACTACCGTAAACACAACCAACCAATGCCACCACTGGTGCCACCACGACGACCACAAACACAACCAACCAATGCCACCACCGGTGCCACCACGACGACCACAAACACCACCACCACCAACACCATCCAACTATACCACAATAGTCAACAGAACACTGCGACAGAAACTAGGGATTTCTTGAGTTCTTCCTATGATTTTACCATCAAAAATCAAAATTGTAAACCCATTCTCGAAGATAATACAACTAAAAGTTTTATTTTTCATCATTAACTTAAAAAATCTTATTTTAAAAAAAAAACAAAAAACAAATATAGAGCTCTTCTCGAACTCTGTTGCCTACGAAGACAAAGAAAACGACTGATACAAACAAGAATGAAGTCGAAAATAACACCTATGTGGTCGAAAATGAGAAAAAAAGTGATCTGTTGTGGAGTGTTGAGCAAATTTGTTGAGTAGTTGTTGTCTGTACTGTATTGTTGAGTGAGAATGAGAGAGAAAGAGCCAGACCTTGAGATTTGAAATGATGAAACGTTTTGTATGGGTTGATTTGTATTTTGGAAAAGAATGACAAGTAGTTTTGAAAATGTTAATTTGGTCCGAAATGATCTTAATTACTTTTAAAATCATAAAATATATGCGTAATTTTTAACCCTCTCATCATGCAATTGCCGAAAGGGTAATTCAATTGAAATTGTATAAAAATAATTGAAGTTGTAGTTGACCGAGTACTCTAGGAGGTGACCCTGAAAACACTCACCCCTGGTCCTAGATTAATCAATTTAGGTACTATTAGTCTAATATATGAACTCAATTGAAATTGTAAAAAATAAATGTTCAATATGTTGCGTCAGATTTCTCATCTGTTGTAAATTATCAATCAGATTAGGTAACAATATATTACGAATCTGATGTAAATTATCAAACAGATTAAGTCATTTATTGCTACAGATTACTCATCTGTTGTAAATTATCAATTAGACGCTGCCATCTGTTGTGGCTGATGCTATGAGAACTCACCCCTAGTCCTAGATTAATCGATAGTTTACCCTATGAGAACTCACCCCTAGTCCTAGATTATTCAATTAAGGTATTAGTACCCTAGTCCTAGATTAATCAATTAAGGTATTAGTCTAACATATGAGGTAGTAAGAATCGGTTCAGCTCAGAGTGATCGATCGACGATCCTGTCGGGAGAAACTCAGTACCGTCTCATTATTCAATTGACAGAAGACTCAATTGAAGTTGTAGTTGACCCTATGAGAACTCATCCCTAGTCCCAGATTATTCAATTAAGGTATTAGTTGAACATACGAGGTAGTAAGAATTGGTTCATCTCAGAGTGATCGATCGATGACTCTTGTCGGGAGGAATGCAGTACCGTCTCATCATGCAATTGCCAAAAAACTCAATTAAAGTTGTAGTTGACCCTTTGTGCTCATTCATCCATCCCTAATTCCACCTAGATCAATGTAGGTACTATTATTAATCTTAACATTAAGTTAATGAGAATACATTTCAACTCAGAGTGATCGATCGACGACTCGGGTCGGGATGAACGCAATACTAACACCATGCAAATGCAACGACTTAATTGGATTTGTAGTTGACCCTGTGAAATCATTCATTCATCCCTCGTTCCACCTAGATCGATGTAAGTACTATTATTAATCTTAACATTAAGTTAATGAGGAGCTCATTCTTTCATCCCTAGTTCATCCTAAATCAATTGCAATGAAATCTGTTGCAACAAACAACTGAGTTGTTGGAGAATTTCAAACAGATAACAATATTTGTTGCAACAGATGACATTTCTTATTTAATTATCAAATAGACATTTGCATTTGTTATGACGGATGACTGAGGTGTTGGAAATTTTCAAACAGATATTGATATATATTGTAACAGATGACGTTTCTGATTTAGTTATCAAATGACATTTCCATCTGTTGTCACAGATGACTGAGCTGTTAGGATTTCTCAAACAGATATCTAAATCTGTTGCAACAGATGACATGTCTGTTTAAAAGTCTTTTTGTTTTCTTTTAATTTTAAAGCAAGCTACTGTCCGAGTAGATAAAGTAGTAGTACTACTAAAGGCGGTAAAAAAATTTTCTTGGATAACTCAAAAATCTCATTGAGTAGTCTTGTCTTGTATTTTCAATGTCACCCATTTTCTTTCTCGTGCCCCTCAAATTATTAGTGAATATTAATTAATGAATATTGAAACCCCTAATACTTCTTCCGTTTCATATTGACTTGGCACTCCCATCAAGAAAATATTAATTAGGGGTTTATTTTACTACCAAATTAGCCTTATTAATTATGCTTTGAAAATATAAATTTGAATAAATACACTTTATTTAGTCATTTAATATTAAGGGTAGAACATCTAGAAATTAGAATTATCTCATCTCTCCCCTCCTCTCCTGCAGCCCTAAATCTCTCATCTTTTTTCTTTCTATCCTCTTTAGGGTTATCACTACCTTTTTTTCTCTCCTCTTTCTCAAAAATTTTCGTTCGAATCTAAACCGATCGATATCCATATCTTAGATTCCTCGACTGAAATTGCTGTTTTGACCCCCTTTTGACATTAAGGTATGATATGATTCACTATTGCTCTTTCATTCTCATCTTCTTCTTGCAACTTTATTTACATTTTTTTGTTTATTTAATTACCATTTTCCCATATCATATTTATTTAAAAAATTTGAAGGAACTTTTAACTATTGAATAAACATACCGAGAATTTTTATTATAAGATGTGAAAAAAGTCATCTGTTGGGAGAATTTTAAAAGCCTTGTTGGCAGTATCATTTTTTTTTATGTATTTTGTTTGTTTCTTTGTTGTTGATGCTGTTATTGATGTTGTTGGTGGGGTTGGCATTGTTGGAACTTATGGTGTGGTGTTGTTGGTGGGGTTGGCATTATTGGAACTTGTGTTGTAGTGTGGTTTAGACGGTGGGTGCTTCTTAGCTTAAAAATAGTGGAGTCTGAACAATCAACACAAGGAGTAAGGGAGAAAAAAATAAAAAGTTTAAAGTGAATAAGAAGAGAAGAGTTGGTTACCAAAATTAAAAAAATATGTGTTGAGTGGGAATTGAACTCAAGACCAAAAGAAATAAATAGCCTTAAGCACCCATAAACAACAACTAGGCTAACCAAACAACTCTTACTATGGGTGCTCACTGATTAGATTATATACATTTTTTCTTTATTTCCACATACATATATAAAGTTCGATACAAGTTCAATCTGTGCTCGCGCACCCGGAGGACTCTATGTGGGTCCGTCCCTTGTTTTTTATGGTGTTGGAACATAGGATGCATGCTTCTTTGTTGTTGATGATGTTGTTGGAACAAATGTTGTTATTTTCTTTGTTGTTAATGTTTGTTATTTGTTGTTTGTAGTTTATGTTGTTGATGTTGCATCAGACGGAGCAACTAATGGAACAAATCAAACCACCAGCAAGGCTGCTATGTATTCCAACAGACTCCATATCTGTTGCATCAGACTCCATATCTGACGCAAACTATCCGGGATTTATGTGTTGTGTATGTTAGTGTTACTTAAATAAAACTGGTGACTTTATTAATATGTAAATTAAAAAAAAATGAATCTAAATACAACATTTTATCTTTTTGTTATATTTTTGAAAGAGACAGATTGGTAATCTGTTGCAAAATATATTCCACCTGTCAGATAACTTACAACATATGGACAATCTGTTGCAATAGATGGATATATCAGTTTGCTTTTCCATCAGCTGTGGCATCTGTTGGAACTTGCTAGTCATCTGTTTATTCAATTTCATCGAGAGCAATAGATTTTTCTAAACACTTCTTGGCCAAACTCAATTTTTGCTCTTGGATTGCTTTTTTTTTTTCTTTGCATCCTTTAAGCTGACCTCCAAATTCAATTTTTGCCCTCAATCCAATAGCAAAATGTTAGTTTGGTTGAAGGATGCAAAGAAAAAAAAAGAAACAATCCAAGAGAAAAAATTGAATTTGGCCAAGAAGTGTTTAGAAAAATCTATTGCTCTTGATGAAATTGAATAAACAGATGACTAGCAAGTTGCAACAGATGCCACAGCTGATGGAAAAGCAAAATGATATATCCTTCTGTTACAACAGATTGTCCATATGTTGTAAGTTATCTGACAAGTAGAATATATTTTGCAACAGATTACCAATCTTTCTCTTTCGGAAATATAACAAAAAGATAAAATGTTGTATTTAGATCCCTTTTTTTCTAATTTACTTATTAATAAACTCATCAGTATTATTTAAGTCACACTAACACACACAACACATAGATCCCGGATAGTTTCAGCAATATTACATTAAATCCTGGATAGTTTGCTAATTACATCTTATCCCGGAATTTCAAATTGTGATACATATATGCACTAGTGATACATATGTATCACTAGTATATACATATGTATACAGTAGTGATACATATAGCATATGTATCACTAGTAAATATGAATCCGGAATTTTATGTAATTTTTTAAAACATTAAGGGATATTGTGTCATATGGTATCTTAAATATGGGATTTGTGTAATTTTTCCTTTTAAGGAATATGAACAGTCGTGGCTTTTTGTTTGACTAAGTCCAGTCCCTTCCAATTCTCAATCATTTTATAAATAGGTCCCTCCGACCTCCTCACTCACTCTCACTCACTCTCGTTCATTCTACTATACTTGCAATACTAATATGTCAGATCCAGATTCGTAAAAGAAGGTTCATATCGAGTCCTTGTAGGAACTTCAAAGGCAGTTTGATGAACTCCAGAGGGATTTCGCCGACTTCCGAGCTAGGCTGAGGAGGACCCTGCTGTTGCCGGATGAAAATTGTCAGGTTGACAATAATAATAGTAATAATAATAATAATAATAATAATAATTAGGTTATGTTTTTTCTTTCTTTTAGCGTATGTATTTCCCTTTTTTATATCCGATCTACCTATAAGGGATTCAAAAAAATCCATGTATATGTTTGGTTTGGTTTGGTTTGGTTTGGTTTGGTCGATTTTGAATTTTTAATTCTTTTTCAATATTTAATTATAATTCTATTTATTCCCTATTCAAAACATGTCGGCGGTTGGAGTTAGGGATATGGTCATGATGAGAAATTCTCCTAAAAATAGTTTGTTAATAAATAATAAGGAATTAAATGATATTATAATCGTAAAAGAAAGATTATTTAATTTAAAAAAAGTCACAACATTGGATTAATTTAATTAAGATATATATATGATGATATGATTTTTAAGGAAAAAGTTAATGAATAGTCGTGACTATGACTTTTGTCTAAACACATTCAACAAACAAACAAAAACAAAAAATGCTTCTGATGCATCAAATTCCTCATTTGTTGCGACTTATGAATCAGTTAGAAGAAATCAAAAAAGCTCCTTAAACAGATGGTCGATTTATAGCAACAGATGGGTTATCTGATGCAACAGATATACAATCTATTGCCATAACTCAATTAATAAAAATGATTATTAAGGAAACGGAAAGATTAAGTCACCACCAGCTTGATTTAATTAAGTCATTTCTTTTCACAGAAAAGAGTAAGGAAATAAATGATAAACACAATTTAAAATGTAACAAACTCACCAGAAATATTCTTGTTTTTAAATCTTCTTTATTAATTTATATAATTAAAAAGTCAGAAATTTTGAATGTCATGAAGATAATTTATTTTTTTAAAAAGATATATATATTATATGTTGCAACAAATATATTATCTGATGCAACAGGTTAACTATTTGTTACAACTGATGATATATCTGTTGTAACAGATGATTTATCTGATGCAACAGATATATAATCTTTTGTGCAACTCAGTGTAAAAAATAAAAGATTGCTGGAAAGAACTAATTATTTTAATAATTATAAAGCTAAGCTTCAAGCTGTAAAGTCATGACTTATCACAATCTTGCTTAATTTAATTAAGTCATAACTTTTTACAGTAATCAAGAATGTCATTAATAAATGGAGGTGAACAGTTGTGCCTTTAAATCTGCTTTATTAATTTATATAATTAAAACGTCATAAAATTTGGATGTCATGAAGATAATTTATTTTTTTAAAAAAATATATGTACTATATGTTGCAACATTAATATTATCTGATGCAACAGGTTATCTATTTGATGCAACGTATGATATAACTGTTGTAACAGATGATTTATCTGATGCAACAGATATAATATCTGTCCAACTCAGTGTAAAAAAAACGATTCCTGGAAAGAACTAATTATTAATAATAACAAAGCTGAAAAGTCATGACTTATCACAATATTGATTAATTTAATTAAGTCATAACTTTTTACAGTAATCAAGAATGTCATTAATAAATGGAGGTAAACAGTTGTGTCTTTAAATCTTCTTTATTAATTTATATAATTAAAAAGTCAGAAAATTTGGATGTCATGAAGATAATATTTTTTTAAAATATATATATATATATATATAATATGTTGCAACAAATATATTATCTTATGAAACAGGTTATCTATTTGTTGCAAATCATGATATATCTGTTGTGACTGATGATTTATCTGATGCAACAGATATATTATCTGTTGTCCAACTCAGTGTAAAAAAAAACTGTTCCTCGAAAGAACTAATTATTAATAATAATAATAAAGCAGAAAAATTATGACTTATCATAATATTGATTAATTTAATTAAGTCATAACTTTTTACAGTAATCAAGAATGTCATTAATAAATGGAGGTGAACAGTTGTGCCTTAAAATCTGCTTTATTAATTTATATAATTAAAAAGTCAGAAAATTTGGATGTCATAAAGATAATATATATTTTTTTAAAAATATATATATTATATGTTGCAACAGATATATTATCTTATGCAACAGGTTATCTATTTGTTGCAAATCATGATATATCTGTTGTAGTAGATGATTTATCTGATGTAATAGATATATTATTTGTTTCCAACTCAGTGTAAAAAAAACACGGTTCCTGAAAAGAACTAATTATTAGTAATAATAAAGCTGAAAAGTCATGACTTATCATAATATTGATTAATTTAATTAAGTCATAACTTTTTACAGTAATCAAGAATGTCATTAATAAATGGAGGTGAACAGTTGTGCCTTTAAATCTGCTTTATTAATTTATATAATTAAAAAGTCAAAAAATTTGGATGTCATGAAAATAATATATTTTTTTTAAAAAATATATATATTATATGTTGCAACAGATATATTATCTTATGCAACAGGTTATCTATTTGTTGCAAATCATGACATATCTATTGTAACATATGATTTATCTGATGCAACAGATATATTATCTGTTGTCCAACTTAGTGTACAAAAAAAGGTTCCTGAAAAGAACTAATTATTAATAATAATAAAACTGAAAAGTCATGACTTATCATAATATTAATTAATTTAATTAAGTCATAATTTTTTACGGTAATCAAGAATGTCATTAATAAATCGAGGTGAACAGTTGTGCCTTTAAATCTGCTTTATTAATTTATATAATTAAAAAGTCAGAAAATTTGGATGTTATGAAGATAATTTATTTATTTTTAAATATATATATATTATATGTTGCAACAGGTTATCTATTTGTTGCAAATCATGATATATCTATTGTAATAGATGATTTATCTGATGCAACAGATATATTATCTGTTGTCCAAAACAGTGTAAAAAAAATGGTTCCTGGAAAGAACTAATTACTAATAATAATAAAGCTGAAAAATCATGACTTATCATAATATTGATTAATTTAATTAAGTCATAACTTTTTACAGTAATCAAGAATGTCATTAGTAAATGGAGGTGAACAGTTGCAATTTTTTGCCTAACTCATTCAAGTTCAATCCTCTATAAATAGGTCCCCCCTTACTCAATCTTTCGATTTACTACACACTATTTATTCCTCGCTCTTGTTACACCTTCAACTACTTTCTCTTCAAGGACTTGATAGTTTTTCCCTGTCTCTGGTAAGTTTTTTTCTTGATTTTTGTGTAAATAGACGTTGTATTACATTACATTCGAATTGTTTCTTTTCTTTACTTTTGTGTTTACGTGTGTATTTTGTCAACTTATGCGAGTTTTAGATATGGCTGATCGTGTGTGAGATGTCGCTATTTTACGAGATGCCGTGAGGGAACTGCAGAAGGAGTTTCATGACCTGCATTGGGAGTTGGCCGTCGTCAGAGTAAGGATGCTGTGGGAGATCCGCAGGCTCCGGAGGGCGCTGTTGCTGCCCTTTGAAGATTGGTCGGCAGGCCATACAAATAATAATGATGTTAATAATGATGATAATAATAATTAAGCTTTTTTTTCTGTTATCTATGTATTTTTTTTGTTTGTTTTATAAAAAATTATGTTTGATGCATGACTTTTTATTTCTTATTTAATTTTCGTGTTGTCTATTTCTATTTCTTAACGAATGACATGTTTACAATTAAGGAATAATTTGACTCCAGTATCAATAGCAAGAACATATGAGTTATCTGTTAGTTTAGTTTTTGTGTGTGACAGGAGCTGTATCTGAATTTTGTTGTTCGAAATATATTAGTAATCTGATGAAACAAATTATTTATCTATTGAAACAGATTACTAATCTGGTGCAACAGAATACCCATCTATTCAATTCATATTACGGGCACCTAAAACCCTTAAACATGAATCCATCCAACATGAGTCTACTGTTACAACGAACATTTATCTGTTGCCGCAGATAATGGATATGTTTAAACAGATTGCTCCTGTATTGCATTCATGTTCGCATGCAAACTATTGTTGAAAAAACAACACACTAGCAGTTACCCAGATTCAACTCAAAAGCATAATCTGACTTACCAAAGTCTCCTCTCAAGTAAATTCCAAAGTTGAAGGTGATTTACGAAATAAAATTTGACATAAGAATTTGGTCAAAGAGCAGCAATTGGGGTAACAACAACAACAACAACAACAACAATGGTCAACAAGAAGAATATGAAGATGATAATGAAGTATAAGATGATGATAATGAATTAGAAGATGAAGAATAAAGCAACAGCAACAATGAACAACAAATATCGCGAAGAGAGAGAAAATAACAACGGATGAGGAGAGAGAAAAAGACACTTTTTTTCCCTTCGTTTTCCGTTATATATTAACTAAAATTTGGATCAAAGTGTAAATTTAAAAACTTGTGGGTTATTTTCAAACTTCTCTGACTTTCTTAATCCATAATAAAGTAATTGCTACCTCCACCTAATAATTAAGACTTGTGTCACCTACACCTCATTTTAAAACTCTTTTGTCACCTGTGGCCTAAACCCCCAAGTATTATGGCTATTTAAGCATTAAAAAATTAATAATATTTCATAAAAAAGGTAAAATAGATATAAAATCATATTTCAACATAAAAAATTTGGTTGACTATCAAAATTATATTAGTGCACATAAATTAGGACAAGACAGAGGAAGACATAAAATAATATATATTATTTGAAATGAGATAAAAAGTATTGTAAATCACAATAATTAAGAACTTAGTATAAAATATATATATACAAAAATTGATTGTCTGTCGAAATTTTATTTATGCCACATAAATTGGGACGGAGAGGGTATTCATATCTGCTTGAAAAATTATGTAAAAAATATTATAAATCACATAATTAACAACTTAAAAAATTTAAAAGATATAAAATATTTGTCAGGCTCTCGAAATTATATCAGTGTCACTTAAATTGGAATAGAAGAAAAAATATTATAAATCACAATAATTAAAAGCTTTAATTATTTTAATAATTGATTATCTAAATTATATTTGTGTCACATAAATCGAGACAAGAAAAAATAACATATAGCATGGGCCTTCGATATTTAGTATGAAAATAAAAATGGAAAATTACTTAAATCTAAAACTTAAGTTTCTATTATTACATAAAATCTCAACTACCAAAAGTAATTACAAAAATCACCTTTTGACATTTTCTCTCTGTAAACTTCATATTCCTATCTCACCTGCCCTTTTCTTTTCATACGCTTAATCTCCTCAAAGAGGCTTAAAATCAAGGAACCTCAATCAAGATTTCTTTTAAATTTTGAATTTACTTTTTTCTCAAATTGCTCAACATCAACAAACACCTTAGCCAGTCACATCCAGCATAACCAAACACACCTCTATCAACTTCTGTCGGCGAACCATGCCACCGATGCCCCCTTTAATCTCTTCCATCTCTCAACTGCAACCTCAATCTCCTGTCTCTTCTTCATCCCATTCATAAAAATACAATGAAATTGATGATTCAAAGAAGACAAATAAGAATATGCACAAGTCCTGCGTATGCTTTGTAATGAAATATGTGAAATTATGTGTATTGATGGTACTAAACATCTTTGTCTTATACGTGGGAAGATGCACAAGAAAGTTTGGATCGTTGTTGGTGATATCATTCTTATTGAACGAAAAGAAAAAAGAGAAAGAAAGAAAATGAAATTTGATATTGTCGAGAGTTTTTATGTCACACCATATACACATGTATGGAATTTGTTGTTACTTCATCCCATATACATAACATTATTATACATATGAACCCGTATACTTTAAATTTATTACGTATATGTGGTGAAACAAACACTGATAGACTGTCTATTTCAGAGCATATACATTATAGAGTTATGTATATGTTATGCATTAATAATGTTATACATAGCACAATTATGTATATCAACCCATATGCATAATTCTGTTATACATATTTGTTGGATTGTTGTATTTTCAGAAATATACATTACAGAGTTATATATATGTTATGCATTAACAATATTATATGTAACACAGTTATGTATATGACTCTGTTAGAAAAGCTAAGGTGTGTTTATTTCAACCTATATACATAACATTGCTATGTATATGAAAGAATATTAGACATGAACACTAAGCATTGTTTTATGTTTTCAAGTTTTGAAAATTTTTGTTCAAGTTTTATTGCATATTAAACTAACTAGTGTTAGTACCCGTACGACGTGCGGACAATATTTAAGTAAAAGTAATCATTAAAAAAAGATAGATTAAAAAAATAATTTAGATTTACATATTTATCAAATGAGTAAAAGCATAAAAAAAATATTTCATTGACCAATAAATAAATCAACATAGACTAATGAAATGTAAGTCACCATCTCCTATCAATTATAGTTTATTGAATAGTTCATAATAAATTATTTCAAAGTAAAAAAGAAAAAAAGACAGAATCAATTTGAATTTGTTGAAAATATTTACTTATATACGAATATTGAAAGGAGACTAAGTATAAAGAAAAAATATTATCATTCTAGTTATATCATTTATAACGTTTACATTTAAGTCGAAATAGAATTATGAAAATACCATAACGAGTAAAAGTTATTGCTAATTTTTTTAAAATTTTAAACAAATAAATCATAATAATCTCAAGCAAGATCTTGCCATTTTTATTTTTCATTTGCGTCAAAACAATTGTGTACTTTTCTTAATTTTACTAATAGATTCATTATTTAGTGATACTATGTTGTCGAAAATTTGTATTTGAATAAAGAAATCACTAAAGTAAAAAACAAAAATGCTATGATTAATTAAAATCATTTTTGAAAATTAATTTTCTTGTTTCAAACCTATATTATTTGAATATATAGCGATCTTCCCTTAGGTTTCTTCTTCAAATCTCATTTTTAATTATGACAACATTCCTTCAACATGTTGGTCTTTTACTCTACCAAAATATGATATTAAATAATGATTAATAAAATAAAAAAAATCATTCATCTTTATATCATAATTATGCATGACATCAAAATAATATATAATTAAGAAATTATATTATTCATAGTACAAATTTATATTTGTATAAGGATATTTAAAAACTAACAACAACAACAACAACCCAGTATATTCCCACACAGTGAGTTCTGGGGAGGGTGAAATGTACGCAGTCCATACCGCTACCTCCGAAGAAGTAGAGAAACTGTTTCCGATAGACCCCCAACTCAAGAGAGAGAATAGTACAGCAAGGTCGTAATGCAACTTGAAACAGGATGTATAACACAACAGAAATAAACAAAATTTCTACAGCAGAAACAGAAAAGCTAAAATCTTGATTCCTTAAATTTAAAAACTAACAAACTTATTTTTTTTCGAGAAAGAAAAATCACTACGAATATTCAAATCATTTTCAACAAATATTTTTTGTTTCAAACATATGGTAAATTTTGATTACATTGTTCAAACTCCTCATACACATATTCTTCTGCTGAACTCTCATTCTGAATTATTGATAAAATTCCATCAATATGTGTGATCCTTATTATGCCGAAACTTTTATTTTTAAAGCCTAAAATTCATGATGAAAAATCTGAACTAATATCTAGCAAACTATTAACAATTCTTATTTCTACATATTTATAATGAAAAACTTGATAAATACCAATCAGAGAGGGGGAGAGAGAGAGAGAGAAGGGGGGGGGGGGAAGAAGAAGAAAAGTGTAACAATATTTTTGTGTGATTGAATGGGCATATATAGACATATGAGGTTAAATTTCCCATATAATAAAAATATAATGTAAACTATAAATTAACTTTTCCAAATTAGTAGACAAATTAACTTAAATTATGAAATTTAAGATATTTATTTTTTCAAAATTTAATTAATTTATATAAACATCACAAAATTGATATAAGCAACATTTTAAAACGTGATAAATGAATTAAATAACCCAAAAATGTTGTGGCATTATATTCTTTTGTCTATAAATCATTTTTAATACATGAGAAATGTTTAAGTCATACAATAATCTCCTTTCTTTTATAGTCCAAACTTACTATTTAAAATTTTTCATTAAAATAAGATCATAGTAGATTACACAAAATCAATTAATTAATTATATGTATATTCATTAAATAAATAATATACGACACAATTGCAATAAGACTACACAATCAACTAATTAGTTTTAATTAATTAGAATCAATTTTATGATCATAATATATAGACTCAAGTTCCTTAAATTTAATGTTGTAAATTTCAAAATATATTTATGGCTAAAATAGTAGTCAATATTCATTGTTGTTTTTTACCAATATATATCAATTAAGGAACTTTACATATATTTTTTGTTAAAATAATTTTCAATATTAACTGATTTTTACCTCAATTTAATCAAATTAATTTTATAACAATATAATTATTATTAATATTATGTATTTATTTACCATAAATCTGTCATAATTTTATAGCTTGATTATATTTAATTAATCTAAAGTTACTTAAAGAACTCAAGTACGAAAATAATTGGTATTAATTGCCGTTATAATTTCGGAAACTCAATCCCAAGAATTTTTCATATTCTTATAGTTTGATTATATCAAATTGATATTAATTACCTTTATAATTTTCAGGAGAATTTTAAAAAGGTAACAATTATTTTTTTTCCTAATTACTAATTTATTTCTCAAAAGTTTCTTTTAAATTTATTATTTGATTATAGTCAATTGATTATTTAATTATCTTTATAATTTACTAAAAACTCAAATAACGTAACAATCATAATTTTTCCTAATTATGATTTTTTTTATATTCATTCATTTATTGTTTTACAAAAATACGTCAAATTTAATTGTTTTGAGGGATGACAACTTTTTGTCTCTAAATCTTTTTTAATACATAAGAAATGCTTAAGTCATACAATAATCTCCTTTCTTTTTATAATCCAAACTTACCATTTAAAAATCATTTCATTTGAATTAATAAGATCATAATACAACAACAACAACAACAAACCCAGTATATTCCCACCTAGTGGTGTCTGGGGAGGGTAGAATGTACGCAGTCCATACCACTACCTCTAAAGAAGTAGAGAGACTGTTTTCGATAGACCCCCGGCTCAAGACACAGGACAATATACAAAAATATTCAAAGCATGAAACATGATAAAACTAACATAGATACAACATCCACAAAAGTAATGTATAATATCAAACAAAAGACACCAAAACACTCCTAACTACGGACTACGATTCATCCACCCACCTTATCCCTCTATCCTAGTGTTTTTCCTCCAAACCTTCCTATCCAGGGTCATGTCCTCAGTGAGACGTAACTGCTCCATGTCACGTCTAATCACTTCTCTCCAGTATTTCTTCGGTATACTTCTACCCCGCTTGAAACCATCTAACGCTAGTCTCTCACACCTACGAACTGGGGCATTCGTTCCCCTCTTCATTACGTGACCAAACCATCTCAACCTCACTTTCTGTATTTTTTTCTCCATCGATACCACTTCCACCTTCTCCCGAATAATCTCATTCCTAACCCTGTCAGCCTTTGTAAGACCACACATCCAACGCAACATCCTCATTTCTGCCACCTTCAACTTTTGGATATGGGAAGTCTTAACTAGCCAACACTCCGCTCCGTACAACATAGCCGACCGGACTGCAACTCTATAGAATTTGACTTTAAGCTTAGGCGGTACCTTCTTATTGCATAAAATCCCCGAAGCGAGCCTCCATTTTATCCAACCTGCCCCAATACGGTGTGAGACATCCTCATCTATCTCTCCATTTTCCTGGATTGTAGACCCAAGATACTTAAAACTATCCCTCTTGCAAATTGCCTGAGAGTCCAACTTCACCACCACTTCCTTCTCTTGCCTCGAGTTACTAAACTTGTACTCCAAATACTCCGTCTTGGTCCTACTCAATCTGAAACCTTTAGACTCCAGAGTTTGTCTCCAAACCTCCAGCTTATCGTTAACACCTTGCCGCGACTCATCAATCAAAATTACATCATCCGCAAAAAGCATACACCAAGTCACCTCGCCTTGTAAACTCCGCGTTAGCACCTCTATCACCACGATAAATAAAAACGGACTAAGAGCTGATCCCTGATGCAACCCTGTCAAGACCGGAAAGTGCTCAGAATCTCTTCTCACTGTCCCTACTCGAGTCTTCACCCCCTCATACATATCCTTAATCACTCTAATGTACGCCACAGGAACCCCCCTCGCCTCCGAGCATCTCTAAAGAACCTCCCTAGGGACCTTGTCATACACCTTTTCCAAGTCAATAAACACCATGTGAAGATCTCTCTTCCTCTCTCTATACTACTCTACCAGTCTCCGCACAAGGTGAATTGCCTCAGTCGTCGAGCGACCAGGCATAAATCCAAATTGATTCTCCTAAATAGACATAATATTTCTCAACCTCCGCTCCACCACCCTCTCCCAAATCTTCATCGTGCGACTCAATAACTTAATACCCCGGTAGTTTTTGCAACTCTGAATGTCACCCTTGTGCTTATATAGAGGAATTATCGTGCTCCATCTCCACGCCTCAAGCATCTTTGCGGACTTGAAAATGTTGTTAAACAAGTTGGTCAGGCACCTTAACCCATCCACGCTAGAAAACTTCCAAAAATCCACCGGAATCCTGTCGGGCCCCGTCGCCCTGCCCCTTCGCATTTGTCGAATAGCCTCGTTGACCTCCTCTACTTTAAAACGCCAACAATAGCCGAAATCGCGACACTCCTCGGTATGCTCCAACTCCCCTAACACAACACCTCTGTCCCCCTCTTCATTCAAGAGTTTATGAAAATACGACTGCCATCTTTTCTTAATAAGATCATAGTAGATTGTACAAAATTAGTTAATTGATTATATGTATTTCCATTAAATAAATAATGTCATAATGTACGACATTATTGTAATAAAACTACACAATCAACTAATTAATTTCAATTAATTAGAATCAATTTTATGATCATAATATATAAACTCACGTTCCTTAAATTTAACGTTGCAAATTTAAAATATATTTATAGCTAAAACAGTAGTCAATATTTTTTCTTACCAATATATGTATATCAATTACGAAACTTTGCATATATTTTTTGTTAAAATAATTGTCAATATTAGCTGATTTATATCTCAATTTAATCGAATTAATTTGATAACAATAAGATTATTATTAATATATATATTTATTACCATAAATCTGTCCTAATTATACATCTTGATTATATTTAATTAATCTACAATTACATAAAGATCTCAAATGGAAACAATTGATATTAATTACCGTTATAATTTCAGAAATTAAATCCCATGAATTTGTCATATTCTTATAGTTTGATTATATCAAATTGATATTAGTTACATTTAAAATTTTGGGAAGAATTTTAAAAAGGTAATAATTTTTTTTCCTAATTACTGATTTATTTCTCAAAGTTTCTTATAAATTTATAATTTGATTATAGTCAATTGATTATTTAATTGTCTTTATAATTTGCTAAAAACTCAAATAAGGTAGCAATTATTTTTTTCCTAATTACGAATTTTTCTTATATTCATTTATTTATTGTTTTGCAAAAATATGTCAAAATTAATTGTTTTTAGGGATGACATTTTTTTTTAATATTTTTTATTTAGAACGACTATAATCTTTTCTATAAAAATTGATCGATTACTATTTATTAATTGGTTATTTTCTCAATTGATTTTTTCTTACAATATTTTTTTTACTCAATTGCAATGAAATCATTAATATTTATTTTCTTATAATACTAATATTAAAAGATATGAAACAATTATTTATTTTTTTACCAAAGTATGAAATAATATTAACTAACTAAATAAATAATATAAAAAACATGGAATAATATGAGATAATTGATTACTATTCTTAATATGAAATAATTAAACAATCATAATAATTTTCATCCAATAGAAAAGAATTTTAATTGATTTTTACCACAATAAGAAATAACATTACATGAAATAATATGAAATCATAATAGTTTTCATCCAATAGAAATGAATTTTAATTATTTTTTACCACAATATAAAATAATATTAGATATTTAAATGATCAACTAAATAGTTTTTTGTTATAAAATGATAGTTTTTTGTTGTAAGAATTCAAATAAATAGTTCTCAAGATGACCCTTGTCTTAATATTTATGCTAACTTCTTTGCTTTATTATATATATAGATATAAAATAACATTAGATATTAAATAATCAACCAAATAGCTTTTTGTTATAAAATGATAGTTTTTTGTTGAAAGAATTCAAATAGGTAGTTCTCAAGATGATACTTGTCTTAATATTTATGCTAACTTCTTTGCTTTATTATATATATAGATATATAGATAGATAGGAATGAATCTTAATTATTTTTTACCACAATATGAAACATAAAATAATACTAAATATTTAAATAATCAAAAAAATAGTTTTTTGTTATAAAATGATAGTTTTTTGTTGTCAAATATCAAGTAGCTAGTTCTTAAGATGCCACTTGGCATAATTCTAGGCTAGAGTATTTTGCTTTATTATATATATAGATAAGAAATAACATTACATGAAATAATATGAAATCATAACAGTTTTCATCCAATAGAAATGAATTTTAATTATTTTTTACCACAATATAAAATAAAATTAGATATTTAAATAATCAACCAAATAGCTTTTTGTTATAAAATGATAGTTTTTTGTTGTAAGAATTTAAATAGATAGTTCTCAAGATGACACTTGTCTTAATATTTATGCTAACTTCTTTGCTTTATTATAGATATAGATATAAAATAGTATTAGATATTTAAATAATCAACCAAATAGCTTTTTGTTATAAAATGATAGTTTTTTGTTGTAAGAATTTAAATAGATAGTTCTCAAGATGACACTTGTCTTAATATTTATGCTAACTTCTTTGCTTTATTATAGATATAGATATGAAACACAAAATAATACTAAATATTTAAATAATCAACAAAAAAGATTTTTGTCATAAAATGATAGTTTTTTGTTGTCAAATATCAAGTAGCTAGTTCTTAAGATGCCACTTGACATAATTCTAGGCTAGACTATTTTGCTTTATTATATATATAGATAAGAAATAACATTACATGAAATAATATGAAATCATAACAGTTTTCATCCAATAGAAATGAATTTTAATTATTTTTTACCACAATATAAAATAATATTAGATATTTAAATAATCAACCAAATAGCTTTTTGTTATAAAATGATAGTTTTTTGTTGTAAGAATTTAAATAGATAGTTCTCAAGATGACACTTGTCTTAATATTTATGCTAACTTCTTTGCTTTATTATAGATATAGATATAAAATAGTATTAGATATTTAAATAATCAACCAAATAGCTTTTTGTTATAAAATGATAGTTTTTTGTTGTAAGAATTTAAATAGATAGTTCTCAAGATGACACTTGTCTTAATATTTATGCTAACTTCTTTGCTTTATTATAGATATAGATATGAAACACAAAATAATACTAAATATTTAAATACTCAACAAAAAAGATTTTTGTCATAAAATGATAGTTTTTTGTTGTCAAATATCAAGTAGCTAGTTCTTAAGATGCCACTTGACATAATTCTAGGCTAGACTATTTTGCTTTATTATATATATAGATAAGAAATAACATTACATGAAATAATATGAAATCATAATAGTTTTCATCCAATAAAAATGAATTTTAATTATTTTTTACCACAATATAAAATAAAATTAGATATTTAAATAATCAACCAAATAGCTTTTTGTTATAAGTGATAGTTTTTCGTTGTAAGAATTCAAATAGACAGTTCTCAAGATGACAATGGTCTTAATATTTATGCTAACTTCTTTGTTTTATTATATATATAGATATGAAACATGAAATAATACTAAATATTTAAATAATCAACAAAATAGTTTTTTGTTATAAAATGATAGTTTTTTGTTGTCAAATATCAAGTCGCTAGTTCTTAAGATGCCACTTGGCATAATTCTAGGCTAGACTATTTTGCTTTATTATATATAGAGAGAAGAAATAACATTACATGAAATAATATGAAATCATAATAGTTTTCATCCAATAGAAATGAATTTTAATTATTTTTTACCACAATATAAAATAATATTAGATATTTAAATAATCAACCAAATAGCTTTTTGTTATAAAATGATAGTTTTTTGTTGTAAGAATTCAAATAGATAGTTCTCAAGATGACACTTGTCTTTATATTTATGCTAACTTCTTTGCTTTATTATAGATACTAGTTTAGGTGTACGCGCCTCGCGCGTGTAAATCACTTTATTGAGTTTAAATATTACACTAAATATGATATTTGTTTAAATAATAAAGATAAATACAATAATTAAGTTCAATATCTTTTGGAGAATTTATTTAATTAAACCTAACCTTTACCAAAAAATTGTTATGTCGATCGACATTCATATTTTGATTAAACCTAATCTTTATCAAAAATTTCTTGTTAACTAATCTACACATAATGATGTTTAATTAATTAAAATGAATTTCCTTTAAATTGACGAATGGATTGTTCAACTTCTCTAGCATGTTCTTCACCATGCAAATCTAGCTTAAGCGCAACAGTGGTGATGGTCTTCATTTGAAACTTGAGAATTCTTCGAGGCTAAATTATTGGAAAGAATTAATTGAAAAGTTTGTGTAGAAAAAATAATACGATAAAGAGGTTAATATATAGAGATTTCTATGGAGTATTTTTCTACCGTATTTTAGAAGTATTTTTTTAATTGATCAGTACAAAGAAAAATATTAATTGATTCTCTTTCCATATATTTTAGGAGTCCCATATATTTTAGGAGTCTAGTTAATAAATAATAATTAAATAATAAATTGAAGAAAATAGTAAAAAGACAGTTTTGTCTAAAGAAGGGTCTTTTAATGAAGGGCAAAAAGTTCAAATTACTTTTCGAAGGGTCTTCACACTTTTAATATATTATAGATATATATGAAACATGAAATAATACTAAATATTTAAATAATCAACAAAATAGATTCTTGTTATAAAATGATAGTTTTTTGTTGTCAAATATCAAGTAGCTAGTTCTTAAGATGCCACTTGGCATAATTCTAGGCTAGACTATTTTACTTTATTATATATATATATAAGAAATAACATTACATGAAATAATATGAAATCATAATAGTTTTCATCCAATAGAAATGAATTTTAATTATTTTTTACCACAATATAAAATAATATTAGATATTTAAATAATCAACCAAATAACTTTTTGTTATAAATGATAGTTTTTTGTTGTAAGAATTCAAATAGATAGTTCTCAAGATGACACTTGTCTTAGTATTTATGCTAACTTCTTTGCTTTATTATATATATAGATATGAAACATGAAATAATATTAATATTTAAATAATCAACAAAATAGATTTTTGTTATAAAATGATAGTTTTTTGTTGTCAAATATCAAGTAGTTAGTTCTTAAGATGACACTTGGCATAATTCTAGGCTAGACTATTTTGCTTTATTATATATATAGATATAGATATAAAATAATATTAGATATTTAAATAATCAACCAAATAGCTTTTTGTTATAAAATGATAGTTTTTTGTTGTAAGAATTCAAATAGGTAGTTCTCAAGATGACACTTGTCTTAATATTTATGGTAATTTTTTTGCTTTATATATATATATATATATATATATATATATATATATATGTCAATTACGAAACTTTACATATATTTTTTGTTAAAATAATTTTCAGTATTAACTGATTTTTACCTCAATTTAATCGAATTAATTTGATAACTATATAATTATTACTAATATTATATATTTATTTACCATAAATCTGTCATAATTTTATAGCTTGATTATATTTAATTAATCTACAATTACATAAAGAACTCAAGGACGAAAATAATAGATATTAATTACCGTTATAATTTCAGAAACTCAATCCCAAAATTTTTCATATTCTTATAGTTTGATTATATCAAATTGATATAAATTACCTTTATAATTTTGGAAAGAATTTTAAAAAGGTAACAATTATTTTTTTTCTAATTACTGATTTATTTCTCAAAAGTTTCTTATAAATTTATTATTTGATTATAGTCAATTTATTATTTAATTATCTTTATAATTTGCTAAAAACTCAAATAACGTAACAATCATTTTTTTTTTTGCCTAATTATGATTATTTTATATTCATTCATTCATTGTTTTACAAAAATAGGTCAAATTTAATTGTTTTGAGAGATGACATCTTTTTGTCTCTAAATTTTTTTTAATACATAAGAAATGCTTAAGTCATACAATAATCTCCTTTCTTTTTATAATTCAAACTTACCATTTAAAAATTATTTTATTTGAATTAATAAGATCATAGTAGATTGCACAAAAACAGTTAATTGATTATATGTATTTCCATTAAATAAATAATGTAAGACATTATTGTAATAAGACTACACAATCAACTAATTAATTTCAACGAATTAGAATCAATTTTATGATCATAATATATAAGCTCAAGTTCCTTAAATTTAACGTTGTAAATTTTAATATATACTTATAGCTAAAGCAGTAGTCAATATTTTTTTACCAATATATGTATATCAATTACGGAACTTTGCAAATATTTTTTGTTAAAATAATTGTCAATATTAGCTGATTTCTATCTCAATTTAATCAAATTAATTTGATAACAATAAGATTATTATTAATATTATATATTTATTTACCATAAATCTGTCCTAATTTTATAGCTTGATTATATTTAATTAATCTACAATTACATAAAGATCTCAAACCAAAACAATTGATATTAATTACCATTATAATTTTCGAAATTCAATCCCATGAATTTATCACATTCTTATAGTTTGATTATATCAAATTGATATTAATTACATTTTAAATTTTGGGAAGAATTTTAAAACGGTAATAATTTTTTTTTCCTAATTACTGATTTATTTCTCAATAGTTTCTTATAAATTTATAATTTGATTATAGTCAATTGATTATTTAATTATCTTTATAATTTGCTAAAAACTCAAATAAGGTAGCAATTATTTTTTTCCTCATTTATTTTTGTTTTACAAAAATATGTCAAACTTAATTGTTTTGAGGGATGACATCTTTTTTTTAATATTTTTTATTTAGAATGACTATAATCTTTTCTATATAAATTGATCGGTTACTATTTATTAATTGGTTATTTTCTTAATTGATTTTTTCTTACAATATTTTCTTACTCAATTGCAATGAAATCATTAATATTTATTTTCTTATAATATTGATATTAAAAGATATGAAATAATTATTTATTTCTTACCACTATATGAAATATGAAATAATATTAACTAACTAAATAATTAATAAAAAAACATAGAATAATATGAAATAATTTTTTACTATTCTTAATATAAAATAATTAAACAATTCTAATAGTTTTCATCCAATAGAAAAGAATCTTAATTGATTTTACCACAATAAAAAATAACATTAAATGAAAAGAAAAAAGAGAAAAAAGTACTAAACGTCTTTGTCTTATACGTGGGAAGATGCACAAGAAAGTTTGGATCGTTGTTGGTGATATCATTCTTGTTGAACGAAAAAAAAAAGAGAAAGAAAGAAAAAAGTATGCATATGTATGAAATTTGATATTGTCGAGAGTTTTTATGTCACACCATATACACATGTAAGGAATTTATTGTTATTTCATCCCATATACATAACATTATTATATATATGAACCCGTATACTTTAAATTTATTATGTATATGTGGTGAAACAAACACTGATAGACTGTCTATCTCAGAACATATACATTATAGAGTTATGTATATGTTATGCATTAATAATGTTATACATAGCACAATTATGTATATCAACCCTTATGCATAATTCTGTTATACATATTTGCTGGACTGTTGTATTTTCAAAAATATACATTACAGAGTTATATATATGCTATGCATTAACAATATTATACGTAACATAATTATGTATGACTCTGTTAGACAAGCTGAGGTGTGTTTATTTTAGCTTATATACATAACATTGCTATGTATATGAAAGAATATTAGACATGAATACTAAGCATTGTTTTATGTTTTCAAGTTTTGAAATTTTTTGTTCAAGTTTTATTGAATATTAAACTAATATTGGTTTGCAATGTATATTATTACAAGGGATGCAATTCCAATGCAATTGCCGAAATCAACCCGAGATTCCTCAACCTCTAATTCTGATTGTTGAAATTGTTTTGGTGTTTTAAAATTGAAAAACTGTTACTAAATTTAAGGGATCCATTAATCACAATTTCATAAATATAGCGTTAATTGCGTTATGTATTTAAGACAAATATTTTATTTTCTTAATTATAGTTAAATCAGTTAGTTCAAATACTTAAGTAGTAATGTATATCGGCGTCCAGTTATGTATATGAATAATTAAAGTTTGGGAGAGAGAAATATTAAATAAGAAAACCGAAAGAGAGGGTAATTAAGGAACAAACTAGTGAAATTTATATTATTTACACTACAATTGTTGTTATGACCTAATATGTGAATTTGTACATAAATGACCTAAATTGATTTCTATTAATAGAAAAATAGAAATTATTGTTGAAAAGAGAAGTAGACGACGCATGCATGAGGCTATGTGTCGTGACACCTCTTATTTGATTAAACTATTTGCAAGCGGCTTACTTGAACTACTTATAAGTTGACTTTAAATTACTTATAAGTTGTCTGCTTGATTGCAATTTACAAATTTATCCAAAATTTGCGTGTTTAAATAGACAACTTTAATACATTTTTTATAAGAAAAATGGCTTTGCTTCTATATCAATTTTCTTTTATGTTTTCTCAATGAAAAACTATTTTTCATTTAAAAAGTATTATTTCATCCACAAAATCAAAATACTCTTGAATTTATATCGAGAAAATAGTCTAAAACACCCCCAATCTTTATCCGTAATTCCAACTACACACTCAAACTTCACGTAGGTCCTATCACTTCTTGAATATTTTAAAAATGAAATTATTTGCTCCCTAAACACTGAGATGGAAAAGAAGATGAAGTTCACTCTCTTTTAGAGAGTGAGGATCCAAATAAAATACTAAACCTTATTAATATTTATTTTCTCTCTCACACATGCTTATATATATATATATATATATATATATATATATAATCTTCTTCACCAACATAACCCTCTCACCACCACTCCTATATCGTCGTTGCTACTATTGCCTCCGTCAAACACTATCTCCATTGTATTCGATATCCTATATCTATTCTTCTTCACATACCTCCATTTTTCCCCCTTTATAAATCTCTCACCCTTTCCACTTCTCCATTGTCCATTTTTTCCAAAATCTTGCCCAAATTTCAAGAATCAAGAATCAAGCATAATAATCAAGAATTTTTAAGACAACATTGCATTGCCCACTTCAATTCAAGTAAAACCCAACCTCTAATTCAAATAGTTGGTCTTATCTCACCCGATAAAATTGAAGAAAAGATGTTTTTAAGTCTTGAATGAAGAATTGGTGACATTGACCAACTTAAAGAGTCAAATATAATTAGAAAACTTGATTACGTTAATTGTGAACTTGATTAATATTTTCAAAACTTTCTAATATTTTTAAAAATATAAATCAACCCATACCCCTCTCCTTTCTAAATCAACTGTCTCTCCTCTCTCTATCTCGACAATCTCTCTCAACTCTTTCCTAACCAACAGTTTTGCAAAACTTCTCCCTTCAATTCTCGGCGACTTCAAGCTCCGGCGACAAATAGCTGGGCGAGTTTCTTTTCGACTTTCAACAATTAATCGACGTGACAAGCAGTGTTCTCCGACGACATAACTTTGAGTTCTTCTTCGTACCATTTCTTCTTTCACAGGTAAAAATTATGTCTTTTAAGTTATGAAAAAACAGAGGAACTTGAGCCAACTTCTCTTCTAGTATTGGTTAACAATTTCAATATTTCTTGCTTAAATTTAAAATGTGGGCTGAATAAAACCCTAATTTTTGGCATTTTTTCTCTACTCTTTCCGGTAAAATATAATTTTTTGTTGTTATTGTAGTTCTTGTTGTCGAACTATTGATTCAATTTGTTGGTGATTTTTGCTCACCGTTGATGTTCTTAGCGTGTGTGTGTTGTGTTGGTGTTGCTGGGTTGATTTGTTATTTTTCTTGGTAAAAATAGTGTTGCAACAGATGAACCATTCTATACAATAGATGAACCATCTGTTGCAACATATGAACTATTTGATGCAACATATGAACCATCTGATGCAAAAGATTAAACATCTTTTGAAACAAATGAAACACTTGATGTAACAGATTAAACATCTGATGAAACACATAAAATCTGATACAACAGATGAACAATCTAACAGATCATTCATCTGTTACGATAGACGACTCTTCTGTTTGGAAGAAATCTAAACAATATTGATCCAATTGATAACTCATTTGGCAACAGATGAGTGATCTGTTTTAATAGATGAGTGAACTATTTTTATTATTTCCAATGGATTACTTATTCATTACAACAGGTTGGTTATAGGTTGCAACAAATAACCAACCTGGTGTAATAGATGAGTGATTTATTTTTATTATTTCCAACGGATTACTCATCCGCTGCAATAGGTTGGTTATAAGTTACAACAGATAACCTACGTGGTGCAACAGATGATGGATCTTTTTTTATTATTTCCAACGGATTACTCATCTATTGCAACAGATTGTTTATAGGTTGGAAAAGATAACCTACATGGTGCAACAGATGAGTGATCTATTTTTATTATTTCCAACGGATCACTTATCCCTTGCAACAAGTTGGTTATATGCTATAACAAATAACCTACCTGGTGCAACATATGAGTGATATGTTTTTATTATTTCCAACGAATTACTCATCCACTGTAACAGGTTGGTTATATGTTGCAACAGATATGCTACTTAGTGCAACAGATGAGTTATCTATTTTTATTATTTTCAATAGATTGCTCATCCACCGCAACAGGTTGGTTATATATTGCAACATTTATCCTACCTAGTGAAACAGATGTGTGTCTTGTTTTTATTATTTTTAACATATTGCTCATCCACTTCAACAGATTAGTTATATGCTGCAACAGATATCTTAACTGGTGAAACAGATGTGTGACTTGTTTTTATTATTTCCAATAGATTGCTCATCCGCTGCAATAGGTTGGTTATATGCTGCTATAGATATCCTACCTGGTTCAACAGATGTGTGGTCTATTGGAACTGTTATTTTATTATTGTACACATTTGATGTACTGTTATCCTTTTTTAATAATGCATTAATCAATTATAATTTATTTTATGTTCGTGTTAATTTTAGATAATATGGCTCCCAAAAGAAAAGAAACCGAATCAAGTCCAAGTAAAGGAACAAGTGAAGTAGCTAGGCTACATCCACCACTCTATGATCTTGCTTTACAAGTTTTATCTTAATCACGAGTAGAAGATGATGAACATGGGGAGGAGGAATGTTTCAAAAGAGAAGATTCAAATGCTAATAGCCCTTCCACCGAAGAGTTGGTTAAAACCTTCAGCAATGATCGTTATCCTGTGAGAATACAGTGCGATGGTGACACAGATTTAATGGGTGATTTCGTGGTTAAGTCAACTATGGGAAAATCTTTCGACGCCTTAAGAAAAATACTTTGAGAATAAAAATTGGATGCTTATTTCAGGGACAGCTGTTTTGGGCAATATCTTGATTTACCGAAGAACAACAATGCTCGTTTTCAAATGAAAATGGTGTATGATCTTCTCAAACGTAGGTTTATGTATGAAAACAAAGATAAGATCGATGAGGTGTGGATAAATTACTGTGGCATGCCTGTTTATTTTGGTTGGAAGAAATTTGTCATAGTTACTGGATTAAAATGTTATCCTTCTTCTCCTTCTCAAGTCATACCTATTCTAACCCAAAAAAGCACTCCGCACACCCAAAAAAGGCAAAGACAAGTTGAGTGATCATGATGACCTGGTGTCCCTTGTTGGTCCAAGCTTCAAAAACATAAATTTGATAGAAGCATTGAAAGGTAAAAGACTTTCAAAGAAGCACAAGAAATCATTGTGCTTGGTTTGGTTTGTACATAATGTTCTTTGGGCGAGAGAAATCAACTATCCTTGGGGTTATGAAAGCTCAAGGCTTGATAAAGCTCTTCGAAGATCTTAAGGCATTTAACAACTATCCTTGGGGTTATGAAAGTTTCAAAATGACTGTCAACTATTTGTTGACTCCGTCAACGCCAAGGACTGTCAACTTATATGGCTTTCCATGGGCTTTCATGGTAAATATTTCTTTTATTATGACATGATTCCTTTTTTTTATTCAATAATGCTTTTGATTTATTGGCGTCATTTTATAGGCTTGGGCATTTGAAGTCATTCCTTATTTGAGATAATAAGTGAACTACCAGGAAGAAGTTTCTTGTCCAATAATCCTGAGATGGTTATCGGCCAAAACTGATAAAAACGCAAAATTTCTTGATCTCTTTAACCCCCCGAAGGAAGCAGTAAGTCTAATTCTATTAAGTGGTTGTTTTAATTAATGATTTTGTAAAATGATTTCATCATCATTCTAATATATTTTGTGATTTATTTTAGATTGTCCATCAGTGGATTATTCTGACCAATCGAGAGTTGAAGATGCCATTTTTTCTTACTTTACGATCTGTGCAAACTTTATCGGACCCTAAGGTCATTGATAAAATAAAAAAGGAATTTTTTGGAGTAACAACCATCACAAGAACAATAATTTTGGAGGGTGGGCTTGTTGTTGTTGATGATGGTAGTAGTTGTAGTGGTGCTACTCTTACAGTTTTTGAAACAACAAACCATTATGATTATATCATACTGGTTATACAGATTTTGCCACTTCTAGCGAATGTTTTGCATGCAAATGTCAAGACTGCAAGGTGAAACATGATGGAGTGATTAATGCCATTAATGCATTAACTGCTTCTATAAAGAAAATGAAATCTAAGAGGGGTGTCATTCCATCAAAGAGGATTTCATATCCATACACTCCACTAGAGATTAAGGTGGCTAAGAGGAGAAGTAAAGAAAATTTGAAGGCATCACCAAGCATTGGAAAAATCAAAATTACAACTCTTTTGTCTTTGTTTTGCACCTTTGATCAATGTACAAAGGCCACAGGAGAGCAACACAAGTTGAAGAAGGTGAATGTATATCATCTATTCCAACAAACAAACAGACACATATCTATTTCAACAGATTATATATCTGCTAAAAATTATCAAATAGATATATACATCTATTGCAACTGTTGTATATCCTATTGTATTAGATACGTTATCTGTTGCAACATATGTTCGTCTGTTTCAACAAATCAAACAGGTCTTAGTACTATTTTAATTTGTACCAATAGATGAATCATCTATTGCAACAAATAGGTCATCTATTCAAAATTATCGTACAACTCTATTTTACCTGTTCAAGTTTATCCCAACAGATGATCCATCTGATGCAACAGATAGATAATCTATTGTATATCTGTGATTATTAGCATTGACAATTCTGGCTTTCCAGGTGGATGTCACAGTAGAAGCCACTGCTGAACAACATAATATCACAATTGATAATCCATCAACTGCTTTCATCGAAGAAGAAAAAGTAGAGCCTGTCAGTTTGGGAGAACGGAAGAATTACCCGTTTGAAGAATTCAACATCTCGGATGAGGCTCCAAAAAAACTAACAAAGTTGATCAAGGACTATTCAGAATGGATTGTCAATGGGTTGTTAAAGCATCACGGCGGTAGGTACATAAATCTTTTTTAAAGATATTGATTTATACAATTCTTGTTGTAAAAACATGACATTAACATATATAAATCATGTAGAAAATAAAATGATGAACACTACAAATTGAATGAATCGAGTCTTGGTTTTGATATGTTCGACTTTGTTGTTGCACATTCCAGAATGAAGGATTGGTTCTATTTGATGTCACAACCCCAAACGTGCTGGAATGATGATTAATCCTTTATAATCATATTACTATTAATTAATTCTTTATTTATTTGCATCTGTGTATTAATTTTATTGTCACATAATCTAAAATGTTTGATAATATGTGCAACACATCGATGTCATTTTTTACTACCTCCGAAAGAAGGTCAAGTTGCAAACACAAGAACAATACAAATACACAACAAACAATTATTTGTTCAAAGTTTACATCAATAATGCATATGATAGGTTTTGTCAACAACAACCAGAAGTTTCCCGAACTAAGGAATGCTTAATCAACATCATTAAAGGCTTTAGCATTCCAGCAGGCTTACCTTGGCATTTGGTCAATGAAGTGTACATATCAATCAATTGTGGTGATGAATTCCATTGGGTGTTAGCTGTCGTCGTTCTAAAAGAGAGGTGCATCCGAGTTTATGACTCGATGTCGGGAAGGAGACGTTTCGCCTCGTCGTCGGAGATACAAAAGATGGCAAAAATATTACCTACTTACCTTGATATAAGTGGCTTTTTAGACCAAAAGGTTTGTATTAATTATCGACGATTAAAGCATATCGGTATAAAATGGGTAATCCATTTGATGTAGAATATGTTGAAGGAATTGCTCAACATCCCATTGGCAGCCTATAAGTATCACGATTTAGTTTCATTTCATAAATTTCACAACGCTGACATAAACTGCAAGATATGGATTATCTATTTTTTTAAAACATAGGAATTGCGTTCTTTTTGTTGCCGCTTATGCCGAGTATTTGAGAGATGGATTACAAGTAAAAAATAATGGAATTGATGCCGGATTACTATGCAAAAGATATGCTGCTCTTTTATGGAAATTTGGAGAAGTGAAAGCTTAGAAATCGTAGCGACATTAAAGATCCACAATGACCAAAGCCGAATTCCATAGCACCGGATGAAGAACAACTTGCCCATGTTGAGTAGATCTTTATAGATTAAGTCTGTCAAAGTAATAACCTCTCCTTGGTAATTGTTGGCACCAAAGGTTTAATTGTTGATTTAATTGTAGAGTAGATCATTGGACTCATAATGATTTTTTTTACATTTCATTTATTTGTTGAGTTAGTTCATGTAATTTCTGAAGGCTTTGATTTATTTTATGTTGTCTGTGAATATAATTTAATCCTTAGTTTTGAACTTATTAATTGAAATGGAATACTAAATTCAAATATCGCAACAGATAATACACATGTTGCAACATACGACATATCTATTGTAAATTATCAAACAAATTTAAATATATGTTGCAACATGTAGGTCATCTATTGGAAATTATCAAACAAGTCTTCCTACTTTTTTGATTTGTTCTAATAGACCACCTATTGCGACAAAGACTGAGAAACATTTGCATAATGCAACAGATGACCAACCTATTACAATGGATAATCAATCTATCATAACAGATATACTATCTGTTACAATAGATAGGCAATCTGTTGTAATATAAGAAAATCAACTTTCGTCAAACATAAAAAATTGTTATGGTGTTTGTCTTTGTACATCTTCTTCTTTATACACAGGCTCCAAGCATTTAGTTAGTACCCCATAAGACCAGGACTCTTGTATTTTTTTCACAACAGCGTCGTATAGACCGTATATTTCTATGCCGGTCAGTAAACATTCGATGTATGCAAGCGCGTATGGCCCGTACGCGACACCAATTTTATGTTTTTGAAGGTGCATGCCCTTGTTTCGACCTTCAAAATTCCATGCTTTCTTCATCAAGACTTCCACTGACAAATAATCCATCAGTTTACTCTGCCTCAACAAGCTGTGGAGCAACTCAAACAGTGGTTGCATGTGGACAAAAAAAGCTCCATCGTTGAAGATAGGTAAGTTGCATTCATAAACCTTTATCTTTTCCTCCTCGAGAAGTATCTCAACAACGAGAATTTTTTTGACTTCAACATTCATGACTGCAAGAATTCTCTTTACCTTGGTCCAGCTCTTGCCGTGTGGATATGGCCTCTTCCCTCTAACATAGTTAAGTATATCTTTCTCCCACTCGTACGTAGAAACTAACAAATCAAATTTTAGGCCACCGAGAGTTTTAGATAGCTCACAGAGATCATTGTACCTATTCTTGAAATTGTTGTAGAATTTGAGGTCTATTATCCTATCAACAACATCATAAGCATCCGGGTACGCTAATTGCCTGCCCCTCATGAGGCAGAGAATTTTATCATCATACTGTGATATGAGAAGACAATTTTTAAATAGGTTAGTAATTATAAAGAATAAAAACATAGTGAAAAGATACAACGGATGGTCTATCTGTTGCAGAGGGTTCTCTAAATTTATTTACAAATTACCCAACTAACGCAACTTATATAACAGATGTTTAATCTGTTGCAATAGAACAACCACCAGTTGTATCAGAATACTGATAACGCTCAAACTACAGCTCTCGTAAGAGTGTAAACGGTCGTTGTCAAATATAGAACCCAACTGGGTTGGGTATCGATCCCACAGAGAATACTTGGTCACTAAGTAAGCAAAGATTATTAGACTTTTGGTGCAAGTCTCGTAAAAGGGGGGATTTTGTAGCGTGCAATAATGTAAACAAAATAATAGAGTAAAAATAGAAAATAGCAAAGTAAAAAGAAAGAATGTTTAGTAAGATGTTTAACCAATGAGAATTGAGAGTTAGGGTTATGTCCACCTTATGAGTTATACGTCTCTATTGGCTATGAGTTATGCGGAATCCAGACATGCATGTGCTTATAGAGAATTATATTCTATGGTAAATTCAGGCGTCTTTCGACCATCAAGGATTATTTCACTTTAACTCTTTCGAGCTTAAAGCGTATCTAACGGTACAAATTCTCCAAGAGGTTAATCCAGTTATGGCACTAACTTTATAACAGGGGTTGGTGCCCTATTACCTTGACATTATCTCTTTTCGAGACATATAACTTTTCTTTCGAACAAGTTAATGCTATACTGGCGTATTCTATGTGTTTGCAACCACAAGAATTTGAATTAAGATGAAGAGAGTAATGATATAAGCAGCACACGTGTCACGAATTCACAAACTCATAGCAATAGATAGTATCTCATAAGGCTTCCATAACCCCAACAGAGAAGTTTAGCTACGCATGAGTGCAACGGAAAACACAATAGACATTATCATCATAAAAATCTCACGTGAATTCCTTGCAAATAACTTTTCTCTTGTTGTAAAAATTAAAAGTCGAATATATGAAAAATAATGTCAACAATGAATTAATGAAGAAAAAGGGGAAGGATAGAATAAGGATGAGGGTGGTGGAGAATTGTTTTGATGGATGGATGGATGGTGGATGGATGGGGATTATAAAAATCTCCAGCAAAATAGGGTATTTATAACACCCATATCCTATTCCTACTAAGCTACTGCATTACTTATCCTAGTCCTACTAGGTTACTGCATCATTATCCTAATCCTACTAAGTTACTGCTGATCCCCAAAGTCTTTAGAAATGCTGTTTTTGCCTGGGACAGGTTTTCCATGCGTCACTTTTAGTCCCTAGGCGTCCAAGCTCTCCTTTCCTTCTTTCATGAAGCTTCCTTGGGCGTCAAGTTATCCATAAAATGCTGAAATCTTCATCATTTATACCTGAAAACTTGCTAATCACGTTTGTTAGCTCACTTACAGGAAAAAGGACTAAAAGTGCATGAATTATATATTTTGTCCTCAAAACTTAGCTAAAATATGGGTAAATTATAGTACTTTAGGCGTGTAAATACGCCTATCATCAACACCCCACACTTAAAGCTTTGTTCGTCCTCGAACAAAATATCATGTCCATCTAAACATCTACTTAGGGTTTCACAGTAACAACACAAAATATTCATCAAGACAGGCACGACAATCATTAACAAAGAGTAGTTTTCTGATCACTACTAGAAACAATTTAACCTCTAACATAGACTCGTGATGATGGCTAATTCGTATTCAAAAGTTAAGGCACAAAGAATCATACACAACTACCCAAAACTCATCAACCATGTGTGTCTCACAATATATCACCCATAATCACTCACAAGTATTTTCATCTATCGAAGCATGGGTATATGATTATCCTTGCTCTCGCTCTCACAAAGAATTCATATGCTGCAACTGATGACCATAGGCTTGCCCTTAGTGTAATGCTCCACTAAATATCAGAATGCTAATCTTAGGATCAAATAGGTCTTCTACAGGTTGTAATGTAGGCTAAGGGACGGGTAGGACTATTTAAGAAATAGTGACTATGTTCCTGAGTGCTTTAATACATCACATTATGCCGTTTAACACTCTCTTTTGAACAACCTTTCTACTTTCTTTTAATCTACCACCTCTTCTCACCTCTTTTGTTTTTCAATTTTAAACATAACTAACTTTTTAGTTTTCATTTCATTTTTCTTTTCATAATACACCTCTATGATAGCAATTCTTTTTCATAACGAATTCAAGAACCAATACATTCTAAGGCATCACACTCATCCAATTTCCTCTTATTTTGTCACATGACTTTACAATTTAAAGTGCTTAGGAATTTGGATCAAATTATGGTCTTGAAAAAATGGATTAGGCTTACATATGAGGCTGTCAAAGAAAATAGGCTTAAAGGCTCAAAAGGGTTGACTAGGATAATGTCCACGGGTAGGTAAAACGAAGGTAAACAATTACAGGTTGCCAAAAAAATGCCTAAATCATCTCCTAAACTCACACTCTTTATTTCGCTTCACACACACACCAGGCAAGTTCTAGCATCAGCCACAAACACAGAATATACTATATCCTCACACACACAAGGCACATGGTCGACTTTATTGGGAGTAGTATAGACTCTTGACCCAACAGATGAAGGAACTGAACCACACAATTATCACATAGTGAGTCACAATTAGAGCCTAAACATCTCAATAGTAATGATTTTAGCACAAACTCTTGCTATAATACCATGCTGCCCCTCAGAACAATTTCATGCAAAGTTAAAAATTTTTTTAAAAAAATTTAACTACTAACAAACAAAACAAACAAACATAAATAAATACAAATGCAGATAAAGAAGTGTAGCATACAAATACCAGCACCCCACACTTAGACGGGACACACTTCCCTCAGTGGAAAATAAATAAGAAGAACCCGGTTAGTCGGACTCATCCTCTATGTCTGGGGTCATACCCCCTGCATCAGAATCATCATCAGAGTCATCATCCTCAGAAGTTCCTCATAAGTACCCCACTTGATTCCAAGAGTGCGTCGAGGTATTTACAGCACAGAGGATTCACCTTGCTCTTTTCGTCCCCTTTTTTGGACTTTTTGTAAAGTGGTTGCTTTTTCTTTTCCTTGTCGTCCTTTTTGTGCCATTCTACCTGAGATCTCAATAAAGTCATGTTAGCTTCATCTCGGAAGATTCAATCGACAAACAGACAATAGTGGCACCGCCCCACACTTAATTTGTTGACACAAACTAATTAAGTGAATGATGTCGATTACTCAAACTTCATCGACATACCTTTAGGTGATATGTTCCAACAATATGTTCAGCACTGTCATACTTTCATGTCCTCTTAACGTTATGCAATCTTGACAATTCTTTCGTGTTTGGACTAATGTATTTTTTTGAACAAAACTACTACATAGATATCGTATCAATTTGTGGCATAGAAATAATCACAACATCGTATGTTTGTAGTCACCCATGATTTTCATCTCAATGAACAAGTCATTTCGACATGTAAGCTTTCAAGTTACAAGATTATGCAATTATCTTGACCATGTCGATTTCGCAAAAGTATGACAGTATATGAAAATCAAATACAAGTTGGAAACAAGTCAAGATCATCCTTATGCATTCTTTCATTCACTTAGTTGTATCACAACAAATCAACCACATTCACATTACCAATACTACTTCAAGATTTAACAATTTATTGAAGGCATAGTATTGTAGTACTTACGGAATATAAAAGAAGAACAAAGAAGTACTTACTTGGTTGATGGCCTCGGAAGATGTTCTTGCAAAGTTAAAAGAGCAAAAGGAAAATTTTTGAGAGATTTTAGAGAGGTAGGCGGCGCTTAGGTTGGAATTGCAATGTGTTTTTGGTCTAAGACTAAGTTTCTTATTTATAGGGCTAGCTTGGGTCGGGTTTTGACCCATTTAAAATCGGATTTGTAGACCAAAAGTGACCATAGGCGGCTCCTAATGCTTTGCCTATGCTTGGCATAGGCGGCGCCTTTTTCAAAGCATTGTTAAGCATAGGCAGCGCCTATGCCATGGCATTGTTAGGCATAGGCGGCGCCTATGCCATGGCATATGAGATTCAGAGGCAAAAGGCTTTTGCATAGGCGGAGCCTATGCTATGGCATTGTTGAGCATGGGCGGCGCCTATGCTATGGCACTCTAGAATCCGAGATCTTAGGCCATAGCATAGGCCTTGCCTTGTTCGTGGCCTAGATTTACATAGGCCTTGCCTTGTTCTTTGCCTATATTTCCATAGGCAATGCCTAACCCATAGCCTTTTGCTTCTTCATTCCTTACTTACCACCTTCAACATGCAATACTTCCAAATCGAAATTTGAAACCAATCTCCTCCTTTACACCTCTTGCACCTACATTTACTCAAAAACAACAAAAACGATTAAAAACAATGGGTTGCCTCCCACCAAGCGCTTGATTTATTGTCGCAGCACGATATAGCTATCTCGATTACTTAGACTTCATCGAGATAGATGGTGCATCGTTTTCTGAATGGATTTAGACGACGCTGATGCTTACTTGTGGGCATGAAATCTTCTTCGAGATGAATCTTGTGCGTACATAACCCAAGAAGGATCCCAATGATATCATCAATGAACCACCCAATGGCTCTCTTGTACCTCTTCAGAGCAGAGATGAGAGCCTCTACGTGCTGTTCACTTGAATCATCCGCAACACTCACCGGAAGTGTATTTCTACTTCCCAAGAATGCATACCTTAGATAATTGGGGAGCTCTTTCGATTCTAGCACTGGGGGCTCTTCAATGGAAGTCTTCGCTGTTGGTGACGATTGATTCTTAAGATCAAGGTCCGGCTGCTTAGGAGTATGAGAATAGGACCCTATTTCTGTTAGAGCACATATAGTTTCTTCATAATCTTCATCATCCTTATGCTCAACATTCAACAGCACATCAGATAGCGGCTCAACAGTAAGCTGTTTCTCTACAGAAAATGCTTTCTTATCCTTATAATGAACATCAGCTACAGAGAACACATTCATATCGCTGGGCTGCTTCATTGCTTTGCATATATCAAAGCGGACCACTTTGTCATTCAACTGAAATAAAAGCTCATTAGCTCTCATGTCAATAAGCACACTTCCTGTTGCAAGGAAAGGACGTCCCAAAATTATGGGAACTTCATAATCCACCTCGCAATCCAAAATCACAAAGTCTGAAGGAAAAATGAAGGTAGACACCTTCACCAATACATCATTTAAGATACCCACAGGTCATTTTACCGACCTATCTGCCATCACGAGCCGCATATTGGTTGGTGTAGGGTCGCCCAACCCTAACTTTCTGTAGACGGATAGTGGCATCAAATTGATGCTAGCTCCCAAATCGCACAATGCCTTAGCAAAATTCATAGATCCAACCGTGCAAGGAATAGTGAAAGCACCAGGGTCTGCCTTCTTCTGTACTAAGGACCTTGTGGCAATTGCATTGCAATGATGAATATTATCTGCCGGATCATAGCTTACTGCCCGCTTCTTTGTTAAAAGGTCCTTCATGAATTTAGCGTATCCAGGCATCTGCTCTAGCGCTTCCACCAAAGGAACATTAATAGTCAGCTGTTTCAACATAGTCATGAATTTACTGAACCTGGTATCATCAGCTTTCTTCTTCAGTCTCTGTGGAAAAGGTGGTGGTGGAAGGGGAATTGTTTTCTCCACCACTTCCTTTTTATCTTGCTTCCGATTATCAACTTTTTCAGGAGTGTCGTCAGCCTTCTTCTTCAGTCTCTGAGGAAAAGGTGGTGGTGGAAGGGGAATAGTTTTCTCCACCACTTTCTTTTTACCTTGCTTCCAACTATCAATCTTTTCAGGCTGCAAACGTCTAGGGGTGACGTCATGAACACACTCTTCAGCTTCTTCGGCCTCTTCACATTCTGCATTAATAACATTATCCGATATATCATCAACCACCTGCTTGTCCTTGGATGGATTTTCCAACACTTTACCACTCCGGGTAGTAATAGCCATGCATGATCCGTCGTTTCTTAGGTTTTGCACAGTATCGCTGGGTAGTGTTCCAGCCTTTCTTTGGTTGAATGCCGCGGATAATTGACTCAATTGTTGCTCCAGCTGTTTTATTGAAGTGGAATGCGAGTCAACTAATTGCTTCATTGAGGACAGATCATTTATTACCTCAGTTACTCCTGTGCTGGTTGCCTCTACTCCTTTCAGCAGCTTAGCCATCATATCTTCCATGGACATATTTCCAGAGCCAGATGCCGCAGCCTCACGATTTCCAGGAGGAACATACAAACCACTCCTATCAGTCTTATTCTTCCAACCACCTTGATCGCGGTCCTTGTATCCAGATTTATCATAATAGTTCCGACCTCGGTTTCCTTGGGCATTGCCTCGGAAACCCCCCTGATTATTCAAGTAGTTCGCTTCTTTCTCATAGTCGGATTCATCTCTTCCCTATGATACAACGGCCTTAACCTTTTCGGTCGTCCCTGATAATAAGTGCTTGGTAAGAAGATCCATCTGCGTTTTCATGTGGGCCATATCTTGGTCACGTTCCTCTTGTCTTTGCCTCTACTCTGCAGTCATGCCAATAGATATAGTAGAGCTTGCTACCTCAGAATCCCTGGTATGCCAAGCTCTGCTCTTCTTTGTCATACGATCTAGCATATCACTTGTCTCAATAAAATTAAGGTCCATGAATGATCCTCCAACCGCATTATCCACCACTGGCTTAGTCACTGAGTTCAAAGCCCTGTATAATATCTTCATCAAGTGGACATTGGTCATATGATGGTTTGGGCACCGCATAAGCTTCTTCTTGAATCTCTCCCATGTTTCGTAGAGAGCTTCAGTTGGAAGCTGTCGGAAGTTGCTGATCTCATCTCTCAACTGTTCTCTCTTGGATGGCGGAAAGAATCTTTCTAGGAAAGCGTCTTTCAATTGCCTCCAATTGGTGATAGAATCAGGAGTCAGCCCATTCAACCATAGAGTTGCCTCCCCAGATAGAGACAATGGAAATAAGCGCAGCCAAATTGCATTCTGTCCAACTCCTGGATTGTCAAATGACTTGCATGTAGAGATGAAGTTGATCAGGTGCATATTCGGATCATCGCCTGCGAGTCTACCAAATAAACCTTTGAGCTGCAATAGCTGAATCATGGTGCTAGTGATATTGAACTTGGCTCCAGGTGCCAAGGGCGGAGGAATAATAGCCCCTGTGGCACCAGCTCCATCAAGATCGTCATCATCATCATCAAAAGGAGCCTGCACAGCTCGGCGGTCAGGTCTCATTCTAGCTTGACGATCTCTCCTATGCATAGGTGCCGCCACTTCATCAGTACGCCTAGGATTCAGTAGCTCCTCATCACCCAGGTCCTCATCATCAGGATTCATTGCATGGCCTGGATTATCAATATTCTGTTGATGCACTTGAGCGGCTGCCAATGCAGCTAATCTAGCCTGCTCCTGTTGAGCAGCCCTTCTGTCAATGTCTCGTTGTGCCTCCATCCTTCCAATACGATGTGGTTCAGGATTGATAGGTAATAATGGTTGTCCTGAACTTCGAGTATGGGGCATGTACTGCACAAAACCTGTAGAAAACAAAAACAACAACTAAAAGTAAAGTACGAGAATCTTTGACCAAAGGGTCTAGTAACTATCACAAACTTAGTTGACAACTGTATTCCCCGGCAACGACGCCAATTTTTGATAACGCTCAAACTACAGCTCTCGTAAGAGTGTAAGCGGTCGTTGTCAAATATAGAACCCAACTGGGTTGGGTATTGATCCCACAGAGAATACTTGGTCACTAAGTAAGCAAAGATTATTAGACTTTTGGTGCAAGTCTCGTAAAAGGGGGGATTTTGTAGCGTGCAATAATGTAAACAAAATAATAGAGTAAAAACAGAAAATAGCAAAGTAAAAAGAAAGAATGTTTAGTAAGATGTTTAACCAATGAGAATTGAGAGTTAGGGTTATGTCCACCTTATGAGTTATACGTCTCTATTGTCTATGAGTTATGCGGAATCCAGACATGCATGTGCTTATAGAGAATTGTATTCTATGGTAAATTTAGGCGTCTTTCGACCATCAAGGATTATTTCACTTTAACTCTTTCGAGCTTAAAGCGTATCTAACGGTACAAATTCTCCAAGAGGTTAATCCAGTTACGGCACTAATTTTTTAACAGGGGTTGGTGCCCTATTACCTTGACATTATCTCTTTTCGAGACATATAACTTTTCTTTCGAACAAGTTAATGCTATACTGGCGTATTCTATGTGTTTGCAACCACAAGAATTTGAATTAAGATGAAGAGAGTAATGATATAAGCAGCACACGTGTCACGAATTCACAAACTCATAGCAATAGATAGTATCTCATAAGGCTTCCATAACCCCAACAGAGAAGTTTAGCTACGCATGAGTGCAACGGAAAACACAATAGACATTATCATCATAAAAATCTCACGTGAATTCCTTGCAAATAACTTTTCTCTTGTTGTAAAAATTAAAAGTCGAATATATGAAAAATAATGTCAATAATGAATTAATGAAGAAAAAGGGGAAGGATAGAATAAGGATGAGGGTGGTGGAGAATTGTTTTGATGGATGGATGGATGGTGGATGGATGGGGATTATAAAAATCTCCATCAAAATAGGGTATTTATAACACCCATATCCTATTCCTACTAAGCTACTGCATTACTTATCCTAGTCCTACTAGGTTACTGCATCATTATCCTAATCCTACTAAGTTACTGCTGATCCCCAAAGTCTTTAGAAATGCTGTTTTTGCCCGGGACAGGTTTTCCATGCGTCACTTTTAGTCCCTAGGCGTCCAAGCTCTCCTTTACTTCTTTCGTGAATCTTCCTTGGGCGTCAAGTTATCCATAAAATGCTGAAATCTTCATCATTTATACCTGAAAACTTGCTAATCACGTTTGTTAGCTCACTTACAGGAAAAAGGACTAAAAGTGCATGAATTATATATTTTGTCCTCAAAACTTAGCTAAAATATGGGTAAATTATAGTACTTTAGGCGTGTAAATACGCCTATCATCAAATACCCAACTATTGCAACAGACAACACATCTGTTTCGTAGCTTCTTCTTCACGAAGTAGATTAGAAGGCTAGGTTAGGAAAAGTAAACTTACCCTATCCACGTACCACTTACGCATAGTTGTCATACTCCTGAAGTCTTGGTAGTCAAGCATATGCATGGTGTATTCTTATGCAGGTTCCTTCTTTTTGGGATACTTGACATTTCGCAGTTCCATCCTCTCTTCATTGCCAAGTGCCGCGTATATGTCCACCTTCTTCAGTTGCCCCGAAACTTTAACAACTTTTGGAGAGGGAGGAGTTGTAAATTTTTTTGTTTTCAAACTGGAGAGTATTTGGCAATTTTTTTTCTTCTTCCTCCTAACCGCCACTGTATGAGTGTATGGATCCCTCACCTTCTTATATGGTATGACACCCCTCTTGGATTTTAATTTCTCGGAAACTTCGGTGATAACTTCTAGTTTTCAAAGAGTTTATCCTGTCTGTCCTTGCACACTTTGCATTTGCAATGAGAACATGAGGATGGAGAGGGGTAAGAGGGACCATTGTAAGGGTGAGAGAGATCGGTGTATGGGCGAGAGGGACCTGTGTAAGGGGTGATTTCAAACGTATTTATTTTTTCTTGAGCATCAACATGCTCATCTTCACGACTGGCAGTAGTATCAATATCAAGATGGCTACCACCAACATCAACAACTCCACCAACAATACCCTCAGAAGAAACACTCAGATTTGTTGCAGTAGGTTGGTCATGAAGAGCTTCAACATTAGGATGACCCTGCCTAACTGCTTTTCTTATGGGTATTGCTCCAGCCAATTACTTCTTTATTAACTCCACCGTTGGGTCTGCTATTGTATAAACAAGACCTAGAGTAATAAAAAAAGTCATCCCCAACTCCTGCTAAGTAGGCACGATCCAAGGATGCACAACTTATAAAAAAGACAGATACACTTAAATCATATAATAATAATTTTCAGTCAGATGGGTTACATGTTAACACAATCAACTTATGCAACAGATGATCTATCTGCCGCAACAACTGATCTATAAGACACAACAGATTAACAATATATTGCATCAGATTACCCATCTGCTGCATAATTTGTAGTAGATGGGTAGTCTATTGAGTTGGGTTTAGAGAACCAGAGCAACAAATGGTTAATCTGTTGCAAAATATGGATCGTCTGCGGCAACAGATTACCCATTTATTGCACCAGCTATAGTAGATGGGTAATTTATTGCAACAGACGACCCATCTGTCGCAACAGATGGCACATTTGTTTCAATATCCTTCTTTGAGTCAAATTATTTTACTTGAAAAAAGACATACTGCATTATCCAGAGGGTTAAAAGGATCATCCTCCTTAATTCTTGTGCTGCTCTTTGCAGCCAACACCTAAGGATCCTTGGATGGGAAACCTCGTTCGGGTAATTCTTGACCTACTTTCGGAGGGAAGGAATGGCTTCAAATGCCCAAGCCTAAAATATGTAAACAGGAAGCAAGAAAAAAAAGTCATAATAATTATTCAATATAAAATAATGGATGAGTAAACAAATAGTGATTAAATTTACCATAAAAGCCCAAGAAAAGCCGTATAATGTGATCATCTTTGGGGATAGCTTCTTCAGTAAATATTTGACAGTCAAGTTGTAGCTGTCATATCCCAGGGATAATCGTTGAATTTCTCAAAATCCTCAGCAAACGCCAACAAATCATCTTCTATGACTTTCTTGACGTCTCTTGCTAATATAACGGAATGGGCAAACCAAACTAAGTACAATTGATCCTTGTACTGCTTTGGTATGGTTTTATCCTTGAGATCTTCTATCAAATCCACCATTTTGTAGCTACATCCAGCAATGTCCAAAAACCCATCTATTTTTTCTTACGTTTGTTGGTTTTTGTGGGTGGTTTATTGGAAAATGCCTTCCGTTTATTTGATGGTGGTGGTTTGGATGTCTTGCTTGCCTTGGGACTTTCGTGGGGTGTTTCTTGATGAGAGGTTCTTCTGGATGATCGCATCTCAAGCCCGTCACTATGGAAAACTCTTTTAAGCCAAAACAAACCTGCATGCCACAGTAGTTGATCCAGATTTCATCCATCTTTTTCTCCTCTCCTTCGAATCTTTATCATCCCCCACGTACTTTATCCTACACTTGAGAAGACCATATACCATGCTCATTTTGAAATGGGCAGTGTAGTCCTCAGGCAGTTTAAGAAAGCGTCCAAAATAGTTCTTCCTAAAAAGTCCGTCTGTGTTTTTATTCTTCATAATATTCCTAAATTCGTCAAAAGGTTTCCCCAACTCACATTTAAGTACAAAATCACCCGTTAGTTTTGCAGGGTCGTCTATCGGAATCGTAATGTGAAACCTGTCAATACTAATAGTTTTGACAACCTCTTGCTGGGATTTCAATTTTAATTCACGCCCCATTGGTGATGCATTATCATCTTGTTTATCTTCTTCTTCATCCTCACTTTAATTTTCCTCACGAGACTCTATATACCCTTCTCCACCCTCCTTTTCATAACTTTCCCCAGCTTTATTTTTTCCTGAGTGAGATTGTTCAGAAAGTTCCTCTAAATCCATCTGTACTTTAGCCTTTTTTGTTAGGTGGTCAGAAGTTGATCCACTTTTAATTTATTTTCTTTTGGGAGATATTTTTTGACTACAAACAACAGAAAAATAAAAAATATATTACATTTGATGTCTGCACAATTTTTTTTAAAAAGGTAAGATAAATTTTAATAAATTATTACAAATAAATACTCCAACGGATAACCCATCAGTTGGAACATATGGGGAATTTGTTTGAACACCTATTTAATATCTCCCAAAAGATGTTCCACTTGTTGCAACAGATGGACCACTAAGACCACCACCAACACCACTACCAATGCCACCAAGACCACCAATAATGCCACCAAGACCACCAACATCAACACCACTAACAATGTCACCAATACCAATACCACCACCACCACCAAGACCACCACCACCACCACTAATGTAACCAATACCCGCACCAAGGTTGCCAAAACTGCCACCACCACCACCAATGCCACCAATACCATCACCAAGAACACCTACACCACCACCACCAAGACCACCAATACCGACACCGCCAACAACATCCACCAACACTACCACAAATACTATCCAATAATACCACGACAGTCAACGAAATACTGCGATAAAAACTAGGTTTTTCTCGAGTTCTTCCTACGTTTTTAGCATCAAAACTCAAAATTGTTAACCCATTCTCGAAGATAATACAATTAAAAGTCTTATTTTTTATCATTAACTAAAAAACCCTAATTTTTAGAAAAAATAATAAATATAGAACTCTTCTCGAACTCTGTTACTTACGAAGAAAGAGAAAACAATGGATACAAGCAAGAATGGAGTTGAAAATAACACCTATGTGGTCGGAAATGGGAAGAAAATCGATCTGTTTTGTTGAGCAATATGTTGAGATGTTGTTGTCTGTATTGTTGAGAGAGAAAGAAAAGAGCAAAAACTCGAGATTTGAAATAATAAAATATTTTTCCCACAAATGAATGATTTGTATGGGTTGATTTGTATTTTGGAAAAGAATGACAAGTTTTGAAATTGTTAATTTGGTCCGAATTGAGCTTAATTATTTTTTTAAAATTTAAAAGATACGAAATATTTTGGCTCAGATTGATCGATCGGTGACTCGAGTCGGGAGGAACGCAATACCAATATCATGCAATTGCAAAGACTCAATTGAAGTTGTAGTTGACCCTATGTACTCATCCCTAGTTCTAAGTAAATAAATTTTTGTATTAGCTTAATAATAAGTTAATACGAAATATTTCGACTCAGAGTGATTGATCGACGACTTGGGTTGGGAGGAACGCAATACCAACATCATGAAATTGCAAGGACTCAATTGAAGTTGTAGTTGATCCTATGTACTCATCCCTAGTTCTACCTAAATAAATTTAAGTATTAGCTCAATAATAAGTTAATACGAAATGTTTCGACTCAGAGTCATCGATCGGCGACTCAGGGTGGGAGGAACGCAATACCAACATCATGCAATTGCAAAGACTCAATTGAAGTTGTAGTTGATTCTATGTACTCATCCCTAGTTCTACCTAAATCAATTGCAAAAAAATCTTTTGCAACAGACGACTGAGCTATTGGAAATTTTCAAATAGATATTTATATATATTGCAACAAATGATATATCTGATTTAATTATCAAATAGACATTTGCATCCGTTGTGACATATGACTTAGCTGTTGAAAATTTTCAAACAAATATTTATATCTGTTGGAACAGATGACATATCTAATTTAATTATCAAATAGACATTTGCATCTGTTGTGACAGATGACTGAACTGTTGGAAATTTTCAAACAGATATTGATATCTGTTCCAACAGATGACATATTTGTTTGAATTTTTTTATTTCTAAAGCAATCTTCTATCCGAAAGAAGAAAGATAGATAAAATAGTACTACTAAAGACGGTAAAAAATATTTCTTGGATAACTCAAAAATCTCATCGTTGGGTAGTCTTATCTTTGTCTTTTCAATTTCACCCTTCTTCCTCGTGTCCCTCAAGTTATTAATGAATATTTAAACCCATGTCTAGAATTATCTCTCCTTCAACCCTATATTTATTTATCTCTTATTTTTTTCTTTCTTTCTTTCTTCTTTAGGGTTATCACAACCATTTTTTTTTCTCTTCTCTTTCTCATAAAGATCCTTTCGGATCTAAACCGATCTATATCTTTCCTCGATTGAAATTGTTGTTTTAATCTCCTTGCTTTTGACATTGCAGGTATGATTCACTATTGCATTTCATTCTCATCTTCATTTTTGCAAGTTATTTATATCTATTTTTTAATTTAATTATACTTTACCCATATCATATTTATTTAAAAAATTTGAAAGAAAAGTTACTTTTAAGTCTTGAATGAACGAATCATTATTTTTATTAAAATTTGCGATAAAAGTCATCTGTTGGGAGAAGTTTAAAAGCCTTGTTGGCAGTATTTTTTTTGTATGTATTTTTTTTGTTTCTTTGTTGTTGATGTTGTTGGTGGGGTTGGTGTTGTTGGAACTTATGGTGTGGTGTTGTTGATGGTGTTGGAACAAATGATGTTGCTTCTTTGTTGTTGATATTATTGTTGATGGCGTAGGAATAAATGATGTTGTTTCTTTGTTGTTAATGTTGTTGTTGATGTTGTTTCTTTGTAGTTGATGATGTTGCTGATGTTGCAACAGACAGAGCAACTGTTGAAACAAATCAAACCACTAGAAAGTCCGGTTTGATATATTCCAACAGACTCCACATCTGTTGCAACATAATCCACATCTATTGCAACAGACTCCACATCTGTTACAACAAGCTCCACATATGTTACAACATATTAACAATCTGTTGAACGGATAAGAAGTTGTTGCAACAAATGGGTAATCTGTTGCAATAGATGAATAATGTTCTTTCTGTTCTTCTCTTGTTTGACATCAATTTTTTTCCTCTTCTTTCTAGATATAAGGAATTGGAAGTTGATCAATTTTTGCCCAACCAACACAAGAGGCTACAGTAAAGATGGGTTAAGAGGAATAAGCTACTTGCAGATGGAACCACTTCTGTTTGAAAAATTTTAACAGCTCAATCATCTTTCACAATAGATGCAAATGTCTATTTGATAATTAAATCAGATATGTCATCTGTTGCAACAAAAATCAATATCTATTTAAAAATTTCCAATAACTCAGTCATCTATCACAACAGATGCCAATGTCTATTTGGTAATTAAATCAGATAGGTAATCTGTTACAACAGATCTCAATATCTGTTTGAAAATAACCTATGTAATAACCTAAATGCTAGGAAACAACTTATTTGGCAATAGGATTAGTGGAATCAGTTTAGATCAAACGTTACTTAATTTCAGGCTCATTATCCTATCAAATTCTTTGAAGTTTGGTTGAACAAACTGCATTGAACAACGCTCGAGAAAGTGAGTTGTTCAACTGTTGGGACTATTTCTTGAGTGTGCATCAACATGTTGACCTAAAACAAACGTAGCGATCCTCCATGTATCATTTAAGCCTTCCGAAGAAAGTGTTCTAGAAGTCTTTCGAAGGCCTTTTGCAATGCCACAACTTCGAAAGGAAATGTTCTTCATTATCGATCTCAAAAAAGATGAAAAAATCTACACTAACCTCAACGATGGCAACGACAAGCTTGAATACCAAATCAGTAAGCTCGAGGCAAGCTTGAAAATTATTGGGATTCACATACTATATGAAGCATCTGATCTTCTCCAAGATATGTTGAAAGTATGCTAAGGCAAGAAAACACAATCAATTATATCTATATTGCATATTGCTAAGGAAGTAATGATACTCAATTTACCTTTCAATCTTGTTTGTGGTTTCGATCAGGTCAATAGCAGTGGACATAATCGGAACCATAAACAAGAAGGCATGGGATGCAATTTCAAATTCAGAAATTTCCGCCTTCACTTAGACTCCTTATTTTAACTTCATATGTTCTTGGCGCAAGTTTTCTTGACTTACTGTACATCATTACAGCCGTCGGTGTCCGCAAAGCTGCTTTCTTAGTTTTTTGTCATTTTTTTATGTAGGTGATCATTCGACCATGGTACCTAGTCGTAGCTCCCTAGAAAAGTGTCCATTTGTATTATTTTTCTTTCAGAGAGACAACAGATAATTTTCATTATCGGAAATACTTTCATATTTGCACTTGATTCAGATTTCTCAGGTTTTAAGTCAATTTCATCGGCCAGATTTGCTAGAAGTTCCTTCCTACCCTATGTCTCCTCTTCAATTAGGTTTTAGATGATACAGTCTTTCATCAACTCCCCTTTCCCTCGCAAGCATTCTCCTTCGGATCCTTCTGGCGTATAATCCTCTCGAACAACCCTTCCATATAAATTTGGGTCAGGGGAATTTCTATTGATTTTTCATTCTTGTTTGATGTAGTGCGAGGTTTCGAAGGCCTTCTTAGAGTCCAATGCACACTTAAAGTTAAGTCCAATCGTTATTGGATCTTTGCAATGACACCAAATATTGATCCCTTCTCAAAACTTGACACGCATAAACATGAGCAACAACCGCCAGTAATTCGTAATAGGGTATTGGCACCATCATCATGGAGCCCGCGGTCTTATCAATTCGAACCCATCAAACTTAACTGCACAATGCAGGATCTTTTTTGAATGACCAGTGCCTAATCGATTAAAAACTGCATTCACAAAAACATTGTGCTTTGTATGTGTTGTCCCTGTAACCTTATCAGTAATACATAACTCCCACACATGAAAGTGGATCCATCCATCTGCACACACCTTATTCTTCCTAACCCATCTATGGCTTTATTTGAATAAACATATGACTAACCTGTTGTAATAGATGACACATCTGTTAAAATTATCAAATAATTATAGACATCTGTTACGACAGATCATCAATCTGTTGCAACATATGACTTATCTATTGGAAATAATCAAAAAAATATATGCATGTGTTGCAATAGATTATCGATATGTTGTAAATTATCAAACAGATGGAATATATTTTGCAACAGATTACCCATCTGTTAGATTTATTTTAAAGCAATTTTTTTTCTTTTCGAAATATAATAAAAGATAAAATGATGTATTTAGATCCATTTTTTTAATTTACATATTCGAAAAGTCACCAGTTTTATTTAATTAAGGGATGCAATTATACATAACTCACACTTCTAGATATGGCTGATCCGAATTTGGACAAGGTGATTTTGCGCGACTCCTTGCGAAAATTTGAAAGGCAGATTCATGATCCGGATGACGATTGATCGGTTTACAATAATAATGATAATAATAACAATAATAGTAATAATAATAATTAGGTTATGTTTTTTCTTTTAGCGTATGTGTTTTCTTTTAATATATCGGATCTACCTAAGGGAGGAACCCAATGTATGTTTTGTTTATTGTATATTTGTATATAATGAATTCAAAAATCTATGTTTGGTCGACTTTGGAATTTCAATTCTTATTTAATATAAATTTCATTATGTCTATTCCTTATTCTCACATGTTGACGGTTAGAGGTAGGTATCGAGTGTATGTTGCAACAAATAGTTAATCTTTTGCGACAAATAGATCATATGTTGCAACAAACGGTTATTAATAAAAAAAGGGTGATTATCATTGATAGGGTGAAAAGTCATGACTTTTTGATTATTTAATATGAAAAATGGTTCGTAAATAAATAATAAGGAAATAAATGATAAACCACAATTTATAACCGTAAAAAAATGGTTATTCAATTTTAATAACAGATGTTATTATTAAACAGGCGACAAGTTGTGACTTTTCACCATTTTTGTTTTTAAATCTTTTTTAAATTTATTTATTAAGGGATATGATGATTATTAAAAAGGAGGTGAACAATCGTGACTTTTTGTCTAACACATTCAAAACAGCTGATGAATCAAATTCCCCATCTGTTGCTACAGATGAATCAACTGTTAGAAGAAATAAAAAAACTCCTTAAACAAATGGTCGATTTGTTGCAACAGATGGTCTATCTGTTACCACAGATGGGTTATCTGATGCAACAGATATACAAACTATTGCCACAACTAAAAAAAATTGTTATTATTTTATTAAAAGAAACAGTTATTTAAAAGGTGAGAAGTCTTCGATTATTTAATTGAGAAAAAAGTTATTCAATTTAAGAACTAATTAATAATAATAAGCTGAAAAATCACGACTTGTCACACTAATCAAAAAGTCACCAGCTTGATTTAATTAGGTCATTTCTTTTCACAGAAAATAATAAGAAAATGAATAATAAACACAATTTATTTATAACCGTAAAAAAATGGTTATTTAATTTGACTAATTGTTGTTAATATTAAATAGGCGACAAGTAGTGACTTTTCACCATTTTTGTTTTTAAATCTTTTTTTTAATTTATATGATAAAAAATTCTCTAATTTGGATTAATGAAAGTATATGATTATTATTAAAAAAGATAGATTAGATGTTACAACAGATAGATTATATGTTACAACAGATAGATTATCTGTTGCAGTAGATATATTATATGTTGTAATAGATAGATTATTTGTTGCAACAGATAGATTATCTGTTGCACAGATGGTTTAATTGAGAAAAAAACTATTTAAATTTAAGAACTAATTAATAATAGCAATCTGAAAAGTCGCGACTTGTCACAATAATCAAAAAGTCAGTCAGCAGCTTTGATTTAATTAAGTCATAACTTTTCATAGTAATAAAAAAGTCACTAGTTTTAATGTAATTAATAAATGGAGGTGAACAGTCGCGCCTTTGTGCCTAACTCATTCAAATTCGATCCTCTGTAAATAGGTCCTCCTTACTCGTTCATTCTACTACACTCTATTTATTTCTTGCATCCTGTCTTTCATATTACACCTTCAACCACTTTCTCTTCAAAGACCAAATTCCTTTTCCCTGACCCAGGTAAGTTTTTTTCGTGCTTTTTGTATAAATATAACCAATTGGTAGTATACGTTGTATTACATTCGGATTTTTTTCTTTACTTTTGTTTTTACGTTTTTCGTTAATTCATGCTTGTTCTGGATATGACTGATCCAGTTTAGGACGTTGCTATTCTGCAAGACACAGTGCGAGAACTTCAGAGGTAGGTTAATGACCTGCAGTGAGAGTTGGTCGCCGTAAGAGCAAAGATGGTCCGACAGATTCATAGGCTGAGAAGGGCTCTGCTGCTACCAGTTGAAGATTGGCCTGCTGACAATAATAATAATGCTAATAATAACAATTAGATTATTATTTTTCTTTTAGTCTATGTATTTTTATTTGTTTTTGTTTAATAAAAAAATTATGTTTGATCGGCTTTGACGTTTTAATTCTTATTTAATTTTCATTCTGTCTATTATCTTCTCAATAAACATGTCGACGATTGAATGTAAGGAATAATTTTGAATCCAGTAGCAATAGCAAGAGTTGAAATATATTGGTTATCTGTTGGGTTTGTGGCAGTAGCTGATTTGTGTTGTTCCAAATAGATTACTCATCTGTTGTAACAGATAAGTAGTCTGTTGCAACAGATAAATAGTCTTTTGCAACAGATAAGTAGTCTGTTGCAACAGATAAATAGTCTATTGCAACAGAGAACTCTTCTGTTGCAACAGATTGTCCATCTGTTCGATTCATGTTACGACACTATAGAATCATAAACATGAATCCAACATATAAGTCTTCTGTTGCAACAGATTACTCATCTGATGCAACAAATGAGTGTTCTGTTTAAATTATAGGCTCTTATGTTGGATTCATGATCGGGTTTTATCCATTATTGAAAAACAGCAGTAGTTGTGTACCCAGATGACAAATTCGACTAAAAATCAAAATTTTACTTACCAAAGTCACCTATGAAGTAATGCCGAAGTGGAAAGTGATGTACGAAATAAAATTTCACATAAAAAATTGGTCAAGTAGCAGCAGTAATGATAAAAACAACAACAATGGTCGACAAGAAGAAAATAAAGATGATAATGAAGTAGAAGATGATGATAATGAAGCACAAGATGATGAATAAAACAACAGCAATAATGAATAACAAAAATCGTGAAGATAGAGAAAACAACAACGGGTGAGAAGAGAGAGCAACGCGCCTTTTTTCCCTCCGTTTCCTATTATATTAACTAACATTTGGATCAAAGTATAAATTCAAAAACTTGTGGGTTATTTTCCAACTTCCCCAACTTTCTTAATCCATAATAAATTAATTGTCACCTACACTTAATTATTAAGATTTGAGTCACCTACACCACATTTTCAAACTTTTTTTTATCACTTTTAGCTCAAAACCTACTTTCTCACCCATCACTACTACACCACAACATTGGCCACTACCTATCCTACTTTTATTTTTTTCTTCATCACAAGTCAAACAATGTAGTACTATTTAGTTATTCACTCCACTCGATTCGTTTTGACGACATAAATTTGGTTTGAGAACGAAGACAGTACTCTTCGATGACGATGGAGAACACAAAATTATCCATATTGAACTTGTTGTTTCTACGTTTCTCTTCTACGTTTTTCTCTTACCATTGAACTTGATTCAAGAATGTTGATATTTTGTTGGGTGAGAAGATGAAAAATTTGATCTTTAGAAGAAAAATATGATTGTGGATTTGGAGAAGTGAAAATGGTTGAAGATAAGGGTAAAGAAATAAAAAATAAATAAATTTTTAGTGTCAAACACGCATGAATTTCACTAATCAGTATGAATGTGGTTATGATGTTTTAAGGATGTAATAATTCCATTTTTAAAATATTCAAAAAGGTAATAAAAGTCTCGTGAAATTTGAATATATAGTTAAGATTTTGAATAAAGGTTGAAAGTGTTTTAGACTATTTTCTCATTTATATCTGAACTGCATTCTTTTTAGCAGACTATTCATTTTTTCCCCAAAAATTGTGTGGAAAAGTCACCAAACAAGCCTCGTGTGCCTCGTTATTTGTTTCTTTTCTTTTCATCCCTCTAATTTTCTTTTCGTCGTCATTTTCCTAGTTTTTCTAAAGGCCAAACCCATAGACAGCCCCCTGAACTTGGCACGATCTTTCACTTTGGTACCTCAAGTGGACGTTGTTCACTTTTGGCACCTCATGTAGCTATAAGTGTGTCATTTTGACACCTTTTGCTGATTCAGCAAAGAGAGTGTATTACACTCGCTTTTGGGCGCGTTTCAGAGATATTTTTGTAATTTTTGAGGGATATTTTCATAATTTTTTCATCTTTTAAATTTTTTAAAAATTATTAAAAATCTCTATTGCCAAATCAGCAACAATTGGTTCAATAAATTTATGACACGTATTTTATTAACCAAATAATTACAAAAAAGTCCTTCACATTGTCTTCTCCACACAACCTTTTTTTAGCTCCTCCATTAATGGAGGTGAAATCAACACTCAAAACAAATTTCACTCCATTAACAAAATACTCACTCCATTAACATACCTACAACAACAATACACACCATGAACACCAAATAATACTCCTTCCATTAATCAACAAAACACACCCTCTAATCCCAATTCTCAACATAAATACACTAACAGCAACCCAATGACAATTAACAAATACTCCTCCACAACAACAACTCCACAAATCATCACCTTCATATTTACACCTTCAATTTCCACTAACAGTTTCTTCTCCATGAACAAGTCAACAACACCTAGCAACAAAAATAAAATTCTCCTCTTCCACCCACGACATCATTAACACCCAAGAAAAAAAAATGTCAACACTTAAAAAACAGAATAGTCCAAACACATCAAGTATTTATTTTTAGCTTTTCGAGATTTTTATGTGTTTTGAGTTTGAAAAAAAAAATTCAAGAATGATGGTGATTAAAAGGATGTGTTGAAGAAATAATTTTGTTGAGGGGTGGGGAGGGGGTGTTGGAGAAGATGATATTTGGGGGAGGGGGAGTAGGGCGGGGTTGTTTGGATTTTGGTGCGGGGAGGGGGGGGGGGTCAGCATGTAATTTGGGGGTTGAGGGGCTGAAGAAGACGATTGGGGTGGGGGGTCGGGAGGGGGGGAGAAGACAATTTACGGGTGGGGTGGGGAGTGGAGAAGATGATGGGGGTGGTGGAAATATTAATTTAATTTGATTTAAATTAAATTAATTATTTAATTTATATTTTTTAATTTAAATTAATTATTTTAATAAAATGCCAAATGTCCTATTATTATTGGTCATTTTACACATCAGCGCGCATGTACTACACACACATCACATATTTTTCAGATTGTGCAAAAAGTGCCAAAATAACACACTTTATGGCCACTTGAGGTGTCAAAAGTGAACAACGTCCACTTGAGGTGCGAAAGTGAAAGATCGTGCCAAGTTTAGGGGGTTGTCGATGGGTTTGGCCTTTTCTAAAAGAGAGAATATATATTATTTGTTTCTTTTCTTTTCATCCCTTTCATAGTCATTTTCCTAGTTTTTTTTTAAAAGAGAGAATATATGTACTTTAGAATTATTGATTTTTTTTTTTTTCATATTTACCCTTTTATTTAGTTAGGTTCTTAAATACTTCACATTTTCTAAGAGAATAAGTTAAAAATTATTAAAAGGATAAAATTGAAAAATAGTCTACAAATTATGTCCTTCAGTATTTTTCTTAAAGGGTGTGTCATATCCAACAATTCAATTATTTTGAAATGAAAGAAGTATTTTAATAGATTTCCCTTGAATTATTTATGCTTTTGTGGTGAGAATGAGAACATAAAAGAAATTTTCAAGTTAGAGTCCTGGATATGAAAAAAAAATTGTTGGAAGCATTATTCCCCAAAATAGACCCTGCAGTATTCGAATAAAATTAATCGAGACTTTAATGCGAACATTAAACATCAGGTGGTAAATAAAAAAAAAATAAAAAAAGAGGACCTAAAGAAATTCTACCTTGCAGAAAGTTCATCAAAGTTGTGTTGCCTACTCGGTAGGAATGATAATAGATTTTAAAAACTAAATATATTTTTTATTTATTTTTTACCATTTATCTGATAAGTAAGCAAAATTATTACCTCAAAAACGTTTACATGTTATCTAACAAACCACTATAAAAAAAGGAGAAAGAATGGGTGAGTGAGAGTTCAAGGACGATAGGAGGTGGGATGGTCAAATGTAAGGATTGAGAGCGTTGGTGAATAGAGAGCGACGATGAATTTGAAAGTCACTTATAAAATTTATTTTTTCTAAAGAAAATATTATTCAACATATTTTGACCAGTTAATATAAAAAATTAAAAAATATTTTCCAAAAAGTATTTTTCTCCATGCCAACCACACCCCCTAAGAATCCACATGCACTCCCACTGAAAGAAAACATAACTTATAACTTTGCCCAGAAACAAACAAACTCCCAGTCTATGGAGTTAGTACTGCAACACTGTACAAAAATATGTTCCTTAATATGATATCCTCAGCTCGACTACTCCAACTCCCAGTCTATTTTCAAAGAGGAAATGCAGTGATTGAGCAAATATAGGAAATAAGAAAAAGTTTAGGCCCATCTGGGGCTACTCAGTTTAGTACTGAAAATGCAATATAGCAAGACAACATGTCACAGGCCTAAAGGCCATAATAACATGTAGTATGTCTCATTTAAAGAGAGTATTAGCACACTAAAGCCAGGTGAAATTTTTCATACTATAACTAGTTTACTTCCATTCTTGAATTTCACTCCAAGCATCCCATGCTTAAACTTGCCGGGCTTGCCATGTTTGAATTCCCATTCTTGCCATGCTTAAACTTGCCTCCATGATGACCGTCTCCAAATGGGACAGCACCATGTCCCATGTGACCATGCCTGAAGAGTAATAAGCAAAAAAGGCGAAAAATTGATGATGAAGAACTTGTCAAGAAGTACGTGGTCAGAAAGGTCTCCGTTGAGCTATTATGAAGCAGAGATATAATATGTTGATTGTTTCAGTGCTCATGACATACTAACTGTTCATTATTTTCATGCATCTAGTTGTAGAAGTGATACCATTGCCACCATTAGACAAAACCAATGGGTGCTACGAATTAGTCAGTACCTTATTCGAAAGTGCTAAGGGGGGGACTAAGGAGAATGGGGTTGACAACCTGTAAATTACTGAATGAGGCCTTTAACAAGTCACTTCCAAGAAACTTGGGGAAAAATAATACCTGACTGGTGTGGAGCACCATGATGACCTTGTGGAGGATATCCAGCAGGTGGGTAACCTCCTTGTGGAGGATACACTTGCTGTGGAGGGTACCCTTGAGGAGGATACCCCTGCTGCGGAGGGGTACCCTTGAGGAGGATAACCCTGCTGAGGAGGGTACCCTTGAGGAGGATGCCCTTGCTGCGGAGGATATTCATGACGACCACCGGAATGACCAGCAATACTTCCCACAAGAAGGGAAAAGAGTCCCTTATCAGCATCATCCTTAGCGCCTCCCATATTTCCCTAGGACCTAAAACAGATAAATACTTGTCAGACACATTACAACAATGACGAACTACTAGGAATAAAAACGAAATTTTCAGGTTTCAGAGATTATGAGCCACTAGATATAAATAAATACTTTGTCAAATTTAAAACCTAAAAATGTTTTCTGAAACATCAATCAGTCAAAGGAAAAGCAAGGATCATGGATGCAACCTGTTCGGGTTATCATCCAAATAATAAAAGGTTCCAGCTGACTTCTGCTCCTTATCCTTGGTTGATTCCAGTTTGTTGATTCTTGGACGATAATTAGTTGGGTCTCTTCTAAATGTAATGTTCAGATGCTGCAAACAATTTAGATACCACATCAATAAGAAGAAAAAGAATAAAATTCCCATCACCAATCAGAGCAGAATGTAAGGCTAGTGCAGGTTTCTAAACAGTATTTGCTTTACATGAGAAAATATGAACTACAAAGAAATATAGTTATTGCCAGGGACAAAGGTAAAGAGTAATAAGAATGTTAGTAGGTAAAGCAACTTTTAAGTAATGAAGAAGGCTTACTGATAAAAATAGATTCATTCCGGTCAACAATGATTGGGGTGGATTTGCAACACAATCTACGGAAGGCGTCCCCTCGTATACAATGACTCTATCTGCCAGGTAAGTTGCCATTATAAAGTCATGCTCTACGACAAATGCAGTCTTTTTCGCATGAAGAATGAATCTCTTGATGACCTTTGAAGCTACAATACGTTGCTCAGAATCAAGAAAGGCACTTGGCTCATCGATCAGATATATATCAGCAGGCTGACGGAGTTGAGAAAACAAGCTAGGTTACAATTTAGAAATATATCCCTAAAATAAGAGAAATAAGTGTAATAGCAATAGTACCCTCTAAACGGCTATAGAATAACGTGATTATACATATTTTATGCAACATTTTTACAATCATGAAGTAAGAAACAAGGGTCCTCAATAATAGTAGCACATAGACTAATAATAAACAAAACGAATGTGCAGACGAGCAGCAAGATGCAAAATGGATCCAATTGGAAGATATATTAATAGTTTGATCATCCTCATTCTAAAGCTTAACATGTGAATGGCGACTAATGAGATTAGGGTCTGATGGCCAACATTTCAATGCCATTCCAGAAAACAAGGATACAATAGCATAAAAAAAGGAGAACGGAAGAAAGAAAGACTACCAGAAAAAGTATGTTATCTTTCTCAACACAAAAGAGGACTTACAAGAAGAGGTTACACGATATCTGTCAGAGATAGCAAAAAGAAAACAGAAACGCAGATTCTATGTGATTGGGCCAAGAGATTTACCAAATCAATGCACAACACAACCAAAGCAGCAGTTCATCAGAATAGGAGAAAACTTACCTTTCCAAGGCACAGGGCTAAGGCAACTCTTTGCAACTCTCCACCAGAAAGATTGACGACTTCTTGGTCCATCAATTGCTCAATTTGGAGAGGCTTCATTACATCTGAACAAAACTGGGGGTGTGTATAAGAATCACGTATTTTTTGATGTAGCAAGTGCCTCACAGTGGACTGAAATTTTGGACGAATTTTCTGGGGCTTGAATGAAACATTGAATTCTGGTATCTGGACATCAGATCCTTCCACAACATCAGCCTTTAATAGACCAACCTGCGGTATCCAGAACAACAAGAGGAACAGTCTTTATAACACGGACGACTAGAAAAAGCAGCCTTTCAGAAATGGCATATTTGTAAAGCAAAGCATACCAGCATGCGAATGAAGGTCGTCTTCCCAGTTCCATTCTCACCAAGCATCACAACAATCTGTGAATCAGTAAATTCACCCTCGGCAACCTTAAGCGTGAATTTACCTTGAGTCTTGGTCATGGTTGGATATCTGTAACGTGCATATGATTCAATTTCCTCAGCGGCCTCTTGCGGGGTCTCAGCAACCTAAGGGAAAATGTTGACATTCAGATGATGTTTCAATGATATGTGGCTACACAAGAATCTGAATTTTACCTTAAAAGAAAGAGATTGATCACGAAAACGTAGATTTTCTGTAGGCACAAATCCAGCCAAGAATATATTAATTCCTTCCCTCACTGAAAAGGGTAGGGTCACAACCCCGTATGCACCAGGTTTCCCATATAAGCAGCAAATAAAATCCGACAAATAATCAAGCACACTAAGATCATGCTCCGCAATGATGACATAGCTGAACATAGAAGAATATTTCAGTATGCAGACTGATAAATTGAAAACTCAATTGTTGAAAAGTCAGAATGAACTAGAACCTATTTGGCCGAAGCAAGGATCTAATCACTTGGGCAGCTTTAAGCCTCTGCTTCACATCAAGGTAACTCGAGGGCTCATCAAACATGTATATCTCAGCATTTTGCATTGCAACAAGAGCAATAGCAAACCTCTGAAGCTCTCCACCAGATAGATCACCTAAACAACGATCCAAAATCTGATTCAACTCTAGATCGACACAGAGTTTCTCCTTCACATTTCTGTCATCATTTTGGTCAAGCTCTTGCCCCACATTTCCTTGAACTGCCTTTGGATTATTGTTGACATACTTCGAAATATTGTCGATATACTGAGGCTTGATGATTGCCTGTTTGAAGAGAAGTTCAAATTACAAATGAATCGAATACTATATGGTCAAGAATGATTGAGCAATCTTTATAACAGTACTCAAAATGGCAATGACCTACTAAATAATTTATTCAGACGTAGGTCTAGCTGCTCCCTAGAAAAAAAAAAAGGTGAAGCTTGAATTTCTGCACAAGTTTCGGCGAACGTCACACTTTCATTGAAACAATGGAAAATCATACAGACCTCGTCAGGAACGATGAGTTTGGTCAATATCTAGAAATGATTTGACCAATCACAGCGGAACAGAGGAAGGACACCTATGCCGGGAAGCTACAATGCTTTCTGGTCAGAAAACTAAATCCATTGTGCTTTGAATAGTTTTGTTTATTTTAACATTCGCCGGGTACCCTCAAATAAAAAGGAGCAAGAGGCATTATGTATGTCCAAAATTGAGTGACACTCACAACTAAACCAACTAAAAGATTAGGGGCAATTGGGATATAGCTGAAACATTGAATCAGAAGTCACCTGTAAGTTATCTTCCAGAATGCGAGTGAAGTAGTTCTGCAACTCAGATCCTCGAAAGTGAGTCAAGATCTCTGGCCAATCAGGAGGGTTCTGCCATAGAAAGATAAAAGAAAGCATACGCAACTGTATGGCCATGAATTGACTAATGATGAAGATGGCAAAGAGTAGTACATTGAAGCGTCCCAAGTTTGGTTTCAATTTTCCAGCCAAAATTTTAAGGGCAGTTGACTTTCCAATACCATTTGTCCCAACCAGACCAAGAACCTGTCCTGGCCTAGGGACAGGTAACCTGCAACAATTTTTTCAAGAATTAACTTTATAAACAAGAGACATTTGATCAGCGAAAGACTTCTCCATGAGAGCTGCAGCATGAACAGACCTGTGCAATTTAAAAGTGTTGGAGACCATAACGATGGGTTGTATCCTTGTCTAAATCTTTTGGCAGATTGATGATCTGAATTGCTTCAAATGGGCATTTCTGTATTAACAAATAAAATATCAGTAATGACCAATCTGCAGCAAAATGTCTCCCCACATTTGTAATATATACAAACCTTTACACAAATACCACATCCAATACACAACTCCTCCGAGATGAAAGAAATCTTCGAGGCTGCAGTGACCTCTACACATAACTTACCTGCAAGGTACAAAGGTTAATTGACTGAAGAAGACATATATAAATGCTGCCAAATAATAAAAACGAGCAAGCATATTTCCCTGGTTATAAAACTACACCCGCGCATACATATTTCATACATTGATTATTAGTTTTGACAGTCAATGAACTACACCTCAATCCCCACAATAAAAAATTACACCTCGATCTGAACTAGTGGTCGACTACATGGGTCCTATGTAACTATTCCGTTCCACTTGGACCCATTCCATTCAAAATTCTAGATATTTCCTTTTACAACGAATTATGTGATCTCAAAGATCTCTTAATCTTACACTTATCACTAAACTGACGTACAAGTCTTAACCCTACTAAAAAAAGACCCTAATGTAAATGTAACAACCAGAGCAACTAAACCTCGATCCTGAAAAGCTGGTATAATCTAAACGAATCCCTGTTTCCTCTGTTCTAACAGGTCCACAATGACTCAGAGACCCCCGCCCCCTTTTATTATCTTCAAGACAAAAAGATAAAATTCTTTTAATCAATCAAGTGGTCACCTTTGTTCTAAATTTAACAGAAACGGAATCCCCGGTTACTCTGGAAACCCAACATGATTTTAAAACCAGAAAGAGACCTTTATAACTTGTTAAGAGCAGTGCTATCAGGGACTCAATTGTATGCATGCCTAATCACAGAAAAGTGAACATTTTCTATTCATTTAATAAAGACATAACAGCTTTAGGCAAAATTCAAAAATAAATGTCAAACAAAATCCCAACAGCCCTTGGAACTTCAACAACAATAATAACATACCCAGTGTAACCCCACAAAGTGGGGTATGGAGGGCAGAATGTGCAGGCCATACCACTATATTATAGGTAGAAAGACTGTTTCTAATAGACACTCAACTCAAGAATAAACGGTCCAAAAGCAATGTATATATAGAGAACGAAATAACTGAAATGAAGAAAGTCATAACAAAATACTATAGATAACCTGATAATCACCTTACAGATTAGTCATATCATAATAGTGTAAAAGAGATCACAGATAACAACTGAACTCAAAGGACAAGCAACTACAAGAGTAATACTACGACTACTAGTATAGAAGAATAAGCGAGACAATGCTCAACTTTCTAACTAACCTCCTATCCTAATCCGCGTTCTCCATAACCTTCTATCTAAGGTCATGTTCTCGGTAAGCTGAAGTTGTGTCCTGTCCTGTCTAATCACCTCCACTCAATACATTCGGAACTTCATTGAATGTATTTACAAAACTGTCTGCACCATAGGCTGAATTATACTTAACAAATCAGAACTACAAGAAAAAAGGCCATCGACTTCCAAGACAAAAACCTTATCTTTAAAACCCAATTGCTCATATAAATCAGAACCCAGTCATTTACGTAAAGTGTAGTAAATAAATCTCCTCTTTCTCAGTAAGCAACAGCCGACAGTAAATAACCTCATAACAAACCGTGCGAAGCTCAAAACTTTGAAGGAATACAAAAAAATTATATGCAGCAAAATGGATACACTTAAAGAACCCAAGGGCGTAGCCTAGTGGTCAATGAAGTGGCTGAGCACCATGAGGTCTCAAATCCTAGCGGAGACAAAAACACAAAGTGATTTCTTTATTAGTGAGAGGTAGTTATCTGTGGAATTAGTCCCGAACACATGGTTATCAACATATATTAAATAAACACTTAGATAAAAGGTTATGCATGTATTAGATTGGTGGCTGGTTTAAAAAAAGTTAGGCATGTATTAGTGTTTGATTTGCATAATAGTAGATGGAATAAGTGATAACTAATCGTTGCATAAAACAATACGCGGATTCTCTCGTAACTAATCCATATATTACTAATACCTACATAACTTTAACTAGCTACCAAACAACTCCTCAATCATAGAAAATAAACTCCGTCGTTGCAACAGACAATAGGCATAGACGATACAATCTTAACCTAAAAATTCATAAAAAAACAAAAGTCTAGTTATACATAGCTCAAAATACACAAAAAAGCCACAAAACTTTTATCACAAAAATTAACCAAACAAAAATCGAACAAATCATAAACAAAAATCCTAGCTTAACAATTAAGCAAACTACACAATCATAGCAGTAATTTTTTTTTTTTTTAAAAAGTTAGCATAAAGAAATTGAATATATACCAGTTCTAACAACTGGGCAACTCTTCTTGCATTCTTGTCCGCACTTCTTGGGCTTGCACTTGTCAGCACTAACAATGGCGATACGCGTCGATCTCTGGTCTGACATCGTCTCTCTTCACCAAATCTGATTCACTATACCCTAAATTTCACAAAAAAGATGAAATATTTGATTTGATTCAATTAAACGGAGAAGTTGAACCAAATTCTGAGTTAGGTTTGATTATGAGTTTCACATCTTTACCTTTGTTTTTTTTATCAAGCCATCACCAAAGGTTGTGAGCCTTGGTGTGGGGGTTAGGCTTGACCCCTACCATGTCCATTCATCCACAAAAAGGGTACAAAGTTAGAGGGGAACATGGACCAAACCTCTAACATAGAAAGGAGCTACACAGTTTGTTCAAAAACAGGAAGAAAAAGGATTAGCATATACAATATCCTTTCTTAGTAGTAAAACGTATAATCCTTAACTTACAAAAAAAATTACATTTCTCATATCTTTTCCTTAAAGAAGGAAATTGCCATTTATCTAGTTGAATCAAACTTTTAACCACTGTTGGAAAATGATTAGAGAAAAGTAGTAGGTTTCAATTCCACTAGCAGATGCCAATTTAGCAAGAAAGTTTGCCACTTGGTTGGCTTCTCTGAGACAGTGGGTGATGCTAACATTTGCATTCCTGATATTGTTGTTAGTGTCAAATATGATCTTTTTCAATCTACGATTTGATATGTCATTCTTGACCAACATATTGGTGATAACCAGTCCCATCCCATGTTGAAATTGTTGAAGACACTGGCTATTCCCCATTGTGTCCCAAATTTGGCTGCTAAAGCTTCGGATTAATTGTTGCCTATGCATGTGACTGATTTAGAGAAGGCACTGATGAAATCTCCATTGCTATCTCTAATTACTCCTCCGATACCAGCTCGACCATTCTCTTTTATATAGCTTCTGTCCATGTTGATCTTGATTCTTCCTTCTTCTGGTTTGCCCAAAGCTACCTGTTTCACATTCAAAACAGGTTTAATTTTTCAATAGTCTCACAAATTCTCTACCATTTACCTGTTAGTTGACATTTAGGATAGGTAGCCTCAAGAACCGCCTGAATGTTCCAAATTGCTCGATACTCCATTCTGTTGAGATGAATTCCTCTTTGATGTACAAACTTGCAAGCTGATCATTCTTTCCATAATTCCCAACGTATTATTATTGGAGTCACTTGCATGAGTAGTTTATGAACCCTATTTCTAGTCTTTGTATCTCGCCAACTTTGAATAGTCCTTCTTATTGGTCCCGATTGATGGATTAATCCTAGAGGTGCTCCAATGTATTTTCAGATGTGCAAAGCTGCCTCTCCTTGAGAAAATGTATGTTGCATTGAATCATCTACTGGTACCCTGCAAGGAGACCAGTAGTTTTCGAGTTATTTCTAAATCTAGATAAAGTTTCATTGAAAGGTAATTTTCCTTTACAAAGTCTTCATGCCAGAAATGAGATCTTGAAAGGCGGTGACTTGTGCCATAGATTGTTGAGGAAATTGTCTTCTGGACTGATCATCCTAATCCTTTGCCAAACAGTTTTGTTTGTGTAAAGTCCCATCTTCTGTGCTATCCCAAATGGGATCATCTTCTCTATCAGTTGAGCCAATATCAGTGGCAAGAATGATCTGTAAAAAAATGATTAGGAAGTACTTGGGATAATTTATTATAGTTCCAGCTACCATTAGTAATAAAGTTTTTCACACAAGTTTTGTTCATATTCCTAACATGAGGAATAGAAGGAACCAGAGCTAGAGGACCAATATCCGACCAAGAATCCCACCAGAAATTATAATTACCAGAATTAATCTTCAATTTGATATTGCAGTCAACCGTTCCTTTAGCCCAAACTAAAAATTTCCAACTTTGAGAGTTGCCAAGGATCCATTTTTTGTTGACGATGTTGATTCTTGAGCAATATTTAGCTTTCATAAAAGCAGCCCATAAAGAATCTTTTGTTCTTAGTCTCCACCATCTCTTGAGTGAACGAGTACTAAAGATATCTTCCAAGCTTTGAATACCAATCCCTCCTTCATCTTTAGGAAGACAGAGATTCGGTCAAGCACTCCAATGATACCTTTTTTATTAGTAGTTGAACCCCAAATAAATCTGGCAATATGTTTATCAATCAGTTCCAGAGTACCTTTAGGAGGATTTAAAGCCGCAAGAGTTTAAGTAGGAAGAGATTGCAGTACGCTTTTGATGAGCACTACTTTTCCCCCCGTAGGTTAACATCTTTCCCTGCCAACCATTCAATCTTTTTGCCACTTCTGTAACCATGCTATCAAAGTAAGAGATCTTTTTTATGCCTGTATAAATGGGACAACCAAGGTAAGTAAATGGGAATGGCTTGTCCACGAAACCTGTACATTTCCTTAATCTGTTGATTCTATGAGGGCTTGTCTTAGTACTAGTCCAAAAGAACTTTTATCACCATTCACAAGCTGCCCCGAAGCATTTTCATACTTGCTAATTTGTTTCATAATCAATTTACTGCTGCTGAATATAACAATGTCATCGGCATAGGCTAAATGATTTATCTGAGGCCCTCTGTTGTTCATTGAAAAGGGAATGAACTTATCATTATCCATAAGGTGTTTCAAGGATCTGGAAGGAACTTCAGCAACCAAAATAAAGAGAGATGAGGAGATTGGATCTCCTTGTTTGAGCCCTTGAGAGGAGTGAAAAAATCCTTGTCTGGTACCATTAATAATAATGGAGTACCATACATTAGATATTAACCTCTTAATGATATCAATCCAACTCTTACTGAAGCCAAATTTATCAAGGACATCACATAGAAAGGACCAAGATAATCTGTCTTAAGCTTTTGCCATATCAAGTTTCATCACCAAGTTACCACCCTGATTAGGTTTTGCAATGTCATGGAATCTCATGGGCAAGCATAACATTTTCTGTAATGTCTATCAGAGACAAAACCACTTTCATGAACCGAAATAAGTTTAAAGAGCAAAGGGTTCAATCTCCTTGAGACTAATCTAGAAATAATCTTGTTGGTGTAGTTACTGAGGCTGATAGGTCTGAACTCCTTGAATCTGGAAGGTGATTCAGCTTTTGAAATAAGAACTAGCCAAGTATGAGTATAGAACTTGGTGAGAGCTTTGCTTTTAAAAAGGTCTATCACAAAAGCATGAATGTCATCTTTAATAATATTCCAGCAACATTGAACAACATACCGTTAAAACCATTTGGACCAGCACTACTTTCAGTGTTCATGTTGAAGAAAACTTTCTTTATTTCATTTTCATCTGACATTTTTAGCAGAAGATTATTTTCTTCTTCAGTTAACAACCTAGGAATGCAATTGATAATGGAGTTTCTTCCAGCAAAAAGCATTAGATTAAAGCAACCTTTGAAGTATTTGATAGCAGCTTTAGAAATTTTGTCATCCCCTTGAATTCATCATCTCTATGGTTCTTGATTCTATATAACTGAAGCCTTCTTCTTCTAAACCAAACATTCTGATAATCATCTTCATTGACGCGATCTATAAAGACATTATAATTGTCATACACTCCAATTTTGATCGACCTCTTAATCGGAATTAGTTCTTTGAATCGTGTTATAATATGATCAATTTGCAGACGTGGTTTGATGAATCTCCCAACCAAAGTGTATTTACATTCATCAGCCATTATCCCATAGTAATCCTTAGCTTTGAAAATGACTGCCGACATCCCATTGTGAGTAGATTGCCTAGTGATCACTCTTTCTCTTTCATGGCTTATTGAGCTTCCAATTAAAAATAAAGGGGGTGTAATCGATGTTGCATAAGAGTTCTTTTCTGCAATTCGATCTGTTAGTGTCGTGTTAGCTAGTGGAACATTTTTTCTGTTAAAATCAACTAAGTCGAATGGTAGGAACAGTAAATTCTGTGAGAACCTGACTACATTGAAGAGGAAGAAAATTGTATTCAGTTTATTGTGTTGAAAGAGAAGAAGAAGTTACAATGAGTGTTGATCATGTATTTATAGACTACCACATCTTATTTGATACAAGAGAAATCTACGAAGACGAAAAACGAACACAAACACAAAAGAAATAATGAAATTGACAAATGAAAAGATAAAGGGTAAAAGGATAGATGATACAAAGATAGGTAGATTGACACAAAGAAAGGAATTGAAAGCAAACAAGGGTATATTAAACCCTTAATCCTCAATCAATAAACCAAGCAAAGCACCTAAATCTCTTACGTTGACCGAAAGGGGAATCGGATCTCCCTTACAACCACCGTTTCTAAACAATCGTCAACAAACGCTTTTCCAAGCACTCAACATCCTCCCAATGGAGTTTTCATGAATTCATCATCATAATAAAACACAAGCTAGGGAAGAAAGACCTAAAGTCATCTATTTATAGTCCAAGACTAAGCTTATTACATTAAGGCCCAAAAGTGACCCAAAATGCAAGAAAAGACCCACTAGAGGCTGTTTTGACCCACTCATAAAATGCTAGAGCGGATCAAAGACGGATCAAAAGCGCCTTGGGAGTATGTCCCTTCCAAGGACTTTCGAGCCTCGTTTTGCACTCCTTCAACCTCGTCAAAGTCCTTTACCCCTCCTTAACGATAATGTTCATCCATGTGGCATCTTTTAATAGAACTAAGGATTCATCAAGCACCTCAAGCATCATACGTATCCCATCCAAAGGTCCGAAGGAATTTGGCTTGTATCATTATTCTAGAAGCTTTCAATTCTCTTAACGAACTAACTCTTGCCAGCTGTAACTAATTGCCAATGCGACTGTAAACAAGCTACAGTCACAAACTCAATGTAATTGTACAATAACTAATTCTCTAACTGTAAATTGACTAACTAACTATGACATCTTAACACTCCCGCTCAAGTTGAAGGGTGCAAAATATTAAGCACACCAAGCTTGCTCAATAAATGATAATATTGATCTTAACTAAGACCCTTGGTTAGTATATCACTCGCCTGATGTTGAGTAGAAACATATACAGTCTTCACTAACCTCGATCTGATCTTGTCTCTGATGAAATGACAATCAATCTCTATATCTTTGTTCTCTCATAGAAGACAGGATTAACTGCTAGTTGAATAGCAGATTTGCTGTCAATTAGAATAATGATAGGTTTGGCACATGAACATCTAATTCAGCGAATAAACCTTCTATCCAAGTGATCTATGTTAATGTTGAAGCCATACTCCTATACTCTGCCTTAGCTGAGCTCCTAGATATTGCATGCTATTTCTTAGACTTCCAAGACACTAAGGATCCTCCAAAATATATAACATACCCAGTGAGTGATCTTCTTGTGTTAGGGTATGCATCCTAGTCTGAGTCACACCAACAAGTCAACTCTGCATTGTTCTGAGTCTTCAACCATATGCCTTGACCTATTGTGCCTTTTAAGTACCTGAGTACTCTATTAGCAACTTCCAAATGAGTCTTCTTTGGTTTCTTCATAAATTGACTTAGGGTCTGCACAACATAACTAATGTCTGGTCTAGTAATAGTGGCATACATGAGCTTCCCAACAAATCTCTAATAGGATATTGCATCTTTAAGAATAACATCTCCAGTTACACCAGTAGCTCTATCAAAATCCACTAAACTCAGCTTAGCATTTGGTTGTAACAATAGGTCTTGCACCAGTATGTCTTGCTTCAAATATAAGTTCCAGGATATACTTCCTTTGATTCAATATGACTTCCTTGTCAGATCTCAGTACCTCAATTCCAAGTAAATATTTAAGCTCTCCTAAATCTTTGAGCTTAAACTGTTGATGTAGTGCTTCTTTGACTTTACATATCATAGTTGCATTGTCTCCAGTAATTAGAAAGTTATCCACTTAAACCAGTACTACAACCATGCCTTCCTTCCTTTTCAGAGTAAAAAAAGAATAATAATAAGGGCTTTGTTTAAAGCCTGCATTAAGCAGTGTTGTAGTAAGCTTGATATTCCACTACCTTGAGGCTTGTTTAAGTTCATATAATGACTTGACCAGTCAACATACTTTGTGAGGTCCTTCATTCTTAAAACCATATAGCATCTCCATATATACTTTTTCATCAAGATCTCCTTGTAAGAATGTATTATACACATCCATCCTTTTGATACTGCCAAGGCAATCACACACCTTACAGTAACCATTTTTTGCTACTAGAGAAAAAGTGTCATGGTAGTCCAAGCCTTCTTGTTGGCTATAACCCTTGGTTACTAATCTTTCTTTGAAACACTCAACATCTCTATTAGCCTTATACTTAATTTTGTACACTTATTTGGATGCAATGACATTATTACCTTGAGGCAGGTCAACAACTTCCCAAGTATTATTATCTTCTAGTGCTTTGATTTCTAACTTCATAGCTTCAATCCACCTCTCATCCACAATATCTTAACTATAACATTGAGGTTACACTAGTGTAGTTAAGTTAGACAGATAACATTGATAGCTACGAGAGACATTATGAGAGGATAAGTAATTAGCAGGAGGATATTTTGACCCTTTTACCTTTCTAGGTGTAGCATAATCTTTTATCTAGGCTGGTTGTTTAAGAATTCTAGTTGTTCTTTTTGGGACAATACCCAAAGGTGGCTAAATAGTTTCATTAGGTAAATCAAATGAATCACCCGAGGATAATATATCTGCTGATGGTACATCAGAAACTGCACCTGTTATATCAGGGATGGAGAAGGGAACTTTTATATAAGAATCTGCATCATCACAGTCATCATTACTTGATGGTTATTGATGAAAATTTGTAGTAGTTTCATCAATGTTTCTATTTGCAAAGGAAAATACATATTCTTGGAACACAACATCTTTGGTCACAAATAATTTGTCAGTTGACAAATCCAACAGTAAATATCCCTTTTGAGTAGCAGAATAGCCTATCAATATTACAGGCTTAGCTCTTTTTGATAACTTGTCACCTCTTGGTAGTACAGATAAAAAACATAGACAACCAACAACCTTTAGATGTGTTAAGGATGGAGGTTTGGAGAACACTACTTTATAAGGACTTTTACCCGCTATAGCAGAGGAAGGGAACCTATTCTGTAGATAAATTATAGTCTGAACATTCAAACCCCAAAACCTGATAGGCATCTATGACTGAAACTTGATGGCTCTAGCTACATTTAATATTTATCCGTGTTTTCTCTCAACTACACTATTTTGTTGAGGTGTATAGGGACAACTACTCTGATGTATAATACCTAGAGATCTAAATAAGTCACCACGTTATGAGTTAAAAATCTTTATGCCATTATTAGATCTCACAACCTTAATATGCACAACAAATTGTGTCTGAATCATAGAAAAAAAACAAGTTTTAAGAGCCATAATAGTTTCAGACTTCAACTGTAATAGTGAATTCAAGTGTATCTACTATGATCATCCACAATTATTAAGAAATAATACTTTTTTCATAGGTAGGTGTTTTATAGGGTCCCTACAGATCCATATGTACAATATCAAAATACTGAGCAGCTCTAGTCTTACTTATAGGGAAATTTAGTCTCCATATGTACAATATCAAAACACTGAGCAACTCTAGTCTTACTTATAAGGAAATTTAGTCTAGTCTGGCTAAAGGGCAAACATGATAGTTATTCAAACCTTCTAAATCCTTATCATGCTTCAAGATGTTCATCAATCTTAAGACTTTTGCTGAGGCATGTCCAAGCATTCTGTGCCAGAGATTGTAATCATGTACAACAACGTCTGCTATAACTTTGTGACCTTGACCTTGTGTGTGTTGTGTTTTATGCTATTTACATGTTCCATTGAAAACATACAAGCCATCACTTCCTTACCAATCCCCTTCACCCTGCCACTATGAAGGTCCTGAAAGACACAAAAGTCAGGGTAGAAAGAAACAAAACATAAAAGCTGCCTAGTCATTTTGGACACTGACAATAGGTTAAGCTTAAAGTCAGGCATATATAGTACATCTCTCATAGATCCTTCTTTAAAAATATGTGCTTCTCCAGTGTGTGATATATCAACCTTTGCACTAGTAGGAAGGTGCACCTTATCCTTCTCTGAAACACCTACTTTGCAGTATTTTAACACAACATCCTTATTTGCAGCTACATGATGTGTTGCACCTAAATCCACTATCTATTCTTGCGATATCTGATGAAATAAGGAGAATTATTTTTTACATGTCATGTTAAATTGCTTGTTCTCATATGTATCCTTGTGCAACAATCCATGATCTGTTTGTATTGTCCATATGTAAATGCTTTTCCCTTAGGTAGAATGACACTGTGTATCTCTCTGTTGTTTTCATGACTAGTTGAAGCATCCTGCCCTACACCTTCATAAAATTATTACAAACTGTTTTACTTGCTGAGTGTTGAGCACTTGTCTGTCCTCCAAACTAATTTCCATGATTACCATATCCACCAAGCTTTCTATGTGACTAATTGTTGAACCCTGCAGAACCAAAGACTTGATATGATCCTCTTGAATTATCAATATAACCTCTTCTTCTTCTTTGTTTCTAATCATTAGGATACCCTATCAATTTATAGCAAGTTTCTCTAGTATGACCAGTGAAGTGACAATAATCACACTTTTTTCCTTTGTTGTTTAGTGTTCCATAGTTACTTGCTGAGTACATAGTTAGTTAGTCAATTCACAGTTAGAGAATTAGTTTTTGTACTGTTATGTTGAGCTTATGACTGTAGCTTGTTTACTGTTGCATTGGCAATTAGTTACAGCTGGCAAGAGTTAGTTAGTTAGGAGAACTGGAAGTTTCTAGAATAAGATGTGGTAGTCTATAAATACAAGATCAACACTCATTGTAAATTCTTCTTCTCTTCCAATACAATAAACTGAATACAGTTTCCTTCATCTTCTTCTTTATTTCTAATCATTAGGATACCTTTCTCCAAATGAATCGGAAGGAGCCCTCTTAGTGGATCCATCAGGTAGAGCGTGTGAGAGACATGCCTCTTATGTTAACATTAAAGGCTACTATGAAAAAATAGAGGAGACAAAATAGTGTAGGTATGATTTTCGTGATGTCTATAATTTAGATGCCCTTCGAGCTAAGGCAAAATAATTTACCTTTGTTAAAAAATTGTTGGTTGGCATTTAAAATAGAAAAATATTTCCTTATATTCAAAAATTTTCTTGTCATCCAAGAAGCTTGTTTAGGTACCTCCATAGTTTCCAAATCTTGCTTCTTGTTAAGTTCTTAGTTTTGATGATTGACAAACTATCATCTTGGGACCTGATTTTTGAAGATCATTTGATGACAAAGCTGCAACTACTTAGGGACCAGGTTGGTCTCATTCATGTCACTGTCACTAGTAAGTACTATAGCTGGAAAAGTACAACTCTATAGTAAGTTGGTGGGAAGGCTGCAACACTCATTTGTCCCAACTAATCAAAATCATCTAAGGTTTACTTGTATATATATGCTTATGTTACAATAAGAAAACCTAATCTTTCATATTTTCACAATATCAAATCTCTTGAAGCTCTCAGATTCAAAGCCTCACTCGTAATATGGACCTGTTCTGCTCACTCGTGTGTCTCAAGCTCTTGTTGTAATTGAGTTTTGGTTTTGTTTGTGTAAATGTTGCCTACTGTTCTTATTCATTATTAGTAGGTATTATCTTTTCAGTTCTTGTTCTTAATACATCATCTAGAGTTAGGTAACAAAGAAGCTAGAGTTAGCTTATTACTATCTTAGTTAGAGTTAGCTGAGTCGGTGGATGTAATAGAGTTATAGCATTGGAGTTTATTGTAATAGAGTTATTACAAGTGAAAGAAGGTTTAAGAGGTTAATCCTTGAAGTCATGGAGCCTGTATTCAAGGTTGCTTGAATTTAGTAAAGTTGTTGGAAATTTTACGTGGTGGGTTGTGGTTTTTCTCCCTTGTACAAGGAGTTTCCACGTAAAACTTTCTGTGTTCTTTGATTATTTACTTTACAAGATTATTCTATTTAGTTTTCCTATTGCATTAATTTAGTTGGGACCAGGTCCCAAAGTAGGTGGGTAACTCGTGTAGTTCTTTAATTGGTATCAGAGCAGGTTTTTTTTAAAAGGTTAACACCTAGAAAGGATCTTCTAACATGGCTGCACCTCCAAATCTTCAAGAGTGAAAATCAATCACTAGACCACCCAAATTCAATGGTTAATATTATGGGTGGTGAAAAACTCGTATGCACAATTTCATTATGGCTGAAGACTATGACTTGGCGGATGTTATTGAAGATGGTCTTTTTGTCCCCACTAAGTTGGTGAAAGTTCGTGATGTTACCTCAAATGTTCCTAAAATAAGGAAAAATATGATGATGTTGACAGGAAAAAGATTGAGAAAAACTACATGGCCAAGAAGTTTCTTATTTGTGGCATTGGTCCTGATGAATACAACAGGATCTCTGCTAGTGAAACTGCTAAAAAAATCTAGGATTGCCTACAAACTGCTCATGAGGGAACTATTCAGGTCAAAGAATCAAAAGTAGACATGGTGACTACATAATATGAAGCCTTCAGCATGAAGGGAGGTCAAACTATTAGGAAATGCACACCAGGTTCACATCAATTACAAATGAACTTCATTGCTTGGTTGAGGATTTCAGACCTGCCGAACAGGTTTACAAAGTACTCAACATACTACCAAAGTCTTAGGAAAGTAAGGTGAGCGCAATAACTGAAGACAAAGATTTAAATACTATGACTGTGGATAAGTTGATAGGAAATATCAAGACCTATGAACTCAAGAAACAATAGGACAAATCCAGAGGTAAGCAAAAAAAAAGGAAAAACGTGTACTCAAGTCAACAAAAGAGGACTTCAGTGCTAATGGTGAGGAAACAACTTATATCACCAAGAGATTTCTTAAGATTATGAGAAAAACTTGTGCACTTCCAAGAAAGGAAGAATCTAGCAGATATAACAGGGATAGCAAGAAAAATGAGGCATGTTGCAAGTGTGTCAAGCTAGGTCACTTCATCAAAGACTTCTCTTTTCACAAGGTTGAATACAAGGACTATGTCAAATAGGCTGGTGAAAGAGAAAAAAGAAGGAACGGGTCCCTGAAAAGTAGCAACAGAATGCTACTGACAGAGTTGTGAAATAGGTCCTTGCAGTTTGAGGAGACTCTTCTAGAGAGTCTGATGAATAAGAGAAGCAAAAAGATGTTTCCATAATGGTGGTTGAGGATGATGTCTAGATCTATCGTTCCCTTTTGCCCTAGTGGACAAATCAGATGATGATGAAGATGAAAATCTAACTCTTCTAGAAATCAAAGAAAATCTCAAAAATTATTCTCCTAATAATTAAAGGATCTTGATACTGTGCTGATAGATACTATGTGTGAGCTTACAAAAGATAAAGAGTCATTAAGTAAAAGTTTTCATAAAATTGAAGTAGAAACAGTGGAACTAATTGAGCAAATGTCTAAGCTTCAGGAAATTTGCCAATCCCTCTCTCTTGAAAATGATCTACTTAGTAAAATATCTAAGCCCATTCGTAGTAAAATTCAACTTGAGCTGGAAGAAAAAATTGCCAAGTCTAATGCAGACTTAACTACATCCCTGGAAAGGAACCCCGAACTTGAGAGGGACCTGGTTTGGATTAAGGCTAAGCTTGTGAAAGATCTCAAATGGACAACCACCTCTCAATTTCTGGCTAGTTTGTGTAACGCCCCAAAAATGGGTCCCGAGACATCACACGGTGCTTAAGGGTACAAGTAACCCCAACCACTTCAAAATGCTTAAATCAAGGTACTGAGAGCAACATACTGAGACATACCATATCACGTCTCACTAAAATATGAAAGAGTATTGTGGAAGTAAAAAATACTGAATGTCTAAATATACTGACAATCTAGTCTGACAAAGCCTCTACTACTCAATGAACTAGAGAGCCATTGGGACAGATCCCCAACTAACTCGAACTAAACTGAAAGAAATCTAACATCTACTAAAATACTAAAATGTCTGAAGATAGGTCCTCAAACCATGAGGACTCACCACTGTGGAGATATAGACAAAGGTACTCGGAAGTCACTGACGAGGCTGGGATTGAGCACCTGAACCTACATTATAAGATAATGTAGCACATAGATGTATATGTGGATCAACACTTGGGAATGTACTGAGTATATGGGAGTGTATGAAATTACATAATCCATATCATAAGTCTTTATAGAAAATATGCATGCCATAATAGGTGACTCACATAGCTTGAATAAAATCCTCATAAATCATGAATAGAAAACATACCATATAAATCACGTGAGTCATTTCACTTTATTCTAAATCAGTACTTTTCCTTTGTACTCAAGCTTGCAAACTAGATAAAGTCTTAAAGCGACAACCTTCAGAACATACACTTTAATCTTATGGAAAACAATGAGCTTCTTTGAAACTTAAAGATTATAGCACTTGAGAACCTTAGAAATCTTAGAATCATAGCTTTTGAAATACAAGTACTCTTATCTTAAATAGAGTAGGGACTACTTTTGGGAGATTCTTCTAACCGACATAAACCAAGTGAGCCACATGGAGTCCAACGTCTTGCCCACGTTGGGGAGAGCTGTTCTATCCTTGCTATCAGAGTAGAACCTTTTACTTTTATTTATCACTAGCTTAACCCACTTGGGGTAAATCAAATCCTACGGTGGCTCATAGTTCTGGGGCATGAGACCTCGGAATCAAGCCCAACTCGGTACTAAGTACTACTCCCATACTAGGCTCAGAACTTTTAGGAAAATCCACCTTATACAATTCAACATTATGAAATAGGAGCCAATATGCTTCCCTTTAACTTAAATCACAAGATGTGGATTCCTTTCTTAACTTAGGATCAAAATCAACTCTTTTGTTTAAACTTTGGTAGACTATCTTTAACAAGATTTGAAACTTCAATGATATGGAGATATCAATAGAATTCTTAAAATACTATAGAATATATCAAAATTCATTCTTGAACCTTAAAACATGTATACATATTCAAGAAATCTCAATTCAAAATAGAGGGTAAATCATGACTTCAATCTTAAGAGTATTCCAAACACCAATCATGGAAGGAATATGCAATTCATAACATTAATTCTTAATTCAAATCATAAAATAGGTGTAGTATCATATAATTCAAGACTTGAACAAATCCATAATCTCATATACTTGAATGTAGCAATTTAGGAATAATTCATCTTGAAAACATTAAAATCTTTTAAGAAAATCAAAACTTTGGGCACAAGAACGGAAGGAGTGTTCTTGTTCAAACCCCACATACCTCGAATTATGAACTTTAACGAATAAGCTTGCTTGAGACTCTTTCTCGTACTTTTGGATGAGGGTACTTGAAGATTTTGTCTTGGGAACCTCAAATCTGAATTTAATTTAGAAAACTATGGTGAATTATTGAGATTCTTGGGGGAGGATTTGGATGCTTAGGGCTTTTTCTTTGCAGAGAATGAAGATTTTGGGCATAAAGTGCTTTGTTATGCCATTGATTGTGTGTTTATGGATGGATTGGGGGTAGGATAATTTCCCAAAATACACCCCTTTTAACCCTTAACGTAACTGGAAAAAATATAACTGGGAGCCCAATTTTATGGGCCACCGCGACGCGCCACTATCGCGGTGGCTCACTAGAAATTGACAAATAGGATTCTTGGGGTCACCGCGATGCGGAGCCATCACGTTGTCCTATTGGTTGGGACCTGGAACTTCAGCGCAACATGCCACTATCGCGCTAGGCTACTGGAATTTGACAATTGTTAAATAGACCCACTCCGCGATGCGCCAAGCACTAAAATGATGGTGTTTTACGACTAGGACTTAAATTAGCCATAACTTCTTGCCCGGGTATCGGATTTAGGCGAATCTTATATCGACAGAAAGCTTATAAAATTTCCCAGGTGATAAAAAGTCGAAGTTAGGGAATTCTATACAGTTAAAAGTGATACTCACCTAGGAAGTCATTTCTTAACCTTCTCAAGACGAATTTAAGCTTAGGGAAAGTTTGGAGTATTACAATATCTCCCCCTTGGGAACATTCATCCTCGAATGTTGCTAGCAAGGCTAAGAATACGGAGGATACTAAGTATGTAAGCTGGAAGAACTCTCTAAACTGATTCTTTGTCTTTCTAAACTCTTGAACACTTTAGAGAATGCATGATTCATAATAAGAATAGTTATATAGCTGAACCTTTGATTAGAAAGGGACTGAATTAAGAAGAAAAGGTACCTTCGGCTTGATCTGAACTTGCAGAGAAGAGGTGAGGGTACTTGGATCTCATATCTGCTTTGGCTTCCTACGTAGCACCCTCAACTAACTGATTTCGCCACAACACTTTGACCAAGGGGACTTGTTTGTTACTTAGTCTCCGTACTTGGTAATCTAAGATTTCAACTGAAATCTCATCAAATGAAATATTTTCCCAAACATCAGTGCTTTCCTAAGGACTATGCAGACGTGAGAAGAAGGGATCTTGAGTTCGAAGTTAATGACTTGGTGTATCTAAAATTTTCACCTATGAAAGGGGTGAAAATGTTTGGGAAGAAAGGGAAGCTTAGTCCTCGTTATGTTGGTCCGTACAGAGTTCTTAACCGTGTTCGGAAAATAGCTTATGAAGTTGAGTTGCCTGCAGAGTTGTCAGCTATTCATTTGGTATTTCATGTCTCCATGCTTAGAAAGTGTATTGGTGATTCAAATAAAAGATTGTCCCGAACATCAGTCTCGTCAAATGAACAACTAACAACTCTGCAGGAAACTCAACTTCATAAGCTACTTTTCCAACACGGTTAAGAACTCTGTACGGACCAACATAACAAGGACTAAGCTTCCCCTTCTTCCCAAACCTTTTCACCCCTTTCATGGGTGAAATTTTCAGATACACCAAGTCATTAACTTTGAACTCAAGATACCTTCTTCTCACATCTGCATATGACTTCTGATGACTCTGCGCTGTCTTCAACCTTTCTCTAATCAACTTTACCTTCTCCATAGCCTCAAATACTGTATCGGGTCCAACCAAAGTAGCTTCACCCACTTCGAACCATCCTATGGGTGATCTACACCTTCTACCATACAAAGCCTTAAATGGTGCTATCTTGATACTAGCATGGTAACTATTATTATACGCAAACTCTATCAAAGGTAAATGCTCATCCCAACTCCCTTTGAAATCAAGAGCACACACCCTCAACATGTCCTCCAAAGTTTGGATGGTCCTTTCAGCCTGACCATTAGTCTGCGGATGAAAAGCGGAACTAAGATACACTTGGGTACCAAGACCTCTCTGAAAAGCTCTCCAAAACTGAGAAGTGAACTGAATACCCCTATCTGAGATGATAGACAAGGGAACTCCATGCAGCTTGAATAACTCCCGAATATACAGTCTAGCATAATCCTCAGTAGTATAAGATGTATGCACAACCAAGAAATGCACTACTTAATCAGCCTATCTACAACAACCCAAATAGAATTATGATGGCATCGGGAGAGAGGTAAACTAGTCATGAAATCCATATTTATCTCTTCCCACTTCCAAGTTGGTATACTAAGCTCTTACATCACACCACCAGGTCTCTGATGCTCTACTTTAACCTGTTGGCAAGTTGCATATTTAGCTACGAACTCAGCTATATCCTTCTTCATACCACTCCACTAATAGATTTCTCATAAGTCGTGGTACATCTTGGTAGCACCGGGATGAATAGGATACCATGCACCATGCGCCTTTGCCATGATCCTCATTCTCAGATTGTCAACACAAGGAACACATAATCTATCTTGCAATCTCAACACACTATCTCCCCCTTGGGGGGAAACCTCTACCCTTAGGTCCTTAACTGACTCCTTCAGTCTGACCAAACTAGGATCTGAGTCTTGCTTCTCCTTCACTTCTGAAACCAAAGAAGATTCGGAACTACTCTACACCAAAATACTCCCCTCAGCGGAATCAAGCAACCTAACACCCAATTTAGCCAAACGATGCACATTACAAGCTAACTCTTCCTTACCCTTCTTTACCTGAGCAACACTACCCATAGACAACCTGCTAAGGGCATCTGCCACTACATTGGCCTTGCCCAGGTGATAAAACATACTCATATCATAATCTTTTAGCAGTTCTAACCATCTCCTCTGCCTAAGATTTAACTCCCTTTGAGAAAACATATACTGCAGGCTTTTGTGATCAGTGAACACGTCCACATGAACACCATAAAGATAATGCCTCCAGATTTTCAAAGCAAAGACCACAACAACTAATTCCAGATCATGGGTTAGGTAATTCTTTTTATGAGGTTTCAACTGTCTAGAGGAATAGGCTATAACTTTACCATTCTGCATCAGCACACATCCCAAACCAACTATAGAGGCGTCACAATACACCACAAAACCATCTGTACCATCAGACAAAGTTAACACAGGGGCTGAAGTGAGTTGAGTCTTCAATTCCTAAAAACTCTTCTCACAGGAATCCGACCAAAGGAACTTAACTTTCTTTTGGGTCAATCGGGTCATAGGAGATGCAATAGAAGATAAACATTTAACAAAATGGTGTTAATAGCCAGCTTGACCCAAGAAACTCCTAATGTCAGATGGAGAGATGGGTCTAGGCCAATTTCTTACGGCTTCTGTCTTTTGGGGATCAACTTTAATCCCTTCGGCTGAAATGATATGACCCAAAAAAGCTACTGACCTTAGCCAAAATTTACACTTGCTGCATTTGGTGAACAACTGGTGATCTCTAAGAGGCTGCAGGATAATTCTAAGATGATCTGCATGGTCATTCTCACTACGAGAATACACAAGAATATCGTCTATGAAAATAATGAAAAATATATCAAGATACTGTTTGAATACTCGATTCATAAGGTTCATGAAGGCTGCTGGAGCATTGGTTAGCCCGAAAGACATAACTAAAAACTCAAAGTGATCATAACGAGTTCGTAAGGCTGTCTTCGGGATGTCACACTCCCTTACTTTGAGTTGATGATAGCCGGATCGAAGGTCTATATTTGAGAAGTAACTTGCACCCTGCAATTGATCAAACAGGTCATCTATTCTCAGAAGAGGGTACTATTCTTGACTGTGACCTTATTAAGCTGACGATAGTCAATGCACATACGCAAAGAACCATCTTTCTTTCACACGAATAGAACAGGTGCTCCCTAAGGTGACACACTAGGCCTTATAAAACCTTTATCTAAAAGATCTTTGAGTTTCTCTTTCAACTCCTTAAGCTCTGCGGGTGCCATACAGTAGGGAGGAATTAAAAGAGGCTGAGTGTTGGGAAGAAGGTCAATCCCGAATTCTATCTCTCTATCGAGAGGTACCCTGGGAGATCTTCCAAAAAAACATCAGGAAACTCATTGACAACGTCGACTGACTGAATAGTTGGAGCCTCAGACTTGGTGTCTTTAACCCTAACTAGGTGATAGATGCAACCTTTAGATATAAGCTTTCTAGCTTTGAGATAGGAGATAAAATGACTCTTGGGGGATACTGAACTCCCAGACCACTCGAAAACTGGTTCATCAGGAAACTGAAACTTAACTACACGGGTACGATAGTCTATAGATACATAAAAAGAATGTAGCCAGTCCATACCCAGAATAACATCAAAATCCACCATATCTAACTCTATCAGATCAGCAAGTATGACTTTATGAAGAATAGTAACAAGACAATATTTATACACTTACTTGGCAATAACTGACTCCCCTACTGGAGTAGAAACTAGGAAAGACTCAGGAATCTTTTCGGGACCCATTTCAAAGTTCATAGCAACAAGTGGGGTCATATAAGAAAAACATGACCCGAGGTCCAACAACACATAAACATCAAAGTGAAATACACACAGCATATCATTAACAACATTGGGAGAGTCATCCTTCTCCTGATGGGATAGTAAGGCATAGAATCTGTTCTGGCGCTGATCGCCAGCAGTGCTAGAAGAAGCACCCTGAGAAGGAAATGGACGAGCTACGGGAGCTGGGGCACTATTAGCCTGTGTCTGAGGTCGCACATCCCTGTTCCCCTGACTGGCATGTGGACACTCCCTAAGTCTGTAGCCCAATTTGCCATAACCAAAACAACCCCTTTGTTCGACCAAACACTCGTCAGGATGGGTCCTATACACTTAGCACAAGGAGGATAATTAGGCCTGTTACTTACACTGTTCTGGGACTTAGACATAGAAGGCCTATTCCCTTGCTCCTGCTTGTTTCTGGGCAGGGGAGAACTAGCTAACGAAGGTGCTGGCATAGAAGAATAACTCTGAAACTGTGGACGGTTCCCTCCATAGGACCTAGCCTGACCATACTCATGCTGCTCAGACCTAGTCCTCTTGTTTCCCCTCACTCTATCTCTTTCCCTTATCTTGTCTGCTTCTATCTGTTGTGTATGTATCATTAATCTAGAGAGATCCATATCCCTATTTAACATAGCGGTACTGCACTCTTTCAACACCAAACCAGAAACTCCTATCACAAACTTACTCATACCGGTATGGGTGTCAGAAATCAAATCAGTGGTATATTTTGCTAACTGGTTGAACTTCAAGCAGTACTCCTTAATAGCCTTAGATCCCTACCTTAAGTTCACGAACTCCTCTATTTTTGCCTCCCTCATCTCTAACGGAAAGAACTTATCTAAGAAAGCATCTTGGAACACCTGCCAAGTAACGGGAGCATCATCTTCCCCTCTATTTTTCTTTCATGCAACAACCCAGTCATAAGCAATATCTTTCAACCTATAAGACGCCAACTCCATACTTTCTTCCTTAGAAACATGCATCACCTGTGTGATTTTCCTTACCTCCTCAAGATATAACCGTGGGTCCTCATCTGCCTTAGACCCATAGAACACTGGCGGATTAATTCGCATGAAATCATGAATTCTAGTAGCAGCTAAATTACCTCCCTACTGGTGTAGAACTGCGGCCTGGTTATTGGCTTGAACATTCGTTGTGATTGCTTGGGCTAGCGCCTGAAAAGCTTCCCAAAACTCAGCATGGGACACGTTTGTATTCAGGGGGTCAACTGGATGGGGTGGTTCGTTATTATTTCTATGGGAATTTGCTCTTAAAGGAGGTATTTTCTGAAATAATAGAGCACGAGTCAATAGCTGAGAGAGACAACTGTAAGCACGATAGGTTCTGAAAGAAAGGGATGACTTTTTCCTAAAATATCTTGTAGCTTCTTGCTCATAGATGCGGTGCGCTACATATTGATGATCAAGACTCTACTTAACGCGGCTTGTCAGACTCCATACGACTCCTTAAACCTTAGGCTCTGATACCAAGTTTGTAACGCTCGAAAAATGGGTTCCGAGACGTCACACGGTGCTTAAGGCTACAAGTAACCCCAAGCTAACCCTTTGAGCCTGCTACTATTTCTAAATGCTTAAATCAAGGTACTGAGAGCAACATACTGAGACATACCATAGCACGTCTCACTAAAATATGAAAGAGTATTGTGGAAGTAAAAAAATACTGAATGTCTAAATATACTGACAATCTAGTCTGTCAAAGCCTCTACTACTCAATGAACTAGAGAGCCATTGGGACAAATCCCCAACTGACTTAAACTAAACTGAAAGAAATAAAATATCTACTAAAATACTGAAATGTCTGAAGATAGGTCCTCGAACCATGAGGACTTACCAGTGTGGAGATATAGACAAAGGTACTCGAAAGTCACTGACGAGGCTGGGGATGAGCACCTGAACCTACATTATAAGACAATGTAGCACATAGACGTATATGTGGATCAACACTTGGGAATGTACTGAGTATATAGAGGTGTATGCAATTACATAATCCATATCATAAGTCTTTATAGAAAATATGCATGCCATAATAGGTGAATCACATAGCTTGAATAAAATCCACATAAATCATGAATAGAAAACATACCATATAAATCACGTGAGTCATTTCACTTTATTCTAAATCAGTACTTTTCCTTTGTACTCAAGCTTGTGAACTAGATAAAGTCTTAAAGCGACAACCTTCAGAACATACACTTTAATCTTACGGAAAACAAGGAGCTTCTTTGAAACTTAAAGATTATAGCACTTGAGAACCTTAGAAATCTTAGAATCATGGCCTTTGAAATACAAGTACTTTTATCTGTCTTTATAGCACTTGAGAACCTTAGAAATCTTAGAATCATGGCTTTTGAAATACAAGTACTTTTATCTTAAATAGAGTAGGGACTACTTTTGGGAGATTCTTCTAACCGACATAAACTATGTGAACCACATGGAGTCCAACGTCTTGCCCACATTGGGGAGAGTTGTTCTATCCTTGCCATCGGAGTAGAACCTTTTACATTTAGTGATCACTAGCTTAACCCACTTGGGGTAAGTCAAATCCTACGATGGCTCATAGTTCTGGGGCATGAGACCTCGGAATCAAGCCCAACTCGGTACTAAGTACTACTCCCATACTAGGCTCAGAACTTTTAGGAAAATCCACCTTATACAATTCAACATTATGAAATGGGAGCCAATATGCTTCCCTTTAACTTAAATCACAAGATGTGGATTCCTTTCTTAACTTAGGATCAAAATCAACTTTTTTTTAAACTTTGGTAGACTATCTTTAACAAGCTTTGAAACTTCAATGATATGAAGATATTAATAGCATTCTTAAAATACTGTAGAATTTATCAAAATTCATTCTTGGGCCTTAAAACATGTATACATATTCAAGAAATCTCAATTAAAAATAGAGGGTAAATCATGACTTCAATCTTAAGAGTATTCCAAACACCAATCATGGAAGGAATATGCAATTCATAACATTAATTCTCAATTCAAATCATAAAATAGGAGTAGTATCATATAATTTAAGAATTGAACAAATTCATAATCTCATATACTTGAATGTAGCAATTTAGGCATAATTCATCTTGAAAACATTAAAATCTTTTAAGAAAATCAAAACTTTGGGCACAAGAACGAAAGGAGTATTCTTGTTCAAACCCCACATACCTTGAATTATGAACTTTGACGAATAAGCTTGCTTGAGACACTTTCTCGTACTTTTGGATGAGGGTTCTTGAAGCTTTTGTCATGGAAACCTCGAATCTCAATTCAATTTAGAAAACTATGGTGAATTCTTGAGATTCTTGGGGGAGGATTTGGATGCTTAGGGCTTTTTCTTTGCAGAGAATAAAGATTTGGATGCTTAAGGCTTTTTCTTTGCAGAGAATAAAGATTTTGGGCATAAAGTGCTTTGTTATGCCATTGATTGTGTGTTTATGGATGGATTGGGGTAGGGTAATTGCCCAAAATACCCCCTTTTAACCCTTAACGTAACTGAAAAAAATTATAACTGGGAGCCCAATTCTATGGGCCACCGCGACGCGCCACTATCGCGGTGGCTCATTGGAAATTGACAAATGGGATTCTTGGGGTCACCGCGACGCGGAGCCATCGCGTTGTCCCACTAGTTGGGACCTGAAACTTCAGCGTGATGCACCACTATCACGCTAGGCTATTAGAATTTGACAATTGTTAAATAGACTCACTCCGCGATGCGCCAAGCACTAAAATGATGGTGTTTTTTGACTAGGACTTAAATTATCTATAACTTCTTGTCTGGGTATTAAATTTAGGTGAATCTTATATCGACGGAAAGCTTATCAAATTTCCCATGTGATAAAAAGTCGAAATTAGGAAAATTTTATACGGTTAAAAATGATACTCACCTAGGAAGTCATTTCTTAACCTTCTCGAGACAAAATTAAGCTTAGGGAAAGTTCGGGGTATTACAGTTTGACTGCTCAAAAGTTTAATAATAGAAGGGGTCTTGGTTTCCAGAGTTTAAGTGCACCTTATAACCCACATAACAAATATATATCTATTAAGAACAATCTTCTGTGCACTCATTATGGTAAAAATGATCATGTAAAAGACTTGTGCCCTTCAAGGATGACTATTGTAAAAAACTTGAGGAGACCTTCCAATTCCAAGAAAAATATTGTTGTTCTACATGTTTGGACTAAAAATAATTTGATATTTCCCTTGTCCCTCTATTGGGAACTCAAGTTGCATTGGGTTTCCAAAACTAACAACTGATGTGTCTATAGGGTAGAGCAAGAGGAAGCAACTGCCACTGGTACATGGATAGTGGCTATTCAAAATATATGACTGGAAGTACTAAAGACTTTATCTCACTCAAAGACCATGAAGGAGGCAATGCCTCCTTTAGTGATGGGAAAAATGGGTAAGGTTGGGAACAGTTTGGGCCAACCATTAATGATGTTCATTTTGTGAATGGTCTAAAATTCATCTTGTTGAGTGTGTCACATATTTGTAACAAGGGAAATAAAGTGAAGTTTATGTCTAATAAGTGTGTGGTCACAAGACTCAAGGATGGTGAAGTTATTCTCACAGCCTTGAGAAACAAGAATATGTATGTTACAGATCTAGGGTCAAGCAAACCTACCAATCTGACATGTCTGAGTGTGCAAGAAGATACTGTTGAATTATGGCACAAAAGGTTATGCCATGTAAGTTTCTCATTATTGAACAAAGTGGTCTCTAAGGACCTGGTTCGAGGATTACCAAAGTTGAAGTTTTCCTATTCCAAAGTATGTGATGCATGTGTGCATTGTAAGTAGACCAGGTCATCCTTCAAGCCAAAGAAAGAAGTGAGTACCTCCAGACCTCTATAGCTTCCCCATATGGATCTGTATGGACCTGTAAAGATTGCAAGTAGAGGAGGAAAGAAATACATTCTGGTGATAGTTGATGACTATTCCTTGTTCACCTGGACATTCTTTTTCTGGTTAAAAAAAAAACTTTCCAGTGTTTGAAGCCTTTGCTAAACAAGTCCAAGTGAAATACAATGATAAGATAGCTGAAATCAGATTAGATCATGGCACAAAATTTTAAAATGCTATGATCAATCAATTGTGCAATGAGTTTGGACTCAAGCACAACTTTTCAGCTCCTAGAACACCTCAACAAAAAGGTGTTTTGGAAAGGAAGAATCGAGCATTGGTGGATATCTCCAGGACTATATTGATTTATGTAGGAATAACTCAAAACTTTTAGGCTGAAGCAGTTAATAAAACATGTCATGTGATCAATAGGTGTCTTATTAGGTCGATTATTAGTGTGACTTCTGGTGCGTCTCTACGCACACGCAAGTGTACATGATCGTGCAAGTAATATAATGACTTAGACAGTCAGATATCGTTCCCTCAAGGATCAATAAACTAGAAATTTATTCAATCTTTAGTTCAAGACAATTTAGTATTAAGTGTTTAATTATATTAAGATTAAGATGATTCTGTAAATAAAATGCAATTTACTAAACAAAAAATAACTAGTGATGACTAAAGCAAAGTAAGCAACGGTTGTAATCAATAATGATGATGATTCCAGGGTTGAGGTATAGTGAACAATCATACAATTCTCTATTCTTTTCATAGTCTAATTGGTTATCGGGTTGATGGTTCGCAAGGTTTATGCCACAATCTTAGTCTCCCGACCTCAGATCTTCTATCTATTGAATGTTGTAACTACAACTCCCGCAGAGTTACAATAAATCTTCTAGATTCATGAAGTTGTCTTCCTACAAGTGAACCAAGCAAGGCTTCTAGGTATATCTCTATCCTAGATGCTAATTCAAATCCCTTATTTTATAAAAGAATAAGAACCTTGCTCCCTAATTTCTTCGTTCTATCCTATGATTCTCCTCCCAGATTCACATAGAAATATAAATTTATTCTAATGGTGACCAATCATTAAAATAGTAAGTTCAAGAAATTAAGAACAACCCATATGATAATCCAAAAAGAAACTATGAATAAGAATATTAAAGAGTACTCATGTTCTTAGACTCAACCCCAGAAAGGGGGTGTTTAGCTACTCATGTTTGAATTAACCATCCAAAATAAGTAACAAATCATACCCAAATTAATCCTTGAAATAAAGAAATTCAAAAGAATGTTTATGAACCCTAAAAGAGTGAAATTTCAATTTTTCTGCCACTGCTCTGCTTGACAAAAAGTCCCCCACATTATCTTGGATTTTTCCTTTTATAGTTGGGACAACATAGTTAAAATATTCCCGATTTATCCACCCGGCGCGTCGCGCCATGCCTTCTATTTCTATTTTCCATTAAAATCTGAGAAATCACGGAGCTCAAGTACACCACAACAATTATAAAATGCACCCTCATCGCGACGTGCCACTATCGCGGTAAGCCACTGGATTGGGACAATTGAGAAATAATCATCCTCCACGATGTGCTAAACCTTCAGGTCACCAAATTTGATAAACAAAACTTCTCCGCAACGCGGTGGTTTCGCAAACCTTCATTGGAATTTGACCATTGCTATTTCGTTGCTCATCGCGACGTGGAGTGTCTTCAAATGAGGATTTCTTCGTTCTAACTTCCTTTTTTCAACTTAATTTCAGTCCCTTGCATTCCTTTACTACTTCCATATCCTCCTTGTATCCAATTATGCACAATTCTTTATGATTTTGATCCTGAAAGTACTAATCATATCCATTAGGCACAAAATGGAATAAAAGTTGTATTATACTTAAGAATTCATACAAAAGTTCTTAAACTAAGTTCAAATCTGGGTGTATATTGGTGCTTTGAGCATATAAATATGCCCAAGATCACCACCCTACACTTAAAATATTGTTCGTCCTCGAACACATGACTTCAAAAATATAATTCCTTCCTCTTTTCATCACAATCTCAAAGTTATGTGGCCATGAGCACTTACACTTTGCAATAACGAATTCTTACATCATCTTGTCAAAACAATTTTGAGCTCAAAAAACATTTTAGTACAAATTCTTCTCTCTTCAATAATGAATTTCTAACATGTTGGCAAACTCAATTAACGAAACACAATAAGTAATCTGGCTTTCATCTGCCTTCATCCTCGCTATAGGAAACTTTCCCATATTCACTCACAATGGTAACTATGCAACAATAGGGGAGTATGAAATCAAATCGCTCACTCTCAATCAAAGAATTCGTACATGCTAGTGAACGAACCATAAGCTTGCCCTTAGTGTTCTACTCCACTAATAGTTAGATGTTTGGGTGGAGGATTAACTAGGTCTTTTCCGGGTTGTAATAAAGGCTTAGGGACAAGTAGGTACTATTTACAGGAATAGTGACTATTGCTCCTAAGCGTTTAATTACAAGAACTATTAATTCACTCTGTTTTCAAACACCAATTTATCCTTCTATTTCTCCCCATATTTTCATTTGTCAACACCTTTTTCAATTAGCTTATTTTCTCACACTAGGCTGGGAGTATTAACCTTTTTTTCCATATTCTTGTTACGCACCCCTATTATAGCCAGCCTTAACTTAAGATTAAAGGCCTTCATTAAGGTGCACATTATCCAACTGGACCAGAGCCAAAACAGGTTTATTGTAACATTTCTATTTACTAACTCCTAATTAACCCAGCATAATCAAACATCAATAACCTCTATTTTGGGGGCATCAACTGATTAGCCTTCTTTTCTCATTTTCGCTCTTAATCTTCTCTTAGTCTTATATTAAAAATGCTCAGGAGCTTATTTGGATCAAATTACAATTTAGCAAAGAAGGGGTAAGGTTTCATAACAGGCTACCAAAGAAAAAGGCTCAAGGCTCAATGGAGTTGACTAAGATTATGTACCAAGGGAGGATTTTTAAAGTTAAAAATAACGCTGTCAAAGAATTGGCTACATCACTTCCTGCACCCAACACCCTTTATTTCGCTTTGTAAACACACCAGAAAAGTTCTAGTCATTTCTATTCATGTAGAATATATACTAATCCTCACACTCATAGTGCTTATACGGAATCAGCCAAAAGTTCCAAATCATGTTCTTTATTGAATTCAGAATTAAGCTAACACATCAAATTTCATTTATTGAGATTGAATCCTCAGCGCTTCAAATAAAAACACTCTTATGCTAAAAATAGGTTCAATTATTGCAAAAATGGCCCATTTCACACACTCTTCTAAGATAGTGATTAGGTTCTCCTAAATTTCATTACTTTCCATTCCCCTTAAGACGGTCGTCATCCATCTATCATAGGGGATGGCAACTAACTATGACTGTATATTCCTAATTACCAAATAGGGCACAAACAAACGTAACTACTTGAAACTGAACTTGCCAATGAGGGCGAAGATAACAATAATAGAATACTTTAAACTGAAGTAACATGCGATAAATGCCAAAGAGGGAAAATTGAAATCCACAAAATCAAAGTTACTAACTATTACATACCAATGTTCCGAATAGCTAATACTTCGAACCAACACAAAAAAATAGAAAAATAACATTGTTCAGTCGAATAAAAAAATGAAAATGTAAGAGAATACGAACCCATCACCCCACACTTAAAATAAAGCACTGTCCCAGTGTTTCCAATTAAGCTTATGGTAGGGTGGCAGTATACTTCCTAATCAATCAAACGGGGCTATAGTAGACATGTCCTCAGCAGCCACATCCCCATCATCTCCATCATCGTCAGCTTCATTATCATCAGATTGCTCCTCTTCATCGGACTCTATGTCAGAAGCCCAATACCTGTGTTCTTCATCTGTGGTATATCATCATCAACAGGCTCCATAAAATCTAGGCCAATCCTCAACATGGTCCTAGCATGATGTCCAAGTGGATAATCGAGATCTACAACGTGGAGCTCCTCTGGTGTAGCAGGTTTACCTCCAGTCCACGACATTATCATCATGAGACCGTACAGCCTACCCAGCACCTCATCAGTCCGTGTCTGTCATTCCATCATAGTCAAAATTGGGCTACATGCCCTATATATGCTTTGAGCAGTAGTGATGTCCATAGGACGAGTGATCACCTCAGGTTTATAGTCAAGCTCCTCTTCATCCACCCTATGCCTTCTTAAAAATCTAGTCAACAAACCACCAAATCCAAAGCTACGACCCACCTGGGTACGTGCTTTCTTCATAGCAGAAAAAATTACACTTCCCACATTAATTTCCACATCAGCACACATGAGGGCATAAATCAAACATACCCTATCCTGAGTCACCTCAGTCAAATATTTGCCTTGTATCAAGCATGAATACACTATATGACCCCACATTCATGTTTCTTTATTTATCTGAGAGTAGGGGAAAGAAGAATGCAAACCTGTAACTCGATGCCTCATCTAACGGGATGAAGATCGCTGTCCACACAACAAATGCCTGATGTGTGCATAAGAAGAAGAAACAATAAACTGACGCAAGATATTTGGATTCATTTCTGGGATACCCAACAACTCGTTAATATCAGCAGCTGTGAATCTAATCACCTTTCCTCAAACCTTCAACAAATGTTCAGAATGGCTGGGGTCCCAATTGACATAAAGTTCTCTCACAAGATGCAAATTACACTCAGTCGGCTGATGAAAAATGAAATTCATATTCAGTGCCTTGATTTTCCGTACCATAGATGGACACTCTCTTAGCAAGCTAGCCCGATTGATATAGACCTCCAAAATATACTTAACATCAGTATGCTTAATATACCACTGTTTTCCATACCTTCGTACAACTTTGAAGCCAAATTTTTGAACCTGCCCCCACTGAAGTGGAGGGGCCCTAGGTACTCTAGTTAATTGCCCTTCAGACGGTCTGCTTCTCTTCCTCGCAAGAGCAAAAGGTCCTGCCTTTTCCTTTCCCTTGTTAGATTATGATTACATTATGTCTGCGCTTAAGAAAATGCAACCAACAAGTAAGAATATGAAACTGAAGATTAGATAATCTCTATGTGCATTATAGGTGCCTTTGCACCCCACACTGAGTTGTTGGCCAAACACCTACATTCACAACCAAGGTACTTAGACTTCTCTTTTTGTAGTCCTTAATATCACATATATAGATAGCACATTCAAGGTACTCAGTCCCATTATTTCTTGCTATTTCCTCAGTACAAAACATCATGTCGCATTCTACTAACTCAACTAATATCAGACAATAAGGATATATACACAGTGGAACGAAATCTCCCCCTAACTTCCTACACAATTTCGCCTGACACCTTCCCATCCTCTCAATTAGCATGAAAAATGTTTACCCCTAATCCCAACTACAAATACCAGTCAATTTTTCTCTCAGTGATTCAAAGTAATGATAAGTAGGCTAAGACGTCACAAATTTGACAAAATATCAAAGGCAATGCGAATATGGACAAGTATTAGATAAAAAAACAAAATTATGCATAAAAACACTAACAATACTCACAAAATATGACAAGAAGGGTAATAAATTAACAAATAAAAACGAACATACCACAAAAATTGAGAGAAAAATGAGAGAAAGTGAAGAAGTTTTGAAGTTTTTTTAGGAGATGGAGTAAGAGGGTGGCGCATATGGTAAATAAAATGGTTTAGGTTTGGGGAGGTTGTATTTATAGAGGGACAGGTCGGGTTAGGGTAATTAAATTTTTATGTCCGAGTTAAGCCCTCTCCGCAACGCGGTAGGATCGTGGAAACCTACTGGATAAGGCCAATTGCCATTTAAATTCCCACCGCGATGCGCTAAAATTCACGTCCACACACTGTAAATTGACAATTTTCAATTGTCCAAGTTTTGCGCTGCGCTGGAAATTGCGCCTATCCATTGGAATTTGACAATTCTCAATTTACCTTTCTTCGCGTCGCGGTGAAATTTGCATACCCTTACTGGAATTTGACAATTGTCAAATTACCCAGTTCCGCATCCCACTATTCATCAAACTCAGATTCCTTATGCAATTTTTCACCCTTTTCTTACCTGAGTAAATCCCCACTTACACAAATCATTTTGCAAACCTGATTGCTTTCCTCAATTATGGTAATCTCCTCATTTCCTTTGAAATTCCCTGCAATCTCAAACGAAAACAACAAAAATTATAAGTAAAAATGGGTTGCCTCCCACTTAGCGCCTTAGTTTTGGTCGTGGCACGACTCATTTTTTTGTATTTTTCTTTTCTTTTTGATTTTACAAGCTAAAAATTAAACTACCTATTACAATACATGTGTGGGTTGCCTCCCATATAGCACCTTATTTTACGTCGTGGCACGACTCAGCTTATCATCACTTATCAGCAAAAATGATAGATTCCTTGTGCTTGTCCGGATGATCCGCCCAATAATGCTTTACACGCTATCCATTCACAAGGAACTTCTCCATCTTCTCTTTATTCCACAACTCCACAGCTTCATGGGGTATCATGCGCACTACTTCAAAAGTTCCAGACCATTTCGATCGTAATTTACACGGAAACAACTTAAGTCGTGACTTAAACAACAATACAAGTTGTCCGGGTTCAAATTTCCTAACTTGAATGTGCTTGTCATGCCATCGTTTGGTCTTCTCCTTGTAAAGCTTGGCATTTTCATATGCATGGATTCTAAACTCATCAAGCTCATTAAGTTGCAATAACCTTTTTTCTCCCGCGGTAGTCATCTCAAAATTCAGCTTTTTCACAGCCCAATATACTTGGTGTTCCAACTCTACAGGAAGATGACAAGCCTTACCATACACTAAGAGATATGGAGATGTCCCAATGGTCGTTTTGTACGCTGTTCGATATGCCCACATTGCATCATCCAGCTTCTCCACCTAATCCTTTCTCTGCCCATTCACGGTCTTCTGAAGTATTTGCTTAATCTCCCGATTGGATACCTCAACTTGTCCACTCGTTTGAGGATGGTATGAAGTGGACACCTTGTTCTAAACACCATATTTAACAAGAAGATTCTTAAACCAGTTGTTGATAAAGTGCGTACCTCCATCACTAATTATTGCTCTTGGTGTACCAAATCTGGAAAATATATTCTTCTTCACAAACTTCAGCACCACTCTTGCATCATTAGTCGGACTCTCCATAGCTTCCACCCATTTAGAGACATAGTCCACTGCAACAAGAATGTACAAATTACCTTTCGAAGGTGGGAAGAGGCCCATGAAATCAATCCCCCAAACATCAAAGACTTCTACTTCTAAAATATTATTCAGGGGCATCTCATGATGCCTGGTTATAGTACCCAACCTTTGGAATTGATCACAACTCTTTACAAACACCGCTGCATCTCTAAACAGAGTCGACAAAAAAAAACTGATTGCAACACTTTCCTCGCAGTCCTTTCACCCCTATGATGTCCACCATATAGATATGAGTGGAAATCTTGTAACACCTTTAAAAATTCAGCCTATGGGATACACCTACGAATTACTACATCTGAACCCTTCTTAAAAAGGTACAGTTCATCCCAAATGTAAGCACGAGAATCATGGAGTAATTTCTTCCTTTGTTGTGAGGTGATTTCGGGAGGATATACCCCACAAACTATCAGGTTTACAATGTCAGCATACCATGGAAACTCCACTGCGTCTAATAACAACAATTTCTCATTAGGAAAGTGTTCCTTAATACTCTAAAAGTCATCCACAATATGGTCTCTATTTTCAAGCCGTGACAAGTGATCAGCAACCTGATTTTTAGCTCCCTTTCTATCACTCACCTCAAGATCAAAATCTTGAAGTAGCAGAATCTACCTAATTAATCGTGGCTTTGCGTCCTTTTTGTTCACAAGATAATTAATGGCATCATGGTCTGTATGAACAATGACCTTGGTACCAATTAAGTAAGATCGAAACTTATCGAATGCATATACCACAACCAACATATCATTCTCTGTTACTGTGTAGTTAACTTAAGCATCATTCAGTACCTTGCTAGCATAGTAGATTGATCGAAATACCTTCTCTTTTATCTGCCCCAACACTTCTCCCACTGCAATATCACTAGCATTACACATTAGCTCAAAAGGTAATTCCCAATCTGGTGCAATCAAAATAAGTGCTTCCATCAACTTTTTCTTGAGCTTTTCAAAAGCTTCATGGAAACCATCTCCAAACTCGAACTTGGCTTCTTTCTCTAAAAATTTGCACATGGGACTTGCGATCTTTGAGAAATCTTGAATGAATCGTCTATAGAACCCAACATGTCCCAAGAAACTTCGCACGCCTTTGACTGTAACTGGATAAGACAACTTTTCAATTACTTCAACCTTTTCTTTGTCAACTTCCAGCCCTTTGCATGACACTTTATGGCCTAAAAAAATTCCTTCCTTAACCATAAAATGATATTTTTCCTAATTCAACACCAAGTTTGTTTCTTAGCACCGAGCTATAACTTTGTCAAGATTTTGCAAACATTTTTCAAATGAATTCCCATACACAGAGAAATCATCCATGAATACCTCCACAAATTCCTCCACCATGTATGAGAATATCGTCATCATACACCTTTGAAATGTAGTAGGTGCATTACATAATCCGAAGGGCAGGCGTCTGAAAGCATATGGACCATATGGACACGTGAATGTGGTCTTTTCTTGGTCTTCCGGTGCTATGCTTATCTGATTGTAGCTAGAGTACCCATCCAAAAAATAATAATACTCCTGCCCTGCCAATCTATCCAGCATTTGGTTAATGAAAGAAATTGGATAATGATATTTCCGAGTTGCTTCATTCAACATCCGATAATCTACACATATTCTCCATCCGGTAACTTTACGTATGGGAACTAACTCGTTATCATCATAAATCACCACAGTCATTCCTCCCTTCTTTGGTACACAATGCACTGGACTCACCCATTTGCTATCAGAAATTGGGTAGATAATACCACTATCTAACCACTTGATCACCTCTTTCCAGACCACCTCCTTCATAACAGGATTTAACCTCTTTTGTTGCTACACTCTAGGTCTGTACCCCTCTTCCATGTAAATATTATGCATGCAAAATGTTGGATTGATTCCTAAAATGTCAAACATCTGCCAACCAATCGCTTTCCTTCTCTTTTTTAGAACCGCTATAGCTTCCTTTACCTGTACATCGAACAATCCTGCAAACAAAATAACAGGCAAGGTATCTTGATCACCAAGAAAAATATATTGTAAGTGAGGAGGAAGAACCTTAAGCTCCAAGTTAGGAGCTTCTTCAACTGAAGGCCTGGATGGTGGACCAATTGGTCTATTCAATGGATCGATCAATACTTTATTTGTCTCAATTACAGCCAAATTCATGCTCTGGACCAATTCCAATGCTTCCGAATCCCCATGAAGATCATAATCTATCAAGGCTCGCTCTAATTGATCATTATACAAGAGGATACGCCAATCCAAAGTAAGATCAATAATCGAAATTGATGACAACTCCTCATATATGGCTGGCAATTTCAATGCTCTGTACACATCAAAAACCTCTACTTTATCGTGTGCTCACATTGTCATTTTTCCAGCTGCCACATCAATGAGTAACTGCCTTGTTGCTGAAAAGGGTCGTCCCAAAATAAATGGAACAACTGGATCGGCCTCAAAGTCAAGAATCACAAAATCCACAGGAAAGATTAAAGATCCCACTTGCACCAGTACATCTTCAATAATACCATTTGGTCTAGCAAGTGACCTGTCTGCCAATTGCAACATAATAGTTGTGGGTTTGGGGATTCCAAGACCCATCTTCCGGTACCATGATGTGGGCATGAAATTTATGCTAGCCCCCAAATCACACAATCCACGTGCACAAATAGTTTGACCAAGGGTAATTTGCAATGTGAAACTCCCCGGATCCTTCAATTTTGTGGGCAGTTTATTTTGAATTTTAGATGTGCATTCTTGATAAGTGCAACTGTAGCATATTCAGTCAACTAATTCTTATTGGCAAAGATATCCTTTAAATATTTTGCATAGTTTGGCATACTCTGTAGAATGTCAACAAGAGGGAGGTTTACTTGAACTTGTTTCAAAAGATCTAGAAACTTCTTAAAACTTGATTCCTCTTGATGCTTTCTTTCCCTTTGAGGAAAGGGCAAGGGGATAGTCTTCTTCTCTACACGAATCTTTTCACTATCCTCTTTCTTTTTTGCTTTTACTTCTGCCTTTTCTTGCAAACTATCATCAGTAACCACGGGATTATCCTGCTTTTTCATCATCTCCTTAGTTTGCATCCCACTCCTCGTTGTAACTGCATTCACTTGTTTAGGATTAGCCTCAGTGTCACTAGGCAATGCTCCTTGTGGCCTTGTATTCTGTGATCTTGCGATTTGACCTAACTGTAACTCTAAATTTCTCGTGAGTAATTGCTGACTCTTCAACTCAGCTGCAAACTGTACCTGTTGAGTATTCATGTCCACTGCAAACTGTGCGTATTGAGCCATCAACTGCTTAAGCATCTCTTCCATATTACTATTCAAAGCAGTCACCAGATTATTCTGAACCGGTTGTGGATTTGGTTGCACTGGTCCCTTATACTAATTTGTATTTTGTGCCTGATTTCCACCCCATGAGAAATTAAGGTGGTTTCTCCAATTTGGATTATAGGTATTGCCAAAATTCTATTGACCCTGACAATTTGCATTCCCCACATAGTTGACTGAATCTGGATTAACAAAATATGGATCTGCTTTATGCTCACTGCTTCCACAAACTTCACACCATGCATATACCTATTGAACTATATTTATTGTGGCTGCTGGTTGAGTTATACCTAACTTTAAGTTGTTAAGCTGAGTAGTCATATGGTTCTGCATTGCTAAAATTTGTGCTTGTAAGGAAGTGAACTGATTAACCTCTAAAACTCCTACAACTTTCTTGGGAGAATTCCTTGAGTTTGTAAGTTAATTAGGATTTCCTTGTGCAATTCGATTCATCAAGGTATACAATTCTTCATATGTTTTCTCCAAAGCTTGACCCCCTGCTGCTGAATCCAGGAGAATCTTTGTATTAGACTCAAGGCCTTCTATAAATGTATGCACCAAAACATAATTTGATTGATGGTGATGAGGACAACTTCTGAGCATTCCCTTGAATCTCTCCCAAGCTTGGTAGAGATTTTCTCTATTTTTCTGTTTGAAACTCAACATCTCACTCTTTAATCGAGCCATTTTCTGAGATAGAAAAAATTGAATGAGGAACCTTCAAGCACATTTTTCCCATGTAGTGATGGATTGGTGTAGTTCAGCAAGTAGCATCTCATTGCTTCCCCCAGTAGAGAAAAGGGAAAGAGTGTTAATCTGACATAATCAGTACTCACATCTTCAGGAATATATGTGTCGCTTATCTCCGGGAAGGTTCGTAAGTGCTGCTGCGGATCCTCGTGTGAAAGTCCCTGAAATTCTCCCACAGATTTCAACAATTGCACCATATTTTGTTTCAATTCCCATTGACCTCCTTGTTCAGGTTTCAGGATACTGTTAGTCACAAGGTGCGTAAGTGGGATTGCCACTTCTTGAACAGGTCTTGCGATCGGTTGAACAGGAACAACTGGAGCTGGAACATTTCCAACATTTAGATCAGCAACTACAGGATCACGTATTTCCGCCATCGATCCCTGTTGAGTTTAGTATTGAGCTCTTCGTCTCTGATAAAAAGTCACTTCTGGTTCTGTAAAGGGCTCTACTAACTCTTTGTCTCTAGCCAGTTCAATGTTCAGCTAAACCTGCAAAAATTCAGCCACTAAGATCAAGTTGTTAACACTTAAACTTATGATAAAAACCAAAAATTAAAGCAATTTACTAATTCCCTTTGATCCCCGGCAACAGCGCCAAAAATTTATTTTGTCTCTACGCACACGCAAGTGTACGTGATCGTGCAAGTAATATAATGACTTAGACAGTCAGATATCGTTCCCTCGAGGATCAATAAACTAGAAATTTATTCAATCTTTAGTTCAAGACAATTTAGTATTAAGTGTTTAATTGTATTAAGATTAAGATGATTCTGTAGATAAAATACAATTTACTAAACAATAAATAATTAGTGATGACTAAAGCAAAGTAAGAAATGGTTGTAATCAATATTGATGACGATTCTAGGGTTGAGGTATAGTGAACAATCATACAATTCTCTACTCTTTTCACAGTCTAATTGGTTATCGGGTTGATGGTTCGCAAGGTTTATGCTACAATCTTAGTCTCCCGACCTCAGATCTTCTATCTATTGAATGTTGTAACTACAAATCCCGCAGAGTTACAACAAATCTTCTAGATTCATGAAGTTGTCTTCCTGCAAGTGAACCAAGAAAGGCTTCTAGGTATATCCATATCCTAGATGCTAATTCAAATCCCTTATTTTATAAAAGAATAAGAACCTTGCTCCCTAATTTCTTCGTTCTATCCTATGATTCTCCTCTCGAATTCACATAGAAATATAAATTTATTCTAATGGTGGTCAATCATTAAAATAGTAAGCTCAAGAAATTAAGAACAACCCATATGATAATCCAAAAAGAAACTATGAATAAGAATATTAAATAGTACTCTTGTTCTTATCCTCAACCCCAGAAAGGGGGTGTTTAGCTACTCATGTTTGAATTAACCATCCAAAATAAGTAATAAATCATACCCAAATCAATCCTTGAAATAAAAAAATTCAAAAGAATGTTTATGAACCCTAAAAGAGAAAATTTCTATTTTTCCGCCGCTGCTCTGCTTGACAAAAAGTCCCCCACATTATCTTGAATTTTTACTTTTATAGCTGGGACAAAATAGTTAAAATATTCTCGATTTATCCACCTGGCGCATCGCGCCATGCCTTCTATTGCTATTTTTCATTAAAATCTGAGAAATCGCGGAGCTCAAGTACACCCTAACAATTGTAAAATACACCCTCACCGCGATGTGCCACTAACGCAGTGAGCCACTGGATTGGGACAATTGCAAAATAATCATCCTCCACAATGCGCTAAACCTTCAGGTCACCAAATCTGATAAATAAAACTTCTCTGCGACGTGGTGGTTTTGCAAACCTTCACTGGAATTCGACCATTGCTATTTTATTGCTCATCGCGATGTGGAGTGTCTTCAAATGAGGATTTCTTCGTTCCAACTTCCCTTTTTCAGCTTAATTTCAGTCCCTTGCATTCCTTTACTACTTCCATATCCTCCTTGTATCCAATTATGCACAATTCTTTATGATTTTGATCCTGAAAGTACTAATCATAACCATTAGGCACAAAATGGAATAAAAGCTGAATTATACTTAAGAATTCATACAAAAGTTCTTAAACTAAGTTCAAATATGGGTGCATATTGGTGCTTTGAGCATATAAATATGCCCAAGATCAACTCCTTATAAGCTCCCGAACAAGAAGAAGCCCAAGTTAAGCTATTTCAAACCTTTTGGATGCAAATATCTTATGCTAAATAATGGCAAGAATGATCTTGGGAAGTTTTTCCCAAGGAGTGATGAAGGTGTCTTTGTTGGTTATTGTTCAAATAATAAATCTTACAGAATCTTCAACAAAAGAACCTAATATGTGGATGCGAGTGTACATATTGTGTTTGATGAAGTTGGATATGTAAGTGCTAGAAATTCTCTTAATGATGCAGACCTTGAAGACCTCCTCAAGACTCATGAAAAGTCAACTAAAAATGACGAGTCAGAATAAGAAATCAAGAAAGGTGAAGACGCCCACGGACCAGGTTTAACACATGAAAGAGAAATTAACTCAAGAGAATATCAGGAAACTGGTTTATCCTAATTCCCAAATGAAGATGCTGATCCTCACTCCATTTCAGTGGATCACCAGGCTCCTGAGGGTAACCCTGAATAGAAACTAGTTTTAATTCTAGTCAGTCTACCCCTTATAGATCTAGTTGGAAGCACCAATCTTCTCATCCTCTTGATAATCTACTCATCCCTCTGGATTCAAGTATGCAGACCAGGAATAAAGCAAGAAATCTATGTGCTTTCTCAGTATTCTTGTTTCAAATTAAGCTTAAGAATATGAAGAAAGCTTTGAAAGATACAAATAGGATAAATTCTATACAGAAAGAGCTATATCAGTTTGAGAGAAGAAAAATGTGGCACCTAGTCCCATGCCCTGCAGACAGGACATTCATAGGGACCAGGTGGGTCTATAGAAACAAAGTTGATGAGCATAGTAATACTATTTGGAACAAGGCTAGGCCGATAGTGCAAGGCTATAACCAGGAGAAAGGCATAGACTATGATGAAACATTTAGCTCTAGTGGCTAGAATAGAGGCTATTCAAATTCATATTTCCTTTTCTTCCTATATGGAGTTTAAATTATTTAGATGGATATGACAAGTGCTTTTCTAAATGGATTGCTTAAGGAAGAAGTGTATGTGAAGTAGTCTCCAGGTTTTGAAGATGTTGATTTTCCAAATCATGTGTTCAAATTGGACAAAGATCTATATGGTTTGAAGCAAGATCCTATATCTTGGTATGAGAAACTCTCAAAGTTTTTGCTTGACAATGGCTCCAAAAGGTGAAAGATTGACAACACACTGTTATTGAAGCCAAGAGGGAGAAATTTTCTCATTGTTTAAGTTTATGTTAGTGACATCATATTTGGGGCCACAACCAGTTAGTTACTTATGTGATGAATTTGCTAAATTAATGAGTAGTGAATTTGAGATGAGCATAATGGGGGAGATCAACTTCTTTCTTGGGTTGCAAATAAAGAAAAGTACAACTGGTACTATCATCTGCCAGCAAAAGTATATCCATGAATTGCTGAAAAAGGTAACACATGGAGGATGCAAAGCCCATTGATACTCCCATTGGAATCTCCTCAAAATTAGACTTGGATGAACCTGTTCCTCCTGTCAATAAGACTATGTACAGAGGAATTATTGGTTCTTTACTCTATCTTACAGCTAACAGACCTGACATTATGTTTAGTGTAGGCATGTGTGCTAGACTCCTAGCAAGTCCAAAGGAATCTCACTTGAAATTTGCCAAAAGGATTTTGAGATATCTCAAGGGCACCCCGACCTGGTCCTCCTCTATTCTACTGGTGATAATTTTGATCTGGTTTAGTATGCTGATGTTGATAATACTGGATACCTGGTTGACAGGTAGAATACCTCAGAAATTACTCATTTTTTAGCATCATCCTTGATCTTCTAGGGCACCAAAAAAACAAAATTCAGGGTCTCTTTCAATTGCTAAAGATAAATATATGGCAACTGCCTCATGCTGTGCTCAATTTCTCTGCATCAAACAACCACTTGAAGGTTTTGGAATTCTTTTAGATTGATTTCCTCTATTTTGTGTCAATACAAGTGTAGTCAATATGGCCAAGAATCCGATACACCATAAGAGAACCAATCATATTGATATCAAACATCACTTACTTAGGGGTAATGCAGAGAAGGGACCGATCAAGATGTTTTTTTTGCAAAATAGAGGACCAAATAGTTTATATATTTACCAAGTCACTTGGGAGGGATCACTTTGAAAAGAACAGAATAAATTTAGGTTTGATGAGACAAAGTTGAAAGCATGTTGTTCCTCTTATTCCTTTAGAATGGCTATGATTTGATGAGCAAGTATCCATGTAAGACAATATTACACATGTCTAACTCAGTCTTATATCTTCCACAGATATATACCCGTGGTAAGGAGAAGAATATTAAGGAGGAGGATGAGACAAATTCAAGCACTAAAATTTTAGAATATCATGTACGAAACAAGTCCCTCATTAGGTTAGCATAATATCTCATTCTTAAATAATTATATTTTAAAATTAATAGGGGATGTTCCACGTAGACTTTCTACCTATTCCCAAAAGTTGTCAACCCTACTTTAAGCCCAAGAGACATATCTATCTAACCGGAAACATCTCATTTATCACATCCTTTCAAAATCCTAACCATTCCTTCTTCTCTATATAAACCAAATCTACTCTCTCACTTCACACTCTTATTTAGAATTTTTCATTTTTGCCCTATCAGTTCCCAAACTCCTTCTCCTTCTTCACATTCTAGTGTTCGCTAAATATTTCAAAATCTTATCATAGTGTCTAATCTATCTTCATCTTTTCCTTCTCCAGATGAACCCACACCCATTTCCATTCTCCCTCCACCATCTTCTTCTCATAACTTGGAATTAGAAAACCACTTTCCCATAGTCAAGTTTACCCCATACTCCCCTCCTAAAAAGGGAAATCCTTTAACCTCTTAAAAAGATAAAGATGCCTCCGCATCATATCCTCAGCCAAAGGATCAAAATGCTTCACCTATTTCTGACTTAGTAATAGAAAATGGCTCAGAAGATACTCTAAAACCTTCAGACCAACCTATTTCTCCAAAGTAAGTTTCTGTCTCCCTATCTAAGGTTCAAACCCCTATCTAAGGTTCAGACCCCTGAAAAGGCTGGTTCATTAAATAAGTCAAGAAGCCTACTATAGATAAAAACATATTTGATGATGATTTACCTACTGCAAAGGGAATCTCCTCTAATATCCTTAAAATGAGTGAATAAATTAGCACTCAGGGCATGACTTCCTTAAGGGAAGAGACTCCTAGAGATTCTATCTCTCCTGGCTCTCTTAAATGGGATAATACACCAACTTTATTATCTACTAGGAGGAAAAATGATCCTCCTAAAGGGGTGGAGAATAAAACCATTATCTTACCTCTTGTTCTTGATTTGACTGATAAGGATGCTAAAGATAAGGGAACTATGGATAGTGATGATGACAAGCCCCTGTCTTGGAATATGTCTAAACAAAGTGTGTTAACCACTACAAAGATGACTTCTAATGAAGCTAAGACCCATAGGACCAGGTTGAGTTTAAAGCAATTGATGGAGGATGCCTTGGTGGAAAATAAATGTAATACCAAGAAAAAGAGGAGTTTAAAGAAAAGGGTTGTTGCTGAAATGCGGTGCCTATTGAGAAAGTGGTGGTTGTAGAAGAAACTGAGGGAAAAACTAAAAGTGTTGATGATGAGACTGATAGTGATTTTGATAGCATCTTTGGTAGTGATTATAAGGATGAAGTTGATGATGATGTGAGAAGTATGGATATTAAATAAGCTAAGAAAAAGGGAAGTGTTGCCATTTCCCAAAACAGGGAAAACCAAAAGGAGTTTTAATTAAAAACCCAGTGTCTACTGGCAAAGAAAAGAGAAAGAGAGAAGAGGCAAAAAGCTCTAAAGGACTAGGTCCCAGTTTTAAAGCTGTCATGACTTCCAAAGTTCTTGGGATTTCAATTAAAGGAACTGGTCTTAGTGGTAAGGCCTCTACTATAAAAAAAGAGAAAGCGTTAACAAGAGAGAAGAGACAAGAAATCCTCAAGATTTAGAAAGTCTTGAGAAGAAGAATTTTTTATCCTATAATTGTTGTCATGCCTTGCATGGTTGATTTGATAGAGAAGGTTAAATTTTAGAGTTGAGAGCATCTCTTCGAGCCTCTAGTTCCCACTCTACATAAGAAAGAGGTCAGAATATTCTATTACAACCTCATCTTCTCTGATGATGCTCTATATTTGACTATTCAGGTTAATGATGTAAGTATTTCTCTTGATGAGCAGGTGTTGGATGAAATCTTGGGAGTACCTATTCAAGGGACCAGGTCCCTGTCTAATGAAAAAGGATCTTAAAGTTTTTAAAGGTTTGTGGAAAGTTGGATGATCTAAATATTAAGAATGTGAGAAAGAAAGATTGAAAGAAGAGTTTTGGCTCCTTTTAAACTGGTCAACAAAGACTTGCTTCCTGCACTAAGAAAAACACAATTGTCATAGGTCTCGACCTATTCTGTATGGAGGCAATTTCAAAGTTCCAAGATGTGAATCTCTCTACAATCATCATTGAGCACATGCATAGGTTGATGACTGCCAAGGATGGAAAACATGGGTTAGCATAAAGGTTTTGGTTGAACAAGATTTTTTTTATATTTTTGTATGGAATATAGATATGGAAAGGAAGTATCTGTGAAATAAATGTTTAACTTGACAATGTTGGAGGATAATGAGTGAATTTTTAGGTGGAGTGGTGCTAAATCAAAATCTATAGTTGTTGACTTGATAGATGTACAAACAAGGTTGAGAGAAGAGCTGGAAGAAATAACTACTATTATAGGTAAAAAATGACACTGAGATTGTAGCCTTAAAGGCTGCAAACGTGAAAGGTGGTGAAAAGGGACCAGGTTAGATAAAAAGCCTTTGTACTGAGAATGAGATATTGCGTGATAAGGTCTAAAATTTGGAAACCAAGGATGAAGATCTAACTCAACAACTTTTGAAAATCACGCTACTAAAAATGAGAGGATTACTCTGTTTCTCCGTCAGTTGTCCCAGTCCCCTTCAGGTCTTTCAGCCTGAGTATCTGTCCAACTTGGTCCTTATTGTGTGTCCCCTCTTCTTAAGACCAGTTGTGTCTAGCCCCTTTAAGCTCAGTTATTATTTCCCCTCCTTGACTCTATTTTATGGCACTACTTGTACTTAATTTTCTAATGTTTTTCATTTTTGAATTATGTATGATATTATCTGAATGATCAATAAAAAAACTATGTATGGTTCTATCATCTCATTTTCCTTTTTCTAATTTTTTTCTTACTCATGTTAGTGTAGCCTCAATGGTCATGCATTAACATATGTGCTTATTTTCACTTAGTTTATTATTTTGTCTCTTTAATGATGCCAAAATGGGGAAGATTAGGTATAATAGTGTTAGTATCACATTTTTGGGGGACGAAGTCCTCATACTCTAGGGGGAACTCAAATACTAGGTGCAATAGGAAGGGGGAAATCATTGGGATGGTATCAACAATAGAGGGAACAAAATGTGAATGCTTAAGGTTAAGTATGAGTTTGTCATCATCAAAAAGGGAGAAATTGTTAAGTCCTTAGTTTTGATGATTGAAAAACTATAATCTTAGGACCTAGTTCCTGAAGATCATTTGATGAAAAAGCTGAAACTACTTAGGGACCAGGTTGTTCTCGTTTACGTTACCATTACTGGTTAGCACTATAGCTAGAAAAAATGTAGCTCTACAGTAAGTTGGTGGGAAAGCTGCAACCTCATTTGTCCCAACCAATTAGAATCATCCTATGTTTTCTTGTCTCTTATATATGCTTATGGTAAAACAAGAAAACCTAAGCTTTCATATTTTCATAACATCAAATTTGTTGAAGCTCTCATATTCAAAGCCTCACTCACAACCGGGACCTGTTCAGGTTGCTCGTGCGTCTCAAGATTTTGTTGTAATTGAGCCTTTATTTTGTGTGTGTAAACATTGCCTACTGATCTTATTCATTATTAGTAGGTATTGTTTTTTTTGTTCTTGTTCTCAAAGTGTAACACCCTGTATTTTTGGGCTAGTCTTCCAACCATCGTTCCTACATGCGTAAACTCTAATTCCATGATTTGCATTTGAATATATGTTTCATGATCATAATCCTAGTGTTCAGAATTCTTTTAAGGTGAAAAAAATATCCATGGAAATCACTTAGAGTAAAGTTGAGCTAAGAGCCTTTGATTCGGCCAAATTTTGGTATTCAATTCTACAAGGATCAACTTTGATCATGTATAATTTTTTACATATATGTAATTTTGAATCTCAAGACCTACCAAATTATAGATAATTGAATTATCTTTCCAATGATACCAATTTCGGCTTAATTTGATACTCGAGCGAAAAGTTATGACCATTCTCGTGAGAAACAGTAAGGTTCCGCGATAGGCCCGCATCGTGGAGGCCATTCCCTCGACCCCAGTCGTCCAAAACACGACTTATAAAACTCAAAAGGGCATTATTTTCCCATTACCCTCAAAATTTCTCATGTAGAAACCCTCCTCCTCCCCAAGAACGAGCAATTCAAGCCTCTCTTCCCAAAAACAAAAAATTCAAGCTTTCTTCCTCAATAATTTAAGGATTCAAGTTCCAATTTCAAGATATCTTCAAGAATTCGTCCAATTAAGGTATGTGGGGTATTCATCAATGGGTTCCTTCTACCCATTGAGTCCCCAAAAAATCCCCTTTTTAATTAAAGTATAAAATTCTCATTCTTTTATGAAATTACCCATGTTAATAATGAATTTAATCCATGTATTTTCTTAGGAATTTGGATTCAAGCTATGTCAACGTGTGTCTCCACATGAATTAGGTTATTTTACATTTGAATTTTAATTTACCATCTCATACTCCATTGATTTCATATTAAATCATCAAGTAATGAATTGAACCATGTGAAATCGTTATCCTCCCAAGTTTATCTTATTCCCATGTTCAAATTCATGTGTCTCCTTTATGTATTAAAATGTAATATGTTTTGGGTCTCTGAATTACTACTTTTTACCATTGTTTCAAGTGTTGTTATCATATTTTAGTAATCATTCAGTGCTAGCGGGTTATGAACACCCGATACCTATGTGTTTTACATGTTTCCATTTTCAAGTTACAAGTCAGTCAGACCATGTTTTATTATTTTATTCAGACTACCATATTTATGTTAAGCATTTATCAGTACAGTACCATATTTTGTTAGACCCATAATAATACCAGTGTGATTCAATTGGGAGTAGGATTTAGCACCGAGCAAACCCAAAGATGGGGGCTCACCTTCCAGTAGAGAGTGTGACCTTTAGTAGCATTCCTTGAGTTCCAGAACTACATAGCCAGCGTAGGCATGAGAGGTCTTCCTGCCAGTAGAGGATGGACACTCTTTTAGGGATATCAACCAGTAGAGGATGACTCCCTAGTCCTTCGGTACACCAGTTTAGTGGATCCACACAGCCATGTGTTAGTACCCGTGGCAAGGTACAACATCCTTCCAACAGGGGTTACAGGTTGGACCCCGATTAACTTAGATTGGGACATGCCAATTACATAATAGCTCCCACAATTTCATTCAGTATTCAGTTTATATCAGTTCAGGTTTACTTGACCAAGTAATTTTTCAGTAATTATTCAGTCAGTTTTATAGATTATTCATGTAATTCAGATCCTGTCAGTACATGCTATGCTTGGTCTTGCGTTCTTAGTTTTACATGTTCATGTTTCCATGCTCAGTATCCATACATGATCCTCATTTCAGTTTTATAGCATGTTCAGCTTTACATGACATTTACATATAGTACTCATGTTTTTACCGCTTCCCAGCTTCAGTTCTACTTATTCTACAAAAGTAAAAATTTTAAGATACTAAGTGTAGTGATTCACTAGTTTATCAGATTATGTTTGTTCCTCATGTTTAAAGATACTTCAACTTTCAGTTTATTTCAGTCTCTTGGTGAGTCTACTTGCACTTAGCATTCATGTTTTAAGATTATGTGTGTAATTAGTTTTACTTATTGCATTCACCCCCACTTACTCAGTTTCTAGAAGTACTGATCCATATATTTATCTATGTGCTACATTATCTCATAATTTAGGTACCAGTTGTAGCCCAAGCATCATAATCAGATAGTTCACAACTTTCAGCCAACAGGTGATGAGTTCTCTTGTTTCGGAGACTCCAGTCAGTTGTAATTAATGTACTGTATTGTTATTATTCTTATGTATTGATTTATGGTAGTTTGAGGCATGTCCCATCCACATACAGTCAGTAAAGTAGAGGCTTCATAGACAGTTAGTCAGAGTCACTCATGTAATTCAAGTTCTTCCTTCAGATCTATAGTGTTGTAAACCTTTTTAATATCATATGTATTTAGATTTTCTTACGATTGTGCTTCTGTTTAGCAAATTTAACTTATATAATTAATTTAATTCAAATGCTCAAGTGTCATGCTAGTTCATGGGTTAGCTTGGGATCACTTATGGATCTAAGCACCATGTTACGACTAGGGGGTAGTTTCGAGTCGTGACACAAAGTGTCATCTAGAGTTAGGTGACAAAGAAGCTAGAGTTAGCTAGATTATTGTCTTAGTTAGAGTTAGCTGAATCAGTAGATACAATAGAGTTATTGTATTGAAATTTATTGTAATAGAGTTATTACAAGTGAAAGAAGGGTTAAGAGGTTAATCCTTGAAGTCATGGAGTCTGTATTCAAGGTTTCTTGAATCTAGTAAAGATGTTGAAAATCCTACGTGGTGGGTTGTGGTTTTTCTCCCTTGAGAAAGGAGTTTCCACATAAAACTTGTTGTGTTCTTTGATTATTTACTTTACAAATTTGTTCTATTTAGTTTTCCTATTGCATACGTTTATTAAGGACCAGGTCCCAAAGTAGAAGGGTAACTCGTGTAGTTCCTTACTTTTTTATGTAGTATATGTGTATCCATGATATCCACATCTTGAACTTCTTGTGACTGAGTGCCCAAAGAAGTTTACAAATGACTACATAGTTTTAGAGTTTTAAATTTGGTGTGTTCAACCCTCTTGCATTTATTAGCAGAAAAACTCTTTGCCATGCTACAAATGCTCTCTTAGAAATAGAAACATTCCTTATTCACAAGTAACTTCTACATATTGCTTCAACCATCTTAATAATCTCTTGAGGGAGGCAAAATAGTTGTGCCCAATAAGCTTGGACACTAAACAAGGTTGTCTTGAAGAGTTGTAATCTACCCGCATATGATGGACTCCTAGCCATCCAAGCAGTGGTTCACGATGTCAATTTTCTTTCCAAGGGTTGGTATTGGGATACTATGATCCTCACGGTGGATAGGGAACTACCATATACTTAAAGGGTAATTCAGCCAGCTCATATCCTAACAACTATAATATTTGTTGTTAGTAGTCTACTCCATACCTCCAAGTAAACATGACTTTTGGACTAACTAGCCTTTAGCCCAAAGTCGAAGAGAAAATATAAAATATGTCCCTTAGATTCTAGACTGATATGAGGTTTCTTGTTGCAAATAATAATAATTTGTATGCGAAGCATAAGTAAGTGATGTTTTATTTCTAGCATATGGGATGAAAGTTGAACTCAGTTTCCTTGCTTAAAAGAAAATATTCATCTATTTAGGTACTCTCTCAGTAGAAAAAATATAGGGTGACATAGGATCTCCTTATCTCAATTCCTTCCGGTCCTCATAGTGTCAGATAATCTCCCATTAATCATGAAGGTGTAGCTTACTGTGTTAATACAAGTCATGATCCAATTGACCATAACATTACTAAAACTAAGCTCTCTAAGTATTTATGATATGAAAGACACTCCACAGAATCGTATGCTTTCTAAAGATCAACTTTGATCATACACCCCGGGGACAAATATTTCTTAGTATAATCCTTTACCAGTTCGTGGCTTAGAAGAACGTTATAAGAAATAAGCGTTCCTAGAAATTGAAATAACGGTTAACTGATAAGTCCCACAATACCTTTTATAACCTCATTCAATATTTAATTTGCGAAATAACTTTTGATATGGTCTTGTACATAGTGGAACAATATGCTATCGGCCTAAAATTCCTCATTGTTTTAAGGTAAGAGGATTTAGGTATCAAGGTCACTACCATGTTATTTCATGGCTAAGAGCATTCTATTAGTTGTTGTTGTGAAATACCCTGGATTTTGGTCCTAAAAAATTTCTTGACCTTTGAGCTTACTGCCCAGGCTACGACTCCTCATACGAGTCATAAGGTGTTTATAGGGGTCGTAGGACCCCAGCCATAGGGTGACCAGTGTGTTTAGTCAAGTTTCTATTTTGATCACGAATGGAACTCAACGATTCGTATGGACTCTCTATGAGTCGTAGTGTGCCTTCCATAACCAAACCAAAGTGATGGCCCAAGTTTCTTCTCAGGGTATGATTATGTCTCTACGATTCATAAGGTCTGTATATGACCTGTAGTGTTGACTTACAATGAGACCAGTTTTGGTGACTATGGACACTTTCCAGACTATGAGTAGAGCCTTACGAGTCGTAAGGTGACCCTACGAGTCATAAGGTCACCCGAAGTGATTGGGCAGAAATTTTCAGCATAATTAAGTGGAGGTATTTTGGTCAGTTCTCTCCCTCTCCACTTAATACCTGCAATCATAAAACACCTTTGGGACATTATTTTCATTATTTAACAAATCAAAACACTCTCTTTATACTCTTAAATCCCTAAATCAAAGAACACCTAGGGTTTTTTAAGGTTGATTGTCTAGAGCTTCCAAGGGAAAATTCTCTTCAAAATTGTGATACTTTCGGGCATGTGACTCTGCCATTAAACTTTTTTTACTTAAATCATGAAATTATATGATTTCTTATGTGGATTTGAACATGGGTTTTGATATGGGTTGAGGATTTTGGAATGAATGTTTCTTAAATTGGATTCCTATAATATTATATGTATGGTTCATATTTATTTATGATTTTGAACTAGTGGGGTGCATGGGAATTATGAATAAACTAAGGGGACATGGTTTCCCTCAATTTTGTGAATTTCGGTAATTGAATTGATATAACCTCAACCTAATTTTTGAAATTGGCTTTGAATATGAGTACATGCATATTGAAAATACCTTTGGAACCATTGTATGACATAAAAGACATTTGAAGCATGAAAATTTTATTGAACCTTGAGGATTGTGGATTCTCCGTATAAATGAGAATTGAACCTAGAGGGGTCATAAATTCCCCCCATGTGAATGGTTAATTTATATGGCATGACAGTACTAGCTTGCAAGTGAAGTTGGTATTATGATACCAACGGGGTGCCTTAATAAATTGGTTTAATGAATGAAAATGTGTGAAAAATATTTAAGTGGGCTTAAAGGGGGTTGTGTAGTTGGGCGGTGAAAGAGGTTCCGAGGGACCAATACTAGAAACCGCATTTGCCGGCATGGAGGTCTAAATGATCGGGTGTTTTAAGTCCCCCTTATTAAATAATTGGGTGGTATGAGTCCCCCTTGTTAAATGGCTGAGTGCTTAAGTCACCCTTGATATATGACTGGGAGGTTCGAGTCCCCTATGGTACATATGCACATATGATTATTCTCTGGTTTGTGTGGCTACACACACTGGTGCCCTTTCAGCTGGGGGAGAGCTGATCCCATATAGCTCATGGGTGTCTTCTTATGATTGAGCAACACAGTCAAGGTTAAGGTTTTAAAGTTCATGATAAGCCTTATTACCTACCCCAACATGTAATATATATGTGGGTGTATATATGTATTTGCATATGGTTGTGTGCATTGATTCTGAATGATTTTGAACTATTGATCATGACATTATTTTACCCCTTATTCCTGAGTTACATGCTAGCACTCAATCTGCTAACCATCTTCGGATATTGTATCCCCACGCGATGCAGGAAGCGGAGACACTTCTGTTTTTTCTGTGCAGTGATGGGATTTTATGGTTTTCAACAATCAACTTGAAGTGGTGAGCCTCCTTTTTTCGAAAGGCTATTGCTTCTTGGTTTATCTATTATTATAGACTTTTCTTTGAACTTATTTTTGGCTATCGTCGAGGGCATGTCCCGACTTAGGTTGATGTGGTTTTGTTAGAGGCTTTGTGGATTACTGTGGACTGGGTATTGGTTATTGATGTATCTCAGACTTCTTAAGCTTATCTTTACCTATCTTGGTATATGTCCAAAATTTATCCGCCACTAGTTGTATTGTATTCTGTTTGGCTATGCAAAGCAGGTGGTCTCCGATCCACGATGGACTTGAGGTACCCGTCACGGCCAGGCCTTAGTTCGGGTCGTGACATTTTGTCGTTATCTATTGCCTCTTGTACTTTCATTACATCTTTTTCTAGATTATTTTTTATTCTGATTCGATGGTCTATTGGAAACAATCTTTCTACCTCGACTCTAAAATAGAGGAAAGGTTTGCGTACACTTTATCCTTCCCAGATCTACTTTATGGAACTATATTGAATATTTTTGTTTCTGATTCACATGAAATATTATGAATATATTTTAGATATATGAATTCAGTATTCTAGAAGAAATTCACATAAAATAAAATTGTGTATCCTATAGTCATTTATCATTAGAAGGATTATCTCGTGTTTATCAGTACATGGTTCAATATGCGATAACTTTAAATCATTAGCTTCAAGCATTATCTTCATCATAAATGATATGTTTGTTTAGAAATGACCTAAACTATATAAAAATCCCGGGAACTTATCGACTTTAAAATATTTTTATCTTATTTATAAATTATATAAAAATTCAATAAAAAGATGAAATGAATATATAGGTCTATATATATTTTGTACTTTTGGGGACTATTTGCTAAACAATGAAAACAGAATAAAGTTGTTTCTTTTAAAGACTAGTAACCATATCTAGGGAGCTCCCCTACTTCTGGCGAGGAGACAGAGCATAAAACCAGTTCTGACATTGATCACCACCGACACTAGATGAAGAACCTTATTGCTGAGCTGGGCAGCCTAGGTGTGCTTTTAAAGTAGTGGGTTGAGTCTAAGGGAGGGCATCTCTCCTTCTGTATTTGGTTGAGGGCTAATCCCTAAGTTGATAGCATGGTTTGCCGCACCTAAAACAAGTATCTTTACCTACGAAGTACTTACCAAGATGATTTCTACCATACTTCATGAAAAATTCATGGGTGCATCCCCCACTAATATTGTGCTGTGACCTGAAACTTTGTGCTCTACCCCAGTGTTCTTGTTTGGGCCTGGTTATGGGGTCACTGGCTGAAGATAGTTTAAGGGATGACGAATGGTTCTAAAATTGTGAACAATTTTCCCCATATAACTTTTTTTTACTAAACTCAAACTGCCTTATCCTAGACTTCTTAGTTTCTCTCTCCAGTTCTCTCAACTTTTCTATCTCAATCTGTTCAGCATGGGTCATCGATAAGGCAATATCCATTTCCCCAATTAGCATGATTTTTCTACACTCCTTGATTTCTAATTTAGAAACAATAACAATAAGATTACTTATAAAAGCCCTCATATCAGTCATCATCTCTAGATCATACTTCAAGAGCTGAGTTAACTTGAGGGAGTATTCTTTCACTAACATAGAACCTTGTTTGAGATTCATAAACTCCTGTACATTGGCTTCCCTCATCTCATGAGAAAATAACCTATCCAAAAAACTAGTTTAAAACATTCCAGTCCATCAATGTTTCATTCTTAACTCTATCTCCCCTCTACTTCTTACACCACTCATGAGCAATATATTTCAACTGATATGATGCCAACTCCACACTCTCCACTTCAATGACATGTATAATCTGAGTAATTTTCTTCACGTCATCATATAGAAATATGGATCTTCACCCACCTTCAAATCAAAGAATTTAGGTGGATTCATCCTCATAAATCTTGAATCCTGGCAGTGGCTAAGTCACCATTCTGCTAAATTGGGACTATTGTCTGCTGATTAACCTGCACAGTACATCCCGAGCCAATTCTTAGAAGGCTGCTCAAAACTTAGTATGGGACACATTCTCATTCAAGGGATCTGCATATGGTGATGACGCTGGCTGGTTTCCATTTTTATGAATGTAAGCTCTGCTATGAGACATTTTCTCTTATGGGAAAAACACGAATTAGAAGAGAGATAGATTTAAACTCTAAAGCATGATAGAGATCATAAATGGAGGGAAAATTTCTAATAACATCCTGTAGCCTCTTACTCCTAAGTGTGGCACATTTCACACCCATGAATAAGACTCTATGTAATGTGGGTTTTCAGACTTCCTAGGACACTTTAAATCTTAGGCTATGATATCAAGTTTGTAATGACATGAGACTACCCTTTGATTGTCACATAGTGCTTCGGACTACATGTAGCCTCGAAGCTAACCCATGGTATCTACTCAACATTGAATCATAACTAATTTAATTAAAACATAGGTTAAAGATGTAAACTCGTAAGTCTGAACTAAATTAAATTAAACAATCCCGACAATACTGATATCTGAAAATGTCTACTAAGTCAAAACAAGCCTCTAACATACTATAGAGTCACTAGGGCAGACCCTAGATGACCCAAAAATATTGAGTCTAAAATAAACATAAACTGAACTACTCAAAGTAATTCATAAACATCGGTCCTCAGAACATGGGGACTCACCAAATGATGAAAATTAGGCAAAGGTGATACCAACTAATCGTGATTCTAAGGACGAACACCAGGGCCTACATTATAATATGATATAGAACACAAAGAGTATGTGGACATTACTTATGCAATGTACTGAGTATATAGGGATGCATGCAAAACATAAAAATAACATAAGTCGTAAAGTGAAGACATGCATGTTAAGTGTATAAAGAATTAGCATTTTCATAAATAAATATGGAAATAGAAATATCATAAGTATGAAACAATAAAGCATGATTAATTAAACCAGTGAGTTTTTATACTTTGATTTCTAAAACCAATATACTGTGGGAGTTTCTCTTCACTAACATGCCCCATTTGAGCAACATCTAGCCAATTTATAACCATGGTTGGAAGTGTTTTCTATACCTTTCCATGGATAAATAACCATGATTTGGTATGAATTCACTCATGGACCCACTATTGGGCAAAAGAGGGATAGTCTTAACTGGTGAGGACCCCCATGATAACCTACGGTGGCACATTATTTTAGAATTTAGATTTTCATCTGAACCCGCATTTTTGCAGTGCTAAATACTACTCTCAAAATTATTACAATATTCGTTTATGAATATAGCTCATCACGAGTTTTGCATAATTAGTTTATAGGTCTGAAAACCATCTATGCTTCTGTGCATGTTCTATACCCATGAGTCAAGCATATGAGTTTCATAATAATTCTAAATCTGTGGTACTAAGTTTGTTATATGTAGTTTATGTCATGTCAAAATACAGTAATGCTTACTAAAACATGGAACATACTTTCAAAAGAGATGGGAAGACGTAAAATGTAAGTAAAACCCATAAATAAGATGATAATTCAACGATAACATTATAAATTTAGTAATAATATATCAACAAAATCTTGTAGGAATATGAAATTTAACATCATAATAATTGGGTTTGAACCCAAATTGCTAGCTTTGAAATTTGTTAAGGAAAAAGACACTTTTGGGCATAAGGCAGAAAAGATATCCTTGATAAATTTATAATGGTATTGTAGAATTATCATCTTATTTATGGGTTATAACTGGTTTGAACCCTAATTGATAGCTTTGAAATTCATTAAGGAAAAAGACACCTTTGAGCACAAGGATGAAATGATATCCTTGCTAAACACCCGCATACTTAAGATTGAAGAGATTCTTGGATAAAGCTTGAATCTTGAAGCTTAGAGCTTGGAGATTTAAGAGATCCTCTTCTTGAGCTTTGGAAAGACAGAAAGTTAAATGTTTTAGGATGAATTTTGGGGATGTGGGATGATTTAGGTTGATTAAAAATATGTTTGGGGAGTTACAAGGGGTGAAATGATAGTCTTTTCCCTTATTTTAAAAGAAAAAATACTGAAAAAATACAGAGGTAGAGATGTCGGGCGTGACGTACCACCAAACGGTAGGAGGAGCTGCGTGATGCGCCACCCATACCGCAGGCCTTCTAGTGTCATTGTTAGATAATCTCTGTAATGCGGGGACCAAAGAAGATGTCCTCGCGCATGATGCTTGGCTATTTTCTTTAGTCCTTGACATCCTTTTTCGACCATTAACGTATCCCACACATTTTTTCATCATTATATAGGTCAAAAGATCTTATTTTATGACTATAAATGTATAGTAAATCCCAAACAGACAGGCACAAATTTTGATGATATTACATGTCCCTACCTTACATAAAACGTTTCCTGTAGGATTATTTATCGTAATTTCCAAAACCCTAATGTTTCAAGAAGATCAAAGGTTAAAGTTTCTTCTAAATATTTTATAATCAAATTCAACATCAAGGGTAAATGGAACAAATTCAATTCAAGTACATCTTCAATGGGTTCTATAGATTTCAAGCTAGAGTTCTCAATTCCAAGAGTTATTGAAAAATTCTTGTCGAAGGTATGTTGAAAAACCCCTTTTCAATCAAATCTATAAATGGTTGGTTTTCTACTACAAAAGTTCGTACATAAATGAATTGTGACTGTGGGTTTTGATAATGAGTTTTGAAAGATGATTTGACTTAAGCTTGCAAACCCCTTTTCTACGAAATTGTTGTTAAATCATTATTTGAACTTGAGAATTGAGATTACTACTTGAATTATGAAATCTTCTTATTATGAAATTATATTGGGACATGTTGGGGTCAAGAACTGATGTTTCTTTTTCAAATCACCTTTGTTATTCTGAACTTGATTTTTGGTGAAAGAATGAAATTACTACATTCTTTGATTTATTACAACATTGATATGTAATGTGAAATCTTCAATCTTTAAAGGATATTCAAATGTGTTTATTGTAAGTATTCAAAAGTGATGGGGTTAATGATTTAACGAGTATATGAAAGATTATGGCATAATATATATGACTTGCAAGTATTGGCATGATGATATTAATATATCTATTGCCATATGAGATACTTATTATATGTCAAATGGTAAATGTTCATGAATACATAATGAATTGGGCCGAAAGGAAACTATGTAGTTCACTGAGAAGGTGTAAGTCTTCATGACTCAATGCCTGAAATCTATGTTTTACTGACATAGGGATCGTCCGCTCCTTAATGGGAAAACCTTATGATGTTTCCCTCTTTGAGGATATTATAATGGCCAAATTATGTACATCTCAATTCATGCGACAAACGTGGATTGCGACCCCCGTTTTTGGGCGAAGATCGGGCCCATATACATTGTGGGTTACTTGATGTTGGTTAAACTACATAGTTCAAAATTAAAGTTTAATAAAAGTTTATGTGTTATGCTTTTGAATCACTTGTCCCATACTTTCTCTATTATGATTTATGTTTAGACTTTTATGACTTACTTTATAAACTGCTTTATCTTTCCCCCTGGGTCGCATACTAGCACTCGTCGAACTGACAGTCCCCGGATACTATCCCTAAATTGCATATCAGTACTTGTCGAATTTCATTATGTAGGTTTGAACGCATTTTTTTCATAGTTCTATGCAACATTAGGATTCTTAGAGATAGCTTCAACTTTGGTGAGTCGTCCATTCTCTATAAGGCATAGTTTATATGATGTCTATACCTTAATTATTTCAATATTTATGGTATAACCAGGGCCTTTTCCCGATATAATTACCCTGTCATATTATGTAGAGGCTTTATAGATCTATATAGATGTCTGTTTTCAAATGTTTTAAGATGTTTCAGCTACTTTGGAATTTCACCATATTTATTTTTTAATAATTTAAGTATATACGAAATGGGTGTCACGTTCATAATTGCCTTTATGATTTGAAATATTTCTTCTGCACCTTTTGATTGAATGTTAATTATGAATGCTAAGAGATTATACTGGGCTTTAATGGTTTCGGGTGCCTGTTACATCCAAGTCCTAATCCTAGATCGTGACAAAAGACTTCATGAAAACTTTACAAATAAGTCTGAAAACTTTCAAAAATAGTTGATTGCAAGGAAAAATGAGAAAATTTAATTAATATTTTCTTAATTTAGTATGGTGAGCAACTAATATGAAATAACTATTTTTCGCAAGATGGCCAACTAATATGGGATGAGGTGAGTATTAAAGTGCCACTTCTCCTTTTTTTCAAGGCATTGTTTAAGGGTAAGATAGTAAACAGTTCTTATTCTATAGGACTGAGTGATTTTTCTTAAATGATGTTTTCAAGCTAAAAGTATCACTTATTTTGAAATGAAGGGAATAATTTTTTGTGTGTGAAAGTCCCAAGACTTGCTTATTTTAAGAACTTGAAAGTTCTTCCAAGATAGATTTCAAAATATAATCTAAAATCTATGATCAAAAAAGATATTTAAAGATAAATTTTAAAATTTTAATCTAAAATTTATGGTCAAAGAAATGTTTAAAGACAAATTTTTAAAATTGATCCAAATTCTATGGTCAAATAAATATTTAAAGATAAATTTTAAAATTTGAATCTAAAATTTACGGTCAAAGAAATATTTAAAGACGTATCTTCAAAAGTTTATCCAAAATCTATGGTCAAACAAATATTAAATTTTAAAATCTAATCTAAAATTTTTGGTCAAAGAAAAATTTAAAGACGAAACTTCAAAATAGTTACTGTGTATTAATTGTTCAGAAATCAATTTTTTAAAAAAAAAATATTCTCTTTTTCCCGCTCAAAGTTGGATTAAAAATTAAAACCTAATTTGTTTAAGATTCGGAAATAAGTTTTGTGCAGTTATAAATAGAGGTATTACTTCATATTTTGTTACATTGATTTTTGGGGGGAATTGTATCTTTCAGGCAGTTTCTTCAACATCTAATCAAAAGTCTTTAATTAGCATGAAGAAGACGTTCTTTTATAATTTCTTTCCATCAAAAGTTGAAGAAGAAGCGTGCAAAGTTAACAACACTCCATGCGTAGCGACTCGAGAACTAGTGGAGATAAGGGACATATACCCTGCTCCAACTATCGATCTTGAAAATCCGTGGCAGATCAAGAAAAGAATTACTCGTGATGAGGTCATTCTAGGAAACCTAGTGATTCCATTTTTCGAGTCGTTTGAGTACATTCTTAGATACTGGACGTTAGACGTGGCCAAAAGTTTGGTGATAAATGAGAACGGGATGCGTGTTAATGTGTGGGATATAACAAAGGAGAATGAGCCTAAGAAGTATGATGGTGGAAATGTTTGCTTTAGGAAGCTGTACACTGATGATTATTCGCTATCGTGTACAGGATTGTTCAATGATCACATATTGAATGTTGGTGATGAAATAGGGCTATATTGGGATCCCAGGTCCTCAAGTTTTATGTTCAAATTATTTTCTCAAGTTCGCGCTTAGTGAGAGGTTCAAGAATTTAGGACCAAAAATAACATACCATAGTCTTTTCGTTAGTATTACTCTTTCATTTAATTGTACTAGCTAAACATTTACTAAGATTCCAGTTGTAAAAATTGGAATATTTGCACTATGGAGTATGATAATTCTTGAAGTTCCCAATTTAGTCTGTGTAATCTCCTTTTTTGTACTTGTATTTTCACTCTCTATTATTATAATGCTATTTTAATTGGTGATCAATTGCTTATACTTTACCAGAAACAATGGAGTTACCGCAACATCCATACATTTCTCTTCCTCATCCATTTCCTATAACAAGTTAAATCTAAACCTAAATCAATTATAAAAAGAACAAAAGAGATCCTAAAACAAGAAAACAAAAATAAAAAATAGGAGATTTAATTGGTTAAAGAAAAGGAGTGGGAAAGAAGATAGACATTGGACAGCGGCTGCAAGTTTAGCTAGGTTTAAATTAGTTTTTTTTTTTTTACTTATAATTATTATTTAATGATTATTTTGGATCTCGGTGTCATATGTCATCTTTTAATGACATGTCACGTGAGTGTATCATATACACTTTACATTTTTTGTTTGATTATAAAAAATGTTAAATAGGTGCAAAATTTAAACAAGAAAAGGTGTTCAATAGGTATAAGGCTGAGTTGAGATGTTTAAGTGAATTTTGCCGATAACTGTAAGATGCCGCAGATGACTTAAGCCTTTAAACAAATTACTTTGTAAAACGTACGTGTATGATGTTACATGCTCTTGAGGGTCCTTTGACTTGCCATATTTTGAGACTATGTACATCATTTTGAATCATTTGGGAATCAATTTCGGAGCCATGCTCGGTGGGAACGGTAGTTACACCTATCTCCTTGATCTAGAACTTTCAAGATCCGTAGAGCGCGCCTAGAATTTGATCCATGCAAGTGTGAAACTCTTTTTCATTCCGGTCTATCTAGTTAGTCAGTGTCATTAGGCACTTCATGATTTCAGATGACTTGTGTTGTTAGGAGTAGTAATATTATTTTCTTCATGATCTTCGACCCTAGTATGGTCAGACAATTCCTCTCGTGGTACCTCTGGGTATGTTGTGACATCCTTTTGCAAAATCATTATTACTTTTTGTGCGTATCCAATATGGCAAAGAAACTCGCAAAATTGTGATTTTATTTTAGTCACTATTACCTTCGTCCTATTTGGTTTAATCATGTCAAAAATCCTCTTACCTATTTTTCACAGTGGTCGGACCAACCTCATTATTTGTGATGTTGTCTCTGAAAGGATTGGCGTTGATATTAACTTGATCACTATTTCCAATTCCAACGATTTAATCGGTGGATTACATTGCTTCACAAAACAATGTTTGTTAGCAAGAGTCTAGAGAGACCAAATCAATACGACAATTTCCTAGCCCCATAGTGGGGCTCCAATCTATTCGTTCAAACGATATTGCTCAGGTAAAACAAGTAATTGAAGTGGGCAATACTATAAACAAGAACTGAAATAAAGTGATTAATGTAGCCTGATGATGACTGTGATGCAACCGTCGGAGCTACAAGAACAAATACACTTTAGAATAATAAACCTGAAATAAAAGTAAATGGTATTAGCTAGAAAGAATTTGATGATGATTGTACATTTTATATAGGATGGAGCTCTTAAAGAGTTGATTGTCAAGCATTAAGCCCTCAAAAATTCATGATATAAAAAATGATAATGTCTTTTCATAGATTCTCCTTAATTCTTCATGCTTTTTAGTGGGAATGAGAACCAAAAGAAATTCTTCCTCGCAAAAGCTCTCCATTAAGGGCGTGTTTGACATGAAGGAAAATATTCATCAAATAAGTGAGTTTCTTATTAGATGTAATTGAGTGGATATTGAGGGTTTGAGGATGACGATGGTGGAGTGCTCAAGGGGTTAGAGTTGAGGAAGAGAATATAATGAACTTTAACATCACTTATAAAACATATTTTCCCTACGAATGTACTTCAATAAAAAAGTCACTTTCCTCATTTTGTAAAAAATTGTTTTCCTAAAAGCGAATATTTTCTAAAACGTATTGACACATGAAAAAATCAAAACGTTCGTACGTTCGTCCATACCAAATACAACCTAACAATCCAGAGTATCAGAAAACAAGCCGAGAAATAACTCTGGAATTTTTACTTCATAACCTTTAACTTAGCATAGAAACAAACAATTGAAAACAAGACTTGAAAGAAAAGCTCTGGCGCTTTTGCAATCATGGAGTTAGTACTGCAATACTGTACAAAAAAGTTTGGACATGCAGTGATTGAGCAAATACAGAAGGATAGGAAATAAGAGAAGTTTAGGCCCATCTGGGGCTATTAAACTTCAGAGTCACTCAATTTAGTATTGAAAATGCAATATAAAAAGACAAGATCTCACAGGCCTATAGGCCATAATAACACGTAGTATTGTCTTATTTAGCACACTGTAAAGTCAGCTGAAGTTTTTGATGCTGTAACTAATTTTACTTCCACTTCTTGAATTTCTTTCCTCCAAACATCCCATGCTTTCCATGTTTGAATTTCCCATGCTTTCCATGCTTAAACTTGCCTCCGTGATGCTTAAACTTGCCTCCAGATGGGAAACCAGGGATACCATGTCCCATGTTACCATGTCCCATGTGATGAGATCCATGCGATATCTTATGAGCACCATAGGCAGCAGCTGCAGCTGCAGCACCTCCAGCTAACATTGCCCCCATACCACCATGCCCTGAAAAGCAAAAAAGCAAAAAACAGCGTAAAAGTTAAGAATGAAGAACTTGTCAATTAAGTCCGTGATCAGAAAAATCTTGCCTGAGATATTATCAAGCAGAACTATAACTATATTCAATGTTTCAATGCTCACGACATATTAACTGTTCATATTTTCCTGCATCTAGTAGTTGAAAAGATACCATTGCTACCAAAGAAACTTAATTAGACAAATCCAAAGGGTGCTACCAATTAGCCAGTACCCTTTTGGGGTGTGCTTTGGGGGGTGGGGTGGGGGGTGGGGGCTAGGGAGAATGAGGGTTGACAACTTGTAAATTACTGAGTGAAGCCTTTAACAAGTCATCAGTTCCAAGAAATTTGGGGGCAAATAATACCTGAATGGTGTGAAGAACCATGACCACCTTGTGGAGGATATCCTTGTTGTGGAGGATATCCAGAAGGTGGGTAACCTCCTGGTGGAGGATACCCCTGCTGCGGAGGATACCCCTGCTGAGGAGGGTACCCCTGCTGAGGAGGGTACCCCTGCTGAGGAGGGTACCCTTGAGGAGGATACCCTTGCTGCGGAGGGTATCCACTATGGTGACCTGCAAAATGACCAGCCGCACCACTCGCAAGATGGGAAAAGAGTCCCTTATCCGAAGACTCATCCTTATCCTTACCGCCTCCCATATTTCACCAGTACCTAAAACAGATAAATACTTGTTAGACACATTACATCGATCGCGAACTACAAGGAATAGAACAAAATTTTCTGATGATAGAGATTACGAACCACAGGATATTAAATAAATCCTTTTTCAACTTCAAAACTTAAAATGCTTTCTGAAAAATCAATCAGTCAAAGACAAATTTTGTGCACCCAATATTTTAATTTGAGCTCATATCAGCACTCCGAACGATTTAGCAAGCACTGATTGAGCTTGTTGTACAGGACATAGAGTCAGCAGTTGGAACACCAACAAACAAGAAAAGGTGGACCATAAAATGGACAGGCACTATTAGTTTTAAAACATAAAGCGCATATCTATGGAAGTAGGAGAATGTTAAATTTACACAAGTTACGATCGAAATTGCAGGATGCCAGCTAATATGTTCTGAGCAAGTGCAAGTACAAGAAACAAGAAGAGGGTAGACATAAAATTTTTTGTGGATTTCTATGCAGTGCCGTTCTCTTCATCAAATTCAAAACTCATATACATCCCTCCCTGATTAAGTTTTCAGATCCCCCTTAGAAACAAAAACAACCCTTCACCTCTCTTCAAGATTAGAAACAACAAATGCTTTTGTATCTCTGCATTTTTGTATAAGTTGGAACCAACTGTATTTTGAGGAAAAAGTAGAAGGCTTTTTTTGGGGGGTGAATGATAAAAAAGGAGAAGTTGGCTAAATATTATGAAACAAAAGGAGCTACAACCAAAGATTTATGATTTGTTTTTTTGGAATCTAAGTTGGCATGACTATTTGTTTATACATCTTTACACTTATGTTGTACACCCGAAAAGGACAGAACTCTACTACCGGTCTTTATTCTCTGCACCCAAGGGTGCTACGTAGAGGTCAATAAAGTGGCTAATAGTCAATAAAGTGGGTGGAGCACCTTAAGGTCTCAGGTTAAAAATACTAGATGATTTCTACCTATGTGTTCTAGTCTTGATGGACAAAGTTAGCTGCTACATCTTGATGGTGAGAGGTGTTAAGGTATCCCGTAGAATTAGCGCTAACGCTAACGCAAACACCACAGTAATAATAAAACACATGTTTCTACTCCCTTCCACAAAATCATGCAAGAGGAGTCCTCATTTGCTAAAGCATCCAAATTCAGTTTCAGAAAAGGACAATTCTCAACCCAAAAGCAGAAAATAAAGTATCTTTTATTCCAATTCAACAACGCAAATGTTCAAATCCAATGAATCACTCAGTAGCTAAACAAAAAAGATCATGAACCAAATCAACCAGTTCGGAAAAAGCTGGTCCAACTCTAATTGGTTTGCTCATACAACAAATAAACGCTCAAAAACGAAAAAAACAGCAAAAACAAAATCTTCTGTTTTTCCAAATACAAAAAATGTCACAAGGGAAAAAAATAATCAAAATCAGTTCAAAAAAAGATGATCTAATCTCTAGTCGGTGATCACTCTACAGCAAATAAAAATTCAAGAAATAAAAACCCCTTTCACCCCAAATGGCCAAATCCTCTGATTTCCCATTTTTTTACCAAAACCTAAATCTAGAAAACATTAAACAAATCAATCTCATAATTTATTTACATAAAACAGATCTTGAATTATCAGAGTCATGATCATCAGCTTAGTAATTCAGATCATTCAAGCATGGCTTAACAACCATTAGCAAAAAAAAAACCACTCACGGACCACACACGAAATAGAAAAAAATCAATGGGGCCGGGATTTTGGGGGAGAAGGGTTCTTACAGATTTATCTCCTTGAGAATTTGAGCGAACGTTTAGCAAAGTTCAATTGTTTTTTTTTGGAATGAAAGAGTATTTGAAGGGGAGATATCTCAATGATTCCACGCGTTACTTAGACGCGTAAATGACGTGTGCTATTTACCGATAAGAAGAAAAAACCAACAATACAATATCTTCGCAGTAGTAGCTTGTGACTTGTGGGTCCCTTGGGTCCCCTTTTAACACCAATCTAATGTTCGTTTTTTACCAAAAATTAAGCTGATATATTATATTATACTAGTATATATACCCGCGCGATGTGCGCACGGATGATATTAAAGTATTATTTTAATTGTTATTGATTTTAATATTTTGTCAAAACATGCTAAATCATACTATCTTTTAAAGTTTTTAACTACTATATTATTTTTTAATGAAATGCCTTCACGCTCCACCCTCTTCCTACACCATCGAAGACACACCTAATCTTTATATATAAATATAAAAAAACTTCATATTTTTTTATTATATTATTCACAATTAAATATACTATATTATTCATATTATTATTTTTTTTTTTAAAATTTTATTATATAATTCACATATCTCCGATTTAAATTATTAATATATACTTAAAATTTGCTCTTACTTTTGTCTACTGTATTTTTGTTACTTTATTTTTGTCTAATAAATTAAATTGTGTTTTGTGTGTAATATGCATAAGCAATTTTGTGTTCTTTTTTCTTATCTCAAAATATTAGTTATACATAATAGGATAAAATTTAAAATAAAACCCTGCTAAATATATTTTTTTTATATAAATATACTCTTAAAGAAGTAAAAAATATTCATGTATATATTGCGACACTAATCATTGCCTAAATTTTATAAAGTTATTTTAAATTAATTTATTGTAATCGCATATTTTGTGTAGAATAACATAACTTCAAAAAGATAAAAAATTAAGGCAAAGGCAAAAAAAAGAACAGACATTATTGATTAATTCATTACAAATTAATTGGTTTTAAGTTAAACGTATTGTTAGATTGTTAAAACAGTTCATTACAATTCTTAAAATTTGTCCCCCCACCCCACCCAACCCTACACATCAATATGTGTACATTTTGTACACAATTACTTTGTTTTTGTCTTATTGATTTTACATTAATTTTTTCGTCGTGTGTGTCTTACATGTATAAGTATTTCGAGTTTTCTTATTGCTTATTTCAAAATAAAGAAATTAGAATATATAGAATAAAATAAAAAATAAATCATATTAAATACGTTTATTTATATGTAAACATACTCTAAAAGAAGTAAAAACAATCTGAAGTTAGTGTTATGCTTGTTGATTTTTTGTTCTTGGATTCATATCAATGTATGTTGTTTTGGGTAGAGCGCTTGTAATATTATTTTGTGGTAGCATTTTTCTATTACTATCTATTGTATTGTGTTTGTCTTGAGCCGATGATTTATCAAAAATCACCAATCTATCTAACCACCGAGGTAATGATATGAATTATGTACACATTATCCTTTTCAGATCCCACTATAAGAGAATAAACTATTTATATTGTTGAAATTCAAAAGGTCACATTCTTCTATACGTTATAATTCTTTTGTTAGAAATAGTTCGCTTATAAATAAAAATGTATATTTCAAAAAAACAGGACACTAATATCATATTTATCCTTATTTTGTTTTATGTTATAGTTGTACATAATATCATGTTTATCCTTATTTTATTTTATGATATAGTTGTACATTAATATTAAATATAATGCTACAAAGTTGTTTATAAAATTATCTTGGAGTTGTTTATTCAAATTTAAGATATTGTTTGCTTCAATTACTCTATCCACAATTACATGTTGTTAGTAATATAAAATTTAATGTAGATTATGTTGCAACGATATCATCTCTACTTCTCTTGAGGTAGTGGGATGGTCTGCGTACACTCTACCCTCCCCAGACCCCACTAGGTGGAAATACACTGGGTATGTAGTTGTTGTTGTTGTATGTTGCAGCGATATCATCAAACAAATACAATATATATAGTCCTTAATATTCAAAGTATGATAATTATTATTCATGAATCGTACATAACTTTTTAGTGAATTATTAATTATTATTATTATTATTATTATTATTATTATTTTTACGATTATTATCCGTAAAAATTTGCATGCTCATAAATTTCTAACACCAAATTTTACTTTAGACATAATTATTTTAGTGGAACTCTTATCCTTATTTTTAAACACCTAATGACAAATTGAACAGTGAGTCTGTTATCATCTTGTATAAGGCTTTCGCCACTTTCATCATGTCCTATGATGATGTTTAAAAAGTTTTTTATTAATTTATTATTATGCACATCAATCACAGATTAATTCAAAAGCATTTACATGCATATGTATGTAACGAATCAAGAAAGTAGATCTGAAGATTCCAATGAGTAATAATATACTTTCAACTTTCATATGGAGTACATAAATTTTAAATTACACAACATGCAAAATCTGAAGTAAATATCTTCCAAACTACTTATGACTAATTGAAAAAACACAATAGATAATACTTTATATATGTGTGTGTGCTAATTTTATATTCAAGTTGTCTTTTGATACTCTTAGGATGTTCATGTGATCTTTTATAAGGCATCGTTTCCACCCCAAACTATAGTCAAAAAGTCGAAGCCACACCTAAACTATACTAGTGACCTATTACACACCTAAACTATAAGAAAGTGAAACTATTTACACCCTGTCAGGCTACCACCACTTGCATGTGGTGTAGTGTTTTACACGCGCTGCCAAGTCAGCACCACGTCAGTAAAAAGTATCTCTTTTTTATAGTTAAGGTGTGTAATAGGTCACTTATATAGTTTAGGTGTGGATTCGACTTTTCGACTATAGTTTGGGGTGGAAACGATGCTTTTTCTCTTAATGGTTTTAACCGTTTACTTTTGTTATTTAATAGGCTGGACGCGCCTAAAATAAGTGTAACACACGTGCCTTAGAATGGGGGTCGCGGGGAGGTAATAGTATCACTTTTATATAGTTAAGGGGTGTAATAGGTCACTTATATAATTTAAGTGTGGCTTAGACTTTTCTTGTATAGTATGGGGTGAAAATGATGTCTTTTCCCCTTTAATATATAAAGAAAAGATATCTTCAAGAAATCAAATCGATTTTCATGCACAAAAAATTATGCGAGTTTGTATACCTCTATCTTATTATTCTTGAATAGCTGCATGTAAATCAACAAAAATAAAGTCAATAATTCTACTAAATACGAATAGTGGACGAAAAGAATTTAAAATCAAGTAAATAATTTTTAAGACACAAAAGAGCTTTAAACGTGATATAATGTAAAGCAGTGAGCCTTGTCATCAGAGAATTAGCTTTATGAAGGATAATATATAAATTATTATTGTATGACATCACTTTTTATATAATGAAAGACAATTAAAAGGAGGGCATTAAATTATTATTTTTATATATAAATATACTCCAAAAAAAATAAAAAATAATCACCGTGACAGGTCATGAATAGGTTATAAATATAGGATTACAACATTCTGACTGTTGTGGGAAATATCATTTTGTATACAAATATACAATATATTGTCTAATTTTTCGTGACTCTAATAACGTTTACATATAATTATTTTAGAGCACCCACTCAGATAATTCAGCTACGTAAAATTTTGAAACAATAATCAAGATGTTGTTTATTCAAATAAGATCCAACAGTTTAAGAAGTAAACACAATATACAAATATTGATTTAATATTTTCTTAAATCCATAAAAAAAAAATTATCTCATTATTGTATTAAAATTATTATTGCCGAAAGGTCTTTAATTACTCGATTATATATGAAGGACACAAATGATAGCCTTCAGTTTTACCTCTGATCTAGGCATTACCTTGTCATCTAATAACCAAATTATACTATACAATAATTTACCATAGGCAAAGATAATCTAATAAATATTTTCGGTAATTTAAGACATACACAAGTTATGTAAGTAAAAAGTAACTTTCATTCCTCCCGACAATTTATTTTTTTCACAAAAATAAAAATGGGTATTCTCTCAGCAGCGTACCTGAAGAAAATGAAGAAACCAATGAAGTATCCTACAAACCTTCATACATGTATCATATTATTACGTAAACAAAAGAATTTGAAAAAAAATAATACAAAGTAATTTCTCTTTTACCATTTTGTAGCATTTCCAATCGACAATGACAAAATACTTGATTTTAAGATCCTTTCTATTAATTAAATTCGAAATCAATAAATAAAAATAAAATTAAGAATATATAATTGACACAGAAACAACGCTAATTGTGAATAGAATAGTATCAATAAAAAAAAAGTGACCAAAATCTCTCTCTGCCAAATTATTTGGATGGCTTGCTACATAGAAATTAACAATATATATAGAAATAGAGGAGAGAAAAAGGGGGGCAAAATAAAACTGTCAGATATTTAAAAAAAAAAAAAAACTGTTTCGGAGAGAGGGAATGAAGATAGGAAGAAGTGGTTTTCAAATCTTCATCCATTAAGTATTTGGTTTGATATCTTATTTGATATATCAAATTCTACTGAAAAACTTTTGTGAATTTACAAATTTTTGTGATTTTTTTAATTTTATTTTTTAATGAATTAATATTTATTTTAAATAAGATTTTTTCTTTTTAATTAGTAATTATTTGGACTTATTTTTTTAAAAAATTGTAATTAGTTTAGAATTTTAAAAAATATTAAATAGATAAGATTTTAAAAAATATATTATTAATGTGCATGTCAAGAATTTTTTTTATTTTTTAATGTGTAATTTATATAGGAGTAATTAATGTGCAGATTAGTTTATATATATTTTTTCTTTTTTAACAATTATGTTTAATATTTAATTATTATTAATGTGCATGTTAACAAAAATTTTATTTATTTTTTATTTTTTAATGTATAATTTATATAGGAGTAATTAATGTGAAGATTAGTTTATATATATATATATTTTCTTTTTTAGTAATTATGTTTCATATTTTTTTATTTTTTTTAAATAGGATTTTTGTAGTGTTGACACTTGTCACTTTTGTCTCTCCTATTATATATAGATAGATTATATTATATTACTATCTATAATAAGTGGGGATAAACAGTGCGTCTTCGACATGCCTGCTTGTGTTGTCTACTTCAACTGCTTCAATCGTAATTTTATTATATTATCCCTAATTAATTAGCATAGATTATTTAAGTATTAAAATTTATAATATTTAATTAAAAAATAAAACAGACATAAAATAATAAATTAATATTTAATTTTTTAAATTAACTTGATGTCTTATATGAGACCCATTTATGCTTTTTTTCACAAGTATTTTTTATAGTAATTTTATTATATCACTTCTAAATAATTGTTAAAAGTCATTTAAGACATGTCTTCTTCGCTGCTTCAATCGTGATTTTATTATATCAACCCTAATTAATTACTACAGGTTATTTAAGTATTAAAATTTTATAATATTTTATAAAAAAATATAAAATAGACATAAAATAATAAATTAATATTGAAAATTTTAAATTAACTTGATGTCTTATATGAGGCTCATTTATGTTTTTTTCCACAAGTATTTTTTATAGTAATTTTATTATATCAATTCTAATTAGTTGTTATAGTTCATTTAAGATATGTCTTCTTTGCTTCTTCAATCATGATTTTATTATATGACCCCTAATTAATTATTATGGTCGCATTAGAAAATTAATAATATTTCATAAATGGACACAAAATGATATGTGTTGACTTTCAAAATTATATCAGCATCACTTAAATTGAAATAGAAGAAAAAGTATTATAAATCACAATAAAACATTTGATTGACTATTGAAATTATAGAGTGCCATATAGGTTGACTTTCGAAATTATATCAGTGTCACTTAAATTGGAATAGAAGAAAAAGTATTATAAATCATAATAAAATATTTGATTGACTATCGAAATTATATTAGTGCCACATAGGTTGGCTTTCGAAATTATATCAGTGTCACTTAAATTGGAATAGAAGAAAAAATATTGTAAATCACAATAATTAAAAATTAAAATTACTTTAATAATTAATTATTTAAATTATATTTGTGTCACATGAATTGAGATAAAAAAATAACATATATTGGGCCCGTGCTAGCACGAGCCCTTCAATGTCTAGTATATAATAAGTGGGGATAAGCAGACGTGCACGGGCACTTCAATGTCTAGTATATAATAAGTGGGGATAAGCAGGCTCGTCTTAGACATGCTTGCTTGTGTTGCTTGCTTCAACTGCTTGAATCATAATTTTACTATATTACCCCTAATTAATTACTATAAGTTATTTAAGTATTAAAAATTTATAATATTAAATAAAAATATAAAATAATCGACATGCCTACTTGTGTTGCCTGCTTCAGTTGAATTGCTTCAATCGTAATTTTACTATATTATTCCAAATTAATTACTGTAGGTTATTTAAGTATTAAAAAAATTATAATATTTAATAAAAAATATAAAATTACCAAAAAATAATAAATTAACTTTTGATTTTTAAAATTAACTTGATGTCTTATATGATGCCTATTTATGCTTTTTTCATAAGTATTTTTTATAGTAATTTTATTATATCACTTCTAATTAGTTATTATAAGTCATTTAAGACATGAGTTCTTCGTTGCTTCAATCGTGATTTTATTATATCACTCCTAATTAATTATTATGATCGCATTAGAAAATTAATAATATTTCATAAAATAGACACAAAACGATATGTCAACATAAAACATTTGACTGACTATCGAAATTATATTACTGCCACATAAGTTAACTTTTGAAATTATATCAATGGCAGTTAAACTATGAATTTGTTTAGTATTTCGTGTCTCGAGCCGGGGGTCTATCGAAAACAACCTTTCTACTTCTTTAGAGGTAGAGGTATGGACTGCGTACATCTTACCTTCCCCAGACCTCACTATGTGGGAATACACTGGTTTTGTTGTTGTTGTTGTTGTTGGATCAATGACAGTTAAATTGAAATAGAAGAAATAGTATTATAAATCACAATAATTAAAAATTAAAATTACTTTAATAATTAATTATCGAGATTATATTTATGTCACATAAATTGAGATTAAAAAAAGAAAAAAGGGTCAAATATGCCCCTAAACTTTGCGAAAAGGTCCAAATATGCCCTCCGTTATAAGTTTGGTCCAAATATGTCCCCGCTGTTAAAGTTTAGGGGCAAATATACCCCTTTAGACGTTAAGTGATTTGCTGAAAATTTGCAAGCCCCTTTTTCCTTTTTGTTTTTAATTTTTAATGGCCACATAAGCAAATAATTGCCACATCACAAAAAATAAATTCATCCTACTCTTTTATATCCTGACCCGACCCAAGATCCGACCTAAGACCCTTTTAATCACCGTAATACCCTAACCCATTTCACCATATCTTCTATATACGCAAAGCAGCTTATTGGAATGCTACAGAGGATAATTTTCCTGTCGTCCCTGAGAGTCCAACATGACCTCAAACCCATTGTAATAGACCATGGATTCAATTGAAGACATAGCAGCCGTCACTTCTGGTCACTTACCCCTTTAACTACTTAAATCACTGACTGTAGGTCATTGTTGGAGATGGTGGGTGGGAGCAGCTCTACCAACACATGTGTACAGGGAAGGGAACAAGAAATACAACCAAATTCTTATGGAAAAACAATCAGGTATTATAACCATAGAGCTTAAACTAGTCATTAACAAAACAACAAAACGAATACAATAATATATCCAGTGAAATTCCATAAATGGGGCGCCTGAGGGAAGATAGAGTATATACCAACCTTACCCCGACCTCGCGGAGGAAATAAGACAAAGAATGAGTTCTAAAAAATCTAAACACAAATTACATTCTAAGTGGCTCGGACTCTTCAAAAATGTCTACAGGTGCGCATCGCATCCTCCAAAATAAGTTTATTTTTGAAGAATCCGACACTGGTGCAACAACATTTTTGTAGAGTTCGAGCAACTTAGATTACATCAATCACCATCAAAAAGGTCTTTTGCTCAAATAAGCATGTAAAATGTATAACTTATAGTCTGCAATATATTAGTCTACTTATATATATGGATGGATACAAGCTGGTCTTATTATTGAGATGATGAATTCTCCATTTCAGGTTTGCAACCTTGCATTTGCAATACTCTGAAAAACTTTCAGGATTTCTTTAAATGTTACGACTCCAACTAAATTGTGATCCTCATCGATGACCCAAATGGAACTCGCACGATATGCTAGTGCTTGAATCAGCACAACCACCAATGAACTCCCTGGATAACAAGCTATGGCCTTTGACCGTCTTGTTGAAGATCGTCCTGACACGTTTCTGCTCAACCTCGACTCATCATCAGAAGAACAACTCGAAGCTGAAGATGATGAAGACGACGTTGGAAATTCTTCATCCATCAGTTCCATCATTAGGCCAAGTTTTTTCTCTTGCAACCTCATTTTCACCAAACCAATCAAGTCCTTCGGAGGATCACCAGAGTCGATGTATGCATAAAATCACCGGATGAAAGAGTCGTGATTACTGCTGCAACATCTTTGTCGAAGTAGGCAAGAGTGGAAGATGAGATTTTCCCTATTAGTCTTTTATCATCATCGATAACTGCCACCGCTGTTTGTTCAGTATGCGCTAGAATTATCAAATCCAAAGCAGATATTACAGGATCATGGTAACCGACAGTCATGATTTTGCGATCTATGATGTTGAGGGACTCAATTGAAAACATGGGCGTAGGAGAGAAGACACCAATGAAATTTATTTTTTGTGATGTGGCAATTATTTGCTTATGTGGCCATTAAGAATTAAAAAAAAAGAGAGGAAAAAATGGATTTGCAAATTTTCAGCAAATCACTTAGCGTCTAAGGGGTATATTTGCTCCTAAACTTTAACAGCGAAGACATATTTGGACCAAACTTGTAACGGAGGGCATATTTAGACCTTTTCACAAAATTTAGGGGCATATTTGATCCTTTTACCTTAAAAAAAAAAAACATATATCAGGGGCCATTCAATGTCTAGTAATAAAAGAAGGTGCAAAAATAGATTCTCATGATAAAAACAGAATAAGGTTTATTATTTACTCCGTTAAAAAAGAAATGATAAAAACAGAATAAGGTTGCATATATTCGCTTGAATTTTTTAGGCTTTTGTAGTGGGAATAATAACGGAAGGGGATTTTTCCTACGACATGTTCTCCATTACCAGTATTTGCCTACTTGGTAGGAAGGGAATTTTTTTTTTTTTTTTTTTTTTTAAATATGTTTTTTTATTTACTTTCTAATGTAATGATATTCGAAGAGCATTTATACGTAATATTATATGAAAAGGAAAAAGGATAAGAGAGTGGGAGTTCAAAGGTGGCGAGAGGGTCAAGGCTAACTAGGGATTGGGGGTGTTAGGATAGGAGAGTGAGGGTTCAAAGGTGTCAAGGCTAACTAGCTAGGGAGTGGGAGTGTTGGGTGAGTGAAGACAATGGACTACAAAATTGCTTATGAAACTTAACTTTTTCTACTTTGCTTGAGACAATTTTCTGATCTTTAAGAAACTAATTTTTCTTTAAAAATATTTAACTAATCAAACATCAAAGAATTGAAAAATATTTTTCTCTCTATGGATCGTACTCTAGGGTAAAAACTTACACGCACCCGGTGTATACATCAAATTAATGTTCTTTACCATGGTTATGTAATTAAATTAAGTAAAATACATATTGATTAATCATGGTTAAGTAACATGAACTTTAAATTCAAACACATGGCATGCATGTATTGGCTTGGTGTATACACCGGGTGCGTGTAAGTTTTACCCGGGGCCTCTAGTGCTACTTTTACTTCATGACTTTCAACTTCGCACAGAAACATAAATCGAAAACAAGATTTCAAAAGAAAGCTCTCATGAGCTTGTGCTTCAGCTCTACTACTCCAACTCCCTGTCTATCTTCAATGAGAAAATGCATTGATTGAGCAAATACAGAAGACAGGAAATTAAATCAGAAAAGTTTAGGCCCCTCCGGGGCTACAATTGCAGTCTCACTCACTTTAGTATTGAAAATACAATATAAAAAGACAACATCTCACAGGCCTATATAGGCCATTATAAACATATCTTATTATGTCTTATTACCATACTAGTAAAGCCAGGTGAAGTGTTTTGATACTATAACTAGTTTACTTCCACTTCCCAAATTTCCCTCCATACTTTCCACGTTTGAATTTCCCATGCTTTCCATGCTTAAACTTGCCTCCGTGATGCTTAATCATGCCTCCAGGATGACCATAATGACCACCTCCATAATAACCGCCTCCGTGATGAGATCCATGCGACAGATGATGAGCACCCATGGCAGCAGCTGCAGCAGCAGCTCCTCCAGCTAACAAAGCCCCCATACCACCATGCCCTGTAAAGTAACAATCAAAAAAAGGCAAAAAATTAAAGACAAAGAACTTGTCAAGAAGTACGTGGTCAGAAAAGTCTCCCGGGAGCTATCATATGAAGCAGACTTGTAATTACATGTTCACTGTTTCAGTACTCGCAACAGATTAACTGTTCATTTTTTTTCCTCCATCTAGTTGTTGTAGAATTGATACCATTGCTACCACTAGACAAATCCTAAGGGTGTTGCCAATTAGCCAGTATATTATTGGGGTATGCTTGAGGGGAACTAGGAGAATGGAGGTTGGCAACTTGTAGATGACTAAATACTAAGTGAAGCCTTTAACTAGTCAGTTCCAAGAAACATGGGGGGAAACAATACCTGAGTGGGGTGAAGCACCATAATGACCTTGTGTAGCATATCCAGCAGGAGGATACCCTTGAGGAGGATATGTATGCCCCTGATGCTGCGGAGGGTACCCTTGAGGAGGATATGTATAGCTCCCTTGAGGAGGATATCCTCCTCCGCATGGAGGATATCCATGATGACCACCAGAATGACCAGTCATACCACCAACAAACAAATCAAACTTAGCTTGTAACTGAAAAAAAAGAACAGATTTTGAATTATCAAAATGGCGATCATGAGTTGGGTAATTAGATAATTCATGCAACGGTTAACAAAGCTATAAACAAAAGAAAAACAAAGGGCAGCTCGATCGGTGCAATAAAATCCCCCGCTATACGTGGGGTTTGGGAAAGCACCGGACCACATGGGTCTATTGCATGCAGCCTTACTTTGCGATTCTGCCAGAAACTGAGCAATTGTTAAGCAAGAGAAGAAAAAAAACACAAACAAATATCAATGGAAGTTTTTGGGGGTGAAAGAAGGGGGTTTCTTATTACAGATTATCTCCTTGAGAAGTTGAGAAAGCCAAACAGATTATTTTTGGAATGAAGAGTTCCAAGGAGAGTATTTGAAGGCTATATGTGAAAGAGATATTTCAATTATTCCAAGCGTTACTTAGACGCATACATGACATCTGTTCTACTTCCATAGAATAGGCCAAATCATGAGTTGGCCGAATAAGTCATCAATTTTAGGAATGAGATACTTATTCTTGACTGTTATTTTATTCAACAGAGGATCCATGCAAATTCTGAGATGTTGGTTACCTGAATTTTCACTCAACGCTTGCATTGCAATTTTTTTTTTTTTTTTTTTTTTGGATCGACTCCATTTATTTCTAGCACTTAGAAAAGAACAATTAAAGCTCATATTCTGCCACTTTTCTTTTCTATATTATAGAAGAGCTGGTTTCGACCAGCTCTTTATTATTTACCATTTTATTCTTAATTGTTTCGTAATTTACTATATTACACCTAATTAATTATTATAAGTCATTTATATATTAGAATTAATAATATTTTTTATATTACACCTAATTAATTATTATAAGTAATTTATATATTAGAATTAATATTATTTAATTAAAAAAATAGATATTTATGACGTTTGTATCAGTTGCTTTAACCGTGATTTTACTATATCATCCCTAATTAATTATTATAAGTCATTTATGTATTAAAAAATTAATAATATTTAATTAAAAAAATAGATGACATGTCTGCTTATATTAACCCTAATTGTTCAATGATTTATTATATTACCCCTAATTAACTATTATAAGTCATTTATATATTAAAATTAATTAATTATTAGAAGTCATTTATGTATTAGAATTAATAGTATTTAATTAAAAAATAGATATTTATGACGTTTGTTTCACCTGCTTTAACCGTGATTTTACTATATCATTCCTAATTAATTATTATAAGTCATTTATGTATTAAAAATTAATAATATTTAATTAAAAAATCAGCTGCTTCGTCATTTACTATATTATCTCTGATTGCTCCATGATTTACTATATTACCCCTAATTAATTATTATAAGTCATTTATATATTAGAATTAATACTATTATTTTATTATATTACCCCTAATTAATTATTATAAGTCATTTATATATTAGAATTAATACTATTATTTTATTATATTACCCCTAATTAATTATTATAAGTCATTTATATATTAGAATTAATAATATTTAATTAAAAAAATAGATATTTATGACGTTTGTTTCAGCTGCTTTAACCGTGATTTTACTAAATCATCCCTAATTAATTATTATAATTCATTTATGTATTAAAAAATTAATAATATTTAATTGAAAAAAATAGATGACATGTCTGCCTATGGTTTCGACCAGCGCTTCATCAATTACTATATTACCCCTAATTGGTCCGTGAATTACTATATTACCCCTAATTAATTATTATAAGTCATTTATATATTATAATTAATAATATTTTTTATTATATTACCCCTAATTAATTATTATAAGTCATTTTACTATATTACCTCTAATTGCTCCATGATTTACTATATTACCCCTAATTAATTATTATAAGTCATTTATATATTATAATTAATAATATTTTTTTATTAGTCATTTATGTATTAAAAAATTCATAATATTTAATTAAAATATTGATTTCGACATGGCTGCTTCAAGAGTTGCACCGTGATTTCACTATATCACCCCTAATTAATTACTATAAGTCATTTATGTATTAGAAAACTAATAGTATTTAATTAAAATAAGAAAAATATGCGTTTATGACATATTTGTTGCAACTGCTTCAACCATAATCATCTTTGAGATGATGATCCAAGACTTTATTGTTAATTGAAGTATCTTTTGTTCCAGTTTTTGTATGAAATAATCCTATGAATATTAGTTCTACATCTTTTCTATATTTTGTAACAGGTCTCAATCTTATCATAAAACAATTAAAATAACTCGACTACACGACACAACACACTTTCTTATCATGTGAAAAAAAACTATCTTATAAAACTTCACTTCTTAGCGAGTACCGTCAAATAGTTATTATTTAAAAAGTTATCGTTTTAAATCAATGTACATTTATGTTTGTATTTCATCAATATCAAATATTAGTGTTAAAAGATGTCTAAAGTATTGAGCCCTTGCTGACACGGGCCATGCACCTCTAGTTATATATAGAGAGACGAAATACTTCGTTTTAGATTTTCATAAAAAAAATAATTATTATTGTTTATTTTTTTTGGTGAAAACCTGAGTGAAATGAATATGTTTTAATTTTAACCAGCTTACACGGATTAATTTGCAAAATTTTGCCATCTAATCAATCGTGCTGATGTCCGTAATAAATTTAATTGATCTTACTATGCAATATAAGAGTTGCACTTGTACCATTGCATTATCCTTGTCTAAACTTCTTCTATTATAGCCAGTTGCAAATGTTATTTTGCACCAAATATGAACAGATTACTTGTATAATATGATTACAAATAATCTTCTACAACTATTTAACCTTTTTTTTTTGAAATCATGAAAGATAAACATATCCTTGCGGGATTATATTTGGCATGCTGTTGTATGAAAAACATACTATAACTGATAAATATAAGTCCAGTTGGCCATTCATTTGGTTTGTTTGCAATAAATTTTAATTACAAATAAAAATATGAAAGAATAAAATTTTTATTGATAAACAATATGGGTATAATTCTGTTTTTCCTTTGATTCTTCTCTTATGATTTTCTCCGAAATTCGAGGGCTGTTAGTAGCGTATTTCTCAAACGTAGGATGATCTTTTTATGAATATCCCATGATTTTATGGGATATTGAAGATGCCTCTTTAAGGAAATATTTGTCACTTTCTATAGGTGTAATTTAGGTTTAGAGTAAAGTAGCCACCAAGTTAGGCTTAGGGTATCACAGCCTTTAAGAATTCTAACAGAAATTTTAGATTCTTCTAATAAATTCCACAAAATTTCAATGTCCACATGGTTATCACAACATTTTTGTTGTTGGTACTGTTTCTTGTTATGTTTTGCATTGCTTTTTTTTTTTATTAGTTGTTATATTTTCTTTAATGTCATTTTTTTCATAAATACTTTGTTTTGTTGCACTTGAATCGAGTTTTTTTTTTTTTTTAAAACAGTCTTTTATCTCCACAAGGTAAGAGTACTATTTGCGTACACTCTATCATTCCCTAAACTCATTTGTGAGATATCACTAAATATGTTATTGTTGATGTAATATACCACAAATTACAGTTGAAATAATAAAATCAACAAAAATGAAGAAAAATAAAATATTTTTTTTCTTGACTGAAGTGTGGATATCTCGCTCTTTTAAGAAGATTCAAGTCCACTGCAGCATAATCTACACCGATTCAGCAATGTTAATATAGTTAAAGACTTAGAATATTTTTCTTTGTCTCAACTCTTTCTTTCACTAATATAATTACTATCTTTTGTGTAGTGAATATAATTGAAAACTTAGGATATTTTTTATGTCTCAACTCTCTCTTTCACTACTACACATAATAATAACTAGTGAAATTTACTGCGCTTCGCGCGGTTTTAAAATGAATTAGTAAATTTTTTAGAAAACACCCTTTATGATTTTAGTTCTATTAGTTGACGGAATTCTATTTTTTGAGTTAGTTGAAAGAAAATAATGTGAGCCCAACAGACATTATTTGATTTTAGTTTAAGTGTTTATTTAATAGATAGTATAACTTTTAATTTGGTGATCTAAATAAAAAATTCAGAAAAATTTAAAAAGTTGCTTATGCATTCGGCCTAAACGAAATTCATTGTTGATCTCATCTTCACTGTCGTTATCACTTTTGATTGCTATCAGAAATAAATTAGCTTCTAAAAGATGAAACAAAATAAAATCAAGATATTTAGTTCCTTTTCACCAATTTGCTCTAAAAATATTTCTAATTCAGTCTGCAAGTTTTATGATGTATACAACATTTAACTAAGGATATTTTAGATAAAAAACCTTAATTTTTAAAATAAAATTTGTTAATTCAAGAACCCAAGCATAAAACATAAGGAAGTATCATAAAAAGCTTTAAATACATAGAGACATCATCAAAAGCGTCTAATTGTTGCTTGGCATGCATCAAATAAAAAAAGATAATTACGTGAGGTTGGTCAACTTCACAATTAAAGATTGGGGTGGATTGATAAATTTTTTCATCCTTTTTCAAAAATTTCAGGTTCGAGGCTTGAGTATGAGATCGCTTTTGATAGGGAGCGTTTTATCTCCATAATAAATTTTTCAACGCGAATCAAGATGAATTGTTTCTAATATAATTGTCGAGCACTGAATAAGATATAAAAAATATCAAAGACAGACTATTTTCTTGCTACCTTTAAATAATAATGTTTAGTTAATAAACACGTAAAAATTAAGATGTCAACTTGCAACAAATAACAAATCAAAAATAAATTAAAAAAAATTATTAACAAAATAAAAAAAGCAAAACTACACACTAATTGTAGAAATTAAGAGGGAGAAGAAGAAATAGAGAAAAAATCTGCACATAAAATTATGTTAATGAAAAATAACAAACATAGAAAAATTTGAAGATAATTATAAAATGTTCAACAAATAAAATATTCAGATAAAAAAAATTAAGTATGTCATTTATTTAGAATTGAAGAGAATACAACTTAATATAAGGATCCGAGACTTCCATATATACTATATAACAAATATATCCACAAATAGGGAAACTTGAGTACACAAACAAAACATGAACACCCAAGGCCCATTGTATATATACAGTTGCCAAGTGTCATTTTTCTTATTTATTATAAAATATGTAGAAATTTTATATGATAATCTAAATTTACTGCTTACATAAATTTGTTCGTATTTTATGTAATTGCAAAGTAATCTGTTGATTCACAAAAATAAATTAATATAAATTTATTTGAGATAAAAGAATAAATTTTTATAAATATACATTCAAAGAAGAAAATAACCACTTAAAATAAAATTTGACTTACTGCATAAATTGTTAACCACAATATATTCTCTGAAAATACTAATCATAGTTTGAAAACAATGCAAATAAAATGTAAATAGAAAAGCTAGAGTAAAGTTATGTTTTATGTAAACGATTCAAAGAAAACTTTTTATAGTGATAAATTGATCATCGAAGAGCCAATTGAGGACCTTATTTAGCAACGAATGTTAATACTTGAAATCTTAAACGCAAATAATTCATGACTCTTTAATATCTCCTTTGAAGGCCAGAAAATAAAACGTTTTAACCGTATTAGTAACTCATATTCAATGCATTAAATTTTATTAATAAACATAAGTTTTCAAAAGAACCAAAAACATTGTACTATATTGTGGTTTCATTCGTATGAGTTAAGCGGAGGAAACTCAAAAATTTTAGCGTAATTATTAGAATTCAAAAAGTCGTTCATTTTGTCTTTATTGTAACTATATGATTATTATTTAATTTATAATTATTTAGATATTTTATAATAATAAAAAAATCATCAAAAAAAGAATAAATAAATAAATAAAAATGATAGCCTTAAAAATATGTCACATCATCAAATGCCTTACCTTCCTTTATATATATACAGAGAGAGAGAGAGAGAGAGAGAGATTTAGATAGAATAGTAGAGATTTAATAGAAATCAAAAGTATGAGTTTACTTAAATGAATCGTTCTTTATAGTTTTTGCCAAAATATTTGATATTTTCATCTTTAAAAAAAAAGATACTTTCATCTTTCAATTTTTGATTTAACACCTTTCGACTTCAAGGATTTAGTATAATATGATATGATTATTATTTACTATTTAATTGATTAGATGTTTAATAACATTTTTGTTTAGTATAGGGATAGAATAATAATTCAATTTCTCCAAATAATTATTACAAATATTATATTGAACTTTATAGGAGTTATGAAACAAAAATTAATTCAAATTCGTAAATTGAGATTAAATTTTTTTTATCAACTTGATGCTACTTTAATGACGTATTTAATTTTAAAAAAAATACTCAAGCTTATACGTAATTCAACAGAAAGTTAATGAAATACTAAAGATACGAGAAATGGCATCATAACCCATCTCAATCAATTTATTTTATTCAAGCACTAAACAACCTAAATAATTTAAAAAAAAGATTTTGATGGCCTAAAGGAAAAAATTTCTCAATATTGAGCATTTCGCCTTAGATAAAGAAAATATAAAAGGTTTGGGATCACATTTACACATCTAAAATAAATATAGAAATCACAAAATTTACAAAAAAAGAAATTGATACTTAGACCAAAAATAAAGAAACTGTTACACTAAAAAAACTTCAGAATAATTGACTTCGACGTTAAGTTTGATTTCTTATTCTTCTACATATCATTTGCTTTGACACAGTTCCTACAATAAGAAATGAAAAAAAAATAGTTGTTCTTTGTATTATATTATAGTAAACTATAGTAGTAGTAAAATAAAAAGAGAGGAGTGAATCTTCGGTGACAACAAAGAAAATGAAACATATATGCGCTCAGTCTAGTGGAGATACGAACCGACACAATAATATGAGTAATTAGGACACCTCTAATTTGATCGATGAAGAAAGCCAAATTACTCCTAATTCCATCTTAGAAGATCCATTAGAATGCAAAGGTTCATCTTGCTCAAATAGTGTCATGAGCAATTTTGATATTTCACACGATGGTCATATTGTCAAAAATAAGAAAAAGGGCAGTGATTTTTCCCCTGACCTTGTGCTTTCATTAGCAATAGAAGAAAAGAAGCCCCTCAAAGATCTTCACTTTCTTGAAAATAAAACAATAATATATATTAGTCAAATATGCTCAAATGGCTTTTGCACTTCTAAAACTGAAAAAAAGATCCAAATTTTTTTCTTTTTAAAATATGAGTAATTAAGAGAATATAATTATGAAATAAATATTAAATTTTATTACATTAAATTGTGAAAAACTCCAAAAAAGAGGAAACATATAAATGTCAATGGAGACATAGAAGGGTGCCACATCACCTCTTCTATGTTTCATATATATATATATATACATATATATATGTATATGTATGTATATATACATATATGTATGTATATGTATGTATATATACATATATGTATGTATATGTATGTATATATACATATATGTATGTATATGTATGTATATATATATATATATGTATGTATATGTATGTATATATATATATGTCTGTGTATATATATATATATATATATATATATATATATATGTATGTATATATAGATATATGTGTGTGTGTGTGTGTGTGTGGTATATATGTATATGTATATATATATATATATATGTATATGTATATATATATGTATGTATATATGTATATGCATATGTATATGCATATGTATATGTATATGTATATGTATATGTATATATTGATTTGAAGTTAGATTAGTTAGTTGAACCAACCTTTTACTAATTTTTACGCACCTTGTTTTTTTTTGTTCTCAAAATGGTGAAAAGGGAAAAAAAAATCTATATACTCTAATTTATGTGCAGGGATATGATTCAAAATACTACAAATTAGACGGAGATAAAGAAAACTATAGTTAAAAAAAGGAAAAAGTCATCGTTTTCACCTCAAACTATATATGAAAAATCTAGGACACACCCAAACTATTATAGTAACCTATTACACACCTATACTATATAAAAGTGAAACTACCTCGCGACACCTATGCCCAAGTTTAATGAGTGGAGTGTACTCCACTCGCCCTGTGGTGTTGCCACGTGTTTAATTTAATTTTTCTATTTAATTAATGGACCCTTTAATAAACTTAACCCGACCCAACTAATTTAACTCAATTCTAATGCGACCCAACCTAATTATTTCACCCTACCCGATCCATTCAGGTAGAATATGAATGGAAAGAAAAAACCCAATCTGAAGAGCATCATTACGAACCAAAATTGAAGCTTCATCTCTCTTTTCTTTTCACGTTTTTAGCAAATTTCAATCCAATAAAAGAGATAAACACCTAATTTTGCTGTGTTTTTTATTGTTGACAATCAAAAAAATTGTTTATCTCTTTTCATTTCAAGTTATGATTTTTTTTTTTTTTTTGCATCAAAAGGAAACATCAATTTCCAATTAAAAGATATTGGAGCACAGACAAACTGCATTCAACACATAGTGCACTAATTGAATAGCGAAAATTGATGTTCAAACTTAAACAAAAATCCATTGTCATGTTAATTGTTATCTAATCAAATACTGAATCACCACCATGCCAATTTCATTCTTCTCGTTGCCATTAACTTCCACAATGTTGTCAATGACCAAATTCATGAACTGATCAAACCCACGAAGAGTTCCACTGACTAAGAGGTTGGCATTCAACTTGATTTGAAGATGCTTGTCCATATATTTTTTGAGATCTGGAGGTTGACCCGACCTGCTCATCCCTGCTATCTACTATTTGCTGCTTCTTTTTTCTGCGCAGTTGCAATTACGATTGTTACGAGTTGATTCGGTTGATTTCAACGAAGGTGGTACGAAAACAAGCTTTAAGAGAGGTTGAACAAACAATTGAGGGAAGAAATATTTATCAAAATTTCAACAAAATTAAGACATTCTCGCAATATGGCAAGAAATCGAACGATAAAAAAAATTTAGTTATCAATTCTTCAAACAAATAATCTTGAATTTTAATTTTGGATGACAAATTTGGGGATTAGAGTTCTTTAGTTTGGAGCCCCAAATTGGTTGAAATGGAGGATATTGTTGAATATAATTGTTGGACATTATAATTTAATATTTTTTAATGTTTTTAAACGTTTATTTTTGAGTTTTAAAAAGTTGGACGCGCCTATATTGAGTGTAAGAAACGCGCCTTGAACTGGATGTCGCGGGGAGATAATAGTTTCATTTTTATATAGTATTGGTGTGTAATAGGTCGCTATGATAGTTTAAGTGTGTACTAGACTTTTCGTGTATAGTTTGAGATGAAAACGATGACTTTTCCCTTAAAAAAATTATTTTAACTCTCCAAACAGTAACATCTTCACATAAAATGAGACAAACATACGTACCCTAACAAAACAATTGTGGAAATGCATCCTGATGATGCCAGCGCCAAGGCCTCCCTACTTTTCTCAGAACGGCTTTTGCATGTGGGTAACTTGAATGGTAGTAACCAATCTTAAGAGATGCTAATGAAATATTTGCCAATGTAGAGACAGTGAAAAAATATAACATTAACACAGTTGGCAATTTAGCTCCGTTACACTTCATCATTATGTGTTAAAAGAAGAGATTTAATTCGAAAAATTGGTAATCAATGGAGTAATGTAGTTGCTTAATAGCTAACGCATAATTTCAAAAGGGACTGCTCCTTAGGAGATGACTTCAACTTGAAGCCTAACTTACCTGTATCGGAAATGGAGACCGAACAAGCTCTCTCTTTGAGACCTTTTCAGCGCAGTGCCCTATACTGAAGCAAAGAAATGGGGAGACTATGAAAGAGTATTTATAAAATAAAACAGTGGGACACACAAATAACTTTTGCACTTCTAAAACTGAAAAAAGACTAAAAAAAACTGAAAAAGATATGAGTAATTAAGAAGATATAATTATGAAATAATTATTAAATTTTATTAAATTAAATTATGAAAAGAAAACTCCAAAAAAAGAAGAAAAAAAGATAAATGTCAATAGAGTTCATAGAAGGGTGCCACATCACCTCCTTTATATTTCTCCTTTATATATATATTAATTATCCACACTAATCATCTTTTCCTTATCACCCAATAAAGGAAGAAACATACACATAATAATAATAATTATCCACACTAATCATCTTTTCCTTTATCACCAAATATAAAGGAAGAAATATCACTATTTATAGGTGAAGAATTCTTTCATGTATTGACTAGGATGAATGAGGGGTAGTAATGTGGGCAACCGAATAGTCTTGATGTTACATAAATTACATGAAATTAATGATTACAAAGTTACAAAAACTAATGAACATGAGAATGACAAAGAACTAATAATCATATGAATTACAAGAACTCATGATATTTTTTACCACAATTTATATCCACTAACATATGCACTTAATCTATTAATTTGATAATAAAATGTACACTCACCGACGGTTATTATTGTTGTTGGAGAGTTAACCATAGAGTCTGGACCCGTGGGTCAATATTAAACAGGTGTCAGAAAGTAGCGAATACAAAACTTAAATTTTAAGTAGTACTACACTATTACTGGTTGCATTTTGCAGTCGGTATTAATCCAACAAATTAATATTGTTCAAACTCATCTTGAATCATTTTGCCAATTGTATTATTTCAAATAAAATATGAGGCAAATCTCAAAATCTTATCAACACAAACTCCAACAAGACGGACTACTCATGCAAATAAAAAAGAGAAAAGAATTTATCTACTCCAATAGCAGGATAATATACACAGAGAGGGTACACTTTGACTGTGCTTGAATTGGCATGGCTGTCCTCCTTTGCTGGTTTGTGGCTCGGCTATGCTTTATTTCCACTTCTTGAATTTCTTGCCATACTTCTTGCCACCCTTAAACTTGCCCCTCTTGTATTTTCCATGACCATAATGACCGCTGCGTCCGTAACTTGCAGAACCAAACGCAGCCGTGCCCGCAGCCATCCCTCCAGCCATTGATCCCATGTTTCCGTGACCTAAAAATGTGACATGTACGAAACTTATTTAGTACGAACAAAAAATTACTGTAGAAAAATAATACAAATATTACTCATTTGATGTTACTATAAGTACGCACATCTAATATATATCCAAGAAAGTGTATATATATGGTTTCCCAAAAAGGTAAAGATCTAACATGTAAATATAAAGTATAACATCTCTAAACATGTTGCATCAAAGTTTATAGAGATGTAACATGTTTTTTTGGTTTCCCTAGTGCACGAAGATTAGTGAAAATTGATACCTGCTTGGTGCGGAGGGTAATTACCTGCTGGAGGATATCCTTGTGGAGGATATGCACCAGCCGGGGATAACCTTGTGGAGGATATCCACCAGCCAGGGGATAGCCTTGCGCAGGAGGATATCCACCAGCCGGGGGAAATCCTTGTGCAGGAGGATAGGTTCCGGCTGGTGGATATCCTTGCAGGAGGATAGGCTCCGGCTGGTGGATATCCTTGAGCGGGTGGATATCCTTGAGGAGGATATCCTTGTGAAGGGTAAGCTCCTGACTGGGGAGGATATTGTCCTGGAGGATAACCAAATTGTTTATTTTTACCGCCTCCCATTTTTCACCAATACCTAATTTTGACAAGAGTATAAAAATTATTACATGATATCAACTGGTAGATTGGAGTTATTTGCTACTTGAAATCAATTTAATTTATTGAAAGGTTCGATCATGCATCCTGGACATGATTACTTATGAGTTCTGAACATGTTTAGCTAAACAACAATAACAACAATAACATCAATTAGACTTCCTCTTTCATTTTGTCAATGTAAGGAATTGAAGACCAAATCCAATATGAACCAAAAAAAAATAAAATATTTTTGCGTGATCAACCATGAAAAATCAAGAACTTTGATGTTCAAAATGGAGACAAAAACAAAACAAGAGAGAACGTAAAAGGTAAAGGCAATCCGGTATACAAAGTTTCCTGCATTAGGAGTTATTTGCAAAGGAGCCACACCCCAAGTCCCAAGATGTGTGATTAAGGTAAATAGTATATCATTGTGAGTTTAAGGTTTTAGGTGGATATGGTCAGATATATATTCAACTTTTCAAAATACTGCTTTCAAAAAGTAATTAAATGAATGGAACATAGTGCACAAATTACACGGGAAGTATGAGTTCTTAATTATTTCTTACAGATTCTTCTATATTGTGAAATGGCAATATCTTGGAATGAAGAATTGAAGTCGAGGTGAAACAAAATATGATGGATAAGTATTTATAGTTTTGTTTTATTTGGATAATATATTGAGTGGTTGTCCAATACGACAGACATTAACCGATGACTTCATTTCTAGTTGTATACGTTTAGTTATAATTCGTTTTACTTTAAGTGATCATTAGATATTGAGGTAATTTTTGGTTAGTTCACTAAATATTGTGGTTTGGTGTACAATCAACACATATACCTCCCCCCCACCCTCTCTAACACCTTAATTGAGACCATGTTACATTTTAACTTCATTGCAAGTTGCGATGTTCAAATCAACTGAAATCTCAAAAGTCAAAATACTAATTATTAGTGATAAAATATGGATATATTTATGAAAGTTTTGGTGTACAATCAACATATGGTAGCTTAATTCTCTTTGGTTCTCATCAATATTGGAGAGACTAGATTATATACATATGGTGATCCCCTGGAAAGACGTCATTGTCATCAACTATGAGAGAGATAAATGGTTGTGAGATGCATGTGCCTTTAGGAAGACTAAATGACTAATATAATAGAAAGTTGATAAGAGAGGGTGGAGGGGGGAGGGGGGGTGTTCATTACTCAAGTAGCCATATTTTTTCTCCCTAATATTTGGTTAAGGGCAACTTAGATCTTTCTTTAGGTGATCAGAAAAAATCCAAGGGCGTGAGCCGTGAGTTATGGGAGAGAATTTTTTGGATCTTCATTACTTCCCATCCATTTATACTTATCCAGCATTGACTTGCCCTAGCAAAGTGCTATAAGGAGCTTATTGGAGAACATTCTACTTGAAAAGCATATATTAGAAATTTATCTATCTTCCTTCATAATACTGAAATTACCAAGAATTCGAACAAAAACTAGACACAATTGATGAAATGGGCAATACATAGATATCACTTCGCTCGCTATCAGTTGTTTTATAGCGAAGAGAATTTTCCATTTTGAATATTGCAACACAGGAAAGAAACACCTAGAGGTAACAATCAGGTCTTAACCATAGACAGAAATCGGACTATAGAGCCTAACTAAGAAGAATTTTGGACTTGCTTTTTGAGTTCATATCGATGAGTGAGAGTCCCTCTATCCCTTGCTTGGAGAAGTGCATAAATAGGCATTATCTTAAGTCCCCAAACCCATGGTTTTCCTACCCAGTGCACCCAACAGAAGATAACGACACATGTGCAATAGGAACATTAAGTGAAAAACCAAACTTTGTAATACTTATTTAGTGAGCTACAGTTACAGTACAAGATTGAAACAAGACTGCTAGAATGTCATCATTGGAAGCCAAAGGTTTTATAATTATACATAGCAGCAGTGGAATCAGCAAAAGCGCAAAGCATCTTCTAGTTCTTTCTCATCATCACAGTTATATCCCAGTAAATAAGCTCGAGCTGAAACAGAAAAAAGAAGATATTAGGAGAGGAGCAATCAAGAAGTTATAAGGCAAAACTAATAAAAACGCATATACCAAAACGACCCGATCCCATGAATGGCTCCGCTTCATCTGTAGTTCCAACTTGTTGCTGTTCCTGTTATAAACTTAAAATTAGCCAAAACTTGTACATAAAATACGTAAAACATTCAACTTTTAACATCTTTAACTGTGTGATTACTTGGTAGCAAGCACATTATCACAGATGGGAGATGGTACTATCGATTCAAGGATGTACTAATTACAACACACACAATGCAGGTACTTAGGTGCAAATAGAAGATACATAGTAACCAAAATCTGCGGCAAGATCAGCATACATTCTCAAAAATCAAAATCAGGCATGAACAAGCTTCACATCGCCTAAACCATCACAACGTAGCACGAGAGCAATTACAACACAGAATAAATAAGAGGTCCCCTACACATAATCTAGAGTTATATCCAACAGGAGTTGTAGTCTAAGGACCACTAATAAGACTAGGATTTAGTGGTCAAGGAGACAGTTGACTTTTTTTTTTTTTTTTTGGTTTCATCTTTCACAACTACTGTATTCTAGTGGCGTCAGCATATCAGTGCAAAAACTCTAGAATTTTCAGTTATTCTATATTTGAATAGTTCACAACTACTGTGTTCTAGTGGTGTCAACATATCAGTGCAAAATAAATTTTTCAGTTATTCTATACTTGAATAGTGTGCTTTATCTAACACAACCACCCATAACAAGTAAGCTTAGTGCTTTCAACTACTGATTTGACTGGAAATTCAGCAAACACTTTACCAATGCAAAAAGTGTCAAAACAACAGAAAACCATATTCTTTAAAGTTTTTCTTTCCCTCATAAATTCGGTTTCTTTCAGAAATAACATCCTCAAGTTACTTGTTTCTTACCCCGTCTAGTTCCATTTCAGAAGGTGACAACATTCGATCAAAACAGTGGCCTGAAATGGTACACACCAGAAGACCATTAACAGGATCAGATACAACTTCCCTACATGTGTCATCACAAACTGCACAACCACACACGAGAGAATCAATAAGTGACAGTAGATTGAGGTCAAATACACAAGAATTTTATTGTATTTATCCAACGAGTAAGTTGCAGTGAAGCAAACCATTTCTTACCATGGACATGTCCAGTTTTCTCACAAACATATACATCTCCTATTTGATAGTAAGTGCATGTCTCCCCAGAGCACACATGATCAATCACCACTTTATCACCCAGACCTTTGCTTTTCTTCCAAATAGAGACTTGATCAGCAACTGTCTTATCAAGAATTATTCGGTCATCATTTACCTGTACATTATAGCCATAAAAGGGTAATTACTCATTAGAGATCTTGACACATAACTTAATGGAAAAAAAATGAAAGGTCTTAAAAGGTTTTTTAAAATTTAAAGTTCTGCCATGTGTCCAAGAGGTCAAGGGTTCAAGCCATGGAACAACCTGCTGTAGAAATGCAAGCTCCGTAGCGGGAACTTTAGTGGACCGGCCCTTCCCCGGACCCCGAGCATAGCGGGAACTTTAGTGGACCAACTGCCTTTTTTTTTTGAAGTAAAATTTTTCTCGCTGTTTATTTCTTGTTTTCACATGGAAAAAAGAAAAAGAAAAGGGAAAACCATTGTTCTTCAGGAAATTAAAAGGAAAGGTTACTGGACAAGCTACAGCCATAAATCAGGGAAATGGAATAATGGATTTATTTGGAATCATCCAGATTCATATGCAGTGCTATGAAGTTTTCCTCAAAAGATCTCCAGTCACCTGAGAGGGAGGAGGAGCTTGGCTTCTTTTTGCTGCCTGCATTTGGATATAATACTCCTTAAATTCCATAGGAGTATTCCTGACAAACTCCATCATATCATCTGCATCACGCTGCAGGAAAAAATATTCAATTTGACTGAAATTGTATTAAATCTGAGTATAAATCAAATTAGTAACTCATAAAGCACATATAGTGTTTCTATGTTAGGTACCATTATACAGAAACGCATACACACTATGGAAAATTAAAATCAAAAGTAACATTCCAAATGAATAGATGTTCACATGGGCTAGAAAGAGACAATCATACGAATTTATAACAACTATTAAGTATCTTGTGACTTTGATACTTTTTCTGAATTAGATAAAATCATAATTACTGTAGTACAGGATATATATCAAATCCTAGACAAAATGAGAAGACAGTTCTCCTTGCATTTCCCCGATAATACTTTTACTATGTCCCTTCAAAACCTTGATAAAGTGTTCTCCAGGTCAAAAGTTCGAAATATTTTCCATACTGCATCCATTATGCTTCAACTTTGCCATTCCTTAAGCTAGAAGTGGCTGGCGAGAGAGTAGTCAGCCTAATATTGACCAGCTTTTAATCATGTCCCTTTCAAGTACACAAAAATAATCAACCCAATTTAGGGATCATTTAAAATATGTGACCATTTGATCTAAAAGCTTAAACCTTTAGTGCGTAGCACACATTTATCAACTTAGTTATATTATGTCTCAAAATATCCCTTCACGTTTTGGCTTGATTATTTTTTCATGGGCTAATAACGTGGAATATAGTTTAGCTTTTTGAATGGCAGTTAGATTTGAACATAGGACCTCTTGTTTGCTCTGTTATCATGTAAGCAAAACCGATTTTGAATCTATTACCCCAACGCTAGCTCATAAGGTGAAGATTGTCCACGTTTACATAACGAGACCAATAGTACACCCCCTCAACCAGTGTGGAATATTCTAAAATCTGTGGTACTCCCACGACTGGACAGTTGGAGCGTGAAAAATATACCAAGGAACTCAACATTCCGTAAACCAAGAATAGGGATGGGTCCGACTCTAATACCATGTTGAAGTGTGTGACCATCTTAATTTAAAACTTAAAACTGTTTGAAACACAATTTTAACAACTTATATATTATGTCTCAAGAAAAAACCTTCTCCAAAAAAGTTTTTAAGTTTCAATTTTGAACTCTCCTCTCAGACCTAGAACTACTCACACATTGATAGATTAATGGATGCATGTATGCTTAGTATAACTAAGATAAAAAAAATAAAAAATAGAAAAAGTAAAGCAGTATTTATGTAGGTGGTAATTTCACGAATGATCGTTCAACTTTATCTACTATAATAGTGTAGTAACAAACTATTTTTTGTCACAGTACAACGACTAAGCTCTACCAACTAATAGAAATGAGTCACTGAACTTAATAGGTAAGTTTTGTCGTTATAGTGGGTAAATTTTAGTGACTTTACTGGGGTAAACTTCAGTTACTTTGTGACCAAAAAGATAGTTTTGTGACTTTATTGTTATAGTGAAAAAAGTATAGTTGCCTCAATACGTCAAAAAATAATTTTGTAACTTAACGTTATAGTTAGTAAACTTTAGTGACTATACGTAATTAACTCATTTACGCAGTTGTAATATTTAGGCCTTAGCCAATGACAAATGGAACATACATTTAAACAGAAGGATACCTGGATGTAAAGCTTCTTCCAAGCACAGTCCCGTGGCTTTCTTGTTGGGAGCAACAAACCCCATCGCATGCGGTACCTAAATGAAATACATTATTATTCATAAATAAATTTAAATGAAAATCTGAGCTCCAGAAATATGCTTCTAGGCGAGAATGACTAAGTAAATGAATGAGAAGGATCTTTAAGTTTTAAAACAAAGGTAGTCTGATAAGTCGCTAATTTGACGACTTGTTAGCACTTTTTAAGCTTGAATTATCATGTTTTATACATTGATTCTAGATAATTCTCCTGCTATAATGCTCATTTTTCCAGGTAAGGGTTGAAAATGATGTTGAGCTAGCTACACGAGTCAATTCGGGTGCGAAAAGTGAAGAAAAGGAGCTTAAACTTTATTTGAGCAAGTTAGGAGCCACCAGCGCATGCACATGCTGACCTGCGCACGCAGATGGCTCAATTGGAGCATCCAGTGTCATCTGCGAAGGTGACCTGCGCGTGTAGGTCACCCACCTGCGCCAGCAGGCCGCCAGTGCGGTGGCATTTTCGTAAATTCTGTAAAATATGAATTTTGGGTTCAAATAGGGATTTTTCAGCTCTAGACCTCCATTATTGTACTTTTTGAAGCTTGAAACATTAGAGTGAGACTCCAAGTGTGAAATTAGTGATTTTCTCTCAAGTTTTATTGAATTCAGATGTTCATTATAGTATTAATTTGTGATTCAATGGATCAATGGGCTGAGAATTTGAGTAAATCTCCTCTTTCTCTCTCTATGAGTAGCTAATTTCTTTGCTTAGGGTTATGCTTGAATAAGTTGTAATTATTGTATTGGTATTGTTTATTTGTCTTCCTAATTAGCTAATTTACATGGGTTTTACTCCCATACCATGTTTTAATTGATAATTAGAGGTTGCAAAGTCTAATTATCCTTGAACCCTTATCATCCTTGACAAAGGGGATGAGGGTGAGGAATGGGTGTGAACAATAACTTGATTTGCATCATTTAATAGTATCTCTTAGACGTAAGGATACTAATTGAGTGAGATTTTGGTGTTTGATTGAAAAATTGACACTAAGTACCTATAATCTAGTCTACCCATGACTTTAGATAAATTTAGACAAATATTCAATTACCCATGCATGAACCCACACTTAGTAAAGCATAACCCCAAGTCTCATTCCACATTTGGTTTCATCTCTAGTCATTTTTAGCTTTGAAATTGTACTCTCACTACGACAAAATTGTTAACTCTAAAGTGTTCAAACAAACCCCCACTTCAATTTCTTGTTTAGTTTACTCCGCATTACGAGCCAACTTCTAGTTGCTTATATTTTAGAGGTGTAATTTGAGCTTCATCATAGTGAGAGTCCATGAAAGCAATATTTATTTGTTAGGGGATGGAAAATGATTCAAGGAATCAGAGTTTCCACACCAGCCTTTGGAAATTGTATTCCTAGGGCGCCTAGGAAGGTATGTCTCTTTGTGTGGTTGATGAGTGATCCCGACAACAGAGAATTTGAGAAAGAGGAGAATCGCTTGGGCTAGTTGGTGTTGCATGTGCAGATGTTAGGGGGAAGATGTAGATCATCTCTTGTTGCATTGCCAAGTGACTACAGGGTTATAGTCGGTTGTTCTCAATTGGTTTGGGATACTATGGGTCATGACAGGTACAGTGAAGGAGGTGTTGCATAGCCAAGCCGTTAGGAGGAGGTGGGTCCGGGATGTTGCTCCATTAGCCATTATGTGGGTTCTATAGAGACAAACATGAGAGCATTTGAAGGAGTGAGCCTGTTAGGCCAAACTTCTAAAATCAGCTTATTTTAACAAGTGTTTTTTCCAAAAAGTACTTTCGGTAAGAAGCAATTTGTGTTTGGCCAATAAATTTTGAACGCACTTTCGAGCAGCAGTCAGTGCTTGGCCAAGCTTTTTCAGAGTGCTTCTAAATGTATTTTTCTCAAAAAAGCTTTTCAAAAAGTGCTTTCGAAGAAAAACTACTTTTTCTAGCTTATGAGAAACAACTTCTGCAACTCCCCTGAAACACTTATTTTCTTCCAAAAGTTTGGCCAGACACCTTACTTTTCTAAAATAAGCCCTTTTGAAAAAAATAAGCACTTTTTGCCTCCCAAAAGGGCAAACAGGCTATATAGTGATTTTGTTAAGTTACAAAATATTCTCTTGTTTCTAATTTCTTTTTGGTGCACCTATAAGGTGGCTACGTGTATGGAGGATTGGTTTTCTTTCGTAGAGAGTCATATTTTGTTGTAGGATCTCTTTATTTGGTATATGGCTTTTATAGTATTTTCCCATCGTTCATAAAATTATTTACCTTATCAAAAAAAATACACACATCCATTTAGAGGGAGATGGGGAAAAGGAGGAGACAAAGGGAGTGAACACAAGGTGCAGAACACTTACAGCCAGCGCCACAAGGATTCATCAGAAGCAGCAAAATTTAAAAACTTGCAGACCATTGTACATGCCACAAGATCCTGCCAGATTTTACATAGAACAGACAGTTTTAAACAACAGAAAATCAAAACAGAAATGCACATCGAAACCACAAATGGCTCTAGCCCTCTACTCCCTATCTGTTCTCCTTTTCTGCAAATGCATATATTTGGACAAGCAGTTTAGACGAGCTAAAAAACAATTAATAGAAAAAAATGATGTTAATACCTCTGGTGAAAGGAACTTGAGGATGTGACGGAGCAATTCTGGAGGTACTTTGCTCAGAATCCCAGTCTCTATCCTACTTGGGATCTGCCTCATGTTGTTGCTTGTGCTGGCAACATTGTTATTATTTTCCGTGACACTCTGACTCATCCTTGGAGGTGATGATGCACATTCACCTTCAGCTTCGACTTCAACTGGGGCTGACAAAGATGGAGATGATAGTAATGCCTTCACCTTTTCCTCCTCGTCTTCCTCCTCCTCCTCAAATTTTATCAACTTTGCTTCCCTATTCTCTTCCTCCTCCTCCTCATCTGGCTCCCACTTCTCCTTCCACTCAATCTCATCCTCATCCTCATACTCATCTTCCAGAACTCTCATTTTCTTTGTTACTCGCTCCTCTCCTTCACATCTATCATTACCATCGTCAACTTTGAGGCGCTTACCTTTCCTGTTCACATCACCTTCGTTCAAGATATCCTCTACCATCTCTTCATCCTAAAACAGAAGAATCGATTAACAAATTCCAATTAAGAGCATATGGCTTGTACTGAAATACCGGATGCATACCGGACATAGATAGACACATGAATTTGAAGAAAGGAATGAATGAAAATATGAAATATCCTCCAACTCCCCCATGAGAAGAGTAACCTTTGACAGATATCCCCCCTCCCCCCCCCAAAGAAAAAAAACAGAAAAAACTAGCACATGATCACCCTTTTACAAACTTTTCCCATAGAAAATAACCATTTTCCTCAATTCACGGATGTCACAACAACAAAGAAAAGGGAAAATCTTGAAACCAATTCAGAAAGACACAAAAAAAAAACTCCAAAAGGATCTTAATTTTTCTCATGTTTTTACAAGCAGCTAAAAATTAACAACTGAATAGGATATTCCTCACGTTTTCAACAACATCCCCATTGCAAGCCCACAAGTGGAGTCTGAGAGAGTAGTGTGTACGCAGACCTTACTCCTACAAGGTAGAGAGGTTGTTTCCTATAGATCCTCAGCTCATGTTCCTTATGTTTTCCTATCTACACATTCCATACTCATTTTTATCTTTTCTTTTGTAATTATTGACGAAAAAAATGAGAGGGAAATATCCAGGTTCACAACTAACTCTTCTATTCTATTATATTTTCCTCTCATGAAACTTAAAGCCAGCTGAAAAATCAAGCCTTTCTTCCTTCCCTTTTTCTCATGGTAATTAAAATAACAAAACTAACCAGATTCACTACTTCGATTTCAGTTACTATCTACTATCTCTTGTATTTCGATTATCGCATTATTTTATTATAGTTACTATTCCTTTCTCAGAATGTTTTGTCACCTTTCTATAATCTTTTTCCATAATTTCTTCACTTTCATAATTTTTTTTCTTCGATGTGCTTTGATATGCTTTTCCTCGAGCTTGAGGATCTAACTTAATTATTCCTTTTTCATAATACTTCGTCATGCTTTCTATAGTCTTTTATCATAATTTCTTCACTTTCATTATTATATTTTTCGATGTGCTTTGATATGCTTTTCCTTGAGTTTGAGGATCTACCAGAAACAACCTCTCTACCTTAATTATTCCTTTTTCATAATACTTCGTCATGCTTTCTATAGTTTTTTATCATAATTTCTTCACCTTTATTATTTTTTCCGATCTGCTTTGATATGCTTTTCCTCAAGCCAAGGATCTATCAGAAACAACCTCTCTACCTTAATTATTCCTTTTTCAATAGTGCTTCGTCATGCTTTCTATAGTCTTTTACCATAATTTCTTCACTTCCATTATTTTTTTTCGATCTGCTTTACATGCCTTTCCTTGAGCCGAGGATCTATCAGAAACAACCTCTAACTTAATAATTCCTTTTTCATAATGCTTCGTCATGCTTTCTATAGAATTTTGTCATAATTTCTTCATTTTCATTATTATTTTTTTCGATCTGCGTTGATATGCTTTTCCTCGAGCTGAAGACTATCAGACAGTCTCTCTACCTTAATTATCCAAAACACAATTCCGATACTAAATTATAGAACATGTAAACAAAATGCTGAGAATTTACCTCATCGCAGATACCGAAGATCTCCGATTCGAGAAATTGATCAAGCGGTTCATCTTCATCGTCGATGATTGCCATGATTTAACAAGCTTTAAATTAACCTAGGTCATCTACAGATATTGATATGCTGATTTGACCGGAAAATGAACGCCGGTGTCCGGAATCACGTCGGCCGATGTACGCCGTTGATTGAATTGAGATCTCATGGATTGGAAAAGAAGATTTGGGAATTTGCTTAGCGAGATGAAGATATCGGGTCGGGTAGAATCCGAATATGTTGGACCCGGTGAAGAATTATTCGTTTCGTGCATGTAATAAAACAAAGACAAAATATAATACTCCTACTATTAAAGTTAAAGAAAAGAGGCAATTTTAGAGAATTTTTAGTACAGTAATATTTTTGTTTACTATTTGGATTTATATGTCATGATGTAAAAAGGGTGGTTATTTATAAGAAATTAAAATTACTCCTTAAGCATGTTACTTGGCAATTAAATCAAGTATTTTAGACATTCAAGTCCAATTTGAATAAGTAATTCTTGGGGTTCAATTTTAATTTGACTATTAATTCCTATCTCTCATTAATGACATTCACACATATATATGTCACATGACATTCATTTTATATAACATTTCCGCTTGGATGTCCATTAATAGATAATGTGTCTCGTTAGAGTCTTACTAGCAAAATCTAGTGGGAAAAAATTTAGTGAAGAAAAAAAAGTACACACATATTGTAGTACACCTTTAGTATTGCCTCAATAAAACCTTGTTAGAAAAATCCAACTGAGACAAAATCTTAGTTAAGGAAAAAAAAATACAACGGATATTTAACTCCCTCTAATAAAAACATTATTTGAAATCTCGGAGACGCCGCATTTCATCTTAGCTTCACAAGTATTGATATTGACAATGCCTTAGTGACCAAATTCGCCAATTTATCAGCGGATCGAATTTGTTGAACATTTGTTTCACCTTTCTTCTTAAGATCATGAGTGAGAAAAAACTTTGGCAAAATATGTATTGTTTCATTTTTTGAAATATATTCTCCCTTTAGTCGAGCTATATTGACAATATTGTATTCACACATTGTAGTTTGGATATCCCTTTTTAAAGAAAATCACACATTTCTTGAATATGTTGAGTCATTAATCTCAACCAGATACACTCTCGACTTGTTTCATGAATGATTATTGTCTCTGTAAGATTTGAAGAAGCAACAATTATTGTTTGTTTCATCGGATATCATGATATATCTGCATCTCCATATGTAAACAAATAGCCTATCTGAGGTCGAGATTCACGTGGATCAGAGAAACCTTTTAAATGTATGTTTATTGATGGATAAATATTTTATTTGTTAAATACTTAGAATACATATTTAGTCGCATTGTTAGTTGCCTCATTAAAAATGTTGGCAAAAATTCTTCTGAGACAAAATCATGGCTAAAGAAAAAAAAAGTACAATACGTATTATACTCGCATGATTAAAACCTCACTTTACTCCTGTAAAGGATCCTTCTCAATTCATAAGTGCACCAACTGCACTAAAACACGGTACTTACTAACTATTTTTAGGAAGTCAAAAGTCATCTTTCTTTATAGAGATAATACATCAAAACCTCCCTAAACTTGTCACTCCAACTTACTTTAGCACTTAAACTTAACACGCGTTTATTTACCCTCCTTAAAAACTTCAAAGTGTATTATTTTGACCCCTTCGTCCATCCAACTACGACGCGTGTTTTCCCATCCAATCAAAGCGCGTTGAAGGTCGAAATTTAATTAAAAATAAAAATAAAAATTGAGGCAACGGTAACATTTGCCTCAAATTCAATAAGAACCCTAATTTCTTTTTCTCTTCTCATCTCCCTCATCTTCAATCAAGCCAAGAATTAAAATTCCTTAGAAAATCAAGCTATTTACTTTATTATATGGTATAATTCCTCTCTTCTTTTAAAAAAATTATGCTTTCTTATCAAGTTTTTTTTCTATTTGATGTAATTTTTTGGAGTGAATTCTTTGTAGAACATCATGAGATCAATTAACTTGAGTAAGCTTTGTATGGAGGAGGACGATTTTGCTTTGAACCAAGAGGTTCGATGCAATTATGGATTTGTGGTGCCTTTGAAGATATCTTGGACTTCGACGAATCTCGGTAGAAGATATTGGGCTTGTAATTACTATGGGTTAAAGATGATATTTTTCTCTCAATTTCTCAAATTTTTATCCCAGCTGATTCAATTGAATTCTGATTTCTTTCTTTTTAATCATGGAAGGGTCTAAGATCTTGCGATTTTTGGTGTTGGAGGGATAAAGAAAATACAGATTCGAGGTCCAAATTTGTAATCCCTAAATTGATTGAAAAATTAGGTGAGCTTGAGAATTTAGTGGAATCATCTCAATATAACAAGTCTACATCATTCAATGAAGTTAGAAAATTAATTGCGAAAACTTCTGAAGAAGTTGATAAGTTTAGAGTATCCAAAGAAGATGATAATTGTGTAGATATGAAGTTGAAGAAACTGGAAGAGGAGATTGAGAAGATGAAAGAAAGAGAGAAGAAATGGAGAAGTAACATGTCTAAAGAAACGACTAAGGATAACACACTCTTTATTATTGTGTTTTGTTGCTGTGTTGTTGTTATAGCTACTAGCTATTGCTTTGGGATGATCTACGTAAAGAAAGACTCAATAAAATTACCTTAGAATTTGGTGTTCTTAGTTGGTATAATGGTGTGTATCATCCTTTATTTTGAAATGAATTTGATCTATTGTAATTATTCTTGACTTATTTGTAGTGTAATGTAGTTTTTTATCTTTACATTGTATTTGAAATTGATTAAATTTTGTTAGGTCTTATGGGATGATAATTTAATGTAATGTTTTCTTTTGGGATCACAAATGGAATGTTGTTGTTCTTATTGGACTGTCAAACATGATTCAATCCAAAGTACATATAGTTGCATAATGATGTGATAGCTGCATATATATCAAAGAATAACAAATATATACCAAAGTAGTCAAAATTAGGCATCAAAATAGTGCAGTCACAGCTGCATATATACCAAATATTGTGAATACATTGCAGTCACAACTGCATAATTATTTGACAAAAAAGATTAAGTTAGTGCAGTCACAACTGCATAATTAACAGAGAACAATATTACATTGCAGTCAAAGCTGCATAATTGTTTTTCAAAAAGACAACTTCATTCATAATTGAACAAAATATTCATCAAAACTAATGCAGCCACAGCTGCATACCAGTCACTACTGCATCTTCAATTAGATAGCTGATGAGCTTGTTTGGCTCATATGATTCATTTCGATAGTTTTGGACCTTGTCTTCATTCTTTTTTGTGCTCTTATTTCTTAAAGTCCTTGTTGGGTCACAATATTTCTTCCTTTCCATTTGACACCTGATCTTGGCTTGTGATGCTCAAGATTTCCAGTCACTATAGAGGAGTTCAAAGGCATTCCAGGTTGCATTAACACAAGAATAAATTATCTTAGATATTTGGTCATTTGCTTGAAGATTGAAAATTGTGAAATCATTCAACTTACATTGTGGATTGTAAAACCACTCTGTGTATGTAGCACTCCCATACCAACCAACCTTGGCCTTTTAAAAGTTGTACCACTACCCCTACCAGCAACACCACCATCATTAGATATAACAGCAACAAAAGTTCCTCTACTCCTTCAAGCAACACCAACAGTCCCTCTACCCCTTCCAACAACACCAACAGTCCCTCTAACCCTTCCAACAACACCAACATACCCTATACCCCTTCCAGCAATACCAACAGTCCCTCTACCCCTTCCAGCAACACCAACAGTCCCTCTACCCCTTCCAGCAACACCAACATTCCCTCTACCCCTTCCAGTAACACCAACAGACCCCGTTCCTCTTCCAATCACACCAGACCCTGTTCTTCTTCCAATCACACCAACCATATTTAGAGTAGGAGCAGCAACAACCTATTATACAATAAAAAATTATTTAATAAGAATTAATAGTAAATAAAGAAGCCAAATGATTACCTATTTTGTAGAACCCTTAAGTCTTCCTCTTACTCTACTTATGCTTGGTTGAGATTCACTTGCTGCTGCAGAAGAACCAACACTTGACATTGCTGAAGTTGTCCCTCTTTCTCTACCAGTAGTAGCTTTTGCATTCAAAGGACAAGCCCTCTTATTATGGCCCTTAGCATGACAATTGTTGCAGGTCATCTCAACACCCTTTTTAGATAGTATCTTGTTTTCAGACTACTCTTTCCTTTTATTCTTACTAGGTCTGCATGGTAGTTTTCTATTTTCAGGAGGTATAACAAGAAGGTTAGTTGACGGTGGCCACATTTTCATTCCAGTGACAGGTTGAATGAAGTAGTTATATATCTTGAGGTAAGTTAGCTTGCTATACTAATGTGCAACATAGTGAATAGGCTCCAATCTTCTAAAATATAGTGCATCTATAGCATGACAACAAGGTATACCCTTTAGCATCCAAGATCTACAAGTACAAGTTTTGTTACTCAAATTCACTATAAAGGTATTACCCCAACTGTCCTTAACCTCAAACCATATTCACCATTCCATTCAAGTGTACACTTCATTGATTTTGATGTGTTCTCTTCCAATACTTTTAAAGCCATTGGTGAAATATCTAATATCCAAGTATCAGAGAACTCTCTCAACTGTCCAATTCTTGTCATAATTTTTATCCTTATTTCCTCAAGCATTGTAATGATGGTCTTGTGTCTTGGACCCAATATCCATGAATTAAAACTTTCAGTCATGTTGTTGTCAACACTATCTCAACAACATAAATTTTTGAAGTAGACCTTAGACCACCTTTCAATGTTGTACCACAGTAGATCATCTACTATCTTGTCACTTAACATCTCCATATGATCTAGATTTTCTCTTAACTCTTGCTCATATGTAGACTTGGCACATCTCTAAAAATAATTTCTTCTTTCAATACCTTTCCATTCTTTGGACCAGTTAGCAAGAATTTATCTTGCACACAGTTTTTGTTCTGCATTTGGCAGCAACTCATGAATAGCAATGTCAAGACCCTTCAACAAAATATAAAAACATTAGGTGACATAGTAATAAATTAAGTAAAATAAGATAATAAAGAGATAAGAGAGAAAAAAAATTACCTTCTGCATATCAGAAATAGTTGTTAATTCTGTCCCATCTCCAAGCTCAAGATCATTCTTTGCTAGCCTAATAAACCATATCCAAGTGAAGTTATTTTCAACTTCAACCACTGCCTAAGCCAGTGGTAGCATCTGGTTGTTCCTATCTTTGCAAACTACTACAAGTAATTGTTCTTTGCAAATACCTTTCAAAAAGCAACCCTCAAACCCAATACATCTTCTACATCCAGTTTTGAATGCTTTCTTCAAAGCATCAAAACAAATATAAAATGACTGAAATATTTTTCTTCCATCTTCAAAAGTTTCTTCACTAAGCCTCACCACACATATTCTTCCTAGATTAGACTTCAAAAGCTCATCCCTATAATCTAATATTCTTTTAAATTCCTTCATATGATCACCCATAATTTCTTGCAAGACAATATTTCTGGCTTTTCTTGCAATAATTCTACCAACATACACCTGCAAATCTTTTTTCACCAAATTCTGCAATTGAAAAACTCTAATTCCTGGCTCAGAAATAATTCTGTCCTTGTACCTTTCTGCTAAGTATTTTGAATTGACCAATTTATTTTTGGTTGTGGCAGCACATTTATGAACTGGGATATAATTTTTCACAACAAAATCCACTGTCCTTGAATCATGACTACCAAATAATAACCAAGGACAACCAGCTGCACATTTTACCCTCACCCTAGTTGGTTCATTAATAAACTTGTCTAATTCTACATGTTCTTGAACTGCATACCTAGTAATAGCTTCTCTGAATTGCTTAACATTTTCAAAACATAAACCAATTTCCCAAACAACTAACCTACAAGTAGGATCAAACACAATTTTTTTTAGGTCTTTTTGCTCTCCTTGTCTTTTTGCCACTACCTGAAGTTTGTTGGACTCATCTTCAACATCAGCATCTACATCATTGTCTATTTCAAAGCTAGCCTCTTCATCTGAATCAAAATATGGCTCATCACCACCTATCTTATCCTTTAAAGTATTTTTTTCTAGATAAATACTCATCATATCCAATATCAACTCCCTTTTTGCCTAAATTAACCCCTTCAGCTCTAGGACACCTTTTTTTTTTTTAGTTTGGCAGCTCTTTTACCTTTCCTCAAAGGCCTAACCTCCTCATGAACATCACTGCCATATTCATCATAAATTTTATCAATTAAGTCTCCATAACCTGAATCTTCACTATTTTCACTTGCACTTTCCCAATCAGATTCAATATTTGGAAATTCTGATGCAGTAACAGCAGAAGATCCACCCACCTCTTCTCCAACACCCGTTGAAGATGCACTAACCTCCTCTCCAACACCAGTAGAATCCCCACCACACAACTCTTCACCAATACCAGCAGAAACCCCACCCCCTCTTCTTCAACACCTGTTGAAGCTGCACCTACCTCTTCTCCAACACCAGTAGAATCCCCACCATACAACTCTTTACCAACCCCAGCAAAAACCCCACCCACCTCTTCTCTAATATCTGTTGAAGCTGCACCAAACTCTTCTCCAACACCTGTAGATTTTTGAGTTTGTTCAGCCTCTTCAAACCCTAAATTTTGACTATCCCCACGTGTTTGACTAGACTCTTTATGAAAAGAAGAACTGGATTCTTCACCCACATGGGTTTTGTATTCAAGAACAAAACCAGGTGGGACCACAATAGGTTCTTCAATTAAATGTGACACAAATAGTTCAACAATAGCTCCATTTTTCAATTTGGGTACAATACCCAAAATATCCCTATCACATGTAACTTTAACCAACTTAGAAGACTTAGGTGGTCTAATATAAATCACACAAGATGAACAATTATACCCAATTTCTTTGACATATCCTACAAATTTATAATAAGAGAATTTATCAATATCTACATCTAAACAATTTGTAACAATACCTCTGACATATTTAATTCGAGGTTTTTGTTGTAAAATTCCTCTATGGTGAAACCTTAACGTAATGTACACAAAATCCATTGTCAAACTACAAAAAAGTCAAAAAAGACACATGCATTAGCAAACATTGAAAAAATAAAAACAAAAAAACCCCTAAATTGTAATACCCCGATCGTCCCCTTAAGTCTAAATCCGTCTTTTGAGTATATGGAAATGACTCCTAACATGAATGATGATTGAACCGTGTATAATTTTCTTAATTTTAACTTTTTTCCATATAGAGCATTGAATAAGCTTTTCATCGATACCAATTTCATCGAAATCCGACATCGGACGAAGGAGTTATGGCCGTTTTACTCATAGTTATCGGATCACCCAGATTTGACGGTCGACCTGGCGGACCGTCAAGTCCCTGGTGGACCGTCAAGTGCCCCGTTATGCCAAGACAGTGAATCCCTTTTTAGCCCATCGTGTGACGGCCAAGTTGATTAACCGTCAAAAAGTTGACGGACCGTCAAGGGGTCCGTCAGGCCAAAACAGAATGTCCTATTTCTGGGCCTCGAGTGACGGATGACCTGGTGGACCGTCAGATCCCTGACGGATCGTCACTTTGACCATCACTCCGAGGCAGAATGGCCCAAATTTGGCACTCGAGTGACGGACGACTTGGTGGTCCGTCAGATCCTCTGACGGACCGTCAGATCCTCTGACAGACCATCACAAGCCCCGATCAACGAATTTTAACTTTTTCAAAAAGGGCATTTTGGTCTTTTCCCCCTGTTTTGATTTTTATATATATCCATATAGATAAGAGGAGATCATTTTCTTATTTCTCTCCAAAAAATCTCCCAAGAAATTTCTAGAAAACTAGGGTTTTCTCTCCACCCAAAAATCAAATCTTCTTCCAAGAAATTCAAGAATTCTCCCATAAATCCTTCCAAGTTGTTCAAGAATTGAGTTCTCCGAGTCAAAGGCATCAAGAAGCTTAGCCCAAAAGTGCAAGAAAGGGTTTCCAATCAAGTTTCTTCATCTCCAAAATCATAATCAAGGTATGCGGGATTTGAACAAGAACACTTCTTTCATTCTTGTGCCCAAAAATTTAATTTCTACTATTGAAATCCATGATTTTGCAAAGTGGGATTACACCCAAATTACTTTATTAATGATTTATGATATTTGATCAAATCAAGATTGATACACATGACTATTTCATGATTTTATTCCTTAAATTGAGAACTTATACCATGAGTTGATGATTTCCGAATGATTTGAGATAAGAGTCATGATTTAAGATTTTCTACAAGAAGTTTGATTATTGAATATATATATATATATATATATATATATATATATATATATATATATATATATATATATATATATATATTGATATTTGAGCTTGAGAGTCAAGAATGAGTTCTATGATGTTTTCTTGAAGTTTTTGATACATGAGTATTTTACAATTTCTAAATTATGACTTGATATTTAATATTGTGAATTTCATGTTTCTACCATGAGTTGGTATTTCAAGTGCTTTCAAGACATGTGTCAAGCTTTAAGACTCCTTATGACAAATTAGATTATCAAGTATATTGATTCAAGAGATCGAGTTGTTATAATGAGTCTTGATATTTCCTCAAAGTTATTGATGTTACCATGACTTAATGAATTGATACATTTTAATGTTGAGAAAGATTGTTTGATTTTGAGTCGAGTTAGGAATCCACAGTTGTATATGATTTACCGATGAGATATATATTTATGTTTTGGTCTTTATAATAGACCCATGAGTTGATATTGATTAAGGTGGATTTCCTAACGCGTTCTGAGCTGAGTCTGGGAGGAGTATTTAGCACCGAGCGGGAAATGTGGTATTTTCTCAGAACTACGTGCCACCGTAGAATTAATGTTGATGATTGTGGGCCAAAGACCGAGTATGAGATTGTGATATTGAGATTGAGGTTGTACTCCCTGGCAAGAGTACAACACCCCTGCCAATGTGGGTATCCCTCCTTAGGAGGGTAAAACGTTGGACTCCATGAGGCTCACATGGTGTAGTTATGTCGGTTATAAGAAACTCCCAAGTCCATAAGAGTTCAAGTTTCATGAGTTACCGAGTCACTCTAAGTCATGATTTAAAGAGTTTGAGTTGAGTATAATGATTTATGAGATTTATAATGCTTGCATTACTAATGATGAGTTTCAAGGAATATATTTCAATTAATTCAAGCAAAGAAAGTCGTTATCGTCAGCATGCATGATTTTTGTAATCATTTATTCATTTATGCTATTATTTGTAATGTTGCATTGCACCCCCACATACTCAGTACATTCTTTAAAGTACTGACCCCCATATATTTCTATATACTACAGTGCCTTATAATGTAGGTACAAGTTATAGCGCAGATACCGCATTCAGTCAGTTTGCAGCTTCCAGTCAGCAGGTGATGAGTCCTTTTGATTTGAGAGCTTGAGTCAGTTATACAGTTCAAGGAGTAACGTATTTTCTTACTTTAGTCATATTGAGATTGGGTAGTTGGGAGTCATGACCCATTTATCTGAAATCAGTACTAGTAGAGGCTTCATAGACAGTCAGTAGAAGTTGATGTATTCAGTTTCATTTGTAAAAGTAGAGTTGTAACCTTGTAACGTTCATAATTGTATTGATCAAGTTCAGATAAGTTCTATGTTTTCTATGATCTCATGTATACTTGAGCATTTTATTCAGTTGCTTATGAGTTATGCCAGTAGAAGGGTTAGCTTTAGGTCACTTATGTCCCTAAGCACCGTGTGACGTCTCGGGACCCAATTTTGGGGCGTTACATAATTCCTCTGAAAAATGAATGGTTTAAAACCCTAGACTATGTAAATGAAAAATACCTCCAAGATTTCAGTATTTGGGCACAAGTACGTTGATTCAACTAAAAAATTCTTCAAGAATTTCAGTATTTTTGAGCACAAATACGTTGGTTCAAGCGATTAAGTCATTTGATTGGGATGAAAATGAAGAGAATGACGGGTTTTGATGGTTTTGGGGGTATTTGATGAAAACGGGTCGGGTTTATGAAACGGGTCAAAATTTAAATTAAATATAAATTGGATCGGATTAAGTAGGGACCGAGTTTATTAAATGACATGGACCAATTAAAAAGCACGTGGTACTACAACACAAAGGCTTGACTTGGTTGAGTAGATGAGGGGGTCAAAAGAATACACTTTGAAGTTTTTAAGGGGGATAAATAAACGCGTGTTAAGTTTAAGTGCTAAAGTAAGTTGGAGTGACAAGTTTAGGATTTTTTGATGTATTATCTCTTCTTTATATTAAGTGATCTTATAATCATTAGGATATTCAATAAAATTACTTTATAACCTTTAAAGTTCTTTAGGGATTTTCATAGAACCTTTGTCATCTATCTAAACATGATAATAATTCATTATACGTATTGAAGTATTTCAATATTGTTAGACTGAAATAAATGTTATTACATTCACTACAGGAGAACACTACTGCTACAATACTTCCAGGAACTCTTGCGAAACCTATATGTCCTAAGACACAAATCATACTTTATTTTTTACGATTTTACCTTTCTCACAAGAACGCATTTGTACCCTACCTTGGTATAAGTCCAAATATTCACTTTTCAAGTGAAACATAATACTTGAATTACTTACTTTTATTTTGCCAATCATTTATCTGTCTATACCCTTTGATAGGTTTGTATTCGATATCCTTGCTATATTTATAATGTTAAGCGCTATATTATATCAAAGATATCATCGATGATTGTTTAATATCGGTTCCAATAAGACAAAACTTATCAAGATTTCTTCATGTTCATCATTATTCAGGTACCTGAGTCAGTACTTTTTCAAAATACTTGCCTCATTATCATGATCGTCTTGATCATTTGCTCCATTCCTTTATCACGAAGAGTTATATTTGAAACCAATTGATTTATCAGTCTTCAAATGTCACATAGACTTTATCCTTTTATGAACTTTTCATTGAAGCATTTACAGCTGAATTATCGCATAGAGTCAGCAAACACATTTGCCATTTAGTTTGCAATATTTTGCAAATAAATTATCTCCTGAACTTTTAATTTACATATATATTTTTTTACGAGGATCTAGATAATTTATTTCATACATAATTTTCAGTTGTTAGTCATCTTTCCCCCTAATGTTAGAATATATAACACTTACCTCCAGCCTTATTTTGGAATCCAACTTTGGGAATTATGTAACACCCTAAATTTTTTATCCTTGAAAATTTCTGAAATTTTATCTCCACTGCCCAGGCTACGACTCTTCCTTACTAGTCGTAGGGAGTCTTAACAAGTTGGAAGATCGTAATCGTAGCCTGATCAGTGTGTATGGCTGAGTTTTCTGTCCTGATTACGAGTGGCTCCCTATGAGTCGTAAAGACTCTATACGAATCGCATAGTACAAATCATAGGGTGACCAATGAGAGGCCCAAATGGTTCTTTCTTGGATACGACTTGGACCCTATGAGTCGTAGGGTCACGATACGAGTCGTATGGTATGAGTCGTAGGGTCAATAGTATGTGTGTCCCATGACACTGTTTTGACTACGACTCATGGTAACGAGTCGTAAGGCGTCTCAACGAGTCATCACGAGACTCGTAATGACTGGCGATGATTTTTCAGATTTTAAGTTGAGGGTACTTTAGACATTTTCTTCTTTTACCCACTTAGACCCCACATCCATAAAACACCTTTGGAGCATTATTTTAACACTTTAACAAATCAAAAATCCTCTTTACTCTCTCAAATTCTTTCAAGCAAAGCAAGTTAAGGTTTCTTCAAGGTTGAGCATCTAGGGGTCAATTCAAGGTTTCTTTTTCAAAATTGAGAATCCTTCAGGCATATTACTCTTCTTTATCTATTATTTTGTAAAAGCATATGTTTTAAATAGTTATTCATGAGGTTTTGATGTTGGTTTTGGAACATGGGTTGAGGGTTTTGAATGTTTATTTTTGAACAATGTTTTCCCATGGTTTACATATGATTGTTTATGCTTTATTTATGGTTTTAAACTTGTGGGGTACATAGGTATGGTGAATAAACTAGGGGATTGCGATTTCCCCAATTTGTGAATATTGATCCTTGAAGTAATAATGACTTGAACCTTATATTGTGAAATTGATTTTGAATATGAAAAGTATGCACAATGAACTACTCTCGAACTATTGCATAATGTGAAAAAAGCTAATGAAGCATAATGATTTTGACCTGAATCTTATGGGGTTATGTAATTCCCCAAGCTAATATATAATTGAACCAAGGGAGTTGTGAATTCCCTAAAGTGATGATAATTGGTTTGGTATATCGATGTTATCTTGCAAGTGTAGTTGGTATGACGATACCAACAGTGTATGCCTAAATGTGTATTATGGGTTAATGAATGAGAATGTGTAGTAAATATTTTAATAGGGCTTAAAAGAGTGTTATGTAGCTGTGCCGTAAAAGTGGAGGTCCCGAGAGACCAACTTCGAAAATCACACTAGTCGAAATGGGGGTCTAAATGGCAGGGAGGTTCGAGTCCCCATTATTATTATTTTATAATTGGGACATTCGAGTCCCCCATGTTATATAAATTAGTGATTAAGTCACCTTTAATTTATGTTGGGAGGTTCGAGTCCCCTATCAGGCATATGACATATGATTATCCTCTGGTTCATGCGGCTACATGCACTGGGGACCTTCCAGTTGGGGGAGAGCTGACCCCATATAGCCTGTGGGTGCCTTGATTATGACAGTTATGCTACACAATTCAGGTTAAGACTTTAAAATTTCATGGTAAGCCATGTGATATATATATATATATATGTATGTATGTATTTACATTTGATAATCTGCATTGAATCGACTAGTTTTAAATAATTACTCATGGAAATACTTTATCCCTTATCCATGAGTTACATGCTAGTGCTCAACCCACTAACCGTCTCCAGACATTATATCCCTATACGATACAGGCACCGGAGATGCCTCTACTTTTCCTGCATAGTGTTAGGTGGATCAGCTCAATTCGTCGGTCACTGATGGTGAAATAGTGAGCTTCCATTCTCCAAAAAGACCTTGTTATTTCATCAGTTTCCTTTCATAGACTAGAATTGAAAAGTTTACATTATCATTAACATTGTCATTGTTAGAGTCGGGGGCATGTCCCGACACTTTATTGATTTTAATTTTGTTAGAAGGCTTTGTGGATATTACTATGGACTTGGGTGATGTTGGTTGGTTGTTTTGGGGGTTACCGATTATCGTTTATAGATATGTCTTAAATTCTTTGAGCTTACCTTATGTTATCTTGTTATAAGTTCGGAATTCATCCGACGTTATGGGTATTGTGTTTTGTTTGACTAGGTGTAGGGGGTGATCTCCAGTCCTTATTAGACTTAAGATACCTGTCACGGCCAGACCTTAGTTCGGGTCGTGACAAAGTTGGTATCAAAGCCTAGGTTTGGTGTCATTGGGTCTCCACAAAACATTGTCAAGTAGAGTCTCTTTTATGGATTTGTAGTTTGCCATACTTATAAAGGAGAGGCTACAAGGCATTTAGGAATATTTTTCTTTCTTGTAATCTACTTTCGAGCTATAGAGTCTAAGATCTTGAAATCTTCTCTAATTCCCGTATGTTCATTTTTTCAGATCATACCTCCAAGAAGATCTGATGCTCATGGAAACTCTTTGATTTTGCTTGGGGACGATGTCGATGTAGATCTTCCTTTTTATGGAGTTTAGACCCAGCCTAGGGGTCCAGCTCCCGATTGTACTGCCTCACGCTTTGTTCCACTGATCCCTACAAGTCCTTCTAGGGCCCCTTGGGCTGATGATGATCATGTCCCACTATCCCAAAGAGATATTTCTAATGTTGAATTTTGTCGTTCTATTCATCTATTAACCTAGTTGGTGATATCTCAATCATGTCAGTCAGGTCCTATTAGTGTTGTTGTCAGTTCTTCTGAGGCCACTAAGTTGGCTAGTTTATGAGGCTGAATCCTCTGACCTTTACTAGTTCTAAGGTTGAGAAGGATCCTCAAGGGTTCATATCTATGAGATAGAGAATATTCTACATGCTTCTGACTCTGAGGGTGTGGAATTCACTGCATACCAGGTGAAGGATGCGGTGTATCAGTGGTATGAGGAATGAGACCATTCTAGGGGTGACGATACGGATTTGGCATTGTGGGAGGATTTCTCAGGTGCTTTTCTTGATCTCTTCTTTCCCCAGGAGTTGAGGGAGGTGAAGCCTGAGGAGTTTGTAAACCTAAAGTAAGGCAAGATGACTGTGAAAGAGTATTCCTTGAAGTTTTATTAGCTGTCCTGTTATGCTCCCGAGTTAGTATCTTCTATGAGGGCTCGGATGAGAAAATTTACTTTTGGATTGTCCCATGATTTGGTGTTGGATTGGAAGGTCGCCCTACTAAATAGTGACATGGATATCTCTAGGTTTGTGGTGTATATGCAATAAGTAGAGAATGAAAAGAAGAAGCATGCGGAGATGAGTTAAAGGCAAAGTAAGAGGTTTTGGTATTCAGATTACGGTTGAGGTCTACAACATAGTGGTAGAGATGGTGGGAAATGGTCGAAGAAGAAGTGGGGGAATTTTGATTCCTATTCTACGACATAGTGGTAGAGATGGTGGGAAATGTTGCTTCTTTTTCAGCCCTTGAAACAAAGTGTGCCACTTCTGGCTCCAGCACTGGTCAAAATCATCTGTATTCTCTTGCCACTCATCAGGATTTGAGGCATTTCCTGATGTTGTTACTAGTTCGCTAAAACTCTTTTCTCGTTATGTATATTGTCTACTTAATTCTGGGTCTACTCTTTCTTATACGACCCCTTATATGGATATTCATTTTGGTTTTGTTCTTGAGTGTATTCCTGATCCCTTTTCTGTGTCTACCTCGGTGGATGACTCTATTATGGCTAAAAGAGTCTATAGGGGTTGTGTGGTATCCATTCGTGGTAGAAAGACATTTGTGAACCCGATTGAATTAGACATGTTATATTTTGATGTGATTTTAGGGATAGATTAGTTGTACTCGTTGTATGCATCTCTTGATTGTAGGACCCGAAGGGTCAGTTTCCAATTCCCTAATGAGCCAGTGATTGAGTGGGAAGGTAGTTCTCCAGTGCCTAAAGGGAGGTTCATTTCTTATCTTAGAGCCCAAAAATTTATTTCCAAGTGGTGTCTATATTATTTAGTGTATGTTAAGGATTCTAGATTCAAAGGTCCTTTTTTGCAATCGGTCCCTATGGTCTATGAGTTTTTTGAGGTATTTTCTGATGATATTCTCGGTGTTCCTCTAGATAGAGAAATTGATTTTGGGATTGATCTTTCTCTGGACACTCATCCTATCTCCATCCCTCCCTATAGAATGGCTCTAGCTAAGTTGAAAGAACTTAAGGAGCAGTTCAAAGATCTACTAGATAAGGGTTTTATCCATTCTAGTATTTCTCCCTGGTATGCTTCGATTCTCTTCGTGCGTACGAAGCATGGGTCCCTTCGTATGTATATAGATTATCGTCGATTGAATAAGGTGATTGTGAATAATAACTATCTGCTTCCTAAGATTGATGATCTCTTTGATCAACTTCAGGGTGCTAAGTACTTTTCTAAGATTGATCTTCGGTCGAGTTATCATAAGTTGAGGATTAGGGAAATAGATATCCTAAGACTGTTTTTCGAACCTGGTATGTTTATTTTGAGTTTTTGGTAATGTCTTTTGGTTTGACTAATGCCCTGGTGATATTCATGGATCTTATGAACCGAGTATTCCATCAATTCTTAGATTTGTTTGTCATTGTGTTTATTGATGACATTTTAATGTATTCTAAGAGTGAGGAGGATCATGTTGATTACCTCCACCTTGCGATTTAAACCTTGAAGAATCAACAATTGTATGCGAAGTTCTCTAAGTGTGAGTTTTGGTTAAATGTTGTGACCTATCTGGGTCATGTTGTTTCTAGTAAAAGGATCATGGTGGATCCATAAATAGTTATGGTGGTTAAGAAGTGGCCTAGACCTACGACTCCAATCGATATTCGGAGCTTCTTGGGTTTAGCCGGCTACTATAGGAGGTTTGTGGAAAGCTTCTCTTCTATTGCTACCCCATTGACTAAGTTGACTCAGAAGTAAGTGAAGTTTATATGGTCTGATGCTTGTGAGGGTAGTTTTGAGAAGTTGAAAGATAAGTTAATTTCATCTCTGGTTTTGACCTTGCTCGAGGGTACCAAAGGTTTTGTTGTTTATTGTGATGCATCCCGGGTGGGACTAGGTTGTGTGTTGATAAAGCATGGTAAGGTGGTTTTTTATGCTTCTAGATAGTTGAAGGTGCACGAGAAGAACTATCCGACAATTGATTTGGAATTGTTGGTTGTGGTCTTTGCGTTGAAGATTTGGCATCACTATGTATATGGGGTACATTTTGACATCTTCTCAAACTATAAGAGTTTGCAATATGTGTTCACCCAGAAGAAGTTGAATCTCAGGCAAAAGAGATAACTTGAGTTGCTCAAGGACCATGATATGAGTATTCACTACCATCTAAGTAAAGCTAAAGTGGTTGTTGATGCTCTTAGCAAGTTGTCTATGGAAAACTTATCTCATGTAGATGAGGAGAAACGGGAGTTGGTGAAGGATATTCATCGTTTGAATAATCTTGGAGTTTGTCTCTTGAACTCTGAGAATGGCAGTGTGATAGTGCAAGAGGTAATAAATTCATCTCTGCATACCGAGGTGAAAGAGAAGAAGGTTTTGGATCCTATCTTGATGCGGATCAAGGATGACGTGGGTCACCAGAAGGTGATGGCCTTTGAGATTGGTGATGATGGTATCTTGAGGTACCAAGTTAGGTTGTGTGTTCCCATTATTGATGGGCTGTGAGAGAGGATTTTGGCTTAAGATTATGAGTTGAGGTATACTGTTCAACCAGGTTCGACGAAGATGTACCATGATTTGAAAGAAATTTATTGATGGAATGACATGAAGAGGGATGTGTCCAATTTGGTGGCTAAGTGCATAGTTTGTCAACAAGTGAAGATGGAGCACTTGAAACCTGGTGGTTTGTCTCAAGAGATTGAGTTGCCGTTATGGAAATGAGAAGTGATTAATATGGATTTTATTACCGGTCTTCCGCAGTCTCTCCATCAGTTTGATTCCATTTTGGTCATCGTGGATAGGATGACTAAGTCTGCTCACTTCTTGCCAGTGAAGACCAATTATTCGGTGGAAGATTACACTAAGCTCTTCATTGAGAAGATCGTAAAGTTGCATGGTGCCTGATGATAGGCGTATTTACACGCCTAAAGTACTATAATTTACCCATATTTTAGCTAAGTTTTGAGGACAAAATATACAATTCATGCACTTTTAGTCCTTTTTCCTGTAAGTGAGCTAACAAATGTGATTAGCAAGTTTTCAGGTATAAATGATGAAGATTTCAGCATTTTATGGATAACTTGACGCCCAAGGAAGCTTCACGAAAGAAGGAAAGGAGAGCTTGGACGACTAGGGACTAAAAGTGACGCATGGAAAACCTGTCCCGGGCAAAAACAGCATTTCTAAAGACTTTGGGGATCAGCAGTAACTTAGTAGGATTAGGATAATGGTGCAGTAACCTAGTAGGACTAGGATAAGTAATGCAGTAGCTTAGTAGGAATAGGATATGGGTGTTATAAATACCCTATTTTGCTGGAGATTTTATTATTCCCATTCATCCACCATCCATCCATCCATCAAAACAATTCTCCACCACCCTCATCCCTATTCTATCCTTCCCCTTTTCTTCATTAATTCATTGTTGACATTATTTTTCATATATTCGACTTTTAATTTTTACAACAAGAGAAAAGCTATTTGCAAGGAATTCACGTGAGATTTTTATGATGATAATGTCTATTGTGTTTTCCGTTGCACTCATGCGTAGCTAAACTTCTCTGTTGGGGTTATGGAAGCCTTATGAGATACTATCTATTGCTATGAGTTTGTGAATTCGTGACACGTGTGCTGCTTATATCATTACTCTCTTCATCTTAATTCAAATTCTTGTGGTTGCAAACACATAGAATACGCCAGTATAGCATTAACTTGTTCGAAAAAAAAGTTATATGTATGGAAAAGAGATAATGTCAAGGTAATAGGGCACCAACCCCTGTTAAAAAGTTAGTGCCGTAACTGGATTAACCTCTTGGAGAATTTGTACCGTTAGATACGCTTTAAGCTCGAAAGAGTTAAAGTGAAATAATCCTTGATGGTCGAAAGACGCCTGAATTTACCATAGAATACAATTCTCTATAAGCACATGCATGTCTGGATTCCGCATAACTCATAGCCAATAGAGACGTATAACTCATAAGGTGGACAAAACCCTAACTCTCAATTCTCATTGGTTAAACATCTTACTAAACATTCTTTCTTTTTACTTTGCTATTTTCCGTTTTCACTTTGTTACATTATTGCACGTTACAAAATCCCCCTTTTTACGAGACTTGCACCAAAAGTCTAATAATCTTTGCTTACTTAGTGACCAAGTATTCTCTGTGGGATCGATACCCAACCCAGTTGGGTTATATATTTGACAACGACCGCTTACACTCTTACGAGAGCTGTAGTTTGAGCGTTATCAGTGCCTCATTCTCCATCATATCTGATTGAGGTACTCAGTTCTCATCTCACATTTGGCGTTTCTTTCAGAAAGGCTTAGGAATTAAGGTGAACCTTAGTACCACTTTCCACCTTCAAACGGATAAACAAGCGGAGAGGACGATTCAAAATTTGGAGAATATGCTAAGGTCTTGCGTGATCGATTTTGGTGGTAGTTGGATTGACTATTTGCCTCTCATAGAATTTGCTTATAATAATAGCTATTACTCTAGTATTTTGATGGCTTTGTTTGAAGATTTGTATGGTAGGAGATGTAGATCCCATATTGGGTGGTTTGAGGTTAGTGAGAATAGGTTGTATGGTCCCGACTTGGTTCAACAAGCTATAGAGAAAGTGAAGGTGATTCGGGATAGGCTTAAGACTGTCCAAAGTCGCCAAAATTCCTATGCAGACGTAAGGCGAAGGGATTTAGAGTTTGATGTGGATGACTTGGTGTTCTTGAAGGTGTCTCCCATGAAGAGAGTGATGCAGTTTGGAAAAAAGGAAAAGCTCAGTACTCGTTATGTTGGTCCATACCTTATTTTGAGGTGAGTAGGCAAGGTGGCTTATGAGTTGGAATTATATTCGAGTTGGAGTTCCATTCACCTGGTCTTTCATGTTTCGATGTTGAAAAAGTGTATGGGTGATCCTTCCTTGGTAGTCCCTTTGGAGGGTGTTGGTATTTTGGGTTCCTTATCGTATAAGGAAGTCCCGGTAGACATCTCGAATCGGTAAGTCCGTCGGTTGCGTACGAAGAACGTGGATTTGGTAAAGGTTCTATGGATAAACAAAAAGAATGAAAAAGCTAATTAGAAAGCCGAAGAGGACATTAAGTCCAAATACCCATTCTTGTTTCCCGCTTCAGAAAATCGTGCAAGAGGTATGTGTATTTCTTAGCATCTTTGTTTTCTAACTTTGTTAAAGAAAATTATGAATTACTTGGTATCTTTATTTTCTATCTTTGTTAAAGGTAAGAGTGGGTGTGTTTCTGTGTCAAATCATGCTAGTGAATGTCTTTTCCCATCATTCGGAGAATGTAACACCCCAATTTTTTTTTCCTTGAAAATTTCTGAAATTTTATCCTCATTGCCCAGACTACGACTCCTCCTTATGAGTCGTAGGGAGTCTTAATGAGTCATTAGACCCTAATCGTAACCTAATCAGTGTGTGTGGTTGCGTTTCTTGTCCTGATTACGAGTGGCTCCCAATGAGTCGTAAAGACTCTATATGAATCGCTTAGTACAAATCGTACGATGACTAGTGTGAGGTCTAAATAGTTTTGTCTTGGATACGAATTGAACCCTATTACTCGTAGGGTCACGATCCGAGTCGTATAGTGTGAGTCATAGGGTCAACAGTATGTGTGCCCTATGACACTATTTTGACTACGACTCATTGTAACGAGTCGTAAGACGTCTCAACTAGTCGTCATGAGACTCGTAATGACTGGCGATAATTTTTCATCTTTAAAGTTGAGGGAACTTTTGGATATTTTTCTCTTTTACCCACTTAGACCCCGCGTTCATAAAACACCTTTGGGGTATTATTTTAATACTTTAACAAATCAAAAACACTCTTTACTCTCTTAAATTCTTTCAAGCAAAACAAGTTAGGGTTTTTTCAAGGTTGAGCATCTAGGGTCAATTGAAGGTTTCTTCTTCATAATTGAGAATCCTTCAGGCATGTTACTGATAACGCTCAAACTACAGCTCTCGTAAGAGTGTAAGCGGTCGTTGTCAAATATATAACCCAACTGGGTTGGGTATCGATCCCACAGAGAATAGCCGGTCACTAAGTAAGCAAAGATTATTAGACTTTTGGTGCAAGTCTCGTAAAAGGGGGGATTTTGTAGCGTGCAATAATGTAACAAAATAGTAGAGTAAAAACGGAAAATAGCAAAGTAAAAAGGAAAGAATGTTCAGTAAGATGTTTAACCAATGAGAATTGAGAGTTGGGGTTATGTCCACCTTATGAGTTATACGTCTCTATTGGCTATGAGTTATGCGGAATTCAGACATGCATGTGCTTATAGAGAGTTGTATTTTATGGTAAATCCAGGCGTCTTTCGACCATCAAGGATTATTTCACTTTAACTCTTTCTAGCTTAAAGCATGTCTAACGGTACGAACTCTCCAAGAGGTTAATCTAGTTACGGCACTAACTTTTTAACAGGGGTTGGTGCCCTATTACCTTGACATTATCTCTTTTCTAGACATATAACTTTTCTTTCGAACAAGTTAATGCTATACTGGTGTATTCTATGCGTTTGCAACCACAAGAATTTGCATTAAGATGAAGAGAATAATGATATAAGCATCATACGAGTCACGAACTCACAAACTCATAGCAATAGATAGTATCTCATAAGGCTTTCATAGCCCCAACAGAGAATTTTAGCTATTCATGAGTGCGACGGAAATCACAATAGACTTTATCATTATACCAAAATAAAGATCTCACGTGTAGTAGGGTTTGGTATGGCGTTAGGCGTGAATTCCCTTTTAGAATAGCGGTTCTCTTGTTGTGGAAATTAAGAATTGAATAGATGAAGAGAATAAGAATTGAAAGTGTTGAATAAAAAGTAAAAGTATGAGAATTCGAATTGATGGAAGAATTAGAATGATTCGGAACTAGAAGTAGAATGAATAAAAATCTCTAGCAAAATAGGGTATTTATAACACCCATATCCTATTCCTACTAGGCTACTGCATTACTTAACCTAATCCTACTAGGTTAATGCATCATTATCCTAATCCTAATAAGTTACTGCTGATCCCCAAAGTCTTTGGAAATGCTGTTTTTGCCCGGGACAGATATTCCATGCGTCACTTTTTGTCCTTGGCGTCCAAGCTTTCCCTTCCTTCTTTCGTGAGGCTTCCTTGGGCGTCAAGTTATCCATAATATGCTGAAATCTACATCATTTATACCTGAAAACTTGCTAATCACGTTTGTTAGCTCACTTACAGGAAAAAGGACTAAAAGTGCATGAATTATATATTTTGTCCTCAAAACTTAGCTAAAATATGGGTAAATTATAGTACTTTAGGCGTGTAAATACGCCTATCATCAACACCCCACACTTAAAGCTTTGTTCGTCCTCGAACAATATATCATGTCCATATAAACATCTACTTAGGGTTTCACAGTAACAACACAAAATTTTCATCAAGACAGGCACGACAATTATTAACAAAGAGTAGTTTTCTGATCACTACTAGAAACAATTCAACCTCCAACATAGACTCGTGATGATGGTTAATTCATATCCACAAGTTAAGGCGCAAAGAATCATACAAGACTACCCAAAACTCATCAACCATGTGTGTCTCACATAAGATATTACCCATAATCACTCTCAAATATTGCATTTTTCAGAACATGGGTATAAGATTATCCTTGCTCTCACTCTCACAAAGAATTCATATGTTGCAACTGATGACCATAGGCTTGCCCTTAGTGTAATGTTCCACTAATATCAGAATGCTAAGCTTAGGATCAAATATGTCTTTTACAGGTTGTAATGTAGGCTAAGGGACGGGTAGGACTATTTTGGCCAGAAATAGTGACTATGTTCCTAAGCGCTTTAATACATCACATTATGCCATTAACACTCTCTTTTAATCAACCCTGCTACCTTTCTTTTATCTACCACCCCTTTTCACTTATTTTGCTATTCAAACATAACTATCTTTTTATTTAATCATAAACCCAACTATCTTTTTGTTTTTCTATTTCTTTTTTTTTTTTTCTCTTTTTTTTTTTTTTATAACACACCTCTATGATAGCCACTTTTTTTTTCATAACAAATTCAAGTACCATTACACTCTAAGGCATCACTCTCACCCAATTTCCTCTTATTTTGTCACATGATTTTACAATTTAAAGCGCTTAGGAATTTGGATCAAATTATGGTCTTGAAAAAAATGGATTAGGCTACATATGAGGCTGTCAAAGAAAATAGCTAATAGTCTCAAAGGGGGTTAACTAAGATAATGTCCACGGGTAGGTAAAAAGAAGGTAAACAATCACAGGCTACCAAAGAAATGCCTAAATCATCTCCTAAACTCACACTCTTTATTTCGCTTTACACACACACCAGGCAAGTTCTAGCATCAGTCACAACACAGAATATACTATAGCCTCACACACACAAGGCACATGGTTAACTTTATTGGGAGCAGTATAGACTCTTGAACCAATAGATGAATGAATTAAACCATACAAATATCACATAGTGAGTCACACTTGGAGCCTAAACGTCTCAATAGCAATGATTTTAGCACAAACTCTTGTCATAATACCATGCCGCCTATCAGAACAATTTCATGCAAAATCTCAAAAAATCTAAAAATATCAGAATGTTAAGCTTAAGATCAAATAGGTCTTTTATAGGTTGTAATGTAGGCTAAGGTTCGGGTAGGACTCTTTTGGCCAGAAATAGTGACTATGTTCCTAAGCGCTTTAATACATCACATTATGTCATTAACACTCTCTTTTAATCAACCCTGCTACCTTTCTTTCATCTATCACCCCTTTTCACCTATTTTGCCATTCAAGCATAACTATCTTTTTTTTTCATAAACACAATTTATCTTTTTGTTTTTCTATTTCTTTTTCTTTTCTCTTTCTCTTTTTTTTTTCTTTTTTTTTCTTTATAACACACCTCCATGATAGCCACTCTTTTTCATAACAAATTCAAGTACCAATATACTCTAAGGCATCACTCTCACCCAATTTCCTCTTATTTTGTCACATGACTTCACAACTTAAAGCACTTAGGAATTTGGATCAAATTATGGTCTTGAAAAAAAATGGATTAGGCTTACATATGAGGCTGTCAAAGAAAATAGCTAAAGGCTCAAAGGGGTTGACTAGGATAATGTCCACGGGTAGGTAAAACAAAGGTAAACAAGTATCGGTTGCCAAAGAAATGCCTAAATCATCTCCTAAACTCACACTCTTTATTTCGTTTTACACACACACCAGTCAAGTTCTAGCATCAGTCACAAACACAGAATATACTATCAGCTCACACACACAAGGCACATGGTCAACTTTATTGGGAGTATTATAGACTCTTGACCCTAACAGATGAATGAATTAAACCACACAATTATCACACAATGAGTCACACTTAGAGCCTAAACATCTCAATAGTAATGATTTTAGCACAAACTCTTGTTATAATACCATGCTGCCCCTCAGAACAATTTCATGCAAAGTTAAAATTTTTTTAAAAAATTTAACTACTAACAAACAAAACAAACAAACATAGATAGATGCAAATGCAGATAAAGAAGTAAAGCATACAAATACCAGCACCCCACACTTAGACGGGACACACTGCCCTCAGTGGATAAGAAGAACCTGGTTAGTCAGACTCCTCCTCTATGTCTGGGGTCATACCCCCTGCATCAGAATCATCATCAGAGTCATCGTTATCAGAGTTCTCTTCCACGTCGGAGTCTGGCATTCGTCGATCATCATCGGTTGGCATGTCGTCATCAAGAGATTCCTCAAAATATACACCTACTCCACACATCGCCCTCGCATGCTCATTCATTGGGTAGTCATAATCCAACTGTTGGAGCTCTGCAGCAGTTGGAACACGACCCCCGCTCATCATGGTAAACATCATCATGCCATATAAATGGCGGGAGAAGCTTTCGTCGCGAGCATGTCTTTCTGCAGTGGTTAGGTTGACGCCATGCATGGATTCAACATCTTTAACCTTTGTGAGGTCAACCTTCTTCGGGTTGTGTGGAAGCTTATGATCAGCCGGTTCCTCTTCGATGTCTTCCTTCCTCAATATTGCAATCAACAGGTTGCCAAAGCTGAAGTGTGTAACTACAAACGAGAATAAATGTAGGTAAAGAAGTACGCTACAGCATACAAATACCCTCACCCCACACTTAGACGGGACACACTGCCCTCAGTGGAAATAAGTAAGGAAAACCTGATTAGTCGGACTCCTTTTCTATGCTTGGGGTCAAACCCCTGCGTCAGAATCATCATCAGAGTCTTCATTACCAGAGTTGTCCTTCACATCGTCATTCGAGGTATTTGCAGAGAGGAGGATTTAGCTTGCTCTTTTCTTCCCCTTTTCTGACCTTTCTGTGAGGTGGACGCTTTTTCTTTTCCTGGTCGACCTTTTGGTGCCATTTTACCTGAGACTAAAATAAATTCATGCTAGCTCATCTCAGAAGATTTGATCGACAACCAGACAATAGTGGCACCACCCCACACTTAATTTGTTGACACAAACTAATTAAGTGAATGATGTGGATTACTCAGACTTCATCGACATACATTTAGGTGATATGTTCCAACAATATGTTCAGCGCAGTCATACTTTCATGTCATCTTATTATCCTTTTCAACTCTATTTCATGTAATCTTGACTATACTTTCATGTGTGGATTAATGCACCTTTTGAACAAGACTACTACATAGAGATCGTATCAAGTTATGGCATAGAAATAATCACAACATCTCATGCTTGTATTCAATCATGATCTTTATCTCGATAAATGAGTCATTCAAACATCCAAGCATTCAATTTTGAAGATTATACAATTGAATTCACCATGTCGACTCCACAAAAGTATGACAGTGTATAACAATCAAATACAAGTTGGAACAAAATCAAGAACACCCATACGTATTCTTTCACTCAACGAGATGTATCACAACAAATCAACCACATTCAAAACACCAATACTACTTCAAGATTTAACAATTCATTATAGGCGTAGTAGTGTAGTACTTACGGAATATAAAAGAAGAATAAAGAAGTACTTACTTGGTTGATGGCCTCGGAAGATGTTCTTGCAAAGTAAAAGAGCAAAAGGAAAATTTTTGAGAGATTTTGGAGAGGTAGGCTGCACCTAGGCTGAAGTTGCAATGCATTTTTGTTCTAAGACTAAGGTTCTATTTATAGGACAAGCTTGGGTCGGGTTTTGACCCATTTGGAATCGGATTTGGAGACGGCGGTGCCTTTTGCTTTGCCTATGCTTGGCATAGGCGGCGCCTTTTGCAAAGCATTGTTGAGCATAGGCGGCGCCTATGCCATGGCATTGTTAGGCATAGGCGGCGCCTATGCCATGGCACATGAGATTCAGAGACAAAATGCTTTTGCATAGGCGGCGCCTATGCTATAGCACACTTAGGCATGGGCGGCGCCTATGCTATGGCACACTAGATTCCGAGAGCTTAGGCCATAGTATAGGCCTTGCCTTGTTCGTGGCCTAGATTTACATAGGCCTTGCCTTGTTCTTTGCCTATATTTTCATAGGCAATGCCCAACCCATAGCCTTTTGCTTCTTCAATCCTAACTTACCACCTTGAACATGCAATTCTTCCAAATCAAGAGTTGAACTCAATCTCCCCCTTTACACCTCTTGCACCTACACTTACTCAAAAGCAACAAAAACGATTAGAACGATGGGTTGCCTCCCATCAAGCGCCTTAGTTTTGGTCGTGGCACGACTCTTCTTTTTTTGATTTTTATTTAACAAAAACAAAAACTTAGTAGAACGAAAGAAAGAATGAAAAACGATGGGTTGCCTCCCATCTAGCGCTTGATTTATTGTCGCGGAACGACATAGTTACCTCGAGTACTTAGACTTCGTCGAGGTAGATGGTGGCCATATAGTTTATCGAGTCAAGAGGACCGATATATGGTTTTACTCGTTGGCCATTCACCGTAAAGACAACACCATTATTGTCTTCTAGCTCAACTACTCCAGACGAGTAGACTTGGTTAACTTTGTACGGACCAGACCATTTGGACTTTAACTTACCTGGGAATAGCTTCAGTCTGGAATTGAAAAGAAGTACCATATCATTCTTTTGAAAGTTTCGTTGAACAATCCGCTGATCATGATACTTTTTCATCCGTTCCTTGTAGAGGTCTGATCTTTCATATGCATGTAGACGGAATTCATCCTTCTCATTCAGCTGCTCCAATCTCAGATTCATGGCATCATCCCAATTCAAATTAAGTTGCTTTAACGCCCACAATGCTTTATGCTCGAGCTCAATGGGCAAGTGACAAGCCTTCCCATAAACTAGTTGGTACGGGGACATGCCAATTGGCGTTTTGAATGCAGTCCTATAAGCCCATAGTGCATCGTCCAGCTTCCGAGACCAATCCTTCCTATTAGCATTTACAGTCTTAGCAAGGATTTGCTTGATCTCTCGATTGGAAACCTCTACCTGTCCACTAGTTTGTGGGTGATAAGGTGTGGCTACCTTATGTTGCTTGACACCATATTTGGCCAATACAGATTTGAACAGCTTGTTGCAAAAGTGAGATCCTCCATCGCTTATGATAGTACGTGGTACTCCAAAGCGAGAGAAGATATTTCTCTTTAAGAATGCTACAACACGCTTTCCTTCATTGTCCGCCAATGCTACTGCTTCGACCCATTTTGAAACATAATCTACAGCGACTAGGATGTATTTCATTCTAAACGAATTTACGAATGGGCCCATGAAATCAATACCCCATACATCAAATAGCTCAACTTCAAGCATTTTCGTCATGGGCATCTCATGGTGTTTCGAAATTGCGCCTTGTCTCTGACATTGGTCGCATCTTCTCACAAATTCGTAGTCATCTCTAAATATCAAAGTTCAATAGTATCCACTTTGCAATACCTTCCTTGTTGTCCGATTACCTGCGTGATATCCCCCAACTTGGGAAGTGTGACATGCCTCCAATATATTCGGCACCTCTACATGGGATATGCATCGCCTGATAACACCATTCGCGCATCGTCGAAACAAATATGGCTCATCCCAAAAGTAGTGTTTTACATCATGCATGAACTTTCTCTTTTGATGGAAGGATAGATTTGCAGGCATCACATTACTCACCACAAAATTCGCAAAGTCTGCATACCATGGTAACTCTTCCATTATTGTGGCTAAGATCTCTTCGTCAGGGAATGTGTCATCAATCTCAAGATCAGGCTGCGCTATATGCTCGTTCTTGAGTCTAGATAAATGATCAGCTACTTGGTTCTCACAACCTCTTCTATCTTTTACCTCGAAATCAAATTCTTGCAGCAACAATACCCATCGAATTAGCCTTGGTTTCGCATCCTTCTTTGTCATTAGATATCTCAGAGTTGCATGATCAGTATGAACTACCACTTTGGTTCCCAACAAATAAGCACAGAACTTTTCAAAAGCATACACAACCTCTAGAAGCTCTTGTTCTGTGACAGTATAGTTCTTCTGGGCTTTGTTCAGGACCTTGCTTGTGTAGTAGATTGGGTGGAATAACTTTTCCCTTATCTGGCCAAGTACAGAACCCAAAGCTACCCCGCTAGCATCACACATGACTTCAAACGGTAGAGACCAATCTGGTGCTACAATGATAGGAGCTTCAATTAGCTTCCCTTTGAGGCATTCGAATGCCCTCAAACAGTCTTCATTGAAGTCAAACCTTGCATCTTTCTCCAAAAGTTTGCATAATGGACTAGCAATTTTGGAGAAGTCTTTGATAAACCGCCGATAGAAACCTGCGTGATCGAGGAAACTACGAACTCCCTTTACTGAAATTGGGGGTGGTAGCTTCTCGATAACTTCAATTTTAGCTAGATCAACCTCAATTCCTTTTTCGGAGATTTTATGCCCAAGAACAATACCTTCTTTAACCATAAAGTGGAACTTCTCCCAGTTCAGCACTAGGTTGAATTCAACACATCTTTGTAACGCCATACTTAGGTTTGCCAAGCATGATTCAAACGACTCACCCACAACTGAAAAATCGTCCATGAACACCTCCAAGGTGTCTTCAACCATATCAGAAAAAATGGACATCATACAACGCTGAAAAGTGGCTGGTGCGTTACATAGCCCGAATGGCATGCGTTTGAAGGCAAATGTACCATATGGGCATGTGAACGTTGTCTTCTCTTGGTCTTCGGGGGCAATACAAATCTTATTATAGCCGGAATAACCATCTAAGAAACAGAACCATCCTTTCTCCGCTAATCGATCGAGCATTTGGTCCATGAATGGCATTGGGAAGTGGTCCTTAAGCGTCCATGAATTTAGCTTTTGGTAGTCCATGCATACTCTCCATCCTGTAACAGGTCTGAGTGGAATAAGCTTATTCTTTTCATTTGCAACTACCGTCATGCCTCCTTTCTTGGGAACACATTGTACCGGGCTCACCCATGTACTGTTAGATATTGGATACACAACCCCTGCATCTAACCACTTAATAATTTCTTTCTTCACCACTTCTTGCATAGGTGGATTGAGACGCCTTTGATGCTCAATAGTGGGTGTGAAATTTTCTTCAAGTTGAATCTTGTGTGTACAAATCCCAGGTGGAATACCAATGATGTCAGCGATGGTCCAACCAATGGCTCTTATATACTTTCGTAAAATAGCAATGAGAGCTGCAACTTGCTGCTCACCCAAATCTACTGCCACAATGACTGGGAGTGTGCTTCCGCTTCCTAAGAATGCATACTTTAAATGACTAGGCAACTCCTTCAACTCTAACGTGGGTGGCTCTTCAATAGATGGTTTAGATGGTGGTATGGGTCGATTTTTGAGATCAAGGTCCAGCTTCTTGGGAGCATGAGGATATGACCCAAATCCTGTTAGAGCACCAGTAGTTTCTTCATAGTTTTCAGCATCCTTGTGCTCAAAATTCATGAGCGCAACCGCCAATGGGTCGTCAATAATCTGCTCCTCTTCAGATAATTCTTTTTCATCATCAACATAAACATCAGCTACCGAGAATACGTTCATCTCTTTGGGGTGCTTCATTGATTTTCACACATCAAAGCAAACTACTTCGTCATTTATTCGGAATAAAAGCTCATTAGCTCTTAAATCAATAAGCACACTTCCTGTTGCAAGGAAAGGGCGCCCCAAGATTATGGGAACTTCTGAGTCTGCCTCACAATCCAAAATAACAAAGTCTGCTGGAAAGATGAATGAAGAAACCTTCACCAATACATCACATAGAATACCACTAGGTCATTTTACCGACCTATCCGCCATTGCGAGCCTCATGTTGGTTGGAGTAGGATCACCCAACCCCAAATTTTTGTAAATAGATAATGGCATCAAATTGATGCTGGCTCCTAAATCACATAATGCCTTGGCAAAATTCAAAGATCCAACGGTGCAAGGAATAGTGAAAGCACCGGGGTCGGCCTTCTTCTGAACTAGTGATCGGGTAGCAATTGCACTGCAATGATGAACAGTGTCTGTCAACTCATAGCTTGCTGCCCGCTTCTTTTTCAAAAGATCTTTCATAAATTTCGCATACCCAGGCATTTGTTCTAGTGCCTCCACCAACGGAACATTAATGGTCAGCTGTTTTAACATAGCCATGAATTTATTAAATTTGGTATCATCAGCTTTCTTCTTTAATCTTTGAGGAAAAAGAGGTGGTGGGAATGGAAGTGTTTTCTCCACGGCTTTCTTCTCCTCTTGCTTTCGTATTTCGGTAATTTCAGGCTGCAACCTACTAGGGGTGACGTCATGGACGTCTTGGTCAGCTTCTATGGCGTCATCATCTTCCTTATTTTCGGACACTTGCTTGCTATGGGATGAGTTTTCCAGCACCTTACCACTCCTGGTAGTAATAGTCATGCATGATCCGTCATTCCTTAGATTTTGCACAGTGTCGCTAGGTAAAGTGCCAGCCTTTCTTTGATTGAGTGCTGCTGAAAGTTGGCTCAATTGCTGCTCTATTTGTTTTATTGAAGTGGAATGTGAGTCAACCAATTGCTTCATTGAGGACAAATCATTTATTACCTCCGTTACTCCCGCGCTGGTTGCTTCCACTCCTTTCAACAGTTTAGCCATCATCTCTTCCATATTTCCAGAACCAGATGTAGTGGTGTCACGTCTTCCTGGGGGAACATACAAACCACTATTGTCATTCTTGTTCTTCCAACTACCTTGATCCTTGTTTCCAGATTTCTCATAGTAGTTCCAACCTTGGTTTCCTTGGGCATTGCCTCGGAAACCCCCTGATTATTCAAGTAGTTGGCTTCTTCCTCAAAATCAGATTCATCTCTTCCATGTGCTACAACGGCCTTAACTTTTTTGGTCTTCCCTGATAATAAATGCTTGGTAAGAAGATCCATCTGCATTTTCATGTGGGCTATATCTTGGTCACGTTCCTCTTGTCTTCGCCTCTGCTCTGCAGTCATGCCAATAGATATAGTAGAGCTTGCTACCTCAGAATCCCTGGTATGCCAAGCTCTACTCTGCTTTGTCATACGATCTAGCATATCACTTGCCTGAATAAAAGTGAGGTCCATGAATGATCCACCTGCAACATTATCAACCACTGGCTTAGTCACTGAGTTCAAAGCCCTGTATAATATCTCCATCAAGTGGATGTTGGTCATCTGATGATTTGGGCACCGCATAAGCTTCTTCTTGAACCTCTCCCATGTTTCGTGGAGAGCTTCAGTTGGAAGCTGTCGAAAATTACTGATCTCATCTCTCAACTGTGCTCTCTTGGATGGCGGAAAGAATCTTTCTAGGAAAGCGTCTTTCAATTGCCTCCAATTGGTGATAGAATCAGGAGTCAGCCCATTCAACCATAGAGTTGCCTCCCCAGATAGAGACAATGGAAATAAGAGCAGCCGAATTGCATTCTGTCCAACTCCTGGATTGTCGAATGACTTGTATGTAGAGATGAAGTTGATCAGGTGCATATTCGGATCATCGCCTGCGAGTCCACCAAATAAACCTTTGAGATGCAATAGCTGAATCATGGTGCTAGTGATATTTCACTTTGCTCCAGGTGCCAAGGGCGGAGGAATAATAGCTCCTGTGGCACCAGCTCCATCCAGATCATCATCATCATCATCAAAAAGAGCCTGCACAGCTCGGCGATCAGGTCTCATTCTAGCTTGACGATCTCTCCTGTGCATAGGTGCTGCCACTTCATCTGCACGCCGTGGATTCAGTAACTCATCATCACCCAGGTCCTCATCATCAGGATTTGTTGCCCGACCTGGGTTATTAATATTCTATTGATGCACTTGAGCAGCTGCCAGTGCGGCTAGTCTAGCTTGCTCCTGTTGAGCCGCCCTTCTGTCAATGTCACGTTGTGCATCCATTCTGCCAATAAGTTGCGGTTCAGGGTTTATGGGTAATAATGGTTGACCAGAACTTCAAGTATTTGGCATGCACTGAACAAAACCTGTAGAAAACAAAAACAACAACTAAAAGTAAAGTATGAGAATCTTTGACCAAAGGGTCTAGTAACTATCACAAACTTAGTTGACAACCGTATTCCCCGGCAGCGGCGCCAATTTTTGATAACGCTCAAGCTACAGCTCTCGTAAGAGTGTAAGCAGTCGTTGTCAAATATATAACCCAACTGGGTTGGGTATCGATCCCAAAGAGAATAGCCGGTCACTAAGTAAGCAAAGATTATTAGACTTTTGGTGCAAGTCTCGTAAAAGGGGGGATTTTGTAGCGTGCAATAATGTAACAAAATAGTAGAGTAAAAACGGAAAATAGCAAAGTAAAAAGGAAAGAATATTCAGTAAGATGTTTAACCAATGAGAATTGAGAGTTGGGGTTATGTCCACCTTATGAGTTATACGTCTCTATTGGCTATGAGTTATGCGGAATTCAGACATGCATGTGCTTATAGAGAGTTGTATTCTATGGTAAATCCAGGCGTCTTTTGACCATCAAGGATTATTTCACTTTAACTCTTTCGAGCTTAAAGCGTGTCTAACGGTACGAACTCTCCAAGAGGTTAATCCAGTTACGGCACTAACTTTTTAACAGGGGTTGGTGCCCTATTACCTTGACATTATCTCTTTTCCAGACATATAACTTTTCTTTCGAACAAGTTAATGCTATACTGGCGTATTCTATGTGTTTGCAACCACAAGAATTTGCATTAAGATGAAGAGAATAATGATATAAGCATCATACGAGTCACGAACTCACAAACTCATAGAAATAGATAGTATCTCATAAGGCTTCCATAACCCCAACAGAGAAGTTTAGCTATTCATGAGTGCGACGAAAATCACAATAGACTTTATCATTATACCAAAATAAAGATCTCACGTGTAGTAGGGTTTGGTATGGCGTTAGGCGTGAATTCCCTTTTAGAATAGCGGTTCTCTTGTTGTGGAAATTAAGAATTGAATAGATGAAGAGAATAAGAATTGAAAGTGTTGAATAAAAAGTAAAAGTATGAGAATTCGAATTGATGGAAGAATTAGAATGATTCGGAACTAGAAGTAGAATGAATAAAAATCTCTAGCAAAATAGGGTATTTATAACACCCATATCCTATTCCTACTAGGCTACTGCATTACTTAACCTAATCCTACTAGGTTAATGCATCATTATCCTAATCCTAATAAGTTACTGATGATCCCCAAAGTCTTTGGAAATGCTGTTTTTGCCTGGGACAGATATTCCATGCGTCACTTTTGGTCCTTGGCATCCAAGCTTTCCCTTCCTTCTTTCGTGAGGCTTCCTTGGGCGTCAAGTTATCCATAATATGCTGAAATCTGCATCATTTATACCTGAAAACTTGCTAATCACGTTTGTTAGCTCACTTACAGGAAAAAGGACTAAAAGTGCATGAATTATATATTTTGTCCTCAAAACTTAGCTAAAATATGGGTAAATTATAGTACTTTAGGCGTGTAAATACGCCTATCATCAGTTACTCTTCTCTATCTATTATTTTGTAATAGCATGTGTTTTAAACAGTTATTCATGAGGTTTTGATGTTGGTTTTGGAACATGGGTTGAGGGTTTTGAATGTTTATTTTTGAACAATGTTTTTCCATGATTTATATATGATTGTTCATGCTTTATTTATGGTTTTGAACTTGTGGGGTGAACGGGTATGGCGAATAAACTAGGGGATTGCGATTTTCCCAATTTGTGAATATTGATCCTTGAAGTAATAATGATCTGAACCCCATATTGTGAAATTGATTTTGAATATGAAAAGTATGCACAATGAACTACTCTTGAACTATTGTATAATGTGAAAAAACTAATGAAGCATAATGATTTTGACCTAAATCTTATGGGGTTGTGTAATTTTCAAGCTATTAAATAATTGAACCAAGGGTGTTGTGAATTTCCTCAAGTGATGATAATTGGTTTGGCATGTCGACGTTACCTTGCAAGTGTAGTTGGTACGATGATACCAATAGTGTATGCCTAAATGTGTATTATGGTTCAATGAATGAGAATGTGTAATAAATATTTTAATAGGGCTTAAAAGAAGGTTATGTAGCTGTGTCGTGAAAGTGGAGGTCCCGAGGGACCAACATCAGAAAAACCGCGCTAGCCGGCATGGGGGTCTAAATGATCGGGAGGTTCGAGTCCCTCTTATTATTATTGTATGATTGAGAGGTTCGAGTCCCCCTTATTATTATTATATGATTGGGAGGTTTGAGTCCCCCGTGTTATATAAATTGGTGCTTAAGTCGCCTTTAAATTATGCTGGGAGGTTCGAGTTCCCCATCAGGCATATGACATATGATTATCCTCTGGTTCATGCGGCTACATGCACTGGGGCCCTTTCATCTGGGGGAGAGCTGGGCCCATATAGCCCGTGGGTGCCTTGATTATAACTGTTATGCTACACAATTCAGGTTAAGACTTTAAAAGTTCATGCTAAGCCTTGCTCCCTATCCTAGTGATATATATATATATATATATATATATATATATATATATATGTACTTACATTTGATGATGTACATTGAATCGACTGGTTTTAAATGATTACTTATCCCTGAGTTACATGCTAGTGCTCAACCCACTAACTGTCTTCGGACACTGTAACCCCACATGATGCAGGAATCGAAGATATCTCTACTTTTTCTCCATAATGTTATGTGGATCGGCTCAGTTCGTCAGGTGTTGGTGGTGAAGTGGTGAGATTTTATTCTCCAGAAGACTTGGTTATTTCATCAATTTTCTTTCATAGCCTAGAATTGAAAAGTTTACATTATCATTAACATTGTCAGTGTCAGAGTCAGGGATATGTCCCGATACTTTATTGATTTTGATTTTGTTAGAAGGCTTTGTGGATCTTACTATAGACTTGGGTGGTGTTGGTTGCTTATTTTTGGTCGGTTACTGGTTACAGACATGTCTTAAATTTTTTGAGCTTACCTTATGCTATCTTGCAACGTTGGGGGTATTGTACTCTGTTTGGCTTGGTGCAAAAGGTGATCTACGGTCCTTGTTGGACTTGAGATACCTATCACGGCCACGTCCTAGTTCGGGTCATGACACATTGTGATAGAGCAATTGAATCATAGACCGCACATTTATATTTTTAAATGAAAATTATTTGGTTCCTGACCCTAAACTAACAGTAATAGGGGAGCTTGTTGGTTTGATGCATACAAATGCTGCTATATTTTAAATAGCACATGTCATATCAATTTTTTTTGAGAGACTTGTTCTCATAACCAACAGTATAGCTATAATTGGAGGCCTACAATTTTTGCTAAACCAATCAACATTTTAAACATAATTTTAGTTTGGAATCGTGCTCATAATTTAATAATTTGAGAAAATAACCTTGCAAAAATCAAATTGTAAGTTAATAGAAAAACACTTGTGACCATTTTATAGATGCATTTATTAAACTATATAATAGTAACCGATCCACATGGCTGGTGAACATGTCTATATTCACCTTTTTATATGTTTCAAAAATTAGGAGATACAATCTTAACCTTAGTTGGTACAATGATCAATTCATTGTGAGAACAAGCAGCACAAAAGACTTTGTGAAGAACTTTAAATTTCTTCATTGTATAACCGCATGAATTCTCAATTATTTTTGCATTACATTTGAACTAGAATGGTCAATCGTCATGCCAACTGATATTTATTTTAATAATTTTTTAATTTACTAGCGCATGTGATTCCGTCATCATACTCATATTTGTGTATTACAATAAGAGAAAAAGGAGAATAAAATTTTACGTAAATATTTATAACTCTCTTTAATTTTAATATGAAGATATAATATCTTTCCGTTATTTATAGTCTCGATCAGGGGTGGATCTATTAAGGCTCGTGATGTGCTCCGCCATCCGCAAATTTTGACGAAAGCGCTCTTTCTCTCTCTCTCTCTCTCTCTCTCTCTCTATATATATATATATATATATATAAAGGTCATTTGCCACTAGCGCCGCAGACCAAAAGTGGTCTGCGGCGCCAGTGGCAAATGACCTTTAGTTCCACCCAAGGGGTACGGGTACGAAATTCATTGACAACTTAATTTTGAAAAGTTTCATTAATGTTATGTTCCTTCTTTACTTTTCTTTTATTTCTTATTAATTTAGTTAATTGGTGCGATGGAGTATTTTTGTTCTCTTTCTCTCTCTGATGTACTTTCTTTTATTTCCTATTAATTCAGTTTTTAGTGCGATAGAGTATTTTTGTTCTCTTTCTCTCTCATAAACTGAAAAAAAATGTTGTCCAACACTTCTTGCTTCTTCTCTCGTCCTTCACTTCGAGGAATTTCTTTGTCAGTTACCATCGCAGCCTCATTACTCTATTGCTTTCTCAATGCCCACAACCCTTTGTAACTTCGAAAGATTTTTTTGCTTTCACTTTTAAAATTAAAAAAAGCTGACACAATCAAAATTTAAGGGGGTTCAAAATAGAAAGAAATAAACACATGAACTAGTTGAAGGAAGTTCAATATTTACTATATGTATATAAAAATAATTTGAATCATGTATAAATAGTATAGTTTTTTACCGAAGGGGTTCTAATTCCTTGGCCATTAGTTGGCGTGCATCTGAGATTTGAAGTCTCCGGTTAATTTGGTCGATAAGTCTACTTGGCACCCGAAGACTCCGAATTCTGGATCAGTCTCTAATCTCAATATAATTCATTTTGGTGAATGCCTTTGAAATTTAACAAATTTTTTTAGACTTACTGCAATCTCAATATTATGAACAATTTCATTCCTCTGGATAGAAACACTTAAGTTTTTTTGGAGCTCTCAATTAATTTTGTGTATTACCATATATCTCACACAATATTCATATGGTGAAAATCTCCTTCAAGATAAAAATCATGTAATTACGGTCATGATCTTAAAATATTATATAGGCAAGACTTGTTTCTTGCTTTTATCCTTTGGTAATTCATTATAAACATACCAAAATATTTATGACATACTAAAAGTACACAATCAATATTATTTATGTCAAAATAATTTTTTATTTTATTTTTTCTCAAATCTCCCGTAGAGGTGAGATGTGAAACTTATCCAATCATGAATGAGCATGTCTTTAGTCATTTGTCAAGATGAGCATGTCTTTAGTCATTTATCATAGCTTGACAAATTCACTTTCAATAATGGTCAAGCATCAATGATACTTATCACAAGTCTCATTCTTTTTAAGGAATGAACTATAATAGTATGTACTTGTTTCACAAAATTCTCATTTGAAGCTCATTGGCATGCCTTGAAATTTATCATATTTGCATGACACGCCTCAACATTACTTTGAAAGGTCAAGTTCACCTTCACTTTATATTCCTTTATTTTGATGAAGGATTTATAAAACTTACAAAATTAGGTCGCACAACAATCACGTACCCAATGATCTTTCGTACTATGTCCATTAATGACGAAAATTACCTTCACCTTTTGAAGGATCATTTGAGAACTCATTATGTTCTTTGAAGAATTTTCTAATTCCTTAATATATATTTAATAATATTCAATGTGTACATCTTTGGGATAGCAAAATTCATTCATGCCAATCTATGAACATTTTTGTACTAATAAACTCCAAGTTTACCATGGCATATGATTTTTACTTAGTAAATTTCAGATTTACTATAATATGAATAAATTTTTCGACTATTTTAGAGTATATTTTAGAACTCGAAACCAAAATAAGACAAGAAATAAATAAAGTGACCAAAACAGACCACCTATTTAATAAGTTACCAAAATAGGCTAAACGTAATAAATTATTATGTTTTATAGTTTTTTGTTCACAGTCAACTAACGAGGGTGAACAGTAAATTTTTTTTTGTAAAACGTAATAAATTATTACGTTTTACAAAAAGTTTTATAAAACATAAATTTTACACATAGATCAAAAAAATAATGTGTTGTCCCATCATAGTCAAATCAATACAATTTCTGTAAAATATAATAAATTATTACGTTTTACTTTCTCTGTTTAAAAAAGAATGACCTAATTTGACTTGACACGGAGTTTTAAAAAATAAAGAAGACTTTTGATTCTTGTGTTCCTAAATTAAAATTGTGTCAAATGTACCAAAATGGCTTTCAATCTTATGGTCTTAAGCATGCCATATGTCAAGTTGAAATTAAAGTATTGTAAAAAAAAGAAAGAGGTCATTCATTTTGAAACAAACTAAAAAGGAAAGTAGATCATTCTTTTTTAAATAGAGAGAGTACAATACTTTTTGTAAAACATAATAATTTATTATGTTTTACAAAAAGAATTGTAAATCATAATAATTTGTTACGAATTATATCAATAACTCCACCTACCCGTCCCATCATTTACTTACTTTATTGTCCCATCAGCTGGAGTTACCCCCACAAAATTGTGTTCTCATTCCAATTTTGCTTAAGAAAAACGTGTATTGTCCCATCAACTTTTAGTCAAATCATAAAATTTTTGTACTCTTTCATTTTATTTTAGTTGGTCTTCTTTTTAAAATATTTGTTTTAATTTAGTTGTCCTTTTAATGAAATCAAGAGAATTTTAATATGTTCTTCCAATAATATCCTTATCATTAAATGACTAAGCAAATTGTATAACTCAAATTTATATTTTCAAAGCATAACTAATAAGACTAATTTGGTAAAATCGACTCCTAATAAATAAATTTTTTTAATGAGTGTGTCAAGTCCATGGGGTCAATTAATACCAAACGGAGGGAGTAAAACGTAAATAAATTTTTTTGTAAAACGTAATAATTTATTACATTTTACAGAAATTGTATTGATTTGACTATGATGGGACAACACACTATTTTTTTATCTACGTGTAAAACGTAATTAATTATTACGTTTTATAAAGATTTTTGTAAAACATAATAATTTATTACGTTTTATGAAACTTTTTATAAAACGTAATAATTTATTACGTTTTACAAAAAGTTTTTTGTTGTTCACCTCCGTTAGTTGACCGTTAAAAAAAGTATAAAAAATAATAATTTATCACGTTTAGCCTATTTTGGTAACTTATTAAATATGTGACCTATTTTGGTCACTTTGTTTATTTCTTGGTTTAGTTTGGTTCCGAGTTCGTATATTTCATTATCTTTCTTTTCAATTATTTCATCTCTTCTGGAGGTGTTATTCATCCCAGGGAATGAATATGTAGTTTTGGCAATTAAAATTCTCATTCTCCAAGAATAAAATATGATCGCGCCTTAAGCCTATCAATTATGATATCTTAGAATCTATTTCAACATATGCTCCTTCATGAACAAATTGAGGCATACATATAATATAACGAAAATTTTTGTGCTTTTCTACGACCACATTCATATTCATAAATTCAATCGCATGTCTTCTTCCATACAAATCATGCACCACTATCACCTTCACTTCAGAGAATGGAGCATATTCATTGGGACATACTTCATGACTTTTCACCAAAAAATTTTCTTAGTCATCATTATAGCATCAATATGATGCATTGAGATTCAAACTCAACGTCTTATCCTAATAGAAGACATATTAGACCATAGATAAATGGGACTTGTACTCAATATCTTATCGTCATGGTGCACCAGGACTCTAACTCATTGTCTTATCTTTTTTGAGTTATGGAACTTGAATTTACCGCCTTACCCATAAATACATATTGAACCAAAGTATAACAGAACTCACCCTTGAGCCTTCAAAAAATATTATCAAAAGAAAATTAAACATGAAAATCAAATGTTTGGGATTCGCTTGCGTACATCTGTTTTAGTAGACAGTAACTTACGTTAAGACAATGAAAGAGATTTTCTCACCATTCTAATCAAACTTATAATACCAATTTCAATAGTATTAGATCTAACACTTACACATTATACTATTAACTTTAACAAGAAAAATAAAAATATGCCAACCAAACTTTGTCCAATGGCATACTAATTAAGAAGGAATATATATTAACCATATATATAAGCCAAAAACAAGAGGGCCAACACTACACAAGTCAATTGTACTAAAAGAAATAAAGATTGTACTACAAATTTGGGTCCATTTAATGGGTAATTGAACAGCTGTAAACTTCATTCAATATGTCCCTAATACGTGTACCGTATTTGTGAAAACAGGTGTAGTATTCATTTATATTAAAATTTTCTCTCTCTCTCTTGGATATTTACCTAAATCTTTTCACCTTCTCCTCTATTTTTTCTCTCGATTTGTACTACATTTTTTAGTTTAGAAAAGCTTTCGGCTATATTTCTTCATCTAATGCATCAATTTATTGATAATGAGACTTTGATGGTATCTGTGATTGTTAGTTCTTGGAGTTTAGCACAGGTATTTGTTAACCACATCTTCTACTTCAATCAGCCACCACAATATTTTAATTAGCTTTTACAATTCTTAAAAAGGTAAAATATGCATGCAATCCATTTACAAAATTTGATTCTCTAAAATTTTTGTGGATATTTATTTTGAACTATAATTTCCTGTTGGATACTCTATATGCATGCTATGTTGGTACATTATTTTCAAACTGATGCATATGTGGTGTTTGATAATATTTCTGAAACAATTAACTGCTTAGCAGTTCCTTCAATGTCCTAGCAAAAAATTCACTCTAGCACTGCTTCTCTCAAGATCTTTCAGAAATAAGTACTTTTATTTTGGGGATCTTTCTTCTTTTATTTGAATTTTTCTTTCATATGTAATCCATCTTGGATTGATCATCAATTTCATCGTTTCTGTTTTTTTGTCTGTGATTTTCTATTATGATTTCCTCCTGTTACAACGGGAGAGAAGGAAACATACTGATTTACCCAACTTATAATTTGAGGATTTATTTGTTTATGCATCTATGTGTTGCACTGACTTGCACTTATCTGACCCAGTTTTCTCTTTCTTGTACCTTTTTTTTAAGGTCAAGAACAATTTTTTTCTCATAGAACAACAGTGAACTATACAACAAAAATAAAACTCCACCTGTAGCCGTTTGTAAATATAGATTATGTATGTACAAATTGGGTTTCGTACTATTCTTATTTGCTTAGAGAAAATTTAATGTGTTTGCATATTGTATAAAAAATAATTTGAGATGAGTAAGTATCATCCCAATGTTAATTTCACGAGAGTGATTTGAAAAAGACTAACATACCGGCAGACTGAATACAACTATCTCAAACCAAATGTAATTTGATGGAAGGCATGCAAGAAAATATTTTAAATGCTCATGGCATTTGTATTCCTAACATCTGGGAATTTAGTTCTCTTCTATTATTTTCTAGAATGATTTTACAGTTTTCCCTTTTCTTATAAGCCCAACATTTATTTACAGTTCATCTGTAAGTGCATTGTGACTTATGCAAAGTGGTGACAGAGAAGTAACTCTTAAATATGTCAAGAAGTGTTGGGTCTTTTATTGCTTCATATATCTTTTACGGATATGATATGCCATTATGTAAGTGCATGTTCTCTGTAACGACCCGAGACTACCCCAAGTCGTCACACGATACTTGGAACCACAAGTGATCCCAAGCTAACTCATGTGAACAGGTATATTGTTAAGCAACTGAATTATAATAAAATAAATAACAAGTTCTGCTGTGCGGAAACATAATCATGACATAATCTGAATAAATACATTACTGATAAAGTTTACAATCTGTAAAACTGAAGGAAGAACTGAAATTTTCTTGACTGACTCTGACTGACATCTATGAAGCCTCTACTATACTGACTATAGATAGTTGGGACATGCCTCCAACTACCACTAATCAATACACATGAAAAATAAATAAACTATACATGAACTAAAACTGTCTGGAGGTCCCGAAGTAGGAGAATTCATCACCTGCTGGCTGGAATCTACAACTGTCTGATCGTGATGTGCGTGCTACATATAGTAGCTACATTATGAAACAATGTAGCCACACAAATGTATATGTGGATCAGTACTTCTGGAATGTACTGAGTGTGCAGGGGTGAATGCAATAAGTAAAATTAATTTCATACGTAATCATAAAACATGCATGCTAAGTGTAAGTAGACTCACCAATAGGCTGGAATAAACTAAAAACTAAAATATCTTAAAGAATGAGTGACAAACATTCTCTGTTAAGATGGTGAATCTCTACACTTAGTTTCTGTAAACTTTACTTTAATGATATAAATATAACTGAAGCTGGGATATGGTAGAACATGGATACTGTATGAATACCGAGTCTTTAACTACGTGATAGAGATTGAAATAAATCGAGAATCTGAATATACAACCACACTGAGCATGAATGCATAAACATACTATCTTATCTGATTAATTGAATGACTGATTGCTAAATATTGGTCATGTAAGTTTGAACTGCACTTAGTCTAAAAAACTAGACTGAAACTATAGAGTATTATACATATAAGGTAAGGACTGATTGAGTAACATGAGATAACTGAGAATGAATTTGTGAAAACTGTATTATCTGAGAATGTAAGACCAAATGTATAACATTATTCTGAAATAGTCTGTAAACTGAGGTACTGAAATACTGATAACTGAATAGCTGATAATTGTATGCTATGGTCAAGCAAACCTGAAATTGAACTAAGTTCTGAACTGAATACGGAACTGAGACTGTAACTGAAACTGTAACTGAGACTGTAACTAAGATTTTACTGAAGCTGAGTATTGAGTTCTGATAACTGAGTAACTGATATCTAAGACTACTAATAACTGGGTGACTATTTCTGACAGTCCTGATTCTGTAGAACAGAACTGAGTTCTATACTGAGACTAAAACTAAAATCGTGGGAGGTATAATCTAATTGACATGCCCTAATCTGAGCTAATTGGGGTCCAATCTATAACTCCAATTAGAAGGGTGTCAGTACCATGCCACAGATACTAACACTGGCTGTGTGGATCCACTAAACTGGTATCCCGAAGGACTAAGGAGTAACCCTATACTGAAAAGAAACTCATGAGATATGTGTCAACCCTAAACTGGCAGGAAGACATCTCAAACCTACGCTGGCTACGTAGTTCTGTAATTCAGGGATTGCTACTAAGGGTCAAACCCTCTTCTGGCAGGAATGCTCCCATCCCTGGGTTCGCTCGATGCTTAATCCCATTCTCAACTGAATGAAACTAGAGTATTAATGGGTGCATGCACTGATAACTGATAAACTCAGGTCATGGTATTCTGAAAATAACAGTACATACAGATTCTGAGGTAATTATTAACTATTAAACTGATACTGGGACTGAAACTGGACTGTACTAGGCTTGACTAAACCCATACTGATTCTGTTGACTGATCGAACTATTTTGAGTTCACTGAGTTCTATTAACTGACTGAGTACTGCTATTCTTTCTCCTTTACTGGGACTATTCTATATCTACTGCAACTAAGTAAACAACTAGATTTTGGGTAATAAATACCCATAGGACTCGATAGCATAAATGCTAAAACCTAGCAATTCTTCAAAGCATAGCCATAGTCAATTATTCACAATTCATTCACTGAGACACTTTATCAAACACTTGGAGGTTATGGACTTATACATGAATGAGAACACATGGTAACATGTCATGATTACCCTATTCAATTCACATGGGCATTCTATCAAGCACACAGAGATTAATACTTTAACCTGGGGCAATTCGCCAAACACATGGGGATCATGAACTTGGACATGGAAATATCTTAAACATGGGAGCATAGCATGATTTCATAACTAAAATCATGAATTGGGGAATTCACATGTAATTCGCTTGAAATAGGACACGGGTGTTTCATCAAAACATGTAAAGTTCATAGCTTGAACGTAAGAATGTCTTAAATATGTGGGAACAATAGATTTACATGGAAAAATTCATAACTTGGGGATTCATCTTGAAATTGACTTAACATGATATGAGAATTTCATCAAACATGTGGAAGGCATGAATTTAAAAGATGAAAATATTGCTAAACATCATGAATTTAGGATCTATCATGGAATTTACTTGAATAAAGCATGGAAAATTCAAATTCATAGCATGAAGAATGAGAAAAGACATATTCCCCCCTGAACTTGTCCTCCCAACTCACTTTTGCACTTAAACTTAACTTCCGTTTATTTATCCCCCTTAACATCTTTAAAGTGAATTATTTCAACCCCTTAACAGCCTAACCCTAGTCAAGGCTGGGTATTGTTAAGCACGCGCCCTTTGATTGGTTGATGTTATAACCCGACCCTTTCTCGTTTATAACCCGACCCACTCTAATCAAATACCCAAAAACCTAAAAAAATAACCTATTTCAGTTTTTTCTCTCTCTAAAACCTCTTTATTTCAGCTGATTTCACTCAATTTCAGTAGATTTCACTTCAAATTAAGTTATTTTTGTGGCTTTTTATGAAATTCATGGTTGCTCCGTGACGAAATTTGACTAGTCAGGTAATTATTAGGGTTGTTTTACTTTGATATTAGGATTTTTATCATGAATAATTCTAAGCTGCTATTTTTTTTATTTTTCTTCAGATTAACCATGGATTTTGTGTATGTTACATTGAGGTTTCACCATAGAGAAAAATTACAACAAAAACCAAGTATTAAGTATCATGGAGGTACTGTTACTGACTGTTTCAATGTGGATGTAGACAGACTTTCTTACTTTGAATTTATTGATATCGTGAAGAAAATTGGGTATAATTGTTCCTCGTGTATTGTTTATCTCAGACCTCCCAAAAGAAAAAAATTAGTAGTAGTAACATGTGATAGGGATATTTTGGGTATTTTACCTCTACTTAGAAATGGAGATGTTATTGAGTTATATTTGACACATTTAGTTGATGTGGCAGATGTGGTCCCATTTATTGAATATGACTCCCATGTGGGAGGAGAATCTTATCCTGGTTTTGATAAAGAGTTAAGTGAAGACTTAGGGGACTGTGATGATTTAGGGTTTGAAGAGGACTTTGTAGAAGCTGCAATACCTCATGAACCTATTTTTACTAAAAACTTGAGTGGTTGTGGTACTGCAGATAGGGGTGAAGACCTAGGTGGTGGTGATGATATTTTTTCTATTGGTAAGGACTTAGGTGGTTGTGGTGGTGGTATTTTTGCTATTAGTGGGGGTTGGATGATAGTGGTGTTGCTGCTAGGGATGAGAACCTAGGTGGGGGTGGTAGTGATTTTTTTGCTAGTAGTGGGGACTTTGGTGATGTTGATGTTGCTGCTAGGGGTGAGGACTTAGGTGGTGGTGGTGTTTTTACTATTGGTGGGGACTTGGGTAATGGTGGTGGTGCTGCTAGGGATCAGTACTTAACTGGTTGTGGCAGTGATTTTTTTGTAGCTGGTGGGGACTTTGGTGCTAATAGTGTTGCTGCTAGGGGTGAGGACTTAGGTGGTGGTGGTGGTAGTGGTAGGAGTGATGATTTGGGTAGTGTAAATGGTGTTTCTGTTACTGGTGAGAATTTAGGTGGTGTTTCTGTTACTGGTGAGAATTTAGGTGGTGTTTCTGCTGGTATTAATCAAAATTTAGGTGACACTGCTTTTGTTACTGCAGCAGATGTCCCAGACATTCCATCAGATTGGGAAAGTGAAAGTGATAAAAATGAAAAATCAGATTATTATGATTTCTTTGATGAAGGTGAAGATGATAAGTATGGTAGTGATGTTCATGAGGAGGTAAGGATTCTGAGGGAACAAAAGAGGGATGCCAAAAAGAAGAGATCTGATGAAACCAAAAAGAGAAAAAAAAAAGCCTAGAGCAAGAAGTGTTAGCTTAGGTAAAAAGGGAGTGGATGCGGGATATGATGCGATTTTATCCAAGAAGAAAAATAGTCTAGAGGGCAAGATAGCTGGAGATGAGCCATATATTAATTCAGATGATGAGGTAAGTTTTGAAATAGATTCTGATCAGGATATTTATGGGGATGCTGAGGTTGAACAACCTGCTAGAAGAGAAGGAAAAACAAGGAGAGCAAAAAGAAATTATAAGAGGATTATGTTTGATCCTACTTGTAAATTAATAGTTTAGGAGCTTGGACTTTGTTTTGCAAATGTTGGAGAGTTTAGAAAAGCTCTTACTAGATATGCTATTCAAGAACATGTAGAGCTAAATAAGTTTGTGAATGAATATAAAAGGGTTAAAGTAAAGTGTGTAGATGGTTGTCCATGGTTGTTATTTGCAAACATTGATTCTAGGACTACAGATTTTCTAATTAAGAAGTACATTCCAGTCCACAAGTGTAATGCCACAACAAAGAATAAATTGGTGAATTCTAAGTACTTGGCAGAAAGGTACATGGACAAAATAACATCAGAACTTGGAATTAGAGTTTTTCAGATTCAAGAGTTAGTAAAAAATGATTTGGAGGTATATATAGGGAGGACTGTAGCAAGAAAAGCTAGAAACATTGTGTTGCAGCAAATTATGGGTGATCATGTGAAGGAGTTCAAAAGAATTTTGGATTATAGGGATGAGCTTTCAAAGACCAATCCAGGTAGTACATGTGTAGTGAGGCTTAGTGAAGAAACTTTTGAAGGTGGAAGAAAATAGTTCCAATCTTTTTACATATGTTTTGATGCTTTCAAAGCTGGTGCCAGGAGATGTATTGGGTTTGATGGTTGTTTTTTGAAAGGTATTTGTAAGGGTCAATTACTTATGACTGTTTGTAAGGATGGGAATAACCAGATGCTACCACTAGCTTGGGCAGTGGTTGAAGTTGAAAACAAATTCACTTGGAGATGGTTTGTTAGACTTCTGAAAAATGATCTTGAGCTGGGAGATGGGTCTAAAGTGACTACTATTACTGGTATGCAGAAGGTAACCTCATATATTTTCTCTTATTCATTTTCTGAATTTTTTTTGGGACCTATTTTATACTTATGTCAACTGAAATATTTTATTTTGTTTAAGGGTCTTAACAGTATAATTTCAGATTTACTGCCAAATGCAGAGCAAAGAATGTGTGCTAGCTATGTTCTAGCCAACTGGTCTAAGGATTTGAGAGGTATTAAAAGAAGAAACTATTTTTGGAAGTGTGCCAAATCTACATATGAGCAAGAATTGAGAAGAAATTTGGATCATATGGAGATGTTAGGAGATAAAATTTGTGGAGATCTTCTGTGGTACAACATAGAAAGGTGGTCTAAGGTTTACTTCAAATATCACAGTTATTGTGATAGTGTTGACAATAACATGGATAAAATCTTCAACTTATGGATACTAGGGAAAAGATACAAGACTATCATATCAATGCTTGAGGAAATAAGGGTTAAGGTGATGAGAAGAATAGGACAGTTGAGACAGTTTTTTGAAACATGGATTACTGATATTTCTCCTATGGCACTAAAAGTGTTGCAAGAGAACACATCAAAAACAATGAAGTGTACTTTTGAGTGGAATGGTGAATTTGGTTTTGAAGTTAAGGATAGATGGAGAAATACTTTAATAGTGAATTTGAGGGATAATACTTGTACATGTAGGTCTTGGATGTTAAAAGGTATACCTTGTTGTCATGCCATAGCTGTACTACACTTTAGAAGGCTAGAACCCATTAACTATGTTGCATATTGGTATACTAAGGAAACTTACCTCAAGACTTATAGTTACTTCATTCAGCCTGTTACTGGTATAAAAATATGGCCCAAGTCAAGCAATATTTCTGTTATACCACCTACAATAAGAAAGCTTCCAGGAAGACCCAGTAAATCTAGAAAAAAAGAGCAGAATGAAAACAAGACTTGAAAGTTATCAAAGAGGGGTGTTGAGATAACCTGCATCAGATGTCACAACAAGGGTCATAATAAAAGGAGTTGTCCATTGAATTCAAGTTCCACTAGAACTAGTGTGGCTTCTTCTTCAGCAACACCAAGCACAAGTAAAAGAAGAGGAAGACCAAAAGGATCTTCAAAGGTAATATTTGACTTGTAATTTACTAGTATTTTAATTCTCTTTTATTTGCTTTAATTTTTTTCTCTCATTATATTTTTTTCTTATGTATTGTAGGCTGCTGAAGCAGCAGTAGCTACTGGTAGAGGAAAAGAATCACCTGCAGCAACTGCTGCTACTGTGGGTGTTGATAGAGGAAAAGAGACTGCAACTTGTGCTGTTGATAGAGCTATTGGTAGAGGTAGAGAAACTGGTGTTCCTGTTGTTGGTGGAGCTGGTAGAGGTAGAGGAGCTGGTGCTACAGTTTTTTGTGGAGCTGGTAGAGGCAGAGGAGCTGGTGCTGCAGTTGTTGGTGAAACTGGTAGAGGTAGAGGAGCTGGTGCTGCAGTTGTTGGTGGAACTGGTAGAGGTAGAGGAGCTGGTGCTGCAGTTGTTGGTGGAGTTGGTAGAGATAGAGGAATTGGTGCTGCAGTTATTTGTGGAGCAGGTAGAGGTAGAGAAGCTGGTGCTGTAGTTGTGGGTGAAATTGGTAGAGGTAGAGGAGCTGGTGCTAATGATTGTCTGGTACATCAAGAGGAGATGGTGTCACTGGTGCTAGCAAAGGTAGAGGTATAACTTATAAAAGACCTAGGATGGTTGGAATGGGGGTGCTTCATACAGAGAGTGGTTTTAAAGTCCTCAATGTAAGTTAAAATTTCTTGATTATGTTTGTCTCATTTAAAGTAAACCTTTTTCAAGTCTTTAGTTAAATTTGTTCTCTTTTATTTTTATCATCCTAGAATGCCTATGAACTCCACCATAGTGACTGGAAATCTTGGACATCACAAACCAACCTCAGGTGTGAAATGGAAAGGAAAGAAAAATGTGACCCAACAAGGACTTGAAGACATAAGAGCACAAAAAAGGATGAGGACAAGGTCAAATGTTGCTAAACTGAATAATCTAAGCCAAACAAGTTCAACAACCTTCCAGTAGAAGCCTGATTATGTTTTTCTCTTTCTGTATTGATGGTGTGTAACGAAACAGTAGTGATTTTAACTAAGCTAGTAGTTCAGTTGTGGTGACTTCAACTATGCAGCTGTGACTGCACTAATTTTACATGTTTTGAAAACAATGATGCAGTAGTGACTGTATTTTGGCTAATGTTTCTGTTAAAATATCAGCAGCTGTGACTGCATTTTTTTAGCTAATGTTTCTCTTGAAATATCAGCAGTCGTGACTGCATTTTTTTGGCTAATGTTTCTGTAGAAATATCAGCAGTTGTTACTGCATTTATAATGTGTTATGCCTACAGTATTTGGACATTTTGCAACTTCAAATTGCAATTTTTTGCCTGCACTTATTTTTTGGGTACTAAATGATTCAAATGCAATCAATTTAACTATAAATACTCAAAAAAATGCAAAAGAAGTAAGATGCACCATTACAAAAGATAAACAAACATGATTCACTTCATCTAGCAACCTTTCTTTTCTTCATATATATAAGAGAATCCAAAAACAAAAGAAGTTGCACTACTCTAACACAATAATTTGCAACACATCATATAACAATAACCTAGTGCTAAGGTAACCTCATTGAACCATTTTTCATATAGAGCATCCCAACCAAATAGATTAAAGCTATTACTAATATACAACAAAAAAATACAACAAAGAAGTGAGTATTGTTTCTAGTCCTTCCTTCAGCTATTCATCTCCAATTCTTTTCTTTCTCCTTGATTTTTTGAATCTCTTCTTCCAATTTCTCCAATTTCATATTAATCCCATTATTATCGTGTTTTGATTCTTTAGGCTTGTCAACTTCTTCTGAATTTTCCTTGATTGATTTTCTCAATCCAATCAATTTCTCAACTTCATTGAAAAGACAAGATTCAACTACATTCTCGAGCTCACCTAGTTTTTCAATTAGTTTAGAAATCACATATTTGGACCTCGGATCAATGTCTTCTAAATCCCTCCAACGCCAAAAATCGCAAGATCTTGGACCCTTCAATGGTGACAAATAAAGAATATATTAACCTCATTTCTCTTAATCAATTCTATCAAAATAACAAGAGAAATTGAAAAATTTGATAATTACCCCATAATAAGGACATGCCCAATATCTTCTACCGGGATTACTTGAAGTCCAAGATGTCTTCAAATGCAACAAAATTACGTGATTACAATGAATAACTTGCTTCAAAGCAGAATTATTTTCCTCCATACAGAGTTTACTCAAGTTAACTGACTTCATTATTGTGTGCTACAAGAAATTCATTTCAACAAATAAGATAAAAAGTAATTTAGAAAAAATAAATTAAAGTACACAAAGTAATTCGGAATTTCATTTTGAAAGTAATTCCTAATAAAACATAGACAAAGTAATGAATGATATTATACCTTAATACGGAAAGAGACGAAGCTAAAATCAATTCGATTTTATGTTTTTAAATCCCAAATTTATAAGGCTTAATACAAATCAAGAGAAAGCAATTTTATTCTTTGCATCACTTTCATGATTTGAAGAAATTTTGGACTGAAGATGAAGAAGGGGAGGATAAATTAGGGTTTCTTTTATAGAAAAATAGATATAACCGTTAGGGGGGTTCAAACGGGTATTTAAAAGAAAGAGAAAAGAATTTAACAAGACAAAAATGAGTTTTTACGCACTCAACATCGCTTGTTTACACGCAGGCTGTTAAGGGGTTGAAATAATTCACTTTAAAGATGTTAAGGGGGGTAAATAAATAAAAGTTAAGTTTAAGTACTAAAGTGAGTTGGGAGGACAAGTTCAGGGGGGGAAGATGTCTTTTCTCCATGAAGAATTTAAAATCTTGCATGGAATCATACATGGGCTGAATTAAATTAAAAACACCATGATAACATGAAATTCAATCTCTCTTGAACATACAAAATACCATAATAATGGAAAATTCATTCTTTATTTAAGTAAAAAGGGTTTTTGGGCTCCATGGGTGAAAGAGGACCCATGGATGAACTCCCACATACCTTAAAGCTTTAATCTTGAAGGAGAAACACAATCTTGAAAGCATTCTTGAATTAGAAAATTTGAGTTCTTGCTTTTCTCGAAGAAAAATTGATGTTCTTGGTGTTCTTTAGGGGTTTAGGGTTTTTCTTTGAGAGAAAAGAGGAATAATAGAGTGTATAATGCTTTTGGGGGATGGAATTAAGCGTTATGGGCGGATTTAGGTGAGGGAAAGTGACCAAAGTGCCCCTAGACCCTTTAGAAACTGAATTAGCGTGTGAAACAGTTCCGTAACTAGCTGGCTGACGCGTCGCGTTGCTATAGTGTTGGCTTATTGCCTCACACGAAAAATACCATAACTTTTCGTTCGGGTATCGAATTAAGGCGAAATTGGTATTGTTGGAAAGATAATTCAGTTATCTACAATTTGGTAGGTCTTGAGATGCAAAATACTACATATATAAAAAGTTATAAATATTTAAAGTAGACCTTTGTAGAATCAAATACCAAACTTTGGACGAATCAAAGGCTCTAAGCTCAACTTTGTTCTAAGTGATTCTTATGAACATTTTTCACCTCAAAAGCAAATCAAACATGAGGATAAAGATAATGAAACTGATATTTGCATGGTAATCATTTATATTATAGCTTATACGCATAGGAACGATGGTTCAAAGACTGACCCGAAAATGTGGGGTATTACATTATCTCCCGTTGGGAACATTCATCCTTGAATGAGACTGGTTAGACTGAGAGTACTATACAAAGGTAATTGAGATCATATTTTGAACATGCATGACTTGGAATATGATTGCATAGCTGATTCTGAAACATAATACATGAACTGAATATCATGAACTGAACAGATTTCTTGAATACATGCAATGACATGAGAATGATTATAAGGATGAGATAGAAATGAGAGAGTCAACTTATGAGTAACCATTACTTCAAGCTGGATCCTATTTCTTGAAGAAAAATGAAAGGTTTAGGACATGAATACTTGGGGTATTACAATACGTCTCCCCTTGGGATATTTCGTACCTCGAATGGTACTGACTTGGTTGAAATACTAAGGAAAGACTGAGATGATGCACGAAAAACTTATGGACTGAATCATGACTGAATATCTGGGATTTGAAACTGATGCATGATGCATGAAACGAGCTGAATTCATAAATTACATGGTTGTGAATGAATTACCTCTCAGAATAGCCATATTCATGAGAATTTTGAATAGTATAACAAGATGGAAAGATGGAAAGCCATAGGAACTTGTCTGTCTGACTTCTAGACTGGATTGCTGGCTATACAGACTGAATTATACTAAAAGCTTATACTCAACTATACATTCCACTTGTACACCAACATGACATTCAAGCCTATATTCATAACCACACATGAACTTGTAGGCAAACCACCACAAAAGATTTTTTCTCATTTTCTCTAAACCTCCATCCTTAAAACTTTCATGCACTAGCCCAAGAAAACACACATAAAATTTCAACTAATTATGACATAAGAAGAGGTCACTGAAAGGTTAGAACATGAGGACCTAAAACATGAAAGAATAACTTTGACACTCAACTGAGTCCTGAGGAATAAAATATCAACGACATGAATTCGTCAGAGAGGTCTGAACTTAGGCCATACATGACATAAATCTGAATTTTATTGATCATTAAAAGTATGGCATGGGTACTGAAACTGAACATACTGTAAAGCATGAGTACATGAGTCATGAGCTGCATGACCTGAGTTTGGAGTTCATGATTTCATAGAACATGATTCGTACTGCTGAGTGAACTGGAACTCCTCATACTAAAAATTAAAAGTGTACATGATTTTTCTATAAAGTGCATGAATATGAGCTGTGATGAGGGAGCTGACATGTTAGGCATGAGTAGATATCATGATGACTGAAAAACTTTGCACTGAGATAAGACTAGGTTGGGAATCATCCTCCCTTACTTCTTTTCTATATATACTGGCACTACTACTAAAGTCTGAGAGCCTAACTTGGTTACTTGTTCCATCATCTCCCCCTTAGACTAAAGCTATCATCTTAAGTCTGTGACCACTTTACTAAACTCTAAACTGAACTGCAATTACTTTACTCTAGAGTCTGGGGTATAATAATACACATGAATGATAAACTCATCCTGAAAGACTGCACCTGAAAGTATAAAATCCACTGCTAATACTATCTCTTGGGATACAACTCTGAACTTTCTATAGCCCCAATAGTCATCATACAATAACTTAAACACTTACTAACTTAAAATCTCCAAGAGTTTCTTTATACCAACATACCCAATATCATCACATACTGTAAAAGAGATTCTGAGAAGGGATCTGGAAGAATATCTAACTTTGGCTTAACGCACGATTTTTATGAACATGAATGAAATATTTCAAAATTTAGGACATAAGGGTACTGATGGGATACTTTCTGAGCAAACATGAAATCCCATAACTGTCTGTGGGGACTAGCTGAGGAAATACTGCCTGTAGGATTTAAGTTTCACTGTTTCTATCGCCTCAAAACTAAGGCAGAGTTAGCATGAATAGAGTAAAATGAGGATCTGCATAAATTTCTTAGATAACACTTCTACTGCACAATCTGAGACTTGAAAGAAGGGAAACATTTCCTAAATATCTTATAGCCTCTCGGAGAAAAGTACAGACATCTCCGTACCTTTCCACAAGACTATACTAGACACGACTTCATAGACATTCTAGGACACTTGAACTCTATGCTCTGATACCAAGTTTGTAACGACCCGAGACTACCCCTAGTCATCACACGGTGCTTGGAACCACAAATGATCCCAAGCTAACCCATGAACTGGCATATTGTTAAGCAACTGAATTATAATAAAATAAATAACAAGTTATGTTGTAGTGCATAGAGTATGAGATGTTCCATCCACTAATGCAATCTGGGTGGTTATGAATATCTCATCATGAGAGTGAAAGGACTTCTCACTTTTGTGAAGGTGCTTATTATTATTGTGTGTTCTAGCGGTGAATTAAGAATAGAAATGACTTTTTCGTTTACTGATTAAAAGGAAAAATGACTTTCCAAAAATAGAAAAAGACACATTTCTGAGTGGTGTTCGTTTAAATAGTTTGAAAATGGCATGCACAAAGTTGTGGCAACTATTAAGCTTTGTGAATTTAGTGTATGGATCTTTGACCATGTGGTTGTGGTAATAGAATACTACATCAACAATGAATGGCACACAAATTAATTCTTTTACTTGAAGCACCAGCATATAAAATACAAGTATGGGTAGAATTAATCCGTTTCTCCAATTGCATGATCAACTTTGTCCCATTTTTTAGATGTATAACTTCTTATTGAAGTCTAACATTACCAGAAATTGAGTCGCAGACTTGAGGCTCATAAACCTTTTAGTTTTTTCTGCAACTGCCTAGAAAAGATAAATATAGGTTCTACGTAGACATTTCTTTATAGTTCGGCAAGAGGTTTACTTTATTCATTTTTAGTTCTTTTTCATATAAAAATGACTACCAAATTTGATTTTTAAGAGTAGTGAACTGATGATTCGGATACATCATTTACTTTGTTACAGACATTTGAGGTAGCTATTGTTGAACTAAACACTTAAGGCTAGGAATTCTACAAGGATAGCACCCTTATCATGCAGTTATTAAGGGACAATGTCACTCTTTAGACTTCCGAAATGCAGGTACTTCATCTTGTTAGTTAGCAAAATTTATTAAATTATTGCATGGTATGTGATATATTTCACCTTTGAGCTAATAGTTGTCTTGGAAAATGTCGCTTAAATATTTTGAAAATTGAATTGGCAGCAGACCAGCAGGGATGATTGTAATCTTCAAGAAAGGTACCGAGCAACAATTTCTTCAATGAGTATTCTCAATTTTATTATGGAAATTCCTAGGTGCTAATGGTAGTTCCACATAAAAGGGGAATCTTGTGTTCCAATAGAAGCAGAAGTGCAGGGGCGTATTCAAATCTTTTCTAAGCATACGATATTATTTTGCCAACTCACAGGTGTAAGCGCTATAATACAGTATTGATATCTGTTGTAATTTATGTAAATATGCAGATTATGTACTCCCTATAGGGATAACTGATGAAGAAAGTATAGTAGGAAATAGTGAAGAGGAAGAGAATTAAGAGAAAGCATGTAGAATGTATCGATTATCTTGATTGAACTGTACAGTTGGTAGGTATTTATACACTAGTTCAATGAGTAACTACTTCTAACTGCCTTAACTAATCTTGATCAACCCCTTAACTAACTGCTAATACAGTGACTGTATAATTGAGACAATTACTAAACTACCCTTGTTTGTTGCTTACTCTCAACACTCCTCCTCAAGCTAGGAGTAGTGAAGATGTCCTGCAATCCAAGCTTAGAACTGAGATAGTGGTGTTGAACTTTTGTAAGTCCTTTGGTTATTAAGTCAGATGGTTGATCCCTTGTTGAAACATATCTGGTTATCACCATTCCTTGATTGATCTTCTCCCGAATGTAATGGCAATCTATTTCAATGTGTTTGGTTCTTTCATGGTAAACTGGATTGGCTGCTATCTGCATTGTTGCTTTACTGTCTGTGAATATTTGAATAGGTTGCTTTACCTCAATGCCAAGCTCTTTCATCAATCCCAAGATCCAAACTAATTCAGTTACTGTTGTAGCCATGCTCCTGTATTCAGATTCTGCAGAGCTTCTAGACACAATGTTTTGTTTCTTTGATTTCCATGACACCAGTGAGTCACCTAGTTTCACAAAGTAGCCTGAAACTAACTTTCTAGTGTGAGGATATGCTGCCCAGTCAGCATCACAGTATGTTGTGATATCAGTGTTTCTCTTACTGGATAAAAGTACACCTTGACCTAGATAATTCTTGATGTACCTCACAACTCTCATAGCAGCTTCCATGTGAGACTGTTTGGCTGTTGTAAGTACTGACTTAGAGTTTGTACTATAAAATCTATATCAGGTCTTGTCGTGGTAAGATATAGAAGTTTACCTATTAACCTTTGATACTTTCCTTGGTCAGCTAAAGAATCATTTACTATAGAAGATTCAGTGCTTTTGATATAGTCATCAAACTCTTTGGTTGTCAGCTTTGTGTTTGTATCTACAGGTGTTGCTGCAGGTTTTTCACCACCTAGTCCTGTTTCTGCAATGAGTTCCAAGGAATATTTCCTTTGGTGCATTAAGATTCCATGCTTATATCTAGCAAATTCAATTCCTAGGAAGTATTTTAGCTCTCCTAGATCCTTCATCTTGAATACCTTCTTTAAATCTGCTTTAGTCTCTTCTATGACATTGATACTGTCTCCCATTATGAGCATAGCATCAACATATATGAGAACTATCACAGCCCCAACTTTTGATTTCTTGATGAATAAAGAGTGATCCAACTCACTTTGTTTGAACTGAAGATTGATCAAAGCTTCCAGCAACTTAGCATTCTATTTTCTTGGATCTTGTTTAAGACCATAGAGGGATTTTCTAAGTCTGCACACTGTCTTCTCCCCCTGACTTTGAAATCCTTGAGGCATTTCCCTATAAATCTCATCAAACAAATCACCCTGAAGGAAGACATTAAATACATCCATCTGATGTATATGCCACTGATTTTGAGCAGCAATGGTTAAGAATGTCCTAACAGTTTTCATCTTAACTACGGGGAAAAAATTCTCTTGATAGTAAATCCCTTCCTTTTGACTATACCCCTTAGTTACAAGTATAGCCTTTAGTCTTTCAATTTCACCCATTGACTTGTATTTAATTTTATAAATCCACTTACATCCTATAGGATTTTTCCCTTCAGGTAGTTTAACAATTTCCCAGGTCTGATTACCTTCAAGTGCAGAAATTTTTGATTGCATGGCTTTCATCCATCTTGGATCAGCAGCAGCCTCATTGAAGGTTTTTGGTTCAGTCATATTGGACATATTAGCTAAATATGTCTGATAGGAAGCAGATAACTGATCATATGCTATGTAGTTGTCCATAGCATAGGGCCCATCTTGAACACTTAGTGACACAAAATCTTTCATCCACAGGGGTGGCCTCCTTTCCCTTTCTAATCTTTTGTGCTCCTGAATATTATCCGTATGGTCAGTGTGAGGTATTAAATGACCATTTCTTTGATAATCAACTTCTGGGGGATGTGGTGGAGGACTTTTAGATGATAGAGGTGGATTTAATCCTTCACCAACTTCCAATTCCTCATAGCTCAATTCAACTTGTTGAAATATGCTTGGATCAGCATCTTGTTTCACTAGTGTGAATGGAAACACATCTTCCTTGAAAATAACATCTCTGTTGATAAAGAAAGAGTTAGTTTTAATATCATAAAGAATGTAGTCCTTTTGTACTTCTGAGTGTCCCATAAGTACAACAGACCTTGCTCTAGACTTAAGCTTATCTAGTTCTTGAACTATTTTAGCATAGCAAAGACATCCTATAACCCTGAAATGACTTATAGAAGGTTTTCTATCATATAATCTTTCAAAAGGAGTTTTATTGTTGAAACAGAACTAGGTAATCTGTTTATAATATAGGTTGCAGCTTGTACACAACAACCCCAAAACTGTATAGGAATATATGCTTGAAACCTTATAGCTCTAGTTAGTTCAAGAATGTGTCTGTGTTTCTTCTCAGCAACACCATTTTGCTGAGGGGTGTAAACACATGTTCTCTGGTGTATGATTCCCAAAGAAGAGAATAAGTTGGTGCAAGCAGAATTTACAAATTCAGTCCCATTATCAATCCTGATTGCTTTCACCGTTTTGTTAAACTGAGTGTGAACATACACAAGAAATTTTTTGAGGACTTCACATACATTAGATTTGACTTTAAGCAGAAAAGTCCATGTCATTCTTGAAAAATCATCAACAATGGTTAAGAAAAATCTATTTCCATCAAATGTAGGTTCTTTGTAAGGTCCCCACAAATCCATGTGGATGAGATCAAATACAGACATGCTTTTAATACTACTTGCAGGAAATGGAAGTCTAATTTGTTTAGCACAGGGACAAATTTGGTATTTATTCAGTATGTTGGCAACATCATTAGTCTTTACAACTAGAATTTTCTTCAAAATAGTAGATGAGACATGGCCAAGCCTTTTATGCCAAGTATCTATATCTAAATCAGTAGTAACAGAACCAGAAAACTTAGCAGCTAAATCATTAGATGTAGTATGTAAATCTTTGTCATCTATAGCAGAGTTGTTTGTTAGGAAGTAAAGGCCATCTTCTTGTATACCAATCATCTTCACCTTCCCACAATAGAGCTCCTGAAATACAAAGAAGTTAGGGAAAAAGAAAGCAGAGCATTGGAGTTCATTGGTTAATTTTGCAATAGATAGTAAGTTACAGTTAAACTGAGGTAAATGCAAAACATTAGTGATGGTGTGTCCTTTGGTTAAAGTGCTTGCTCTTGTATGTGTTACTAAGGATATATCTCCATTTGGAAGAAAAACCTTTCTTGGATGATTAGATTTTGAGATTGACTGAGCGTCAAGCATGCTCAACTCAGACACCATGTGGTTAGTGGCTCCTGTGTCCACTATCCACTTCTTGGTGGTGTTACATATCGTTGATGCAGTACAAATACCTGCAGTATTAGCTGAACATGAGATGTCTTTTGATTTGTTTATGTGATTCAGGAACTGGAGGAATTGTTGATACTGATCTTTAGAAATAATGCAGTTGTCCAGTTGGTGTTGCTGATTCTGAGTTAGTTGAGAGCCTTGCGTGAGTGTACCAGTTTGTTCTGCAGCCTGACTACCACTAGACCAATTTTGTCTCTTCAGAATTTCAAGTTCAGGCTCCTCAATTTGAACACTATAGGCTGTATTAGATGACTTCTTCCTTTTATTTCTTGAATCTTGAGGATACCCAATCAGTTTGTAGCAAACATCCGTGGTATGCCCTTTCATTTTACAGAAATCACACACAAGATTATAATTCCTCTTGGTGTGGTGATTAACACTAGTTCCAGTTCTTGAGTACATGACAGCATCATAAGACCCTTGAATTACAGCAAGATTAGAACCTAATATCCCAAAACTAGCACTCATGTTTTTTTTACTCTCATCATTGATGATCATAGAGTAAGCCTGGTTAACTGATGGCATAGGGTTCATTAACAAGATTTGACTTCTAGCCTGAATATATGAATCGTTTAGCCCCATAAAAAACTGGAACAATTTCAACTTCTGCATGTGTTGCACATATTCTTTTGACTTTTCACAATTACAGGCAGGAGCAGGAACTAGAGACTCAAAGTCTTCCCAAAAATCCTTTAGCCTTGAATAATACACAGTCACCAAAGTAGTTCCTTGACTCAAGGTAGCTATTTCTTTATGAATGTTAAAATTTCTTGCCCCATCAACCTTGTGAAACCTTTCATTCAATTCTTCCCAGACGGATTGAGCATTTGAAGCATACATTATACCTCCTAACAGACCCTTTGACACAGAATTCATAAGCCAAGATAGAACTATGGAATTTACCCTTTTCCAATTCTGGAAATCTTTCTTTTGGGCATGAACCATTCACCAACCCTAGCTTGTTTCTACCCAACAATGCAATTCTCATAGATCTATACCACATTGCATAATTCTCAACCCCAGTTAATTGAAATGAAATTATCTGAGAGCCACTTACATCTGAGGGTTGAAGGAACAGTGGGTGATTGTAATCCATGGTAGAGGCTTGATCACTACTGGAACGTGAGGCATTTGTGACTCTAGGAGGCGCCATTATTATCAGCTAGAATTTTCAAGAAAGCTTCAGCGAAGAAAAGAGATGAAAAAAATCAGTAGCAACGTCATAGAAATTAGTTGAGCAGAATCGACTAGCTTCGCCTAGTAGGCTTTGATACCATGTTGTAATCTGTGTAAATCTGCAGATTATGCACTCCCTATAGGGATAACTGATGAAGAAAGTATAGTAGGAAATAGTGAAGAAGAAGAGAATTAAGAGAAAACATGTAGAATGTATTGATTATCTTAATTGAACTGTACACTTGGTAGGTATTTATACACTAGTTCAATGAGTAACTACTTCTAACTGCCTTAACTAATCTTGATCAACCCCTTAACTAACTGCTAATACAGTGACTGTGTAATTGAGACAATTACTAAACTACCCTTGCTTGTTGCTTACTCTCAACAATATCAGTCTATTAAAAAGAAAATACAGAAAAATATCTTTTGAATATTGTGGAGAATGTTGATAATTTATATTTTCTCAATTTAAATAGTGAATTTGAAGACACTTCACATGGTATACAAGACGCCAAAGAGTACCTAGCAGCTTTCCATTGCAGGGGTATAGACGCACCGACTATAGTTCATCTCATCCCCACCTACTCGTGGGGCATTTCAGTAGTTATTCACAAGGCAATTATGGAATATGGAAAAGTCGTTCGTCTGGATGGAGTGATCAAGATAATGACGCACAATATGATCGGGATTCAGGTTCGCTCGGATTATTCTATGTATTGCTTTTATGTATGTGTGATAAGCATTTTTCAGTATATTTGATTGCTCCAGAATTGTGGGTGTAGTTGTACTGTATACATTATCTAAAAAGGGAAAAAAAGAAAAAAATATAGGAAGATCATTATAGGATCAAGTTAATTTGGTACTGGACTATCATCTATATTCATGAGAAAATTGTAGGAGAAACAACCTCCATTGCCTCCCAAAAGAAGAACACACCCAATGAAATTCCACAAGTGAGGTATGGGGAGGGTAGAGTGTACACAGGCCTTACCACTACCTCGTGAAGATACAAAGTATTGGGAAAAGGAGATAGAAAGGTCGAATCCAATGATTATCCTCTTTCTTTGATAATTTGCTTAATGAAGTCGGGAAAGATTTCACTTTTTTTTGAATTAACGGAGTGCATTCAAATAAACAAGATAATGTTAGGTTATCGAAAAATCCTAGTGGGCATCAAAATTTGTCGGGCCAACTATTGGCTATTAATAATATTAGTACATGTAGGAATTTTCCTACAATACTTAGTTACTACTTTGCCTGCATTGAGTGCTAATAATGTAAACAAGGGAGGAACTATCGAAAAACAACATTGCGACACCATTAGAATTTGAGCTATAGTTTGTACAAGTAGAATGTTTCCTACAATTTAAGCATCTTCCTTTTTATTTTTGAATGATGCAACTTATTCCGTGTTATATTAGTATTTGATTTCCTTTCTAACAATGATTTGATTTTGTGTACAGTTTGCAGATGCTTAAACGAATAGACTTTGTTTCTAAATTACTAAGATCATCCCTTTCACAAAATCATAGACATATCTTGAATAAATTGATTCTCCCATGTTCTGGTGAAAACTGATTTTTAAGATTGGGACAATATGCTTGTGTTGTATTTGAAGATACAAACAGTTCTTATATTTTTGAGATATTATGTGTAAAAAATACTTGAAGATGGTCAACTAGAAAATGTATTCTTTCTTGTTGTCTGCATATGTTGTGAATAGATGTATAAAGTATGGTATTAAACATTATTGGAGTGATAATAAGCTGAATTAGGTTGAGACACTTTAATTTTTGATAGTAAAATGTTGGTAGTAAGATAGTTCCACTTCTGAGATGATAAAACTAAAGTAGTTCCACTTCTGAGGTGATAAAACTAAAGTGGATTCAAATACTTAAATAAAGCCCTTTACATATATACATTTTTGTGTGTTAAAATGATGTTGCTTCTTCATTGGCAGCCATTTCTCTTTACTGACATATTTTTACTAATGGTAATGGACTCTTCCTGAATGAGCAACACCGATAGTTAGTGGGGGATGTAATTTAAGTTGTGCAATTCCTTAATCTGAGCTAACAATAATTTAATTTTATCGATGTTTGGCCCATGCTCCAATCTCTCTCTCTATATATATCAAACTAATCTTCCATGATGTCCAAAAATTAAATCAATAAAGGTGAGTAACTAAGTATAAATCAAAAATTCTTTGTCTAAGAAAAAGTTTTCTAGGCAGAGAGTACCATCAATAGCATACCCCAATCGAAAATATCTTAGTCATACTTTAGCCTTATCTTGAGATGGTAGAATCTCGTGTTGATAACGTGTTATAAAATAAAGATAAAATGTCAATATCAAACTTAAGAAAAGAGGCAATGTTAGAGATTTTTTAATAATACTTTTATTTACTACTTGAATCTATATTATTAAAATGTACAAAAGGATATCTATTTATAAGCCACCAAACTTGCTCCCTAAGCATGTTAAGCATGACATTAAGTTGGTAATTTCGCCAAGCAACTTAGGTGTTCATGTCCAATTTGAATAAGTAATTATTGGTGTTCCATTTCAATTTGGCTATTTACTCTTATCTCTCATTAATGTCATTCACACATATTTATGTCACATGATATCCATATTATATAACAATGCGCGGATTGTTGCCATTAGGCAGGACTTTTGTTTAAACTTTTATTTTGCATTGTGATATCTATGTCCTCTAACTTTGGATATGTAAATATCTATGAAGTTGAATAATTAGACACATGTGTTCTATGTGTCTATTCGCGTCCTACGTATATTATGTCACATCGAATGTGTGTGTCTACTAGTTGTTCAACTTTATACAAATTTAAGTGTCTACTTGTGCATATTCAAAATTGGAGGACATAGATATCAGCCGATACCAAGTTAAAGGGCACAATTCTGTATTATGTCTTTCTTTTTTGTGGATTTTGTTTGTGTTTTCCTTGTCCTCCACGAGAAATGGTTGTTGCAACAACATATCAATGTAATCTCACAAATATACGTAGATCTTATCTTTATTTTTATGGAGGTAAAGAGAAACAACAACATATCTAGTGAAATCCCACAAGTGAAGACTCAGAGGGTAGAGTGTATGCAAACCTTATTCCTGAGATACATAAGCTATTTTCGAAAGACCTTCAGCGTTTCCGATAGAACATCGATTCATAAAAGCAAGAGGAAAAGAAAAAAGATATGACAAAATAACAATGCATATAATATATAAATGTGCCATTTTAGTTTGGCCTCAGTTGACATCTTGTACTTCAATTTTGGGTGTGCACAAGTAGGCACTTAAACTTATATAAAGTTGAGCAAGTAGATATGAGCGTCCTACGTGACAATTCGTGTGAGACGCTATGTAGGATGTATGTGTTTACTTATTCAACTTTATATAAGTTTAAGTGCCTACTTGTGCACATCCAAAATTGGAGGTGTAGATGTCAAATGAGGCCAAAAGGTGCATTTATGTGTTCTGCCAAATAACTATGTATATATAAAATAAGTATTAAAAGTAGACACATGTCTCCTATGGAGCACTCTACGCGGCTAATTTGCATCCTACGTGTATTATGCCACATAAAATGTGTGATTTCTTGTTTAAATTTATATAAGTTTAAGTATTTGTGCACATCCAAAATTGGACATAGATGCAAATTAAAGTCAAATTAATACATGTTTATGTATTATTCCTATGACTTAATTAGCCCCTTGTTTTGTTCTATTGTGTCATCCTCTATTATGAGGAATAAAACTCCTTGAAAAGAATCTTGTATAAGAACTTATATTGGAGTTTAGACATTATGTTTTATTAGTTATTACAGACTAAAAGAATAGCGACATGACTAATTTTACTGATAAAACATAAGGCCAGCTTCTTGAACAGTGAATTATTATTAGAGCTCACTTGATTAATTATCTGAACTTTCATATTGTTGGTGAAAATTTTGGGAGAATCATAGAAAGAATATAAGGTAGAGACAAAGGGCGACGTATAATTATGAGGAATTATGATTAACCTCTGGAACATATAACGTATAATAGTTGGATGATAAAATCTCATGTATTACTCAAAACAAGAAAACTGGTACACATCATTCATATCACAGCTCTCTCTAGGCCATAAAAACATTGTAAACAAACTTATGATAAATACAATTTGATTCAGTAGTCTCTATTCATCACAGGAATCGTTTTGAATGCGCTTTCTAATCCGCTTCTGTAAAGAAAGGAGAACAGAGAGGCTCAGGCTAACTCACTAACATGATTGAAACCATGCCTGAAAAACATTCCCAGTTGCAGTAATGTTGATTATTTATTCGGCGTTAAAGACATTCGGAATTTCATCTCTGATGACACTTTTGTAGTTGGTGATGGAATGGAGACAGTTATTCCATCTATTTTGATATTGAAAATCAGATTTTTGAGATTGACAACGATCATAACTTCCCACGGTATATGAGTAAGAAATCCTCAAAATTATTTTGTTGTTAGGACCAACGTGAGAGGTGCGTTGTTGTCTCCACAGTACAACAAGAGAAGAATATGACACCCTTATTTCGGAGATGAAACATTGCAAACAAACTCACGATAAGTCAATCACATGCATTCCATTCTTATTTTGCTTATGAATACTAGTTTTGGAGCGTGCCTTAGACATGGAAACAACATTGACAGAAGCAGGCGGAGGAGTCGCCATCTATCACAGAACTGATCTTCCTCGAAAATCACTTTTGCTGTGCGGACCAAGAGGAATGATGGGGGTGTCCTTTAGAGACTCTTCCACGATGAAAGGAAGGTGAGGTGGAACAACACGGTCTTCAATTGATATCGCGTAAAATTTGGTTAGCGATGGGAAAATCAGGAACTATATCCACCGGAACCTGAAAAAAAGGAGTAACAAATGAAACACAACCTTTCAAAAAATTTCCAATCAAAAGTTCATCAGTTCAAATAGAATAATCAGATCATACAAAATTATATGACAAATCAAAAGTCAATCTAGGAAAAATATTTCCTTTTGATAAGGTTCAAAAAAAAAAAAAAAATCCCATACAAAGGTTAACCCCTTAATTGCATGCAAACTATACATGTAAAGGCTAAAACCAAGATTTTGGCATTGCATTGAGGAACCAAATTAGGGAACAAAAATTTTGTCGATGTAAGTAGAAAATAGCTGCTCTTTATATTCTATCACAATATTTTATGTGTCCAGAGTCGTCTCGGCATCTCCAAGGCAAGGCCATTGAAGTCCTTGCTTCAAGCCTCAAAACAAATATGAAGTGCACACACACAATTTGTACGAACTAGAATTAATCCTTGGACTTAAGCTGCTTGAGATCATGGAAGACAACTCAATGATCAGGTTACGCAATTTGTCTGCCGATTGTTGAGCTCATATGTTTAATACACAGATCATGATGTTTCATCAGCAAATGCCTATCTAGGTCAAATCTCCATTCATTAACACCACACTATCAAAATACTGAAATTAATAGTATAAAGACACCTAAACATGGATGTCAAAACTCAGAAATTAGACAAAAGTAATTTTAGACTGTTGCTCGGACTCTTCAAAAATGTCAAGGGGTGCATGTTGGATTCGCTAGAAGTAGTGTATTTTTGAAGAATCCGCACGGATGCGGCATCGACAACGAAGAGTCCCCGCAACTTAGATTTTAGACCAACTGTACTGGGCATTCAATTACTAGAACAGCTATTGGGGATAACAAAATTTAAGGATAATTTAGGGATTATACCTGAACATTTTCCAGCTTTTCCAGTGCGCGTTTCAGTGATGGTGTCATCACACCATATTTCTGAAGAAGTGTTCTAGCAGCTTCTTTGTCGCCTCTTGCTTGTATTGTCAGAATTTCTCTGCTTAAGCTTGTAACACTATCTTCAACCTTCAAATAGAAGCAAAACAGTGGGTTCATTTGAAGAATCGAGTGAACTATGAAACAGTGATTCCCATTATCTCATACCTTTTCAAAGTCAACGGCAAATGTTTCATCAGGATGCAAAATAAATGCGCCTTTCTCAAACAGATAATTAAACTGCAATGCCTGTCCTTTCCTGATTGTGTATTAAACAACATTAAAGGCTGCTGAGAACAATATATTGTGGAAGGTTAAAGGCTAAAGAGGATAACAAGTTGACAATAATGCCTACCCATGAGCTTCCTCTAATCCAAAGCGTACTGAGCGGAAACATCCAGCAAGAAAAGAGACATACATGGACTTCGCCAGGCTCTTTGGAATCAAATCCTACGCCATATAAGAAAAAAGATCATTGCCTTTTGATTTTGATCATCATAAGGGAGAGAAGGAATGTAATACTGGTATTCATCCTCAAATTGAAAAATCTTATGAACTTCTACTACATGTAATCTCAGCAAGACAAATCACATATATCTGGCATAGTGGTGGAGCCAGACTTTTGGTTAAGGGTGTTCATATTTTCCTTGGGCAAAGAACTGTTTAAAAGAAAAAAGAAAATAAAGCACTGCTGCACTTGCTAAGGTTCGAACCCGGGTTGTTGATGTGGAAATGCACACTCTTGACCACTGGACTATGCTTCTCTAGCTTGTCAAGGGTGTGCAACAACATGTATATAACCATAAATATCTATATTTAACCTATATACTCAAAAAAAAATTCCGACGAAGGGTGTTCATCTGACCACCCTTCGTCAGCTGTGGCTCCGCCACTGATCTGGCACAAGTTTGTACATGGAAAGGCACTAAGATAGTTAATAGAACATTGAAAAATCCTCTCATAAGTGATATTCTACCAGGTTCATATACTAACTTATTGTCCTATTGGATATAATCTTCCACTTTTCTGATGATCCCCAGCTCCTTGCAAAAACTATAAAGGCAACAAGATACTTATAAAACTCTCATTGTAAATTTACGAAAAGAAGAAGTTAGGGAAGGAAAGGAGCCCCAAAAAGTGACAGGGCTAAAAGTTTTTACGAACCATTAGAAGCTCATCCAAGAGAATAACTATATTTCTTAGTAGGTACATGCATAACAGGTTAATTACTTGGTTTCAACAAGGATTGGACAAACTAGACTTTGTTGGAAGGTCCATGGACTGTGTAAATAGAGGCAAAAGTCTCTCTCATAAAGATGTAATCCATATGGAGACCTTCTAAAACATCAGATGCACAATATTTCTTGAAGTAACAAGATAATTGTACAATGTTGATTTCCCTGACAGATTTAGAACAACCAATAAGTGTATCAGTGATGTCTTATATGCATCTAGTTTCGACCCTTAGTAATTTCATTTGTTGCCACACATAATCCTGTTTTGCCAATCAGATCCATATTCTATTTAGGACTCCAAGAAAACATATTATAAGTACAGAAAAGCTCAATTTGTAAAGTTTTCCTTTTTTTCAAAGAGGTAAACCACAATATTCGACTTCTCTCCCCGAGAAATAAAATCTAAAGTGAACCATAATATTCTACTTCTCTCACCGAAAAATAAAATCCAAAGTATATTTGCCTCATAAACCATAAAAACAGATAAAAACTAAGAAAAAAAATGTACATCAGCTCGTCTTCAAGCAAAAGTAACTCCACATGCAACAAATGTTCTCAAGCAGCTTTCAGTTAGTTTCTTACCCTGTCCATTAGAAACCTAAGAGCCCAAAGCCCAGCAATATCTGCCTTCGCTTCTTCAAGTGATGAATGAAGTTCTTGCAGCTCCTATAATAAGGTACAGAAGAATGTTATGTCAAGATGATATGACGAAAGATGAAAAAACAATATTTGGTTACAAAAATCTGTCTAGAAGCAATGAGATGGAATCTGATTCTTTAAACAATAATTATAAAAACAGTGACAGAAAAGGACATAAATTTGGAGAAACAAAGCATAGTTAAAACTGACTAGTCTGACTGTCGACTTCTGCCCACTTGGAAGTGTGATTGTGTGAGGCCCGATTCCATGACAGCATTCATGACATATTGTGTGAGTAAAGAAAGATTCAAAGTCCACAAACTCCCGTTGTTCTTCCATAATACATACATCAGATATAGGCTTAAGGATAAGCTTGAACCTGATCAAAGAACCAGACAAAGTACATTATCTCATCATGTCACAGGTGCCTAAAATTGGGTGTTTGACCAATGACATAGGAAATCACAGGAAGGGGAGGAAAATGAATTCGTACTTTGCTTCTGAAACATTCTTAAGCATGACCATCGACGTTCCACGATTTTTTACTATACGTTCATCGTTGGGAAGATTAAATGCAACTGTTTGTGGGCCCTTCACATCCTGCCAAAGAAAGGAACCTCCACACATTAATGGTCTGTGACCTGAAGTGACATAATTAGTGGTCTTTATCCCAATAATGTAATTTCGGCGAGAAAGGAATAAGGTTCCAAGCAGGAACTTGGCTGTGCTGAATGTTAGTAAGAACAGAGAAGAATGCTTTTCTTTTTGAAATTCTAGCACCAGATTGTTTTGAGCCGGGGGTCTATCGGAAACAGCCTCTCTACTCCTTCGGGGGTAGTGGTATGGACTGCGTACATTTTACCCTCCCCAGACCCCACTATGTGGGAATATACTGGGTTTGTTGTTGTTGTTGTTGTAGCACCAGATCATATAATGCTATAACGCCCACTTCATGTGCAGTCAAAAAAACAGCTTCCCCTTGTCAAACAAAATATATCTTATACACTGGATTAGCTTGGAAGTTCCTAATCCAAGTACATACATTGTTCCCATTTCAGCACCTGAGTTTACAGGCATTTTAGTAAAAGAAACAACAGTCTGACTCTAGTTTCCAAGGAAAGAAATCCAACTAATGAAGAAATCGAAGAGAAGCAATTTTCAGCCTATTCTTCGGTAAGTGAAATTTAATAGATGGGATCTATTCGCCTTTGGGTAGTCCAATTATTCTTTTGAAGACATCATCTCGTGAGCTTTTCTGACTCTGTATCTCTTCTTCATTGACTGTTAGTGCTGCCTTTTGCAATTAAAATAATCTTAGCTTGCTTGTATCCCAAAAGATAAAGAAAAATCTTGATCCTCCCTCCACCCCATCTTTTCTCAACTGACTTTACAGTCTCAAGCTCTTCATCGGTGCTACAACAATTTTCATCAGTAAAAGTATCCTTTCCCTCCATTTCCACCCACTTTTACATGGGGAAAGGCTTGATATTTAGATAAAATAAAAATAAAACAAAAGATAAGATAAAATTTAGCCCCTCCCTTTTCGTCTCTAAATCTTCGTTGTTTTTCTCTTTTTCTTTCAGTCCTAGCACTGCATTATTGTTCCTCCTCATCCAGCGAAAGAGCAGAGATCTCAAGATTTACTCAGAAGAAGGCTTGAAAGAGTAACTTTGGAAGAAGATCTTACTTTGAAAAATTGGAGTACACAATCACAGACACTAACAGTACATATGTAAGATTTTTATCTGGCATTGTGAGATAAAGCTAAGAAAAATATTTCTTTTAGATGAGTTGCATAAGGAGAAAAAAGACTTGAAAGAAAATGTAATGATAAAGACTCACCCCTGCATTGTAAAGAAGCTGGATAACCCGGATAGGGGCAGCAGTAACACTTTCTGACTTGTAAATATTGTCCATTGGAAGATTCTTCTCCAAAACCTAGAATAGCTTATTTTCAGCAATAGAGGAAATAAGAAATTATGGAGCAAAACCTTATCTAGAATGGTATATCTATAGGCACCTGCAGATTATCACCAAACAATTTGAGTTGAGCTGTTGCTTTGTCATCACGGACTCCTATAAATGCCTCAAATGTTGCCTGATAAGATTACCATTAGCTACATGTATCAGAAGAGAAATATAGAAGGTCCATATTTCCAATAACAATTTTATTTTCAGCAAGCAAAAGATTTTCATTAATATCAGAAGGAGCCAAGCACTGGACCATGCTGGACATTATGAAAAGGATCCATCAGTTACAAGCTACTTTATATAATGAGCTAATGAATAAAACTGGTCCAGAAGCTAGGCCCATGCCAAGTTTCGCTAAATCGGTCATTTCAAATATCTGCGCTAAATGAGCTGCTACATAGATACTGTTCTAGGGTATCACCTGTAGAGTGGTACACAAAACAATGTCAAGTTCCACAAGATCCTAAATAGAATAAGCTTCCCAAAAGAAAACTAAGTCAAAGGCTAAGTATAGTATCTGTGACTCCCATAGAGGAAAATGCATGTGGCAGTGATCATCAAATTCATAATTTAAGTACTGTATCTACGACTAGAGACATTATTAAGTGGCATAATGCATCTTCATTTATAAGTTTCCAGTTTACTAATCAACTGAATCCATCAAGATTGTGAGATCACTTTTTTTTAATGAAATCTCAATCTCTCAATCTTGGTCTACACCGTTCAGCATTCAAAAACAAGCTGATCCAAAAGTTTGACCCTCATCAAACAAGTAGGCCACTATGGTACTACACCAAATGGTAAGGTTGCGCATTCTAGATCACGGCGTCAAATAAGAATCACAGTATATATTGTAAGCAAGTATCGAGCTTCAGAATTGGTTAATACCTTGTATCCAAAAAGTGCATCTTCATAAGTTTCATAGGGTCCGATGGTGACATCCAACTTGGAGTCCTTCATAAGTTAGAAACAAAAGAACATGTCAGCTCTAATAATGATTGTCAAACCCAGAATGAAAGCACATATAAGTGCTGGTATTATGTGTTAAGCACAGTGCAGACACCAGTATCAGGTAACTAATTTCATACTTCCCCTTTCCAATAGTAAACCTGTCATTTTTTTTTTTATAACCGTGGTGTCTGGGCCAGCTTTTACGCACCTCGACTAATTCTATGGGATGCCTGTCATCTCCCACCAGCAATAGGTACCAGATAACTCTATACACCAAGCAATTGTAAACCTCGTCGTAAAGTTAATCTGCTAAGTCTAATAAATAAATTAAAGACAAACAACTGAATTTTGATAATCCTAACTTCTGCTATTTCAGCCCTACCTCACGCAGCATTTGAAGAAAAAAAAGAATAAGTGAAACCCCAGCATCATAAGCAGAAGATCAACAATATACAAGGAAGAAAACGATTTCATTATATTAAGGACATTGCTGATGTCAACTCCCAAAGTTTTAGATACCAAAGTGCAGGAATAAAGTGACGAGTACAAATCTTGAGTATGCTATACACCATCAGAAGACATAAGGTTAAGTATTCTCGTTTTGCATTCTGAGCGGGTTAAGCATTGCCCTCTTCTGAGAAACTAACTAAGGCTAAGCATTGTCCTTGAAAGTTAGTTGGGTTAAGCACTACCCTCTCTCGAGAAATCATCTGGACTAAGTATTGTTTCAGAAACTCGATGGAGTTAAGCACTACTCTATCTAAAACTCTCTAAGGCTAAGCACTGTCCTTGGAAAGTCAAGTGGTTAAGCACTACCTTCTTTCGAGAAAACTGACTAAGGCTAAGCATTGTCCTTGAAGGTTAGTTGGGTTGAGCACTACCCGCTCTCGAGAAATCATCCGAACTAAGCATTGTTTCAGAAACTCAATGGAGTTAAGCACTACTCTATCTAAAACTCTCTAAGGCTAAGCACTGTCCTTGGAAAGTCAAGTGGGTTAAGCACTACCCTCTTTCGAGAAAACTGACTAAGGCTAAGCATTGTCCTTGAAAGTTAGTTGGGTTAAGCACTACCCGCTCTCGAGAAATCATCCGAACTAAGCATTGTTTCGGAAACTCAATGGAGTTAAGCACTACTCTATCTAAAACTCTCTAAGGCTAAGCACTGTCCTTGAAAAGTCAAGTGGGTTAAGCACTACCCTCTTTCGAGAAAACTGACTAAGGCTAAGCATTGTCCTTGAAAGTTAGTTGGGTTAAGCACTACCCGCTCTCGGGAAATCATCCGAACTAAGCATTGTTACGGAAACTCGATGGAGTTAAGCACTACTCTATCTAAAACTCTCTAAGGCTAAGCACTGTCCTTGGAAAGTCAAATGGGTTAAGCACTACCCTCTTTCGAGAAAACTGGCTAAGGCTAAGCATTGTCCTTGAAAGTTAGTTGGGTTAAGCGCTACCCGCTTTCGAGAAATCATCCGAGCTAATAATGGGTAAGAACTTTGACAAATTATGTTGCTTCCTGTTCTGCCAGCACTATCTTACTCAACAGTTTGACAAGTCAATCGCAACAGTTGCTCAAGTTTTTCAAATTAAAGCATAGTCTTGTGTACTTCTCAATTGGTTTGTCTTAGATTGACTTGACACGGAGTGTGAGAAAGTAAAGAGAACTTTTGAATCTTGTGGTCTTAAACTAAACATATGTATAATGTACCAAAATCTCTTTAATACATAACCATGCCATGTGGGATGTTGAAACTAACAAGTTGCCAAATTAGGAAAAGACATACTAAAAAGGAAAGTATGACAAACAAATTGAAACGAAGGGAGTATTAATTTCATCTGACAGGCCTTACTTAACCATTGCGTAAGTAATGCCTACTCATCAGCTCAATGAAAATAAAGAAAAGTCACTCGAGATAGATATTCATAAAATTAAATAGTTCCAACATATGCACTATAGACCAAATGACAGATAAGCATTAATAGTATACTAACCAACTCCATCCAGGCGATATCTGAATCATAGTAGTCATTTGAAAGGAAGGCATCAGCCTTGCTATGAAGAAGTTTCTTTAAACTGAAAAAAGAGCAACTTATTAAGGCAACTTGTATTCAACATAATTAAATACCTAAAATAAATGGAATACCTAGATGAGCTGGCCATATCTCCTGCTTTACGAAGTAAGTTCGCTGCTTCAGCAAGAAGAGAGTTGTACTCTTGAGAATACGGAACCACATACAGATCTTGAGGAGAGCTAATGACATTTCCCACTTTTTGGGATGTTGAATCTTCAAATAATGATTCACTATGCCTTCTAATAACATTGAAAAAGCCCATTGCTTCTTCCTGTTTATCTTTTTGAAGACTATCTTTCCATGAGGTGAATTCCTAAAAGAAAAAGATTTGGAAAAATGAGTGTAAAGACTATTTCTCCAGCATAATAACAAAGTATTCCCATTGTATACCAATTTGTCCATATCTGGTGGATAGAAATTTGCACCAGGAGGTTTCACAACAGGAAATGCTGTTCTATATTCGAAACCCTTCCAACCTGGTACAGGCTTTGTTGCCTTCGGAAGCAGCTTGACAGCTGAATCTGCAGTCGTCAAAAAAGCTTCATTTTCATCCAGGCAAGACCTAACAATGTAAGAGTGAGCTCAGGAAATTCCAATCAATAGTTACCTTGCTATGAAATTTCCAATTGCATTCAACACAGGAGATTATAAAACAGAAGTATGCAGCAACAAAACATGACAACAGTGAAACCTTGAGCGATGATGGGCAAACCTCAATGAGGACGCCGACTCCCTTCTCTCTTGTTTTCTTTCTTTGGGAGCGGGGGTGTGGGGGGATGTGTAAAATCCTAGCTAAATCCCACATCAACAAAACACGGGGAGATGTTGGATATATAAGGAAGCAAGCCGTAAAGCCTACCCCCCCCACCCACCCGGCGGTTGCAAGCATAAACTAGTAACTATGACAGCCCTATGTTGCTTGGATATCAGGTGCGAGCACCCAACTCGAGTGCAGAAAGTCGGATTCGTCATCACCTAAACCTTAAGATTCAGAGATAGGATAGGTGTATGGGCAAATAAAGAGACAAAAACACAATGAGGAAGGAGGATCGAAGAGGGAGCATAGCTTTTCATCAGGGGAACATACCATGGACTTTTGTTAATTACATAGTACATCCATTTCAACTTGTCCAATTGTGATTTGTCCGCGTTCTCCTTTAACCAATCTCTCAAAGATGGATTGCTATACCAAACCTATGTCATGGAATAAAAAAAGAAAGGAGCATATCAATAGGAGAAATTCAAAAGATGTTCTCTATGAGCCACTGCAAGCACTGATAACATCACATTAATAACACCGGGTAAGCCATATTTCTCAGCGTGGAATTTATACAGGATCATTTTCATATAGGTTGAAAGAACATAACATGAGGGTGGGAGTGATAAGGAACCAAAACAAGTGGTTTGCATTTCTCTCCGCCAAACCTACAATTGGATGAAGGGAAATTTCTTTTTCTTAGATATAATATTAGAAGAGTTATGAAGGCACCTTAAAAATGTAAGGCAGCATTTAAGTTGACCCTCGAAATCTCAGGTTGAATATATCAAATGTAAAATGGTTAAACTTAATCCGCATTTAATTAAGGAATTAATACTTAACTTACTAGGCCTCGAGAATAATCCATATTTATATAGCCTAAGATTCCTATATAAGGAGCTCTGTTTGTACATTGTTAATCATCAATTCAACAAGTTTCTCCTTTTATAGCCTCTACAATCTTCAAAAAGACGTAACTAAAAGTACAATTCTTTTCATAATATTATGGTCCTTTTTACGATACATTGCTAACTGTACCCTCCTCCTGCACCCATTTTTACATAAGGTATATAATATTATTCATGTTGGAAGAGTACTCCTGTATACAAGCAGTATACACAAAAAAAATAGAGAACCTACATCAATTTCTTTGAAATGAATCAAAGTCAAATTGATAGCATCCATGGTGGCATATCTCCATTAAAGTTTATGGATTTTAATGAGAAATCACGAAGATGATTATCATGGAAGAAAAGCCCAAGAATGAGCCTAAGAATTGTGAAAAGACCGGGCTAAGTGCTACATGTATTTCATGATCCAAGTCCAAGTTTAAATCCAAGAGAGGGAGTATTGGGGCCACATGAAGCCCAAAAAAGGGGCCCACATAGACTCCAAAAGAATCCCAAAGGAATGACCGACAAGGGGCTTATTTGCATGCCAAAAGTGCTGATAATTCAAGCCCAAAAAGCCTGATACTCATGCCAATAAGGGGCTGGACGCACCCAAAATAGATGCTGAAAAATGGGTGTGTGATTAGGTGAAGCATAGCCACTTTATTCTTATTTTTTACTAAGTAGTTTTTGGAAATATTATTACTTATTTTCCTAGTTTAAAAGTTTTCTAGTTAGGTTTTTCCATTTATTATTTCCATAAAATTAGGATTCGAATCCCATGCTATTTGGGATAGGTTTTCTCTATATATAGGGATGAATTTTGTTGTTTTCCCAAGTAATTATTATGAATATTATTTGAGAGGTTTCTATTTTTTTTCACCTTTGTGTGTGGTGACTATGGATTTATCTTGCAACCCTATAAGAAACATCATTTACGAATTAATTCTTAACGTGATATCTTTGGTTTCTTTTTAAGCAAACTAAAGAAGTTAATTAATCTTATACTAATTTTTGTCTCTAATTTCTTCGAAATAAAGGTCTAGACTACTTTTGATCTAAGTTCTTGAATTGACTACATTAGTATTTAGTACCATAATTAGTCTTAATCCGCTAATTTGAAATACTAAGATCAATAAGGATTCTTATCACTTTATTTTGAAATTTGGGGATTTTATTCTCAAATTTCACTCATCTTTAATTTATTGTTTTTAACCTTAGTATTTTCGGCTTCCGGACTATTTTCTTGATAATTCATGTAACCCAGTTCTTATCTCAAATGTTACCAACTTCTTTGAAATTAATCGGCATAATGACTCGGTAACACACGGTTTGAAACGTCCGTGGCTCATGTAAAAGAAAAGTCATTTGTTCACTACTTCCATAGAAATGCATCAGCAATAAAGATTTGGCAACACATGGTTGAACTAGTCTAACGCACCGGGATTTAAGATTTACAGAATCTTCAATACACACACACATATATATGTGTGTGCGTGTGTTATTCGACCCAAAACTTGGGAATTGACTCACCGCTTCCAACAAAAAAACACTAGGCTATCTCTGACTTACACAATCAAATCCCATCCTTCAGATTGATTATGATTCATTTGATGTGCATCATACAAACTTGGGAATGTTTTAAGCACATCCTCTCCATATTGAAGATGTCAACAACATGCACTCTAAGTGATGTCAGTGATGTTATCAGCTATTATAGCTATGTCCTCAAGATTTTACATCACCGCCAAATCGCTGATAATCCCACATCAAAAATGGAAGAAAAAGAATTGTACTTCTTCATCAAAAAATTAAGACCTATGGTAGTAACTAAATACAAATAACTTAATTGCAGAAAAATAGTAGACTACTTGCTTATCTAAACTGTTATGCACTCAGTCAACCCTTTTATACATCAGAATTTGAACTCTCACTAAAAGACACTGTAATTATACCTGCACATAAAATATCTTGTCCATGATTGTTGCAGCTTTAACAAGTAGACTTAGTGCTTCTTTATCTGCTGCAGTCAGCCCAGTCAACTGTACAAAAAATACTGCATCAGAAACCCTCATTAAAGAGAAGCCAAAACAGTTTCACTCACTTAATTTTGTCTTAAACTAAATTGTGTAATTCCAATACACAGAAACACACATAGAAGATAGATGATAAGCCTCTAAAAGACCAAAGCAGCAGTATTTCGTTAACAGGCAGAACCAAAAAAAAAAACCTATACAAATGATCATTTCTCTGTGGTGAAATACCCAACAAGATGAGATTCCGTCACATACTCTTGAAGAATATGCAAACAGCTGACAACTGACACTTCAGAACCATAGGCAGAGGAAATTAAGATACCGAATATAGAGCATCTGTAATAATTAGTGAACTAGTGATGTGTTAGATATAAGCACTATATATTTTCGTTATCCTTAAAAGCATTTATAAGCTAATCCAAAAAAGAGAAGTAGAACTATTGTTTTGGTGAGGAGGTGATAACTTAAGTTGTTTTAATGAATTCATGTTCCTTTATTGATTGGTAATTTGACCAACAGATCAACGGTAACTCATTGAACTTCTGAGTTTTGACATTGGTGCCCTAGACACCAGTGTGTAGTTTTTATTTTTAGTAAAAAATATAAGCAAACACACACGCGCGACAGCCAGAAATAAATTTGGAGGGGAGAGCATTCTCGCATCAAATTTTGCTAGTCAAGATTAACTGCAAGAATGATCAACATGATTAAGAATTGAAACCTCTGCAGAGAGGGAAGTACTAGCATAGCGATTTAGCTGCTTCTCAAGAGCCAAACTTCTAGCTTCAGCATTTTCCTTGTACCTGAAGATATCCCATTACAGCTTGTTCAGGTGCACAAAGTAATAAAGTCGACAAAGACAGAATTATAATGTGGTTGATTAAGAAGAACACTGAAAGTTTCAAGTAGATATTGTTACAGAAAGACGAGATTATACAAAGGAAAAAACCCGAAATTGAAACACAGGATACAAAAACAATCGCATGCCTAATTTATGGATAAGCTATGTGCAACTAAGCCAACAGATAATAAGAAGAGTCTCGAACTAATTGCTGAAACATCATTGAAGTAGGACAAAACTGAACATATATTTAAACGGCTCCTTAAAGTACGCAAAATGTGCTTTTACAGTACAATTAACCATTCTATTAGACGAAACAATTAGGCAGTTACATAACTAAAAATTTTTCTCTGTCTATATAAGACATACCTCTTCTCAATTATCGTAAAGAGCTGACCGTATTGGCCATTCACATCATAAGGCACATACTCAGGATGTTCTTGAGCAAGAACTCTTCTGTACTCCTCAAAAGAGATATATTTTACAGCTGAAACTTCTGATTCCTACCAAGAAAAGAAATGCCAATAGTCATTTCACTTGGTGCGAAGAGTATCTAAAAAAGAAGGAAGAGAAAAAAGTAGCTACTTAATTATTTTGGAGCACTTCTACTCGGCAGTCAACAAACAAGCTTTCAGAAGCTTATGGTATCGGAGTTTCAAGGGATAGTGAAAATAATAAAATCATACAGCATTCTACTTCACATTACGGTATTTTAAGATTCACTTTTTGGATTAATGGGTGCAGGACACATGTAAAACTCATGAAAATTATTACTTCTATGTGGAGGTTAAATACATGGTAAAGCACCTGACTTTGAGCCTTTTTCATGGGGAAGTAAAACATGAATGAGAACTAGCCTAGAGTGAGAGTCATGGCAAGCTATTATATAGGTGAGAGAACCTACAGACTAGCTTAACACGATTAGGCACCGGCAGCCACTGAGATAGCAGACACATAATATGTATCAATATAATTTTTGAACAGTGTCTGGATGGTTGAATGATTCAACTGGGTTCTTGAATGATTCTAGAGAGACGAGCGACGCCTGAATGGTTGCTAGACAGGAAAGATGCATTAGCATGACTTGTCGCTGAAGAAAAGAATGATACATGAACTGTCACTCGGAGTGTCTTGTGACCTCCTCCACAGTTAGTTTCTTACACTTATCAGTTTGAATTCCCAAGGAGCAAAAAGATATATGTTCTTTTACTTGATTGGCAGTGAGAAGAGCAATCTAAACATCTCAGGATTTAAATAGAAGGGAGGTGCATAGATGTCAACTGCTATTTTCTGTGCAAAAATCCAAGCAAAGACGTGTATAATCTCTTTCTACATTATCAGGTGATAACTCGTTTGTCGTGGAAGATTTTGAGATGGTTCAGGTACAGTAGAAGATGTCAGGCACCGCGAAGGAGGCACTCATTGATTTCTACTTTATGTGCAAAAATCCCAGCAAAGACGTGGATCATGCACTCATCGATTTCTACTTTATGTGCAAAAATCCCAGCAAAGGCGTGGATCATCTACTTCTGCGTTATCAGGTGACAACTCATTCAGCGTGGCAGATCTTGAGATGGTTCAGGCAACAATGGACGATGTCAGGCACAGTCAATTGGGCTATCAGAGGAAGGAAGAGAAAAAGAAGAAGAACGTGGGATGTTACCCACTAGCACTTCAGATCTTACAAAAGGAAAGGAATAAGAGAACTTTTGAAAGTTTAGAACATGATAGTACATTTGAGGAATAACCTCACTTTTAGTTTTTCTTTTCTTTCTGCACCCGTGAGGTTTCACAAGCTGGGTGTTTTGGCAGAGAACCATGTTCTTCAACAGGCTCTATACCTTTTGGCATACAGCTTGTATATGGGAGATGTTTCCCAGCATCAATAAAATTAGTTATCTTACCATATTAAAAAGAAATGACTAATCTATAAAATTTTAAGAATTCATCTCCGACACCACTAAAATAAAAGAAAAATTGAATAAATGTTAACCTTATAGACATCTTAGTCCCTTTACCTTAATTTTGAAATAGCCCTATACATTCATTATTATTGCAGAAATTCTATTTCCAGTAAATGAACAATAAATTTTAGGCAAAACCTGAGATACCAAGTGACAAAACATAGTAATCTCAGGCAAGTATCAGATCAACAACAACAACATTTAACTACAGGGAAAAATACTGACCTGAAGAGTAAAGGCCTCCACAGGAATCGGATCTATTGTTGTCACCAGATATACATCATTGTATTCATTGTTGATGAACTTGCCATCATTGATAGTGCTGCAATTTATTGCAACATTCAGCATACTCCAATGACCAACAGAAACTCATGCTTCGAAGCACAATAGCTTGAGAAAATGTTATTGAAGTGATGATTGGACATGTTACAGAGTATCTGTGTTATCTTGTTTTCTTCCTGGCTGGCTATGATATAACTATCACGAAAGTATTTGATTTATCCCAAAAAAATAAATTATCAAGAAAGTTCTCCAATAGTTTAAGTCCACTAAATTGTGTATAGCATAAAAGCCCTGGAAATTTGGGCAAAATGGACACAGGCATTTGAGCAACATTTGGGACACAGATATGCTCGAGTTATATCTGCAAAATAGAATTATACTACAGTCTAGTCCACCGGATGAAATAAAACCATCAGAACCCGTAACTCAAAATAGACGGATGGACCACAAATTTAACGACTGAGATTTTGTTAACTATAGGCTTCAAACATACAGCCAGAAGTATCGCATGCTCTAATTTATTAGGAGCTAATTAGTCATAGTCTTATTCAATAAGGAGAACTAACGAGATTAACGCCTTATGAACATTTCCTATACTGTAACCATCAATAGTTTCTTTTCAATGTTGCCCCACTTCTGTATGCCATCAAGATCCCTGACAGCTCAAGGTGCATATGAAATAACAAACGTCTTTATCAAAATTTACATTCAGGTAATTCAGCTGCATAATTCAATTACAAAGAAAAATAGTCATATATAATGAGATCTTATTAGTAAGTTGACAGAGAAAGGAAGACATTTTTCCAGAATAAATAAAAAAGACAATTCAACAAGCAGGAGAAGCACAAATTTATAGGTCAGAGCTAACAGACAATTGCTACTGCTTGGAACATGATGAATTAGAGCTTTAGTATACCCACCGCTCTTGAAGAAAAACAAATATTAATTCAAATGCATCCTTTGGAAGAGTAACACCAAGTTCTTCTTGAAGCTCTCGCCTGCAAGAATGTATAAGTCAGCAACAGTACAAGCCCCATCAGAAAAGCATTTGAAAGTGAGATGTATGCAATCAGACGGGAGAGAACATTCAGCATTTCAAGGGGGTGTAAAATTTCACATACAGACAATAATGCCTGTGTTAGTCAAACTCTCTTTCCATAAGAGAAGTGTATTCCAGAAATAATATATTTGAATATTTGTAGATAATTACAGAAGTTTAGAAGCTGCAGTTTGTGTTTTTACTAGGACAGTTGAAACCAAATGAAATTTTTGATACTTGAATGATCATATGCACTCCAAAATGGTAACAACTGACCATTACTTAATAAAAGAAATAAGCAAGTAGTAAGAGATGATCATTGTAAAGTGTGAAATTTCATCAGCAAAGTCATTCCAATTTACACAGCACACAAAGTACAACAAAAACAACATACCCTGTTGTAGTTCCACAAGTGGGGGATGGGGAGGGTAGGTTGTACAGACCTTACCCCTACTTTTCTAGGGTAGAGGTTGTTTCCAATAGACCCTCGGCAGCAAAGTATTTATAGAAATTTGCATGATAGCAAACCATGTGTGATCCATTTCATTGTGAAATCGTGTTAGATACTACATTTTTCTCTTTTGAAATCTAGAGAGAGCGAGAGAGATTTATGATTGTAAAGGAGTATAAGATAGAGGCCAAACAGTGTCATTCCAATCATCATGGGGTTAAATGTTTAAAAACCGATTCTAACTCTATATATATTCTTTCTGATTTTTATGCTTTTATCTCAGTAATAACCCCTAAAGAAGCTAGAGCACGGCCTAATTGAAAATGAAGCGAATTGTTGATTGTGCCAGATATATAGAAGGTTGGTTCACGATAATAGCTTCTTTTTATTTGTGAAAGTAAAGGAAGAAAAAAGGAAATCCATTGGTAGACAATTTTTCTTTTTTGATAAGGTAAATAATTTTATTAACAATTAGGGAAACCCATATACAAGTCATACACAAACCATGAGACAATCTATGATATGGGACAAAAGTTACCAAATAATGGTTTAGGAACATGCAGAAAATGTTATACTAAGAATCTGCATTAGGACAGGTAAAAGCAAAATCAGAAAAATAAGTCCAGTTCATGTGAAACTATATCTAGAAAGCTCAGATCCATGCTGGAAACCTACATTGCTGAAATAAGAGATGAATCTCCAGCAGCTATATGACCGGCACTTGAGATATCCCACTGACCAGCCCAGGAATCCTTGCAATCAGCACGTCGTTGGAGAAGTAGTTCGTGTGTACTCTCAGCAAATATCCACACATGAACAGCTCGATGGTAGTCTCCATCTCTGTGAACCTCCCCTCTGAACAAATAGCATAATAATAGACATGATTAGCCCAATAAGTACATTATAGATAAAGCTTGAGGAACAGAATTCACGGATCCACAAACCATAATTTTTTAATATTTGGGTAACTGTGAGTTTAAATTTACTAAATTCTGTCAGTCAATTTGATACATTAACTATCTTGCCCAGATCCAATTGACTTTTCTCCTGTTAACTTCTTTTGGAAGAAACTATAACAGATGGAAAGCTGTTTTCTCCTACTCCAGTCACAGACCTGCTTCTAACTGAGTTTATTTTTAAGACATAAAAAGGCATCTTAGTCCTTGAAAATTGTCTTCAAAGATTAAGCAGAGAGAAGGCTCTCTTCCTGAGTAAAACAGATTGGTAAAGAAGAGCACTTCAAAGATTCATTAATCATCACTCATTCTAAATTAAGGAGATTCATAGATCAGTTTATCAGATTGGCATCTCCCTCAAAGTAAAATCCTAGTGTCATCCCATTTACATGAATAATGCAACATACTACTTCCTTTTCCTTTTCTATTAGTGAAGGATTACTACAGTCACACAAGGGTTTGCACAGGGTGACCTATTAAAGAGTGTTTTCTATCACCAAATGCCGCTAAACTTTGGCAGACCAATAAACATGTAAAACCAAAACTAGCATCTCTCAAAGAAAACCCAAAAGGATACATTCTTCTGTGGGTTTGATCCATACATGATATCCATATAAAATGATGCTTTACCAAACTACTGTAACTTCACCTTTAAACAGATGAAAAATTGGCAAAAATGCCTTACATACACCAAAATTTGATCACTACTGTTAGAACATGAATAGGAGTAGGAATAGCATATAGAATCCGACTTGGAAAAGGACTGTAATGTAGTGGCCTATTAGGAAAAGGATTGAACTGTAGTGTCTATAAATAGGGCCTCAAGGTAATAATGTAGTTACAACAATTCAATAATATTCTTCTCTTATATTCTCACATGTTAGAATATGAGTAGGAATAGCATATAGAATCCTACTTGGAAAAGGATTGTAATGTAGTTCCCTATTAGGAAAAGGATTGAAATGTAGTGCCTATAAATAGGGCCTCAATGTAATAATGTAGTTACAACAATTCAATAATATTTTTCTCTTATATTCTCACATGGTATCAGAGCCTCTACGATCTTGATAAAGAATCGAAGAGCTTCCACTGTCGGAGGGCGGCTATAACCCATATATGTCGCTTGCCCGGCCAATGATCATGTTAACAAAAGTTAGGCCATCGCACTTCTTTCCCCTACTTTCTCATATCTAATCTGTGTAGCACCATGCATCTTTCTGGTGACTATTTTCTCATATCGGATTTGTGTAGCATCGTGCATCTCTCCGGACTACTCATATCTAATTTGCATAGTACCGTGTATTTTTTCGGACTACTTTGTCATATCTGAGTTGCATAGCACTGTGCGTCTTTCTGGTGACTCCTTAGATCTGATTTGCGTAGTTCTATGCGTCTTTATGGTGACTCCTTCGATCTAATTTGCGTAGGATCGTGCCATCATTTCGAACCTACCCATATAAGTTCTCTTTTTCAATACGGCCGTGCTGTCATTCCGACCCTGCCCATATAATTTCTCCTTTTCAGTAGGGTTGTGTCGTCATTCCGACCCTACCCTTTATTTTTCAGTAGGGCCGTGTCATCATTCCGACTCTACCCATATAATTTCTTTTTTTCACTAGGATCATGCCACCATTCCGACCTACCCATATAATTCTCTTTCTCAGTAGTCGTGTCATCATACCGACCCCTACCCATATATTTTTTTCTTAAATGGTGACCACTTTTCAGCCATCAAATTTAATAATTCGGCGCGTGAGTATGTTTTGGCCAGTTCTTCGGTGACTATCTTGTTCAAGATCTACTCATCTCTTGATTTTGAGATGACCCATATATATTATACCAGTTTCCGGCAATTTTCCAGCGACACATCGACTTTCCAGCGATGTTTACTACTTTTCGGATCACTTTTTTAGTTTGTTTCGTTTCAGTTGAGGTCTCCAAGACGTCCAAAGCAGTCCTTATCAGTTTTCTTGAAGATATCTTCACTAAGTCCCTCACCGATCGTCGTATTAATTACGTCCATAACAAGCTTGGTACATATGTCTTTTATGCACTAGTTTGAAGGTGAGTGTTAGGATATGAGTAAGAATAGGAATAGCAAATAGAATCCTCCTTGGAAAGGGATTGTAATGTCGTGTCCTATTAGGAAAAAGATTGGAATATAGTGTCTATAAATAGGGTTTATGTAATAATGTAGTTACAACAATTCAATCATATTTTTCTCTTATATTCTCACAACTACTACCTAAATAAAAGAAAAACACACACAATTCAATTACTCCAGTACTTATGTTGACATTTTTACTCTGCTAAACTTTTGCATACCATTAATCTGCAAACCTATAGACACAACAAAAGATATTGCTCTTCCCAATCAAGTGGGGGGGGGGGGGGGGGGGGGGCAAAGAACAAGAAATGAAAAAAAAATCAAAAGTCATAAGTTTCAACCAGATCACTTTGCCCAAGACAAAAGGGGTTGCTCGGATGGTAAGCATCGTCCAACTCCAACAATAAGGTTATTGGTTCGAGTCAGCAAGGGAACAAAAAAGGTCAGAGCTCCTAAGGAGGGAAAAACAGAAGACTACCTTGCCCAAGACAAGAGAGGTTGCTCATATGGTAAGCACCCTCCCCCTCTAATTCTAAGGTTGTCGGTTCGAGTCACCAAGTAAGCAGAAAAAGTGGAAGCTCCTAGAGAGGGGGGGGGGGGGGGGGAAGACTAATTTGCCAAAAATATTACAATACATTCAACAACATCATACCCAGTTTAATACTTTCAAGCGTAAAAAAATCAAATAATTAACTTTATTCCATTGGCAAGAACTCTGAAGAAATGGTGTTTGTGAACTTGTTCATATTGCTAATTCTAAGCATAATTTAATAACTATAAGTAGGTTGATGGACGAGTAAAACAAGTAAATTTACAATGAATCTCACAATTCTATCCATTCATATAGCCGACCCCAACTAATTTAGATTTAATAATAGTTGTAATAATCAAAATTCCAATCATCAAACTTACACCACGAATCAAAACTAACAAAAAATACAGTTAGAAAAATTTAAAATTGATCAAAATTCTTCCTATCCCATATGATATTTTCTTTTCTTTTGATGAGGGGTTGCCACCTGACTGGCATTTCACTAAATTTGGATTCAATCATTGTTGTTACAATCAAAATTCCAATTATCAAACATATATCAAAAAATAAAACTAATAACATATGCAGTTAAAAGAATTTTAAAATTAACCCAAATGATGATGTGGGGTTGTTCACCTGGGTTTAGAGATGCCAGTTTTTTCTCCAGTTTTTGTAAGGACATCAAAATACTCTTCTTGATCATGCTGGGCAGCCATTGATAGTATTGTTCAACTTTCAAAAAACAAACCAGGATTTTGTTTCTTGAATCAATAAATGCCTGTAAATGGGTTTGTTCAAAAGCCTCGACAACTCTGAAAACCGGGACAAGCAAACGTAGTGAGTATAAAAAATGATTTAAACTTCGGGAATCTTTTGTAAATGGTTTTTATTTTATTTTTAATATAGAAAAGGGGAGTGAAGATAGGCGCTATTAAAAAAATTCCTTTAATAGCGGCTTATGAATCAAATTCTTCAACATTTGCATATTTATGCCGATGCAAAACGTGTGATTTTCATAAGCATATTCACTACGTACGTAATTAAATTGGAATTAATTAATCATATAACCACTCCACTTTAAAAAGATTATCCAATAAATTTACTTATATTTGTTTTGTTTCAATAGAGTTAATCTAATTATGTGTTTATCTAAGTATAAAGTTACAATTACTTAAAATACCTTTAAAAGTAAGAGAAAATGTTAAACTTTAAATTAAAATGATCCTTATTTTTTAGTATGAGTATTGAAATACCCGTAGTCAAGTCCTCCATCTTCATTATACAAAGTGGTGCATTTTTAGATCAATTCTAATCACATTGTTAAATTTAGTTAGTTTCTTCTACATTATAAATTAATGTCAAAAATTTATATCACTTAATAAGAAAGGTAATAAATTTCTTTTAAAAATGGTAGGAAAAAAGTTACATCCCATACTTTAAAAAAATTTGTATTAAAAAGAAAATCACGATGTGTGCGCAAGACAGGAAAAGGATAAGGATGGCCTTGCTTGGCGGAAAGATTGATGGTTAGAGGGTTACTTCACCCCGTCACCTCCTCAATCTTCTTGCATATTTCCAACTATTTTCATAGTTCCTAAATTGGTGGACCAAACACGTCATACCCAAGGCATAGAAAATTTAACAAACTCAACAAGCTCATGACCTGGAAAAAATAGCAGGTTCGAATCCTATTTCTGCCTAGTGCCTTAGTTCAGTCTCAAAAAGGGGATAATAGAAGCCTAGCACTGAATATGCCTAGTGCCTTGGTTCAGTCTCAATTATATTATCAGAGATGGGATAATGGGATAATTAGTGGCTATCGAATAATTAAACCGAAAAAAGAAAATGAACACTGATAAACAGGCCAGCATTTTATCTGCAAACTAAAGAGAACTGACTGCAATAAGAATTTTAGATTTCAACTTGTACAATTTGTGTTCCAAAAGAGTATCTTCTTATCACACATACTTTGCTTGAATTCAAATTGTGAAATGTCCAAGGAGGGAACTTTGAAGTGGAGGAACACTGATGGAGGTAGATTATCATTACCCTGTTACTTCTCGTTTCATCTTCAAATCACTTGATTTAACGAGCACATGATCGACCACGCTTGACAATTCAAACCAGTGTGAAGGCAAATAGAACAGCTACTAAACAGAAAGAAGCTAGCCGGCTAGGTAAAAACAAAATCCAATATCCAGAAGGTGACTAAAACGTTTACAGAAGTTGCCAGCCTAACTAGAACTTAAGCAGTCTTCTGAAAATGCTGAGTTAATAGCCTCGCAATCTCTAGAAAACCAACCTTGTCCTTGCCATCAAATATCGTCTTCAACTTGTCGTCACAATGGATCTCTCTTTTGTTTGCAGGATTCTGCAAATCACAAAGTTACAAGCATTGTGTCAGGAATTGACCAGAGAGAGGAGCTAGCCCATTTTAAACATTTACTTCAGCAGCTGAAACATGAACTATTGTAAGACCACGAAAGAAAAAACCATTGAGCCAAAAGAACTGGAAGTCGCAATCAGTTAGCACTTAGCAGTGATCAAATTGAGTTTAAATTGACAAATACGATTTCTTCTTGCACACATCAGAAATCTTTTGGATTGTTGAGTCCATATATGAAAAAGATCAAATGACAGGCACCACCATTTATAGGTGGTGCCTGCACTAGCTTGTGCGCAACTCGACTACTCCACCGGGTAGTCCTAAGTTGCCCCAACTCATCACTTTCGATGCTGCACCCGTGTCGGATTCTCCAAAAATGCACTAATTTGGAGAATCCGACATACACCCATTGACATTTTGGAAGAGTCCAAGCAACATACCCGGGTATCTGCTACATCCCACCAACATAGATACCGAATAACTCTTCCAACCAAAATTTATTTAGATAGAAAGAAGTCACCTAGTATTTTTTGTCGTTGCAAGCATCTGAACCTTGGTATCCCATGATTTTCCCCGACATCATTGAATGCTAACGCCATACCTTGGATGTAAAAGGCTAAAAGCCAAACGTAACTTTCCTCATTTACTTTTTGTTCGGGCAGAAGATAGCAATTAAATATTGATACTTTAATGAACCATCTAGACATAGTGCCACATTAAAATATTTTTACCTCTTTGAGCATAGTGCAGTGTTCTGCACTGAGAGCCTATCGCAGGCCCCTATCGGTAGGGATATTATGAAGACTCCCAGTCACATGCAGCTATGACCTATATATATAGATTCCAAACTCAAAAAGTGGTGAAGAAACTCTGTGTAGGCAATCCATGGTGTTCCTGACACCTAATTTTATCTCAAACAAGAAACTATAAAACAAAGTTTAGAAGCTAAGGGAACTTCTGGACAGTGATGCTGTGGGAGATCTCAGAATAACATCACTATGAGTTCTAATTTGTCATTCTTACCTATCTAACGCATAATACACTCCGTTCATCATTATTCGGGAAGCACGCCTAAAGGACTCCCTTCAAGATGGTCAGTTTTATAGCTTCTATGTCTTTCTGGGTCATACAAAGTGTTGGAATAGTTTGAGAAAAAGCTTAAACATAGTTGAAAATTTGGTGATAACAAAAAGTAAGACATCATAGTATTGTTGGGGCTAGGCCAAGAGCATTCTAGCTCCTGATCATATAAAAAGCTATAGAAGTATACTTATAAAAGAAAAAGAACTACAGAACTGCATATTGTAACAGGTTTGAATCTGAGTGATATTTTGAACCAGCAGAAGTAAGCCTTGATACAACTAGATTATTCAATAATTAGAGAAGTTCAAAATTGCTACTCTGGACCAGCCATTCATGAACTCCTAATCTGATCAGCCAAAACAAACCCAATTTTCTGTATAGTTGACAAGAAAGGAAGAAATAAGCATGGCAAAGTTACACTAGTTGAAGAAACCCCAAAAAAGAACGAACGAATGAACAGATCAGTTTTTTTATCAGGTTAAAATCAACAGATCAGTTCCGATCATGTTTAGAGAGCTTAACCCATTAGAATCCAAACTAACCTTAAAACTCCAAATCTTATCAACCACCTTGCCCCTCACACTCTTGCAGTCTGTCTCTAAGGACATGCTCTGCTCCATTTTCTGCCAGACCTCCAACTTTATGAACTAACAACTTCCCTTAGTTTCCAAAAAAGAAGTCAATACTTCATTCAAGTTTAAAGACTTTCAAACTAGCAGTGAAACAAACGGAAGGCAATTAAGAAAAAGGAAAAGGAGAGAAGAGAAAGAAACAAAATCATCCTAAGAAGCAGCTTTACTTGCACAGAATCAATAGACACCATCACATACGGAAGTAGCCAAAATCAATGCTATGTCTACTGGATAACTAATCCAGCATTCCACTGTCTACAAGTATTGTCAGTATTCAGTTTATCTAACTAGACTATAAGATACATAACTGACATGACTACTATCTGCCAAAGCATCGAATGCCACATTAGATCTCATGTGATGCAAAGTTTGGGATAGAAGCACATAGAAACTTGATTAGATTGATTGAATCTCATTGATGGAAGACAAATTTAAAATGTTCATTTATTTATTATTTTTTGATAAGGGAAAATTTAAAATGCTTATGTAAGCAAGAAAAGAACCATAATGTCTTCAAGGACCGCCATAAAATCTCAAATGCATCCAAGCAATTAAAAGGTGAAAAGAATCACCAAACGAATACAACATAAATTATACGAGCTGAAATTTCTTCTTTTTTTAAAACAGGGGCAGGGGAAATGGGAGTGAGTATTAATAAGGTGGAGAATCGAACCCTCACCAACAAGGTGAAAGTTCAGGTAGCCAACCAACCAAAGTTGCTAAGATTCCCCAAGCTGAAAACAGTTGAGCATAAGTCAAAAGACAAAACATCAAGTATCTATTATCATGCTCTACAACAAAAGCAACAACAACAACATGATGTATTCCCACAAATTGGGGTCTGGGGAGGGTAGAGTGCACGCAGTTCGGACCTCAAAGGTGAGGTAGAGAGGTTGTTTTAATATACCCGGTTCAAGACAAAAATCATTTCTATAAGCATGAAAATCATTAACATCAATGCTCAAATATTCAGCAAAGGAAGAGAGACCTGAAGGTTATGAGTTTTAATGTATTCCCAAACTTTTTTAACAGCATCAGTGCGGGAAGCTTCATTTGTACCTAAGAAGTTCGCTAAAGCAGGGGAAACTGGTTGTGGTTTCAGTATTCCATTCGGACGACCTCTCGCTTTCGTCACTGTGCCTGTTGCTGTTGCTGTTGCTGTTGCTGTTGCTGCGGAAGTAGTCTTAGCAGCAGCCATAAGAGCTCGGCAACACTTGCCGAAAATACGAGTTGACGAAGCCATTGAGCTTACTTTGGATTTTTCGTTAAACCCTAGGGCTGATCAGGAGGGTTTTGGAAATAATGGCAAAGTGGCTCTATTCCTTGGCGGAGTCAAATGAGTCTTCCTACCGTGATTTTCTTGAAGGGTAAATATACGTTTTAAATATTTTGAATCTTTGACAGGTGCTCTCTCCTTTTCGTTTTACTCTGCGCTAAAAGAAAATTAATTATTTCAATGTACTTATGAAGCAAACGGAGGAATAGAAAGTATTCCAACGGTGTACAATAATAAGCTACTTCTTTTTATTTTAATTTATATAAATTAATTTAATATTAAATTTATAAATAAATTAAATTTGTATTTAAAATAAGTGATTGATGTAAAGAAAAAACACAAAATATAAAAAAGAAATACTCCGCATCAGATAAGCAAATTAAATTGTCTTGATAATAGTAAAGAAAATGACAAAATTAAAAGGATAAATGAAGCAGTGTCTTTAGTGTAAGAACTTGTAACTTGTGAATCTTTATGAACCATAGGATAATTATTACTTTCTTTACTCTAAAATAAATAAATTATTGTCTGCATTCCTATTAAGAAAAAAAAAATAAGACACAAATTGTAACTTTACTTTTCATATTTATTTTCTTTGAATATTATCAAACTCTTTTGAAATTTCAACTACATTAAAATGAAAAGTCAATTAAGTCTTTTAAAATTTATAATCTAAAAATTATAAATAAAGAATAAAATTGAAATAAATTTTTAACACGTCTCTTAAAGAATGAACAGTTTACTTACTTTGGACATTAAACATAGCTAATAAAATTCATTTATTTTGGACAAGAGGGAGTAATGTGTAGTATGTATAAATTTAGAAGTCATAGTAAGATAATACCACTCCCTCTTTTTATTTTTACTTATCACTATTTTATTTTTCGAGGTCAACTTGTATAAAGTTTGACCAATTTTTTAAGGTGTATTATATAATATTTTAAAATTAAAATTTAGATGGTCGAAAACTATAGGAAAAATGTTATAAGTTGTAATTCTTCTCACATTAATACGATTAAAAAATACATCTTAAGTCGTTGGTCAAAGTTCATGCAGGTTGACCTCGAGAAGCGAGACAGTGACAAGTAAAATTAAACTGAGAGAATATTATCTGGAGGCAACATTTATTTCTTTATTAAGCTAGCTAAATATAATTAATAGTGATCATTTTCAATAACTTAATTTTTTTCTTTTGATATTTGTTTATAACTTTTTGGTATTTTTTTATAAGTCAAATATATTATTTAATATTTGTATTATATTTTTAAAATTTTACGCTTAATAGTATGAGATACAGTGCAAAACATCTGTACTAGATTAGTTTAATAAAGATCAAGAAAGAAATTTAATTGGTTCATAAAATTAAAAGCTGACATTAATCTAGGTATCTTGCAAGAGTCCAACAACACTATAAAAGAAGGTGTAATCTATTGTCTTAACTCTCTACTCTTATATATTAGCGCATGAAATTAGCAGGTTGGGATATATAGTATTAATAAATTCAAACCTATGGAAATCATAAAATTAAATTAGTAAATAATATCAATGTTGGGGTAATATACGTAAAAAGAACGTGCACTAAATTAGTTTAACATATACTAAATATATTTTTAATCAACTCATAAAATTGAAAGTTGCATTAACCTAGGTACCTTACAAGAGTCAACAACATGATCAAAGAAGTGTAAAGCCAACTCATAAAATTGATATTCTTTGTTAATTTAATATATATATATTAAAAATCAAGTTATATTAATAAATTCCTGCCTTTAGAAATCAAGACACTAAATTAACAAAGAATATCAATATCGGTTATACACATGCATTAGACTAGTTTAACAAAAATCAAAAAAGCACTTTAATCAGTTCATAGAATTAAAAGTTTGCATTTACTAAGATATCTTGTAAGAGTGCAGTAGCACGATAAAAGAAGTGAAATCTACTGTCTTAATGCTCTATCCTTATATAAATGCATGTGAATATTAGCAAGTCGGGTTATATTAGTAAACTAGAAATAAATTGTAATTACTAACTAACTCTAAAATTTCATACGATAAAATTAATAATAATTAATCTAACTAAACACTTGTAATGAAAAAGTTAATGTATTAAAAGACATCTAAGAATGATCCAGATATCATTGATTTTGTTATTAATCCTTTTTAACCATGGGTACCATCTTTCACGCTTTGTGTGTGTATTTAATAGCTTCAACTGCAACTATCAGAAAATTCTAGATAAGAGATGTTAAGTTGTATCTAAACAAAAAAAATAAAATTTTAAAAATTTCTACACAGAAAAATACAACAAAAAAGGAAACAAATTTATAAGAAGTTGACAAAATAACAGAAGAAGATAGAAGAATGTAAATGAAGGATCAAGATAATCAAACCTAGAAAAAGAGAATTGAATGCAAAAATGAACGATTGAGAAAGAAGCAACAGAGGACGATTGAGAAAGCAGCAACAGAAAGCAGCTGAATGTAAGAAACATATTAGGGTAGGATATTTGGGTGAAATTAAATAATATAGGGTAAAATGTATAGGATTATAAAAAATTAAGTAAGGACACATTTGAAAAAGGCCAAACACATCGACAGGCCCCTCAACTTGGCATGATATTTCACTTTGACTCTTAAGGTGGACGTTGTTCATTTTAAGCAACTAAAGCAGCTACAAAGTGTCATTTTGGCGCTTTTTGTTGAGTTGGCACAATGTGTGTGTTGCATCTATTTTGAGCGCGTGAACGGCTAAATTTTGTCATTTTTTATTTCTTTTATTTGTTCTTCTTTCTCTTCTCCTTCTCCAACTCTTCTTCCACACCCATTTCCACCTTCATTTGCTACTTTGTCCATATTGATGCAAATATATCTGTAATCGTAGCTATTCACTCTTCGTTTTCGTCATCATCTTCATAACTTGTAAAAATTTCTCCGAAATAATTTTTTCCCAAATAGTTGCAAAACGAATTTTAAAAAATATATTTTTTAAATCACTCCATTGTTGACCTCCATAGCCCTCTCATTTCTTCTATTGGCTCAAAAATATATTCTTCCCCCACCTATGCAATTGTAAGGAAGAAACTACAATATAATTTTACTTCTTTGTTTGCCCAAAAAGAAGACCTCAATTTACACCCTCAATTGTAAAATTAGCCCTAAATTTCCTAATTTTTGAAAGATCAACTTTGTTTCTCTCTTCTTTTTCATATCTTTTTCCTTTAATATCAGTGTTTGGGTAGTATGTAGAAATATAATAAAAGTCAACAACGGATTTCAAAATAAATTAAAAAACAAAAAACTAGTGGTGATAAAATGGGCCGATCAAAGAGAAATTTTGAGCACAAGAGTGTTCAAAGTATTCTTACCCACTACAGTTGAAATTCGGTGACAAAGAGCATATGTGCAGAGGTGCCAATATTGACATGGTCAATGATGGCAGAGCAACATATGAATGCAAAATGGTGGTGGAGGAAATCAAGATTGGATTAGGAATTGAGACGTGTGATAGGTCGTGAGAAAGTTTGTGATGTGGAAAGTTTGAAAAGGCCAATAAGGGAGTTGATGGAAGGAGAGGAAGGTAAAAGAGACAAGGAAGAAGATGAACGAAAATGGAGAAGCAGCCATTAATCAAAAACCAGAGTAAAAAAGATTTATCAGTGGAAAATAAAAAGATTTTTCTTTTTCCCCTTTTTAATTTATTAGTGGCTGACGTGAAAAGTAAAAAAAAAATACTTGGCACGTTTTAATTTGCTTTTAAAATCCAAGTGGATATGTTTGTAGACACGCGCCTAAGATTTTTTTCAACTATGCAAAAAGTGCCAAAATGACACACTTTGTAGCTGCTTTAGGTGCTTAAAATGAATAACGTCCACCTTAGGTGTCAAAGTGAAAGATCATGCCAAGTTGAGGGGACTGTCGATGTGTTTGGCCAATCACATCGACAGGCCCCTCAACTTGGCATGATATTTCACTTTGACTCTTTTGGTGGACGTTGTTCATTTTAAGCAACTAAAACAGCTACAAAGTGTGTCATTTTGGCGCCTTTTGTTGAGTTGACACAATGTGTGTGTTGCATATATTTTGAGCACGTGAACGGCTAAATTTTGTCATTTTTTATTTCTTTTATTTGTTCTTCTTTCTCTTCTCCTTCTCCAACTCTTCCTCCACACCTATTTCCACCTTCATTTGCTACTTTGTCCATATTGATGCAAATATATCTGTAATCGTAGCTATTCACTCTTCGTTTTCGCCATCATCTTCATAACTTATAAAAATTTCTCCGGAATAATTTTTTCCCAAATAGTTGCAAAATGAATTTTAAAAAATATATCTTTTAAATCACTCCATTGTTGACCTCCATAGCCCTCTCATTTCTTCTATTGGCTCAAAAATATATTCTTCCCCCACCTCTGCAATTGTAAGGAAGGAACCACAATATAATTTTACTTCTTTGTTTGCCCAAAAAAAAGACCTCAATTCACACCCCCAATTGTAAAATTAGCCCTAAATTTCCTAATTTTTGAAAGATAAGCTTTGTTTCTCTCTTTTTTCTCATATCTTTTTTCCTTTAATATCAGTGTTTGGATAGTATGTAGAAATATAGTAGAAGTCAACAACGGATTCCAAAATAAATTGAAAACAAAAAACTAGTGGTAATAAAGTGGGTCGATTAAAGAGAAATTTTGAGCACGAGAGTGTTCAAAGTATTCTTACCCACTACAGTTGAAATTCGGTGACAAAGAGCATATGTGCAGAGGTGCCAATATTGACATGGTCAATGATGGCAGAGCAACATATGAATGCAAAAATGGTGGTGGAGGAAATCAAGATTGGACTAGGAATTGAGACGTGTGATAGGTCAATGAAAAAGTTTGTGATGTGGAAAGTTTGAAAAAGCCAATAAGGGAGTTGATGGAAGGAGAGGAAGGTAAAAGAGACAAGGAAAAAGATGAACGAAAATGGAGAAGCAACCATTAGTCAAAAAACAGAGTAAAAAAGATTTATCAGTGGAAAATAAAAAGATTTTTCTTTTCCCCCTTTTTAATTTATTAGTGGCTGACATGGAAAGTAAAAAAAAATACTTGGCACGTTTTAATTTGCTTTTAAAATCCAAGTGGATATGTTTGTAGACATGCGTCTAAGATTTTTTTTTCAACTATGCAAAAAGTGCCAAAATGACACACTTTGTAGCTGCTTTAGGTGCTTAAAATGAATAACGTCCACCTTAGGTTACAAAGTGAAAGATCGTGCCAAGTTGAGGGGCCTGTCGATGTGTTTGACCTTTTAAAAAAGAAATAAAGAAAATGATGGGATACCACCAAATCGGTGGTTACATAAAGCAAAGATTTTCATGGTTACCAAACCACGAAAATAAATCATATCATACCATATATTTTAAGATATAATCAAAAGAAACATGATTCTCTTAGTAACCATGCATACCATACCATAGGAAATCACCATCCAAACAAAGTATAAGGGTGCTTATCTGACAGTTTGATTGAATATTTGTACTTGATTGTTCGACTTATCAATTATTAATGATCAATTTTCATTTGTCAATGGTTGCTCATTTAGTGTTGATCACCATTTCACAATCGACCTTTATCCGGTATGTCAATTGAAAGATGAAAGTACATAACCTGCATGAACTTTGACTAACCATTTAAGATGTATTTTTTCATCGTATTAATATGAGAAGAATTACAACTTATAACATTTTTGTAGAGCTTTCGACCATCTAAATTCTTATTTCAAAATATTAAATAATACACCTTAAAATATTGAAATTAAAATGTAGATTGTCGAAAGCTATACGAAAAGTGTTATAAGTTGCAATTCTTCTCATATTTATACGATGAAAATATACATCTTAAACTGTTAGTCAAAATTCATGCACATTGACCTCAAGAAGTGAGACAACGACAAGTAAAATTAAACTGAGAGAATATTATGTGGAGGCAACATTTATTTCTTTATTAAGCTAGCTAAACATAATTAACAATGATCGTTTTCAATAACTTAATTTTTCTTCTTTTGCTATTTGTTTATAACTTTTTGGTATTTGTTTATAACTCAACTATACTAATTAATATTTGTGCTAGATTTTTAAAATTTTACTCTTAATAGTACAAGATACAGTGCAAAGCATCTGTAGTAGACTAGTTTAATAAAAATCAAGAAAGAAATTTAATCAGTTCATAAAATTAAAAGCTGACATTAATCTTGGTATCTTGCAAGTCCATCAACACGACAAAAGAAGTGTAATCTATTGTCTTAACTCTTTATTCTTATATAACGTATGTATATTAGCAGGTTGGGATATATAGTATTAGTAAATTCTAACCTATAGAAATCATAAAATTAAATTAGTAAATAATGTCAATGTTGGGTAATATATGTGTAAAGAACGTGCACTAAACTAATTTAATACAGATTAGAAATATTTTTAATCAGTTCATAAAATTGAAAATTGTATTAACCTAGTGTAATACCTTGTATTTTTCTAACTTAAATTAATCCTCAGTACATGGGCTACCGTATATAAATTTTTAAAATACCTTGTATTTTTCAGTTTAGAGTCTGCCAATGCGTAGGAAATTCAGTTAGCTTTCCAACGATATAAAATTCGCCCAAATTCGATACTCGGGTGAAGAGTTAGAGCCATTTTAGTAAAACAGTGTGCCAACTGACACTTCAGCGCGCCGTGGAGGCATGCCAAATGGCAATTGTCAGAAACCAGTGAGCCAACACTATAACCCCATGTCGCGGTGAACTTCCAGGTCTCATCCAGTGTGGCAACGCGATACCACCGCGTCGTGCGACCAATCATTTTCATAATTGTCAATTTTCAGTGGCACTCCGCGATTGTACCGCATCGCGCCACATGTCAATTTCCCAGTCGTCCTTTTTAACAGTTTTCAGTGGATTTCAGTGGCTTGGCGCGATAGTGGCGCGTCGCGACAACTGCCCAAATGTGATTTTTCAGTGACAAATTTCATATTATTCCCAGGGATAGTCTGGTATTTTTTCACGGCTCTAATCAGTCCTAAACACAAAATTTAACCCTAATGGAGCACTAATTGCTCATTATTTCATTGTTTTCTCAAGATAAAAAAGCATTCTCTCCCAAATATCAAAACCCTAGTTTCAAGAAACAAGAGCAAAATCAAGAATTTCTCTAAGAACCTTCAAGAACTAATATTTCAAGGTATGTTAGGTGTTCATTCATGGGTTCCTTCCACCCATGAAGTCCAAGAACCCTTTTTAAAATACAAAGGTTGTTGATTTATGAATTTCCATGATTGAATTGAATTGAATTCATGTTCATGTTATTGTTGGATTTTAATCCATGATTTAAATTACAAGTTTCAAGAATTTATCCTAGTATGTGTTGATTTACATGATATTCATGATAAACCCTTCAATTTGCAAGTTGATTTACGTAACCATGATAATTATATGTGTTGATTATTGTATAACCTAAGAATGCTCCCCATATGTCTGATAGAATGCCTATGTGAATGAAATAGTGCCATTATAACATGATAGCATGTATTTCCCATTCATTTACAAGTTAATGCATTACGAGTGTTTGATGAAATGCCTCTATGAATGAATTATGACCAAGTGAACATTGTTATGTTATTCAAGGTTATGCTATGCCTTTATTTTCATGCTATCGAGTCCTGGGGGTATTTAATACCCGAAAATTTAACTGTGTATCTAGAGCCAGTGTCAGTTACAGAATAGTATCAGTCATGTCCCAATCAGTAGAATCCAGTTAGTTACAGAACTCAGTAGAACTCAGCCAGTTATAGAACTCAGGAAAACTCAGTAAACTCAGTATCAGTCCAGTCCAGTTCACTCAGTTAAGTGTCTTTCAGTTGGGAGTAGGATTCAGCACGGATGGGGGCTCACCTGCCAGTAGAGGGTGTGATCCTTAAAAGCAATCCTTGCATTCCAGAACTACGTAGCCAGCGTAGGTTGAGACATCAAACCTGCCAGTTGAGGGTTGGTGAGGTGTTTTACCTGCCAGTAGAGGGTATCACCATTCTCATTAGAGTACCTGTCAGATGAGGGTATCTCTTCAGTTGTCTTTACCGGTGGCACGGTACTGACACCCTTCCAATTGGGGTTATAGATTGGACCCCAACTCAGTTATCTTATTTGGGGCATGCCGGTTAGATGATTACCTCCCACAGTTTCAGTTTCAGTCTTCGGAATAGAACTCAGTTCAGTTCTACAGAATCAGGACTGTCAGATACAGTCAATCAGTATCAGTAACTCAGTTATCAGTAACTTCATATATCAATTACTCAGTATCAGAACTCAGGACTTAGCTTCAGAAAAGCTCAGTCACAGTATTTATTTATTGGAAAAATGACCTTCTAGACCCCTGTACTATGTCGGTTTTGTAAGTTGGACACTTTTGCTTACATGTTTGTCATCTGGACCCTTGAACCCATTAAAAAACAATATTTTGCACCCTTTGACCGGTGACCTCGCCTATGTAGCATTGAAATGGTGACTAGGACAAGGAGAGTGTAGTCACTCGCCTGGGGGTGCGAGTGGGGGGTCAATTTTTGGCCAATTTTACATTAAAATAATTTAAAAAAATATTAAAATTAAAAAAAATAAATCTTTTTTTCCTCCATTTTTTTTATTTAATTTTTTTTAATATAAAAAAAATAATATTTTATTTTTTTAAAAAACCTTCCCCACTCCACCTTAGCCCCTCCCCACCCCCACACCCCACCTATCCCCATCCCACCCCACCCCCAGCCCCTTCCATAAAATAATATTTTTAAAAAATAAAAAATTAAAATTAAAAAGAAAATAAAAAAGGCTTTTTTTCCTCTATCTTTTTTAATTTAAAAATATTTTTAAAAATTTAAAAATAATATTTTATTTTTTTAAAAAAACCTTCTCCACCCCACCCCAGCCCGTCCCCACCCCCACCCCTCACCTAGCCCATCCCACCCCACCCCAGCCCCTTCACCCCACCCTAACACCCGTCCATCCCTTCCCCAACCCCACCCCAGCCCGTCCCCAACTCCCCACACCCCATCAAACCCGTCCAGCCCTTACCCACCCCCACCCCAGCCCGTCCCCAACCCCCCATACCCCCACCAGCCTCTCTCCACCCCACCTCACCCCCTACACCCTTCCCAACCCCAAGCCCTTCCAGCCCCCATCAAGCAATCGAAGAGCTTAAAAAGTGTCTATCGATAAATGATTAAGGCAATCCAATCATGTCATCAGAGGAAGAAACTTTCTCCTACTGGCTGGATATAGTTGGAGGTATGTATAAGGGAAAGACATACGGTCTTTGCTCTAAGAAGAACTTTCACCGCCTCCAGTGTGGATTGCAAGGTATATGAAGTTTTGCCACCATGTCAGATGAGCAGCTTGAGGAGATGCAACAGAAAGTTTAGGAGCTTTCTAGGAACTATGAGGAGTAACAATAAAGAAGGATGGAGGTGGAGCGGCGTAGGACGACACTTGAGTCAGACTATCAAGAACTCAAGGCTCAAGTAAATACCTTAATTAAACTTCCTTGTTCTCCGGCCCCTAGCTCTGATTATGATGGTGGAGTGGATGAGGAGGATGAAATGGAGTATTAAGTGGTGCTGTTATTTTAGTTTTGGATTTTAATAGTTTGGAGTGTTTGAAAAAAATATTTTAGTGATTCTTTGCATACTTTTTTAATACTTGGTTTGCCTATTGTTTAAGTTGGGTGAATTTGTATGAGGTTTGGTTGCTTAATTTCAATGTTTGAATTATTTTGTAAGTATTTTTCTTATTGTTTTGTTGGTTGTTATTGGTTGTACGTTGATTTTATATTGAAATATTGAGTTTTGGTACCGTAAAAAAATAAAAAATACTACCAGATTAGCAAGGGACTTTGGGAGGGATATCCCTCAAAATACCCAAATATCAAATTAATTTTTTATTTAACTTAGCGAGGGATATCCCTCAGCATATTTAAATTTATAATTTTATTAATTTTCACGTATCAAGGGTCGTTCCTCACGAAATTATAAATTAATATTATATATATTTTTAATATAGCAAGGGACGTTCCTCGCTACATTATTTTTTCTGAAAAATTGTGAGACTAAAATAGCGATGGCTGAGTGTCAGAGTCCTTCATTACTTTGCGAGGGTCTCCCTCACTAATAATTAGCAAGGCTCAAATTAACAAGACTCCTTGTAGTGATGACTGCCCTCACTAAATCTTGATTAGTGAGGGACGTCCCTCACTAAATTGCATGACTAAAATAAGACATTTTAGTAGTTCCTTGTAGTGATGACTGCCCTCACTAAATTGCATGGCTAAAATAAGACATTTTAGTAGTGTGGAATCTACTGTCTTAATGCTCTATCCGTATATACATGCGTGTGATTATTAGCAAGTCGGATTATATTAGTAAACTAGAAATAAATTCTAATTACTAACTAACTCTAAAATTTCAGACGATAAAATTAATATTAATTAATCTAACTAAACACTTCTAATGAAAAAGTTAATGTATTAAAAGGCATCTAAGAATGATCCAAATATCATTGACTTTGTCATTAATCTTTTTTAACAATGGGTACCATCTTTCACGATTTGTGTGTGTATTTAGTAGCTTCAACTGCAGCTATCATAGAATTCTAGTTAAGAGATTTTAAGTTGTACCTAAACAAAAAAATAAAATTTTAAAAACTTCTACACAGAAAAATACAATAAAAAAGCAAGCAAATTAATAAGAAGTTGACAAAATAACAGAAGAAGATAGAAGAAAGAAAATGATGGATCAAAAAAATCAAATCTAGAAGAAGAAAATTGAATGCATAAATGAACGACTGAGAAAGAAGCAACAGAGAACGACTGAGAAAACAACAACAAAAAACGGCTGAATGTAGAAAATGTATTAGGGTCGGATATATATTTGGGTGAAATTAAATAATATAGGGTAAAAGGGTAAAATAGAATTATAAAATATTAAGTAAGAAAACATTTGAAAAAAGATATAAACAAAAACGATGGGATATTATCAAATCGGTGGTTACATAAAGTGAGGGTTTTCATGATTACTAAACTACGAAATCAAATCATATCATACCATATATTTTATGTGGAGGCAACATTTATTTCTTTATTAAGCTAGCTAAATATAATAAACAGTGATCGTTTTCAATAACTTAATTTTTCTTCTTTTGATATTTGTTTATAACGTTTTGGTATTTGTTTATAACTCAAATATACTGTTAAATATTTTAATTAGATTTTTAAAATTTTATGCTTAATAGTACGAGATAACGGTGCAAAGCATCTGTACTAGGCTAGTTTAATAAAGACCAAGAAAGAAATTTAATCAGTTCATAAAAATTGAAAGTTAATAGTACGAGATAACGGTGCAAAGCATCTGTACTAGGTTAGTTTAATAAAGACGAAGAAAGAAATTTAATCAGTTCATAAAAATTGAAAGTTGTCATTAATATAGGTATCTTGCAAGAGTCCAGCAACACGACAAAAGAAGTGTAATCTATTGTCTTAACTCTCCATTCTTATATATTAGTGCATGGATATTAGCAAGTTGGGATATATAGTATTAGTAAATTCCAACATATAGAAATCATAAAATTAAATTAGTAAATAATATCAGTGTTGGGTAATTTATGTGCCAAGAACGTACACTAAACTAGTTTACTACAGACTAAAAATATTTTTTCATAAAATTGAAAGCTGCACTAAGCTAGGTACCATACAAGAGTTGACAACATGACCAAAGAAGTGTAACCTACTCTCTTAACGCTCCATACTTTATATATATATATATGCATCGATATAAAAAAATCGAGTTATATTAGTAAATTCCAACCTTTAGAACTCAAGATACTAAATTAATAAAGAATATCAAAGTTAGTTATACACGTGCACTAGACAAGAGTGCGGTAGCACGATAAAAGAAGTGAAATCTACTGTCTTGATGCTCTATCCTTATATACATGTGTGAGAATATAAATGTAACAACCCAACTTAGGAAGGAGTCCCACATCGGCAAAACACAGGAAGGATACTGGGTATATAAGTAAGAAAGTCTTACTCTCTAGTGACGCGTTTTAAAGCCGTGCGGGCCTGGGCCCAGAGCGGACAATATCACTAGTGGGTTGGGGAGTTACAGGGTATGTAACACCCCAACTTAGGAAGGAGTTCCACATCGGCAAAACACAAGATATATAAGTAAGAAAGCCTTACTCCCTAGGCCCAGAGCGGACAATATCACTAGTGGGTTGGGGAGTTACAGGGGCATTTCGGGCCTGTGTAGTTCGGGATGCCCGTCGCGGCCAGGGCCTCTGGTCGGCTCTTGACAGAAATAACACAAATATGTACACACATGCTATGAGACTTATTTTTTCCCAAATATTCATGACTGCAAGGAACAATCTATGTTCATGTATCGTACCGGCGTGGTACCCGATCCAACATAAATATAAACGTATCGACGTGGTACCCGATCCAACATAAATATAAACGTACCGATGTGGTACCCGATCCAACATGAATATAAACGTACCGGCGTGGTACCTGACCCAACATGAATATAAACGTACCGGCGTGGTACCCGATCCAACATGAATATAAACGTACCGACGTGATACCCGATCCAACATGAATATAAACGTACCGGTGTGGTACCCGATCCAACATGAATATAAACGTACCGACGTGGTACCCGATCCAACATAAATATAAACGTACCGGCGTGGTACCCGATTCAACATAAACATAGCCAAGTATTATCAATATCAATTTATACAACCTCACAGCATGCCACACAATGTACCAAGTTTACAAGTACACTTAAAGTCATAAGACAATTCCATCAAGTCAATTTTCAATAAACATCTATACACGAATCAATAATCCAAACATCAATAATTTCAAGTATGTCCGAATACCAATCCACAAGTATCCAATTTAGGAGCATACACACAATTAAGTTGAGTTCATACTCCAATTAAACTGTAACCTACCTCAACCAAAGAATCCAAATGCAAGCTAATTTGCAAAAGTCTTGCCCTTCCGTAAATCTTTTAAAAGATTCAAATCTGTTCAAGCATATAGTTCATATAAAAATACGAATCTTATAATTCTAATTTATATATTCTTACTCTAAAAATTCTAGACCTAAACCGCAATCTCTTCAATTTATGAAGTAAATTATGGAAAGAAAAGAGAAGAGAAAAACAATTATTAAATAATGAGAAAAATGGTCGTTGTACGGACCCTGCAATATATGAGCAATGCCATAAATGGCTTATCAAGTGCTTCCCGTAATTGGCCAATTCCATTGACCATTAACACTTTGTCATATTAAAGACTAAGTTCCTTATTAGCCAATTCCTATTAACAACATTTGCAGCACTTCTATTTACCACTGTAATACATCCAAACGCCTACATAAATATACTATTAATAATTTCTCAAGCGGCCTAACCTGATGATATTCTGTCAAAACCCGACCCGAGGCCCTGGCCGCGATGGGCATCCCGAACCACACAGGGCCAAAATGCCCCTGTAACTCCCCAACCCACTAGTGATATTGTCCGATCTGGGCCCAGGCCCGTACAACTTTAAAACGCGTCACTAGGGAGTAAGGCTTTCTTACTTATATACCCAGTATCCCTCCTGTATTTTGCCGATGTGGGACTCCATTCTAAGTTGGGGTGTTACATACACCCCCCTTATGGACTCAGCGTCCTCACTGAGGTTTGCCCCACCGAATGGGATTCGCCTACACTCAGGACTGAGGTTTGCCCCGCCTTACCGAAATTTGCCTACACCCAGTTTGAACTCTGGCCCACACCGACAGGGCTGACGCATGAGCGACTCTGATACCATTTTATCATCCCGACCCGAGGCCCTGGCCGCGATGGGTATCCTGAACCACATAGGCTCAAAATGCCCCTGTAACTCCCCTACCCACTAGTGATATTGTCCGCTCTGAGCCCAGGCCCGCACGACTTTAAAATGCGCCACTAGGGAGTAAGGCTTTCTTACTTATTTACCCAGTATCCCTCCTGTGTTTTGCTGATGTGGGACTCCTTCCTAAGTTGGGGTGTTACATATATCATCTAATATTGACTAAGTGTTTGGGTAATGATTCGGTTTAAATGGTTTTTCCACAGGAAGATTAGTGTGGGGGCCACTCATGGCCATTTGGGTCGTGACAATAAGCAAGTCGGGCTATATTAGTAAACTAGAAATAAATTCTAATTACTAACTAAATCTAAAATTTCATACAACAAAATTAATAATAATTAATCTAACTAAACACTTGTAATGAAAAAGTTAATATATTAAAAGACATCTAAGAATGATCCAGATATCATTGACTTTGTCATTAATCTGTTTTAATAATAGTTACCATCTTTCCCGCTTTGTGTGTGAATTTAATAGCTTCAACTGGAACTATCTGAGAATTTTAAATAAGAGACTTTAAGTTGGACCTAAACAAAAAAAATAAATTTTAAAAAACTTCTACATAAAAAGATACAACAAAAAAGCAAGCAGATTTATAAGAAGTTGATAAAATAACAAAAGAAGATAGAAGAATGAAAACGAAGGATCAAACAAATAAACCTAGAAGAACAGAACTGAGTGCAAAAATGAATGACTGAGAAAGAAGCAGCAGAGAACGACTGAGAAAGCAGCAACAGAAAACAGTTGAATGTAGAAAACGTATTAGGGTAGGATATTTGGGTGGAATTAAATAATATAGGGTAAAGGATAAAGGGTAAAATAGGATTATAAAATATTAAGTAAGGGAATATTTGAAAAAGAAATAAAAGAAAAACGTTGGGATATCACCAAATCGGTGGTTACATAAAGCGAGGGGTTTCCTTGGTTACCAAATCACGAAATCAAAACATATCATACCATACATTTTAAGATATAATCAAAAGAAACATGGTTCTCTTAGTAACCTTACATACTATACCATAGGAAATCACAATCCAAACTAAGTATAATGGTTCTTGTCAGACAGTCTGATTGAATATTTGTACTTGATTGTTCGACTTATCAATTATTAATTATTGATTTTCATTTTTCAATGGTCGTTCATTTAGTCTTGATCACCATTTCACGATCGATCTTTATCCGGTATGTCAATTGAAAGATAAAAGTACATATATGTTATCCTAAATCACAAATAAAATCTACAATGAAAATTATTAAAATTGTTTACGAAATAGTAAATCTCCACAAATATAATAAAATTATAGCGATAATATATAGCTTAAAACAAGTCATGAACTAGTTCAAATACAAAGAACTGACAACATTTTATACAAATCAAGAGTTCTTACAACATATATGAAGGTTCATAACAACAAGATTGATGTCTGTTTTGATTTTAATAGTTAAAAAATTAACTCTATTTGCCAACAACTTAAATGATCAACAATTATATATAAAAATAAGTGAAAAAAATTGCTATCTACAACTTAACAACTAATATAAAAGAAAATTAGAATGTGGAATAAAAGAAACAAAAAAAAATGGGAGACGAATCTCAATGGAGGTGGTGTGACTGAAAGAGGAAGAAAACCAAGACAATTTATCAACCCTAGGATTTTTTTTTTTGTTTCTTTACTTTTTTAGTTTTAAATTTGAATTGAAATATTGAAATTTGCGTAAAAGTAATATTTTATTGATTGATTTCCTTTTTGTTTAACTATGAAAAAACATGTTACTCCTGTAGTATTAGATATAAAAGAAAATATGCGATCACTATGGATCAATCCCGCAAACTCCTAAACAGAAGAGCCTCAAGGATTCCCTTCCCTGCCATATATAGTATTAATATCAATGTTGGGTAATATACGTGCAAAGAACTTGCGCTAAACTAGTTTAATACAAACTAAAAATATTTTTAAATAAGTTCATAAAATTTAAACCTGCATTAAGCTAGGTACCTTACAAGAGTCGACAACATGATCAAAGAAGTGTAACCTACTCTCTTAGAGCATATATATGTGTGTGTGTGTGTATATATATACATCGATATCAAAAAGTTGAGTTATATTAGTAAATTTAAACCTTTAGAAATCAAGACACTAAATTAACAAAGAATATCAATGTCGGTTATACACGTGCACTAGACTAGTTTAATAAAAAACAAGAAAGCACTTAATTAGTTCATAAAATTGAAAGTTTGCATTACTAAGATATCTTGTAAGAGTGCGGTAGCATGACAAAAGAAGTGAAATCTCCTGTCTTAATGCTCTATCCTTATATACATGCATGTGAATATTAGTGATAATGCTCAAACTACACCTCTCTAATGAGAATGTAAGCGATCGTTGTCAATATAAAATTCAACTATGTTGGGGTCGAATCCCACAGGGAATATGGTGTGAACTTAAGTCGTTTGCAATTTAATCAACTGATAGCTGGATGTTTCCTGAAATGGGGGGTTTTTAGTTTAGCAAATAATTGTTGGTCACTTTAGTTACAGTGTTCGTAATCAAGAGTTTATGAAAAAACTAGAATTATGTTCACTAGGGGTTTTGGTACTTGACAGATGCTAATGGTGGTTCAAGATTCTCACTGTAGGTAGGACAACAAGTTATCTTTATCGAAGTTATGCCTAAATGTCTCTCGACCTACTTAAGCATTTAATTACCTAATCCTCTCAGACTTAGGGAATTTATATTCATGACCAGATTTTACCTCAGGTTAATCAACCTTATTACAACGTCAATTATTAAATGGAAGTTTTTAGTGCTTCCAAGTCCCTGTTAATAATTCACTTCCCACTATATTTGATTTCTTTCTCAAGCAAATCAAGGCAGGTGTTATCTATCGTTTGCAACCAATAGACAATAATTAAAACCTTAGAATTATTAAGGAGTCCTACCACCTTTTGAATCTTGAACACTCAGCACCTTATCAAGAATTAACCCTAGATCCCATAATTCAGGTTAAAGGAATTTTGCCGCTCATGATGTAATAATCGAAATAACTAGTTATATTCATGATTTGAAAGATAAACTTACCATAAGATGAATAGAAACTAGAGATTTTCAGATTAGATCACAATAGTAATCCCAAAATAATGATGATAATCTCTCTTCAAAGTAATTGCTTGTTCAAGTCAAGAAACTAGAGAGAGAAAAATATCAAAATACGTGTCTCCAAAAGATATTTTTTTTAAACTCTCAAGAAAACCCTAAACAAGACTTTAAATAGTTCAGCCTAAATAAGGAAACAAAATCACAGAGTTTAATAATCCCTCGAATTAGGTGACGACATTCATGACAACCTATCAGGAGGCTGATGACTTATCACAAATGTCATCAGCTCATTTTTGCTTTTGATACTCGCTGCTTTAGGCTGACGACAAACTGTGATGTCCTATTAACTTTTTGATGACTTATCACGAATGTCGTCAAGTCTCTATCTTAGCTCTCATGTTCTGCCTTAGGCTGACGGTAATTTTGATGACCTATCAACTCCTTGACGGCTTATCACAAAATGTCGTCACAATTCTCAACTTAGGTGCATTCTCTGTCTGAGGCTGACGATGAAGCTGATAACTTATCACAGGGCTGACGACTTATCAGAAATGTCGTTAGCCACATTTCTCTTCGAATTACTTTAGATTTCAACTCCTTTGCTTCCATCCTTATTGGTTCTCTTGCATCATAACTTCTACTGCAAAATCAAACACAAAACAATTAAAAATGAAAAAATTTGCTTAAGACTTTGCAATTATTCTTAGTTAAAAGCCTCAAATGTGTTAGCATTAGCTCACACATCAACACCCCCAACTTAAAACAATTTCTTGTCCTCAAGAAACTCAACACAACTAAGAGAATTTAAAGTACATTTGGCAGTCAATCATCCATATCATCTCAAAACAGTTTCACCCTCTCCAAGGTTAGTCAATTCAAGAACAATAAAGAACACCAATGCAACACACACAAATCACTATACGTCATTAATTCAGCTACATTAACCATGCATATACCAGTATTACACTCTCCAAATAAGTTAGCAACTAGCAACATATATGGTGTGCCCTCACAACAAAGAAATCCCCCTTATCTCATATCAGTAATCCTATTCATAACCATGGGGACAATCAAAACACTCACTCTCAGAACGAAGTTCCAACCAATGTATGCCAAGTACCATAGGCTTGCCCTTATTTTCATTACCCAGATCTTCAGATAGGTCAGTTAGGATCACTATAGGTCTTTTCTTAGGCTTATGATGTAGGTTAGGGGCTGGTATGATACTCGATGGTATTTAAAGTGACTAAGCCTCCTTGATACTACACTAGATTTTTGGGGTTTCACTCATTAGCCTTTTCCACTTTTCTATTTTATTGATCACACTTATTTAGGCTAGGTGCGGTCTTTTCCACAATCACTTATTCTTTTTTCACAATTTTTCTTTTTCTTGCTCTTTTCCTCCGCACCCAGCTTTTTTATTCTTTTCTTTTATGATACCTTTCTTCATACTAATTCTGTATCATGCACCCCTATGATAGCCACCCTCAACTTAGGCCATTTGCCTAAGTCAAAGTGCACAGTGTCCAAGGAGGACCAGGGCCAAAACAAGTTCTTTGTGATCTAAATGGGAAGGTGACAGGTTTCATAAAAAGAAATAGGTTAATCAGGATCAAAATAGGGATCAAGGGATAGTATACACATAGGGAAGGTCATTTAGGCTAAAGTGAGCTCATATCAAGACGGCCTATGATCCTTTCCTAACCCCTATCCTTCAACCTAAGTAAGACTAACTGGGCAAGTTCTGGATTCAACATATAGAGGGAACTAAGTAACATCTCACACACACTTGGCACACAGGTATATCAAAATCTACTACTCATTCAGTTCATGCAGTTGTTTAGCAATGATTATTGTGTTACTATAACTAATGTCATACAAAGATGCACAGTGGTCACACTTAAATGCAAATCACACAGTTAAAGAAGTATACCACTTGAAGAGGTGTACAAAAATCACAAAACAATTCAACTGCCTCAAGTACAAGTATTTCTCCTAGTCGGCTACAAAATTTTACAACAACAATTTACCCTATACCCTTAACTTAAAATCAAAGAAAATCTAAACTTAGGATTAGAGTATACTTGGAATAGATCAATCCCGAGGGTCATGGGTTGCCTCCCATGCAACGCCTGGTTTAACGTTGCGGCACGACTCAGGTATCTCGATTACTACAGACTTCATCGAGATAGATAATTGTGACACTTTTTATTGATTCTTTTGGACCAATATAAAGTTTGACTCATTGCCCATTTACTTTGAAGGTACTGCCGTCTTCATTTTCAAGTTCCACTACTCTAGATGAGTAGACTTGACTAACTCTAAAAGGGCCTGACCACTTAGATTTAAGTTTACCCGGGAACAGTTTGAGTCTGGAATTAAACAGAAGCACCAAGTCACACTTTTGGAAGTATCATTTCTCTATCCTCTAATCATGGTATTTTTTCATCTTTTCTTTATATAGGTCCGCTCGTTCATATGCCCTAAGACGGAATTCATCCATCTCATTTAGTTGTCCCAGTCTTAGCTTTGCTTCCTCATTCCAACTCAAATTTAGCCTTTTGAGTGCCCATAAGGCCTTGTGCTCCAGCTCTATTGGTAAGTGTCAAGCTTTTCCATAGACCAGCTGAAATAGTGACATGCCAATAGGTGTCTTGAAAGCAGTCCGATATGCCCACAAGGAATCATCGAGCTTTTGAGACCAATCTTTTCGACTAGCATACACCATTTTGGCTAGGATGACTTTAATCTCTCGATTTGACACCTCCACTTGCCCACTAGTTTGTGGGTGATACAGAGTGGCTACTCTATGCTGTTTCACCCTATATTTTGCAAAAGCTGCTCGAAACACTTTGTTGCAAAAATGAGATCCTCCATCGCTTATAATAGTGCGTGGTACTCCAAAGAGAGAGAAGATGTTCTTTTTGAGAAAAGCAACAAGTCTCTTTCCTTCATTATCAAACAAGGCAACAACTTCGACCCATTTCGATACATAGTCAACAACAACTAAAATATACTTCATCCCATACGAGCTTACAAAAAGACCCATGAAATCGATGCCCCAGACATCAAGCAATTCCACTTCAAGCATCTTAGTCAAAGGCATCTCATGTCTTTTGGAGATTGACCCCTGCCTCTAACATTGGTCATATTTCAACACAAACTCATGGGTATCCTTGAATAATGTTGGACAATAGTAACCGCTCTGCAACACCTTCCTAGACGTTCGGTCACCTGTATGGTGACCTCCAACTGGGGAAGCATGACATGCTTCCAATATGCACAATACATCCACTTTCGGCACATATCTCCTTATAATATTGTCTACACATCACCGAAAAAGATACGACTCATCCTAGAAGTAATGTGTCACATCATGCAGGAATTTCTTTCTTTGATGGAAGGAAAGATTTTTTGGGATGACCTCACTCACAACATAATTTTCAAAATCAGCATACCAAGGAAATTTCTCCACAGCAGTAGCCAAGATCTCCCCATCAGGGAAGGCATCATTTATCTCCATTTCATCACTAATTGTATGCTCACCTTCCATTCTAGATAGATGATCTGCAACCTGGTTTTCACACCCTTTCCTATCTTTGACTTCAAAATCAAATTCTTGTAGCAGCAACACCCATCTAATCAACCTTGGTTTTGCATCCTTCTTAGCTATCAAATACCTCAATGGTCAGTGTGAACCACAACCTTGGTCCCAAGAAGATAAGTCCTGAATTTCTCAAAAGCATATACTACAGCCAGAAGTTCCTACTGAGTGACGGTGTAGTTCTTTTGCGCTCTATTCAGTGCTTTACTGGCATAATATATTGGATGAAACAATTTTCCCTTCTTTTGTCCTAATACAGCTCCAAGGGCAACACCGCTTGGATCATACATGATCTTAAACTGTTTTGACCAGTCTGGTGCAAAAATAATAGGGGCCTCAACCAGCTTCTTTTTAAGGAATTCAAATTCCTTCAAGCAATCATCATCGAAGGAAAACTTCACTTCTTTCTCCAAAAGTTTGCAAAGTGGATTTGCAACCTTTGAGAAGTATTTTATAAACTTCTGATAGAAGCCAGCATGTCAAAGAAAACTACACACTCCCTTCACTGAAATAGGAGGTGGTTGTTTCTCAATAACTTCCACTTTGGCTCGATCAACTTCTATCCCTTTTTTTGAAATTTTGTAACCGAGGACGATGCCCTCCTTTGCCATAAAATGGCATTTTTCCCAGTTAAGCACCAAATTGAATTCAACACATCATTGCAAGGCTATACTCAGGTTTGCCAAACACACCTCAAATGAATCTCCCACCACAGAGAAATCATCCATGAATACCTCTATGGTGTCTTCCACCATATCTGAGAAGATAGACATCATGCACCGCTAAAAAGTGGCGGGTGCATTACATAGGCCAAACAACATCTTCTTAAATGCCAAGGTGCAATATGGACATGTGAATGCCGTCTTCCCCTGATCTTCAAGAGTAATACAGATTTGGTTGTATCCAGAATAACTATCCAAAAAGTAATACCATCCCCTTCCGGCTAATCGATCAAGCATTTGGTCCATAAAGGGCATAGGGAAATGGTCTTTCAGAGTCCATGAATTTAGCTTGCGGTAATCCATGCAAACTCTCCACCCAGTCACAGGCCTGAGTGGAATCAACTCATTCCTTTCATTTGCAACCACAGTCATGCCCCTTTTTTGGCACGCATTGAACTGGGCTCACCCATTTGCTGTCAGAAATAGGGTAAACCACTACTGCATCCAACCACTTAATAATATCCTTATTAACCACCTCTTGAATTAGTGGGTTAAGACAATGCTAATGATCTATGATTGGAATACAATCTTCCTCAAGTTGTATTTTATGCATGCAGATGCCAGGGGGAATGCCAATAATATCTGTGATGGTCCATCCTATATCTCTCTTATGACTTTGAAGTACTGAAATAAGTGCGTTTACCTATTGCTCACCCAAATCATCCACAATAATAACAGGTATCATGTTTCCATTGCCCAAAAACACGTACCGCAAGTGCCCAGGTAATTCTTTCAATTCCAACACCGGTGGCTCCTCAATGGATGGATTGGCTGGTGGTGTTGGTCGATTAGCTAGGTCAAGGTCAAGATTTTTAGAAGCATAAGGATATGAACCCATTCCTGACAAGGCACAAACAGTCTCTTCATACTCCTCAATGCCTTCACGATCAAAGTTCATCAGAACTACGGCTAAAGGCTCGACAACAAGTTGATCCTCTCTTCACACCTCCTGGAAGTCCTCATAATACACATCACCTACTGAGAACACACTCATTTCTTCCTGTTTCTTCGTTGATTTACACACATCAAACCGTACCACTTCATCATTTATCCTGAATAAGAGCTTATTTGCTCTCAAATTAATCAACACACTTCCGATTGCGAGAAAAGGTCAACCCAATATTATGGGCACCTCAAAGTCCACCTCGCAATCCATAATGAAGAAATCTCTAGGAAATATGAAGATCGATACCTTCACCAACACATCATACAAAATGCCAACAGGTCGTTTTACTGATCTATCTGCCATCACGAGTCGCATGTTGGTGGGTGTGGGATTTCCCAGACCCAACTTTCTATATACAGCCAGCGGCATCAATTAATTCTTGCTCCCAGATCACATAATGCCTTGGCGAATTCCATAGTCCCAATTGTACTGGGAATTGTAAATGCGCCTGGGTCTGGCTTCTTCTCCACCAAGGTCCTTGTAGAAATAGCGCTACAGTGATAGATATTATCCTCCAATTCACAAATCAATGCTCATTTCTTAGTTACAAGGTCCTTCATGAATTTAGCATATCCTGGCATTTGTTTGAGTGCCTCCACCAATGGTACATTTATTGTCAACTGCTTTAGCATTTCCATGAATTTGCTGAATTTTCCATCATCAGTTTTCTTCTTCAATCGTTAAGGAAAGGGAGGTGGTGTTCTTGGGATAATTTTCAACACTACCTCCTTTTTTTTTTTTTTCTGGAGCATCATCAGAATTATCCAGCTTCTCAGACTCTACTGGACCTCCTTCTTTCGGTTCATCATCAACTACCTCATCAACTACATATTTTCCCATAGAAGGTCCAGGTAATATCTTACCACTTCTAGTGGTAATCGCCATACATGAGCCATCATTCCGTGGATTTTGGACCATATTACTTGGTAACATTCCGCTCTTCCTCTGGTTGAATTTTGTGGAGAGTTGACTCATCTGCTGCTCTAACTATTTGATTGCGGTGGAGTGCGAGTTTACCAACTGACTAATAGATGATAAATCAGTCTTCATGGTAGTCACACCAGAGTTGGTAACTTTCACTCCCTTCAATAACTTAGCCATCATGTCCTCCATGGACATCTTTTCATAACTTGTTGTAGCAGCCTCACAATTTCTAGGAGGGACATAGAGCCCGCCCCTATCATTATTGTTCCTCCAATTTCCCTGCTCCCTATCTTTATAACCAGGCTTATCATAACAATTCCGACCTTGATTCCTTTGGCCATTGCCTCAAAACGCCCCCTGATTATTAATATAGTTCACCTCTTCTTCTACATCAGTATCAACTCTATCCTGAGATCCCACAACTTTCACCTTCTCAGTCTTACCTGATAGCAAGTGCTTGGTTAGAAAGTCCATCTGCGTTTTAAGGTGAGCCATGTCTTGGTCACTCTCTTCATCTCTTCTGCGTTGTTCCACAGTAATACCCCTAGCTACAGTGGGGCTAGCTACCACATAGTCTCTGGTATGCCATGTCCGACTCTATTTGGTCATTTTTTCTAGCATCTCTGAAGCCTCTGGGAATGTAAGATCAACAAACGAACCACCACTAGCATTATCTACAATTGGATTTTTCACAGAGTTAAGAGACCTGTACAAAGTCTTCATCAAGTGTATGTCTGTCATATTGTGGTTCGGATACTGTGTCATCTTCTTCTTGAATCTTTCCCAGGTTTTATGCAAGGCTTCAGTTGGGAGCTGCCTAAAGTTGCTAATCTCATCCTTCAATTGTACCCTCCTAGAAGGCAGAAAGAACCTTTCTATAAAAACTCCTTTCAACTGTCTCCAGTTGGTTATAGAATCGGGTGTCAGCTAATTTAGCCACAAAGTTGCCTCCCTAGACAGAGACAACAGAAATAATCTCAATTGGATAGCATTCTGTCCCACTCCTGGGTTATCAAAAGATTTACAGATGGTGATAAAACTCACCAGATGCAAGTTCAGGTCATCCCCAGGAAGGCTACCAAACAACCCCTTCAGATTGAAGAGTTGAATCATAGTACTCGTAATGTTGAATTTATCCCTAGGTGCCAACGGTGGAGGAATTATTTCACCCGTTGCACCTGCTCCATACATTCCGTTATCATCATCATTGAGGCCATACTGGACCGGCTGGTACTGTTGCCTTTCTCGGAATGGACGGTTCCTGTTAACATTACTCCGTACTGGTGCAGCTACTTGCTCTGCACGCCTTGGGTTACTAGGATTTAGCAACTCCTTGCCTCCCAAATCTTTATCCTTAGAATTTTGATGTCGTGCTTTTTGACCGACATTTTGCACATTCACTTGAGCTCTAGCTAAGGCTACCAATCTGTCAGCCTCTTGCTGTTCTGCCATTCTTCCAATTTGTTACGATTTTGGATTAAGTGGTAATAATGGTTCTCTGGAACTTTTGGTGCTTGGCATACACTAAAAAGATCTTGCAATAAACAAAAACAACAAATAAATGTAAAACTAGGAAACTTGACTAACAGTCAATTAGCGCACCCAACTTTAATTTACAACCGTATTCCCCGGCAACGGCGCCATTTTTGATAACGCTCAAACTACACCTCTCTAATGAGAATGTAAGCAATCATTGTCAATATAAAACCCAACTAGGTTAGGGTCGAATCCCACAGGGAATATGGTGTGAACTTAAGTCGTTTGTAATTTAATCAACTGATAGTTGGATGTTTCCTAAAATGAGGTTTTTTAGTTTAGCAAGTAATTATTGGTCATTTTAGTTACAGTGTTCGTAATCAAGAGTTTATGGAAAAACCAGAATTATGTTCACTAGGGGTTTTGGTACTTGACAGATGCTAATGGTGGTTCAAGATTCTCACAGTAGGTAGGACAACAAGTTATCTTTATTGAAGTTATGCCTAAATGTCTCTCGATCTACTGAAGCATTTAATTACCTAATCCTCTCGAACTTAGGGAATTTATATTCATGACCAGATTTTACCTCAAGTTAATCAACCTTGTTACAACGTCAATTATTAAATGGAAGTTTTTAGTGCTTCCAAGTCCCTGTTAATAATTCATTTCTCACCATATTTGATTTCTTTCTCTAGCAAATCAAGGCAGGTGTTATCTATCGTTTGCAACCAATAGATGATAATTAAAACCTTAGAATTATCAAGGAGTCCTACCACCTTTTGAATCTTGAACACTCAACACCTTATCAACACTTAACCCTAGATCTCATAATTCGGATTAAAGGAATTTAGCCGCTCATGATGTAATAATCGAAACAACTAGTTATATTCATGATTTGAAAGATAAACTTACCATAAGATGAATAGAAACTAGATATTCTCAGATTAGATCACAATAGTAATCCCAAAATAATGATGATAATCTCTTCAAAGTAATTGCTTGTTCAAGTCAAGAAACTAGAGAGAGAAGAATATCAAAATACGTGTCTCCAAAAGATGTTTTTTTTAAACTCTCAAGAAAGTCCTAAACAAGACTTTAAATAGTTCAGCCTAAATAAGGAAACAAAATCACAGAGTTTAATAATCTCTCGAATTAGGTGACGACATTCGTGACAACCTATTAGGAGGCTGAAAACTTATCACAAATGTCGTCAGCTCCTCTTTTCTTTTGATACTCACTGCTTTAGGCTGACGAAAAACTGTGATGTCCTATCAACTTCTTGATGACTTATCACAAATATCATCAGCTCTTCTTTGTTTTTGATACTCGTTGCTTTAGGCTGACGATAAACTGTGGAGTCCTATCAACTTCTTGATGGCTTATCATGAATGTCGCCAAGTCTCTACCTCAGCTCTCATGTTTTTCCTTAGGCTGACGGCAATTTTGATGACCTATCAGGTCCTTGACGGCTTATCACAAAATATCGTCACAACTCTTAACTCAGGTGCATTCTCTGTATAAGGCTGACGATGAAGCTGATAACTTATCACAGGGCTGACGACTTATCAGAAATGTCGTCAGCCACACTTCTCTTTGAATTACTTCAGATTTCAACTCCTTTGCTTCCATCCTTGTTGGTTCTCCTGCATCATAGCTTCTACTGCAAAATCAAACATTAAACAATCAAAAATGACAAAAGTTGCTTAAGACTTTGCAATTATTCTTAGTTAAAAGCCTCAAATGTGTTAGCATTAGCTCACACATCAATTAGAAAGTCAGGTTATATTAGTAAACTAGAAATAAATTCTAATTACTAACTAACTCTAAAATTTCATAGAACAAAATTAATAATAATTAATCTAACAAAAACTTGTAATGAAAAAATTAAAGTATAAAAAGGCATCTAAGAATGATCCAGATATCATTGACTTTGTCATTAATCTATTTTAACAATAGATACCATCTTTCCCACTTTGTTTGTGAATTTAATAGCTTCAACTTCAACTATCTAAGAATTTTAGATAAGAGATTTTAAGTTGGACCTAAATAAAAAAAATAAATTTTTAAAAACTTCTACACAGAAAAATACAGTAAAAAAGCAAGTAAATTTATAAAAGTTGATAAAATAACAAAAGAAGATAGAACGAAAACAAAGGATGAAACAAATCAAATCTAGAAGAAGAGAATTGAATGCAGAAATGAATGACTGAGAAAGAAGCAACAGAGAACGACTGAGAAAGAAGCAACAGAAAGCGGCTGAATTTAGAAAACGTATTAGGGTAGGATTTTTTTGTGTAATTAAATAATATATTTTAAAGGTTAAAGGGTAAAATATGATTAAAGAATATTATGTAAAGGCACATTTGAAAAAGAAATAAAAGAAAATGATGGGATATCACCAAATCGGTGGTTTCATAAAGCGAGGGTTTCTATGGTTACCAAACCATGAAATTCAATTATATCATACCATACATTTTAAGATATAATCAAAAGAAACATGGTTCTCTTAGTAACCTTACATACCATATCATAGGAAATCAACATCCAAACAAAGTATAAGGGTCAGATAGTTTGATTGAATAGTTGTACTTGATTGTTCGACTTATCGATTATTAATTATTGATTTTCATTTGTCAATGGTCGTTCATTTAGTATTTATAACCATTTCACGATCGACCTTTATCCGGTATGTCAAATTAAAGATGAAAGTATATATATGCTATCCTAAATCACAAATAAAATCTACACTGAAAATTATTAAAATTGTTTATGAAATAGTAAATCTCCACAAATATAATAAAATTATGGCGATAATAATAATAGCTTAAAAACAAGTCATGAACTAGTTCAAAGACAAAGAAATGACAACATTTTATACAAATGAGGAGTTCTTACAACATATATGAAGGTTCATAACAACAATATTGATGTCTGTTTTGTTTTTATTAGTTAAAAAATTAACTCTATTTGCCAACAACTTAAATGATCAACAATTATAAAAATAAATGAAGAAAATTGCTATCTACAACTCCATAACTAATATAAAAGAAAATTAGAATGTTGAATAAAAGAAACCAAAAAAAATCTGGGAGACGAACCTGAATGGCGGTGCTGTGACTGAACGAGGAAGAAAATCAAGACAATTTATTAACCCGAGATCCTTTTTTTTGTTTCATTACTTTTTTTATTTTAAATTTGATTTGAAATATTGAAATTTGTGTAATAGTAATATTTTATTGATTGATTTCTATTTTAGTTAACTGTGAAAAAACATTTTACTCCTGTAGTATTAGATATAAAAGAAAATATGTGGTCACTATGGATCAATCCCGCAAACTCCTAAACAAAAGAGCCTCAAGGATTCCCTTCGTTTCCATATATAGTATTAGTAAATTTGAAACTAGAAATCATAAAACTAAATTAGTAAATAATATCAATGTTGGCTAATATACATGCAAAGAACGTGCCCTAAACTATTTTAATATAGACTAAAAATATTTTTAAATAAGTTCATAAAATTTAAGCCTGCATTAAGCTAGGTACCTTATAAGAGGTGACAACATGATCAAAGAAGTGTAACCTACTCTGTTATATATATATATATATATATATATATATATATATATATATATATATATATATATATATGCGCCGATATCCAAAAATTGAGTTATATTAGAAAATTTCAACCTTTAGAAATCAACACACTAAATTAACAAAGAATATTAATGTCGGTTATACACATGCACTAGACTAGTTTAACAAAAATCAAGAAAGCACTTAATCCGTTCATAAAATTGAAAGTTTGCATTTACTAAGATATCATGCAAGAGTGCAGTAGCATGACAAAAGAAGTGGAATCTACTGTCTTAATGCTCTATCCATATATACACACGTGTGAATATTAGCAAGTCGAGTTATATTAGTAAACTAAAAATAAATCCTAATTACTAACTAACTCTAAAATTTCATACAACAAAATTAATAATAATTAATCTAACTAAGCACTTGTAATGAAAAAGTGTCACGACCCGAACCTAGGCCTTGGCCGTGACAAGAATCCTAAACAATGAAGGTCCAGGTGCCATCTTCAACTAGCAATCATATGAATAATTCATCTATTATAAAAATACGGAAAATAAACCAAAAACATGATCATCTTATATTTGAACTAAACTGTATGGACATAAGCTTAATGAAAAATAAATTATCTAATACAAGTCTGTGAAATCTCTATTAAACCAAATACAACATTTGTCTGAAACTGAGACAAGGCCCCGATCGAACCATGAACTAAATGGAATGAAAACATCACATGAAAAAAGGCCTTTCGAAATAAGGGAGGCTCACCAACTCCAACTGTCTGAAAATGATCTACTGCTCAGCAAAACCCCGAGACTGAGCCTCAGATCCTGAAATATAGGGGTCAATACAAATGTATTGGTATGTAACAATTCAAAAATAAAATTGTCAGACATATGGCAGAAACCACAAGGGTGTCTGCAGAGCTGACAGTGATGTTTGTTTCTGGTGTGGCAAGCCAGGCCACAGAGTCAGAGATTATCCTTAGTCAGGTTCTCAGGGTCAGCATACTCGTTCTTCAGTTTAGTTAGGTTGCCCGAATCCGCGGGGTGCCGCTTCTAGTGCCACCGGTGGGCAATGCCCAAATAGGCTTATGCACTTCAGTCCAGACAAAATCAGGAAAATTCTCCTGATATGGTCACTGGTACATTACAGATCTTCTATTTACATATTTATTCCTTGATAAATCTAGGTGCTTCTTTATCTTTCATAACTCCTTATATAGCCGTTAACTTCGGATTTAGTCCAGAAATTCTAGCAGAGCCTTTCTTAGTTTCTACCCCAGTGGGTAAATCTATCACAGCCCGACGGGTATATAAGAACTGTCCGGTTATGATATCTCAGAAAGTTACTTCAGTAGACCTTGTAGAGCTAGAGATGGAAGATTTTGATGTCATTCTCGGCATAGATTAGCTCCAATCATGCTATGCCTCAGTTGATTATAGAAATAAAATAGTTTATTTTTAGTTTCCAAATGAACCAGTCCTTAAATGGAGGGGTAGTACCACAACGCTTAAGGGTCAGTTGATTGCATACCTTAGAGCGAGAAAAATGATATCCAAAGAATGTATCTACCATCTTGTGTGAGTCAAAGACTCTAATTCAGAAATTCTCAGTTTTGAGTCAGTTCCAGTAGTAAATGAATTCTCTGATGTGTTTCTCGAAAATCTTCCTGGAGTTCCTCCCATTAGGAAAATTGACTTCAGAATAGACCTTCTTCGAAATACTCAGCCCATATCTATTCTGCGATACAGGATGGCTCCAGCAGAACTCTGAGAGTTAAAAGAATAGTTAAAAGATCTCCTAGAAAAGGAATTCATCAGACCCGGCATCTCCCCATGGGGTGCACCAATTCTATTCGTGCATAAGAAAGACGGTTCTCTTAGAATGTGTATTGACTACCGTCAATTGAACAAAGTCATAGTCAAGAATAAATATCTACTTCCCAGAATCGATGACTTGTTTGATCAACTTCAGGGCGCCGATTAATTTTCTAAGATAGACCTTAGATCAAGCTATCATCAACTCAAATTCAAAAAAATGTGACATTCCAAAATAGCTTTCAGAACCTGGTATGGTCACTTCGAGTTTCTAGTCATGTACTTTGGTCTTAATAATACCCCAACAGCTTTCATAGACTTAATGAATCGAGTGTTCAAGTAGTATTTGGATATGTTCATTATAGTCTTCATCGACGACATTCTTGTCTATTTCCGCAGTGAGAATGATCATGCAGACCACCTCAGAATCATACTTCAGATTCTCATAAATCATCAGTTGCACCAAATTTAATAAGTGCAAATTTGGGCTAAGGTCAATAGCATTCCTTGGTCATATTATTTCTAGTGATAGCATTAGGGTTCATTCTCAAAAGATCGAAGCGGTGACAAACTGGCCTAGACCCATCTCTTCATCAGATATCAGGAGTTTCTTAGGTTTAGCTGGCTATTAACGTCGGTTTGTTGAAGGGTTCTCGCCTATTGCATCCCCCATATCCAGATTGACTCAGAAGAAAGTCCAGTTTTAGTGGTCAAATTCCTACGAGAAGAGTTTTTAGGAGTTGAAGACTCGACTAACCTCAGCCCTAGTTTTGACTCTACCTGATGGTTCAGATGGTTTTGTTTTGTAATGTGATGTATCCAGAGTAGGTTTGGGTTGTTTCCTTATGCAGAGAGGTAAGGTCATAGCCTACGTCTCCAGACAACTTAAACCCCATGAGAAGAGTTATCTGACTCATGATCTCGAGTTTTCAGCTATAGTATTTTCCTTAAAGATTTGGAGGCATTAGTTTTATGGGGAGCATGTTGATTTGTTCACAGATCACAAAATCCTTCAGTATGTGTTCTCTTAGAATAATTTGAATTTGCATCAGAGAAGGTTGTTAGAGTTATTAAAAGATTATGATATGAGTGTTCTGTATCACCCGGGCAAGGCCAATGTAGTGGCTGATGCTCTTAGTAAACTGTCTATGGGTAGTGTTGCTCACGTTGAGGATGATAAGAAGATGTTATTTTAGGAAGTTCATCAGCTTTCCCAACTAGGTATCTGCTTAGTCGATTCAGCAGAAGGTAGTGTATGGGTGCAGAATAATTCTGAATCATCTCTAGTTTCTGAGGTGAAGGAAAAGCAGGATAGAGATCCCAGTCTTGTTAAGTTGAAAGATTCAGTCAGAGATCAGAAAGTAGAGGTTTTCTTTCAAAGAGGGGATGGTGTTTTGCGTTGCTAGGGTCGCTAATGTGTTCCAGGTGTAGACGACTTAAGGGAATGAGTTCTTGTAGAAGCGCATGGTGCGCATTACTCTATTCATCTAGGGTCCACTAAGATGTACCGAGATTTTTGGGAGATCTATTAGTGGAGTGGGATAAAAAGAGACATTGTAGAATTTGTAGTTAACTGATTTACATGTTAGCAAGTTAAGATTGAGCACCAGAATCCTAGTAGGTCCATGCAGGAGTTCAGTATTCCCACATGGAAGTGGGAAGAAGTGAACATAGACTTTGTGACAGGTTTTTCTCGTACTCGTCATCAGCATGATTCTATTTGGGCTATCATAGACAGGATGACCAAATCAGCTTATTTCTTGTCAGTTCATACTTCCTATTCAGTCGAGGACTATGCCAAACTTTATATCAGAGAGTTGGTCAAGTTACATAGAGTTCCAGTATCTATTATCTCAGATAGAGGTACCCAGTTTACCTCTTATTTCTGGAAAGTATTCCAAAAGGGTCTTGGTACCCAAGTTCACCTTAGTACATCCTTCCACCCTCAGACAAATGGTCAAGAAGAAAGGAACATTTAGAATCTAAAAGTTATGCTAAGAGCATGTGTTGTCGATTTTACGAGTATTTAGGATGACCACTTGCCTTTGATCGAGTTCGCATACAATAACAGCTATCATTCCAATATTCAGATGACTTCATTTGAGGCTCTCTATGGTAGGAGATGCAGTTCTCCGATTGGTTAGTTCGAGGTAGGTGCGACTATAATAGTAGGACCCGACCTAGTGTTCGATGCCTTATAGAAGGTTCAGTTAATTAGAGAAAGACTTAGGGCTGCCCAGAGACGACATAAATCATACACAGATGTACGGAGAAAGGATCTCAAGTTTGAGATCGATGATTTTGTCTTCTTAAAAATCTCTCCTATGAAGGGGGTAAAGAGGTTTGTCAAGAAGGGAAAGCTTAGTCTCCGATATGTCGGTCCTTACAGAATTCTCAGCCATTTCTGAAAGGTAGCTTATGAGCTTGAGTTGCCTTCAGATCTAGCCTCAGTGCATCCAGTATTCCATATCTCCTTGCTAAAGAAATGCATTGGTGACCCAACAGTCATAGTCCCCTTAGAGGATGTAAATATTCATAATGATCTCTCTTTTGAAGAGGTTCTAGACTAGATCCTTGATCATAAGATTCGCCGACTGAGGAACAAAGAAGTTCCCTTAGTCAAAGTTCTTTGGCGAAATCAGTTCGTAGAGGGAGCTACTTGGGAAGCAAAAGCAGATATGTAGACTAAGTATCCTCACCTCTTCTTCGCAACCTCAGATCCAGCTTAAGGTAACAGTCTTCCTTACCTTTACTTAGATCCATGTTCAGCTATAATTATAACTTGGTATCCATTACCATTGCATATTCAGTTATGCATTCATGAATCAGTTCAGTCAAGTACTCATGCATTAGATATGCATGTTCAATATGAAAACCCAGCTTATCAGTAGCTTCAGTCATGTATTCCATGCATCAGATATGCATGTTTAGTGTAAGAGCTCAGTTTATTAGTAGTTCAGTCATGTAGTCATGCATCAAATATGCATGTTCAGTGTGTAAACTCAGTCTATCAGTGTCTCAGCTTAGACACTCTCATTCGAGAATGAATGTTTCCAAGGGGGAAATATTGTAATACCCCGTATTTCCTTATCTTAAGATTAACTCTTAGTTCATGAGTCATCCAATATAAAAATTTTAAAACGCCCAATATTTTTCAGTTTAGAGCTTCTATTGAGTAGGAAATTGAATTAGCTTTCCAACGATATGAAATTTGCCTAAATCCGATAACTAGGTAAGAAGTTAAAGATATTTTAAGTTTTAGTTGTTAAACATCGTCATTCAGGATAGTAGCGCATCGCTGAGTATGTCAAAATGGCAATTGTCAATTTCTAGTGAGGTACCGCAATACCGACGTATTGCGCCAAAGCTAATTTTCACATTTGTCAATTTTCAGTGAGCCAACGGGATTGTACCGCGTCATGCCAAGATTCTAGGTCCCATCCAGTATTGCAACGCGATTCCACCACGTCACGCCACCAGCCACATTCCCAGTTGTTATTTTCCAGTGGCTTGACGCGACAGCGTCGCGTTGCGTCAGGGCCCAAAATCGGGTTTTTAGTACGATTTTTTAATTCATTCTTAGGGGTAAATGAGTATTTTTTTTTCACGATCCTAATTAGTCTAAACATGAAATTAACCCCTAAATAACCCATTATCTCATCATTTATTCACTTTATTCAAAGATTAAGTCATTCTCTCGTAAAAGGGGCTAAACCCTAGCTTCAAGAAACAAGAGCAAAAATCAAGAGTATCTTCAAAAACCTTCAGGAATTAACAATTAATGTATGTTAGGTGTTCATCTATGGTTTTCTTTCACCCATAGAGTCCACAAATCTGTTTTCAAAATACAAGATTGTTGAATTATGAACTTCCATGCTTGAATTGAATTGAATTCATGTTCATGTTATGGTTGAGTTTTAGTCCATGATTAAATTACATGCTTTTATGAAATTAATCATTGTATGTGTTGAATTACATGATCTTCATGATAAACCCTTCAATTTGCAAGTTGATTGATGTAGCCACGATAATTATATGTTTTGATTATTGTATAACCTAAGCATGCTCCCCATGTGTTTGATAAAATGCCTATGTGAATGAAATAGTGCCATTATAACATGATAGCATGTATTCCCCATTCATGTATAAGTAGATGCATTACAAGTGTTTGATTAAATACCGAGATAATACATCAACCCCCTCCCCCCCGAACTTTTCTCGACAACTTACTTTAGCACTTAAACTTTACGGATAATTATTTACCCCCCTAAATCTTTTTCAAGTGATTATATACCACCTTAAAAATACAACACTTCTCTCACTACGAAGAGTGTATTACACTTGTGCCATATCAGTACCACATCAACGCCATGTCAAAATTTATTTTAAAAGAAGTGACCCCACTAATTTATTTATTATACAATACTAAAGAAAATAAAAAACCCTCCCCTCCTTCCCCCTCCACCCACCCTGCTCCTATCCCTTTCTTCTTCAAGCTCCACCACCCCCTTTCTTCTTCCATCCCCACCCCCACTTCTGGCAGCCCGCACCCTACCCCAGAATCCATTATAGTGTGAAGAAGCCCGCACCTTTCATTAAAAAGTCATTAAAACCCCCAGCAATATAGTGTGAAGAAGAAGAAAAAAAGGCAAAAAAAAATAAAAATTGAATCCACAAATTGAAAAGGAAAGAAAGAAGAAAAGATTTACATCATGGGATCCAAAAAAACAAAAAAAAAGCATTGCTCAATAAAAAGTTGGAGCAACTCGGTTCAATTACTAATTCCCCTTCTGTAAAACTACTATCATCTTTAATTTCATTTTTTCCCTTACAACATTTATGCTCATTCTATTAACACAAAGGGGTTAATTAACTTTTTTTCTTTCAGTTTTATTTTTTGAGATTTTCTTTTTCATGGTTAATGAAAGAAGAAATATTTATATCCATTTTTGAGTAGCCAACTGGAATAATGGAGATGGTGGGTTTGAAGAAGAAGAAAGGTGATTGGGTGAGATGGGTAAGAATAAAAGAAAGGGGTCCGGGGGTGTGGGGGTGAGGGGTTAGGGGTGAAGGGTGAAGGGTGGGTGGCATTGGAGAAGGAAGGGTGTGATTTGGATATATAGGATAAGAAAGGGTGTAATTTGAATATATAGGAGAAGAAAGGGTGTGATTTGAATATATATATTATATAAAAGTGGGATTATTTTTTTAAAAAAATTAAATTACGCATTTTTTTTCTTTTTTAAAATGCCACGTCATTTTAGGGTTTAAATTAATTCACTTTAAAGATATTAAGGGGTGTAAATAAATGAAAGATAAGTTTAAGTGCTAAAGTAAGTTGTCGGGACAAGTTCGAGGGGGGGGGTTGATGTATTATCTCTTAAATACCTCTATGAGTGAACTATGGACAAGTATACATTGGTATGATTTTCAAGAGTATATTATCCTTTATTTTTCATGCTATCGAGTCCTGGGGGTATTTAATACCTGAAAATTTAGCTGTGTGCCTAGAGCCAGTATCAATTACAGAATCTCAGTTATGTCACGATCTGTAGTATTCTCAATCAGTTACAAAACTCAGTCAGTTACACAACTCAGGAAAACTCAGTATTCAGTCCAGTTCAGTATACTCAGTTTAGTATCTTTCAGTTTGGAGTAGGATTCAACACCGAGTGAACTCAAGGATGGGGGCTCACCTGCCAGTAGAGGGTGTGATCTCTAGAAACAATCCTTGCGTTCCAGAACTACGTAGCCAGCGTAGGTTGAGACATCAAACCTGCCAGTTGAGGGTTGATGAGGTGTTTTAACCTGCCAGATGAGGGTTCCACCATTCTCATTAGAGTACCTTCCAGATTAGGGTAACTCTTCAGTGTATTTACCCGTGGCACGGTAGTGACACCCTTCCAACGCGGGTTACAGGTTGTGTAACGACCTAAAAATTTTGATAAAATATGTGAAATTTGTGTAATTTAACTATTTTACACCTCCCCATAGTTGCATTATAATATTTCTGGGGTGTGGGAGTGATTTACATAATTTTTGATGGATTTTGGTATCATTTATACAGTATTGTGGTTTTTAATGGCTTAGAGAACTTTATTTTGGACTTATGTGGATATCTTTTGATCCGTGCGACGGATCGCTGAACGGACTGCGCCAACAGCTTCGGAATATCAATTTTGGGTTGGGTAGACCTTTGGTTAAATTCCTGGTGCACCCGAGCTCATTTCGATCTATTGGTCGAAAAGTTGAAACAATTGGAAATATGGGTGTGAGACCCACATTTGCTCGAAATGACCTAGGATGGAAAATCTGATTTCTCTAGCAGATCCAGAATATTGATTTTAGGGTGCTATCATATTTGGTTTGGTTTTAGGGATTTTAAATCTCATTTCGACCCTCGATTTGGAAAATTATAATTTTGGATTTCGGGGGTCAACTTTTTAAAAACGATATTTTTTTGAAAATATGATATCTCCATCACATCTGGAACATCGAATTTAGTATGATTGCATAGTTCATTTATGTATATCGAACTCCAAACGGATTTCAGGCACCCCGTCAAAGTCCATTTCAACTTAAAGGAAAAAATCTGCACAGCTATTGCAGAAAATTTGCAATAAATAACAGATTTTTCACCCTTTTTGGCCCATTTTACTCATTTTCGTCTTGACTCTTGGGAGTTAAACCCTAAAATATTATGGAAGCTGAAAAGTAAAGTTTGTGGGAGCTTGTGAAGCTAGATTAACACCCTTTTCTTGATTTTATTACAGATTAAAGGTAAAAATTCACCAATTTCTTAGTAATTTCTTGATTAATTTTTTAAAATCTCAAATATCTTAGGGCATGATTCTAAATCCAAATTTCACTTGAATAATATTTTTATCTTATAATTAATAGTTTTTTATTAATTTAACATTCAAAACAACTCCGATTCTTGATTTTAACCCGGATTTCAAAAATTTTATCCGGTAAAGCTCAAAAATAGTTTTTCTTCCCTTTGAACCCCGATTTTTCATCGATTTAACTTTTTTTTAGCTGTAGGTTCTTAAAAATATGGGAAACATATTTTTGAAGTAAAGTTCTGATTTTTTCCTTTTTTTGACAAGCCATTTTGGGGGTCTGTTTTGACTCCGAACCAAAAGTAGTTAATATGGGTATCGTTGTTTTTGTCTTGACGTGTTGATTTCATATTTAATATTTTTAGTGGAGTTCAAAATTATTCGTGAAAAGTAAGGTCGCGGGTTCAAGTGTAGTAGACCGATTTCGACTTTCGAGGTAGGTTATGACTTAGCTCTTTTAGACTGGGTTGGGTAGTAAATGATGGTACAAAATGCATGTTAAGGGTGGGAACTAATCATGAAAACTGTCTATCTATGTGTTGTGCCAGTGTAGGGGCCTATATGTGATGCAATTATCAAAATTGAGTTATTATGTGATATGTATGACTGTGTGGGGTCCTATATGATATTAATAGTCTTACATACATGTGAATAATTGTATTATGTTGTTAAGATGCTTAATATGGTACCATCGGTGCATTATGATTATATTCATACTTTATTTGACATATGAGAAATGTAAAAATTCGTGGATAAAAATAAAATAATGAGGGGCTATTGACTCACATGGTTGTGGAAATATATCATTGTGGTTGTTTGTGAAAATACTCATTGTGATTGGTTGTGAGCATTACATCCTCATATCATACTCATTCATGAAACATTGGTACCACCGTGGCAATAACTGAGAAACACTGGCAACACCTTTTTAAAACCCTCCCCGAGGGATGTATCGGGGAAGAGATATTGTAACACCTTATAAAACCCTTTTCGAGGGATGTGTCAGAAAAGAGATATGAGATATGTAGATTGTATATGGGTTGACAAACCCCCAATGGGTCCTATGTCGGGAAGCCTTAGCTCTGTAGGTGTATACGGGGATTGTGCGATGATCCCGGAGGTTGTACGATGACCTCGTGCATCATGGTCATCATCATAAACATTGCACTTACTTTATTGTGTTTATGTTGTGTTGTATTGCCTTACTGACTTGTCATCTATGTATTTGTCTTACCTTTCTTTACTTGTATTTGATGATCTTATATCTACATGTTCTCTCTTTTTCTATTTATATATGACATAATGTATACTTATGTTCTATATATTGGTGTGTTGTTGTAATATATGTGAGATATATTAGGACTATTAGTGCAAGCGGTGTGGCCTACCGTTGTGGGATATTTTCTGATTGTAGGTGACGTGCCCTAGGTGTATATTTTATATGCTTTATTTACTACTTTGCTTGGTCAGCATATGATACCTACTGAGTATAAGTGGACCGTACTCATGCCTACTGCGCCCTTTCGGTGCAGGTCCTAGCTCGAGTGCGCCTCAGCTGGCTTGACTCGGGCGATTATTGGAGCTTCTAAGGTAGCGGTTGGACATTTATGCGTCTGAAGTTCACCTCTATCTTTGTACTATAGTTTTGTCTTTATTAGTATTCAGAGATAAATATTATTCATTTGTGGTTATTTTTCTGATGCATTTGACTCTTGGATTGTATTAGTAGTTCTTACACTATTGACACCTTGTTTTGGGCATGATTGGTATTTTGGATAAGTTCTTTCCACATTGTTATGATTATTTATATAGTTCGGCTTCATTCTATAAGCCTTACCTTGGGATATTTCTGTCTTTTTCTTATTTCATATCAGTTTGGGTGATAGGCTTACTTGTCAAGGTACGCAGCGATAAGTGCCATCATAATCCTATGTTTTGGGTCTTGACAAATTGATATCAGAGCAACCAGGTTTCATTGGTCTCAATGGTGTAAGAACGAGATGTCTAATAGATTCTCGCAGATCGATACATAGACGTCCGTATCTATCTTTGAAAGGATATAGGATGTATTTAGGAAACCTCTCTCATTTTATTTCTTATCATGTGAATTCTTTCATATCTTGTGTTCTGAGTTGTGTTTCACTCTTTCGGTGCGGATGGCATGGCTTACACTACTATCAGTTGAGAGATAATGTGAGAAATTAGTGGATATAATTTGTCGGTTGTAGGCTTGTTGATTCTCCTGAGTTATCATGGGATCAGTTTATTGATGCCTTTCTGGATAGATTTGTGCCTTTCAGTTTAAGAGATTGTATGTGGGATGAGTTTGATCATTTATAGTAGGGCTCCATAACAGTTTTTGAGTATAAGGCATGCTTCCATGCCCTATTCAGATATTTCTAAGATAGTATTTCCACCAAGTTTGAGAAGATTTAAAAGTTTATGAAGGGTTTGGTTGTCTCCCTTCATTTGGGTACATCTCAGATGGTTGTTTTTGAGGGTTCTTTTTAGAGTATTGTGGTTCATGTTAAGGTGACAGAGGGTATTCCTCAGGTATCTTAGGGAGGCACCAAAAGGGTATGCCATTTTGGTAAGTTCAGAGGTCAGACTCCACGAGGCAGAGATTTTAGAGGTTCTCATGGGTCTTCTAGTTCAGCAGTGTAGGGTGGCAGTTAGGGAAAGTTTAGAGTTTTCTATGTATGTGATGAGACTGGCCATGCGGCCAAGGACTGTCCTCACCAAGTGTTTAGAGCTACTCCTATTTCATCAGTGTAGGATAAGGGTTCTACCAAAAGTGCAAGACGTAGAGATGGTAGAGCTCGTGTTGGTGGTCGTGGGGCTACTCAGCCAATTGGTAGTCGTGGATAGTGTTACGCTATATCAGTCAGATCTGAGGCGGAGGCTTCAGATGTTGTGATCGCAAGTACCTTTCCATTTGTTTTACACCTGCATCTGTATTATTGGATCCTGGATCGACTTTTTCCTATGTGTCTGTATATTTTACTTTGGGTTTTGATTATGTTTGTGAAGAAAAAGGATGGGTCTATGCGGATGTGTATTGATTATCGGCAGTTGAACAAGGTGATGGTTAAGAATAAGTATCATCTTCCTCGCATCGATGATTTATTTGATCAGCCTCAGGGTGATGCGGTGTTTTTGAAGATTGATTTGAGGTTCACCAGTTGAGGATTAGATCTTCAGATATTCTGAAAACTACTTTTTGGACTCGATATGGTCATTATGAGTTCTTGGACATGTCTTTTGGGTAGTCCAATTCCCTTCCTCGTTCATGGAGTTGATGAATCAGATGTTTCGACTATATCTCAACTCCTTTGTTATGGTATTTATAGATGATATCTTGGTTTATTCCAAGAGTGAGGTTGAGCATGAGGAGCATTTGTGGATTGTGCTTTAGAGATTGGGGGATGAGAAGTGGGAGTTTCGGTTGGAGTCTATTTCTTTCTTGGGTCATGTGGTGACTTGGGAAGGTATTATTGTTGATCCATCCAAGGTTGCAGTGGTTTGTGATTGGGCTAGACCTACTTCGCCTATCGAGATTCAGAGTTTTATTGGCTTGACAGGTCATTATCGGCATTTTGTTGAGGGTTTTTCATCCATTGCAGCTCTGTCGACCAAGTTAACTCAGAAAAAGATTTCCTTCCAGTGGTCTGATGCTTGTGAGGTGAGCTTTCAAAAGATCAAGGATTTTTTTACTTCATCTCCTATATTGGCTTTACCCAAGGAAGACGTGGGCTTTATTGTCTTTTGTGATACTTTAGATGTTGGGTTAGGTGTTGTGTTGATGCAGAAGGGCAAGGTATTTATGTATGCGTCTCGTCAAGATTGGAGCCTCATGAGAGGAATTATCCTACCCATAATTTGGAGTTGTGCGCAGTTGTGTTTAACTTAAAGTTGTGGAGGCACTACTTGTATGGAGTCCGTTCTGAGATTTTCTCAGATCATCGTAGCCTTTAATACTTCTTTAACAACGAGATCTTCATATGAGGTAGCACCGTTGGCTTGAGTTGCTTAAGGATTATGACTTGAATATCCTCTACCATTCGGGCAAGGCTACTGTAGTTGCGGATGCCTTGAGCCAGAAGTCGACTAGCATCGGTAGCTTGGCACATCTTATGACCCAGGAGAGGCTTTTGGCCTTTGAGATTTAATTTTTAGCTAACCAGATGGTTAGGCTTGATATTTTGACACCAGAGCCTGTTTTGACATTTGTGGAGGCTAGATCTTCTTTGATGGAGTAGATTCGAGCTCATCAGTTTGACGATGTTTGATTAAGGTTGATTCGCGATAAGATGTTGAGTGGGGAGTCTAAGGAAGCCTCACTTGATTCAGATAAAGTTTTGAGGATTGGGGTCTGAGTTTATGTACCGAGAGTGGTGATTGGATTAGGTTGATCTTGGAGGAGGCCCATTGTTCCAGATATTCTATCCATCCAGGTGTGACTAAGATGTATCGTGATTTGAGGCAGCACTACTGGTTGGGTTGTATGAGGCGAGATATAGGGGATTTTATAGCTCGTTACCTTTACTGCCAGCAAGTGAAGTCTGAGCATATAAGACTTGGTGGGTTGCTTCAGAGGTTACCCATTCCCAGGTGGAAGTTGGAACAGATCACTATGGACTTCATGGCTAGGTTGCCTCGTCAGCTCATTTTATTCTGGTTTAGGTCTCATTCAGTGCTGAGAGGTTAGCTTCTATCGTCATTTGTGAGATTGTGCGTCTTCATGGTGTGCCGATGTCCATTATTTCAAATTGAGGTTCTATGTTTATATCTTACTTTTGGAAGACGTTTCAGGATGAGTTGGGTACTCGGGTTGATCTTAGCATAGCATTTTACCCCAGAATGATGGCCAGTCAGGGAAGATAACTCAGGTTTTAGAGGATATGCTCCGCACGTGCGCGATGGATTTTGGTGGCCAGTGGGAGAAGCATTTGGCTTTAGCAGAGTTTGCATTTAGTAATAGCTATAATTCCAGTATTGATATGACTTCTTTTGAGGCATTGTATGATAGTCGTTGTCACTCTCCAGTGAGTTGGTTTGATGTTTCAGAGGTGAGACCTCGAGGTATGTACTTACTTCATGAGTCTTTAGATAGAGCGGGTCTTTCAGGATAGACTTAAAGCAACTCAGATTATGCAGAAGTGCTATATTGATTGTAGACTTCGTGCCTTGAGATTTGGTATTGGTGATTGTGTTTTTCTTCGAGTTTCACCCATGAAGGGTATCATGAGGTTTGGGAAGAGGGGCAAGCTTATCCCCAGGTATATTGGTCCATTTGAGATTCTTCAGACTATTGGTGATGTGGCTTATGAGTTGGCTTTGCCCCTTGATCTATCAGTTGTTCATCCAGTTTTCATGTTTCTATGGTTCGTTGCTATATTCTTGATGAGTCTCATGTCATTCGTTGGGAGTCAGTTTAGTTAGATGGGCGGTTGTCCTTTGTTGAGGAGCCAGTTTCCATTTTGGCTAGGGATGTTAGGCAGTTGTGCTCTAAAGTGATCTTTATGGTTCAGGTCCAGTGGCAACATTGACCTATAGATAAGGCTACTTGGGAGGTTGAATCTGATATGCGTAGTTCCTATTCCCAGCTTTTCATTGATTCAGGTATTTCCTTGCCTTAGTTCGAGGACGAACTAGATTTTTAGTGGTGGATGATGTAACGACCTAAAAAATTTGATAAAATATGTGAAATTTGTGATTTTGTGTAATTTAACTATTTTACCCCTCCCCGTAGTTGCATTATAATATTTCTGGGGTGTGGGAGTGATTGACATAATTTTTGATGTATTTTGGTATCATTTATGCAGTATTGTGGTTTTTGATGTCTTAGAGAGCCTTATTTTGGACTTATGTGGATATCTTTTTTCCGTGCAACGGATGGTCGAACAGACTACGCCAACAGCGCCGGAATATCAATTTTGGATTGGATAGACCTTTGGTTCGGGTCCCGATGCACCCGAGCTCATTTCGACCTATTGGTCGGAAAGTTGAAATAATTAAAAATATGAGTGTGGGATCCACATTTGATCGAGACGACCTCGGATGGAAAATTCGACTTTGTCAGCAGATTCAAAATATCGATTTTAGGGTGTTACCATGTTTGGTTTGATTTTAAGACTTTTAAATCTCATTTTGACCCTCGATTTGGAAAATTATAATTTCGGATTTCGGGGGTCAACTTTGTGAAAATGATATTTTTTTTGAAAATAGATATCTCCATTGAATCCGAAACGTTGAATTTAGTATGATTGCATAGTTTGTTTGTGTGTTTCGGACTCCGAACGAATTTCGGGCACCCCGTCGAAGTCCATTTCGACTTAAAGGAAAAAATCTGCACAGCTATTGCAGAAAATCTGCAATAAATAGCAGATTTTTCACCCTTTTTGGCCCATTTTACTCATTTTCATCTTGGCTCGTGGGAGTTAAACCCTAAAATAGTGTGAGAGCTTAAAAGTAAAGTTTGTGGGAGCTTGGGAAGCTAGATTAACACTTTTTTGTTGGTTTTATTACGAATTAAAGGTAAGAATTCACCCATTTCTTAGTAATTTCTTGATTAATTTCTCAAAACCCCAAAAATCTTATGGCATGATTCTAAGTCCAATTTTCACTCATTTTCACTTGAATAATATTTTTATCTTATAATTAATAGTTTTTCATAATTTTAACCTTCAAAACAACTTCAATTCTTGATTTTAACCCGGATTTCAAAGATTTTATCCGGTAAAGCTCAAAAATGTTTTTTCTTCGCTTTGAACACCATTTTTGACTCGATTTAACTTGGGTTTTTAGTTGTAGGTTCCTAAAAATATAGGGAACATGCTCTTAAAGTAAAGTTCTGATTTTTCCCTTCTTTTTTGGAAACCCATTTTGGGGGTTTGTTTTGACCCCGAACCAAAAGTTATCAATATGGGTGTCGTTGGTTTTATCTTCACGCGCAGATTTCATATTTAATATTTTTAGTAGAGTTCGGGATTGTTCGTGAAAAGTAAGGTCGCGGGTTCAAGTGTAGCGGACCTGTTTTGACTTTCGAGGTAGGTTATGACTTAACTCTTTTAGACTGGGATGGATAGTAAATAATGGTACAAAATACATGTTAAGGATGGAAACTAATCATGAAAAATGGCTATTTATGTGTTGTGCCCATGTAGGGGCATATATGTGATGTAATTGTCGAAATTGAGTTATTATGTGATATGTGTGACTGTGTGGGGTCCTATGTGATATTAATAGCGTTGAATACATGTGAATAATTGTATTGTGTTGTTAAGATGCTTAATATGGTATCATTGGTGCATTATGATTTTATTCATACTTTATTTGACATATGAGAAATGTGAAAATTCGTGAATAAAAATAAAATAATGAGGGTATATTGGCTCACATGGTTGTGGAAATATATCATTGTGGTTGGTTGTGAAAATTATCATTGTGATTGGTTGTGAGCATTACATCCTCATACCATACTCATTCATGAAACATTGGTACCATCGTGAGAACATCTGAGAAACACTGGCAACACCTTTTTAAAACCCTCTCCGAGGGATGTGTCAGGGAGGAGATATTGTAACACCTTATAAAACCCTTTTTGAGGGATGTGCCAAAAAGGAGATATGAGATATGTGGATTGTATATGGGTTGACGAATCTCCCATGGGTCCTATGTCGGGAAGACTTAGCTCCGTAGGTGTATACGGGGATTGTGCGATGATCTCGGAGGTTGTGCAACGACCTCGTGCATCATCATCATTATCATTATAATCATCATCATCATATACATTGCACTTAATTTATTCTATTTATGTTGTGTTGAGTTGCCTTATTGACTTGTCATCTATGTATTTATTTTACCTTCCTTTACTTGTATTTGATGATCTTGTACCTACACGTTCTCTCTTTTTCTATTTATATGTGACATAATGTATACTTGTGTTCTATATCTTGGTGTGTTTTTGTAATATATGTGAGATATATTAGAACTGTTAGGGTAAGGGGTGTGGCCTACCGTTGTGGGACATTTTTTGATTGTAGGTGACGTGCCCTAAGTGTATATTTTGTATGCTTTATTTACTACTTTTCTTGGTCGGCCTATGATACCTACTGAGTTAGTGGACCATACTCATGCCTACTGCGCCCTTTCGGTGCAGGTCCTAGCTCGAGTGCGCCTCATCTTGCTTGACTCAGACGATTGTTGGAGCTTCTAAGGTAGCGGTTGGACATTCATGCGTCCGAATTTTACCTCTATCTTGGTACAGTAGTTATGTCTTTATTAGTATTCGGAGATATATATAATTCATTTATGGTTATTTTTCCGATGCATTTGACTCTTGAATTGTATTAGTAGTTCTTACACTATTGACACCTAATTTTGGGCATGATTGGTATTTTGGATAAGTTCTTTCTGCATTTTTATGATTATTTATATGGTTCGGCTTTGTTCTAGAAGCCTTACCTTGAGATATTTCTATATTTTTCTTATTTCGTATCAGTTTGGGTGATAGGCTTACATGTTAAGGTACGTAGCGACAAGTGCCATCATGACCCTCGTTTTTGGATCGTGACAGGTTGGACCCCAGCTCAGTTATCTTATCTTATTTGGGGCATGTCAGTTAGATGATTACCTCCCACAATCTCAGTTTCAATCTTCAGAATAGAACTTAGTTTAGTTCTATAGAATCAGGACTGTCAGATACAGTCAACCAATTTCAGTAACTTCAGATATCAGTTACTCAATATCAGAATTCAGGACTTAACTTCAGAAAAGCTTAGTCATAGTATTTATTTATATGCATATTAGTGCATACTCAGTATTTACAGCAGTATCAGTTATCTATGTACTCTCATGTTTAGTTACTCTATATCATACAGTTAGTTATTGTTCATGCATATGAACCCTTGTATTCAGACTTACCTCATCTATCATATCAGTACATTCCATGTACTGACGCATACTCTTTCTTAGCGCTATGATGTTTCATATCATAGGTTCGGGCACTCAGGTTCCCGACCGCACATAGATAGATTCTGATTTAGCCAACAACAATAGATTAGCAGTGAGTCCTCATCATTTGAGGATATTCTTTTATTTTATTATTTCAGTAGACTCAGTATTTCAGTAGATGGAGTTAGTTGGGGATTGTCCCATCAACTCAACTTTCAGACAGTTTCAGTAAGAGGCTTTTCAGACTAGTTTTCAGTTAGTATTCGATCTTATAGATTGTTATTTCAGTTGATATATTTTATCAGTATTTTAGATATTTTGAATCTTATGGCATTCCAGCTCATTATTCCGCATTTATTACAGTATTTGTTTCAGTGCTCACAGCAGATATCAGTCATCGGTTAGCTTGTGGTTCTTCGGGGTTGTAAGCATCGTGTAGCGTCCGGGGTACAGACTCGGGGCATTACATCATGCCATACAAAGTTCATAAATATCATCATTTGGATAAAAGGGTTCATAATTCATATTCGAAATCATCCTTTGAGTTCAAAGTACACATATATGAAATTATAAAACAAGGTTATGAAAAGAAACTCCATGATCATTAAGTACTTTTATCAAATTGTTTTCACCATGCATGCTTTTAAAATGAATTCCCAAACTTACCATATGTACATACTTATGTAACTTTAAAACTTGTTAGAAATCAAAAGAAACACATGCCCATGGGATTTAAGACAGCCCCACGTACCTTAGGTTCATTAGTTTGAAGAATGAAACCCTAATCTTGACACTTTTCTTAAAAATTTTGAACTTGAAAGGCTTGAATCCCTGTCTTTGGGGAAGAGGTAAGGGTTTTGTTTGAAGTAAATTGGACAGAATGGGCAATTTTGTGCCCTAACTACGTTATTAATCGTGATTAGGCGAATAGAATTAGTAAGAAAGGACGTAATTTACCCTCACGCATTTAAACCTTCAACTAAATTGTGTTTTGGTGGTTCATTGCGACGCGGTAGGTGCTCCACCGCTATAGGCACCGCGACACGGTCCTATCGCGATGAGCTGCTGGAATAGAAATCCAAATGCGTTCCAATCCTGATTTAAAAAATCCAAAAATTCCTCGAGACACACCCCTTACACCCCAGAACATGAATTGATTCAAAAATCTACGTCTCGGCATCGGAAAGAATAAATTTAAAATCAACGAAGTTAATAGGCTTTAAAATGACTAAGTCCCCCACACTTAGAAAAAATTTTAAGCCTTAAACTCCCTATGCATGATACTAAGAGCTAAAATAAGCCAAGAATAATACGAGGTGTTACAAAAAGTTAATATATTAACAGGCATCTAAGAATGATTCAGATATCATTGAATTTGTCATTAATCTATTTTAACAATAGATACCATCTTTCCCACTTTGTGTGTGAATTTAATAACTTCAACTTCAACTATCTGAGAATTTTAGATAATTTAAGTTGGACCTAAAAAATAACAATAACATACCCAGTGTATTCCCACATAGTGCGATTTGGGGAGGGTAGAGTGTACACAGACCATACCACTACCTCCAAAGAAAGTTGGACCTAAACAATTTTTTTTTAAACTTCTACACAGAAAAATACAACAAAAAAAGCAAGAAAATTTAAAAGAAGTTGATAAAATAAAAAAGGAATATAGAAGAACGAAAATGAAGGATCAAACAAATCAAACCTAGAAGAATAGAATTGAATGTAGAAATGAACAACTGAGAAAGAAGCAGCAGGGAATAACTGAGAAATTAGCAACAGAAAATGGTTGTGTAGAAAACGTATTAGGGTAGGATGTTTGGGTGGAATTAAATAATATAGGGTAAAAGGTAAAATAGGATTATAAAATATTAAGTAAGGGAACATTTGAAAAAGAAATAAAAAAAATGATGGAATATCACCAAATCGGTGGTTACATAAATCGAGGGTTTCCTTGGTTACCAAACCACAAAATCAAATCATATCATACAATACATTTTAAGATATAATCAAAAGAAACATGGTTCTCTTAGTAACCTTACATACCATATCATAGGAAATCACCATCCAAACAAAGTATAAGGGTGCTTATCAGACAATTAAATTGAATATTTGTACTTGATTGTTTGACTTATCGATTATTAATTATTGATTTTCATTTGTCAATGGTCGTTCATTCAGTATTGATCACCATTTCACAATCGATCTTTATCCGGTATGTCAATTGAAAGATGAAAGTACATATATGATGTTATCCTAAATCACAAATAAAATCTACATTGAAATTTATTAAAATTGTTTATGAAATAGTAAATCTTCACAAATATAATAAAATTATAGCGATAATATAATAGTTTAAAAACAAGTCATTAACTAGTTCCAAGACAAAGGACTGACAACATTTTATACTAATCAAGTGTTCTTACAACATATATGAAGGTTCATAACTACAAGACTGATGTCTCTTTTGTTTTTAATAGTTAAAAAATTAACTCTATAAGCCAACAACTTAAATGATCAACAATTATAACAATAAGTGAAAAAATTGCTATCTAAAACTCCACAACTAATATAAAAGAAAATTAGAATGTGGAATAAAAGAAATAATGAAAAAATGTGGGAGACGAACTTGAATGGCTGTGGTGTGACTGAAAGAGGAAGAAAACCAAGACAATTTATTAACCCTAGATCTTGTTTATTTACTTTTTTGGTTTTAAATTTGATTTGAAATATTGAAATTTGTGTAATAGTAATATTTTATTGATTGATTTCCTTTTTAGTTAACTATGAAAAAATATGTTACTCCTGTAGTATTTGATTTAAAAGAAAATATGTGGTCACTATGGATCAATCCCGCAAACTCCTGAACAAAAGAGCCTCAAGGATTCCTTCCTTGCCATATATAGTATAAGTAAATTCCAACCTAGAAATCATAAAATTAAATTTGTAGCTAATTTCAATGTTGGGTAATATACATGCAAATAACGTGCACTAAACTAGTTTATTACAAACTAAAAATATTTTTAAGTAAGTTCATAAAATTGAAAGTTGCATTAAGCTAGGTACCTACAAGAGTCGACAACATGATCAAAGAAGTGTTGTATATGTATATGTATATGGAAATTAATACACTAAATTAACAAAGAATATCACAGTCGGTTATACACGTGCACAAGACTAGTTTAATAAAAATCAAAAAGCACTTTAATCAATTCATAAAATTGAAAATTTGCATTTACTAAGATATCTTACAAGAGTGCAGTAGCACGACAAAAGAAGTGAAATATACTGTCTTAATGCTCTATCCTTATATACATGTGTGTGAATATTAACAAGTCGGGTTATATAGTAAACTAAAAATAAATTCTAATCAGTACTAACTCTCTTCATACAACAAAATTAATAATAATTAAGCTAACTAAACCCTTGTAATGAAAAAGTTAATGTATTAAAAGACATCTAAGAATGATCCAGATATCATTAACTTTGTCATTAATCTGTTTTAACAATAGATATCATCTTTTCCGCTTTGTGTGTGTATTTAATATCTTCAACTGCAACTATCTAAGAATTTTAGATTTGATATTTTTGTTGGACCTAAACAAAAAAATACATTTATAAAAACTTCTACACAAAAAAATACAACAAAAAATTAGCAAGCAAATTTATAAGAAGTTGATAAAATGACAAAAGAAGATAGAAGACCGAAAATGAAGGATCAAAAAAATCAAACCTAGAAGAAGAGAATTGAATGTAGAAATGAACGACTGAGAAAGAAGCAACAGAGAACGACTAAGAAAGCAGCAATAGAAATCGGTTGAATGTAGAAAACTTATCCGGGTAGTATATTTGGGTGGAATTAAATAATATAGGGTAAATGGTAAAATAGGAATATAAAATATTAAGTAAGAGTACATTTGAAAAAGAAATAAAATAAAATGATGGTATATCACCAAATCGGTGGTTATATAAAGCGAGAATTTCCATGATTACCAAACCACGAAGATATAATCAAAAGAAACATGGTTCTCTTAGTAATCTTACATACCATACCATAGGAAACCACCATCCAAACAAAGTATAAGGGTGTTTATTGGACAATTTGATTGAATATTTGTACTTGATTGTTTGACTTATCGATTATTAATTAGTAATTTTCATTTGTCAATGTTCGTTCATTTAGTGTTGATTACCATTTCACGATCGAACTTTATCTGGTATGTCAATTGAATTATGAAAGTACATATATGCTATCCTAAATCACAAATAAGATCTACACTGAAAATTTTTAAATTGTTAATGAAATAGTAAATCTCCATAATTATAAAAAAATTATATCAATAATATAATATCTTAAAAAACAAGTCATGAACTAGTTCAAAGACAAAGAAATGACTATATTTTATACAAATCAAGAGTTCTTACAACATATATGAAGGTTCATAACAATAAAATTGATGTCCGTTTTATTTTTAATAGTTACAAAATTAACTCTATTTGCCAACAACTTAAATGATCAGCAATTACAAAAATAAGTGAAAAAATTACTATCTACATCTCCACAATTAATATAAATGAAAATTAGAATGTGGAATTAAAGAAACAAAAATAGAAAGTGGGAGACGAACCTGAATGACGGTGGTGTAACTGAAAGAGGAAGAAAATCTAGACAATTTATTAACTCTAGATCTTTTTTTTTGTTTCTTTACCTTTTTGGTTTGAAATTTGATTTGAAATATTAAAATTTGCATAATAGTAATATTTTATTAATTGATTTCCTTTTTAGTTAACTTTGAAAAAACATGTTACTCCGGTAATATTTGAGTTGAAAGAAAGTATACGGTCACTATGGATCAATCATGCAAACTCCTAAACAAAAGCGCCTCAAGGATTTCCTTCATTTTTTTGGTAAACAAGATTGCATTAAGAAAGAAAAGAGTTCAGTAGCTGCATAATTACAAGGTAGTTTAAAGTAGTTTTACCACAAAAAAACTAGGGCTATAAAGAGTACTATTACTATTAACAAATTTGTTGTACTTAGTTCCATTGATGTCTGACCACACTCGATTAAGGGCATACACTGGCGTAACTACAAATATTTAGTGTTTGCTTGAGGTCTCAATGGTTGCAACTTGCTTTGCCAAAATGTCTGCTACCCCATTTTGTTCTCTATAGCAATGTTGCATGAATACCCCTCCCAGTTCTCTTACCATCCACTTACATTCATCCAAAATAACATCATAATGTGAGTTACCTTTATACAATATTTGAATTACCTCTTTGGAGTCTATATTGACCTCCAGAGGTTTGAAATAGTTTTGAAGGGCTAGATTGGGCCCTTATTTGAGAGAAATAAGCTTCATTAAAGAGTTGGTAGCCATAACAAACTTCTTATTGAAGCCTGAGATCCAGTTTTGAGAATGGTCCCTGAAGATCCCTCTTATACCCCCTTTTCCTGGATTGCCTAGGCAAGATCCATCCGTATTAAGTTTGTAGAATCCCCTTTGAGGGGGTTCCCAACTAATATTGATGGTTGTAATGGAGTGAGTTGGCTTATCATAGTGAAGCTGAGTGAATTACACAACTTCGGATAGTCTTGGTGGAAAGAAGAGGAATTAATGGCATTGTTAAAGAAGTTATTATTCCTGTTCTTCCAGATGGTCCAAAGACAAAAGGGAAGAAGGGTGTCCCAAGAGACAAAGTAATCAAAATCTTTTCCGTTGATGGTTTTCTAGGTGTTAGGACAGTTGGAAGTAACCAAGTGATTGATGGTTAGGGTTGTATGAGTTCTTTTGTCAATCAAGTTCTTCTAGAAGTTCTGGATAATATTACACTCGAAAAAAGATGTGGTTAGTATATTTTTGCATGTTATTACACTTACTACAGTTACTAGTGGTGTCGATCCCTCTCTTAGTAAGAGTGTAATTAGTAGGGAGACTGTTATGCTACAACTTCCAAAGAAAGTATCTAATATTATTTGGAAGATGGAGCTTCCAAATCCAAGTAAACTTTTTATGTCTGTCAGAAGTCTGGTTATTGCTAATGAACGTGTAGGCACTTTTGCAATTAAAGAGACCATTAGAGTTAATTCACCAAATGATATGGTCTTCAGAGGAGTTCCTGGTAGGAAATAAGGTATTGTTTATGTACTGGATAACATCTGTAGGGAGGACAAAAGGAAAGGTTTCAAAGCTCCAAACCCCATTCCTCTAGATGGTGCTAAGTTTCATAACTCTATTCTTATTAGTAAGAGGACCCTGGGTGATTCTGTCAAGGGGTGAATGGTTTGGGATCCATATATCCTCCCAAAAGTTAACCTTATTTCACGAGGATATTACCTATTGAGTTGCATACTTACACATAATCCAGGCCTTATGGATGGATTTCTAGGTTCTAGAGCTATTCTTATTAAACTCTTGGCCCTCTTGGTCATATTTACCAATGAGAATGCTGGCCTTAAAGGAGTGGGGGTTTGTTTTCAACTTACATGCTAAGCTGCATAGGGAGGCATCATTTTTTATGCTGGCATTTTGAAGTCCCATCCCACCTTTCTTTTTAGGTTTGGTAATGGTATCCCAACCTATCATGTGCATTTTCTTTCTAGAGATGGTGGTTCCCTAGATAAAGTTTTTCTAGGCCCTATCAATAAGATTGTAGATTTTGGAGGGAAGATTGATGTATTACATGATGTGGTTTGGAATGCTACTAAGGCAAGCTTTAGCAAGGGTAGTTCTACCTGTAATGTTAAGGAACTTTGTCTTTCATTCTGCCAGTTTATTATTGAGGTTGTCAATAATAAATTGAAAGTTACCATTTTGGGGAGCTTTGTGGAAAATAGGGAAATTCAAGTATTTTCCAAAATTGTTACCAGAAGGCATAAACGAAGTGTTAAGAATGTCTCTTTTCAGGTTGTTTTTGACATTCTTAGAGAAGAACACCTTGGACTTCCTTATGTTAATTTTCTGTCCAGAGTGGTGGCTAAAGTTGCTAAGGGTATCAATAATGGTGCTACTGTTGGTAGCATTGACATTGGCAAAGAGGAGAAGATCATCAACAAAGAATAGGTAGAAGATCTTGTGGGTATTCTTGTTGATGGATATAGGGTTCCATCTCAAGATGTCTACCTCATAGTCAGTTCTCCTGGAGAGGAGTTCCATCCAGAGAATAAAGATGTAAGAAGACATGGGGTCTCTTTGTCTTATGCCTCTGGAGGGGGTGAAAAAATCAGTCATGCCCCCATTGACCAGGATTGAAATTTTTGAGGAAGAAATGCAAGACATGATGAGATTGGTCAATCCTTTTTGAAAGTTGAAGAAGAAAAAAGGATTGCCTAATGAAAGACCATTCAATCCTATCAAAGGCTTTTTCAAGGTCTATTTTCAGGATTATATTGGGCTTTTTTCCCTTTATTTTAGAGAAAGAGTTAATGAATTCTTTGATAATGATAGCGTTGTCACAAGTTCTTCTTTTGGAGAGAAAACTAGCTTGAGTATTACTGATGATAGAGGGAAGGAAAGGTTTAATCCTATTGACAATGATTTTGGTGATGATCTTGTATTAAGTATTGTAGAGTCTAATGGGTCTGAATTTTCTCAGAGAAGTGGCATTATAGCATTTGGGGATAGGCATAATTAGGTAGAGTTAGCCTTTTCCTCCATGCAGAAAGAGGTAAAAGTGTCATGGCAAAATTTGATGAGAGAGGGGCTCATGGAATCCCAGTATTTTTGGTAGATAAGAGGATGAAGTCCATCTACTCAGGGTCTTTGAAAGGTTTGAAGGATAAAACGACCTTCTTAATCTCCGTGGTGGAAGGGATGGCTTATAGAAGGCTATGGTGCCTTGTAACACCCCGTAAAATTTCTGAGTCAATAGAGCTTCTAAAGCGTGCCAAGAAAGGCTTAACACTTAGAAAATTTGGCTAAGTGTTGAAACTTTTCCATTCCATAAGCCTTCAAAAAATTGACGAAATATTTTGTGACCTTCCCGAGCTGCGTTTCTTGATTTTCTTATTGTGTTGCGATGGGGCAAGTCAAGAGTACATCCCAGGTGAGTTTCAGAATTTTTGGATGAGCCTAAGGTCGTGTTTGGGGTGGTAAAGCAATAATTAAAGGCTACAGAGGGGCGCCACCTAGCTTAGAGTCTTGGTCCCCTCCCTCTGTTGCAAGGCGCCGCCCAGGTTCCTCCATGGGAAGAGCAAGGCGTTGCCCTGGTTCTCCCCTGGGAATAGCAGGGCGCCGCCCAGGCTGTAGCCTTGGGCCAACATTTCATCCTTCAGCTTCCGTGTTTCCAAGGGTAAAATAGTTAATTTCCAACCCTTTATATGCCCTTTAACACGAGATTTCTCATTATTTCACCCAAAAATACTAGTTTTCTCTCAATTTTCTTCAAGAACAAATATTAGGGTTCATAATTCAAGACCCAAGTCATCAAGATTCCTCCGTTAAAAGTTCAAGGATAATATACTAAGGTATGTTTGATGTTAATTCTTGGGTTCCTTCCACCCAAAAAGTTCAAGAATCCTCTTTAAAGTTTCAAAGATTTTATTTTTATGAGTTCCCATGATTTATGTGAATATAAGTTGAAGTTCATGTTGTTGATATGTTTTGATTCATGATTTGATTATAAAGATTCAAGCTTTGACCTTAGTATGCGTGATTATGTGATTTTCATGATAAAAGCCCTTCAAGAAGCATGTTGAATTATGTAATCATATTAATTTGGGGTCTTGAATGTTGTATGATCAAAGTGTGCCTCCTACATGTTTGATAAATTGCTTATATGAAGAAAATAGTACCATTGTAGCATGTTAAGTATAAAATCCCCAATTTTGTGACAAGTAATGCATGTCAAGTGTTTGTTGTAATGCCAAGATGAGTGAAGTATGGTACATTGCATATACTCCCTATTCATATGGGTTCCTTGTTGAATAAGTTATGAGACAATAGCATGCCTCCATATACAATTACACATTTAAGATTTCCAAGTGGTTGAAGTGATACTTCCTTGATTATGTTGTGAATGATAGTCTATTGTCATGTTGTTACAGAAGAGTTGTCATGTCTTATTTATTTATGCTATCTAATAGACTACATATATAATTATTAAATACATCTGGGTTATTCTGTAATTAGTTATTCTTCAGTTCTCTATATATACAGCTGTAACCCCTTCAATATCAATGAGATCAATTATTATTAAATTGTATCATGGTATCAAAGCTAGGGTTTCTTCAGCCCTGTTGTGGATTATAAGGAGACCTTCAGCCCTGTTGTTAAGCAACAGACTATTCGTCTGGTCTTGTCTCTTGCTCTTCACTATGATTGGCCGCTTCATCAGCTAGACGTCAGCAATGCCTTTCTTCATGGTCATCTTGAGGAAGAAATCTATATGGTTCAGCCACCGGGATATGTTAATCCCAACCGTCCTCACTATGTTTGCAAGCTTCGCAAATCACTGTATGGCCTGAAACAGGCCCCTCGTGCCTGGTACACACGTCTCTCTACTTTTCTGCAGGGTCTTGGTTTTCGCACCTACCATCATGACAACAGCCTCTTCACCCTTCACTGTTCTCGAGGGACAGTCATCATTCTTATCTATGTGGATGATATTGTTATTACAGGCAGCTCGTCATCACTCATCACTGAAATTACTGAAGCTATGCATCGTGACTTCAAACTTAAGGACCTCGGTCCTCTGGAGTTCTTTCTTGGCCTCGAACTCATCCGCAAATCGGGAACCATATTGATGCATCAGACAAAATATACCCTTGAACTTCTAAATCGGGCTGGAATGACAGACTGCAAACCCGCGGTCACTCCCATGGCAGTCCGCCAATCCCCAGGGCCGAATACTCCCTTTGCCGATCCTACACTATATCGGAGCCTCGTCGGTGGACTTCATTATCTTGCTGTTACTCGTCCGGACATCCAATATGCAGTCAATCGAGTCTCCCAATCAATGCATGCTCCCACAGAACAACACTTTCAGGCCTTGAAACGCATTCTGCGCTATCTTCAAGGTACTCTTCACTGTGGAATTTTATTTCAAAAGGGCTCGTTTGATATATCTGTTTTTTCTGATTCGGATTGGGCTAACGACAAAGATGATCGAAAGTCCACTACTGGATATATTGTTATGATGGGACCGAATCTGATTTCCTGGTGCACCAAGAAGCAAACGCGAGTGTCCCGTTCCTCCACAGAAGCAGAATATCGTGCCATGGCTGCGGGTGTTGCTGAAGCCATGTGGTTACGATACCTTACGGATGCACTTGGCATTCCCCCGACGAAACCACAGATTTATTGTGACAATCAGTCCACTATTTGTGTTACCAAAAATCCAGTCCTTCATGATCGTATGAAGCATGTTGGGTCTGACTGTCACTTTGTTCGCGATGAGGTACTTGCAGGAGCGATGGCCACGCACTATGTCCCATCTACTGACCAGCTTGCTGATATTCTCACCAAGCCTCTTCCGTTACAGCCTTTTCAGTCTCTCTGCTCCAAGCTGCCCCTCGTTACCGCTGATCAGCTTGCGGGGGGATAATAGACTACATATATAATTATTAAATACATCTGGGTTATTCTGTAATTAGTTATTCTTCAGTTCTCTATATATACAGCTGTAACCCCTTCAATATCAATGAGATCAATTATTATTAAATTGTATCACTATCGAGTCCCGGAGGTATTTATACTCGAAAACTTAGCTTCTTGTCTAGAGATGAGTCAGTCTCAAGATAATCTCAGTCGTGCTATGATCAGTAGATTTTAGTTAGAGACAGAAGTTAAGAAAACTCAGTAAATATCAGTATTCAGTCTAATCCATCTCAGTACTCAGTTCAGACCTCAGTAGTATTCTGTATTTAGTTTAGATTTCAGTGAAGCTCCGTAAGTTACAGAACTCAGTCGTATTCAGACAGAAAGTAGAATTTAGAAGTATTTCGTCAGATAACAAAATCAAGTAAACTCAGTCAGATCAGTCAAGTAAGATAATCAGTAACAGATTTATCTCGGTCTAAGTTTAGTTAACAATCAGTTCAGTGTCTTTTAGTTGGGAGTATGAACTAGCATCGAGCGAGTGCAGGGATGGAAGCTTCCCCATTAGAGAGGCAGATTCGTTAGGATCAATCCCTGAACTCCAGAACTACGTATCCAGCGTCGTACCAGGAGTCACCCATTAGATTAAGGCTTGACTATCATACTGCCTTAGGCTTGACTTGCTATCCAGGGTCACCCGTTAGAGAGTCTTGACTATAGTAATGGTCTTTACCCGTGGCATGTTATTGACACCTTTCCAGCTGGGGTTACAGGTTGGACCCCACTAGATCAGATTCGAGGCATGTCGGTTAAGTGAGAACTCCCACAATTACAGTTTCAGTTTTAGATTCAGTCTCAATCAAGATCTTAGATAGTTCTTCAGATTTAGGATCGTCAGATACGGTCACACAGCTCAGTAAGGAGCTTAGATAGTTTCACAGATTCAGAGATCACCCACTAGATAGGCTTGATCTCAAACTCAGTCAATTATTATTATTATCCTTATCAGTATCAGAAGATCCATAGATTACCCGATAGATAGGCCTGATCTAAAACTCAGCCCAACATTTTTATTATTAAAAGATTTAGAGATCTTTCGTTAGATAGGGCTGATCTCAGATACAATTATTCCTTATCATTATTAGTAGATTCAGAGATTATTCGTTAGAGGGTTTTGATCTCAGATTTAGTCAGTCGATAGTAGCAAGTTCAGAACTTAATTATTAGTAAGACTCAGATATTCAGTCTCCCAGTGCTAGTGAATTCAGATGTTAGTAATAATAAGCTCAGTTGTCAAAAGTTCAAGTGTTCAAAAGTTAGTATTCAGTGTTGCCATGATTTTAGCTATGATTTATGCAATCATGCATGTATCCTCATTCAGTATATTCAGATTATTCAGTCAGTATTGTTCATGCATAAACCCTTGCATTCAGCCTTACCTCATCTAGCATACCAGTACATTCAAAGTACTGACGCATACTTTCTTGTGCTATGGTGTCTTATACCATAGGTTCCGAAGCACAAGATCCAGAGCATTCTTAGCAGTCCAGATTCAGTCAGCAACGGTAGACGTAGAAGTGAGTCCTCATCATTCGAGGATGATTCTTATATTATTATTGCATTAGACTCAGTTTATTTTCAGTAGATTGAGTTAGTTGGGGACATATCCCATTAACTCCACAGTTCAGATAGTTTAGAGTTTTTTCGAACAGATGTATTAGTATTATGATTTCAGTTTTCAATATTTTAGATGTTTTGAACCTTATGGAAAGTTTCTGCCAATTTTTTGCATTTGTTATATTATATTATGCAGTGCTCAGGTACAAATATCAGTAGAGGGTTATCTTGTGGTCCTTCGGGATCATGAGCACCGTGTGGCATTCCGATTATAAAAAATCAAGGCGTTACATGCCTATTGTCAATTGTTCCCCTTTAGGAGGGGTTTTTGACAAGCCCACTTGGAACTAGAGTGATTAGTGCTAAAGAGGGAGAGATAGAAAGCTTGGGTATGCTCCCCAATGTCCTTTTAGTTGAGGTGCCAGTTACCTAGGTCATCTTGAAGGTTGTTAATTTTATTCCTACTTCTTTTATTAAGAGTAGAGGTATGAAAGAACTTAGTGTTAGAGTCCCCCTCCATAAGCCAGTCAATTCTAGATTTCAGTTTCTAGATCTCACATTCTTGTCTGAGGATGTCTTCGAAGTCCTTATTGAGAGTGTGTTCCAAGTTATGAAGGAAACTACTAGTGGGGTAATGGATGGATTTCTGAATACCAGCTAGTCTGGGCAAGAGATATTTCCTTTTTTCAAAGATATTCCCAAATACTTTTTAATTCTAAGAAGTAATGGTCTCCTCAAAGGTGGAGGTACCCATGGTGAGGTCAAGATTGTTAAGAAAGATAGAATTGACAATGTGTTTGAAGTCTACATGAGAACATCACATGGTTTCTATCCTAAAAGGTCTGGGGGATATAAGAAGTGTCTTCGTGAGGGAGAGCTGAATAAGAGAGTGGTTAGAGTGGGTCCTAGGGAGATTAGTATTAGTGGCCTCTGGATAGAGGTACCTCTATTAGGAATTTGCTAGACACCTATCTAGCCTTTACAGGATAAGGCCTTTCCTATTTCTATACCTAATGTTAGCCTAGGTATACTTACTTCCCTTAAAGCCTAGATCTACAAGGTTGCATTGGTTAATGCAGTTCCAGAAGTGGGATACACTAGAGTTATTAATAGTATTCCCACCAAATTTTTTAGAGGATCTTAAAACCTCATTGAAGGCACCCCTATAAGCCAGCTACTATTGACAGAGTTGGAGATAAAGGGCGTGAGGTTAGTGGGGAAGTTCCAAAGGAGTTTCTTCTCCTCAAAGTTATTGCTGGCATAGATAGCAGTAAAAACCAATATAGCATGGGGGTTGCCTTGACAGAGACATGAATGGCCTGGTTATTAATGGTGATATCACTAATATTCAGGGAGTCATCTTTCCACATGATGACAATTCCCCCGAAGCCCCTTAGCATTGGACTGGATTTGGCAATGAAACCTAATCTCATCAGCAAGACTAGAGTGATAAGTCATTTTGGTTTCTAGAAGGGCAAGCATGACCGGCTTATGGATATTGATCATAGACTTGTAGTGTCTCCTGAACTCTATATTATTGGCTCCCCTCATATTCTATATTATGTAGTTCATCAGTAGAGACTTGAGGATTTTGGTGTTGTGAGTCCTGATCTCCTTCTCTTTCCGTTGGGATGAGAATGTTATACGGCCTTTAGCTCCTTTCTCTTCTTTGAGAGTGGTTTTATTTTCACAATGAAGTGAATCTCTATCGTAAGGTCTGGAGAAAGGATTTATAACTCTAGTTTTCCTAAGTCTCGAGGGAGTAGTACTATCACTATATCGTGTATCCGCTCTATGAACTCTAGAGTAAGTGGTCTTTCTAGAGTTGTCACCTCTATTTTTGGAACCCTTAAGCTGGATAGGATGTCCTCCATTTCCTTGTTTGAGTCCCTCAGCATCTCCATCATATGTTACCTTTCCTTCATTTCCAAGGCTAGGGATGGTAGAGGAGATTCTTGAGGATGGCCCTGAGAAGTGTGGAGGACCGTAGAGTTTATGACAAAAATTAGACCCTGTATTAGGAGGTTCTGGTTCAGAAAGGGAAAGAATGGTAGGGTCATGCTCATTGATGTCAGGGTTTTCGTTAGGTTTTCCAGAGTTATCTTGTCCTAAGTTATATTGTTTAATATTTTGGATATGGTGGCTAGCCATACATGTTGGCCATAGTTCAGGAGATCCATGTTTAGGGTCTCTCTTATCAGCTGAGCAAGGTAAGTTGGGTTTCGAATAAGTATTTTTATCTTTCTTCCTTCCATGTCTAGATTCAAAGGCACCGTGAGGCCTGTCAAACTCATTTCCAACCAAGAGGTTAGTTGGTGGGTTGTCGGTAGTGGCTTGGTGAGGAAGGTTAATGACATTGTTGAGGGTACTAGTGTTGATGTCATTTCTTGTAGAAGCAGAGGTATTTTGGAGAGAGTGGGTGGTTGAGTTGGCTAAAACTCCAACCTTATGAGGGAAGCTAAGGGTTTTTGCTTTAAAGGAAGAGGCTTCATTTAATGCTGATTTGACAGTTTTCATCCCATTAATGGCACTCATGATGGGTGAAGACGTCATTCCTCTAGGAAAATGAACAGGCATTTGAGTTCCAGAGATTTAGAGACTTTGGTATTGAGGTTTTTTAACACCTCTTTGCCTTTTTGATTTTACAACTTAAGGAAAGATTTATTTTCTGTCGGGTCAGAAACATAGGCTCTGTTCAAATTGGGCTAAGAAGTGCCCGGCCTGGAGTTGGGCTTGTTATAAGGCTTTTTGGGAATTTAGGGTTTGTGAGGGGTGTTATAAGGCTTTTTGAGAATTTAGGGTTTGTGGGGGGTAGTGGTGTAGGGACAAGCCGCCTAAATTAGGTCCCAAATAGGCCTCATATTTTGTTGGCCCGACTGAAGCCCATTAGGAGAGCCAGTTGGAGTATACCCAACTGCATTTGGCGGGTCAGCAGACCCAATAGTCAGAAAGAGCCCTAACTTGGGGCCTCCACCTCCACAGTCAATCGGAGTTTGATGAACTTACCAGAATGCGCATCGAACTATTTTACCTCGATTTCGGAGTGGCTTTTACCTTTGTCTTGAATGGATTTACCCATTTGGTTCTTTCGTCTATTTCATCGGTTGAAAGGGACTGTCTTCCATGAGTTCTCTTGTTGCTCCTTTTTCGGTGTGTTGATTGTATCATTCTATGGAGTTTGTTAGACTTTGGGTACGTGCGAACATTGGATTTGGCTGTGTCCCAGCCTTCCACAAAGCTTGCAGAGTATCCCTTCTTCCTCGTAGACAATCTCTTACTTGTGTCGACCTATGGTGAACGATGTTTGGAGAGGTTGATCCATAGGTACTTCCACACATAATCTTACGTATCTACCACGGAGGGTTATAGAGGTGCATGCATCCACTTTTACTAGCTTCCCGATTTTATAACTTATCATTTTGAGGATTTGCTGATCGTAAAATTTCGTCGGCAGGTGAGGTAGTCTCAACCATATTGTTGTGGTGGTGATTTTGCATTCCTTCAGGACAAAATTTGGTTCCCAATTTTTTACTGATAGGAATTTCCCCGCTAAAACCATGGCCCTCCTTAGAGTGCTATTGATCGGTCTGAATGGTTGTCGAAGTTTGTTGTGTAGAAATCAAGCCCCAAATCTATCAGAGGGAAGGTGGAGGTTGATTTCCATAAATCTTTCAGCTTTGATTTTAGGTACTGGTGGGTTAGCTTTCTCACAACAATTTTGATGATGACGGAGTACCGCCATGGCGCGTATAATCTCTCTTTCTCCTTGATGGAATGCAGGATTAAACTTTGTTCCAGATTCACCATGGATGGGGAGTCTGGATTTTCGAGGGGTTGGGGTAGGTGCCTCACTAACGAATTGCATCTTATTCATGGTCACCTCTTTGTAAGATTGACGTGGTTCGCCCGTGTCCTCCATGGGGAGGTCATTCTATTGGTCGATAGGGATCTTTGAGGGGGAGTGGGATCTGCAGTTTTGTGGATTATGGGGAGTCATTTGAAAAAGTATTGAGTAGTTTCATCTGGTGGAGTATAGAGAGAAGGTGTTCTTTCTCTCTCCAACCCGGACTCCCTTCCTTTCTATGGAACCGATCATGCATTTAATTATGAATTCCCAGCTAAAAATACTTATGGATTAATATATTTTTTAATATAATATCAAGATCTACTGTAGAAGGTGTGGGTTTATGAAAACTATTTCATTATTGACTTGCCCTGCTTCCGAAGCTAAATTATCAATACAACCAATTTGAAGTAAAATCTGAAATCCTCACCCACCAAGAAACAAAAAGCAACTTTAGAACAACCGAATAAAAGTTAAAAACATCAGAAAAAAATATTTGGTGATTTAATTACAAATTGTAAAAAGGGGTTTGGGAGTTTAAAAAATTCTAAGGATAATGTGGATGAAATAACCCTAATGAAATAATAGAACCTGCACCCTCTAAAATTTTACCTTTTGAGAATTGCAAACACTCCTTTTAGTCTTAATATTATACTAAAAAATAGTGTAAGGGATCATAAAAATCCTCGCAAAATTAAAATATGTAAAGCAATTTTTTTTTTTTAATTCTAATATGATTGATATTTTAGGCTTAACCACATAAATTAAAAATTTACTTTTTTAAAAAATAAATAAAAAATTTATTTGTAAAGTTAAAATAGTATCAGAACTTCTCAAGTCTTCTTATACTTTATATGTTATTAAATCTTGTTCATCATTCGTAAAGTTTTATAAAACACTATAAAAATATGATCAACACATAAGGTATATGTTTAATGACACCGCCTTTCCGAATTACAAAGTTTGACTAATAAACTATGTATATGCAATTTGTTAAATAAATAAATTTTAATTTGTTTTAGTATATTTTCATAAAAAAAAATACAATCTTCTGTATGATCAAGACTATTAATTGGCCATACTTTGATCTGTTTGTTCGCGTAAAATAATTTACTTTATAATGCTTTTATTTTTTTATAATATACTAATTTAGGTGTACGCGTCTCACACATGTACCTCATTTTAATAAGTTTAAACATTACACTAAATAAGATATTTGCTTAAATAATAAATATAAATACAATAATTAAATTCAACATCTTTTGACCAAGATGAAAAATTTATTTATTTAGTTATATAGTAGTTGTAAATATCTAAGATACAAATGAGGTAGGTGAAAATACATTGATAATCTATCTATATATATAATAAAACAAAGAAGTTAGCCTAAAATTAAGTCAAGTGGCATATTGAGAACTAGCCACTTGGTATTTTGACAACAAGAATCTATTTTTTTGGCACCAAAATTTATTTTGGTGAATAACCAATTAGTAATCAAGCAACTTATATGGTAAAAATTAGTATGACCAAAAAGTCATTCCAAAATAAAAAATATTTCAATAGAGATGTCATTCCTTAAAATATGTGAACAATTAATTTAAACAACATAAATAATATATATATATATATATATATATATATATATATATATATATATATAGCAAAGAAGCTAGCCTAAAATTAAGCCAAGTGGCATATTGAAAACTAGCCACTTGGTATTTTGGCAACAAGAATCTATTTTGTTGGCAACAAAAATTATTTTGGTGAATAACCAATTAGTAATCAAGCAACTTATATGAAAAAAATTAGTATGACCAAAACGTCATACCAAAATAAAAAAATATTTCAATAGAGATGTCATTCCTTAAAATATTTGAACAATTAATTTAAAAAACATAAATAATAATATTATAAAAAGTAAATATTTATGATTTTACTACAATTGAGTAAATCAAGAAAATATTACAGAAAATTAATTAGTAAATAGTAATCATGTAACTTATATGAATAAGACTATAATAATCATAAAGTCATTTCAAAATAAAAAAAAAATATTATGAAAAAAATGTTATCCCTCAAAAAATATACACAATTAATTTAAATAATAATATTATTTACAAAAAATTTATGAGTTCACTACAATTTAGTAAATCAAGAAAGTATTACAAAAGAATCAATTAGAGAATAACTAATTAATAATCAAGTAACTTATATGAAAAAGATTATTATGACAAATGAGTCCTTCCAAAATTAAAAATATTATGAAAAAGATGTCATCACTCAAAAGAGATAATACATCGAAACTCCTCTAAACTTGTAGCCAAAACTTACTTTAGACCCTAAACTTGTATGACAATTATTTACCCCTCTTAACAACTTTAAAGTGTATTATTTTGCCCCCTTAACTGCTGACGTGGCAAAAAATAAAATAAAAGCGCGTTTCAGTTATACATTCTTCCAATTTCAACTCCATCCATTTTCATTCATTTCTTTCAATTTCTTCTTCCCCAATCTCTTTAACTTTTCTTCATAATTTGAAAAATACACTTTCATTTCATTCACTAAAAATGAAAACTCATCCAAATTTACATCATCTATGTGTGATTTTTCCTTTTCTTTAATAGCATCTCTACCCCAAATCTTCCTTCCATGTTCATAAATCTCTTTGTCATGTGGAGTTTTCATTAGTGATTCATTTGGGGAAATTTGTAGGGTGATTCACGGAGGAGGTGGGTGTTTTCCGGTGAGTCATTAATTGAGTGAAAGTTATTGGTGTTAATGGTGGTGGGGGCTGTTGAAGCATAAGGAGAAGGAGGAAAGAGGAGGGGTGGGGGTGGAGGGCTGTTGAAGCATAAAGAGAAGGAGGAACGACGGGGTGGGGTGGGGTTGGCTATTGAAGAAGAAGAAGGAGGGGGAAGGGGGTGGGGTGGGTTATATATATATATATATATATATATATATATATATATATATATTAAAAATAATATATAAATAATTTTTATACATATATTTTTAAAAATATATATTTTTTATATATATAAAAATAGTATATATATATATTTTTTATTTTTTTTAAAAAAATATATAAAAATAATATGTGTGTTGGATTACTTTTTTTTTAAATATAATTTCTTGCGTGGCAATGATATGGCACTGAGTTGGCAATGACGTGGGACGTGTGTACTTCACTCTCCGTAGTGAGAGTGGTATAATTTTTTTAGGGTGGTAAAGAATTCACTTTAATGTTGTTAGGGGGGGGGGGGAGTAAATAATTGTCATACAAGTTTAGGGTCTAAAGTAAGTTTTGACTACAAGTTTAGGGGTATTTCGATGTATTATCTCTCATTCAAAATGTGTATATAATTAATTTAAATAACAATATTATATAAAAAAGAACATTTATGGTTTGATTACAATTGATTAAATCAAAAAAGTATCAAGAAATATCAATTAAGAGAATAACCAATTAGTAATCAAACAACTTATATGAAAAAAATATAATAATCAAAGAGTTATTTCAAAATTAAAAATATTATGAAAAAGATGTGATCTCTCAAATGGTAACTTTGGACTACAAAATGGAAGAAATTTATTTCAATATATTTCAAGTAATTTTATTTTTAAAAATATGGATTCATATTTATTGAAAGAATTTTCATTCGATATATTTTAAGTAATCTATATTTAAAACAATATGCATTCATATTTAATGAAAGGATTTTCATAATTAAGGATAACTATCAATGAGTAATTACACTATCATTCTATATTAGGAAATGAATAAATGATAGTCTTGAATTTAAAAGGGGGTAGATTGAAAATAAATAAATATTGCAAATCTTTTAAAATGAATATTACTACACAGAAAAGGTTCCATAATGTTTATCGAAAATAACTACTAAAATTGCATAGTCCTAATTAATATTCGAAGTCAAATAAAATTTTGTCTTACAAAGTTATTCTTTTATTGACCAATTATATAACCTTATATATGTCAGTAAGAATAATTTTGGATTTTAAAATAATCAAATTTGAAAAAGATACTTCGTTTTAATGAACAAAAATATATTAAAAAAAAAATTATCTTATATAAAAATTTAAACGTGCAGATCAATAGAATGAATTAGGAATAAATATTTCTTAATAATAAAAATATCAATAAAAATTTATAATAATTTTTATATGATGAAACATAGGTGCGCGTTACTAATAAATTAGAATATATGCAATTGAAGTATTACCATAAAATGAATATTTATATGACAAAAAGTATTTATGATTTCATTCAATGTAAGTCAATTAAGGAAGCATGACAAAATTGATTGAGAAATATATGTAAAAAATGAATAATCAATTAATAATTACACACACACACACACACACACACACACATATATATAAAAGAATATTGTACCAACTGTAATTAATCTAGAAGTTCTAATGTCATAACAATTTATCACTCTATAAGAAAGCTACACTCAGTAAAAGGTAATTAATTTCTGCCATAACATATTGGAGAAGATGAATTGTGCAAGTGATTTCTGCCACAACTTATCTTGTCGTGATAACCGCTAGAATCTCAATTTACTGTGAGTATTGTTTTAGAATGGATTTTTCTTGATTTATCAAGTCAACTAATTATACAGATTATGTTGCATATTCATTTTATTTTCTACTTGTTTGGTGAAAATTTTATGAGTCAGTATTCATGTACTTTATGTTTTATAAAAAAAAATATAATTTGTACTCTTTGAAAATTTAAGTTAATGATCTTTTAATATGTCAATACATTTTTAAAGACATAAAAATTTATCTTGGTCAAAATGTGCAATGAGAATTTTAGTAATAACATAAAAATTTACAAGTTATACATTAAATATGAAGAAACTAATATTGATATTAAATAGTTGATTTTCTTGTATTGCAAGTATTGTTGCTTTAGATTTTAGTGAGATAATATTATGATTTCAAAAATTTTAAAACTTTGATACAAAATTACTAATCCATTATATTTCTATATATTTGCATTAACACTTGATTTGTCTATACTATATTTCTATATGTTATGATTAACAATTAATTTGTAAATTAAATTGTGTGATTTTAATAGTATATTAAAAATTTTATGATATTGTATTAGGAATGATAGTTAAGTGACCTTAGTAAAAAATGATAATTGTACAACTATCTATGAAATTTATCCGACACTAGAATTACTATCTCAAAAGCTATATATCGAAGATCAAAATTTGGGTGAGTATCTCGTGACTGATGCTCAATGGGCAATGCTCAAATTCAATAAATCAAATACTTATGAATATTGATTTTTTCAAATTCATTATATTTAAATTCTTACTGCAAATATTATTGTACTTTTACATAACATATTGTACTAATGTGAAAGTATAGGTCATTTATCATTTGTTATTTATAGACATTATGCTACAAACTTTCTTATTTTTTTTATTTTAGTTGATATAAACAGACAATGAGTAGTTCAATCATGTTTATATTTATATTTGTAACTCCAATTTTAAAATATTGTAGATCTTTTGGTGCAATAATTATTTTGATCTACTTTATATAATATAACAGATTAAGATGAATAAGATTAATATCTTTTTGTACCGATGAACGGGAGGGGGTTAAGTATTAGTTGAATGTTCTAAGATGTGAGGGAATTCAATTTCGATAGTGATTAATATTTATAATTTCATTCAAATTGAGAAAGTATGATAGGATTGATCGAAAATAGAGTTAAAGAGTGAATATTCAAACCTATGAAGGACTAAACCATTTATTCTGAAAAATACTATATAATAAGATTCATTAATATTTGTTGGTCCATTATCATAAGAGAATAAGTGAACATTGTTAAATCGTGTAAACATGTTAGGACTTTAGATAATGTTATAAGTTATTTGTTGAAAAAATGGTAATAAGAAAATATGAGAGAGAGAAAATTGACTATTATTGAGACTTTGCTCAAAATATATGCCTTGACGCAAAAATATTTTAAATTTATAAAAAATATATTATGAGTAAGATCGTGCAAAGGAATATAAAAATTACTTTGAAAGAAAAATCTATTAAGACAAGAAAAGAGAAGGGGAAACTCCTTTCTTCCTTTTTATAAGAGGGTGCAAATTAAAATATTTAATATAAAAGAATTTAAATTTCAAGTTAAAATTTTACAGAGAAGCCTCATGTGCATAACTCTAAAACATATCTTTCATTAGTTCTTTATTTTTCTAACCAAATTTAGAAGTAAGTCACTTAACTAATAATAATTATGTTAAATATACATTTTCTTTTGTAATTATATATATTTTTTACAAAATAAATTAATATATATCACAATATTATCTAATATTATCAAATAATTATATTACAATATAATATTATTTGCACGCAGATATTAACTTTTGAAAAGAAATGTTTAATTTTTATGTAATTAATGATATTAAGTTTAATATTTTAATAGTTATTTTTCGTATTGCATAAATTTGTTAATTTCAAATATGTGAACGATATTGAATAAATTTTTTATTATATAAAATTAATAAGATAATAATTTCTACAATTAATTTCATTTAATATCGACCGCGCATCGCGCGTGTACTAATACTAGTTCCTTAAATTACGGTTGATGTCTTTAGTAAGCCGATGATTGGTATTTGATTATTCACAAAGTTGGATAATTTGACTTGATTCCATCCTAGAAGTGCAAAATTTGACCTTCAGATGTCATGTCACTTCAATCCTTATGTCACTTCAATCCTTCTTCTTAATCAAATAGCCGGTATCACTTTTCTACCGCTTCAAATGTAGTCATGCTCTTTCTCAGCACTTCACCCATAATTTTAAAATTTAGCTTGTAACATAGATTCAGAGAATTAATAAAAATAGTGTCTTAAGAAAAAAATAATCATAATATTGAATATGATTTGATCAAGTAATCTACATATTGACAAGTTAATAGTAAAAAATAGACAATTTATAAAAAAATAATCTCATGCTAATCAAATAATTTCGTAAATTTTTATGTAATGGAGAGAAAAATTAAAAATAGTCTAGAGTTTATCAAGTTGGTATTTTCTTTTCCCTTTCAAGATCTTCTTTTTTATTTTTAAATTGATTTAGGATAATATTCCTATTGATGTTGTAGTGAGGAGACTTAAAGTTAACAATCCTTTTATGTGTTGTTCATGTAAACATCAAATCATTATTTTTTTCAAGTTTCCAGTGGTTTTTAGCTAGTAGAAATTTAATTAAACTAATTTATGATACTACTACTTATTGATCATGAAACCGTTTGAATCCAACTTTGACCATATTTCAAGTATAATCTGAGGTATCTTAGCACTGAATTTCCTTGTCATGATTTATGCGTTCTTGTCAACCAGGCATCTAATATTGCTATTGTATTCAGCTGCAAAGAACAATTTAATTTCATACCACTCAAATTATAGTGAAACAGATATATAGGATCTTCGTATGGACCACTAATGTTGTAGGTGTGAACAAACTATCTAGACAAATTATAAAATAGAAGTTATTAACTTTTACACAAAAAAATTCTACTAAGACGATCGGTATTCATCTACCTACCATTTGTAAATACAATAAATAATACGATAAAGGAGATATCAAAATAATACAATTACAAAATTAAACCTAATCATTGTACAAAAAAGCTTCTCAAAGCCAACCGGCATTCGTCTACCACCTGTAAACAACCACAAAACAATACGATAATAGAGATATTAAAATAATACAATTAAACTTAACCTTTACATGAATTTTTTTTTCTCAAAGCCGACCGACATTTATCTACCACCTATAAACTAATCTTTACACAAAAATTTCTTCAAAGCCGATCGACATCCATCGACCATATGTAAACTACAATAAAATAATATAACAATAGAGATATTAAAACAGTACAATTAAATCTAACCTTTACACAAAAAATTCTCAAAGCCGATTGACATTCATCTACGATTAAACTACTACAAAACAGTACGATAATAGGGATACTAAAACAATACATTGAACCAAACCTTTACCTAACTTAATTCCTAAAAGCTAGTTGGCATTCATCTACCACCTATAAATTACAATAAAACAATACGATAATAGAGATATCAAAATAATACAATTAAATCTAAGCTTTACACAAAACTTTTTTTGAAACTGACCGACATTAATCTACGACCTGTAAACTACAATAAAATAATACGATAATGATGGTAAATCTCCAGTCTCCGATAAAAATAATTTTTATAGAATGAAAAATTCTGATCCGAAAGATCTAACTCTTTTTCTTGTCTAGTCTCCGATGAAAATATTTTTGTCTAATTGAAAGTTCTGATCTGAAAGATTCAAGTCTTTTTCTTGTCTATTTATCCTTTGATTTCTTATGAGAATTTGATAATCTGTTATTGATTTTTTGTCTTATTAATAATTCGGTTAAAATTATTTTTAAATATTAGAAAAATAGTAGAGTGTAAGATAGGATCACCTAAAACACATACAAAGTCGGAGATTGAATCAAAGGACTGATATTAATGGAAAAGTATAAAAATATTAAACTATTGGGAGAATAATCTACCACTTATATTGAGAAGAAAAATAACATATAGTAACAAAATATAAACTACAATAAAAAAAATATGATAATCATAACAGTATGATTAAAATCAATCTTTGCACGAATATACCTTAAAGTCTAACTGAAAGTCATCTATAATCTGTAGTATGCCCAAAAAAATAGCAGATAGCAACAAACATAAACTATAACAAAATAATATAATAATTAAGATATTAGAGGTGAATCGAGAATCAAGTTTAACCAATACAATAATGAAAATAATCAAAGTGAGAATCATGTTTCATTAATACAATAATGAACTATACATAAAACATCAATATTAATGAAATTAAAATTCGAGATAACTCCTAATTAATTTTAAAATTAAAAAGTAAGAGATCTAACCAAGAATCTATTGAATGTATCTCTTTCTCGATGAGTCCAATAACATTTAAATAGTCATGTACTTGCTTGTATATCTTAAAGTTGTGATGAAGAGATTGGTGGATCATGAAATACGTGTCACCACTTTTCAAATGTGAACAGAAATATTCTATACAACATTAATCAATGTATAAATTATAATATGTAATTGATTTCTATTGAAATTGGAATTTATTGGCAGAAACATTCAGTTGCACGCACGAAGTTTTCAGTCAACGGAAAATTTCCTTTTCACGCACAATTCGTTTAATTTTTTATACCTTTTAGATAATTCTAAATAAGGAAAACCTTAATGACTAATTTTAGGTGATTTTAAACTCTTAAATATTACATAAATAGTTAAATAATAATTGATGAAAATAAGTAAAAAGACAATTTTATCTATTGCAGAATCTTCTAATGAAGGACAAAAAGTTTAAATCACTTTTCTAAGGGTCTTCATACTTTTAATATATTATAGATTATAGATATGTGTTTCTCTGTAGTAATTCATTCTTATGATTAATGGATGATGTATTTCACTTTTAATTTTATATGTACGTGTGTGTATATATATATAGTATACGTGCGTTGCACGTGAATTTAGCTGATCATCACCAATTAAGGTATTTAGAAATTATAACTAATTAAACTAAAGCTAACACATAAAAAATATTCATAATCTAGAATGAGATAACATTATCAGATATGAGTTACAAATAAAAAGATACTTACATATGTTATAAGTGACGAATGAAACTGAAGAAACTATTGTACTTGAAAAACCTAGGCAATAATGCTATGGAGGATATATGAAAATTTCTAACAACAAAGCTAATACGACGGTGAAGAAAATATGTCAATTAGTATGAAAAGTAGAGGATAACATTATGAGAAATAATGCACAAAATAATGCAGCAGTTAAAACACAATATACAATAGATGCTAATAGACGTGTGCATATATATATATATATATATATATATATATATATATATATGTACTAGTTTAGGATACGTGTGTTGCGCGTGAATTTTAACTGATTATCACTAATTAGGGTATTTAGAAATTCTAACTAATTAAACTGAAGCTAACACATAGAAAATATTCAAAATCTAGAATGAGATAACATTATTAGATATGAATTACAAGTAGAAAGATACTTACATATGTTATAAGCGGACGAATGAAACTGAAGAAGTTATTGGGCTTGAAAAACCTAGGCAATAATGCTATGGAGGATTTATGAAAATTTCTAACAACAAAGCTAATACGACAGTGAAGAAAATATGTCAATTAGTATGGAAAGTAAAGGATAACATTATAAGAAATAATGCAGTAGTTAAAACATAATATACAATAGATGATAATAGACATCAAAAGTAAAAAGTACATGTACGAGGCTGAAGCAATAAAACACACAAATCAAAAGAGTGAATTCATTATCAATTCTTAATTATTTATTGTTCATATATAACTTCTAAAGCCATGAACTAAAAGACATAAATAAAGGTAAAATGATGACGATAATGAAAGCTAGAAGACGGCTTGAATCAAAATTAAAATAAGAAGAAGTAAAATATAAGAACATTTGTTTCGTATAGATTTTGACCCCAGATATTATTTAAATAGAATTGTAATTTTTTTTTTTTGTATAAGGAAATTTTTTAAATATCTTAGGATCAATTTTGCATGTAAATTCACGTAGCTAAAAGACTTTCGACTCTACTTTTGTGTGTCAAAAAAACTCAAGATTTAAGTTCGTGATTCTTATATCTTACTTCTTGATTAGTGCAATACTAATCAAGCGGTGTATGGAGTTATTAGATGTGGTATTCGTATTGAAGTTGTGGCGACACTATTTTTCTGGAGTTCATTGTCAGGTGTACACTGATCATCGCAACATTTAATATAACTTCAAGCAAAAGAAGTTAAATTTGAGGCAGCATAGGTGGATGGAGTTGTTGAAAGATTACGATATGACCATCCTATATCATCCAAGCAAGGCTAATGTAGTAGCAGATGCCCTAAGTAGAAAGACAGTTAGTATGGGTAGTCTTGCATTGTTAAGTGTGGAGAAATGACCATTAGCCAAGGACGTCCAATGGTTGACTAATAGTTTCGTTCATCTTGATATCTCTGAGTCAAGTAGAGTTCTTGCATGCATAGAGGAGAGAACCTTATTGATAGAGAAAATTCAAAATTATCAGTTTAAGGATGAAAAGTTATGTATTATCAGAGATAAGGTGATGCGAGGTGAGGCTAAGGAGGCAATTTTGGACCAAGAGGGTGTTTTAAGGATTAAGGAGAGGATTTGTGTTCCTAGAGTGTGTGATTTTACTAGATATATTATGAAGGAGGCCCATTGCTTGTGGTATTTCATTTATCCAGGCGCAACAAAAATGTATCAGGACCTAAACCAACATTATTAGTGGCGTATGATGAAGAGGGATATTGCAGGGTTTATCGCCAAGTGTTTGAATTGCCTGCAGGTGAAATATGAGAATCAAAGACTAGGTAGTTTGCTTTTGAGGATGCCCATTTCTAAGTGAAAATGGGAGTGTATCACTATGGATTTTATAGTTGGATTGCCTCAAACCTTAGGGAAGTTCGACTCTATTTGGGTCATTGTGGATAGATTGATCAAACTGGCCCATTTTGTGTCTGTGAAGATGAACTATAATGTAGAGAAATTAGCCAAGATCTACATTCGTGAGATAGTTCAATTACATGGTATGGCCATTTTCATCATTTCAGATAAAGGTACTTAGTTTACTTCAAACTTTGGCGTACTTTGCAGTGGGAGTTTGGTACTCAGTTTGAGATAAGTACTGTATTCCAGCCACAAACGATAGTCAGTCAGAGTGGACTATTCAGGTGTTGGAGGGCATGTTACGGGCTTGTGTGATGGGACTTTTGGGGGTCATTGGGATCAGTTTTTACCCTTAGCGGAGTTTTCATATGATAATAGCTACCATTCTAGTATCCAAATGGATCCATTCAAGGCTTTGTATGGTAGAAAGTGTAGGTCCCAGTTGGGTGGTTTGATTTTTTTGAGGTTAGACCTTAGGACACCGACTTATTGAGAGATTCGATAAATCGAGTGAGATTCATCCAGGACCGACTCTTGACGGCTCAGAGTAGACAAAAGAGTTATATAGATAAGAGGGTCTGTGACTTAGAGTTCATACAGGATAAGTGGGTCTTGATAAAAGTATCACCCATGAAGGGTGTGATAAGGTTTGGGAAGAAAGGAAAGCTCAGTCCGATGTTTATAGGCCCTTTTGAGGTTCTTCAGTGTGTTGGGCCAATGGCTTATGAGTTGGCTTTACCATCGGGTCTTTCAGCTGTACATTCATTTTTTCATGTTTCTATGTTAAAAAAGTACCATCCAGATGATTCACATGTGATTTAGTGGGACTCGGTGAGTTTGGACCAGAATCTGACTTTTGGGGAAGAGCCTATAACTATTCTGTATAGGCACATTAGAAAGTTGAGGTTAAAGGATATAACATTAGTGAAGGTGTAATGAAGGCATCATCCCGTAGCGGTAATAACTTGGGAGGTTGAGTCTGACATGTAGAATAGATATCCTCATCTCTTTGATAGTTCAGGTACCTTTTTTCTCTTCACGTTTGAGGACGAACGTTTGTTTTGTGGTGGATGATGTAACAACCCCTTTAAGTCGTTTTGCAAATTTTTTTATTTTAACCCCCATCGTAGTGTTTAGACATTATTTATGACTTACAGAGATAGGTAGTGTCGATTCTTGAGGTGTTCAGAGGTGATTTAAGTCATTAATTGAGTTCTTGAATTTTAGTAAAGTTAAGTCCTATCATGGTAAATCTTTGATCGAGATGACCTCAGATTAGTGTCTTAATACTTTCAATAGGTCCAAAATGTAATTTTTAGTTAATATACATATTTGATTTGTTTTCTCAAGATTTCGAACAAATTTTGAGGATCTATTCAACATTGGGTATTTTAGGTAATTTTAGTTGGTGGGTAATGGACCAAATCAATGTTTTCTTAATTTTTGATACCTATGTATAAAAAATAATTTTTTTACGGAAAGAATTTAAATAAAATTATATGACAACATCAAATAGGGTAGAGCACGAGGAAAAGAGCAATTACAACTCTATAGCTTCACGACACAGAGGTTAGTGCGAATGTTTTTGTTTGTTCTGGTGAATTGATTCCTAATATTAATTTTCTTACCCGTAACGAATTAAGTACTCAGTAGCATGTGTAGTGGCTCAAATGTTTTCCCTTAGATCATGTGCATTGCTGTGCTTGGATCAGAGATTGGACGTTTCTTTTTTCCTTTTTCGTTACTTCCAACAGCTAAAACATATCTAGCTTTATGATATATAACGAGTAGCAACTCATTAGAACGTTTGAATGGCCAATCTTTGACATTTTTTTGTGAAACACGATAATATAGTATACTAATCTTGTTTTTTTCTTTTATATAAAGGTGCAATGATTGCTTAATCATTGCCTTATAACAATGATGACAAAGATTACAATTAGGGGCATTAGCATTGAAGTTAGTGTCAGTGATACAAGTTAGGCGTGCAACCACTATTTCATTGAGTTTTTTTAAATTCTCATTGAATTCTAGTTCCGTGTTTAATTTACATGTTTTGACTACTAACTTTGAATAGAATTATTTCTATTTTCTATTTTTTAATCAGTTTGAGTGACAAGCTTACTTGTAAAGGTACGCCGCGACAAGTGTCATCATGATCCTTATTTTTGGGTCGTGACAAATTGGTATCAGAGCAGTCAAGGTCATTGGTCTCAATAGTGTAAGAACGAGATGTCTAATAGAGTCTCGCATATCGGTACGTAGATGTCTGTATCTATCTTCGAGAGGCTATAGGACGTCTTTAGGAAACTTTCTTCTTTTTATTTTTTATCGTCCGAAGTTCTTTCATACCTTGTGTTCTGAGTTGTGTTTCACTCTTTCTACACGGATGGTGTGGCTTATACTACATCTTCTCAGTTGAGAGATGCATCAAAAGATTGGTGGAGGTCGCTTATCAATTATAAACCCCGTGATTCTCCCGAGATGACTTGGGATCAGTTCGTCGAGGCTTTCCTAGAGAGATTTGTGCCTTTTAGTGTGAGAGACCGTATGCGGGATGAGGTTGATCATTTGGAGAAGGGCTCCATGATAGTTGTTGAGTATGAGACATGCTTCCATGCCCTGTCCAGATATTCCTATGATAGTATTTTCATCAAATCTGAGAAGATTCGGAAGTTTGTGAAGGGTTTGGATGTCTCCCTTTAGTTGGATACGTCTCAGATGGTTGTGTTTGGGACTTCTTTTAAGAGTATTGTGGATCATGCTAAGATGACAAAGGGTATTCTTAGTGCATCTCAAGGAGGCGCCAAGAAGGCGTGACATATTAGTGAGTTAGGAGTCAGACCTCTCGATATAGAGGATTTAGAGGTTCTCCTAGATACCATAGTAGGCCAGTGCAGGATCCTTTACAGAGTTCAGGTGGTGGATCTTTTAGTTCAGTAGTTCTGGGTGGTCGTTCGGACCCAATTATACGTTCTACTATTTAGACTGGTCGCAGAGGTGGGAGGAGCAGATGTAGTGGAGCTCGTTAGGGTGGCCGTGGGGCCACTCAGGCAGTTAGTGGTCATGGGGCTACCCAGGCAGCTGGTGGTCATGGTCAGTGTTATGCTATACCATCCAGACCTAAGATAGAGGATTTTAATAGTGTGATTACAGGTATCATCCCTATTTATTTTAGACCTGCATCTGTATTATTTCATCTTAGGTTGACTTTCTCCTATGTGTCTGTATATTTTGCTTCAGGTTTTGATTCTGTTAGTGAGCCTCTTTCCATACCTATTTTTGTATCTACCCAGTAGGTAATTCTTTAGTGGTAGATCAGGTGTACCGATATTGTGTTATGACTTTTACTAGGCATGAGACGTTGGTAGACTTGCTTGTGTTAGATATGGTCGATTTTGATGTTATTTTGGGTATGGATGGGTTGACTCCTTATCATGCTGTCGTAGATTATTTTTTTAAGACTGTGACTTTAGCTTCTCCGGGTGTGCCAAAGATAGCTTGGAAGGGTGCACTTGATTCGGATCCTAAGAGGATTGTATCTTATGTTTAGGCTCGTAAATTGATTGAGATGGGATATTTATCGTTCTTGGCTCATATTCATAACCCAGTATTGTTTTGCCTCCTTCTTAGATTCTGTCTGTGGTGTCCGTGAGTTTATGGATGTGTTCCCTACGGACTTGCTTGGTATGCCTCCGGATCAAGATTTTGATTTTACTATTGATGTTGAGCCGGGCACCAAGACCATTTATATTTCTCCTTATAGGATGGCCCCAACATAGTTGAAAGAACTGAAGGATCAGTTGTAGGAGTTCTTGGATAAGGGATTTATCCTACCTAGTGTTTCACCTTGGGGTGCACTTGTCTTTCTTGTGAAGAAGAAGGATGGTTCTGGATGTGTATTGATTATCGACAGGTGAACAAGGTGACGGTTAAGAATAAGTATCGTCTTCCTCGCATCGATGATTTGTTTGATCGACTTTAGGGTGATGCAGTGTTTTCAAATATTTATTTGAGGTCCGGTTATTACCAGTTGAGGATTAGAGCCTCAGATATTTCAAAGATAGGTTTTTAGACTCGATATGTTCATTATAAGTTCTTAATCATGTCCTTCGAATTTACCAATGCCCCTACCACGTTCATAGAGTTGATGAACCTGGTGTTTCGACTGTATCTTGACTCTTTTGTTATTATATTTATAAATGATATCTTGGTTTATTTGGAGCATTTGCAAATTGTGCTTTAGAGATTAAAGGATGAAAAGTTGTATGCTAAGTTCTCTAAGTAAGAGTTTTGGTTGGATTCTGTTTCTTTTTTGGATCATGTGGTGACTAAGAAAGGTATTATGGTTAATCCAGCCAAGGTTGCAGCGGTTTGTGATTGGGCTAGACCTACTTCTCCTAGTGAGATTCAAAATTTTGTTGGATTGGTAGGTTATTATCAGTGTTTTTGTTTAGGATTTTTTATCCATTGTAGCTCTATTGATCAAGTTGACCCAGAAGAAGATTTCTTTTTAGTGGTTCGATGCTTGTAAGGTGAGCTCTCAAAAGCTCAAGGATTTGTTAACTTCAACTTCTATCTTGACTTTTCCCAAGGAGGGCGTGGGTTTTACCATATTTTGTGATGCTTCAGGTGTTGGGTTAAGTGTTGTGTTGATGCAAGCGGGCAAGGTGATTGCTTATGCGTCTTGTCATTTGAAGCCTCATGAGAGGAATTATCCTACCCATGATTTAGAGTTATGCGCAATTGTGTTTTCCTTGAAGTTACGGAGGCATTACTTGTATAGAGTCCATTGTGAGATCTTCTCAGATCATTGTAGCCTTAAGTACTTCTTCACTCAGTGAGATCTTAATATGAGGCAGCGTCGTTGGCTTGAATTGCTTAAGGATTATAACATGACTATTCCCTATCATCTGGGCAAGGCTATTATAGTTACGGATGCCTTGAGCCTAAAGTCGACTAGCATGGGTAGCTTGGTGTATTTTTTAACCCATGAGAGACATTTGGCCTTAGAGGTTCAGTCTTTAGCTAACCAAATAGTTAGACTTGATATTTTGACACCTGAGTGTGTTTTGACATTTGTGGAGGCTAGATCTTCTTTGATGGAGCAGATTCGAGCTCATTAGTTAAATGATGTTGGATTGAGGTTGATTCGAGATAAGGTGCTGAGTGGGGAGGTTAAGGAAGCCTCATTTGATTCAGATGGATTTTTGAGGATTGGGGGCCGAGTTTGTGTGCCAAGAGTGGGTGATTGGATTAGGTTGATCTTGGAGGAGGCCCATTGTTCCAGATATTCTATCCATCCAGGTGTGACTAAGATGTATCGTGATTTGCGGAAGCATTACTAGTGGAGTAGTATGAGGTGAAATGTAGCAGATTTTGTGGCTCGTTGCCTATGTTGTCAGCAGGTGAAGGCCGAGCATATGAGGCCTGGTGGGTTGCTTCAGAGGTTACCCATTCCCGAGTGGAAGTGAGAACGGATCACCATAGACTTTGTGACTGGTTTGCCTCATATATTGGACTTCGAACGAATTTTGGGCACCCCGTCGAAGTCCAGATTGGACATAAAAGAAGAAAAAAACTAGTGCATAGAAGTTTTTTGATATAAAACATCTTTTCCCTCTCTTTTTGACCTATTTTGCTCATTTTTTATTTCGCCTCTTGAGTGTTAAACCCTAAAATAGTGTGGAAGCTTAAAAGTAAAGCTTGTGGGAGCTTGGGAAAGCTAAATTAACACCTATTTCTTGATTTTATTACGGATTTAAGGTAATAATTCACCTTTTTCTTAGTAATTTCTTGATAAATTTCTCAAAACCCTAAAAATCTTAAGGTTTGATTTTAAACTCAAATTTCACTCTTTTTCATTTGAATCATATTTTAATCTTATAATTACTAGTTTTTCATCAATTTAACCTTCAAAACAATTCCGATTCTTGATTTTAACCCGAATTTTAAAGATTTTATCCGGTAAAGCTTAACATTTTTTCTTCAGTTTGAACCTCATTTTTTAGTTGATTTGACTTGGATTTTCAGCTGTAGATTTCTAAAAATATGAGGAACATGTTTTTGAAGTAAACTTTTGATTTTGCCCTTCTTTTTTGGAAATCCGTTTCGATGGTCCGTTTTGATTCCAAATCAAAAGTAGTCAATATGGGTGTCATTGATTTTGTTTCGATATGTAGATTCCATATTTGATGTTTTTAGAGGAGTTCAGGATCGTTCATAAAAAGTAAGGTCGTGGGTTCGAAGTGTAGCGGATCAGTTTTGGCTTTTAAGGTAGGTTATGGCTTAACTCTTTCAGACTGGGCTGAGTAGTAAATGATGGTACACAATGCATTTTAAGGGTGGGAACTAATCATGAAAAATATGTATCTATGTGTTGTCCTTATGCCAGGGCCTATATGTGATGTAATTGTCGAAATTGAGATATTATGTGATATGTGTGACTGTGTGGGGGCCTATGTGATACTGATAGCCTTGAATTCATATGAATAATTGTATTATGTTGTTAAAATGCTTAATATGGTACCATTGGTGTATTGTGATTATATTCATACTTTATTGGCATATGAGACATATGGAAATTCATGGATCAAACAAAAATAATAAGTGGATATTGGCTCACGTGATTGTGAAAATGTATCATTGTGGTTGGTTGTAGAAATATATCATGTGATTGGTTGTGGAAATATATCATGTGGTTGGTTATGGAGATATTCATTGCGATTGGTTGTGAGCATTACATCTTCATATCATACTCATTCATGAAACATTGGTACCACCGTGGAAACATCTGAGAAACACTGGCAATACCTGATAACACCTTTTCGAGGGATGTGCCAAAAAGAAGATACGATATATGTGGATTGTATACGGGTTAACAAACCCCCTATGTGTCCTGTATTGGGAGGCTTGCCTTCATAGGTGTAGGGATTGTGCGATGATCTCGGAGGTTGTGCGATGACCTCGTGCATCATCATCGTCATCATCATCATCATATACATTGCACTTACTTTATTGTGTTTATATTGTGTTGTATTGCCATATTGACTTTTCATTTATGAAATTGTCTTATCTTCTTTTACTTGTATTTGATGATCTTGTATATGTATGTTCCCTCTTGTTCTACTTATATATGATATAATGCATACTTGTGTTCTATCTTGTTGTGATGTTTTAATATATGTGATATATTGAAACTGTTAGTTCAAGTGGTGTGGGCTACCATTGTGGGACATTTTTTTATTGCAGGTGACGTTCCCTTAGTGTATATTTTATTATGCTTTATTTACTACTTTGCTTGGTCGGCCTATGATACCTACTAAGTACAAGTGGACCGTACTCATGTTTACTGCGCCTTTTCGGTGCAGGTCCTAGCTCAAGTGCGCCTCAACTTTCTTGACTCGGGAGATTGTTGAAGCTCCCAAGGTAGCGGTTGGGCATGCATGCGACCGAAGTTCACCTCTATCTTTTTATAGTAGTTATGTCTTTATTAGTATTTGGAGACATATTATTTCTTTGTGGTTATTTTTCTAATGGATTTTATTCTTGGATTGTATTAGTAGTTCTTACGCTATTGACACCTGGTTTATTGGTATTTTGGATAAATTCTTTTCACATTGTTATAATTACTTGTATGGTTTGGCTTCGTTCTAGAAGCCTTACCTTGGGTATTTCTGTCATTTTTTTTCCTTTTTGAATCAGTTTGGGTGATAGGCTTACTTGTCAAGGTATGCCGTGACAAGTACCATCATGATCCTTATTTTTTGGATCGTGACATATTTTATATACGGTATTATCCTCATCTTTAACTTTGACTTTTGAATTGTTAATATAGTTATCAATTAATTAAGATTTTAATTTTGGAGTTTTGGGTGACTCTTTGATTCGGTTCTTTTTTCTGAAGTGAAAGTTATTATAGCAATATGGCTGTCATTAGATTCGTACTCTTATGGGGATTATTTTTTAGAATAGATTTTGATCATTCAGAAGTTTTACGTAAGACCAAGTTTGTTGATTGATGCTTGGCTTCAGTTTGAGGCAAGTTGAGACTTTCTTAAACTCTTTTTTAAAGTGCTTATTTGTTAGTTATGTGTAATGGGAGTAATGGAAAATGAGGGCCCCGTGTAGGTGAAGTGACAAGCATCTATGCAGGTATCAGTGTTATTTGAGGGGTTAAAATTAGTTAATTATATGTTTTGAATTATTTTCTTATTTTCTAGCCCGATGGGCTGATTGGCTATGGTAAATGAATTGTTGAAAAAGGTAGCTAATGAGAATATTCCCACTTGATAACTTGAGTTAATTTTGAAATTGATGTTTATTCGGAATAAGACATGAAATATTTTGTTTAACATTATTGTTGTTTTGAGATCGTAGTTGCACCCCTGCGCGTCATGTATTGTATTACATATGGAGTTGGAGTGCATGCCTTCACAATATATTTATTGTGATCGAAGTGCACGTCTGCACAATACATGGACCTTGTGAGTAGCCCATGGGTCCTGCCCTTGAAACCATTGCTTGATAGGTGTGTACATAACACATGCATTTTATTGCATTCATTCGTTTCTGGTTCGAATTAAGTAAGGTGTAATTGTTGACTTTGTATTATTTATTAAGTACTTGACTATTTGTTACTTGATTTCGCTGTATTTGGGTAAACATAAATGACCCTTATAATGGGTGGCTTTGTTTTCATAAAAATGGTCTTATAAAATTAGTCTTTTTTTTATATAACACAATTACCTATTTGCCCATCAATATCTTAAATATTTCTCAACAACTCCATACTTATTTATCTTTTCACTTTTATTTTTTTCTCTTTTTTATTTAACTTTAATTTTTATCTTTTCTTTTCTCTCTTTCTTTTTAATTTTTCTTTTCAATTCTTAATTTTTGAATTTTTTTTAAAATCTCTTTTTAGTTTTTCTCAACCCTTATTTTTTTCCTTTTCTCCTCTCAACTTCTATTTAAAAAAAAATCTCCTTTTTTTCTTTGTTTTTTATTTTTTCTCATTTTTTCTTTTTAATTTTTCTCAATCTTTATTTTTTATTTTGTCTTTTTTTTTTATTTTTTCTCAACCTTTATTTTTTTTTTTTTCTCCCCTCAGCTTCTATATTTTTCTTATTTTTCTTTTTATTTTCTTTGATTTTTTTTTTAAAAATTTCTTCATTTTCTTCTTTTTTCGTAATTTTTTTTCTTTTCTTCAATTTATTCCAATCAAGTTACGCTCTATGAGCAAGAGTTGACATTACCACATTGTAGAGACAAGACTTATGACTTTCAAACAAGAATTTACATTTTATGGAAAAGAATTAACGCTATCACATTGTGTTTTGATTTATGATATGTTTTATAAATCTTTTCTAAGAGGCACTCAAGGACTTTCAAACAACAAATTATGCCCTACGAGCAAGACTTGACTCTACCACGTTATGTTTTTATTTATGAGATGTTCTACAACTCTTGCCTTGGATGAAAGACTTCCCATGAGCAAGAGTTGACACTACCACGTTATATCTTCGTTCATGAGATGTTCTATAATTCTTGTAATACCCCATATTTTTCCCAGTTCAGTTCATAGTGCATGCATAAGAGGCTTAGAACCTGAAAATTTAGCTAAGTGTTGGAGACTTAGTCTTATTTTTGACCTCTAAACTTCGATGATTCTATTTTTTACCTTCCTGGCCTTAGAATATCAATTTTAAAGTTGATTTATGATCGGGGGTGTCAAATGTAAGTTTTGGAAATTTTGGATGATCGTAGAGGTGTGCTTGGATCACCAAAATAGTAGCAGCTCCAGGATAAGCCCGCAGCATGCGCTCCAGTGCACTGCTAGGGGTGCACGCTCTAGTCCGGTGCTTTGGAGCTTGCGGCGCATACTCCATCGCCCGCCCCTTATTTTTTAGCTTTTGTTTCCATTTTTGCAAGGATAATTGGGTCTTTTTCCTTCACCCAATTGGTCCATAACACGTGATTTAGGGTCCCAAAAGCATATTTGGTCATCCTATTCACTAAATTCTCTCAAAAGAAAACATTCTCTGTCAAGAACAAACTCTAGCCCCTTTTAAAAGAAATAAAAAATTCAAGATCAATTCTTAAGAAAATCATCAAGAACCATCACAAATTCATCAATTTAGGTATGTGTGATGTTCATCCATGTTCATCCATGGGCCCTTTTCACTCATGGAGTTCAAGAATCCATTTTTAAGATTGAAATTATGGTTTTACATGTTACTAAGAATTATCTCTATGAAGCTCTAATGAATTTCGATCATGTATTATATTTCCAAGAGTTTTTGATAGAAAGAGCCTTTACACATTTGAAAGTTTAAATATGTTCATCAATATCTTGGTAATTTGATTTCAAGTCATGATTACAATTGTTTTCATGCAAAATGGATTATAGTATGTTTCAAATATTGTAGTTTCCGTAACAAGTTCATGCTATTCAGAATAAATTCTCTGTTTATGATTTTGTCATGTGATCGTGCTATCTCATCATGTTTAAAAGAATCCCCAAGTTAAAGTATTGATCTCCATGTGTTTGATAAAATGCAAAGTGATGGTATTTAAATAATGATTTTCTATTATGGTTGTCAAAGCTTGCATATGTCCTTATTCATATTTCCATCGAGTCCTGGAGGGTTATGAACACCCATTACTTAGCTGTTTATAGAATTTTAGTAGTTTCAGAATGATTTTGGATAAACCAATAGAATTATTATTCAGTAGTTTTCCTGATCAGTTCCTTGTCCAGTTACAATTAGTTTAGTCTCGTAAACAGTGTCAGTTTAGTTGAGTGTAGGATTCAACATCGAGCGAACCTAGGGATGGGGGCTCACCCGCCAGTTAGGAATGGATTCTTAGTAGCAGTCCCTAAGTTCCAAAACTACGTAGCCAACGTAGGTTATGATATGTCACCCGCCAGTTAGGACTGGCAATCTCTTGAGAGGTCACCTGCCAATTTAGGACCGACACTCTTTTTGGGGTCACCTGCCAGTTTAGGACTGGCTCTACAACCATTGTTAGTACCCATGGCACGTTACTAGCACCCTTCCAACTGGGTTCATAGGTTGGACCCCGATCAGTTCAGACTGGGCATGTCAGCTAGATGATACCTCCTACAGTTTCAGTTTCAGTTCTCAGTACAGATTCAACTCAGTTTGTTTGATAATAACATACAGTTTATCAGTATTCAGTTACCATATTTTATTATTTCAATTTTACAGATTATTTTAGATATATTATATGCTTGGTCTTGCATTCTTAGTATTTCTATTTCTCATGTACTTATATTCAGTTACCTCATGTCATTTAATTAGTTACTATCTCATGCACATGAACCCATGCATTTCAGCCTAACTTTACCTCATATACCAGCACATTTAAAGTAATAATCGCATACTCATTTCTTGCACTATGATGTCTTATATCATAGGTTCGGACGCTCAGTTTCCCGATTGTACTTAGATAGTCCAGCACATCAGCAACAACAATGGTGAGTCCTCATATATCAAGGACCGTCTATGTTTATTTCAGTATTTCAGTTCAGTAGTCAGTTGTAGTTAATTGGGGGCTTGTCCTATCAACTCCTCAGTCAGTTAGAGGCTTTTTAGACACTTTCAAAAAGTCAGTTAGATTATCAATTTTTATTATTTTTTCGACAGTTTTTTTCAGACTTATGATTTAGTAATGTTCTCAGTATTTTAAAACCTTATGGCGTAATCAGTTATTCTACACATGTGTATTTTGTTACTATTTTTCAGTTCTCACAGTAGGTACCGGTTCATGGGTTAGCTTGCAGTCACTTATGACCGTAAGCATCGTTGTCACGACTAGGGGGTAGCCTTGGGTCGTGACAAAACTTGGTATCAGAGCCTAAGGTTTTAAAGCATCCTAGGGAGTCTGAAAGCCCCGTCGAGTAGAGTCTTGTACCTGGGTGTTAAGCGCGCCACACTTATGGACGAGAGGCTACAAGATATTTTAGGAAATATTTCCCTTCTTTCAAGTCTCAGATTGTTCTATAGAAAGGTTCTCTAAGAAACTCATGCAAATTCTCATTATGCTCCATTCATGTCAACTCTTTCTTATTTTAAGGTAACAAAAAAAGTGAAGCTTAAATCTTTACAAATAGTGTTTTCTCAGACAGTCCCCACATACAATTATGGAATTACACGCAGGCTCAAAAGTATCCCATTAGTTATTTTAAGTTCCAAAGTTTGAAAGATTTCATTCATGATCATGAAAAATCATGCACTAAGACAAAGTCATATGTGCCCTAAGATCTTTTTTTTCAGAATCCTTTGATAACATATGACCTAGAGTTAGAAGCATGAACCTAGAAGTTAAGCAACAGTAAAGTGGGGATATAATTTATGTGGATTTAGTATACTTTGTATCCATGGGGCTAGTTGTATGAAAGGAGAATCAGTAGGCTTGAAATAGTGTATGCAATAATTTAAGTTGTTGATTCAAAATTAAGTATGATGATGTTTGTATGATCTAGAGGTGTACCCAAAGTGATTTAGGATTGTATTATTCTAAGTTTTAACAGTGTGTGTACTTAGATAGTACCCTTTAATTGATAAGTGTAAATGAGGCTATGTGGTATATGATGTTCTTATCAGTTAATTTATGGGTTATAGGTTAATGATGTGGGTGTGATTTAGAGATGTGATATCGGTAAGCTATGAAGGAAGATAGTATGGTTCATTAAAGGTTTGAAAAAATCCATGTTATGTGTTAGAATCTAACTTTGAATCTTGGATGGTTGATCTAATAGTATAGAGAATTTAAAATTTAGATGATGGTGTGAAATCATGGTATGGTGATACTCATGAAGATTCTAAGTTAGTCAGTTTTTAAGTTGTTATGTGATGATTATTAGGTGCTATAGAAAGTTAAGAGTTGTATCTCAGTAGGGTAGAGTACTAACAACGGGTTGCTGTTCAGTTTAGAGTTGATTAAAAGGGTGTACAAACTTAGAATGATGGCTTGAAGCTAAGGGGGTATGATAGAACAAGTAACCAAGTCAGGATCTAAGATCCTAGTAGTGATGCCAGTGTATTGTAGAACAACAGTAAGGGAGTAAGATGCCCAACCCATTCTGATCTCAGTACAAAGTTTTGTACTTCAGTCATCACAATATCTACTCATGCCTTATATGTCAGATCCATGATCACATTTCATATTTATGCACTTTATAGAAAAATTATGTATGCTTCCAGTTTCTAGTATAAGGAGTTCCAATTCACTCAGCAGTTCGAATCATATTCCATAAATTATGAACTCCAAATTCAGGTCATGCATCTTATGACTCATATAATCATGCTTTGCAGTAGGTTCAATTCCAGTACTCATGCTACACTCTAAATGATCAGGGAAATTCAAATTATGTCATACATGTCCTTTGTTTAGACCTCTTAGATGAATTCATGTCATTGATACCCTATTCCTCAGGCTTTAGGTCCTCATGTTCTAATCTGTCAGTGACCTTCTCCCCTTATGAAATAATGGTGATGATGAGTAATTTGTTTAGATATGAGAGGGTAAATGTTTCATGTTAAGGAAATATTGTTGTATGCTTGTTTTACACGAGGATATAGGCTAGAAGGATGATTGAGGCAAGGCTTTTGATACGTGTCATGATTAGTCTAAAATTTCATGTGTGTTATCTTGGGGACAACACCTAGAATTTTTATTGATAGAGGTTTAGATATAATGAGAAATACGCTTTTATGGTTGTTTGCCTAGGAGTTCATATGTAGTTATGAAGATAGGTTTGAATGTCATGTTGGTGTGCAAGTGGATAAATGCATTATGCGTTAGTAAATGTTTAGTAAGAGGTTGAATGTAGTTGTTGAAGTGATAATAAGATTTATTCATGAGATGGGGAGTTGTGAAAATGCAGGGTGTGTTGAATTCATGACTTAGACTAGTATTACAGTGTTATGTGTGCACTTCGTAGATTCTAGTAAACTTGAACATAGTGAGAGGATTCAGTTTATCCCAGACTTCAGTAGAAAGAGTTATTAGTGCCCATGTGATGATTATAAGTAGCCTCAAATGGAGTGCAACATTGAAGGGGAGCGTATAGTTGAGAGAGTATTTTAGGAGTATGTCTAAACTTAAAAGTAGCAGTTGCATTGTCTAAGGCATAGTAATTCTAGCCTAGCTTATGTTTCGTAGGCTTATGTTCCATGTCACAGAACTATAGCCATGTTGGGATTCCTTATACAGGTGTCTTATTCAGATCATGCCCAAGGTTCCCTGCTCTCTAACTGACACAAGTAAAAGTGCATCATGGCCACAGTTTAGGGAAGAAAAGTAATATTGTGATCCCCCATGAGAAGATAATAAGAATGAAGACTACTTTGTTATGTTTTGGGCTTTGGGTCACTTTTGGACCCATTGTGTAATAAATAGCCCATGGCTATAAATAACTAGTTTTCTTTCATTTTTAGGTAGATTTTGGATATGTTTTGAAATAAACTTGCGAGTGATTATGTTAAGCTTGATGAGAGCTTATGGATTATTTAGAAACGTGAGTTGTGAGGCTTCAACGTCCTTCTCGGTCCTCATAGGAGAATTGGTGCTTGTAGTTGGATTATGTTTGAGGGCCTCAATTTTATATATTGTGGTTTGCGTACGTTTCTTCTCTTGTGTCGTTCTATCTATCCTTTACGTTATTATCTCATTTTCCTTTGTTTTTCCTTGTTTTCATATTTTTAACATTTTCATAGTTTCATCTCATATCATTTGGTATCAAAGTCGAGCTTAGAATCGTTCCCACGATTCTAGTCTTGGGTCTCATTGTATTGGAAAATCAAAAATCCAAAAACAAAAATCACTATTCACGTTTTTGCCTTTAGGTCAAATTTTGAGTCTTTGATTTTATTTTTTCTTGTTTTTTGGTGTTAGATTCATGTTCTCTAACACTATTAGAGTCTAAATCTTTAATTTGAGCTCAATCGGAGGTGAATCGGAGGGTCTACCATTGTTGAGAAGCTCAAGTTTGAAGGTTGAAGGTGGAGTTAAAATCTGAAATTTTTGGTTTAGAATCTGAGGAAATTTATGCTTGGAATGTTTTTAGAAGGTTGAAAATAGCCTAAGTTCAAAATTTTACCGCAGTCCGAGCAAGGGTTGAAGATTTAGAGCATTTTGAAGTTGTTGGTGTTCTTGAGTGTTCTTGGAGAAATTCAAATCTTCAAGGGGAATTTTCTTCAAAAAGTGGTTGTTTGATCCTCAAAAGTGAAGGAAAAGGTGTAAAAAAGTGTTTTTACAAGTACCTAAAGAATATTCCACAAGAGAGTACAAGGAGGGGGGGGCTATTTAGAGGGCAAAAGGGCCATTTCAGGAGAGAAGGGCGGGTGACCTGCCTTGCATCTGCGCCCAAGGTGCTCTTGATCTGATCCAGGAGGTACAACGCACCTCAAACCAGTAGGTGGAGGTCCTCCTGCATCCAGGGTGTACTGGAAATGCACCCCACCTGCTGCAGAAACTCCCCAAACTCACCTCAACACAGAACACCTCAAATTGAGCGCAAATCAGCCCCAACGCATACTAAACAGAATTCAACACTTCTCCAACATCAATTCAACTTATAAAACACTTCTCATCAATTCAAAAATCCATTAAATCAGGTTCAAACACATCAATTTCGTCTCTTAATTCCTCCTTTCATTTCTTTGATTCTTGAAACTAATTAACAACTAAACCATAATCTACTAAGTTGTCTAATTAGTTCTTGATCCGTTGTTCTTTGTGTCTTGTTTTCTTGTTTATTTTCCTTATTTTAAATTTTTATTTATTAATTTAACACTTGAATTCAAGTTCTTCAAAGGCCTTCACTTCTTCATAGAGTCATATACGTTAAACAACCAAGACCAACAAGTTGAGCTAAATTGTGAGCCAAACCAAACACTTTGATTGAGAGTGTTAATTCCACTAACTTTAACCTTGTTGCTAGTTGTTTTTGAGTTTCTTGTTCATAGGTACTATGTAAACGGATGATGAAATCCAACCTACTTCAAGCGGGACTAGCTTTAACATCTTGTTCGAGGCAATGATGTGAATGCGGTAAGATATGAATGAGAAGTTGTCCATTTTGTATGAGAGAGTAAAGAATTTAGATGGAAGGATGGAAGGATGGTGAGTCTGGAAGGAAACCATAATTCTTCCAATTCTACTCCTCAACTCCACCTCCGAGCATCCTCAAGTGCGTGAGTTCAAGAGACTTTGGCTACCATCTTTCCTAGAACTCTCCACCATATATTCTACCCACCCCACAAGTAAGTGCTCCCTTTCCTACCACTACTACTACCGACCAAACTCCACGACATGTAGACCGACCACTACAATTCAACCAAAAAATGCCCAAAAACACCACTCAATCTCCCCAAATCATCTCTCCATGTTATTAAACCCCCCAATTCAAGTTCCAAACTACCAAATTTCCCAGGGATTGAACCCACAAGGACTTAATCCACCCTACTACTCACCCTATAAAGTACCCCAAATCCAAATACCACACTACCAAAGTCCACCAAATCCAAATCCACCCTACCAAGATCCACTTAACCAAATTCCACCACACTAAATGCCACCAAACCAAGCCGTTGGAGTTCAAGAAAAGTTTGTAGGGCATGTTGAAGGAGGTTATGGATATAGTGCACAAGGGCATATCCTAAAATACCAAGGTGGCTATGGAGGTCGTGATATGGGTCTCAATTCTATCAAGGTCACTCTTCCTAGCTTTCATGGAGGTAATGATCCTGAAGGGTACCTCAAATGGGAGTCGCAATGTGATAGGATCTTCCAATCTAATGATTTGCCTAATGTTAAGAAGATGACCTATGTCGTTGCGCAATTTGAAGGATATGCTTTGACTTGGTAGGAATCGGCTAAGAGAACACAAGAGATCATTCATGGAGGTCAATATCCACCATGGGATGTCATGAAGGACCTTATAAAAGCCACGTATGTATCGGAGAGATATAGACAAGGGTTGCTTTCCAAGTTGTACACTTTGAGAAAAGAAGACAAGAGTGTTGAATTATACTATGATGAATTTCAAAATCCACTCTTTAATCTTGATTATAACGAGGCTGAAGAGAACACCAAGATCCGGTTTAAGGTAGTATTGAACTAATACATTGCCTCTCGAATGTCAATACATAAGTTTGCCCAGATGAATGATATTTTAAAAGCGGCTATTGATGTTGAAAGAGATATCAAGTTGGGGAAGGAGGTAACTAAGCCTAAGGTGGGGAATCAATTGGCCTTCAATTGGATTCAAGGATCTAACTTTAAGAAGACATTTGAGAAGAAAACCATTAAGAAAAGTTCTCCAAAGTATCCACCTAGAGGAGGAGGTAATCCTAATCTTAAGGGTACTCAATGCTTTAAATATCAAAGATGGGGTCACCGAATGAGTGAGTGTCCAACAAGACGAGCCATCATACTTCTAGAAGGTGATCCATACTATAAATATAAAGTGGAGCATGAGGAAGAAGTTAGTGATCTTGATGAAACTGTGGAGATTGATGTGAATCTATGTTATGGGGATCTTTCCATTCCAAATTTGCTAGCTAACAAAGTGCCAATGGAGGAAGTTTGGCCTCAAGAAGGTGATCTTATAATTCCACTTTACTTGGATACACATGTTATGCTCCCTACCATTTCTAAGAACACTTCAGAATTCCTTGATCTTGAACATGATGAACTCTTGAATTTGAGGATAAATTCTCTTCAAGAAGGAGAAGATGATACAAATGAAAGTGAATCATGGCCATGGATTTCGATCTCCTATGAGGAGATCAGAATAATGAAGACTACTTTTTTATGTTTTGGGCTTTGGGTCACTTTTGGGCCCAATAGCTTTTAAGACTACTTTTGGGACCAATAGCTTTTAGGACCACTTTTGGGCCCATTGTGTAATAAATAGTCCATGGCTATAAATAGCTAGTTTTATTTCATCTTTAGGTAGATGATTTTGGATATGTTTTGAAATACACTTGCGAGTGATTATGTTAAGCTTGTTGGGAGCTTACGGATTGTCTAGAAATGGGGGTTGTGAGGGTTCAAAGTCCCTCTCGGTCCTTGTAGGATAATTGGATCTTGTAGGTTGATTACATTTGAGGGCCTCAATTTTGTATATTTTAGTTTTCCTACGTTCTTTATTTTATGTCATTCTATCTATCCTTTACGTTATTATCTTGTTTTCCTTTGTTTGTCCTTGTTTTCATATAATTTCTATTTTTGTAGTTTCATCTAATATCACTAACATTATTAGAACTTCTTAGAAAGAACATTGAAAAAATGCTCCAGTTGATTATAAGTTTTCAGTATGAGTTATTCCATAAAGCCAGCAATTGAGTCTAACAGTCAGAAAATTAGTTTCTATGGTTTTTCATTTTTCGATCTAGTCTTACTATCCAAAGTTTCATGAGTATAGCCATTTCAAGAGGTAATCTGTTCCCATCCATGTAAACTATGAATTTAGTTCAGTTCATACATTATGCATTAGCTTCAGGTTCCATATATTCAGCCATGGTTCAGCACGTAAGTACCCCGTGCATCATCTCAGTCTTTCCTCAGTATTTCAGCCAGATCAATATCATTCGGGGGATGAACTATCCCAAAGGGGAGATATTGTAACACTCTCGAGTTTTCATGTACTAAATCTCTCAATTTTTCTTATCAAAACTAGATCTAGCTTGAAGTAATATCTCATGTCATTGCATGTATTCAAGGAATCCGTACAATTCATAATATTTAGTTCATTTAACATGTTTCAGACTCAGTCATGTAATCATGTTTTCAGTTATGCATGTTCAGTATATAATCTTAGTTCCTTAGTATACTCAACTTAATCAGTCTCATTCAAGGACGAATGTTCCCAAGGGGGAGATATTGTAATACCCCATATTCTTCCTAGTTCAGTTCAGCTTATAGTGCATGCATTAGAGGGTTAGAACCTAAAAATTTATCTAAGTGTTGGATACTTAGTCTTATTTTTGTCCTATAAACTTCGATGATTCTATTTTAATCTTCCTGGCCTTAGAATGTCAATTTTAAAGTTAATTCATGATCGGGGGTGTCAAAGGTATATCTCGGGTGAGTTTTAGAATTTTTGGACGAGCATAGGGGTGTGTTTGGATCACCAAAATAGTAGCAGCACCGGGATAAGCCCGCGGCATGCACTCCAGTGCACTATTAGGGGTGCCTGCAATAGAGCCAACGACGCATGCTCCAGTACGGCTCTTCGGAGCCCGCGACGCACGCTCCATTGCCCACCCTTTATTTTTCAGCTTTTGTTTCCATTTTTGTAAGGGCAATTGGGTCTTTTTACTTCACCCAATTGGTCCATAACACGTGATTTAGGGTCCCAAAAGAATATTTGGTCATCTTAGTCACAAAATTCTCTCAAAAGAAAACATTCTCTCTCAAGAACAAACCCGTAGACCTTTTCAAAAGAAATAAGGAATTCAAGATCAATTCTCAAGAAAATTATCAAGAATCATCACAAATTCATCAATTTAGGTATGTGTGATCTTCATCCATGAGCCCTTTCACCCATGGAGTCCAAGAATTAGTTTTTAAGATTTAAATTATGGTTTTACATATAACTATGAATTATCTCCATGAAACTCTTATGAATTTCAATCATGTATTATTTTTCCTTGAGTTTTTGATAGAAAGAGCCTTTACACATTTGAAGTTGAAATATGTTCATCGATATCTTGGTAATTTGATTTCAAGTCACGATTACAATTGTTTTCACGTAGAATGGATTGTAGTATGTTTTAAATGTTGTAGTTTTCTTAACATGTTCATGCAATTCAGAATAAATTCTCAGTTTATAATTTTGTCATGTGATTGTGCTATCTCATCATGTTTAAAAGCATCCCCATGCTAAAGTATTGATCTCCATGTGTTTGATAAAATGCAAAGTGATGGGTTTTAATTAATGATTCCCTATTATGGTTATCAAAGCCTGCATATGTCCTTATTGATATTTCCATCGAGTCCAGGAGGGTTATGAACACTCGTTACTTAGCTATTTACAGAATTTCAGTAGTTTCAGAACGGTTTTGGATAAACCAATAGCATTATCATTCAGTAGATATCAGATTAGTTTCTTGTCTAGTTAAACTTAGTTTAGTCCCGTAATTAGTGTCAGTTCAGTTGGGAGTAGGATTCAGCACCGAGCGAACCTAGGGATGGGGGCTCACCCGCCAGTTAGGTGTAATACCCCATACTTTTTCTTAGCTTAAATTTGTTCCAAAAATATCAAAAACTTGCTTTAAATATGAATAGACTTTTATACATGTGTAATTTTCATGATTTTGACTTTTCATTGCATAGAAAATTCAATTAGCTTTCCAAAAATATAAAATTCGCCAAAATACGATAGCCGGGTAAGAAGTAATGGCAATTTTAAGTTTCAGTCGTTAGAGCTCATCATTTTAGTCATCAGCGTGTCGTGGATCTAGTGTAAATAGAAATTGTCAGTTTTCAATGAGACTCCACGATTATGGCTCATCACGGAACAAACCAATTTCCCATTTTGCAATTTCCAGTGGGCCTCCGTGATGTTGGCCCATCGCAAAGATGGTCAAATTGGCATTTAAAAGGCTAGCCGTGATAGCCCCGCATTGCGGTGTTTGTCCAGATCTAGTTGTCCCTTTTCCAGTGGCTTGGCACGATAGTGGTGCATCGCGTTAAGGCTAAAAATCGGGATGGTCAGTTTTCAGCTTCCGTTTTTAAATTCGTTCAGGGGTATTTGGGTCTTTTTCCACGACTCTAATTAACCTAAAACACAAAATTTAACCCCTAAACACCCTGAGTAGTCATTGTTATTCAATTTCTCTCACAATCAAAAATCCTTTTTTCAAGAAAAACAACCCTAGCTCTCAAATTCAAGGCCAATCCACAAGAACTCACCCAAAACTTCATGAAGTTCATTATCTCAGGTATGTTAGATGTTCATCTATGGGTTCCTTACACCCATAGAGTCCAAGAATCCCTTTTTAAACCTACAAGATCTCAGATTTATGATTTTAATGTTTGATTTAGATTGAATTCATGTTCATGATATTAGTTGGGTTCCAATCCATGATTTAAATGCAAGTTTCATGAAATTAAATAACATGTGTGATGAATATGTGGTTATCTTGATAAACCCTTAAACATACAAAGTGATTAATGCATCTATGATGTTAATTTGGTTTGCAATCCATGATTATGATAAGATTCATGAAAAATAGAATAGTATTTAAGGGGAATTATATGAATTACATGCTAAACCCTTGAATTTGCAATTAAGTATTGTATTCATTATGTTTATGCGATGACTATTATCATATGAAATACTCATGCTCCCCAAGTATTTGCTAAAATGCCTATGTGAAGTAGATAGAGGAATCATGAGATGTTATTATGTGTTACCATTCATGTACAAGCTTATGCCCTACAAGTGTTTGATGAAATGTCTCTATGAATGAATTATGACCAAGTGAACATTGTTATGTTATTCAAGATTATACTTTGCTTTACTTTTCATGCTATCAAGTCCTAGGGGTATTTAATACCCGACAATTTAGTTGTTTACCTAGAGCCAGTGTCAGTTGTAGAATAGTATCAGTCATGTCACTAACAGTAGTACTCTCAGTCAGTTACAAAACTCAGTAGAACTCAGTCAGTTATAGAACTCAGGAAAACTAGGTAAACTCAGTCTCAGTCCAGTCCCGTTTAGTAAACTTAGTTCAGTGTATTTCAGTGGGGAGTAGGATTTAGCAACGAGCGAGTGCAGGGATGACGACTTCCCTGTTAGATAGGCAAAGTTGTTAGTAGCAGTCCCTGTACTCCAGAACTATGTAGCAAGCGTAGGATGAGGATTCACCCGCTTAGGTATCACCCGTCATTTAGGCTTGGCATCCTGGTTTTCTAGTGTTAGAACCCATGGCACAGTATTAGCACCCTTCCAGCTGGGGTTAGTGGTTGGACCCCAATCAGTTTAAAGAGGGGCATGTCGGTTAGATGATACCTCCCACAGTTTTAGTTTCAGTTTCAATCTTCAGTAGAGAACTCAGTTCAATTCTACAGAATCAGGACTGTCAGAAACAGTCAATTCAGAACCAGCAATTCAGTAATTAGTAACTATGATATCAGTTACTCAATTATTAGAATTCAATACTTTGCTTCAGAAAATCTCAACTACAGCATGTATATAAATGCATAGTATTGTATACTCCGTATTTGTCGTAGTTCAGATTATCTATGTACTCTCATGTTCAGTTATTCTATATCATTTAGTCAATTATTGTTCATGAATTTGAACCCTTGCATTCAGCTTTAACTCAGCTAGATTACAAGTATATTCCCACGTACTGACGCATACTTTTCTGCGCTATGATGTTTCGTATTATAGGTTCGAACGCTCGGGTTCCAGACCACGCATGGTAGATTTAGATTTAGCCAGCAACAGTAGATTTAACAGTGAATCCTCATCATTTAAGGATATTATATTATTTCATATTTTCAGTAGATATAGTATTTCAGTAGATGGAGTTAGTTGAGAGATTTTCCCATCAACTCTACTTTCAAACAGATTCAGTTAGAGGCTTTTCAGACTAGATTTTCAGACAGTATTTAGTTTTACAGATGTTATATTTTATTAGTATTTTAGATGTTTTGAACCTTATGGCATTTCAGCCCATTTTCTGCATTAATTATAGTATTATTATTCAGTGCTCATAGCAAATATCATTAATGGGTTAGCTTGTGGTCCTTCGGGGTTGTAAGCACCGTGTGATAACTAGGGGGTAGTCTCAGGTCGTTACAAACTTGGTATCAGAGCCTAAGTTTCAACCGAGTCCTAGGGATTCTAAAAGCCGCATCAAGTAGAGTCTTGTGCATGGGTGTGTAGCATGCCACACTTTTGGACAGGAGGCTATGAGATGTTTTAGGAAAATTTTCCCTTCTTTACGTATTCATGTCGGGCGAGTGAGCATGAGCTCAAGTTAAACTCCCAGTCTAATTCATCTCTTTCTTACGTTTCCAGAACATGTCTTCCAGAGAAGCTAATGAAAGAAGTAATGAAAATCAGTCAACACCTCAGCCCGTTCTGGCAGATCCCCTAGACGAGCATGTCTCTCATGCAAAATTTAGAGCTGCTTTCACTACTTTAGCCTACTCAATAGTTTCTCAGAATAACCTACAGGTTGTTGTCCTATCTAGGCTTGGGGTTTATACTCAACAGAGTAAGAGGGATGATAGAGAGAATAAGAGATTCAGAATAAGTGGTTTTAGGCCAAGGTCATAGGGTGGTAACAGCTTCCATTCCCATCAGAAATTCTCAGCCCAAATCCTTCTATAGCTAGTGCTCCAGTGCCAAAGTTTAGAAATGACACTCGAGGTAGCACGTCAGGCTCTAAGCCTCAGGGTAGCTTGGAAAGAAGTTATTTCCACCCTCTTTTTTAGAAATATGGAAGAAACCATCAGGTTATCTGTAGAGCTGGCAGTGATGTTTGTTACGAGTGTGGTAAGTCAGTCCATAGAGTCAGAGATTGTCCTCACCCAGGTCCTCAGAGTTAGTCCAACCGTTCTTCAGCTCAGTCTGATCACCCGACCCACTAGGGTGCCACTACCAGTGATGCCAGTGGGCAATGCCCACACAGGCTTTATGAACTTCAGTCCAGATGATATTAGGAAAGTTCTCCTGATGTGTCCACCGGTATGTTACAGATCTCCCATTTATATGTTTATACCTCATCAGATCTAGGAGTTTTTTGTCTTTTGTATCTCTTTACATAGTAGTCAACTTTAAGGTCAGATCAAATATTAACAGAACCTTTCTTAGTGCCTACCTTAGTAGATAAACCTATCCCAGCTAGGCGAGTATACAAAAAAAAATTGATCGATTAAAATACTCCAAAAAATTTCTTCTGTTGATTTCCAGTAAAAGAGTCATTCCTTTTCAGTTTCTGATGGACCAATCATTGAATGAAGAAGTAATACCTCAGTTTCAGTTGATTTGAGTTTGAATTTTGAAGATTAAGCTAATAGAAAGAAGAGTAAGAATTCTAATCTAGTCAGTGTTGAGGTTGCTATGTGATGATTGTTGGGGCTATAGAAAGCTAATAATTGTGTATCAGAAGAAAGTACTAGCAGTAGGCCTTTCGTTATTAGGTGTAGTCCTTCAGAATAAGTTTAGTGTTTATAAGTATTGTTATACCCCAAACTCTAGAGTAAAGTGGTGACAGTTCAGTTTAGGGTTGTTGATTAATTGGTTCATAGTTTTAGAATAATGGCTTTAAGTTAAGGGGGAGATAGTAGAACAAGTAACCAAGTCAGACTTTCAGATTTTAGTATTAATGTCATTATGGGTAGAAAAGTAGTGGGAAGAGATGATGCCCAACCCAACTTTACCTCAGTGCCAAGTCTTTTACTTCAGCTATCCCAATATCTACTCATGCCTTACATGTCATCTCTATGATTATAGTTTATATTCGTGCACGTTAACGAAAATCATGTACGCTTATAACTCCTAGTATAAAGAGTTTCAGATCACTTAGTTTTATGAATCATGTTCCATGAATACAAAAACTCCAAACTTAGATCATGCAGCTCATGACTCATGTACTCATGCTTTATAGTATGTTCAATTCCAGTACTCATGCCACACTCCTAATAATCAACTAAATTCAGATTATGTCATGTATAACCCCAGTTAGACCTCTTGATAAATCTATGATATTGATATTCTATTTATCAGGCCTCAGTTAAGTATCAAGATTGGTGTAGTGTCCATTCATGTTTCAAGTCCTTATGTTTTAGCCTTTCAGTGAACTCCCTTTATGAGATGATATAGTGATGGGCGATTGTTAAGAAGGGTAAGAGTAGGGTAAATGTTTCATGTTAAGAAAAGATTGGTGCATGCTTGTTTTACCTGAGGCTGTAGTTATAAGGATAGGCTTGGATGTCAGGTTAGTGTGCAAGTAAATGGATAGCAAGAAGTTGTATTTAGTTATTAGAGAAAAAATCAAAATCCTTCATGAGATAAGAAGTTGAGAACATGTAGAGTGTGAGTGTATATTTAGATCCTCGATTAATGCCAGTCCCCATCACGAGAGCTATCAAAACTCAGTCCAGTTTTAGGTTTTCTTGACCAAAACATACAATTATCAGTTATTCAGTTATCAGTATCTTAGTATTTCAAAATCATGTCATGCGTTTAGTCTTGTATTCCCAAATAATACCATTTTCACGAATTCATGTTCAATTACCTCACATTCCTCAGTCATTCCCTACCTCATATGCATAGTACTCTACAGTTTCCATCCAGTTATTTAGGTTAAGAACAGTTCAATCTTACATGACCAGTATTCAACTACAGTCGTTTAGTTAATCAGATAAGCTAGTATGTTTATACATTCGTGCTCAGTGCCCGTGTAGATATTTTCAGCAGTTTCAGGTGAAGTGTTGTGCTAAGGTGGAGAGTATAGTTGCGAAAGTATTTAAAAAAATTTCTAAGCTTGAAAATTTGTAGCTGCAGTGCACAAGGCTTAGCAACTCTACCTTAGAAGGTGTTTTGTAGGCCTTACTCTATCTTACAGAATTGGAGCCATGTTGTGATTCAGATCTCTTATTCAGACTATGCCAAGATTCCTTGCTCCCTAAAGTCACTAGAACTCTATAGAAAGAGTGTCAAGAAATACTCCAGTTGAGTATAAGCTTTTAGAATGAGTTAGTCCGTAAAGTCAGTAATTCAGTTGGTAGTCAGGCGGACAAGTTCGTATGGTTTCCCATCTTTCCATCTAGTTGTACTATCCAAAGTTTCATGAATATGACTATTCCAAGATAGAGAATCCTAGTAGTAATGAGTTCAGCCCAGTTTATGTATCATGTCTTAGTTTCAGATCCCAGATATTCAGTTACGATTCAATTCGTAGGTGCCCCGTGCATCGTCTCATCTTTTCCTCAGTATCTCAGTCAAGTCAACATTCTTTGAGAGACATAGTGTCCCAAGGGAGAGATGTACTATAACCCCCGAGCTATCATGATCTGAACCTTTCATTTTCTCTTCACGTAATGAATCCAGTTGGAGTAATGGGTCCTCACAGTTGACCCTCTAGTTCCAATCTCAATCGTAAGCTATGTACTCAAGGGCTCAGTTCAGTTCATGATATTCAGTTTGTGTATCACGTTTTATACTCATTCATGTTCTCATGTTCCCGTTCATACATGTTCAGTAAATGATCTTAGGCTTATCAGTGTTCTCAGCTTAAGGTAACAGTCTTCCTTAGATCTACTTAGTTCCATGTTCGGTTACAACTATAATCTTAGTATCAGTTATCGTTGCATATTCAGTCACGCATTTATTAACCAGTTCAGTCATGTATTCCATACATCAGATATACATGTACAGTGTATAAACTCAGTTTATCAATAGTCCTCAGCTTAATCAGTCTCATTCGAGGACAAGTGTTCCCAAGGGGGAGATATTGTAACACCCCATACTTTTGCTTAGCTTAAATACATCCTAAAAATGTCAAAGAATTTCTTTAAAGATGAATACACTTTTATAAATATGTAATTTTCAATATTTTGACTTTTCATTGCGTAGGAAATTCAATTATCTTTCCAACGATATAAAATTTGGCAAAATCTGATAACCGGGTAAGAAGTTATGCCGATTTTAAGTTTTAGTCGTTAGACCCCATCATTTTAGTCATCAGCGTGTCGTGGAGCTAGTGTAAATAGAAATTGTCAGTTTTTAGTGAGACTCTACGATTATGGCGCATCGCGGAACAAACCAATTTCCCATTTTGCAATTTCCAGTGGGCCTCCGTGATGTTGGCGTGTCGCGAAGATGGTCAAATTGGCATTTAAAAGGCTAGACGTGATAGCCCCGCATTGCGGTGTTTGTCCAGGTCTAGTTGTCCCTTTTCCAGTGGCTTGGAATGATAGTGGCGCATCGCGTCAAGGCTAAAAATCGGGATGGTCAGTTTTCAGCTTCCGTTTTTAAATTCGTTCAGGGGTATTTGGGTCTTTTTCCACGACTCTAATTAACCTAAAACAAGAAATTTAACCCCTAAACACCCGAAGTAGTCATTATTATTTCAATTCCTCTCACAATCAAAGATCTCCTTTTCAAGAACAAGAACCCTAGCTCTCAAATTCAAGGCCAATCCACAAGAACTCACCTAGAACTTCAAGAAATTCATTATCCTAGGCATGTTAGATATTCATCTATGGGTTCCTTTCACCCATAGAGTCTAAGAATCCCTTTTTAAACCTAAAAGATCTCAGATTTATGATTTTAATGTTTGATTTAGATTGAATTCATGTTCATGATATTAGTTGGGTCCCAATCCATGATTTAAATGCAAGTTTCATGAAATTAATAACACGTGTGATGAATATGTGGTTACCTTGATAAACCCTTGAACGTACAAAGTGATTAATTCATCTATGATGTTAATTTGGTTTGCAATCCATGATTATGATAAGATTCATGAAAAATAGAATAGTATTTAAGGGGAATTCTATGAATTACATGCTAAACCCTTAAATTTGCAATTAAGTATTGTATTCATGATGTTTATACGATGACCATTATCATGTGAAATACTCATGCTCCCCAAGTATTTGCTAAAATGCCTATGTGAAGTAGATAAAGGAATCATGAGATGTTATTATGTGATACCATTTATGTACAAGCTTATGCCCTACAAGTGTTTGATGAAATGTCTCTATGAATGAATTATGACCAAGTGAACATTGTTATGTTATTCAAGATTATGCTTTGCTTTACTTTTCATGATATCGAGTCCTAAGGGAATTTAATACCCGATAATTTTGTTGTTTACCTAGAGCCAGTGTCAGTTACAAAATAGTATCAGTCATGTCACGACCAGTAGTACTCTCAGTCAGTTATAGAACTCAGTAGAAGTCAGTCAGTTATAGAACTCAGGAAAACTCAGTCTTAGTCTAGTCTCGTTCAGTATACTCAGTTTAATGTCTTTTAGTTGGGAGTAGGATTTAGCACCAAGTGAGTGCAGGGATGACGGCTTCCCCGTCAGATAGGCAGAGTCATTAGTAGCAGTCCCTGTACTCCAGAACTATGTAGCCAGTGAAGGATGATGAGTCACCTATCATACTAGGCTTGACTACCTCCCAGGGGTCACCCGTCAGATCAGGCTTGGCTCCGCCTAGGTGTCACCCATCAGTTAGGCTTGGCATCCTGGTTTTCTTGTATTTGTACTCGTGGCAAGGTATTAGCACCCTTCCAGCTGGGGTTATAGGTTGGACCCCAATTAGTTTAGAGAGGGGTATGTCGGTTAGATGATACTTCCTAGAGTTTCAGTTTCAGTTTCGATCTTCAGTAGGGAACTCATTTCAGTTATACAGAATCAGGACTGTCAGACACAGTCAATTCAGAACCAGTAATTCTATTATCAGTAACTCATATATCAGTTACTCAGTTATTAGAATTCAGTACTTAGCTTCAGAAAAGCTCAGCTACAGCATGTATATAAATGCACAGTATTGCATACTCAGTATTTGCTGTAGTTCAGATTATTCATGTATGTAAACACCTAATTTTTGACCAAAATCTAATGTTTTACGTCATTTTTAGTGTTTAATATATATATATATATATATATATATATATATATATGTATTTTTTTTTAGGTCTAAATTAGATATTTTAAGTTTATCTTATTTTACAAGGTTTGTTTAAAAGTTTTGAAAACTACAAAAATAGAGTCACATTTTTTACTAAGTTTTTATTTTATTGTAAATTTATTTATTTATTTTTAGGAAAAAATAATTCTAAATTATATTTGTTTCCTTCTTTCAACTTTTAATAAAGAATTTAGTGATATTAATATTTCTTAATCATATTTCTAAGACTAGCTTGTTAACTTATTTTTATTTTATAAGTTTTGAATAGATTTTATCATTTTTATTTTATTTAAAATACTAATTTAAAAAAAAAAAAAAAAAGAAGAGATTTTAGCCTAAATTACCCATCCCCATAACCAACATCCATTACCCCATTTTCCCACAATCCTCTCTTCCATGCACACACACGTCCACAACCTGCACCAACACACGACACACCTACACACATGCACTATATAAACACAAGCACATAACAAGGAAGGAGGGACACGGGGGAAACGAAGAAAAACATTAAGAATTAGAGAAAAGAAACAGAAGAAGATTGAAAAGAAAAACAAAAGAAAAAAAACACACAGAAGAGAAGCATGGAAAAATTTCAAAAGAAAGAAAGCGGGTTGAGAAAAAGATGAAAAAGGAAAAGAGTTAGAGTTTAGGGTTGAGTCTCCATTTAGAGTTTTCGGTTCGAGTTCGTAGCTTCAAAAGTTAACTACTATTAACTTTGTGAATTACAAGATTGTAGCAGATCTCGTTAGAAACTTATTTTCACAAGAGGTAGTCTTCGAGCCTTTTATTGTAGCATAATAATGTGTCAAATGAAGGATGTGTTGTCTGTATCCCAACGGTGATTCTGTTCGTTTTTTTTTTCAGTTTTCGTTTAGTCAGATTTGTATTCGGTTTTAATACTTTCGTTTTCTCTTGAATATCGTTAGTTAATGGTGGGTTAATTTATTTCCTTGCTCTGTGCTCTTGGTTACTGGAAATGAGTCTAATGATTTGTTAATTTGGCTTCTAGTTTTTGTTAGTTTTGTCTCCTTGAGGTTTTTTTTTACTACTATAGTTTCCGTTGATGTATTGCTTGAAATATGCATGGAGAGTTCATAAAAAAAAAGTGGGGGCAATAGAGACGGGAGAAGTTGAAACCTGCACAGAGATGATAGAAATATAAATAATATCATAGAATTGCTTTCTAGTTAGACTATACTAAGGTGCAATTTAAGGTGTTATATGAGATCATCACATTTTGTACTTTTCCCTCTTTCTTTAATTAGTCCAACTTAAAATAGGTATTATGCTTAGAATATTATTAGCCGGAACTTCACATCTAGCATTAGACCTAGTGGAACTAAGGGTTCGAGTTAAATAATTCCTTCTCAGACCGTGGTAGTTCAGTTGGCAAGATATTGTAGTTGCCACTATTGTGAAATGATATTTGTACACAAAATGGTTAACTATAAACTGGGAAAAATTGTGTAGATAAGTGTGCATGATATAGCAAAACTTAGTTGCGTATTTTTTTTTCCCAAAATAATATTTGCATGCATTTGTAATAGGTTTAGCATGTCAAATTGTCAATGTCTTTCATTGTGGTATTATTTTTATAATCATTGTCAATGTCTTTCATTGTGGTATTATTTTTATAATCATTGTCAATGTCATCCACAAAGGAAGTTTATAATACCATTTTGTGGTTAAATATTTTAAAACACGAGCTAGCGTTGGAGTTTAAGTTAATGAATAAATTCTTCGGTGAAATTAGGGTTTATAAGGATTATGGTTAGCAAAAATTGAAAGATGTATATATATTACGGATCTATGTAGTTGTTTAGTCGGAGCCGGGAGTTGGGTTTCCCTTGAGTCACTATTGATTATATTAGAAAATAAGAAATGAAATAACTACGTGAAGTTGAAAAGACAATAGTGATACTATAAAAGATTAGACTATTGAGTTAAATTTAGTCGATCTTTATTAGTTTCTAAAAAAAAAAATGCATTTTATACCGAGCATGTGCATGGCAAAGTTTTTATTATTATTTTTTTTTCTTTCTCCCTTTAACACATAATTTGTACTACTTGGAATATAATTATATTATGACAGAGTCTTGTAATGATTATGGGATTAACATACAAGTGAAACTTAACGATGGAGTTGGAAAGCACTGCTACCGACCATTCGTTATAATAAAATTAATCTACCATTTGAAGCCGATTGGATTGGGTTGGATGGATTTCAAACCTATTAGGTTCTTATTTAAACTAGGAAAATGGGGATGACTCATAAATGCCTCAAAGGCGCGAGAAATGCATCAAAACTCGTGGTAAGGCCGAAAAGTACTACTATCGGTAAAACACGCATTAATACAGTTTTAAATATATTCAAAAATAAATAAAAAGAGGGATAGAAGTTACTTTTAGGCTAACAAATATTATGTATCCAAGAGATTAATTTAAGCCAGACGTAAGTCATTAAAGCGATCGTGCTAGAACCACGGGACTCGAGGGGTGCCTAACACCTTCCCCTCGGTCAACATAATTCCTTATCCGGATTTCTAGTTTGCAGACCAAAAAATTAAGGGTTATTTCCTTTTGAATAGGGATTCAATAAGGTGACTTGGAACACCCAAACTCAATTCCAAGTGGCGACTCTGTAAAATGAATAATCCTTTTTCAAAACGTCACTTTAATTGAAAAAAAACCCATTTTCTCCAAAACCAAATCCCTAGCAGGTTAGGGCAGCAAAAAGAGGGGTGTGACAGATGGCGACTCTGCTGGGGACTTTGCCAGAATTCGAGCTTTTATGTTGACTTGTTTGGCTTTATTTAATTTTCATATTGTATATTGTTGGCCTAAATCTGTTGTTTGCCTACATGTTTATCGCTTTGATATTATTTGAATTGCAATATAAACTGTCTTCTCTCGCTCACCCATCTGAGTCTTCTGAGATACTGTATATTCGGAGATGCGGTATACGCTCCCGAGCTTGAGATACCAGAGATGCGGCAACGCTCCTGGGAAGGATTCTGTAGTCACCCATAATTTATGACGGGAAGGGACCAACAGTGAGGCCGGAAAGCCCTGCTACCGGTAAAGCTGACCCTTGCCGACTCGAGTTGTCTGCTCGTTTTACCGCCAGTCTAGAGACCTAACTCCACTTGGTTGAACCTAGCATAACTGGAACTTAGACATGGCTATCCCTAATAGACTGCGTTATATTGGTATCACGTGCAATTTTGACTTAGTGGGGCTCAACCCAGGGGTCGGGCCGTCTAGGTCAGGTGTCACCTTTGAGACCATCATGTACATTTTATGTGCTACTTGTTGCATTATAGGAAATGCCATATCGAATGTTGACCGGCTTTTAAGTGAATTAATTGATCTGAAAAAAAAGGGTTAAATAAAAATTTTTAAGGGTTTATTTTAGAAAATATATAATATTTTACATAGAACTTTTCTGAAAAGATTAAGTGGTTTTAACGTCGTGGTCTCATTATGTCCATTTTCTTTGGTTTTAAAATCTCTCTTAGAAATATCATTGAGCCCATTTTTGTCAAACACAATTTTAAAAAAATAAAATTCAAACAATTTGGTCCACTATTTTGTTTTAATAATTTCATTATTTCTGATGTGTCTGGTTCAAACGTCATCAAAATTATTGTCTCTACTCTAGGATGTTTTAGAAGACTCGGATACTTCCTGTTTTGTCAGTTATTATTTTCTCATGCTCATTTTGAAATCTTATTCCATGTCGTTCCGTCAACTTCTTTTGAAAATTATTTTTGTCTTGCTTTAGGATGTTTTAGAATTCTTATTTGTCATCATTATCCTATAGGGCAATATGAACTCATCTGGAAGGAGTGACAAGAGGCCGAGGGATGATGAAGTACCCCATTTCATGGTGTTGGATAAAATTCCAAAGCTATTGCAGATATGGTATAACAATATGACTGACTATAGACAGGGAGAAGTATATAAACACTTGGGATTTTTAAGGAGTTTGTTGAGTGTTGAACCACGAAGAGACGTGATAGAATCTTTGATACAGTTTTGGGATCCTTCAAACAACGTATTCCGATTCTCCAACTTTGAGCTCACTCCCACACTGGAGGAAATAGGAGAATTTATTGGAAAGGGAAAGAACCTTCACCGAGGAGAACCCATGATACCGAAGCATGTCACTTCCGAAAGATTTTTTGAGCTATTGCACATAAAAGGGAAGAACATAGAAGGCTGCCTAGAAAATGGATGGGTTCGTCTAGAATTTTTGTACGAGAGATATGGTCAGGAAAGGGGATTCGAGTTGTTTAGATCAGAACTTAACAACGGGAGGTGCTACCGAACCTGGGAAAAGCACAGTTCTGAAGCATTCATAGTGGCTTTTTTGGGAATCATGGTATTTCCGAAGAGAGGAGGAAAAATCAGCACCAATCTGGCTGCGTTTATTACCGCTTTTGAGAAGAATCCTAAGGTCACCCTTGTGCCCATGATTTTGGCAGACATTTATCGGGCCCTGACGATGTGCAAAAATGGGGCGGACTATTTTGAAGGATGTAACATTCTATTGCAATTATGGATGCTTGAGCATGTTCGTTATCATCCATTTGTTGTGGATTTTCGAGTCGAATGGAATGATTATATCAATGGCCATGAGAAGAGGATGGAGGACCAAAACTTTCCTGAAGGAATAAGAGCTTGGAAGGAGTACTTGGAGGGGTTGACGGCGGACAAGATAGTGTGGAATTATCATTGGTTCCCTTCAAAAGAGGTGATATATATGTCTACTTTCCGACCCTTCATCGTCTTAATGGGTCTCCGGGGTGTTCAGCCCTACGTGCCACTAAGAGTCATGCGATAATTCGGTCGACGTCAGCATATACCGCCAATCGAGGATATGAAAGAGTTCATGTACGAATTCCTCCCTGACATCCCTCTAAGAAAGACTGAGATACTTAAGATTTGGAGAGGATGTGTACTTTCAGGTTTCGATCACATGGTGGAAGACCGCGACAAAGGCGAGGTAGACTATTGGTATCTGTCATGGTTTCATGACAAGCCTCCTCCTAAAGCAATGCAGAAAGGTCAGCCAGAGAGCCAGTGGATCGAGAAGCGGAAATTGAAGTCAGAATTAAGCAGGCTCGACGAGAGGTAGAAGAGAACTATCAGTCTACTCTGCACGTCTTAAATAATGATTTGGAAAGGGCCAGAGAAGAATTGGTTCACCATGAGGCAAGATTTAAGGCCAGAATTAGGTCGGCTCGTAAGGAGATTGAGAGAGAGAACCGTGTCGCCATGCATGCCCTGCAGGAGGACCTGGATATTGCCACCGGTGCTATGGAGCAGCAATCGAGTGATTTTGAGAATGAAAGGGCCTTGCTGACAAGTACACAGTCGAAGCTTCGGGCTCAGCTAAAAGCTTCCATGGAACGGGAAAGAGAAATAGCGAGGCGCTTCACGACTTTTCAGAAGGAAGTTGAAGTTGAGAGAAACCAGTGGATGACCGAACGACAGTTTCTTCACTATCAGATCGATGACCTTCATGAATGAGAAGAAAACCTAAAGCATACCGTCCGCACTACGCAACATTGGGTGCAAAACTGCCATGAGAGTATGATCGAGGCCAGGGGAGAAGTACTTCAGCTCAGTGAAACCTTGATTAATGTTTATGCTAACTATCTTCACCAAGGTGATGAAAATCTGGGCCGTCAGGCACGTGCTCTCGCTCCACATCTGCCAAAAGCTTTATCCAGGATCTACTCGAGTCTGAGGGAGGATTAAGTTGCAAGACATCTTTGGAAGACATCTTGATGATAATTATTAAAGTCCTTGTTTTCTTAGAGTTACTTTCTTTATAGGTTTTTTAGTATTTCTCCAGTATTTCGAGTCTGTTCTAGTTTTAGATAATTTTAGTTTCCTTTCATTAAAGCTTTGTTTTAAGAACAGTTGGAAATATATGGAAAGTTTCGCATTTGTTTCAAGTTTTTATTCTCTTTATTTTTTTTATATATACATATATTTTCCATATCCATGAACTACGTGATGATCTGATTCATGTAAAACATGATACGTAGGCAACCCTCGGCGGGTGCGATCAAATATTTTTCCAAGTTTCAAGTAACAATTTTAAGATGTTGGCGTTAAATAATTAATTCACCAAAGCTGGGATGAAACAAGAGGGGTTTCCTAAGTCCATTTCAGGAAGAAAATTACTTAGGTGCATGACATTTGAGTTAATTATGAATATATCAATATTTTTAAAAGCTCTAAATCCTAACATATTTGTTTCTGTTTCAAGAGAGAGAGAGAGAGAGAATAAGGTTGTTGGTTGTGGTTAAGCTGGCCTCTCACCCGTACAACACAAGGTATAAGGGAAAAAGGAAGATGACTCAAAAAGATGGAACAGAATCTGATAATGAAGAAAGTCGAGATCAGTTAGTTCCACGAGAGTTCGCATCTTTGGAGGAGAATAGGTTATTGAAGCAACAAATTGCGGAAATGTATCAGGCCTGGGCGAATGGACAAGCTCCGCCTTCCTGGATTCCTGGTATTTCAGATGCAAATCATCCCAGTTCTACTCAAGCCCAAGTCGACGATCCACTTTATCCGCCTGGATTTGGTCCATACGCTAATGTGTCTAGCGCTGTTGGCACATCCACCATGCGTCCTCCAAATTCATCATTCACGAACAACCCGCTTTTTATTCCGGCCGTGACAACTAATATAAACCCTCCATCAATGATACAGAAGCCTATCAACGAGCTAAATCATGATCAAGTATATCCTCCTGAATTGGCATTCAAACCCGTAAATTCATATCAGCCCACTCATCAGCCTGAGTCTCATATCGTGATTGAGAAGGCTATTATGAATGAAGAACGAGAAGAGATAGCTAGAAAAGTGAGGAGTCTGGAGCAGAGTATGAGAAACATACAAGGATTGGGAGGACACAAAAGTGTCTCTTTCAAAGACCTGTGTATGTTCCCTAATGTTCATTTGCCAATAGGGTTCAAGACCCCAAAATTCGACAAATATAGTGGTCATGGTGACCCAGTGGCCCACTTAAAAAGGTATTGCAATCAACTCAGAGGAGCAGGAGGGAAAGAGGAGCTTCTTATGGCCTATTTCGGAGAAAGTCTGACGGGAATAGCCTCCGAATGGTTTATCGATCAAGACATCTCCCATTGGCACATTTGGGATGATATGGCTCAAGATTTTGTACAACAATTTCAATATAATCTCGATATTGTCCCCGACCGCACTTCTCTCGCTAACATGAAGAAAAAACCATCTGAAAGTTTTTGAGAGTTTGCCATAAAATGGAGAGAACAGGCATCTAGAGTCAAACCGCCACTGAAGGACCAGGAATTGATTGACGTTTTTCTCCAAACTCAAGAGTCCAATTATTTTCATCATTTACTAGCCGCGGTTGGTAAACCTTTCGCCGAAGCAATAAAAATTGGGGAAATAGTGGAGAATGGCATCAAATCAGGAAAAATCGTGAGCCAAACCGCCCTCAAGGCCACTACACAAGCCATTCAGAGTGGATCAGGTGGTTTCGTAAATCGGAAGAAGAAGGAGGAAGGATCCATGATGGCATCAGGATCGGGCAATGCCCAAAGGGGACGGAACTCCCCTTACGTTCATGTCCAACAGGGACAACCCAGCCCTCCTCAACATTATTATGCACCTCAACCTTCTGTTCTTAATGCTCAAATGTATGCCCGACCTCCTCAGCGCCCACAATGGCAGGCACCTGCGCCACAAGGTTTTCGTCCGCGGCAGCCAAATTTACAAGCCCCTCATAATCCGTATGTTCCGGCAGACTATACAAGAGAACAGAGGCCAAGGGAAAACTTCACCCCAATTGGAGAATCATATACGAGCCTGTTGCGGAGGTTGATCAAATTAGGATGGATTGAAGCTGTTTTGCCTTTAAAAGTGGATCCGAATGCAAGTTGGTTTGATCCTAATGTAAGGTGTGAGTACCATTCTAACGTCCAAGGTCACAGTACCGAAAATTGTTGGAGTCTGAAGAGAGCCATTGAAAAGTTAATCGAAAGCAAGGCAATCGTAATACAAAAAGAAGAAACACCGAATGTCACCGACAATCCACTTCCTAATCACAGTAACACACACATCGTGGGGATGATTTTTGACGATAGAGACTACAGGCCAACAAGCCAAGCAGTGATGGAAATAGGCACCTTGAAGGAGAACCTGGGTGAAGCGCTGAAGTCTATGCAAAGAGAACCACTGATCGTGAAAGGAGCGAGTTCCATTATAAGACCCCGAGATTCAGAAAAGATGGTATTGTATGTTCCTGCAAAGTTAAAGGGAATAGCACAAGGTGGGCCAAAACTATATGTTTCGAGTGGTCCTGCATGGTTCGACCAACAGCGCAACAGCATGAGAAAGATAACAGAGCCAATTGTCATAAGACACGCAGCACAGCTCCCAGTGACAAGCTTGAAAACCATCCCATGGAACTACAACAAAACCACGGTGATGTACAATGGAAAAGAGGTCATGGAAGAAACAAACGAAGCAGGGGGTTTGACTCGATCAGGAAGATGTTATGCTCCAGAAGAATTAAGGAGACCAAAACAGTTTAAAGATAGTCAAGGGCCAATGAAAAAACCTGTCACAGACAAAGAAGCTGAGGAATTTCTGAAGAAAATGAAAACCCAAGACTATTCCATTGTCGATCAATTGAGAAAACCCCCGGCTCAAATCTCATTATTATCCCTACTGCTACATTCTAAAGAACATTATCAGGCATTGATTAAGTTGTTGAATGAAGCATACGTCCCGAAGGAAACTACGGTCTGTCAAATAGAAAGGATGGTTCATAGAATATTTGAAGCAAATAGAATAACTTTCACTGATGATGAATTGCCCACAGAAGGTTCTGGTCACAATAAGGCTTTGCATCTGACTATCAAATGCGAAGGATATTACATAAAAGGGGTAATGATCGATGAAGGTTCAGGAGTAGATATCTGTCCTCTCTCTACTTTGCAAAAATTAAAAATCAATCCAGATAGGATTCGATCCAATAATGTATGTGTTCGGGCTTTTGATGGTGCAAAACGAGACACCATTGGTGAGATAGATCTTGCTTTGGTTATTGGACCAGTTGAGTTTGTGATCACCTTTCAAGTAATAGACATGGATACTTCCTACAACCTACTTTTAGGAAGACCATGGATCCATACGGCCAGAGCCATACCTTCTACTTTGCATCAAGTAGTTAAGTTTGAACACGACAATCAGGAAATCATTGTACATGGAGAGGATGACCTTCCCATACATCGAGATCCTTCTGTACCCTGTATCGAAGCAAAAGGGGGTTGTGAATCTTCCATTTATCAGGCTTTTGAAATTGTGATAGCTGATCAAGTCGTGGAAGGCACGCCAATTCCAGGGCCTCATTTCTCTTCTACTTCAATCATGGTGGCTTAGCAAATGCTACAAAATAGTTATGAACCGGGAAGAGGATTAGGGGTTTCGCTGCAAGGAATTATAAACCCTGTAGATCCATGTGGTAGCCACAACTCCTTTGGCTTAGGATTTAATCCTACCGCAACAGATAGAAAATGGGCGAAAGAGCAGAAGAAGAAGGCTTAGAAATTGACAAGTCCGGTTCCACACATTAGCCAATCTTTCACGAAAGCTCGAAAGGAAGAAAATCAAGACCCATATGCTAACAAGGATGTGGACGAAATATGTCAAGGTCTCAAGGAAATGTTTTATGAAATAAACATGGCTCAGATGGGTGAAGGCCCTAGCCATGCAGATGTGCAGTTCGTCGGGCCAAATATCAAGCTCACTAACTGGGAAGCCACTCCCCTCCCCACAAGGAAGGAGTCTTGGTAGTTTATTTTGTTGTTTCATTTTTCTTTATTTTGCATTTTGGACTATTCTCAGGGTTGTAGTCCACATAGTTTAGTTGCTCTGCTTTCATGTTAACCCTCCTATCCTTTCCGATTCAATGAAATGAATTTCAAGTTTTCTAGTAAATTCATCTTTTCTTCCCTCTTTTAATTTTTCATTTTTTTTTCTATCTTATTTCAGTTATGTTAATACTGGCTCTAATAACATGGCATACACACGGAGTTCACATTTAGATCCTAAAAAGTTGTCTAATCTCGAATCAACAAACCAAACGGTAGATGAATACAATGAAGTTGAAGCTGATAAGGAAGTCAAAAAAGGGTTGAATCAATTTGAGGATAAGACCAAACCCAATTTAAATGACACTGAGGTAATAAATTTGGGAACTGGTGAGGAGGTTAGAGAAATAAAAATAAGTATTCATGCGGATCAAAATATCAGAAATGATATTGTTCAGATTTTATTCGAGTATAAGGATATTTTTGCTTGGTCTTATGATGATACACCGGGTCTAAGCACTGATTTGGTAGTCCACAAACTGCCTACATACCCTAATTTTTCACCAGTCCAGCAAAAGCAAAGAAAGTTTAAAACTGACGTGAGCGATAAAATCAAAGAGGAAATCATGAAGCAATTGAATGCGAACATGATTAGGGTCGCTCAGTACACCACATGGTTGGCTAATGTGGTTCCCGTACCGAAGAAAGATGGAAAAATCAGAGTTTGTGTTGATTATAGGGATTTGAACAAAGCAAGCCCTAAAGATAACTTTCCGCTACCCAATATTCATATCCTTGTTGATAATTGTGCTAAACATGAGATCCAATCTTTTGTGGATTGTTATGCCGGATATCACCAGATCTTGATGGATGAAACAGATGCAGAAAAGACTGTTTTCACCACCCCGTGGGGTACTTATTGCTACAGAGTCATGCCGTTTGGTTTAAAGAATGCGGGAGCTACATACATGAGAGCTATGACTACCATTTTTCATGATATGATGCACAAGGAGGTAGAAATATATGTTGATGATGTCATTATAAAGTCCAAGACACAAGTCGACCACGTATATGACTTGAGGAAATTCTTTGAAAGATTGCGAAAGTATAATCTTAAGCTCAATCCAGCCAAGTGTGCATTTGGAGTTCCATCCGGAAAACTTTTGGGTTTCATAGTTAGCCGTAGAGGCATTGAATTGGACCCTTCCAAAGTAAAATCCATTCGAGAATTGCCGCCTCCAAAGAATAAAACTGAGGTCATGAGTTTTCTTGGAAGACTGAATTATATAAGCAGATTCATCGCTCAGCTCAGCACTACATGTGAACCGATATTTAAGTTGCTGAAAAAGGATGCTGCTATCCAATGGACAGACGAATGTCAAGAATCATTTGATAAGATTAAAGAATATTTGGCAAATCCTCCAGTACTGGTCCCACCGGAACCTGGGAGGCCTCTATTTCTATATCTGTCAGTGGTGGACAATTCTTTTGGTTGTGTTTTAGGACAGCATGATATCACAGGCAAAAAGGAACAAGCAATCTATTATTTAAGCAAAAAGTTCACGAGTTATGAGGTAAAATATACTCTTTTAGAAAAGACGTGTTGCGCCCTAACTTGGATTGCTCAGAAGTTGAAGCATTATCTTTCGTCCTACACAACCTACCTCATATCTCGAATGGATCCTTTAAAGTATATTTTTCAAAAACCTATGCCCACAGGCAGATTGGCGAAGTGGCAGATTTTACTTACAGAATTCGACATTGTGTATGTTACTCGTACCGCTATGAAAGCACAGGCATTGGCCGATCATTTGGCAGAGAACCCAGTCGACAACGATTATGAGCCTTTGCAAACTTATTTTCCTGATGAAGAGATTAATTCAATTGAGGAAGAAGTTCAAGATGATATGTATGCGTGGAAATTATATTTTGATGGGGCAGTCAATGTCAAAGAAGTAGGAATTGTGGCGGTTCTTGTCTCACCGACCGGGCATCATCATCCCGCCACAGCACGACTTCGTTTCTTTTGTACTAATAACACAGCAGAATATGAAGCTTGCATCATGGGATTAAATATGGCAATAAATCTGGATATACACAGGCTAGTGGTGTTGGGAGATTCCGAATTACTCATTCGACAAATTCAAGGCGAATGGGAAACGAAAGATATCAAGCTCATTCCATACAAACGGTTCTTAGAGGACCTTAGCAAAAGATTCAAGTCTATCGAGTTTAGACATATTCCCAGATCCCATAATGAGCTGGCTGATGCCCTGGCTACCCTAGCTTCCATGCTCCCATACCCAGGAAATACGCATCTCGACCCATTAGAGATACAGATACGAGATCAACATGGTTATTGCAATACAATTGATGCAGAACCAGATAATGAACCCTGGTACTATGATATCAAACGCTTTCTAAAGTCAAAAGAATATCCAATACACGCCAATGCAGATCAAAAAAGAACTATTAGGCGACTTGCTAATGGGTTTTTCTTAAGTGGGGAGATTCTGTACAAACGAACCCCAGACTTGAACTTGTTGAGATGTGTTAATATTCAGGAAGCTGAAAGAATCATGAATGAGGTACATTCGGGGGTATGTGGTTCGCATATGAATGGCTATGTTTTAACGAAGAAGATTATGCGGGCAGGATATTATTGGTTAACTATGGAGCGAGATTGCTTTCGCTTTGTTCGCAAGTGTCATCAGTGTCAAATCCATGGCAATTTGATTCACTCGCCACCTTCAGAGCTGCATCCTATGTCCGCTCCTTGGCCATTCGTTGCTTGGGGCATGGATGTAATCGGTCCAATAGAACCAAAAGCTTATAATGGGCATCGATTCATACTGGTCGCTATTGACTATTTCACCAAATGGGTAGAAGCTGCTACTTTCAAATCAGTCACGAAGAAAATAGTAGTGGATTTTGTTCATTCGAACATCATATGCCGTTTTGGTATACCAAAGTCCATTATCACAGACAATGCAACCAATCTCAATAGTCATCTAATGAAGGAGGTTTGTGAGCAATTCAAGATCATGCATCACCATTCTACCCCTTACCGTCCTAAAGCAAATGGAGCCGTTGAAGCAGCAAACAAGAATATTAAGAAGATTCTTAGGAAAATGGTCCAAGGATCTCGACAGTGGCATGAGAAATTACCGTTTGCGCTTTTAGGATATCGTACAACTATCCGTACATCGACTGGCGCAACTCCTTATTTACTAGTCTATGGGACTGAAGCTGTGATACCCGCAGAAGTCGAAATTCCCTCGCTTCGAATCATTGGTGAAGCCGAGATTGACGATACTGAATGGGTTAAGTCTAGACTAGAACAATTATCGTTAATAGATGAAAAAAGGTTGACGGCAGTTTGCTTTGGTCAATTATACCAGCAGAGGATGGCGCGAGCTTACAATAAGAAGGTACGTCCTAAAAAATTCGAGGCCGGCCAACTTGTCGTAAAATGCATCCTTCCACACCAAGAAGAGGCTAAAGGAAAGTTTGCTCCAAACTGGCAAGGTCCATACATAGTTAAACAAGTACTATCAAATGGAGCTTTGCAACTTGCGGATCTGGACGGAAAAATGGCAGGAAAAGCTATCAATGCCGATTCAGTCAAAAGATATTATATTTGACACACTTGTGCTTAACATTCTCAAGTTGAGATGACGAAAGGCCATCATTCTACTTAACTAAATGTCGTTAATCCCTTGTCATCCCTTCGAGCTTTATTTACCTTTCCTTGCTTACCCTCTTTGGAGCCAAAAAAAAAAAAAAAAGAAAAAAAAAAGAATAATGTGTATAGAATTGAACTACGTTCGACCTGATTCCTAAATGGATACGTAGGCAGCCCTATTTTGGGGTTCGGTCCGACAAAAAAAAATAAAAAATCTTGGTATTCAAAAAAAGATGAGATATATATCCTATTGTCACCTTTATATGGCTCTCAAGTTGTAATTTATCCTAAAAAATCCTTTTCCTTTTGTCCATTAAAGACCTTCCGATCAATTTTTGAGAATGTCAAGCCTTGTGTGCTGTATATATATGTAAAAAAAAAAAAAAAGGGCTTGTAGGTGAAAACCCATGGAGGCACCACAAGATATAATTAAAAAAAAAATAAAAAAAATCTTATTGGTGAAAACCCTCAGGGGCGCCATAAGACAATGATGAACGAGACAATGGAAATTAGAGAGGTCAATTGAGAAAATCCTAGAAGAAATAACTTTAGTCAAACAAAGTTTATCACGACAGGACAAAGATCAAGAAGGATGATTTGATTTGATTGAAAGGTGCAGCCTAATTCGAGATTAGACAGTTTTGAAGGATCAAATATCTACTCCAAATTGTGTGTCACGCGTTATTGAAGTCAATATACACCTCCAAATAAGCTTTCTTACTTTACTGGTAGAAATACCTTCTATTCAAACATAATTCTTTTATTCCTTCTTTTGATTTTTCCTTATTTCATTTTTACACGCTTTGTTTTTATGGGTAAGTCTCGCACCAAATGCGAAATAAAGAAAAACGCGCAAAATTGACCATGGCTCCCAGTGAAATTGAGCAGAGATTGTTGGGCGTTTGCCACCTTGACAAGGACAAAGAGCCAGTTAAGATAAGTGTTACGAGTGAAGCATTTGAAAATGAAGAGCAGAATCGTACTGAAACAAACAGAGATGCAACAGAATTCGAAAGACAAAGAATCAAGCTCGCCAACCAATTAGTTGAATCAACTGTATCAAGTTGGGGCAGAGATAAGGAAAACCTCTAAGGAATTCAAGGCCACAAACCAACCACCAATCTTAAAACTCATATTTTTTTTTCTCTTTGTTTGAACAGGGGCAAAGCAATCTTGTGAAGTTTAGTGAAAAAAAGAAACAAATATAGCAAAGTTAAGTTTTCTTGAATTTTCTCTTTTTGTTATACTCCTATAATTCTAAGTTCGTACCAATATAATAATAATAATAATAATAAAATCCCTCATATTCAAGACTGGGGCATTTTTTTTTCTAACAAGAAAAAAATCCTAATCTTAGTTGTCTTCATAGGGCACCATCCCCTTGTTGACATCTTTATTCGTCTTCATAGGGCACCATCCCCTTGTTGACACTTTATTCGTCTTCATAGGGCGCCACCCCCTAGTTGACATCTTATTCGTCTTCATAGGGCGTCATCCCTTAGTTGACATCTTTATTCGTCTTCATAGGGCACCATCCCCTTGTTGACACTTCATTCGTCTTCATAGGGCGCCTTCCCCTAGTTGACATCTTATCTCGTCTTCATAGGGCGCCTTCCCCTAGTTGACATTTTATCTCGTCTTCATAGGGCGCCATCCCCTAGTTGACATCTTATCTCATCTTCATAGGGCACCATCCCCTAGTTGATATCTTATCTCGTCTTCATAGGGCGCCATCCCCTAGTTGACATCTTATCTCATCTTCATAGGGCACCATCCCCTAGTTGATATCTTATCTCGCCTTCATAGGGTGCCATCTCCTAATTGACATCTCATTCGTCTTCATAGGGCACCATCCCCTAGTTGACATCTTATCTCATCTTTATAGGGCGCCATCCCCCAGTTGACATTTTATTTCGTCTTTATAGGGCGCCTAGTTGACATTCTAGGAAATAAACCTTCCTATTGTTCTTCTTTATGTCCTCATAGGGTATGACAATCCTTAGTCACATTTTTAGAGGCAAAAATCTTGTTTCTTTTTCATGCATTATTAAGAATATGGTTCTTATCTTATCGCGCTCCTAGCCTAAATTTCTATCCATTCATTCATTTATTTATTTTTAAACTAGATTATAGTTTTTCTAATAACTCACAAAATTTTCCTAGTGTAAACTGGGGCAGAAAATTTTGTTTGTTTTGTTTCGTCTTCTTTGATGGCTTGCAGGTTTTCTGCAAAGCACAGGGTTATCCAAGAATGGAATTTCATCTCCAGTCAAAATACAGAAGAATGATCATGTTGAAGATAGTTAGAGTCAGCTCTGTATCTGTAGCGGCCCAACACCTCAAGAGACATCTTTTTTGCTTCTGATAAGGAGAATAAGCATCCAAAGTATTCTATGAACTGTTCTTTGGCAGAGTGGCAATGACTCAATCCAAGTTGCAGGTTCAAATCTCAAATCCTAACTTCAAGATCAAATCTTGATATCGAGGTACCCACCAGAAGAAGGTGAGGCGATAACTAAAGATCCAAGAGGTAGATCTGAAGCAAGAGAATCAAGACAATTAGAATAGATAGGATTTTGAATCTTTCATTTTTAGTTTCATTTTTCTTTTTCTGATGTAATAAAAGGAGCAACGAACCGGAAACTCGACGGGACCTCAACTCGACTCTCCAACTCATCCATTCATTCCACTCCAACACCCATTTGAACTACCCGTGACCTGATTCTCTTATAACCTGAGATATGTAGGATGCCCAAAGCCAGGGCTCGGTCACAACTCTTTCCTACTTATTTACGTATTACTTTTGAATAAATGGTTGAGCCAAAAATTAGTCATGTTCACTTCTTTGCTTGAAAATTCTACATATTTCAAGCAAAGAGGGGCATTCTGTAAACACCTAATTTTTGACCAAAATCTAATGTTTTACGTCATTTTTAGTGTTTAATATATATATATATATATATATATATTGTATTTTTTTTAGGTCTAAATTAGATATTTTAAGTTTATCTTATTTTACAAGGTTTGTTTAAAAGTTTTGAAAACTACAAAAATAGAGTCACATTTTTTACTAAGTTTTTATTTTATTGTAAATTTATTTATTTATTTTTAGGAAAAAATAATTCTAAATTATATTTGTTTCCTTCTTTCAACTTTTAATAAAGAATTTAGTGATATTAATATTTCTTAATCATATTTCTAAGACTAGCTTGTTAACTTATTTTTATTTTATAAGTTTTGAATAGATTTTATCATTTTTATTTTATTTAAAATACTAATTTAAATAAAAAAAAAAAAGAAGAAATTTTAGCCTAAATTACCCATCCCCGTAACCAACATCCATTACCCCATTTTCCCACAATCCTCTCTTCCATGCACACACGCGTCCACAACCTGCACCAACACATGCACTATATAAACACAAGCACATAACAAGGAAGGAGGGACACGGGGGAAACGAAGAAAAACATTAAGAATTAGAGAAAAGAAACAGAAGAAGATTGAAAAGAAAAACAAAAGAAAAAAAACACACAGAAGAGAAGCATGGAAAAATTTCAAAAGAAAGAAAGCGGGTTGAGAAAAAGATGAAAAAGGAAAAGAGTTAGAGTTTAGGGTTGAGTCTCCATTTAGAGTTTTCGGTTCGAGTTCGTAGCTTCAAAAGTTAACTACTATTAACTTTGTGAATTACAAGATTGTAGCAGATCTCGTTAGAAACTTATTTTCACAAGAGGTAATCTTCGAGCCTTTTATTGTAGCATAATAATGTGTCAAATGAAGGATGTGCTGTCTGTATCCCAACGGTGATTCTGTTCGTTTTTTTTTTTCAGTTTTCGTTTAGTCAGATTTGTATTCGGTTTTAATACTTTCGTTTTCTCTTGAATATCGTTAGTTAATGGTGGGTTAATTTATTCCCTTGCTCTGTGCTCTTGGTTACTGGAAATGAGTCTAATGATTTGTTAATTTGGCTTCTAGTTTTTGTTAGTTTTGTCTCCTTGAGGTTTTTTTTTACTACTATAGTTTCCGTTGATGTATTGCTTGAAATATGCATGGAGAGTTCATAAAAAAAAAGTGGGGGCAATAGAGACGGGAGAAGTTGAAACCTGCACAGAGATGATAGAAATATAAATAATATCATAGAATTGCTTTCTAGTTAGACTATACTAAGGTGCAATTTAAGGTGTTATATGAGATCATCACATTTTGTACTTTTCCCTCTTTCTTTAATTAGTCCAACTTAAAATAGGTATTATGCTTAGAATATTATTAGCCGGAACTTCACATCTAGCATTAGACCTAGTGGAACTAAGGGTTCGAGTTAAATAATTCCTTCTCAGACCGTGGTAGTTCAGTTGGCAAGATATTGTAGTTGCCACTATTGTGAAATGATATTTGTACACAAAATGGTTAACTATAAACTGGGAAAAATTGTGTAGATAAGTGTGCATGATATAGCAAAACTTAGTTGCGTATTTTTTTTTCCCAAAATAATATTTGCATGCATTTGTAATAGGTTTAGCATGTCAAATTGTCAATGTCTTTCATTGTGGTATTATTTTTATAATCATTGTCAATGTCTTTCATTGTGGTATTATTTTTATAATCATTGTCAATGTCATCCACAAAGGAAGTTTATAATACCATTTTGTGGTTAAATATTTTAAAACACGAGCTAGCGTTGGAGTTTAAGTTAATGAATAAATTCTTCGGTGAAATTAGGGTTTATAAGGATTATGGTTAGCAAAAATTGAAAGATGTATATATATTACGGATCTATGTAGTTGTTTAGTCGGAGCCGGGAGTTGGGTTTCCCTTGAGTCACTATTGATTATATTAGAAAATAAGAAATGAAATAACTACGTGAAGTTGAAAAGACAATAGTGATACTATAAAAGATTAGACTATTGAGTTAAATTTAGTCGATCTTTATTAGTTTCTAAAAAAAAAATGCATTTTATACCGAGCATGTGCATGGCAAAGTTTTTTTTTTTTTTTTTTTTCTTTCTCCCTTTAACACATAATTTGTACTACTTGGAATATAATTATATTATGACAGAGTCTTGTAATGATTATGGGATTAACATACAAGTGAAACTTAACGATGGAGTTGGAAAGCGCTGCTACCGACCATTCGTTATAATAAAATTAATCTACCATTTGAAGCCGATTGGATTGGGTTGGATGGATTTCAAACCTATTAGGTTCTTATTTAAACTAGGAAAATGGGGATGACTCATAAATGCCTCAAAGGCGCGAGAAATGCATCAAAACTCGTGATAAGGCCGAAAAGTACTACTATCGGTAAAACACGCATTAATACAGTTTTAAATATATTCAAAAATAAATAAAAAGAGGGATAGAAGTTACTTTTAGGCTAACAAATATTATGTATCCAAGAGATTAATTTAAGCCAGACGTAAGTCATTAAAGCGATCGTGCTAGAACCACGGGACTCGAGGGGTGCCTAACACCTTCCCCTCGGTCAACAGAATTCCTTATCCGGATTTCTAGTTCGCAGACCAAAAAATTAAGGGTTATTTCCTTTTGAATAGGGATTCAATAAGGTGACTTGTAACACCCAAACTCAATTCCAAGTGGCGACTCTGTAAAATGAATAATCCTTTTTCAAAACGTCACTTTAATTGAAAAAAAACCCATTTTCTCCAAAACCAAATCCCTAGCAGGTTAGGGCGGCAAAAAGAGGGGTGTGACAATGTACTCTCATGTTCAGTTATTCTATATCATTTAGTCAGTTATTGTTCATTCATATGAACCCTTGCATTCAGCCTTACCTCATCTAGCATACCAGTACATTCCTACGTACTGACACATACTTTCCTGTGCAATGATGTTTCATATCATAGGTTTGGACACTCAGGTTCCCGACCACGCATAGTAGATTCAGATTTAGCCAGCAGGCATAGATTTAGCAGTGAGTCCTCATCATTCGAGGATATTTTATTATTTCATATTTTCAGTAGATGTAGTAGTTCAGTAGATGGAGTTAGTTGGGGGGTTGTCCCATCAACTCCACTTTCAGATAGATTCAGTTAGAGGCTTTTTAGACTAGATTTTCAGACAGTATTCAGTTTTGCAGATATTATATTTTATCAATATTTTAGATGTTTTGAACCTTATGAAATTTCAGTCCATTCTCTGCATTAATTACAGTATTATTATTCAGTACTCATAGTAGATATCATTCACGGATTAGCTTGTGGTCCTTCAGGGTTGTAAGCACCGTGTGACAACTAGGGGTAGTCCCGGGTTATTATATTAGGATTTGGTCCTTAGTAGTAGTCCTTAAGTTCCAAAACTATGTAGCCAGCATAGGTTATGAGATGTCACCCACCAGTTTAGGACTAACAATCTCTTGAGAGGTCACCTGCCAATTTAGGACTGACACTCTCTTTGGGGTCACCCGCCAGTTTAGGACTGATTCCACAACCATTGTTGGTACCGTGGAATGATACTAGAACCCTTCCAACTGGGGTCATAGGTTAGACCCCAATCAGTTTAGACTGGGGCATATCGGTTAGATGATACCTCTCACAGTTTTAGTTTCAGTACAAAATTTAGTTTAGTTTGTTTGATCATAGTATACAGTTTATCAATATTCAGTTACCATATTTTAGTATTATAGTTTTATAGATTATTTCAGATATATTATATGCTTGGTCTTGCATTCTCAGTATTTCTATTTCTCATGTACTCATATTCAGTTACCTTATGTCATTCAGTTAGTTACTATCTCATGCACATGAACCCATGTATTTTAGCCTAAACTTATCTCATATACCAGTACATTCAAAGTAATGATTGTATATTTGTTTTTTGCACTATGATGTCTTATATCATAGGTTCGTATGCTCAGTTTCTCGACTGTACTTAGATAGTCCAGTGCATCATTAGCAACAGCAGCGGTGAGTCCTCATATATCGTGGATTGTTCATGTTTATTTCAGTATTTTAGTTGAGTAGTCAGTCAGAGTTAGTTGGGGGCTTGTCCCATCAACTCCTCAGTCAGTTAGAGGCTTTTTAGACACTTTCAAACAGTCAGTTAGATTATCAGTTTTTATCAGCTTTTCGATAGTTATTTTCAGACTTATGATTCAGTAATGTTCTCAGTATTTTAAAAACTTATGGCGTAATTAGCTACTCCATACATGTGTATTTTGTTACTATTTTTCAATGCTCACTGCAGGTACCAGTTCATGGGTTAGCTTGCGGTCATTTGTGACCGTAAGCACCATTGTTGCGACTAGGGGGTAGCCTCGAGTCGTGATAACTTTTGACTTAGAGTCAAGACTTATCTCAAGGACTTTCAAAAAATAAATTATGCCCTACGAGCAAGAGTTTATACTACCGCGTTATGTCTTTATTTATGAGATATTCTTCAAACAATAAATTATGCCGCACAGGAAAGAGTCGATATTACCACATTATGTCTTCGCTTATGAGATGTTCTACAACTCTTGCCTTAGAGGCAAGACTTATCTCAAGGACTTTAAAATAATAAATTATGTCCCCGGGGCAAGAGTTGACATACCACATTACGTCTTTATTTATGACATGCTCTACAACTTTTTCCTTAGGGGAACGACTTATCCCAAGAATTTTCAAACAAGTTACGTCCATTGGACAAGATTCAATACTAACACATTGTGTTTTTTACTTATGAAATGCTCTATAACTCTTTTCTTAGATGTACGATGCAGCCCAAGGACCATCAAACAACAAGTTATGACCCATGGGCAAGAGCAGACACTACCACATTGTGTATGATTTATGAGATGCTTTATAACTCTTCCCTTAGAGGCAAGACTTAGACCATGGTCTTTAAAGAAATAAGTTGTGCTTTATGGGCAAGAGTTGGCATCACCACATTGTGTTTTGATTTATGAGATATTCTATAACTCTTTCCATAAAGGCAAGACTTAACCCAAGGACTTTCAAACAACAAGTTACGCCCCAACATGTCTTGATTTATGAGATATTCTATAACTCTTGCCTTAGAAGTAAGACTTAACCAATAAGTTACGTCCCATGAACAAGAGTTGACAATCATATTGTGTCTTGATTTATGTGATGATCTATTAGTCTTGCCTCTAAGACAAGACTTAGCTTAAGAACCTCCCAAAAGAACAAGTTACACCCAATGGACAAGTGTTGATGCTACCACATTGTTTCTTGATTTATGAGATGTTCCATAACTCTTGCCTTAGAAGCAAGACTTAACTCAAGGATTTTCAAACAACAAGTTATGCTTTACAAGAAAGACTTGACACTACCACATTGTGTCTTAATTTAT